>QPKB01000006.1:23176143-26085908 GCA_003546025.1 Camphora micrantha | reverse complement strand
GGCAGTTGGGTTTTGCCCAACTCATACCAAACCTAGTATGCAGGGAGTGGGCCAGAAAAATTCTCCTTGAGGTGCTCCATTTTTAAAAAAAATACTAGCAAAATGGGCAAATGTTAATATATATATATATATAATTATTTCAGAATTCTAGGCTTATACGTTATTTGAGTGGTAGGCTTCTAGGGCCCAATATCCTTATACTTCCCCCCCTCTAGTACGATTCCATCCGCAGGTGATTGTTTCAAAATTGATGAAAGAACATTATGCTTAAATATATAATTATTATAGGGAGACCAAGGAACATTCGAAGGAGGAAAGTCATTTTGTATCTTTAGCTACATTAATATGCACCTTCCAGAAGTAGGTCCGCTTTAAAGGCAACTCTACTATTGCCCTGTCAAGTAAGGTAAAGCCCCATTTCTTATAAAAAAAAGTCTTCCATAAGAACACTTTTAATTTAAATTAGATCACTATTTCAAAATAAAATAAGAAAAGTAACATCATTTCTCCACTACAAAGACAAAGTCCACTCCATTTCAATACAAAGAGTCCAAAAATTCCCGAATAAACAACTAAAAATGAAATTACATCATAACCCACTTATAATTTTATTCTTTTTTTAAAATAATCTTTTCTCCACTCAACTCCATTAATAAAGGCCCCAAATAGGCCCCGAAATAAGGGTCAAGGAGACTTCAGGCCTAGACCTTGTACTTCCCTGCCTCCCTGCCCTAAATAAAAAATATATATATAATAATATATATAACATAAACCTACTTATATTTATTATTTCTTCAAAATAATCTCACTCTACCCACCTTCCTTAAATAAAGGCCCCAAACAAGAAGTCAACGAGGCTTCAGGGCCGAGACCCTTAGACCCCCGTACGTCTCCATCCCCAGTCGATTGTCAAAATTGAAGAAAGGACATAATGCTTAAATATATAATTATTATAGGGAGACAAGGACATTGCAAGGAGGAAGTCATTTTTGTATCTTCAGCTACATCAATATGCACCTAAAAAAGGTGGTGGTATAAAGACCTATGAATTGCCCTTGTCTCCTTCCTCTCAAATCTCAATGATAGTCGACCTATGAATGTCCTTCTTTCCTTCCCTCAATGATCGTCATGTTTTTAGAAAATGCCTGCATACACTAACACACATGGGATTACTCTGCATTATTCACACCTAATTTAGAAGTGAATCTACACCATGTCTAACCGGATTATATGGGAATCATGGGGTTGGGAAACGGCGCCAATCTCATAGGAAAGTGACCATCAAATAAGCTCTCCTTCTACTAAAATTAAATATAAGGAAAGACCAGAAATGAGTACCTCCAAATACGAAGCCAATCAGAGGATGGACTCAATGACAACATGACCTGACTGGGCGGCATATCCCATCTGCTACAAAAACTGCTGGGCAAGGTGTTGGAAAACTAACAGCTAGCCCATTGGACTCGGCCACCCCAAAACTCCTTCGAGCTAATTTTGATGGTTCCTACCAATATTAAAGAGGCATAGGTTTTTAATTAAGTTTTTAGTGATCTAGTCCCATTTATGAATAAATTGAGATGATTTTCAATGATGGCAGCCACAGGCCCGCATGCAGTGATTTTATCTCTGGCTCTCTTGGCTCATGCATGTATAAGGAGAGTTTGGGTTATCCGAGTCCCAAACTAGCCTAATCTATCAGCTGAGGTGCTCTAGTCCTTATCCATGCAAGCCTGTTACTTCAATCATAATGCTCCCCTCGAGTTGAATCCTCCGCCACACATTCCAGGGGGTCTATCCCTGCACCTAAGGTGAGCTGGACTGCCCTTCACCACTTGGGCTCTGCCGCGCTTGTCGGATATTAATGATGTACTTGTAGTAGCTGGTCTGCTCGTCAAGTTCTTTTTGTTTCGTGATTTTATTATTAGAGTCTTGATCCTCTGAGGTTTTACCCATGGTGATTTTGAGTGGATCCACCAATGTCACTGTGGATAACCTGCACTTGTCCAAGGCCGGGGCTACCCACACTGACGTGCCGGACCGTGCTTGATCCACTCACAATTACCGTGGGTAAAACCTCTCAGAGGATCCGGATTCTTATTACCAACCAAGAGAGAAGAAAGAAAAAATCTTTATACCTGAGGCTAATAGGGAAGCCCGGAGGCATCGACATAGCTTTTATTTTTTTAAAATTGCTTCTCCAAGGTTACAATCTACACTACACTTGCTCTCTAGATTTATTAGACCTACATGTAGGGGTGTTTATAGGCCAGGATAGCCCAAGCCCGCTTTAGGCCGGGCTTGGATATGTAATTAGGACTCGTTTAATAATTGGGCTGGACTTGGATTAAATAAAATAAGACCCAAAGCCCAGTCCAACCCGTATAAAGAGTGCATCTAATTTAATTTAATTTAGCCAAAAATTTGCTAGAAATCCCACGAAATTGATCAAAATTAGCCCAGTTGACTAAATGGGCGGGCACTTTTATGCCCCATTCCGGGCTTAGGCTGGGCCAGGTCCTTGTTTCTAAAGCTGGGCCTGGGTATCCTCAGCCCTGCCAGGCCCGGCCCGCGAACAGCCCTACCTCCATTATGCAAATTCGCAACCAAGGGATAGGGACCGAAAACTCTTATCCATCTTCGGAAACAGTCATAGGATTCTTAACCAAAACAAATTTCTTTAAAAATGAGATTTGCCACTCTTTAAAAGCTTGTGTTCAATGGAAAATTTTCTTAGTATACTGAAAATCACATGCGCATGGTCACGGAGTCCGAAGCACCTATTGCATTTGTTATACCTTTACCGTGCGTGGACCAATAACACTCCGCCACGATATCCAAAAACTTAGGTGATTCTCTTTCACCTGATTTAAACTTTTTAAACTTTAAAATCACCTAAAATTTTGGATGACGTGGTGGAGTGTTATTGGCTCACTCACGGTGAAGATATAACAAATGTGATAGGTGATCCGGACTCATGGTCACGAGGACTCCTTAAGAATATTGTGAAAAAAATGATGGATATGTATAAAGATGAGTGCTGCTTAGAGATTAGATTGGGTTTAGATTTATATTAGAAATAGTTGATCATAATCTTGAATTATTAGAAAGTTTCCTCTTCCATTGTAGGTGGGCCACAATACATGATTTTGAGTTTCAACTTTCATATTTCCTACTTACTCTCCCTCTTTAGGGCCCAGCGACAAATACACGTTTATATTTGACTATGATTAAATTATATTCAAATTATATTAAGCTAGCTAGTGCTATTATTTAGTAAGGTTTACTATGTACTATATGCTTATGTTTTCTATTATATTAAATTTCCTAGTTTGGGTCAGTATGTTTGAATATTCTATTCTTATTGATACGACCCTCTAACTATTGTTACTTGTTAGTATCATTATCACACAGGCTTTGAGAAGACATGGTCCATAATTTTGTATACTAGTAGTATAAGAAACCCACATCAAACATTAAATTTGTCCAAAGCCTATGTTCCTTTTTTTTAGCCTCATGACTCTTAAATCTACATACCAAACGCCTGCACAATACCAAGGTCTATACAGTCTTCTTCTTATTTGGAAATAGCTAGCACTCTACATGAACCAAAAAAAAAAAAAAAAAAAACACACACACACACACAGACGACTACACATCCTCCTCAATCTCTCTTAACTTCTGGTGATTGAATTGTATCTGGGTAGAGGTACTTCTTGGCATCCAAGATCTTCTTGGTGGTCGCATCCCTCTGAGAAGTTCCGGGCTCTGTCACTAACATAATTTGGTAGAACCATTCCAGCAACTCAGGTGCAAACACCTTGTACAGGAACAGCCACCCGATTACCGAACCATGAGGAGGCACGGTCACATACCTATCCCCCCTCCATGCGCTCACGATCGCCTATGCGCACTCCTCGGCGTTTGTGACCGGACATACTCCAATCTGAACCTGTTCCAATCAACAATTCCAATTTACTTCATTAGCCAAAGCAGCAAGACACTTGAAGGGTCACTTAGGCTAGTTTGGTCAAGTACTCGGTTACACTAGGCTAGACTCATTGCATTTGAGAACTAGATGACCTACTAAATTGAGTGATTTGGGTGAGTCAAATGAGTTTTGAAACTATGGTTGATATGAGGTATGGAATGATAGTGATGATACACTCATTAGCAAAAATACCCAGATAGATGCACTACAAATGTTGATATGGTCCTTCACAAGATTCTACTGGGCCAACATTAGTTGCTAAAATATTGTGGAACGTATTTCATCAAATAACCAAAAGATACAATTCCAAGAATTGTTAAGCCACGAGTCTAACATTGATGTATTTTTTTATGCATGTGGTCCATGCATATGTGCTAAATTAGCAGGCGTCATGATTTTGGGTTTAGTATAATATAATCACTTAACTGCTAAAACACAGAATAGATTAATCAAAGAAAGGGAAATATTAGATTCAGATACTTACATCTCTAATTTCCTGATCTACCAGCATCTCGCCTTCTTTGGACAGAAATTTCCCTTTGGACATCCACGATTCAGTCCAACCACGCCAGGAGTCGCAATCGTTCTTTTGACATCAGAGCCGAATTCAATTCTCAATGTCTCATAGAAACTTATGAGAGCAGCTTTACTTGCCTGGTGAAAATGATCCAAAGAATAAAATGCCATGAGAAAAATAGCTAGAACAGTAGGAAGAGATTGAATAAAATGTCTGATTACATTGTAAAAGCTCATTCGCGGCACAGGGAGCCATCCAGCTGCCGAAGCATTCACCACAATCTTGCCGCTGCTTCTTTTTATTTGAGGTGTGAGGAAGAGCAAAATGAGTAGGATAAACATAACCCCAATAGTTCACACTCTACAACTTCCATTAAAACTCAACAGTCATGTTCTCAAGTACTTCAAAAAAACAAAAAAAAAAAAAACTGTATGGTTAGTTTGAATTCATTGAAAATGATATCCGAGGCTGAAATCATCATCATCATCATCATCATCAAAGCCTTGTCCCTTAGTACATCGGACCATGTTCATGTTGGAGTTGCCACAACTTTTACATTGCCTGTCAACCCACTTGATGCACAACCCCCATGCCTTTATCCGGGCCCTGACAGAAACAATCCTATCTAAGGCCCAGATATGTATCCGAATTTCTAATGAAATCCAAAAATAGATATGGTTCCTCTGATAATTCAGGAGCCCATTAACATCCTGACATAACTTGTTGCTGGATTACCATAACAGGGGTGAATTTGGTTATATCAGTGGCCTCTTCGAACATGCAAACACTTGCCATTCCTGCGTTATTCACCAGATGATTCACTGCCAAAACAATACCAGAACATCAGTCGACTATGCTAACTCTAATTATATACAATGATCAGAAATTGGTTTGCAAGTGGGCCGGGCTGGGCTGGGCAATCTATTAGTCACCTTGGGCCTCTGGACAGAGTTTTTAATGCACATATGTGGATCTAGCATTTTGTCGGTTTGAAAACCCGGAAACACAGCTGCTATGCTAAAGTCTTTTTGACTGAATCAAAGAGCCGATACTTAGGTCTAAGATTATATAAAAAATTCTAAAAAAGAAATCTCCTAGGAATTTGAGCTAGCTTTCTTCGGCAGAGTCAACCGAATCATGACTGGGTTAACCCAAGAGTGGTCAAAACAAGTCTATACTCTAGACAGAACATGGTGCTTTACATTCGAGGAAAGTAAAATTTCTTCTAAAGATAGTGACGTTAAACAGTTCGGGTTTCACTGACTCGGACTCCAGACTAGATGAATAGAACTCGTTAAGTTCGTCTTTGTAACCGAGCAGTCATGTTTCTGCCGAGCCAGTCAACTCGACCGATGTTAACTGAACTATACTGATATATAATAGCCGTAAAAGGAATGGGATCGTTCATGTGGACCGGCCCAACCCAATCCAACGTAACAACAAACATTGGTCTCAGTTAAAACAGAGGCCTGAATATTGAGCTAAACCCATCCAACCAGTGGAGTGCAACGTAGGTGGGTCGGGTCGGGTATCCATATATTCCTAATAGCTATGTAATATGTGATTCTTATGTTAAATAAGTTTATTATACACCTGGCAGCTAGGACCCGTACCCGAACCAATTATCAATCGGGTAATAAAAACCTGGTTTTCCGGGGTTGGGTCATATGGGTTATCGGAGGCCCATTGATATCACCATTTGAGAGAGAGCTCTTGCACCAGCCACTTAACGTTTCCCAAAGTGTTCCACTGCCTGCTCCACGAACCGCTTGCACTCGTCGGCTTTGGCAACGTCGGCCCGAATAACAACCACGTCCGGCGAGCCGAGCTCACGAGCCCTCTCCCCAACCTCTTGCAGGCTCTTCTCCCTCCTCGCAACAAGTGCTAGAAATGCACCTTTCTTTGCATATTGGTAGGCTAATTGCTACAAGAACAGATCCAAAAAAAGGATAAAAAGACATCAGTTGAATGGGGATCGGGAAAGCTCAGAGAGATTTGGAGATTAGAGCAGACCTCGCCGATGCCGGAGGAAGCGCCGGTGATGAGAACAACCTTTCCATTCATGTCCTCGATGAAGAGGGCACGAAGGAAGAAGAGGACGAGCTTGAAGCAATACAAAGAAGGTAGGCAGAGAAAGAGACTGAGAATGGTGAAGGGGGGCACTGCAATGTTCAAAAACTTATGAACTACGTCCATGGCTCTTGTTTTAGAGAGAGAGAGAGAGAGAGAGAGAGAGAGAGAGAGAATAGGGTGACTGATTGGTGTGTTCAAAGAAAAGAGAGAGAAAAACAATAAGAAGTTGAGTTGAGGGCAAGGACAGGAGAGGAAGATACGGAGAGGGCGAGTTGCATGGGGAAGAGGACACGTAAAAATGCCGGATGGGTACGTGCCCTTGGATTTGGCAATGGAGGATGGTGATGTTTCTACTTCTTTCCTACTCCCAACGTGTGGCATACGTGCATGAGTCGAACTCTACCGTGCAGAGACAGGAATATCCTGAACGTTCAATTGAGACAGCTGACTGTGAGCGGTTCAATTATCGAATCTGATCTGCCGCTCTAGTTATTCTGCTCCGATCTATAATGTATTGGTGGTCATTTCATGCCATTGCTGTATAAGTTTAGATTAGTACATATCCCGCTGGACCTAGAGAAATCCTGAGTTAAAAAGGGAATGGAATTCGGGGGGGGGGGGGGGGGGGGGGTTTTGTTTGTTTGGGGGGTTTTCCATCCTCTATTGAAAATCCAAACTGTTCGTTAGTAAAAAAATAAAATAAAAAAGGAAAAAAGAAGAAAAAAAAAAAAAAAAAAGAAAGAAAAAGCCACTCAAATTAAAAGCCTTCATAGTATATAGAGTATTTCCTAATTTTATTCTAATAGGAGTTGGACCAACTATTGGTGGGGTAGAATTTGAAAATAATACAATATTTTGGGAAGTCTCACAAACCACATCGCCTAAGTAATAGGCATGATATGTCTTAATATACATATATATGTGTTCTACCTATCGGCTCTGTACGTGAGGGGAAGTGTTGAAAAGTCTCACATCCCACATCACCTAAGTAATAGGCTTGGAATATTTTAATGTACCTGTATGAGCCTTCAAAGCCTTCAAACTCCTGGTTCACTTTAAATGGATATAAGCATTTGTGCTCTTCAGCCTTCAATTTGTTTGCAAGGGAAGTTTTTTTTTTTCTTGTTTAAAACGAATTCCATGATTAAAGGCAACGTAAGGAAATATAAGTTTAGTAGGGAGAGATATAAGGTGGAGATATAGATGAGATCTTAACTTTCTTAGATATTCAATTACCATGGTAATGGTCGGATATTCATTTCCTATCTTTGCTTTGTTGAAATTCCATTGTATTAAGATCTTCAAGTCAGGCCAAGCAATTAGGTTAACTTGAAGATCTTAATACATTGATGGCGAGGTTATTTGATGTTTCTTTTTTGAATAGTTTCCTTTGCAAAAATAAAAAAATATAAGGGTTCTAAACCGTTCCAAATCCCTTTAGAAACAAATAGATTTTTATGGAGTTCTTAAGTTCTTGAAATAAAGTGGACTCATTGTAACGCGCAACAATAATGATAAAATGACCACTTTCTTAGATGGGTATAGTGTAATATAGTAAAAAAAGATAAGATGAAACCACTTTTCTCAGATTTAATTTGCTAGTGACTAAATAAATGGGTGGGGAATCTTTCTCTATCAATAAAGGAAATTAGTAACTTATGATGTGATTAGGTTATTGATACTGTATTCTCTAGATAGAGAGTCATCAGCTGTTCTGAATGAAATATTGAAGAAAATTGATCGAAAGTATTATTTCTCAGTTTTATATAGCATGGCAGACATTTATCCCAAGGGGCACAACCATATAAGGTCTCAATCGGCGCATCATTGGCTCATCACTGGTGCGGCACAAATAATGATCAATACAACAGAATTAAAGAAAATCCAATAAATAGAGGTTCAGGGCGCAAATCTACACACACAAAAGAAGAAGAAGAAGAAAGCGCAAATCTACACACACAAAAGAAGAAGAAATAAGAAGAAAGAAATCACAAGGGTGGTGAAAACTTAAGTATTATACAGAAGTAAGTGTATACAAAGTTAACTCTTTTTTGGTCGAATTAGGGCAAGTAGTGTTCAGACTATTCAAACCTCTTTCCTATGTGCTATTCTCTTTTCCATCAAATATTTTCAGTGGTATATGCATTGCTTTTGATCCTCTTTTCATATGTTTATTTAGAACGCACGCTGGAGTTCCAAATTATATACACTTTTTTGTTCCCCGTTCCTTGTGAGCATGTGCCATAAAATTCTCCAAGCCCCATCATTGAACCATGAAAGTTCACATCCTGTCATGTAATATGTACTTGTCCTTGTTCTACGATAGTTCGTACTTCCCTTGCATTGCTCCTTTCATTTCTCCTTTGGATAATATAATTTAAATAATATAATATAAAAAGTAATCAGGTGAGAACTCTTCTCACGGTTTGAACCGTAAGAATGATTGATGGGGCCCAAGTCTAACCCAATTCAAACCTTACAATAGATAGGAGCCCCCCTTAATAGTCACACAACACAAGGTTCGACATCAATTTGAATGAATTGGACTGTTGGGTCCACTATATACCAGACGAATAGACTAGGTTTATCGGCTATGGATGAAGGAGTTATGAGCATTGGATTGGGGCCAAACATGATACTTGGAGTGGTCTCATATAGATCTTTCAATTTCCACCAGTCCCATCCTAAAATTAGACCCCCAGTGGGCCCCACAAAAAAATTGCTTGCGGTGACTGTGAAAACAGTTCTCACTGGATCAAATTCCGATATAATATAATATAGTATAATACAATACATTGTATAAAACAGGCTGGTGGTGCACTTGACCACCTGAATTTGTTGTCCAACGCACTATAATACGGTTTCCTTATAATTGTGACCCAAAATTTGTCGTGTCTTCTTTTTAAATATAAATGTTCAAGATTAGCATATTTAATGTTAGTGAAGATTTTTTGGAACTTAGAGTTAAAAAGTATTTTCAGAATTTCCTAATCAAAATAAAAGCCTATATGGGGTATTCCCAAATTTTGTAATAACAGAAGCTTTTTCCAACTATAAGGTCAATAATCTTTTTATCAAATGGTTAATCTCACGGTGAGGTGAACTCTAATTGAGGTAAAATCTAGAGACACTACACACACTTGAGGGCAAACCGAATTTTCTATAGATGAGCCCTACTGTATACTTCCACTCCTTTCATGATTTCTATTAGGCAAACCCTCATGGAATCAGTCTCATGACTTTAGATGGATCATCAACTTTTATTCCCCTTTGCCTACTTCTTTGGGCGTGTTTGTTTGCATAAACACATAGGAATTGAAGAGATAGGAATTAATGGTCAATTGATCTCCATTGAAGGATTATAAAAGAGATGAGGAGTGAAGGATACGAGAGAAGAGGGAAAAGGTGCAGATGTAGATGATACCTTGATTCTCTTAGGTTTTGAATTACTAGGGTAATGGCATATTACTCATTTCTCATCTTTCCTTTATTCAATTTTCATTTGAATGGGAGATTATTTGATGATCCTTTTCTGAATATTTGCTTTTGAATCTTCATTTCTAGCCACTTACAAAAATACAATCTTCTATATACAACTACATGAAACAAACATGCTCATTTGGGATTCCTTGATATTCAATTTTCTTTTTAGGGGAACATTATTTGTCCTTTCTTGAATATTCACATTTGAATCTTCGTTTTAACCACTTACAGAAATAATTACATGATTAACATGCTCTTGTAAGGGATTCCTAGATATTCAAAATAAAGTGCGTTAGTAAAAAGAATAGCAAAGATAAGATGAAACCACTTTTCTCATATTTAATTTGCTAGTAACTACGGTAATGGGTGGGAAATCTTTTTCTATCAATAAAGGAAATTAGTAAGTTATAATGTGATTAGGTTGTTGATATTGTATTATCTCGATAGTCATTAGATATTCTGAATGAAATATTAACGAGAATTAATTTTCTAATAAATTTAGATGAAGGGCACAAATCTATGCCCAAAAAAGAAAAAGAAAAAGAAAAAGAAAAACACTCTGCTAGGGTGGTGAAAGTGAAACTTTATATTACATTATACATACATCTTTTTAGGTCGATTCAGTGCAAGGAATGTCCAGACTAATCAAACCTCTTTCCTATGTGCTCTTCTTTTCTCCATCACGTTAATATATTTCAATATTATATGCATTGCTTTTGTTCCTTTTTTCATATGTTTACTTAGCACGCACTGGAGTTTGAAATTATATATACCCTTTTTTGTTCCATATGCCTTGTGAACATGTGCCTGAAAATTCTCCATGCCCTAAGTTTGCAACATGAAAGTTCACTTCTTGTAATATTATATATACTTGTCCTTCTTCTACGAAATTTCGTACTTCTCATACATGGATTATATATATATATATATATATATATATATATTTCTCCTTTGCATAATATAATAAAATAAAATATAGCAGATTGTATCAAAACAGGCTGGTGGTGCACTTGTCCACCTGAATCTGTTGTTGAACCCCACTCTAATACGGTTTCCTTTGATGAATATTGAAACCCAAAATCAGGCATGCCTTCTTTTTAAATACTGATTTTTCACAATTAGCATGTTTGATATAATTTTAGATGTAAAGATAAGTGTAAGTTAAACTCGATTTTTTAAAATTACCTTTAAAAGTTTTCTCATTATCATCAAGTCTAATCCCAGCTATGTTGGAGTCTGCTACATGAATTCTAATCAATGATATTAAGTACAACTTTATATGAATTCTTTCGAAGTTATATAACAAATTTACCACAAATTAAATAGCCATATAATATGTGTTTTATTCATATACCCTTATACTTTGTTTATTGAACGAATTCATTTAAAATTTCTAGTATTAATCCATATCTTTGATAAGATAAAGGCACATGATACATGATTGTGAGAAACTTGGAAGTACATGTATATATAAAAGCGTATATTATAACGTGAACTGCACAACAATATGTGCTACGTACCTCAAATATTATGCGGATTGGAAATGATATTGGATGCTGTAGGGGCCCTCAATTGGATTGATAATGTCCCATGATGGTTGTTGTTATTCCTAATAATGAGTCCTGGGATAATTTAACATTGGTAGCCATCTAGCAATCGATTCAATGGCCAGAATTGTAGGTTCTGGGCCTTTATTCATGGTTCCAGTAGAACTTATACTAATGTAAATGGGCCATTGAGGATTAAACTACGGCCCGAGAATGTTAAATTTTAAGTTTGACCCAACCCAATTAAGAATTGAACAGGCCAGAGCCCAAGTCTTGCCGACATTTATAATTATGTATGCCATTATAGATACCTAAAACTTGATTTACCTCATACATGATCCAGTGTTGGACTCTGCTGAGTCGACTTGCACTTGGTCACTGACTCAGCTAGCTAGGGTCGTTACAAGATTCCTACAACTTTCATAGGTCACATTAAATCTTAAGAAAGTAGGAGTCTTATCATACATACATCTACCCCCTTGGACCCTTCACTTTTTACCTCCTTAATAATTGTTTGATAAAACATTCTCTACCATGAACATTCTAGGAATTTAACATCAAGTAGGCAAGTGGTGTCAAAAGGTCACATGGGGTGTTTCGCATTCATTTTTAGCATTGCTTTCTTATACGTGACTTGATAACTAAGTTTAAATTTATGATGAAGCACAAAATATCTTATTTAATATTGGTAGGGGGTGTATCAAGTATGGTCTAGGTTAGGTATGAATATGTTGAGTTGAGATGGAATGATCTGCAGGTTGAGTCCCAACCCATATCACATCCTAACCTAGACCTGATGAGGATCAACCAGAACCGACCGTTGTAGCCAGTTTAATATTGTTTTTTCTTTTGCTATTACATGTGGTCTATATGAATTAAGTATTGTGGACTCATGTAAAGCGATTCCACACTTTGTAATAATGAAAAAGAATTCACACATCAAAGCAAAAATATCTGTCTAAATTGGTCAATATAGTACAGCAGAAGGGATTGTACAGGGGTTAGATGAATCATGCGGGTCAATGCCAAACTGACCCATTTAGTGGTGTGAGTCAGATTTGAGCTTGGTGGGTCAGATCAGAGGTGTGTTGGATTAGCCTTTCAAGTTTTACCACCACTTAATAGTTTGCGCTTGTCCTGATCATAAGGTGTCCTGATGACCTTGATGTAATTGGATTAATAGTATGGACCCTACCTGATGGATTAAGAACAAGGGCCAAGACCGGGTGGGCTAACCTGACCCAGCGACATCCTTAAAACTTGTGGTCCAGCTATCTACCATAAAAAGCATCATTTTGTAATTTGAAACATGACTCATTCCTTAAAAAAAAAAAAAAAAAAACGAAGACTCGTTCTCACACACGCATAGGGTTAAAATCTAAGAGGATCTCTTTTGTATGGAATCTTGGGAAACTTCCTTTTCTTAAAGCCCATGTTCTAAATTCAATCAAGATTGTAACCAATGAACATGGGCAGCTATGGTTGTGTTGCACAAGGGAAGTAGGGATTAAATAAGGTGAGAAACTACATGGAATTCAAAGGGCGCCTCACATCCATAAAGCCACCACTACTGCTCTCTTTGCTTACCTCACTTGTAGAGTTCCTCCCACTTTACTGTTTCTCCTTTGTACCAGAAGACAATAAATAAAGAAGACCTCAACCACTACCTTATAAAGTTTCTCCAATCAGTAACTTTCCCATTTGATGTGTTCTACAGTTGGACTGCATGTTCAATTCCCATATAGAAATAGTGCTGCTTTGCCAAGAAAATATCTCGTTCTATTCTCTATGGTATGTGGGCTGATTAGGGCTGTATACGGGTAGGGTTTAGGATAGGTGTGAGAACATGATGACCCGATTACTTGTTGGCCTAGGATCTTGATTTACAGACCGACCCAGAGTAATTATTAATTATATATATATATATATATATATATGAAAAATACTCCTATGAAAACTACTCAATTTTAGAAGCACCATTTGCACCTTTTAAATTAAGTGGGCGGGGCGTGGACAAGTTCTCATCCTCCATTTTCCATTTGTAATGAATTGGAGGACACCCCCATTTGACATTTATCTGAACTATATAACTGTTAAAGATGTCCAGGCCTATGCTCATCATCCATGCCCTTAATTCATGATATAAAAACATAATTAGATTCTGATTAAGAGGTCATTTGGATCTGGAGAAAAGCAAGTGGAGAAAACCACCCACAACATAATGTGAGTTTTCATTAAATCTTTCTTCTTCTCTCTTGCCTCATTCTCTTGATCTCTTTGCGCTTCTTAAAAGCCATCGAATTGAAAGACCCAACAGAATTGGGCCTAAAGGGCCATCCCTGCCCATTTTCAGTGCTTGTTCAAATCTTCCTGCTCGGTTGAATGATATTCCCTCTCACAGAGAAAAGGGTATCCTAAAAACAATAAAAAGAAAGGCTTTGGCAAGAATAGTATTGCTTTCTTACAAGAGCTTGGTTGATACTGTAAGCCATCACTGTCATATATTATAACTGCCCTCTAACTTCGACAATGTCAAAGTTCCTTTGATACATGAGATGTACATGTGTATGGTCTCTTCTTTTCAATTGGTGCCACCTATACCTACTACTCCAATTATCAAATAAGAGTTAGGCAAAGGCAAAATACCAAAAGCATGAAAAATAGTACCTGTTCCATCAATAGCTCTTTTCTTCTTTCCGGCCATGAGGGAGCATCCATTTTCTTTGGTAATAGAATTGTAAATGTGAAAAAAGTATCTCCATTTCTTCACTGTTTACTTTGATACCAAGTTATCAGTGACTGTTTTTCGTACTAACTGCCAACTGATTATCCAGCGGTCAGTAGGTTGGTGGCCCACATCCCAAGAATCATACTGTTGGTACAAGCCTGGCTACAAAAGTTGTACTGTACATCTACCCTTAATCCAACATTCCTGATCAAACGGTAGGGTCCTCAAACAAGTATAGATCCAGGATCCTCCAAGGCTTTAACCTAGAAAATCCTGAATTAAAGCTATGGAATTTGATAATAGGGTCTATCTATTGAAATCCAAATGCTCAAAATAAATGCCCTCTATTTACATGGGATATCTTAAAATTTTACATCAATCTAAGCTCATTCCACTGTGAGATTGATTGTTTGATGAAAAATGCGACAAGTTCGACATCCAACTGTGAAATGAACTCGGATTAACCTAAAATACGAGGATGCCATGTATAAATGGAGACCCTTTTGAACTGTTCAGATTTCAATAGGTGGGTCTCATTATAGAGTTTTACTATTTTTAAACTCAAGATCTCTCTAGGTTAAAGCCTCCTGAAGATCCGGAACCACAAGGTCTCGTCACATAAAAATGGTGATCCACCGCCCGACCCATCATTAGCTTAAGATACATACTTGTGAAGCCTGATGTAGGCTGTACAATTTTTTTAAGAAACAAATTAATGGAAGTAGGGAGATAATTGTAGCAACTTTACCAAAATTGGGTGAATTCAAAAACCATGGGCATGAGAAGTGGAAGGATAAAAACAAAAAAGTGCCCCAAACCTTATAACCCAAACCAATTGAACCTCCCATTAACTTTACAAAAAGGCTCCTCCACCTTTAATAAGAAAGAAAAGTAGAACATGTGATGATTCAGACCAACATATGGCCTCCTTTCCCCTCTATTTAAACCTGTCTAGTGCATTGCTCTATGTTCAGTCGGATGTACATCTTCCTACTCTTCTCTCTATTCTTCCTCTGAAATCTTCATCCCAAAAAAAATCCCTCCAAAAACCATCTCCCATTCCTTTCCAAAACCCTATCTCCAAATATCCACCAAAGTGACCCACAAAACCTATCTCCATAACCCTCCAAAACCCCCCAAGTGACCCACAAAATTCATCTCCAAAACTCTTATTAGAACACCCACAACCCGAAATTCCATAGACCATGGATGTCGTTGCACTAGAAAAACTTCAAGCCATGAAAAGGTACAACAGGAAGAACCACTTTCTCCAAAGGCTATTCCAATTCTCCCTCACTGCTTTTGTGCTTGGTCTATGCGCATCCAAGGGACTGGCCTCTCTATGTTCATTCATGAAGCTCTTCTTCTTTGGGTCCCTTCCAAACATTGGGGCTTTTGTGTTCGGTCCCAAGTGCTTGTTTGTGTTAGGTAACATGATAGTGATCTACCTAGTTGGCGAGTCCAAGCTAGTAGGCTCATCCTCATCGGACTCTCCCACATCCGATGCGTATGATGAGTATGTGAAGCATTCCAGGGGCCTTATAAAGCTCTCTACTAAGGAAAGGAAAGAGAAATCGGAGGTCTCTTTGGTTGAAGAAAACGTGGAGGTTGTTACAGAAACTATAGTGGAAGATGAAGAGAAGAAAGGAAGAGAAGAAGAGAAGAAAGGAAGAGAAGACAAGAACATGAAGAAAGGTGTGGTCGATTTGGATCGAGAAGAAGAGTTTGGATTGCCTGCTGATGAGTTGAATAAAAGGGTTGAGGATTTCATTGCAAGGGTGAACGAACAGAGGAAGCTTGAAGCCAAAATGATGGTTTCAGTGGCTGAGAAGAGAAGGAAATGAAAAATCCCCTGAAAGAACTAAGTAATAATTAAAAAAAAAAAAAAGTACTTGTTCTAGGAGATGGAAAGTAGACCTTTTTATTGGTTTCGCTTCTTGTGTCGATCCAACAGAGAAGTATTATTAAGAACAGGGTTTTCTCTGCTCAGTGTATATGAGATTGTGTAGACATAGGGGAAGTTCTCTCTGTCTCTGTACATTTAGAGCTTTGAAGAAGAGAGAAAATTTCATGAGTCTTTCCTAGCCAACTTCCTTTGTTTTGCTACACAGATGCCATGCATTGGCTAACTATCTACTACATGCACTTCTCAAAAGACAGCTTTCTCAGTTACTGATATATTAGGCAACTAGGGTGTAACAAAAACAGCCATAGTAGTGGTAACAAAATAATAATAATAATAGTAGTGGAACATAGACCGGTAAATGAAGCTTCACTCGAACGGACAAATCATATTTGAAGAGACTACGCTTCATAATTTATTCATGATCTTGTAATCCTTGAATGTGATATTTCTGATAATTCTTAATACAATATGATATTCTCTCTTAAAAAAAAATAATAATAATAATTTATTAATTGGGACTTGCTCGTTAAAACAACTAATAATTAGGAGAAGATAAGTACGGACCTTAAAATATATGGACACTAATTAAAAGTAAAACAGTAGAAAAAGATGCAATAGATTATAAAATTACGGAAGATACAATGGTAAATGAAATTACGTGGAAAAGTAAAACTTAGAAAGCTCGTTCACGGACAAGAGCTCGTAGTAAAATGGAATGTGCTCACTACTGCATTCTTAAAATTATGAGCTCAAATCATGTTATCCTTTGCTGCTGGTATAAGATAAAAGGAAAAGAAATAAAAAAAAAGAAAGAAAAAGAAAAAAGAAGAAAGAGCTCGATCCCACTGGTAATTGAGGGCTCCACAAAAGACGAGAGTGGATAGAGATCATGGGGCCCAGTATCTTCAACTGAAGCCTTGGGATCAATTTCTCTCTTATGGGGCCCAGCACTCTGATGAAAGTGCCATTTCCAATCACTGGGAGAAGAACTTGAAAAGGGTGTGATTGGTCTCACACCACACTCAACTTGGGTCTACTAGTTCAGGAAAAGATTCAATTATGTTAAGCTTTGACATGTGGGCGTTGGCTGATCGATGACCGGCGTAAGTTCCTTGCACACGAAGTAAAGTTGGTAAAGTGCTTTTCTAACGTGGGGAAAAGAGACCCCATTGCTCGTAGACAAAAAGTGCTGCGAAGGTAACTGTAAAATGATTCACTTGAAGTCTTGAACAGATCATGACCATACATGTGGCAAGGCCACTCTAGATGGGTATCATCTCAACAGTCCAGGAAGTGGGTCACAGTGTCACACTATGGAGTGTCGACCAAACGTTGAAGGGATGTCAATAAAATATCCCCACTATGGATTCTTTTCTATATATATATATGATTAGGTGGAGGTTGTAATGAATCTGGGCCAAACCCAGGTCCACACTTTTGTAGCCTTGTACAGTAGTAAACATGGGTGCCCAATGGCCGGGATGGCCTAGGCCCAAAGAGGGCTGATTGGGTTCATCCCTCTTTGGGCCATCATGGATATATATTTCTAGCCCATTTTATTTTTGTGACGGGATGGCCTGGGCCCTTTATGACTGTTTAGTCAAAACTCAATTCTTGATTTCTTAATCTTTTGTCAAATGCATGCATAGGTGTGGTTCTTAATGATTTGATCCGTATTCGGAGAATGTTTGCAACTGACTTGTAATGCAGAAGATACCCAGTGTCTTCGTATATGATGATAATAGTTTGCTTTACAAGTGATCCAATCCACAGTCGTTGGTCTCATTCATATATATATATAGAGCAAGACTCTCCTAAGTTCAAGCTTAAGATAAAATCTCGTAAGCTCATGCTTGTAGGGCCCACCTTTGGTCCATCCAAATGGACCAAACACATGACCCCCTTAAATTGCACATGTCCACCAACTTTCGGTCGGATCCGAATTTAATAGACCGTTGGATCGACCACATTACCCCCCTAAATTGCACATGTCCACCGACTTTTGGTCGGATCCGAATTTAATAGACCGTTGGATCGACTATGTATCGATCTAAATGTATTATTGACTATTAAACTTTTGGACTCATATGAAGATGATAAAAATCACGGTTGTGACTGATTTTTTGCAAAGAGTAAGATCGTATGGAGTCCTTGAAATTCCCCCCATCCTCATCTCCATGTGGGTCCCCAAGTGGGCTCCACCACACACTTGAGCTTAGCTTATCATAAGCTTGAGCTTAAGAGAGCTGGCCCTACATATATATATATATATATATATATATATATGAAAGGAGTATTATCTTGTTTCATAGAAACATGATAATACTGTTTCATTTAATCTACAATCGCCAACTTTGTAAATTCTCTTCTTTAATTTTCTCATTTCATGCTGCAATTGAGAGGATGCATCAGGTAGCATAAGACTTTTCAATAAAGCAATAGACAAGCACTTATGAGCATCTTTGCTCTTGAGTTGCCTTTAAATATACCTTCTAAGTGGCAGAAGAAGTCAACCTACTTACTTCTACTAGAAGAAGAACCCAATTGCTATGTAGGTAAAAGATTTCCCTCATAATTTGAACCCCTGGCTCTAGTGAAGGCATTATTAGGAAGGTCATACAATTTACATCAATAGTAGATAGAACCCATCGTCCTGGCCGTAGAATTCAATCCATTATCACCATCCAGATATCTTTGTACTCATCCCCATACCACCTTATACCAAATCAACCCATGTGCCAGAATACCCTGCATCTCTTCATGACTTCATCAACCCACCTTCTTCGCATTCTCCAAACCGACACTATACGTCTCATCAATGCCTTGTCATCTTCATTCAGAATGGTGATCCAATGCATATGAATTTCTGATTCTCTTCCATAGTTATATATGATATGTTTGGTGAGCCTTGATGTGCAATGATTTGATCTATGGATAATGACCTAGGGCCGTCATAGGAGTTGAAGCAATTAATTTTTTTAAAGCAAAGGTTCTAAATTAATTGGAACGATTATCAATGGAATTCCAGCACTTTCTCACGTTTTCATTGACACAGTTTAGTGGAAACAACCTATCTACTCAGGGATTGATCCATCGGCAATTGTGTGAAATGAGTGCCAAACCCCATACTGAGTGTGGCTCAGCCAAGATCCTCCTCCTATCTAACAAAAAAACAGAAGACACTCTTTATTGGCATCTATAATATGGGACCCACGTGTGATTACAGGTAGGTGAGCCCTATCAAAGTTAGATATACGCCTTTGGTTTTTCTAACATATCTCATTCATTCTCTCTTTGATTTAGGTTACATTTGGCAACCAAATATTTAGGAAAGAGATTTTCAGTTTTTATAAAGTTGGAGTAAATTCATGTTTGGCAATTGTAAATTTTTGAATTTGGACAAATAAAAATCTTCATTTTATAGGATTTTTAGATCCGATCACCTTCTATAAAATTTGAAAATCCTCACTTAAGTAGATTTGCACACCAAATTCTATTTTTCTCATTTATATTCATCAATACATATCAATATCAATGTGAAATTCTCAATTATACAAATTCCCTTCGAGAAATCTTTATTCCAATGGTAGTGAAAAATCATAAGATCTATAATTCCTCGCCTATTACCAAAACATACCCTAAAATAAACATATTCCTTAACAAATGATGAGAGTAGTCCGTGAGTCGCTCATCCTCATCCAACTATGGTACGAAGAAGATGTTTCTTTCCGCTATAAAGGGTAATATAGACCGTGTAAAAATTACCTAAGAAATCGTAGGCTTGAGAAAGATATAGAATCTATCTTTTGGAAAATTTCAATTGAGATTTGATCAAAGCTGATTGAATCATCCATCTCTGCTAGTTACAAGTGTCCACCCTAGCTTCAGGTCGTGAGGAGTGTACTAGAGGAAGTTGATCTCGACTAGTCCATCTCTGATCTTCGATTCATTTCCATTTAATGCTTTTCCCCTGCCACTGTCGGAACACTTCTCACACGTTTGGCACATTAAATCGTTCAGCCTACACACAATAGCCCGTCGTTGAGGGCCCGTTCTCCCATTGTCAGAAAGTTTTGATTCGGAAAAAGTGAAATCTAAAATTTATTTTAGGTATTGATTCATAAATGGGTTAGAGTTTCTAATCCAATTTAGATTTCAATTGATAAACATGTTTGGTTTTGGATCCTTATAGATTCCGACCTGTGGACCCCGGACCAAGCATATGAGTCGTTGATATTGCAAACAATACCTTAAAATAAATATTTTTTAGTTTGTTTTATGTATGATACTGGAAGTAATAGACTTAATATACTGTTATAAGTTGAATAATATACTAAATAAAAAGAAGATAGAACTAGTTTTGAAACTAAATCCATTCCTCCAGGTGGGCCCGATTCAGGAACCGGATTCTGAATTTTCTATTGGAACCAAGTTTGAAACCAACAGAATAGGGTCCTAGTGAAAATCGGATCAGGAACTGGAATCATTATTAAGAAACGGATTCGGGTCCGGGTCCAAGTCCAGTTTCGTTATGACCCGGAATCGTACCATTTGCAACCATAGTTGAGAGAAGAAATTTTTTCTCCAAGGAGAGATTTTAGGAATGGATATGGTATTTTAATTCTTTTCTATTTTCCCTCTCCTCAATTTTCTTTGCTTTTTATAAAGACTAACAACAAACACCCGTGGTAAGCTCGGGCCCAGAAAAAGAATATATTAAAGTTTCGATATATAGTAGTAGAAAGGAAATAAAATTTAAAAGAAAAAAGCTATTATTTATCATTCTTAAAATTCTATATATCAAAATATAAAGGTGAAATAAATGAAGTAAACTTACTCGTGAAAGAATACAATGAAAAAAATTAGGTAGGTTGTTCAAATCTAAATTCAATTCAATCAAAGCCTAAAAGAAAACTTAACTCTTAAAAGAGAAAAGTGGGGTGCTCTCTTGCACGTTTCCAAAAAAATAAATTTTGGAGAGATGGAATTCTAAATGTGTAGGAAAGAAAAGAGAGGAATTCCGAGATTGTAGTGATATAGAATGGGCCCGAATGTTACATGGCAATCATCGCTCAAGCCTTTGTGTAGAGTGAATTGGCAGTCATCACTCACACCAGATTCATTCCACATCCAATTCACGTTCATTCCACAGTCAATACATGATATAAATTCATTTGTGAGTTGTAATATATTTTCCCTCTACTAACCCCAACAAGTTCCCCCCACTTATCACCAGGCATCACAAGAGTCACACATAAATTCAAATCATCCATTTACCAGCTGCATGTGCTCGAGATATATATATATATATATATATATATATATTTAGAGAGAGAGAGAGAGAGAGAGAGAGAGAGGGTTCATTGTTGGTCAGATTGGGATGAGGGATTACGAGAAAAAGGGGAGAGATCAGTGAAAGATTTTAAATATTTAATGATGGTTTGAGTAGTGTCTAGTTCTATTTTTTTTTTTTTATATTGATAACGATAAATTAAATTAAGGATAAAACAACAGTACAAGGATATTTTAATGATTTAAATTTAGAAAAAGTTGATTGAATTTGAATGTGATGGGATAAGATGGGATAAATCTAGAGTGGTGTAGTGTCTCACATCAAAGCCACAAGCCTGTATGTTTTTTTTTAAAAGGAGAGCTCTACGTGTGGCAAGACAAATCCTATTTGCTTTAATATATATATATATATATATATATATATATATATATAAAATAACGAATTTGAGAAAACACTAAGGGCATTCTTATCTTGTGCCTTTTTCCAAGATAGAGAATCTTGTTTTTTTTTTTTTTGTTTTTGTTTTTTTTTTTAATTCCAGCTAAGGGTGTGAGACCCGAGTACACCTGGGTAATCATTTGAGACAAGACCAGGTCAAGTGCTCCTATAAGGCAAGAAATGAAAATCCGCAGGCATAAGGATAGAGTGCTTCGATTGGCACTGGAGTCTTTGTCCAAATCCTACATTGAAAATATCTAAGTCTTGACCCAAGCTCATAATGTGCGACCTTGCCTTAACCCTGTATGAGGCTTTTTTAAAATCGTGCGACAAGATTGGGTTGAAATCTCATGAGCCAAAGTGGACAATATCATATGGACATAGGGCATGAGTCCCTTATCAAACGGACTTAATCACTGAAAGACTCACACATGCGAGGTGATATAAACTTGTACATGCGAATTTGTTTTTGGGTAGATAATGGGGACATCCACATGCAATGACTCAAAGGTTCTTTCCAAAAAAAAAAAGAAAAGGTAGAGTTCGTTTTTGGTAAGCCTTTCGAGTAGAGTTTGATGGGGTTCTTAAGTGGGGCCACTTACGAGGTGAAAACTGGTCTCAAATGCAAATCCTCTATGGCCGATCTCGAGTGGGGCCCATTAGAAATAATTTAAAACTTACAAAAGAACTGCCTATCCTTTATGGAAAAAAACAAATTACTCTATGATATGGGTCCATGTCAAATTAGTTTATGTGAAATATATCTAAATTATTTATAATATTTTTTTTTTCTGAGTGTTCTAAAATTACCAATGTAAAGATGGGTCATATGTACGGGTGTTTATGGGCTGGGTTGGACCAAGTTGAGTCTAGCCCTAGACCGTCTAAAATATCTTAAGTCCAAGCCCAAACCGCGGCTCAGTTGGTTTGGATGTTGTGTGTGTGGGAGTAAGTGTTTGAGCCCCCATTTTGGCAATAAATCTCATTTTTTCTTAAAGAGGATTTTACCCAAAAAATCCCTTAAGACTTATCAAAAGCCAAAAGCACCATCAACATCTTATAAAGACCACAGTAGTCTCAAAGGCCTTGTTTGGTATTTTTTTTTGCTTTTAGCGCCGAGCGGGGATATCGCAGTTCATTCTAAGTAAATGAGCGGGGATATCCCCGTTCGTCGTTCATTACAACTTAAAGACTGTCGAATTCCCTTCTCCCCTTTGCCTTTTCTGATATCCGGACGAATCTCTCTGTAACCCCTCTTCCATATTACCTTGCTTTATGGGAGAATCCTATTCTTGAATCTTTTAAGTAGAGAGGTTTGGGCTCCATTAAAGAGGTTGGTAGTCTAGATTTACTAAAGAGGTTTGAGCTCCATTAAGTAGAGAGGTTTGGGCTCCATTAAAGAGGCTTCATTAAAGCTTCAATCTCCTTGATGGTTAATTAATATTTACTCCATAGGTAGTCCACAGTAACTTTCTTAAGATAAAAAGACCATATTTTAGTAATACAAATGGGTATTGGCTTTGAATGTAATTGAAGATGGGTTGCAAAGATATCCATGTTCACAGCCCTAATTTGGGCGGGGATATCCCCATCCCAACTGAAACCACTCTAAGAGACAGCACCCATAGCACTCTAGTGGGCGGGGATATCCCTGTTCACAACACTAATTTGGGCGGGGATATCCCCGTCCCAACTGAAACCACTTTGAGAGACAGCAACGACAGTACTCTAGTGAGCATGGATATCCCCGCTTACAGCGTTAACACAGGCAGGGATATCCCCTTCCAAAACACTGTCATTGGCGGGGATATCCCCGCCCACAGGACAATGCATGCGTGGATATCCCTGTCTAGTCCATAAGAGAAATGCATCTCTACAGCCCATAAAGACATAAAGAAAATCTGTATCAAAGATAGACATGCACCTTCACATTCACATCAATCAACAAGTTCATTGACAATCACACATTCGTCCATTAAAGGTAGACATGCACATGCACATTCACATTCACATCCGTCAATTAACATTTAACAGCAAGTTCCCTGCCAATTACATGCAGATTCTGACAAAATAGTATAGGTAAATCAAATTAACAACTGTCTACACAAACCATAACCTGTGGACGAGGCTAGTCGGAAGATTCAGAGAAGAATGGCACACATGCATGACTTGAAGATGGTGAACCAGAGATAGAGGCAGAAGATTGAACAGATAAGACATTGAAGGAATTACAATACCTCGGATGAGCCAGAACTTTCATTTACTTGGACCGACATGGATAGACAAGACAGGCAGATGATTAGAAGTGATGTTAGAACTTTTGATGGGTGTCAGGGGTTTGACGGAAGGATTCTTCGAATGTTGATGGTGTCAGAAGAGCTAGTTGCTGAATTAGAGTTTGGACAGTTGGAGATCTTCAACCGAAGCAGAGACCTTGACTACAGACTCATCTCACCCTCGTGTTTGACTGGAGGTAGTGCAGTTGTGCAGGAGCAGGACAGATTATCAATGTCAGAGGTAATTTTCAGTTGGCAGATGCTCGGAGCAGGAAGTTCACTTTGAAGATGGTGCATTTGATATGAGACCTAGATTCGACAGTCATGATGAAGTTGAGAGAATTGTTCCAGAAATTTTCTGTTGAAGGTGGCTAGGAGTGAGAGACTTGGTGGAACCTAGGAGGAGTCAGAGTTGGCAGAATTCTTGAGCAGTCAGATTGGCAGGGCAGTAACAGATTCGAGCCAGAGGAAGAATGTATGACAGCTGCTGGTAGTTGACCGAAGAGTTCTACAGCGGAGATGACCCAGTGAGTCCAGATGCTTTCGAGATGACCGTTGGGAGCAGCAGTTTGAGATTTTGTTTTCGTTGTGCGGGATTATATCCCCATTTGTTTTTGGTTTTGTTTAGTTCATTTGGAGGACCAAATGTTCTAAGGGGGGGAGGATGTGAGACCCCGACCCGAGAGGCCCAGATTAGTGTCTTTGAGCTGTGTTTAGCTCTAAGTGTGTTTTGTGTTTTTTTGGTTGATTTGGATTTAAAATAGCTTTGTTATAGCTTTGGGACATTTTGAGTGTCTTGCTTTTAGTGTGGGGCCCTTTGGGGGTTCCCTATTTATGACTTGACGTGTATTTGAGATTTTATCTTGGTTTTCTTGATTTGTATTCTATCCCGATTTACTTGTTTGTTCTTGATTTGTATTTTTCCCGATTTAGTCGTTTTGTTCTTGATTTGTATTTCATCCCGATTTACTTGTTTTGCTGATAGCTTCAACTTTCATGTTGATCCCGTTCCCGTCCCGAACCCCGAAACTTGACTTTTCTAGCTTTGAGGGCAAAACAGTCTTTTCACACCAAATCTGTACCGGATTATTGTTATTCCCGAAACCCGTGAAACATAGACTTTTTAGAAACTAGATATTTCGACGATCATTTCTTCCTTCTTCGTCGATTTCATCCGAAGTCCCGAAAACCGCTATTTCAGCCTTTTTAGGTTCTTAAGTGGTGGAGCCCACTCTCATTGGTTATAAGAGAACCCATTTCTCTTCTTCCTTCTTCATTTTTCCAGCAACAACTGAACCTAGGGTTCTTCCTTGCACCCTTTCTTCTTCTTCTTGCTTTGCCATCATCAAACACAACCAAATCTTGCACCATCATCTCAAGAGGTTACATCATCTTCTTCCCCACCTCAAGAGCTTCCTATTGGTACCATTTGTGGAGGAATCTCTTCTCTCCAAGGTCTTCATTTAGCTTGCTTTGTCCATTTGGAGAATCCATTGGTAAGATCTCTTCTTAAGCTTCTAGATTCATGCTCTTTTGATCCTTGAGAAGCCCCATTTTCATTCTTGAAAGCTCTCTCTTCTTATTTCTTGTTTTGACCCATTTTAGGGTTTGTTTTGGGGGTTTTTGTAGAGATCTTGTTCTTGGCTTGCAAGTGTGATTAGAGCTGGTTTTATCACTAATTGAAGGCTTGAGGCAAGTGAATGTTGGATGTTTTTAAATTTCAAATGGTTTGGTAGCATTTATGGGTTGTCATGTTTTCATTGATTTCTTCTATTGATTTTCCATGGTTGCTATAAATGATCTTGATAGCCTCATTTAATGTCTTGGAAGCATGTAATTAAGTCATCTTGTTCATAGTTTTCCTTGGTTAATTATGTGTTGGAAGGAAAGGAAAAAGGGGAGAAAGAAATCAGGTTCCCGGAACTGCTGTACGCCCAGGTCCGATCGATCGGACGTGCAGACCGATCGATCGGACTGTCTTTAACTGTAAGGGTTTTTGGGCCGATCGATCGGGCCCTGTGTAGAAATTTTAGCCGATCGATCGGACCCTGTTCAGAAAATTTTAGCCAATCGATCGGACCTTCGGTCCGATCGATCGGAGGACTCAGATTGAGTCCAGTGGGTTTTGAGATTTTTTTTATATTTTTCTTTCTTTTCTTAGTTTTAGGTGGGACCTTGGCTACCCTCTTTGGACTCATTTGACCATGCGTGAGGACGTCTTGAGCCGATGCTCCTCACGGTTGGTTGGGTGACATCGATGTTCACTTCATTTCAATCTTGAACGGGACGGAATGACGCGATATCTCCTTTATATCTAAATACAAGACTTTTTCCTTGGTTATCGCGAATTCTATTCCTTTCGATGACTGAGTAGGTTGCTCGATGTCTCCGAATTAACATCATACTTAGGATGGACCATTTATAGTCTTGATTTCCTTATCATAACATCTAGTTATAACCATAAGCTCATGTTAAGTTTTGAAAAGCGTAAAAGTGCATAAGGAGCCCGGAATGTCTTCAAACTCAAGGAGTACCAATTCATATCTATGATCGACATACGGGACCCCTATTCACTCTAATAGATCTTAAAATCATTGTCTTTCCTGATTTAGCATAGTTCATAATATTTCTCTATTTCCAAGCCTTGCATTACATGAATGGTTTTCCCGAAAGTATTATTGTACACTTGAAACAGTTACTTGACCTGAAGTGCATTGCACCACATGATATGTCAGTGTGCCCTTGAGCACCCCCGTCTTGCCCGTTTGATTATGTACTCGTACTTGAATTGCTTGCATTGTCTCGATTGTATTTGACCTATGAGTCGGCACCACTAAGCTTGGATAACCCTGTTGGTCTGATCAACCGACTTGGAGATCCCCCTCTTGTCCCGCCAGCTGCAGTTTGGATCCCGCTACCCGGTCATTACCGTGGTCTTGTCCCGATGCCGCAGATTGCTACTGTGGTCCCCGATGCCCGGCTCGCTACCGTGGTCATGTATAGTATTGTATATGTATATGTATCTATATGAGATCCCCTGTTTCTCCTCACCTCGAGTGACTGAGATCAGGGCCTAGTTATTGCTCTATCGCTTTAGTGATAGAGGACTTAGCTTCTTGTGGTTGCCACCTTGTTATTCCCGATTCCTTGGTTACCTCAGATGTTTTATCTTGTTTACTTGTTTTACAGCAAATGATTTATCTGTTTTATTAGAGTTCTTGTTTAAACAAATTTCTATGCTTTTCAAGGTATTTCATCTATTGTATATTGTGGTATCTTTTCATTCTCTTGCCAAACCGTCGTGTTTGACCCACTATGTTGGTACTCAGGTTCAGATTCCCGCCCCGAGCTGAGAGTTTGGTTGGCTGTGGAGCCACGAGTTGCAGGTTGTCTTGTCGGCTATGTCCTGTAGACATTGTGCTTGACATCGGAGTTACGTCACAAATGGGTAGTGGATATTAGTTGTATTGTCCGGCTTTTATTAGCCCTTCTTGGGATTGTAATTAATACACATTGATAATTGTAACTTGAATATGTATGGAAATGTAATCTCCTGTTACCGTCAGCTCTGTAATTTATATGTGGGTGTATTCCAGTCTGATATGATTTATAAAATGATAGCTTTATGCTAAAGGGCCCTATGCGACGCGGAATCCGATGATGTCCACGGACTCCGGGTCGCATTGCCACGAAAGCTTCCGCAGAAATGTTCAGAGAGTGATGTGATTGTGGATCCTCACACACGCGGATCTTGGGAGAAATAAAAATAAATTTAATCACCCCTCCCTCACGACCCCCGGTTTGGGGTCGCGACACACGCTGCCTTATCTGGGTAACCGACCAGCAAACTGAAGTGATCAATGTGATGCAGCAAAAATACTAATATTTTACTTTCCTTCATATCCATCATATTTGTACCATTCAGATCAAAGGCAAGGGGTTTCGTTTGACGGTATAGGTTCTCCTATCTTAATTTCCTTCAAATTCATGAGTTTGGTAAATTATTATCCTTCAAATTCACGAGTTTGGTAAATTATTATTGGTTATCAATATTCCCGTATTGTGGTGTGTAATACTGCAAAAAATCAATCATGTAGCGGTTATATGAACAGTCCCACACAATGGCGGGTCTGTCTATGCCCCACTCCAATATAGAATCGGTAACCACTTATGTAAGATTATCACCTGTTAGTTTCAATTCTCAATCTTACAAGCACCATTGGTTATAGTATGTGATCACCAAGTGCTTGTTATGATCAATATCTTACTTATGTAGTCAATAAGGGAGCTATTTGGTGTATGATATTTCATCAAACACCTCATGTGCATTAATTCAACCATTGTTTTAGGGAGTATTCAGATTGGAACCCATCTTATTTTATTGGAATACATGGTATTTTCCTTAGGGATTTCTCCCAACTAGCTTATATGTCAAGCCATACCCTACATATGTAGAAGCATCATGCCAATTCCATTCTTGCAGAGTAGAATCTTTTAAATGGAAGATCAAGTGATCAACACAACAGAGAAATAAAAAAAGCCTAACAAGAACATAACAAATAAGTTTAAATAAAAACCCATTCCAACAATCGGATTCAATATCAGAGACACACACTTAAAAATCGAATTGCTACTCTATCTTAGAATCAATGGACATTTAGCTTATTTTCCCACCCAAACCCAAAACATTTTTATCAAAAAAGACTCAGTCACATAGGTATAAATACAACCAACAACCCCCAACCCAACAAAACCCTCCCTACAAACATGACCCTTCTTCATTCTCTCTTTTTTTCATTCAGAAACTCCCCAAACAGTACACATTAGAAACTTTGAAGAAGAAGAAGAAGTAGTAGTTTAAAACTTGAAGAAGAGAATTAATGAAAGAGAGATACCTAAAAAGGAGACAGTTGATGAAGAGGATCATTCAAGAGTGAAAAATGCATCACGTGGAGAGGAGATGAAGAACTACAGAACTCTATTGCCGGTGCCGACCGATTGGGAAAGAAAGGGAGAAAGATGGAGGAAAAAAGAAGCTGTCGAATAGGGGAAAAGGGTTTTGGAGTCTATTTAAGGTAAAGGAGCAGGGATATCCCTGCTTAGAGAAAAAATTAAAAAAAATACCAAACAGGGCCTTTGAGACTACTGTGGTCTTTTTCAGATTTTGATGGTGCTTTTGGCTTTTGACAAGTCTTAAGGGATTTTTTGGGTAAAATCCTCTTTCTTAAATTGTGTCTCTCATTTGGGTCAAGCTAGGCTTCGGGCTTTTTACTAATGAATCCAAGCCCTGCTCAGACATTAAACTGACTCGAGTTTTAAGCTTAAGCCCAGCCCAAGTGCTAAAAACTAAGGCAAATATACCTGGCCCATGAGTACCCCTAGTCACATGAGTGAGAAATTTGATAGGCACTATACATGGGAATGCCATTTTTATTTTGATTTTGACGTTTCATTAGTGGGTTACTTGTAAAACTCTATGTGATTTTATTATTCTCTCTTCATTTTTCCAGCCTCTAACATGTAGATAACATTCGGGCCTTACAATCATTAGTAGGCCACAAAACCATTTTCTATGAGAAATCTCACTCAAATATGATGTAGACCTACCATTAGATCGATCTTTGCAAAATGTTTTTATTTTTATTATGTTAATCTAAGTGTTGTAAAAGTTACTTTGGAACATGATTATAGAAAATATTGCATCATGTTTTAAATGGGTTAAATTTTTCACAAGTAGGTCCACCAATATTATTGGTTGATCATCTTTGGCCCCTTGCAAAAAACTATTGGTTGTGCCAATGGCCGTACATGTGTGTGTAGATCACGATTAGATGCACTTAAAGCCATATCTGTCGGAATCATGTGGCCCACTACTATGTGGGCGTGCATGTCAAATTTGGCCCACTACTATGTGGGCGTGCATGTCAAATTAAGCAATTGGCTTGCTGCCATGGTTATCTCCCAATGGAAGCTTTTTAATCTGTAGAGTTTTATTCACACTGTAGAGTCTTGATTGTGAATAAAACTAAAACATGTAATTTAATTTAATTAGTCTGCCTTGGCCGGGCACATGAACACCCCTACACAAGAACGACGGGATAACTGATAGGTAGAATGCCTAAATAGGTATATGAAGCCCCATCAAACCCATGACTTAGGTGATGAGGGATGTTGAACTTCCCAACAGCTTGAATGATCGCACCCGCCAAGCCCAAGGTGTTGCTCTATGGAGGAAGCCCGAGGAAGCCCACTTTAGGTGGGTCCATCGAAATCGCTAACAAGGGAGACTCTACAATGAAAATATTTGGACGTAGCAAATAGTCCCAACTCCAGACTTTAGGTCTTCAAAACTTAATTACTATGACTATATATTGTGCAAAATTTAATGACAATTGCGAAGCAAGAGGGAATTTGTTAGCACACGTTGCTGTGTGGCTGTGAAAAGCTGGTTCCGTAAAAACAATTTCTGCACTTCACAGAAAATTAAGTTCATCCCATCAAAAACAGGTTTCTTTTCCTTTTCTCACAAAAATAAAAATAAAAAGCCTAATCAAATGTGAAACTTTTGGGAAAATCATTTTCACATATTAGTAGAAAAGCGAACACACAAACCCATCATCTTAAGAGTATGCAAAGGATTGGATTCATCATTAAGTAAGCTCTTATACAAGAGTACACAAAGAATAGTAAAAAATGGGCGTGGTAAAAAATTTAGCATAATCATTGTATTCTACTTTTAATTTTATCAACGCTTTTCAATGTGGTCCCAATGAAGATCTTCAACAAGTTTGAAACTTTGACACTCTTAAGTCTGTTACTTAGCCCTTGCACCAAAGAAAAGAGTCCCACCAAATTTTCGTCTGATGTGTTGTGTTTTCTAGGTAAAAATGGACCAAGAAACTTGTAACATTGTACATTGCTTTCCTTGTTCTTCCAAGGCACTTTACAAAACTTCGCCACTAAGGTTCCTCTTTGTTATATCTTATTATTTGGAAACAGGAAAAAATATTCCCTGCTGCCAAACAATCATTGGTCAACATAACATAGAGAATTATTGTTCTCCTTTACTTCCTCCCTCGAAATGCTCAAACAAGTGACCATTCTTTTACATGTGGGGTGATCTAAATCGTAAATCTTGTGGGCCACACTATTGATTGACCACATCATTGTCTTCAACAAATGGGCCCCAAGTATTGTTTGAGAGAATCTTTCTTTTGAGGGCCTGTCGAAAGCTAGTCATGGTCAGGAGAGTGGAGAGTGTCACATTTGTGGCACATCTGGGGTGTTCATGGGCCCGGTCTTGTCGGGTTTGCATAATCCACGCTCGGCTCGATTTTTAAATCATAGGCTCACATCTGATCAGGGTTGCAAATGGGACGATTACAAATCGAAACTATAGTGGATTCGGACCCCTTTTTAAATAACGGTTCCAGTTCCAAATCCGATTTTAAATCAAAACCTGTTTGGTTGGTTGCAGACCCGATTTCGATAAGAAAATCCGGATCCGGTTCCAGAACCGGACCCGGACCTGATTCTAGTTCCAAAATCGATTCTATTTTATCTTTATTCTTAATTTTTTTTCTTAAAATAAGCATATCATTCAACTTATAACAGTGCATCAAGTCTACAACATCCAGTATTATACATAAGAATGCCAAAAAAGAGTTGGTTTTAAAGTACAAATTGTAATATCAAAGACTCATATGCCAAGTCCCAGGTCTATAGGTCAGAACCTATATGGACCCGTTTTCCATGAATCCATGGGATTTCAATTCTATACAATAGTCCTTAACCATCCAACGATATGATAAGGGATTGAACCTTGGTCATTTTTCTAAGGAGAGAGGTGCCTCACCAGTGACCCAATAATGGATTAGCCGACCATTTCATTTTGATGGTAGCCTGTTGGAGGGATTCTCTCCCACAGGAATCCCTTCTATTGTGCATTGTGGTTTCGTGTCACATATGACAGGAATTGAAAATCTCGTACCACACAAGTCCACAGGAGATGAGAGTGCGCATAGGGTGTCACAGCCTAATATGGAGGTCTTTCCATGGGTTGAACCAGGCTCGAACAAGATCTTCCCCGTTGTGTCCCATCAAACAAACTCTCTGCATAATCAAAGCATTTTTAGCTTTTAAAGTTGCACACAAGAATCCGAAAGAGCTATAGCCAAAGGCTACCGTAAGTGCCTAAAAATTACGGACATAGTTAAATGAGATTTGTTGTAAAGGAAGAAAGTAGCTCCTGAAGCCTGAGAAGGAAATAAGAAGGTTAGAGGCCCTAGCTGCAGTCAGTCGAAGATACTTCGACGCCTAAATTAGTTCAACAACTCAACAAAGGGTGAAGGAATGGAGAAGAAGAGAGAGCTAAGGATGTATTGTGTTTGCATACTTTTGCTGGTTTTACCTCATGCATGTATATAGGCGCTGGTCACCTCAGATCCTCTCTTAGTGGAGGTAGGTGGAGGTATTGTCCCATTGGGCCATAAATTTTCTTCTCAGTGGAAGTAGATTGAGGTACTGTCCCATCTAATCATACATTGACCTTTTGCATGATTGCTGATGTGATCGTTGGATAAGGTCTACCCCTTATCTATATGCGGTGCCTATCTTATCAGTCAGTACGTAGCCGCAATTTCATTAATACTGATTAACATCTAGTACCCACCTCGGTCGACCGAGCTAATGAAGATATCGAAGTCAAGTACAACCTTATTGTAGATGTGTCTTGGCATTGTTGCTGAGCTGCACAGGCTTGGTACCATTACTGAGCTGCATAAGATGAGACGAGGTTAGCTAGTACATTTACCGAAGCTAGCCCAAGTCTGGTGTGAAGTGATGATGCTACCGAGCTCAAGAGATCGAGATCAAGACAAACCTAATTGGTACTTTATCGAGATCTGGGCTTATCTCTGTGTTACGGAAATACCCCCACACAGCTAAAACTTTTTAGCAAAGTGGAGCGTGGCATGCATGTTATTGGGTCCTTTTTATTAGCTATGTACCAAAATCAGATAGTGGACTTCGTTGGCACCTCACTTTGACTCATGAATGGTAAGTAGATTCACAGAGGATTTCAATTTCAACCACCTGTTTCCTAGTCTCTTTAACTAATTTTTGTTACATAGCCAATCACCAGGGCCCCTTTTTCCTAGCGGGCACAAACGTGTGGATGATTGTTATCGAAAAAGGAAATCGACATAATGGTGCAGATAGGTGATGTTGCATTTAGTTGGTGGATCAGCTGGGAGGAAAAAAAAAGCCATAGAATCCCAAATCTGCAAGAGAACTTTCAAGAAATTCTACAGAAAGAGCTCATATACACTCACAAAAATTTGTTCCTTTATGATTGTTAAAACAAATCTACTAGAAATCACAAAAAAAAAAAAAAAAAAAAAAAAAAAAAAAAAAAAAAAAAAAAAGGAAGAGAAACCTCTGTTTCTATCTTATTTTCATTCAATTCTACTTTCCATGGGGTTTTAGTTTCCTTTCCTTGCTTCTCAACCACCACATTCCATCATTTGGACTTCAAGCCTCCTTTGCTTATTCACCCTCTGAATGAAATCTTCAACCATTCTGTTCAGTACATCAGTAGGCAATTCATGCTCTTCTTTTCCTCCCACATCCACTCCTCCCTTGTCGTCTTCTTCTTCTTCTTCTTCTGCTTCTTCTTCTTCTTCTTCTTGTTCTTCTTCTGCCTCTTCTTCTTCTTGTTCTTCTTGTGCCTCTTCTTCTTCTTGTTCTGCTTCTTCTTTTCGTTCTTCTTCTTTCTCTTCTACTAGTTCTTGTTCTTCTTCCTTATCTTTTTTATCTTCCTCCACAACTTCTCCAATCATCTCCACACTTTCTTCAACTGAAGAGACCTCCAGTTTCCTTTCCTCTTTCTCTTCAATGGTAGAGGGCCTTCTAGCACGCAGGCTAAATTTCACAAACTCATCATGAATTTCCGATGTCGGCGAGGACGGTGGCGATCTTAAGAGATTGGATTCATGGACGAGGAAGATCACAATCATGTTACATACTATGAACAGGCACTTGGGACCAACCAAAGAGGCCCCAATATTTGGGAGGGAGACACAGATGAAATACTGAAGTGCCCAAAATAGAGAGGGAAATGCCTTGGACAGAAACAAGCCAAATACATAAGCCGTTAGACAGTATTGAAAGAGGTTTTGGACAAACCGAGTTCTCTTGTACTTCCTCATGGCTCGATGCTTCTCTTTCTTTATGGGATCCATGGAAAATGGAAATAGAGCTCTTGGGTGACTTTGGTGGATTTTGGAGATGTGTTTCTTTGGTGGGGCGTTAGAGAAGGTTGTGGTGGTGGTGACTCTGGTGCATTTGAGAGTTGGGATTTTGGGTTTCTTTGGTGGGGGTGTTGGAGATGGTTATGGAGGAAGAAAGAATAAGAGAAAAACTTCAAATGATTTTCCAAGGACTGAACATAGAGCAATGCACTAGAAAGGGTTAAATAGGCACTGGAAAGTGGCGTATGGTGGTGGGGTTGGTCACATGCTATACTTTATTAACATTTTTATATTGATATAATGAGGTAGCTTTTCTGAAAAAAGGCATTGGAGAGGGGTTGATTGGCGTCGGAGTTCTTAGGCACTTGCCGTCCTATGCCTACCACGCTTGCTGATGGTTTTGAATTGGTCCAACTACAACCACTTACCATGGCATGCAACAAATGCAAGACCCTAATAAGAGAATTTTAGTACTACCCAAAGTGAATAGTTACCCTTTGATAGTGGACTAAAAAAGAGATCAGCAGCTTTGCCACCATATAATCCTAAGATGCAGGTGCGATGAGCTTCTAGAAGAGAAATGGTCTTGTGATCAGTTGTGATCACATAACATGTGTGTGGGGACAACATTTATTTGATCAAGCTCACTCACTTCACATGCCTCTATGTAAAATTTCCCTCAAGTTCTGAATATAACATGCACTGTTTGAATTGAGTATCTTGTAAAATATAGTTATGCATTCTACACATAATTAATCTAACGGTGAATGACATTTTGTTTGGAGCAGAGTTTGGTCCATTTCCTGAATAGGTGATTTGTGATATGATAAACCTTTAGCATGCATGGCTGGAACCCACACTTTTTTTTTCTTTTTTGGTTGAGACCCCACACAAGTTGAACAAATAGATGTCGTCATATGAGGACCATAATTGACATATCAGTGCAATCTACTGCAGTCTCCTTTTCCTTTTATACTGATGAACAGCATAATATTATAGAAAAAATAAAAGAATTAAGAAACTTTGTTTCTAGGGCTTTCTGGGATGAGACTAAAAAAGTTGCTCAGTTTAGATCTGAGAATTTATAAGAAGAACCGATTCTCAGTTTGGAAGTGGGAATTTTCAAAAAAAAAAAAGAACTGATTCCTTATACCCACTTATGATGCAATCCAAGCCCACACATGCACCAACTTCTCTATGAATTTCCACTTGCCCCAATTTGACATTGATCAAATCAATATAAACCATTGAATTCAACAATGAGGCAAAAGAATGAAGTACTAGAATTGACTGGGACAATTATAGTACATAATCCTAAACCTTTAAAAGAAATATATTTAAAATAAAATACAGATTCTTAGATTGAAAACTCCAAGTAAACTTAGGGTTGGAAATTCCAATTAATCTTAGGTTTCTTTGTTAGTCCTACCATGCCCCGTTCCCATTATTTCCCACATGTATGTATTTTAGGAGAATTTTCTTTTGAGCCACATTGCATTGGCTACAATAATGGGTGAGATCCAATGTGAGGCCCATTTTAATCCCACCCTAAGTGAAAATCCACTGGACCAATTTCTCATCAAGACTGTTCTCACCGATGGATTGACCCATGAGAAATTTGACCATTTAGTCTTGGGTGATCATATCTTCATCATCGTAAATCAATATTCATGCTTGAGATTTGGTAAGCCCCTATACAAACACACCCCTCCATCCCCAACTAACCCTCCTAGGTGGCCTCAGTAGGTTCTCATTGATTATTTCTGTGTGTGTGCATGTGTGTGTGAATTTTATGGGACGACATGGGCCATTTTAAGCTTAGCATTGTCTGACCTTGGGTCCCACCTTAACCTTCTCACAAATTTGAGACTCATCTGAGTTGTGTAATCCTTCTAATTGATTATACAGATTATGACACCCATCCAACTTTATCTATTTAGTATCTAGACAATTTTACAGCCGTCGAAATAGTATCTTCCTCCCTTAATCAAATGGTTCTCAAAATTTATTTTTTTTATGCGCATTAAGTGATATAAAATAAATGGTAATATTCTACAAGGAACAATTCCCTTTTTCAAAATAAGAAGCATTTTATATAGGACCATGGTAGAGCTACATGTTGGTCAGGGTCAACCAAAAATTGTCTTAATTAAGTCATCCCAAGGAAAGGAGGGTGATGGGTAGAGCTAGATGTTGATTAACTCAACCAAAATTTTTTCCAATCAAATCATCCTAGCCTTGGATTGGGGTGCCTTAAAGTTCTATTTCTTAGATCAAGTGAGTTCTTCATTTTGAAATCCTTCATTTTATAATAAACTGATGAGTGCCAAATTGAAATGAGTGTCAATTCACGTAGGGATTGGTGAATGTAAAGGTTTGGAATCATTATGGGTAAAGCCCATTAAATGAATGTATAATTAAAGAGTAAAGAGAACAGGTCGTATGAGGACAGTTCTTACTGACAACACGGTGTATAACGCCAACTAGGGACAATCTTACAAACCATCCAAATGGACCACACATACACAACCCTTTTATAGGCACACAATCACATGAATTTGTATGTATTTAAATGAACTGGACCGTTGGATTGTGGATCAATTTTTGTTATTTGATATAAAGTTGTTAAACTTGTGGGCCATGGATGAAAGGGTTAGAGGTTTTAGATTGACTTCGGATTTGATATGTAGGTTGGCCCCACGCGGATCTTTCGGTCCCCTTTTGTCCCATTACCAATGAGGTCACAAGGTGTGCCCCACTAGGCGGTCCGCACTGTAATCATGTAAGGACCATCCTTACACGATCGTTTCTCGTAATTAAAAGGGGGTGGTAGAGGGATTAGATGGCACATGCATGGATTAGAAATGTCAATGCCAAAAGCAGTTCTGTCGCCATGTTTAGCATCCTACCTTGAATGATAATATTTCAGCCCACTGGAATATACAAATGCTTCCTTTGTGCGATGCAGTTGTGCAAAGAGATGTGGATCGAGGGCTCTCAGATCAGATAAAAGAAATGCCATTTGCAACATAACTTTTCTTATTATATGGCTTAAAGCTGTTAAATATGTATAGATTATTGAAGTTGGAAGGATATGGTGTAACTGGATATCTCCAAATATTATATCTTCAAATCACATCCAACGGCTCTTAGCCATTTGGCAGAAAGCAAAGAGTCTTTATATCGCAGCTATAGTTTACAAGTGCATTCCAAAGGGGAGATATGCAACATTTTTAATAGCAATTTTGTCTTTAAATGGACTTCATCAAAACTGGGTTTGTTCACTTAAACTGCCTGCTTACTGTGAGCACTTGATTTGTTGACCTGGCCATTTCTACATAATGGGATCGATCCATGCGGAGAACTAACAAAAAGGATGTAAAACCATGTGCCTTAGGAGCTCTCATGTAGTTTCGGACAATCATTTTGAGCGGTTTGGATTTTAGATGTAAGCTTAATTTATAGGGTGGGATTTAAGACATGGCAACAAAGAATCAAGATCCAGTCAGTGGGCATGGTCCTGTTGGAAGACTACTTTCACTTTCATCAAGGTCTTAAAAATTTAAAGCTGAGCAATTTTTTAAACTGGAAGTAAATTAAAGATTAAAGGCAAAGATCTACAAGTAGAGGTGAAAATACAACAGGTTTTGTATGACATTAGAGTGGGCCGGAGTAAATTTTTATCTGCCCCGATGGTTTCTGAATTGGTTTATGTGTGTGGAACCATATCACCACTTTAACCGTTGTGGCTTCCTTGGACTTCTTGTTACAGATTTTCTCCCATTCCTTTTAATTTTGAGAAAACATTAGGGCATATTTATTTCGTGCAATTGCATTACTAAGTAATTCTAAGAATTGGTATTTATACGAACAGTTAAAAACGAAGAATTCACGGTGAATAAAAAAAAACCTTGAAATAACCCCCCCTTTAATAGAAATTGGATAAAGAGAAGATGGGAAATGAAAACACCACCTTTTACTTTCTTATCCCCTACCTATTTTTATGCATATCAAACATTTGCTCACCGTTAGATTGAATTTGGATAAAAAAAAAAAGATTAATAAACCATTAAATTTTAGCGGCTTAAATCGAGGGCTAGGAGCTAATTATTTACATGATTGTTATCCATAAAGAAGTCTTTCCATCCATTCTACCAACAATGAGAATGCATCCAAGTGGGCCCCACGAGTTGAACTGCAGATTCACAACATGTTGTCTACTCATAGGAGAATATTATCCCCATTGATAGAGTTTCAATACACATACACATCGCTTATACAAACATATAGGTTCCTTCCCCAACTTTTTATTTAATTCAAAGCTTTGAATTAAACATAAATTAAAGTAGATTTTATGAAAAGAATATTAAAGTGGTGACGAGTAAAGGATATAAGGTGGAGAAGTACATAAGAACCTCACTTCCTTAAGAAACAATTTAAGTAAGAATTGCTTAGCATTTCTTTGAATCTGATATATAAAAAATAAAGGAGCCTAGACCCACAAGATAAATATATTTTGTACAGGCCCTTCACTCGCCTCATTAATATTTATTTTATAATACACCCTCTAATTGCCAAGCAAGAAACTGGCATTTGTTATTATGAAAATGCAATAACGATGTTGAATTTATATCTTTTTTTTTTTTTTTTTTATAACCTATGGTATCTTCGGCCCAACCTAACTTATGAAACTTTGGCATTGAATGGGAGAGACACTCGATTCTGGATGGCCAAGAACTAATTCCTAGGGGGCACATGCAAACCTTCTATCCACGTGAATCAGATAAAAATATGGGAAGTGACCTATAAAAATAGGTGTCGACCACAGGACCTCTTTGCTTCTTAATTTATCTGATTTTGTGTCTTTCTCGTTAAAAATCACAATTCTCTAAAATCTAAGAAGATATTTATCACAATGATTGCAAAAGGAGGCAGAGATGGCTTGGTGGGTACCTGTGAATGAATTCTTAGATATTTATCACAATGATTGCAAAAGGAGGCAGAGATGGCTTGGTGGGTATCTGTGAATGAATATTCGATGACCTACTTTCGTCCTTCCACTGCTTTCTGGGCCACAATAGCTGCCCATGTTGATTATGTGCAAGGTTGATTGTATCTGCTTATGCTTTTGTAAAGGAAGTACCCCAAAATTCAAAAGCAGGCTGCCCAATATCCCATTTCAAAGAGAGAGAGAGAGCCCTTCATCAGTCGTCACATCATATTTACATCGTAGTGGTAAATGAAAACCACACGCACTGCAAAACCATATCTACCAGAAACAACTTGTTAATACAGAGGTTCTTTTCCAAATATCAGTTTGTTCTGAAATTGTTAGTAGATAACTCTTTTGTTTGCATTGAATTGAATTTCCAAGTTCAGAGTAAAATGGGTTGTAAAATGGGAATATCATCGGGGAGAAGTAGATGGGATCCTAATTTTCTTAGGATTCACAATGGTTGGGTATTCATTTTTCATACCTTGATTTATATTCCATAAATAGGTTGATCATTTAATCACCATTTTTTTTTTCTCCGCCTTTGTTTCTTCAATTTAACCTCTCTTAAGAATACATGTTTTTAGTAGCTTTGAATTGAATTCAATAAATTAAAAGGGAGATAATGAGTCCTATTTCTTAGAATTGAGATGAGGGTCGTTTGTTTCATGCCCATAATGGATAATTAGAGAGGTGAAGAGTGAAACACCTCATTTGTAACATGTTTAATTTATTCAGATTCTATTCTATGAGGGATCTCCACTTAAGTAAATATTATTCTCTGTGGATGATATAAGTCCAATTTGTTACTTTTAAAAATCTATGTAAAATTGAAAAGAAAAACCCACTATTATTATTTTTTGGATAATTTAAATGTAAATCAAATCCAATGTTAGGGCTAGATATTTCCAACGGTCAAGATGTGGGGTGAACCATCTCACATGAGCCAGGGAAGTACGAAAAATGGTAATAGGAAGAGCCAATCAATCCAGGAAAAGCATGAGGAGTAGTGATATTTGTATGCCACACCTTTTGCAAAGTTAGTACAATATATAATGGTTCAATGATAGGAGAGAATAGAACTTTAAACGCGTGCACATTTGAAAATGCCTAGCACATGAAAGCTATATTGATTTAGCAAAAGGAAGACAATTAGAAAATGTGAAACATGGTGTGCAGCTCAACCTGCTTAAGTCATGCATGGACACTGCCAAACAGAGTTCAAAAGGAGATTAAACGCATTAACGCAACTTACACTAGAGATCTCTCTTTTTAAGTGGTATTGTTCTCCGTCCCTAAGCCACTGCGGCGGGGTGAGAACACTCTCCCAACCACTGAACTATCCCTCGACTATGTGATCTAACTCAATTATATAAATGATTGAAGCGATTTAATTTTCATTTTTCACTTCATCATATTTCAGATGTCCAAGAACGACTTTGCAAGACTAATATTTGGTACCCTCCTAATTCACAATCAATATGTATCCTGTTGGGTCGATAGACCCCATCAAGATGACATAAGTGTTGACTAATAATACTTACCACCATCATCATTCATAATTAAAGATAGCATTATAATGCATATGCTACTAGAGAAATTTGCAGATCACGCATTCTTTGGTACATAATGGTAAAATTACACCTCTGTATGCGTCTGTGGTCATGCACAACTCACTACGCACTGCATGTATCCTTGTGATGGGAAGAATAGACAAGAATGTAAGAGTGAAAAAGGGAAAAAAAAAAAGTTATAGGAGCAGAGATAGACAACTCCATTATTTGGCATAGTGGATTGAAGCATGAAAAAGAGTAGATTAGGAAGAAGATTATCATCCTTAACCCGATATCAACACCTTGACTCCACAAGAAAGATATATGAAACCCTAAACGAAAATCCAGTTCGCATTATTCCTTTAAAAAAGAAGCATTACATTACTTTTATAGAGTCAAGAAGCCCTAAATTACCCGAAATAGCAAACTTACTTAAAATAGTAAAAAGTGAAAAATTATATCAAAGGCCCTTGACCACTCCTAAATAACTTCTTGAGACCCTTCACAAAGACTCAAAAGTCAACGGATTGAAAAAAAACCCTCTAAAATAAGCAGAACAACAACTTACTATAAATATTAATTTCTACACAAAAACTACGTTTTGACCTTCGAAACGGTGTAATTTGGACTCCGACGACTCCAGCCACATTCGGCTTTGTCCAAGTCGTGGTGCTCATTAATAACTTCGAAACGCATGGTTATGGGCCCTTTGACAGTACCAGGATCAAAAGTTATAGACATTTGAAGTCGACACTATAGACTTAACCTTCCGACTTGACTTCTTGCGATCTTCTTATTCCATAAATTCTTCTCTAACTTGTTCTATATCATTATTGTACCCAATTGAATTCTATTTAGAGTTTCCTTGTGAGTTTTGATTGCCAATTTACCTTTTATTAGATGACTTAAAATTAGTCGTACCTTTGATCCTTCATAACTTAGCTTTCTAAGCTTTGCAATTTCACAATCTACAATGAAGCTCTTGGCTATTTCATCCATATCTTCCACGACACATTTCCACCCGTAGTGGCAGAATTAGGAAATTTTCCTTGGGGGTGGGGAATGAGGGGACCATATGTAATTAAATAGTTCTAAAAAGGAGTCATGGCTACCCTCAACACCAATTGATTCCAGCTCTGCCCTCTCGCCCACCTCCCATTGTCTTAATACCCTTCCTTTCCTACTTCCTTTGACTATCATAAACGTTCACATATGTTTTGTTCAGGAACTACTTCTGGCGTCCCCTTTACCTCTGCCCAAACCATCTTAAGAAAACATTTTTTGATTATATTATTATTGAATCTACCAGTACTTTCCTACTATGTACTTAATTATTCCTAAGCCCAGCCTTTTATTGTAGTTCAATACATTTATCTTTCATTATGTACCCCAAAGCCCAACCACATCTATTTAGCTTCATCTCATTTCTTTATTGTACAATATTTACTTTCCTTTAGTAAGTCTAAAATGGTCATTTAATTGAAGATCACATTCCACTAGCTTTCTCTACTTGATTGAAAAGGACTACAAATAGAGAATATTCTAAATAATGTTGGATATGTTATGAGAAGGAAAGGAGTTCTTTGGATCAGATTTCAATGTGGGAGGGATTCATATTTTTTGACCCAAAAGATCGAACCCAGGTCCCCTAATGCACATTTACAGCAAGCACACCTTTTATAGATTTGGGCCTCCGGCCCGTCAAAGTAGCTAGGCCATATTTATTATTATTATTTATATTGATTTTCACCTTTCCCAGCCACACTAGTTTTGGTGCTCCAAGTTTGGCCCACCATCATAAACCGTGGGCGTTTCAATTGTACACAGCTTACAGATCCAGCTTCCTGTGGCCATGCCGCCTTCTTCTTCTCTCTCTCTCTCTCTCTCTCTCTCTCTCTCTCTCCCTCCCTCCCTCCCTCTCTCTCATTTTTACTTCGAGCTCCTCCAGTCCTTTTGGCTTATAGTTCACGCCCACATTCATAACCCAGGAGCCCGACTGATTACATTTTAAAACCAAACAGCAAGTGAAAAGTGGACTCAGACCTTGGGGATTTTTTTTAAAGACCCCGGGGAATGTTGGGAATTCTCAACATAGTAATAAAAATTAAAAAAATATGCCTCATGACTAAAATCCCATGTCGGGCTCTCCTAAGCCGCGACTTAACTTATTCTAAGTTGAAACAGTACTGGTCTCACAAATTAAAGTCGATTATTTTTGTTTTTGACATGTTGGAAGCGGGAAATCCAGTTTTGATTGAATTTGTCTTGATTTTGGAGACGTTCCTCATGCCAAAAACAGAGCTAATCGATTTTAATTTTTGAGACCAACACTGTTTCAACTTACAATAAGCTAAGCTACAGCTAAAAGGAGAGCCCCTCTCATAAATGAATTAGTAATGTTAATTAAGTATGGAAGGGCATGGGCTTAAGTTTTCCCGTGGAGCCTTTGGGCTCATTGAAGAGCCCTATACTATTTAAGTTGGGTTGGTTTGAGCCTATCTTGGGTTGACTCTAGTTCTTATTTGACTTGGGTCACTTGCTTCTGGGCCTAGTAAGAATAATGGGGCGATCGAGTAACCATTGTAGGCTTGGAGGTAGGCATGATCCAATCTGAATTTTGATTAACATCGGAATAGGCCCTGAGAGGTGAATTGCTGTGTTTAAGAAGGCTGAATCATTCAACGGATCCTCCACAGCATGAAAACTACAGATAAATCCTCAGCCAGGACCCCCATTCCCCACCCCCCACACACAAAAAAAACAAAAAAAATCACCAGCCCGAAAGAAAAGGAGGAAAGGAACATAGGACGCCAGGTCCAGAAATCCCAAGTCAAAATCCATGGGGCCCAAAAATTAGCCATAGGCCCAACTCAAACCTGTATTCATTACTTGGGCCGCCAATGAGCAAAGCTGAGACAAGAACCAATTTCCTCAAACTCAGATAAATCGCTCAACCTCCACTCATGTATATTTAGTGCTCAACTTTAGCTCAAGCTTGGCTCAAGAAGCACTTAACTACTCAAACAAAATTCTCGCAGAGCTTAAGCTCATTTCAGAAGTTGAAGATTTTATTTGAGTCAGATTGAGCTAAAGCTTGATCCCTGCTTAAGCCCAAATTGCTTAAGCTTGGTTCAGGCAGCACTAAACTAAAGCTCACACAAAATTTTTGGATCTTTAGAGAAGTTTGGATCTAAATCTAGATCCATGGATATAGGATTCAGGATTGTTCCAATTTGAAATACGATCCCTTTTTATTTCGACCCGAAGATCCAGATCTAGCTAAGACGAATCAGACGATTATATTTACATATTAAATGTACATAAATTTTAAAAGCGTACTAGCTTGAAGTATATTCATATTTGTGTGAACTCTAATCACATGCCCTTTAATAACCCCAACTGTATATCTAAAAGGAAAAATCGTTTAAACCTCTTTTACCCAATTATACTAATTCACTCCACATTTGTTTCGAATTCAAATCTATAGAACCATATCTGGTTTTTTAAGCACATGCCAAATCCTAATGCACCCACATTTATTTGTCGATTGGGGTCCTAATATGTGAGAACCCTGGTTCTCCGTCCCACATCGCCTATGAGGCTGCCCAGAGACTGGGCTATATGTGGGATGCTAAGCCTTACTTGGTAGACGCATTTTGAGCGCTGGCTCAAATGGCCGGAATGCACCAAGGAACAAAACCGTGAGGCCCAAAGGGCCAAAGCGGACAATATTTGCCAGATAGATCTGGGCTGGGTCCTTACAGAATGGTATCAAAGCCCAGGGCGGCTCTCCTCTAAGTGGGTGGGAGTATGAGAACCCTGGTTCTCCGTCCCACATCGCCTATGAGGCTGCCCAGAGACTGGGATGCTAAGCCTTACTTGGTAGACGCGACGCGTTTTGGGCGCTGGCTCAAAGAGCCGGAATGCACCAAGGAACAAAACCGTGAGGCTCAAAGGGCCAAAGCGGACAATATTTGCCAGGTAGATCTGGGCTGGGTCCTTACATAATACACCCACATTTATTTTCAATTCGGATCTTATCCGGATTCACCGTCGTAAGTTTATTCTGTATTAGATCTCGGATCCAAATACAACACAGTATACAAGGTTCCGTGTCGGATCCAAATGTATAAATATCGATCCAGTACCACGGTTCTACTTCTGCCCCATACTTGACCCCATGCATCCTATCTCTTTCAATTTTGACTTTTTTTTTATTGAGCATTTATAGAAAGCTAATATTTCCTTTTTAAATAACCTAACCTAACTAACACTACCCACTACTGTAGCATTTTGTTTTTATTTTTTTTTTATAAAAAATGTAAACTATTTAGATAGAGCGTGGACCTATGTGTGGACCCTAACCACGTGGGTCATGCCCATGCTAACCCATGTGTGGACCCTAACCACGTGGGTCATGCTCATGCTCAGCACGCATTATTATGCTAGTACCGTGCACAGCAAGGATTATTATGCTAGTACAAACTTATTGTAAAACCATGTAGATGTATTCCAATGGAGAGAGAGAGGGGGAGAGAGATTGTGTTTTCTTATTTCTCTTTTTCTTTAAAAAAAAAGTGTATTTTGAATCTTAAAAAAAAAAAAAAAAGTTTAAGATCACATCTACATCTCCACCTCTTCGGGGGGGAGCCATTTGATGTTTTGACCTGAATGTATTCTATGCATACAAATGGACCTTTCTCCAGGTAGACAGAGGGATATCTAAACCATACAAAATTAATAGGACCAGTAATACGTACCCGGGCCATAAAAAAGCCAAGCAATCATATTCAAGGTCCATTGACATTGCTAGAACACCCAACAACACAGAAGAAAAAAAAAAATGAAAACCACCACAGGACCTCAGTGGACCACACAGCTCAAATTGGTAGTAGTGTGACCTACCGACCTTGGCAAAAGCAGATTATGACATATAACCGACTGCCAATTGCTAACGCTTTTGTTGTTACTTGCATTAACTAAAAACAGTCCTTACTTTAATGAGAGATGAATCTTCTAGTGTGCAGTCATCATCATCATTTAATTCCTTCTTTCATTTCATTCCACATGCACACTTCACAGTTCACACAAGCACCAGAAGAACCACTTCCATGAAATCCCATCAATACATGAAGAAGAAGAGACCACTTGGCCTAAACATAAAAGCAGAATTTGAACATCACCAGTCTTAACAAACCCACATTTCCTTTCACTGAGGCAAAAGCCAAACACCAAATTTACATACATGAGAGAAAGAAAAGAGACCCTCGTCAGTAGTCCTAATGCCCCCCCCTGCAATTGCCAAACGCATGTATCAATATTCCATGAAAAGAACCACAACAACCCACATGAACAAAATCCAATCAATAGCCAATAAAGTTAATAACAGGGATTCCAAACAACTAAATGGGTTAGTCATTTGATCAATTCAAAGGACAGGGAGTGGGACCTGAAATGACCCCACCACCCTGAAGATCCAACAAATGGGTCCCACCTCTCAATCAAGTAGCTTTTTTTCCCTTGGGCGAGACATGATCTTTCCCTCTGCCACTGTATCTCCTCAGCACCTGCTCCCTCACAAACTTTTCGTATATGAACGCCGCCCCTTTGAACTGTGGAAGCACCAGCCACGCTACAAAAGCCACCTTCAACGGATACCATATGGTTACCCTTCCAACCAAAACAAAAACAAAAAACATTAAAGTTAGGCCTTCAATCTAACATGATTCAAACACACATCCCAGTTTTAGAAAAGAAGGAAAACACAAGGGTCTATTTCCAGATTCTCAGTTCATTACCACTTCAACAAAGGTTGTATCATCATCTCTATGAGGGTCAGAAATGAATATAGGATCCAATAAGCTAGCCACTGCTCATCATCAAGCTTAGAAGGGCTTTCAATCGCTTGAACCGATGCATACCTGCAATCAATCCGATCACCCCACATAAAAAATCAAGAAATTCTATAACTGATTCAAAACCAGACATGGGTTCTCCTTACAAGGGATATAGAAGCATCACAGTAGGCCTGCACGTAGAACAAAGACAAATCACATGAGCAAATTCATGACATAGTAGTAAGAAAAGAACAAAACGAGAGATGGGTCTTTTAGAAATACCCAGATAATGCATAGAGATAGTTGAAAAATGTGTAGAAATGGCCCATTTTCTATAGCTCTTGGTCTGTTAGATTAAAGAGATTCAACAAGGTTTGGAAGGTGATTGAGAAACTATAAGTGGAAAAAAGATAAGAAGAAGAACAGGCTGGTTGGGGAATTAATAGAGCAGATATGTAGTTGGAGATCATGCTGATAGGTGTCCTTATAAACAAAGGACAGATGGGAAGATCTAAGATGGTATCTGATTCTGCCTTCAACGTGGCGTCCTAGGTTAAGAACCGACCAGATCAGAGGCGTGAATAGTTTATTTGGATGTGGGTGGGTCTAAAGGTGTTCATAGATGTCCCAAGTTTGGCTAATGGGATATTAGTTAATGCTTTGTCCTGTGCGCAAGACATGTGTGTATGTCTTTTGTAAGAAGAGTCGGTGACACGTGTCATTAGATGGGGAGAGTTCTTTGAGATTGAGGAAAATGGGGTTTGCTTCCAAAGTAGTGAATTCCTCATTTTACTTTGGCTGACACACAAGGGTTGCATCAGGGACCTAACAATCACCCGTCACTGATAACTTCGGTTTTAGTAGGTGGCCCGACTTGGATTTAAGTTTTTAGCTTGTTTAATATATGGTTTTCAGCTTTGATTAAGTAATTAAAAACCCAAAGCCAGCCCATCCAAATAAGTAACTCATGTAGTTTCGCGATGGACTAACCCAAACAAGGGATTAGAAAGCCCAAGAGAATGAAAGGAAGTTTGACCCGGTTTAACTTGGTTGGCTAGATGGGGGATTCGGGTTTGCATATATTAGGAAGGCTAAGCTAGGGCTAGACACTTAAAAGGCCCCTGTCCGTCTTGAATCAGATATAGGCTTGTATTTCTAAAGGCAAGTCGGGCCCAGATGTGCCTAAGCTCAGACCGACCTGGCCCATGAACATACCCCTAAATGGTGGTGAGATGAGATGGCCTATACCACTTTAGGGTGTCTCGTGGTTCTCTTTATTCTCTAAGGTGAGAAATCTACCACCATGTAGTGTTGGATTTTTTCTCAAGTCCTTCTATGTAAGTTTTTGAGCTTCTTCTTTCGGTATGCTTTCCATCAGTGACAAGAGTGGAACTCCACAACAAGCCCACCATTTGAAATTCAGAATAGCTCAAAATCAATGTCTTTTCTTTTATGGGTTCTCACCAAATTTTACTAAAATAGGAGTTATTACCACCTTATATTAAACTTATAATTAATAATACAATTGATATATATATATATATATATTCTTATACTTTATTTTCTCTTTTTTTTCTTTTTTTCTTTTTCTTTTCTCTCTCTCTCTCTCTCTCTCTCTCTCTGTTTTTCTTTTTTTTGCTACGATAGAGATTCAACTACATGTACACCCACTCATGCACCCATATCGCAAACAGCTGAGCCATACAGCTTGAAACTTCTACACATAAGTAATCATATCTCAAGCAGCTGAGCCATACAGCTTGGGACTCCTACACATAAGTAATCATATGCACTAATCACATTATTAATCATAAGCCCACTTTTATGATGCAATCAACTCCTATAGGATCGAAAACTTAAGGATGTGTATCCTATTATGAAGGGAGGATGTTCATTTTGATCCCTTCATTACCAGGAAGTGCGAGTGATTCCCTGATACAATGCATACCCATCTTTTTTAGGCTAGTGTGGCCATCATTAATCTAAGAAACAATTTAGCACTCGGACACACACCCAAAAACAAAAAAAAGGCAAGTTTCTCCAGCAGACTTTCTTGCATATGGATGGTGACACTGTCAAAGTCGGCACCATGAAATTTAGAAAATCTTGCATCAAAATAATGCCTATTATTGTTGTTGGAAATCAAAATTATTTTTATTGTTGTTCCCATTGTATTATCACTAATGATGACGATGATAACAAACAATAATTCAATGAAATTCAACAATTGAATCATGTGGCATTAGAAAAGATGAAAAGTATGTGATAGTTCATAGTTGCCTTTAAGCCTGTCGGTTGGAAAAAGATAAAACTGAATTGACTGCAGTCGAGACAAATAAGTTAGCTGACATAGATGAACAACTTGGTACTGCCCTTGTGGGACCTGCAAGTTTGTTGATCTATATGGGTTTTTTTTTTTTTTTTGGGTGTGTGTGTAAAAGAAATATGTGAGATGATACACTCAACCTCAATATATCATAAGTCAAAATCATGTATTTGAGAATTGAGACCCACCTTTAATCATGACAATCTCCAAAATCTCAACCGCTGAAATAAGAGATCATGAACTCAAAATCCAATTTAGAAAAGCCCTGCTCACTGTTCTAGTAACAATTAACTGTTTTTTGTTTTTTTTTTTTTTTTTTTTTTTTATCTTTTTGGTAAAGAAGATATTTCATTAAAAGAGAAAGAAAACACTAGCAGGTTATATAACAAGGACAAGGACAAAATAAACTTAGCCCCCTGACCTGATTAGCGAGGAAGACCTCTCCCAACCTATATCCTGTTGAAAGACTACATAATCGAATAAAGAAGTCAAAGCTTTAATGTCTACAAAAATGAAATTAATTGACCAATCTTGATCTCCTTTTAAGGGCATGCACCACATCTTTAAAATCCATCAAAACTCGAACCTTGTCATAGTTATTCTTTACTGCCTTTTCCAATGCAGCTAAGACTGCTCTTGCTTCAGCCTCTTTTGGAGAGGCGACTTCGAGTCCTTGAATAGCACCTGCATCTCCAACAATACCATTTGAAACCATAACAAAACCGAATGAAGTGGTTACGTTCTTAGCCTTATATGCTACATCTGAGAATACCATAATGCCTAATGCGTTAGTGATCACTATACGGTCCACACCACGCACCCCCTCTTCACAAAAGGATTGGTTCATATTGATGCATGTGGGGGTTTTGAAGCATCTCATGAACTAGTCCAATAATCTTTGAGGGGCTTTACGAATGACTTCTATGGAGGAAGTCATTCCTAGCCTTCCATATGGCCCACCACACGGAAAAAATCCACATTTTTAATAGACCGTCTCCTAGAAGAAGATTCAAATGGCCTTGCTTGCACATTTCATTTCATCATTTCACTAGCTGCAATGCGCATAACAGATCAAGTTGCAAGCCCTACTGGGAACCAAACCAAGTTGCCCTGGTATAATGGCATAGCATGAGAGCATGTCCAACCTAGTCCTCGATCCTCTTTTTCTCATATAGGGCATTTATCATCAATTGAATAAGGAATAGCATTTTTTATACACTTCCATCCAAACATAGAGCTTTCCAATTAACAAACGGATTGAAATTAACTTCATTTCCATCGAAGATTAGTCTATAAGCTGATTTCGTAATAAGCTGGCCATTCTTTGAACAAGGCCAAACCCTTTCATCCTTTCAAAAAACTGTTTGAACTGATAAAAGATAGACATTTTCTTTTATTTTCTTTTTTGGGGCAACACGATTACAATCTCAATAGTGTGATACTCACTTCTTCCGTTTCTCATTTTATAACTTAAATCTGACAAGCATTAGCTCTAAATTTTTTAAGACTACAAACTTGCAGCAACTTTAGAAGCTGTGGGCTCATATCTAAACCACGCCAATGAAATGCACAGTCTGAAAAAAGTTAGAGCTAATGCATGTTATTACTTTTTTTTATTTCTAGGAGGATGAATGGCTAAATTGAGCTCCTCCTTGAATCAGGATATTGTTTGGGGCAGGGATTTGATGGCTTAAGGGGCTGCGTGTTTTGTTTTCTCCTTTGGGTGTTTTTTTCTTTTGGCTTTGCTTTCATGATATTTCCTTACTGACAGAAGAAGGAAAAATAAAATAAAATAAAATACCTGCAGAGATGCGAGAGCGAGGTCTCAGTATTTAGTTAAGGTGGGCTTTATACGATCTAATGATCATTACCATGTGATTAAGGGACTCAAAATTTAAAAGTCCATACAATTATGTCACTTTTTGAAATGTAGGTCCTTTAAATAGATATCTTGGTAGTAGAATTTCACCAATATTGCTGAATTGGCATGCAATATGAACCCTTCTTATCTTTTGCACATGCTAAAGAGTTTCATTTCTTAATGTTGAAGGAAAGAATCCCAAATGGTGCCCATTAGGAACCTACTTTGATGGTTGATTTTGTTCTCTTTGCCCCATGCATTTTTTCCACGATCACTTTGTTTAGGACGCATATGGATAGTCTCTCTTTCCCTCTTTTAAAGTTTCTTTTGTTTTAGTCATCTAACTATTTCCAGGTTGACTGTGAATCATTGCGAACTATGATGTTTTCTGCAATTTGTGAGGATTTGGTGTATCGGGTTGCTCATGGATCGAGTTAGACCAGGCACAAGCTTGTCCAAACTCAGTAATTTCAGTTATTGGGCTTAAGATCTATGATGCACGGATACTTTAAAATGGACAACGTATCGTATCTAATTGTATCCGATACTTCACTTTTTATGTGTAAAATCCGTGTCCCTGTCATGCCTAGCTACGACGTGTCATTGCTGTATCCATGCCGTATTTATGCATCATAGCTTAAAATTAAGGATTGGATCAGCCCACCCGCCTGCAGGTCCGGTCTAGTGCTAGGCCATTTGTAAATATTTAAATCTCCATGTTAACTATGCACCCGGGGGGTGCACCTTTAAGAATATATAGGCCCAGGCCGACCTTGTTTAACTCTGGGCCAAGAAATAGTTGGTCTAGCCTGAAGCTTAAAAGACACGGCTCAACGCCTAATGTGGACTGAGCTCAGTTGGATTCAGGATTACCCGAGCCATGAGCAAGCCCTTAGGATTATGTATTTGTGTTTGTTTTTTTTTTTTTTTTTTTTCCTATATCTGCCCTATTAATATATTTACGTTCTCATAAAACTAAGGCAGGCAACGTGGTATGTTGGTGGAGTCCATTGGCCCACCAAATAAAAGAGGTTGATAGAATTGTGATTTATTTTCTATCTTGATATTGAAATGATATCAAGAAGTTAGCTTTGGCTTTTGATTATGTTGAATTTTGTTTCTTTCCTAGATCTTTTAACTCAATCAAAAAGTCTATTTGTCCAGAATTCTAGACAGAATTCTGGACAAACAGCCCCTTTTTGTCCAGAATTCTGGACAAATAGCAGGGCTCTAACTCAATAGCTCATTTGTTGGCTAAACTGTGTCTCTCTAGTAATCATGATATTGACAAAGAATGGGCTTTGTCATTTTTAGGGGCAGATATCTATCTGTTCTTGAGGGGTTTGTTTTCTAGAACTGTCCTTGAGAATGGCTTTTGTTTTGGTGTTCCTTGTTTTTGAATGAGATTTCTCCTTTTTTCCAAAAAGAAAAAAACAAAATGGCATGGGCAGCCTAGCCAATCGTATTCAGCCCAAGGCACACATGCATTTTGCAAGTAGACTAGGCCCGAGCCTAACTTTTTAGGCTCACTTACTAGACCTGAGCCCAAATATTATACCCATTAAGTACGCGGACTGGGCTTGGTTAAAGTTAGACCTAGCTCCCCCTTTTATACCCAATAAGTAAGAGGTCTGAGGGGTTCTCATGTTTGGATGAAAATGCATAAACATTGCAATCTAGGTTGGTAAATTCCTTCTTGACAAATCACTTGTTAATGATGCTTATTGCCCCATTTGTGGTAAAGAAGAAGAGTCGATTATTCATGCATTATTTCTAAGTGAGCATGCTAGAGCCACTTGGTTTGGATCTAAATTGGGTTATTTATGTTATTATAATTCTTTTAACTCAATTTTTGAAAGGTGGAAAAATAATGTGGAAACGAATGACTCTACAAAGCCAAAATTTAATATTCATTCAAAAGTTCGGATTTTGGCTTTAATTTGTGGTGGGCTCTATCGGAAGCTAGAAATGATCTCATTTTTAGAGGAAAGGGAATTCACCCTATAAGTACTCTAAATTTTGCTAAAAGTATTATCATGAATGTCAATCCCTTGTTTGTTAAAGCAGGAGAATCTGGAAAAGATACTCAACAATATGATATAACTTTTAGACTGAAGGATGGATTAGCTGTAAAAAACAAAAATTATGTAGCTTTTGGTAAAATCGATGGTAAAGCTGGCTTCGGCTTTGCCATTTAGTTTAATGGGTCCTTTGTGATTGCAACAGGCTCATTGGATGGGTCAAGAATCTCTTCCTCCAAAAGTCCACCATTTGTCTAATGCTCCTTGAAGTTATTCGGTCAATTAAAGGGAATCTGGACTGGTCTATTGACCCCATTTTGCAGGATTTATCGTCTTTAGCAACATCTTTTTAACTCTTTGAAGTTTCTTATATATCTTATATTCCTAGAGTGTTGAATCTCGTTGCATAAAGTTGTGCGAAGAAAACTTATAACGGGGATAGGAATATGGTGTTCTTTGAGTCCTAGTTTGGTTGTTTTTCTTTTTTGTTTGTTCTCTAGGTGGTTGTTTTTTTTGTTGTTTTGTTTGTTGTTCTTATGATAGTTTCTTTTACTAAGGGGGAAAAAAAAAAAGAGTAAGCAGAGAGAGCCCAAATTCAACAGAGGACAATAATAAAATTAATGTCAATTCAAGAGGAATAAGTACACGTGAATGGATCAGATTTAACATAGGGTTTTATGGATTATTTTCCCTAATCTACAGAAAATGTATGAGAACAAAAAATTGGTCAGGTGGAAAATGATGTATTGGCCATATTAATTATACAAATTAGCTTAACATTGTATATATTATATTTTCCACTGCACATATAGATAACATTAACTAATTTAACTCTTAACTTTTAAAATCTGTTTCTTTACATGTAATTCAATATATAAGAATCTAGAGTAAAATGAGCGCCGATAATTAAAGAGGTGAAGGCTGAAGAATATAAGGTAGAGTTGTAGATGTGACCTTGACTTTCCTAACTAGGACTTGAGTTACAAGAGAGTGATTGCTCGGCATTCCTTTATAATCTCCCATTAATTTATTTTACATTAAAAGGGAGCTTATTTAATAGTTACTTTTTAGTCTAGTTTATTTGATGGGCATTTTTGAATCTTACACATTTATTTCTTCATTTTTAACCACTTCTATAAATACAAAGTCTATATAGGGATTCAATTACCTTAAACCAAAGGCCCTTTATCTCTTTTTTCCTTTTTCCTTTTTGTTACAAAAAGGAAAGATTGATAAAATAAGAAAAACCTCATTGCCGCACTTGATTAATGCTCTTTGTTGTCTGTCCACAATGAATGATTTCATTTTTTAACTTTCAAATTGATCCACATTCGTATAAAGGGTACTAATCAAATTTCATTTTTCTCGTTTTACTTGGAGCTGCCTGAGAATAATATGCAGTTATTGGAGTAAAAAGATAAAAGAATTATCCATATCAATATCTATCAACAAATATTCAGGTTTTTTTTTTTTTATTATTACAATTTTGTTCTTCTTTCTGCTAAGAAGTTTTGTTACATTTAAAGAATATATTAAATAATTGTCACAAACTATTTACACCTTTTAAATAGTCATGGCAAGTTGAACATGGCAAGAGAGATGCAAATAAAATAGCACATAGATTGGCAAATGAAGCCTTACTCGAACCGATATATTATATTTGGAGAAACTGTGCTCCACAATTTATTCATGATCTTGTAATCCTCGAATGCGATATTATTAAGGGAAATTCTATATACCTATTTTGCTGAGCACACTCACCTTTTATAAAAAAAAAAGAACATCACACATGAGGAAGGAATGTGGGCGTGCTCAGCAAAATAGGTGGTGTATATAGAATTTTCCTATTATTAATACAATATGATATTCTCTCTGGAAAAAAAAAAAAAACACCATCATTGGTATTCTATTAAGATAAAAGGGTTTCATTTGGTCCAGGTATATATTTTAGACAACCTTCTTATTTTGCATGCGAAATACACTGAGATTCAAGCACTTACGACACTCAATTTTACTCATACTTTATTAGATCCACCTTCTCTCAAATATGTACTTTGCATGATAGAAAACGAATAATATTCCCCAATCTTTCTCGTTACAAATGGATACGAAGACCTTATTTAATATTTATACTTCTATCCTATATTACATATTGCACCATATGTACCACATCCAATAGATGAAAACATTCCAAAATCTACTCTAAAAACTTCTACACTAATCTACCTAATCCTACACTTACAATATTCTTGGACATTTCCGGCCCATAACTCACTACATTTCTATAACTAGTACTAGAAAGCCTCAGTAAATCTTTACTGCTCAGATATATCATCCTATGATTTGGACCTTTCACTATCTCCATTATCTATTAAGATCCATCCCTCCATCTGATCACAAGCGTGTCCCACCACTTAGACAATCATGATAATCATGGGACTCTAGGAAGCCTTAAACCGCATCATTGTGCATCTTAAGCCATGAGTGCCTTACATTCTGCTATATCATATAATAATACGTGAAATATAGTGATGAAAGTTAAATTGAAAATCTTTCATTGTAATATGTAATATAGAATTAGAATGTAATAGTTTATATTTATGCAACCCATGCACCCTATATATTAGATCTTGCATAGGATGCCGATACATGCAAATAATACACAAATGTGGGTAACATGCATATAAGAAGGCTCTATGTTCAAGAGCCCTAATATAAAATCCCATTTGTTATTTTTAGAAAAAGATTTTTGAGGATTTACAGAAAAAAGGTCCTCGCAAATTGTGTAGCACTAATAAGGTCCGTCAGTCCTTATATCCTTTTTTTTATTTATTTTAACTTTGATAGGAGCAACGCTAGCGTCACTCGTGTCTGATGAGGGAGACACTAGCGTCGCTCGTCAGCGCATCTCCTAATGCATAATTTGCTAGTGGGGGAGATGGAGAAATATACACAATTTGTTATATCGTCACTCATCAGCTCATCTCCTAATTTTTAAAATGGCGTGGACGATATCTTACTAAAATATATTACCAACTACTAGTTGCAGCTATGCTAATAAGCATCCAGTCCCTATATTAACTACTTAGTTTTGTGAGTCAAACCATCTTTGAAAAATAGCTAAAAGGATTTGTGTCAAGCCATCAATCTGGTTGTGTCTGTCGGTTGAGTGCTTGAAACATCAATGGTCTGCATGTCTCCTTTTGAACCTTCTACCAATAGGGATCTGATTCTAGTCATTCAATTTCGAAACTTCCGTTCCCTCTCATAATGCCCCTCTCCATTGATTTTTTTTCCTTCTTCTTTATTGTTTAAATAGTAGAGTTGGATCTATCTGTTAAACAAACAAACAATCAGTGCAAGGGTCTTGATTAACGGGTAGGAATGGATCTGATAGCTTATTTTTTTCCAAGAATAAGTCTGATATAGTTAATGGGCGTTGTGGGAATTTGTGTCTAGCCATTAAGGCTTGCTGTCATTGGTATGCATTAGGCCAATAGCCGTTTATTAGTGTAATTCTTAAAAACGTGTGGGCAATATCCAAATGAGAGGAAGAAAAAGACATTAGAAGATGTTCTGACGAGTGAGGATATAACAAATTATGTATATTTCTCCATCTCCCCTACTAGCAAATTGTGCATTAGAAGAAGCACTGACGAACGACGCTAGACATTGACGAGTGACACTAGCGTGACCCTCATCAGACATGAGCGACACTAGCATCGCTCCTATCAAAGTTGAAAAAAAAAAAAAGGAAATAAGGCCTGAGGGACCTCATTGGTGCTACACAATTTGCAAGGACCTTTTGGGATATATGGTTATATTTCGGAATTTTTCCCGTAAAATCCTCAAGATTCTTCTATTAAAAAATTTGATATAAAATGATATTCACAAAAAAGAAAAAAAAAACTAAATAGACCAGAAATATTATATAATATAATAAACTTAAAAAGGTGTATATAGAAACAATATATAATTCTGTTGACTAGAAAATTCAAAATACACATGGTTCTTCTTCTTCTTCTTCTTCTTCTTCTTCTTCTTTTTTTTTTTTTTTTTTTTTTTTTTTTTTTTTTTTTTTTTTTTTTTTTTTTGTGTGTGTTTGTGTGTGTGGAACTGGTTTTGAATTTTTTATTTAACACAATTCGCATACTGGTCTATATGACTTGGCCAACATTTGGGTAAGTGTACGATTCAACTCAACACAGTGAAAAATCACTGACCCAGGTGTTGATCAGTAAAATGAAGTGCTAATTCCTGCAGTCTCAAGGGCCAGGCGAGCTGGCCCAATCAAAGCCCGGCCCACATGGATCCGGATATAAGCTGCGATTTAAGGCCTTTGGGCCAGAACTAGGGCTAATTTTGTGGCCCTATAGTAGAACAGTTTGGCCCAGCAACTATTTTGAAACACCCGGCCTGGCCCGACATATTTAGAATTTACAGTGGTGGACGTAGACATAGGTATTGCAAATGGTTACATATTTGGAATAGACAGTAGACGTATACATAGGTTTTGCAAATGGCTTGGGCCGCACTTTCAAACCTTTGGGTGAATCCGGGCCTGAATATTAGTCCCATAACCATATGGATGGCCTTCAGATAAGATCCAATCTGGCCCAACCCAGCCCATAAACGGCCCTACTAATTCATCTAGACAAATATTTTTCAAAGTCAAGAAATTGGTATGTGTGTTGGCAATCCCTCTCCCCGTTTTTGTGTTTGACCTTCCGACTCCCACCATATAGGGACAAAGTAGATAAGCGGGTGAGCGACACCCAAATCTACAATTTTCCAAAATCAATCTCTCTCTCTCTCTCTCTCTCTCTCTCTCTATAAAGTCTCAATCACCAACATAATAGACAATAAGAACAAGCACTTGTGTGTATTAGCGATTAACCATTATTATAGCCTCAATGACCATGAATTCTCACCATTCATGATTCAACTCTGTACAATTGCGTGTAGGCTAATGATAAAGCGCTTCATTACTTCCCCCACGCCTTAAAAGTAGTTCAACGGCAACACATTAATCTTTCCTTCTCAATCTCTTCTTCCCTCCTTATCCTACCTTATATTTGTTCATCTGTATCACAACCAATATGGTTGTTTGCTTCCACAAAAATTCGGTGTAATTCACTTCCTGTTGCTCTTGTTATTGATTTGCACCCAATAGCATTTCATTATCTCTCTACAAAATTAGAAGCCAAATCTAAACCAGTACCACTTTATTTTAGTCTTCTCTTTTTTTTATTTTTTTGAGTTCCTGCAAATTGGATGATACAGCAATGGCAGGCGTGAACGACGCTAGATTATATCTAACAAGAAGCAGTCTGTGGAAGCCAGAGCCTATAGAAGTCGTCGGAGTTTGGAAGACGGGAGACGATATATGCAGTAGAAAGAGAGAAGTAAGAAGTCTGTGTGTGAGGGGGAGTAGCAGTTATCAGAGTGTTGATAGGATAGTGAATGGTAATGTGACTGGTATTAATGGAACTGTGTCTCCATCCATGGGAAAAAGTAATGGTTGGAAGAATGAAAAAAGTGGGCCGACTCACAACTCTATGCTTGGGAGATTTGTGGAGGATCAATTTGTTTTTAGGCAGGCTTTTGTTATCAGGTCGTATGAAATTGGACCAGACAAAACTGCAACCATGGAAACTATTATGAATCTTCTTCAGGTAATGTGTTCATTCTCCATTTTCACTCTCTTCTTTTCATGAGCTTATAATATAAGCAGACGTCATACAAACATGCCTTGCTAACGAAACGATGAACATGGTAATGGCTAATGCAGGAGACTGCACTGAACCACGTCATGAGCAGCGGCCTCGCCGGTGATGGTTTTGGTGCAACCCATGAGATGAGTTTAAGGAAGCTGATCTGGGTTGTCACTCGTATAAACATACAGGTTGAGAAATACAGTTGCTGGTATGCTATACACCCACTCTTTTGTTGCCTTCCACATCAGATTCTCTGCATAAAACACGTTTTTCTCTAGTTTTGTTGATATGATAAGTCCGATTAATCAAAAATTATAAAACAAGCAACAATCTCCTTACTGGGATCACATAGATACCAAAATGAGGCCTGAATGTTGCTCTTCAAGGGTTTCCATTTAGGAACAAAAAAGCTCCCAACCAATTGCCATCTGGTGAAAATAGCTCCATTTATATTTACTGGTCCATACTTGGAAGTGTTCGGATCTGGTGAAATGCCTTGGGGGGTTCGATCCATTAGTCATCAAACTTTGGAGAGGTTTTCTTCTTATTAGATGAACTAAATAATTTTCTGCAGGACTAATCAATTTCCTAGAGGATACTTCTCTCTTGCACAGTTTTGTACGGTAAATGGCCAATCATAGAAACACATTTCTTTGCTCACCACACATTCAACCACTCGTTAGATGGCTTCTGTTCTATGCTTCCTTGTTAGCCACCCAACTCCCAAATGGTCCACCCGTTTTTGAAGAAATCACTTTCCAATGTAGCTAAATAAAAAAAAAAAAAAAAAAAAAAAAAAAAAAAAAAAAAAAAAAAAAAAACCTTTAAAAAGCCCTTATGTGAATCATAGCTTTCAACCTAAACTTGCCTTGTATACAAATTTCATTTTCCATGAAAATATTAAAGGCCTATCTATCTGCATAAAATACATAGGAATTGGACAAAGAAATTCATGGTGAAATGAGCTCTACCAAAGGATTATTGAAGAGGTGAGGGTCAGGGATGTGGATAAGGTGGAGATATATATGATAATAGCTGGGCATTCATTTCCAATCTTCCCCTGATTCAATTTCCATTAAAGGCTTGGCTATTCTATCGTCATTTTTGGATATTCACCTTTGGTTCTTCACTTTCAACCACTTGGAAAAATACAATCCTAGGTATTCAAATCCATCAAACAAACAGTCCATAGTAAAAGAGAACAATTGTACTTAAATCATGTGCCATGAAACAATCAGTATTAGTATTAGCAATCTTAAATAAAAAAGGAAATTATCAAGGACAGAAAATTTCTTCCTCTTATATATATATGGAGATGCTCTTGTGAGAGATAATGAGACCTTACTATGAGAGATAAGGAAGGGGCCTTCATATTTATTTATATATATATATATATAAGGAGATGCTCCTATGAGAGACGCTCTTATAGTAAGGTGAGAGATATCTCTCATGGGAGCATCTCTCTCTCTCTCTCTCTCTCTCTCTCTCTCTCACACACACACACACACACACACACACATATATATATATATATACGATCACCCCCAATAGGTCACATGGAATTAGGTCATACATTTTTCGCTTTCATTGTTCTCTACATAATGTTGTGCCAATCAAAAAGATTGTTGTGATGTTCATCAAGATTGATCAAGCTTGACTCCAAACTGATGTGATAGGGGTGATGTGGTAGAGATTGATACATGGGTTGCAGCATCTGGAAAAAATGGTATGCGCAGGGACTGGGTAATCCGGGATTATAGCACTCAACAGATCATAACAAGAGCCACCAGGTGCTAAAAACATCCAAATAAGAGTGGAGAGTTTGCAATTTCCTTTCAATTTACCTATTTCTATATGCCGTGCAGCACTTGGGTTATTATGAACAGAGAGACCAGAAAGTTGTCTAAGATACCTGAACAGGTCAGGGAAGAGGTGAAACCCTTCTATCTTGACAGAACAGTAATAAAGAACACAAATGACAGCAACAAAATAGACAGGCTCAGTGAAGAAACTGCAGAGAGTATCAGATCAGGTTTAGCTGTAAGTGTAATTGTTGAATCAATAAAAATTCTTTTCTTTTGTCAGTAAATATATAAGAATACTCTTTTGAAAGTTATCGGTAACTATTACTGTTCATTATTACTAGTACACTGTTGTTGTTGTTCTTGTTTCACTATTCCTGAGTATAGATCAATAAATACTTAAATCTAATACAACACACCAACTGGTATCACAATTCAACATATACTATAAGAAAACAAAATACCAAAAAGTGGCATGGCAACCTTGCTATACTTTCCATGAGCTTTACTGAAGGTCAAAAACTAAAATACATGGCCAGGTCATGCCACTAGTCTCACCTTTATAGTCTTTTAACTAAAATCAAAACCTATCATACCTGTATACTTGTATGCCAAGTGTACCCCTATCCATGGGATACAATATCAATAATGGTACTAAATACCACATGAACACTTGCTAGGCCAATTATTTCGTAAGTATAACCGATGTTCTTACCTTCAAAGAATGTAATTACTCTCAAGTTGCAAACCAATACACCCAAAATACCTAGGCATTAGAGGTGCAGGAAATTAACTACTTAATACACTTAATTCAAGTTACTACTTCAGAAAAGTAAAAAAAAAACCTACTTAATACACCCCCTCGGGCAGGACACCACCCGGACTCAAAGCACGCGCCCGTACAAGACACTTTCCTCGCACCTGCGCCCGCACACAAGACGCAGCATGGGGCCTTTTTTTGCCCCACGCATATTCGAACCTAGACGTGTTGTGTTGGCTCTGATACCATCTCAAGTTGCTCACCAATACACCCAAAATGCCTATGCATTAGAGGTACGGCAAATTAACTATTTAATAATAATTTATTCATAACACTGACACTTGCATATTCCCGGAGCACCCATTTCTGCAGAAAACAATACCGCTTCTAATACTGAACTCTGCACGAATACTTGTAGGATACCACCATTGCTAGATCATTGATGAAAAATAAAGTTCAATCAATGCTCTCATACTTTTCATGGAATGCAATATTAATAGTATATATTCATCCATTCTTCCATTCTTCATCATCATCATAGTATTATCTCATCAATCTGGGTCAACTAATAATAACACTTTCATAGTTACAATAAAGTTAGAAATTTTTATTTTCTTTTTTTGAATTGTAAAACAAAGAAATATTTTAAAAAATACAAAAAGAGATACTTTGTATAAAAACAGGCAAGTTGCTTTAAATGAGATGAATCAATCCTACTGAGCTATAAGTCAATTTGTTTAAAAAAAGATCCAATTTCCAGTCGAGTCAAACTCACACTACCCAAAGGTCAAAATGTTTAAAACTGTCAAGATCATTGGTTGATCAGCAGTTAAAGACTGGTTGATTGGTTCACATCATGTTTGGCAATAGCAATATTGACCTATGGTTTTCATAAGAGTTTATATGAGCAAGGTGAAAGGTTGCACTGGGTCAGAAAGATTTCAAGGCGGCCAAAAGAAAATTTAGAGGGAAGGGAGAGATTTACAATTTCAATAGTTCAGTTAATTTAGATCTTTAAGGAGATAGGAGTTCTAGGCTTTGGGTTGTTCAAAGATTGTTTTGCTGAGTCGTTGATGACTTATTTATTTATTTATTTTGTGCAGTTGTTTGGGAGTAACCTTTGCTTGATGCAATAACATGTTACAGTTCAACATATATATAAATATATAAAATAAAATTTGAAGAAATCAGCTCACCATGAACTGGAAGTTTTTATTTTTTCATTTTTACTTATTTTCTAAATAAAATATCAATGCCAATGGTCGACCACAAGTCTTGTTTTTAACATCGACAAAATAGTTGGGAGGCAGTCACAAGTAGCTCACTTTTTTGTTTTTTTCATGTAATCAGCCAAGATGGAGCGACATGGACGTCAATCAGCATGTAAATAATGTAAAGTACATTGGATGGATTTTAGAGGTAAGTCTCACCAACTAGATGAGATTCACTGAATAAGTGGTATAATGAAATCAAATGGTATGTCATAACATTAATAAAGCGAAACGAGTTAAGAATCATACCTTTCTTAGATTCATGCACCCGTCTTTCTTTTTCCACTATTTGAATTAGAAAGATTGCAATGTGCAGTATCTATCAGAAACGATAGGTGTATAGTATATTATGTGCATCAATACATTAAAACTCACAGGAATAAATTATCAAAATTATAACAGATTATGGGAACATGGTCTATCTGAAATATTCAGTATAGAGATAGCAAAGGCAATATTTTTAAAAAAATTTCAGCAGAAAAAAAAAGCATTGAAGAACTCTCATTTCTCGCCTCAAATATCAATCACTAGATCCCAAGCAAAAAAACAAAATACAATAATCAACAAAAGGATACAAGGGTCAACACCACCTTATTTATGTTGGTTAGGAATTCCACCTCATAAACGGGATAAGGGTTCGAGCTCTCGTCAGCCCCTCTGATACCTTAACATGTCAGTATGCCCCCAACCTTAAAAAAGTACACAACAAGACACACATGTACTTTTCTAGATTTGCTTCCATGCTTTTTAACTGCTCACTTTACACATCAATTGCAGAGTGTACCAATGAACGTGTTAGAGGACTACAATCTCACAAGTATGACGCTGGAATACCGACGTGAATGCCGGCAATCCCATCTGCTCGAGTCCTTGACCAGTATGAAAGAAGCAGAGGTTGAGACCAATCTTGTCAGCGCAAGTTCATGCAGGGCAGATTTGGGAAGCACACACCTGCTTCGCATGCAAGAAGACAGAGCAGAGATAGTTCGAGCAAGAGCAGAATGGAGATTAAAGGGAAAAAACAAATGATGCATCTGAATGGGCCTATTTTTGTAAATAAGTCCAATTTTCTTCTCCATTCTCTATTGTTCTGTGCTTCTATATTCTTTTTTTTCCCCCTTGAGAGTTAAACTTCATGTTTTCTTGTATACTGTTTTACATGTATACGTTATTAGCACACATTTGAGCAGCTCAACCTTCAAGCCTATTATTATCAAGAACTTCAAGATTTCAGAATATCTATTTAAAAGCAAAAAGTCCTCCCACGGCCAGAATTAGCGTATTTAGCATCTATGCAAAATAATATAGAACATTTTGTGGGGAAAAATACAGAGAAAAAATATTTCAATGACCAGTACGTAAATTGTCTTTGATATTCAATCCAAGGAAAAACATTGCGCACATTAGGGCCAGGGTTTAATGATCCCATAATTTGAGTGGTGGCACAACACAACCATGGACAGGACTGGACAGGACTTTATAAAGGAAAAAATGAACAGGATGGAATGTTCTACCATATAGCTTTCTTTACATTGGATATGAAGCTATATGTATTTACCCCTCTGTGAGTTGCTAATGATTGGAAAGTATTAGCTTATTGAGTTTTTGCGACATGATCTATCTAGGATGGGGCCCATAAGACCATCTGATCAAAGTCTGAATGATGGCCCCAATACACATCACATGAGGCAAGACCAAAAGAGAACATGTACTTTGTTAGGTCAAGGATAGTATAATTCTTTTGTTAACCTCTACGGGATAACTTAGTTATTGGCTAGATAAGAAAAGGAAGCAATCCATGGTCAACATCAAAAGAACCAACTTCTATCATTTAATAGGAAAAAAAACTACTAAGGCATACAACATACAGTACAGATACAAGACAATAGCCGCAGATTTGGGAACTCAAAAACCAACAGACGGTGGCAGTATCAATACAATTGTACTTTAGGGGGTCTCAAATGCAGGTAGGTAAGACCTGCAGGTTAGAATCAATAGATATCCGAAGATTCCAAAGAGGATCATGTTAAAGAAGTGACTAGAGCAATAGAATTTCTCCTAGCATCCTATGAAAGAATCACAAAAATATATGACTCTCCAAACACAATAAGACTAAACCTCTACGGCACAAAAATGCAGGATTGAAAATGATTAAAGTACAACAGCAGCCTTCTCCTGGGAAATTAGTGGAACAGGATTGGCTATCAAAGGTTCATAATGATCAGCACCAGCACCGCACCAACCTGCATGTGCAAAAAGATTTTAAGTAAAAAAAAAAAACACATTATAAATAAACAACATAATTTACTAAGATCGTTAGTAGCAAATATGAAAATACAAACAATACTCCAGTGGAAGCAATAATACAAGAAATCAGGAATGACAAGCAACTCTGGTTGAAACTCTCAATGCCTGAAAAGCTACAGACCAGAAATTATGAGCACCTGAACCTCAGGAAATGTACAATCACTTCTTCTTCTTCTTCTTTTGAATAGTTGCTTTCATTAGAAAAGCAAGAAGAAGGAGAATACTGACAAGCTAGAAGGAAATGTACAATCACTTGAGCCATAAGTTTTGTACTTCCTTAATAATGATCAACTCAATACATGTTGGTCATGTGGGGCAGTGATTAGGAGATACAAATGTGAAATGATGGTCACCATGTTCACCATATAAGTGGGATGCCCAAGTATCTATCATAGGTTGGAAGATCCAAGGTATTAACTTGTCGCCCATTTTGTAGATGCAGATACCATTCCTCGATTCCTTGTTCACTAGAAACATAAGAATGATCTATACCAGTGAAGCAGTCAAGGTTGGTAACTTGTCGCCCCATTTTGACCATTGCTTCCCCTCATTAACCTTGTACTTGTAGACTGCTAAACAAAGGGTTGCATTTTGTTGAAGATACAAAGAATTACCAGTCCAGTCATATTTACTACTCTTTTAGACTTTGTGGCGTGTAAAAAGTTTCAAATGGTTTCCACCAATTTCCTAAAAGAGGCTTCCACCTATTTATCAATGGAGGGGAAGAGAGTGGTGAGATTATCTTCAGGGAACAGCCCGGTGAAAGATGAAATTGTGAAATTGTCCTGAAAATGGTGCATCCAAATTCTGATCACCAGTGCACATAGGGGTATATAAACAGGCTGAGCTTGGCCAAGCTCAAGCTCGATCTTGACTACCTGATCTAGAGCTCGGCTCAAGATAGAATCAAACTTAAGGAACCAAGCTCAAGCTCATCATAAATAAGCCAACCTCAAGCCTAAGCTTGGGAGTCAGGATCGACCAGTCTTCCTCAAACCTACATATAAATGTACATTAATGAGCTCAGCTTGGTCTTGTATTTGTGCTTGGGCTCATATAAAATGTTGATTATGAAGAGCTTGAACCAAGCCCTCAACTGAGCCAAGCTCAGGAACCAGCTCAACTAATCTCAATTGGGCTCCGCCTCAACTTTGATCATAAATTAATAGAGTTGAGCTAGCTTGACTTGGCTCAGCTGTGCTCAGCTCGAGCTTAACTCATAAGCTAATAGAGTTGAGCCCAAGCACAAATACAAGACCAAGGTGAGCTCATTAATATACATTTATATATGTTTGAGGAAGACAAGCTCAATAACATTCGAGTCAAGATAAGTGGTATTCTTTTCGCAATAACTTATTCGCGCGTCAAAAGATTGTCTATTACAAGGATTCATGCCTGCCCGCACAGACGCTCACCCACACTCGGGTGCACACGCGCGCACACAAAAACCCATAAACCACAAACCCACCAACAAAAAAAAAAATAAAAAAAAATAAATAAATTTCTCTTCCTAACATGCACAAACAGGTAATAAAAAACTTTACTTCTCTAAGTTTCAATGAGTAAGCTGTGATTGAACTGAAATGAGAATTATTAACCGCCAGCACATGATGCTAAATGCAATAATTATAATCATATTATAGATATTTACACAACACAAATAGTAGTTTAGTATGTTTATAAATGCTCATTTACCTGTTCCTTTCATGAAAAGGAAAAAAGGAGCTTCACTAATTTGCCCCCGTGGACAATGAGGAAGAAAGAACACACAATTATCTTCATCAACCATTGCATCTGATCCATGAGCTTGAACCTGAAACATGATTGAGGCAATAAGTGAGAGTTTAGGTAACTTTTAAATTCCGAAACATTCAGTCTCTTTCACAAGCATTTAGAAACTTGACAAGGATTTCTAGTCTGCTAAAAAGTACAGAGTAATTAATGAGGCAGTGGAAACTCAAGATGATTTGTCAATTCAATGTGCTTGAAAATGTTGAAAATACTTGGGAAAACAGAGGCACATGTACCTCCCAACTTATGGTAAAATGGTATCCAATTCGGTAGCAGATTCAGTCTACAGAAGAGCAATCCTCCTAAAAGGATTGCCAGTTAAAGCAAAATAGCATGCTTGTTAATTTTCCTGTCTCCCATAAATTATACAGTATTGTTGTGAATAGAATATGTGAGACCATTAGGCACAAGTTGGGGCCCATGGTTCAGTGATCAAGACTGCGTTCCAGTGGGCCACACCATGAGAAGCCGATGCCTCGGATCACTTTTAAATTGAAAAAAAAAAAGGATCATCAATCAAACCTTAGGCTGGCAAACTGAGATAAATAGAAGTAAAAAAAAAAAGGATCATCAATCAAACCTTAGGCTGGCAAACTGAGATAAATAGAAGTAATGCAATCTATGAGGCATTCCAATCGCAAACAACTTTTGCATATTTCCTCATTTGCAAAAGGCTTATTCACCATACCCTGGACCCACTTGCAGAAATAAGTGCATTATGATAGTGTACAGATTCTGAAGCACAAGGATTGTGTCATTTCTCACTAAAATTGTTTCAAGTGATGGAGGACATATAAAAGTATAAACTTTAATTTCAAAACATGCTTCTAAAACTCTATTTTATCTGTGTAACACATTATGCATGAAAAGTTATGTGTCTTAACATCTAAGATCATCTCAAAATAACAAAGAGCAAAATCAAAGAATTTAGAAGGCATGATACAGACTGTGTCAGCACATCATAAACATCTCACCACATAAATCTCTCGCTTGAATTCGGTTGCCAAACTCTCTATTGCTATGTCATCACCAAAGGCTGCAGCATGACCCTCTCTATTCTCATCCACCGACAATAAACCATCCTCGGTATATTGCAAAGTGATAATGTCATATTCATCTGCTGGCGAACCAGAGATAGACATGTATTTCACCCAACTTGGACCATCATCCACAGAAATGCATCTCTCCTTGTAGATAGACTCCGCAGCCATTTCCCTTCAAACATAAATTTGAAATGAACATATATGATTGCTTAACAAATACAATGTGCATACTTCAAATTTTCAAGTGTACCAACCACAAATTTGAGACATTCTACAAACATGATTATGCATTGGCAATTAGGGTTCCTCATTTGTGTGCATTCTTATGTGTAGTATATTCTAATTAAGGAAGATGTCTTATCAACAAGAAGTAACTCATCCATTCCAAATATAACTCATTAACAAAATTTGTCCATAAAGATATACAATTTTCTTAGGCTTCTTTTTTTGCAGAACTGGGGTCGAGAGTTCATTAAGCCAAGATGTTAATACCTTAGCCACTCCATTTAATGTGAACTGTTGTTTCATCATTCAAAAAAAATATATATATATATATATATATATATATTTGTGAACAGTTGTTTGAACTATGCACATTATGGGCTATACAGGAAACCACCCAGGTGGAAGGATCTTAATTCCTAACCATTTAATGTGTAACCAGCTACTAAATGGAACACAATGAAAGGCAAACAACTGTTCACATTTTTTTTTTTTTTTTTTTACCAATATAGACAACTCTGAAATGAGGCAGGAAAACATCAAACAATCACCTTACTTTGCTGAAAGAACATATTTTGGTCTAAAATTTTAATAAAAGAGACAGGGTTTATAGCACTTCAATTGTACTAAGCAACTGATTAATTGGTGGCAAGCAAGAAAAAGTTAAATAAAGGGTATCGGACAAAATCATGCAAGGCACCATTAAACAAAAGGAAGAAAACCTCATTTGTAGCACTGCTTTCTTAGCAAGGCTGTACTAGAGAGCATGTGACATAATGACTAGAAGATGGGAGAACTCTTGCATCATTTTTTTTTTTGCCTAAAAACCCACACAAAATGCCTAGAAGAAGGAAGAAAAAGCATATTGCCTATGTATCTCTGTTGGTTTTTAGTTCAAAATGTTATAAGTTATATTCTTGGGATATGTAGCTCACACTATTCTCTGTTAAATAAAAGGAGAAAATTAAAAAGAAAATGTAATAGCATTCAGTTACTCACAAAGAAACAAGTGAGGAGGAGGAAAAGGAAGCAACAGGCAACAGCCTAGTACAATGCTTTCCCATTTCCACTGTGACAAACATCACGATCACAATTGCTCAATCAAGTGGAGGGAATCCACGTACAAACTACATTTTCCAAGGAATCAAAAAGCCTTTACCTACTCAAGTGCCAGTCCACTTATGGTTCAGTGGTAAGGCATAGACAACTAGGATCACATCCACCATTATTGCAGTGTTTATTAGGTACTTCTACAGTGTGTGTGACTGCGTGCATTAGTATTCACCACACATGTAAAAATTGCTCACTCAAACATGAAAAACTTTTTTCTTTCCGTGAATGAAGTTTGATGATTGACATGTAGAAATGTAGAGGGATGCTAAAATGTGTGTTATGTGTTAGTTCTACTCCTTGCTAACATTTTTCACTTCCATTACTATAAAAATTTGGTACACCTTTTGTCAACACACTCTTTGTTGATTGGTGATGGCACCTCACTACCACACACATGCCTCCTAATTGAAGTGATATTTGGCCACTTAGAACAAAGGGTCTGCAAGATGAGTAGGTCTGATCAAGCAAAGGTGGTGTGGCCCCCACACAAGCTAAATTGCTAAACTAGATGTTACAAACCAAATACAACATCATAAAATACAACAATGCACAATCCAAATAGCACTCAGCATTTAAAGGTTTCTCTTTTTCTTAATTTTTCAATGAGAGAAAGACAAGCCCTAAACAACTAATTCAATCATCAAACCCTAATTCTTCCATAATCACACAAATAATTCCATTAGAAGAAAAGCAACAAAACCCTAGAACAGAAAAACCCTCACCTCTGCAACCCAATCCCCACAAGCTCCTCTATCGCTCGATCCAACGCCTCCCGATCCTCCTTCCTCGCCAGCAGCTTCACCTCCTGCACCACATGTATCCCCCAACCCGCCTTCAGATCCGGCGAATACAGGTGCCGGATCGTCTCGTCGATCCGATCCCTTTCCAGGCCACCCGATCCCAGATCCGCCAAGAACCTCGCCACCGTCCGCTTCCTCAGCTCCCTCGCGCCGACCTTCGACCCCATCGCCTTCGCCGCCGCCGTGAACAAGCAGTTCCCGTCAGCCTCCACGTCTCCGCCGTGCGACAGGCGGAAGATCGCCGACATCGCCGGCGAGGATCCGTCGGGAGTTTTCCAGAAGACTCCCTTCGAGGCGAGCTTCTGCAGATACTGCCTCTGCTGGGGCTCCAGACCTGTTACAACGTCCCAGGAGGACCGATCGGCGGTTTCGGTTGGAGATATCGGGTCTTGGGGCCATTTCGGAAGTATGGGAGACGAGGTTTGTAGCGTTTCGGCCACTGCAGAGGAGTCGCAGAGGAGCTTTCCCATCTTTCTTCTTGTTTTCTCCGCCGGAGACTGCAGAGAGGCAGGCAGGCAGGGGGAGAGAGAGGGACGAAATGACCGTTAAGATTAACGGATATAGTGACGGAGGTAAACGTGTACACGTGGCGTTTCGTGGTACGTGGAAGAGCGTTTCTAGGGCATTGCATTTTACTAATGTGTGGAGCAATTACTGGAGGGAAGTCGTCTCAATTGAACTTCCCGGCAAAATACCGGGATATTTTCAATTTTAGATGTTGCTAAAGTTAATAGAATAAATTAAATATATATATATTTTTATAATGGAGGGTGTCTTTCAGCCCTCTCAGAGGAATTAATCCCTACGGACTCAAAAAAAGTCGAATATATTTTCTGCGGCCCCCAGTGTGGTAGTGCAATTTTGAATTATCTATCATCAACCTTCGAGAGCAAACGCAAACCATGTTTCTACATCAACTGGTTTACCCTTAATATTAAAAGAATAAATTAATCTTATAAATAAATAAAAGGGATTTGGACCATATGACAATTTTTAAACTTGATATCGCATATGGGTTTAATTAAATTTTATTTATAGAATTACTTACATAATTAAGATGTGATATCACGTGGCCTAAAATATCATCATAGGATATTGCAAAAGGAGATACTTAAAATGATGCAAGGCTCTAAGGCATCAAATGAATAACTCTATAGAGAATACTTAAATTAAATTTTGGCGAGCAAATCTTAGATTTAAGGATAGATTTAGGGGCAATATTTCAAAATAAATATAAGATGCTACTCGCAACTATTTTTTATATTTATTTATTTTTTTTCTAAACTTTATCTATTTTATCTCTATATTTTTTGAAAATGACGCGAGAGTTAGAAGTAAAATCCCATTTCGTGAAATATAGATGCGGTATTTTGAGATTATCGCCGATATTTGTGAGAATGTCGCTACTTGCCAGCTGGCACTAGCATGAGGTTCAGGAGGGCAGTTGGCCTGCGGAGAGTTATGATAGTCCGCGAGTCTACGATTCTCGTGGCTCAAATTGTTAAAGAAAGAAAGAAAGAAAGAAAGCGAGTCTATACAGGAATGACATTTGAGGTCAGAGTAAGCATGCGCATTGTGTGGCCGTGTGGGACAAGGGCTTGTGGTCCCAGTGATCTCAACCTTGAAGCAGTGGATGGTGTTTGCTGTTTGGCTGTAGGCATACAAGTGCTGGCAATTTCAAGGCCCACACACTCCATAGAAACATTGTAGAAATCAACAAGATCCACATCCGTCCATTTTATTTCGGGGATGCCAGAAGAAATATCATAAGTACGATAGTTCTCAATATGATTTAGGTGGGCCATGGTTGAATAGGCACCGTCTATTTTCTTTTGATGTAGATGTGGGTCAGTTGCTGGATGAAACACAAAAGGGACTATCAAATATCGATCACGGTTTAGAACCTTTGCAAGTTTTACCATCTGATAAGTTGGTTTGATTTTATTTTTTCACACAAGGAAAAGTTCTTGGAGATCCATTGTATATAAAAGGACAAATTTCTAATTGGACCTTCTCCCTAAGCTCACCAACTAACTACATGTTTGATTGGTGAAATTGTCCTATTATTCACATGGGATGCATCTAATTGTGGGCTTTAATTGAGGGTTTAGGAACTCCTTGTCCATAGGTTGGGAAAGCCTTTATAAAAGCCTGGAACATTGGATCCGACCTAATCACATCAAAGCATAGCAAGGACTAAATAAGCATGTATGGACCAGCCTAATCTAATCCAAAACCATGCTTCAATCAGGTGCTCTTCGTATTCCCTTCCATGGAAAGGATTGCAAAGGTTTGGGTCCGGGACTCTATTTTACCCCCATCCCACAATTAACCACTCTCCCCAATTTTCCTTCCGACCCAAATCTAAGTGTGTAATACCATTTATTTAGAGCAATCATTATTTCCATTTACACTATGTTTGGGAAGGAGGGAAAATAGGAGAAGGAAAAAAATGAGAGGAAAATGAAGGGAATGTCTTAATGGAGGGTGTTTGGGAAGCGGGGAGGGGAATGTGGGGGGGAAATTTGTGTGGGGCCCACCAAAAAATTTTCCCCTCAAAAGTGAGGGGAAAATGAGGAGCAAAGAGGGGATTTTTGCTGAAATGACTAAAATGCCCCTTTTGAAATGGTAATCTTCCTACTTTTTGACTTTTTAAAATGCCCTTTTTGGTAATTTTCTATCTACCTCACAAACAAACAAAATTTTACTTTTTCACTTTTCTTTCCCCTACTTTTTAATATTCAAATAAGAGGAGGTAAAATAAATTTTCCCTCTCCCTCCCCTCCCCTTCATTTTCCTTTCCCCTCAAATTTTCCCTTCCCTTCCCAAACATAGGGTTAAAGCATTTATAATTCATGTCATTTCGTAAATAGAAAAGAGATGGTATATCACACGAATTTCCATCTATGGCCTCATTTCCATAGGGGTGCTCATGGGCTTGGCCAGCCCCAGCCCGATCCGAGCCCAACCTGCTCTGGACCGAGCTTGGTTATGTGATTAGGTCCCATTTAATAATTTGGTCGGGCTTGGATTAAATGATATAAAGCCCAAGGCCCAACCCATGTAATTAGAGGTGGGGCAAAATGTTACCCAACCCAGTAACCCGATCCGGTTTTGACCTGTCAAACTCAGCCCGCGAAATATACGGGTTGGTCATGGGTTAGGATTTCCTAAAAGCGGGTCGGCTTAGGGTTGGCATGGCTGATCCGGCAATTGAACAGTTTGAAAGTCCAAAAATATTAAAACTTGTTCCTGTTTTAATTAGTTTGTCGTCTAATTAGTTTACATTAGTTTTTTATAAACATTTGCTTAAAAAGAGTTGGTGTAGTGGTAAAGATGTTGCTAGAAATGCAAAGAGTCGTGGATTTGAATCTTTCAAATCATCTTTTTTAGAGTGGGAGGATAATAAACCGAGTCAAATAGGTCATGTTGAGGCCAACTTAACCTGACTCACATTTGATGCGGATTAGCATACTCGAAATAATATGGGTGTGGGTTGCAAGATTGCAACCCATTTGAAAAACAAGTCTGTCACGGACCAGAGCTCAAAAGGTGGGCCCACATCCAACCCAGCCCGAACTAAGCCTTTTCCGACCCGTTTGCCGGGCCTACCTGTAATGAATGCATGTAATTTAATTTAATTAGTCAAGAAAATTGACAAAAGCCCTGTTTGGATGGGCCCGATTGATTAAATGGGTGGGCTTAGGCCTTACTTTTACTGCTTTTGTTGGGCCTAGGCTAGTGTTTCTAAAGTCTGGATATGCTTTAGCCGGCCCATGAACAGCCCCATATTTTCAAGTATTTGAACCAGTTCCTATTCACATCTCACAATTAGAAAACGAAAAAAAAAAAAAATCTAACCTCCTCCTCCTCTCCATTTCCAAGATCATCTTGATGGGCAGATTCATCTAAATCAACAAGAGTACCAAGGTAAAAAGAATAAGATCATGTTTCATGAAATTCTCCTCCCTACAAGCTGCTTCTTCTCCCTCTATCGATTTTATTTCGAGATGTTACGATTCAAGGATGGGTGGGAGAGTGGTTAGTGGGGGTTTTCTAATCCAAGGTTTGAACAAACGAATTTCTTTGTCTTGGAAGTCTATCACACTTTGCTAAAAAACCTCAAGAAACGGTGCATATGAGGACTAGAAATTGTGGATATCTACCGTTTGTGTTGTGTTTTGTATCGGCATTGTTAGGTTGATTTTCTTTTCCCTGATTTGTATGATTCTCTCCTTTTGAGTCTCATCTTTGGTATTCCTACTACAGGTCGGAGAGGAAAGAAGGGGTGAAGTTTTCACGTTAGTACTTTTTGGTCTTCTCGTCCCTACACTCCTTTCAATTGTGGGCACGTGGGAAAAGGCAATACATGCCAGATTTAGGTCGCTCCCCTGTGTGTAGGGCCCGTTTGATAACTTTACCGTAAAATAAAAATAATGTAAAAAATTAAATTAATAGAGAATAAAATAGAAGTAGGTTATGATGGTATTTTATTTTTAGTTGTTTGCTATGACATCTTTTGACTTTCTGTATTGAAAAGTTGAGTTTCTTGGCCTTTTAGTGGGAAAAGGAGGTTGTTTTTCGACTTTTTTTTTTTTTTTGAAAAATGAGGGATTTTTGAAAATTTGTACTTTTGATGTAATTCCTAATTTGAAAAATTGAGGCTTTACTTAACTTTTACTAAACTAGTAAAGTGCCAAACGTCTGTATAGCAAACCTCTTTTTTCTATTTATAATCAATCCAAAGATTAATATCACTCCTCATGTTTGAATTTGCAAGCATGCATTCATTTCAAGAGGAGTTTGATTTAACAACCTCGGCTTAGTGGCTTTTACAACTTGAGGACTTTGGGAATGTTTAGGGTCACATGGAATTCAATTCCAAAAAGTTTATGGTCAAATCAGTTTCAATACCCATCTTATAAAAACTAAAAAATTATATATCAGGAAGAGCAATTGTTAAAATTCTTTTCAACTATTTGAATCTTTTTAAGAGTTACTTATTTATATGGAATCTAATTTTAAGAATTCATGGTAAAATGGATTCCAATACTCATTCTCAAAATATCAAAAATATATGAAAAAAATAGTGTTTGTTCAAATTCTTTTTATTTAATTTTAGTGTTAATGATCCGGAAGCAATTCTAATAGAATGTTGTCAAACATGTTCTGCATGGTCCATTTTCGGAATAGGATCATTCTCAGCACAACTAACTTTCAAAATAGAAATATCCATAACACATAATGATGCCACTTTTGCTTTTGTGGATGTGAGCTCATTGAGCTACCACTTATTCCGAAATTAATTGGTGATAAGAAATGGCAAAACAATAGTTTTAAGGTACAGGCGAGGGCTTGACCACAGTTATGACCGCTTAGGAGCGATGGTGGATATTGACCTCAACATATGTTTTAATCATGATTGGAAACTCTTCAAGTTAACTCTTGACCCTACCAAATCATTTCATTTTGATGAAAAACCGAGTCAAAAGTACATGAGAATCGGCTAAGTCATCTCATTTTAATGAGTTACTTGCATTTTGAACCATTTAATAGACAAATTTAATTTTAAACAATTAAACTTATTTTGCATGTAATTATGCATAGGTTTGGGGTCAATAATTTAAAAATGGTGGCTAAAATGTAATTTGAAACTCATAAAAGAGCTTCTATTGGCACCGAAAAACCTTATTTCCTCACCACACAAAATAACCACCACCACCCCCCGTCGCCGGCGGCGAGGGAGAACGACCAGCAGCCCTCGAACCGGGGAGGATAGTGTTTGATAAACAATCTAGGGCGTTTTCATGGCAATAGAAGCGTTTGCAGAGTTCAACGAGATCCAAGTCATCCATTTTGTTTTTGTGATGCTGAAAATTTCATCTTAGGGAGTTCTCAAAATGTATTATGTGGGCCTCTGTTGGAAATTAGGCACCGTCCATTTCCTGATTTATACATGTTGGGCCAGTCTCTGGATGGGACACAAAAGATCAATCCAATCGTGGTTCCTAAACTAATTTTCAATCACCTTTGCATGTTTTCCCACATTCCACAAAAGGGAAAGTTCTTGGAGATCCATTAGATCCACCAGATCCGTTTCTAGCATGACCTTCACTTCAGGCATTGAGTACCAAGTTTTGATGTGGTGAAAAGTAGGCCGTGAGGCATCTAATTGATGCCCTTGTCCCGTTTGACAATTTTATCGTAAAATAAAGATAAAGTAAATAATCAAATCAATAGAGAATAAAATATAAATAGGTTATGATTGTATTTTATTTTTAGTTGTTTGGTATAGAATCTTTTTGACTTTTTATATAGAAAAGCAAAGTTTTTTTTTATTTGTTTTTTAGTGGAGAAAAGATGTTTTTTGTTATATATTTTTTTAAAAGAAAGGAGGGATTTTTGAAAAATGATACTTTGAATGTGATCCCTTGTTTGGAAAATAGAGACTTTACTTGATTCTTCCTAAACTAAAAAAGTGCCAAACAGGCTACGAATACGGAATACGTTATCCAAAGGTAGGAAAAGGGCAGGGAGGTTATCAGCCTTTTCAGAGGATTGACATAATAGATCCAACCCAATCACATCAAATCCTACCCCAGACTAAATTAGCTTGTGTGGACCAACCTAATCACATCAAAACCTTGCCTCAATTTGCCTTCCGGGACTATATAGGGACCTAAACCACCTGCTTCCCATCCATCCAGGATATGGATCTGAAATTGCACAGATTCATATTTTTCACATCTTAGGGTGGCATAATTTGACCTGAACAGTTGACCCAACCCGAAGCCAACACACATAACCCACATAACTTCATCTGCCGTGTGCAGGCTATCTTTCCTGAATTATCCTGAAATTTTCATTCCGCCATGCGTAGGCTATCTTGTAACGGGCTGGATCCAAATTCTTTTTTTCCTTAAGTACAGATTGATCATGGGATAGGAAAACCTGGCTGGCATTTAAATGAATCTGTGTTAGGGTTGACCAGTGTGATCCACACACCCCATCTAAATTGGTTGGTTTAGGGTCATCTGATATCTAACTCAATTCAAAACAGTTTGGTAGATTAATATTTTCGTGTATGGGCCAAGTTGGGGTATTTTTTTGGCTGGCAACCAAACTCAAATATAGCTTTATTGAAATGGGTTGGGTTTGGCAATGGGCAGCGATAAATAAGTTGATACACAATGGATGTACCTTGTGAAAAGTGGGTCAGGTTGGGTTGACCTGCATCAAGTTGTGGATGGGGTTATGTGACTCCCCTAACACCCATCATAGTACTCACAGATGCAGATGGGAGCAAGGGGGCTCGGATCCATGATAGCACTCACAGATGCGTAAGGGAGCCCACATAAGTGGGAAGGTAGTAAGAAAGCATTTTGTGATAATTTTTTAAACTAAAGCATTAATTAGTAATTAATTACTCTAGAGATCATACTATATGTATGAGAACATGTATAAGTGTTCTTAGCGCAGCCAATTAACTACTTAATGTCTCAAATCTGAAGTCTTCAGTTTGGATTTTGCAATTAGCTAGCGAGTTGAAAATATATCTTCCATTTAAAAAAAAAAGGGATGAGCTTTGATTTAGCCCTATGGAAAAAGCTCTTAATTTGTGTCCAGGTCCAATCTTGATTTATTTATTTGAATTCGCATAACGTTATGGTTCCTCTCACCTAAACCCTAGCCTGTTTGTGGGCTTTACTAATGAAATGGAGTGGAGTAAATGTTATTTTGAAGAAATAATAAAATTTAAGTGGATTATTATTGTATTTTATTTTTAGTTGTTTGTATAGTAATCTTTTTGACTTTTTTTTATTGAAAAGTGGAGTTTTTTTTTTTTTCTTTGAATGGATAAATGAGGTTACTTTTTATCTTTTTTTTTTTTTTTTTTTGATAAATATGATGTGAAATTTGAATTAAAATATTTTTTATGAGATTTTTTTCTTCTTTTTTGAAAAACGAAGCTTAACCTTACTTGACTATATAAGTAGAATTGCCAAACAAGCTCATAACCACAACCTGGATTTAGGTTTGGGAATGCCCCTTCTTAGTAATCCAGGTTCAGTCCGAGCCGACTAAAACCTGACTCAGCCATCAACCATGCGTATCACCCTCTATAAGGATGTAAACATCTCAGCATCATTGTGGGTCCATGATGAAATTATATGAGCAAGTAAAGATAATCATTATTTTGGCCTTTTGTAGAGTAGTATTTCTGAAAAGATTGAGGACTAGGTTTTCTTCCTTTGTTTTGTTTGTTTGTGTGTGGAAAAGGTGTGTATCGGTTTCATCTGTGAATTGGTTTCATATCATGTGGACAAAGCAAGGACAGATATGCGTGTGACAGAGAGAGTACGGAGAGAGCCGAGTGGGAGTGAGAGCGTATAACTGCATACAGGTTGGCTTTTGTAACGTGACTCTGTCAGTGTGCAAAGCTAGTTATGGTTTGTTTTGGTAGAAAGGATAGAGCTAGTTATGTTGGTAGTGATTAAAGACTGAGAATAGGTGATGGTAAACATCACATGCATGCAGGGTTGTGAGGGATTCTGATAATAATGTGTTATCATATAATATCATCAGAGGGGGCGTGGGGTCCTCTATTTATTTGCAAATGGTTAGATGGCGAATGACAGATCTGTCCCTTCTTATTCTTTTTTGTCAGTGTCATGATGGCTCAGCAGTATTCTCAATCTCAACCGCTAATCCCAGAGAAGCGTAACAAATCCATGGTAGTCTCTACCACTGCATGCACCAAGACTCACAACAGAACTCTCTTGAAAACCTATATATACTAGCTCTCCTTTCACAAACCATTCCACATTCCACATTCCATTTCCTCTCTCTCTCTCTCTCTCTCTGTAATCATGCAGAAGATGAAATTGAGGCGAGAGAAGAAGAGGAAATCGAGGCGCCAGAAGAAGAAGAAGCTGGTGGAGATCTGGATCGAGCCCTTCCCCGGCGCCGACTGCTGGTATTCCTTAGGAGATAGAGAAAAGAAAGCCCCATTGTACGACAACTACGTCATCTCCATCGGCGACGACCACTCCATCTACACCACCGTCGCCTCTGGCTACCAATCCGACGCCATCATCGCCGACTGGATCGCCGACATCCACCGCATCTACCACGGCCACCGCTACTTCCTCCTCGTTGGCGTCTGCCTCGACCGCCAACACAACAAGCTGAGCAGCTCCTCCTTCAACCGCCAAACCCAACCCAAGAAAAAGGACGCCGACGACCGCCCCTACACCGTCCTCACCCTCTGCGTCGGCTCCCACTGCATCGTCATCTTCATCGGCCCGGAGGACGAGAAGCTCCCAAAGCGATTCCGCGATTTCATGCAGAATTCGGGAGTTTTCTTTGTTGGGGTGGACATGGAAAAGAAGCAGAGGAAGCTGGCTAAGGACAGGGGGATTCTTCTCCCTCAGGTGTTGGATCTGTTGCCGTACGCTGAGAAATCGTTGGGGAGGGAGATTTCTCCGAGAGGGATGCACAATGTGGCGGAGGAGGTGCTGGGGGAGAAGTATGGAGTGGAGAAGCCGGAGATGGTGAGGGTTAGCAACTACGAATATGGGGATCTGACGCAGGAACAGGTGAAATATGCCTGTTTTGAAGCTTTTCTTGCGTTTGAGGTCGGTAAGGTCCTAGTCTGAATAGATTCAATGACTTTTGCTTTGGTTGCAAATAATCAGGATATGGGGTTTATGTTTCTGAGAAAATGAATCGCTGATGTTTCTGTTCTTAATGGTTGAGAATCGCTGCGGTTTCTTCCTTTAATACGACATGTCTATTTGCTCTTCTTTCCTTCTTGGGTTAGGGTTTTAGAGTGGGTTTTATGCTGCAGTTTCTGTCTCTGGATTTATTGGAAATAGTAATGTGAGTCCATACACATATATAGAACGTACGAATCCTGAAATGAAACGACATGATATGAATGGTTTGCTTAAATGGGCAAATGTAAATGTTTTCTTGTGAGAATTTGGACGATGGTGCTTTTGGGTTTTCTGATTTTTGTTTGTCCTTCATTCCAGCATGAATAGCTGTGGTTACTTGAATCAGGTAGCATGAATAGCTGTGGACGTTTCTTGAATCAGGTTGGGTTTACTGCTTTTGCATATGTTTGTTTTTGTTGAGTATTTTAGAAATGGTACTTGCATGTCCGTAGTATGTAGAAGGATTACTGAGAATGAAATGAAAGATGTTGCATAGGAAGAAATGTTCATTCAGACAAATGGGTAGTGTTTTTTTTTTGTCTGTATGTGTGTTTGTGTTTTGTGTTTTGTGTTTTGATGGACGATGGTTTTGGGTTTCTTTTGAACAAATATTTCATTACTGCCTCCTCAGTATTGACTATTGAGTGAGTGTCTGTACTCTGTAGGCCGTTGATAACTTGATATCTGGGTGTTCAGGTTGATAGTGTTAGCATAGGCCAACTTAGGAAAAGAGAAAAAAAAAAAAAAAAAAAAGGTGTGAATTAGTATCTTTCATAAATGACCATCTGTTACATTATGGGCACATGAGGATTAACGGTTAAGTACCCCTCAAGTGCCACCCCTAATTGAAGCTGTCTAATCTAGACTTTGTAAAATAAAGAGGACTTCATTAAAAAATAAAAAAGCCGTTTAGACTTTATGAAGGCCAAAAAGGCCCTCAAATTTCAGTATGGACAAACTATATTGAAACTTGAGGGCCTTTCTGAAACTTAAAATAAAAGAAAAGGAAAAAAAATTAAAAATTTAAATGGTTATAACCAAGACAACAAAAAAGAAAAGGAGGCCATTTACTCTTGTCTTACATTTTCTTGATGGACCCTCATAAATTAAAAACCTCGTATTAGTGAGCCAACATTCAATCCAATGAGAGAGGGGAGCACCATGAGATTACTCATAGCGCAGTGATTTTTTAGAGGAAGAGGGTCCATGATGAACGCGAACTCAGATCGATTCAGCCCAACCTCTATGGACATGGAAGCGTTACAATTCAAACAATCAAACATATGCTCAAAATAAGTCTAAGCTTCTGCCATTTTGGACAAGTGATCACCTAGCTTGCAAAGGGGTTTGTTTCATCTGAATAAACATTGCTAAGTTTATTTTGTACATATATGTTATTGGGATATGCGGGTATTCAGATATAGACTTTGTTGGACTCAGGCTCTTCACCCGATTATGATCTATCTGGGTGCAAAAAGAGAGTCTACAAGACTACAACTGCAAATTTCTCTAGTTGGAATTGGGAAGAGGATCTAGGGCACAACCATGGTGGATTTGGATCCAAATCCATCTATATAAATTAGGACTCGACAAAATCTATGTACATGTCGATTCAAATATTTTATATAAATATATATATATATATGTGGGGCCAACTCTCTTAAGTTTAAGCTTAAGATAAGGTAAGTTCAAGTGTGTGGTGGGGCCCACCTAGGGACGCACATGGTAATGGGGTTGGGGGGGGGGGGGGGGGGGATGGATTTCAAGGACTCCCTGAGATCTTCTTCTCTATAAAAAATCAGCTCCAACCATGATTTCTATCATCTCCATATGGGCTCAAAAGTTTAATGGTAAACAATCCATTCTGATCGATATATAGTCGATCCAATAGTCCAGTAAATTCGAATCTAACTGAAAGTTGGTGGACATGTACAAATTAAGGAGGTCATGTTTTTGGTCCGTTTGGATGGACCAAAGGTGGGCCCACAAGCATGAGCTTATGAAATTTTATCCTAAACTTAAGCTTAGAAAAGCCTTGCTCATATATATATATATATATATATGGTTAAAGTTAAGTAGACTCTCAAATAAAAATATAACTCACAATCTATATAGTGTATACCTATATATATTTTTGACATGTGGATGTAGTCTTCTTGGATTTGGTTCCTGATCAAGTCGAAACATACAGGGACCTAATTCCACATCCAAAAGTTTCAAATACTATGCATAGATGTGGATCCAGGTCTCGATTTCTTTTCCATTCAAAAATAATTTCTATTCGAGGTCAGAGACTTTAGATACTTGGATAAACAATCCATTTCATTGAAACCATTTGAAACTTAATAGCTGAATCAAGTAAATGGATGGATGGGAAATTTTAGTCCAAATGTTCATTTTCTACGCTCTTGATTCAAAGATAATGATCATTGAATAACGTTGGAACTTGTGCCATATAAAATCAACATTGGGCCAATCCTATTCAACAACCAAACATTCATAGAGCCTGGAGGTAGCGGCAGGGGGCCCCACAAATGGGTTGGCTACTGCTAAATAGTCCATCAGTTTGGACTTGATCACTCTTCATTGTTTTTAAGGTATCATTATAGACAAATCAAGCCCAGCATGAATTTCAGAAGGGCCAGTCTGATTCCAAACTTTAACCTGGCCTAAGCAAACCTGAGCCTGATCTAATGTTCTTAATTTCTTAAAAGTGGGTGGGTTGGATTGGATCAGATTTATATGTTTGGATTGGGATGACGGCTGAGTGGTGGCCAAGTTGAGCTTGAGTGGCATTGAAGAATTTCTGATCCGGGCCCAGTTTGAGCCTAACCAATCCCAACCATTGGTGGTGTTTGGGTTGGGCCTAACACATGTTGCAAATCTATTTGCAAATGGACATATTACTAACTGGGTGAAGAGCCATGACTGTGCATTTCTGCGAGTGGCTTCACAGCTCTCCCAATCAAACACCATATTGACGCTCCATCTTTCAAAAACAAAGGTCGACAAGTGTAAGAAATACAAACCAGAGCTTGGGTAGGGCCATCCCCGAACCAGCAGAGCCTGAATTGGCCAAAAATCTGGGTCGATATTGTTTGGGATCAGACCTGGCTTGGGTTTGGAGTTGAATTTCGAATGGAATTGGGGTTGGGTTTTGTCTGAGCTTTGGGTACTGAAATGTGGGGTTGATCTGGTCTGTTTATAGATGCCACAAGTAAATGTGATGGGCTAGGACTATGGCCTAATCCAGTAGTGTGGACATTGTGAGTTTGGTGCAAAACATTTTTATAAAATTTTTTTTTTTTTGGCAAAAAGCATCTGATTTTCTGTGATTCAAATGTCCCCAGTTTTTCAATCTAGGAGTTTGGACACTCCAATTTCCACAGCGCGCATTAATTGTATAATATATGTTCTTTCAGGGCACATTTGTATACATTTATGGAAAACCAATTCCTCGGACTTTATACTCTGTCATGAAAAATGAAATAGTTTTCCAACTCCCCTATAGGAAAAGTTTATCAGCATAACAATGAGAACTTCTGATTATGGTCCTCGATTTTATTGTAAGCTCATAATCCCTACTTTTTTTAATGGAAAACCGGCCACACGAACGTGTCCTAAAGTGAATTGTAGACTACTGACTGAATAGATTTCCACAAATGTTGCTAGCGTACGCGAGATGAAACGGTCTCCACCATTGGGCAGATACTGCATCTTCTAAATGATCTTTTGATTTCATGTTCTCAGACATTCCCAGCATGAAGTGGCGAGTCTGTGATAATGGAATGTAAACTTGTGGCAACTTCTCTAATTTTGACTGAAATTCACTGCATACTTCATACAATCCTTACGATTGTTTGGTCATTAATTTAAAGAATTGCTGGTCTAGATGGGTGTCAGAATCAAACTTGCCGAGAACCTTTATACGTTCGGGTGTGAGATATATCCTACATACTCGCTGCGAATGGTCTCAAATCTACTGAATTATCAAGCGAGGGCTCTCATCGCCATTATATAGAGTAGTTCCTAAGATTCACAACTAATATAGACTATACCCCTCCTAGTATCTTACATCTCTTGATCAGCGTGGGAGTTCTTTCAAACCGGAAGAAATCTAAACCTAATTCAAACTCTACTACCAAGAGAGTTTAATCCTTATTGGATTCTACAAGATCAAAATTTGTTGGGAATTTCATCCACGGCACACCGCCGGGCTCTATTGGGCGTGGGCCCCATAGCAGTCAGGCCACACAATTTTTCAACAGTAATCACCAAAGAAGCACTGACATTAACATAAGGTGTTCCTTTAGCGTTGTTCAAGTAGATTGGGCAGACCTTTTTGGCATGAAATGGATGGTCAGCAAGTCTATCATTGTAGGCCAGCTACCCAGCCAGCCAAGGTCCATAATCCATTCAGTCAAATTAACAAAAAATTAGACGTGTATACTATTCCTGTTAAAACTTTAGTTAAACAGGAATTTGCTCTCTAATAAGGTTAATTCTAACTTATTAGGTCTAACCGTCTAAGATTAAAACTTTGGACTGGATTCCAACAAGTTTGGGTCTGGATCAGGATCTATTTCTTGAAGAGACCTAATTGAAACAATGATGCCCAAGCACCATATCTTCTTCTTGACTTGCAGATGGGCCAACCCAAGTAGCTATATCATTACAATTCATTTAGTTAGAGGTCCCTATTTTTAGGCAAGGATTAGACCATTAGCCTGGTGAAAGAGTTCATGGAAAATATAGGTTATCAAATGTTGCATTTTGGTAGACATTGATGAGGGCCCAGCGTACAAATGAAAGCCCATAACACCTTAGGTGGGTCGATTTGGGTCAGACCTGACAGGCTCATTCCACTTGCAGCCATATTCGTAGGGATGTAAATGGGTTCCTGATTCTCCAATTACCCGAAGGTTCCGACTCATTAAAAAACCGGGTCTTAGTCTTTATTTAGGCCCCGATAAGTAAATGGGTCCGGGTCCAGTTTCACCTTGGTTTGGACCCGAAACCCGACATATTATCTAAATTTTAAAAAATCTCTCCTAAAACCATATTTTTTTTAAAATCATTTTCTACCTAGATCTAGACCTGTCCCATATATGGTTCTGGCTCCGGTTCCAGAGCCAAGAAACCAGTTTCGAAATAGTTCTAGATCCGGATTCGATTCCACCTTTTCATTAACTATTATGGACTCGGACTGGAACAGACCCGTTTACTAGTTTGTTGCCTCCATTGCCTTTTGACTATAATAATAAGAAGTTTGCTGATAAGATGGAATGGACCAATGATAGGAATTCTGAGAAAATTATTGGAAAAATCCAACCGACCAGTGAGTGACCCTAGGCCTGATGATAAGATAGATTCTCACAACGGGTTAGATTCTCATAACGGGTCCCACCGCTGCTGCACAGTCGGATTGAATGTGTTGTGTGGATTTGATAAAATCATAATGGGGCCATGGCATGATCATCTCTGCTCTAATGTACCTGCAAGCCATGAAGGTTTGTCAAAGGACACAGGTCTGGTCCCGCTTGAGGTTGGATCCAGTAATTAAGGACTTGGACGTTGCAAGGGCTGAGCCCAGATCCAGATTTAGGGTCCATATCACATTTCGGGCTTGACTCAGGCCCCACTCTGCAGGCTCGTTAGACTGCACCTGTTATGAAGATTGATACTGTAAAAGTAACCCCAAGAGGTTGGCCGAATGGTCAGGACTATGGTTCATCTATCTTCTAAAGCTAGAGGAGTCCTAGTGTCGATCATCGGTTCTCCTCTCTTTAGGAATCGAAGGTTGAGTCCACTAATGCTACTACCTAGGGGCCACAAGGGTTTTACCCGACTTTTTTCTGAGGCCGGAGGGATTAGTCCAGCCCAAAGAATTAGGAAAACCCATTAGCAAAATAAAAGAAAAAGATACTTTTTGAATGAAGGTCACATGTGAAGGAGCATACTGAATTACGAAGAGCATGCAGCTGAGGTACCTTAGCGGCAGACTCACTGAGTTCGGCTCACTTAGTTATAACCGTCACAAGTGTCCCATTGTTAGTTATAACAACCCGAAGTCATTCAAATGTTACTATTGCTTTGTTTCAACAGAACTTTGGCTAATTCAAGATTAGTGACCAAGCTATCTCTCATCGCCATGTTCTGCATAAACAGAGCTGTAGCATTCTGTAAATCAATTAATGAAATACAATCAGTTTCTTCGTCTCTTTCATTCCGTCTGTAAGATGTTGTTGATTTCAGTTTTCACATTTTTCACTTGAATTTCTATGTGATTTAAGAGATTTGAGGATATCCTATCCTTCTTTATAGAGTTTAGGGTTAAATTTAAGAATTAAAAACACGACTATAAATCTCAGTTTATCAATGAGCATGCATACATTTGGATTCCATATCTAATTATCTTCTCTCTATCTCTTCCAATCTGTTATCTGTTTCAACTCTTTTGCTTTACTTATAAAATCATCTTATACTTTAAGATTAATAAGTATCGTTTCTTATTGCTCATTACATGAAGAAAATAATATCATATCATTTATATCAGATGTAATTTTTGTTTTTGGAAAATTTTAACCAAAATAAGCACTAAACTTATTAAAGAGAACACTTAGGTACGAATACCAATAAGACATAAATTACCTCCTGAAGTTTTTTTTATTTTTAAGAGATCTCCTATATTTGATATACAATAATGAAAGCAAAAACAATAATATCTTAAATGTTTTTGTACTACAGAAAACTTTAATGCTTTTTTCTCTATATTATATGAGCTAAAAAATATTTGAGATACAGATTGATGGTATATAAGAAGGCCGATAAACAAAAACTAGTCAATATGAAAATTGATTAACTAGTTGTTTAATTGGCATAGAATACATAGGAATTAGTAGCTCAACTTAAAGCTTATTAAAGTGCAGAGGGATGAAGGATATGTGGTGAGGGGTGAAGGATACAAGGTCGTATGACTTAGGATTTGACTTATGAGGGTGATGGCTCGATATTTATTTCTAATCTTCAATTCAATTTCCATCTAAAGGAAAGGTTATTAAATGATCGGTTTTTGACACTAACCTTTGTTTCTTTATTTTAAGCCACTTGTAGAAGTATACGGTCCTAGAAAGTTAATTGCTTGAGAAAAAAAGGCCCTGTATGAACCTGAAAATTTGAGTATCACATCAATCCTTTCTCTAGAAACCAAAGGACCGCTGATATAATCATATTTCATGCATGTAACAAGGAGTGCAACTCAGGTAAGTCAGGTCGGGGATGACCCAATTCAAACTTGACCCTAATTCAATAAATGTCAACCTGAACTTGCCCATAATCCACATTCCCTACTCAAAACTCGATATTCAATATGCTCTGTAGAACTGCCAAGTTGAACTGGATCAGAAATGGACCCAGTCCAGCTTGATCCCAACCGAAGCTCAAATTGGGTTTTAATTAAAGTCCTAAGCCTCAATAAAATTCAAAAAAAATTCCCAACTAGAATTGAGGGTTTTGGTTGTGGGTCACATCAGTCGGGTTTAATGCAAGCAGTAACCCAACATGAGGTATCCAGAAACATGGCTTTGACAAATGAATTGTCTCATTGGTGGAAGATGGGCTCAAAATTCTTATGCAAGAGTGACCAAAGCAGAGCATCTTACATCACCATCTGAAGATTCAGGGTTGATTGGGGGGCCCCAAACCTTATCCATGTGGTTTCAATTGATAATGGCCCCACCTTGAGGTCAATTAGAATGGACGTTGATTAGAGTCCTGCTCTTTAAATTTCTGTTGTTAAATCATGCTTTCCAGCAATAGCAACTCAATAGAAATTTAGATAACATTGTTTATGCCTCCAATCTGCTTATCCTAATGAGCTTTTGTTAGGGATTGGATGTTGCATGCGTTTGGAAGTCACATAGGTCTTTGTCTTGTTGAAAAAACAAAGCTTCATCCACTTTAATTGACACAACAAAGAAAAATAAAATCATTTATAACGAGAAAAGAGAAGATATATATCTCCATCTTCTTTTTATATCTAAGACAAGATAAGATTAACATCAAACCCTCCACCTCTATGGAGTTCGGGCAAGAGAAATAAGTGGATCATCACCATCACCATCATCATCATAATCATAACTTTATGGATCTACGACAACAATGAGTGGAAATGAAATATAATGGCATGGGCTTCATTGTTTTAAAAAATAGCGATGTCTTCAAATAGTACAAATTGGATTCCAACAAGAAGACTCCCATGTAAGGACCATGTGATATTTTTAGTTCATGTGATCAACCGCAAAAAAGAATCACTGCACCAACCTAAGGGCCTATTTCTTTACCAGAATTCCTAACAAGAATTTACAATATTCAAGTGTTTTTTTTTTTTTTTTTTTTTTTTTGACATTATGTTACATCTTATCCCCTAGCATTTAAAATGCCATATTTGTTTCACCATAATTCTTAGAATACCATTCTCTCTGCATTTGGTTAGAGTTTCAAATGTTCTACCAAGAGGAAGGATTTCGAATTCCACCGATGAGGACAGCTTTTGGAGAATTTAAAATTCATATAGATAGTGAATTTTTTGAATTCTAAGTAAAGAAACATGTCCTAAATTCCCAGAAAGGCACCTCATTTTTAAATTCCTTTTATTGTTGGAGGTTACATTAGGCTGATGATTCATATAAAATGGAAAGGCATCACATTGATGCAGTATCCCCTAAAGAGAATGTATTATTTGGATAATCTTGAGTAGAGGAATTCGAACGATGGGTTAGCAAGGTCTTGACCCAAGCTCATCCCTTAATGGGGGCTATTTTTTAAGCCCATGGGTTGGAGTTGAGCATATATATATGATGGACTTGGTCTGCAAGTATTAGGCTAATTCAGTGAAAAGGTTGGGCTTGGACAAGCTTTGACCTGGCCCGACCAGATATAGTTTGGGATTAATAAGTATAGCACTAATAGGTTTTCACATATCTTTCGTTCATAGCTTCACAAATGATCTGATAAGGATGATCATGTGGGCTCGAGCGCATTATCATACATCATTACAAAATTCATAGACCAATTGGTTAAATTTTGATACCCCAAATTGAGCCAATTTTTATTAACGTTGCTCATTATGAGGTTTCAAATCAGAAGGGCTTTAAAAGTCCAGGGCCTAGTTTTCCATTTAAGATTCACAGTGCTTATCATTTCACTAGTCATGTGGTTTGCTTAAACTATTTAATGAATTCCCAATTATGCTCAATGTTACATTGATCACACACACACAATGTAATGTAAATATTCTATTATATCATTCATTGAAAACTACCACTATTATAAAGGCAAAAAAAAGAGGCTTTTTCAAGACTTGCATTCTACCGGATGCCAAAGAAGTGGAGCAGATCCTTTATCGTGCCTTATACACGCTCACCGTGAGTGGACCAGTCACGATGTGCCACGTCAGACAAATCACATGCAGCTGCCGATATTCTAAAGTTTGTATTGAATACACGCTCGATATTTTGAAGTTTGAATTGAATGGGGTTGGCAGTTGCTCGTGATTTTGACAAAGTGGCGCACCGTGAGTGGTCCACCCACAGTGAGCATGTATAAGGCACAATAGTGGATTTAGAATCGAAAGAGGTGGTTCAAGTTATTAATGGTGTATATGGCTGAACTATAAACACAATTGTTAGGGATATTAAATCCATAACTTTTAATTTTGAGCCTATCAATTATAAATTTAGTCATAGGCCTTTGAATAGTGCTGCTTATTTGTTGGCAAAAATGAGCTATTCCTTTAACCAGAACTTTTATTAGGATAGGGATTTCGATGGGTAAGGGGAAGGGAGTTTCTTTGATGTGGTGGCTTGTGGGTGGTTTCGGATTTGTTTATTGTCTTTGTTGAAAAAGTTTCAAATGTTTTTATTAGTATAGGGATTTGGATCAGCGGCCACATGGAGATGGTGGCTTTCTCAAATTCCTTGAATTGAATAACTTTTTAGGGTTCAAACATTATTGTTTCAGTTTGGTAGACTAGGCCCCTGTTTAGCATCATTCCTGTGTTGAACATTAAGCTTAACTGTACATGGAAAGTGATGAGAACTTACTCTTCTAAGCATGAGTTGCAATAAACTTGTTGTAATGTTATGTAAAAACCGTTATAATATATTAAGTTTGAAGGTTTTGAATCTAATTTTGATCTACAGTTATAATTTCAACTGACAGTTAACCATCTTTATTAAAAAATTTCATATTCTCTCCATATAAGTACCCATTCATATCCTTATTTCATCAAACCACCCACTACTCTCCACATTAACTCCACTTCTTTTTTAAGTATCTTGCTCCATCCCATCTTTTCTCCTTCCTTTCTGTCCAAATTTTTTATTTTCATTTATATGACTTACTTATTAATGAATGGAAAGAGGTACTCTACCTAACATTTTTAATGTAAGAATTTTTAATTTATAATGCGACCGTGCTGTGCACGGATGGTTGTGCTAGTATCCTGTTAAAGTGAGGATGCTGATACTTTTCCTCTTTCATGCACCTTTGTAGGGATAAGACGCCGTGGAAATATTTAATCTTGAAAGGAATTCAAAGTGGGCACTAATTATTCCGCCTAGATCATGATGCAGTTAGAGTATTGCCAATTAGTGATAGGTTTCATCATGGCAAGATAATACCTGGACAATTTGCAGCCTCTAATTTCACTTTCAAACCAGCTTTTCAAACCAATGGTGTCAAAATAATCCCATCATTTCTTCTTCTTTTTCTTTTTCTTTTGTTTTTTTTTTTTTTTTCGGTTTTGGTGAAGGTCGAACGGGGTGGAAGTTTGTCTAAACCCATCCCATTTAGTTATAAGAAAAAAGAGCCACGCCTAGCCCATTTGGAAAGTACTGTGTGAAAACTGTTGGGCTGGACAATCTGGGTCTTTTGACATATTTAGCCAAAGGCCTAACCCATTAATTGGGCCAGAAAGTTAGGCCTGTGTCCGGCCTGTAAGCCTAAAAGCAGAGCTCAAATACAGCCCTCACAGACTGGGCTTGGGCTGGCCAATGAGCACCTATATTGGGTATTGGCCATTGATCAGAAAGTGATTCTTAACACATTGATGTTAGTAATTTTAAAAATATTATTTAGAGTTACTATTCTCTTCTTAATCCTAACCTACTACGTTAAGTTGCTCCTTTTAACCAATTTTCTTAAGATACTGCTACCTTCCCTTACCAACAGAAACTTCTAATTACTGGGACTTCCATGTCAATTTCCAGATGAAACCAGAGTCTATTTCAAAACAGGGGTTTTCTGTAATCAACCAATTTATTTTACTTCCCATGAATCTACATTGATCCCAGTTTGATACAAATTCAACTATTAACCATCATTAAATCAACCCAAAAAAAATTACACAGAGAGAAATAATTAAATCTTAAAGCTTCAAAATTGAGTTTTGGGATTACTTGATCACAATGACACAACCAACCTTTATGAATCACAAATGAGTCATGGGTAAGCCTACACAAGAGAGGGCACTTCATAAAAAGTGCACCAGGGTTGACTAGAGAACACCCTTTCAAAGCATAATAATATCAACTGGAACGTGGTGCTTATGTTTGGTAAATTATCTTCTTCCATTGATCCCTCATATTTAGAGATAACTTTTTTTGCATTGCTTGGAAAGGAGACAAAAATATTCATTCATCAGATGAATGATGGACTAGAATTTGGATCCACTGTGCTAAAGGCACCAGCCACCAACACATTGAAGGAAACAGATGTATCAAAATATAAATATTCTTTTTTGTTACATCATCTGGAGATCAGATGATGCAGGCGTACATAAAGCACCTATCCTTTCAAGTAAGTTATGTTGCTGGTCAATTGATTCCATGTAGGAGTATTTTAGAATGGTCAGGGAAGGTCTTGTTCGATCCGTTTACTGCTTATGTTGCTATAAAACTGATAGGCCTAAAAAGTAGATGTTCAGAAAACCATACAAGTCTCACCATTAATCATTCTACTGTACAAGCCACAGTTTCAATGTCACATGTATTACATTGGTTAACATAGTTCTAATTATATTGAAAATTTTCAAAACCATTGGAAAGAAAATCATACAGTAATGGACAGTTTTGATCACCAAGATATAAGCATCATTAGTGAAAATATTCACCAACACACGGTACACACGGCACATCCAAACCCATGAGCACAGAGGTTGGTCCTGCCTTTGGGCTAATTCAGATGAGCAGTGCCCATAAGCACAGTGCCCTGATGAAAGTTTTCCTATTGGTTACTGCTTAAATTATGCTTTTCTTTTGTCCAAGGGTCACTAATGCTGCTGCTGAAGAAAATGCTAATAAAACCAGTAATGGAGAGCCCACAACTTGAATGATTTGAATCCCCTGAAGAAGAATCCCACGTGTGCAATATATGTCAATGAAGGTGGTAGTGTTTGAATTCATCATAAGTAGGGCCACATGAAAGTTATTATATTAAAAACATATGAATAAAAAAAAACAAATTTTCCATTGGAAACTTTGCAGGCATAATTGCAAATTTGGTGCTTTCAAAACTATCAATAAGAGAGTTTTTGGCTGATTTGGTGCTTTTCTACGGTAACACCCCCCCAACAAACTCCACAATTCGATTCCAATCATTACTTGAAAGAAATCCTCTTTCCCCCAACTTCCTCTTTTATTATAGACAGGTGGTGGAGCATAGCAAACCATCTTTCTGTCCATTTTCAATTGAAAATCAGGCAGATGGGATTATCGGTGGGCCCACTGATTGGAGATGTAGTTGGAACCATCAATTTGTTAGAATTTAAATCGTGAGGATAATGATAAAACTGGTGATCTGCCATTGAAGAAAAAATGATTATCTAATTGTCACTTGCGGATGTTTTTTTTTTTTTTTTTTTTTTTCACAAGAGCACATTTGTGCAGTCAGAGCAAAAACATTGAATCCACATCAAAGCCCTGACAAGGATGATGATCCATCCTACAAAATCTCCTTCCAAAAGGTAATCCCTATTAAAAGGTGAAGCAGAGTTAGCTTCCTTTTCACATGCATGTACTGTTGGGTTGTGGGAATTCAATGACAGTAACAAAAGATTTGTGGGTGGGTGTAAAAGAAAGTGGCAAGGTTCTTGGTTTTGATTTTGTAAACTTTTAGCAGAGATATACAAGGAATACCAATCAATTTGGTGGGGCCCATCTGACTAGGAAAACATGGACGTATCACCACAAGTGGTACAATAACCATGTGACAGCCACCAGCTTAGTGCCAAGTGTTCCAAAACCAATCATGGCTGAATGCGTGTAAAGTCCCAAATCCCACGTAGTTACGTTCGCTTTTCTTTAGAAACGGGCGACCAGCGTGTTTGGTGTCCACCTACAAGCATCCAGATCCCAGTAACAAAGCCTACGGTGGTATGATTTACATTCCAAGGCATTTGAAAGTGGATAGATCAGTGTCAAAATACAATAGAGTACTTTTAGGGCCTGTTGGTTGGTTCGAATTTTAGGTATTTTTATTTCGGAATTTCCTGAATGAGCTGAATGAGGAATTTTTAAAATTTTAAATATAGGAAAATTTTTATATATTCTTTTGGGCTTGAGCATCCAAAAATTTTATTATAATGAGAATGAAATTTCTGAATTTTCAAAGGCCAAAAGAGACATTTTATGTGGCTGGAATCCAGAAATGCTAGTGAAGAAATATGAAATTCAAAAATTTTAGGAAGCAACTTATCACATCATGTCCAAAAATTCTTGAATATGATAAATTTCTTACAGAAATTCCACTAAAAAAAATAGGGGCTTAGCATCGCGTTTTTTTATTTCCAATAAAAATGTTCCACTCGATAGGGATATATATATATATATATATATATATAGTGGCTTAATCAAGTGAACATGTTCCACTTGTCCCCGCCTGTATCTCAACCATTCGCATGCGGGCCATGTGTTACGCAGGGGCCATGTCACGATCGATAAGTTTCCCTTTCAAGTTTCAAGTTTCAAGTAGCAATCAGCAACAGCTGCAACACAAATGATACGAGGTAATAAAAAAGACATGCGAAGGATGAAATGTTGTTTCTTTTTTTTTTTTAATCTTTTTGAAGGGAATGTAACAGTCAAAGCACAGTAGGGACTGCTAGTCACGTGGGCAGAGGTCCTTTCGGGCCAACCCATCACATGCATGTGTAAGTGTAGATAGATACTGCATAATGCCCCAAATCTGGCGGCGTTTGAAGATAAAGAATATGTGATGGACGCATGGGCTGCGGGAAAAAATGCAGTACTGATGGGACACTTGAAAGGGGAACAGAAATAGGTTTTATTATTATCATACGTTTCCTTGCCATATTTTATAAGGGATTATACCGGAAAATACAGATTGACGATTGTACAAACAATGTAGCTTTAAGTACCCTTGCACACCTATCAGTCATATTGTACCTTTTTTTTTTTTTTTTTTTTTTTCTGTTTTCTCTTTTAGCATTCACTGCTAAAATTTCTATTGTTCTTTTTCTATAATGTTGATGGTTTATTAAGACCATATGTTCGACTCGTTCGTACATATTAAGACTTAGAAGTCCGAACTTATTTATTTTTTTCTTCTTCCTTGGTGTTGAATGCGGCTCCACATCAGCTGACAAACGCATTCACCGTGGCTCCCAGAGCTCCTCCATCGATCCATTATGGCCCCCTCCAACGCCCTCTTTATCGAATGTATGTTTTTATAAATAAAAAACCTTTTTTTTTTCATTTTCGTTTGTTATCTTATATATGGTCGGCTGGGATGTGCCATTGCCATCCCTTTTGCGATACCAATTTTCCTATTGCCACACACCTAGTCTTCACTTGAGAATGAGATTCTAAAATGGTGATTTGCCCCAATTGTGTAGCGTAACCTGAAAGAAAGAAAAAATCCCTAAAAATGGTCGAAACCATTCCTGAAAGACAATGGGTATAGCTTTAAAAGAGAGGGATTTCGTGCTTATGGTTTTCAGATGGTTCTCAAACAAAAATGCCATGGCTTTCATCCACTGTGACTTTGGGAATCGATTTGGATAGGCTGAACACAATATTTGTTGCATTTGTGTTCAAACTTGTCTCGAGTTTTTCCATTTGGTTTTTGTTCATTTATTTAAGATTTGAAATATTGATATTAACTGTACACAATCATTGATATGAAATCCGTGGCCAAGGAAGGTTTTGATTAATTTGAATGGTGGATAACAGGTCGAGTAAGGTCCTTTTTTTTTTCTAAGAACATCGAATGATGAATGAGTTTCGTGCATTTATAGCGAACACCGCAGGGTCGATAAAGACCCTTAACCTTTCAAATAAAAATCGATTGAGACGTTACAAACGAAGTAAATGGGAGTTCTGTGCAAGTTATGATTGACTGCGAGGTCTTAATCGACTCTTAACATTATAAATAAAGGTCGATGGGGATCCTAGTCAAGAATGTTAACAAAAAAAATTTTACGAAAAATGGACAATATGACTAGTTTTGTGCAAGGGCACTTAAAATTACCTTTTCGGTATGGTGGTCACCTAATCTGTTTTTTTTGTAAAATCCCTTACTTTATACTATGGCTCTTTTTTTTACAATATCATTAAATTCTATTGTGACATTGTGAAATTTTATTTCTTTATATATTATTTTTACTACGAAGGATGTCCTAGCCTTTTGGGTCGAACTAATCCCTACAAGCCCAAGGAAAGGCAGGTAAATTTTCCGTGATCCCTAGTCTGGTAGCGCAGTTTTAAACCCTCAACCTGCAAGAATAAATCGTAGTCTTAGGCCAACTGAGCAACCCCTTGGGATTTTGTAAAATCTTATTAAATTATTGAAAATGGGTATTGAAAAACAATAAAAATTAAATGGTGTTCATTGAATTCTATTATAAGGTTTTTGTGATGTCAAAGTAAAGTTTTGTGTTTTAGCAAAAATGATGCAATATGGAGAACTTTGGAAAAAGTTCTATACTTTGTTCCCGGATAAATCATTGGGCATTTATATGTTAGTGTCCTCGATCCTAGTAGATTGAGAGTTTTTGTTAGAATAATTTCCCCAGTTGAAAATTCTTGAGGTTATTCTGATAATTATAATTTTTTTATTTGATTGGATTTAGATGGTTTGAATTTGTTCAGATGGCATAGTAAAAAGTCACTTGTACCTAGAATTCTCTTAATTTTGTTTACTTTAGAAGCATTCTCTTAATTTTGGATTCCATAATACTCTTTTGTTATAGTATTTTAGGATTTTCCTTTTTGGCGACAACATTTGAAATTCTTTAAATGCTCAAATTTTATATGCAACCACCTATTTTCTCCGCTCTAAGAAAGAAAAAAAACCATATTGTCATTTCAGTAGAATAGAATCCCATAGCAAAAAGAGGGTAAACCAAGGACAAAAAGAGAGATAAAGATATCTTCAATCGCAATAATGCCACCACACCTTTAAAAAAGTTCAACTTCTAGAAAATACCATGGTGACATATCACGTAGGAACTGCCTCTTACTATTGTGGTAAGAGCCATGTGTTTTTATCTGCAGTAAATATGATTAGCCTCTAAGTCACTTTTTAAAAAAGTAAAAGGCATTTGGCCCTCGAAATACAAATGAGGTTGTTTGTAAATATTAGAAGATGGAGTGGTCGTGTATGAAATTCTTTGTGACGAAAAATATATAGAGAGTACTTAGATTACGAATCTAGCCCTCGATCAGTGTGAAGAAGATAAAATCGCGGGAGGCAGATTCCTGGGAACTAGAGAAAACAAGAGAAAAGAAAGAACACTGGAGAAAGAGACGCCTCGTGACAGAAAAGAAAATACGGAAAGCGGATGTTACTCCGAGGAAAAGTAGATTAACAGAGAGACCTCAAAAAGTTCAGAATGAGTGATCAGCCTCTGGCAAACGTGGCTGCCACACTCATATGGGGAGAGATGGATTTCCTCGGGAGAATCCGAAACGTGTCCAGATTGATCATGGACAAGAAACTGTATGTCCACGATGTGGCCAACTTGTGGATGGGAGAGCCTTTTGTGGGTCCTCTTACTCCTGTAGTAGACATGGCTCAAAGGATTCCGAAGAAACTAGAAAGTGTCCGTTTCTTTTCTCAAGTCTAGGAGTGGAAGTGTCGAGTGGGTATGTATGATGGATACAAGTTGTCGTTGATATTTTGTTCATTTCGATTGGGAGAGGCGCAATACACCCAAGGCTATCAATTATGTCGTATTAACAAATTCAAGTTACGGATTAACGAATTCGTGTTAAAATAATCTCAACTCGTACATGACTCGTTCATTTAACGGATCGAAAAATCCAATCCAAACACGACACATTAATTTAACGAGTTACACGACCCAACCCGTTAATCTGTTAAGTAATAAGCTCATTTCAAAAATTAAAAAAAAAATCCATATAAAAATATATAAGTCACATGAAACCGTTAGTGAGGATCTCGAGTTAATCTCACCTAAAATCCCACTATAAAATAATAAATTTTAATTTCTTTTTTTTTAGAATATAAATTAATTCCAGCTACACTTAGGGACTAAAATTTTTTTAACGGATTACTGGTTTAATTCATACATGACCTATTAACTTAATGTGTTAATGGGTTGGACCCGTTAACGGCCCGAACCCATTAAAGGTCCATCCAAATCCGTTAATATTATATAAGTTCGTGTTGTGTTAACGGATTATGTGGCATTTTGGATTCATCACTTCAAGGAAAAGTGAGGAGAATCTGTGGACGCATTATGCTTTTTTTCACAAGGGGAGTGACTCTCTTAACTCTTTACTTCAAATGAAATTTACGAAATAACCCAATTTCTCAGCTGTCTTTTCTGAGTTATTGTTACCATTTCTTTAATGCTAGCAATCCACATTGAAGCAATCCAATACTTCTCATGTCCTTGTACAAACCTTTTCGCTTGTGGTGACTTGACTGACATCCATCGTGATCATGCATCTAATTGGGTTTTAAGAGTCCTGCTACTTGTCCCGGGTTCTCGACAGAACCCGGGACAAACACCCCCCTGGGGTCCGTTGGATCTCAGGAGCTGGATCCCAGGAGCCCTGGGATCCAACGGACCCCAGGGGGGTGTTTGTCCCGGGTTCTGTCCAGAACCCGGGACAAGTAGCTTTTCCCGGGTTTTAATGAAAAGAGGAGATTTGATTATCCAAATATATATATATATATATAACTGAGGAAATCTGAAAAAAAAGATCCATAGGACACCATAGTCTAACCCTCTGTTTGGGAAGGGGGGGAGAGATGGGGGAGGGGAAAAAAGGGAGAAAAGTGGGGGGAAAATTGTTTTGGAGGGTGTTTGGGAAAGGGGGGGAGGGAAAATGGGGGGGTGGGAGGGGGAATTGTGTACAAAAATTTTCCCCCCAAAAATGAGGGGAAAATGGGGAGAGGAGGGGGGGAAAATGAGTTAAATTAAGGGCAAAACGGTAATTTTCTCTTTATTTCTTTCCCTATTTTTTTGACTTCCCAAACAAGAGGAGGTAAAATTAATTTTCCCTCCCCTCCCCTCCCCTTCATTTTCCTTCCCCCTCAAATTTTCCCTCCCCTCCCCTTCATTTTCCCAAACGGACCCTAAAAGAAAACCCAGTAAGAGTTTAAAGACAGAAGGGGTTCCTCTTGTTGCTTTTCATAGTACATGAGGACCCCGAATTAAGCACTCCATCATTTTTTCATCGTTTATGCTTGTTGCGGTTTCTTGATTTCTTGAGTCGAGCTCCTACAATTTTCACCCCAATCCTCATGAAAGGCTTTTGACTCTAGTTTTTTTTTTTAAGTGGAAAGAAACAAAAGTTTCTTCTCTCTTTGGTAGAAGGGAACAGGGTAAAAAAAAAATAATCTGAATTTTGTATAACATCCCACTGTCCTGGGATAATTCACGGTGTGATATCCTACTGAGTATTACACGGTTAAAGGTAAAATTGTCAACTTTAGTACGTCTTTCATTGTAAGAATCTCTAAACGGAAATTATTTAAATTTTGACCGTTTAGAGGCAATAATCAAATATAAAGACGGTCGTATGGTAAATATCCCTAACTAGAAACTAGGAATGACAGTCGATGATCGAAGTCACATAATCAGCCATACGGCCCCTACCTAGTGTACTTTATCTCGGTTATTTACATATTTATTAGTAGGACTATAAGAATCAAAGTCCTCTCAATGCAGTTGGGTAGTGGTCGTTTGTAAAACAGCGAGCTTACAATTTTGAGTCATTTTTTTCTTCATTTTCAGTGGCAAGTAGTCTCACAGCCACTACCAAGTTGACTATCATCAGCAGTGTTACAACTAAGGATTGTTCCTAGTTGGGTTGGCAATTTTGAGTCTTATATGGAGTATGCTATGTCAAAATGAAAAATGTAAATAAAGAATGACCGCAATCTAATCTGATCTAGATCATACTTTTCATTTAACAGGTAGTTATCACACAGGGAAGGTGTGAGTTGAATAAGGTAAAATATTTCCCTCCATATGTCTGCATGGTATCTTCACAAAATCTGAATTTTTATGGTATCAAACAAATACAATATCATATCCAACTTACATGATATTGTACTTGTCACGTCCCCAAAATTACAACCAGGGATAACGTGAAAAATAAAAATAAATATTCAATTTCCTGTGTTTAATACAACACAAGTTTCCAAAAGTGGACCCACATAGCAAACTGTAGAGAGTTAAAATAAATTTCATTAAATACAATGGAAGCTTTATTCAATTGGTATTCAAGATTCATAGTTCAGATCCTACACAATCATCAGATAAAGAAGTAATAGTTAAAGTTTCAGAATAAATCAAACAATTACTAAAGAAAAGTTTTTCATTAAAGAAAGTTCATCTAAAGAAGTTCTAAGATGACGTTCTCTCTCATGCAGGCTCAGATAGCTCCATAACCATCTCCGGCTCTCCACTCAGGTTCGTCAATTGGTTCAAACGCTTGAAACGTTTGACCATCTTCCGTCTCCACAGTATGGTAGAGGTCAGTATCTATGCACCAATAAACAAAGTAAACAGCAAGTACGAAAGTATAATTCATAAATAAAATACTAAATCAATGTGAGTAGTGACAAGTAAAAGTCATAAGAGAATAACACCACATAATGACGAAAAGAACGTATAACGTAAATCCAATCTACACAAATTGAGGAATACAATAATCACACAGAAGCACAACTACTGTTTTGGGTGGTCAGCCCTAACTCTAAAGCGAGAAAAAACCCGTTCGAAGGTCGGCGGTCATAAACTGGTTCGTAATCGAAATCGTAGGCCGGATAAACCGGTTCGAAATGCGGATATTACAGTGTCCGTACACATCGGTGATCAGCCGTTCAAATACAACTGCAGTCGTTCGAATATGACCCAATCAATATACATATAGATACATATCATAGTATAATAGACCTAATGATCTGTAAAGTTCTAACACAAGAACCTAAGTCAAAGTGAAGGGTTGGCAGCATAATAATCCATAATCAAATCATTCAATTAAACATCCACAATATCTCAATCGATTGCCACGCTACATCATGGTCCATATCCAATCAATCATAGGGTGTGCAATTAATAGACCGATCTCAGATTCAATCATGTATGCAAACCCGAAAGTCAAGGAATAATCACAAGCCAATCCTATGGTCAAACATAAGGTCTCGTACTCGACAACCACAGAAATCTCTAATAGATAAAAGATCAACACATCCCCTCTTAATTAATGGTGCATAGACCCAATTAAGGGTTTTCCAATAGAAATGAGTTGAGCTCAATCCACTAGGATTTCCCCGAGGTCATATGAAGTATTAAACCCCACGTTAGTAATATACAGTGTGCCCGGACGGTATTTACTTGGTCCAATGATCCAATTAATAAAATGCAAAAATATAATTTTAGCACATTAAAAATCAAAGATACTATTCAAAATTAATTTGCAAATAATAATGATAAATCACGATCTTAATTTATAATTTTAGAAAACTTGAGGATTCCACTGATAACATTTTTCCAAATTCAATTTCTTATAAAATAAGAGAAGGGGTCTAATTTGGGTTTATAAAACAACTAAGGGCCTTTTCCTAATTTTTAGAAAAAATCATGGTCTTAATACTAACCCCACATAATACTATGTAATGTCACAAGGCCCTTCACCCTTTTTTTATAATCGTGGCCAGTCAAACACCCACACTTTATTTTCCAATTTATGTCCAAGTTGAAAACCATCCACACATAACCCTTTCTTTCAAATTCTAAAAGCTAATGGGTTGCATGGGAAAGCCCTGAAAAGTGCTGAAGTTGTGTCACATGAGAATTCCTTTTCCAAAACAAGTCCAGGTCAAACCTCACTCACAAAACCCCATCCATACGGGTGCTTCACGCCGGCAGCAACAGGTGGATGGATAGTGAGGCCCACTAATTAAGAACCCATGATGGGTCTGATCTCCAAGGTCGCCCGATCATACACGGCACTGTGATCAGACCAGATCTGTGATCCAATCAATCATTGGGCCCCACAACCTTATTAAATAAAAGAAAATAACTCCAAAATCACTCACGCCCCAAATATTTGAACCATCAGATGGTGGCCATCTATAAGTAAGGTCTCATCACAAAAATAGAGAAAATCAAACCTTACGGCATAGAATGGGTTTCTACATGCATCCACACTCTAAATTAACGAGAAACACAAGCATTTAATTTATAAATTATGATTAGGTACTTGCCTGGGGTCTGCGGTTGAGGGAGACCTAGAATTCCTACTGCAAAAGCCCAAAGCGCTAACCCAGAGAAAAGTTAGAAGGGAGAGAGAGTTGTGTGTGAAAATAAAAGAGTGGGGTGGTGGTGTATAAATAGGGAATAAGAATAAGAGTTGTAGCCTAACTTAAATTCCAAAGGAATAGAGTTTGAGTTCTAAAAGAAATAGGAGTTTAGATTAGAGAAGGATTATACCTACTAAATTAGGTCCGGGTTAACTATGGATCAAGATATCTATCCAACAAATCTAACTCACCAAACCTGACCCTAACGTGGTCTCACTTAGACTAATTGTGTATTTAATTAAAATACAATTAATTGTATAATAATAATAAATAATATATATAATTATCAAAACGTCACAGTATTTGTTTCCATTCCATGCATGGGACGTCCTGCGGTTGATGTTGTTTTTTTGGTTTCACTCATCCATTTCCTTCAGTCAGATCTTATTAAAACCTGTAGACATCTCTGTTAGATGTCGCAAATTATACGCTTAGACTAAGAGAATTTTAGAAGATATTAATCACTTGATAGTACGGACTCATCTTCTGTGGTGCACAATCTGAATTCCAGATAATGATGAATCTACCTGAATTGAAAAGTCAATGAAAATGACAAAGTATGGCTATCAGGATATTAATCATTATCTGCATGGGTATTGGAATAATTAAAATTTTCAAATCAAATGGGATGATATTATAATTATAAAAGCCTCATTCCAAGTAAAACAATTATAAATATTAAAGACATAAGTATTGAAGACTAAAACTAGAAACCTATATTGCTAATATGAACCCTAAAAACTAGAAACCAATGGTGCCGGAATGTAAAATATGTATGAGAACCACATCGGCCAAAATTTAGTCCGTGTCAATATTTACACTATATTTGGGAAGGGGGGAGAGGAGGAGAGATAAAATGGCAGTTTAGTAATTTAACCTCTCTTTCTCCTCTTTCCCTCACATTTTCACCCAATTTTTGAAGGAAAAATTTTGAAGCAAATTTCAAAAATTTTACTCCCAAATTCATCTCCCTCACTTTTCCTCATTCCTTCCCAAACACCCTCAATTTCAACATTCCCTCCATTTTCCCCTCTTTTTTTTTCCTTCCTTAATTTTACCTCCTTTCCAAACGATACTTTACGGCGCATAACCGTGTCTACGTTGAACTAGCGATAAGAGCCCTTGCAATAAAGGCAGATAGTAGATTTTTAAGGCTTTCCCAGTTCTTTTGTTAATGTTAAAAATATAGTTGAATAACGTGTAAGTATGGAGTACATCTATGTAGATTAGTGTTTGTTTTGTGTAATTTCTGTCAGGAATTTCTAAATATGATATGCCAGGCTGTCCCCTGAAATTTCTAGATTCCATATTTCTTTATTAGCATTTCAAGATTCCAGTCAAATGAAAGATCTCTTTTGACCTTTGGGAATCCAAGAATTTCACTCCCTATGCATTTTTGTGAAATTCCAGTATGCTCAAGCCTAAAGGGGCATCTAGAAATTCGAAATTCTTGCAATGCTTTGGGACCTTAAACTTTTTTAGCCCGGGCCGAGTAACCCATTGGGACCATTGGGACCATTAGACGGTCCGAACCCAGTTGTGGATTTGGAATGGGACAAACTTTAGGTCACTGTTGCGTCCTTTGACAAACCATGGGTGCAATTAAAGAAACCCAACATTTCTTTTAAAAAGTATACAATAGTTAGTCTGTATCTTTGTCTAAAAAGATCAACTTAGTCTTTTAAAAAGTACCCATAATTTCTTAGAGGTAGGCCAGATGTCATTCTAAAAAGATCAACTTAGCCTTGATTGTAGAGTTTCAAAGTTTAAAAGGTGGATCATTTTTCGTGATTCAATCCCACAGTGAATTGCAACGAGATCAATCTCTGGTGCCAATTCTGCAATGATGTTTGCGTCCTTTGAGAGCATTTGATTAACTGTGAGTGAGCCTCAATGTAGCAAATAGGTATGTTTTTTTTTTTTCTTTTTTCTTTTCTGATTCTTTTAAAAATCTTCAATTTAAAACTTCAATGAAAATTGACAGGTAATCTTACCCTGATGAATTCAACTATCAGAAAATAACTATGAAGTGAAGTCAGATGATCCTTCTATTATAGGCCACCTTCACCTTGGTGTGGTGTGTTGGAGATGCCAAATAAATACATTGCAAGTACTGCATTGACAATTGTACCAAAAAGTTACTTCTGTCAAAGGCATTTGTATTCATATGATGCCAAATGCAAAATAATGGGGGTTTGCGCATTGTCAATTTCATACCATTCCTGTCCCATAAATACACTGAACCTGCTGCTATCTCACATGAACACTACTTCAAGATCCATTTTGTCAACAAAACACAGTTACCATTTTATGGCCAGTCTTCAAATGTGCTTAAAACAAAAGATTATTAGTGTCACGCGTGGCCAGGGGAGGATAGTGTCGGTGGAAAAAAAGAGAAGGGAAAAAGAGGGAAGAAGAGAAATTGAAAAGAAAACATACCAATAAACATGAAGTGAGGATGAAAGAAGGGGGAAGGAAAAAGAAAGGAGAAACAAAGGAAAATGACTGGAAAACTTACAACTGTTTTTAAAAACTATGTTTTCCTGTCTTTTCTTTTTAAATTACGAAAAAAAAAAGGATTTTTATTTTAAAGGGAAATCTTCAAAAAAGTATAAAATCTTAGGCTCATTTTCAAAAAATTACAAAAAGATCTGAATTAAAAAAAAAAAAAAAATTTCCACAACTCTTTCAATCAATTGCTCTCCATAATTTTTATTTTTTGAGAAATGATAAAAGTACCTTTCTCTTATGATATATATTTTTTCTTTTCTTAACTTCTTCCCTCTTCAGAATTGTTCATTTTGGTTTTGATGATCATAACCATTTAATTCTAGTCATTTAGAATCTCCGTTTTTTAACCATTCATACATGATTGTAGCCGAATTAGGCTCCACTAGATTATTTGGATTGAACTCGATCAATTCTCTTAAATGGTTTATTGAAGAAAATTTTGAAAAATGACATAAGGGCATTTTTGACATTTCTCATAATTTTTTTTTATGGAGAGGACTTGATTTAAATAATTGTAAACTAAAAATTTAGACTTTTTTTGTTTATTTTGTTTTTGAAAAAACTCAAATCTTAAAGTTCTCTATCAAAAATGAGCCAAAAGTTATATAACTTTTTAAAAATTTTCCTATTACGTGTTCTTCTATAATCTATGTTTGTGTTTACCTAGCATATTAATATATATTAGGGAAAAAAAATTTATGTGCAAAACAGGAAAAGTCACATATCGTCTTATGTATAAAAGAATTATTCATGTGTAAAGAGGGATAGCCATTTAAGGTCCCTCACCATGCACATCGATGTCCTCCCATTCTTATGATATATAGCAACATACAAAATATATTTTAAACGTAACATATTACACACTCGGGAGACTTTATATGGTTCTGGATGTAAATGGATCAAAATCTAAACCCAGTTATCGAGCATGCGCGATCATGGGTCGTCTTCTCCTTCTTTCCATCTTAGTGTTAAACCTGTATCTTGTTGTGTAACAGGTTTGAAAAAAGGGGTGCATGCCTGTATTTTTGGGGTTGGGCCAAGCGTGTTAGGACTTAGGGTACGTGACTTGGTACTAGTTGAGGTCCTACACTTAAAAAATGCCCAGTTAATCAAGGTTCCATTGACATTCCTGTGTCAAAAGTCAAAACATGTCAACATTTTATCCGTTTCTATTCAAGTCAGTTGGACTGATTTTTCAATTCACTTCAGCCTGATATCATAGTGCAACAGAAAAAAAAATAAAAAAATTGGAACATTAAGTATCCCACCATCCTCTTGTCTTGTGCAGTACAAAAGGCCATTGAATACAAATATGTAACGTTTGAAATTAGTCAAAAATCAAAACCCATCTTTACCATTGGTTTGCACTCGATTCAACAGGTTTCACTGGGTTTGACCATTTCAGGTATCAAAATGGCAGAAGCAAAAAAGCTCTAACCAGATTTTGGACACTTGCACAGGATGCTAGGCCCCAGTGTTTTGGGTGGAACAAGGTGGATGGTTAATAAATTCAATGTAATTTTGTGGTCCCCGGATTCAACATTAAATGAGACCATTATTATGGTCTCAGAGCCCCCTCAGAGTGGGGACTACCAATCCTGGCCAAAAGCAAAGCTTGAAAATGAGAATTATGGTCTCTTTGTTTTAAGTACTTCGAAGTAAAAACACCAGGCACCAAATTGGGCTATATACCTCCCTCTTTAGTCTTCTTTTTGGCCGACGCTACAAAATGGGACAGTTCTCTTTGCATTTTATACCAGTCCATTCAGTTAGGTGGTGCAAGCAAAGATGTCTTCCAATTGGTAAGCTCTAACTCTGGTGGTGCTTATGTGAGTCTCTTGTGCTTCATATGGGAGTCAATATCCCCGCCACCTTACCATTTGGTGGGGACAATCTCCCTCTAGTTCACTTATTTGCAAAACCCACCTATGTTGATTACAACAACAAAATATTGTAAACTAAAATCGCGTTGAACAATTCTTTTTTTTTTTTTGTCGTCGAAAGATTCCTAACCCTTTTGTGTTGAACTAATTCCTTCAGGCTCAGAGGGAAGCTGAATAAACTCCCCTATAGCCCCAATGTAGTAGTGCAGTTTCAAATCTATAACTTTCGGATACAAACCGTGGTCCTAGGCCAACTGAATTACCCTTGAGATTAGTTGACCAACCTCATGATGGCACATTTGTGGGACACTTTCTCGAAAAAAAAAAAAAAATGTGTGGAAAGCCAAAAATGTTTTTTGTGTATAGTAAAATCCACGTTTAGTTTGCCTGTTTATCTGTGAGAAAAGTAGAAAAAGCAACTGATTTTTTTTCATTTCCGTAGAAAATTGTCAGACCCAGTGAGTCAAGGAATGTGGAGAGCTTATCTGCAAATCTTGGTTTACTCGTGGCCACATAACGCGTCCTAAGTAGTATAAAAGTGAAAGGATGATCTCGTTCTCTTAATGAGCAAAAGTGTTGAGCTTGAGATGGGCCTAAGTGAACCAAGTTGACCGGGCTAAACTTGAGATGGGCCATCTGTGGAATTCTTCAAATCTATCGTTGCACATTTTTTTCCCTCATTCATACCAATATGTATATATATATTTTGGACCCAAAGTTGACATGGAGCCAGTCATTTCATTGCCAGTTTTCAGTTGCTCTGCTTTCTCAATGCCAATGATACTTTCTAGATGTCACCATCTCGGAAGACTTGTACAATCACCACTGCACACAGAGTGTGACAAATGAGGTCTGTGATCCTGTAAGAAAAGGCCTTCACAGGTAAATAATGGTGTAAGTACCTGGACTGAACTGGGCTAGTGCTTGACATTTGATTTCTGTAATGTGTAGGATTCCTTGAGCTACTTCCTCTAGCTTTGAACTTTATTTTGGATTCTCTGTTTTTTTGTTAAAAGCTCTAGTTTTCACTAATCAAGGGCAACAAAAAACTGCAATGGAAAACTTAAAAGTCCCTGCTCGTTTTAGCAGACAATGATTTCACATTCCTATTCATTTCAAATTTTTCTTTACCCTTTTCTAAATTGGTGCTAGAAGCAAATAAATGGATACTCAATTCGCAATTAATTGTATTCAAAACCACAAGGATATAAAGCAACATATATAAATTTATTATTATTATTTTTTCTTTTCGGAAGAGGCATGAGCCTAGACTTTGATGTGCCACCTTCCATGAAGTCAAAGGCAACATGCTCAATCAAACACTAGTCCATGATAAATGAACAGTCCTAGGTATCATTTTGGTCTCAATGTACTCAATTCAAATTCATTTAGGGCCCATTTATTTCATGCAATTGAATATTTAAGACTATATTTTTATAACTGGTTAAAAAATGAAGAACCACATCTGACTATTAAAAAATTACTATCTAATAACCCCTCTTTAAATGGAAATCAAGGAAAATGTGAAATGAATACACAAGCCATATCACCCAACTAATTTAATATCTAAGGAAAGTCAAAGTTCTATTTACATATACACCTCTTTATTCAAAAATGTCTATCAAACAACATCGCATTCATTGAAATTTTAAGAAAACTGAGAAATGAATACCGAACCATCACCCTATGAATTCGATACCTAAAAAAGCCAACATCCTAATCACATTAACACCTCATCCTTCCACTCTCACCAAATTGTTAATCCTTACACAAGGAATTCATATGCATTTTATCCAAACAAACAAGCCCTTGATAAAAATCGTGACACATAATCTTACCTTTTAAGAGAATCGAAGAAGAATTTTTTAGCTCAAGTGAATAACTCAATTTTTCCTATAAAAGCGTACATAACCAATTCATAATAAGAAAGGACATGATCCAAAAGTAACGTCTTCATGGAAATGGTAACCAATGTCCTTATTTTCCTACAAAGTCTATATATCTTTTGATCATAGAATTTCCCTCATTTTGAAACTCTACAAGTAGAAAGGGAGCGTATCTACCAAAAGTCATGTGAATACATAAGTGGGGCTACAATAAATACTTGGAATTTTACATTCTTTAGCTGCAGCGTACAGCACGGACTATTTGATGCCTGTTACAGACCACCCAAAGTTTACTGAACAGTAGAGAACATTCTAGTAGCAGCGTTTTATTTTTAAAAATTGCAAAAAAAAAAAGAAAAAAAAATAGAGAAAATGAGAAAATTAACAAAACATTCATGGTTAAAGCCTTGTCTTAAAAAAAAAAAAAAGGCCTTTGAGAATATGTAAAAAGGAGTGAGAGTGGAGCCTGATTCTGTAGGGAAAAAGAGGGTGGTACAGAACATACAAATTTTTTAAAAAGAAGTATAGTTCTGACTTAATGACGTGTAAACACGGCACGTACCTGTAGTGGCATCCCAACAGAAAATAGAGAAAGCGACAAATACAGAAGACGACAGTACAAAATACAAAGTTAATGCGAAACAGAATCTACCCATTCTCTAAATACCCCCCAGTACACAACAAAAAAGCTATAAAAAGCGAACTGCTAGAAATTTATACATAACCACTTGTATGTTTCACAATTAAAACACCCACACCTGCCTCGCTCACTCTTTTACTCAGAAACTGCTCTGTTAAATCTCAAAGTCTAAGCAAACCACCTTCGTTGATCATTGATGAAGATATTATATTTTCATTGTCCAAGATTCACCTGGATCTAACCTCTTTTTAACTTTATTTGAGGGACTAGCGTGGACCGAAGGACCATGGAACTCATCTTAATCTAAAAATAAGAAACTGTCATCCTTTTCATCTATACTGGCAAAAAGATAGCCACAGGTTGCAGCAGCTCCAGAGGGTCGTGGAGACTTCTAGAGTTAAAACAAGGCAGCTAATTAATTACAAATTTCAAAAACAAGCTGTTATGTGTCCACTTCCCCTGTGAGAATTTCATTCTACCTATTGATATCATCCACCAAAAAAAAGAAAAAAAGAAAAACAATATTAACACTATTAAAAAGTGTCCTGGAGAATATTGAAAAGTAGGTTTTGATAGAAATAATTAGTTAAAAAAATTCAAAATGATTTTAGAATTAGCTAGTCGTTAGTTCGAATCCCACCCGGATAGATTCCATTGAAGGTTGCCTCTACTCTAACGCCTCAAGGTTATTTTAAAAATGATTAGCTAAAGATTTTCAAAAGACACATTCACAATTTCTAACGTAAAAGAAAATAGGAGATTTTACCGAATATAAATACCTTTATATCTAGCGAAGACAAAAATATATATAAAAAAAAAGCACTTAAATCTATTTATGGACTAAAAACAACTGCATTTCCAATTACACACACCCTAACATAAGTTATTTATATATAAATGAAAGAAAGGGAAAAGATTACACTCTGAAATTCTACACTTTACCCGAGGAGATGGAGAGATGCAAGATTACATAGAGAAGAGAGAGAAGGGGGAAATGCGAGAATTCCACCACCATTTCCTTATTTTCTCCATTTTTTTTTTTTTTTCTTCACATGACCGAACATGCATTTGGATTCTCATCGCTGAAAATCTGGGGTGCATACACCGGCTCCGTCATGTATTTGTTGGGGTAATTGTAGTAGTAGTAATACTCGTTCTTCTTCATTTCTAACTTGGTTTCCTCTTCTCCACCTTCCTTCTTCTCCTCGCCTTCCTTCTTATCCTCTTTCTTATCTTCTTTCTTCTCCTCTCCCTCCTTTTTCTCCTCTCCTTTCTTCTCGTCCTTCTTCTCTTCTCCCTCTTTCTTCTCAGGCTCCTGTTTCACAATCATCGCATGCTTTCCAGTTCTCTTGTACACGTCCTCCACCAGCTTGTTTGGGTCAAAAATTCCCTTCACAGCGACCTGAGAACTTTTAAGATCCGGATCCGCAGACTGCACGCCTGGAATTAAACGGATCCAATGAGCTTTTCAAAATTCACGAGAAATAAGGGATTTTGGCGAGATCTCAGGGTCTGTTGGTGTAAAGTACATGAAAAATGTTTTCCAAGTTTATCATTTTACGGAAAAAGCAGATTCAGAACCTGACCACTTTTCTTCAATAGTGGTCTCAGTCTCAGCAGAAATACATCTCACCGTAGAAATTAAAAAATAATAATAATAAATAAAATTTGTTTTACCACACCAAACAGCAGAAACTGTGGAAGGTAAGAAACGCAAGAACGTCACACTGTGAAAATAAGATTTCATGGAAAAATCGCTACCAAGCAAGTATGGGCGTTTCCGTATCACAAATACTGAGCTTGTTTTCTCGACCGCATAAAATCAGATGAAAAGTTTGCTTTTATTGAGCTATTAAGAAATAACCTTTGGAAAGTGGCCGCATCAAAATCAAAAGAAAATCAACTCACATCTCACAATTGAAAATAAAGAGTTTTTCCTCTCAATCGTGGAATCCTCGCACTATGAAAAGGCGATGGTGACTCTGTTTTCTGCGGAAAATCAAAACGGTCGACTCTCCGGTTCAGCTTCAGCTTTTATTTATATTATAGAAGAAATTGTGGAGAAAAGCCTTCACTTTCATAAAATGAAAACAGCGGAAACTGCTAGCCGAAACTCCGGAAAATCAGTCTCCCAATTATTTTCATTTTCCATGGAAAGTTATCCACACATACACTTACCAGTTACCAGACCCTTCATTAGCTCGCTTTCGAAGAATTGGAATCCGGTTCAGAGAGGAAAATACGAAGCAGATGAAAATCTCAGGAGGTTTTGATGAGGTTTAACTCTACCTTTCATTCGCTGGATTCTCTTCTTGATTTCCATCGAGCAAGCTTCGCAATGCATATGAACTTTCAGAGTCACAATGATTACCTGAGGCTATAAATAAGAAACAAGCAGCAGAAAATGAAATCATAGAATCTAGAAATCAAGATTTGAAAAAAAAAAATCGTGAAATCCACATAAGAAAAGAGGAAAGAGGGAAAAAAAAAAAAAAAAGACCTCTTCTTTCTTCTCTTCCGGTTTCGGTTTTTCCTTCTCTTCCTCTGCTTTCTTCGGATCTTCCGGAGGTGGTTTGGGAAGCTCAGTGAGAAGCTCGACCTTCCTATGACTCTTCCTTTGGATCCGCTCCTGAACCTTCAACGGATCCGCAGTTTTCCCCTTCACAATGACCTTGTGCGCCTTGCAATCCGTAATCACATCTTCCACTCCTGAAGAAAACAACAACAGAAAGATTGAGATCGAGATCGAGATCGAGATCGAGAGAGAGAATCAAAGAGATTCCGACTTCCAAAACCCTAACCTGCGAAGCCACGCAGAGATCGCTTCACCTTCCTCGCACAACCTTCACAATGCATGAAGACTCTGTACTCGAACTCTTCAGGAGGCGGAGGAGGAGGAGCTTCCTTTTCCTCCTTCTTCTCCTCCTTGGCTACCTCGCCTGCTGCTTTCTCTTCCTTCTTCTCCTCCTCTTTCTTCTGCTCCTCCGGCTTCTTCGCTTCTTCCTCCTTCTTCTCTTCCGGTTTCTTCTCTTCCTGCAAAAACAAACAAAACAATCAACGAAAGAGAATGTAACAGATAGAGAAATTAGGGTTTTGGGAGGCCTTTGATTTGGTTACCTCTCCCATTTCCTTCTTGGAGTTACAGAGACAGAGAGATAGCTGGAGAGAGACGAACGCAGGCTGTGAAGAGATAGAAAGAAATGCAGAGAGATCTGGAGGCTTCAATTTCTATATCTGCAATTTAAGCTTTTTTCCTCGGCCGTTGGATCTGCGTGACGTGCCACCTGATGTAAAGGCACGTGCGAAAGCATGGGTGGTGTGAGTCGGGACGAGACAAATGGATGTGTACAGTTATCTCAGCCGCTGATTTTCAAATCAGTTACAAAAAGAAATAATACGTATCGAATCTTCTACAAGATGAGTCTGTTATATCTTGCCTCTACGCTCTGGTTGTGGTCCCCAATGCAATCTGCACCGTTCATCCAACGGGTAAGATGAGAAATCGTGATAGTCATACCACAAATGTAGTAGCATTGTACAGATTAGCTATGAGATTTTTTTGCCTATTTCAGTTTTGCCACGTCATCCTGTAGAAATTATGGCTTGTTCATTTTGGGTAGGGTACGTCGCCTTCAGGATTTCATACCCGAGATACACTCCTATTTTCAGCAATGGTCATTTTTAAATAACCACATACATTATCAATGATAATTACGATTACAGAGGGAGTAAGTAACAGCCTTATTTGATGACCGTTGCATGAACTATGTATGTATCATGGCTGGATTGCTTTTCTGCCTTTGTTATTTCTTGTGTTGTGTTGTAAAATAAAGCACTAAGTTTGATTAGGTTAAGAGAAAAATTGTTGGCTGGTTACCAGGATCTCCTCTTACATGGTTTTCCAAATGTGAAAAATTGAGATATATAACTAATTGTAACTCTCTGATTTCATTTAGTATCTTATATGTCGTTTTCTTTTTCTAGGTTAGCCTACTCACCAAAAATGACACCTATAAATATAAAGGCTCTGGGATCGATCTTTGGGCTCCGAGATCTCTATTCGTGTCTCACCAATAGAGATGCTGAGAAGCTAACACCATTCAAACATGAGTATGTTGATATCGTATATATCATTTGATTACTGAGTGTTGACGTATTTCTACCATATATAAGAGAAGACAAGTTGGGGAGGTAGGACCTCTTGATGTGTTACGCTAGTGCTTAGACTGTACAATGGTCCTCCTTGTCTAAAAAAGGCGAAATATTAACTACTATACCACACTATTTATAAATTGTAAGGTTAATATATGTCTCTGGATTGATCACGTATTAAAATACGCCTAAACCAAATTGCACAAAGCAATTGGATGAAGAGGTCCCTTCCTTGCAGTTGTGTTAATGTCTCGCGTTGATGCTTAGGGCCTGTTGGTTATGTATAATTGATTACATAGGACTTATAGGGCTTTTATTTCTTAATTTAGTTAAAACGAACCTAATGAATGTGAAATATTTTTGAAATGACTGTCAAATTATCTCCTCATTAAATTAATCGAAAATGAATCAAGAAGAGGGGAAAAATGAATACCCAGCAACAACCTTTGTCAAAATTATAATAATAATAATAATAATAATAATAATAATAATAATAATAATAATAAAAGGAAGCAAGGGTTGCATCTTATGTTGCTCCCTTATATCCTTTACATCACATCTCATGCCCCTGAAGCATATTGCTTGTTATAATGCTCAGAAATCCACATTAGAGAAACTGCTGCCATTGTGGGACCCTCTCTTTTGCAGTGCTCTTGATGTGGCACACTGAAGGTTTGAGTGTCACACATGATCTCGCATAGCTTTTCTGTCATGAAAATCAAAACCTCACTTAGAGAGTGCCATGCTAATGCTAAGAGGTGAGGTGTGAGTGTGTGACACATGATCCTTTCAATCTCAAAACAGATCGTGAGGTGTGACACATGATCCTCCAGCTCTCAAAACAGAAATATGCTAATTATAAGGGAGGTTAACAATCTTCCAACCATATTATTAGCTTCAATTACTATTAATGCCACCAATAAAAATAAGAAAAAAAAAGTACTACTTTGATTTATTTGTTTATAGGTATATATGTAGTAACTCTAATTTTATTTAAATTAGTATGATGTATATTCCATTGATCATATGCAAATGCATCTGCAAACCACATAGAAGTAAAACAGTCGCCTAGTTGGGATCCCTCTCTTCTAGCTGGGTGTATTTGATGTCAAGTTGATGCTTAAGTGTGATATATGATCCTCCATGTCCCAAAATTAATAGTGATCATATACTAGTCAATTCGAAGGAGTAACTCAAGCTACACTAAAAGCAGCATTGTGTATACTGTTGGAAGTTGGAACAACTATGCATACACGCATCAGTAAACTACATAGAGAAGAAAGGTTGGCGAGGTGCGACCCCTCTTTTGGGGTGTGCTGAGTGTGTCACCATGATTCTTTAAAGTGACACATTTCCCTGCATGCCCCAAAGAAGAAATTTACTCCTTGTTAGCTGTATTTGCAATAGGTAACATCCACAAGAATAAGAAAAGCGAGCGTACTGCTTGTTTTTCCATGTACTGACAGTAAAATAAACGTTACTTAGATCAGTATGTTGTGTTCCCTTGCATTGGCCGTGAATGAACATATCTGTAAACCACAAAAGAGAAATATTGGGGATGAGGGATGACTCCTTTTTTAGGTGTGCTTTGAGTGCCATGTTGATGCTTGGAATTGCACTCATGATCCAAAGTCTCAAAACAGAGATGTACTAGTCAATCTACTGGAGGTCGCCAGTCATAAAAATCACACAGTGGCAATATTTACAATTGTTTCCCTAAATAAACATTAGAAAAAAGTACTACTTGATTTAAGTGTGCTTGTGCAGGTGCTCTATGATGTTGGAGAATGAGAGTGAGAAACCCAAGTGCACTGAGAAAAGGAGAAGAGAGCCTGTTGTGGCAGCAGGCTCTGGAGAAGATAAGGGATTGCTGTATAGAGTTTTTGGCCCCTGGGAATTCTTCTCTCACCCAGGGGCGTTCCTTTTTCTGGGGCCTGTATTCTTGTAGCCATTTGTCTCTCCTTTCTAAATATGTTCTAGTTGCCTTAAACAAATAAATAAACAAATAAAGGAAGAGCTACAAAAGTGTTTTTAAGGTATAGAACTATAGATGCTACTATTGGATCTACTAGCTAATTTTAAGGTTCACACTAGAGGTCAAAAGGCATTTTTTTTGTTTTTCTTGGTAAAAGGTCAAGAGTTTTGAACCCAAAGATCGAGCCATCCCAATAAGAGTTTAGGTTTGTCTCTCATTCTTTCTTTGATGAATTGCATCTCATTCCATTTTAAGACGTGGAAGTGAGTGTCATCTTTGCCCATTGGCGTAGTTAGTGATAAACCATGCAAATCTTTCTTTCTGTAGGTAGAATTGTTTTTCCCTTATGTTCGATTTGTATTTCTCATTTTCTCCTGGAATATATGTGTGCTTCTACTTGATTATTCATTCTCATCTAGAATTTCTAATTGTTTGATGCTAAACAATAATTATAGGGAAAGAAATTATGGACAATTCCAAGATCTTAAATTAGATAGTTTAAGGCATCATTCCATTTTTGTCTTCTTTGGGTAACCCAGCCAAGGGAATGGAACCCATGAGAGACTCATGATGGTAATGGGGAGATAATAGTTACTCATGCGGGGAGGATACAAGGTCAGTTAACGCATGCTTGGACACAAACCTATGTTGGTTATTCTTTTAAAACCAATAATTAAAAAAATAAATTTCACACGGCACTTGAGTGTTGCGTTTCAAATTATTCCAAACTTTATGTTTTTAAAATATTTTTGTCCTCTTTGAATGAGTTGTGTCTTTTGAGTCATTCATAAGTGGATATGACCAATTTCTAAGAGTTACTTTCAAATCTATCAATTTAAGTCATTTACGAAGTTATTAATATAGCATACAAAAAATACAAAGACTAGAGAGTTTTCTCTTTTACAGGTATTTTCAGATTTTTAAGTGCAATTCCATATTTTTTATCTTAATGTGTAGACTCCAAATCAAAGTTGCGCATTATATCATAAGATCAAAATTTTATCAAAACTATCTGTATGTGGAAAATCATTGTCTTTAAGAAAGCATCTTAAGTGACATGTTTTGCTCATTTTTATTTAATTTCTCACATTCACTTTTATTTATTAATTATTTATTTTAATTATCTATGCAGTTTGTAGATTGTACGTTTTTCATAAGTAATTTTCTCGACAACCTATTTATAGTGAATCAAAGATCGAGCCATGGACAGTAAGATGAGGTACCTGTACGAGATATTCATCCCTCCACCTACCTAAGTTAAGCTATCATTTGGGGCACGTTTGTGTAAAGGCAACTTCCATGGAAAGATGAAATTGCCATATTAGCAAATTGTATGATTTTTAAATTTCTTAGAAAATATTTTTTGAGGAAGTTAGAAATTCATGTTTGGTGCAAAAAGTTTTTCCTCGATGAATTAGTGCTAATGTTGTTTGGTGCAGCTGCGGATTTCTTTAGTGAAAACTACTTTTAGTGAAAACTATTGGGTGAGTGGGTGGGTGGGTGGGTGGGTGGAGAGGGACAAGAAAGAGGGTGGTTGGGTCGAGTGAGGGTGACAGTGGGGAAATGGGGCGTCAATTTTTCGTAGAAATGCCCCCCCCACCCCCCCCCAAAAAAAAAAAAAAAAAACAACAGAAAGTCCATTTTATTATCTAGGAAGGAAAAAACTGAGGTGGTAAAAAAATAGTTATGCAAAAATCTACCGCAACAAATACATAAAAGAGAAGTTTTTCATGTTGGCATGTAGCCTTTCTCACAGGCCCGCCTTACCTCCATGGTTCAACAGGCTCATACAATGCTGCGTATTGTAAACTTCTAAACCTATGAGAAAAAGTTGATGGTTTGTGAGGCATGGCTAAAAGGCCAATCAATGTGAAAGACGACAGGTTTGAAACAGTCCCCATCCACCGTCCCCACATTCCCACTGCATGGCTGCACCTCCACAGCCCTTCTTGGTTCTCACGTTTCCTATCTTGTTCTATCCTTGAATCATTTCACCTTCCTGTTCAAGTTTTACTGAATTCCAAGTTCTTTTCATTGTCTATGACTCTCTGTCTTTATCCTCGAGCCTCACCTGACACAGATGAACTAAGAAGTACAGTGATGTAAAGTGGGACCATATATCCGTAGAATAAAAATGATTTTGTTGGGTAAATGGGTTCGCATCAAACCACTACGGCACTACCACAAACCCTAATAAGTCTTAATCTAAAACTTTACAGACTTAAAAATCTACATAAATTGTGGCATATTTTATGTAATAAATTATAATATAAATGTTAAATATGATATATTAATTATTTTTATATAGTAATGGGTAAAGGAATTTTTTAGATGAGCTAGTTGACCCGGTATTTTTTTTTATAGGACGTTGGACTCAGTCAAGACCTCAACAAGCAATTGCTTTGGAAATGATGGGAGAATGTTCTCCTACGAGCCGAGTCCATATTGCTAACATGCTGCTGGGCTTGTGTGGCTCACTTAAATTCATGACGGTTATGAAGATGCCAGCCAATAAAAAGTTCTGATGGATATGGGGGATTCAAAAATTCAGCCCCACCAAATTATCCTATCCATGAATTTACCAGCCGTAAAGTTTAAATGACCTCTTGTCTGTAGATTATTTTTAGATTCAATCCAACTCTAAGTGAATGATCAATGTGTGTAAAATTGGGCCTAATGCTAGGTTATGTCATGGCCAGAGTATCAAATGTGCTAGGCTAGTTGAGACTGTGGAGGCCGACTGGACATGCAATCCACTTGTAGGAGAACATTTCACGAAATGATGCTCGGTAGCTAGAGTTCTCTCCATGGGGTGTCCTTATGGTAACTAGGTAATCAAGGCTCACTTATTAAGCTTAACTCGTGCTTGAGATGTATGATTTGAACAGGCGGCCTGGATTTGCCAGCTAGGCTGAATCTTGCCCATCAGGGCCAATCCATGCAAAAATTACCAGATCCTTCAATGATATATAGACGGCCGCCAAAACAATATACACTTGGGGCCCCAAACTATAACTTCATCTTCCAACTGTAATCATATTTGGGCCGACCACCAAAATGAATTACATGTTTAGAGCTTGTGAGAGATAGAAATTTTAACAGGCTAAAACTCTGTGTTTTATACGCAATGTATTTTAGAGCTTGTGAGATAGAATTTTTGCCCAAATGCTAAATCAAGAAGAGGAATGTATTATAATGGTGACCCCTCTTAATAAAGGGTAATGTGGCAATGAATTAGTTAATGAAAGAAAGGGTAATTTGGCATGTGACCACTTTCTTTATTAGAAAATGCAAATGATTTAACATGAGTTTGGATGTGCCAAAAATAGGGAATATATCTGCAAAGTTGAATGGGAAATAATGAAAAGAAAGCGATGAAAAGCCTGCCTTCCCCAGCCACCCCACATGCATTGCATTTGCTGCTGTCTCTCTCCCATCTCTAAAGTTACAGCATGGCACTGTTATGAGAAAACATTGCTGCCCAGAAGTAGACTGTAGCATGGACCACACCCAGCCCAGTTTTGCAAATTAGCAAAATGTCTGCAGCTCTCTTACATTTTAGGACATGTTTCATGCTGAAACTTTGGCGGAATTCATTATGCTATTTAGGAAATTTTAAACTTCTATGGGACAATGCGGACGAAATTCCTCATTTGAATATTGTAGCTAATTGAGGGCTGTTTGTTTGTATATACTTTGGGATTTATTACATATATAAATTAGGGGTGCACATGGGCAGTTAGAATCGATTTGGAGGGGAAATCATCAATCAAACCGAATTCATTGGTTTTTTTTTTTCTTAAACTGAACCAAACCGCCCATGTGTTCAAACCGAACCGAACCATACCGAAAGGAACCGGTTCGGCTCGGTTATGGTTTTTTTATTTTATTTATTCAAAAAAGAAAAGGGCAGTTCACTTAGTGAGAGATGTTGGACTTCAATTAATGAAGTGAAGATTCGAGTCTTTTTCAAGTGATTTTTTATATTCCTTTATATATTTTATAAAAAAAATATATTAATATAATTGGTTCGATTCGGTTTGAGAGGTTTAACTGCAACTTCAAACCGAAAACCGAACCAAACTGAACGGTTTAAAGGAAATACTAACCGTAACCGAACTAATCTACTACTAGCGGTTAAGCGGTTTTTTTGTATACCCCTAGGATAAAGTGTAAAACCATATTATCATGGCTGAAAATCATATGATAATCCTAACGCTAATTCACATAAGAACCTTCGCTTATATTTGCCATGTTTGTTTGATTGGTACTAAATTCCTGATAGAAAGGGTGCTTGAAGGATCTGCAAGGGTGCCATCAAATCATCCGTTTGAAAATCATTTTTGCTACCCTTTGCTTATGCCTGAGGTTTTGGTAGGAATGGTTAGTGGAAGAAATTTAATATGGTATCTGAGTCACTCAATCATGAGTAAGAATTTAAGCATAAATGACTCGCTGATGGAATGTGACATGTTGCGAAATATGCACCAACAAGGTTCCACCAACTGGGGGAATGTTAAAAAATATTTCTTACTATAGCCTCAAGGTTTTGGTGGAATTAGATATAAAAAAAAAAATTAATATGATATCAAAGTTATCAACAGTTTAAAACCAAAAAAAAAAACAACTCAAAACTGAAATGTGCCCCGTCCATATTCGAGCTAGTGGGAGCGTAGGCTTGGCAACCTCTATCAAACTCTGTCAACAAAACCACTTTATCCGAAATTCATAAGAATTCAATGCGAAGTAGACAAACTGGCTCTTTGTCCATCCTCAATGATTGATGTTAGATCAGTTGGGCTTCACACTTTATTTATATAAACCATTTTATCTCATTGATCGTAATGAGATCAGGTGGATCTGCCGGACCGCCACTCTTCTAAAAGACTCCACTGGGACCAAAACGTGTCCATGTTCCAGTCTGTTAGTTACACGCTCGGGTCAAGTCCATGGCCTGAAAGTTATGTCATGGCCCAAGGCCTTTTAGAGTTTGGTGAGGCCTATAGCTTAGTTAGTCCTTTTCAATTACCAATCTAGAAAATCAGTCCTGATGGAGCCATGTACCTAAAAAGCTCAAATACAATACTATGTGGGCCTGGTTCGGACTGAGCCCAGTACAACGCAACAGCTTGCCAAGTGCATTAATCTGGGTCGCCCATAAGAACGGCTCCTTAGCCGAGTAATAAGGAGCGTCAATTCTTACCTTGCTGCCCGGTGTTCGAACCCTAGGTACGTTATTTCTTCCCGCTCATGTGGGCTTTCTTCCCATTTATGTGAGCATCCTTTCCACTTGAGTGCGCTACCTTCCTGTGTGTTTGCAGGCTTTCTCTTGGGTCTCAGCCCCCTTGGCTGAGGTTCCAAAAATAAATCCAGGCCGTCCATGATTAGCCATTATTGAAAGTGCATGTTGAATGATATATGCACAAAAAACTTAAGTTGGCAACCCTTGTAGGCCAAACCAACTTATCCATGAGGAGGAATAAGTGAATAAGCAAGGCAATTGACAGGATAAAAAGTTTGCCTATAGAGAATCTTCTTTTATTTGTTGGGGTTTTGTTTAGAAGAGAGAAGTGATTGCCATATTCAGGAGAATATTTTCTCTCATCAAGATGGGAGAAAAACCCTTTTTCTAGTAAAACTATTTATTTATTATTAAAATGGCATTTGACCATTAAGGAAGTTTCCAAAAATATTTTCCCTTAATGTTCTCCTGTTAAATGCAAACATAGTAAAAACTCTGCAAGTAGGACTATAGTAAACCCCTAAAAGATAATTCTATTTTTCTACTTGTAAGCTCATTTAGATGTAGAGAAAATAAGGAGAGAGAAAGTGGAGGAAACTATAGAGTATAAATTTGAACTATGGACAATTTCCTTGACTCCAATCTTTCCACCTTGTTTTTTCATATTTGAACAGACATTTCTTCTTCTTTCTCCACCTAGCTAGTAGAAATCCCCCCATAGTCATTTTTCCATCATCCATGGAGGCAATTGATAACTATATTAGTGGAGTCTTTTCATAACTTGGTTTGGTTTATTAAATAGTCCATAAGTTGAGATATAACTCGTTTTGCAGAATCCATGACATCTTAGGCCGGGCCTCAAAAGTTCCAATGGGGCAACCCAACCCTATGAATCAATTGTAGGACTCACCTCTAAAATTCTAACAGCTCAAAACTAACCTCACCAAGTATTTGAATTCACTTTCATTGGAGTTGGGTTCATTTTTTAAGTTCTCTTTCACTGGGAGTTGGGTCCATATTTAAATTGATCCATATGATTTTTCTCAACTTTGTTATTTATCAGAATAAAATTTTAACATGAGACGTATATAGCAGCGAATCAAACTTAGAACTTCAGTTGGAATGGAATTTGGCTCAAATATCATTACATGAGGGGCACTGTATAATGCAATTTTTAGGGTTTTAGCTAGAGAGAAGAGTGGAGACCCACTAATAAATTAATTGAGTTGCCTTGGCTTTTATAATTCTCTGAGAATTGGCATCTGAAGGATCTGAATTCCTCGTAGCATTATATAAACTTTTCCTATTCCAATTTCCAACAGAATCTGCAGCACTTTCAATATTTGTGGTGTAAGTAATCACTTATTTGTTGACTCCACATGTGCAAATGCCTCCCCATTCCTTATTTTCCCTTGTGCTCCCAGTCCCACCACTCTCTGCTGATTCTCTATTTCTAACCCCCACCAAAATGCCTTACCATCATTTTACCATCCATGGTTGTTTTTACCAAAATGCACAATGATTATATCCCAAACTTGCATCTTTTTCAAGAGAAATAATCTTAAGTTGATGCCTAGAAACTCTCAGTGCTGGTAGGTGTGTTGACCCAGGTGGGACCCACCTTAGCTTCTTATCACACCCTCCACCATGAACAGGTACCAGTCTAGATTTTGCTTCAATTACCATAAAATACTCCATTAATTTGAAAGAGATTAAATTAACATTTAATATCATTTTCTTTTGTAATGATAAATCAAGCGTGTAATATAAATAATTTGGATCAATCAAAAGTAAGTCCCATGCAAAGGAGAATATAGAGATAGCCAGATGGATATGTCTCATTCTCACCCGACACAAAGTTCTATCCTCTTATATGTTGCTGTATATTTTGGAATACACACACATAGGTCCTGTGCAAGAAAATTCTGTTAGATGGTGTAGAGTCCCACCAAGAAGATTTCATGATTCCATTGGCAAAAAGTCCTCTCATTGAACGTCACATTGTACATTGTGCTTGTCACACAGAGAGATGACTTTTAGTGGGTCAAAATGCTCTAGATAGTCTTTTTACAAATTCTAGCCTCTTATGCATTAATCAAGTACTGTAAGTCATTGCTTTGACACTGTCCCATATTCTGCGGTGTATAATGCATCAACCATCTATCATTTCCCTTGTAATTAATGGCCTTTGGGAGCACAGTGGGAACACCTTTCCACATGTTACTGGTCAGTAATTACCCCCTTTATTACATGGTGTGAGGATAGAAATGTGCAAGGTGGAGGGGGTTTCTTAAATTGGGCTCTCATTCCTGTTTGCTTTGAATGATTGTTTAAATTATTTATGCACGACTGTCGAGTTGGTTTGTTACCTCTGATTTATAGTAACTTTTGTTTCCTTCTGCCAAAGGTATAATTTTTTTTTGAAACTTTATGTAATTCATTGAGAAATAAGAGTAGCTAAGGTGGAGCATCTGTATTGTCTGGTACATGATCTGGACATTTTACCCATTTGACTGTTGAACTTGGGTGGGTAAGTTGCTGACTCTTTATGAAGTTTCCAAATCATTTTTATGTTTTTGGGATTTCATGTTTTTGAAATAGAACAATGTGACTAATATATATATATATATATATATATATAGGGTTATAAATGGGCCCACATTCAACCTTAATCTGGATCTAGTTAGGCAGGCCTCAACTTGCATGTGTCCAAGAATCCTTGTCCGTTGTCCGAATCCACATTTTAAAGTGCAAAACCCTTCAGATGTTGAGTCTAGGTCTAGGGTCTTAAGTCCATTTATTTTACATAATACATATAGATACATGCATGCATGTATTTGATAACTAATAAAATATTATTATATTTACTGTTCACAAAGTACAAAAAGCAGATTTTAAGATTTTTTGTTTATCAAATGCCCTTGCATCTTTAAATGAAGACCTAACTTGATCGATCCTGGATGGACAAAATGGGGATTTTCTTAATAGTGATGTGTGTATTTAATTTAAACACTTATTAGGGAGTCGAAATTTATTAGGGTGAGAGAAGTAGACTTTGGGTGAGGTAGACAGCCCTCTGGTGAGGAAAGGTGATTGAAAGAACTAACATCACTTATTACTGGTGTAAGATGTCCTTTTTTTGTTTCATCAATACTTCTAGTTTTACAAGTTGTAACTTTGAAAAGTATTCTATATTTATCTTGTTGACTCAGATGTGTTCCAAACCAATTAAGAGGTGATCCCTTTTACTATATATATTAGTTCTATGGATAATTATTCGCTTTACAGTCAGATGTATCCCATGAAAGATCATTCTAAATTTTATAATATTTATGTGCAATTGATCAAAATGATTAACACACAAATCTCTAACTAGATAAAAACTCCTCTCTGATTGTTGTGGATTATATAGGAATTCTTCTTTTCTTTTACTTGCTAAAGTCTGAAGAGACAAATCTTCAACCATTTTATTTTAACAATCCTCCCACAAAAAGGATATTGCTCAAAGAAAAGATAGGCACGTGGTTAATAATGCTCGGTCAAAGTCATTGCCTTCTGCTATTGTTACAAAATTTTCTCTTTGGGCATAAGTGGGTGTTTTAAAATCATGATTAGATCTACTTGATAGGTATGGGTTTTAAGGGAATCAAAACCTCAAACATTTAAAATATGTATAAAGTAAATGTTCTATATGCATATATTATATAGAAGAAACTAGGATCCTATAAAGAGAATGTCCTTTTTCCACTTTAAAATGGTCTACGTCTATGTATATATATCATAATGGAGACAAAGTGGATGGGAGTTAAAGGTACCCACAACTTGTCTGGTTTGTTAGTTTCTCATGCCTCTACATCCAAATGCTTATACAAACTATTATAACTTGACCTTCGAAATGCGATAATGCGTTTGGATGTCAAAAAGAAGTCCCATCTATAACAAATTCAAATGCGAAATGATCTTGATTATATGTGCTTCTGTCAATCATTAAATGGATGAAAAATAAAAAAGGTTTTTTGTCGATTTCCATCTATCTTTTTTTTCCTCAACAAACGAAGTTAATAACGTGTTATGTTGTTCATCAAATATATATATATATATATATATACACACACACACACCGAGTCACCTTTAGATTTCACTTAAGCTTCATCCAAAATTAGGTGCTTCTGCCAAATCACAAGCCAACTCACCATGTTTTTCAATCATGCGGAATCCATCCTATTGAGTTAACTCGCACTGACTTAAGGGAGTCAAAATGAGTGTCAAAACCATGCATGTTCCTCATTTTTTATTTATTTTTTTACCCCAAAACCATGCATGTTCAATAGAAATAGAAATAGTGGCAAATGAGGTTTTGAGGAACTCTAGATGGGCCCACCAAGCAGACAGGCCACATGATTCATGGTACAATTCCACTTGTAAAGTGGGGATCGAGATATTCAAACTGTTTTAAGAGACCATGTTTGGAACTTGGAATGTAACTATTGAATAATGCAAGTGGACCATATTATGTATTAGACAATACCTTTAGCATATGTATCCTCCGTACCTTGTAATGTATTTTTCTATGGTTTCCACATATATCATTGTCACTTCATGTCCTTAATATAATTTTCTTTTTGGGAAATGTTTCTACAGTCCTAATGTCATAAATTAAATAAAAATATGCCCCTCTCCTATTTTAATGGTTCAGCCATCGAACATACCGTTCATTGCCGGAAATTGGTCCTTTGATTAACTTATATCATTAGAAAACTTGTACTTATCAATGAAAATCAATTCATTTTTTCTCTTTCGAACGAGAAAAATGTTTTTCACCAAACGACAAAAGGATGTGCTGAAAATTAAGAACGAATTTACTCTCTTTCATAGAATCCTCTCCTTGTACAATTACCCATTTGTTTGCACTAAAACGCCTATGAAATGAATACATAGGATATTTTAGGTTTTCATATAGGGAGTATGTTTTCAGATGCTTTTATTTTGCTACCATATTTGAATTTGCTGCAAAGATATATGCATTAAAAACCCTAAACGTCTCTACTTTTTGCTATCCAAGCTGCCTCAAACACTTCCTCCTCCTTTTACCCAAAAAGAAGAAAAAACACTTCCTTTTTGCTACTTTAAGAATTCAATGGGTCCTCATTAAAATAAGATGAAGATCTTAGACTATCATTAATGCATGATTAGGCTCAACGTGTTCTAAATTATGATTGGATACTAGAAAAAATAAGGAGCCCATTGTGATCTAATTACCATATTGTTACATTCCTAACTGATAAAAAATAAAAAATTCTGTTTCATTTTTTTCTCAAAAAAGAAAATCTTCTGCATAATGCCCGCTTACGGTTCTGACTTGAAATCGTTCCGTTTGCAACTCTAGTCTTACTAAACTGAAACAAGTTCTTCATCTTCTGCGCACAAATAACAATTAAAATGAACAAATATTGCAAACAAATTCCCAACATGGGACTCCCATGTGACATCCACTTGAGCCATATATATATATATATATATAGGGAAGTTTCAAGTGCATCTATCCCTTACCATAGGGTGAGGGATACTTCCATAATTGGAAATTTTCAAATACAAAAGTTACTTTTCAAGTACATAGGGTGAGGGATAGATGCTTGTCTTCATGTGCAAAAAGGAAAGTATCCCTCACCCTATGGTGAGGGATAGATGCACTTGAAACTTCCCCATATATATATATATATATATATATATACATATATACATGTATGTATATACATATAAGTGTTACTCTACAACCTGAGAATAGATGTTGGACAAGACATCATTAGTATCACTAACGAACCCACACAATACTCCTTTTAACCACAAAAAAAAAAAAAAAAAAAAAAAAAAAAAAAAAAAAAAAAAAAACAAAAGGCCTATACAACAGTACCCCTATCACAAATAAGACAATATTCATACACCTACCTACCTTTGCACCTATAAGAGAACAAGAGATCCAACCATCATTACAATAGAGAAGGAGAGCTAAGAGATCATTTCTCTTCTTAGGGAATTCCCAACATTATGAAATCCCACGTGAAAGACAATCTCATCCAAACCCTTTTTAATCTCAGAAAAGAGAGAACTGAAGGTAAGCAGCAATTGGAGCCCCACCCAGACTTGAATTATAGAAACCATATTAGATGGTGGTGGACCAATCAGAGGGTGTAATCTTCAATCAGAAAGTATTTTCATATTTTTGCAGTCATAGTCATACCAAAGTTGTTGATGGAAGACCAGATGATGTGTTCATGTTCCATGAAGTGAGTATAAGGGAACTATGCATGGTTTGGGCCTTATTTCAACATTTCATATCAAATAATTCATTGACTAGCTACACTCACTTTATCCATAATGGGTGTGGATCCAGATCTAGGATCATTAAGGTGGGCCTGGGCATGAATCTGGATCCAATAGGCCAGACCCATATCTGTGTTTAAAGTCTGACTAAAGCTCAATACACTCTTTCTAGACTGGTTTGTATTTCATATCATACCATATTATACCATACAAATATATAATAATGAAATAACATTAACGTATAAATATATACGCGATATAGAAAATGATTTTTTTATATTCTCAAATTCTTTTTACTTTTGAATTTGGGCTCTGCCTGTACTACGTTTGGATCTGGGTACAAACTCAGTAGAAAAAAATAAATTTAAAGGGCTGTTGGATTCAAGTCTGCCCTTTAGTGTTGGACCCGGGTCTGGACTTGAACTTCTCAATTGTAAATGGACGCGGCTCTGGACTCTTTTTTTTTTTTAACCTAATATAACCCATTTTTTTTTTTTATTATTTATTTTTTTTGTTTCCAACCCTTCGGACTGGACCAATCCCTCCTACCCTAAAGGGAAGCCAAGTAAACTCCTCTATAGCCTAGTGTGATAGTGCAGTTTCGAACATATAACATCCAGGTATAAACCGTGTACCTAGGCCAACTGAGCTACCCCTTGAGGTTACCTAATATAAACCATTAAGACATTGGCAACCTCTCTCATTCAAATTGAAAATTTGGGGTATGTCTTTAAGGGCACGTTTGTGTACACACCCTTTCTGCGGAAAGGAGAAATTGCCACGTCAACAAATTCCATAGAAATGAAAACCTCGGAAAAGGATTTCCATAGACTTTAGAAATTCATGTTTGGTGCAAAAAGAGTTTCCCCATTGAATTGGTGCTAATGTTGTTTGGTGCAGTTGTGGATTCCTCATAGAAAATCAAAATTTCTTATTTGCTGATATACTTTTTTGAAGAAAAATAACATAACATGTATATTATTTATTCAATATTAAATATTAATTTATATAAAGAAATAAAAAATGAAAGATTTATAGAGTTTTTGGGTTGAAATGGACAAGAGTGAGGAAAAGAAGATGCAGTTTTCCGAGGAAATCCATTTCCCATACCCCCCATAGGAAACCCATTTCCACAATTATCAAGGAAAATGTTGACTGGGCAGGAAAGCATTTCCGCAAAATTGTTCTGCACCAAACACCGGACAAATGAGTTTTCTGCGGAAAACCGTCCACTTTTCCGCGGAAAAGTATTACACAAACATGCCCTAAATCTAGCGCCAGGCTCGATTTATGAGAGAGTGTGGGTTTCGTTTGCCAAAAAAATAAAAAAGGGTGTGGGCTTCGGTAGAAACTAATAGACTGATAAACTATCTAGTTAGGATAGGGTCCATGTCCAAGTACCTGAATGTATTTTATAACTTTCTACTACTGGGCTTGGCCCTCGTATAAAAAGCTTAAATAACTGGGCAGAATTAACTTTGGGCTCATTAACTTGAATACTTGATGAGACAGAGACATAGTAAGGAGTTAGTTTGGGCCTGACTAACAACCGAGTTAGGGTTCAGATCCACAATATTAAAAAAAAAAGGGAGCTTTGGGTGTGTGCCGGGGGTGTTCGTGGTCCAGGCCGCCAGGCTAATGCATATCCAGGTCCGGCCAGACTCTAGAAACGTTAGTCCAGGCCCAGCCCAAGCCCGACACTCCCGTAAAAACCAGGCTTGGGCCAGCCCATTTAATCAATCTGTCAGGGCCAAACTGGACTTTTTTTTATCACTTCTATGGGCATTTGAGCAGTTGTTTGGATTAATTAAATTAAATTACATGTTTCCTTACATGGGCTGGGCCCGTCCGGGATTTGGGCTTTCTAACACTTAGTCTAAGCCCTGCCGATTATTAAACGGGCCCAATTTCATATCCATGTCTGGCCCAAAGCCGGATGGGCCCGTATCGGGGTTGGACTGGCCCGGCCCCATAAGCATCCCCGGTGTGAGGTCTGACCCCATGCTTTTTTTAGCAACAGTGATACCATGTTTGAAACTTAGAAAGTCGTTTGCAGGCCAATGAACTTGGGCCAGATACAAAAAGAAGCTCATTTTCTACTGAAAGGCCCAGGCTTGGACGGACCCTGGCTATTTTTGTTAAACAAGCTTAAACTTTATTCTGGGCCATACCCTATGGGCCTGAAAAATCTTCCCAAGCACAATCCAAAGAGACTTCTAAGTCTAACAAGCTAGCCCCACAAGAATTTCTCCATCCATTTTCCACCATCTGAAACCCCCTTGCATATGTATGAGAGAAACTTGGGTCTTGCCAAGCCCAAGCCCTAATGTCCTGCCCCACCTGAAAATGAAATTCGGGCTGGACTTTTTGGGATCAAGTCTCGGCTCAGCCCAAACTTCTTTTGGTCCCAAATTACATACATTATAGACTTATACTATCATCCGTGCCTTGACATGGATTTAGAATTTGGCTCAAGCAGATGCAAGTCGGGGTAGGCTTGGACTTCAAAATGAGCCCATTAGGGGCAGCAATGGGCCAGGTTGGGTCTACAGAGATCCAGATGAGGACCACTGATTAGTAGTGGGTTGAGCATTGTGTTCGGCATGTATAGGCTCAATCCAAACGCAACATGGAAGTTATAAGGGTCAACTGAACCCTACAATACCAGGTTGAGTTCAGGTTGTAGTAAGACTGGAACTCAAAATTATCAGGTCAGGTAGGTTGGTCAGGTCAATAATAGCCCTCCCTGGCCTTTGGTAGCATGAATACCCAAACTGAACCAGAGTACTCCTGGTAAATGGGTTGGTAATCTCAACCCAAACCCACTCCACAAGTCAGAAGGGCCATCTGAAACCCTTAATCAAAACACTTGGTTTTGGTCTGGCTGCAGGCCATGGTAGAAGGATTTGAATTGGGTTTGGTCATGTAAATCAGCTTTCAAGTATGGAGCGGACCCAGACCTGACCCACTTACAAATTGCATTAGAAATGCAACCCAAACCATGTCCCAAAATAAAATAAAATAAAATAAAAAATTCGATCAACTTGACTATTCAATTAACTATGCAAAACTTTCAACAAGTAGGAAGGGCTCAAGTTTTGTGGGGTTTTCTTTCTAACCCGACCGCTCGACGGAGACCTCTAAAATCCTAAATTTGTTTGTATTTTTTTTTAATGAAAGTCCTTTTCTTTACCAAAAAAAGAAAAAATAGAAGTTACAAGTCCGGTTAAGTTTGGCTTGGATTGGTAGGAAAACGCCCGATCTAATTTCATGTAGGGATTGATCCCTAGCTAGCGACAATCAAAACTTTATCGCCAACAGCCACCACAAATTATAAATGTTTAAAAATTGAAGGTTCATTTGGTCCGTGGTACTTAAATCCTAGGTTGAGTATTAGCCCCAATAACTCACTGGGATTGTTTTGGGCCAGTGAATTTTCTTCTCTTTTTTTTTTTTCGATTCTTTTGAACGATGTGCGATTAATGTCAAACTAGGATGACGATGGGGATTCAAATCAAACATAGATGAGCCCCATTGCACATCTTAGAAATGGGATTTCCTATTCAAAAAGCCGAAAACAAGTTTTTCAAGTTTTATCTTTACAAAAATATGCATTTAAAGAATGTCATTGTTATGTTTATGTATAATTACTAATAGAGAACTGGCCACATTTGATGTGGCATGGGAGTTTTGAAAACATCAAAATTGACTTGCATAGGGCCCACTTTTGATCGAACCGAGCTATCCCTTTGATAGGCCATTGGTAAATAGGTTGCGTCCCAAATTTCAATCCATTTAGAGTAACATACCCACTCTTAAATTCATCAAACTCATGAGAAATGAAATTGGATATGAAGTTAAATATCATTTTATACACATTGATATATCCAAAAGTGTATATCAAATTCAGCTGTAGTGAAATCTGGGCCTTACGTGTTCACTTGAGGCCCATGTGATGTAATTGACTTTGATGAAGCAAAGATGCCCCATTACTGGGTGCAAGTTGCCTCGGCCACCCTCTTTTGGAAATGCCATCCAATCACAAATAGACCCTCTAATATTGACTTCAGCCCAACTTTTGGGTCAATCTTAGTGGGGCCACCATTAGATTTTTCCCATATATTCATACACGGAAATATCTCCTATGAATTTTCATAAGATCGTAGAGAAAAAATGCCATCAATAAACGGATCTAATACAGGTAAGAGGGATATGGCTGTTGGTACCAATAAAAGAATTGTCAGAGTTTGTCAGCTGAAAGAGGTCGGCCCACTGACATTATTAGGGGTGAACACTTAGGTGGAACTTAGAAACAGTGATTATATATATATATATATGTACCATTTATTTTGCTGAGCATACCTATTTTTAAAAAAACATAAATTTATTATTTATAAAGGAATATGAGTGCGTTCAGCAAAATAAAGAGTGCATTTAGAATTTCCCAATTCCAAATCTCTTCTCTTAACGGAGGATTTGAAACTCCAATAAAATGTAGAAAGAGTAGAATTTCAGGAATTCCATAAGGTCATTTGAGACCTCTTAGGTGGTTTCAAATTTGAAATTCTAGTGAAAAAAACATAGCATTTCAAATGTGAGGATAAGATGTCAGATCATGTCCAAAAAATCCCAACATCCGAAATTCTTGTCATAAATTCTAGTAAAGAAACAACCCATAAGTATAGTTAGGCCCATTAGATGGTACCAAAAGAATGCATTGTAACTAGTATTGTTGTCAGGAAATTGCATCTATGGTACAGAGTAGTCCCCTTATTGTTTCATTGAAATAAGAAGATACTATTTCATCATATCAACATTTATCAGTTGTATACAATATTTTTTTTCTTTTTCATTCCAAAAAAGCAATTAAGAAGATGCATTAGCTGACAATAGATTTTATACAGCTGACAAGTGTTGATATGATGAAACAATATGTCCCTATTTCAACAAAATAAGGGATTCGGATCCATATGGTTCAGCCACCGTTGGCTTTCTTTCTCATGGTTGTGGACCCTTCTTAGGGTAACTCATGGGCTGGGCCCAAACCTAATCTCTCGTTACATTTCTCTCATATTTAGGGTGTTATTAGGCCCAGTCCTAGTTTTAGCCAAATGGATTAACGGGCTTTTCCTGGCATGTTTATTTTCCATGATCCAATGTCATCAACAAAGTAGCACAAGAACTTCCAAGCTAGCTTGGGCCAGCCCTAATTTCTTGTCATATGAACTTCATTCAATCATGAATATTGGCTTTTTCGCTGCAACTTTGGATGGGCCAAGGCCCAAGGCCGCATTAAAATGCAATTCGGGCTGGTTTGTTCACTATTGACTCAAACATAGGTATGCATTTCGAAGCCAGACTGGATTGGATTAAGCTTAGCTAGAGCAAGCTTCGAGTGCCTGTGCACATTGTCAAAGCATGTCCCATTAATGATCAGACCCAAATTTAGCCCAAGTGCCCTAAAATCAAGACTTGGACCAGCCCATTTGCACAATATACATAGTCCTTTTTGCAAAATATATCAGGCCATACATGGGCCTTTAACCATCTAGGAGGGCCTGACTCTTCAATCTATCAAGCCAAAAAGGTTACGGCCCTGCATGTCCGTCCCATGGGCCTAAAAATGGTTTGGGCTGGGTCCTCACCCTTCTTTGAGCTCTTAGAAAGCCTTCTCGAGAAACCATTTTTCATGGAAAGGATCGTCCAAAACAGTAAAGATTCATGATTTCCAAGGAAAAGAAAATTGATTTTCTGTTGTTTGGTGCACCTGTTATTTACATGGATAATAAAGACAGATGGATTCAGCTTTCGGTCTTTTCATGATATTATGATACAAGAAAAGCTGTCTTGTTAAGCGTTTACTCACTCTCTTCAATGCCTCGTTTATATGACACCAACAAAGCCTGTGTGGCATTAAAAAAGCCCCACTCCACCCACACCTGTCACCTATCTCTACTGTCTCTGCCACTGTCATAAACACTACAAGAAAGTTTTCTTGAATTGAATCGGTATGGGTACTTTTCAAATTTGATGTTTTGTACAGTAAGAATTGGCTATGCATATTGTATATATTTCATTGTAGTTATACTAGGTTGGTTTGGTTTGGATCTACACTTGGGCTCTGTCACACTAGTGAACAATATTTTGTCATCCTTGAATGGTGGGAAAGGCTAGGAAGAATTGATCGAATGTGTAATGGCTAGAGTTAATATCACTTGGTGGCTTCTATTGAAGGCTAGGAGCAATTCCATCCATAAAGGGGTCCATCAAAACCACTCCTATATCTTCAAGGATCGAAATAACATCCTTTCCAAGACAATTTACAGTGTCAGTCAAATACATTCCCATCCCTCATCCCTCCTCTACTTGAAAGATAAAATTTTAGTCTTCACGAATGTTGTTTTTCTTCCTTCAGGAAGAGTGAGTTCCGATTTCTCTGCTTTCTTTGATGGATCCTTTGTTTGTGCGGAGTTTGTCAGAAGCTCGATGACAAATTCCTCAAAAGAAGCTTAAGTGAAATCGATCCTCCTTGCTCTAAAAAATTTGACTAAGAGAAATTTTATAAAAAAGAATTATTAGGTTGTGTAGCTCAATAAAAGTAATAAATCTGGTATATCAACCTCTGCATTGTCCATATTCTACTGTGATTAGAAATAGTTCTATTATTGTAGGTCAACTGTGATTAAAAATAGTGTTTCGGCGTAACAGGATTTTAGGACTTGATATTATAAATAGATACTAAAAGTCTCATGATGTATACCTCTTCTGATTGCATAGTGAATACTTACATCTTTTCCTTCGACGTAGACTAAAAACCGAATAACGTAAATACACATGTGTTCTCTTATGCGTGTTTGATCTCTTCTAATAGGCCTTAAATCACAATAATTTTCAAATTTAGTTTTTAATGCTCTAGAGGTCATTGATATCATCAACAACAAGCAAAATTGGTCTATCCACTCAATCATGACTGATATTGTATGGCATTATTAAGTCTTTCTTTTTTGTTAAATTTACTCATATTCCTAGGTTAGAAGGTATGTATATCTTGGATTCTATGCAGGGCGGCCTGATATATTTCTTCTTTCTCTTTTTTTGTTTTTATAAATCTTTTTTATACAGAAAAGGAAAAAAAAAAAAATGGTATACGTTTTTCAAACTAAAGGCCTAGATAGGTTCCAAGGTAAGACAATGTAGACGGGTCACCAAAGTCAATCCAGCCCATCGATAGCAATCCATCCCTACATAACTGCCATTTAATGCATTCATGTGAAAACATCAAATTCCCAACTGTCCCACCCACCCAGGACTCACTGATTGGAGCTCACTCCAAATGCCCATTAAATTCCTATAAACCCAACGGTCTCCTCCCCACTGTTTCACAGCCACTATTAAATCAAACCAGACCTTCCTCTTCTTCCTCAAACCAAAAAAAAAAAAAAAAGAAGAAAGAAGTCCCCAAATACCAAAACAAGAGAATGATAAGGATGAAACCCAAATCTCTCTTCCTCTCCTTTCTCTTCTTCTCTTCCATTCTGGGTCTTAGCTCCTCTGATACTATTGCACAACAGTGCAGCAGTGCTCTTACCAAGGTGATGGATTGCTTGCAGTACTCAACGGGGAAGGCTGCGGAGCCAACGGGGGCGTGCTGCACTTCGACGAAGGAGGTGAGGAAGGACGATCCAGTTTGCCTCTGCTTCTTCATTCAACAGACTTTTAAGGGTGTGCCCGAAATCAAGACGTTTGGTGTGAAGGTTGATAGGCTCTTGCTGCTCCCATCTGCTTGCAAGCTCACTAACACTAGCGTTGCAGACTGTCCTAGTAACACTCTCTCTCTCTCTCTCTCTCTCTCTCTCTCTCTAGTTTGGTGCATGCATCGTTTATTGACTCTGATCAGTGATCCGAACCGTTGAATATGATGAAACTTGATGTGCACGGGGACCCTTTAAAACTATCTTGGATGAGAAGATAGAGGACTGTTAGATCGGGATATACGGTGGCTGATGTTAACAAGGGGTGTTCTGATATTTCAGTCACTGATGACTTGAACTATAACTATGCAAACAAACATGTGGTCCATCAGATCAATGGAAATTACAAGCTAAAGCCAAGAGATGGACTTGTTAGAAAAATATTCTATTTTGAATGTCCATCTCATAGCCTCATTTCCCACAAATAGAAACATTCAGTTATGTTATTTGTGTTGCAAAGTGTAACCCTGTCCTTTAACCTAGCTAACTCTTATTTGACCCACCTAACCCAGCCTGCATCTCATACGGGTTAATTTTGGCTCAGTAAATCTGACCTACAGTAAAATGGATCCAGTTAGGATCAAGTTAGAGTTGCCTACATAATCCGTCTGACCTACATGGTGCACAACTTTCCACCATATATATATAACTCCACACAAAGTCTACAACATTTAACGAAGGGCACGTTTGGCAAAGGGCATGACAGTGGAATCCTCTCCATTTTTGGCGTTTGGGAGGATTTTTCATGTTTGGTTGGTAGAGGATTTTGAGAGGAATGACATGAGTTTTCCTCTCATTTGATTATTTGCACAATCAGCCCTCCCCCCGTCAGACCAAGTGATTCCTTGAATGAGTGGAAAGGACGAGCTACGGTATATGGACAGGTATATGAACAGTGACTGAGACGTTAATGTGATCTTGGCCGGTTTTTGCATTTTTTATGCATCTTTTGGGTCCCACAATCAAGATCTAAACCGTTAATAATGTTTAAACAATCCAAAACGGTCATGTCACTAAATTTCAGCCGTTGATTCATCTTAGATCTTGAGATATATGAAAAACTATCCAAATCGTTAGATGACCAAATTCTGAGATTTGTTGGGCCAAAACCGGGATGGAGATCAGTCTATTCTTTTCAATTTTCTGGTTCCTGTGGGGCCCATGATCATGATCTGAACCGGTAGTTATTTTTAGAAGGTCAAACACGACTACTTGACCAAATTTTAACCGTTGCTCCTTACCATATCTTGAGATATTTGCAAAAAGTTTTAAGTACTTAAACATTAATTTCTTATTCTTGTGGGCCCCCTTTGTATGATCTGAACCGTTCAAATTTTCTAGATAACCACAAACAAGTTTGAGGTAAAAGTTGAGGTCTTAATTTTTCATGGATTTTGGAAATTTTTATAAAAATGTTTATTACCATTGGATCATACATTTTACAATTTGTAGGAATCCTCCCTCCATGAGGATTGTGGCCTTCTTTGGAAATGAAGAGAATCCTGTAAATAGAGGATTCTTCATCATTTACCAAACGTGCTCTAAAAAAGTTGCCATAGAACCTTTGGGTCTTATATCTTTGGTGTATAAGACTCTACTTCCCTTGAGGTACATTTATGTGCATCTGTCTCTTACAAATTACAATATTGTGAAGTAAGGACTAGCCTCACTAATCATGGGACTTTAGGGGAATGGAAAGAGATATCTTGGATGGACCCGTATATCAATTTTGGGGCCAATCCTATATCTCTAATCCCTTCATTTGTGTCCTATAAATTTAACGAATTTATATTAAAAGAAAGTTTGACCCTTGATCCAACGTTCAATCCATTCATATCAGTGAAACTCAATGGATTCAATGTAATTCAGGAGGTCCTATGTCTGTGGATGGTTCGGATGGATCATAAAATGGGTCCCACTATGTTGTTCCTCACAGTAATATGGTGAGTGATAGATGCGCATGAATATTTTTCCTACTTCTCTTTTTCTTCTCTTGGGAGATATTCTCATTCGGAAGTGCACATCAGACTTTGTGCATCCGCGTCTTTAGTGTCTAAGCGCCCACTTTGTATTAACAGATGTAATTGATTCTTACAAATAGTGTTTAATGCATATGTCCATTGGAGAAAATTTCACATTGAGAATTTTCTTCTACAAATATGCCTGCATGAGATTTTTTGTGTGCGAATCACTCCCCGCTTTAGTTCTGAAGGGCCCATTTTGCATTAACAAATGGGATTGATTTTCATATATAGTATTCAGTGCGGACATCCGCGGGAGAAAATTTAATATCAAGAGATTTTCTCCTGCGGACGTCCGCACGAGACTTTGTGTGTGAAAATCATTCCCCGCCTTTAGTGCTGAAGGGCTAATTCCCCATCGAACCATATAATAGGGGTCTGGATCTTCCTCCCCTCCCTATTATGATATGTGCAAGTACATCCTAGACAATAAGAAGTACAACTAGATCTTCGTCGCCACTTTACTTCTTCTTCTTCTTCTTCTTCTTCTTTTCTTCCAATTTATTTTTAATGTGAGACGGGTCCAATCCTATGGTGCAGTTAAGTTTCTCTAACCTATTTTTAAAACGGGTCACATATGGGTTGAACTTCAACTTGTAGACACCCCTAGTTAAGACCAACCGTTTGCTACCCCTGTTCAATGGACTTGATTTTTCAGGATAGAGCCGTGGAACCCCATAAACAATGTTGCAAATATTGTAATCAACAAGAGATGGTATTGGTATATATATTTTTAATTTATGACCTTTTAGGATAATATCAGCAAAATACCTTTTAAGAATAAATATTATATAAAATAATAATATTTTTTTATATAAGTCATTAAAACACACCTATAGTATTCTTAATCAAATTAGGGAAAACAGACCATTGCATGAATGCGTTGCATTTTATTGGATGCTAACCACTGAACCAATGCATCTCCAAAAAATCTAAATGATAATGGGTCTTTCTCATTATGATTGCATGTCTTATTAAAGGCAATTAAATATCACCCACATTGAGATTTTATCCTTTCGTAGGCTTGAATTAGAAATTTCTTCAGCTAAAATTTTTTGGTAAGGGACACTTGCATCTAATCAAGTCGGGCTTGTGGTATTAGATACTTTATCTAAGTAGTGTTTTCTCTTCAAGAGTTCCGCATGATAGTGGTGCAGGATTTTCAATCTCTGCCTTTCATTTAAGGGATCCCATTTTATGGACGGCGGGGATTGAAAATCCCGCACCGCCCTTGTGCGGGAGTCATACAAGAGATAATATGAGGAGTGTGGCTTTGTTTAAGGTTCCCTCTCATGCTTCCTGTAAGTGGTTCAATAGCATGAGTACAATCAATGCTTGATTTCTACAGTATATAGAAGACGATAGAGGGCATTTTTTCGTCATTGTTTTTATAGCGTTAGGGGCTTTTAACACATGAGAAAATCAGTATAGATATTTTGTGAAATATATAATCAAAAATGTCATCTGTTTTTCTCTTAGTGTGTTAAAAGCTGTGGAAGCTATTTTATAAAAATGTCACAATATCATCACAATAAATTCAAAATATAACAATACTTGCAACATTGCCGTTGATGTCCCATTCTTTCTCCTTAAAATGGCACATAGCTTCCTTCTGTTGAACCTAGCTATAAGGAATCAGAATTCCAGATGCATCAGTAATGGGGGTGTTTTCTGGACCTGGGCCCAGTCCATTGTCTTCCTCAAATGGGTCACCCCCTTTTGCAAGTCCAAAGCTTTTGACCAACCCAACGGGGTCCAAATTGTTATGTGGAATTTGTTCATACATGCACTAATCCACCCTATTTTTTTATTACTTGCATTGGGTCCTAGTTTGAGCTTTACCCATCCCTAGATTGTACTATAAAATGCACTTATAAAACCACTAATTGCATTAGACTGCATAGGGATTCATGGTCAAATGAGCTCCAACAAAGAAATATTAAAGAGGTGAAGTGTGAATGATATGAGGTGATGGGGTGAAGGGTATAAAGAGGTAGGACCTTGACTTTTCAAGGATTTGGTTTACTAGAGTGATAGCTTCGGTATTTATTTTCCATCTTTCCTTAATTCACTTTCTACTAAAGCAGAGGTTATTTCATGGTCATTTTTTTCTATTTTTACCTTAATCTTCATTTTTAACCACTAGGTATGAAGCTTACTACTGGACGTAGACTTGTTCCATAACCCCATCAAAAGCATCCCATGGTTTTTTTTTTTTACCCTTTTTCTTTGTTTGTTAAATTGGTGTGGTGGTCCAAGGAGTGATACTTCAACGTGAGGACTAGGCCTCAATCCTTGGCAAATAATGTGATTATGTGAGCCTAAGGTGCCTACTCCCATAGTTAGAATTGGAATAGGCCTGAACAATATGGCTAGCCTACTTTGGGCTGGACTTGCGCTTACCTTTTTACTCCAATGGCTGGACCGTGGCCTGAGATTCTGGCAGGTGCCAAGTCTAACACTTACCCTGCCTCCCTTCTAATGTGTACAGGTGGACTAACAAATATCAACACGAGAAGGGCTGAAATTTGTCATTGGACTTCAGGCCTGTCTCTTAAGCCCGTAGACTGGATCATGGCCACATTGTTGGTCACAAATTAAACTGAACAAGCTGGGAATGGGCCAGATTGGGCTGCACTGGCCCATACGTAACTTTAGCTGTCAACTTTAACATGTTTGTGTCAATCTGCAAATGGTGCTTGAGGTCTGGTAAACATGGTTTTTGGGCCACTGGAAATGGGTCACCAGTTGGAAGTCTTGCTCATCTGTTTGGATAACCACATCCCACTTGAGGAGCTTTCTTGGGAAAGAGCCCCTCCATGTCAAGGGATATGGAGTACACTCATTGCAAGCCGGTCCAGGTCCATCCTACTTTGTATTGGATTGGGCTCAAAATACTGACCCATGTGTAGGGTCTGGGCTCTAAATGTTAGTTGATTATCATGCTATATGAATAATGTGTGCAGTTAATAAGTATAAAAATAAAAATGTGTACATTAGGCAAAAAAAAAAATAAAAAAAATCAGTTGCTGCTATAGGAGAAAAAAAAAATTAAGAAATATTGTTTGGGATAGTTTAGTGTGTCCAAATTATATGCAAGAAATGACCCTATAAGATGAATTGAATGGTTAAAGATTGAAGGAATAAAGAGATGAATTGGATGAAGTTATGAGAAAAGACATGAATTTTGTTTGTTACTATTAGGGTCTCAATTGGTCCATCATCATGGGATTTAGTTCTATTGGACCCACCTTTATACTAACATGAATTTGGTTTTCTACAGAGCTTCTAAACTTGTCTCCCACTTCCCCAGACGCTGCCATCTTCACCAATGCAACCAATTCATCATCGCCAGGTAAATCTTAATACTCAACTCTCTTCTTCCTCTCAATCATGTTTATTTTGATAGACTCTTGAAGGATTTTCTCTCTCTTAACTCCATTTTCTACTTGCTTGGTTACAGTGACAACGAACCCCACCTCAAACAATGATTCCGCATCCCATGGGACCATTGCCAAGTCTCATTTTGGTGTCGTCTACTCTGTGATGGTCGCTGTCTTTTTCTCTATGCTTTCTATCAGGCCATGACCCTTGAACCCTAGCATGTCTTGATAGAACTGGGATTTGCAGTTAGGATGGTGAAATTTGTCTCTGGATTAAACTTGAAGACTTTGATGGTGCACATTTATGTGTGCATGTTTTTGCTTTGATGTTTGAAAGAAAAGTTTGTCATTTTTGGAGTTTCCTTAAGGTGGGCCGCATGATCACAAAATGAGGTACTGTCAGAAAGTTTTCTCATTGTGTGCAGTTTATATAGTGGTTGAGTTTTTTTAAATTATGGCTTATTGTTACAGTTTGTTAGTATGAGTTGACTCCAGTTCTACAGGACATGGCTAAGATGATAGTTATAACCTGATGATGATGATGATGATGAAATATTGAGTCCTAAAGTTGGGGGAGCAGGGAACAAATTGGGTGGGGTCAGACCCAAATGAACACGGCCAGCCCACTTGAAAGTAATTTGGACTGGGGTAATGTCTGCTTAGAGCCCAAGTGGGATTTGGGGCAGGTTACCCGAATCGCATATGTACTTGCTATATACTTCATTCATATGGAGCCAATCAACAAAAACCCATACATGAATGAGAAAACTAAGCTTTCACTTTGTGGAAGAACATATTTGGGCTTTACCTCCTGAAAAATGTCAATTTGCCCATAGTGCAGTGTATGGCATGGGTAACAGAAGTTATGGGATACAAGAGGGGGCCCACTTGGGAACCCCATTGATCACAATGTGGATATATGAAAAAGACCCATCTTCGATGGCACTTGACTGAAAAAACGTTCTTAATAATGATGACGGCTTTTGCCTCAGTGGTGGAAGCAAGGTTGGAAAACTTCGTGAATTGACTCAGATTAAGTCAATACGAAGACTCGGAGAGAGTCATCTTTCTTTTTAAAATAACTTCAAAAATATTTTAAAATGAATTCATTACTTATCAAATATAAATGCATATTTATTTACATGCATTCATGATAATCGATTCAAACTACTAAATTTATAATGCAAGAAAAGTACTATAATTAAGGAAAATAAAAGAAAAAACAGTACATATTACATAATTTTTTAGTTAAAACATCTAATGTAAAAGAACAAATATATGTTTCAATTTACATTCCAATCATTATTCTTAAATTGCCGACTCTAAACCTTTTGCATGAATTGCTTAAAAATCAACATTAATTGTTTAAAATTATATCTACCTATCAAATGATTGAGAATGCAAACATTTTATTAAGATGAGATGATTCGGCCGAGTCGCCTTTATATTTGACTCGGTTTTTCCTCAAACTGTAATGACTCGGGAGAGTCAAGAGTCAAAGAGTCAACTAGGAGAGTTTTCCAACCATGGGTTGAAAGATACCGATGATTTAACAATGTAAACAAAGGGTGATTCAATTGGGCGGTGGATATTGCTCAAATAAGAGTTAAATTCGGGACACTTGCAATTACCTAAAAGTTGAATTACATAAAAGTTGAATTAGCTAAGATGAGACTGTTGAGAATTGAGATGCATGTGAGGTAAAAGTAAGAAGGATAGAATAAAAAATGAGTATTTCAAGAGCTACAAATACGGTATAAATAAAGATAGATTTATTTTAGATGGTTCACATGAGCAATAGCACCGTTGGAGAAAAGGGTTTTTTTTTTTTTTTTTTTTTTATCAAGGTCGATGGTAGGTCAAAGAGGGTCCGAATGGAAGTAGTAAGGATTGACAAAAAATAGTGCAATATATCAAAGAAATTGACTAAGGATTGATCAGAATGGAAAAATAGAAGCAATGTACAAGTAATGCACACCAAACATAGTTATAACCAACGGTTTGATGTTTGGTTTGATGGTTACCTGAGTGTTAATGGTTGGAGTATGCTTGGAATCCACAAGAAATGTTGTGTCACAAGAAATCGATGGCAATATCCGGCTTGGATAAAAAAAAAAAAAATTTTGATACCCCAGCTTCAAAGGGCTGAGACTCCTCTCGGCTAAGGGTAGTAGACCTCAGGTGAGGTGATGGAATCCTTGGATGAGAGAAGTAAACCTTCGGATGATGTGACAAAGTCCTTTGGTGAGAGGAGGTGGCAGGCCAAAGGGTTAAATCCTGGACAGCCAGGTGAGAACTCCGCTGGATAAGAGGCTGTTCTCGAACATAATAGACAATTTGGCCCCACGTTCATTTTGAATGCTTTTCATTATAAGAGTGAGAACTCATCTGAGCCGTTCAGGTGCCGAGCTAATTTATTTATACTACTCAATTGTGACCATAATCAGCCCGGTGACACCTTTGACTAATTGGAACCATGTGGCTCACTCAAACTGATGATCTTTTTTAATAAAGTCGAAATGTTTTTTTAGCCTACAGACCAAAAATGAATGCTAGCTGTGTATGCTGGTTTAGTTTTGCAACATCTAATTTAATATTATCCTAAGAAACCTCTTAACCTAAACGCTAAAGGGGTTGGCCGAGTGGTCAGGACCACGGTTCCTCCCTCTTCTGAAGTTAGAGGTCTTGGTATCGACCCTTCGTTCCCCCTTCTTCAGGAATCGAAAGGGGCTACAGGAGTGTTTACTTGGCTTTCTTTTGAAGCTGGAGGGATCAGTCCAGTCAAATTTGAAAGCATTCATCATACAAAATGCCCAGTATCAAACAACCAAACAGGGAAAATCAGTAGAATTTCCTTCTTTACCACAGAATTCTCTCATTCCACAAGCACTCTGTAAATGTGAAAACTATTTCTCAGCCAACCCTGAGTGCCACATTCTGCTCCTTGGACTGAGCAAGATTAAAAACCTTACTGAGCCATTCAAGTGGACCCAGTTTAATCTCAACCTGTGAATTAATGGATAGTTGTAAAGCCTGACCAGGTCAAAGACAGCTTAGACCACCAAAATTGACAGAAAATCCTGGCTGAACCGGTATGAGCCATTGGTTTAGACCAAACTGTCTCATCAAGCTTTTCAAAACATACTTCATGGCCCAACCCATGGATGGTTCAGGGGCAAGGAATGCCACTTTCATTGAGACAGCCAGGGGTAGGTTTCTGTTAGCTATGGAGGAAAACTCCCATCTTATAGATAATGTCCAATGCAAGATAAGACCCACATCATCAACAAACATTCTGGATCACTTGTCCATGGGCTTTAGCTCGTCCGGCCCGCCCTCACAAACTACACACATCCTGATGCACCAGGGCCTTATAAGCTCTCTTGTGGGCCCAGACAACCATTGATAGCTTGTCCACATCATTAGACATATATAACAAGTATGAAAAAAGGGTAGGTCATGTAGTGTTTCATCATGGCAAGATAAGTGGGTTCTAGTGATTATGCTGTGCACACCTGCACTGCATCATTGGATTGTGCAATCAATTACTTTCATTTCTTCTTTCTCCTTTTGTTTGGTGTCCATGTACCACCCACACTCATTATCACTGCAACTTCATCCATTCCAATCTTTATTATTATATACCTACCATCTACCACAGGTCAGTCAGGTCATAGAGTGCCCTGAAGATTTTTATTTTTTCCATCATACATTAAATCATTTTTATGTCTCAAAAGATAAAATTAAGTGTTGGTGTGAGACTAGTTCTAAATTTCTAATCCCATGGCCTAGTTTATTGGGGTGGGTGGAACCTACACATTGCAGGTTTTATACACTTGTATAGAAACATTAATGTAGGTGAGACCACCAAACTACAATGAGCCCTTGCTTAAAGCACTAGCCAAAATTTGTTACTATGATATCTGTCTTGGCTTACACTTTACAGAGGTTGGTCATTCTACCAGCTTACATGCATACCACATCTTACCTGAAAATGATAAAACTAATTAAGAAATGTGTTTTCTAAGAAAATGGGTTTCATGGATTTTAGAATTTGACCTAATAGCCTAATAATGAAAGGATTAAAAAAAAAAAAAAAAAAAAAATGGCACCGAAAGCTCACAATTCCCAGTGTTAATTAGGTGACACATCACACGTAGTGTAAAAGTCACACTGTCATTTCAACGACACGTGGGGTTGTCAATTGCTAATCAGTTGACTGGCCTATATGGCTTCAGGGGCCCAACTCATGTTAGTAGTATCAGCTCAATTTTCTATCAATAGTAGGCTCCAGCAAGTTGGGGCTCTTAAATTAAAGTTGATATATTTATAGTGTGACCCTAGGATGATGAACAAATATGAGGTCTTATATCCCATTGGCGATTTTGACCTACTTTGCATGGCTGTCATGGGAAATTTTAGTAGGAGCATTTAATGCAGGGGTTTGCTAATGTGGATAGTAGAGATTGAAAACTTCACTATACCATTAATCTAGACTAGGCTCTTAATAGCAAAACATATCAGGTTAAATGAGTTCCACCCTATTCAGGCCCAGATCCGCCTCATCACATGGAACTTTTAGCCTTGAATAAGCCAACTTACACAGTACTATAATATTATCCCATTTTGTGTTAATATGTCTAGTGACTCATATCACTACTTCAATTGGGGCCCCCAACACATATGTCCCAAGTCCAGCCCACTTACCAGTTACACCAGACAACAAGGCCTTGGCCCACCCTATAATCCTAATAACTTAACCCAAATCAAGTTTCAGGCTTGAATAGAGTAGCCTGGCACATGTCCCACCACCCTATGGTTGTTTTCATTGCTTTGCTAAACTTCATTTGAGTGAATCATATTGAAAGAGTACTGCTATTAGCTTTACTATATAAATTTTTCTAAACTCTTCATCAAGTGTATATAATAAAAGAAGAATCTGATCAATGAAGGGAGAATTTTCATGGGTCCCTCCCAGGTAGGCCTCGAGAGAACAGCCCTACTTTTCTGACTATTTTACACAGAAAACAGTGGGGCAGATTCAAGTAAAAAGAGGTTTTCATTCCACCCACCACCTCTTTCTTTGAACACCATCTCCCTAGAATAAGCAATGATTACACACCACATCCTCTTGGTTTTGTGAGAAATCTAATCATTAACCTGGCCCCTTCTTGGTCACCCTTTTGACGAATGGGAAATTACCAGTCTGCCAGGATATTGGTTTGAATGCCATCATATACTTTTTCTTAAATTTCCTTTCCAAAAAGTTGTACCATGTTCTCCAATTCAATCTAATTAACCTATTTCTGTTTAAACCACTTTTCAATCTCTCTTTATTCTGTAACTGGAGCACAGATTTGACATATCCAATTATATCACCTTTGATATTGGTCTCAGCATTAGCTACTAGAGAATTTAGTTGTAAAAAAAAAATGCAGTTAAAAGTTTTAAGTTTTTATGCTTAGAATTAGTGCTAGAGTTGTCTATTTCACATTGATCCCTTTTTTATGTGGGGCTCATTTGTTTGCATAGGAATTCGTGGTTAAATAGACTCTAACAAGGTAAGGTGTGAATCATATATATATATATATATATATATATATGGTTGAGATGCAAATATAATGTAACTCTTTTAGGAATTGAATTACTATGGTGGTGGCTTAGTTGGTCTTTTTTTACTTCGTGTTTTTCTTTTCTCCTTATATGCTCTCAGACACACTCTCCCCCTTTCAAGCCCCTCACCAATACAACTCTCTCTCAAGCCCCTCGCTAATACAACTGCAAAATAATCCTAATACTAGGCAGAGCTAACGTGGCACGGGGCGGGGGGGGGTGGGGGGGGGGGGGGGCACTGTATTTTGAAAAACCCCATATGTTATGGGAATTTTATGCTTCTTTTCCTTATGGTCCCCACTAAGAATTCTTTTTGTTCGTTTATGTAGACCTCCCAAGGAGAATTTCCTGATTGTGCCACTATCCATGGCCGGTTTGGCAGATGGTGACATGCCAAATCACTTGGCCGTTTTTTTTAACTTTTACCTTTGTCTCTTCAATTTTAACTGTTTTTTAAAACGAAAAATCTTAAGTTTTTAGAAATTCATATACATAAAACAATGTGCCCTAAATGAAAAGCCATTTCATAAACATATATAATAATATTTAGATTTTTCTTTGGAAATCATAGTGAGATTTTTTTTTTTGAAGAATAAAATCATTTTAAGTAATTAAAATAAAAAAATAAGTACAAAACAAATATAAAATTATATTAAAACATTTCCAAAGAATTTCTAAAAATCTCCCATTTCATATCTGAAAAATAAGCTGGTAAATGGCTGCCATGGCAAAGACGTGGGCCCCACACCTAATGAGGGAAGCATTTGAGAGCCACAAATGCATGTTGGGCTGGTGGGACCGTTTCCATAAATGTATGGCCCACCAGATGGACGCGTCTGATGTCTCACACGTGTGCACCTCCTGCGAACGGGCCTATCCTCTGCCCCCGCGACGAGCAAGGGCATTTTTGTCATTCTGGGAGAAGTTTGACGAAACGTAGCCATCGTGGCCAATCATGTCCCGGGCATGAAAGCGATTGGAGCAGAAAGCGTGGTGGAGATGGAATCACAGCCGTCGATACTGTCCGCAATCGTAAAAAAAGTTTGATGGGGGCATCCTTGACTGCATTTCGGTCACACGTGTTAGAAAGGACACGGAATTTCCTGTACTTTTCTTCCCGCGGGGAATCGAAGAAAGCAGACAAATATTCCACAAATGCCTTTTTTTTCCCCAAATTTCCTAATTGCCCACCCTAAAAGTGTTGGAATTACATGGATGCCACCCTAAACTATTGTGAGAAGAGGTTTCCTAGAACTTACCTCATGTCCTAAAATATCAACTACTCAACTTAGGGCTAAGGGATACGAAGTCCGAGCTACCTCTCTCTATATGTCAACCTAATCATTCTAACTCTTCGATCAACAGCTTAATCTATTTCACTTTTTGAAAAATAGATTATCAATCCGACAATGTAGTCCATTCAAATGGGTCTAACAAAATATAAACGATGCAACATAAGAGGTCCATGAGTGCAGTACATCCGGCTAGGTGCCCAAGTAGGCCCCACCATTGGGGTTGCACCAAAGCAGCAAAAAAAAGAGGTGTGCTATGGATAATCTCATAAAGAATTGGTTTCTTTCTTGATTATTTTTAAAAATAATTAACGGGTAATCGATATCCCTCGTGTACGAGTGACAATAACTTAGGTGGTTTTAACTAGTATTTGCCAAATCTAAGTGTAGAAGTAAATCCAAATCCAAACTTGACCTAGATTAGATCTTAATGTATCAAACACAAAGATTCACCATTGGTTTTATTGTTGAAATGATAATTAAGGTATGATGATACTTTTTTGTTTTCATTTTAAGTAGAGAAATAGATGATAACGACTCTTAATGTTACGATCTATGGTTTAGTAACATATTGTTAACACTATTTAAAATGCCTAAATCTTAAGATTAAGTAGATATCCTTTTTTAAGAATCGTTTATAATAAACTTGTTCTTAAGAGTTTAAGAAAAGTATTTTATAAAGGCTCAAAAAATTAACTAAAATTATACAAGAGCAATAGTTGTTAAAGAATAGTGAATTAATCTTTTTTTTAAATATGAAGAAAAAATAGTTTAAAAATAAAAGTTAGGAGGGAGTGAACATTAGAATAAAAGCAATGAAAGAGGCGCCAGACTAATTATTTTAATTAATAAACTTTAATGATTTTAGATTCATGCCTTAGAATTACATTGTTAACAACTTTCGTATTGTATTTTAATAAAATCCTCTTTATTAAATGAAACATAATCTATCATCCATAAAGAATAAAACAGACACCAAACAAGCACAATTGATCTAGAATTATGGAGGTTGAGTGTTCGAAACTACACTACCACACATGGGCCACAAGAAATTTACCTGACTCCCCTAAGGCTTGTAGAGATTATTTTAATTCAAAAAACTGAAAAAACTATTTTTAAATAAATAAATAATAATAATAATAATAATAACCCCGGACGGAACGGAACGGAACGAAAGAACGCAAAAATGACAGCTTTTAACGGGGAATCGAATGAACGGAAAGGTCTAAGGAGGACGCTACGGACGTCCTAATGGCATTATAAGTAATTCTAAGGTTTCAAATGGGTAATTAAAACTGTATTAATTCAACAAATGTAAAACAGATGACGTGGAAGAAGGGGAGCGCGGGTGCCAGAAAGCGAGTTGGAGAAAGTGGGAAAACTGACTACTCTGTGAGTCTGTCATAATCCTTCCTTTCTTGTGGAGAAAAACTCATCCCCACCGATGCCTAGAAAAAGTGGGCCATACAGTCCTAAAAGAAACTCTCTCTTTAATAGGGTCTGATCATCATCATGTGTAGAATTTGGTGGGGTCCTTGGTTTCCGTCTATGTGAAGCAATGGTTGAATAATTCGGTGGAAGGTTAATAAGGATTTGGTGTTTGTCCTCAAGTTTTCAACAAATGAGTTTTGAATTTTGTTAACCTTTTGTGAAAACAAAGAAGAAAAATTGCAGTGCCAAGGTCATGATATATTTTTTAAGAAATTTATTTATTTTTATGATTGTGGGTATTTCCGAGTCAACAGAATTAATCTTCCATGTGGCGCTCGTTAATCCCACAATGTACATGGGACAAATCTTAGGTAGTTTCGAAATCAAACACAAGATGTGGAAAGCAAGCCCAAACTTTATGTCACTCCTCGGTACTCCTAAGTAGGTTCAAAAGACAAAATTGAAAGGTTTTTTCTTTTATAAATGTTTTATTTGGTGTTTGGTTTATCACTTTTTTCAAAAGAGTTCGATAAAAACATGTGATTTTAAAAAATCGTGGTGTTCAGAGGACATGGTTACGACTCATAGCTAATATTCATGTACGTTCCCCAACACCAACCCCCAAATGTACAAAGGAAATCGCCAACCATTTGAAAATCACTATTTATCGGTGTTGAGCAAAACTTAAGTCCAATTGCACGTGAACCCCGTTTTCATTCAACAAAAATATGGTACAAAGTTAAAACGAAGGCCAACATCAATCATAGAAACTGGGAACAGTACTTTAGACTACAGAGTCTAATAGAGATGCGTTAGGTATAATTTTATAGTAAAATATTATTCAAAGAGTATAAGGAAAAAAAAAATGATATATATATTTATGAGAAAATTACTAGAGAATTTCTCATAGGACCCTATTGGACCGACGAGGACATAATAAGATGATGAAGACAGGAGGGTCTTTTGACCTGTTCTGTAGGTTGGTCAATACCTACAATTCCGTGGTGTTCATTCCGGTCCATTCTTCTTCTCCGCATCCATCGGCGCTGCACTTCCTATCTTTGCACCGCACCTGTACCACTACAAAGCACACCTAGCTATCTCCTTCATCCTTCTTCCCTTTCTTTCTCCCTTCCTTTCCTTCTTCATCTCCATCTTGTCTTCCTTCCTCCCTTCTCCCCCCACACTCATTGATGCGCTGCCACTGAGCCTGCACCACTTTCACTCATCTGCCGCACCTACTCTCATTTCCTCCATTCTCCTTCACAACACTAGAGCTGCCACCTTCATTGCATTGCCTACCACTGCGCAACCACACATATTGTAGCACCACGCTCGTAACCTCATAACGCCCACCTGCCCTCACAACCCACTCGAATTGCCTCCCTACACTCGCACCCCACTTGAGCATACTATACAGCCCCATACACTCACTTATTGCCCCCACCCTATGACACTTAAACACCTTTCTTCTTACCAGAGTCCAAACCCACTTACGGTTGACCCCATTTCCTTACAAATCCTTGTATAAACACATAAATATATTTCATGAGACAATTATCTTCGCCCCCCATCATCTCTCGCTCGTGGTACTCTTTCAGTCATTTTGTTGAACATCTGATCCGTGTTGTTCTTGCTCGCTTGCAAAAGAGAGATAAGCGCTTTTTCTTCTTCTTAGTTCTAGTGGTCGATATTAACTATCACTATTTAGCTCTAATGGTCGAAATCAACTAATTTGTTAGTTAAATTTTTTTTCCAACCTATAATTATCTTATTCGTTGAACACGACAGAATGGTCGATATCGACTAATCTGTTAGTCAGATTTTTTCCAACATATAATTGTCTTATTCGTTGAACACAATATAATGGTCAATATCGACCATATCACAAAATGATAAAAAAAAAAAAAAAAACAAGATTGAAAAGAAACTCGAGGACCCCTCCCGTCTTCAACATGCAACTGGGTTCTTGTTGTCCTGTGAGGTCCTATAAGGATTTTTCCGGTAGTTTTCCCTATATTTATATATATGTATATACGTGCTTGTACGCATGTATTTAGAAATCTTGGATAAATGGTATTTTGCATTGTTTCTTAATTACACCTTTTAAAATTTACATGTTATAATGTTGTCTTGAACCCCTTATTTCCTTTATTTTCATCAATAATATTTTACATTTTAATTCAAACATATTATTATGGCGGAGGAGCTAACATTGCCCCATACATGATGGGTCAGTCACTGAGCGGCTTACATTTCAAAACATTGAAGCATGGGGCCGCCGGCCTTCAGATTGAAGATGGTGGATTTACATGACTCCCACTGCCACAGAATAGGGAAATGGAGGTAGACTCACACTGTAAAAAGGGTCACTAGACAGAAAGCCGCAGAAAAAAAGGGTGGGTAGAAGTAGAAAGAGAGAAAGTGAGTTGTTGGTGTTTGGAATGGAATGGAATGAAATGGAATGAATGAATGAAGTGAATGGAAAGAGAGAAAGTGGCGATGCTGAGACAATTAATCGGACAGATTCAAGAGTTCTTAGACCTCTACGCTCCTCCTCTCCTTCCTCTTTCTCCTCATCCTCCTCCTCCTCCACCTCCTTCCTCTCCTTCTTCCAACCACACCCAAGGGTACGTTCGTAATTTCTCACCTCTCCTTCTCCTTCTCCTCTCTTCTTCTTCTTCTTCTTCTTCTCCATTACTTACTTATACTTCCACTGCTTACTGCTAACTAATTCAGATCTCTAGGTTTTCATTTCTCTCTGCAAATGCGATTTTCTCATATCATGGAATTTCATTTCAGATTCCCGCAAATCAATACGCACCTCTCTTTCTTTCTCATTAGCTTTCCACAAATTTCTCTTTTTCTTTTGCACATCAGAAAAATCTGGAGATTGATTTTTTAGGTTTTCTTTCTTTCTTTCTTCTTCTTCATTTCCTATATGATATGAAAATCTGATTATGTTGTTGTTTTTTTTTTTTTTTATGCTTTGTTGATTAGGGCTTGTTTGGATGAGGAGGAAATGGAGATGGAGGAAGCTGCCCTTGGACGGGCATCTTTCTGCCTCTCATCCAAACAGGACCTTATTAGATTTGTTTATTTACTTTTCTTGGCTGTTTGGTTTTGTTGTTCCCAAACTTTGCTTCTTGGTTTCGATCACAGTATTGTGCGGATTTGGTTTGTGTTTAAGAAACGCGTTTGGGCAGCATTTGATGTTGCAATAGCTGGTGGAATCGGCTTTCTTGAAGAATTTATACTAGAAACACGATTTATGCAGCTAAAAACATGATTTAACCTTTGTTTTGATGCAACTCCCTCATATACCTCCCTTTGCAGTGCAATGGCCCAAATTTCAGTCTAGAAACAGGAGTGGTTTGTGCTTTTGGATGGCTGATGTGTGCGAAATTGTTGTTTATTTATTTGTTTTTATACTTGATCTTTCCTACCGTGTAAACAATTGTGATTGAAGTGAAAATTGGGTGATTTATGTACAGAGGGGTTGGTCGAGGAAAGGTGGGTCCCAAAATAGTTAAATTGGATGATTAGCTGATGGAGAATGGTAAACAGGATCATATATATCTGGACAAGATGTTGTTAAGTTGTTGAACAATTAGGCCTGTTTAATGAACATTATAGCTATTTAAATTTCAATAGGGGCATTTGCTTATCATTCGTTAATGAAATTCTACGGTTTGGCTTGGCTGCTAGCTAGTCTAGATATTTGTTTTGAGCATGTTTACTTTTACCTTCTTAGTCTACTATATTTGAGGTGGGTGGTGGGTGGGTGGCGGGAAGGGGAGGTGGTGGTGGTGGTGGTTACAATAGAGAAACTTTCCAGCGAATGTACAATCCAAGCTGTCAATTAGGATTCTTTGGACAAATATTGAACGTAGAAATAAAATGCTTAATATTTGAAGTGAAAAGGGATGTTAATTTGATGGCTGGGATCCTTCCATTTGTGGTTTTTCTGTAATTTGAGCCATTCTCAGACGTATCAAGAGGGAGTTAAGATTCACCAACTGTACAGCCACATATGCTGACCCATGGCTGGTTTACAATGCAACAAAGTAGCAGGGTTCTCCTTGTTCTTGTTATGTGTTTTTAATTGATATTTAACATTCTTTCCAATATGGGATTGAAATTTAATATTTTTCCCTACTGTTGAGATTTAGCTTTTTGGGAATTTTCTGCTGTTTGCATAGGAAAGTACAGGGTGAATGGTCAATGATGGTTATATACGAGTGACGAATAAGTATTCTCATCATTGATAGGAAATAGTTCCCCATGCTCCCTTATGAAAATCTTAACCACATTTTGGAAAACCTGATGCTCATCACCATTTGTCTATGACCTTTGCCTTTCACCGTCCACTTTTCAGCACTCTACTTCCTTATGTAAACCATAAGAAAATGCCACATATATTCCATTTCTGGCAGGATCGCCTTGGAAAATTCCAAGTTCTTTCTCCTAAAGAACTCGTTTTTGTTAGAATATAAAGACTACTATGGATTTAAAATATCTATCATGCTTTAGGTTTTCCCTCATAAAACAATATGCTTCGAAGAAAAAAAAAAACTCAGGGTTTTTAGGAAATAGGAAAAAAGAAAAAGAGTGTCTCACAAAGAGTATTGATGTTGTAGATTCAATTGGCTTGAAGATCCAATGACAGCTCCACCAGCTAGGGTTGTCATCATTTGTTTTGCTAAAATGGGCCTAAATATTAGTTGGTAGTTTTAATGTTGGTTTCTTATTCATTTCTTACAAAAGAAGAATTGCGAGTGGCATTTGAGGATTGAAACTGAATATTTAAACATTTCAGTATGATGACTTTGTGGTAGAAGATTTTCCATTTTATCATGGTGAGGATTATTTTTCCCTTTTGCAAATTCTGTGTGAGAGAGAGAGAGAGAGAGAGAGAGAGAGATGCAAAAGAAAAATAAAACAAAGCACATCGGAGATTAAGGTGTAAAATATCACTATATCAGTAACTGGCTTATTATTGCTAATACCTATTGGGTGATTTCTATCGATGCCACTGATACAGCGAGTACTGGTCAAAAGTTAACAAGAGAGCTTACCTATGGTGTACCTATGATACTGTAAACCAGTTTTTTGTATGTACAATGGTGTAAAATTTGTTTTTATCAGGGTAATTGTTGTATTGGTAAGGCACACAAAAGGAATGCATCATTATTGTTTGGTAAAGCCATTCAAAATATTAAAAAAAGATTGGTAAAGACCAAAATTACATTTTTTTAATCTGTAATTGTGAAATTCCATTCCAAGAGTTAATGAGACTATTTTTGTTTTCTTTTTGCCCCCTCGTATGGTAACATGTTCCCTCATTAAGAAAAAATGAAATCAAATATACTCATCATCACCATCATCATCATCATCAAAGCCTTCTCCCGGCTGAAATCAAATATTACTAATAGTTCAAATTCCTGGTCAGGCATGGCACGAACACGGAAACAGAAAAATTGACAAACCACTATTATCTGATATGACTCACCCATGATATGCCTTTTGTCCATGCTTTGGTAGCAGCAGCATGTGCTGTATCCATCTACTCTGGAATGTTCTATTATTATGCTAGTGATCCAAACCTGTAACCTAGTGTTATGACAATTGAGTACTTTCCAACTGTATTATGAATTCTTGTTCAGCTCTGTTACTCCTTTCCAATCAAATAGACAGTAAGATAACTGAAAGTATACAACAGCATAAATTGAACCTTGACAGTTAAGATATCCAACTCTCTATCTGTCTTCTAACTTTTACTCATATCTCTTCCTCCTTTGAATCCTTTACCGCAGTGGAGTCAGAGAATACCACTAAGATTTCCTCTTTTTCAATAAATAGACCAGCACAAATACCTGCTGATCTTGGTTTGCACGTGGCTGGCCCGTTCACATTGAATATTAGCTAACTGTTGTTTGAGGAGACCGTGATTTTATTTCTCGCCATAGGGAGCTCACCGTAATGACATGCTTTGGGGTTAAGAAAGGAAGAAGTCTATGAGTTTCAAATCAGAAAATTTCTTTCTTGATGAGGTCCGAGTTCTCTACTCTCAGTCTAATACCTTGAGTAATTTCCTCCACAGTCTTCTCCATTTCGCTTCTCTCATTCTACTATCGTCTTTCCTTTCCAAATAGGCCATTAAATAGCAGCAAGCATAACCTCTATAGAGTTTGCCCTCTGTTGGGAAAAGGAGCACAAACCAACTTTGACCACCTCTGCCAGTGAAGCCCTAGACCACCACCTCACTCCACCCAGCAATGTGAAATTATACCTTTAAGGGTACCTACTGGATCCAGTACAATATCTGTCGACAATATTCCAAACCATGTTGCAGATTTGCTTGAATCAAATACTCATGTCTTAACTATTTCTTGGACCAGCTGCCTTTAAAAGGACATGATTAAGAGCTTATAGCTGAAATTTTTGCAAATGGCAGGATTTCACTTTTGTTAAATACTCTTAGCAATTCCTCAGAAAATTGAGACAATTGTATTTGATAGGATTTTTCTTACTGTTACTTATAAAAATAAATTGTTGATGAAGAAGAAATTTTTTAAAATGTGTTAATATCAATCCTTTGGATTACTGATGTTCTTATGACGATTTTTACCTTTATTTTATTGCTGTTATGTGCGATATTTGTGAAATTAGGTTTTGCGTTGTTTACATTTAATTGGATGAAGTTCTTTTATTTTGATTTGGTGTGCTTAAAAATGAAATTGTAATTACTGAAGAATTATTGAGGTAAAAAATAGTTTGCATTTACAAAGACCTACATAGCATAGTTTGCACATTTCATTCATATTGTTCCTACTTTCTGAACCACCAACATGAATTGAGTATACTTGGTCTTTGATGTGTGATTCATGTTGTCAAACATTTTTATCATGTATTTTATATTAAAAAAAATGAAACAGTTAACATATGAAAGAAAATGCGACGTTGACAATATGGTTTGGTGACTACTTGTGTAATGACCCAAGATGCAAACTGAATTTGTGGGGTTAGGCATCAACACTCAGCCACATCTGACATTGCCACTTGTCCAATCAAACGTTGTGAATGAATCATGAGCCAATTGAGTTGAATTAGCAGATCAAGGTAGAGTATATGGAGCCCAAGTTTGGTTGTTGATTAAAATTGAAAATTACTTACTGTCACAGTAAGATAGATTTCAATATTTTAGGCTCAAACATGATACACATTGAGATGGTAATTGGTATTTAGCGGTTGTAATACAATGAGATGTAATAAGGTCTCCAACTCAATCAACAAGTTGTGAGAAAGAGGAGTTTTATTTATAAATATCTTTGAGTGGCTTGTTACAACTGTGCATCCGGTTTCCTATCTGGGTGGAAACTGATATCTTGAATGCATTGTTAGTTTCCTATCTAAGTGGAAGCTTCCCAAGGATAGTATATACAATCTTCAGAGAGTTATATCTGCATGTTGCATGTGTAGTGAACAGGTGACCATGTGATGATGAAGATCCATCTTCTTCTATATGCCCCCTCAAACTGGGCGGGGAGAAGGCTTGTGGCCTAGTTTGGATAGAGAACCACAAACTGGGAACATGGAAGAGCTTTGGTGAAAATGTTGGCGACTTGATTTTCTGATGAAATGAATTGAGTGACCAACAATCCTAAGGCCATCTTCTCCGGAACAAAATGATAATCAATGTCAGTATGTTTGTACGGGCATGAAACACCGGATTGATGATGCGGCCCAATTAGTAGGAAGGCCACCTTCAAACCAACGCAATCAATCAAGGGTTCTACTCAAAGAGGAGGGATTTTTTAAATATTATTGATGAATAATTTTGAGAATATATGTTATGTCCTTAAATAGGCCTTTTAGGAATCCAAAGAAGGTAATTTCTTATTGCAGATGGATCTTCTTTCCTTTAAACAAAGCATTCATCAAAACTAGACTCTAATAAATTAAGAAAATTAAATCTAAGGGAAGTTATCTTTGTAGATACCATGAAAGGATACATTGATTTATTGCCTTATTGGGCCTTCTTGATTGCAACTAGACTGGCCCTGCACAATGGATCTGGGATTGGCCCATGAGTCGTGGGTTTGATATAGCCTGTTTTTGGTAACCCATTCCGAGGTGGCCTCTTTTTGGGCTCCATTGGTTCTCCTTGGCTTAGGGAGGAATTGTCCTCGAGCTCTATAGATCTGCTGAGTCGAAGATACACCATCAAACTTTTGAATGTCTTGTTAATCTTCATTATCTTCGCATGGCTTGGACATTTCACTTAATCTTTGACTAGACGTAGATTCAAGGCTTCACTTCTTTTGACGGCAAATTTTTCCTTGGACGTGTGATTAGACGTAGATTTGATGCTTCAATTGGTGAATTTGTAGCGTCATATCACAATCTTTGAGTATCCATCGTTAATCCCCAAAGATAAAATTGATGTGGTGGACTTCAAGGACTGGATCTTCTTGTGAAACCACCCAAACGATGTAATTGTCCTTGATAATCAATATGGATCTGTAGGAACTATCAGTAGATGAATTGGATGATTAGGCTTGTTGCTCACTAGATCCATGTCTTCAGCGTCCTGTTTTGTGTCTTCTTCCTTTGCCTCTATATTTTTATCAACACTGTCCATAGAAAGAAATTTGGGCAGTTGGGCCCTTTATCTTCTAGTTCTTCCCAAGTATGACCCTTCGTAGGATCTTTAGATGCTTCTTCATCTGATTCTATAGTGGAATCTTCTGTCCATTGATCTTAGTGTCTCCTGTCTTGGTTGTCAGCCCTTTTGATGTATTCATGACGTCTTCTAGTTCTTTATTATTATGCCTTTTCTTTGACTCTTCTTGCATGCTATCAATAGTTAAAGATTCTTTTGCATTTTCATTTGACATGGGCTCAACATTTTGAGAATTTTAAATTTTGCTTCAATAGGACATATCAACAGATCTTGTAAAGAGTCACTTTGGGGAAGATTCCCTTGATTGCACATTGATATTGGAGATGATGCATGGACTCTTCTTCGCTGTCAAAACTTTTCGTCTTGAGATTGCAATTGTCTCATGGGAGACCGTCAGTATATCCTCAACACAGAACACTTTCTTATATGCTTCTTGAATGATTTGGAAATTACTCATATTTTCCCATATGTGGCCGTTGTTAGACCTGTGATATAACTAGCTTTATCATTCGTCTCGCTCTCCTTTAAAGCTTATAAATAATGCAGTTCTTGAAATTGGCGGGTACATTCGTCAACTGTCAACTTTTCTTGTGTTAAACTATGGAACTGCTCAAAACAGAACACATTCTCATAGTACCAATCTACATATTTGTATTGATACAGTATTATTTAACATGTATTCAAAGCTCTAATGTTTCTTACACTGATTTGGATGCAACAAGGACATAAAAGATACAAGGCTTAGATGATGATGTAATATATATATATATATATATATATATATGGTGGAGATGCTCCTTTGAGAGATACTCTCACCTTACTATTAGAGATAAGGTGGGGGCCCACACAATTAAACTGTTGGCATTGGATATGGATGTGAGGGCCCCCACCATATCTCTCATAGGATATTTATATATATTTTATATATATATAGGGAGATGCTCCTATGAGAGCATCTCTCACCTTACTATAAGAGATAAAGGTGGGGGCCCTCACATTTAAGTTGTTGACATTAGATATGGATGTGAGGCCCCCACCCTATCTCTCAAAGGTGAGAGATGCTTTCATAGGAGCACCTCCCATATATATATATATATGCATCTCTCATAGGAGCACCTCCCATATATATATATATATATATATATATATCTAGGGAGGTGCTCTTGTGATAGACTCTCACCTTACTATAAGAGATAGAGGTGGGGGCCCCCACATCCATATCCAATGTCAATAACTTAAATGTGAGGGCCCCCACCTCTATCTCTCATAGTAAGGTGAGAGTGTCTCTCACAAGAGCACCTCCCATATTTATATATATATATATATATATGCAGAAGAATTCATTGGATCTTCATTTTGGATGTCTTCTGCATTGCTAGTGATGATCCAATGAATTCTTCTGCATATATATATGGGGGATATTCAAGTGCATCTATCCCTCACCATGTGTGGTGAGGGACACCCCTTTTGGGGAAGTTTCAAGTACAAAAGGGGATCTTCTCAAAAAGTACAAAATCGCTTTTGTACTAGAAACTTCCCCAAAAGGGGTGTCCCTCACCACACATGGTGAGGGATAGATGCACTTGAATATCTCCCTATATATATATATATATATATATATATATATATATGGGGGTTATTCCTATGCATCATCACTTTGATGTCTTCTGCACTGCTGGTAGTTGCTCATTGTCTGGCCATGAGGTTGTGGTTTCGAGTTGCTTTACCTATCAAATTTAAAAAAAAAGAAAAAGAAAAAGAAAAAAACAGGAAAGAAAAGAAGAGAAAATATCACCTAGACAAGGCTGAGAGATTCAAGGGTTTTCTTGAAATCATTACTACAAGAAAAGAGGAAGATTTCATTGTATTCATAAAGGTGTCACATATTACATATGATGTCACATATTACATATAAATAACTGGGCCTGCACATAGAAGCATGACTTCTAGTTACTCTATTAATCAACCAATTCCCTAAACCCATATTTAGAAGTAAAACAAAAAGGACAATTTAGAAGCATGACTGAGATTAATACTATCACTAGATCTATGATTTATTCCATTAGTAAATGGACCGTAATCTCTTTAATACTCTTCATTACTCATCATAATTCCATAGATTTAGGCTCAGGCTCCTATTGGATAGGTAATTTAATAACCCTTTAAACCCACCGAGTACATAAGATATATTCATCTATAATAATAACCAAACAACCACGAAATTCTACTCGTAACATCTCGAATTACAAGGTGCTTGTGTTTGAGTTGTGGGATCCACCTTTGACCCATGGAGTTATCTGTGGGTCCCATTCATGTTTAACATCATTATCCTCTATGGGGAGAAGACTTCAAAATTTCATCCACTTCTGCCTCATGTTTGTCCAGTTTCCGATTGCACCAACTCTGTAACACATCTATGTCTAGATTTACCATGGATTGCTGGAATATTAAAGATTCTCTTGAATTTCATGAGGGTTATGTCTTCAACAATGATTGTGGGACAGTTTCCTCTAAGAACAGATCCTTGTACCTTTTCCGTGGAAGCTCAGAGGTAATAATCCGAACAACTCCTGCTCTCTCTCAGAGGTAATAATCCTCTGTGATCGATTTCTTTTTTATTCTCATATTCTTTTTGTTGTTCTTCAACTACCATGGATGTAGAACATCTTGTATAGGTAGGAGCTCTTATGTCAGGAAGTCATGTGTCATCCATCCTGTTGAGTCTTCTTTGTTCTTTAGAATCTCCATGACTTTTATCAATTTAGAGTTATTTATGACTATTGTAAACAAAGAAGCACCTAACAATCTTCTCATCGTTAAATACTAATCTATCATAGAGCCGCAGTCTTCCAAAAAGGATATAGCTAACATTCGTTGGAATCACATGACACCATATAAATCCTCATATTTGCCTATCCGAATGGAAACCAAATATGATAGGTAACTGGGATAGAGGTATTATTCATACCAACATTCTATGGTTGTTGATGCTTCTTAATTGGCAATGACAGTTTATCAATTACCTTACCTCAAGACATAGCATCGCTACTGATTCTTCCATCGATGATCAAATCACACACATTATCTTTGCACGACACTCGTGAAATATATTGTCCTGCTGTGAATCTTCTGGCTCAGATAGTATTTTAATATCCTTCATCATTCACATTTGGCAACCTTAGTGTAACTAGATGCTGATTGGTAGCTGCATTATTACAATAGTCAATAGGGCTCTGATTTGTGGTACTGCTTGCTGGTCTTGGTTGTTTTTAATCCTTTTTTTTTTTTTTTTTTTGAACATGACTCAAACCTGCAACCTCATGGGTGCAATGCTGAGCTCCTTCCAACTTTTGTATGGGATTGGATCTTGTTTCCAATTAGGTAGTCCATGTGGATTCACATTTAATCAATTAGAGCTTTCCACCGTATTGTTGCTTGGTCTAGGATTTTGAGGTGTATTGGCTCTTGTTCTTTCGAAATGATCTGTTCAGGCCCTTGGGAAATGTAAGATGTGCATCAACTGCATGTAAAATTCACCTCTCTGTTTGTTTAACTGTCTTTCCTTATTGGTTTGACGGGTGGGTAATGACTGAATTCTAAATCTAGTCATGTGAGGTCTGGATTCGGTCAGTTTGAAGGTCTGCACTTGTCAGATTCCAGGTCTGGGATTTAGGACAGTTGGACTAATGAGGATTAATTATGGACTGCTTGGCTGGTCGCAGACTGATTTTAAGACCTTCCATTCACTTGAATTTGGATACAGTTTGGGAACAGGATATTGATGTGGACTGTGGTTTCAATTGCGGGTATAAGGTTTGACTTTAGGTTTTCATGGGCCTATTTTAGGGCTAAATTGGGTGCTGTATATAGATGATTTCAGCTAAGGTTTTTGTCTAAACTTGGGATCAAATATGGCTGAAATGTGGTCGCTTAATGGCTGTTACGTGGACTATTAGGGACTCGCTGGAGGAATATAGCCTGGGGTATAAGAGGAGCTTTAACAGGGACTGAATGTAGGTTTTTTTAAGAGATTGAATAGGAACTGTTACAGTGACGAATGGGGCTGTGATAAGTTGTTGAATGTGGGAATTATGGGGCTGCTACATGCAGTTTGAGTGGCTGTTAGAGGGGGCTCTAACAATGGCTTTAGGTTCTACCAAAAAAGAAAAAAAGAAAAAAGTGGATCTATGGGGCCTCCTAGGGCTTTAATTTGGGATGGATGTGATGTTGGTTCAGAGGACTGTTGTGTGGCAGGTGTGACATATTAGGGCTATACAGGTTCCCATTATGATTGTGTCTGGCTGGTCAAATAGGGAGAGAATTATCTGTTGTCGGCCTGATACTTGGTGCTGAAGCAGTGTTGGTTAATGCCTGTCAAACAGGGCCCGTCTGGAGTTCAATTAGGCCTGATTGAGGATAAACAAGAATAGTATGGGCTGTCAAGTTTGGCCATTTTTAGAGCTGTTTCAGTTGTGTCTAATGGTAGGATTTGTGGTGCATTTTACATAGGAAAGGGATTGATTTAGGGCTGGTTTTATCCGCTAAGCATGGATTAAGAAGGAAGGCCGATTGGTAGATTTTTAGGCGGGGTTAAAGCTGGTTTAAAGGCAGATTAAGAGGGTTTTTTAGCTGTAGTATTGTGGAATCAGGTTGAACAGTGATGGGTTATGGGAATTTGGGGGCTGCTTTGAGTTCACTGTTTTGGGGAATTTTGGACAGAAATTTGGCCGGGTTTGGCTAATGGATATGTGCAGATCTAGGGTTTGGTTAGTACAGGCTATGTGGTGAATTGAAAGGGGAGAAACATAGAAGAAAAACATGGGAAAATGGGAGGCGTGTTAACTTGATGAAGCTTAAGAACTGATTGATAATGGGAGACCTCATCAAATCTTATTCTAAACTGTTTCGATGCAATCCTGTGGATTAGTGCTTTGAATTTGAGATTCATCTGCACAATAGGGTATAGCCATAGGAGTTGTCCACGCACACAAGACCTTGAATTTGCCATCAAGGTTTTTTCTTTTTTCTTTTGGTCATCACAAAGAAGATGCATGGAGTTCCATGTCTATTTTTATTTTTATTTTTTATTTTTTTGCTACTATGGAGCACTGGTGGGAGCACTACAGTCTACCTAGATGCCCAAGATCGATCCCTGGGCAGCTATAAGTTTAGATGCTTCTTTGCCACTGGGTTGTGAGGCATTTCTCAAGTATCTTCTCATTTGGACATCACTTACTACATGAGATATGTCCACCTAATGAACACATCTACTCTAAACTTGTTGAAAAACATGGGGCTTATATTTGAGTTGTGGGGACCAATCTTTTACCCAAGGATTCTGCATCATTAGGACCATATGGTTTACTGATTGAAAAATGGCTTTTGATGGGTGAAGTAGAGGTTGGTTGGTAATCAGATCCTTGAACAACTTTTTTATTTTATTTTTACAAGAACTCTTGATAAAAATTTCACAAAATAAAAAAAGAAGAATGTTTGCTGAGATGGAGAAACAGCATTCCAGTCGGAAATATTCAGAACTATGCAGTCTAATCTGGCTATCATATTTATGAGCCATACAATAAACCTTGCAGAGAAGTGTAGTGATGCCCGTGACAAGAATCATATACTTTAGAGAACCAATTCAGGTTTATGCCCGGTGGATCTATTGCAAAATCCATTTTCCTATTGAGACCTGATGGAAAAGTTCACCATGGGGGAGAGAAGGCCTATGACTGGTAGAAAGTTAATTTAATGGACATCGAAAAAAATCCATTCCTAGTACTAGTAGATATATCAAAATTATGCAGATGAGGGAAATCTATGCCACAGGGGATTTTCCACAGGGGATTTACCCGGCTCCCCCTGGGCCTATAGGGATTATTCTGGCCCAAAGGGCTGGGACACACTCCGTTATAAATAAATAAATAAAAAATGATTGAGTTTCCAATTGGAGCTAGATTGCATCAAAGGCCCTCTTTGAGCTGTATGTATTCTCCTTAGTTATAATATACAACTCGATGGCAAATATGCAGGATGGAAGTTTCTTGGTTAGTGTTGCCTGTAAATGATGCATTTAACCTTTTTCTTATTTTTGAGAGATAAATGTTGTAGCAGTTAGTCAGACAAGTCGGCAACTAAATAAGATAGAACTTTGTAGGAGGGCCTTTGAGTCAAATTGATTGAATAGTAACAAAATGCAGAGAAGTATATAGGAAACGTATGTTTAGTGGACCAAAGAATTAAGAAAGATGAATTCGTATAACTGAAACCAGTCCATAGTGTGAGTGATATACTTTGATATATTATGGGAGCAACTACAGAAAAAACCGAAGGGTTTGAGTTCGATAATGCAGATAAGATTAGCGCAGGGCTGATAAAATAGAGACAAGATAGTGGGGTGCTATTCGATCATCAAGTTCCACTTTGATTGCCCCTCATTTTATAATATGCAGACTGTTATATGGAGCTGAACATGATGCAATGAAGAAATAACAAGATGCTAAATTACATCGAGGTTGAGATCCATATGCCAAGATGGATGATGTCAATGACGATGATGATAATGACAATGAATGTTAGCATTATAAATTGATGGGATTTTATATGGTGATACCACTGGTTGATTCCTTTTGGATCTTTTTTTTTTTTTTTTTTTTCCTTTTATTTTGGTAATTTGATAATTGGTTCAGACAAATATCAAACTTTCCTTTTATTTTCTTCTTCTTCTTCTTCTTCTTCTGTGTTTCTTCCTTTGTCCACATAATGTATTATATGATGTCAATCAAGAGGAACTTTTAATTAAAAATACTTAACCTGCAATATGGTGCACAGAGCGCCCATCTTTAAGTTGTCTGATCTGTTTATCTGGTGGGATACTTTATTGACATGCCTAAGTTTCACTATCAAATGATCCTAGCTTATATGGTTGGGGGATTAGAACTACATGGTACAGCTTCTTGTCCAAATCTAACAAGCAAAGTACTGCAGTTCAGACAATCTGATGGATGGTTTAGGGGCCATATACATCCATTATTGGACCCTTATGAATTTACTGGATCACCCATATGTGGACCCATTTATACAGTTAATGGACCTGAGAAATGGTTTTGAAATGGCATTAGATGTCTGTCCTAGCATGGAACTTATTTCATATTTTGAAAGCCAAGGTACTTAATTAACATGAAGCTAATCACTGGTTCTCTCTCATGCAGATGGTGTTTTCTTGATCTTGATAACGCCTCTGTAGATGATGGTTGCTGCAATCTTATGATGAGGAGTGGAAAGCCCAGTAGCTTGAAGATGGTAGAAGCGATCAAGTTCCCACCTGCCAAGAAATCCCGAAGAGAAAGGAACCGAGAAAAAATCCCCACCGCTGCTAATTCAAGTGAGATAATGGAACAACAGATTTGGAAAGAATTCCCTGAGGACCTTTTTGAAGCTGTCATTGCGAGACTCCCCATTGATGCATTTTTTCGATTTCGATCAGTGTGCCGGAAATGGAACTCCTTATTGTCCTCTCACAGTTTCTCTCAACAGTGTGCCGAAGTCCCACAGGCCCATCCCTGGTTCTACACCATCACCCATGAAAATGTAAACAGTGGAGCCATGTATGACCCTTCGCTGAATAAATGGCACCACCCGACCATTCCTGCTCTGCCTACCAAGACAATCATTCTCCCTGTGGCTTCAGCTGGTGGTCTTGTTTGCTTCTTAGATATTGGGCACCGGAACTTCTTCATCTGCAACCCTCTGACTCAATCATTTAGAGAACTACCAGCAAGGTCAGTTCGGGTCTGGTCACGTGTGGCAGTGGGGATGACTTTAAATGGGAGTTCTGCCACCAGTGGCTACAAGATCCTGTGGTTAGGATGTAACGGTGATTATGAGGTTTATGATTCAGTTAGAAACAGCTGGACCCGTCCAGGAAACATGCCTTCAAACATTAAGCTGCCACTTCAATTGAACTTCCGCTCTCAAGCCGTGTCCATTGGTGGGATACTGTACTTCATGCGTGCTGAGCCGGACGGAATCATATCATATGACATGGCTAGCGGTGTTTGGAAGCAGTATGTGATCCCTCCACCTCCCCATCTGACGGACTACACACTTGCAGAGTCCGGGGGCCGGATCATTCTGGTGGGGTTGCTGACAAAGAATGCAGCCACATGCGTATGCATATGGGAACTGCAGAGGATGACTCTGTTGTGGAAGGAGGTTGACAGAATGCCAAACATATGGTGCTTGGAGTTTTACGGAAAGCACGTACGAATGACATGCTTGGGTAACAAGGGATTGCTCATGCTGTCATTGAGGTCGAAGCAGATGAACCGCCTGGTCACCTATGACGTGTCTAGCGGGGACTGGAAGAAAGTGCCAGGGTGTATGCTTCCACGTGGGAGGAAGCGGCAGTGGATTGCGTGTGGTACAGCGTTCCATCCCTGCCTGACTGCTTTGGCCTGATTGCTTGCTTGCTCAACTGGGCATCAGCAATAAGGTATATGGGCCGTTTCTCCCCCTTTTTTAATTTCTCTAGTGCAGATCATCTGTAATCGTTTTGTTTCATGGTCTTTTGATATGTTGGTAACTGTAAAACAGCAATGGTGATGGAGCCTTATCCATACATTCCTCACTAGTGCACTGAAAGAAGTTGATTGCAGAAGATCAAAGTTTAGAACTGAGTTCTACAATATACTCTTGTAAGAAACTCTCTATTTACATGCATATTATGTTGTGCTAAGATTGGGATTTAAGAAAATATAAGCCTCTGTGTAGAGAAGTTATATTTGATACAGTACTCCACTTAAGTTAGCCCGTGCACCGGATGGCAGGATCTGGTCTGAGCTGTCATGGATAGGTCACTGGGGGTAACAGGCTATCTTTTCTCCTACAATGTTATGGTTTCAAGTCCAAGATGCCCCGCTGCTCGAGGGTCAAAAAAAAAAAAAGAAAGTAAAAGGAGACATCTTCCTGAATATCGACAATTTCAACCCATCTGTTTGTAGGTTGGTTACTAGTGGGAGAATGGTTGAGATCGCCTGACCATCAAGATTTACCCAAGAAACACTCCTGAATATCTCATATTGTTGGGTATTGACAAACGAGTTCTGAGAAACCAAATTGGGCGTGTTGCTGGTAGTGGATCTGACGGCGGTTATGGTGTGAGATTTTTGATCCCTCACTAAAGTGGAAAGTCTCGTTGGTGAAGAAAGTGACTTCATCAATGCGGTTATGGAATTGTCTTGTCAGGGAAAATTGGTGGCTAAATCCCCATGTGGCCTGAAAATGCTAGGTTAAGTTAGTTTGCCACTGTATTAGATTTAAAGAAAAGGAAAAGTTTTTAAAAATCGGGTCATCAAGATCTAGAACACGGTCTAGTCTAGCGGCCCAAGTGTGCTGCCTTGGTGTTTTTTTTTTTTTTTCTTTCTCTACCCCCACTTTTACGAGACATGAATTATTTTGTGCTAAATCACACTCATGCTGTTCTATCGAACAACCAATCAAATCCATCACCGCGTGTCGTGGGCATCTTCTCGTCGTAGTAGTAAGGCAAGGGACAACATAGTGGGCCAATTTTATGATACATCCAAATTATCTATATATTTGGGACCCCCTTTTAAGTATGATAGATCAATCGATTTTTTATATGTTCAAATGGATTGGACCGTTGGATCAAGAGTCAAAATTTTTTTCTTTTAATATCACCATCATCCAAGCCTTATCCTGACTAAATATTTTTTCCTTTTATATAAAGCCGTTAAATTTGTGGGTCAAGGATGAAGGGGTTAGAGGCATGCGATTGACCCAAACTTGATATATGGGCCCATTCAAGATGTCTATTTTCATCTCCAAGGCCTATGATCAGTGAGGCCCTAAGTAGGCCCCATTAAGTATGCCCCCGTGACCAGTGGGGCACTAGGTGGACCACATTAAGTTAGTCTCTATCCTATGGTGAGAGAAGGACGCACATGAATGCCCCGACCCCCCACACATTCTAATCTAATAAAGCGTCGTTCATTTGTTGCGTGTTGCTTGGAGGCTCTAAATAATGGCCGAAATAAAAAGGGAAACTCTACGAATAACATACGACAACCATTGATAGCCTTCTTCATTTCTGGAAAAGAAATCAGTTATCATCCAAAAGAGAGTGCAAAAGGCTAAAAAGCCTATAAGAGAAAAAAAACTCAGCCCGGCAAAGAAAAGAAACTAGAATCCATTTAGCTCGGACCATGCAAATGAAAGAGAACTAAATAAATTCCTTCAAACATAAACCTATTGTTCAGGGGCACAGGTGTGTAAATAGCGTGCGTGTTTCTAAATATCTATGGAGAAAGTTTAGCTAAAGTCTTGAATCTCACGAGGGTAAACAAAAAGCTAATAAGCCACATCTGCATGAAGAAACAATCATTTATAACATCTGCCACAACATTAAAATTTCCAGATCCAGTAATGATACAGGATCTGCTGGTCATTGCCAATTCAAGGATTAAATGAGCATATCATCATCATCATCATCATCATCATCATAAATTGAGAAATCCTGTTTTTCAATCCATTAGATGCAAAGGGAGACCCGCCTTGATCATATTCCGTGAAAAGATCAACATGGACAGCTCTCATACATTCAATCTAGACTGCCATTTTATGGTACTGGTTCGATGATGTAAGTATCAACGTCATTCATAATGCCAATATGTAGTCTAAACACCAACCAAAAGTTAAATTAGGCAAAGGAGATACAAGATTGCAAAATTTAAGCAAAAAATATCCCAGAATATTGAAAAGATCCACGAAGTTATCAAGGTACCATCTTTAGCTGGTGTAAACTAGCTTATCTGACCAAATGAAAAAGGCTGAGTGTCCAAAATGGAAACAGCCAATATCTTACAAAACTACTGTTTAATTTTTAAAAAAAAAAAATCTAATTCTCTCCCCACTTCTGAAGACAACAGAATTTGACTTGAGTGCTTCCACCATTTCTGAATCCTGCCCCTCCCGCGTGGCTTTGCCTGCCAAGTGTGAATAAGATGTAGTCATGTTTGATCATGGATGAGCGCAGTGTAGATCTTGTATCAAAACTCTAAATGCATGGCAAGGCAACTACAACCACTAAATCATCATTTGGGAAAAATGAAAAACAAAAGTGAGCCTTCAATTTGCAGCTTTTCATAAGTGTATAATGGGCATATCAACAACAGCACTAGTTATGTTGTAACTGTTCTTTGTTTTGGTTTTGGCATAACAACAGCACTAGTTGACTGTAAAAAGTAAGATACCCGTACCTGCATTACTAACCAAGTTAGACAAGATATGCTACACTCTGCTGAAGATCTAGAACTGCTTGCAACAATGGTACGTATTGATCCAGACAGGCAACATCACACAACTATGAAGTGGGCAAAGTCGGCAACTATGAAGGGGGCTTTTTTACTCAGAAAATCCTCATTACTAGGGTTTTGCCTGGGGAATGGCATTTTGGTTGTGCTAATCAACTCAAGGTTGAAGGCAGTACTCATCTAAAAGAGGGTTTTTGGATACTCACCCACCCCTACACCTAACCCAAGTCATTAACCATTATTGCTTCGACCAGATATCGATCCCCACATGGTTTTATTTTATGTGGAGAGGGAGGTGCCTCACCACCGAGGATAGATATTGTGAAGAAATCACTTCTCGCCTAGATATGCACATCTACATGAAGAAATCATAAATTTCCATTCTCTTATAAGCAAAATAAGATGTTTAATTTTATTATTTATTTGTTTAGAGTGATAAGTTATAAAGGATGTGGGAGTTAAATAGTGTGGATAGCAATTCACCTAGATCTATACATTTACGTAAAAAATCAAGAAATTTCACTCTTACGAGCATGCAAAATTTAGTTTGTTATTTATTTGTTTAAAGTGATAATTTAGTAAGAAAACAGGAGTTATGTAGTGCATAGATCTATAGTTTCTCACCACAGGTTGTTTCGGTGACATGTGCAGCACACTTTATTAATCTCATGATAAGGGGACAATAGCACACTGTATTAATCTCATAATAGGGGACAATAGCAAAATGATAGAGGTTCAAGACATTAAAAAAAAAAAAAAAAGAGGGGAAGCCGATAACAGGGTTGATTTATAACCACCACTTTACAACTGACCTATGAAGATTCACACAAAACTGTGAGCCACTGAAATCAGGGATAACAAGATTTGCAATTATTTATAGCCACCAGTTCACAACAGACCTATGAAGATTCACAGAGAACCGTGAGCTAATGAAACCAGTGATAACAAGATTTACTATGATTTATAAACCACCAGTTTACAACTGACCTAAGAAGATTCACACAGAAAAGTGAGCTACTGAAACCAGGGATAACAGGATTTTATATAGCATACTTTATGTCCCTATAGAGTCTCAGCAGTTACAAGGTGGCTGTCACGCAAATGTTCTCCTGCACGTACTTTATGAGCTCTACTTTCATTAAGGACCCTAAATACCCTCTAGAAAAATCGGCAACTCTTCTGGTTATCGAAAAGGGTTTTAGAACAAGGCCAAGAAAATTACCTATTCAGTACTATGGGTTATGTTTATGATTATATAGATTGGGCTAAGCTTTCCATGAAAAAAGATATCAAACGAAAAAAAGATATGGTGGATAATATAAGATGATGTGGAAAATTATTGACAATAGATGGAACAATCAAAAGAATCAACAAAATTTCTTGGTGCAACTCTCAGCCAAGTCGGGTTGATATGACCTGACTCACTGACTCGGGCTGGGTTTTTAATCACTAATTCCAAGGAATAGGCACACATGCAACTATCCTACCAATAGGAGATTTTCACAATATGCAATGCTCGCATACAAATATTGAAATGTTGGGCTATTTCTCATTATCCTCCTTTAGCGACTTAGACCATATAGCCTGCAAGTATATAATCTGAGGGACTTGTGGTCTATCCGTTTCTGAAAATGGTGAATGAGAAGCCCTGGTCACCACACCCTGATGTGTAAAATATGAGAAAAAAGGTCGCTTCCTAATGCTTCAAGGAAAGTAACTTAAACAGGTCTACCCCCAAAACAGTCAATTTCTTCCGAGTGGTAGGGCCACTGCCTCCATTCCCACCATAAATAGGCAATGAAATGCATCTCACAATAAGTTCTTGGTCACAACAAATAGATACATAAGAAGCCATCTGATGACACCAATATTATGACATTACACTCCATTTGGTTCCCAAAAAGTAACCCAAAGCAAATGAAAAAAATAGGGTAGAATGAAAGCACCACTAACCACAATAGATACCTACAAGTGGTACTCACCCTCCTCCAAACCACTCTCAAGGCCCTTAGGTCAAATTCTTTGCAATCTACATTAACACTCACTAAATCGATTGAAGTAATTAGTAATTTTCAAGTATTGTACCATATTCTTGAACTGATGCAATAAAACATGCAACGCCAGTATCTATAGACCAATCAATTTAAACACGCACAAGTTCTCGAGAACTGCACAAGAGATTTCCAAGCATACTCCATAATTATGAAAGGGTCAATATAAGTCATCTGCATGGATACTTCCATTCCAACATCGGCAATGAAATTTTTTTTCTTTAATCTTAATCACCACAATTCCAATCAACAGACAACTAAAATAATGTAATAAAGAACAACTACACATTCTAGGGAGAAAAAAAATTGATCAAATGGCTATAAACCATGATTGCCAAGAGACCAAATACCATTAATTTTGGATTGCTCCACATATATTAGAGCAATCCACATATATTAGAGCAATGAGCAGAGCTCTACGGGGCGATAGCATACAATTTTTTATTTTTTATTTTTTATTTTTTATTTGTATGAAGTGATCTACTCACATCTTATATTGGCTCTTTCTGTGTGTATTGTAGAGCTTAATATGCAGGTGATTGGCTAAACCATAGTTTTCAAACCAGGCGTGTTCACTAGGAACCAGGCCAGCCCAGTTAATCTGGTCACGTACTGGGTGATCTTGGGCTTCAAGCAGTATGATGCGAAAAAAAGGGACTCTGGGGTTTCTTGTAGGAGAAGATTCTTCCAACCCCAAATCATCGAAAGAAGAGAAGAAGATGGATTGAGATTGAAATGATTACCTAACCAGATCCGACAATGATATTGTTGATGGGGATAAAGACGAGCTTCACGAAAAACCCAACGAACCCCATCACAACGAATCCGATCGCCGTCCTGACCGCGACCTTGGTGAATTCTGCAATGCATAGAGAGAGATCGACTTAAGATTTCAAAGATAGGATCAAAAGAGAAGGAGATAGTAATAGATCGATCTTATTCTGACCTTTCCGATCGGGTTTGTGGCATCTCTTGACAAGGCGAACGCTGTCCTTGGCGAACTCTCTCAAGGGATCGACAACTGAATCTACGGCATCCATTTCAAATTCAATTCGAAGAGAACGAGAAGAAAGAAGAAGAAGAAGAAAACCCTAGATCTAGATCTGGATCTCGACGAAAACGAAGATGGCAAACACAGACTCTGATTTTATAAAGGCGACTGGTTCCTCTGTGCAGCTATTACACGAAATCGTGTAATTCTTTTGCTGCTCGAACTCCATTTGTAGGGCCCAGTAGGGATCATCTGGACCGCACTTTAACCCTTCAAAATTACATATTCTTAAGTTTCAGCTCAAAATTAACATAATTAAGAGTAGGTCCCACTATATCATTGAGCAAAAGGACGAGACTCAAATTTAGAAATAAGTGATTTTAAGCTTTTAAACATAAACTGCTTTGAGTAGCTTTTTTTTTTCGTAATCTCTTTTTCGAAAGCCATTTAATGATTTCGTTCTCTGTTGCTACTTTTCTTTTGGCACGACCATCCTAAAGAAGACGATGAGGAAGACATATTTAGATGGTTATCAAACACTCAATTATAAAATAAAAACTTTTTTTTTTTTATAATTTTACCAAACAGTCTAATTATAAATTTGAACTTAAAAAAATTAAACATTTTATTTTAGACCTTAATTTAATTAGCTCTTATTAAATAGAATAGAGTTACCAAACAGGGCCTCAAACTTTTTAAGCAAAGATTTATCAAAAATCTTGTTATTATGCATAATGTCTCAATAGGCAAGGTTATCATTATCATTATTATTATTATTATTTTGTAAAAAATTACATGAAAAGGTTCTAGTTGGCAAACCAGAAAATGAGTTCTCTCATCGGATGAAATTTCTAAAAGGATGAGAAAGCAGATTGAAGGCATCATGGTTCTGGAGGGTTTTGATGAATTGAAGGGCTTGATGAAGTGGCAGAGGGGAGAAGTTTTCCTAATCAAACTTATAGGTCCATCAAATAAACTATGCTTATTGAATCCATCGGTCTAGATGGACGTAAAAGTTCTTAGTTCTCACATAGAGGGTAACTAACTTGGGTTCAATTATGCAAGGTGCATCTGAAAGTGTGTGCCACCTGTTTCTCATTCCGGGGAGAAGTTTGGATTCATATCCAAATCCATTATCATATAACACACCCATATACGGAGCCTGGATTTGTGCCCGGGCTCTGGCACGACTCTCGGCTGGGATCCAACGGCTCCCATGGGAGTCGTGCCAGAGCCCGGCATTTGTAGAATTTTTCTATTATTTTACATGAACAAGATGCTTCAAGAGTCACGTCTACAAAGCTTGGGCTACACTGCCATTTTGAGAGCCTGCAGCTTTTAATCATCATTTGATTGTTTCAAAAGCAACACAACTGTACGATTCCCATCGTTTGGAAAGCCCATTTACCATCTGAGGTAACGAACTAATCTTCCACCAATGGGAAGGTAAAGAAGTTAATTTTGATAAATGAGTCACCCAAGCCCATAGGCCTGTTTGGATCCTCAGAACCCTGTTGCGCTGGACTTGGTTTACCTATAACTAATTATCTGTTATCTCCTTTTACCTGCAAAGAACGAAACTGTCTCAGGTAACTTGAGTTATCCAAAGGCATTAACCCCCATTTACTTGTTAACTCAGTTACCAGCACTCAGATTACAAAGATCCAAATGGGGTCCTTAGGAACTGTACATTTCCTGATTCCCAATTTCTGTACTTGGGGGTCCCTTATTGTTGATGAATGCCATAAAATGTGATGAGCAACCCTTGTGGTATGATAATCCTAAAAAAATCCCCAGATTGGAAGATTATAATTCTGTGTCCGGCAGCCAACAGAAAGAAGTTAAAAGGAACATGTCAATACTTGAAGCAAGTCCTAAAAATCTTGCATTACAGGATCTCTGAAATCATTCAAAAATCCAACTTAAGTTGGGCATCCACAAACAGCCAGTTGAAAAAAAGGAAGCCAATACTAGAAAAGAGTAAAAGATGAAAAGAACTGATCGTCGATTCTGTTTGTCGTATTTTTCTGAACATCCACATTTACGGTGGAACCCATCAGTTCAAATTTCCAAATCACCTTGGCCAAATTAACAGCTTAGGAAGTGGACAAACACTTCCCTTTGCTCTCATACAAGGACATTTAATATGGTTTAATCATCATGACCACAGTAAAAGAACATGGGATACATCTGGACCATCCATCAGTTTGACCTACCGAATTTGGATCACAACCCAAAAATCACGTCAAACATCCTTAGTGTACAATCAATACAGAAGACCCTTTTGCTCACTGATTCTGGTGTTCGGACTAGAATTTAAGTACCACTATATTTCAAGGAAAATAGATAATATGTTCCAGGAACATTCAATCAACGTGATTCTGGCTGTGGCCTATTCATGGTCGATCCCACTAGATGGAAAGCATAGATTATCTGAACCGTAGTCACATTGGCTTCACAATAGATGGACCAGGTAATGGACAGTAAAGGAAAAAGAAGAAAAAAGAGCACAAATTCAGCCTCACATATATATCAAGAAAACTGAAAAAAGCAGCTACCCATTGAAACAAAAAAACGAACCAACAGAAGGTGCAGTGACATATGAAAATAAGCATTCAACTCGGTGTAACACTGTCAGTTTGCATTGAGTCATGCTTCTTATTTCGCTGAACAGACCTTGGGAGAAATGAGAAGCCACGAGCATGACGACGACCAAAGCTAACAGCAGCAGGTGAGGAGTCAGATGTGCTTAACTTCGATACAGCAGACACAAGGTCATCAATCTTTCCGTCCACTTCCATCTCGATTTCTTTTGACTCCTTAGAGTTGACTTGTTTACGCTGATGAGACTTTTGGCGTTGTTTCTTAGAGGGCTGTGCCTTCTTGAAAAATTCAAATGATGTCGGGAACTTATGCTTATCTATGAGATGTTGTTGTCGACTTTTGTAGCTCTTCAGCTTCACCTCACAGCCCTCCACTAGACATTCGTACTTTCCAGACAAAGAAAGCAAAAATTTAGAGAGAGCTCATAATGATGGAAAGCATTCTACACTAACACCAAGACATTTCTTGTTTTTCCTTCTTTATGCATCCAGTGGACAATTTTCATTCGTTTAGCACCAAATGATGAATGCAAGGAGAGAAGATAATTATTAATAAGAAAGGAAATTTCTAGCACTTCAGAATGTTCTATCAATGTGCCTCTAGAAACTGAGGCTGGTGGGATGCATCTCCAAAATGACATTTCTAGATTTCACATTGAACCTATAGTGTTCCATTTGCTGATATGAGGTGGTAAATATGGACATTAGGATACTTCCTACTGTTGTTCCTTATTTTAGTCTTGCCTACACTGCATAGCAAAGAATGTAAACTGTAACCACTAACCATTCCACTAGAAACACTGTTCTCTGCATGACTAGTGGTATGTCTAAAAGCACATAACGCTGGGATACATGCTGTTGTGAAGATAATATCACCAGGCCAAGTCAACTCATAATCCCAGTGCCACACGGAAACACTCTAGCCATATGTGCTGATAGCAAATGTGGGAGAAAGGAAAAAGGCAGTGTTTTCTGATAATTACTCATGAATAATGATGACCTCGTGCAGAAAGTAAAAAAAAGACCAGATATGGTTTCCAATATCCAAGCACTACACACAAATGGTATAAAAATAACTATACATTTTGCCAAAATATTCAAATTTTGACCTGTTTGATGGGTCAGGTTGACCTGATAATCTCACAAACATGCGACCTGGATCTGGATTAGGACCCAGTTTTAAGGACCATTGGTACCAGATCTGATTTCAGGATGTCAAATCATCTAATAAGGTTGGGGTCCAGGCTAGCCATCTTGTTTGATCCTGCATATTGTTATTTAATGTTTATTAAGATCATCATCGTCATCACAGGCAATCTTAATGCTTATTAAGGAGTATGAAATATAAGACAACCTTAGTAGAACATCATAAACAGATAGGTGTATATTAGTTGCTATCAGCTGGGGCAGCAGTGCATTTATGTATTGGGTGCATTAGTAAGGCATGGATTGAAATCCATATCAAGCAAATTGGATCCGATCCCACTATCTAGATGGGTCAAATAGAAAACTAATCTGGTTTAGACTTTAGATCCTTTAATCAGAGAAAGCAGTTTCTCTTATTGGTTTGGTTTTAGGTTGACCCTGATCTGACCCATTTTAGAGACCAGACGAGCTAGTCTGTTTGTTTTTATCTTAAAATATATGTGCACGCTCGCATGCATGACCATACAAACTTTAATACAATAAAGCAAGATAAAATATAACACAGCATGCACACACCTAGTGTGTAAGTGTATGGAAGTTAGACCTCATTACATATTCGCAGATGAGCATCCTGTCCAACAGGATTATTGGATTCAATGCATTCATAAACAAGATGGAAGCTAGAGTGTCCACATGCACTAAAATAGAATATGAACAATTGCACCAGAAACACACATGCACAAGCATCCTGTACAAAAAGTTGGCAATACATGCTTCAAGAGGTTAAGAATTACCATAGCAAACCCACGTGCAACTTTTGCCTGAAAAAAAGAATCATGTGCTTCGGAGACATGTATGCTCAGCAATCGTGAAGTTGGGTAGACTCTCGAGCACACAGAACAAGATGCAGTGTGCCGAGCATGGTAGTGATCTTCAAAATCATCCAAAGAATTCAGCTGTGCACCACAACCAACAATGGGGCAAGATACATTCCTGTCCAATAAAAATTAAGTCTTTTCATATTCCAGAAGCAAGGAAACAATAGTCAATTTCCAAGGAAAATCAAGTATGATAAAGAGATCAAGCTTATCATGAACAAGGATATAATCAATCTTCTCATGCCTTGAATAAGTACAAGTGAGGCCATGTTCTGGTGATTCACATATGATGAACCTCACATTAAATTCACCTCAGAGGGACAGTCTTAAATTTTCAATTGATGGTATACAAGCAGATGATTCATACATGAAATAGAGCATTGCCCAGTGCCCACATTGGATATATAAATAGGCAAACATTTCGTAGATAGGACCATCCAATTTGGGCTATTTTTTAAGCATGACCTATCAAAACAGGTCCATGAGATAACTTTCTGGATCATCAGCCATGGCCCACATGTGTAAACCCACAGCCTGGAAATCAAATGATTTCTCTTAGACGAACAGAAAAGGCATTTCTATAAACCAACGTGGCATCAATTAAGTTGCAGTGAGTCCCTTTCACTTAGAGGGCATACCAAGGTCTGTGTCCCCTGGAGTACTAGTTAAATTGCCACAATGATATGATGTAACAGGCTCCAGTCTGCCTGAATTAAGTTTGTACTTGCTGGAAAACACTAAAAATATTATGGCTAGCGTTTACTATAAGCATTCTGCCAAGTTCATCAGAATTCTTCTGTATGGCCAACGTATTCCAAGAAGATGATATAAAATCTTTACATAGTTTGAGTATTGGGTACTCGTTTACCTATTCCTCATATACATCAATGACTACCTGAAGTTAACCCTTCTCGAGCAGGGTTTTAGAGGAGGAGAAAGAGTTTGGAGAAAAACAGAGGAATGGTCATCCAACCCTCATTATGACCAGCCCTAACACTTTATTTATATTATTCACCATTTTCATAGATTACAAAAAAGAAACCCTTTCTCACCAAAGTTTTTGACAATTACAAATTAGTCCGTAATTATTAAAAAAAAAAAGAGCCAAATAAGCCCCTAGCTGATTCTCAATAGGGCAGTGAGCTAATACCATGGTGGATGACTTAGCCAAAAGGGGGTGAATAGGATTAATCCATTGGTAGCTTCTATTATGGTTATTTTTTTTTTTTTTTTTTTTTGGGTATAATGATCTTATACCCATCTTTCTTTGTGGGAGGTCATTGTTTTTTGTTATAATTATTTTGACTTCTTAATAAATCTTGTGTTTCTCCTGTAGAATACCACTGACTGGGCACTTGAAATTCTCATGCTCTTCGTTTTTCAATATATTGTAAACTTTATTAGAGCTATAAGTGGAGCAGATTAAGGCACGATATTTCAATAAAATGAAGCAAATATCAAGCAGCTGAGGAGACTTCCGGGAATCAATACAAAGTAAAAAAAAAAAATGGAACAACAGGATCAAGCCCATGGAGAAATCTTTCAGAGAAGGATATTCAGCAACAATGTAAGGTCAATTGACCAATGGGTCTCACAGAGGTGAAGTATGAAGTGTGTGTGTGTGCGCGCGCGCGTGTGTGGTCAATTGAGTAATTGACCAATGGGTCTGACAGAGGCAAGCATCATTTAGGTGTATAAAAAGTGTTGTGTGTGTGTCTTGCATGTGTGGATTTCTTGCGACTTCAAAGTGAAGTTCCCACTAGATTTGTCGTGCTAAGTAGTTCTTCAAATACAACATTATTCCAGATGAAGAAAAAGTGCTAGTGGCACCTTTTCATCTATAGAATAAGGCCATTGACATAGATTGATGTGGAGTTCATCCATGCTGGGCAGAAGGCAAATTGTTTTGTGAACTCTTTGGCAAAACAAGGAGTGGAGGGATCTTCTCCATTGCTCGTTCCTTTTATGTAACTTATTGTTTCTCTGTCCTTTATAGGTGGGATTGTTTTTCTCCATGGTCCTTTTATTTCATTGTTTTTGTTACTTTTCTGGTGTAAAACTCTTATACCTTTGTAGCCCAATGTTTTCATTGGGTTTTTGTGTTTTCCTTCCTCTTTTTTTTTTTTAATGAAAGTGGTTTTCCTTCCTCATTTTAATGAAATATCTGTTCTTAGAGATCAAAGAAAAGAAGGCTGTCAAATAGTTTCAATGGCTAAAAAGCGTGATTGAACCTCTGACTTGGGAGAAATTTACTATGGCACTGTGTTCTTGAGTTGGCAACCAAACTTGACAACATTGTCGGGTTTTATCCAAGTTGAGGCAAACTACGGTTGTTCGGACCATATATCAAGTTACATTTGAAACACAAAGAATGGATGCTATAAGCCTATAATTTTTATTTTTTTTTAATCCATTATTGATAAATGAAGCACACCAAATCTTGACATTCTAGATTTATAGAACTGTATTTTCTATATTTTAGATTATTTTTTGCTATTTTTTTCATTTTTTAGATGTTATTGGTCCTAGGGTGATTCAGTCAAGTCCCATAAACTTGACCCAGTTGATATGACTTGTGTGTTCAAGTCACCCCTGAGTCGATTTTTAAAACCTTGCTCTTTTTTTCTTCCTTCTCTAAATATTAATCTAAATTCTTTTCAATTTTTTTTTTTTTTTTGACAACAAATTCTTTTCAAATTGAAAACTATTGAGCCAATCCAGTGGTTGCTCAATGGTTAGGCATCTCCCAATTCACAGAAAAACCCATAGATCAATCCCCGGTTGTGTTGGTGAGGGACTTGGGTGGTTGTGGTGGGTGGGTGGAGGGATGGGGTGGGGTGGCTGGATGGGTGGGCATGTAAATATTTACCATGACAAAAAAAATAAAATCATATTCTAACATAAATGAAGTAGAATTAGTTCAAAGTCGTAACATTACCCACATATAGCAAAAATCAAATGGGCGAACCATGAGGCTTTGGGCTTTTAGAGATGAAGTGCAGAGCAAGGATCAAATACATTTTGAAGATTTTGCGAGGATTGGTACACAACTTGGAAGTAGGACTGCAACTTCCTTGTTGTTTTCATTACCAAAAAGAAAAAAGATAAGGACCCAAACACAAGATCAACCAAAAAACCCTTCAGAGATTCCAATTAATTATTATAAAAAAAGGATGAAAATCCATAAGAAAAACCTTCAGACACTATAATTGTAGAATTATGGACTAAAATGACAAAAAAAAAAAAAAAGGGCAAAAAATTGTAAATTGTTTTTTTTTATAAACATACCAGTTTTCTGCATCTTCCATGTAATGAATCTGATGCCTTTCATCTTCAGTTAAATCCAAAGCAACCTGAGCACAAAATAAAGAGAGCCCTCAGTTACATTTTACTTGTATAAGCAAACAGTGCTCAAGTCTTCAAACAAACTATTGAATCTGACAATATCACCTAGTTCGAAAAGATCAAGCCACACACAAATGGCTAGTCATATATACCAAGAAACAATTAATCAGATTTTTAAGTCAACAAGGAAAAAGAACTGTGATATGGTAACAGCTACATAATTTCTTGATGCATCTATATGTTGGTGAGTTCACAACTCAGGTGTGGGAACCATGATCACGTATTTTTTATATACAGTGGAACCACTTCTCCCTTTTCTTTTTTCTTTTTTTTTTTTTTTTTTTTGCTTTTAATAAATAGCCATATTTCCTGTGTCACATGATATCTAAATGACAGAAATTTGGATTCATTAGATTGGTCACTCAAGTACCTTTCAAAAGACAAGTTTGTGCATTTATTACTAGCATTGGCGAAGAACAGAAGTAGTGCATTTGGGTAACCAATCTAATGGAAAGGTATTTTTTTTATGGGATGTAGTGCATTAGTGGAATTTTAGTCTCATGATCATTTATTATGATTGAGAATTAGGAATTAGGAGCAAAGCATCTTTTGTTGGATTAGATGGTTAAGATTGAGTGTGAGTTAATTCATCCATAGCTTCCTGGATTCAATTACGAGAAACCCCTGTTGAAGGGAATTTTACAAATGTGTTTTCATGCGGAGAGCTTCAGCCCTGAAGAAAATCACCTTGCAGAGGATTTCTAAACATAAGATATTGAAGACTTAGAGATACTTCACCTGGGCCTGAAACCAAACATTCCTTCTGGTGGGTTTCTAGTGTTTATTCAGTTTGGATCTCTTTCTACTTGTTACAGCGATTCCAAACCAAACGTTGTTTCTTAGATTTTGGATCAATAGTAGTAGACCTGAATCTCTAAAGGGTATCTGGAAGAGTCTCGACCAGAGCAGTGTGTAAGATTTACTCACTAAGAGACTTTTAAACTGAATGTAAACAAGACCACCACATCTGTTATGACAGTTCTACGCATGAGCTAGCATTGTGCAACTTTTGCCTCTGTGTTTGTTTTCTATTGATATGTTCTGTGTTGGATTAAAAAGCTACCGCTATCATGACATGGGTCATCAGCCAATCAAGCTACCTATAACCGCCAATTACATAAAGTGAATACACAAGTAACCCATACATCTTCACAGGCCAAAATCTCTGCATTTCCTCTTATCAAACAGAGGCATCTATAGAACCAGAGGTTGCAAGACATATACAGCTGAGCAAAAATCGCAATTTGGGGCGGTGCAATAGGCCATTAGGTCTATAAAAGAAACCCAAACCAGCATTCTAACAGATCCAATCTTCTGTCTTCCGCCCCAAAATCGGAGCTTTTGCTCACCCGGATCGCAATTTATGCTTCTGTCACTTGAACACAATCATTTCCAGGAACAATCACATTCCGTAGAATCTGAGCAATGTAATTACAGTACTTATACCATTACTTTAAAAGAGAGAGAGAGAGAGAGAGAGAGAGAGAGAGAGAGAGAGAGAGAGAGAGAGAGACCTGTTTTGCAAGAAGTTCTCTTTCAAGATTTCCTGGTGCGAAAAAAGGGGCGTTGGGCTCGAATCGTCGACGAACTGAGACCCAGTATGGAAACCCTAATCCCCCTTCTCCTCCTGCATCGACTGCCATTGCTGCTGCTTCTTCGTCTTCTTCTTCCTGCTCCTTTTACAAGAACCGTTTGATTTGAATGAGAGAGAGAGAATGAGAAACGCTGCTGCGGTGCTCTGAAACGTTACGGATCGGTTCGTGTCTTTTAAAACGGGGATTCGTGAATGAAGGATGCCTGCTCCCACTTAACTGTTATGCTTAGTCGAGCGACTAGATAAGAATAGCTCTGGTTCCTCACACGTGACAATTAGGCATGTGCGAGGGACATTCTTTCTTCATATTATTTGAAAGGGATTGCCCTTTGTCTCAAATATTACGACATCCTCGTAATTCTCTATGGAAGTGGAGATTTAAGAAGTATCACAAGTGCTTTTAAAAAATTTCATATCACTTTTGTGGATTTTGAGCCTTCGGCAGTGAGATTTAGCAGGAAGTTGTGTCGCCACAGATTGGTTACTTCTTATATCTCAAATGTTGAGATTGGGATGTTATGGCGTCTTTGATTGCTTGTTGCCTGAGCGGTGGACAGTGTATTTTACATTTTTAATTTGCTGATTTTAAAATTCATTAATCTGTGTAATAATGGGGTATGCACCATTTGGAGCTTCTAAGACTAACTTTGGGTTTCTAGAGTTCCTTTTCTATATATTATTCTTTTAGAAGAAATGAAGAACTAACTTACTCTTCAAAAAAAAAAAAAAAACCTAAAAAAAGATTCTCAATTTCGGCCTTGGGAAAAGCCACATCAGCTTATTGGGGATCATTTGTGGATGTGTCCTTTCAAAAATACATAATATGTGCATTTTCAATAAACGGTATCTCTTGGGCCAAACATGTGCATTTTCAATAAAATGTCTCTTGGGCCCATTTGTGTAGGATATAACCCGACTCAAATAGATGCCTTCCAACTCTATAAATTAAGGTCATTTTAAAGTTTATATATAGTATTCAAAATGAGCATAAATGCATATAAATTCTTTATTTTATATATGCTAACATGGATTAAGCGATGAAATGTTTGGTTTTCATAATTTTTTGGTTCAATTGAATTTTTTAATTAGTTCGTTATAAATAGATTTATACGAATGTGATATTAGTTTTAGTAGATTTATACGAATGTGATATTAGTTTTACTATATTATTCAGGTTTTAACATGTGCGATGCACAGGGGCTTCATGCTAGTGTTTGAAAATCTATAGCCATGAGCGGGGTGTAGAAATAAGTTATAAAAAAGTCCGAATCTGGTGAGAGAAAACCCCACATTAAGTGGATCATTCAGGGTCCGCCACGTTAAGCACGTGGGCAACTTGTCATGCATCCGCTCCCCGTGGTAACATGGCCGGCCCTGAGTGATCCACCCACAATCACCAAAAATGAGGTCACTTAGAGGATCCTGATTCATTATAAAAGTTTCTTTCAGATCTCAAGAAACTCGGGGTCCCGCCTTTGCTACCAGTATCCAAGAGGAAATTTTCTTTCAAATGTGAAACAAACTTAATGATATTGTTAGTGGACTTCTTTCTATTTGTGGAGAAGTTCTTAGGTCCTTTTGTTGTTTAGCCTTTTATTGTCTTGTGTAATATTAATTAAAAAAAATAATGATTTTAGATTGGTGGGTTGACAAGTGAAATCCCTATGAACTTATTTGTGAGATGAGAGAATTGTACCGTTTGTGTATTTTTGTTTTTAATGAGAGACAGGAATCATGCCTTCCAACTCTTTTAAAATAAACAAAAGTCTTTTCTATTAAAGAAAATCACTACATTTGTTTCTATGTATATACAGATTTATGTAAAATATATTTCCATATTTGTCAAAATACCATTTTCACATGAGTAAATGAGTATATTCAATGGTTTGGATGTCTTTAGATTTTTATTTTTCAAGAATTTTTCAAAACCCATTAAGATTTAAGATATGAAAGTAAACATCTTAATGCTTGTCATTAATATTAAAATATTGAATGGTTTGGATCATAAGTGGGAGCTCACAAAACTAAAGAAAAAATGGTGATATACAACTATTACACTACAAAATCGTTTAATACATATGTACACATATAATTCAAACAAACATAGAAAAATGAATCACATGTGTAAATAATGCGAAAATAGTGTTATTAGACAAACGTTGTAAAAAGAAACAGCTGTGTAAATATTAAATACTTAAAATTTGAATATTCATCATTTGCATGTATAAATTGTATTTGCTTATCCCACGAGTAAAAGACTAGGTTGTTCACTAGGTGAGATTCGGAATCACGACCCGTCGCGGCATGGTCTTTTATTGTTCGACTCCAAGAATTTAAAAAATAAAAAAATATAGAATAATGGAAAGTATGAGAGCACAATATTTTGTTAGTATTACAAATTATAAATTAAAATATCAGTCCATCTAAGTCATAACATCATGTATCGCTATTTAAGTTCTAATTGATAAATATAGTAAGATATAGTGTATAATCTCTAAAGCCCATATTTATAATTTCTCAATCCATCAACTTAGCCAATATCCACTGGTCCAAACCACTTAAAATAACCATCAGCCATTATTTATGTAAAACTTTATTCCAAGTGGAGTTGGTCCACCTGTCAACTCGATCATCACATATGATTAAAATCAATGTGAGTAGATATAGGACTTTAGGATTTATGATGAGACCATCTGTTAAAAATCTAATTCATTCAAAATAAATGTCCCTCTTGAGGGCCTCTATCTTGATTTTACTCTAATATGAGATGCTCCGATGGGCACACTTCATTATCGATTACTTTAAATTTGAACCTCTAAAAAAAAAAACCCTCCTCATGTTGGCCCTCGACATATTTTACTGTAATATAACATATCGAGCTTTTAAAACTCAATTAGAAATTTGTAAAGTCTAGTGGGACCCATATATTTGAAATCTAAACCGCGAAAAAAGGCCCCCCTTTGCCCTTGGCCAAATTTCAGCCTAATTAGATGTGGTCATCTGGCAGTGCACCCACATCTTGTTAGCCTAAAATTTGGCTAGGGCCACATGAAAGGGGTGATTGATCTTGATCAATCAGGCCGTTAGCCCACATTTTGTTAGCCTAAAATATGCTATCGGCTACCTATAATAACCGAATACTTGTATAAGCCTAACATATCCGTATCCGACCGATATGACACTTGTATTGATAATTGATACTGTATCAATATTTTTAGAGAACAAGAATAATATAACATACTTATAAAGTCCTTTATTTCATATCGTTCTTTTAATATTTTTATTTCTCACCATAAAAAAAGCTAGAAATGGATGAAAAAAAAAAAAATTTACTGATTAAAAAGTGAACTAAAGAAAAAAAAAATTAAGACACCTGTATCTGTCCTATATTTTTAAAAGTGAGAAGTCGTATCCCTAATACCTGGATCATACATGGCCACATCGTAGTTTTTTTTTATAGATTTTAAACGACTTAAGTGAGCACAGACACGCGGACGCGGTTACAGAGACCACGTGGGATTTTAAATTTTTTTGTTTGCCCAGCTCTGATCAGATGAACAATTCCCTAATTTGGTGTCCTCTTTAGTTCCAACTTCAAAACATAACTCAAATACTCAGGTAGTTGAAAAAAACCCAATGCAAGACGCAGTCAGTTTTTCAGTAGGAAAAGGAAAGCAAGCAATCGGAACTTTCTATTTCCATTTCAATCCTCCTGGATTGGAAAGGAAACCGTCCATAGGAAATCTCTATTGGAAAACAATTACAAAGGAAAGAAAACCGTTGATGAATTTGGGAATAGAAAGTGTCTCTAAACTAATAAGTAGTATCTGATTGTTTCAGTTGTTATAAATACACAACAATTCCAGCACTCCTGTCTCTCACATTCTCCATTCATCACATTCCAGCTTCTTCTTCTAATTCCATCAACTCTTTTTTGTTTCTTCATCCCGTGTTTCTTGTTCTAATTCTTCTTCTTCACATGGAGTGGGTTCCTTTCTATGATTTTTTCCACACCAAAGACACAGAAAAAGAGATGCAAGATAATGGATCTTCAAGTACTCCACATTTGTTGGGTTTTGTATTAATTCGAAGTGGGATTGGTGAGACCCCAGAGTTGGATCTTCTTGGGCAATTGAAGCACCGGCTGGACAACCACTCTCAACAGGAGGAGGATCACCACAAGCCACCAGTTTGGGATATTGTCAAGAGTCTGAAGAGGAGCGACGTGGGTCAGCTGTGCAGGTTGGTGTTGCACCATGACCACGTCGCGACTTTCTTCCCCGAGTGGGATCCTGTTAAGGTAGAGAGGATTGCAGATGAAGGGATGCGAGTTCAGGTGCTTATCAAAGATGTAGACACCAAATTCTCTTCTCATTGGGTGGTATTCCGCCGTTGGAAATCGAACAGATTATACGTGTTCCAATCTGGATGGAGCCAAGACTTCGTACTCAGGAGGAAATTAAAGGAAGGAGATGAGATTGGATTGTGCTGGGACTCAAAGCAGTCGTGTTTCTTGTTTTCTGTTCTAAAGCGTGCTTAGAAGACTAGCCATTGCTTGCTGCCCTTAATTTCTCAGTAGTTTTTATAGTAGTTCCTTGTTTCCGATATTCAGTTGGTGTTTTCATTCATGTAAACTCATTATAGTCTAGTTGCGAATACATGTATACAGATGCTTAAATTGGTTTCTTGAAAATTCATGTTACAGTCGTTCACTTAATCTCTTGTTTTGTACTTTGATTCTTTATAATGAAGAGAGAGACATATTTTTCAGTTGTGAATGAATTCTATTGTTCTTGTCAAGAAAAATGTTTCTTGTATTAGATCGTCTTCAATTCTGTTGCTGTTTATTTGGATATTTGGACTTTGGATGTCCCAAAGCCTCAAGAAGTTCTGAATATTTTTTTGAGGGAATGGATATGTCTGATATGGTTGAGAAATTGGAAAACATTGATGATTTGGAGTAGAGAAGATAGAAAAGATTAACCCCAAGAACTATTGCTTATAGTTTGCTTTCCTTAGGTTGCAATTGGCTATAGATTTGATTATTCAGATTTTGCCCAAATATCCAAACTGTGCATCCTAAATCATCCTAGTTTCAGATGCTTTGTCTGGACAGTTTACTTGTCATTATTATCTATGAAGGTTTTTTCCTTTGTTTTTTTACCACATTTTCTTCTCAATGCAAAACTTTCATGCCTAATCATCTTTTCAAAGCAACCCCTATAGTTAGCGAGGATTTAGAGAGATCACAGTTGATAAAGATGATACTTGCAGTGTATGACCTGAATGCATGCCCAAAATATGGTGATGAGTGGGATGTGATTAAGGTCGCATTGTGAATTAAGATTGGCCCCAAAATCAGTTTGGTTGGGATGACTGCCATTTAGATACGGAAATCTTTTGGATCATGAAATTAGTTGTTATAAGCATCAAAATGCAACCAAAGAATATCAGACTGATTGGATAGTTTTAATTATTAATTTCATGCTCGAACAAATTTTCAATAGATGAGAACCACATGATTGCCAATTATATCACCCTTCAAGATGGAGAGGGGAACCAAAAACACTAAGAAAAAACACTATGAAACAAAGCAAAGGATGGAGAGGGGAACAAAAAGCCAGGACAGATGTTTTTGTAGGCTCTTGACAGTCATTTGAACAATGTAGTAGAAATCAGAGAGGGGGGACATGGGGGCATCCCTGGTGTGCCCTTCCTATCCAGTGGTTCTGGTACATAAAAGGTGAGGGTACTTATCAAATGTACTTGAGGAGTTCTGCTAGATCATTCCCTACTATCCATTGATTTATTATACTGAAGATGCTGAATGTGTTCATACTTACAAATGATGGTGCATTAGAGGGTGCACATTTGAGTTATCAATCTTTCTTTTTTCAAAAGTAATGATGAAATTTTATTAGACCCTACATTTACCTGTTAATGGATGATTATAGCCGTTGATTTCATGTTCCAAATGATCTCTCGATGATTACTAACAGGTGGTAACCAAGTGATTTCCAGTTACAGAGCAATTGCTAGTAGGTACTTGCTTAGTAATTCAATTGGAGATCACTTGGCAATCATCTATATCTGTTCATAGTAAGTTCTAATAGAGGTAAGAAACAAAGTTCTTAATGAAATATTTCAAATTTTCTAAATCAGCAATTACTATGCAGCTAACTGCTGTGAATTTGCTATAAAAGACTGCACAGTTTCCATTTTCATTAGTACAAACTGGTTATGTGAGTTGTGGATTCTGAGAAGTTGAATGCATAGTTTTTCTTGGTTATTATATGGACTAATTGTTAAGTGGTTAGTCCAAAGAAGGAATTGTGTAGATTCAACTTGGCCGGGCTTCGGCTCACGCTCAATTTGAGCTCAGCTCAGTCACTTGTTGAGTTTAAGCTAGAGCCCATTTTGCTGAACTTGGCTTGAGTTCAAAAAAGCTCAATTGTTCAAAAAAAGCTCTATTGGGTTAATATTATAAATGAGGCCAAGGCCAATCTTGGCTCGTTGATATACAAAACAATGTATAGGAAAGGTGTTGATCCCTAAACTAAGCTCAAACCCAGCTCATTGATAATGAGCCCGAGTAAAACCAACTCGACTTAAGGGGTCAATGTCGAGCTCAAGCTTGAGCTTTGTTTAGAACCCTATAGTCATGCATTCAGGTGGGCGCCCCACATCAAAGGCTCGCATCATGAACACCAATTTCAACAACTAACTCAGTCCCCTTTTAATCACACAAATCATCCCAAATTCAAATAGATTATGTTCTCTTTCCATTGATGTCTTACTATTTTCTATTGTATGCTTCACACTTATTTGGGCCAAAATTGAATTGGAAAGTCGAACTAACATCCATACCACATACCTTGCAATTCACGGATGATAAACATGGATAATTTTTTCTTTATTTTATTTTTCTATATTTCGAAACACCCTTTCTTGTTGCCAACACACTCATGGTTGAGTAGTGTTGGCACCTTCGTTTCACACACATGAATCCCTAGGTCCTCCAAGTTAAAAAAGTGTCACTCCAGACAAGTAGTCCAACATAGTAGGAAAAAAAAAAAAAAAAACCCTCCTTATTTCAATTTTCTTTCTTAGAACTATGTATTTACCCATGTGGCATGTTTGAGAAACTAATTTGATCCAAGGAAAAAAGAAGTGAACCAATTGAGTAACCATTTACTAAATATCAGCCTCATACAAAGTCTTCATATCTAGAAAGCCAATTTCATAGTCTTATATCAGATGATTAGAAGCTTTTAATATGTATTTTCTAATGTTTACTTGCAATAAGATTGTTTGAACATGCATGTAAAGCAGTCCATTTTTGCTGGCAACTGAGGATCTTCTTTCTTTCCAACTAGATTTGTATTGTTCTCCTACTACCCTCGATGATCACATCTCTAAATGATCCACCGGCTGGAATTATTGGAAAAACATACTCCTGGTGGGACACGATGACATCCAACAAGTATGGCCCAGGAGTCTGCAACATCTTCAAGATTGCACCCCTCAACTCGTTCTTCTGTGTGACGCGGGCTGCTGGGATATCGCAACCTTCGGCAAACTTGAGAAAATCTGGAAATATCTTAGCATGCTTTGATGGGTGACCCAAATAAGTATCTCCCCTGTTTCCCTACACAATTCCAATCCTCCCACTGCACTACCATACCCAAATGCTGGTTATTTAAGACCATGATCTTTTACATTAAGCTCTTCTGCTGCTATTGTTGCAAGCTCTTGGATGTTCATCAAAAAGCTTCCATCACCGTAGATATCAACAATGAGCGAGCCAGGAGAGGCGACTGCTGCACCAATTGCCACGGGTAATCCAAAGCCCATTGCACCGAGCCCACTTGAAGTGATCAATTGGCGTGGGTTCTTGTAATTGTACCATTGTGCAGCCCACATTTGGTGCTGCCCAACACCAGTAGTTATGATAGCATCAGAATTTGTTAGCTCATCCAATACTTGGATTGCATGCTGAGGAGGAATGGAGCCTCCAAAGCAAGTAAAACTCAATGGGAACCTCTTCTTCTGTGCTTTGAGCTCTTCTCTCCATGCCCAGAAGTCAAGGTCTAGCTTTCCAGCAGCCTTCATCTCCTCCAACAAAGTGTTCAACCCTTGCAGTGTCATTTTCAGATCACCGCATATTGAGAAGTAAGGTTGCTTGTTCTTCCCAATCTCTCGAGTCGATGTCGACATGGACAATTTTTGCCCGGGTGGCAAAAGCTTCCAATTTCCCTGTCACACAATCATGAAAGCGGACACCAAAAGCGAGCAACAGATCAGAATTATCCACAGCATAGTTAGCATATACAGTCCCATACATTCCAAGCATTCGTTGGGATAGCTCATGGGAAAATGGATATGCGCTGATACCCGTCAAAGTGCTAGCGACAGGAATTCCAGTGTAGTCAACGAAGCGCCTGAGCTCGAGATGAGAGTTCAAGCACCCGCCGCCTACATACAAAACAGGTTTTCTGGATTCAAACAGGAGGCATAGAATCTTTTGTAGTTGGGGTGTTTTGGGCGGTTCAGGGAGGCAAGAAATGGAGTAATTATGAAGCTCCATAGGTTGGTCCCAGTTGGGAACGATGAGCTGCTCCTGTACGTCTTTGGGGATGTCAATGAGGACTGGCCCCGGGCGACCTGAGGTGGCGAGGAAGAAAGGCTCACGGACTATTCGTGGGATGTCGTTTGCATCGAGAATGAGATAGTTGTGCTTGGTGATGGTGCGGGTGATCTCAACAGTGGGAGTCTCCTGAAAGGAATTGGTGCCAATCATGTTGTGCGGAACTTGGCCTGTGATGGCGATCAGAGGGATGCTATCGTGGAGGGCATCAGCAAGGCCACTTACAAGTTACAAGGTTCGTTGCACCAGGGCCTGAAGTGGCAATGCAGACTCCAGGGCGACCGGAGGCGCGAGCATAGCCCTCTGCAGTAAAGATCTCTCCTTGCTCGTGGCGACAAAGGACGTTGGAGATGGTGCGGGAGCGGGAAAGTGCCTGGTGGATCTCCACTGAAGCACTGCCAGGATAGGCGTAGACCACATTGACACCAGCCCGCTCCAGTGCCTCAACAAGGACGTCTGCAGCTTTTCACAGCTGGTCAAGAGCGAGAGGAGAAATGGGGGGCTTGAGAGAGGGGAGAGTGGTGGCGGGGATGGAGGTGATGAAGGGATCCTGGAGAGTGTTGGTGATTGAGAGAGAAGGAAGAGTGAACTTTTGGCAATTCTTACATATGGAGATGGGGAGGGTTGTTTTTGTACTTAGCTTCAAAGTTTTGGCTGGTGAAGTTCTTGATGAGAGACAAAGACCTTTATTTGAGGTTGCCATTGCAGAGATACTATGCATGTGAGAAATGAGAGTGCAATTTGTATTCTTAGAATTAATTTTTGATAGGAGATCATTATATAGTGAAACTTTGCCTACACGTTTCCTTCCCCTCTTGGCTTGTCTAGTAGTGCAACCCACACTCTCCTTTATCCCTACTCTTTTCTTCCAGTAGCAATAAACCACTCTCTTGTGTCTTAGCTTTTCCAGGAGTTAAAAACAACACTCTTTTTTATGTCTAAGCTAATTTAGTCTAAACTGAGCCGACTTGACTTGATCAGGTAACAAGTGACCAGACAGAAACTCAATTCAATTAGGATTATGATCAAAACTGAAAGAGAACTAAATTAACTAGCCAAGACCCAACCAAACTCATCTCTCCATCAATACTCTAGTAGAATTGTTTTTTTTTTTTTTTTTTCCACATAATTAAATATTGTGTTTCAATTGGGACCCGTGGAAGACGAAAAAAATGGAGGTTTAAAATTAAGTTTGTGTGAAAGAGGGTTTTTTTTTTTTTTTTCACACCACTTGAACAAGGGTAGATATTGGGAGATGAGAACTTTGAATTCAAGTATTTCATAGCTTGATAAACGCTGTCCATAAAATTTGTCACTGTGACTAGCATAAACTGGATCAACTCAGATGTGAGAGTGAAAAAATGGCTAAAATGATTATTTATTTAGTTGGTTTGACCCACCATACAGTGCCCACACTTTGCCAGATTCATTACCTAAACTCTGCAACAGGTTCCTGTCACAGTTTTCTAGTTTTACTTCCTGAACCTACATAAGCAGGCCTAAACAGAAAAAAGGTAGAAGCCAACATCCCAATGGACTGCTCCGGTAGTTAGGTACTATGCCTTTTCTTTTAGAATTGCATATCCATCTACAATAGGCTATTGAAAGTTCAAGCAAATTTGACTACAATGGACCCAATAGGGGTCGGTGAATGATTCATGCTCATACTATCACAATGGCTTATAGTTGTGACTGGTGTCAGTTGGGGCAGCTAGAACCCAAAACCACATGACCTAATTTGAACTGAAATTTGGGCTCAAGCTTGTTTGGGTCTTGGACGGACTCAGGCTTGGAATTTGGAACCTAAATAGAATGTTGGGTTTTGGTTCGTACCTTGAGTGCTTAATTATGGATGAGTACATTGATTTATTTGAAGAGTATTGCAACCATTATATAGAGCAATAAGAAACTCTTGGCTGTCAATTGAAGATTACCCTTCCTAATTAGTAATTAGAGTAGGCAATCACATAACTCTCAATTAGAGATTGCTAATTTCTGATCAAGATCTTGACATGCTTATCATTCTAATTTAAGCAAATTCCAATAAAGTAAGAGACTCAAAATAAAATTTCACAAAATACGAGATTTGGCATAGCCCTCATTTAACATGTGACTAATTAGTCACTTGAGTTATGGGCTCTCAGTGGACTGGGCCTATGCTGGTGGTCTTCAGCTATCTTTGATAAGTCAGTTTTGGCCTAGGCCTGCATCACTTTACTTTCTAAACCTTCACAAATAGGCCATAATAGAAAAGGAAGAAGCCTACATGCCTCTGGCTTTCTGCGCATAGTAGAACTCTTCACACCAACCCCACAGAAATGGTGGAAGCCTAAGATGATGATGATGATGTTCATGTCCTTAATTGCAACAGGAATAGCCAGGTCAAACCAGCTCAACCCAAACTGCACATGGGCAGAGAATTTACAATCCAGCTCAAGCTTCAGTTTTCCATGTTCAGGTTCCATCTTGGTCAGAGCTGTGGTTCAATTGGTACTCGGATCAGATTTGGTTGGGCTCATACCTAGTTTGTCCTGGCCGAGGTGCATCCTAATGGCTGTTATCATGTGCCTCAACCATACTAACATGCTAGAGACGGTTGAACCAATAATAGCAGCTGTTGCAACACAAGGCAGCTACCAGACATAAACCGAACTAATAGCTGTCAGATGCCATGTTTCACAGGGAGCATCTTTATTTTCATGTAGAACGTAGACAGATAATGATGAAGATTCATAGGCTACCCAAAAACAGTTCCATCTATAAACATTATGCTTCTGCAATCCATAGTATAATGGATATGACATTCATAAGGCATATGCATTTCATTCCATATTACAGTATGGCATTTTCAGAGTCAACTTAACTTAACGCTCCCTGTGCCATGTATGGAATAACATCTGCAAATGGAAGAAAGGGCTAGAAAACAAGGCATACCATTTCATTTTGGTACGGTGAGAAACTAATCAAGAAACAAAAGAGAGTCTACGACAAGCCTATGCACCATCTGGCTGAATAAATGGGTTGGTGGGAAGCTCATCTGTTCCATCAGTCGGAGATACAAGCATTACAGCAGTTCCTCGGCAGACCTGTAGCACCATAGAAAAACAATCAATAAAAAATTCCTATAGTTTCTACTGGAGTGAATTTGCTATGGATTTCACAAATATCAGCAATGTTTGAAAATATCATATTCGACTAAACTGGTATTTTTCCAATAATATTGTGAAATTTTCATATAACCAAAACTGAAAATATCGTGAGTATGGTGATGATATCAGAATAAAAATGGAATTCAGGAAAAGTCTATAAAAATAGTTTTAATAATATTTTCTATTTATTTGTATCTTTTTAATTATTTTTAACTATTTATCAATTAATTTATTTCACAAAAACTCTTATAAAAAAAATCTTGCCACTTTTTCGAGATAATAATTTTCGAAGATATAAACATATATATACATACATACATATATACATACATACAAATTTTGTTCAAAACCTCGTCCCAACTATCTTGAGTTGCAAAGATAAATCATAAAATCCCAAACCAACATTAAAACAAATCAGAAGCCTGGAAACCATCAAGCTCACACAAAGCAAGAACCCAAGAGAGATAGTGAAGCGCTAAGCACAACATCTAGGTGGTGAAGCAGACTCATCGCAAAAGCAACTCAAATCAAGTTCCCATGAAATACACCAAAAAACTGCCACCGAACGGCAACCCCATGAAAGAGCTTCTCATCAAGTCTGAATGCCAAATGACCACATTTCCACCAACAAATGAACCGTATGAGGGAATACCCAAGAAACTCCAAAGGCTGCAGAAAATAAGCTGAAACAAATCTGGCAAAGGGGCAATGAAGCAGCAAATGATAAACATCCTCAGCATCCCACAAGAACATGCAGGCATTAATAATAATTGGCTTCCACCGACGCAACTGATCCACAGTTAATTGCTTCATCAAAATAGCCACCCACAGAATGGAAAGGACAGGAAGGGGAGCCTTTATACATGCCAAGCAAACCACTTTATAGGGACCACTCACAGGGCCCAATCAGCTGTAAAAAGACTAACAAAAGAAGAAGAAAAAAAAAACCACTTTGCATGTCCTGCTCCCTAGCTGGAACAAAAACACTATGCAACGATGCCATAACAACACCAACTCAAGGACCTTCTAATCATAAAGATTATGAAAAAAAGAGGGAACCAAACCACCGTATACCCCACCCAATCAACGAAAGCACAGAACAAAACGTCAGTGCTATCTGCCACCCAACAGAGAGCTGCAAAGGCCTCTACCGAGTCCCAAGTACCAAGTACCACACCAACCATCCTTCCAAAATTGTATCCAATTACCAACATAAACCTGATATTGAAATGAGGGGAAAAAAACACAACGCACCAAGATTCAATCGCCACATACATGAGGCCTGAAAAGGGGGTGCAGGAACATCCCTCCCTGTTGAACGCATGTTTTAACACATTCCAAGGGCACCAAAATACTGAAATGAAATAAATTGGAAGAATACAAAAGGGCTGATTTGATAGGAGTAATCCAACCACGCAATGGCAAATAGTGATTCTTCAATGTAGATAACTTATAGCACTCAACAACCGGAGTCCATAAAGCATTATTAGCCTGACCAACACATAATAGCAATCCGAAATAGGTAGAAAGGTAAAGAACCTGCTCAACATCTCAAAACATCCACCTTGGGAGACTCAATTCGAACACCCATAAGTTTGAACTTACCATAATTAAACTTCAAACCAGAAACTAACTCAAGCCACCATAAGAACAATGTGCAAATTCGAAATTGGCATCAAATCCGCCCCAGAAAAGACAATGGTATTATCAGTGAACTGAAGAATGTTTGCTGTCAAGTGGAGGAATTAGTGTCCTGCTCCACGGGAAACATACATAATGCTACAGTTCCAAATGCAATTCAAAAGGACATGGTTCTGGGACCCATACTCGATTTGATGGGGCACTAGACAGAGATTCCATTTCCCAGAAATATCTTGACTGGTTAGCCATCTACTCTTCCTTTTTTACTGGACATAGTAGTGAAGTGTCAAGTGATTGTCTAGTGCCACACTGGTTAAAGAAGCAATTTTTTAAGATGGCAGTTTAAACCTACTTTTGTTGCATGGAGTTCAATTTTAGACAATGAGTACATGTGGCTGAGATGCTCATGCAATTAAGGATGTGTTGAGAAACAATAAAGGTCAAAGGATATAATTAGGATTAAGGAAGAAGACGCTTTTGAGTAGCCCCAATAGAAGAGAATCAACAAGCCTCATTTTAGATGACTTCAGTGCTCACGCATACAAAGACAAGACAAATAACAGGCCCCATACAATAGATCAAGTCCAAAGGCTAGGGAAAGGGGGAGATCAAAATAAAGACCTTGAATAGCAAGGAAAGACATGATAGATTATGGAGTTAAAAGAATGAGGTTTTAATTATGGGTGAAAGAAACGGCATTGCTCAGAGAGCTGATGATTAGTCTTAAGTTAATGATACTAGTTATCAATGGAGCAAATATATAAATTTGGCAATTCATTGGATGTGACAAATAGTATATTATTAGCTTGCTACAAAATTTACTATTAGAAGGAAAAAACAGAAGAGCAAAGTCCACATTTGATGAGCAAGGGCCCTTGAATAACATACAAACATCCAGATGAAGGATTTTGTGGTTGCTGTTAATCAAAGCAACTACCGCTGCACAAACAGAACAAATGGAAGAAAAGGCACCAATCACAAGAGATTTTTTTTATTATTATTAATTTTAGTGAGGCTAGTATTATATAATCATTTCTCTAGTTAAGAACAAGTGATCTATCCTGGCAAAGTATTTTGGCCATAAGCCATTACTGGAAGTTGATTGAATTGTCCAACTTCAGAGCCCTCTCTCCTCTCTCTCCCTTTCTGCATCAATGAAAAATCTACACAAGATATAAGAAGAAAACATACTATCAGGCCAAGCTGCCTCGTCTGATCAGTAGTCTTTAGCGGATCATCCGGATCTGCAGCAAACGAACAACAAACATTAATTAGACATCTCCTTAACCGAGGACCAAAATATGACAATAGTTTCCACTGAAGCCTGGTCCGAGCATACATGATTATGGAAGTTGTAGGCTGGGATCAAGCCATAAATTAACCCATCATAAGAAAAGGCCAATAGAAAGATGACTATTCTTTTGTAGTATTAATGTAGCGCCTTAACCAGGGGAAACAATGAAGAAGAAGAATGAAAATAGTATCTATTTGAAACTTCTATAACATTGATTAAAATTCACCACAATAACTAATCAGGAAAAAAAAAATAAAAGAAAAAAACAAAAATACCCGTACCTCTTAGAAACTCTATGGCTTCATCCAGCACAAGGTTCAGCAATTGATCATATCCCTTCAAAGTACCAGTAACTAAAAAAAAAAAAAAAAAAAAGTAAAATAAAAGCAAATAATTCATGTGGCTTGAATTGAAACAAAAGCTATAATATATCCTTTGCACCAAGAAAATTAGATCAATGAATGAAAAGGAATTTTAACCTGGCACTTCTAATCTAACAGAAAGTTCAACCCAGCATTCATGGAAATAATGGAAGTGTATAGAGAAACATAGCAAATTCACAGTGGCTTAATGCCTGACCTTAACTCAATAGCAAGAAATTAGTTCACCGGAGTGTAATAGACAGGTTAATGGTACGTGCACAAAATATGCTTAATGTTAGTAGAGGTAAAGATGAAATTTCTCTGGGAGGGAGTTGAGGAAAAGAGGAAATTGCATCTTATGAAGAAGAGTGAGGTGGTGAAGCTTGATTAGGAAGAAGAGCTAGGCCAAGGCTTATTGATCAATAGAAATTGGGGTTTGCTTAGCAAATCGAAATAGAGGTTTGAGGAAGAAAGAAGTTCTTTAGAGGAAAACTGCACTGTCTAAATATGGTGATGGGAAGAGAGGAAGGGAGCCAAGTAGAATTAGTAGTTTGTCAGGGTTCTTCAAGGTTGGGATTGATAAAAATATTGAAAATTCTGATATTAAGATTTCTGTGGAGAATTTACAATGATCTTATGGTAGTTTTAAATAGTGTACAAGCTTAAAATAAAATTCTACAAGTGGGAACTTATGGGTGTGCAGATGAACATTACATAAGTTAAACTCGAGTCTTGACAGTGGTTTTTAGGTGACATCCGTGTAGGTTCCCTTCCACATATTTCAGTTTGGCATTGTACAGGAAAGCCTACTAAATCCATGTGGGATCCTTTGTTAATAGTATGAGACGAAGCTTTCTTCATGGAAAACTCGCTATCTCTCTTAGAGGAAGAATGATATTGATGATAAAGTCAGCATTTGCTAGACTCCCAATCTACTTTGTCCTGATCTTCAATATTCAGTTGTGGGTTCTTTTTTTTCTTTTTTTCTTTTTCTGGCGCAATAGTCCAGTTGTGGTTAAGAGGATTCAAAAGATCCAACAGGAGTTCCTGTAGAATGACTTGGATGAGCACTAAAAATATGACTTGGTCGGTTGGAATACAGTTTTTAAACCATCTTAACTGGGAGGTATTGGAGTTAGATCTATTAGAAGGATAGAGTTTTGGGTAAGGAAGTAAGGTGCTGAAGCATTTGGCAATGTATGATCATGATTTTTGGAAATCAGTTATAGTCCATAATTACCATACTGCTAATAATGGATGGGCAGTTCCAGAGCCTAGTAGTCGATATTCAGCACTTCGGAGGGATGTTTGTACTGTTAGAGATCAGTTCTTTCGTTTTTAAAATGCAGGACGGATTGGCATGTGCACTTCTAGAAAGACCAATGACGTACTAGTGTTATTGTTTCTAATTACTTGGAGAGAAAGGGAGAGGTGGTAATGCAGACACCTGTATTTAGAAGAAAACTTCAGGAAGAGGAAATTAATTAATCAGTTCAGCTGTTAGAATTATCTATATACTTCAGGGTGCATCTTTCTGTCTGAAGGAGCAGATTCCCGTATTTGGACGCAGCATGATGAGTGAATTTTCTCTGTTAAATCATTCTGTGATCATATCTGTTCAACTGCTACTCTATTGGCTGGATGTCTTTAGACGGATGTCTTTGTGGAATGTTAAACCACTACCCACGTGTTTTTGGCATTCTCTGGGACAATTATTCTGGTCAGGATACTAACTCTAAGGGTTTGTTTGCGCAACACCATGGAAGGGGAAGAAAAGCCAGTTTTCCCCTTCCGCGGCTTCACTTTCCTACCCGTCTGGGTCGGAATTCCTGACGCTATGTCGCGTGGAAATGAAGCCAAAAAAAGGGGATTCACTGCGTCTTTCGTCGCTGCACAAACGTCCCGGCGCCTTGTTGAACGGCAATTCCGTGGAATCCCCCGCTACACAAACGCTCCCTAAGGGTGTGTTCGTGTGATGAGAGGATTCCATGTTAGAGAGGAAAATTATTCTGATTTTTCTGGGCAGCCTACTATTCGTTGTTTGGTGTGACACATTTTCCCTAGCGAAATAAGAAAAAAATGAACTGATTTTCCTTGATAGACAGGATTTCAATTTTCTAAGGGCACGTTTGGCAATGGGCTTCAAAGGGGAATCCTCGCCCATTTTCCACTCTTCCATGGAAAGCCCATGTTTGGTTGTAACTGGGACCGAGGAAAGAAAACTTCCGTTTTCTACGCAATATCAGACTTCATCGGTCGGACCACCCCCCATCAAATCTTATAAATCAGAGCTTTTAAATGGGAGGTATATAAGTGGGTTTTCTGCGCGGAACTCATTCCTCAACTCCTCTCTCGACCTAGAGCTCATCCCACCGACTCCTCTCTTGATCTCGAATCCATCTGCATAAAACCCTCTTCACTATTGCTCATGCGACGGGAGGCCCGAACTCTTTGCTGTGACCGGAGAAGACCACCTTTCCCTTAGCTGCTGCGACGAACGCTCTTTCACTCCTCTCTCTCTTTCTCGGCAAAGACAAGGGAATTGGTCCTTCAACGACCTAGCCTTCCAACACACTACAGGCCTCTTCCCACCATCGGACTCCACCGCACTCTAATAGCCCCCTCCCTCTGGTCAATCTGTTCAAAACCAGAAGTCAGGTTAGGGTTCTTGATTTTCTTTTTTTCATTTTTTTTCCTCCATATTCTCTCTTTTCTTTGTGGAATGGAAGATTTTAGTTTATGGAAAATAGATTCAGGCTTCAGCAGGAACTTGATTCATTTTTTTTCTGTTATTTATTATTGCTTTTGTTTCATTTGCTGTAAAGGTTTCATTTGGCTCTTTTCATTCCCTGTTGATTTGGTCATCATAATTTTTTTGTTTAGGAATTTAGTTGCTTTTTTTTTTTTATTCCAGTAATGTTATTTGATAGCTTCACAATATGTTGAAATTATTGACTGGACTGTTGGTTTCATTTTTTACTACCAGTTAATATATTAGCTTCAAGGTATCTCCAATCTTTATCATCCACATTATAGGCCCCATAAAAAAATGTAACATTCTAATGATTTTTACAATTATTCATCTTCTTTTTTTTCCAAAAGTTGGCTGTTATATGATAGTTTTGGACAAACAATTATACAAATGATAGGAGGGAAGCTTCTTTTGGACAAACCACTACACATACAATACATAGGAGTAAGGAGACACTGAAACCATTACACAAACCATGGGATGCAAGTTTTGGCCACTTCGTATAGTAGACCGTCTTTTATAAACACTAACTTCATCTACATAGTATACATGACACTGAAACTATTACACACAATCAATGAAATGCAGATCAATGAAAAAAGGCTCCTGTTAAATGGTAACTATTACACACATAACATAAATACAGATCAATGAAAAAGAGTTCTCCTGTTGAGGGGAGACTTTGTCAAAATTTTCATAAATTCTTTTTGTATATAAAATAATTTTTGTTAGGATGGATTAGAGGATATGGAATATTTTTCGGGTTAATGGATTTGAGATGGAGAAATTTTTATTTTTTTTTTTTGTTTTTTTGTTTTTTGCGGATTCCTCTCTCACTACCAAACTTAGATCCGAAGGAATCATCGCAGATTCCTCTGTGCTCACCAAACATGGAATGTGATGAATCATCTTCCTCATGAATCCTCAAAGAAGAAAGTCTAATTCCGCGGAACCAAGGATTCCTCCCAAGAGAGGATTCCACTCCCGTTACCAAACGTGCCCTAAGGGAGGGGTAGGAAATAGGAATGAAGGATTCCTCTCCCATGGAAACAGAAATCCGTGGAATGTGGAATCCTCTCTTTGCACAAACAAACAAGTCCAAAATACTCTTTGGAAGCAAAAGCATACAGAATTGTCGGTGGATGCTTATCGTTTATGTGAAGATGTCCCTCGTGTATTTCTTCACTGCACCTTTGCTGGGGAAGTGCAAAATTATATATATAATGACAGCAACCCTCTTCGCACGAGAGCAACACCGCCGACACGGGGCATTCTAAGGAACTCTCCCGCAAATACTCTCAAAACAATGAAGAGATAACCATTTTCCAAAGTTCTTGGATTTTCAAATTTCAAAATACTTATCCCTTCATGTATTATTCTTCCCTAAAACATAGCGTATGATAATAACTTCTCTTTATTCCTCCCAAAATCATTTTATTAAATTACATTGACCATTTACCTTCAATGGGCCCCACGGATTATTAAACTAACAAAAAAATAACAAAGGCCCTTTGGCATTGATAGTGGGCCCTAAAGACTGATTTAAAATATAGAGATCAAGTTGGCAATGATTTTAGTGATAGGCGGACATGTATGAATTAAATTTTATTGCAGATCAATTTGTGGGACCCTCATGTCATATACAAGTTGCAAAAATTTGAGGCACTTTGGTAGGCGGTTTTTTGCACTTTTTTCTCCTTATTTTTCATTCAATATTTGGTATGGATAATCCGTGGGGACCATTGTGGAAGCCAATTAATTTCAAAATCCACACTTAATTTTGAAATGACACTCAGTTTATGCCTAATATAATCAAATCAAGGTCCTAAAGCCATTACTATTTATTTGATCTTCCCTTAAAATTTCCCAACTACCTAAAATTTCTCTCATGAGTTTCCATCTTTATCACAATTTTTTGTATCATTTACATTTACTAATTTAACCAAATAAATCTATGGGTCCCATTATGAAAGCCAGATCATCTCTTTCCAAACTTGCAATTTACGGGGGCCACTTTCATAGGCTGTACTCTACTACTTTTTTCCTCCTTATTTCCTTTCAACATTCAGTAAGATTAATCTGTGGGGCCCATTGTGGACGTTTTTCTCCTTAATTTTCTTTCAATATTTGGTAGAATTAATCTGTGAGGCCCATTGTGGAAGCCAATTAATTCCAAAATCCGCATTTAATTCTGAAATGACACTCAATTTATGGCTAAGCACAAATATAATCAAATCAAGGTCCTAAAATCTTTACTATTTACTTGATCTTCCCCTAAAATTTTCCAGCTGCCTAAAATTTCTCTAATGAGTTTCCATCTTTATTATGAATTATATGTTAATATTCATTTATAATTTATTTAAATATTTAGAAATATTTCTAATTAAGATTTTAATTATTTTTTTATTTTTTTAACCAACGTAGGCCTATTGCACTAGTAATTTCTTAAAGTTGTTTAAGATATAGTGGGTCTTGTCAAATTCACTATTGAATCTTTTAGATCAGTGGTGCTTTGGATAACTCCATTCCCATGATCCACTGAAAGTAATACCTTGTAGGATTGTACTTTTGCAGTTGTCCCATGGTCTATTTGATTGGGAAGGAATAGAAGAGTTTTCAAAGATAAGTTAGCTTCATTAAAAGTAAGTAGGGGTGTACACGGATCGGATTGGTGCGGATTGGGCCAAATCCGTCACCAATCCGTAGCTATTAAAATCCGATCCAATCCATGGATGACTGGATCGGATTCCATGGATCGGATCGGATTAATCCGTTCAATCCGTCCCTGTACATTACATGGAAAAAAAAAAACCCACGAACTACTCTCTCAGCAGCAACACATCTTGTCAAAGAAAACCCCATCAGACATGCAGCAAATGAACACAAATAACTTGCTAAATGCAAAAAAAAAAAAAAAAAAAATCAATCAGAATATGCAACCCAAATATACAAGCAACAACACTGACCCAGATATATGGTAAGGCAATGATGACGCAAGAGTGACAAATATAAGAAAAACCCATAAAAGAGATCCATGGAACCTTCAAACTACACTTTAATCTACAACTTTATATGACCATGTACAAATCAAACTCCATTACAAGAAAGACAAAGATCAGCTTCAAAGCTTCAAGAAGTTAATATATATAAAGTTAAAGTTAGGGTTTCGGCCTTTTGGGGATAAAGGTTCGAAAGGAATAATTTTGACCCTTATATATATTTAATATTTAATGACAACGGATCGGATCGGATCGGATTGAATCCGCGGATTAAGGGTCAAATCCGCCACCGATCCGTTGATAACGGATTACACAATTTCCAATCCGCCACCGATCTGTTGGCCTTTGGATCGGATCAAAATCCGCGGATCGGATCGGATTGACGGATCAACGGATTTTTTGTGCAACCCTAAAAGGTAGTGGTGGTTGAGGCTTAGAGTAAAGTAATATCTTGGGTGATCATTGGGAGAGAAATGTTTTTGCTCTCTTCTAACCTTCCATGAGGATTGATTGAATGCTACAGCATCAACTGATGCCAATGTTTCGTATTCTTTTTTCTTTCTATTTTGATGTATTTTTAGTGTTGTTTTCTCAATGAAATGTACTGACTAGGAATTTGAACAATTAAACAAATGACTGCTTTATCTAAATGCTTAATTCGAGTTGTGTTAACTAGTTAAGAGGAAGTGTTATGGACTTATGGTGGATTGATCCAACTTGTGAGACTCTCATGTAGGATTCCTGTTATGAAAAAGCAAATGTTAGAAATGACTCCATCTTCCCAATTTGTTACTCGATCATGTTTAGGCACATACATTTTCTGTGATTATGCTATAAATTGCTGCACGCATATCTCGTTATGGGGAAAAACCAAATGACTTGCGTTACCTTGCCTTCCACCAGTAAGCTTTACTTGGACGCCTTTGTCAACAAATTTTGCCAAATCTAAAACTGTTTCCTTGCGGCCTGACTGAAACAATATACATAATATTTTTTTATGATAAAGATGAATACAAAATGGATAATGCCTGAGCAAACAGAATAGACTTAATAAGATTTGAATTAATTACTGCAAATTTAACAAGCATTATCAGGTTAATGATTAAAAACACAAGATTAAGAAGTTAGATGCAAAGCGTTGGAAACTCAGTGGAGAGCCTGCATCAATCATAATTATAAGAACGTGTCAACCGGTTTAGTGCTGAGTTCTCTTGACACATAAAAGAAAGGGTACAATATTGCAAGTTTGAACTACGGAATCATCATGGGCTATGTGCGAGGTACCACATCATTGATATGTATTGGACAATGCATCAGCATGTGCCCAATTTTCCTAAGAGTAGGTGAGTAAACACATTAGAAAACTATTTCACATGTAACATCATGTGGGTTAAATTAGAAGGCCTATACCAGTCCCCAAACTTATATTAGAAAACATATGAATAAAGGTTTCTCCTTATTCTTATTGGTAACACAACATGCAGATGAAAAATGACCAGGTATGTTCTGAAGATTTGCAATTCAGTATATAGATGCAAAGACGTATTTTTGCCAGCTGAAACAACCAGTTGAAATGGAGGCTTTCTTTTTATGTAGCATGTCAGCCATCACCAAAAGGATAGCTAACCACGCATCACTGTAAGATTATCATCAGATTGCTACCCTACTGCTAGACAGTTGGAGATAAGCCAAAGTTAATGACTCATCATCATCATCATCATCAAAGCCTTGTCTCAACTATGTTGGGGTCGGCTACGCGAATTTTGTTTCTCCATTCCGATTTATCTTGAGCCAAATCCCCAAATAAGTTACACTTCTTCATACCTATTTTTACTACCTCCATCCACGTCCTCTTAAGCCAAAGTTAATGACTATCATATGAATAATTAGCGATAGATAATCATTCCTGAAAATGTTCCCCAAGCTGCAAGTGGTCATTATTTTGGAAGAATGAATAGTTATCAACTATTGTGTTCAGAGGAGTGACGAGAAGATGCTACTAAAGGCAACATCTTCTTAGTTCATTAGTATATGTATGGCAGAGAAAATAAGAAAAGTAGCAGCCAGCTAAGGGCGCATTCTGCATTTTCCTAGAGGTCCAAGATAAGGAGCTTTTGACAAAGAGATCAACGATGAAAGAGTTAAAAGGAGTGAACATCTATGAGTTGACCATCAATTTTCCCTGATATACTTGGATTCATTTTCGAGTGACAGGCGGGAATCGTTTTCCTCTAAATTTATTATTCACTTGCTCGTCTTTTAATAAACCATTGCTCCATTTTTATCATCAAGAATGTCTAACCCCATCTGTCCTAGGAAACCACTGTGAAAATGCTGAACAAATTTGTTTCCGACTTAGCCCCAGATTGATGGGGACAAAACTATGATGTTGATCATAACACCACCCCATCAATAGAGGAGTAGATGATGGCTGGCTAGATAATCATCCATGCTTCAAAAAATACAGACCAATTACGATTTGTACAATGTATGGCCTGCAAGAATCAGTATCGTGTTTAAACCCAACATTTCATCTGCAAGGACCTGTCTTTTAGTGATCAAACTTCCATCTAGTGGGAATGTGGGACCCAGCATATATAGGCCACTACACAATCTTCTACTAATTCTTATCCAGCTGATTCTGGAACATGGACTGTGTTTTCTTCTCTGCATTAATCTGCAAGCCCATATCCAGATGACCGCAATTGCAAGATGTTGTGGCTTTCCGCTGCATCATCCATATACCGTGTGGCCCCCAGTAGAAAATGATCTAGTTCACCAAGGAGTGGGCATTACTCTATAGAATTCTAGAGCAGGACAAACAGCACTCACTTGGGCAATGCCCAGTGCTATCGATATTTTCCCATATTCGAAAACTACGCAATGTAAATCCCACAATTCACCTTTCCACACTTATCAAATTTAGTTATACCAAGTGTAGCAACAACTAACACCAATGCACCCAAAGTAGACTAACCATGATATAGACTTGAAAAGAAATCTCTTCGTTACGGTCCTCCTCTTCAAAACAAATGCTAAATCAGATACTTCCAAGCTCCTGTGATCATAACAACATAACCACACACCTTAATCAGGTCATAAAGATAATCGAATAATCAAATCAATGATAAAATTATCAGATTGCAGACCAATGCACCATCACTATTCACTAATGCTCATGTTTTAAACAATGCTAAACAGGGAGGGGGAAGTAGGGAACTAATCGCACTTTCCCAATACAAAACATAAATTAGAGAAAAAATGAGAAAAAGAGGGAAAACCAAACTATAATGCAGATGGTATTTTTCAAAAATTTAGAAATTGAAATTGGAAAAAAAAAAAAAAAAAAAAAAGAGAGTTCCTCTATTTGGAGAAAGGAACCCAAACAATTAAAAAAAAAAAAAAAACACAAAGCAGATCCCAGAATAAGGAGAAAAAACTCTTATTCCCTCAGATCTCTTCCTTTATTGAGGACCAAGGATGAGACATGTAAAACCTATTCTCTTTTTATTGTCCCACTTTCTCTTGCAGCCATGTGCATTATTGCACCAAATATGAGGGACCAAGGATCCAATGGCAAGTTGAGAAAGTGGGGTCCAGTTGGATAGAGCACTAAAAGTGAAGGTCTACACTTTCAATGGTCCTTCATCAAGGGCCTGCAAAAGGGATGGTTGTACTTGTATGATCTATCAGAGGTAACTGAAGGGGCAATAGAGCATCCATCAATTGTGGGTCCATCACATGCATTGGATATTTATTAGGCATCAAATGCATTTTCCTACTAAGTTTAGTCTTAATGTACACATGTTCATGGTTGGTGAATTGTTATCATCATCTCATCAAGGTGAGAGAAGGCCCATAAAATCCATGGCTTAACATTCAGGTCGGATTGCAGCTTGCTAAACCTGACCCATTTAATTACATGCTTAACCATTCAGGCCTGGATCTAGCTAACACCAAAGCACAATCCACTTGCAAAATGCATATATATAACTCCTTGTCATTGTGCTAACCATGTCAGGCCAAACCAAACCGGACCCTTTAAGCATTCATCGGCCCAGTTGCAGAAAAACAGGTCCGGATCTACCCAACTGCCCAAATTGAGTCTAGAAAGAGAATTCAAAACCTAGAGAGACCCGGCATCAGATCGAAGAGATACGCACTCAATTGCTATTGCTTAACAAATAAAGCCTAAAAAAAGATAACAACAAAACCCTAAATCAGAGCCTATAAACCGATTAGAGAACCAGAAAAAAACCCTATGTTCATTTCAAGAAGCCAACTTTCATTTCAGATGATACAGAAAGAGAGAGAAAACAAGATATAAGGAAAGAAGGAGGAGGAGTAGAAGACATACCTTGGGGACAGAAACACCAGTAGCAAGAGACAAGAAGAAGAAGAAGAAGAAACCCTAGTTCTTAAAGCCCCGGAATAGTAGTAGGAGGGAAGATGATAAGCGTTAGTAAGAGGGCGAGTTGTGTATATACTCTTAAAAACCTTTTCGCCCTTTTCTATTCACGTATGGACGGGGGCACGTCTGGGCCCTGAGCTGGGCATGTGGGTGTCTCGTGTGTCTGTGGCAGGGCCGGGCCTTGGCATATCCAGAGCTAAGCTAGTTCGATTTTAGAAACACAGGCCGACATCCAGCCCAAGCTCGACATAAACCGTAAATCTCAGGCCCGTACCCACGTTGGATAATCCAATCTTATATAGAAAGAGAAAACTCATAAAAGATAAGAAAAATGAGGCAGTAAGAATAGTGAAGTATAATTAACTTAAAATCAAGATTGATATATATATACATACACACCAGTAACAACGCTCCGTACTTAGCCAAGGGCAAAAAGTAAGATATTACATTTTGAATTTATGAGATATCAAAATTAGTTATTAACATATAAGCATATATTCATGCATATTTATATAAAAACAGTCAACACATCTTCAATCATAAATACAAGTGATCAACATCAACAATAAACTATTACAAAGATAAAGCTAAAAAAAAAAAAAAATCAATTCAACAACAACATAAAAATAATAATAGTAGCAATAATTACTAAATAAGATATAGAAAAGCGAATTTTGTTAATATATATATATTAGTAATAAGAAATGCATTCAAGTTTTGTTATCCGTTGATAATTTCAAAGCCCAATAGAACAAAGCCACCCCATTTTGGACTTGTTCGTGCAACAAGAGGGTTCTAGTTTATACATATTTTTATTTCCTCATGAGAATAGAATTCTGTATTTTCGTAGAAAATCAAAGTCCTCTCTATTAAGGAAAAATAATTCATTTTTTTTCTTCTATGCATGGAAAATACATCATACCAAACAACATAATATTGTTAACAAAGAAAATCATAAAAATGTACAATCCTCTCGTTGCACAAATGCACCATTTTTTTTTTTTTTTATATTCTCACACAGGCTAATGGTTATTTCAATCCCTCCGCACAAATTTCTTCTCTACCCCTTCAAAGTAGCACCAATACCATTTTAGAACTGATCAAACCGTGTTTTTAGCTCCAGATTTAAATATATATATATATATATATAAACATCTTAACTTTAAAAGCCATAGATTATGAGACTTTAAAACCATGGGTTAGTGTCATTTGATCCCAGTAATAATTGGCCCATCTTGGATCAATGTATATATCTCTTAATTATGAGTCCATGGGCCCACGGAAATGTAATTTATGGTGGGCCAAACCTATGGTTATATGTTTATATAATCAGATCAGAAAAGTATGCCCATAAGATTCAAAAAAAAAAAAAAAAAAAAACTCCAACCTCAAAATATTTTTATCACAAGCCCATACATAAGATGGTCTACCAGAAGGTCGAGTCTAATTTTCATTCACACGTAACAATCTCTAAATAGAGTAGAGCTCTATTTGAAAACTAAAAGAAAATGATATTTTTAATGAAAATTTTATCAGTGTGAATTGTTGAAAGGGGGGGCCCAAATATTAAAATAAAAAGATGACAATCTTGAGATGTTGGAAGATAGATGGTGTTGAGAGAGAGAATAACTGTAGCAAAATAGAGAGATTTTAGAGGATATTGATTGAGAGACTTTAGGACATAGAGGATATGGATAAAGAGATTTTTTTGGAGAAAAAATTATGGCATGTGATGATATGGCACCTTAAAGCTCTCTATGTTTTTTCTCCATATTTATTTGAAAGGAGAAATTATGGGTGTTTACGTGGCAACCCACATAGGCTCATCCCTCTTTGCTTTAATATATATATATATATATATATATATATATATATATATAAGAGATGCTCTAACCTTATTATGAGAGAAAAATGTGGGGGCCCTCACATCCATTTCCAATGCCAACAACTTAAATGCGAGGGCCCTCACCATATCTCTCACAGTAAGGTGAGAGATATTTCTCATAAGAGCATCAACCTATATATATATATATATATATATGAGCAAGGCTGTCCTAAGCTTGCAGCTTAACTTATCATAAACTGAAATAATCTGGTCCTACAAATCAAAGTTGATTATATCTGTTTTTTAGCATGATAGAACTGGAAATCCAGTTCTGATTGGATTTATCTTGATTTTGGAGACGATCATCATGCAAAAATCAACAATAATCAACTTTAATTTGTTAGACCAGCACTATTTTAGCTTAAAATAAGCTAAGCTGCAGCTTAGGAGAGCTCTGCTATATATATATATATATATATATACACATACATACATACATATTGAGGCCAGCTCTCTTTTGCAGAAGCTTAGGATAAGGTAAGCTCAATTGTGTGGTGGGATCCACATGGTGATGGGGATGGGGGGATTTCAAGGACTCCCTAGGACCCTCCTATTTACAAAAAATAAGTCTCAATTGTGGTCTCTATAATCTCCATCTGGGCCCCAAATTTTAATAGTCAACAATCCATTCGGTTTGGTACATAATCGATCCAACAGTCAAGTAAATTCGGATCTGACCGAAAGTTGGTGGACATATGCAATTCAGGGGGGTCGTGTGTTTGGTCCATTTGGATGGACCAAGGGTGGGCCCGACAAGCGTAAGCTTATAGAATTTTATTCTAAACTTAAGCTTAGGAGAGCCTTGCCCATATATATATATATAAGGAGGTGCTCCTATGAGAGATATCTCTCACCTTAAATGAGAGATTGTGTGGGGGCCCTCACATCCATATCCAATGCCAACAACTTAAATGTGAGGGGCCACTCATATCTCTCATTTAAGGTAAGAGATATCTCTCATAGGAGCATCTCTCATATATATATATATATATATGTGTGTGTGTGTGTGTGTGTATAGATAGTTGTAAATTATAATAAAAACAAAGTTGTAAAACTTATTCGATATGTAAAACGATCATTGAGTTGATTCAATTTCTCGAAAATATTTAGATTAGATTACAAAAGAAAATAATATTATCAAAATAATTAAGCAACTATTAACTTGTTGCAACTTCAATAGTGCTGCATCAAAGTAATGCCAGTTGTGCTAAAAGAATAATTATATATATTAAAGCAATAGGAGCCTTGCTCTAGAGGGTGCTACGTCAATGCTCCCAAACCTCTCGATGGTCATCATATCTCTCACAGACACCATATGGCATCACATAGGATTTTCAAAATGTTGAGACTGTAGATTCTTGATATCTCCATCAATTGACTTTATTAGATTATCTTACCATAACTGCTAATCTTATCAACTATCCTGCCATAATAATGATTATTATTACCCTATAATCTCTCCAATACCCATATGTTATGTATTATTGTTCTCTTTAATCCCCAAAAATATCTCTAAAACCATTGTATTCTCTCTTTAGAACCCCCTAAAATATTTCATTTTTCAAACTATTTTCTTCCCGATCTAAGTGCTTGGATGGACGAAGGTATATATTATTAAATTCTTCTATCCATCTCAAGAAGATAAATTTTTTTTGAAGAAATAGAAAAGTGGAGAGAAAGAAAAAGAGATTTTGGATTTGATATTGTCCTTTTTTTTTTTTTTTTTTTTTTGTCTCTACCTTTCTTTTTTTTGTTTAATACATATTTTTTAATTATATAAAACATATAATTAGCTATAATATTAAAGTTTGTGGAGCTTCTTTCAGATATTACCGTAATGGCATTGGATTCCTCTCTCTATAAAATGAACTCACGTGTAGATAAAACCCAGTTGAGAAAGCAAGACTCAAAGAAGAGGCTGCATCAAGAGTGATGGCAGAAATCCCTCTCCTCTCCCCATACAAGATGGGGAGTTTTCATCTCTCCCACAGGTCAGTCACAGCCATTCTAAAAAAAAAAAAGACCTTCTAAATTACCTACTTGTAACTATCTATACCCAAAAGAAACAAGTCCATAAAAAAAAATGTTTTTGGTGTCCACTCCTCTAAAATCAGGTTAATTTGATTATTTTTTCAGAATAGGTTTGGCACCATCGACGAGAGCTAGATCCTATGGAAACATCCCTCAACCACATGCTACCTTGTTCTACTCTCAGAGAGCCACCAAAGGAGGGCTTTTGATAGCTGAAGCTACTGGCATTTCTGACACTGCTCTAGGGTAAATTCTTGACTCATGTTGGACATATGAATAACTGCATGCATCATCTATCAGTGTGACATATTGTATGTTAATGTGACTCACTTGTATAATCATACTATAAAAGTTGGGTTTGCAAATTTGGGTTTACTAAAAAAACTCAAAGCTAATGTGACTTGCCCTTGGATTGATGGGCAATTAACTAATCCATGAACCAAATTTTGTCATCAACATGTTGGGTCCTCTATTAACATTTATAATGGTTGAACATGTATTATAATTTGCTTGTTTCCCTTCTTTTTCCCCCTTTTTCTTTAAATGTCTTTTTTTAATAGCTTTTTTTAAAGAAAATTTTTTCTTCTATGGTGTGAGATGATCAAGCCAATCATCATTTTTCCCCATTTTCAGTTATCCGGATACCCCAGGTATTTGGACAAAGGAGCAGGTTGAAGCCTGGAAACCAATTGTGGAAGCTGTTCATAAGAAAGGCAGCATCTTCTTTTGCCAATTATGGCATGTGGGCAGGGTTTCAAATTATACTAAATCTGTCTTTCCTTTGAATATAAATCCAATTGGACATACATGTGTTTATGGTCACAAGGAAACACTTTAGTACCTAAATGGACAATTTGGATCATTTATAACTGAAGTTCGACAACTACTTTGGAATGTCCCTCCAAGGTGCGTTCATTGCTTCATGAGTCTATTAGGTCCAACAATTCTAATCCAAGCTTTCTAAAGAAAAACAAGCAGGTGAGGTAAAGCAAGCCAATGGCTTGAGACCACTGTGATTTGGGTCACAAGGCTTGCTTTTGAAAATGTAGGCTTGACAGATCTTCCATTGTCATTCCAAAGATAACTCAATACATTGTTTCCTACAACCAAAAGTTGATTCATACTTTGTCTTTCAATGTAATTCCTGTTTATAGGCTTTCAACCCAATGGGCAAGCTCCAATCTCCAGTACGGACAAGGGGTGACACCTGAGACATGATGTTCACCTCCGAGGCGATTAAGGACAGATGAAATCCCTCAAATTGTGAATGATTTCAAACTTGCTGCACGGAATGCCATAGAAGCTGGTAATCCTTCCATTCCTAGATTCCAAGCAAAAATTCATATACAACCTTCAAGAGAGTTGTTTTAGCCTTTCTATTAATAGTGATATAGCCGAGGAGAAAGTATCATGATGTTTAGGCTTATGGCCTATTCATGTACCTAATTGATTAATTTCCTTATCTACATTGGACTTGCTTGAACACGTTTGTATATGCAGGTTTTGATGGAGTTGAGATCCATGGCGCTAATGGGTACATAATTGATCAGTTCATGAAAGATCAGATCAATGACAGAACTAATGAATATGGTAGATGTTTAGAGAACCGTTGTCGATTCGCCCTCGAAGTAGTTGAGGCCGTCATCAATGAGATTGGATCAGATAAAGTAGGCATTAGACTCTCGACATTTGTGGATTTCAAGGATTCTGCAGACTCTAACCCACAAGCTCTTGGCCTTTATATGGCTGAATCACTGAAAAAATACGGAATTGCATATTGCCACATGGTTGAGCCAAGGGTGAATGGCAATGAAGATAGGGTTGATTCCGGTAGTCTTTCTCTTCTACCCATGAGAAAGGCTTTTAAGGGGACTTTTATTACTGCTGGGGGCTATAATAGAGAAAGTGGGAACATAGCTTTAGCTGACAATCATGCAGATCTTATTGCAAATGGTCGTTTGTTCTTCGCTAATCCAGATTTGCCAAAGAGATTTTAACTTAATGCTCCCCTTAACAAGTATGACGTACAAAAGCACCTTCTACATATCTGATCCTGTTGTGGGCTACACTGATTACCCATTTCTTGAATCACTACGGTGAAAAGAGAATTTCAATTGAATCATGTCATTTCAGATCAGTTTGTTATAGTCTTGTGAAATAAAAACTATTGTATGGTTGAATAGGATGAGGTTATTGATATTGAAATGAGCCATTTTTCATATCTAGCACTATTTGTGTCAACTCTTACAATTTTAATATACTTCTTTTTGCTAGTAATTCTCATTTACGATCCTGTAAGACTAGAACTTTCTGGGCATGTTTGATCAGATCTCATTTAGGACAAAAATGGTAATCTCATGTCGGCGAGTTTTCCATCAAAGAAAAATAAATTTTCTTCTTCATTTTCTTCTGGTACTTGGGGACTCAAAACTCACCTACTGTTGCTACCTCTGCTGCTTAAAGCCCTAAACCCCACTACAATAGTAAATCATTAATCAAAGCAAATTTTATCTTGCCAACATGAGGACTTTTTTGGGTTTCTTTCATTTCAAAAACTTTCGAAGGATTAAGTAAATCTCAACAACCCAAAATTTTTGTTCTAAGAAATCGGCCCTATTTTCCAAGTAGATTTTTGATGGATGCCGAAAATTTATATGTGTTTTGGCGATTGAGAAGCTCTGTGGATCGCTTCTAGAGAGATTATCCAACCCTAGGGCTCCCTTACCTTACATAGACAAGTTCCAATGAGTCATACTTACTGAGACTTCTTCACCAAAAAACCAAAATCAACTGATCCTATTGAGAGTCTTACTTTTAGGAATAGAATAACTCTTATTATAAGTGTGATTGTATTCTCTCTTGGCATATGCCCTACTTGAACTAACGTGGGGCTCATGACATGCGGGTCTCTATACTTACTGATCAATGTAATTTCTCCGTGGTAAAAAGTGGCCTAAAATAATGCGAAAATTGTCAATTGAGTATGTGGCATTATCATATGCAGAGAAAAGAAAATGGCATATTACATGACAATGGGTCGAGTAGATTTTTCTTGTCATGTAGATTTTTCATTCTTCCAATCCTTCCACTCTACAAATAATTCATTGTTTTTCAACAACACCTCACGGATCAAAGCCCCCCACCTTCAGTATTGTAATCTTACATTCTCATGTGCATGACCCACAGTGTTGTATCAATGAGAGTTGGAGATCGTCCGATGGTGGACCCCAAAATCCTTCCAAGACAGGGACCCTCAAATTTTATTGGATGTTTCCAAAGACTATAGCATCCACATATTAAGTTTCGTTTAGATAGGACATCCACGATGATAGTGCACCTTCCATTCTTTTATTCATACTAAAGTAAAGTAGGATGCAAACGGATATCTGATTCTATAATTATCTAGATGTTCTGAACCGTAAAAAATTGAATTTCGAGCTTAGGTTTCAGGTCCGATATTCAATTTAGGTTCTGATTGATAAATGAGTTCGGTTCCGAGTCCATTTCCGACTCATGGATCTATTCGGAACCCAACATATAAGTCTTTAATGTTGCAAGCCGTAGTTCAAAATCAACTTTTGTTGGGCAATTTTATGTTTAGTTTAGGAGGTAGCAAAGTTGATGCACTCGTATAAGTTGAATAACGTTTTTAAAGAAAAATAAAATAAAACAAAGAAATTAGAACCAATTTTAAAATTAGATTCCGGTCCTCTAGTTACTTTTCTAAAGATATATTATCAAGCCAATACTGTATAGCACTGAATTAATGGGATCAATTTGCACAATTTCTCACATAAGATGTGTGAGGAGAGCCTGTATGATCAAGCAAATGTGAGCACGACATACCTTGAAATTATATGGTTAGTTGATTAACAACAACAACAAACGATCATAACTCTCAATAACAACTTGGTAACAGAGGGAGAGATGTTATGATTGAAACCACATAGGGTCTCAATTAGATGGTTCAGTCAGATGATTATTATTAGATTTAATTGTATCCGTGGCCCATATTTATCATAATATGACCTTCAAATTCAACCCTACCCATCAATAATTAAAGAAGTCTCTCATAATGTTTGGTACTTCTGATGAGTTAGAACCAAAACTAGTATAAATTGGTTAGTTATGCCAAATTGGACGCAAGTCACAACAATATGACCAGTTAACATGAAAAAGTAGAAATAGAGAGCTGCTAATGCCACAACCCAAACTTCTCAGAGTACATCCCTTCTCTCTACACATTCCAAATAAGTAAAAAAAATCTTCAAAATGTCTCTCTACAAACTCCTTTTTTTCCTTTCAAATTACCCTATCCTCTCATCCTCAATCCTCACCTTCTCTCTACAGTCCCCTTCTTCCCTCTCTCTCACCGCCCCTCTTTCCCTCTCTCTCCATGCTCGCCGCCCTTTGCCCGCTCTTCCTCTTCCTCTCCCTCTTTCTCTATCTCCCTCCCTCCATATCTTTGAGGAGGGCGGTGGTGGCTGCGGTGGGGTGGGTGAGTGTAGAGAGAAATTGAGTGAGGTATGAAATTATGAATGATGTCTATTTTGATAATACATGGGCATATTAATCTTAGAAAAATTTGGGATATGGCATTAGCAGCTCTCTAAAAGTATTATAGATCACCTTGGCCATCCCTCAAAAATCAATTTATTTTATGGACCCTACGACCATTGCCCTAGTTGGATGGCCCCCATCCAAGTCGCTAATCTTTAAGATTTCAAAGAAACTTATTTCCATCCTGTTGGACCAGTGAGCTTTGTAGGCAGCTTGTGATCTATTTAAGTAAACATATGATTAACATAATCTTAAATCATTAAACATATTTTTTTTATCAAAATGGTCAATATTATAGTGGAGGAACCAAATTTTTATAATGACATTTCATGTGGATAGTTTGAATTTCCAATTGGTGAGCCCCACCCTAATTTTAGCAACTTAAAATTTTTATTTGCAGTGAAACCTGGTAGACCGGACTCATCACCCTAACACCCATCAGACAAATCCTGACCATCAGATCATCTAATCCCTATCTCACCGCCAACAACTCTCAATCTCAACCGCCAATCCCAAACAAGGATACAAAATCAGTAGCCCGTATTACTCGCTGGACCAAGACTCACACCAGAGCCCTCTCAAAAACCTATATATACAAACCCTTTTCCTTCCTCCACAAGAAAACCATCTCTCCAATCTCTCTCTCTCTCTGGTTCTCTTCTTTCTCTCTCTAACTTCTCTTTTTTCTCTCTCTTCTGATACAATGATGATGATGGGGCGGGAGGGGGAGAGGGAGGAGAAGAAGAAGAAGAAGAAGGTGGAGATCTCGATCGGGCCCTTCCCCGGCGCCGAGTGCCAGTACTCCATCTGGGACAGAGAAAAGAAAAACCCATCGTACGACAACTACGTCATCTCCATCGGCGACGACCACTCCATCGTCTCCACCTACTTTAACGGCTACGGGTCCGAAACCATCGCCGACTGGCTCGCCGACACCCAGCGCATCTACCGCCGCCACCGCCACCACCTCCTCGTCGGCGTCTGCCTCGACCGCCAGCACAACAAGCAGAGCAGCTTCACCTCCCGCTACCAACCCAAGAAAAAGGGCGCCGACGACCGCCCCTACAACGTCCTCACCCTCTGCGTCGGCTCCCACTCCATCGTCATCTTCCTCGGCTGGGACAACAATCTCCCAAAGCCATTCCGCGATTTCGTGAAGAATCCGAGGGTGTACTTTGTTGGGGTGGACATGGAGAAGAAGAAGAAGAAGCTGGAAGCGGATAGGGGGATTCTTCTCGAACAAGTGGTGGATCTATTGCCGGAGGCGGAGAAATCGCTGGGGAAGAAGATTATTCCGGGAGGGATGCACAATGTGGCTGCGGCGGTGCTGGGGGAGAAGTACGAGGTGGAGAAGCCGGAGAGGGTGAGGGTGAGCGACTATGAGAGAGATCTGTTGCCGGAGCAGGTGAAATATGCTTGTTATGAAGCCTTTCTTGCTTTTGAGGTTGGGAAGAAGCTTCTTTACTGACATGAGCTTTTCTCCCAAATGTGATGACGATTTTGGAATTTTCTGGGCTTCTGTTCTTATCTCATCATGTTTGTCTTTCTTTCTAGCTTTCTGTTATTAGGGTTTCTAGTATCGTTTTTTTAGCAGTTTCTGCAGTGACGAATGAAACTGTTACTGGGAGTAGTACTATAGTTAGGGTTCTTTCTGCTGTGGAGTTTGTTCCGTACATAAAAGGATTACTGAGACTAAAATGAATGATATATAGTTTGCTGTAGATGAAATGAAATGCGTTTCTTCACTGAAATGTAAATATGGAATTGTGGTTTTCAAAAGGTTTTTGGATGATGGTTGTTTTGGGCTTTTGTTATTCCTTGGCTGTTTTGTGTTTGAAGGCTTCTTTGATCTACTCCTGTATGTTTAGGACATGTTTGTTTGCTCTTTTTCTTGATTAGAGTTTTAGAGGTATTGCATGTTGTTTTTGGTGAGTGATGATCATGAGATATTTCATTGATGGAACTGCCTTGCCAGTACATTTGCATTGAATGGGTAATATTCGTTTTTCTTTCTGGGGTGGTTTTTAGAGTCCGCGCATCTTTGGTTAGGGTTGTTTGAAATGGTAAAAAGCTGGTTCTGTAAAAGCTGTTTATGCACCGGGTAATAATCTACAATGTCATGTGATGATGATTTCATGCCAACTCCATTGTGGTTGAACCTGGTTAGATTGCACCTTAGCCTTAACTTATTCAAATTTTAGAATATTTAATCATCTACTTTAGACTCAATATTCCTAGCTATAAAATGAAGACAAAGTAAGGAAACAGAAAAGTAAAAAATCAAATCACATGTATATAAAAAATGAAAAATATATATATATATATATAGAAAAGGGAAAAGGTATGACCCTAATAAATTAGAGAGAAGTCTGATTGTCTCTTTTTTTTTTTTTTTTTCTAAGAGACTTTCTAAGAGTCTATTTCAACAATGTATTTTACAAATGATTAATCTAACAGTGGACCCTACATCTATTAAAGATAGTTCTCCTTGGCCAAGTAAAACTAAGGATTGCATTCATTATCAGTAGCTTTCTTAATTAATTAAGTTCATTTTCTTTCATTTTAGATGTTATAAAAATCTTTCGGATCCTTCTCAAAAGAATTTTTCTCGGGTTAGCTACTTGATTTAAGTTTCAATATGGAAGTCTTGTCTTTAATTTGGACTGTGCAATTATCTAGTTATTATCTCTTATATTTCAAAATAAAGAAATAGGATTGGCCATGATTTTTGGCTTCGTAAAAAAATCTCTTCATTTAAATCTCGGCCCAAATGGATCCGGACCCGGACCCTATTAGTAATGGGGTAAAAGAGAGGGTTGGTCGGCACCCTGGATTTTTCCGAAGGTATATGGGTAATATTAAGTTCCATTTGACACTAAATTTTCTCCATTTAGTTGTATTACAAGCGTACTCATCTTTGCAGATTAATCAATTGGTTCATGCAAAATGAATGACACACTTATACGTTCCAACTGCATAGAAGGGAGTGAGTTTATCCAAAATCGTTCATCTTATATTCATAGTTCTGGTGGACCCTGGCACCCCATCCAGGGGGATAGATGGGGTTGCGTTAAAATGATCACATACCCATACCCGTTGATCAAATGGTGCCAAACCATATATACCCTCCAAACCAAAATGCGAATGCTGCATTGTTGCTGCTCCACTTTTTAGATATCGGTGGCGCAGATTAAACATCGATCCCTCCGCATCGATTGGTCAAAACCCTCTACAATCTGATAGGGTTGTGGACCCTACAACCACTGCACCTCCGAATAGGCAATTCTTCTAAAATGCCAATATATCATGTACGTGCCCCCATTTTCCTTAGCATACTTGTGGCCATTAGGAGATGGTCTTTGGCATATTTTGGGGCCAACAGGTACAAAAACACGCCTGATTAATACAATCTTAAGTCACTAATCACATTTTAAATCAATTGGTCAATGTTAGGATTTGATTAACTTCCATTAGAATGATCTTTGCCACATCACTTAGACCGAGGGGTGTGTTTATTTAGAGCGGCCCCAATTTTTAATAGATAGGTCCCATGTGGATCCTACTCATCCCCTGTGCAGATGGTGTCAAATGGGCCGTTCATTCCATGCTTGCCACAGCCTCTCTCCCGCAAAACCCCATTTCACCAGGCAAATCCTGACCATCGGATCAAATCCATCTAATCCAACAGAATACACCGCCAACAGCTATCAATCTCAACCGCTAATCCCAATGAAGTGTAACAAATCCGTAGTCCGTACTGCATAGCTGGATCACTACTCACATAGCCTATGTATGTATATATAAAAATACACCAAGAACTCTTCCCTCCCTCCACAAGAAAACCATTCCAAAACCATTCTCATTCCATCTTTCTCTCTCTAGTCTCTACTCTGAAATCCTCAATCATGTCTCCAAAGCGGGAGAAGAAGAAGAAGAGGCAGAGGAAGGTGGAGATCAGCATCGAACCCTTCCCCGGCGCCGACCCTGTGTACTGCTACGACGCAACCAAAACCTACACCTACTTCAACTACATCATCTCCATCGGCGACGATCGCTCCATCTTCTGCACCTTCGGCTACAACTACCAATCCATCGCCGACTGGCTCGTCGACATCCAACACATCTACCGCCGCCACCGCTACTACCTCCTCGTCGGCGTCTCCCTCGACAGCCAGCTCAACAAAAAGGGAGGGGCCTCTGCCGGCCACCCCTACACCGTCCTCACCCTCTGCATCGGCTCCCACTGCCTTAACATCTTCCTCGGATGGGACGACAAGCTCCCAAAGCCCTTCCGCGATTTCCTGAACAACCCCGATGTGTTCTTCGTTGGGGTGGACATGGAGAAGAAGAAGCGAAAGCTGGAAGCGGACAGGGGGGTGGTTCTCCGGAAGGTGGTGGATCTGTTGCCGGTGGCGGAGGAATCTCTGGGGAAGAAGATTTTACAGCGTGGGTTGCACAATGTGGCTGGGGCGGTGCTGGGGGAGGAGTATGAGGTGGAGAAGCCGGAGAGGGTGAAGATGGGTGACTATGAAGACAGGGATATGCTGCCGGAGCAGGTGAAGTATTCTTGTTTTGAAGCTTTCCTAGCTTTTGAGATTGGGAAGAAGCTTCTGACTTAAAAAAAGCTTTTCTCTCTCGTACTAATAGTGGTGGGTTTATGAGTTTTTGCAACTTCTCTTGAATCTTGTCTCTTCTGCTCTATTAGGACATCGACATGGACATGCATGTTTGTTTGCCTTTTTTGGATTAGGGTTTTAGACTCATCTTATGAAAGGTTTAGTGGCGTTTTACACGTTTTCATGGTTTCCTTGGAAATGGAATATTGAGAATATATGAAATGAATGATAGTTTCCTTTGAATGATATGAAATACCAATGGGATTGTGGGTGTGTGAGTTTCTTCTTCGGAAATGATTTGGCTTTGAGTTTCTGGGTTTTGCTTTTTTCCACACAGAGTGTGAATTCTGAAATGGTGCTGCCAAAGGAAAAATGATATACAAGCTGGCTTGGTCTAGATGAAATGAGGGGGTGAAAATAGGAAAAAAAATAAATAAATAAATATTTTGTGGGCTAGTGGACTCTACTCTAGCATGTTCACTTTTTTCCACTTTTGATGGAGTCTACTTAATATTATTGTCTTATATGGTGTTAGGACAGTTCGATTGTGAGGCTTGCCCTCTAAATTGATGGGGGAGGTCGACCCACATAAATCAAAGACCTCTCATCAGTCAGCCAAAATTCACTCTAATTAGAAAGGGACTAACTGACATTTCTCCAATGTTTTGAAACATGTTCACTCCTTTCACATTTCATATCAATGATTTGATTTAAGAATTATTAATCTAGCAACATGATCCACTTCTATCAAGAGTTAAGTTTATTCTGGTGGAGTAGCAATGAGGGCGGGCGACTGTGGGGGCATGTACCTTCATCATGGACTGAAGTATTGTACCTCAATATCAGCAAAGAACTTGATACACATTTAAACAAATCTGGGGTTTAGGGTTGACCATTTCAATCCATATAACCCATCTAAATGGATCAGCTTAGGGCTGATCCGCATATCTAAACTCATTTAAACGGTTTGGTGGTTTAATATTTTGGTAGGTGTTTGGGCTTTTCTAGCCTACAACCAGACACAAATATTACCTTATTTGAAATGGATTGAGTTTGGCCAAAGCCAGTGGAGGATCTAGGATTTTTAGTTGAGGGGTGCGGATTCTAATAGGTAGTTTAGTTTTGGAGGCAAACAAAGGAGTTTTTTTATGTGGATTTGAGAGTGGAACACAATTTTTATGGGATTTTTGGAAGTGAACCCAGGATTCCCATATAGGTTTTAGAAGCATAACAATGTTTGACGGGTGCGGCCGCACCCACATGCTTCTACTTGGGTCCGCCCCTGGCCCAAGCTCATGCAAGTTAGAGGGGGTTAAATAGGTTGGCCCACATTGGATGCGAGTCAGACTGCTACAAAGTAACTTTGCTTTTTCATCACTTTCTCTCTGAATAAATAAGCATCCACGCTTCACATTTAATGCAACTTACTTTGTGTGCTTTCTACCTTGGCTATGCAGATAGAGTTCATAGTTCATAGTAGTCTGAAACAATGACCCAGGGGCATTTCCAAGTGTGGATGGGTCGAAGAAGGCGAAAATAGTGGAGCAATTCAGGTTTCCAATGAGAGTTTTTTCACCTGGAAGTTTCCAATATTGATAGTCATTGTATAGCTCCCCCATACTTTGAGAAAGAACTATATTGTAGTGTTTTTTTTTTGTCAATTGAAGCATTATTTGGTAATTAACTATCATGAGACTAAGAACGGCCTCTTATTCTAATGGTAAAAGAGGTGTCATTTCTTATATGCTTGCCGAGGGTTGATCCCTCGCTAGAGAGTTAGAGGCCCCAGCTCCCCTAAGCTACTAAGCTAGGATACCAACAAAAAATAAGATTGAGCCTTAATTTGGCCAGGGAGAAGAGCTCTTCATTTTAATGTCAACTTCCAAAATAGTAATAGATGAATCCAGATGCGTTTGGACTTTGGAGCGTTCAGAGATATCGTTTATCATGGTCAGACCTTTATTGGGCCTCAACCTTTTTTAAGCGAACTTGGGCCTCTCTTAACTTTTGTCGGGCTTGGATATGCGTTCAAACATCCATGTTGGACCTGGGTCTAGTTCAGCTTGGCCAAGAGAACGGATCAATGCATGTAAATTGTTTTTTTATTTTTATTTTTAATTTTAATTTTGCTATTGGAGGGTTCCCAACTCTTTGGGTTGGACTAATCTCTCTGGGCCCAAAGAGAAGTTGGGTAAACACCCCTGTAGCCCCAGTATGGTAGTGCAGTTTCGAATCTATAACCTCTTGGTGCAAACCGTGGTCCTAAGCCAACTTAGCTATCCCTTGGGGTTAGTGCATGTAAATTGTGAAGGAATAAAATTGAGAAATACAGCAGGAGAAGAATAATTGACGGTCCGATTTCCCATCCATAAGCACGTTGATGTAAGGAAGAATCAAGATTGTCAGCTCTTCATGTGATGAGTAACGCTCAATGTAACAACAAAATATCGAATCAATTTGGGAGCTCTCCAATTGTATTCGGGAAATTCTATATGAACCCACCCATTTTGCTGAACACACCCACATTTCTTCTTCATGTGTAATTTTTTTTCTTCTAAAAGTGGGTGTGCTCAACAAAAATATGGGTGCATATAGAATTTCCCATTGTTTTCCCATCCATTTTGATAGGCCCACTATTCACAGGCAAAACACACACCCCGATCGCAAAAGAGTAAACTTTTTCACTACTTAGGGCTAGTTTGACACTTTACTAATATAGTAAAAGTCAAGTAAAGTCTCCATTTTTCAGACAATATGTCACATAAAAAATACTTCATATAATTTCAAAACTCCCTCAATCTTTTTCAAAAAAATAGAGTAAAAAAACAACTACCTTTATCTATTAAAATACGAAAAAACCCCACTTTCCCATACTCACATTCTATGTAAATCCAATCCCATCACACTTGCACTTACTACCCTTAAATTGATATACTCACCCTAATTTCTCACCAACCAAAATAATACTCATTATTGAATTATAAATTTAAAAAAGTTGTGACTTAAGATAACATTAAATTTTGAGGCCTTTAAATCAATAGTCCTCATTATTTGATTGTGATGACTCTTTTTCCAAAATCATATTCATAATAAAACATTTCCATTTCACTATCCCTCAACCCAAGTGGGTCCCACAAAGGGCTAAGAGTTTTACCAATCACGTAATTAGTGAAAGCCAACTAATATATATGAGGTACGCTACAAAATTCCTTGGGAATTTTTCTTTTTTTTATTTTTTCTGCCATGAGGCTTATCTTGAGTCGATCTTGTCTTTTCACAATACCCCCCAAACCCCTTGCCCTCAATGAATAGTCACTAGTCCAAATCCCTAACAAATATTAAGTGAGTTTAGTATTAAATATCATAAATTCAAACCCAAGTTGGATTGGACATGGATTTACTCCAAAGCCTAGCAATATGAACTACGTGTGTTCATGGGCCCTGTTAGGCTGGCATACCCAAGCCCGGGTCGGTTCTAGAAACATAAGCCACAAGCCAGACACATGCCATAAGTTTCTGGCCTGAGCCCAGCCCACCCCATTCATTTCAATCCGAGCCCTCCCATGTAATCAACTGACTGGGCTGTGCCGGGCTTTCTATTAAAATCTTGGGCTTGAAATCACCTGTTTTGGCAAATAAGTCATTAAACTATAAACAATACTTGTTCAGGCCGGGATTCAGGGCTTTTCATCACTGAGTCCCCGTGGGCCCAACTTTGAAATGCATGCCTGGTCTGAAAACCCAAGACCTGAACCCACCCCGAAGTAGGCTGGGCCTAGGTGGGAACTGGACTGGGCCGCCCATGACCCTCCATAATTATGAATCCATTGCCCTCCCCAACTTATAGAATGGTTTCTACTACAATAAGCTAACATCATCTAATTCCACATGATCTCAATGTGATTCGTTCTCTCAATTCTGAATCCAAAGCTTTACACATGTAAGAGAATAAGCATAGGGCTAAAGAACCCACGGCCCTCTCTCATTGGTTTGAGTCCACTAACAAGGGAAAAAAACCATGGTTTATAAGGTATGGTGGGTGTATCATGTTACCACAAACAGCACTAACAGAGATGAGAGACCCAGTTTGCCGTTGTGTTTGACACATTTAAAGCACTCTCACTTCCATGAAAACAATCCATATTTAGCATTCCAATTCCAATAGAAATAATGCCTTTTGGACGCCAAAATCACTATATATATGCATGAGCTTGACCAAAGAAGGCAAGTAGCATAACCGTGAGAGCATAATTAGAGAGAGAGAGAGAGAGAGAGTTTGGAGGCTTTGCAATGGAGAGCAGAAAAGTCCTGGTTCTAGTGCTAGTTGTTGCAGCCACTGCATTACTGGCTCCATATTTAAACAAGGGGGTGGAGGCTGCTTTTGGCATAGAGCTGAACCCTTGCACAACTGCTGAGTGCAAGAAGGCCCTCAAGGAGAAGTACACCAGTGCCACATGTGCCACAAGCTCCAAAGGGAAGTTCTGCATATGCTTGGGTTGATATATATATAAATATAATGGGAGATGTCTCTCACCTTAAATGAGAGATTGGGTGAGAGCCCTCACATCCATATCTAATGCTAACAACTTAAATAGAAGGGCCTCACCCATATCTCTCATAGGAGCATCTCCCATATATAATAATAATAATAATAATAATAATAGTATAGTAGATGGGAGCTTGAATAAGTAATTTTACTGTGTTCTCTTAGCTGGGTTTGTGTGTGATGCAGCTGTTCCTTAATAAAAAGATGATGATGAAGATTGAAGTCTTTGATAGGTATGTGGTGTTTTGGGGTAAGAGGGCATGCATGTGATTATGTAACTGTAAAAGCTCATAATGTGTGCTCCATTGTGTTTATACTTAATTTAATAATGAGAGGAGTGAGGTGGGTCATATGTAAAAGGGATGTAAGTTCTATATCTAGTGCTTTTGGCTTTTCCACTGTTTTCTTTATTTGCTACTAACCATAATTATGGCAGTTGCCATCCACATGGTTAATAGGGAGGCTGCCAGCTCATTCTTCTAGTGTGATGAATTCACATGAGGCCCATTTGCTTTAATAGAGATCCAACCTAAAGTCATATTTGTTTGGTGTGACTGACGTTTCAAATCAAGGTCGCCGCTTTGGATTCAATTTTTAAGAACTTTAAACAATGACTTTCTATTAGAAGGATGATGGGGCCGTTTGTTTGCAAGATTCACTAATGAGATTTGTTGTTGTTGAGAATTTTGACGCTACGTCAATAGCTATATACTCAGCATTTGAATTTTCTTATTTGATTTATTATTCTTCAAAATTCGTCTATGTGGAATGACTTTTCTTTTATCCAAATTCAACTTTGTGGATTGACTTTTTTGGTCTGCTAAATACTGCATATTCTCATATATTCATCTTTCAAATGCTTAAATTTTTTTGAGCATTTGTGAATCTAAATAGGGGCCAGAATTCTCAGAGATTCGCGAGACTAAAGTTCACTGAGCTCCTTTAAACAAACATCATCTAAAAGTGAATGATTAAAGCCGAAGACAAACAATGGGCCATTAAATGATCTAAAAAAGGATAAGATTTTTTAGGAAGAAAGTATTTCTGTTGTTTTTATTTTCTAGTTATAAGGCACAACAAATAATCAAATTTAACATTGATACGACCATTAACCACCATTGAATTCAATCAGAACAATAACTTTTATTAAAAATCATAAACTTTAAACTTCAAATTAGGTATTAGGATTTATTCGTTATAATGATATTTGGTTGACATCCCAATATCCTTACTGTCCTATATATATATATATATATATTTTATATACAACCTGCCTGCACAAATTGGATGCCTTCCACATGGGTGTCCTAGACTGCTAATTGACCCTAGATTGGAGGATAATATTTTTGAAAATGCACCCAATTTTGCTTGAGTACCCTCCATATTGTGAGTGTAGGTACATGAATATTCAGTTAAGAAACATTTGCATGATTCTTACAATTGGTCCTCTTAATTTTCTAAGCCACCTGGACCACTTACTATCAACTTATCCCCTCACATACATTATATCTGCTCGAATTGCACAATTCCAAAATTGGCACCCACCCAATTATTCGCACAATTTGATTGAAATAAAAATATAATGCCTTCTAAAAACAGTAACCTTAAAGGTCATCATCGATCAAGCGGTGGTGCTAGTTATTTTAAAAGTTCTCCGTTGCTTTAAGAGATATTTTCACGAAATTATTATGGAGAGTGATTCTTCTAATGCAATTGCTTGGGTATCTAATAGAAATATCAACCCATGGAAACTTCAATTCCTTTTTAATGAAATCCAGGTGTTGTCGACATCTTTCACCGTGGTCTTCTGTAATAAACTATGATCGGCCAACTCTTTAGCTGATGCTTTGGCTAAATAAGGCGTTGAGAAGGGTGTCTCATTGGGATTGTGTGATTATTGAAATTGTGTTGGACGGGGTACAATCCTTTTGTACCTCCCTTTATTCTCTTTTTATATTTTCGTTTTCCTTTAATGAAAGTTTTTGTTACTGTTTCAAAACAAAAGAAAAAAAAAGAAAAAAGGTCATCATCGATCAAGCAGTTTAGATGAACTAGAGGGCTTGATATTATCCCTCTATCCCACACCTCCCCATATGGTTGGCAAAGCACCAAGTGGGCCTCATAGATAAGTTTTTATGGAACTACCGCACCATGATTGACATGTACCCAAGTAGCCCTTACAAGGGCTTATACTTTGCCTTTGAAATCGGGATCCTCTCAGTGAACTTACGCACGGTGACCATGAGTGGACCACTCAAAGTCCGCCATGTCACCGCGGACGGCCGCTGCCTGGATTGCATGACAGACTGCCCACTGTGACGTGGTTGACTGTGAATAGACCACTCACGGTCACCGTAGGATTTTTTCACACAACATCTAGACTCTTATCTATGATAGAAAGCATAAAAGGTACCCATCCAGTGAAAGCTGCTCATATATGATTTAGGGGCTTTGACATATTAGTCCTTTTTAAATTTGAATTTTATAATTTCATGATCGAAATTCAGATAATGTCACTAGAGTTATTTGACACAGGTCAATATTTTTTAGAACTTGTTCACCTCAAATCCAATAATATCATGGAACAATTTATGTCACAGAAACGAAAAATCTCATGAAATAATGGGACAGTCTCACGATGTCATGGCTTCTATGCAGAATCTTAGAGAAACAATTTTGAATGCTAGAATCTGAGAAATGGTGGTCATATGTGTATTTACTTTTCACAAAATATTATTTTTGTGTATTGTAAGAAAATGAATTCGTCTGCTGGTTCCATAGAATGTATGATACATAAACTGATAAATCACAAGATATCATGGAGCTCTCCCATGATATCATGGGATATGACGCAAAAAAGTCTTAAAAAGTTATTGATCAAATTCAAGCGAGTTTGGTGACATTATCTGAATTTAAGTCATGAAAATTGGAAAAACCGAATTTAAAGATGACTGATATGTCAAAACCCCTATAATTTATCTATACATGTGGGAATAAATAAATAAATAAGCTGTCTGCAACTTCTGGTCAAGTATGGTTGGAAACAAATCCTTCATGTTTGTTCCACTTTATGAAGATTCAAAGCGTTCAGAGTAAGTGCTGACCCATATTGTTTACTAGTATAAAGCCATGATTTGCTGCATCATTAACCATCTGGCTTGCACAAGATTTTAAAAATATTTTCCAATCGCCCATTAATACAAATTTTCATTCTGCGAGGCCAACATAATATAGATTCAAATACGAGCAACCGCTTTGATTGGACACATATAAAACATATGCTAAATTGTTCTTGTCCGAATCCTACATGAATATAATTTCGATTTGATTAACATTATTCATTGATGAGAGGAGGAAACTAAGCTTGTATTTATTTATTTAATTTTCTACATGGGGCTACACACCAAGGGTGATACTTTCATTTGCAGATCTAAGGATCAATCCCTGGCCGTGTGTGAAACTAAGATACCCACACCACTCGACTATAAGTGTGTTGGCAAGATCTAACAATTTTCAATGGAGAGTCCATTTAACCAACATAGGGCATTATAGTGTGAGAAAAAGTAAATTTAACAGTAAATTAGTTTTATTTGTTGCTTCAACCATGTTTCTTAAATGCAAGGATTGATGTCATCTCCTTCGGCGAGGAGCTCAAGCAATAAGTAATCAGAATTTTTATCTTTAAGATATGAAGTTATGAACCCACATGCATGTGTTTGTTTTAATCTTACTTGACCACATCATGTGTGGTGATATCTCATACAACAGCATGATATATACAAATGAAGGGTACTTCTTACCAAATAAAATTAAAAAGAATCTTACCAAAAATAATAAAAATAAAATAAGGGCCCTAAGGCAGGTGGCCGGGCATCTAGGACCCATGTACAGAGTACCTTTGCATGTTATATACAGGACCAACTATATCCACAGAAAATATTCTCCTATGAGTGGGCCTACTAGGGTCACCTTTGATCACTGCAGTCATTTTAATAATCTTCATTTTAATTGAATTGTATCTCAAAAGGATCTATGGTTTTGATGCCATTAAACTTTAAAGATGTTAAATTAAAGGCGGTTTTTTTATTCCCCTTGTCCATATGACCTTATTATCTGCTCTTCTTCCATTGATGTACATTCATCTAAGTAGGTTCTACGATTTGGACAGCATATTAGCAATTTGCAAATATGCGATATCCTCCTAGGAAAACATTCTCCCCGAATTCATCCCTCTCATCCCTACCCCTTTATAAACTTAAATTATCAACCAAAAGACCAGGGATCCATCAGTGGGCGTGTGTGATATCAGGTCCCAATACCACTTCCAATTCACTTCTTACATTGGAAAGGGACAATTCCTATATAAACTAAAGGGGAATTCAGCGAGAGGTCCCTCAAAGTATGATTTTGTTGCAAGAAGTCCACAAAAAAAAGTCAAGCAACCAAAGGTCCTCTAACAAATTTCCAACCTGATATGTCTAATTTACCATTTCTTTAAATCATATCCCATGATTGCTGGGATATCCCATTAATAATAGTCAACTACCATTTAATGGGCCACGATTAATGGAATCTCATTAATGAGATTTTCAAATAAATTCTAAAAACACACAAATAAATTTCAAAATAACGTAAATAAATTTAAAAAAACGTAAATAAATTTCCAAAAAACCAATAAATTTCAAAAGAACGTAGATAAATTTAAAAAGACCCAAATAAATTTCAAAAGATCCAAATAAAGTTCAAAAGATGAAAATCAATTTCAAAAGATCTAAATAAATTTCAAAAGATCCAAATAAATTTCAAAAGACTCAAATAAATTTCAAAAAACGTAAATAAAATTAAAAAACGCAAATAAATTTAAAAAAATGTAAATACATTTGCAAAAACTAAGATAACGCAATTTTCCAAATTAGCGAAAAAGCTGGCAAAAACTCAAGTATTTTTGTCAAAAACTCAGTTAAATTTTTTCAAAAAATACAAATAAATTTCAAAAGACATAAATAAAATTAAAAAACACAAATAGATTTAAGAAAATACAAATAAATTTGCCAAAAACACAGAAAGATTCGTTCAAAAACTCAGTTAAAAATTTTAAAATGGAGATAAATTTGTAAGAAACTCACTTATATTTTTTAAAAACTCAAATAAATTTGGCAAAAATTCAGATAGATTTGTTTAAAAATCAGAAAAATTTATTCCAGAACTCAGATAAATAGCCAAAACTCAGATATATTTTTCTAGAACTCAGATAAATTTGTTTCAGAACTTAGATAAATAGCTAAAAACTCAGATAGATTTGTCCAGAACTCAGATAAATTTATTTCATAACTCAAATAAATAGCCAAAAACTAAGATAGGTTTGTCCAAAACTTAAATAATTTTGTTTCAGAAATCAGATAAATTTGCGCAAAACTCAAATAAATTTGACAAAAAATAAGGAACCCAGCCTTATCCAGGACCCTCTGCGACCTTGGATTGTCAATGTCCATGATGGCTTCCAACCTCTCCAAGTGTGGCCACTCGTTAAATATGGTATTGATGACCATCTTCACAGCAACTGTAGCAATCCCTTGGCCCTAGTACTTCGAGGACAGAACGTACCCCAGTTCACCTCTGCATCGATCGCTGAGGGCCCAGGTATGATTGAGATGGCTCCGATCGGACAACTGTCGATGCATATGGCTCGGATCCATGGATGGGGGAGGACTTTCTCTTTGAGGTAGTTGTGAGTGTCTTCTTTGTTGGTGTAAGTGTCCCAAGTGCAGAAACGGGACACGCGATCGTCTGTGGCCTAGACCATGAAGTCCTCTAAAGAAGATGAAGGTAGTGTAGGAACAGATAGGATGGGGGCATGATGAAGAGGTGAAGATGGGGATGTTGACATGATGAATGTGATGATGGGAGATAGAACGGTGATGTGGCTAGAAGGTTACACGTGAGAGAAAGATATGAATAGATATAGCGTTAGATCTTCGTGATGGTGTAGTAGAGGTTAAACTGATATGGAAAATTTACAGAGATCGAGTGGGTCTCGCTCCATTTTTTTTTCTTTAACTTTCTTCTAATGACTTGGTTAATGATAGATGGATTTGTGGTCTGCAGCCAGCAGGTGTTGGGAATAGATGATAGATGGATTTCCCCCTCTTTCGACTCAGTTGAAGTTGGTCGGGGAATAAAATCTTCTCCCGCGACGACGAGTCTGCAGCGGCGGCTATTACAAAACCTGTAACTTAAAGAAGAAGAAAAGGGCATTGGGTAGGTTCTGTCCATGTCCAGATTGAAGAAGAAGAAAAGGGAGAATGAAAGATTTAAAATTTAAAAATTTTAAATTTTATGCCTAATCAGTTGAAAGGGCAAATCAGTCATGAAAATGTATGAGGTGGCGTGTCTAGGGACCTCTCACCAAAATATGTCCAAGCTGCATGAACTACATAAATTAGATGAAAAGTTGATGGACTGGAGGCCTTACAAGTCCTATATGAGGGACCTTTCACTAATTATCTTTAAAATAAATTGAGGCTGATAGGAAGGGGGAGATCTCCTACATTTGGAAAATGATATTAATTTAATTGAACAGGTAAGTAGGTATTCCATAGGAGAATTTGTAACCTTATTCCTTGAACCTCTGTACTAGGTTCTGATCTAACAGTGGACCCCACCTTAGATGTAAATCAACTATTGGATCAATGGCTCATAATCAAATACAAAATGTAGAACAAGGCCACTCTCAATCTCACGCACGGGCTAGAACATCATCCTTGAAAAAATTAGACCAGCTAACTCAGTAAGTGGGCCATACAAAAGTCAGAAAACTCTTCGAGTCGACTCTTGACTCTCCCGAGTCATCACAGTTTGATAAAAAACCGAAATAAATACAAGGGAGACTCTGACAAGTTATCTCATTGAAATATGTTGTTTACATTTTGAACCATTTGATACGTAGATCTAATCTTAAACAATTGACATTTATTTTTCAAGTAATTATGCGTGAGTTTCAGAATTGGCAATTTAAAAATGATGATTAGAATGCAATTTAAAATTAATATTTGATCTTTTACATTCGATATTTGGACTAACAAATTATGTAATATGCATTCTTGTAGTGTTTTTCTTTCATTTATGAATTTGTCAATTTGAATTGATTATCATGAATGCATGTAAATAAATATATTTTTCTATTTAAACTAATGAATTCATATTTAATTTTATTTTAAAATTACTTAAAAAAAAAAAAAAAAAAAAGAACATGACTCTCCGGAGTCTCTTCATTAACTTTGACTTGAGTCAATATGTTTGCATTGGTCGAGTCAAGTCCAAGTTACGAATTTTCCAACCTTGGACAACACATTTACATCTCAAACAAAAGGGTGGGCTAGCGAATATGGTAATATCCGCTTTAAATCCGTCCTAATAATTGATGCCATACAATCAATCACAGATGGGCCACCTTCTTGATCTCCTCTTGATCATCACCTAATCATTGATGGGCATAATAGTGAGTACAATTTGGGGCGCTCCTGAGGAGCATGGCTCACCCTGACCCAAAATGGGAAATGTCCCACTTCCATTTGGGGAAAGTACACAGCGAACAAGAAACCCTAACCCTAGGGGCAAAATGGGAATATTTTTAAAAGTGGGGACCATGTACAGTTCTTATGTCCCTCCAAATCTTCCCACCCTCGGTTCTTCTCAAGAGCCATGTGGAGCCTTATATACTGAAAACAGAGCCCAAGAGAATCAGATGTGATAAGTTAAAAAAAGATAGGAAGAGAACAGAAGATAATAATCTTAAACACAAGGAAAAGGAAGAGAGATTACATGGATTCCTGGTCTGATTCTCTTGACTTTGATGATGAATTTGAGAAGTTGGTTTACAGGGTGAATCCACCGAGGTAATCTCTGGGTCTGTTTTTGCTGTTTCCTGTGGTGTGGATTTTTCTGGGTTCTTGTTGATTTGGACTGGGTAGGGTTTGGTTCTTTGAAATTCTTCAGTTTGCATGGTTTTTGTTCCTCTCTTCTCTCTTATTACAAAAATGGGTATGTGTTGGTTTTGAGAATACTTGAATTTGGAGGTTCTTGTTGATTTGAAATGGGTGGTGTCTGATTCTTTTGAAATTCTTCAGTTTGGATGGTTTTTGTGATATGGGTTTCCTCTTCTCTCCCTTATTTCAAATGGGTAGGTGTTGTTTTTTTCTTGGAATCCTTGAATTTGGAGTTTTTTTTATGGTCATTCTGGCGTTAGTTTGCTTTTGCCCCCGGAATTTAGTTTCGAACGGTTTTGGTGTTGATTGATGAGAGGTTTTCTTATAAGTCTTTATGAATTGGGCTTTTCTTATTCCTTGTTCATTTTCTTAATTTTTGGTTGATTTGAAGTGTGTGGTGATTGGTTTTGGAAATTGTTGAATTTGGAGGTTTCTCTCAGAGATGGGTCATGTTTGCTTTTTCATTGAGGTTCTGCCAAGTGCCAAGTTGGTGTTTTGTAATTTTCTTTTCTGGAACTCAATTGATTAGGAACTTTGGGTGGACGCCTTCTGTAGGAATTCTTTAGTTAGACGCTTTTTGTAACATGGGTTCTGTTTCTCATTGCTTTTTTTGTTTTTGGATTTTGCAGGGTTACTGTTGATAACACTTCTAGCGGGAATGCCACTGTGGTTAAAGTATTTGAAGATCCTTATGTCGTTGTTTGTTTGTGTTTTGGTGTTTGAATTTTGTTTTGTGAAGATTTTGTTGGTGTTTTTCTTTTTCAGGTGGACAGTGCCAATAAGCATGGAAGTTTGTTGGAGGTTGTGCAGGTTTTGACTGATTTGAACCTTACAATTAGCAGGGCTTACATATCTTCTGATGGGGAATGGTTTATGGATGGTAGGATTTTGACTTCTGAAAGTTGGTTTTTTTCTTTCGTCATCTTTCTTTTTATCTTTATTTTATTTTTGTGTGGAGTGGTGGGTGTATATTTTTTCTTGATTCCTCTGTTTCTTGCAGTGTTCCATGTTATAGACCAAGATGGAAATAAGATACAGGATGAGGAAGTTATTAGCCGCATTCAACAGGTAGGACTTTAACCCCTCTCCTGTTTTATTTACTATGATTCCCTTATATTCAGAACTTTGTATGTTGAATTCTACAATCTCCACCCACACATATATCTCTCTTTCACTTTCAGAGCATAGGTGATTGAAAATTTTTGATTGACTACTTATAAGGGTGGTGTTAATCACAAACCACACGAGGTAGATTACTGTTCTATCCACATTGTGCCTCTCCAGTCAAAATATCATGACTGGTGTTGCCATCGGGGTAAAAGTGATGTCTATTTGGGGTAAAAGACAAAAGGACAAAAAAAAAAAAAAGGGGGTAGGGGGCAACAAGCAGTATCCCACTTACTGTGGTGTTTCAAATTCTGCAGTTGAAAATGTAAGTAGAAAGTACAATGATCAACTCTACCACAATATTCTAATAATTTGCATGGCATTCAAATGCACCCTTGAAGTATAGCCTATTTTCTGCATTGGGTAGTGCCAATGGTATGATAGTGGATCTTCAGTTTAAGTCATCCCCAAGTTGAGGGTTTGATGCTTTGTTTTCTTACTATGGTAACTTTTATAATCCATCTAAATTGAATTGAGTATGCTGAGGTGCCTCACATAAGTTCAAAAGGGGATGACTCATATGGAGTGTTGGGTATAAATACAATAGTACTGATAATTGTTCTCATTTATTCTAATTGGGTGAGGGGTTCTGTTGATTTCTTAAAATTTTAATTGAGAGTGTTGAATGATACTTTAAGCACTGTATGGAGTAATCATTTTATTTTTCCTCTTCATTAAAATTATGAATCTTCAACTTAATAGTTATTTTTATCTTGTTGATGACGTGTATTTAACCCAGTGTCTTTGAGCTTGAGCAGGTGTTACAATTTGTTGGTTCTTTTGTTGGCTAATGATTCATTTGGATGCGCCTCAAATCACCAATTGTTTTCATGCTTCAGCAAAACATTTCATTTTTGCTGCTGTTTTGAGCGATGTTGAAATTGATAACCGCATCACACGGTATTTGTTTCCATTCTGTGCAATCCATCCTGCTGTGATCGTCCACATTTATTGGGGGCAATAGGTGGGGGAAAAATACCACACATAATGTGTTATTTCTGCACCTCATCGAATGCATGGCAGAACATATATCAAATCTTCCTGCCAAAATATTTTAACTTGAATTTTGGTTACATGAACATCTGAACATTGGCTACACTGTTAGATTTTTTGCTTGAATACTCACCAAACAAGCATGTCTATGAGTATGATTTTTGATATTTTGTTTCCACCTTGTTGCAGTCACTGGGATCTAGATTTTTTAGTGTCCGGTCCCTGAGAAGGTCTGTGGGTGTCCAGGCAGCTGCTGAACATACATCAATTGAATTGACTGGAAGAGACCGACCTGGCTTGCTTTCTGAAATTTTTGCTGTTCTTACGGATCTCAAATGTAATGTTGTAGGTGCTGAGGTTTGGACCCATAATTCAAGAATGGCTTCGGTTGTTTACATTACCGACGAGTCCACCATGTTGCCAATTGATGACCCTGACCGGCTTGCTAACATCAAACAACTTCTCCGCTATGTGCTGAAAGGAGATAAAGATAAATGGGGTGGTAAGACGGCTGTTTCGATGGGTGTGTCACACAAAGAAAGGCGACTGCATCAAATGATGTATGCTGATCGTGATTATGACAGGAATGATAGAAATGAGCAAGAGATAACAAGTGATACGACCAGACCTCTTGTGACTGTTGAAAACTGCATGGATAAAGGATACTCTGCTGTAAATATTAGGTGTAAGGACCGGCCTAAGCTACTATTTGACATTGTCTGCACTTTAACTGATATGGAGTATGTTGTCTTCCATGCTTCTGTCACTACTGAAGGAGCGGAAGCAAATCAGGTTTTCTTCAGTCCTTTATATATTAATCTTTTTATCATTCTGTTTTTTAGTTATATTTTGAGGTTTAGAAGTAAATGTTGAATGCATGAGGCCAAGTTCCTGTAAACTAAGCTCGATTTCCAGTAAGCAAGGTGCAGTGGTATCTAAACCAAATCAACAAAAAATTTGACCATTTCACAGAATGAATGGTTATTCATTCCACTTATATTTGAGGCAGACTGGGAATTGGGAATTACATTTGATGGTCAGCAGCAATGACCCACTTATTTTTATTTAGGGGTGAAACCTGGAAAGTAGTGTCCCACCTAATTTTATTTCTGATTTCTGCACCGGGTACTCACATCATTGCATAATGGACAACAATTTATTTGGTCAAAGGATTCAGACTGATTGCAATTTGGGTTCCATGCAGATGCTATTCTCTTTTACATAATTGTGAACATGTACAATGCAGGCATTGAATTTTGATTGTTATAATGAGATTGCTCTTTCATTTCCATTTGTCAATCTACCCATAAAATCTAACCTTGCTATCTTTTATTACCTCTTTCTGATTTCTGGATAGGAGTTCTATATTAGACATATTGACGGGTGCCCTGTTAGCTCCGAACCAGAGAAGCTGCGGATAATCCATTGCTTAGAGGCTGCTATAAAGAGACGGTCTTCAGAGGTATGGACAAGGGCAGACTGCTTTATACTTCTTTTTTTTTTTTTTTTCTCTTACGTCGATTTCTCGTATTTCACAATCTAGGGATTGAGACTTGAACTCTGTAGTGAAGATCGCGTGGGACTCCTGTCTGATGTAACTCGCATATTTAGAGAAAATGGGCTCTCCGTCACTCATGCTGAGGTCACTACCCGGGGATCACAAGCTGTGAATGTGTTTTATGTCACTGATGCAGCGGGTAATCCTGTCAACAGCCAAACCATTGAGGCCGTGCGCAGTGAGATTGGCTTCACGATTCTTCATGTGAAAGATGATGCATATTCGAAGCAACTCCAAGAGAGTGGGAGATTCTCGCTTGGTAATCTCTTCAGGTCGAGATCAGAGAAGTTACTTTATAACTTGGGTTTGATAAAATCCTCTTCTTAGGGATGGCATGGCATTGCATCATATTGGTGATTCAAATTTCTGTAAATATTTTTGTTCTAAGCGTTAGGTCAATCAGGTGTATTAATTTGATATGTAGATAGCAATATCAGATGATTGGTAAGTCTTGTTCAACACAGAGTTGACCGTGGACTATCCACTCTTGAAACCTTCAGAGATTCACCTTGTAAATATATAAATATGTGAAGTCTGTTAGCTGCTGTCTCAAAGAACTGAATGATGTGAATATGACATATGGTTTCTGTTAGCAACTTTTTTGTTTCTTCTAAGTGCTTTTATCATGGTTTTTACCTTTCAATTGCTTTTATTTTAAGTTCTTCCTATTTGCATTAAAGGTTTTTGTATGAACTGATGATCTTACGGGCCTGTTTTGGTGTTTCAACTTAGATTAGCAGATGGGATTCGCATGGGTCTCTTGGCATGCAGCATTGGTGGCATGCACACGGAAAACAGTCCACTCAAGTAGAAAAGGAGCCTGCAAATGCGGGAAGAGGTGGCGTACCTAGGGTTTGAGCCCTAGGCAGTCTAGTGAGAACTGTCGTTCCTTACCACTCTGGTAAGGAGCCGTTCTCTTGCTACAATTACTTGAACTGCTTCAAATGCAAATTAGAATTCATGGATCTGCCCTTATTTTCAGTCAATGCTGATTTTGGGGTGCATCGAGATGGGCCCAATCTCACCAATGCTTACCAAGATTCCAATTGAATCCCAATTTTACCAGTCTGGTTTCCATACTGCTACTAAGACAATGCTAGGAATCCAAATCTGCCTGAAATCCATCCCTTGTATTGGCACTGACCCCAATTTAATTATGGTCTGAATAATATCCACTAATATCCCCATTCATAGGCCCAGCTTGAGTTTGATCTTAATCGAAATGGTATCCAGCCATTAGATTGAATCTCGCAGAGGGAATCATTGTAAGTATTCCCACCTCCTCCAATCTAATTCAATCACATCAGACTTCCAAGTTCAATGTCATCATTCAAATAGGTTTTTATGCACCCATCTTGCTTGTGTCTCCCACATGATGATTGGACTTGCATAATTTTGGTTTCAACACATCTGTCCATAGTGTCCTCTCTCTATTGCATGACTTGAATTTAGGCTATGAGTGGTCCCAGGAGGACATCCAACCATAGTTCTAAAACTCAACTCGCCAGAGTCATTAGGAAGTACATCAAAGTTGGGCGAGTCTGACCAAATTTTGGGCGAATTCGGTGGAACTCTTTGTTACTCGATGCCCTTCAAGTTGAGTGGACTCAGCCAATTCAGGACAAGTTGGTTTGAGTTCATTAACTGTGATTCAGAATTTTGTATAATTGGGTAACGTGGTGTCCCATATGCCACGAGTCTACTATGGCTAAAAATGATGAGATCCACTTGTGCTTTTGTGGGAAGTATGGGTCTCATGACTCTCATCTCTTTAAAGTTGGAAAATGTGGAGGAATTGGTCTCATCTTTTCTTGAGTTGGAAAGGTAGAAATGTGAGAATCTCTGGACCACAAAAATCGAAATCTGAATAAGATGCAATAAAAACAAAATTTGATTGGGATGTTGAACAGTTGAGAATCCTGCAATCTCTCAGTAATGAGTTAAAAGATATATTGATTCATTCTTGATCATGTAGCAATACATTGGTTTATATAGATAATGGAAAAACTATTCTAGGAAACACTATATACTGAGGATCAATCTGATCCTGTAATTGATCCTATAATCTAGCATGATTGACTATGTCCTCTCAGACTAATTGGGTGTACAGCTCATTTGACACTCCCCCTCAAGTTGGGGCATATATGTCATCAATGCCCAACTTGCTAAGTCAGCTGTGAAAAACTCTGCCGGTTACTGCTTTGGTGAGGATATCTGCAAGTTGATCTTCGGATTTAACAAATGGTACCTCAATGATCTTGGCCTCGAGTTTCTCCTTGATGAAATGTCTGTCAACTTCAACATGCTTAGTCCTATCATGTTGCACTGGATTATGTGCGATGTCTATTGAGGCCTTGTTATCACAATGCAGTTGCATGGTACGTTTGGGTTTGAATCCCAAATCCCTCAATAAATTCCGTATCCAGAGTAGCTCACATATTCCATGTGCCATACCCCGATATTCAGCTTCAGCACTCGATCGTGACACCACTTTCTGTTTCTTACTGCGCCAAGAGACTAAATTGCCTCCCACAAAAGTAAAGTATCCAGATGTTGACCGCCTATCAGTAACAGACCCAGCCCAATCTGCATCAGTGTACCCTTGAACATCTAGATGACCATGCTTTGAGAACATCAATCCTTTTCCAGGAGCTGACTTCAAATATTTTAGAATCCGATTTACAGCGTCCATGTGTTCTTCACTTGGTGCATGCATGAACTAACTCACCACACTTACTGCATATGCGATATCAGGTCTAGTAAGTGATAGATATATCAACTTACCAACAAGACGTTGATATCTTCCTTTGTTGGTGGGTACCTGGTCAAGATATTCACCAAGTTTATGATTCACCTCCATCGGGGTATCAGCTGGCTGGCAAGCTAACATTCCAGTTTCAGTCAAAATGTCAAGGATGTATTTCCGTTGAGATAGAAATATTCCTTGTTCTGAACGAGCTACTTCATTACCCAAAAAATACTTCGGAGCACCAAGATCTTTCATCTCAAATTCACTGGCTAAATAACGTTGCAATGCTGCTTTTTCCTCCGGGTCATTTCCAGTAACCACCATGTCATCAACATACACAATAAGGGCAATGACCTTACCTTTCCTATGTTTCAAGAAAAGAGTATGATCTGAGTTACTTTGTTTGTAGCCGAAATTCTTCATTGATTTGCTGAATCTTCCAAACCATGCTCTGGGTGATTGCTTCAATCCATAGAGAGACTTTCTTAGTTTACACACCATGTTGTTTTGACTGGACCCCATCTTGCATCCTGGAGGAGGATCCATATAGACTTCTTCTTCTAGGTCTCCATGCAGGAAGGCATTTTTTACATCAAACTGATGTAATGGCCAGTCCAGATTTGCTGCCAGAGAAAGAAGCACCCGAATTGTGTTGATCTTGGCTACAGGAGCAAAGGTCTCCCCATAGTCAATCCCATAAGTCTGAGTGTAACCTTTTGCCACTAGTCTTGCTTTGTATCGTTCAATGGTGCCATTTGCTTTGAACTTTACCGTATATATCCATCTGCAACCTACTGTTCTCTTCCCTTTAGGAAGGGTAATCATCTCCCAAGTGGAATTCTTCTAGAGAGCCTCCATTTCTTCATTCATTGCTTGAGTCCACATGGGATCTTTCAGAGCTTCCTGCACATTACTTGGAATAGATACAGTGGATAATTGACATACAAATGATGCACATGACGGAGATAGCCTATGTAGAGACACATGATTAGCAATAGGGTATTTAACATTTGCTTTAGGGTCAGGGTCATATTGTTGTTTAGCAATCCCTCTATTCGTACGAGGAGGTAACTGATAACCTGTGTTTCCTGTATGACTTGACTCAGGTAAAGGGCTAGAGTGTGAGTTTGAATGTTCGGTTACCTGTGGAGGGATATCAGGACCTGATTGGATGAGTGGTGGTGGTACTGTAGGAAGAACTGTATCTGAAATACTATCTGGAGTCTCTAGTTCTTGTAGCTCTTGCTCTTGCTGTACCTGTGGAGTTGGTGACTCAGTAGTCACTACATCCTCAGGTGTTGTCCCCGGCTGCTCTGACATAGGCTGATCTAGAACATTTTGTGGAACTTGGATGATCTGATTCTGAGTATCTTCTGCAAAGATAGAGCTCTCCCCCTGCAGGGGATGCTCGGAATCTCCCCCTGAGTAATAGAACTCACGCTCGTGGAAAGTAACATCGGCTGTAACATACAAGGTCTGAGTAGGAGAATGGAAACACTTATGGCCTTTTTGAGTGTCGGAATACCCCACAAAGACACAGCGTAGAGCACATGGATCAAGTTTGCCACGTTGGTGTGGATATACCTGGATATAAGCAACACATCCAAATACACGTGGTTCGAGATTTGGTGTGGATGGCATGGTGAGGAGAGTGGTCAATGTCTGTATTGGAGTCTGATACTGGAGAGTACTTGATGGTGTTCTATTGATGAGGTAGGCAGCTGAACAAAGGGCCTCCCCCCAAAAATGATGAGGCATATGGGCCTCAAATAGAGAGGCACGGACAACTTCCAGGAGCTGACGATTCTTACGTTCTGCTACACCATTCTGTTGTGGTGTATAGGCACATGTGGTTTGATGAACAATACCATGTTGGCTTAAAAAAGTATGTAGGTCGTTGTTGACGTACTCTCCTCCATTGTCCGACCTCAATGTTGTGATTTTCTTGTCAAATTGAGTAGCAACATATTGGTGAAATTGCTTGAATTTGACGGTGACTTCGCTTTTCTGCTTCATGGGAAAAACCCAAGTCATCCTAGTGCAATCATCTATAAATGTCACAAACCATTTAAAACCACGAATAGTAAGAACTCTTGACGGACCCCAGACATCTGAATGGATAATCATGAAAGGCATAGAACTTTTATTCAATCTTAATGGATAAGAAATACGATGGCTTTTCGCCAAAACACAGGTTTCACAATGAAAGTCTGATGTAGCAAACTGGAAAAACAAATCAGGAAATAAAAGTTTCAAATATCCAAAAGAAACATGTCCTAATCGTCTATGCCACAACCAAATCTTTTTCATCCTGATGGACTCTTCCCCTCTCACATGATGTGCTTGACTCAGTTTCTTACAGCAGTCATCTGTCAAGTCCAGATAATACAGCTTTCCCTTCCTAGTACCACATCCAATCACGGCCCTGGTGAGAAGATCCTGAAAAAGACAATATAATGGCCAAAAACACACAGTACAATTGAGGGAATCAATGATTTGAGGAACAGATAACAGATCATAGTCGAGTGAAGGGACAACCAAGACATGATCTAGACTTAATGATGATGTAAGAGATAGGGACCCTTCTCCCAGGACTGGGGAGGTAGTTCCATTGGCACTGGTAATATGTTTTTGGCTTGATGGTATGGTAGAATGCAATCCAATAAAACTAGAGGTCATGTGATCAGTAGCACCAGTGTCAATAATCCATGATCTATTATAAGTAAGTGAAGATGTGCATGAGGAAGTACCTGAGGTGGCCAAGGCCTTGGAGCCAGATGTACCTGATGGAGGTTCCGATATAGTCTCTTGGGATGACTCCGATGATGCGAATGAGGCTCTGTGTGAATCCCTCTTTCGGCCTTTGTGAACCCATCCTTCCGGGTAACCAATGATCTCATAACAGCCCTTAATTGTATGGTTTTCTAAACCACACTTGGTACACTTCATTGGAGGCCGGTTACGAGTAGAGTCTGTGTTCTGAGTGGGTAACCGAGATTGCTTGAACCTCGCAGCGACCAAAACTGTGGCATCGGATGAGACACCAGCCTCAGACATGGTTCCCTGTCGGTTACTCTCTCTTTTAATATGTGCATATGCTGCCTCAAGTTCAGGTTTAGGCTCCATCCTCAAAATCTCTCCTCGGATTTGGTCAAAAATATTGTCCAAACCTGCAAGAAAGATATAAACGCGGAGACGATCAACCTCCTTGCGTCTAGTTTCAATATCTGCTGGATCCTTCATGTTACTTGGACTTAATTGATCAAGCTCTTGAAAGATCTCAGTGAGCTCACTATAGTAATTGGCAACCGGTGCTCCATTCTGTTTCATTGTGAATGACCTTCTGTGTAGATCATAGATCTTTGCCTCATCTGAACCATCAGAGTATGTTTTCTTGATTGCATCCCAGACTTGTTTGGTTGTGTCATAACGGATAAACCGCTTCATCTGATCGGGTTTCATGGCATCGAATAACCAACTCTTGACTTGACAATCCGATGCACGCCATTTGTTGTATGTCGGGTCTGTGACCGCAGGTTGGGTCATATCACCGGTCAAGTAACCATGTTTCTCTCGTCCGGCAATCTTCATCTCCATGACTTGATGCCATAGAGAATAATTATGTTCATCCAATTTTATTCCAGTTGAGAAGTTGGAATTATCTCCTTGGATGGTGACAATCTGGGTGGTTGAATCAGATTTGCTGGAATTTTCACTTGCCATGATGATGGCTCAATTTTATTCCAGCAGACTGGGCTTCCTGCAAACGGGTCAGTTCGAACTGACCCAAATCCAACCTGGACTTGGCTGGGAAGTGGGCTGGGCTTCACGAGTCAGGTCAGAACCGACCCAACTGACCCGAACCAAACCCACCTTCTTCCTCCTTCGATCTGTTCTGGTTCTGCAACCAAAAAACTGAACCCAGCGCCTGTGACCGCTTCCTCTCCAGCGATGCAGCAGCGTCGAGCGGCACGGCGTCAACGGACCTGCGGCGGAAGAGCTCCGGCGACCAGAAGCAGTGGCGGGAACCGGCGGGCGGCAACGGCAGACGCACGCAGGCAGCATACGCTTAGGATGGATGCGCGCAGGCAGCACGCTGGTCAGCGACGCGCGGACGGCGGCGACGCGGACGGTGGGGACGGCCGACTTGCTGATGCCGGGACGATCAGGAGCGATCAGGAGCGGCAGGCGGCCTCTGTCTTCTCCGGCGAACACGCAGCCTCTTCTCTGTTTCGAGTTTCCTGTAGAAACTCGATCCGTGTGGCCCAGCAGAGATTGGAATTGATCTCTGTGATCTCTGTTTTCTGCGACGGCCCACTTCTCTGTATGTGTTGAGATAAAAGAAAAAAAAAAACTGCAAATTAACTTCCTGAATGGAAGAAAGCAGGCCTTTAATGAAGATACGCTGGCTCTGATACCATCTCAGTAATGAGTTAAAAGATATATTGATTCATTCTTGATCATGTAGCAATACATTGGTTTATATAGATAATGGAAAAACTATTCTAGGAAACACTATATACTGAGGATCAATCTGATCCTGTAATTGATCCTATAATCTAGCATGATTGACTATGTCCTCTCAGACTAATTGGGTGTACAGCTCATTTGACACAATCATGGTGATCAGTTCTTTATAGAGATTCTTACTATCAAATAGGTCCTAGATAAGCATAAGAGGCTTCTTTTGGAGGGAGTAAAAAATGAAGAATCGAGCGTATGATATTCTCCAGGTTTATTTTTATTGGGCAAGTTGTAGCCAATCATTTTTTTTTTTTTTTATTGAAGGGTAATATTTTATGGTCTCTTGCAGTCTACCATCTTCCAGGTTACCTTCAGAATTTTCAAAAACCAATTTTCTTAGAACAAATTTAAGCAGATGTTTGTTTCATGTAATTGAGTTCCAAAAAAATTTAAGATTTTGCATTTACGTGAGTGGTTAAAAATAAAGAATTAAAGGTGAATATCCAAGAAATGACTACCAAATAACCTCCCTTTTAATGAAAATTGAATTAAGAGAAGTTGTGAAATGAAAATACAGACATGGCCTTGGTAATTTCAAATCTCGGCAAAATCAAGGTCTCATCTGTATCACTTCTTTATATCCTTCACAGCTTATAAAAAAAACCTAAAATCTCTTCTGCCACATTCATGGCATGTTTGTATGGCATTCATGATTCCTAGAAGCCGGGAAAAGGGTCTAATTATTTTTAGGTGATGCCTTTCCACGTTCTCATGCCGCTCACCATCTTAGAACTCCTTTAAGACCTCTAAAGAACATAGGGACTGATTTTGGCAAACCTTTAACCGCCTTTAGTCGAACTTCACAGTCTTTTTGGTCACAAGCATTAGCGCCAAGAATTGCTTGACATAAAAATGCGCCGATCTGGTCTGTTTGAGTCGTTTAAGACTCTTCCTCGCAAGGTACTCAACGTTCTCGGGTAGGATACTCGGTTCAAGTGAGGAATGCGCATGATTGAAGTCCCTCGACGAAAGCAGGGAAGGAAGGCTCATCATGAGTGTTGGATTGTTGCTGGACCCACCCGTTGAATCGAGATAGGAATAGTCGTATTACATATAATCCCATTCTTTCTCCTCTAGATAAGAAGAATCTATTTTTATTGGTCTTTATCCTTCTTGTGGTGGTATGTTGAAATCTCTTATCATTTTTGCTGTTGGAAGTTAGTCCTCCTCTAGGGGTCCAAACCCTCTGTCTGAGGAGTCAGTGTCAAGAAAAAGATGAAGCACTCTATCCTTTTGGAATCTCAGATTGAGAATTCAGTGCTCCAATCTCTAAAGATATGCCCCAATCCAACACAAATGATGAGCACAACCTGGCGTGGTGAGGCAGCGTCCCACTTCTCTGTAGAAAATTCAAATTGAGTTTTGTTGAATCCAAAAAACCATTCGTGATAGGAGATCAGTTAAAATTGCATTTCTACAGTGCAACATAAATGACAATCTGCAAAACACAAAATTCGAGAATTACGTATGCGTGGCCTTAGTTATTTGTATTTTCATTGAGGCAATCGCATCAGTAATTTTTTTTTTTTTTTTTTTTACGGAAGTTGGTTTTATGTCATTATTGTCTCCTTATTTAGTTTCTGGTTCAATGTTTCACTTAAAGTATCCTATTTTTAAGTTCTTATTTTGTCCAACATTTTCATCCTCTTTTAGGACACTTACGTGGAATGAAATGACTATTCTGCTTTTTCTCTGTTGCCTGTATTTTTGTTATTTTGTGTGACAGTTTTTACCATGAAAAAAAAAAAAAAAAAACGAAGAAGAAATTATCTGAATTCCCTTCATGAGAAGGTCTTCAATTTTGTATAGAAGAAATAGAAATTGATGACTCTTCTTTTTTGTCAAAACAGAAATCCACATAATTTGGAATCCTCTTGATATACAAATATACCTTCAAAGTTTGTTTGTGCAAAGAGAGGACTCTTTGCTCTCCAGATTTTTATTTGCACAGGTGAAAGGAGTCTTGATTTTCTACTCTTTACATAAGAAACCAAGTTCCTCTCTATGAAGGAAAAGTTAGTTCTTTTTCCTCCTTTTTTTTCAAAGAAAAAACGTCATACACCAAATAACGAAATAGTTAAATCAGAACAATGTTCCTCTCAACTTAATTTCTCTCATCATACAAACACACTATTTATTTGTGTTTTTTCGGTACAATGATGTCAACCTTATGCTATAAAATGCAAACTTTTACCAGAGTTATGTATATGCCCGACTGAATTGGTACCTCAGCTAGCTTGCCATCATTTTTTTGTAAAGGGAAAATCCCTTTGCATTACTTTTCTTATTCGGCTATATCATGTATGATGTAACAATTCGGAATATGGATTCCGTTGCAGCTATTACACAAGAAACATATGACACATATTTAGAAGCTTCATCATGGGCCCCATATAGTTATAATTGGGACAGTTCACTATGACTCTCATTCCCTTTAGGAATATATTTTTATATTTGGGTTCAATAGGAGTGAGTACCACCATCCGAATGACCAAATGACGAAAATGTAATTTACTCCACATCAACAATGATGCCATATCAGCTTCCAATCACATTTTCAATAATGAGATCAGACTTATAGTCGGACATAATCTCATTAAAATGAAATAAGAGAATATGACACTAAAAGAGATGAAATTCATCTTGAACAATCTGAATTATTTCTTTGTGGAAGGCAAAATGGAGTTGCTTGCATGTATTAAGTGCGACATCATGTTATGAATGCATGCAAGTGTACCATTGGAGATGTTTCCGAACTTCACTCTAATATGAGCTGGTCAGGGTGTATGAATCGTTCCCACCATAACATGTGTGTTGAATATATAAATGTGAGAACAACTCTATTTGAAGACATGTAATGCTTGGAATGGAAATAAAATTTCAGCTGCAGTTCCACGCAAAATCGTACGGTCCTGGCTCCAACTTGTTGCAGTATGAGGTACGTACTACGTAGTGTACGTACGCATGATGGGGATATGATTGCCATTCCATCCGGCATCACAAGGGTACAACTGTCATCTCGCCTCCTCCCACTCATTTCGGCCAGAACGCCGTTTGTATTTATTGACTTGAGTACAGGAATCTGGTCCGGATCATCTCAGGCTTTGACCCAGAGAAATCGTGAGTCCAAGGGGTATAACTCAGTATAACTCACCTTTGTCGGGGCTGATCTATTGAAATCTAAACCGTTGAAAATCAAATACTTGAACTTTGATTTCACTTTAGACCAAATATGCTCCATGGTTAGCTTTTACTGTTTGACCCAAAAAAAAAAAAAGGTTGATAATGAATGTGCAAGAACTCACTAGTCACACTTATTATCTGACCTGGATTTATGTAAAATCAAAGGATAACCATAGTGCTTATTTTGAAAGGTTTTGGACTTCATTGGTGGAACAAATTTCAGCTTAATCAGTATTAGTCCATGTTATTGACATGTTGATCAGATGAAGGTTTCATTGAAGATCAATCTGGAGGTAGTCCAGTGGGCGCCAAAACATTGGACCGGACAAGTTTTTCACAAGAAAAAAAAAAAAAAGGGTGGGGCAGACACAGATAGAGAGTGGGGTGGCTGCAGAGTGCAGTGGGGGAGGATCCCTGACTCGGATCTTTGAGGACCACAGCACGTGACTCTGCAGCCAAATTGGTCGTATAAAGCGGACCTGACTTGTCCTCTGTTGGGGATTGTGTGGTGGCGATGCTGACACGTGGACGGAGATGACAGCTGAACATACAGCGACGGCTCGGAACTGGGCTTTTACTAATAAGTGTGGGGTTGCGTGAGACGCTTTTCTCGAGTGTCGTTGACATTCTGTCGGTGGACTGTTGGAGCCTCCAAAGGCCATCTGCTTACGTATCACACATGGACCAGATCAGATTGATTTTTTTTTGTAGGGCCCACCTTTGATGGCTTTCCAATCACAAGCCAGGAATCAGAATTTTTTTGTTTTTTTTTTTACCATACAGGAATCAGATTAGGATTTCATTACAAGATTCTACACCATGAAAAGCTCATTAATTAGAAATTGAAAGCTCAAGTTCAAGTCATCAGATGTCCCTTTCTTATTTCGAATTCTTGATCGAATGGAAAGACCTCTTGCCTCAGTCAAAGTGGGCCCCACCAAATAGATTGTAGTGGTTTCCATCTTCTACTAGATGTGACAAGTTCCTTGTTGAACTTTCCTTGCAATGAATGTGAAAAAATCTAATCAAATCATTCACCAGCATCATTCCATTAAAATCTTTGCCGGTAAGAAGTCAATGTGTCAATTTCCCAAGGAGACAGAGTGAAGATATCATTTGAATACTGAGATTCTATAACTTAAATGTGCTAAAATTAGTAGATTACCCTTTGCCTCCGAGGGTGGATCCCATCATCAATGGCGTTGGTGGAGGAGTTATATTTGACTTACTTCACCTCCACTGAGTTGACTCAGTTTTAGTAGAAAAGACCTCATTTGGTTGTTTACCTTGATGTAAGTATGTAAATGGGTCCCACTCACGGATTTCTCTTAGTTTCAGCCCATTAAAAATTAGATTTGGGTTTGCCCTGTTAAGTAAATAGGTATGGGTCCAAGTCCTTTTTTTGGACTTGTAACCTAAACAGGTTCGATTTCACTTTGGTTTTGATCTGGGACCCGATACATTACCTTAATTTTCGAGAATATCTCTTAAAATTTATTTTTTTTCCATATATCATTCTCTACGTATACCTGGATTTAGACCCATACAATATATGGTACTGGTTCCGGGTCCGATTTCACTTTCTCCTTAACGATTCTGGTTCTGAGTCCAGATCCTCTTTAACGATTCCAGATCCGAATCCGATTCCACCTCCTCCTTAACGATTCCTGGTCAGAGTCCACTATGGATTCGGACATGAACCAATCGTTTGCATCCCTTCCTTGATGTTATGGTTGATGCACCTACTAAGGACCCATTTGGATGTATACAGAATAAAATATTTATAGATTTAAATATTGTAAGAATAAAATAGTATAGAATACAATAACGTCATATTATGATAGTATAAGATTATTATCGTTTGGCAATTTTTGAAGAATATTACAGATTTTAAACTGAGCCATTTGAAATGTGTTATGATTAAAGTAAATTACATTATAATGTGGTAAAGTGAAATTTAACTTTCATTTTTTTACCATAAGTTACTTTTCTTTTATCATATAAAGCCATGATAAAGTATAGTAAAGTAAAGTCAATGAAAAAACAACTACTTTATAACTCTTTCTCACTCTGCTTTACCACATGCTTCATCTGACTTTACTTTACCTCACATTTTACCATGATATTACATCAATATTTATTTTATTTTACCACACCTGCAAACAAGTCACTTTTTATTCACCATATAAAACTACGATAAAATGTGACAAAGTGAAGTTAAAAAAAGAAACTACTTCCTTCCCACTTTACTTCACCATGTACTTTATCTCACCTTTACTTTACCATATATTTACCATCCTGTGAGATTTACTTTTACTTTACTTTACCATATATATATAAACATACACATTATGATGGATTTGGTAAACTAAAGTACCTTTACCATCCTGTGAGATTTACTTTTACTTTACTTTACTATATATGTAAACATACACATTATGATGGATTTGGTGAACTAAAGTCTTTATTTTACTCTACCACTTTGTAATCGTCATTTTAAAAGATTTTTTATTTTGTATAAAGTTTTTTATAGGGGAGAGTTGTAGGAGAAAATATTGAATTTTTTGAAAGAAAAGTATCTTTTCTTCAAGTTTCTTTAGAGTTACTAAACGCACAAGATTTTCTTCTTTAAAAAACGAAAGATTATATTCTATAAAATATTATTTTCTTATGTTTTCTTGTGCATCCAAATAGGCCCTAAATTTCAAAATCATCTATCATTTTCTCATCTATCGTTATGGTTGATACACCCACTGTTTCTAATTTACCTGAAACAAGGGAGGGAAACAAGAATATCACATCTTGAAAGAAGGAATAAATGAGAGAGAAAATTTACTTGAAAAGTAAAGTCTTTCTTACTTTTCAAATCTTTCTGAAAATGCTGTACATTTCATTGGAAGCAAGTTACCAAAGGTAATGCCATCATATTAGTTTACCCAAGCAGGCAAGGAGAAAAAAAAAACATTCAAGCTTGTATGGAACTCAATCCAACCTCCTAAATGTAATTGGAATGAGATAAATTTTAGAACTATGATCAATTCTCTTCTGTTGAGAAAAGCTTGAGAAGTAAGCATTCAGGTGAGATGAATGCACAAATATGTCTAAAATTTACACAGGCTACTATGTTTTATATACCTAATCAAATATCAAAAGCATGTATAAATTCAATATTTTTTCTCATATAGAAAAAACAAATTAGTTCTTAAAAAAAAAAAGTTTCCTACTACAATTAGGTTTTAAGATATTCATAGTAATTATGCTCACCTTGGAATTGGATGTAGCAAAAGATGAGGATAAAGAAGCTTGAATATAAGTTAGATGATGTTGATTACTGGTGGTGTTTTAGGTGGGTCATGATGGGGGTACAAGTAAAGGTGTCAAATGGGTCGTGCTGCCCAGTCCAGTCCCGGCATGGTACGACACGGTCAATGGTACCTAGGCTTGTAGGCATAGCATGGCACTGCACATGGTCATATTTTGTATATTAATTTGATTGTTTAACCCTTTCAATATAGTTTTTACTTTTCTATTTTTCGTTATCTACAAGAACTTTAAAGATTTTGAAGATAATCCTGTTGGAAAACCTTCAATTGAAAATATCCAAAGGGTTAGTTTCTCAATGGAGTAAATCGAGTTCGACCAAATCACTAAAATCTGTGTGTCATACTTTTCTTTGTATGTATCTTTTAAATTTTTTTTTTAGCTTAAGATTCTAAACACAAAAGCACAACTCATTACAAGCCCGTCGCGAATGGCACGACGCAGGCCAAGACATGTTTTAATTACGGCACAAGCTATGCCATTAGGCGTGCTGACACAACACAACACGATTAATGAGAGGTATGATGCCTACACGGCATGTTTGACACCTCTAGGTACAAGGATAACTCAATAGCAAGAAACTATTTGAAAAATGCCTCAAAATACTTTTTTTTTCCCTTGTTTTAGTCCAAACCTAGGCACCGTTTTGAAAATTTCCCATATCTATCTGTCTATCAAAAATATAATGGGTATTTTTCATAGTATCAGTATATAATTGAACTTTCTTTTTCTTTCTTTCTTTTTTCCAAAACCCCCAAACGTGGTCAACATGGAGAACTCAGGCACTTAGGAAAAAAAAAAAGGTTAGAGAACCAAGTTTTTGGAGAAAAAAAACGCTCCCTTCAACGAGGGTCCATCTAAATTCATGATCATGAGAATCAAGCTATGAATGACAAATTTTTTTTTTTTTTTTTTATTATTATTTTTTTGCCATTGAAAGGTTCACAACCCTTCGGACTTGACTAATCCCTCCGAGCCCAGAGGGAAGCCGAACAAACAGGACTTAACTTCCAATTTCTGGAGAGGGGGGAACTAGGGGTCGATACTAAGACTTCTAGTTCCAGAAGAGAGAGGAACCGTGATCCTCACCACTTGGCCAACCCTTTGGGGTTAGCTACGCATGACAATGAATAGGTTGAAAGTTGCGGGGGAGAATATGCAATGGTTATGCAACACGCAAACTTGATATGATAAAACCCAATTGTCAGTAATACTGTAACTTAGGATTATGACCAAATCAATGGATTAGTGTGTGTGAACGCATTAGATTGACAAGAGGCGAAGCCATAACAAGCATGAAAACGCAAATTGGGATGCCGAAAAAGCACCATCGATATTTTTCTTATCACCAAACCAATTCATTGATAGCTCAATTGGTGACAACTAGGGATCAATCTTTGTAAATCCAAATCTAGTCTGGAAGAAAAATAAAAAAATAAAAAAATCAAGTACATATTTGTAGTAGCAATGGCCACCCTCATCGATCAACTACCAACCTATCCAAGGCCCATCTCATTGCATCCCACCTTAGCTTTTATTTTGCTTGTTCTATCACTGAAGATGCAGCTTGCCTTGAGTCTGGACTCTAAATCCAGTACGAGAAATCCATCAGCAGATCATGCCTCTGAAATCAATCAACCTTTCTGGATGGATGATGAAAATATCCCAGGATTTTGTCACTCCTAATTATGAATTTTGTCGACCCATTTTAAGCCTGTGGTTTAGGTTACATATCTTCAACCTGGGTTGCGATCTGATGGGTCCATGATTTTCGCTTAAATCCTCTAACCCAATGCAACAAGGATTATTGAACACTGACCCACCAACCTGCTCGAACCCACCCTTATGATTCTTGATTAGGGTCGACCCATTTTACTTATGGGTTCGAATATGGCTGATATTTTCAACCAATTAATACATGAATGAGGATCTCTTGGGCCTGGTTGAGCTCAAACATTCTATCCACAGTGGCAAACCGACCCATTGGTGATCTGGTTCACCCCACAATGGGCTCCAATGCCTATATATTTTTTTACATGATGATCTGTTGCACTGTCGGACATAGGATTCCCCAGGACAGCAATCTTCCTAAGATTTTCTGCTTTAATTTGTTTCTACATATAAAAATAAGAAAGATGAAACTCATTCAAATGAGCTTGACAATATGCCATGCGGTCCATTGTATTTGAGTCCGGATCTCCTGTTTCTAAAATAGGGAGATACAGTTTCATCTAATCCACATTTGCCAACTGTGTAAGATCTCTTTTTTAATTTTATTTTTTTTCATTACAAGAAAGCAATTGAGAGGGGAGTCTGGATCCTTGTTTCGTTTAAAAAGTGAAATATTGTGCATAAGATTTTAGATATTTGGCAAATATGAATTGGATGAAACAATATCATCTGTTTGTCCGGACTCATTGTATTCACACAGAAAGGTAACTTGTATTTGGCAAATGGTATGGACCTTCATAACATCCAGCATATGGTAGGTTAAATGGGCCCCAATAACATTGTCACTTGTTCAGTTGTTCTATTTCGAAAGACAATAAAAATTGTTTCGTAATTTAGATCGAGACCCGTTTAAATACTAGTTGTGCAAGAAAGTTGTGCAAACAAAAACAAAACCTGGATTGGCTTTAGCAGTTTAATGATTGACCTTAATTCGGTCTTATTTACCTAATCGAGTTCCTAAAAATTCATAGTAAGGTGAGTTTCATAAAACTAGTATAAGGAGGTGACGGGTGACTAATGTAAATGAGACCCTCACTTCTATAAGATTTGATTTTTTTTTTTTTTTTTTGAAGAGTAAGTTGGTTCTTTAATTGCTTAAAGGAAATATACAGAATGGAATTAATTCTAAAATCAAATGATTATAGAAGCTTCCACTAAGGGGCATACGCCTTTGATTACAAATCAAGATAAACTAAATGAATTGTACCAAACAATGTAACATCATCTCATGGTGGCACTAAGAGAGTACAGGATGTTGGCCAATAACTTTGTTGAAACGAATAGTATGAGGGTGCAAAGGAGAAAATTGTACTTGGTCAAAGCGAGTAAGAACTAAATAAGATTTGATTTTACTAAAGTGATGGGTAACAATCCATTTCCTATTAAGAGAGGAGATTCAATTACAACTTCTTATGAATCCTTACCTTTAATCGTTCAATTTCAACCCTTTTATGGAAAATTCCTTATTGAAAATCTTACTAATTTAGTTCCCATTAAATAACTATGATCATATAACATGTACATCATTTACATATGCAAATGACTATTAACAAAGGATCCCTTAACACATGTGATGGAGGTGAAAATTAAGATGGGTTGACAATGCCCGTATAGTTTAGAAAGTGACAAAGACCTATCATTTATGATGGCCCACATCTTGAATGTTTTATATCAACATGCCTGTTAACTAATTCAGAGTTGTTCCCCTTTTTAAGATTTACAACTACTCTCTAATTTGAAATATTGTTTTGATTCATTAGCCATTCAAGATAAGGCCCACTGTATAAATGGTTGTTGAAAACTGAACTGTGACCTACTTGTACCAGTTAGTCTGGCATCATATCAAGATTGAGTTCCCCCATTTTCCAACACCCACACCATTTTAATTAGTTCTTAGTCATAACACATAAGTCTAGCCCACAGGCCCAGATGATTAGAAGCTACCCTTCTGAAATAGATAAGGCCCATTAATGGTGAGATATGCAGCATCACATTGGTCAACCAGCTGATCTATTTCACCCAACTTAGATGATCAGTCAAGTCAAGTCAAGTCAAGTCACTATTTCTGATGAACGTTTTTAGATACTTCAATTTTTTTTGTGATACCCGACAAGATGGACATTTTCACCATTTTGCATAGCCTAGTTTCGGCATGAAGCCCTGTGTGTGTGTAGTGTGCTCATGGGTCGGGCCATGAATGACTTTGAACAACTACAGATCGGTATTGAACTATGAAGCTGATGTATACAGTTATATGGACTAGGATTTATACCCCCTGTGTATTAATTTGGACAGGGTTAAACACCCTAAGCCGGGCTAACTACATGATGTATTGACTCGGGACAGAAATGAACACCCGATGCCGAGCCAACCACCCGATCGATGACTTGGCCAGTGTTGACTTCTCGAACTACCTTGATCTCTTATGTTAGGTAATAAATAGCCTACGTGGACCGCCCCCTATCGATAGAGTCCGTATTAGGACTCCCTTTTCATGGATCGTTCTTTATCGTTCATAACATGATCAAGTTGCTATTTGCCGCTTTGTATTTGTATATCTATTTAGTTTTATGTATATCTATCTGCCGGCTAATTGTAGCATGATAATGCTACGCTGGTGAATAGGTATTGAATCTGCCTTTCCCAGGTAGAATAGGAGGAAGAGGCACTTCAGGTTTGCATACATCCATCTAATGACCACAAGTGGTGTGCAGATGACATCTACTGAGTCATCGTGACCTACACCCAAGTGCCTTTATCTTTTGGATATTAGAACTTTATTTTGTGGCCTACATTTTAGTGGCCTTGTTGTAATTAAGTACTTTTGCTTACTGATAACTTCGAACTTCAATTAATATCATTATGCTTACTCTGAAATTTTTTATTGTATCAACTGTTGATTTAGAAGCTTCCACAGTGCATATCGGGTAACCGATCAAATGCATTAATCTCACCATGGACTTCGATTATATGGCATCATGATTAGGGGCCAATCACTGCCATGTCGAGGAAAATTTTAATCGGCTCCTAATCTCACATTTAACCCCCTTGTTTATCACCGGGGACGTGACATGTGTCCGGCGATAGAGAATAAGCCCAATAAAGAGCACATATGTACCAGAGATCTTTAGACTCATATACCCATCAGACAATATCATATATATATATATATATATATATGTGTGTGTTCTTTTTTTCTTTTTTTTTTTCATTACATTTGAAATTAAAACCTGAACAACAACAACAACAACAAACGTAGTTCAAGCACTTTATTGTAGCAGAAATAACTAATCATATATCATCTTGTTCAAACTTCTGTAACTTCTTATTCTTCTCCACCTTACGACGAGCATATGCAGAACTCCATGTTCAAGCTGTTTTTAGAGCAGGTGGCACTCCCGAACTTTTCTTTGAGGACTTTCTTACAAGCTGCAGTGCACTTGTCCTGGATGCATGGTTTCATGGGCATGAGGTAAGCGGCCTCCACACCCCTGCTTGGACTTGAAGCCATCGCCATAACAAGAAGTAGCACCAAAATCAAAACTCTTCTGCTTTCCATTTTAGCCTCTCTTTTGTCAGTGATACTCCCCAATGCAGCTAAGTTATACACGCATACATATTTATAGTGTTCAACTGATGACCAATAGGCTTTCATGCATGTATGTATAATTATGACATTATCTCTTGCACATACGATTGCTTGTGAAAGCAATCTTCTTGAGATTTCCTTCTTTTCATAGGAGTACGTAAATATAACAAGAAAATAATTCCAATTAAATGATCTTGGCCAAAATAGTTGAGATAGTTTGCCATACCATTGGCTTTCATGCATGTGCATTTGTAACATGATCTGTTGCACATAGGGTGCCTTCTGAAAGCAGTCTTCTTCTGATTTTCTTCTTTTTATAGGAATCCTTAAAAGGTAATAAGAAAATAATTCCAATTAAATGATCATGGGCAGAATCATTCATGTGGAGAAAAAGGTCAAACAAGGAAGTGAGTAAAATGTTGGATTTCACGATCAAAATCATTCATGTGGAGAAAAAAAGGTCAAACAAGTGAGTAAAATGTTGGATATTTTCTAAAATCCAATAATTAAAAAAAAAAAATTCTAAGAGACATTTGAATGTGTCTTTTCAAAATAAGTGTTTTGTGCCATTTGGATGAGATGTGTCTCTTAAGCCCATTTGAATGGATGCCAAGAGTTACTTCCAATTCTATAAATTAAGGTGATTTTCAGATTTTTTAATTGAGTATTCGAAATAAGCAGAATGCATTCTAGTGTGTAGTAATGTCTATGAGCATTTTCTTATATTTATTTTTACTTTAATTTTAAGGGCAATTTCATATTTCTTATTCTAGTGTGCAAGCTTTAATTCAGAGTCGAGCATTGTATTTTGGGGACAGAATTTCATCAAAACCACCTGCATGTGGGAAATTGTTGTCCTTAAGAAAGCTTCTTAATTGGTGTGCCTTGTCTAATTTTATTGCTTTTTTAGATTAATTTCTCACATTCACAGTCATTCACTTTTACTCACTAATTACTTATTCTAATTGTTTATTTAATTTTTGATTGCATATTCTTCGTAATTAATTTCCCCAACATAAAATGCTGCAACATATAGCCAAAAATAGCTATTTCTAGAAGGTACTCCAAATCTTACAATTGGGGGTGGGCAGGTTAGGCAATTCCTAAGCCAACCTGCCAACTCAACCTCATCCCGACCTGCTCATTCAAAATTAGGGTTGAACCTTCTTACTTTTTTCTTGAGCTGGGTTAGGGTTTGTGGGGCCCATAATTGCTATTCGACCCTCACTAACCGATTGGACTCTGACTTTTTGCCCCCTACCCAAACCTGCCCCTTGAACAACCATATATATGGAGTGGTATATATATGTGTATGTGTGTGTTGTATAATACCAGATACGTTTTGGTATAATTCTGCTCAATATTACACATATTTTGGTAGAATCCATGAAAATAGAAACGAGAAAAATCCACATAAAATAACAAGTGCATTTGCAAGTCTGTCTCTTGATTTTTTGGCCATTATTATTTTTAATTGCCTTATCTAATTAATTTTTCATATTCTGCACATTTAGTACGCATTTACATGTGAAGGTGTGTGTTGAAGATTATTTTGTGAAAAATGTTTTATTTTGTCTTAACTCTACAGATATGCATGTGAAGTTCTTTTCTTAAATTTATATAAGATGCTGCATGTAATATATGTTATACACATATACATCTATTTATGTAATGTATGTTTTCATTCAAAAATTCGAACATTGTCTCAACTGAGAGTTTACAAACTCTAGGCATGTTTCCTCTCAAAATGAAAACTTTTTTAGTATGTGTCTTTTAAGAATAACATTATATAGGACATGTTCATGAAAAAATAGTTTGGTTAACTGTGGGCAAAATACACAATCTTTCAGCATGCATAGGTGGAAAAGACAATTTTTTCTAGATTTAGCTAAGGCCGGGAAGGAAACTGTCATTAAAGTACTCCTCTAGATCTAGATTTAGCATGCATGGGATTTAGCAGGTTTGTGATTAATGGACCTAGCTCTGATTAGAAAGTCCAAAACAAAGTGAAGTTTCAAACTTTCAGGACCCTGGATTGTAAAAATGTGAAGTCTAACATTGCTCATGTGAGTGTCCAAAAACTGGACTATATGTGTGGGCTCTCCTTGTCTAGAATGTCGCGTTTTGAATTAAGCTAGGGCCTTTGACTCGAAAATAAAGCCGTGCGGATTAAGCTAGTCGTGACAGGTTGGGTTGGGTTGATCTAGTTGACCTAACTGGAATGCGGGTTGTATATGTGCAATTGAAACCAATGTGAAATGTGTGCTTAATGCATGTGGATTATCAATCCTAGTGATCATGTGCTTATTTCTCTAGAGAATTCAGAGATCAATCCTGGTTGTAGAATTGACAGTGTGGAACCAGGCCAAATCCAAACACCACCCCCACTACATTTCATAAAACCACTTAAGTTTTTAGAAAACTTGATGTAATCTCGGTGGCGAACCCATGATTTTAATTTGAGGGGTGAGAACCTTAATAGGTAGTTTAGTTTTGGGGGACAAAACGAAGATTTTTATGTTGATTTTGAGGGTGGACCTATAAAGTTTATTGGATTTTTTAAAGAGCACCGTGGTTTAATGGGTGCGACTGACATTAGCGTGGTTGTGCCTGGGTCCACCCCTATGTAATCTATACATGTCGCCCCTCCAATTTGTTAACTTTTTTACTCGATGTAATTCTTGGGTCCACCCTTGCATGGAGAATACTATGTTGGGAAGGTCACATTATAGATAAGATTTTCGGCAAAGATGACCTCAATTAGCTCATCACAACCATTGATTCAAGGGCTTAAAGTTTAATGGTTTTTTAGTTATATTTTTTTAATTAAGTTTAATCTAATAGTAAGCACAGTTTATATTAATATCAAATTAGAGCGAGTACTACTAATTCACGAGGGATTAGCGAGCATAAGGGGGTTGAATTGGATTTGTCAATCGAGGACCATGTGGTGAAAAAATGTTACTTCTCATATTGCTGAATTCCATACGAGAGCGATCTTTTAGAAATTGTCGTCTTTTAATTGTTTTATGCAAATAGAGCAATCTTCTAGAAATTGGTATCTTTTAATTGTTTTATGCAAATATAAACAAATGAATCTGTAAGGATAACAATGAGCACCATTCATGATCACCATTTATGAGCACCTTCATTTTTTAGCACGCCCAACCCCTATGATCAATGCGCTCAATCAACTTAAAAAAAAAAAAAAAACCTGTTTAGCAACGTTGGAAAGGAATCCTAAAATTTAAATTATAATCCATTCTAAAATCATTAATGTTAGAGTCATGGATCAAAAGATTAGGATGATGAGCAGAATTAAGATTTTACACAAATATAGGTCTCAACATCTTCGTTCAATCCCCATCCTATGAAACGCAGCCTGATGTGGTCCCCACAAGTGGGCTCACAAGTTGCAATGGGGAGGGTGCATGGGTGAGCCACATGCCTATTACATGATCTATGGTAATAGAATTATTTTGTCACCAATTGGTGAAAACTCTACCGAGAATGACTAACTGTTTCATCTGTTTCGGCGAAAAATCAACTCTATAAATACAGTATATATACCAAGTATATATTCTGATGGGAATGGAAGTAGTCCGGATCCGAGTCCGGATCCTCTGAGGATTTCCCCCACGGTGACTGTGAGTGGACCAATCAAGGCTTGCCACATCACCGCGGGCAGCCTACCATGCACGCGGGCAGCTTGGCATACATCCGGGCAGGGGCTGCCCACAATGACGTGGCGGACCATGATTCGTCCACTCACGGTTACCGTAGGGGAAATCCTTAGATGATCCAAATTCGTCCGGATCCCCTGTTTCAACTGTTTCGGCGAATCCCCTCCTGCCACGTGCATAAAACACCATGTCAGCATGCAGCCTCTGCTTGTGTCTCTTCGGGATGTAAAAATAAGAAACGAGGAGGGTCTTTTTTACAAATATACAAGATTGTTTCACATCCTCCTCCAGCACCTGCATCTCGAAGACGCAAGGAGAGGCTGCAAGCACCTGCATCTCCTTCGGCCGGCCAAGCGTTCCTCGTCACGCCGGCCGGGACTGGGACGAACCAGAGGATGCCTCCAAGGCTATTTATAAACAATCATAGCTGCTGAAATGCCAGCACCCATTGAAAAGCTCAGATCTTTCTTGATTTTTGGGGTTCTTGTTTTGTGATACTGCAGAGAGAGAGAGAGAGAGAGGAAGAGAACGGGGGAGATTTCTCAGGTGGGGTTTTGGAGGGTAAGTAAGGGAAGGTGAAGAGATGAAGAAGATGGGTTCTGGTACTTGTTGTGGATGAAGGAAAACTGTAACTTTCCGGAGTCTCACATCGAATATAAAGAGAAAAGTGAATGGGATTGTATGTAGAACTTACACTCTTATCTTACACGAGGCATTTTGATTGAAAAAAGTACATTGAGTTGTATGTAGAGCTTACACCCTTATCACCCTTATCTTGCATGAGACAAAACTAAATAAGGATAAAGCGGACAATATCATGCATGCGTGTAGAAGAGAATGAATGAAGAAAGGTATTTACATCATCTGAGATCCTCTGTCAATCTGCGCACAAAGCCCTCTTCGATTGGTGTCGCTTCCGGTTGAGTGCAGCAAATCGTGGGCTGAAATCCGCTAGCCGCGACTCTGTCGGAGCCATGGAAGAGTGCGGGGATGAAACAGCTGCTTGCGTCAATTGTAACTCCAGTTCGTCCCAGTCTCCCTCGCCACGCCGGCCAGAGGAGATGCATTGCTGGCGAGGAGAATGAAGGAGGATGTGTATTTGTAAAAAAGACCCTCCTCTTTTCTTATTTTTACATTCCGAAGACGCAAGGAGAGGCTGCAATATGCTGACATAGTGTTTTATGCACGTGGCAGCAGGAGATTCGCCCAAACAGTGATTCCCAAACAGGGGATCCGGACTCGAATGGAAGATATGCCAAATCTTACAAATATTGCAGGTTAGGTAAGTGTGTAAGGGTGGCAATTATGGTTGCAAAACGAAATCCAACTGTCAACGGGCTCCAACAACTGTAAAAGCAGGTTTGAAATCTAATTTGGGTCAAAATCAGATCCAAATTAATGCATACAATTCATGTTCGCGCGGGCTTCATGCGAAATTCCGGAAGGAGAAAATCTCCCATGCACGCACTATCTTTCAACATACCCAACTTGGACAAACGCAATCTTTCTTGAATAAAATGACATGCAATGCATACAAACTTTCATCTATAAATTGCCTCCAGGGTACACCAACTCGAACCAGACAACTGAAGTATTTGGAGAAAAAACCAAGCTCACATAGATGAAGACTACACCCAAAATCTTCTCTGTTTTTCTCATTCTGTGCATCTTCAAACAAGGTGAGATCTCTCTCTCTCTCTCTCTCTCTCTCTCATATATATATATATATATATATAGAGAGTTAATGGTTTATAATGATATATACAAGTGCCCCTGATCAAAGGTTTGTCCCATTTTAGTTGTAGAATTCTCCCATTTGAAAGATTGTTTTGATTTAAGTTACCCATTCAAGTTGAGACCCATCATATGTAATGGTTGGATAAATGATTGCGGCAAACTTGCCGAATGAGTGCTTCAATGGTTGGATAACTTAATAGCCGGACTCATTTGACTCAACAAACTCCATGATCTATTGAGTCAAGTCAACTCACCCTATTTCAAGCGGGTCTAAAATGAGTTATAAAACTATGGATAGACTCCTATAAATTAAAGAAGCATTTGATGATCGAGAAGATTCCATTCATATGATTTGCTTGTTTTTTGCTACAACAAAAATGCAGGATGGGCTCAGCCATGCACCCTCTCAAACGTCAGCATATCACAATCGAAGACGGGCCAGATCATCAGTGGAAAACCAGAATTTGAGGTGACCATAAGCAACAACTGCATCTGCACCCAGACTAATGTGAAAGTCCAATGCACCGGATTTAGCAGTGTAGAGCAGGTGGACCCGGCCGTCTTTAGCAAGACCGACGATCAATTTTGCCTTGTCAATATGCCTATCACTCAAAGTTCTCCTGTCAGCTTCAAGTATGCATCAGATGTGATGTATAATTTGACTCCAGTGGATTCTAATGTCAGTTGCTCCTGAGATGGAACTAAGAGTCTTTTGGTTCTTTCCAGTGAGGAATGATTCAAATTAATAAAGGCTTGTTGGCAGAAGATAGTTACAAACTTACAATATCTGACTGTAATATTATCTTTCAAAGGATTCTCATTTTTGTGCCATTTCTTGTTTCTTGAAAATTTTACGAATTTTTAATTTCCGCGTATCTTTAAAAGATAATGAGAACTTTTTTTTTTTTTTTTTAATGTCACAGACTAATGAAAACAAGAGAAAATAATGAAAACAATCTTTTTATACCTTGTCAATATCAATAATATGCTCACAGACGTGATCAGAAACCTGGGCTCGGATTTGGAAGATATTGGTGGAATACCAATTTCTATGATCTAGCAAGCATTATAGTACTAGAAGTAGAGGTGTTCATGGGCCAGGTTGGGCTAAGCTAATGCATGTCTAGGCTCTGTCCGACTTGAGAAAAACGGGCCCAATCCCAACATGGCCATAAGAGCAAGGCCCGAGGTCAGCCCGTGTGAAGTATGTCGACAATCACTCCTTGTTCGGGCTGACCAGGTTTCTATCACTCAATTCAAGCTTGGCCTAAATCTTTTATCTATGTCCGGCCCAAATGCTAAAACATCAGTTCCAAATCCGGCCAAATTAGGGCTTAGCCTGGCCTATGAGGACACCTAAGTGGAAGACTGAAGAGTTACACCTCATCAAATTCCCCTTCTAGGACATCACAGTGTGCTGCACAAGGCTTTCGCCCTCTTGATATGCTCATTATAGGATATAGTCCTATGAACTCATTATAGTTTACATTGAAGGTCTTGTACATTAGGAGTTAGGACTCATTGGAATTGTGATATTTATCTTCACAATGGAAGTACTTGGGACGAAAATCCCCATTGGAAGTAAATAGATTACATTTCGATCGTTTTGTGCAGCTTCAGTCATGTGGAAAAGTTTTTTATTTGGGCAGTTATTGTTAGGATTGATGTTGGTGCTGTTGCGGTCAATGTTGGTAACCACATGTGGGCTTGCCCTTTGAGTAACTCACTTGTAAAGTAATTATTGACTTTTCGTCATTTTGTGACACAGTAAGAGGGCTTTTTGTCATTTAGCAATATGAGAAAAATAACATTTTGAGGTTTTTTATAAAAAAAAAGTAATTTTTAAAACTTGATAATTTATGATATAACCCCTTTTTTTCTTGTCCATTAAAGCGACACTTCACTTATTAGGGTTTTTTTTGTGTAAAACTCCGGCCTTGGAAAATGAGAACAAAAATGTAAACATGAAAGGGGTTGGTTGGGACTCTTGTTTTTGCCCCCAACTAGAAAAAAATATCTGAGAAAAAGAAAAAGAAAATGTTTTCATGTTGCACACAACTAGAAGGTATCGCTACACGTGAAGACAAACGATCAGCTATACCGCAAAAACATGGCTGCACAATCATACTCTTAGTTTTACCTTGAATCTTGATAAAGGAGACTCTGTTGCAATTCCTTCTCTATATACACTCAGAAGTTATTTTAGAGAACCATCATTCTCAGTGGCGAACCCAGGATTTTCATTTGGGTGGGGCAGATAAAGGTTAATTGAAAAATTCAACTATATATATATATATTCCTATATATTTTTCACCTAAATAATAGCAAAAGAGGAAATGTATTACATTTAAACATATAGACACAAAATACTTAATTGCATATGCTAATATTGATTTCTCTCATTAAAAATTAACTTAAACTTACATTATTATGTTTCACTCAAACTTTTATGTCAAAATCAATGTCTATGAAATATCACTGCAAATTCAAAGTGAATAGGTATGGGAAAAAACTGGATATAAGAATATTTCTCAAAGCCAACAAGACATTTGCATACATGGGGCGGTTGTTTAAACACATGTGAGCCATTATGTAGGGCCCATTGGACTTTTGGGAAGTTTCAAGATCCGACCTGGGGCAACCCCGGTCATCAAAGCATAGGTCCGCCCCTGATCATTCTATCAACGAAGGCTAATCCAATCCAAGTTAAAGGCACTATAAAAGGAGCCTTCTTTATGCTGTCATCTTTTTCAGGGTCTCAAAGTAATCTTATTGTTGTTACCCTGCCATTTCCCCGTAAGTTTAACCTATTGTACGTCGTAAACACTTACCTCTATGGTGGTCGGTTCACACAATATGAATCTTGGATATCAAAGATCAAAGATGAATGCATCATGCTCGCATCACGTCACTTTGGGTGAGCATACACACTTACCCACAAACACAACCTAACCCCAACCACTAAAACCCATTCAGAGCAGTTGCACATGCGTTTTAGTGAGACTGAAACGATAAGAACTCACTCTTCAACCCACCTACAGAAAATTTGAAATTTCAAAATGAATGCATTCCCCTCCAGTGGGATGTGCCACAAAATAGTTTTCTACTAGAAGTTGATCTCTACCATAAGAGTGAACATATATGAGTATATAACTCATGAACATAATTTTATATTTCTGTCAACTCATATTGAAGTAATATTTGGGGATATCTCCTTAGTAATAAGAATGTGCACTATTTAAATTTTCAATAAATGTACCTGTGGTAAAGTTCCGGCCCTTATTTAAATCATGTTTTGTTGGATGCCCTTGAGGTGGTAGATGCTATTAATGGAGTTATGGAGTGCATGATAGATCCATTTTTCCTCTAAATCTTGGACATCTTGGATTTGGCATTAGCAAAATCATGTAGCTTTATAGCCAATTAGCCATATCCTTATAACTTTGAATTGCAATGCTCATGTACCAGTTATTAATCAAGAAGAAAAATAGCATATATTAGTAATCGTTTTGTATCTTTCTCCAATTATTAATGAATAGAATGCCATCTTTTCAAAATATAAGAAAAAAAAAAAAACACCTAGGAAGAAAAATTAGCCAAATTGACTATAGACCATATTAATCCAATTTTTAAAAGATACTTGACTATAGAGTAGACCATTTTATTGGCACCTTCCAAATTGCTGGGCCCTTTTTCAATGGTTCAGATTCAGAGTTAGGCATCACACGGAGGCCCAACAACATGAACCCCTCTATTTATAAAACACACATGAATAAGAGAGAGAGAGAGAGAGAGAGAGAGAGAGAGGAGGGGAAAAAAAATGGGGAGAGAGGTATCAGAGAGCTGCGTGGAGAGCGTATTGATAGAGATGGTGAGTACCTACTGCAATCGCTTCTACTCGTCAAAGCCAGAGCTCGCTGCTCGAAGGATCGAAGCCATTGGCTATCAGGTCGGTCATCAGCTCTCCGAAAGGTAATTTCTACAGTCCCACTCGAATCAAACCCTAATTCCATCATAAATCTCAGATCTTCCTCTCTTTTAATCGATCTCTTCTTTCTCTTCTCTCATTCCATTCCATGTTTGTTTGTTCTTCTTTAGAATCGATTTCTCATTTGTGTGAATCTCCCTTCGATTTCCAATTCTCAAGTACCAAATTAGGGTTTCCAATCTCTCTTTCCTGTTGGTCAATGAATCGATCTCTATGGTTTTGTATTTCGTTGCAGAAATTGAGATTGAAATGAATCGAACACACCGTTTGAGAAAAATGGCATTCTCATTAACTTTATATAAGTTTCTACACAACAGAATCCTTTCAAACTCATGAGGTATGATTGGGAAAACATAATCAAATGCAATTGTTCTATGTAGGGGAAAGACGATCTCTGTCCATTCTAATGAACATAAACATTAAAATTCAGTATCTTCTAATATTCTAGATTTTTAGAATGTTTTTTCAGTTTTTTTTTACCTCAATTTCACGCTGAGGGACGCGGCCCTTTGTTAGTCTTGTAGCTTTGATGGTGGATCTTTTCTTGATGATTGGGTTTTCAGTATAGGGCTTTTATGCCTTTTTTTTTTTTTTTTTCTATCTATGGTTAGTGGTAGTAAAATTGATTCTCATTATAACTGTATAGTTTATGTTTCCTCATTTGTATAGTTTTTCTTCAATCTCAACTGAAATCAGAGTTACCAGTTAAAATAATAATGACAAAAAAATGATGATGATGGTGATAACAACCCTTTACAGAACTCAAGGCTGATGAGGTTACTGATTCACTTACTGGAAAGCTCATTGTGGGAACCAAAAGGCTGCAGGTTTGAGTCATATTACCAAAAGGTTGCAGCCTTGCAGGACTCATGGCTCCTGCATTCAGTGACGGAGCTTGGATTTTCTTGTAGAGGGGGCAAGCAATGGTTGAAATCATTTTCAGTGTACCTTGTTCAAAAGGACTCTGCATTGTCTGAGAATTGGACTTGGGATAAAATCACAGGGACTCTCAGTGGAGCCCATTGATGAAAAATCTAAACCACTAGAAATTTGTCATCGTATAGTGGCATGAAGATTTTCAAGGTCCCATTAGAAGGGGACATTGAGCCTAATAAACTTCTTGTGAGGTCAAACTCAACAAGATGCAGTCTGACAAAAAAATGAGTGACATTCAACTTTGGCTCGATTACAAAACACCCAACTTTGTATGTCCTTTGATATATCATATACATCAATCAATGAGACCCATATTTAAAAACTAGTCCACTAAAAAATTTGCAGCTAGCTATTTTTCATCATATTAAAATAATCCACTCCAATCACACTCAATTGAACTGTCATTTAATCTTGTGTCATGTAATCTTGTGCAAAACAGATGTATTTTTAACATTAAAGAATCACTATTCTTTTTTACTCCAGGAAGCATAATTGCAATTTGGTAGACAGTAGTAGTTTTGAATGATTCAAATTTCAAACATAGGTCCTCTTGGGTGATGGACTAGTTGCTGTTGTTTTTTTTTTTTTTTTTTAATGATATTTCTAGTTGCAAATATATATGTGAAATGCTTGAATGGGTTCTCCTCTGCTTATAGCTGATAAAAGCCAATATGATGGGGCCAATAACTAATGAATGGCCTAAAGGATGATGACCGCAAATGTGGTTATTGTGCAGAGGCCACAAAGACAATCAGTGTCATCCAAATAGAGTCATCTATAGCATATGATTAGGGTGGCAAATGGGTTGGACAGGTCTAATGGGTTGGGTTTAGATGGGGTTTGTGGATTGGGGCTCATGTTGCCGACACCCAATTTCGCGAGTGGCTCCAAAATATTCCATGATGGGCCACACCATGTCAACGATTTTGATCTCAATACCATCATTATTTACTGTAGAAAATAGGAGAATCTTAGTGATAGATTCTTGCAAAACAGTAATAAAAGGTCATGATGAATGATACAGTTACATTACAGAATTTGCAATTTGTCCAGAAGAGAGGGGGCCATAGGTTCTAATCATTATTGATGAATGATGTAGGAAGGAAAAATGGGTTGCATTTGTCAAGCAGTTGCCCCTCCTCAACCCTCTGTAGATCCACCCCTGCCTGCATTTGCTAGTTATTGTTCTAGGCTCTAGTGCATTCATGGGTGTGAGGCTTGGTATCCATCTCTGGTGAGAATAGCCTTGCACTTGTCTTTTGATCACCTTGTTGTATAATTGGGTCCCAGAATTAGAATAGTGCACTGAAGTATACACTAACTTTGTCATGCATGCACCTCTCCCCTCCTGCCACCATCTTTGGCAACAATCATGTCCACGATGCCTTTGTTTCCTCACTCAATTTGAAGATCATGGAGTTTCTTTGATGATTAGATTCAGATTATGGTAAAAAAAAATTACATTGGCAACATATTAATTATTGTCTTTCTGACAGGTATACCATGGAGAGGCCTCGATTCAGTGATCATCTCGAGGCCATCAAGTTCATCTGCAAGGATTTCTGGTCTGAGCTTTTCAAGAAGCAGATTGACAACTTGAAAACCAATCATAGAGTAAGTCTAACCAAGAGGATTTTTTTTTTTCCTGGGTGTGGGGAGGGGGGTTTGGGTAGGTGGGTGGACGGGTGTGCTCATTTCTCTTACCAGCAATGGTGCAGGTTGGGCCTACCTTTCTTTATCATAAGACACCCATCATCCCTGTATATGGGAGGGAAGGCCTTGCAATGATTTCCTATTAATAGGGGTGTTCATTGGTTCGGTCAGAAGCCCTACACTTATTTCCTGTTGGTAAATGTGATTTTTGCAATGTGCTTTTCTCCTTGCAAATCCATCTTTGCCTCCACACCCTCTGTGCAATTTATTTTCTGCGAAATATGGTTAGGATCATCTAGTGGGGAGATATTTTATCTTCCATTGACTATGCGGCATCATTCCAATGGCTTTTGGTCATCAAAAGGTTGGCCCTACATACAGCTTTTAGGGCTTAGCAAATGAGACTTGAAGCCATTGTGTTTTTCCTTGTCCTGCCAACAAAATATGTTGATTTAGTGATGTTAGTGGCAGCTATTTATACTTGCAGGGTACTTTTGTGTTGCAAGACAATCGCTTCCGTTGGCTGACACGAATGTCAGTTGAACCATCTTCTGGAAACACAGACGCATCTCAGGCCGACTCTTCTACATCAGCTGCTGATAACAAGGCACTACCAGCAACAAGCATGCATCTCTATTTCCCATGTGGGATCATAAGAGGAGCTCTTACCAATTTGGGGATCCCATGTGCAGTGTCTGCTGATATGTCCAATCTTCCAGCATGTGAGTTACAGGCATTAGAATGCTTTTCCAGCTTTGTGAAAGCCTTGTACTGTACTACTATGGTTACTGTTGAAAATAATATCATTCACAATTCAGGGAGCCTTGGCTTACGATAGATCGGAAGGAAGAAATAGAATTCATGTAACATCGTTGGGATAAACAAGGCTTTGACATTGATGATGATGATTTAGGAAGCCTCAAATTAGGTTCCACAGGAAAGGATTGCATGATCTTGTGCCAAAGCCAATGTAGAGTTTGTTGCCTTACTCTGGAGATCAGAACCCATCATTCATTGATCCAGACTGATGCATGGGGCCTGACTATGGACGATATAAATATGGCAGATCCTGGGTGTCTGTTCTTTGGGCTTTTTAAGGGTCTGCTTGTGTATAGTATTCTTAATCCTATATGTAGGCTGCTGCTAATCTGGGAGATTTTTTTGGTAGTCCGCCATCCATGCTTTGACACATCACATCAATGGTGAGGGTCATGGAATCAGTCCCATATGCTTGGAGTAGAGAGGTGCAGTATACTGTAATGTTGTTTTTGTGCACAACACTATTGTTGGCTCCATTCATAGCATTTCACGTTGTAACATAAGTGTGTCCCATGATCGGGCATTGAACTAAAGTTCGTTCCAATCAAAATGGAGTTTGGTGCTAGATTGATCACGTTTAAAACACATGATTATTTGGTGATTCTGACTTGTTTCTGCTTCAATTGATTGACAGGTTCCTTTGTTATTCGCATAAAAGCTTGATGGGTAATGCATTGGTTGATCAGAGGGTACTACTATTGGCTTATTGGCTTACTTTTGTAATAAGTACCGATTTAGGAGCTCATGAACATTCACAGATTGTGCAGCTTGACATATGTATTGATATCCCTAAGCCTAGTAATTTCAATTGGCACTGGTATCCTATCTTGTAGTCCAGTTCCATCTATTTCATTTCTCATTATCTAAGTTTTCATGGGGGGGATTTGGGAAGAGAACCTATTAGAATTTGTTGAAAGAATGTCATGAAAAATACATGGAAATTGTATCAATTTTGTAACTGAATGCTCCTTTTGTTACCATTTATTTGGCAGTGGATGACATAGTTTTTTGTTTTAAATTATTAATTGACGAATTGGGCCCATCATTTGTGGAAACCTCTTGCTAAACTTGTCAAGAAGTGTCTTTTGGCTTAATCATGGCAACAGATGGCAGTTTGAAATGCAATGAGGTTGTGGATTAGTAACCATTTTTTTGGAGAGGGGGAGTGCCTTCCAGCAGATGGCTAAGATTATCTGATGAGCCTTGGTAGATATAATATATCACATTTTGGGCCAGGACTAGGTCAAAAGGCTAACAATGCTATCCATTGCTGAGCGCAGGCCCCTTTACTTTTTATTGCCTGGGTGGCAGTGTTAGGGGGCTTCCCTCAAAAAGATTTTGATGGGCTCCTTTATAGGCATAACCTGTTATTCAAGCTGAAAGAAAGTTTCTAGTCTGCTCTGCACCAAGAGTTTGGTCGCCTCTGTTTTACAAGAAATAGCTCATTCAGGAATGAGGACGACCTGGTGTTCGGTGGGGAAAGAAAAACCTCTGGGTTAAATAATAAACTTCTGTGCATATGAAAAAGGCATATATTGAAATGAAAGTTGTCTCTACATAGCAAGAGTTGTATTGTTTTCTATACATGGTGTTAATAGCCAGTGAAGAAGTGCAAAGTGCAATTTTCTTATATCCTGATTGCTGGAAAAAAAAATAGCTGTAAGGTTTATTGCTACTATGTAAGTCCAAATTTGATTTGAATATCAAGTGATATTAACAATTTGATTAAATGACACTGCGTTGACACTGTGATTGTGAACGGCCCTTTCATATCAATAGCTGTGATAGATCAGAAATTTATCTCTATTATAACTCATCCATATTTTTTTTATTTTCTGTTTTTCCATTTTTGGTGCCAGCCAAGGTGGCTGGGCGCTTGAAAGACCCAACAGACAATAGAGTGAACCCCTGCAACATGCAGGGGCAAGCCGAACAGATTGTCTAACACGTTGCAAATGATCTAAAGATCGAACGATAGGCAATTGGGTGAAAACGGGATTTCCTACCACTGGATTATCCCTTTATTCTCACCTAGCCCTTTAGTCTCACATCAGCCTCTTAAATGCATATTAGGTTAAATTTGAACAGTAACAACATTTGGCAAATAGATCCTACATTTTGATTGATTGTGATCCTGAATGGGAAGCAAGGATTGCACCATGCTGGACCATATTACTGGAAGCATTTAATTTCTTAAAGCAAAACCTCAAGTCTTTTAAAAGAAAAGGACAAAAACAAAAAAAAGAGTTTTCCATACATCCTAATTTATGAGCCTCATTCTATAGCCAAACCTTTGATAAAAAATGGTCACTTTATACCAGTGCATTAGGCTGACAAGTGTTTTTTACACCCTGTTTTTGGGGCCCATGTGGATGTATCAATAGCAAGGGGTAGGGTGAGATGGGTCTTGGGTCTCATAATAATCACTGGTTGCCAAAACATCAATCTAATCTTATGCTGATTGCTCTTATTTTAGGGCCTCAATATCCAATCAGGTGGCAATTAGGTGGGCCCCACTATAAGGAATAGAGCCTACAAATATACAATCACAAAATCCCTTTTGGAGAACTTTGAATTCAAAGGGTTATCCCACTCTTTAGCTCAAACTGGTGGTGTCTTCCACAACTCTCATTCTTTTTGGTTTTTTATTTTTTATTTTTTGGAGAAAGAAAACTGAATAGTATGAACAGCATTGCAGCAAATTACACAACTCATATCTCCAATTCCATCAACTCTTCTGAAATCCCAATTTTCAGATACTCACAACTCCCTCCTCTCCATGCCTCAATCCTCAAAAAATGCATCCATTTGAACCAATTCAAGATGGTCCACACACAGATCATCAAAAACCCATCTCATCAAACCAATGTTCTACTCGCCAAACTCATTGAATCCCTGGTGGCTGCAACCCACCTTGATTATGCCCACAAAGTGCTCGATGAAATGCCTGAACCAATGGCTTTCGCGTTTAACACCATGATCAGAGGCTATGCACTTAGTGGCAATGGAGAAGAGGGAATCAATACCTATATAAAAATGCGGGAGCACGGTATCGAACCCGATAGCTTTACTTTCCCTTTCCTTCTTAAGGCCTCCACAGCTCTCGGCCAAGGAAAAGGAGTGCACTCTCTAATCATCAAAAGTGGACAATTGGGAGCTGAAGTGTTTTCCCAGACTTCTCTGGTGAGTTTTTACTCCAGAAGTGGAGATCTCGAATGCGCGCGTCTTGTGTTTGATGGTATGCCTGAGAAAAATGTCGTTTCATGGACTGCAATGGTCACGGGGTACATGAAGGAGAGGAGATACAATGATGGTCTTGCACTATTTCATCATATGCAAGTTGCTGGAATCGAACCGAATGAATTGACATTGGTTAATGTCCTCTCTGCATGCGCACATCTTGGAGCTTACCAGATGGGTAAATGGGTCCATAGATTCATCAATAGACACGAGGTTTTTGTGAATCCTATTCTTGGTACTGCCCTTGTTGATATGTATGTGAAGTGTGGTTACATACAGAAAGCTTTGCAAGTTTTTGAAAAGCTTCCAGAGAGAATTGTTTGTACATGGAATTCGATAATCGGAGGCCTTGCTATGCATGGTTATGGCAAACTGGCTCTTGAGAAGTTTTCACAAATGCAAATGGAGGAAACAAGACCTAATGATGTCACTTTTATTGGAGTCTTATCAGCTTGCACTTATTCAGGATTGGTGGACAAGGGAAGGGAGTATTTCTATTCAATGAGGAAGCAGTATCACATTGAGCCAAACATCAAGCATTACGGATGCTTTGTGGACCTACTAGGAAGGGCGGGTTTTCTGCAAGAGGCTTATGAGACTATTAAAAACATGCCAATTGAACCTAGTGAAGTTGTATGGGGATCATTGCTTAATGCTTGTAGTTCACATGGCAATGTGGAGCTAGCAGAGATTGCAATGGGAAATCTAGTTGAATTGGAGCCATTCAACGATGGGAACTATGTCCTCATGTCGAACATCTATGCTTCTAAGGGTCAATGGGACAATGTCGCTAGGATGAGAAGATTTATGAAAGATAGGGGGATATTGAAAACACCCGGTTGTAGTTCGATTGAGGTTGACAACATGGTACATGAGTTCATGGCAGGAGATAGCAAACACCCCCAATCTAAGGATATCTATTCCACGTTAGACGATGTTGCGGCAAGATTGAAAGCGGAAGGCTATGTACCCAAAACAAGTGATGTGTTGCATGATGCTGATGAAGATGAGAAAAGACAATCGCTCTGTCATCACAGTGAGAAGTTGGCTATTGCATTTGGGCTTGTAAGTACAAATCCCGGAACTCCCATAAGAGTAGTGAAGAATCTCCGAGCATGCTGCGATTGCCATCACGCAACAAAGCTCATCTCAAAGATTTATGAGCGGGAGATCATTGTTAGGGATCGAAACCGGTTTCACCATTTTAAGGATGGAGCATGTTCATGCAATGATTATTGGTGAGTGAATGAATATGAGGCTCTCATGGCTGCTGGAGAGGTTGGTTCATTGTATATTGTCAAGGAAGAAACAAAAGCCCCTGAAAAAGAACTGAGACTCCTTCCTTGGGGTCTCAATTCCACGAACTTCATACTAGGAACGGTGGAAAATATCCTCATCTTCCTTAAGGTTGGATGTCTCATCCTGGGGTTGAACAAATTGCCAAGCATGTTTTCAAAGAGGCTAATCGCATTGAGGATTATCTACCTGAAGAGAGTATGAAGCTGACTTCATCATCATCAAAGCTTTGTCCATCTATCTGGGGTTGGCGTGTCCGGAGGATGTCTTCTGCTGAATGATTAATCGTCTGGTATCCCTTTCTATTGGCATATAGGCCTATCATCAATGGGCCCGCGTGTGTGGCTAAAAGAACTCCACAAAACCTTTATTTACAGTAACTTATTCAAAAAAATCCTCCTATCCACATTCCATACAAAGAGTTGTTTCCCCCATCTAACAATGAAGAGTGGACTGTTGTGCAAGATATTATATATCATCATCATCATCGAAATCTTGTCCCAATTGCGTTGGGTCAACTACATGAATTTTGTTTCACCGTTCCAATCCATCCTAGGCTAAATCCTCGGGTTGGTTGCCTTTCAGATCTAAGAGATGTTGTGACTAAGAAAATCCAAATACAAAGTCTGGATATAATCATGATGATCATGGAGGCACTATAATAATCAAGAATGTTATCCAGGAAAAAAAATAAAAAATTATGAAGTGCAAGAGATTCTCAATTAATAATGAAAAATTAGCTCGTATGAAAGTCATGAGCGACATATCCCCTAAAAACTAACAACCTCATGATGGAAGGTCTGAGAATTCATCAATTGAACGTATATCTGCAAAAAGCATGAAGAATCTCATAGCAAAAGACAATTCCACCATATAATGGGTGCAATGTTGATAATGGTTACAATCACAGAACAGTTGGAGCAAAATTTTGTGTTTTGGCTCTTTGGCCAAGTAGGAGATGTTGGCATATAGGCCCATCATCAATGTGCCTGCATGGATGGCTGTAAGAACCTCAACTCTATTACTTAGTCAACAAATACAGTAGCTAACCATATGTGATTTACATGTCATGACAAAGAGTTGTTTCTCCATTAACTTGTGGAAAGCTGTCCTCTGTGTAGGATTCCATTTATACAGAACCTAAATCAAAGAGATGTTGTGGATATAACAAAGTTGCTTGTGATCACCAGGTTAGCATCAACTCTCTGGCATTGGATGCATGATAAAACTTCACATTTATCTTTGTCTGTGCTAATAAATCAATTTTTTTTCTATTGAAAGTTCTAATAGAGTCTATGTTATTGTTTATCAAAGCAAAATGTATGAACTATTAACATTCATTAGATACATTGTGAGGTAGAAAAATATTAGAAAATGATGACAATGTCTACTGTTTTTCCCCTTAGCTAAACTATTTTTACTAACGTTAACCTTCGGAATTTTTAGAAGATGATGAAAGATTGACATTAAAGATACTGCTCTTCTTTGCATGAATCAAATCTTGCTAATGTTCACCAATAATCTGAACACATGACCTGATAACAGGTGATCTTTCAGAATCATTTGCCTGCCATATGACTTGGAGACCATCTTCACAAAAAAGATGGTAATCAACACTAACATGAACATTCTTGACCATCGGAATCGTTCCATCTTTGGTGCTTATAAGCCCAAAAGCAACATCAAACTTCTCACTGTAGTGGATGATCATTTAATCCTTTCCATATCCATGTCCACATTGTGCAACGCAGACGACTCGATCGCACATATCCTTTCTTGAATTTGTTGGCCTTCTTATTCAGCATTCTGTAGGATCTCTTTGCATTGAAGATGAGCTCATCTCCTGCAACAAACTCATGAACATCATTGTTCGCCTCGATCACACAACATCTGGTCTCTTTCATTATGCTTCTCTCCTTCATCAGCTTCCTCACCTTTGTGGCGCCATCTCACCGATGGCCTCTGGTGTATATTATATAAAAACACTTATAGATACAGTACTCTGGTTCCAATTCAATTAGATGAAATGCAATTTCTTCTGCTCGTTTGACATTTTCATATATTCTTGAAAAAACCAAGCAAATTTCCCTCTACAATTGCAGCAGTTTCTACAGGCATACTCTTAATAAGCCCATGAGCCTCATTCAAAAATCCGTCATGGCCAAGCAGATCAACCATACACTCGTCAATTCAAACTCCTTGCTTATCATATTAATATATTTGGCACCAGCATCCACAAGCTTTTAGTACTGGAAGCTTTCGAGAGCCTGAACAATGTGATATCAGTTGGTTTGATCCATGGCAACTGAAGCTATCCTTTTCAATCGCATCATCAAAGACTCTCAGTGCATCCTCCACACTCCCACACTTGATAGACAAATCTAACCAGCTCAGTATTGACACAAAATCTTTATCTGATGTTGGCCAATGTAAGCATGGACCCACAGTGCAATATCCAGTGCCCCCCAAATGATAAAATGCAGGAAGAACCGCCACCAATTAATCTAGGTTCTTGGACATTATCAGACATTAATTGCCACCAATCAATGGAAATGGAAGTTGAGTAGTAGTGAGGGTTTGAAACCATTGCCTTTGTTAATTGTTGAGGCCGATCTTCAATATATAATGAAGAAGGCCAGCTCAAAATTCAAGTCAGTCAGTCAGTCCACTCATCTAGTGGAAGGGCTTCTATATAAAATTAACATATTTGATCAAATAGTCATAAAAAAATCAAGTATCCTAAAATTTGAGGCTACTCGATCTGAAAGAAAATAACTTGCGGAATGTATTTCTGGATCTGCAATTGGACAATACATGTCTAGGCATGAGGACTTGAATTTAGACCTTGTTACGACCTAAGTGACACGGTTAAGGGAAGTCAAATCCGATATACTATGAGCTCAATACGCCTTGATCTTCAATCATACAGAAAAATTCGCTTAAATAAGGAGAAAAGTAGTCCAGTACAGTAGATATCTTCTATCCAATGTGAGAACTCATAGTCAGGTTGACAAGAAATTAAAAGCATGCAGCTTTTATTCAATTATTATGTAAAATAACCAAGCCTATTTGGGAAGTTTAATACACTTGCAATATATATAACCTTTTTACCAACTACAATAAAGCCCTCGGTCAAAATTTAGCATATTTGACTTTAAATTTGTGACTCATCTGGACAATCCGAAGTTCGATTTATGCTCTTTTTCTTAATCGAGCCTTGATTAGGATGGACAAAAAGTCTTTGTGATCAAACATATCAATCCATATGATCAAAGGCTTATTCAACCACATGATCCACTGGAACAAAGGCGTACACTCCTCCGGTCATCAAGAATGCACACACCTCATCTTTTGACTCAAGTAGTTCGGGTTCGGATCATAGCTTTCATTTTGATGTGGACCCAATTTGTATACAGAACCAGGTCACTTCACTCAGAAAGCTCTACTGGGGATTCAGACACATCATGGATCTGAATCAATCTCAATCCATTTACATCCTTGATTGAGAACTGACCACCAGATCTGGACACAAATCACTTACAGGAGCATTGCTGAGCTTATCATATCTGGCCACAACAAACTTACAATTGCAGCAGTGAGTACTTTGAAAAGCAATATATGAAAAAAATGTGCTTTTGAACTATGAAATGGATTATAAAAATTACAATGTTTTTATTGGAACTCAACTATATAAGGATCGCTGTTTTCTTTACACAAAGGGCACATCCTTCCTCAATCCCAACTACATTAAATCGTGCTCAAAAGGGATGATTTCCCCCAATTCTCACCACTGTTGGGAGGTCATCACCCCTCAAATCACTGTGAAAAGGAAAAAAGAATCAAAGAATTTTCCATGGCACAAGTGCTTTCTTTACACAAGGGACGTAAACCTGTACAATCTAGAAACATGGAATGTAGTGTAATTGCAACGCAGGGGAGGAGGATGATAATTAGTCATCCAACCGTTGAATCTCACCCATCATGATACGGTTGCTGGATACCTTAAAGCCGAGAAGAGCAGGGTCAATCTGCCTGCCTTTTTTCCCTTTCTTCTTGCCGCCTTTACCCCCGTGGTTGGCATCCTGCTCTGAAAATCCAATGGTGGCATCAGTCTCTGGTGCCGGCTTCTTAGTGCTCTTCAGCATGTCTATGAATGAGGGCTCAGATACATCTGCATCACTGCAAGATGAGGTCCTGCGGAATCTCCCATCTTTTTTGCTAGAAACTGCAGCTTCAGACATTTGAATTGATGGATTCCCCCCATCTCGCCCTACTGAGTATTTTTCACCCAACAAATTTGAACTAATCAAATCGTGGCAAAAATTGCATGCACATATACATGTATATAAGAAGGGACAATTATCAAGTGAGACTGACCCATCAGACATCCAAACCTAGCCCATCACATGTAAACGTTGGGCTTCATTGTTAACTCACAGATTCAGCCCAGGCTTGATTCACAAATAAAATGACTGTGCCGGGTCCAGACGTGACTCGGGTCAGAGTCTGTTCAAGGTTCCTTATCAGCATAACCAATACCTAGAGTGTGGGCCATACAAATTTGAAAAGACAAAAAATACTAGGCAGTGAGAAGTCCAGCCCGTTGACTACTCTTAATGAGTCACTCATTGACAGAGATGAGTCAGTTAACTGGGACAGTCTCACTTCCAGTCATAATATCCCGTGCCAGATATGGTTGGTGGAAGAGGGGCTAAAACCTGATTAGAAGTGCTCACCTTCGGAAGCTGCAAAGTTGGTTGGAATCTTCCCTTTGACAGTGGGAGCAGAAGCCAGCTCCGATAATGACTCCTGGGATGATAAGACCCGGGAGACAGGTGGGCGCTTCAGCAGAGAGTTATCGAACTCATTGATTACTGTAGACATCCTGTCCAAAAACCAAGGCATATAAATATAAGTATCCCTGGCGAGAAAAAATTAGTTTCAACACCAACAAGAATACTGTACCAGTTCTTATCCATTTTATTCTTGTCACCATAAGCATTGTCCACTCCCGTGTCATAGTTGTAGGCAGCCCCACTTCCACCTGCACCACATTATACATCACTTACTCTCGCACGAAATGTGGAAAATGAAGCTGTACTAAACAAAAACTGGTAAACAAAATTACCACTACTGCCAAGTGAAGCATGCTTGATAGAGGATTTAACTGAAAGGTCCCCACAATCTGCAACATCAACTTCTACTGGCTCGACACCACTTCCTTGAGCCTCTGCAATTGGTTTGTTTACAACCTTGCTTTTAGACCCCCGCTTTTTCCCCTTCTTGCCCTCCTTAACCTCTGTGAAGTCTACTCTATCAACAGATTTGTCAGTCAAGTTGGTATCTCCATAAATGGCTTGGGCCGTCTCATTTATACCCTGAAGTGACCGCTCATCTTCCATGAATGCTCCAGAGTTAGATCTATAAAGAAATATCTCACTATTTTCTGTATTGTTAGCATGTTCCGCCACTACCAGACCTAAATTGGGCCCATGGGGCCCTTCTTCAAATGAATCGCCCAAACTTGCTTGCCCTGCAAGAATATTGTATGGCTTATCTGAAGGAGATGCAGAAACGAGCCATGAGGGTTCCCGATTATCATAATGTGAAGTTGGATTACCTTCATCCAGTTCCAATGACTGGTCCAAAGGCAGGCCAGCTTTTTTATGGAACATATCCATGAAAACCCGCGTTGAATTTCCATCATTTGGCATTGCTGAAGCCCAGGAATTTGGGTCTTCCAAGAAGAGATTCATTTCTGAGTCCCTTTTTTTCCGCTCAGCTTCAAGCTGCAATTGATGCATCCGTGATTCAATGTCATTTGGGTGCAGCCCCTCCCGTTCTGGCCAGCTGCTTACCATCCCATCCAGATGTGATTCATGGAACTGGTTAGGGATTTGAGGGCTATGAGAGTGAAGACCAGAAGAGAACGAGCCCACTTGACTAGCAGAGTGCACCTGTGCATTTCGTTCCTGCATGTCCCGTCCTCGAACTCGGGCCATAGCATTGACAAAGTCCATGTTCATCTCAGAAGCACCAGCAGGCAAAGAGACTGGCATTTCGGGAGGCAATGAACTTGATTCATAGAGTCCTAGATGCCGCCTATCATGCAAAGAAAGGTTCCGCTCAAGATTACTTGGTTGTTCAAATGATGAAGGCCTTTGCTGACGCTGGAAAAAGTCCAACAAATCAACTCCTGCTGACTGCATCTGATGAGGATTAGCAGATCCCCTGACAAACTGCCCACGTCCATCAACCGACCAGGCTCCACCAAGGTGTCTCTCATCTTCCAGGCCTAGCTGCTGCCTTGATGCTGAAGAGAACTGTCGTGCCTTCAGCTGCTCGTGCTGAATGCCTAGAAATTGCTGGTCCAACGGAAGCATCTGTCCATGCTTGGCATGTAGTAACTCTCGCAGATCATTATGATGTTCTGGATGTAAATTTGGTCCAAATTTTGCATGGATAAGCTGCTCGAGGGGATCACGGTGCCTTGGGAGATGAGATTGTTGTTGTGATTCATGTAGAAGATGCTGTCTCAGTAAAACTTGATCAAGCATGTTGTTACTCCTGAGAGGATCAATCTGTGACTGCATGAAGCCAGGATCATGCATTTGATGATGCAACAACTGTTCTAGAAGCAACTGTTGAGCTTGTGACTGCTGCTGCTGCTGTATTCGATGATGAAGCTCCTGCTGCTGCAAACGATGCTGCTCTTCAAGCTCAAACTGCTGCAGCTGCAAACGATGCTGCTCTTCAAGCTCAAACTGCTGCTGCTGCAAACGATGCTGCTCTTCAAGCTCAAACTGCTGCTGCTGCTGCAAAAACGATGCTGCTCTTCAAGCTCAAACTGCTGCTGCTGCTGCAAACGATGCTGCTCTTCAAGCTCAAACTGCTGCTGCTGCAAACGATGCTGCTCTTCAAGCTCAAACTGCTGCTGCTGCAATCGCTGCTGCACTTGAAGCTCAAACTGCAGCCGCTGCTGCTGCTGCTGCTGCTGCTGAAGCTGAAGTTTAAAAAAATGTTCCAAGTCTGACATAGGCGGGCTGACAGACTGCTGGTGGATGAGATTCAAGCTATGCGGAACTGCAGAACTTTGCAACTGCTCTAGAACTGAACCATTCAAGTGGCTTGGGGGATGATTGGAGACCAAATTCTGTTGAAGCAGTCGCTTTTGCAGCTGCTGTGACAAAAATTGTTCTGCCAAATCAAACTGGTCAGGATGTTGTTCCATGCGTGCTAGAAGGCGGGGATCCATAGCACCCGGAAGAACGCTCTGGTGGGCAAGTGCATTTCTTCTACCACCATCAGACCACATCTCCCCAGCAACAGCAGAGTCAGTTGATGCAGCAAATGAGTTTTGCTTATGGCTGAAAAGATGGCCATCTCTTCCGACTGCAGTATTAATAGGGGGGCCTTGATCACCAACTCCAGACAATGTCCCTGATAGATTGGAACGCTTCAGATGAGCCCCTTCTAGTTCAGACCAGAGAAGACCCAGAGGTTGAACATTATCATTAATACTATCTGTTAAGCTTTTATGATTGAGCATCATGGGTTCTCCCAATTCATTTGCCAGTAACCGACGACTAGCAGGGTTCCCTGCAGAATCATGAAGATTACTAGCTGGCGTCCCCAATGGATTCCCGCTACTGCTTCCAGGTCGGTCAGGAAACAAGATTTCTGCAGTACAAAAAGTTACACAATTAAAAGATAAATTCAGAAGAGGCCACACTCAGATAGCAGTTGGATGAACCCCATAGGAAATGTTTTGACAGAAATTGTGTTATATGCTGTGCTGATGACAACAATGATGATGATGATGATGCATACTTCTTCTCTGGTCTATCTGCCCCAAACTAACTTCAACACCCCCCACCCCCACCCCAACACACCCACCCACCCACCTTTTTGCTTTAAAAAAAAATCCAAAAAAATATAATTAAATAAATAAATCAACCAACCTTCATTTTCATTAGTGACAAGAGCAGAGGGCCCCAATCTACCACGATGGGCTTCCAGCAGGTCCTCATTCTTATAATTACCTGGCCGGACATTGTGATCTGAAGGACCCCTGAAATCAGGTAATGTCCATAGGTCATTAGTGGAAGTAGAATCAGTAAAACCATGAGTAGGTGAACAAGACTTTAAGTTGCTTCCAATGGTATCAGACAGTTCTGGCACGGTATCATTGTTGATGCCAGATGCAGTTTGGTCTTTATGTTTCAGATGGGGCATGACATCCCCAAGTTCCTGAAAAGGAGTTCCTTCTGGAGCATCTGACAGACACACAGGCAAGTCAGTGCCAAAAAAGCCTTGCTCGAACCACGAAATGATGTCTACACCTAGAAAAGGCCCCTGCATCTCTCCTTGAGGATCCTGGTAAAACAAACTCAACTCCTCAGGAGGAGTAGCACGTTCACCGTTCTTCACATATTGCTCATTGCTAGGGATATCCTGGGGAGTCGGCAAATCAAATAGTGAATTTGAATCATCAGGTAGCTTCGCGTGAACATCAAAAACAGCAGCCGACGCAACATCTTCAGTCTTAGGAAGCCTGAGAGAAACAGAATCATCCACTTGTCCATCACCATTTACCATGCCAGTTTTGCAAACTTTGTAGTCTGCGCTGAGCTGGGTGCTGCACTTTTCCATTATACTGGCAAGATCATTACCCTTGAAAACAAGAGGAGTTGAGCCAACAGAAGACATCTCATCAGTTGGAGCTGTAACTTCAGTTTCATGCTCTTTTATATCAGAATCATTTTCTGAAACAGAACACCAATCCTTTCAGAGATGATAGAAGGAAACAAAGACAAGCCAAAAACTCATAAAGAATGTACAAAGAAAATGAAGACAGTACAATTTTTTACTTACCATCTAACAAGTTCTTTTTTAAAGCATAACCATCCGAAAGGCCTGCGCCATTTTCATAAATATTATCATCTCCTGCAGTTGATGCAAAGGAATCACCGGCCTCTTCAGTATTACTAGTAGGGAGTTTTCCATGTTTGCGCTGTGTCAAAATTGCGTCGCCAACACCTGAAGAAAAAATTCTCTATCTGAGATCAAGAAAATTAAAACTACCGGGCAAAAGCTAACATAAATGAAAATTATATTACCTGTTTCATTTTCATTATCTCTTACAATTTTGTCTTTACTTGAATTATAAAATGCCCCACTACTGATTATTTTGCCCTTTCCAATATCCTTTAGTATCGCCTGCCAAGTACCAACCACATGAATTTCGTTAACCAATATAAAACATATCACATTAGAAACCCTTGCTGATAAATTATCAATTGACTAACTGAACTAAGATGAATAAAATTTGTGGGGCACTCAACTTTCCTGAAACCAATACAATAACAAAATAACTAAAGGAACATACAATGATAAGACTTACCTCCTCTTCTGCGCCAGGTGCAACGAAGGCCAATGGCTCCACAGAACCAGATATTGTTATCGGGGGTACCTCCTCAAGCCCGTCAGGAATGTTATTAAAGGAAAGATAAAGCTTCTGTTTCCTGTATATATCAAGAAGTTTACCCCTTGGATAGCAAAATGTATCTGCAGATATGACAGACTTCCCACGTCCAAGTTCATTCCTTTCCACAGGGGCAGCACCGATGGGACCACTGAAAGAAGGCCTACCAAGGGATATATTTCCAACAATGTTTGATCTTCCTCTTCCTGGAGCAAAACCCACAGTTGAACCCTCCAACCTTCCTCGCTCGAGTCCAAACCCTGGTGCAGCACGGTATACTGTTGGCCCAACTGAATGAGCTTCTTGTCGGTGCCGTGGCCTCCATTTATCACGGGAATCACTTTCACGCTCAGACACTGCACGATTGCTGCTTATAAAGGTTTGCTTCTCACTATGAGCATCGTCTTTCTCTACATCCACCCTTTTGTCATTTCGTGAGACCTTCTCTTTGTCTTCTGGACCCCACCGTGAAGACCATTTGCTGTCCCGCCGCGTTTCATGTCCTGGATTGCGGCTAGTTACATCATGCCACCGATCAGATGAAGGCAGAGGCCTATTTTCCGCAGTGTCTCTAATTGAAGAAGTGTCCGTTCGGCGATCACTTTTGCGGTATTCATTCTCTCTATCTCCTTCTTTTCTGCGGTCTCTTCTACCAAGTAATCCAGTCTCTCTCTCCTCTTCACGCCAGCGGCGACTGCTATCAATATCAGGAGCATTCCTTCGCCATTCTTTCTTGTCTAGAGATCCATCCAAGCGCCACCCCTCTTTTTGAACAGGATCCAGAGAGTTTCCATGAGTCAACGGAGTAGGTGCCCGGATGTCCTATCCAACAATTACAAAGAATAATATAAAATTACAGAAAAGTCAACTAAGCTGGAGAAATTTTCTGCCATCAAAAGGTTTTAAAATAGACCTTTTTTATTGGTATTTACAAATAGACTTGTATCATTATTCATTACATTCTAAGTTTAATATTTTGTATGCCAAGAACAAAGGGTTACAAAATTATTATTACTGTAATTTTTTATTTATGTCAATGCAGATGGTGGCATGAATGAAATAATTTATAGTTATAAAATCGGCCTCGATATCTCATCACTACAGAAATCATATGGAGCATCACATTGAACAATCTGATGCTAGATCCTTCCACAAGGCAGGTTGGATGGTTGTTAAGAGCAATGTCTGGCCAGTTGCCACCAATGAAGCCTTATCCCATCTATATGGGTCCATCTTTGTGAGCTCTACTTTTCAGATCAACCCTATTTACAGTCATGTTTAGCCAATCTACATATATTGTGTTCAACAAGGGATATCTTTTGTCATTGTTTTAGGCGTATGAGTTGATGACTTGATGTCCCCTACATTATCAACTTCCATAAGAACATCTGCAACTAATTATTTCAATAGGACTTGTAACTATTTTTATTCTTTCTATTTTTATAACTATGAGGAAAAAGTCCATTCCGAGTATATAATTTTTAAAGGATCATTGAAATGAGTGGAAATGTTTCAGGTCATGCAGAATTCACCTCTTTTCAGGAGTTTTATTTTTTTTATATTACTCTGCAAACCAGTGGAACCAGGAAATATGCCTTAGGGGTTCAATATAAAAAAAATTTATTTTTCTTTTGGTTGGTTTTGGGATGTTTGTGTGGGTTGGGGGAAGTTTGTATCAAAATGAAAAACACCCCCTGCCCCCTCTAGTTCCGCCCCTGCAGCAAACTATGGCGTAGTAATTTGATATGGCCTTCACCTTGAATTTTTTATTCATATTTTTTTATTTTTCATGGATATCTATAATCACTTTTATTCTCTTTACCATCCACGATCATTTTTATTCACTTTACTATCTATATTCTATAATCAATATCTTACAGTTTTGACAAAAAAGACCCCTGTATTTTCAGACAACCGACAAAAGGCACCCGTAATTTGAACTTTTCACTAAAAGCTCTGTGGTCTGATGATGATACTGCTAGTTTTTATGGACAAACGATAATCTCTCACTAACTCAACTCAAGTCAGGTGGGGCACAATTGGATGCATAGAAAGTCTTGGATGTGGATTAGGAATATATGTAATATCAAGCATATCAAATGATCCTAGCCCTTAAGTTTTAAGTCCAGAACTTTTATGGCTATACATTCTGTAAATCATTTGTGATAAAATCCAATGGTGATAATGCCCAAAATTATTTGTGATTTCAATCAAGGGTACAGTGTGTGAATGGCTTGGGATCGATCAAAGGTGGGGCCCCATGTGAATGTCCGAAAAGAAGGGTTTGTTAAAAGGGGCGTTCTAGCAAAATCATCATTTGCATCATTATAGTTTTTCTCAGGGAGCAAACCAATAAAAAACAAAACTAAAAAAAATAAAAAATGAATACTATAGTATTTGTATAGTTTGACTGTTGGTCAGGGAGTTTTTAGTAAAAACACAAGATATAGGGGCCTTTCTAAGGCTGTGTGAAAATTAAGGGGCCTTGGTGTTAACAAAAAAAACCTCTTTATTCACATTTTTTTACTTTTCATGGAATAGTAAAATGATAGGTCCTTCAGGATTTTTTTTTTTTTTTTTTTTTTTTTTTTTAATATCATGGCATAGTAAATTGATAGGGCCTCCAGGATTTTTTTTTGTCATGGCTTTTATTATTTAGCAGCAGCTGGAAATAGCAACCAAACGGGGAGAAAAAGTAAAAAGAAAGTTACACAATATAATGTGACTACACAATCACAGTGAAAAAACAAAACAATTAAAAGACTTCCCCAACAATAAAAACAAAAAAATGCCTTCTATTTACTTTTCCTATTTGAGTAACTACATTCAGTAAACGGGAATGCCCTCAAAGTAAAAAGCAATATCACTCAAAACATGTAGAATATGAAGAGTGATTCACAATTGCTACATCAGTTCCTCCTTTACTAGTTTTGTTAATTGCTTTTTTCCCATTCATTTTTCTTCTTTTTCTTTGTTTGATCATGTACAGTCAATAAAAGTCAAGTCAATCAGTCAATCTATAAAGACTAATATATTGTCAGAAGGCTCAAGATTTATACCCCTGGTGCAGCAGGAAGGCCGGGCTTAGTCTCATTGGGTTTAGCATACAGCCATTGAGGAGATAAAGGTATACTGCTCTCAGATGTTGCTTGATCTGCGAAACCTCAACACAAAAATAAAATTCCCAAATGAATCACAACGTATGTGAGCAAGTGTGAAGTATAAAGAAGATTGAAAGAAAATAGTTTTAGAAGAGACTTCTCTATAAATTTATGAGGCTAGTATCAAGAAGCACCCAAATTCAAGACTCAACAATAAGCGGTCCAGAAACATGAATCAGCATATTACCTTTGGAATCATCAAGGAAGCCCATGAGCCACTTTTCGTCATCATTTCCTGCCGGTGCATCATCTGAAATGGCACAAAATCAATCAGCGCTGGTAAATTATGCAACACTTCTGTTAAAATGATTGCTGGAAAAAAAAAAAAAAAAAAAAGACAAAAAGAAAAGGCAAGTAAAGAAAAGTTGAACTGATTCTATAAATGCCTTAATTTGGGCTCAAGGATTAGCCAACCCAAAAACCCCTATGGAAGCTAAATTTACCGTATGTCTCCAAGAGATTGAAACTAATAAGCTGCTGGGTAAGGCAGGAGTTTCTAAAATGAATAAATCGATGGCTGCTATTAAACTATTTTCATGTACGGTTTGAGCAGTTCATTTTCTTGGTGGATTGCTACTTTCATATACATTTTTTCCTTTATTAATCTTTAAACTTTCTAAAAATGAAAGGAAACTCATTCCCATGTGCTCTTCTTTCTTCTTCTTGTTTTTAGAAGCAAATGGCTAAAAGTACTGTTTCTCATCTCCCCTTCTGTTTACACTGCCAAATGCATATTCATGAAACTAAATAATAGGTTCAGCGGCCACCAAACAGATACTAATAACTCAGACATATTGGTTAAAGAATACAGACACAGATCCCCACATTGGGTTGAATTTTTTGTAAGGAAAAATAGACTTTGGGCATGATCAAATTTTACATCTTCTTTACTTTTCTTTAGTATCAAGAAAATAGACAGAGATATCACGTTGGAATAACAATAACGAGCAATACATCTGTGCCGATGTATGCTTTTCTCATCAAAAGCAATTTCCCCGCAGATACCAATTCCAGAAGACCAAAACCATTGAAAAGAAAACAATCCAATATTCAAACAAACATGTACAAATCGCTATTGAAGTGTCACAGAATAAGGCATTGCATGTGTTCTGATGATGTTTCCAGTACCTGGTTTTGGGTCTGCAACTATGGTTAAAACTTAAAACGAATACCACCAATTACCACAAAACCACAAAAGGTTAAGACTTAAGACATCAAAAATTCAATGGCAACATACAGGTATCGACAAGAGATATCACGTTGGAATAACAATAACGAGCAATACATCTGTGCCGATGTATGCTTTTCTCATCAAAAGCAATTTCCCCGCAGATACCAATTCCAGAAGACCAAAACCATTGAAAAGAAAACAATCCAATATTCAAACAAACATGTACAAATCGCTATTGAAGTGTCACAGAATAAGGCATTGCATGTGTTCTGATGATGTTTCCAGTACCTTGTTTTGGGTCTGCAACTATGGTTAAAACTTAAAACGCATACCACCACCAATTACCACAAAACCACAAAAGGTTAAGACTTAAGACAACAAAAATCCAATGGCAATATACAGGTATCGACAAAAACCTAGAATCTCAGTCAATAATCAAAGTTAATGCCACTTAAGATAAAATGAGTGAGAACACCCCCCCCCCCCCCCCCCCGCCCCACACACACACACACAATAATAATAATAAATAAAATTATTTTCGCCAACCAAATATTTAGACATGTAACATCTTTCCACTATGAATCGAATGCTTTAATAATGGCATCCTAAATGCTAAATCATGCAATTTGCTAATATGATCAGTCTAAAAATAGTGATAGATAAATGTTACGGGAAAAAAAATAAAAATCAACACAAAACAAGTTCAAATGATGAAAATATGCTTCTCTGCTTAAAACTACATGACTGAACAAAAAGGGGCCATAACTATTCAAAAAATAATGATAACAATAACAAAGGGAACCATAAACATGTAATCAGATTGATACTAAAACTAGTATAAAAAAATAAAAAAACAAATCCTGCAGCCTGCCTACTCGACCCAATCCCTTGCTCCCAGACCACACTGAACACGCGGCGTTGGGGCAAGCATTCATTTTTTCCAACACATAGGCATGGATGTCAATTTAAGCGAGTGTTCATATCCAAATCGACTCAAAACCAATCCATTTAAGCTAAGGAAGATTGAAAACCTCTCAATCTACAGTAAAACTAGGTAACCAAAAAAAGAAACTCAAAGATCTGTAATATCCAAATAACATGAGTTCGAATACGAATAAAAACGGAAAAGAGAAACACATGGAGTTGAAAAAACCCTAGCCATTAAGCAAAAAATGTCAACAATCAAAAGAAGAAGAAGAAGAAGAAGAGAGCATCAGATTCAGATCACTTCAGATCAAGCAACAATCAATCCACAGTAAATCCAATGCAAAGGAAACAGTGGAACCGATAAAACCATCACAAATCATGATAAATCAGACAAAAACAGGTGAAAAGGAACACAAACCCTAATTACCTTTCCCAGTCCAGGAATCCTCAGGCGATTTCGCGGAAAGGAGATCGTCTGGCAGACTGACCTTGGCTTCAGCCATTGATTTCGAAGAAAAGATGGAAGAGATGGAGATCAGGAAAATGGATTCAAATGAAGCTTAGGTTGCAGAGATCCGAAATCGGATTGCGTAGGATGAACAGATCAGAGAGAGACGGTGAGATACGATTAGGGTTTCAGAGATCTTAGGATTTCGATCGAAAGATTTCTGATGAAAGGAAGGAAATTGCAGTGAGAGGATTGGGAGGAGTATGCAGAGAGACGAGAGAGAAAAAAGAGAAAGGCTATGCGAGGGTTTGTTTGGGTGGTCAGAAGAGCCAAATGAGTGTCGTTTTGGGAAGCTCTGCCCGCTCGAGGATGTGTTCGGCCCTTCAGTGGGGCCCACTTTGCTTCTTGATATGATCCTTCACCGTTGATGAATGATGACCATGGCCCAAATATCACATCCATCATCATGGCCACAATGTTTTGCATTTTTTTTATTTTTGGTTTTGTGATGTTTTATTTTTGCTTTTCATAAACTGAAAATCACTTATTTGGTGCACAAAAAACAGAAAATATAAGTTTTTGTTTTTTTAAATTTGAAAAGGACTTGAGCTCAAGGAGTCAAAACACAAATCATCACCCATGTCTCCAATTCAATCTGCTGAGAAATAAATAGCCCTGGAAATAATAAAAAAAATGTTTATGATCATAAGAGCAAAAAAAAAAAAAAAAAATTTTACTTTTTATTTTGAATTTGCGCTTGTTAATCTACGATAAGAATGTGAAAAGTGAATTCCTTATTCGTAGAAAAATATTTCACATTATATTTGGTGTAGCTGCGTTTTTCACTAATTTTTTCTCAAATTAATGAAAAAGCATTCCCTGGAGAAGTATTTTTATGTGGACGCAAAAAAGTTTGTCTATGTAATCGAAACGTCGCTACTTTTATATATTTTCTCCCTCAAAAGTCAAATTTTATTTTTAAGTGCGTAATAAATCTATATCAAGATCCCAATTTATGCATATGCACGGATTAGATAAATAAAGATAGCAATCGATCGAAGTTGCAGGTACATGTCGCATCAAGCGTTGTTCGTGGCCTGGATGGGTTGAGGCATATCCAGGCCGGACCCAACTTTAAAAACACATGGCCAGGCCAGGCCTAAACCCAAAATAGGCCATATAAGTCAGGCCCAAGCCTACCAATTTAGTCAACTGGACCGAGCTAATCGGGCTTTTGATCAATTTTGTGGGTTTTCTAGCAAATATTTGACATAATTTAATCAAATTACATTCATTCCTTATACGGGCCGAGCTGGGTTTTGGGCTTTCTTTCACTTAATCCAAGCTTGACCCAATTACTAAACGGTCCCAAATTATATATCCAAGCCAACCCTAAAGCGGGCTGTGCTGGCTCGGGCCTGTGCTGGTGTTTTAGATCATGTTGCCTTAGGAAAGTTTTAGGAGTTTTTGAGTCTCATCCATCCATCTCAAATGCCCCAACACATACATTAACATCCTTTTGTACTTGAAACTTTTCCAAAAGGGGTGTCCCTCACCATGTGTGGTGAGGGATTGATGCACTTAAATATTTCCATATATATATATATATATATATATGGGGCTCTTTTTTGTCGTCTTCTCTAAATTGGAATGCAAACCTAGAGAGTGTCCCTGGTTCTTCCCCATAGCTGACGCTTTCAAATCAAATTTTCATCAAGCCTGTTCAATAAGTGGCTGGGGGTGTTTTGATGTAACTAGCCCATGGAGCTAATAATAGTCATGGTCTAATCCCTATGGGGCCATTGTATACATGGCAATAACCAACCAATGGTGGGATCCACTTGGACTATAACTTTGTGTTAGGTTTTAGAAGGGTTAGTCTTCCAGAGGAAAATAGAAATTTGTGGTGAGCCATATTTTGCAGTTTCATAATGTTCCTATGTTCCCACACAGACATTAGCCCTTAGATCAAGAATCCACACCACAAAGCATACCTATAAAGAAGAAAGAACCCCTATAAACAATGGAAGCTTCTTCATTTGCTTTCTCAAAGTTCGCTTTGGTTATAAATGAATGTAAAGAAACGAAAAAACACAACTTATAGATCTAGCCCATACGATCAATGGCTTAGATTTAAGCCATTGAATTTTATATATAACCCGATCCGATTACATGCTCATCCTACTACTTGGACGGTCGTTATCTTCGTATAATTTCAAAAAGCCTATATCACTCTCACATTGTGTTGTGTGTCTTAAGCCGTGATCACATGACATGCTAGATGGATACCTTTTTAACAATAATCTACTTGACAATTGTCAAAAGGGTCAGGATAGGGCTGAAAAAAAAAGGGGTCAATATATATGAGAACAAAAAAAATTTCTATACCACCATGACTTTCAAGTTTCAACACATTGAATTTAGCAAAGGGAGAATTTCAAAAAAGTCCTTAAGTTTCGGCCTTATTTCAAAAAAGGATACAAGTTTCAAAACTTTTCAAATTAGTCCCTAAGTTTTTCAAGAAGTTTTCAATTAAGGACATCCATCTATTTAAAGTTATTTTTCGGCAACCTTTTTTCTTTTTTTAAAATTTCCGAATTACCCTTCATTGTAATAAAACTCTCATTCACTTCCTCTATATTCTCCTCGTTTCCCTTCACGGTGTCCTCACGGTGATTAAGGACACTCAATATTCCTACAGCGATTGGCTGCATGTAGTGGCGGCCGAAACTATGTCACGGCTTTAAATAAATGATAATTTTGGTATTTTTAAAATAATGAAGGAAAAAGTCACAAAAAATATCTTTAAATGGCCGGATGTACTTAATTAAAAATTTACTAGAAAGCGTAGGAACTAATTTGAAAATTTTCAAAACTTGTATCTTATTTTTCAAGTAAGGCAAAACCTTTATGACATATTTAAAAATTCCCCCTTTAGCAAACAATGATCTTTACACGACAGAGTCAGCTTATAGTTTTTGTGATGTAAAGTCTGTGTGGCCTAATGGGATAAGCCACACATGCCATAAGCGAAAAATTTTAATACGAAGCAGACTCCAAGGCATGGCGAATCTGTGTCTAATTTAAATTATTTTCAAACAACTGTGAAAATATTGTTAGATATGTTGTAATGAGGCCCTGGCCCTGCCATGGGGAATCTATCACAAGACTTGGATATGTTAGGGAATATTCCTACATATGACTACCAATGGGGGGCATTTAACATACACACACTGGTTATCCAGTGTGTCTGTTGTGCAAGGGGCCCACCAGGGGATCCATCCGAGTGGACCAATTCCCTTGTGGTACACACATTGTCCAGGGTTTATGTCCATCTAAATGGATTGTACTGTTGGATCGACTGCACAGCCAGCCGTATGGATTGTACATCATTAAACTTAATAGGCCCAAATAAAGATAATCGGGTGATTGGATGGGAACCAAACTTTGTAGGTAGATAGTTCCCACGCAGATCTTGAAACCACCCCCACCCCCCGGGTTACATAGGCCCCACAGCCGGTGCGTGCAGAGCTTCGCACACTAGATAAGCTCTATATATGTATCAATGGGCCAGGCCGAGCTAGGTCATGCCCTCACCCAACCCTTGAGGTTGCAAGCTTTTTAAAATGTGGTGAGAATATCACAATAAAAATCAGAATAAGAATAGAGAGCAAGTTAAATTACATTTATCTGTTTAACCATCAACGGGCTACCAAAAGGATAGCTATCTATTTAATTTATCATTTATGAATTAATTTTCCTCAATAAATTTTCCATACTATCATGGAAATCCTAAGGCCTAAATTCCAAAATATCTTGGCATTATCCCCGGTAAATAATTTCCTGGAATGTTATTTATGACATTGTACGAACCACCTCAAACATGAGCAGCTCAATTCTAACATTATCCATCCCCTGGTAGCTCAGTGGTGAGGCACCTCTCCTCCATAGAGACTTCAAAAAAAGTAAAAAACAACCACCTTTATCCATTAAAATACAAAAGAACTACACTTTCCAGTATAAAAAGTAAAAAAGATTGCATAACAAACAACTAAAAATAAAATACTATCACAATCCATTTATATTTTATTCTTTCTTCAAAATCAACTTTACTTCACTTAATTCTATATGGGGCTAGTTTGGCACTTTACTAATATAGTAAAAGTCAAGTAAAGCCTCCATTTTTCAGATAAGATGTCACATCAAAAGCATTTTAATTCAAAACTCCTTCTATCTTTTTCAAAAAACGTCAAAAAGCAACCACCTTTATCCACTAAAATACAAAAAAACTCCACTTTTCAATATAAAAGGTCAAAAATATTTCATAACAAACAACTAAAAATAAAATATCATTGTAACCCACTTATATATTATTCTTTTTTCAAAATCAACTTTATTTCACTTGACTCTATTAGTAGAGTTGCCAACTTGGCTTAGTATTTTAGTGGATAAAGGTGGTTGCTTTTTATCTTTTTTTGAAAAAGATGGAGAGAGTTTTGAATTAAAGTGCTTTTGATGTAACATCTTGTCTTAAAAATGGAGGCTTTACTTGACTTTTACTATGCTTGTAAAGTGTCAAACTAGCCCATGTTTGGCAATTAACTAGTTAAGTTAAAGTAAAGTAAATCCAAACAAGAAATGACAAGGGATCATATCAAAAGTACACAATTTCAAAATTCCCTCTGAAGTTTTCAAAAAAAGTAAAAAAAAAAAAAAAAACATCCTTTTTCCACTAAAAGACAAAAAAAAACTCTACTTTCAATACAAAAAGTCAAAAAAATTTCATATCAAATAACTAAAAATAAAACACCATCATAACCCCATATATTCTATTCTCTCTTAATTTGAAGCTTCACTTTACCATACTTCAATTCATCATACCAAAGCAAAATAATAATAATAATAAATTAAAAATGAAACCCAACCAAGTCCACTTGACTCGAAAGGCAGAAAGGCACCAAGAAATATATACCTTTTAGTTAGAGCATTTTTCTACGTATTTGCAAGGAAAGTGTCTTAACTTTAAGAACAAAATAGCAGCTGATGGGGTGGAAATTTTGATATGTATAAGGCAAGCAATGATAATATATTTTACAATCTGTAATGATTCATAGATACCTTTGTGCAGTCTATGCCAGGAAAAATAAAATAAAAAAGGCATGTGATAGACATAAGAAACAGCTCCTTTACATCTTTTACGAGCAGCCAACCTAATCCTAACTTCAGCCCTGGCCCAGCTGCCTAAATCTAACCCATATCTATAAAAGTTCGTAACTAGAGACTTGGTTTTGATTGGGTCTGCTCAGCTGGTCAGGTTGGGCATAGCCTAAATTTCAGCCATGAGAGAAAAGAGAGCAAACTTTAAAACCTTGTTCACGTTGGGCCCTAAGTCCTAACTCAACCAAGTCAGCTCGGCTCCATAAGTCACTGAATCAGTGAAAGTCCGAGTTACTTGACTCTACATCCTTCCAAGCCGAGTTGAGCTCCCCAATTTTTAAAGTATGACATGAAAGCATATCATCACCAACCAGAATCTTTATAATTTTTTAATGCAAATCAGATCAATTACATGATATTTTAGTTTGCTATGTTTTCATAACGTACTACCTGTCTCCTCAACCTGTATATATTTGTGATTGAGAATGATGGGAAACAACACTTCACACTGAACTGCAGTGTAACATATCTTCAAAATTTTAATTCAAACTGCAGCGGATGGCATTCATTTTAAACAATACAGATTATCAATAGGTGGGTCTAATGATGGAGTTCCACTCAAGGGCCTTCTTTGTTTGGTCAGCATTGGATTCTATGAATTCATCCAAGTAACATTTACCGTAGTATTAAGTGAAAAGTGGAGGGCATAAGGTGAACATATAGACAGTGCAGGTGTTTCCTTTATTAAGGCAGTGTGAAATTTAAGGCCCTTTGAGAGAAATGCGCTTTGCTTAGACTTCCTATAAATTTAATATCAGTTCATACAGATCACATTTGCATCACACTTCCTCCACCATGCCTAGAAAGGCAAAGTGAAAAACATCCAATTCTGGAGGCACATCAAAATGAGGAATTATTCTCCATGGCCCCCCTAAATAAATGGTAAAACTCTATATGACTATATTGGAGGTACATCAAAATGAGCTCAGATATTTAATGAATACCAGAAGAATGAGGGACCCTCTCATCACTACCAGTATAGAAGGGGAAGATTTCTCAGGATGAAAAAAGTGGATACATTGCATGTTCAGACAACTTGATAGAATAGAATCAATGTCACTGGAGATGATTTGTGATGATTGTAAGGGTGGCAATGGGTCAAGGTCAGGTCAGGCTCATCTGGTTAAGCAAGGGTAACCTGTATAGGCTCAACCTGAAGCCAAACCCAATGCATTCATTACCTGGTTTGAAAATGTCAGCTCAAAACGACCCAGAAAATAAAATGGTCAAGCCAACCTCTCACTGGATAGGTTGGGTTAAAGTTGGGTTGGCAGGTAACAAAAAGGGTGATTAGTCATGTTAGGTGGGGTTGATAGCCAAATAACGTCAATGAAATCAACCCAAATGGGCCAAACCAACTAATTCATTATCAGGTAGATGTCAACTCAAATCCACTGTAGACCCCACCAAATAAACTCCGAACATTGACAATTGGCATATTCGACTAGGTAACGCCCGCTGTAAATGCCCAGATGGTAAAAATATCATCCACTCATTACAGTGAACAGACCATATAAAAACCAGTCAGGGAAAACAGAAAATTGGGAAGTAGTACTGCTCAACAAAAAGTACTCAAAATCGCTGAATTGTATCGTATGCTAGTTCATCCTCTGGGAAGCTTCCTTGGACAGCAGCTTCTCCTTGGCTTTGGTTTTGGCCTGTGATTTGGAGCCCATGATCCCACCTCCCCATTTCTTCCTGTGCTCGTCATACTTGTCATTGAAATTGGCCTGTAACAAAACTCAGTCAGATCAAAAGAGGGACGGTAACATAAAAAGGAAATACCACAAAAAAACAAGTGATTTGTCGCTCGACCTTGATAGCCTCCAAGATTTTACTGAATTCCAACTTATCCTCATTTTTCACTGTGGTCAAACACAAAACTGCTGCAGTCTTCTTATGAACAATCTGTACAAGCAAAGAAAAAAACAGGGAAAAGCATAAATTATCAGCACATCAACAATACCATTTCATTAGAAAATCCAGGTGCAAATTTGAGATGACTAAAACAAAGCATAAAGCATATACCGCTCCCAGGCGTGCTTTTCCTTTCACAATACAATAGGGGATCTCCATCTTCCTACACAATGCAGGCAGCCAGACAACCAGTTCAATGGGGTCTACATCATGTGCAATGACCACCAATTGTGCCTTGGTCTGCAAAGGGACATGAATAAGAAAAATAGGGTTACATACAGAAAACTTGAAGCAATGTCAATAAGCAAAAATGTTTCAAAAAGCAAATGACAAGAAATTCACTCAGTTATGATGTTTGAAAGCCTGGCCAAGCTGGGAATAAAAGAATGTTTTCACAGAATAATGGTAAATGGGCCCCATGATACCCGAATACTTCAAAATAAGCCACATATTCATAATGTGACCCATCCAATACCTCATTTTTGTGTAAAATCTGTGTCCTCGACTTGTCTCTGGGCCCTTCGGTACCCATGTTGTGTTTAGGCATCATAGGTAATACTAAATTATTCACAATTGGATCCCAATCAAACAAGAACTACTAGGGAAGGGACATCCCATCAACTATAGACCCACTGCATAAACAATTTGGATCACCATAACAATTTGTAGGGATGAGCAAGAAGCACACAAGAATAATTGAGGTGTGCAGCAGCAACAGTACTTGTAAACTGTAAACAAGTCACCCGTACCTGCTCAATAAGGTATGTAACATGATTGAGTCCATACTTGACAACAATGGGTTTCTTGACCTCAACGCTCTTTCCCTCAGCTTCTGCCTGGGCTCTTTTCAAGAGTCGTTCCTTCTTTGCAGCTGTGTCTTCAGGCCTGTACTTGAGAAGCATCTTAAAAAGGCTTGTTGCTGCAGATGCATTTTAAAAAACTCAGTTGCTAGTAAACATTCAGTAAACAATTATCAAAACGGAAAACAGAAAAACATCAGCTTGAAGACTGAAAATCATGACATCTCCAGATAAACACTGCCGTAAAAAGATGTTGGAAGGACTGTGAACCAAAGACAGATTTTTTAAAAATAACATAAAATAAAATAAAAGGTTAGGATACATATGCAAAAAGGCAACTAAAACACTCAAAGGCACTAGTATATCACCAAAAAAAAGGTGATCTTATTCTTTGTATAAATTTTCCATGCAGGGCACTTTTTAAGAGAACCATGAGTCTTAGCCATCCACATGAGAAGCAGTGCAGCTGTGAAGTGTAATTCATACTCAGATATTAAGGTTTTCTATGTATGGGCAGGGTTGGCTCAAATTCCACATAGAATGGGAAAGCAAGAGGCAAACCAGGATTGGCAGGCATAAAAAATAAGTATAGAGAAACAGAAGGGAAAAGAGTTTTCATTTTTATACACTTTCTCTGGCTCAGGGCAGTAGAGACTTCAACATGGTAAAAGCATGAAGATTAGAATCTACCATGAGAGAACCTTGGGACAACAACTCAACGAGGTAAAAGCACGGATATTAGAACCTACCTTGAGAGAACCTTGGGTTCTAGGCAGTCACCTTAATTATGTTTTTCAAGTGGTGTATAAAAAAGCTCAAAAGAAATAGTGGATTCATTAGCAAAAGGGCACAGATAGTATTCAAACAACAATTACATGATCTTCATTTTGTAGTTTTTTCTCTCATTTGGGGAAAATTTATAGCATAAGTATAATGCTCTAGTTTATCTCTACATTTTTTTTCCTTCTGTACTTCGTTAAAATGTTTAACGAAATTTTCATGTTGCAGAACAAAAAAGAAAACCCCCCTCATTACCATCTATTACAAAAATTCCACTCAATTTTTCAGACATTCTATAAGATAAAAAAAAAAAAAAAAAGAAAATCCCCCACATTACCGTTTATTACAAAAATCCCACTCAATTCTTCAGACAATCTATAAGATCCCCCTAGACTACAGTTAACTTATGGAATACATATGGAAAAGAAACATGGAAATTTTGCCCTTTGGCCCTAGGTGTGACCTTGGGTAGAAAAAATCAATGAAAAACTGTCCCTCTTAAATTAATGTTGCTGCTTCCTGACACAGAATAGAGCTCTTAAAGACTGATTTTCAGCTAGTAAATCCAAACATCATACAACAATACCAATATGAAATGAAAGATGGCACCATCCCTCTCATAGTACCTAGTAAAAAATACCTATAAATTCACCAATTTCCCCTCTTTTGGGTGGAGTTTTGTGTGTGTGTGTGTGTGCGTGTGAGAGAGAGAGAGAGAGAGAGAGAGACCCATATTCAGAATAGAAAAAAAAAAGAGAGACAAATATCTTAAGCTTACTAATTAGTTCTTTAATTTCAGTGCACAGGCAGTTACAACCATGATGCTAAGTACCAGTTCCGGTGTTCAACTTGGTCACCACTGCTACCAACACGACTCAACCAGAATTTAATTCCATGGTTGCAACAAATCAAAGTAATTCATGAAATATGATAGCAGCAATCTAATTTATTTATTTTGATTTCTTTACCAAGGTTTTTGTCCAATGTTTTAGTGAACTGATTCAAGGCTGGTGGAACCTTCAACCGCTGCTTCAAAATCCTCCTCTGCCTTTGAATCCGAACAACCTTCGGCCACTTCACAAATCGATGCAAATCCCTCTTTGGAGGCAAAGCACCCCCGATCCCAAACTGCTTTGGACGCTTCTCAAACAGAGGATTCACAACCTTCTCCTAAAACCCAAGACAATCAGCAGAAAATATAGATTAAAAAAAAAAAAAGAAAAGCAGTGGTAGCTTCCAAGACCATCTGTTGTGAAATAAAATACCGGTTTTTTCTTTAATGGTACCGGAGCTTTTCCACCTCGCTTTGGAGCCTGGGCACCAGAATTATAAAAATAAATACACACATAAATAAACAGCAGGAATATGTAAAATATACGGTTAAAGAGGGAAACAAAGGAAATGAAAAGACAGCATAAAAGAAAATACATCGCTCCATCTGAACCAGCAGAATTTTAGTTGAGGTACCAATTATTGCAATCAGATCACTCAATCAAAATGAAATGAACAATCACTTCAAACTGAGAAGGTTCCAAGCATTGACCAATTGGTTGATTGGACAATTCCATATTTTGGATATTTCCAGTGACAAGTTCATCAACACGTATAGGCCAATATATCAGTTGTACCGGCTGATGCACCAATATGACTGACACAGTTTGATATACCCTTATGGACCACAAACTCGTATTTCTAGGTTGTTTTCCACAACTCATTAAAAAAAAAAAAAAAAAAACGGTTGTTTTGCACAAAAACTTGAGGAAATGGTTTTCAGCATTTGTAGCACAAGAATTTCAAAAGGCAACACCAGATTGAAGATTAAGAATCAATGCCAATGTGCAAACACCATTAGGCTGGGGGTTATCTTTGAGGTGGAAAAAAAATTAAGAACAAGTTAGGTGCTTTTTGTTTGTTTTGGATAGGAATGAGTTGTAAATCATCAGCAATGGATGTTTGAATTTTGAAGCTCACAGTTGCTCCAACATGCATTATTTAGAAATTCTAGAGGCTTTTGAGGGGATTTCATATAAATATATATTAGTAAATCTATGTAGGTTGATGGCCCACCAAGGGAAAGGGATACGCCGAAGAGGACGTGGATGAAAGTAGTAAAGTTGGATCTTAAGAAGTGCAACCTATCGGAGAATTTGACTTAGGATAGATCGAAATGGATAAATAGAATTCATGTAGCTGACCCCAACATAGTTGAGATAATGCTTTGATTCATGTAGCTGACCCCAACATAGTTGAGATAATGCATTGATGATGATGATGATGATCTAACTAGCAAGTACTATATTATGCACTAACTAATAGGTAATAACTAATAGCTAGTGATGTAATATTGTTTCAATTATTTGTCAATTTAACATTTTAATTAGTCTTAACTTCAAAGACATGAGTAATATTAACAAAGGTTAACAAATACATTAATATTGTCTATTTAAATTAATACAGCATCAATATGGGACCTGATGACAGTAAATGATACATTACTTGCATTTATTTCAGTTACTAATAAAAATAAACATAAAAATTCTAATACTTTCTAATATTTTAAAAAATCAAGTATTTTTCAAAAAATTCACCTCAAATAAAAATCTATGCAGATAACCAATATGTATCATCACAATCAATAAGTAGTATTATTTTGGGATGTGGCGAAGACCCCCTTTTTTCTATTGGTACCATGACTTGAACCCACGGCGTCAAGATTCCAATAGTGAGCACCTTCCACCGTGCTATGGGCTCTGGTCAACCACTTTTTTCATCCTTCGTCCCAATAACTCTATTGCAACATCTATACCCTCATTTGAAGTGCAAAGGCACCAGCTGAGACACTGTTCCCACTAGTTGAACACTGGCAACAACAATGTGATAGTGTAATACAATCAAAATTGTCAAAAAATTTCCAAAACTTTAATAAAATAAGAAAACCATGAATAAGCGCTAGAAGCATCCAAATATGAGAAGCTTAGTTTTATTTTCACAACAGAGCTGTGCCAAATACAAAATAAGGACAATGTGCCACATGCTATATGGAGATTTTCAGTATGAGAGATTGGTGCCACCAGATGAACTATCTTGGCCACTGATAGTCGTGCACCAGCAAAACCAGCAATCCGGGTCCTCTTGGAGACGGAGAGAATCGCTCGTCATTATAATTCCATCAGTGGGATTGAAACCCAAACCGGCCAAAATGACTGCACCTTCTTAATGTCCAAGTCAACTATCACTCCAATCAGACTGTATTAAAAATGGTGATTCAGCTCCTTCCATTTTTATGTGATCAATCTGATGGTGGTCATAACTCTGATCAACATGAAATCTGGCTTTAAGATAAAGCATTATGCAGCAGTGATTTTGAGCTGACAGGTATCATAGTTGGGCTCCACCGATGGATTTATGGGCTTAGAGAATTCTACAATACGGATGGAGCTGAGCATTGCTCTGAAAACTTGATGAGCTTTTGGGTACTCTTCAGAAGTGATTTTTTTCCATCCAGAATTACAATAACCAAAAACATCCCTCTCTATCACATTCGACTTCTACTCCAATATCCAAATCGCATGTGAACAACTTCGTCCAAACGCACCTAAAATCCTTAACTTTTTTACTCGGTCATGTGAACTTGAATAAGATTCATTTTGAGGATTTCACCCAAATGAAGCTTTAATCAAAGGATTTGAAGTAAGAGGATAAAAGCCAAAACGATTAGAAAGATCCAAAAATGCTTGGAACTGTTATTGGAGACGAAGATGATGATCTGATAGAATGAATGCATAAAGAAGGTTCTCAGTTAGATAGATTACCATTTTTCTTCTGTTCCTTTGTTCGGATTGAAGAAGAGATACGAAGATTGCAGAAACGGCAACGAGGATGAAACCCTAAAACCTCTCAAATGCATTAAGCGAGGGAAGCTATATATTTAAGGCCATGGACAAGTAGGGCCCTTTGGTGTGAGGTCCACATGGATGCGAGAGATTGGATCTGGTTAGTAAGGTGAGCTCTAGGATGCCTAAATAGCTAGTGGGGCCCACCTGGCCATCCTTCGGACCATTAAATAGGGACCATCAACCTCCAATAATTTTCAGATCCACCTCATTTTGAATGCTAAAAAGTTTGGCAGCATTGGCCAAGTGATTGGAATGATGACTCAGGCTTCCGTATCAATGGGATATAAATAAATGCCTTTGTAAAAATAGGAGCAAGGTTCAAGCTTAGGATAAAAATTCGTAAGTTCTTACTTGTAGGGTCACCTTTGATCTAATGATATCAAACTTCCCTAAATTGCATATGTCACTCCAAATTTATTAGACTGTTGGATCGACTATGTATCGATCCAAATTAACCGTTAACCATTAAACTTTTGGGCCCTTATAAAGATGATAGAAATCACGTTCAGTTTGAGGCTGATTTTTTGTAGAGAGGAAGATCTTTTTTGTAGAGAGAAAAATCTCAGGGAGTCCTTGAAATGCCACATATCCCCATCCCCATGTGGGTCCTCAAGTGTGCTCCACCACATACTTGAACTTATTTTATCCTAAGCTTGGGCTTAGAAGAGCTAGCCCCTGCAAATAGATGAGGGAGGGGGTTTTCTCAAGTGGGCCTCACAATTTAAAGGCATGTAAATGAACTTACAATTTAGTTTCCTTTGTTCTTTCAATTATTTTAGAAAAGCTTTGTTCTTTCAATTATTTTAGAAAAGCTTTACTCTCTTATTGTTTCATGTTTATCATGTTTTTCATGTTTTGCATTACTTCGAGTGTTAATGGGTTCGCAGACGAACAGATTTGGCTTCCTTGACTATATAGGTTTTTCTCTCTTGAGAGTGAAAATCTTAATTTAAGATAAGAAAATCCCTAATTGAAGAAGTTTTATTAATAAACTCGTCTTCTCAGCATTTGAGATTACAATAAAGAGATCACACATTCCATTTAATGCATTATAGATAATGCATAATTTCTTATAGTGTAATCTCAAGAGTTTGACAAATTCACGATATCATCGAAGCCTTATAGCAACTAATTCAGCAGCTCACATGAAAAGTAGTTCACCAATACACATAGGAAATTGATGCTCTTGATCTTTCTTTATATGATTCAATTTCTATAAAAATTTATTTTCTTAAAAGGCACTGTGACCAGTATGGAATGTATTTATTACAAGTAGAACATACCAACGGAACAATGTAAAGCTTTTAATGAAAAAAAATTGAAATAATGTAAATCCTTTTTTAGGAATAACACTTGAAACTCTCTTCAATCTAGAATTCTACATGTTTTTCTGAAATTAGCATTAGATTTAATTAGCCTAAATCTGAAGAGGAATTTAAGGATTTTGAGCATTAGAAAAATAAATAAATAACAAAATATTTATATTTAAAGTAAAAATCACTTTAGCAAACTTTTTTTTTTCATTTATAGAAGGCAACATTTTATACAACAATAAAAGATCTCATTTCACTTCACTCAAAAAAAAAAAAACAGGAATAAAGAAACACAGAGAATTACAACCAATCATAATACCCTAAAAACACCAGTCACAACCTCCTCTCACACTTCCTCCTCTGTATTTCTCGCTCCAGCTTCCCATCACACCTCTTCTTCTTCTTTCGAATCCGTTCGCACCTAGCAACCGTCTTCTCCAGTTGATCCACTCTCTGTGAGAGCAACTCAATCAGCCGACTCTGCTCTGCATTTCTCTCGCAAAGCTCCATCACCAAACCCCTCAACTTCTCATTCTCCTCCATCACCCTCTCCACCACATCTTCTTCCACTAGAAGATCCGCTTCTTTCGGAGACAGCAACATATCGGCTTTTGGTATGATTCCTTCCTCATCATCTTCCTCGAGTTTTTTCATGCTTTTTTCATCACTAGATTCAGTTTCTGGGGCTTCATCATCAACAATACCAGAGGCTTCAGATCCAGATGGATCTTGCACCGCCTCCAGGGTCTGGTCTTCACCTTCACTGCACTGATTAACAACAGGAATTGGAGTTTCTGTTTCCGTTTCTGGAACATCATCAACAGTCTCCTCGGCAGGATATTGAATTTCGGAGGCTGGCTCGTCAGCTGTCGCAGACTCGACGGGATTTTGCATTTCTAGCTTTGGCTCTGTAGCGGATTCGACAGGAATTCCCGTTTTTTCTAACGTTTGATCGATTGAATCAGCAACAGTTTCGGTTTCTTTCTTCTCCACAATCGCATCTATCGCCTCCTGCAATGCGATCGCCCTGCGGATCACGGCCTTTCTGCAATCTCTCACCGCTGGATCGACTCCTCGGACAGAATCCAATTGAAAGAGCAGAGACATCAGCGTCTCGTTCAATCTAAGTCGTTCCTTGGCATCTCTTGCGATCAGATCAGATTTCTGCGAAATCTGGTGTTGGACATTGTCGACTTGGGATCTGATCTTGGCGATCTTCTTCACGTTCTTCCGCACCGCAAAGCCTCGGTAGAGCTTCTGGATCTTCGTCGCGGCCTCGGATCTCGCCCTCTCAGACTCGACGAATCGGACCGGGATCGAGACGACTTTCGGAGGATGATCCTGTTGATGGATTGGGTTTGGGGAGAAGCGAGGACGAGGGCGAGGGGCATTCCAGTAATTTAAGAAGAAAGGATCTTCCATGTCTGAAATCTGGTTTCGATGAAGAATTGGAGATTTTCTTCGACAATGAGAGCTCGTTGATTTTTTTTCCTAGTTGGTTTGATTGCTTGTGGATTGACGAGGGAAGAGAGGTTTGGTTGTGCGATTTATAGGGGAGAGGAGAGTTTTCTGGAAGATTCTTTCGTGAAGTAGTTTTGGAGAAGACGAGAGCGGAACCGTGTCGAGCTTTCTGAAAGGAACTGGATCTTCTTCTTCTGGAGCGGGCGTCAAACAAGTCCGGATCCGCTGTTGCTTGGACTCACTAGTCATGCGTGAGAGGCTCTTTGCGTGGAGCCCATCTTGAAAATAAAAAATTCTCTCTTTTGAGGTTTCACAACCTTACCTAAAAATCTCACACGCGTGGAGAGGAGAGTTTTCTGGATTCTTTCGTGAATTAGTTTTGGAGAAGACGATCGATCTTTCTGGAAGGAACTGGACCTTCTTCTTCTGGAGCAGGGCGTCAAACAAGTCCGGATCCGCTGTTGCTTGGACTCACGAGACATGCGTGAGAGGCTCTTTGCGTGGAGCCCATCTTTAAAATAAAAAATTCTCTCTTTTGAGGTTTCACAACCTTACCTAAAAATCTCACACGCCCATGTCTAACAAGCTTAACCGAAGGCTTTTTTCTTTTTTTACAAGGCACGGTAACAGCCTTTGGGACTAGAATAATTTCTATAGAGCTAAAATAAAAAGTTAGATAAAACTTTCTATGGCCTCAATGTGGTAGTACAGTTTCAAATCCATAACATTCAGTTGTTAACTGTGATCCTATTCCAATTGAGCTAAGAAGATGAGCTCACCTTATTTTTATTACACATAAAATATGATTTGCACTTTTTTTTATGTTTTGATTATATATTTTAAAGAGTTTTTTTTATATATTTTATATATATACACCCTTAAGGTTTATAGAATTTACAAGTAGGCCTTTGTGTTTTTAATGTTTATATGTAGCCCTTTGTATTTTCATTTTAATAAAAAACATGATAGCCTTTCATCAATTAAATAAGAATTAATATATTATTATTTATAAAGATATCATTATTTTATCTCAATTCCTAATGATATTTTCTCAATAACAATCTCATGTGTATGAATCCTAATAATGTATTTTAAACTTTCATCAATCAGACAGTGCGTCGTTCATGGATTTAGTCAATTATAATAATCAATTTTAAGTACATGTGTTGATTGTCATTATGATGCTTTGGGTTTAATGGAATGGAACCAGTGATTGATAAAAATGAATTTATGTATGTACTATCGTAAAAAAAAATGCTTTAAAGAAAAAAAATTTGAGCTTTTGAGATTATGTATATAGGAATAAAGATATGGGCAACAAAATCATTATAAAAATAAAAAATAACTATAGTGGTTGTAAGGATGTTGATTTTGGGGACATAGGAAGTGTTGAAATGAAATAGAAGGATTTTTTTTGCTTCTAATTATGCCAAATTGTGAAGTGGCCATTTAACAAATGAAGCATAGATATGGAAGTGTTGCTATGAATCTTTTAATTGTGAAGCATCTGTTGCTCTTTCCTTTTGTGGGTGGCTTCGTTGTGAAGATAAGAAAACCTTGGGTTTCCCAAGCCATTTTTGGGCTTGAATCCTTCCAACTGGGGATAATGAAGATTGCTTACTTTCCTTTTCTCCAAGGTCTTACCTGATCTTCTTTCTTCCGCCAGGATCCTTGGTGATGCTATCTTTGTTATTTTGTCTGTCCAGGAAAATTCCTTTTTTAACATTCTCAAATCCTTCTTTTGAACCCTTTTAGCATCTCTTAACTCCAACTGCTGTCCCACACATCCATATTAGTGTAGTAACAATCCTTGGCAGCAACTAAAAGCACCAAGATATTCTTGCTAGAATGACACAGTTGAAGTCTTTTTTAGGTCTCCTCACGAGGTTTCAGAATGCCTTCATTGTTTCATAATCTTGTGTTATATATGTGTACATTTTCCATTGTTAAATTATTATTTTTTATCCCAAAGTTCTCTGAAATATTTCGATAAAGATCCAAATAAGCATGAGACTTGATAGAATCCATATGAGTTATTTGGTGACCCCCTTTTTTTTGCTATCATAGTATAGTTTCGAATCTATAATCTTCTTGTCATAATCTTGTATTATATATGTGTACATTTTCCATTATTAAATTATTTTTTTTATCCCACGTTCTCTGAAATATTTCGATAAAGATCCAAATAAGCATGAGACTTGATAGAATCCATATGAGTTATTAGGTGACCCTTTTTTTTTTGGCTGTCCTTGTACAGTTTCCAACTTATAATTTTCGGGTGCAAACTGCGGTTATGGGCGAATTGAGCTACCCCTTGGGGTTAGATATTTAGTGATATGAGTTACTTCATTTGGTGAAAGTGGCTGGTTGTAGGATCAAAAGGAACAGGTTGATTGAAGGAAAAGCCTACTACTACAATGTTTTGCTCTGTATTGTTTTCGCTTCACCCATGGTTTAATAAATTTTTCTCAAGTACCTCTATCACCCCTGTCTTGTTTGTGGGTGGGACAGTTGGTTTGCATTTTATGAAAATGAGTTTTACTTATGTAAACGTTACATAGCCAAATATTATCTACTTATATAAGTGAAACACATATCTATGTTTATAAAAATCACCATTTCACATGAGTTTAAGCACCTCCAATGATTTACATGTGTTTGGATATATCGAGAGGTTTTCACAGATCCATCAAAATTATAGATTTATTACATGAAACTATACATTGTATAATTAGTATAAGAACATTAAATGATTTGGATCACGCGTTAGAAACCCAAACAAGTTAGACAAAATCTGGTCCATCAGTTGAAATTGTTTGGATATCTTAATAGGATCTGATCACAAATTGCATAAACAAATACAGCACCATCAATCATATAATACTGATGACTTCTTGCATGTGGGAGATACGAAAGATGTGAAGTATTTTACATTCATTTGATGAGATGTAGAATTACCTAAGTGGGACCCTACTAGACAAACCTCTTGATTCTATATGAGGGACTAGGCCCACCATTAGATTATGAGAAACTGCCCAATCTTAGATTAATGAATATCATAAACTTCATATTTTTTTTATCTCATGGTGAGCCCACCTCCTGTTAGAGTGAAATTGGATGAGGATTGATTAATTTATATCTTTTATTTTATAAGTGGGTCCTTCAAAGGAGGGACACATTTCTTATACAAAAAACTTATATTCTCATTATTTCATCATGTGAATGTCAATTAAAACAATCTCCAATGCACAATACATCTCTAGACTCAAATTCATTAGAAGTTGATTCCACTAGAAAAGAAAAAAAAAAAAAAAAATCTCCACCTGAACCCAACCATAACCATTTCATATCAAGCACAAATAAAAATAAATAAAAAGACAAACCCAACAATCCCTCTTCCATTCCAAGTAAAAATAAATAAAAAGACAAACCCAACAATCCCTCTTTCATCCCAAGTAAAAAGAGATGTGTCCCCTTTCTTTCATTTGGGGTCAATTATTTACTGAAAATTATGGGTCTCCTCTTTTATCACTAGTAAAATGAGATGCGTCCCCTTTCTTTCAAATGGGGTCAATTATTACACCAATATGAAAAGTACATGTCTACTTGCAAAAATCAAATTAAAATTGTCTGTTTGTCTTCAAAATTCATATGAAAATTCTCGATTTACTCCAAAACTAAACCACACCAAGCGTAAGACCTGCATCCTAAACTTAAAAAAGAAAAAGAAATTAAAAACCTAAAAAAGAAAGCATATGGGACTAAACAAGTCCTCTTAGTCTTAACAAAAGAAGAAGAAAAAGAAAAAAAATCTTAAAAAAGAAAAGAAAAGAAAAGAAAAACCTAAAAAGGAAATAAAAAAACCATGGGTCTAAATTGTCTAAGCAATCCATCTTACCAACATCTTCTTTTTCTTCTTACGAAGTCTTTCACTTCTCGCAACTGTCTCCTCCAACTTGTCCACTCTCTGCGAAAGCGCTTCAATCAACCGACTCTGCACCTCATTCCACTCGCACAGCTCCTCCACCATTCCCTTCAACTTCTCATTCTCCTCCCTCTCCTTCTCCACCACTTCTTCTTCTTTCACTCCTTTCGATTCTTCCACAGATCGCACAACCTCCTCCTCCTCCTCCTCCTCCTTTGCCTTTTCTTCTTTTTCTTCTTCGATCCTTCCTTCCACACTACCTTCTTCATTCATCTTCTCCATACATTTAGATTCGGTTTCTAGGTCTTGTTGGTTTGAAAAGCGTTTTTCATCTGTATATGCGATTTCTAGTGCTTGATCATCAACAGTAAAGAACGTATTTTTGCAATCATCAACAACAGCTTCAGATCCAGATGGTTCCTGTGCATGCACCGCCTCTAAGGTTTGGCTCTCAAGATCACTGCAGCACTCATACCTGTTCGATTCAACAACAACTTCAGTTTCTAGGGTTTGATGCACAAAATCAGAAGCTGTTTCGGTTTCGGTTTCGGCTTCTTGCTTGTCGAAGATCGTATCTAACGCCTCCTGTAACGCAACCGCTCTGCAGATCACGGCCTTTCTGCAATCTCTCACTGCGGGATCGATTCCGCTAACCGAATCCAATCGAAAGAGCAAAGACATCAGCTTCTCGCTCAATCTAAGCCGCTCCTTAGCATCTCGCTCCACCAGATCGAAGTCATGCGAAATCTGACTATGGATCTTTTCGACTTGGAATTTGATCTTGACGATCTTCTTCACGTTCTTCCGCACAGTGAAGCTTCGGAAGAGCTTCTGGATCTTCGTCGCGGCCTCGGATCTGTCCGTATCGGATCCGACGAATCGGACCGGGATCGGAACGGGTATCGGAATTGGAGGAGAATGCTGTAGGCCGACGGTGTTCGGAGCGGGACGGCGGCGGCGTTGAGAGCGAGGACGGCGAGGGGTATTAATGTAATTCAAGAAGAAAGGACTCGTCATATCGAATTGGAGAGTGCTCTTTTGCTTTTGTTTGTGTTTTGATTTGATTGCGTTTTGGAAAGATGAGAGATGATATATTCGGTTTTGGAATGATCGGGGGAGAGGAGATTTTTTCGGAGATTAGTTTCCAAAACCAAGAGAGGAATTATCGAGCTTTCAAAACACTTTCACTCGGTCAAGAAATAAAGAAAATATATTTATATTAATTTTCAAAATTAAAAAAAATATATATTTTTATATAGGATATTTATTAAAAAAAAACCCAGGGTTATCTTATCGCTCAATTTCGATATCGCAGCTCATGATAGATAAGCAAAATAAATAAAAAATTGAAAAGGGTGATATTTCCTCTCAAAGTCTTTTTGGTCGATATTGAAATTTAAGCGCGGTCAAAAATAAAATTATGTTTGGCCATTGAATGTTTAGATAGGTCATGTAATTGTTTAGTAATTTTTAATCAAATTTAAGTTCCTAAAAATAAGGATTAAGATTCTTTCCTATGATTGTGATTTGAGGCCATAGGCGATAATTAGTGATTGGGGATTTGCTTGAGTGGAGATTGATGGTTGTGATTTGATGGAATGGGAGATGAATGGTGATTATAGATTTGGTTTGAGTGGAGATAGACGGTTGTGATCTGATAGTGTAGGAGATAAGGATTTAGGAGTAATTGGAGATTTCTCAATATCTCTAATGATAATTTTGACACTTCCATTTCAATTTTGACCTCTCAATTTCAATTTCATTTTTGACTTTTTTATTAGTTTTGGCTTTACTTGGAGCCCATGTAATTTTGGTTGACGTTGGTTTTTGATGAGTTCACCCAATTGATTCTGTGAACAACATGATTAAAATACCAAATTGATCAGTGTTTCTATCAGTATTCTCAAATCATTAGAATCCTATGTACAACCCTAGGTTTCAACTTTCACACCATGTCAGATAATCACAATTAGCAATTAGAACACACTTGCATCAATTCACAACAAATTATCATCTTCACAGAAAATGGCCTCGGTTGAATCATTAAAAGCTCCTCATTTACACTATGACAAAGAAGCCATATATTTACATGGAAAGATATCACACTGCAGCTAAAAAAGAAAAATCAACATCTCTTCTCATCAAGAAGAGTCTAAAAAGGGTCCCAAATGTAAAACCATGAGCATTGCTTGTGTTAGGTTGTATGGCTCAATAGAAGTAACAAATGTGGTAAACTGGACCTCTGCATTATTCATGTTGTGATTGGAAGTAGGTCTATTATTATAGGTTTACTGTGATTAGAAGTAGTGTTTGGGTGTAACATGGTTATAAAACTAAGAGTCTCTATAATATACACCTCTTTTGATTACATAGTGAATTCTCCCGTTTTTCCGTAAACGTAGAACAAAAGCCGAACCACGTATTCTTCTCATAGGATGAGACTGATTCATTCAATCTGTCTCCACATTTCTCTCTAAGCCATCTCCATAGCAGGATCTATGAACAACTCCAATGAGGCAGGTGAACTAGCAACGTCTGCTTCTTCTTCATCAGCACTGTAGTTTGGAAAATGATTTCTTGAGCACCTAACAGTGGTCTCTCCAGACTGGTTGCTTAAGTTAGGCACATTGATAATAGGCGAACATGTGGAAATTCTGTCAAATTCTTGGATTTTCGACAGCTCCTTCAGTTTCTAGTTTCAACACCAGGAGATTCAGTCTAGTCTCAGCCGCCTGGACGCAAGAGAATGCGAGCTTTCGCAACTTCACAGGCTTGTCGTTTTGGATACTGACCCTTAAGCTTCTTGTCCAAGATAGCCAGTCTGCGGTGGTTTGTATCGCCGCTTAAATAAGATGCTGCCGAATCAACAAGAATATGCACCTTTCCTGGCCTGCTGCTGTCAAGAGCTCTCCTCCCTGTTAAGATTTCCAACAGTATGATGCCAAATGCATATACATCGCTCACTGTTGTGAATTGCACTGAGGGAGAGAAAGATCAGATTCCTTTTAAAAAAAAAGAGAGGAGAATGAAAGGAAACCTCCATTCTGTATCATCTTTTGTAAGGACCAATAATTGGAAATTCAGTGCATTAGACAAGTAGTTGAGAATGAAGTCCCATTCAATATATTTTTGTAGTGTTTTTAATAGTAGTTCACAGTGTCCACATATTTTGTATTAGGTATCTTCTGGTTTTAAAGTCTTCACATTTCTTCACAATTAGTAGTGTTCATGACTAATCACAATCAATATTACAAATTCAACTTCCAACTGTCTTCAATATTCTTTCATCTAGCAATGAAAGAATCTTGAAGTTGAATAACTAGGAGCCTTTCATAAGGCTGTTTGAAAGAATTTTCTGGTAGTTGGAATATTTCATCTATGAAAATACTAATATAATATTTAAGAAAATTAATCAGTTAACAAACATTAATACCTGTAGAGGTACCCCAACTCTTTTTTTGTACATTTTAGGGGACACTAGTAATAGGTCATTAAGAATTCCATTTTGGCTAATATCTATCTCTTACGCTTGTATTCCTTTCCTAGTCACCATTAAATCTCTTGTGCACACACAGACACGCGCGCAGAGAGAGAGAGAGAGAGAGAGAGATTTTAACCGGTGGAACTGTTAATAAATTCAACCCTGAATGAAGCAGTAATTGTTAGAAAGATGAGCTGAGATGATGAACTTGTTATAAAAAATAGCATATCAGAGGCACATACAAAATCAAGCAAGATGTTAGCTGCTTTGCATTCCTTAAATACAACTTGAGGGCGCTGAGTGTGCAAATAAGGTAGTCCTGTAGCAATTCCAAGTGCTATGTTTAGCCTTACAGCCCAAGAGAGAGGTCGATCGTTCACACCTCCTGAAAAATTAATAAAAGTAAAAAAAAAATGATGATCTTTTTAGTCAGATCTAGTTCCACCTTCTCCTTAATGGTTCCGGTTCCGGGTCCACCACGGTTCCAGTTCGTGAACTTGGACCAGAACCGGCCCGTTTACAACCCTAGACACGAACCATTCACATGCGAGGTGATGGAAACTCACACATGCAAGGAGACACAACAACTCACACATGCGAAGTGATGGAAATGGGCATATGCAAAGAGAAACAACTCACACAAGGTTTTTTTTTTTTTTTTTTTTTTGGGTTTTGGTAAAGAACTCACACAAGTTAAAACATCTTAAAACTAAATCCTAGAAATTTAACCAGGTGAACGTAAAGGTCACTGAGTGCAGTGTATTAGTGGTGAATGTTTTTACCCGGGCAAACATTATATGAGGTTGGAGAGCACGGGACACCCTAGTGATTAAGGGAGTCCCATGTCACACAAGTTCACAGCAACCTGGGGATCTATGCCACTCACACATCTATGAAAAAACAGAAAAGAAATAGAAACCCAAAATATGGGGGCAACAACCCTTGTGGGACCTACCATTCATCTGTAAGCATGTGTTGTGCTTACAGTTTGAACTTTGACCTTGACCCTGAAGGGTTTTACTGGGAGATGATATAACCTCTACAGTAACTGCGCACCACAAGTCTTTTCCTTGTGGGTTTTACTGTTCCACCTTACAGAAAAAGGAAATAAAACAAACTGACTTTCTATAAATAGAGAGGAATTTGATTTTCTAAGATGGGTAGAAATGCGTGATTCCTCTCCCTGGGAACCTTCTTGTTGCACAATCAAGTCCTAGGAATGCGGTTTAGTAGCACAAAAGAATATAAACTGCAGATACAGATGGTTCATTACAATTCCATATCATTCCTCACTGAAACATAATACTCATAACTGCAGTTAATGTATGCAAACGGTGAAAAAGAAAACTGCAATTATTTTAGCCTCAGGAAATCCTCCTTTCTAAATCAACCCTATACACCCAAAATAAAAATTAATTAAAATAATAATAGAGCCTCATTCTCTTAATCAGTCTCCTCAAACCCTACAGGAAGAGAGTAACCCAGAAAAAGAAAAAAAAAAAGAACACAAACCAACACATTCTACAACCATTCAACAGCTTCAACACATCCTAACTTGGGAAAAAGGGGAAAATTCTTAATAGCAAACAATTCCCCTGTAGAGATACAAATTGGCAGAATCCCTCCTCTCCCTTGCAAGGGGCATGGTTACACAGATAGGTAATAAGTTGGAAAACAACCCCTCAATACCATCTTCCTCTCAATTGCTTTCTTCATGCAGCACTATCTCTAAGACCCCCTATCAATCATCAGCTGCCTGGCTGGCACTGCCATTGCCAACCCGATTTGACTCCCCAACTCCAGAAGCCAAAGCAAGAACGTCAGGCGATATTTCCCAGCTTCCACTTTTCCGTCCCCAACTTGAGCGCCTAGGATGATGGACTCCTGAACGCCCCTCAACGGTCTCTGAAGGGAGGGCATGGCTTAAATTTGGGGATGTATCTCCAAATCCGCCCTCTTTATTTTCCAAACCATTATTGGTGAGTGCCCCTTCAAAATCACCGACCCCTGTCACTGCTTCTCCCCATCCAGCTTTCCGACCCATCTCCAGATCTCCAACACCTTTCCCCATATTTGGACTGATGAAACCCCCGCCAGCCATGGAACGGGGCTGTAACCCTGGGTCTTGTGGGACTCGTGCCCTGAATTTGTTCTTAGAGGGAGCAATGCTTGTACAGAATATCTCTTTAAAGTTTTCCACCACCCCTCTGTTATATGGGTTTGCATGCCGATCATATCGATATCTGAAGTTCTCGTAAGTTGTCTGCAGAGCTTTAAAAAAGAAAGTCATTTCCTCAAAATTGAAAAAAAAAAAAAATATATATATATATATATATCAACAATAAATTGTATTCCTTCCATGCTTTCTTATCAAAACTTTAGAATTTGACATGTACATTACCTGGTTAGTGCTAATGAGATATAAATGGAAGACAGTGAGGCCACCAACAAACCAGACACAGATGAAAGTGTAAACAATCAGCACCATCGAGGCAGGGGTCTTAATCATTGCTTTCCAGATTGTTGTTTCTTCAGCATCCATGATCCTCTTGATATATACCCAGCAAAACCCGAATACATATATGCAGAGTAGAGTTGTCGAGAAAACAAACATAAAGAAGAACCGGTAATTTCTCTGCATTCAGATTTTAAATATATAAGAGAAGCAAGCCCCATATTTAGCTCATTCACGTAATAGCAGACTGGCCACCACAAACACAATATTATTATTCCACAATATTATATTTGGAGAATTTAAGAAGAGCTATAAATAATTAATGTTGTCACACATACTGAGAAATTGGCTGCTTTTTGGGGTCTGTTCTCTTGCACAACAAAAAAGGTTGTGATGGTGCAAATAACTACAATTAGTTTCTCTGTTGCACTCATTAAGCAAAATCCCCGTTCCCATTTCATCTGCCCCATCCTGATAGAAGGATAAATTAATACATGTTCTTATCCACCAAATATTTTGGCAGCAATATAAGTTCTTTTCAACACCACCACAACATCCAAACAGACCCCTATTAGAGCCGCATGATATAATGTCACATTTGATCTATTTACTGCCAGAATACTCAATTCATTTCAATTTTCCATTTTCTGTTGTCTATAAACAGTAACTTTCATTTTTCTGTTGTTGGCTATGGAATGAATTCTAACAACTTCCATTGAATGTGCAAAACAAAACATACTGAGAAGCCACATTTATATATGGTAACTAGAACTGTGGATTTCATGTGCTATCATGCGGACCAGCATGCCACAGATCATGGTTATCAGGCCATTTGACCTTCAGATCAGCGATTAACAGATGGGCATGCCCAATAGGAAGAAATCGGTACTTGAATGGCAAAATTTTGACAAAACACCTGTCATTTTTGGACTGCAGCCATACACACTGGAGGCCCACTAAATCAGTGGTCCCAATCGCCGTAACACTACAGCCACATGTATGTTTGTAGAGTCCATGGTCTCTGCTACATGGTGCTCCTAGGAAGAGCCATACTCATAAGCTTTTCTCATAGAAAAGATTGTCCATTTTACAGTATGTAAAATCTATGCCCTTACCAGCCCAATGCATTGCCCCACCCAAGGGCAGTGATGGTCAAAACGTTCCACACAGTTGTTGCAGATCGAACAGTGTGAGCATCGAGGGGGTCGATATAGCATGCAGGTATCACAGTATTTGATCTTCACACTAAACCCATTCACAACAACATCCTTCACGCGAGGTAGGCGTAACTGTGGAGTTTGACCACCTCCACCTTCAGTGCTACCATCATAACCTTCTGGCTCTGGAGGATGTAAGTTACGAGGTATAATGCCAGGATCTCTTCCTGAGGTGAGCAGGAGAAGCGCTAAAATCTGCAAAACCAAATATCTGACTTCAGTCTTCAAAGATCAAGACATGCCGGTAAGTGAATATGGAAATGGTAATGCAAGAGAAACTTTATGATGAAATTGAATGAACATGTAAATGGTAGATGAAATAGGATCTTTATGATGGCAGATCCACATCCATAGAGGGCACCCCTGGGCCCACCAATTGCAAGAGTGTGTAGAATAGGAAGATCATTCGTGACTAATAAAAATAAATTTCCCGTTAAATGAGCATTGCAATGGGTTATAGATCCATAATATTAACAGTTAAACCCAACGGATCAACAAACAACAATGCCTATTATGAGATGTTACTTATTTCTCATCAATCTTTAGCAAAGATCCTTTCATTTTCATCTTTAATATGATCTAAACACGCTGCAGGTCTCTAGTTTTGCTCTCCCTAATGTCGGCAGGCTTATAATTTCACATCTCACCCCCTTCATTTGCATCTTGCACGTACAAATTGCCATAAGTATGAACTTATACTTTACTAACCATTCTTCTGGCAGTAGTTTTTGCTAGTTCATAACTTTCTCAAGTTTTCTGTACTTCCTTTTTATACCATTTTTCAAATAAGGTTTCTCTTCAATAGTAAGCTTTTAGAATTTTGGATTCCACCATCAAGTTTCGTTACAGTCATAATTCTTCTTTCCCTTGGACTCTCCAACTACATATGTGGAAACTTGTTCAATACAAATTGTCATCTGAGCCCACACCTCACTAAATTCCGGAACCTAATTTCAATTGCCTTCCTTCAAAAAAAATTCTTTAAATTTTGCTATCATTTCTGCTTTTAGATTGCATCACATTAGTTTCAGGTAATAATTCACTGTCTTACATAATGTTCTACACCTTATAACAATATTTTAATTCAATAGACTGTGATTGGTTGTATGACTCTCCCAGAGATACAATTTTCGTAGCTGGTAAGATATGTTCTAGCCAATTATCACAGTTGGAGATTCTTAGAAAATGAGCCCTACATGGGCTCCACCATAAACTATTCCATTGTATGACTCCAGTTCCACTTTCAGTTTTACAAAAACTAGGTTAGAAGCAGTCCTTTTGATTAAATGAAGAATTTTATACAGATCATACATGCACTGAAATTATTATGAAAACAACATCAAAAGCTTGGCCTAACCACTAACAGTACACTGGCATTAACTTTGTTAGAAATAGCCCAATTTTATTCAGAGTTTACCTGTAGTCACTGATGGATTTGATCACCATATCTTTACACCATTCACTTTGTGGAGCTTTCAAAATTACAGCTATAATTGTCCAAACAGGATGACTGTTTATTCTATCCTCATCATGATCATACCTATCTAACTGAGATTCTCCATCACAATTGGATGGCGGTTCAAATGGGCCCCAAGCTAGATATCATTCTCAGTGATACACATTGAAGCAGGACAAAACACTCTCTTTTTCTTGGATTCTGTTAAAGCTTTAGCAAGTATGCATTACAGCCATGCTTTTCAAAGCTGCACATGGTTTTGTGAAACCTCATCTGATAATATGATGTAATTTAACAGTTTAACTCAGATCAAGTCAGATTCATATGAGTTGACGCACCTTAATTAATATATCCCAAACGTCTAAACCCAATGAATGGACCGTCTCTATCAACCTTTTTTAATGTCCCTGCAATGGAATATATATGTCCCACAGCCTGATTGATCTTGAAGTGTTAGGCTATTAGACAAGCCAGCTATTTAAAGGGATGTAAAGGAATGGATCAGAGATCCATTTTAGCAGAAAGACACAAGCTAACCTTGATTTGCATTCAAGCCAAAAGAAACCTCTACCATGATGAGAAGGAAAAAAAAAAAAACTAACAGCAACAAATACAACAGTAGTGTACAAGATGGAGTGGATACATCAGCCCTTGGATTTGAAACAGGCCGCATGCAAATCCTTTAAATCAAATTGTCTTTAAGCAAATGAAGGGTCTTAGACCCAGTTTCACACAGAAACAACTGGAATTCTTTACAAAGAAAACCAACTCAAAAACTCATTAACTTCCAAAAAAAAAAAATCTCCAAAAACCATTTTATCGGATTGGCTTACATGGGTATTAAAATGAATTTAGAATAATAATAATTTCCTGCCAATCTTATTCTTAAATTAACAAGGTCTAACTTCCACTTATTTCTAATCTCAGAGAATAAATGAAACACAAAAGGAAAGAGGAAGTTAATTCCTAGATGATAGGAAATCATTAATGAACCTTACCAATTTAGGAATCTCCAAAAGAAATCCAGCCGAATGTGGTATTTGCACAGGTTAACTTCAGCACAAATCCAGATGAGATACTTTCCTACCGTCAAGGGTCCCATATGGAGCCCTCTGCACGCTCCATTTGCATCATTCCCAAGGTTGGAGAGAAACTCGACCTTGAGTTTCATAACAATTCACCAGGATCAAACACTAGCCAAATAATAACACTATGTTGCAAATGTTTTTCCCTTTGAGCCTTCTGCATCAAACATGGGTGGTGATAAGATCTTTCCTCCAATGGTAGGATTGTGTTGATACTGATGATAAACCATTGGATCCAGCTGTTGACACCACCTTACTGTCGGATTTAGTATGTTCTATAATCCAATTGTTGGGTTCCCCTCAGATTACCACACTGATCATTGATGATGAAATCAATCTTAGTTAACATTTCATCATCTTGGTTAACATATGGATTTATGGAAGCGACACTAGTTGACTGATGTGAGTGTCCCCCTAATTTATTTGAATTTATATCATCAGTTGGATAGTCTTCCACAAATGAAACTGTATCGTAATTCATCATGATATGTCTTATTCTTTCTTATCAATTTTGGCAAAAGATAGATCATCAGCTCGCTCATCTACCTTAGGTTTAGTGGTTGAAGTCCTCACAATGGACTCTTCAACAATTCCCTTTTTTGTAATAGTAATCTTCATTCTTCAGCAATTCTTCATCTACTCCTTTATAGAGGAATGGCCAAACTCCATTCATATCTTTCCAACATTTGTGCAAATTTCCTTCTATCATAGGTGAGGTTCAAAACTAGGAATCAAGGGCAACCTGGCCCCACTCAAGTTGAGTCTAGTTGGCTGAGTCTCAACGATTCGGCCCCTAGAGCCCAAAACAACGTTTAAATTTAGAATTTTAAGAATCATCATGTTTTAGTTATTATGAACTAGTGTAAGTATAAATACGTTTTGTGATTTTTTTTTTCACTCTATCAAATGAACAATGAACCATCTGATCTTTCAGTACCGATCTTCCACAAAATGTGGTTTCAATCTTCTAAAATTAGTGTAAAAGATCCCAAAAAGCCTCCAAAGCTTCTTCCAACAGGAAAATAGGGACAAAAGATCTAACTAAAGACTTTTTTATACATATCATTGAAAAAGGAGACTTTGGGGTTGACTTAGCTCAGACTCGACCAATTTTTAAAACCATAATGATAGGCACTGTCTAGTTGTCGTGTAAATTGTAACCCATATCAAGCACATGATCGTTGTAACTTTGGCCAAAATGCTTATGACAATCACAACTTCAATTCTATCCAGTATCCATTCGGATTGTTTATCTGGCCATCTGATTGATCCATTTGAATCTAATTTTTTTAGCAAAGCGGGTTAGGGCTTGATGACAGGCACTGTCTAATTGTGCAAACCCTACCCCAGATCGAGCACACATTGCCGTAACTGTGGCCAAAATCCTTCCAACAATCACAACTCCAATTCTGTCCATTCAGGTTGTCTATCCAGCCATTCAATTGATCCATTTGAAAGGTGATTTTTTAACGGAGTGGGCTAGGACTTGTATGTCAGATCTTAACCCATACCCATAGAATCTATAAGCATCAGCGTGAGTAATCAAGGTAGTTGTCAATGTAATAGTACTTTTTCCCCAAATTGATCCCAAGGTTGAGGGTATAAAATTTGCTCTGATACCAATTGATGTAATTTAATATTACTGCAGATCAAATTCAGATTGATAACGGCTGAATCAGATTAATTAATAAATTCTATATGCCTAAACTCTAAACCAAATGACCGAACAATCTCCATCAACTAATGCTCTTGCAAAAGAGGGAGTTTTCCATACTTCTATTCTTTTTTATGTTTAGTTGATTTTTTGTTTTGGATTTTTGGGGGTTTCTTCTTGTAGTCTATTGTTCCTTTTCTTTTTGGAGCAATAAAATTTACCGTTATAATAATAATAATAATAATAATAATAATAATAATAATAATAATAAAAACAATCTCTATCAACCATGGCCCTGCAGTGGAATATGTATGTCTCACAGCCGAATTGATCTTGAAGTTTTAAGCTATCAGACAGCTATTTAAAGGGCTGTAAAGCAATGGAACAGAGACCTAATTTAGCAGAAAGATACACACCAAACTTGATTTGACTAGAAGAATAGATGCATTAGCCCTTGGATTTGAAACAGGCCTCACGCCAGCCCTTTTGATCAAATTGGCTGTAAAGATATGAAGGTTCTGATACTCTCACACCCAATTTCATACAGAAGGTTCCGACACACACATTAATTTCTTTAACCTCCATAGAAAATAAATACCTCATTAATTTCATTAATCTCCATAGAAAATAAATAAAAATCTCCAAAAGTGTTTTTGCCGATTGGCTTACATGGGTATTCAATCTGAAATAGGAAATAAACAGAGCCCTGCTAATCTCATCCCTATATTTAAGAGGTCCAAATCCACTTATTTCTAATCTTAGAGAATCATAAATAAATTCAAAATTACGTAGGCTAGTTTGTGGGTAACAGGAACCATTAAAGAGCCTTAACAATTTAGAAATCTCCAAAAGAAATCAAGCACAATGAACTGGGCTCAATTCCAGATGAGATACAAGGATATCTCGACACAAGGAGATCTACATCAGGATATATTTTTCTCCTTGCTGGTGGGGCTGTTTCGTGGAAAAGTGTTAAACAGACTACAACTGCTTCTTCCACATTTCAAGCAGAATTTGTGGCATGCTTTGAGGCCACTAATCAAGCTATATGGCTACGAAATTTTATTTCAGGGCTTCAGGTCATGGATTCCATTTCTAAGCTGCTGAAAATTTATTGTGATAACACCTCATCTGTTCGCTTCTCTAACAACGACAAGAGTTCTAGCGCTGCAAAACACTTTCAGATAAAATATCTTGCCTTTAAAGAGAAGGTTCGGAATGATTTAGTGTCTATAGAGCAAATCAGTACAAAGCTCATGCTTGCAGATCCTATGACCAAAGCATTACCGACAGAGGCCTATAATGATCATGTTAAAGCAATGGGTCTCACTGTGTTACCTTAATGTATGTGGTTGAAAGGATTTATACTATTTACTTAGATATTTATTGTTGATCAGTTTTCATAACTAATGATTATGTTCTCTTGCTTAATTTTTGTGTGTACAATTAATTCATTATTAAAAAGCAAGATAAATTTCAGTTGGACCAATAAATAGGAATTTTAGTCCACTCCTATTATTTTCCTCGATTTATGATTTGACTAAATGGAATCACTAATGTTGTGGTACATGGAAGGAATTATGTCACAAAATTGATGTTTGACCGCCATGACTCACATTATTGGTTTCATTTAATTACAGTATATAAGAATTAGCATAAACAAGAATGATTGGGCTGTTTTTACAAATGAGTGGCCACTCGTCGGGATTTTAAAATCTGTTGAATCCAAGTTGAGTCATTTTATAAAACATAGTTTTCCAAATAAAAATAAAATAAAAGGTGGATTGAATATTGGTGGTTATCATGACCAAGTGGGAGATACCATATGTGTGGTCATTCAGACCAAGTGGGAGATTGTTAGACGTGAGTGGTCCTCATGACCACATGTGCAACATTGTTGGGACCCACGGTTTGAGCCCACTAATTTAAGTTACTTTCCCCTTTTGGTTTTTTGGTTTTACTAAGTTTATCTTGCATTCAATTTCAGTAAGCCCAAATCAAATAAGACTCTTGTTGGCTAATTTGAGGGAATTAAGGAAACTTACTTTTATTAGATTTCTTTGATGGTAAGAAATCTTTATAGGGCTTGTCTATATTTATGGTTTTCCGGTCCTCTCTCTTAACCCACATAAGATTTGAAAAGTAACCATCAACTTCACGCATATTGGAGTGGGTGATAAGGGAGATAGGAGAAAACCCTATTTGAGAAAAGAGTTTTTGCTCATCAGGATCATGGTGCAATGTACGCTTTTATTAATTGAGATCATTCATTGTTAATGCATAGATCAAGATCCATGTGTTTAATTTGAGTTACAAACCATATCAGATTTTACAATAAACTTACCCACATAGTCTTGCTCTATAGAAAATGCTCCTACAAGTGTAATCCTAACCCAAAAGGAGAAATAGAAAATAAATAGCCCCATGTATTCCCAGGCTCTAATGCGATATACAATTGTGAAAAAAAGCCAACTATATTCAAACATAGGAGTCTGCATCTGTGTGCAGGTGCGCATGTTGGGGTGGGAATTCAATCATTCACTTTAGATAATAGATGTTATGATACAAACATCATCAAAACTCATGAAAGATTACCAGCAATCTGATTCCATGACATATAAGACATTAGAAAATTAGAAGGCAACCAAAAGGGCAAGTTGTATAACAAAATCGAACCATAGAAAAACCGGTACTCACGTATAATGTAAATGCAACAGCAATCACCATTATAGATACTCCCAGGTGATGAGAGAAATCATCCATCAGTTTTCTGGCAACAAAAACACAGAAGACTGCAATAGGTACAACAATGAGTACTACAGTCAACGCCAGAGATCTCACATCGGGTCCAAATATAAATCTTCCTTGTAGGAGAAATATCTGCATAAAAAAATCAACTATGTTACTGATTATTGCCTTAAAAACATGTGCAAGGGAATATGCCATGTACATTGCAAGAGAAAGGGTCCCATAAAGTCTACAATGAATTCGTTATCTGTGTATGGAGAATTAACCAAATCCATGGCTTATTTTAATGCATGGATTAGTCTCAATACTTGCCTTTCCTATGTCAACTGCTAAAACAAAACGAAGTTGAGGGCCGCTTCCCTGATGCCATTTGGGTTCAAAAACAAAAGGTACTTCCCCATGCTTATCCCACCTTCCCAAGATTTTAATGTTTTACGAGAGGCAAACCATTGTGTTTCTCACACTTATACCCTTATTGAAATCAAGATACGACAACAGCTTCATTGACAAAAATAGGCTATTTTATGTACAGAAAACAAAATATTTTGCAACAAAACAGGCCCTAAAGTTGGAGGTGGTGGATGTTCTAAAGTCCAAGCCCAAAAGAAAGAAAAAAGAACGAAGAACGCGGGGTGCTTTGTGATCAGCACATACCAACAAGATTGAAGGAAAAATTTTACGAGACAACGATCAAACTAGCTATGACCTATGGAGCATAATGTTGGCTAATTAAGAAACAAATATGTGCAAAAAATAAGTGTAGTAGGGATGAGAATGTTGAAATGGATGTGTGATAAAACTAAAAAGGATACAATCAGAAATGAGCAGATAGGAGAGCATCTAGAGATAACATTAATAGGTTATAAATTAAGAGAGTCTCATTAGAGAGGATTTGAATAGGTCCAACGTAGGCTAACAACAGGACTGTTGAGGAAGAGTTTCCATATGCAAGTTGATGGCCCCCCAAGGAAAAAATGTAGGGATGGAAGTCAAAATGATAGATCAGAAGAAGTACAACCTATCTAAGATTTTGCTAAAGATAGACTGCAATGGCAAAACAAAATTCATGTAGCTGACCCTGAACATAGTTGGGACAAGGCCTTGATGATGGTGGACCCTTGGCCAATGGAGATGTCTGATTTGAGGATTGCTGGTTGATTGTAAATTGTGGCTTGCCAACCTCAATGCAAATCAGTAAATGAGTTGCCATACATCCAAAGTGGCTCTCCAAAATATTTTCTTATTAGTTGATGGCCCAGAAATCAGATTGATCAAATCCGAACAATAAGACTGCTAATGGAAGGACAAGCTAGATGGAATTATCTAAATAAAATCAATTTATCAATGACTGGATGAGCCCAAGAAATACCTTTTACAAACCAAATTTTAGAAAATAAAAAACATCACCAAACCAAATACAACCACCCCCCCCCCCCCTTCCCCGTTTTTCCTCCTCTACTCCTTTTCAGGGTTCTTCATGTGTGTGCGTGTGGTTTGAGTTGCATGAAGTTGCCAATGCGATTGACCACTGCTTTCATACCTACTATAAATCATTTTTCACAAGAACATCACCTAAAAAACGATATAAGAAACCCTTCTATTGGAAGGAAATTGAATCTCCAAAAGGAAAGAGTTTCGTATCTAAAGAACCAATGTTGTGTGGAAAGATGAAATGAGAAACCAAAGGTCTTGGGTTCAAGCATTGTGGTAGGCTTGTAACCCATTCTAGTAGGGTCCACAAGTCCATTGGACATCCCAACTGTTTAAGCAACCACCCATTTCAGAGCCAATGGACCTAATTGATGTAGCAATGGGCCAAAATATTTAAAGAAGCAAATGAAAAGGCCCTTGATCAGCCAGGCTATTGGAACAGGCCCGCCAACGACTAGGCAATGGTCAGCTTCCATGATCTGTTATTTAGTTTAGCAAATTTTCAAGAAGATTTTTCTAGACATGCATTCTTAGTTTAGAAAATCCAAAAAAGACATCATCTTGCAAGATAATTGATTGGCACATAATCAATGAAGGATAATTGACTAGCATGTAGACATGTGGTGAATAAGAAAACAGAAAGAAAATCCTATTCAGGAAAAAGAGATTGACATGTAACTCTCTCATGAAATCACGAAAGGAAATCCTATGATTGTCGTCCCATCCATCATAAATTCCTTATTTCCTTTGTAACCTCTCTATTATGCATACAATGAAAATTTATCCATTTCTTTCATATTGTGAATGCGTTGAGCAATTGTTTCCTCTTGCTTGAAGACTACTTGAGTTGCGACCAGTAATAAATCCAACGGTTGGGAATCCATAGTAAATTTATGAAGATTCCAACCATCTACTGTTGGGTCCCATCACTAATTCTTTGCATACAACTAGATACCAAAACCTTCTCATAGTTGATATCATTGGGCCCCACAAACTTTGCCATATGTAATAAAGAGCAACATACCATTGAGTACTGAAGCCTAATTATTCCAAATCTGTTCTTTTTCTAATGGTAATCTTTCCTAATTTTTCATATTTTTATATGTTTATGCTTTTCAATTTTATAGTATTAAAAAACAAATTGGCCGAAATGGGATGCCAAGACAACCAAAATGTTCCACTATGAAGACTAACTAAAATAGGGTCCCAAACAGAATCGACAGCTAAGTAGCTAACGCTAAGCTACCCAACAAGGGACCAATTCCCATTAAATAGATACCCATATTTTTGAAAAAATGGATGGTGAAAACTACCCAATCATACTTGAAAGTACCGATACACCACAGAATCTTGAAGAAGCAACACCTACTACTTCACTGGCAAATTGCAATTGAAGTTGATCATACTAAATCATCTGTTCAAACATGTATCCTAATAATATAAAAAGATTGCCGTCGTTGTTGTCATGATCATTGTAGCCATATCCCATCAATAGGTAGTCGGCTAAAAGAGTTGTACTCTAAAACTCCAACCAATCTAAGAAGACAATATGTAATTTGCATATCCCAACAATCTGACAATCTGAAGTTGGCTAAAAGAGTTGTACTCTAAAACTCCAACCAAGCTAAGATCACATAGAACAAAAAGCTCTTTATCTGATGAATGCTGTTCATGTTACCCTCTTAACGTTTCAATAAACCATATCTCTCTCTCATTGGTTAAAGATTTTATCAGTTAAATACGATATGTATACAGAGCCTGAGAGATAGGCCACAGCACCTAAGAAACAGGTGAAAAACAGCCAACAAAACAAAAGGAGCATGCCAAGGCAAGGAAACCTCAACAGTACTCCAGAAAAGTGGCAACCCCAAGGACAGGACAACAAGACCATAGACGGCCCCATAAAGCAATCAACCCAACCAGACCCTTGTAGCATCAAGATGAACTCCCTGATTTGCAAGCTCTTTAGCCCCTTGTTGGCCCCCCTGAGATATTGTGAAATGACAGCGAAACTGACCTCCCTAAATTCAACTTCCAGCAATACACCATCCAAACCACTCTGCACATGCCAAAATCGCATTTTCTCAATCCATCACTTCATCCAAGACTCAACAACAACGACAACAGCTGATTGAAAGTTTTAAGTGAGAGTTTGGATCTGCAAGTGCAACCCGGACACTATAAAGCAAATTACTTGGATGCTAAGATGTTCTGGGTTAACAAAGAAATGACCATCCACTTCTTCCAAACTCTTCCACCCAATTGCAATCTGAGACGCACCCACCCAAACGCACTCAAATTCTACCAAAATCGGAACTCCTTTTATTTCTACTGTTCTACCTACATATGCAAGCAGAAAAACAAATCCATCAAATCCAGAGAACAAAAAACCAGTAAAAACCCCACACACCAGAAACAGAATACGCAAACCCTAATTTCGTTTCATTCACGTATTTATAAAGTCCAATGCAAAACCCTAATTCCCCCAACAAAACCCTAATTCCCTCACAACACAAAATCAACAAGATAAGAGAGACAATCAAAACCCTAGAATGAGGAGACTCCACTCACATTACTGCCTTTCCAGGTCTCGTAAACCCTCGGCGCCGCCCCATCCGCTGCTCCGGCGACGGAAGACCGACCGGATCCCTGCACCGTATTCTGGCTGTACATCTCTCCCCGGACGAGAATCGAGAGATTTGTATCAAGAAGCAGAGAGAGAGAAGAACGTAAAAAGAAGCTCCTTTTCTGGGGTTTTTAGGGTTTTATTCTCCGGCCGAGCGCGTCATGCCGGAGGCGTCAGATTCCGGAGGTGTCGGCAGATGGTTACCGGTGGCGACGGCCCGTACGGGTGGCGATTCGCCTGCTCTGCGGCGGCTGCTGCTGCGTCTGACGTTTATTCCTCTCTCTCTCTCTCTAGCCTTTTCCTAAGCAAACAGCACATGAGATGAAAGGGGGAAGAGAGTCTTATTTTGGGTTTTTTCAAATGAAATCTCTCTTTCTCTCTCTAGAGTCTATTCTCCTGACAGGAAGGTTTTTTTTGGAGGGATTGGAGGTGGAATTGGGACCCACTCAAGTACAGGTGGTGAATTGTTATTTGGTGACCATCTAGTCAAAGTGTTATCTCATTCTCTACAGATTGCTTGGGCTGATTTTTTGATGCAATCACTGAGATGCCATTTCTTTTGCCACTTCTTGGTAGTCTGCATTACCACTGAGTTATTTGTTCACTAGTCCTTGTTGATCTTTGGATTGGGTGGGTCAGGTCAAATAACATTGGAAAGGTGTTGAAATTTCTTAAAATGTTTATATTATTGTTGCTTCTTAAGTTAAAATAACCATACCTTTTTTTCTTTTTCTTTTTATTTTTTTTTATTTATTTTTTTTTTTTTGGGGGGGGGGGGTGTTTATTTTTTTTTTAGGATTTAGGGCCTGTATCTTTATCAATTCATGAAAATTCTCTTCGTAGAATTTTGAATTTCATATATTGTTGGATTTCTGAGTTCTTTCTCACGCTTAAGTATTAAAAAATTCCATCGAAATGTAAAGGAATTGAAATTTTTAAAATCATTTTAGACCTTTTTACGTCGTTAAGTTTTTTAAATGCTTGTGAATAAATGTGGCCCTTGCAAATGTCAGGGGATAAAATGTCACGTCATATAAAAAGAAAAAAAAAAAAAAAAAAACAACATTGCATATTTCTATTAGGATTTCTAGTAAATAAATGGACCCTTGGTGTGTTTGAGTTCTTTGAACATTATGTGGTAGCTTGTCTTATGAAATTTGCAAATGTTATGTTTATATACAAGAATTCCAAAATTCTAACAAATGTTATATTATGTTTGGTTTTTACAAGAATTCAAATACTATCCCCCACTAGAATTTCAAAATCCTCTCTGCCCTCCTAACATCTTGAAATTTTAAAGAGGTTAGATTTTTGAGGATTCTAAAGGCCTTTTTTTTAAAAAAAATCTTTTCAAGTGGTTTGAAATTATGTGAAATTGGAGAAATTAAGGTATATAGATAAAGGGGGACAAGTTGTCACATCATATCACAAATTTCAAACATTGAAAGTTCTAATATAAGGGATGCTTGTAAAGAAATAGGCCCAAATAGTCCCAAATAACCTTTGAAATTCCTAGAACTCCAACACCTTTTCTTTTTGGTAGAATTTCAAGATGCTGAGTGCAAATGAGGGTCGAAGTCCACTACATTTGAGCATATACAAATGATGAAAACAACAACTCTCTGAATTAAAATAAAGGAAGCTTTAAAACGATCTCAATATATATTTGCTAAATTAAAATCATTGTATTTGAAGCAAAATTTCGGTAAATACCATGAATTATATATCTGGTCATGCTTGGCAATCAAAGTTTTCGTGATTCCTTGATAATTTTTAACAAAATCATGGAAAACCAGCATTTTCCAATTATAATACCTGAGAATTTACGATATTTTTTTTTAGGATTTTCAAATTAACCTCTCATAAAGGATTTGAAAATCCTCATTGTTTTCAAGTTTATACACTGATACTACTTTTACTTAGTTATGCACATCGATGCATATCTATATCGATATAAATTCATCAACTATACAATATATTTAGTGACGAATCCATGTTCTTAGGAGTAAAGAATTCTCAAATATACAGATTCCTCATATATTATTCACTTGTATTACCAAAGGTAAATCCATGGACAACCTTGGTTGGCCGAAAATTATTCTAGTTAAAACTTGCCCTCTGTGTTTATCAGCTAAGGAATAGGTTAACCCCAATAGGTAGTTCAGTTAGCCTAAGACTATGGTTTGCACTCGAAAGTTGTAGGTTCGAAACTGCACTATCACACTGGGGCTACTGGGGAGTTTACCCGGCTCCCCTCTGGACCCAAAAGAATTAGTCCAGCCCAAACGGTTGGAAATCCTCCGATTGTAAAAATAAAAATTAATTAATTAATAAAGCTAAGGAATCTGTTGATCTCTATTTATACAATTGTAAGAGTACTAAAGGGGTTTGGTACTCTATGCGAGTTCGATTGTTGTTGGTTCCTTCCATCGACGATCGCGGACCCATTCGGAGCATGGAAATTTGCCAATGGGTCTCATAAAGCATATAGACTATATGGCATGACTCTTTTTATTGCTACTCTTTGGGCCATCTGGACGAAAAGAATCAAAAGACTTATTGAACACATCTAGGCTAGAATTGGAATCACTCCTTTGATTCCATTTTGTACAACCGAAGGGAAGTAGCCAATTCTTAGCTTCGGCCCCCTTTCCCACTCTTCTTGTTGAATGGCCTTTTCTTATTTTCATTTTTTTGGTTGTTGTTTTCCTTTTTGAATGGTGACTACTATTCAACTCCGAGGAGGTAATTTAATTAGCTTAAGACCATAGTTTATACTCAGAGATTGTGGGTTTGAAACTACACTACCACATTAGAATTATTGAAAAATTTTATTCGACTTTCTCTCATGGGCCCTTCGGGATTATTTGCCATGCTTTGTCAAAAACAGAGAAATGGTTACTACTGTTTTATGGGTTGGTCCCCCATTTGCCTTTTTAGTATGATTATTTTATACTATAAAGCCTTTTGTCAATTAAAGTTGCCATTTAAATTTGAAAAATGGTTTAACTTTTTGCTTTGCACCAAGTCAACCTTGACTAGATGGCTGTGCAAGTGATCAAATGTCTGGTCCAAATTTCTTCCAACCTTCAAAACCATTGAATTCCTCTTTATATTATATATATAGAGAGAGAGAATTTGACCAAGTTTCAAACCTGATTGTTCAAAACGAAATCTCAAACTCTATAGGGACTAATGACAAAATTATCAGTGACTAGTCACCATAATGATCCAAAATATTATACCAATTTTAGTTAATTCTGGTTGTTTTTGAAAGATTACCTTTTAAAAAAAATATTAAGTTTGCAAATGAAAAACTTTAGCCTTAAATGGTCTTTTAAAGATGCCAAGAATTTAAATAAGATTAAATGATTTTTTTTTCATGTATTAAAATAGAGCAAATGTATTCGATTCACCACTAAATACTATATTTAATTATCGAGGTTCAAGGATCAAATATAAAATATATCTTTAGCATCTCTCCCCTCATTGGGGATGATTGCCTACCATTCAGTCCTCAATTAAAATTTAGCAATTTCATGATCCAATTAGATTTCAAAGTTTTGCTTTTCCCTGTTTGGTTCTTGGATAAAAAGACCCATTACATGGTGATGGTGTCTGGATTACTTTCAAGAAAAGATACCACTTTTGTGGTATACACCTAGGTACATAAAAATCAAGAGGAATAAGGGATTGGATAGGTTTAAACTTAACTCCAAGGGGTTGGCCGAGTGGTCAGGACTACGGTTCCTCCCTCTTCCGGAGCTAGAGATCTTGGTATCGACCACGGTTCTCACTTTTTCAGGAATCGAATATTGAGTCAATTAATGTTACCACCTTAGGGCCACAGGGTGTTCACCCGGCTTCCTCTTGGGCTCAGAGAGATTTGTCTAGTCCAAAAAGTTAGGAACCCTCCAATAGCAAAAAAAAAATAAAATTAAACCCACAATAACAGTGGGCCAAATATAATTGCACTAGTTGATCTTAATTGTAAATTAAAAAGCCTAAAAGTCAAATGGCTTTATGTCATGCGGTTTCTTTTTTTTTCTTTTTTCCCCTCATCCATCCTAACCATCGACCTAAGTACTGATTTATTAAAACGCTGCCTTATAGAAGTCATAGAGCTTATTAAATTTTTTTTGTTGGGTGTTCTCGTATGGATGTCTGTGGAATGGGAAAGGTTTGTTAGGCTCATGTAGACCACCAACTGGGTCAATTAAAACCCACACTTTCAAGGACAGACAGAGGCGACCATAACAGGTGGACCAACCTAATGGTTTAGGCCCATTAATGATGTAATCTTAGAGGCTCACTTATTTGAGAACTTTATTCTAATTTTATTTTAGGAGTGTTAGCTCACAAGTTTCTACTTCTATCCTCTCTGTAAAATTTTAATCCTGCCTGTATGGTCTTCCTCTATTGCTCTCGTATCCCTTCAAGAATTTCTTGTGAATAAATCCATATTTTTAGCCTTTCATCTTCATTTTTAACCATTCGACTTATTTAATTCCTCTACCGATTTGACACTTTACTAAACAGTAAAAGTCAAGTAAAATCTTTATTTTTCAAATAAGAGATCATATCAAAAACACTTTAATTTAAAACTTCATATATTTTCTTCTTCTTAAAAAAAAAAAAGAGAAGTAAAAAAGCAACTACCTACATCTACTAAGCAACGAAAAACAACATTTAAATTCTCTATACAAGAAGTCAAAAAATTTTCGTACCAAATAAGTAAAAATAAAATAAATTTATAACTCACATATAATTTATTCTTTATTGATTTGATACTTTACTTCATTCATATTTTAAAAGGAAAATATAAAACGAAGGATAAAAAAAAAAGACGTGTCACCTCCAAATTCAAGCTGGGCCAGCTGGATAGTGTAGGACCACCAATGTACGTAAGTCGGCGGTCTATTGTAAAAGACACTCCATTATAAAATGACGGAAATACCCTTGGCGTGAGCCATTATCTTACATTAAATAATGAAAGCTTTCAGCTGAATCGTTCTACGATAACAACGAATCGGTCAGATGTGGTAGTTGGCTTTGGCTAAGATGTGGTAGTTGGCAGTCGGCTGAGGGCATAAGTGGTGATTATTGGGAAAAGGCAGGGGCATATAGGGAATACAGAAGCATATGTGCTGTCCTTTCCGAATGGCGACGGTGTTGTGCCTGACCATTATTATTACCTTCACGTCCTCGTGTCCTCCAAATGGCAGTGTGCTTCTGACCATTCTAACCTAATCCTTCCTTTTCCCTCCGTTTTTGGTCGGTAGATTGGAATCAATGAATCCAAATGGCTATTACCCCGAGGTGGTGGCATCAAAGAAAAGGTGCTCCAAATAAGGGCACGTTTGTGTACACACTTTTTTTGCGGATAGGGAAAACTATCATGTAAGCAAATTCCATAGAAATAAAAGTCTCGAAAAAGGATTTTCATAGAATTTAGAAATTCATGTTTGGTGCAAAAAGAGTTTCCTCATTGAATTAGTGCTAATGTTGTTTGGTGCGGCATTGGATTCCTTATAGAAAATCAAAATTTCTTATTTGGTGATATACTTTTTTTGAATAAAAATAACATAACATGTATATTATTTATTCAATATTAAATAATAATTTATAAAAAGAAATAAAAAAATGAAAGATTTATAGGGTTTTTGGGTTGAAATGGATAAGAGTGAGGAAAAGTAGATGAAGTTTTCCGAGGAAATCCATTTCCCATACCCCCCCATAGGAAATCCATTTCCACAATTATCAAGGAAAATGCTGACTGGGCAGGAAAGCATTTCCGCGGAATTGTTCCGCACCAAACGTTGGACAAATGGGTTTTCCGTGAAAAACCGTCCACTTTTCCGCGGAAAAGCGTTACACAAACATACCCTAAGTGTTCTCCACAGTGGTGTCAAATTTTAGGTCAATCTACTATTTGGGGGAGCTCTATTATGACAGTAAAGTCACGTTAAATAAAATTAATTTTGAAGAAAGAATAAAATATAAGTGAATTATGATGATATTTATTTTTATTTGTTTGTTATGGATTTTTTTTTTTTTACATTTTATATGAAAAAGTGAATTTTTTTTATATTTTAGTGGATAAAGGTAGTTATTTTTTGATTTTTTGTATGAAAAAGATGTAGGGAGTTTTGAATATAGTGCATTTGATGTGACATCTTGTTTGGAAAATGGAGACTTTACTTGACTTTAATTGTATTAGTAAAGTGCCAAACGGAAAAGGAGCTTTGGGTAAATTTTCATATAAACCTAGTGTGGTAATGTAGTTTCGAATCTACAATCTCCATTTCCAGGTGTAAACTATGGTCGTAGGTCAACTGAGCTACCTTTTAGGATTTCATTCTATTACTTCATTGAATATTTGGATGAAAACACAATCTTGATGGTATTCTTTTGTCACATTTTTCATCAATGTTGGTTATTTTATGAATTTATAAGGCATTTATTTTAAATGATTCAGGTTTACCGTAGTCGACACTCTCCTCAAAGCGATATATGTCATTACAATTCCAAGTAAGCAGATTTATGTCATAAACATCGTCAATCTGACAATAACAGAGACAATTCCACCTGTTTTACTGTTGGGATTTGTAATGGCTACCAAATTCCAAGCACTTTCCTTGTAGTGTTGAGGGCCTTTGAACTTGGAGTTGGACCCATCTCATCTTCTTTGGTGTGATATTGTTTAAAAGGTGCCCACACACGCCCCCACCCCACCCCCCCCCCACTTTAAAAGGTGCCCCCCCCCCCCCCCCCCCCAAACCTAGATCCTATTGTCTGTCTTTGGTCCTAATCCAATGCAGTCACATGAGAACATGTACTTGGATTTGTAGCCAAATTACCACACATTATGGCCCACTCAAGGCAACTAGAAGTCTAGAACTAAGCCTGTAAATGGACCTCGATTACCCTCACCCAGAACATGGATTTTGGGGATAGGCTTCTTCTTGGGCCAAACTGATAAATGGATATTCTTCCAGACCTAACAGTGTTCTTACTAGAATAACCATTTGGATAAATGATTCAGGTTCAGATCTGGGCCCAGTTATACTTGTGGACCTGAACCAAAGCCAACCCATTTACGATGAAACACTTTCAGTTGTGTAGAATATGAAAAATCTAATGGTGGCTCACACCTTGATTGGACTCGAATTGGGGCTTCTTTCACAATATTGGGTATTCATTGGAGTGCTTTTGATAGTGGGAAGTGCCCCTATTCAGTCGACTAGACGAGGGATGTGATAGATCATAAAGTCGGCTCCACTATGTCTCTCGTCTTATAGTAAGAGGATGAATGCACATAAATATTTTCCTATATATTTTTTTTGTGTGTGTGTATGTATGATGGGCCGTTCAGGAACTACCGTGAAAGTGTGGCTTGTAAAATTCACATTCCACCGCGTGCCTATTTTTGTGAATGTCTTTGAGTGGATTCGGCTGCTATGATTATGCACTTTGTGTTTGTTTTGGGTTTGCTTGTTTGCATTAGATTACATAATAAATTAAATACTCATGAGAATTATTAAAGAGGAGAAGTGCAAGTGATAAGAAGTAAGGTTGACGAATATAATCTAGCAATATAGATGAGACATTTACTTTATGAAGATTTAAATTACTAGGGTGATGGGTGAGTATTCATTTCCCATATTCCTTTAATTCAATTTTAATTATTCACCTTTGGTCTTCAATTTTAAACATTTAATGCTATGAATTCATTGTTATTCCTATGTATTCTATGCAAAGACACAAGCCCCAAGCCCCAAGCCCCCTCACTGTGTGCAATGATGAGTGAGAGAGAGAGCACAGGTTTTTTAAAGGAGAAAAGTCACAAAGTCTGATTCTCCCTTTTGAACCTCAAAATCTTAAAGTTGCAGATTTTTGTCAAATCACTAAGCATCTTATTAGCACATATTTGCTGCAATGATAGATTTTTCCAAAGAGTATTACTACTAGGGTTGTAAACGGGTCGGTTCCGATCCAGGTCCATGGTGGACTCAGAACCAGAACTGGAACTGTTAAGGAGAATGTGGAACCGGATCCGGATCCGTTTCAGAATTGGTTTCTTAACTCCGAAACCGGAACCATAACCATATATAGGACGGGTCTGGATCCGGGTTTAGGTAGAGAATGATATTAAAAAAAACATAATTTTTAGGAGAGATTTTCAAAAATTGAGGTAATATGTCGAGTCTTGAGTCCATGGGTCCAAACCAAGGTTGAATCGGCCCCGGACCCATTTACTTATTGGGGCCTCAATAAGGACCCAGACCCGGTTTTTAACGGGTCAGAACCTTCATGTAATCGGAGAATCGGAGACCCATTTACATCCTTAATTACTAAAGTACACATTAGCATTAGATCAATGTTCAGTTCCACCTCTATAGTACCTGGGTCTACGAATACCAAGACACTGATCTTTTTGGCCTAAACTTTGACCTAGATAATTTGGTTTTGAGTTTGGAATCAACCTGTCGACACCCTTAAGAAGAATGTTTGTAATTTAGTACTTTGATCGTGACCCCCTCTTCTTTCCTTTTATCGTGATTTGACCCTTAATTTTACTTAATTTTTTCTCTCATGCAAACAGACATGCGAATGTGTATGACTAGTGTTATGCGAGGGTGTAATTGGTTGAGCCAATACAACCTTTCAAGACTTTCTTTTTCCTTTTTTTAAGCGGCAACAAGATTTCATTAAGAAAAATGAGAGACAAAGAAACTCAAAACAAATGAACAAAGAAAAGAGAATGTGCAAGAGAGATACACCAGCCCAACCTCAATTATAATAACACACCCACCCAAGGAATTAACCTATCGATCCCATACTTGGCTAACACATCCGCCATGGAATTAGCGGATCTAAACACATGAACGGATCTAACCGTTCAAGACTTTTAAAACTAGAAAAACATTCCCAACTATCAAGGCATACGCCTTCTATCATTTTTTTTTCTTTTAATGGTGAGAATCACAAATAACATCGAGCCTACTAATACAATCAAAACTTTCTCCTAGTGGATTCCCACATGAGAACAAAGTAGTACACCTAAGTATAAATAAAACACAATATACAGTTGGTTATGCCTATAAAAAAACAAGTAATTTTTTTGATCGATAGTGTTCAACCTACTCAGAATCTATGTTCATTTTTTCGGTTTTTACTCATTATCTTAAATTTCTAAACTACTTTAAAATCAAGTTGGCACAGCCGATACGTTGCAGATACTACAAATGCATATTGAATCTTCAAAAATACAATATAGGATAGAATTAGAAATGATGGCTGATCAAGTCTTCATAAATAAATACATAAGTGAAAGTCATGCAACCAATTGTGGGAAAGTTGAAAAATGAGGAGTAATAAACAAAATGATGTTTGGCAACCAACCACTTTAGATAGTTGAGAAATGAGAAGCCTTGGACGCCGGCCTTTTTGATGTTTTGAATTTAAGCACAACACGCTATGACCTTCCATTAGTATTGAAATGAAATTGAAATTAAATTAAATGAATCTGGACTGAAAGAGAACGATAGCTGTGGTATCCATCTTGTCATGGAAGGATATGAGAGAGACATGGAATCCATTTTTTCTCCGCACGTGGAAATATTTAATCCAAATCCATCACCGTCAATTCAACCCTCTTCACACTCACTGCCCCACGAGCTCGCATTTGGTACTTATCCAATTTTTACTCGATGTTGAATTGAAAATGACGCTTATAAAACCAATAAAATGAGGGGTCGTAAATTAGAATTTAAGATGATCTAGTAGAGTTGAAATTTTATATATATATATATATATATATATATATATATAGTTTTATCGGAATCTATTCATCCCTACCTTTCCAATGAATTGATGTAGGACCAAATAGACCCCACAAGAGGGTCACAGTCACTTGAGGTATGCATGGAGAGGGTCAGCGGGAGAGGTTGACCTTTACAATTAAATATAATCTTACTCTCTAGCTATTTATAATCACATTAGAGATGATAGAGGATGCTTTAATCTCTTGTGCTTTATTTCGTCATTGCTATGATCTACACATCATACATGTCATCATGAATGCTGTGTTTCAACATGTGTTTGTTCTCAAATTTGAATATAAAAGAAAGTTGGCATCAGGCAAGCAATCAAATGATGAAAATTCACATATCAAAATGTTTAATTTACTGAAGTATGAAAGCTGCACTCGGCCTAGCATATTTTCATTGTTAGTCAAGTCAACAAGCCAAGTTGGCTTGGCTTGGTTGGTTTGGGTTAAGGTCCAGATCAGCTTGCCATCTGCCAAGCTCAAGTTTAAGGTCATCTTGGCAGCAGTTAATAGGCTCAACTTAGCTTGGCTCCATATTGCTTGTTAAGAGGCTCTATCTAGTAACCCCATAGGGTAGCTCTGTTGGTCTAGGACCACGATTTGCACATGAAAGTTGTAGGTTCGAAAATTGCATTACTACACTATCGCTACAAGGGAGTTTTCCAAGCTTCCCTCCGGGCCCGGAGGAATTAGTCCAGCCCAAAGGATTAGGAACTCTCCGAGAGCATAAAAAAAAAAAAAAAAAAAAAAAAAAAGAAGAGAGACTCTATCTAGCTATGTGTATGCATATTTTAAGTAGGATATATTCTCTTTTGAAATATTATACAATATCATTAATCTAAAATTGAAAAAATTAATTCAGCTGGGGGCGTACTATTTATACGTGTTTAGAATATAATATATTCAAATTCATTTATAACATTTTAAAAAATAACTCAACATGGTATTAATATATTGTGTTGAGTGTTCCCCTTATTCACCAATGGAAGCATACGCACACATGCATGTGAGATCCTAATTTTTAACACTACTTTCATTTAAGGCCTTTAAACATACACCTATTGAGATTTAAATTACGATGACTTTAGGCTTATTCTTCATGTTTTATTTTCTTTATTTTTTTATAACTAAAAGTAGGAAAATATTGACTACATGTCATTCTGCGTACCTCCATTTGCGTAATTTTTCATCCCAACCCAACTATTGATGCTAATCGTTGGATATGGATGAAAAGTTGTGCATATAGAGCCTACATCTTTTACTATACGATTGATGGGATGATGCTAAGATGATGATACAAGTCGAGTGCATCAAATGGAATAAAATGTGTGCCAATCAATGAACCATGCCCATGAATTTAGGTAGCAGTTTTGGCAGCCATGATGGGGACCTATTTTCACCTCAGCAGGCCTGGGATCAGGATCCAGGCCCATACAAAAAATGATGGGAACCCTAAACATGGATCCCAGTCTGGCTCATTGGACCGCCTTTTATGCGAGAATGTGAGCTGGGGCTAAGATCCACGCCAGGCCTGGGCCTCCTGGCATGCTCAATTGTGCTGGCAAGCGTGTGTCAGGCAGGCTGGGATAGGTACTCCTACAGAGGAAGGCACCCCCACATTGCATGTGTGAAAGCTCGAGTCCAAGGTAAGATGACACTCAAATTACCAAGGGCCAGACCAGGTGATACCATAAGCATGAAGCAAGCAATTTGGGAAGCTGAGGACTAGACCAAGCCCGCCCAAATTCCACTCAGGCTTCAAAATTCAGGCCTGAGCACAAGACTAAACCCAAACAAGCCCAACCCAAATCTCATCCATGGCCAAGCTTAGATATAACTTTTAAGTATTTCAAAAATTCACACAAATTGCAAATTTCCATTGATCATTGTTATTATTAATTGTCTTTTTGGTGGGGAAAATCTACATCCTACTTGGTCCTAGATTTGCAAGAAACTTCCAAACCATTTTTTCAAATTAATGCAATATGACCATTGTACATAGATGTGCAAGCATGTATACATAATTTAGGAATTTAAACAGAGAGCAACCACTTGGAATTTAAACTTGCAACACTCTTCTCTATGATTGTCCATTGAATCTTTATAATATTGTTTATGATCGATCCAAATCATTAAAAAAGAACAAGGAAAACTATCTTGAAAAATTTACGGGAGGTTCTAAGCTGTTCATCAGGATTCCAAGATCAAGGTCTTTGTCCTCAAACTTTTTGATGAATGGATGGCTCTGTAACCAATGGAAATGATTTAGCAAGCAAACTCCTAAAGAATTCCAAAACAAGAATACTGATCATCGCATGGTGCTTACCAGAAGGTCCAAAGATGACATTCTCTGTTGAGGGTCCTTCTGTATGCTGCACGAAGACAAAACAGCTGTCATGGTATTTTTAGAAGTTATTGAATACTAGTGCCAGCCAACCCCAAGATAGTTGGACAAGGCTTTGATTATGATGATTGAATACTTGTGCCAGCACAAGGGCTAAAGTGTGTGCTACAACTTGACAACGATGCTATAACAGACACATGGCATGGCCCCACCAGCTACAAGCATCCATGGCAAGTAAACTTGGCATGTTGCTGAGGTCTCAAAATTAGCACCTTCTGGTGGGATATCACAGTGGAACAGGGACCTCAAGTCATCCCACACAAGGATTCATCATACCACTTTCTATTTTACAGCACTTAGATCAATTTCATGCAGAGAGGCAAGGACCCGCTTTATCAAGCACAACTGAAAAACATAATATAAATTTAATAGAAAGCAGATCTAATGATGAATGGCAGTGGGATTTCAAACAGCTCCATAGAGAGAACTCTTCAATAAGGTTTTCGTTAATTCAGAGAAGAATGGCTAATGGACATGTGATTTGTGGATACAACAATTAATAACTTGATACTTTCACAAGCATTACAAGATGACAACCCAAGCAACTGGTTAACAAAAGAGATGCACAATTTCTCCTGCATTGCTGTCCATATTCATTCACCTACAATCATATGCTCCTTTTCAAGACAACCAATACCGTTTCTATTCAAGGGGAAAAAAAAAAAAAAAGGTCGCATTGATGTTAACATACATCCAACAACTACAGAATGTGCATAAACTATGCTAACAGAACCCAGAAAGAAAGGAAAAAAAAGCATGTCAAAGCATAGGTTTCGGTTGCAAAGTTTGTAATAAGAAAGAAGGATTTGATGTGGCTGGCTAATGCCATTTTTCTTATAACAAGTTGAAATGCTGCTGGCATCACTAATGTTGTCAATCCTAACATGAATCTGTTAATGGTGGAAATGAAGAGTATCTCCTCGCAAGGATAAACCAATGTGTGCTAGCACAAAAAATGCCCGTAAGAGACGAATCTAAAGAATATAAATGTGTGTGTGATTCAATCTATGAACAGTTAATATACATTGTTGTGCTGTTCACTAGCAGCTCGAGCTTTTAGTGTTACTGGTCATTCACATGAACTCCATTTGAAATAATACTCATGATCTGGGAACACTTTAGCTACCACAGGCAATGGCACCCGGGAATGGGAAAGAGAATTTAATGAAGTCGGGAAGCATACATTCAATTGATGTAATTCCCATCCATGGGGAAAAAGATCACTTGGGGCCAGCTGTTTGATCGGCATTGAACTTCTAGGAATTTTAAGCAATGCCTTTAATGGAAGGGGGCAAAATTAAAGGAGTAAAGGAGAAGATCCACAAAGGGCCATCAGATATACTTCCTTTGGTAAGAAATGATCACCCAACCACAACCCCAGTAAATAAAATCCCAAGAAAGTGAGGGTCCCATATACATTTCCAACTAATATTCTCAGTGGCGGACCTAGGATTTTTGTTTGGGTGGGGTGGTCGATGGTCAATTGAAAAGGCCAATTATTCTTTTGCTAGATTTTTTTTCACATTAACAATAAAAAAGAGAAAAAGTATTGCATTTAAATAGATTAGCAGTTGATCTTTTTTGAATTTTATCATATCTAATTTAAAGATAAAGTCAATTGCGTCAAAATCATTGCCAACAACCAATAATCTCCATTTATAGCATATGTTAAAGACATGATTTTAAATAAGTTTTTCTTTTTGTAAGAAATCCTACTACTAACACCAAATTCATAAATAAGCCTTTTCGATTCCTCAAGAAACTAGAGAACCCAAAAAAGTAATAATCATTAATCATTCTATTGTGAAAATTAGTGTCTTTTTAGTCTTTATCATTTCCTTAAGCTCCTAATAGTTCCTCTATCATATGAGACCACCTATATTTGCAAATGAACATTATTAGAATAATCACAAACATCATATTATAGTCCAAGGAGAAAATCCCAAAAAAGGGAATTTGGGGAGTTTACGGTATTAGGGCTTAGGGTTTACGTTTAGGATTTGGTGATTTAGGGCTTAGGGTTTCGATTAGGATTTGGCTATTTAAGTTTGCAATTAGGATTTAGAGATTAAGAGTTTGAATTTAGCCCTTATTTCTCAAATTCCATTTATCCTAATATAGGGTTCCATTACAGTTCTTTGGAGATAAAGAGAAGTTGAGCTTTACTCGACACCTCTTTTCCTTGCCTTGGTCCAAAGAAAATAAAGGTTCTACTTTGCTATCTCTACAAAGACACTCATTACTCATACAAAGCAAGAGAGACAAACCACGCGTAACTATTTTTTCAAAGAACCCCTTCTCCTGTGCTGCCGTCGATTCCAAGCTATACCATAGCTTCCCTCCACAACTTCTACAATGGCAGATTTGCAGATGATCCAAATGATAAAACCAGTAAAAAAAAGTTTCATCTAAGAAAAAAAAAAGTCTAGATCACATAAATGCAGAGAAGAGCAGACAAGAGTATTTATCTTCCTCCTTCAGTCATAGAATGGAGACAAGTCGCATGGTCTTACTCTCCCGTAGAGATTAAAAAAAAGGATTTTTTCGGGTTCCTTTGCACTAGAGAGGAGAAGAAAAGGATAGACGTGGGGCAATTGCTATAACTTAGATGGGGCATGGGCCAAGGCCCAATTCAAGTTTTGGGTGATTCTTGGATCTGACTTGGGCGGTCACCCCAGGTCAAATGAACATGGGTCCGCCCCTGGATATTCTTCACTCCTCACCTCTTTAACACTCCATTAGAAGTGTTAGAACCCACTTTACTATGAGTTCCTAGGAATTTCATTCAAAGAAGGCAAATGGGAACTAGAGAAGTCGAAACAGTGACATAAATGTAAACAATGGACAAAAGGGGGGAAAGATCTCTTATCAGAAAAGAAATGATGCATAAATAACACTTGATTAGGAAAGATAAATAACAAAGGAAATGGAAATATGGTATTAAAATGCAGTGCCAGTGCCTAATCTGGTTTCAACCAATATCAATACAACTCAATCGAGTGGAATGCCAAGTCGATCAAGTTGGAAGCATCTTGACCAGTAATTATTTCACTAATGAGAAAGAGCAGCTAGGACAAACACGTACCAAGCAGATATAAATGAACAAAACTCTGGTGAGAATTGATCTGGTGGGGCAGAAGGTGGTGGTTGGTCTACAATCGCTTCAAGAAGTTCATAAAAACTCAGCCAACCTTCTTCTTGTTCAGATGATATGTAAGGAAAACGGCCTATCGCACACTCTAGTATCACCATGCCCAAACTCCAAATATCGCTGCTATAATCATAACTGCTTCCACTGATTCTCTCAGGCTGGGACAGGACAGATTATAGATACTGTTAGAAGTTTTAAAATCTCAAGCACATATTTACAGAAATGTAAGTGATTAGGCCCGGGAGATATGGTGCTTTAACTCAAAATGCTATAGAATAGTAACCCAACATACCGACATGTAGTTGTAAGTGCCAACAAATGTATCTCGCTGACCCATGGAGCTTTGAAGCACAGCACTAACACCAAAATCAGTTATTTTCACCTCTCCTTTATGATTTACCAACAAATTTGACGGTTTTATGTCCCTGTGAATGACATGTCTTTCGTGATGCAGGTATACTAGGCCCATCAAAACCTGATATATGTACAGAAAAAAGATAAAAGGAAAAGAATCAAGCAATGGTGGCTCATTTGATTGCATCAGGAATTTTCTAGGTAAAATTTCTGAAATATAAAAATGGAAGGCAGGCTGACCTGCTTACAAACAACTGCGAGATATGGCTCGAGTATTGTTTTGACTTGTTTGATTATATCTACTAGAGATCCACGATCCATGTATTCCAAGACAAGAGAAATAACCCCATTGTGGTAGAAAGAGTGGTAACAAACAACCACATGAGGACACTGTGAGGCTTGATTAATTTTTACCTCTTGGACTATTTGTTTACGGACAGTCTCTTGAATGTTCATCTGGATAACCTGCAAAAAATGTTATCACTTTATTAACTTCATCTGCTAAGGGCTTGTTTGTTTAGCAGAAAGATGAACTTCATGCTGTTTGGATGAAAGAAAGAAAGTAGTGATGCGATTGTTTTACTTTTTTGTTGTTTGGATGGAAAAAAGGGGAGAGGAGAAGTAAACTTTGATGTGACACCACCAGTGCCTTTTACTCCTGTTGGCTTCTTCTTCTTTTTTTTAATTCAACCAAGTGTAATAACTAGTGGGAAAGTAAACATTCGTCTTCTAGTACCTTTTAATTTAACCTCCTACTCTTTTACTTTATTCATGATTTGACCCCCACTTTCTTTTTATTCCTCTCATATAAATAAACAGGCCCTAAAGGAGACGATCCTGGTCTCTGAAGTAGGAACCAAATTTCAGTTAATAACTGACTCATCTAAAGTCCAGAAACCACTCATTGTCGTTGTTTCTTAAAGCAGCTACTGTAGTATACAGATTACAAATAGTTACAGTATAAGAATGCATGCATCAGAACCATTCGTCTTAGTGATTGTGGATGGTATCTTAATCTTAAAGAGGTTGAAGCCTCAAGAATGGTAGTGGTCCATCTTTTTCAATGTCTGAAGGCATGAAGGCATGTCTATGCAGCTAAAAGGCACTTTAGCTATTTCTATCCTTCTAGTTATTAATCAGCCTCGTCTAAAATAAAGAAAATAAGGCTATTTATTTATTTGCTACATTTAGGATTTGAACTCACGCACTTACTCCCACACCCCTGTCCCTGACAAGGTGTGCCACAGCTGAGGGACAAAGAAAGAGTTAATTATACAGCATCACGATCGTCTATTTGATTCTGCCTCTTCATTATCGGCTTCGAGCGAGTAACAAACCCACAATCCACTCCCATGTGTTCCTCAAGACAATTAAGCATGACCTTTACAGATTGTAGAGTCTTGCAGGCTTCCTTTACTAGCACAAACCTTTTAGTTAAGTAGAATTGAACTGCAAATGAGGGTTTTATATGGAGTGACTATCTGATCAAATGGATGAATAAAAATTCAAATAAAAAGAATCACATTTTCACAGAATGGGTAGCCAAGATCCATCAATGCAACTGAACCAGTATTTTTCCAATAACAATATCCTAGTTGAACAAACTAAACATAAGTCAATGTCTCCAGTATAATACCTTAAGTGCAAATAATGTTCCCAACCATTTATGGCGCACGAGTTGCACAACACCACCGCTCCCTTTTCCAATTACTTTAATGGTCTCAAGGTCTTCCAATGAAAATTGGTGATCAACCTCTTTAGCATCTGCTGGCTGCAAAAAATTGAGCCAGTAAAGGGTGAGAAATTGAACAGCAAATTATTAACAGCAAATGGAAGCAAATGAATCAGAAATTATTTTCATTTTATAGCTGAAAATACAGGAGAAGCCCACTTGAGAAGTTCCCTCTTTATGTATAGCAACTACCATTCTAACACAAAATAGTACAGAAAGAGGTCAAGTGTTAACCATATGATTTATTTATTTATTTATTTGAATGGTAACCATAAGATTCACTAGAAAGAACCAATTTGCATAAGATAAAAAAGGAAAATGCAAAGCACATCATCAAGTTGCACTTGAAGGAAACATGGCTGTGTTTCTCATAAAGATGCAGTAGAAGCAAGCCTTTTGTAGAACATATATAAAATGCCAAGTGTAACAGGAGCTAGTTTGAGGGGATGTGGATGCAGAAGCATATTAAGTGCAGAAGTGATGAATTGGTGCTTCTAAAAGGCTATTTGCAAACACAAAGGAAGCTGAAGGAAGAGAGATTCCAAAGTTGGATAAGTGACAACACCATCGTTACAGGGCTGTGATAACAAAGATCCTACCCAAGTTAAAAACAACATGAGCACACAATTAGGTGGATGTACTTTTCAAAATAAAATAATATTAAAAAATAAGAGGCTGTCATTTTATTTTACCGTTTTGCTATGCAGGTTTCCAGCTCTATATTAGTGAATTTGTAGCTCTTTTTATTTATTTATTTTGGACTACTGGTTAGATGTGATACTTTTAACTTAAGGACTCAGGGATCGATCCCCGGGCATGTATGTGAGACCATAGTGCCAACAACACTCAACCATTCGGAAGCCCCTTATTATCATCTTAACCCTCTCTCTATAAGATAAGACTGCAACTTAGCATCTCTTGTTGAACAGGTGATGTTCCCGTCTTATCAGCTCCAGTGTGAATTTCCCAACCTTAGCATTTATTTTACCTTTCATCGACAATATTCCCCAATGGTTTCACCTATGATGGCATATTCCGGGAAAAAATGAACGGCATTTCAAGTAAAGATGGTAAGAGCTGAAGAACTTGTTATAAAAAAATCTATAAATCCGGTGTGGGTCTCATTTTCCTTTGTTGGGCTTTCATGATGTTTTTTTTTTTAAAGAACCATACCTTTAAAAAAAGCGAGAATTTTCTTAATTTCTTGTCTAAAAAGGAAAGAAAATCTCCCTTTTAACGCTTCGAGAGTCCCAAATAATATAGAATCTAACACTATGAAACAATGGTGGAAAATATACAGTTTAATATAGTATAGAGTTTTTGACCATTACCATCAAGAATGATAGTTATTATCATGAAAGGGAAAACATGTAATAACATTAACAGCCACACTTTAAACCCATAGTCAGTTTAGCGCTCTCTAAGTTAAATCTTGAGCTTAAAATGATTTTACACAAATTATTATCATATCTCAAAAGAAAAAGAAGTTATTGCACCTCTAAAAATTTGAGTTTTAAACCATTTTGGATCACCATCACCATGGCCTAAACTCAACTATTTAAGAGCTTTATGTGTTCTATGTTTTTGCTCAACCCTATTTGAGACCCTGTTCTCCTTACCTTCACAGTTTAATATGCCTTTCCTCACTACTTCATTGGTCTCAATAGAACTGGAATAAACTTACACGAGTTTCCTTTTCTTCAGATACCAGTCGTAAGCCCTTCTGATTCAAGAGGAGATCTCCATCCTGGAATGTGCCACTTGCAGTCCTGAAAGTCCAAAAAAACCATAATTACCACAATCATGATAGAAGTTGATGAAATCTCCGAACAGATTTTGATTCATATAAACTAATACAATCTATTCAACAATTACTAAGAAATTTTTTTGTAAGAACAGTGATCAAACAGGTCAGCCGGATCAGAGAAACTTTATTTGTATGTGAGATATAGGAAAAGGAAAATAATAAAACACAAATTTTTATGTGAGAACATCTAAGTGTTACATTGATAGAAAGAGGGGGAAATAGGTGGGAATTGCTTACAGGAAGTTTGTGATAGGTGTTTCTTGAGCGGGAACAGAAAGCTTGAGCTGCTTCAATGGCTTTGTGCTCTTCATGCCCCTCATGATAGCCTTTTCTTCAGTAGGAATGAATCTCACTTTCTGTTTTCCATCAAAAAAATTTAAAAGTATGCAGAATTGCCCTCATGATTTATCAAGAACTAAACTGGCACAAATCAGAGGAAGCCATTTCATGGATGGGCAGGTGGATTACCCTTCTCTTCTCTTTTCTTTTTTCCTCTCCTTTTTCACTTACTTCTTACTCTCTCGCCTACCAGGAAAAGGAAAAATAATCAGAAGAACTAATAAAATTGCACAGAGAAACGTTAACAAGGGAAACCAATCAAATTCTACCGGGAAATTTTTCAGCATCCATCAAATCTCTCCCATTTCCCCTACACATTCCCGAAAAAGAAAAGAAAAAAAAATCAACATAAAGTCATGATTGTGGCCACAGTATCTACCTCATTCAATATGTGAGAGGCCCATCTTTGTATGATCAAACCTGCACACATCACAACAACCCCTCCATACAGGAAATAGCCCAAGTTTCACTCCAAACCATGTTCCACACGCCATTAGATTAATCATGTGTAGAAAAGTAGATTCCGATAAATTTTGCACATGATCATTCCAACAGTGCATATCACTGCAATCAGAGTAAAATTCATGCTTGTGCCTACATATAGGGAGACATGTGAATTGCGTGATTTGGATCAAACAAAGGCAGGACCGCATATGTTAAGTCAGGTGTTAGCTACAGTCATCACCAAACCGACAGGCAACACAAGATCATTTCCCTGGAAATCTGCAAACCATATCAAAATTTCACCAAATGCAAATTCCCATAGACAAATCATCAGGCGGTAAAAATGATGGCGCCAATGTTTATGGTTGGACCGACATGATGAAAACTCCAAAACATCAGTTCTGTATCCTTATCAGGTTGGTCCCTTGACAAAGTGCCAGAATTTTATCTGGGTAGAGGTTGCAATTTGCTAAACCCAACACACACACACAGAGACCATCTCTGATCTCCCAATCATAAGCAAAACCCAAACCCTGTCAAGAGCTTTTCTGGTTCACCCAATCCAAGGAAAATGCAATCAAATCCACTCACAAAAAAATTGCAAACCCCATCAAAATCCCACCAAATAGAAATTCCCTCACATGGACAAATCATCAGGTGCTCACGATTTAATGCCCCAGTCCCAACAGTAGGACCCAACAGATGTAAACCCAAAACCCCAAAACATCAGTTCGGTGTCCTTTGCAGAAAATTGTATCTGTGCATAGGTTGTAATTCTCTAAATCCACGAAAAAGCAAACACACACAAAAAAAAAAAAAAAAAAAAAAAAAAACAAAACCCAATCACAGCCTTCCTATTTGACGAAAACCCAAAATCTATCAGGACAGGTTCTGATCTACTTAATCCAGCAACCAAAAAACAACATCAAAAAAGCTGAAAAAAACCTGAAGAAACTGCAACGAAATGGCTATTCCCGTACCAAGCTCCCCGTCGTAGAGAAAACCCAAATCAGTTTTTCTCGATCCGGTTGCAGTAGGAAGAGAGAAACGGAGATTTTTCAAGATGGAGACGCCGCAGAGATTGGAAATGAGAAAAGTCGTATGTTTACTCCGCGAGACTTAGTAGTAGCAGTCGAAGAAGACAAGTGGGGTTATCGTACTCGGCCGAGGAAAGCGTTTGTAAAAGCTTTTACACGATCGAGCAAAAGCCTTCGCTTTTTAACCTTTTTAGCGGGACTAGTTTGAATTTTTTTAAATCGACCGTTGGATCTTCTTCCTCATGGTAGATGCTGCCGACAGTGTCGTCTGTTTTTTTTTTTTTTAATTTCCGGTAGGAAGGTTTCGGCTCGACTAATCCCTCCGAATTCAAAAGGAAGTCGGGCAAATTTACTTATAGCACTAATGTGGTAGTATAGTTTCGTACTTACAAAAACTACCGACATTGTCACTGAATGAGATTAACGTATTATTTGAAATGTAATAATTGTTAATAGGGTGTTTACAAAATTTTAGGATTTTTTTTAAGGGCAATCGCTACGAAAATATAAAAGTATTAAAATTACATTAAAGAAATTTGAAGTGCTAAAAGGTAACTATATTTATAAGATACATCATAAAAATATTACAAAAATATGTTGGTGGTAATTAGCAAGTGGATGAAAATATTTACTGATATCGATATGTATTGGCCGCTATATACCGTTATTATTCTATATAGTTTTGATAATTTAATGCAATTCAACATCCGTCTCAGTCAATTAGAATATCAGCCAATACTCTGAAAATGGTTGGAGTTGTTGTATGTCACTCTCTTCTTTCTCCAGCACGCTGTACATTGGGTAAGTATTTACCACCTTTGGGCTCCACAGTGGGGCCCACCTATAGAAAATATAATCCGCTAAAAAATTGGCTCTCTCTTGTATGGGCCTGGAAAAGTTTGGTCGTAATAAGAGTTTGTTGTCCTACTATCAGACTGATTAGTCAATCAATTTTATAAAAGAAAATATGCCTTTACTCTTAATGACTACTTACAAAACATGTTTGCAGAATATTAATAAAAAATCAAGTGTGGTCAAGTCAATCCAACAATGGGCTTAGCATTAATGAAGTGCTTATAACCATGTAACATGACCAATTCAACTGTGGGGCCCGCTCCAATTGGAGTCAAGTTTTTTTTTTTTTTTTTTTACAAAGCTAATATAAGAGGTCATAGTTACTATTAATTATCAATAATGAAGTGCTTATAACCCTGCAACATGACCAATTCAACTGTGGGGCCCGCTCCGATTGGAGTCAAGTTTTTTTACAAAGCTAATATAAGAGGTCATAGTTACTATTAATTATCAATAGCTTATATTATCAAAGCTAATATAAGCTAATATAAGTGCTTATAACCATGCAACATGACCAATTCAACTGCATTTGATTATACTCCAAATCACAGTCATGCTTCTGACATTGTTGCAAAATGAATGTTTATCTGTACTGTTGAGGATTTTCTCCCCCTTCTTTTCTTTTTTTAATATGGAGATCACAAATTAATAGAACAGTGTTTTCTTTCAACATGTTCACACTAAATCAATACCTGCGACATGGTTTACAATGATTTAGGTCAGAGGGAAGGAAAACACTAAAGAACTTAATCGGCGGCGCCGAATTTCACCAGACACAAACAGAACAAATATCTGTATCTTGCGCACAGAATAGATCACTTGCAATTTGAGTACATTCATACACACCCTTCAGCCTTTGTTCACAAACAACAGCCTGGTGCACAATGTTGAGAAACCAAATGTTGAAGACAAGCTTACAATTAACTAAACATGTAATATAAAGGAAGAGGATGCAGATGGGAGCTGCCACAAATTTTTGAAACTTTCACAACATAGACATAGAAAGATGTGTGTTCAGAGGTTGCTGCTGGGTATAGGAACTGTGATTACAACATTTCTCTTCCTAGTAAATACAGTCTCAGCTCTGCCATGATAAGAGAAAAACTACAGTGTTTGTCGCCTTTATTCCTCTTAGGCTGTCAGTGACACTGTCCTTGTACATGTTGCACGCCCATGCAAGATCAAATTTGTTAATCCTGAGGTACACGCAGAGGTGTAACACTAGCCAAAACTGCACTAATTAGGCAATCCCATGTTTAACAAACTCCTATGTAATGCTCCCCACCCCCAACTTTTCCCTCCTCTTGGTGGTAACAGAATACCTCTCTTCGCCAATGAAAATGAATCCCAGATACTTTACAGTCCCTTGCAGAACTCCACACCCTTGACTCCTCACAGATTCACCCTTTTGATAAAAGCCCATTTCCTAGGAATTCAGTAGGAACTTGCCAAACCTGCCCTTACCATCAGATTTGGAGGATTTATTTATTTTATTTTTTTTCCAGAAAAGAAGATTCCTTTTAGAACCTTTATTGACTCATCTCATTTTTCTTTTAACCATCCATTTTCTTCAAAGCTCACTAACGGAATGGTTAGGACTTTTAGGTTTCATTTCTGGTTATGGCCCATCCAAGGTAAGGTGTATCCGATGGTCAATTTGAAATTGTACACGTGCCATTTGCGAGAATGTAGTCACTGGAATGATAAAAATAAAGTGAAGAACACCAGTCTCGTCCCTAGTAAAAGGAAAAACAAAGAAACCAGCATCTTACTATGAGGCCCACCTCTCTAATAACAATGAAAAACTGAGGTTTGGCCATTTGGCTGGCTATTGCCTGCCTGCCCCATCTGAACTCCCTTGAACATTGGCTCGCCTCTTTTCCCGCCAGTTCTCTCCCCACATCTTGGCCTCTGCAACTGCACGCTCTCGATCCAAATTCCGGATCAAGATCCTAGCAGTCTCCCTTGGAGAGTCTTCTTTCTCAGAACCATCCAATTTACGTCCAGACTCTCCACCTTCTTCATTCCTTGCTACTCTACCACCTCTCTCCTCTTGTCCATCAATTCCGCCACCTCTGCTTCTTTTATCATCTTTCTCTCCAATGACTTGATGTTATGCGCAGGTGCTGCATTGGTATTGTATGATTGGGATGCTAAGTATGATAGAGCAGTCACCACATCCCCAATGAGAGGTCGAGCGGCTGCCTGTTCCTGGATACACATTGATGCAATGGCAAGGGCCTGGTAGAGTCCACGCATAGGGTACTGACCTTGAAGCTGTGGATCAGCTAATCTTGGAAGCTTCCGTCGATCATTGAACATGGGGCGTGCCTATAAATACAAGAAATGAATATGACACTCAATACTTTCAAATTTTCAAATACCCTGAAAGCATCTTGGTGACTGAAAAATAGACACATGCGGATAATAAATGAAAGATCACATTTCCCCAACATAGTTGGCATAAGGCTCTGATGATGATGATGACAATGATGACGAAATGAAAGATCACATTTTGATGCAACAAGAATCTTAAATAGCTTCAATATTTTGGTGGAATGAATAGTTATTAATTTCATTATGCTTTTGGGAGTGACTTGGAAATTGAAAACCATATTTAGTAGTCATGGGAGTGCTTTTCTATCGATCCTGCACCAACTAATGATAAGAAATGAAAGATTCACTAGAAAAGTGAAAATATCTGCAGCTCAGTCACCAAGTTTAAAAGATCTTAAAAAGAGAATATTTTTGTTTTTCTTAGACTTAATCTTTTGTCACATGACTGAATCAAAATTGTTCTTTGAATTTTCCACACAAGTAAATTTCAAAACTAACAACTAGACAGGTCTACAATGCTGGTTTGTTGATCGTCCACAACCCAAACTTAGAGGCAACTCATTCCCTAATTCACATGGCGTATAGGATGAAAGATTTTAAATTTTGTCCATCACAAACACATCATGGAGTCCCATTATATAAAAAGACAGTACTGCCTCAACTCAGCCGAGTCAGCCAGCACAGACAATTTCAGTACCAGAAACATGTAGGTTTGTTCGAAGCCTTTGTTTTTTTTTTTTTTTTTCCTCTCCTTTTTCTTGAAGGCTTTGGGAAGGTGCTAAGGAACAAAGAAGCTAACCTGGAGGAATTTTTTAAGGATAAGAACAACAGTGGAGAAATCTTAGACAAAGCTACGGTTTTTAGAAAAGGGGGTTTGGGGATTTCTTCAAAGAGGCACATATATGTAAATGTAAAAAAATCTTAGAATGATAACAATATGATGGAAAATTAGATAGATTCATGGGTTTAAACTTTGATTCATGGACATATTATGTATTTAATGGTTTTTTTAAATACAATACTGCAATTTTCAATTCTGGAATTCTATCTATTTCAAATGTTTATGATGCATTTAGTGTTATACGCAATATTAGCCACATAAACACATTAGTCTATATGGAAGTTGATCCATAGACCTTTTTTGTGTACATCCATGATCATTATTATGTTTTTACTTTAACGATTTAAAAATATTATTTAGTTAAATAAAAAACTGTTGTTAATTTATTTAAAATCTTTGATGTAAACAATTATGAAAAGATTCTTAGCTCCATGAATATTTGGTAACATTTCCATTGCCATAGTTCTTTTTTTGTTTAAACTCTTCAACACTGGATGTTTTAATGTTTGCTATGCTAAATGAATGTGATGAAGGATAATTGATATCTAACTATCAAACTATGTGTATCTAATGGTAGTTTTTTTTTATATAAGCCATGATTCCAGCACTTCATTTAGTATTTAAGTGCTACCATGTAATGTATACCCATGTTCAATTTATGGCATATCGGTACTCATTAAGTGATTCTTTGATTACCCACGCAAAGTGAAGAGTAGTGCATCAGCAAAACAACTAGAAATGTTTGTAGTTAATGAAAAAAACGATTAAAGAATCACATTTTCACAAATTTCTTTTTCATTTTGTACTTCTTATTTTTCCTCATTTGATTCTTTCTTGCAGGCGTACTTGTTTTATGGACCTACATGGACCATCATGGATGGCCCAGATATGGGATGGATACTGTAGGGACACAGATTCTATGCAAAAAAATGAAGTGTTGGATAGAATACAATGCGATACATTGCCTAGTTTGAAGTATCCAGGTGTCAAGGCTCTGACTTGTCTTGGTCCCAATCAGCACAAAAGATCAGATTGGAAATTTTTTCACTGCATGGATGTCAATCTCACCATGGGAATTACTGAGGACAAAGTACAACCAGAAAATCACTTCAACCATTCAATGGTCACCATTAGGGTGGTTAGGATGGCTAAACCAGTACGATTTTCAGCTTGTGCTCCATCCACAGTAGTCAGGATAATCTGCTCAATTCTCCACTCCATTTGACTGTCTGAATTAGTTGGCTGGAGGTCATGTATAAGTAGCATAAAAAAATATAAGATTATGTGAAACATTAAAAAAAAAAAAAAATAATAATAATAAGATTATGCGATTAATTAACCATAAGGTAGACAAATCCTTATTTGGTTCCTACCAATTTTTGGAATGAAGAAAGCTCTTTCCTAATTTTGTGGATTATGCTTGGTATAAAAGTCCTGAAGTTTTCTGGCTCACAAAATAGTGAGTAAAACTTAACTAATCGGTTCTAAATTTTGAGCAAGTAACGGACACCCAAAACCAGGCTGCAAAAGAAACAATAAATTTCAGTCGACTGCACAAATTAGATAAGATCGATTACCCATGTGATCAGGTTTTGTTCTCCATGAGGCCTACTGCTATCAATTGCTTTCCGTCCTGTAATCAGCTCCAGAAAGACTACCCCAAAACTGTAGACATCAGACTTCACTGTCAGCTGTCCTGTCATAGCATACTCAGGAGCACAATAACCATAAGTTCCCATGACCCTGGTTGAGACATGCGACTTATCTCCAACTGGGCCAAGCTTTGCAAGTCCAAAATCAGATAGCTTTGGATGAAAACCTTCAGCGAGTAATATGTTTGATGATTTGAAATCCCTATAAATAACAGGAGGATTTGCTTTATCATGCAGGTATTCTAAACCTTTGGCTGCACCAGCTGCAATTTTCATCCTTGTACTCCAATCTAGCGGTTCCTTGTCAGGAGGAAGATCTGTACAAGGATTATTTGGTCATTGAAGGGGCTATTTGCTACCAGAGAGAGAGCTAAGTGATAATGCAACAGTGTTCTTGAAAATATCACTGATTTAAAACTTAGCAATCAAGAACATGTAACTGTTGAGTGAGTGTGCATGCAATTAATTTGTGAAGTTTCATGAAATGAAAAGTTCATTGTGTCTATAGGTTGAGCCCATTCACACATGGGCACACTTCCCAATGTTATTCGCGTGATCCAAATCATCCAAAAATGTGCCTAGCTAAAACAAGCGAGTGGTTCTACTATCAGGTTGGTCAGAGATGCACACGACACATGGATGGTGGAAAGAGATCTCCACAGAAACACTCAAAGTTTATATGTTTTTCACCTGATGAGTGGACCTATCTTATTTTCAGCAAAGGTAACTTATAGGTGGAATCCACCTGCTGCATGGCTTGGACATAGACTGGTAGAAGTCACCTGTTCCATACATAAATGTCTGCATGTCGAGCCACATGTAAACACATGTATTTGCCAGTAAATCTTGTCAAATTTAACACAACGTTTTAAACGTCGAGGCATGTGGTGAGGCATTTCAAAGTTCCAATTGCCCAAAGTGTGGAGCATAAGCCTGAAATCTTAGAGCATAAAGCACGCCTTTAATAAATAGATAATAGAGGATTTTAGCTAAAAATGAACCGTGTTTGTCCGTTGCACGAAATAGTGAAAACTATTTCCTTCTGCACAAATGTAGGCATGGTTTCGTTTTTTTTTTTTTTTTTTTTTTTTTTACTTGGGACCGATGATGCTAGCGTTTCTCGATTTAAAATGAAGCGACGCTCTTCGTAAACTGTTGGCGTATGGGTGTATGTCTCAGTATCATGGTTGGGATTCGGGATTCGCCAAAGGGTTGAAGAGTTGCAAAAACGATGAAGAGTTGCAAAAAACTAGTTTTCTACTGTGGAAAAGTTGCAAAAACAAGTTTTCCACTGTTTTCGTAGGGAGCTTCATCAACGGCTTTCTCATCTTAGTGATCGAGATGGTGACCACCAAAGACAATGGAGAGAGCTGGTTTTCAAACAATCTCAACCGGGCCAATTTTGATTACTTCTACTGGCTAGTTCCAGGACTCAGCACCATCAAACTGGGCCTCTTTTTGTATTTTTCCAAATCTCACATCTATAAGAACCAGAGGAGAAATGTCCTCTCTATGTGAGGGGGACAAATGTTGGCGACGATTGCATCGCCATGTGGTGATCTGAACCATTCATGTGGTCGGTCACATGCAAAAGCATATCCCATTTATGGAAGATATTTAGTTTCAACATCCATAGTCAAGCTATGCAGATGTGTATAAATGACCGCCTGATGTTGATCACCCTTTTTAGTGTCTATAGCATGGACCGTGTATTTCTCTCATCATTGGAATCTTGTACAGATGACCTACCACATTCTGTTGCTAGATGACTTATGACTTGCAAAAACAAGTTTTCCACTGTTATTATAGGTGGAAAAGTTTCAAAAACAAGTTTTCCACTGTTAGCATAGGCGGAAAAGTTGCAATCACAAGTTTTCCACTTCTCATATAGGCGGAAAAGCTGCAAGTAGAGAAGGAATGAGGGAAAACGGATGAAGAAAAGTTGAATTCGGGGAGCGAAGAGGGATGCTATTTTGGGCAACGCTATTGTCCCTTGTGAAAAAAAAAGAAAAAAAAAAGAAAAAAGTTGAACGATCTCATGTAGCGCAAAATAGTTTTCACTATTTCGTGCAACGGCCAAATACCGTTCATTTTTTGGTAAAATCCTCTAGATAATACATTAGAAAATAATATATATTAATAAATAGAAAACATGATCAGTTTGGTTCTTTTAAGCCTTTTAATGAGTTAGCAATGGTTGAATTAAGTTAAACCTAACTACACCAGTCTTAATTCTTTTAGAAGAAAGACTTTCAAGTTTTTAAAATTACAAACTTCACCACCCTTTTTCTTGAAAATAGATGTGCTAATAGTGCATGTCCCCTTATGGAGGGTGACTGAAGTGGGTGCTTCTGTTGCAAAGTCTCACATCCCACATCACCTAAGTAATAGGTTTGACATGTCTTCGTATACCAGTTTGGGCCTTCCACCTATCAGCTTAAGCTTTTGGGTTGGTACATGGCATCTTACATGGTATCATAGTGGGTTCTGATCCCGTTGTTCTTGTGTAGCAAACGTGGCCGTCGTTCTTGTGTAGCCCACGTGGCAGGCCTGTTCATGAAATATATTGGGCCTACATGTGAGGGGGGGTGTTGGAAAGTACAACATCCCACATCCTTAAGTAATAGGTTTGACATGTCTTCATATACCTGTTTGGGCCTTTCACCTATCAGCTTAAGCTTTTGGGTTGGTACATGGCATTTTACAGCCTCAACATCAAATACTAGGAAGCCCAACCTTGAGGCAAGCCTCAAGGCGTATGCCCTAAATGTGTTTAAAAGAGTGGGTGCATTATTCAACGCCCCCACACTCTAACACACACCATGGCAGCCCCCCCAAAAAAGTGTGAACCTAATATCTACACTTTCATATTCTACTAGGTCAACTTATACAACAGTTGATGTGGGTAAAAATTCATTTTGGAGATAAACTAATAGCATCACATTTTTGTTGATTAGGCTTTCCAAGAATTTCATTTCATATGAATGGAAAAGAAAGCCATATTGCAAGCATCTAACAGAAAAAACACACAAAAATGGAATTGTAAAGCATAGCAAAAAATCCATGTCAGTAAAACAAAGTGACAGGTATGGTTTAAAAGTTATGTTAAGCATCACACTTGGCATCACAAAATCCAAATAACAATTGGACGACAGAACTTAAAAGGGAAAAGAAAAATATTCTGTTTGCTGAAATTTGAGTGAGAAAGACATGCGATGGACTCATGTTCAAAACCAGTTCTTGAATTGTTTAAAGAATTTAAAAGTTTCTACTTTATGTTTACTAATAGCTCTTTGTTTTGACCTGTCCATTAGGCTGGCTTGGCACATGATCTGAAAGCCCATTCCAGGGCAGCATCTCTTGGACTGCACGAAACTTTTCATCCTCAACATGTAGGACCCACAACATTTTGCAAAACATGAAAATGTGCAAAGAACTGTCTACCACTCTACAATAAGTTTCCTCCAATCCATGTACTGAATGTTGTCAAAAATTAAAAGCAGAAACAGGATGGGTGATCTAGTCTGATTGAATATTTTAGGCACATTCAAAGTAATGTAATGATGCTGCTAAAAGTAACATGAGAGAGAAAATGAACATTAGAATAGATGAGTACAAAGAAATGCACATGCATTGAAAAGGAAAAATGGAGCACAAGTGTGTGCATGCTTTATGGACAATTGTTCTATTCAGAAGTTACAACTTACAACCATTCCGATGATAAGTTACTAAGAATCCAAAGGAGAGTTTGGATTGGAAGAAAGAAGTGGGAAATGATGGTGGAAAAGTTTTCACATAGCTCAAATTTAAATATTGTGAAAATTAAACCCTCAACCCACCACCGTTTCCACCATCCCACATACCACAACTTTCCCTTCTTCCTAACATCTAGATGACTGTTAACTAATGCAGCCCATGATACTGATCAAAATCCATGGCTTGACTCCAGCCCAGAAGCACTGAAGGCTTGGTCGCCAACCCAAATGGGTTCGTGTGAAAAGAGTCAGGTGATACCCAAGAGATCTTTATTGTTGTCTGAGTCCAGCTAGGCAGCTAGTGAGAGTGGAGGATGACCTTAAGATGTATCAAACTGAAAGACCTAACCCCACAATCTCTGGTCCTTTTCTGGGCAATTGATGTACTCTCTTCTTAACCGTCTCTTTATAGGGCATAAACCAACGGTTAAGATCTTCTGAAAATGGGAGGTTTGGGATATCCCCAATCCACTGTGGGGTGCATCAAAACAGTCTAGGGGAAAAAAATTATGGGCTAAAACCATTTAAATGGGGTTGCAAATTGTGCATTTTCTGTGGAACATATAATTTCTCTTGGCTACAAGTTCAACTGATGAAATTAACGGAAAAAACAAACGATGGAAGATGCCTGTTCCTCCTGTGGTTGAATAAAGCAAGCAATGCCATAAATCCAATTCATAGTTTCTATGTATGCTTGCATGCATGCACATTCACATTCCACAATAAAGCTCTTGAGAGCTAATATTGTAACTCAAATTCCAGAAATCTATCTGTATTTTAGAGCTAAGATAACGTATAATGAGGCAACAAGGTTATCATCCAACGAGAAACATTTGAAAGAGGCTCCACGATTCTTTTTTCCTTTTTTTCTTCTAAGTTTTGATCCAACAAAACATGAATGTTCCACTGATCACAAGTCTAACATAGTTCAATCAACGTAAATTTTGAAGCACAGTCCGTCCACTCAATAGCCACCAGATTAGTGATCCGAATTGAACTCTCTTGGGCCTTAGCAAAAAAATACATAAGAATCATAAAAGCATGAACATTGAAGAGTGAAACAAGCACGGATAGTGTACTTCTTCTAAATTGTTTACTTCTTGCATGGCAAACACCCACGCCCTCCCACCCCAACACATGCACGCACGCACGCACGCACACACGCACACAAAGAAGTTTCTAAAAAACGGCCACACACATAAATAAGTTGCTGAAAAAAGGCCTCTCAAAGCATCTTTCATGTCATAGGAAAAACCAAACAACCAATAATAAAAACACAGGGAGATACCATTGCAGTCTTACCATGTAGATGATCTTCCAATGATCCCAAGGGTAAAAACTCATAGACAAGAAGACGCTGGTCCCCATCAGCACAGTAACCAATCAAATTGACAAGATTAGGGTGATGCAAAAGGCTGAGCATGAGAACCTCCACAAGGAACTCCCTGTTCCCTTGGAGCCCATCTCTATCCAGTTGTTTAACAGCAACAACCTGCTTAAACAAGCAAACATTTCCATCTCCTAAGTACAATAATTCTTAAATCATTCTCAGCAAATACTCGAAAGAGAAGCCTCAAATCCTATGCCAATTGATGAGAAATGCAGAGGCAATATTTACAAATTTAAATTGTTTATTGCATTTATGTCGAAACATAAACATGTAAGATTGAACCAAAATGAGATTGAGAGAGAAAAAAAAATTAACAATGACTTCTATGGTTCTACCTGCCCGGTGCTCTCTAGGCGCCCTTTGTAAACACGCCCAAATCCACCCTCCCCTAAAAGACACTCAGGTCTAAAGTTTCTCGTTGCAGCTGCAAGCTCCCGAAAGGTGAAGGTCTGTGCAGCAATACTAAGATCAGGCACATCTTTCCGGTCCGATAATTCCTTTCTTGACCCTATTACACTTCTCATTCTCTGTCTATCAGCTCCTGGAAATCCATCAAACAACCAAACAATGATCCAAAAATACCCCAGAACACTGAACCACATGCAAATGTATCAAACCATAAAGATCCTGAATTCAATAACTGGTTATAATGGTAAAAAGAACTTCACATAGTTACCTAGTTCGCTCACAAAGCCTTCTAACTGTGAATAGTTCATTTCAAAAAACTCAAAGTTCAATTTGTAAACTATTAGTCAGCTAATCTCACATAATTCTCCAAGACAGTCCTAATCTCACATAATTCTCCAAGACAGTCCTATAAATCCATGTAGCGGTGACTACCTAAAAATTCAAACCACTCAAAAGAACTGCATCCAATGTATTAAAACTAAACCATATGTAACACTAATCAGAATTGGCCTTGCCTAAAGATTGATCACCACTCACCAGTGAAACATGAAATTTTACTGTGGTTTTTATTTCAAACATGAGTTTTATATGTAATCAATCATGGGCCCAACTCTGCTTGCAATAAAACTCCACCGAGAGTAAATGCAAAAACAGTTAATTTGAATAGTTTAGATTCTAAATGTGGGCCTTAGTGGTGGACTTCTAGCACGGCCACAGATAAATTAGTTCATCAAGCTTGTCGAACTCAAACTCCAAATCAGAAGAACTGATAATCGAATCAAATGAACCTACTCCATCGAATCTTATGGTAAAGTTAAGTCTCAAATGCGAATTAATAGAATTGTGAACTGGGTAACTAAAATTCCCTTCTTCTGAATCAAAAGGCATAAAACTCAATTGAACTCATCATACTCATAAAAATATCCAGTAATCAGAATCCAAATCAAGTTACCGTTGTATTCACAGGTCAAAATCACAAATTCAGAAACACGAAAAAAAAAAAAAAAAAACAAACAGAAACCATGAACTCTTTAATTTAAAATCTAAAGAACTAGACCATGTTAAACTCATACACAGCACAAGAAATCCCAATTGTTACAAAGTTCATAATCGAATCACTTCTAACATACCCATCACCCAATGAATCTCAATTTCTCAACAAAACCATCTAAAACTCTTAGCATATCATTCAAACTATTAGATCAAACAATTGCACCAAACCAAAAACAACTCAACAAACTGATTTCATACAAACCACTGAAAATTAAAACAAGTACAGGAAATTTGAATAAATCAGAACTCCAATCAGAAACAATTTAACAAAAAAAAAAAAAAAAACCGAATTCGCGTAGTTGCATCTGAAAAAATCAAACCCAAATCCAGAATTCATAAAAAAACAAAACCCAACAACACAGATCAGACCAATCTCATACAAAAACAAACTACAAACAGACCCGAAGATAATCTGGAAATATGAGATTCCACCACTGGCTTCCCTTCTCTTCTATCATCTCTAACATTCTTCGCGTGCAGTTCCTCTTCCACCTTCGAATCAAAGCATGAGAAACAACCCATTTGTTCAAACAACTGAAACCCAATTCAGAAATTCCAGAAATCAAACATCACTAAATCTCCATCTTCCTTTGCTGTTTCTCAGCTGAAATCGATGCTGGGGAGACGATTTTTTTTTGGGTTTCAATCAATTTCAGATCCGATTGAATAAGGTGGTTGTAGATCAACGAGAGAAGATCGAATGGTGGCTAGAAGAATCGAATCAAATGAGGAGAAAAAGGCAGGAGAGTAGTTCGTTTCGTTCGTTACGAGTAAAAGATGAACAAAAAATAGCCGGCTAATGTTTTCAGGTAATGTACAGACACGACGTCTACATCACGACTCTGGATCCTCTGGTATGACACCTGGAGCGTTTTGTGTGGCCCACTAATTCTGTCCCATCAGATTTGGGGAAAATCAGTTGCTATGCCTTCTTTCCTAGGGCATCAAATGTACGAATAACATTTAAAATCTTCCTCTAAATGAGCTGGCTGACCCTCCAATCCATTTGAATTTTTGATAGATTGCAGTTCATATCCTAACTCTCTGATAGTGGGGTCTACTTGTTAAAAACCTAACCATCTAAAACGAATGCTTGGAATTTTCATTAATCATGTTATTAATTACATGCTCAGTTTGACTGCGAAATCAATGCCTATTAAAATTTGGGGGCATTTTTCTCTTTTTTTTTATAGAATGGAGAATATTTATTTTGAGTGTCTTAGATTTTTAATATGGGCTTTACTATAAGATTCCACTACTTAATCGAATTTCCATTTACATGCTTAATTTAATGTTGATTTTTTTTTCGATAACCCTGCGAAGGGGGATGAGACCCAATTAAGATCCTGCACGCGTGGGAAGACAACACAGTCAAGTGGGAAAGGAGCCCACACAAATGGAAAGAAGCCCCATACATGTGAAAAGAGATGGCACACCTAAGATTCAAACATTGAACAGCCAGATAAGAATTTTCATAACCATGAAATCAATACATAGTAAAACATGGGAATATCTTAGGAATATCTTAAGGAAGAGTTCATTTATTTTGAGCGAGAGTTTTACTCCTTCAAATCCCATTTTGTGAGGAGGGCTTCGTGGACCTCGTTCTATTTGTTGGGTCTAGTGGGCGACTCATGCAGGCAACGTCTGCATTACTAAAAGTAGCATCGGATGTTCTGCACGTGAAAGTTGCAGGGGATCGATCTGGAAGAATAGTGTAAAACACAGGAGTACTACACTTGTGAAAAGAGTCTAGGTAGACTCACCAGAGACACTTTTGGGTCTGTTCACTGGTACCTACTCATAAAAATCTAACCCCACAAAACAAAGTTACAAAGGTCCCCCTCTGGAATAAGCCATGCCCAATTTTCACTCTAATTGGAAAAAAGTTATTATGGTATATTGTATCTATTTTTCACTCTTAACTAATCAATATTTCATTTATTTTTAATGAGCATTTCCTAATCACATCTGGGTAAACAAAAAAAAAAAAAAAAAACCACCCCTCAAATGAAAAGTATAGTAATAGTCTTTGTAGACAATGATTTTCCAGCAGCAATATTGTGATGATGACATGATGTGGCACTAATTCAAGTTTAAACCTTTCCATTTTTATTCTCTCCTTGATTGTCATGCATTTACCTAGCAGACATTTTTAAGAAAAAATCATTGGACATTTTAATGTTTGCCTCAACATATGTATAAATTTATTGAGTTATTGTCTCCTCCCGCACAACTTATTACATGGGTTAGCTAGACCTGATCATTTAGCAAGGTAGCCTATCTTGAATGGTTGAGGTTGAAAATCCTGTAACCCTAATGGATTGACCGAGTGGTCAGGATAATGGTTCCTCTCTCTTTTGGAGCTAGAGGTCCTGGTATCAATCCCCGGTTCCCCCCTTTTCAAAACCCGAAGGTTGAGTCTACTAGTGCTGTTATCTGGGGGTCATAGGAGTTTTACCCACTTTCTCTCTGAACCCGAAGGGATTAGTCTAGCCGAAGGAATTGAAAATCCTCTGTTAGCGGAAAAAAATTGAGAAAATTTTGTACTATATTTAAGATAAAATACAATATTTATATATTGTATGAAGGTAAAGAGCACAAAATTTTAGATTGATCAGTTCCCTCTAGTTTTGTGTAAAAGTTATAGTCCCTAGCCGGGAGCATTGTTATTTATGCTTTCTTACCAGCTTTGAAAGTCCCCAAAATGTCTATAGAAATGTGGTGGGCATGTGACCAGTTTTTAAAGTGCTTAAAATTTCATTCGCATAGTCTCTTTTGTTATTATTAGTGATTAATGACATGTGTAAAGGTGAAAAGAAACCCCTCAACCATCACAAATGCACGTGAAATGATACACATTATGCCATCTTTTATGGTTGTCTCATGACTAGTTGATTTGAAACTTTGGCAGTGTATGTTGGATCACTCCTGAAGACATCCTAAGTTATGGTCCTCAATGGGATTTTCTGAGTGTCAGTCCACTCAATACCAGAATACCACTTTACTTGAAAGGGGAATGAGCAGGCTGTAAATTGATTAAATGTAGCCTTCTTGGGCTCACTTACATTCATGATGAGGGACATATTGATTAAACTTCAGCAGGGAGGGTGTAAACCTCTTTTGCATGCATTCTTTAATAAATAAACTATAATGGGAGATGCTCTTGTGAGATATATCTCTCATCTTACTATAAGAGATATGGCGTGGACCCTCACAATTAAGTTTATTCTATAGTTGGCCCTGAATACATAGCAGCTGAAAATGCTTTTTCCATTGAGTGTTTATGCATAAAATATACCTCTACATGATGTCTTGATGCAAGTTACTCATTAGACTTCGAGCCAAAATAATTGTTTATTTTTTACACATGAGATATGTAAAACAAATTTACAAAAGTAAGTTTACCATATGTGAAATATATATATATATATATATATATATTGAACATATTACAACATTTGATTGAAAAATACAATTTTCATACTACTTTCATGTGATATTCATTTCATTACATTTGCTCTAATTAGATATATAGTCATACAAAAATTAAGAAGTGGATGTTTAGGGCCAGCAAAGGTAGAGTAACGAAAGTCTTTTCTCGAATTCTATACAATTTAGCAGTGTTTAAGAGCCCAAAACTTTTTCAAAATGAAAATAGTGAATTTCTAGCATAATGAACTCTTCAAATTATGAATTAGGAGCCTACAAGAGTGCAAAAAACCAGAAAAACGAGATGAGGTTATATTTTGTATTCTTTTCTTAGTAACATATTTCTCATAATCTGTAAGAATCTAAGGTATGCAATTTCGTACCTTAGTTTGATTTATTTGTTATATAAGCATATTGAGCAGTGTAGAGAACTTTTGAAAAAAAAAATTGGAATAAGGTTATATATTTTTAACATGTTTCTGAAAATTTGCAAGGACCTAATATAAGAGAGTTCACACATCCTCCATGAATAGTTCAGATCATGAATTAGGGTCTCCTGCAATATGACGTATATAAAAAGAAAAAAGAAATTGAACTAGTTACATTTTTCACGTTAAAAGGGTAGCACGACTTGAACTCCCCGCAAATTTGACAGAACACTTACCAATGCTAACTTTGTGCTTTTTCTAGGTGTGTAATCAAAATGTAACACTTGCATATATAAATCATTTTATTGAGGTGTGAGAATTCTTGTACGAAAGTGAACCCATTTGCATACTATTTTCACACATGTGATTTTTTTTTTAACCCAGACAAGGAGGGTCGGATCCAAGAGAAAGCCAGCACACACACGAGAAGACAACCCACTTATGTCCTGCATATAAGTTAATAGGTGGTGTACCCAGGATTCGAACCCTAGGCACCCAGGTGAGAAATATCGCTCCTTACCATTCGGATAAAGAGTCATTCTCAAGATGTAACCTATCCATCATCCTCTTCCACTGCTTTTTTAATTAACTATTTCTCGAAGGTTGTGCATCACGCGTGTAAAAGGGTCTTTGGTTCAAGAAGCTCCACCCATCCAAAAAGGTTTGTTTGAATCAATTGATTCTTATGCATTCCAATTCTTATGTACCTTTATTGAAAACACATTATTACACTGATTTATTTTTTAAACCTAATAAACATATTTTACACTTTCACAGCCCAACCGATAAAAAAAAAATGAAGAATAAAAAAGTAACTGCTACATGTTGCTTATAGCATTGCATTGTCGATCATAAGTCAAAATAAAGGAGGATGGTTGATATCTTAATGAAAACCACTGCAAGATAAAAACAAATCATATCCTCTTTATGCCATGGGTCGAGCACCGACTCACAAGGGTAGGATAAGGGCTTACATAGTTTTGAGCTACACACGGCTTGACCTTACCCTTAGACCAACCTACTCTTCTTAAAATATATATAAATATATATATATATATATATATATATATATATATTACTTTAAATGTAACGTCCCACCCAAATTTACCTGTCATGTTATAAAGAAAAAGACAACAAGTTATAGTTAATCTAAATTACTAAGGAAACTCTGTGTTGAGATAAGGATGCCGACACAATCTTCTTAATATAAACTACTTATAATAGAAACCCAATCTTTAAAAATCCCAATTGTTCAAAGAATCCTCATGCTACTCACCACAATGGCGACAGAATGAGGGAATAAAGTTTTGCATTTGAACATATCTTGATCACAGTAGTTGTGGTCTTCAATTGTAAGTCTGCATCATCATATTGCAGCAACATTTTTTTAAACATTTGTAAATGGCTAACCAGCTTGATTAAAAACACTAATATTTATCACTATATCCGGAGAAGATTTTCACCTACAAGCATCATACTACATATTATTCTTAAGTGGTCCGGCTGGGTGACCCACTTAGATAGATGCCTATAAGTGAAGGTAGAATAGATGAAAAGGTCTCCTCATGGGTAATGTCAAGCCAAAAAGTCAACACCGTGAGACCACCATAGCCCTTGATTTTACAAGCTTAAAATTTAATAATCTTTTAACTATAGGTTTTGTTGAGATTTAATCCAGCAGTGAGTAAACATTTGATGAGCGTAAACTTAAACCTAAGGCGAAATAAGACGAGACAAGAGCGTAAAACAACAATGATTGTAGGTGGACTTAAGCGGGTGACATAGAGCTAGTTGAACTGCATGTAATCTACTTTTAAAAGGAAAAAAACCACACCAAATTTAACAATATGATAATTTGCACCTCCTCTATGTTTGAAGAGAGAAAAAGAATAATCCAAAAGGGGGAAAAGCATAGAACCATAACATGTTGCATTGGACAACATGTGAGAAATAGGCGAATTTGAGGATTCTTCACTTTCGTAACGGGACTTTTCTTACTGAGAATATTTTAAATCATGTTCCATAACAATTTAGACCCCTCGTATCTGAGGATTATATATCCTCTCATTTTCAGAATTTTTTCTTCTTATGGGAGAGGTTGGACTTCAAATTCCTATCAAATGAGAATTACGGATAGTTCAAGTCCATGAAGATCTACAATTATCTAACGTGAGTTTTTTTTTTTATATAATTTTATATTTTAAAATGCATAAATCATTTCTTTAAAAGGATTGGTCTTAAAAGACCTGAACCGAATCTTTGAAATTGCATGAACCAAGCTACAATATTGATTTGACCGAACATATCCTTTCAAACCATCATACAAGTTGCACAAGGCAAGAGCGAAGGGTCCAGATTGTACCACGTGGCATCTTGTCGTGGCAGGATAACTTCCCTCACTTATTCCAAGGATTATCGTTGGTTGAAGTGGAGAGGATTCTCCAACCGGAATTTTGTCGCTGGGCACTTCCCCTATTTGAATGGAGTTGACTCACATTGAAAATTAGGTGGGCTCGTTCCTATCTTGACCCTTTTGTTTTAAAGGGTGGTGATAGATCTAGTGTGGCTGTTATTAGGGATGTAAATGGGTATTTGATTTTTTGGATCTAAATTTTTTCTAAAATAGAGCTTCCATGTCTATCTAAGCATCAATTGGAGTTGAAAAACAGTTCTATCTTTTCCATTCACTTCAATCAGCAATAGTGAAGGAAGGGATAGAATCCTGGAAAGGTTTAATCATTTATGAGAAATGGAAAATAAAAATCAAACCATTGTACATTTCTAGTAATTTATTTACCACATTTTTTATATTTTGGTAGGATTAGTTAGCAACAGAAAAATTAATATAATATCAGAACCAACGGTTGCAAGTTTGTATCATACAAATGGATCCTTAGATGTAGTTGAGATCTTGATTTTTAGTCTTGCATTGCTAGAGTGATGACTTGATATTTATCTTTCATCTTCCCTCGATTCGTTTTTCATTAGAGGGAGGTTTTTGTGGATATTCACCTAATTCCCCATTTTAATCATTTATATAATTTAAATTATAGGTATTCATGAAATAAACATGCCCCAAAGTTAAGTTTGGAAGAGTGCCAATTGAAGTGAGGTAAAACTTAATCGATAAACCTTAACTCTAGTTGAACTAGAAAAAAAAAATAGAAGGATTGTAATTTATATTAACCAGGTTAACATTAGTTTTAGCTAAACACACAAATGTATTAGGAAAAAACAAAAGACACACCTATAGTGTCAGTTGGGAGGGCTGGAGTCTAGCCCTTTGGTGAGGGAGGTAGACTTCGGATGAGGTGAGGGAGCCCTCGGATAAAGGAAGTAGACCTCAAACGAGGTTGGACAACATTGGATAAGGAAAGGTAAGAAGTGACAGATCTTACCATTGGGGTAAGAAAAATAAAAAACCACTTCATTCGTTGCTTGGGAGTGTGGGTGTAGAGCTAATCACACCATGTCTACGCCAATTGAGTGGAGTAAAGGTTATTTTGAAGAAATAATAAAATATAAGTGGGTTGTGATTGTATTTTATTTTTAGTTATTTGTGATGGAATCTTTTTGACTTTTTTTTTATTGAAAAGTGAAAAAAAATGTCTTTTAGTGGAGAAATGATGTTACTTTCTTTTTTTTTTTTTAAATATGTTGGAAAATCTGAATTAAAGTATTTTGGTGGAATTTCTCTTTTATAGAAATTGAAATTTCACCTTACTTAACTCTAAAGGTAGAGTTGTCAAACAAGCCCACCAAATCTTTATTCCATTTTGTACAAATTTTGGCTAAAGCAATATAATAAAGAAGATAGAGGCCACATGGGAAACAAAAAGCAAATCTTGGAGCATGTCACTTTGTTGCATTGCATTCCCTCTCAGATAGATCTCATGAAGGAGTATTCAAGTCAGATGTCCCCACAAATTTAGATCTGACATTATGGCATCCAATCTACATGTGTGGGGCCCTTATGCAATCCCTAACAGCTATTTTAATGACATTATTATTACCGACCATTATGTTGAACTATATTATTAATTTTAACAGATCAACTACCATCCTTACCAATATTTTTCTCATGGTGGGCCTCTCCCCCTCATCATGGGATGAAAATGTTGCCTCTTATCATGTGATGACAGGACCTGCATTTTAACCTTCTAACTAGGACCTGACTTTTTTTTTTTATCTTATTTCTATATGGGTTGATGGAAATGCCAGTGATTAACATGAGTAGCATCCACATTGGATTTTTTAAAATATTAACTAATGAAATTAGCTGTGCTTTATTGTATATATTTTTGTCCAGTATCAAACCCTTGAGATAGAGGTCACAATTTAGACCTAACTTGATGTTGACTTTGTAATCTTCATTTCATTTTCAATTGCATTAATTAATAAGTTTGGGGAGCAGGAGACTGAGGCCAGCATGCCACATAATCTGCCAATATAATTTAACCTACAGCTCCAACTCAATAGCTCAGTCTTAACCTAGACTGAGGCCCAAAGATGGAAAACCATGGATGTAAGGGTGAAGGATATTAAGTGAAGGTGTGAAAGGAGCCTCACTTTCATATAATTTGATTTACTGATGTAATTACAAGGTAATGAATTTCCGCCATAAAAGGAACTCTTTGATGCTTAGTTGTTCCAATAATTTTATCAACACATTGTTTATAACTATTAGGAATTCAATATTTTATAAGAGCATGTTTGGTAACAGGTGAGGAATCCATAGATCTGATAATTCTTCACTACCATTGGAATAAGGATTTCTCGCTCGGGATTTGTATAGTTGAGGATTTCACATTGATATTAGTGTGTATTAATGCATATAGTTGAGAAAAATAGAGTTGAGTGTACAAATCCACTGAAGTGAGGATTTTCAAATCTTATAAGGGGTGGTCGGATCTGAAAATCCTAACAAATAAAGATTTTTATTCGTCCAAATCCTCGGAAATTTATAATTGTAAACATGGATTTACCACAATATGAGGAAAACTGAAAATCTTTTCCTTAAAGATTTGGTTGCCAAACATGACCTAAAAGATATGGCCATATTTGACCTTAGACTGATTCATGAATTCAATTCCATCCAAATAAATAAAAAGAGCCTTTAGCAGTTGATATGGCATTTAGAGAGGAGAGTGGTATATATATTGGTCAAAGCCAAAGATTAGTTCAGTTCAAGGTTTTCTGCCTAGGTTCCAATCATTTACCAGCATATATTTTTTTTTTTCTGTTCAAGCTGGCTGCCATATATGTTCAATTGATTGTCACAATCCCATAAATAAACAACATTTTGTTCACAATTAGGCACTCATATCCCTTCAATCACCACCTATCTAGTTTGATAAATTGATGGTGCCGGATCATCCCAAATATCCTGGTATTCAAAACCCCATCCATTAATTTTGAGTCTATGCTAGATTGAAAGTTTCCCATCCCCTTTCCACCATAAATCTTGAACCCTTGAGTGTCTCCCACACACTTTATGCGAGCGCGACATGTGGACCTCTATCTTGAGGTCTACGCAAATGTCATCCTATGTGATGTTATATCCTCAAATTCTATTTCAATAGGAGTCAATCCTACCGTAATATCGAGCACGTCACTAATGATATAATTAGCACAATCTAATGCATTATACCTCTATCTTGAGGTCTACACGAATGTCATCATCCTCTGTGATGTTATATCCTCAAATTCTATTTCAATAGGAGTTAATCCCATTGTAATATCAAGCACATAACTGATGACACAATAAACACAATCTAATGCATTATTGAACATATGACCATCTCAACCTCTCTCCGAGGGAACTTTTAATTCCAACCCCTATAGTGTCTTTTACACGCCTCTTGTTTGTGGGGATGTATGAACTCCACCTTAGAACCCGCATAATGAAAATATAAAACATTCAAAATGAATGCCATTCTCTCTTAATATATTCTCAAATTTCACCTCAACTAAGTTCGGTCCCACCGCGACTAAGGTTAGAAGAATCACCGGTAATTGCATTATCTGTTATATTCGACAATCTTATAATGAGACCAACTATTATTAAAATTAAGAGGATGGCATCTCATAATGGCTCATGATGAGTGTATGCCAATTGCGATTGAGGATCCAAAAAGTACATGACATACATCTTGAACCATTCAGATTAACATTATATGGACCCCACGGTATAGTTAGATACAAGCCTTTAAAATATTCACGTCTCTCTCCCAGCAAGCAAGAAAGAAAAAGAAAACGACTCATAATATCCTTTCTCTCTCTCTCTCTGTCACACTCTCCGTGAAGCAGCAGCTGTCATCCTCCAACAGTCTGAAAGCAAAACCCGAAACCCTAAAACCCACGTCCGATCCGACACGCTTATATCCCATTCCGTAACGGGAATGAGGCATGTCGGATCTCGCAGAAATCGCCTCTCCTTGCGAGCCTCTCTCCTCCTCGGCTCCATTCTCACTGGTTCCTGCCTCTTCTTTCTCAGTATCAGATCCATCGAACCGGACGAACCGATCCGATACCAGCTCAAATGGTCCCTCGAACCGGAAACCGTTCCACCGAGCCCCTCATCTTCATCTTCATCTTCATCTTCGTCTTCGTCTTCGTGCGCGACGGTCGAACAGATGGGAGAGGATTCAGCTGCAGATGGATTCGAGAAGGAGAGCCTCAGAGTGCGGCAGCTGATACGACACCACTTCGAATTGCACGGTATCATCGCTTCTGATCTGTCCTTCGTTTTGTTCCTTTTTTCTCTCACATTGGCATTTTCTCGAACACATGGTGGAGTCTGGCAATTAGATTGTGTTTCGGTGATCGATACCGTCTATATGGTCGTTCATTGTTGGGCCCACCTGATGAACGGCCCTGATCTTTCATGTGCTTGTTTTTCATCTCTTTAGATGTAAATTATCTTTGTTGAGTGAGATGATCACATGTTTGATTCAAATGTCAGGAGCTCCTAGAGTCCGAGGGCTTCCTCCAGGGCAGTTTTGCAGGCAAGGTTTTGTGATGGGGAAGGCATCAGAAGCTGGTTTTGGCAATGAGATGTACAAGATTTTAACTGGTGCAGCATTGAGTGTTCTTTTAAATCGGTCACTGATCATTGGGCAAACCAGGCATGTGGATTCTCTATCAAGCTTCTTCTTCTCTAAGTAACTTTATACTCTTTACAATTGGTTCTGTTGTTAAATTTTTGTCAGTGAGAAGTTTTAATTGTTATATCAACTATCCATACCATTTCTCCCCTTTGGACATGAAAATCATGAGGAGACAGACACCTTTCAATGGACAAGCTTAGGTGCCTCATTGTCAATTATACCGCGTTTTGCGATTTCCATTTCATTTTCCAATTTACATGTAGGGGCTGAGCTGTTTCTCATAGATTGCCCATCACTTGCTGTTTGCAGAAATCAAAGAAACTATTTTGTGGTTTCCTTGAATTTTGTTTTTCTATAATAGTGATTCTATAACCAATAGTACAATGATATATGGGGTTTATGCTGGATATGAATTCATTCTGTGTTTCTAGTAACACCTGCTCATTCTCATGTTTGTAGATTTTTTTCACTACTTTTGTTTTCAGGGGAAAATTTCCTTTTGAGGATTACATTTCTTATGCTAATCTTTCATTTACTCTAAAAGAAGTCAAGCATCTTTGGAGGCAGAATGATTGCATCGGCCGGTACAAAAGACGTCTAATAATGAGAACCGATGACTTTGAGAAGCCAACAGAAACAAATGTCCTTTGTAGTGATTGGAGGGAATGGAAGCAACCTATCATATGGTAAGCATGACTTCCTCTGCTGGCTCTTGTAAGGATCTGATAATATGGTAAGCAACCTATATATGTATCATATCCCACTGTGTGCCGAATATGTTGGGTTCAAAAGAAGCATACAAATGCCCAGGCCAGGCCTATTGTTTATTGTGCAAAAAATGAGGCCTGGGTCCAGTCCGTGTGGCCTAAAGCACATCTCAAAGCCAGCCAGTGTCAGCGGGCTAAGGTCGGGCCTGGCTGCATGGTCTATGAGCTCCCCTTTGTTTATCTATTTGATCATCACTCAGTAACATTGGATGGATTTGATCTGATAAGTGCTAAGAACTAATTTGGATAATCAAGCAAAAAACATCTTTTCCCATGAAGTTGGTGCACCTCGCTGAGCACAAGTACAGTGGAGCCTTTTTTATAATTTTGACAACAACTGTTGTTTGGAAGTTTATGTAAGTTTAGGCTATTTCAGGTTCCAAGGTACAACAGATGCCGTTGGGGCTCAGTTCTTCTTAAAGAACATACACCCAGGGATGAGGACCACAGCATCTATTTTATTTGGTCATCCAGGATCCGTTCAGTCTAGGCCTAATGTTTTTGGAGAGCTTATGCGAGTCATCATTTCTCCTTCACAAGCCGTTGAAGAAGCTGTAAACTTGGTGCTCAATGGTGTAGATCCAGATGTAACATTGCATATGCGCATGCTTATGAACAGGTAAAATAAAGGTTGTTGCTAAATATGTGTCCTTGATAGGTTACTTTGTAATGATATAAAGCTGGGTTAAGATGCTTATTTGCTTAAATGTTAACCCACTCTGTAGCTCCAAGTGATGCAGCAGTCTTTATTGCCTTGTTGTAATTCCAACTAACACAAAATTTCTTGAGTTATTTTATATCTAGGTCAGCAAGGGCTGTACAGGCAGCGCTGAACTGCATTAAGAAGGCCATGCAAAGTTTTCAACATCAGGGTGTGAAGCCTAGGCTGGTTTTGGTTTCAGATACACCTTCCTTTATCAAAGGCATAACTCCAAACATGACAAATTTTGCGGAAGTGAGTACTTCAATCTGAGTTTATACATTGGCGTGGCTTATGCCAGAGCCTAGGCTTTGTCTCAAGCCTAGTTTTTGAAACCCTTATAGAATTTGAGCTGGGCTCGGTTTTGGGCCTTATGTACTTGTGAGAGGCTTGGGCCAATCAATTTTTATTTTTATGTAAAATGTGTGCAAAGTTCATATAACTTTCCAATTTGGCACTTCCAAATATGAGAAGGAAAACCTCACCCATATAACCTATGATCCCCCTTGCCCCCCACCCCCCCTTCTCCCTCTCTCTCTCTCTCTCTCTCTCTCTCTCTCTCTCTCTCTCTCACACACACACACACACACACACACACATTCCTTTTGCCTGGATAGCAAGTGAAGGAGAGGAAAACAGCTGCTCCATCTAGATCTCTCTCTCTCATCTTTTTTTTGTCTAGATAATGGAGAGGAAAAAGTAGAAACATCTTACTTTTGAACTATGGCCTATGAATAGAAAATGGAAATATGCAGAATAAAAACCCATCCTTCAACGAGATGGAGCTCTCTTGCCCTCATCCAAGGTTTATCAGTGTTATACATCTCTCTCTCTCTCTCTCTCTCTTTCTCTCTCTCTCTAAAATCAGGTCTTCGATGATCAATACCATATAGTTGATGCAACACATCCTGGGTTAGGCAGACAAAATAATCCTGAAGTATACTATATTTCTAGTTTGTCGCAGTCATTCTAATGTGCCATCAGATTTCATCTCATCTTTGATGCTTGGCCGTTTCTGCTAAAAAGCTGCTAACCTTTTGTATGGTCCACCCGGATTCTTGATAATCAAGGTAGATAGGTTGATGAATAGATATAGTACTGATCCAGTGTGCGCCTCAACGTGGGGCCCACATGGGCCACAACTAGGACTGGGACCAGGGGGATAGAAAGATCTCCCCTGGTCCTTCATCTCTACAAAAAACCAGCCCCATCCTTGACCCATATCATCTCCATCTGGGCTCCACAAGTTTAACGGTGTACAGTCCATTCGGATAGGTGTGCAGTAGATCCAACGGTCTAGTACATCGGATGAGTGTAAACCCCGGGGTCCATGTGAGATTCAGGGTGTGTGTGTGGTCCACTCGGATAGACCATCAAGTGGGCCCCACCGTCAGTATGCAAGATATGCACTGGGCGCACCTGATAACTCCTCTCTCTCTCTCTCTCTCTCTCTCTCTCTCGTGTGGGTAAAAGGTTGATGAAAAGACTTGGACGTTGATTAGGCCTCACTCAAAAACATCAGGTCGATGAAATGATCCAAGCCCTTCTATGTCCTTAAAGTTTAATTGTTGGCCATGATATGTGATAAAATCCAACAATGACCATATGGAATGGTGTCAAATTAGAGGACCACTGCTCATTCAAGGGGAGTAGGTGTGTGTGAAGCAATTGGATTGATCATAGGTGGGCCCCTATATAAAACTCAAAAAGGGGTTAAAAAAGTGGGCGCTCTAGAGACTTTCCCTGTTTGCCAATAGCATAGATAGGTATAGAGAGACAGAGAGAGATCTTAATTCACGTTAGAAACACCTTTCAAATAAGGGTAGTGTGTTCTAGCCAATGGCGTCCGCTTGGGGCCATGCGTTGTGGGTTTTTTTTTTTTTTGGTGTGTGTGTGGGTGGGTGGGTGGGGGGGGGGGGGGGTGGTGGTGTGTTGTGGTTTGGGCTTAACGAGACATACTGGGAGCTGACTCGTTCTGGGGCCTGATTTTGGTGGGGGTTTTTTTGACACATCTTAAGGAGACATACTGGGAGCTGACTCGTTCTGGTGCGTGATTAACACAGAAAATATTTTGATATTCCTTTTGTGGCCAAATTATATTTTCGTGGAAATTTGAACTCCTAACCTCAGCTCACTACTGACTCAACTTGTGCAGCGTTTAGTCATTTTTTAGTGGCTTCCTTTGTGCTTTTATATCTAAATAGGGACCCAGTGGGTTGTTTTTAGTTATTTTAGCTCTTAAGTGTTTTTACTACACTGGCCATGATCATAAGATATCAAGATTGAATCCATTTTTTTGTTATTTAAAAAACGTGATTTCCTTATAATGGAGTCTTTGCATGTTGTACACAGATTATACATTTTGAATACAAGTTGTTCAGGGGGAATCTATCTAGAGGAAACATGAATGGATCTCAACCGAAGGTACTTCGTTTTAGTTTCTCATTTAACTGTAGACTTCTCATGTTCACTTTTGATTAGACCTTGTCTTTGCCTCTTCAAGCTGCAGCACATTAAATAAATATGTGGAATCAAAGGATGTACTGAAAACAAGTGACTAAACTTATAATTCTTGATATTTTACTTATGTATTGTGCCAATAATTACTAGCATGACTATTGCTTATATCAAGTAGTTGACTAAAGAAGAGTGATGTGAGGCTTCAGGATCGTCTAAGAGGCCAGGGTTATGACTCCCAACCATCTAATGTAGTGATTCTTTTTCCTTCATTAATAAGTTTGAAGCTGGTGAATACAAAAAATTATAGATATTATAATTTTGCTAGGCGCAGCATTGTCCTAGGGCAAAGTAAAAAAATTGTTAAAGGTGGGCATATGGCGTGTGGGTGGGGCACTGATCCTATCAGATAAAGGAGGGCATCATATAAAAATTCATCAGCCAAAAATAACCATGTAGGATGTTGCTGCTCATCTGATCAAAGATGGTGATTGCAAGATGTGGTCCATTTCATCATCTTCGACATGACAGAAGGTAATAATATCCAATGGGGCTATTTTTGGCAAAGGGTGATGCAGTGAGATCCAAGAAGAAGAGGGCCCACCAAGGATGATTTGCTTTCTTTAAATAGTTTAGTAATTTAATGTAATCTCTGATTTGAGAGATTTTAGTGATTTGATTTACTTAGAGATTTTAGGGAGTGATTTTAGGAATCACTGAATAATGGCAGTTTCTTTATTTAGACCATCATAGTGTCCATGCTACAATTTATTCCACCCCCCCCCACCCCAAAAAAAAAAAAAAATTTTATTTACCTCATTAATTCATTGGGAATTGGATGTAGGCTAATGAAGTTGCATATTTTTTCAGCCCCTAGATTTTAGAGTGAAGGATTGGGGCCCTGCACCCAGGTGGGTTGCATTTGTTGATTTCTTTCTTGCGTCACGCGCAAAGCATGCCGTTATTTCTGGTGCTCACAGACGTGTGGGGACGACTTATGCTCAACTAATTGCAGCATTGGCAGCAGCGCAACAACTTGGTACATTCACACCTTCTTCCATTGAATTCATTGAAGACTGTTAATTTGAATATGGTTGGTTCTCTTTCCAGGTGACAATTCTTCTGCTTCAAAATTTTCATTCTTCAGCAGCTTCCAGAGCAACTTACTAGCAGGTGGCTTGGGGAATCAGGTAGGGTGGGGGCATGTCTGGAACAGATTTGCAGGTCGATTGAGTTGTCATAACCAGCCCCACCAATGTGCTCGCACACCTTTGCTTCCACCAGCCTGGTGGGATGCAGCTTTGCAGTCACCTATTTCCCGCGACATTCGTAGGTTACAGGCATATGGGGTTTACCTGATGGATTCTGGTGAAGTCAGTGAGAGTCATCTCCGGTCCTTTTGTCAATCGAGGAAGGATATCGTAAAAACCGTGTCTGTCTTCCGTCAGTGTCAGAATTCAAAATGTTCTTGACTTAATCCTCAACATCAGGTTATGTTTGGACATGCCACTATTCACCGTGGGTTTGAATATTTAGGCAGAACAGATGCTTGTTCATTCTGGTGTGCATTCGGTATGGTATGAAGATAGGAAATCATAGAGTGGGATGCTGTTCTGTTTAATTTCTGCTCCAAGACAGTATTGGTGATTGACTGATAAATTTGGGGTAGTAATAAACGGTATCCTTCTTATTATTGTTCCTTATTTACACAGTTTCCAATGAGGAGCAATCTGTTCTGCCAAAATATTCAATCATTTATCACATGCACCCTTTCTTTTGCTTTAAACTCATATAAAGCCTTCTAAAGTCGTCTTCGTCTGATCATTAGATACTAGAAATTCAGTTGAACTGTTCTCTTATCACAAATTACTCGAGAGGGAAGACTGACAATTAGGTTTACTTAGGTGAATCTTACATACATAATACAGCACTAGGGCACTCTGAACTTCCGGTAATGAGGTTGATCGATCACAACTTTTGCTCCTTATTTGGCATATATTTTACAATGTTAAGATTAGGTACTCTTAGAGATAGAGTGTCTGTATGTCCTTGCACATCTGTTGGTTTATGTGGAGTTCTGGTTCGAGTAAAGTGGGTGAAAAATATTGTCCAACATGACCTTTAGGGTTTCAAATTTTTGTGCCCCAATTATAGTTTGATCAACATTCTACACACTTCTTGCTTCCTGACTGCACTAGGTTAATTGGTCCTTTTGGAGGGCATGCTGCTATCTCTGTCCCCAATTTTCTTCTTCCCACCCAAATCCTCTCTCCCATATTGTCTAAGTTGCTGAAGTTATTGCAAATAAAGATTTTGCAACTTGGATGGACTTCGGATATGAATGGAAGTGGGTCTCTTCCATTCTTCTATTGTTTTTGGTGGGGCTTTCTGCAGCCAAATGATGATGGAACGGTTAAGTGACAAGTAAGCCTTATTCACCTTGTGCACTGGGTGTCTTCTAAGTTCTATTGATTCACTATGGATATAGCGCCATGATACAAAAGATGGGTGCATCTTGAACAATTTCTCTGGTAAGTTTGATAATTCTCCTTTTGCAGTTTACCATTTATTTGCGAGATTCTATACTTATTTCTGTGTAGGCAGCAATTGTGCTGAGGTAAAAATTTGCAAATTTTTGCTTTTGGTCAAATGTCACAGTTTGAAAATGTTCAACTTTGAGCAATGTGCGATGCATGTAGTCACCACAGTGGTTGGCATGACAGTCTATAAGATTCTCAAGGGGTGCATGCATACTAGAACTTGAACCTAGCATTCTCCATATTAAGGGTTTTCCCAACCAACATCACTAAGTGGTGTCGCGGCTCTTTTTTATTTTTTTCTCCCCATTTGGCTGGGGTATTAATGGAATGGAAATAAAATTATCCTATGTGGCAAGAAATTGGGAATCTCTCATGGAATTCATCCGTATGTCACCACACTGGTTCCAGAAATAAGGAAACACAGAAGTATGAGATGGAAAAATCTACATCTGTACACAGGTCCAATTTATTGCCACAGGATGATTATATTCCAAGAATTCATATAATTCCTGAACCAGATGGATGATTCTTATCTATTGCTTCTAGCCTACTGATACCCGCCATCTGTATTACCTTCATTGAACATGCCTATAGGACCCTAAATTTTTTTTTTTTCTTTCTGTTTCTCATTTAATTCGGGCTTTTGCATTTTGTTGTTACTATTCAAAATGTGCCTCCTATTAATCATATTTGAGTGGTGCAATACTGGTGCAGCAATGGCAGCAGACGGGACATTATTTCCAGTTTCTGGAGGAGACAAATCAGCCATCTTGTTGCTTGGTCTGATTCTTATCCCCCATGCAAAGAGTTTTTGGACCCTTATGGTTAATTCTTGTGTGTGAAAAAGGCGTGCAAACCCGCTCAGAGTTTGTTTCGCTTATGCAATGCTTCTAATGTATACAGTTAGGTGTCATTTTGTATTATTTTGCTCATATCGGCTTGCTGCTAACAATTGTAATGTAACCACTGTTTAACAAAAGAGAAGTTTTACCCTATACATGTTACCTTGCTCTGTGAATCGAGTGCAGATGACTTTAACAACCAATTACAGGTAACTTGAGTGCAGGGAAACCGAGTCAAGGTTCCAGATGGGGGCCCTTGTGTTCTCTCTCTCTTGTTGCATTCCTTGCTTTCACAATTTTTTTCATGATAAGCTTTCACGCGATAGCTTAGTGGTCCTAATGGACTGGGCTCTGAGGCATTTCCATGCCATGAGCATGGCTGTACTAAAATGGGCCCATACCAGCGCAAGACTGACATGGGTTGTGTGGGCCAATACCCAAAATTGTCTTGCCTGAGCCCACCCATTTAGTCAATTGGTCTGGGCTTTGTGCTTTTATCACATAATCGATGCCTTCCCAATGGTCAAAAGGGTCCAGATCAATTATTTATAGACCCCAGATTTAAGATCTGGGCCCAGTCTAAAATTGAATGGGCTCAGGTTATAATACAGGAATGGCCCAGTTAATATATAGGGCCAAACACGGCCCAAAGTAGCCTGGGCCCAGGTCAGCGCAATCCACAAGTACCCATTTCTAGCTGCTCCAGCCACCAAAGTAAGAATTAAGGGTATTATTATCCATAATGAATCCCCTCTGCCTCATCCATGGCAACCCCCCCAATTCCCTCCACACTGATAGTATGCATTTAGGTGGGCCTATGGTTGGACGACATGTGAACAGACAAAGGTTGGACGACATGTGAACAGACAGTTCTGCTCAAATCTAGATACTAGATACTGTAAAACATTTAGATCACTAAATTTAGAATGTTAATTATGATTGCCATCCTGAATTCATTTTTCTATACATATAGTTTTTGCTTACCTTACAAACAGTACCTAGGTCTCAATTCAGGTAGCATTAACCCAAAATTGCCATGCAGAATCAACTATCAGGTGAGCCTAGGAATTGCAACTTCGAGGCCCACAAGACTCTGTATGTGTGGTCTTCTAACCCCTTCTAATATAGTCATGCTTCCAAAGTGGCCCTCACTTGCCATACTGTTAGACAATGGTCTCGTCCTCAAAAACGACTTTCAGCGAACAACAAAACCTTCAGCAGATCACAAAATCAGCCCTTCCAACAGCGATGGAATTTCACAAAGAATGTCCCATTCGGAGACATCCATAGGAGAAAATTCTTCTATTTATAGTATAGTGTGCACGGATCATTTTCTCCTGCATACTTGTGTCGATGCAATTCATGAAATGCAACCCAATGAAATTCAGTAAGGTCCCACCTTTGGTGACAGTCCAAATTCGCTCTCCCACAGGGTCATGTGGGCAGGAAAACTTTTTCCTCAAGTGGACACCTTTCATCCTTAAATGCTCTGCGTGTTCAGTACAATCATACTGCGTGTTCATCCTGGAATTCAATTCTTTTGAAGCAATGTACTTCTATCAAAAGCGCTTAGCGGGTAAGGATTATATGATTTCATACTACTTTAATGCAAACAAGAGTAGACAACCGGATTATATGATTTCATGCTATTTTAATACTTTCTGTGTGTGCAGGCTTCCTTCCCTCGTGTGTGAGCTCTTTTTTGGGCTCCGGCCCCCTTGGCCGGCGTAACGACAAAAAAAAAAAACCTTCAATAAAGCGGAAATCCACGAACATGCCTTAGGAAATATTAAGTGCTTTTTATTTGAAAAAAAAAAAAAACTCTGAATAAGTTAAACAACTGCACCCACCTTTCACCAATAGCACAAGAATTCTACAATGGTGGAAAATTATTCTGATTTTCAGTACACTCCACCAATATTTTATTGCTAGGCAGCAAAAAAAACAAAAAATAAATTTGATATTTTTTGATAGAGAGGATTTCGATTTCCACATCGGAGTAGGGCAGGAATGCAAGATTCCTACCTTGAATACAAAAGTTTTAAGAACGTAAAATCCTATCATTTTGAAAAACCGAGGCCCTCAAAATAAACACCCTCATTGTATATAAGATGTCCCTAAGTTTTACATATTAATCATATGGTAAATCTTACAGTGAAGCCAACTCTTACTGCAGTAGAATATGGGGACAAACAGACATACAATGAAAATATTCATTTTTAGCGGCTCGGATTTTCAATAGGTGGACCTTACTTTGGAGTTCCACTCCAACTCATCGGAGACTTGAGGATCCATTCAACTCATTGCTCCACTGGAATCAAAGCTTTTCTTGTTGGTATTAGCTTTAGCCGTTCCCATCAAACTAGGATCCAGGCCAATGGATATTTAGCGCGACTGAATAAATTGTTTGGGAAGATTTTTTGGCCTACCATTCTGAATGAAGAACCTTTCTCCCCGCAACATACTTCGAATGATGGAACGGTCCACACTGCTCCCCCGTAGTTTTAGCTCCCTTGCAAAATTGTACAATGCATGACAGCACCGAGTGATCCAGTTCAAAAGCATCAATTCTGTGCCAATGAAGCGCCACACTTCTAACAGACAAACATTTGAATAAAAATGGTCCATCCATATATAAAAAGTACAACATCTAAGAGCTCTGTTTATCTTCTCGAGTACTAGCTAAGAAGTGCCCAATCCGGGTATGGGCATTCATAGCTCCAACCGGGCCCTGAGTATCGTATGCAATGCAACCACAATGCCTCCTCATTCCCATCATATCTGTAACAGATAATTCGAAAAAAAAAAAAAAAAAACCATGGTTATTACAAAAGTGTAACTTAGACAACACAAGTGGAAAGATTAGAAGGGAAATTCAACATAAAAAAAACAAAAAGTACATGAAGATCATACCAGTGGGCAATAATAAACTCATTCCCTAGATCCATTTAATGATTATAAATAAAATAAAAATAAAAAACTAAAAATGACTAACTGCAAATGCCATTTGTTGACTGATATAATTTTTTTACAAAGTGGTATTTATAATCCTGTTTTTCCAAAGATGAATACAGTTGAAACCAAGGTTTTAAGGCACTGCTTGAGCATGACACTCAAGTGAGGTCACTCTGAGCAAGCACTAACAGAATTGATCATCATTGTGTATCACAATGATAACTGTGGGTCAATAGGACTTCTAAGAAACACCCTCGTGTAACTTGGGGCCAATTTATAAGGACTGTTGTAATAATCTCCAACGCAAATAGACTTGTTGCATGACCATCACTCCCACTTCAATTGTTAGATAATCTGCTGATAAATTTTAAAACCCATAGCTGAAGAATATGGACGAGCAAAGATGGAGGAAATGGATTAGGGAATGGCCTCACTCAAGGGTTATCTATTATCAAAATGTAAGCACACTCTAAGAAATACTTTAAAAAAGACACTGACTTTTCTGATTCATAGATCAAGTATTAGAGCTCCCACAATCAAATTTTTGAAAGAACCAAATATTGAGTTTTTCCCTCTCTTGTCCTACGCTATAAACTATAGAATAGATTCCTGAAATTATCAGGAATTCTGGATAGAATGCGAAGGATGCAAGGCTAGTGAATATCCACCATCAGCAACTAGCCCCTTCAGTGCAATGGTCTGGGTCGCAAAACCATTTTTACTCAGCACTTACAGAAAATAAGGAAAAAAATCTATTTGTTTGATGCAGCATAGAGAACTATAATTTTTCGCAAATTCATAGGTGCAAACAACAACAAAAAATATCACCTCTCACCCTTTAGGAGCCAAATTTGGGCAGTTGGTACACATAGAATCCAGTTCAAAGTCCTCATTATAATGCACATCTTTAACAACCTGATCATCATGAGGAAAGCTGGGTGCAGATGAATTACATGTTGCAACTGCAAAAGCAGCTCGATCAGCAGTTGTTCCTTTGGTAGAGCGGCAGACAACTTCTTCAGAGAGGTAAAGCGTGTCATTGGCTATGGGATGCCCAGTGTATTGAAGATGCACACGGATCTATATGATTTAGAACCAAGAAGAAGGACAATAATTTTCAGGTTCAAGTTCAACTTCAAAATGATGATAGAAAGATGAAAAAAAAAAGAAAAAGTTTAGGTAATTATAAATGATCAAGATAATTCTTAGAAAAGCTACAAACTAAAAGTTTAAGAAAATCTCAAGGATAATAACAAAAAGAAATTCAAAGAAAAAAAATTAGTCTTTTTTTTTTTCGATTTTTAAATGAAGGAATTATTATAGCATAATCCATGACTTTATATTAAAAATAATATTCCAACGGAATGTCGCAACATTAGTTCAAGTGTCCCCACAGAATTGGCTACAATAAAAATGAATCAAGCATAGGATAGAGAAAGAATCAGGCACATAATTTCTTCAACTAACCAGCAAAAAAAATCAGGCAACCTAACTCCTTTGTTGGTTAAAAGTCACACTTGCGGAAATCAAATTTCTCAATTATAGAGTCTCTGAAAATTTCTAAAGATGTTAATTGAATGACGCATACCAAATATTTCTGGCTCTGGCTATTTTTTAAGTTCTATGGATAGCATGATTTACTTCACCTCAAACATTAGCAAACACCATTTTTTAGAAGAAATTAAACATGGAGGTAACCAGCAGATAGGCAGAAATCTTCAAAAGAAAAGGATGCGGTGCAACTCCTCCAATTTCAAGGTTGAATTATTGAATTGAGGAATATTTTGGTCATAATCATATGTAAAAGGTACTGTGCAGTATTTTTCCCTTTTTTTTTTTGGTTCGGTGGGTGGGTGGGTGGGTTTACTGGTATTTGACCTGACACTGCTGGACTAATTCCCTGGCGCATGCATGACCCGCACTACATGCACCGGGTAAATCTGGGTTGTCAAAACACATGACATGGGGAGCAAACCCTTGCCTCATGCCAGCGAACTAACACCCAGGAGGGTGGTATTGTTTAGTAATTCCAACATCAGTGCCCATTGGTGCTGGAATAATAAGAAAAATTTCACTTTTAACCCAAAATGGTTAGGAGCCAAATGAAGCATGCTACCTGATGAGTCCGGCCAGTCACTGGTTCGCATAAGACCACACTATGAGTTCCATTGGTACAAATCCTGGTGAACTTCGTACATGCATCTTTCCCCTTGGCTGGTTTATCACTCTGGTCACTGCCCACCTGCATAAGAGAGAAGCTGTAAAGATATAAAAACCTATCTGCAGGAGTTAAAAACTCTGGAGATAATTAATACATATAAACTGTGATGGTTCACTTGTAAAGATATAAAAACCTATCTGCAGGAGATAAAAACTCTGGAGATAATTAATACATAGAAACCGTGATGGTTCACTAGAGCAAGTCATCACAGAAGAAACTATCAAATTAGGCATCCTGAACTTCAATGACATAGAATTAATATTTTCCAGAATTAATATTTCATCAGGGGAAAATCATTAGAATTAAATAATTCATCAGGGGAAAACCCAACAATTTCCTCCCCAGCTTACAATTCCATATTGGGACATGACTTCACCCATTGTAAAAGATGACATCCTCAAAAGAACCAAATAACCAAGAGTTTTCTTAATGAAGCTTAGGGACCTAGAAAGAGTACATTAGTATTTTGCCTCAATGTAACCCATTAAAAGAGGAGGGCTTGGGAATTAAATTTGAGAAAGCCGAAAAGCTCAGACAGTAAGTGGTGTGGCAGTTAGCAACACCAACACCTCTCCTTGTCATAGTGTGATACATCTCAAATGGAAGAATATAAAATGTAACAAAGCGAAAAATGGAGTAACCCATTTTAACATCTTTCAAGTTCAAAAGGCTTCTGGATGCATTGTTCACTTTCAAATTTTAATGGGATCCATTGGTTCTTCAAAACAGATAATGAGAAGAAAACAAAGCGCCCCATCTCATGTTGAAGACAGAATGACAGAACATTATGCCCCATGATATATTAAACATTGGCCATACAATCACCACAAGAGTAAAATGCATATATTTTAATAGATCATGGTATCATTAGAATCCACAATATCCAGACAGAATTGAGAACTAAACCTCGACTGAACTCCTTCCTTCTCGAGCATTATAGTCTACATTTGCATTGACAACCTGATGAAATGTAAAAAACACTATCAAGGTATTGCTTCAGCAATAATGAATAATAACTAAAAAGACTGATGCTGATTGATGTACTAAATCGTTCTAAACATTTCAAACACAAACAATAGAAGATAATAGCAGATTTTGAGTAACAGTTCTTTGCTGAATTGAAATCTTGACCAGGCAAAAGTCTTTTGCTTGTTTTTAAGTACTTTTTTCCACTTTCTCACTTGTCTTCTTTCCCTTCCACTGTGAGGTAAGCATTCTGATGCAGGCCTTTGAAAATTCAAAGGGACACCAAACTGATCGAAGCCCTTGAAAGTTGAAAGGGCAGCCTCTAATATAGTTGGGGGTACGGTACATCCCTTTACCTCACCAAGATCTATCAACATAAACAAAATGGTAGAGAAACAAAACCAATTAACCTGATAAAAAGTCTAGAGTAGTTGAAATCTCCAAGAATTTCACACAAAATAAGCTAAAAAGTGAATTTTATTAACAGAGAAAAAATTAGTCCATTAATCTTCTTTACATCTCTTTCATAAGTAGAAGGAAAAAAGAAAAAAAAGTGAGCGAGAGAGGACTATAATCAATCTAAAGTCTAAACCACTAAAAACTGAAAGTTCTATCCTAAACACAATAAAAGAAATGAGAAAAATAACCGTAAATTCTCAACTCTCATATAACCCAATAGAAAATTGGCCATGACTTTCTTAACGTTTTTTCTTTTGATTGGTAACGATAAAATTCCATGACTTTCTTAATACAAGCCAGAATTAGACAAATTTGGACTCATCAAAAAGCTAATTGATTAAGCCATCCAACTGATCCAATTTTAGGTCATTCTGACATCAGACACACAAAAAGCAAGCCATCAATAAAATAACACTAAAATTGAAGTAAAACTTGCCCACACAGGGGCCATTGGGGGGCAACTTGATTAAGATTTGTGATCAAGTGAGTCCCATTTATTGCGCTGCGTCAAATTTATTAAGAGACATTGAAACCATGACATCATTTGGACTAAAGACTAAAGCAAGACATTAAATACAAATACCATAATAAACACATCAGGAAGTACTTCTGTACAAGGCCATTTCAAGTCAGACTTTATAGAACTAGATCTCAAAATAATAATAAGCTAGAGTCCAATCCATGAGGAAGTGGTGGGAGGGGAGGGGGTGGCTTCTTTTGACGGCTTAGCGGAAGCCGGAAGGTGATTGGAGCAAGAACTACGGTACGAAGTGGACTTTAATCACTTCTTCCTCTTCCATGACTTGTTTAAGCTTTAGAATCTTTCCTTCTTTTTTTTTTTTTCCTTGAACTAATAACCTTGGGGTTGCAAAGTTGCAACATTGAGCACCTTCCAACTGTGCTACTGGCTCTTATACAGATTCGAGAGATCTAGGCACTGTTTGCTAACACTGCATACCATGCACAAGTCAGTGTTGCATTAATGGAACGTGCATGGATCATTCCTCCTTCAAAATAGTACCTAGTTTACATGCTGAATGACAAGCCTTTTCTTATCAAGATTTCACGCAATATGCAACACTGACTTGTGCATGGTATGCAGTGTTAGCAAACAACGCCTAGATCTCTAAAGTCTATAAAAGAGCCAGTAGCACAGTTGGAAGGTGCTCAATGTTGCAAGTTTGCAACCACAAGGTTGCGAGTTCAAGACAAAAAGAAAATCTCTAAAGCCTAAACAAGTCATGGAGATGAGTCATGATATTTCACTTAAATTTCTCTAGATATTTCAATATTGCATGAAAACCACTGTATCTAGTACAAAAATGTCAACAAGGTAAATGTCAAATAAGTAACAAATTGCTATGCACACAACAAATACCTTTTCCTCAGGAAATACACCTGTAACCTTGGCAATATACTCTTTGTGTACCTTCCCAGCCTCAATCTATAACAAATGAAATCTTAGCTTATGACATTAAGAAAAAGATAATCGAACAAAGAGAACTAAAACATCATAGTGTTCATTAAGCAATATTGGAAGTTAAAATTCAAAACACAAATATCAAGTGAGCACCCTAGGCACAATTCCCAAAAATTATCATTGCAATTTCAACTAAATAAATAAAGCTGGGATAAGAAAATCAAGGAAGACCAGCAACAGAAGCAACAAAAGACTAACGAATAAGCTTCCTAAGATTTCCACCTTACATAATTACATAAAATTCATGATGATCATGTGCCCACCTGATGATCAATCCAAGGGCCCATCCCGCCACCCCCCACCACCCACCACCCCCCCCCAACCCCAACAAAAATAAAAAAAACCCACAAAAACCACCCATTACAGTGATCCCAGGGATTTGCACCCAGCTAAATGGAATGGACAATTGGATTGACTAAATTTTCTTAAATATAAAGTTGTTGAACGTGGCCGTTGATCAAGGGGTTACTATGATCCCATGGGCCCCAAATTTTATTCAAAAGTAGGGCCCATCCAGATCTACCAAACCCACCCAGCCCCATCCCCGGGTGGGCCCCACAGCGAGGTGCACAGGGGATCGCGATGCACGACATGTGCAGGGAATCACCCTATGATATGTGAGTGTACGCAACAGCAACATTATAAGAGAGTGATGCCATCAGTCAATCAATCACTGTCCTTACAAAGTAGGTTTTTTTTTTTTACTGGTACTGCCCTTACAAGTTACCCTAAATCTCAACAATAAAATAGCAGAAGAAAATAACTGAATCCAAATTCAACCCTTGCTGAAGTTATATCTCTCTCTCTCTCTCTCTCTCTCTCTCAACAGATGTTGAATTCAGAGGAAGGGGAACCGAGAATTTCACAATTGTCAATGTTCTACTATCATGATTGCACCCTATCAAATTTTAATATGTACATAGGTGATCTTTTAAACGGAAGACTAGGTCCATGGTGTTTTTGTTGGGTTGTTCCATTAAGGTCTTGTGCTAGGTCATAGGTGAGTGTCTCAACTAAGAATTATAGGCTTTGCATTTTGTTGTGCAGCATTTCTAATTACCATTTCCTGGAAAAGGAAAAAACTTTATTGCTCCCATACTCCAATATTGTGCTATATACACACACATATCTATCTCAATTCTCTCCCTCCCTCTCTATGCATAAACATATATATATATATATATATATATAAGTAGGACCTGACATATAAACAAGCATGGGCCCCACACTTTAAGGATCCATTGGAGTAGATTTCTATAGATCACCACACGCTCACACAAAGAAAAAAAAAACAAAGTTAACATTTGATTTTTGGGATAGGAACCCTTTTAAACTGGTGCCTACACATATAAGCATACATTCATATACACATATAAAGAAACTTCAAATGCCCATGTTACCATTTGTAGTCAATGTTACAATGGACAATAAAAGAACAAATGTGCACATGAAAACAAAGGAAGGATAACAAAAAAGAGAAAGGTTACAATTCATCAGATGGAAGTGCCTGTTTACCCCCCCCAAAAAAAGGATGGAAGTGCCAATAAGTAACAGGTTAGAAATAAGAGGTAAACTACCTGTTGCCTAAATTGGTCTGCTTTATTCGCATTCCTGGCCAAGATAAGGAGTCCAGAAACTAGGCGATCTAGCCGATGCACCGCTATTGAAACAGGTTCCACATTAAGGAAATTATGAAGCATCAACCAGCCATATATACTGAAAATCGTAGCTAATTTAAACAAAGCAAGAAATTATAGTTAATCGAAATTAAAAAAAGAAAATATCCAATAGTTAATATGCTTTAGAATGTTTACAATATTTTCTTCTGCATTAAGTTTAGCAATTTTAGTTGGATACGAAACAAAGGTGTAAAGTGATGTTCAGCCTGAAGTATGCCAACCACAGTATTCTTACGATATTGACCACATGGATGCACCTACAGAAGACAAAAATTAAGCAAATTAAAGTGGGACAAAAGTGACAATCTGCATTTATGTATATCAACATTCTTCCAAATAGGCAAACAACAAAAATCACTAAAACTGGACAGCAGTTTATAATTAACAAATATTCTTGAAAAAATGTAAGTTCCTTCAAATTATAGAGATTTCTTTTCTTCACAGGAAGCTTTATGGTATTTTCATTATTGGTGTGCATTGCTCCAGATAAGAAAAATACAGAATATTTCCATCATCCATCAACAGTGTAGGTATAGAATACAATTTTTTTTGCTAACTTATTCCTATCAAAATCCAAAAATGCAATCAAATCTAAACTAAAATTTTGCATTAGTGTTCTTTGGTGAAAGGCATTTCTTTAATCATAGAAAAGTAATAAAAAGAATAAGGGTTGTAATTCAAAATATGTTCATGCCTTCAACAATAGAACTCTTTAATCTGATTCCACATTGATGGGATAACACTTTGCTACAGTTGATGATGACGACGATAATGATAATCACGATGAATCAAAATACTTTGGTATTTTTTTATTTTTTTATTTTTGTTCTTTTGATCAGTAACATCCATGACTTTAAATCATCTCTCTTTAAAAAAAAAAGAAAGAATGTATTATCAAAATAAGCAAAAATGAAGTACAAAAAGCAATAGAACTCTCTTTTATTGAACTAACAGAAGCCATTTATCAAAAAAAGCAAAAACTAAGTACAAAAAAAGGGGGACACAATAAACCATTCCACAAAGCTTATGGACACACTACAAAGAGTAACTATGAGCTTCCATTTGCAATTAAAAAATAAAACACTCTTAACTCTTGTTTGCTAAAGCATTCACTTACTCATTAAGGTCTCTCTAGTTTCTACACATCCACTTTCTATAGGATCTGAAGACAAAATCTTCTTTTGGCTCGATATTTGACAAGGGGACAACTCTCTCAGCCAGGTTTTCATTTCAGAGGAGGGTGAGGGCAACAGGGTTTGATCGGCATCTCAAGATGGTCTTTTCTCAATTGCTTCTTTCTTTTTCGCAATCACAGGGGCCTACTCTATTATTAGCCCCACTTTTAGATTCTGGAAAATGAAAGATCCCTAGCTTTCACTTGGTTAGCACTGCAAGGTAGGATTCTCACCATTGCCGCAGATAGAATTTTGGTGAATGCATGCCCCATGTACTTTGGCGGATGAGGTCAATAAATAACATTGTTAGGATACCATATTTCCCGGAATTTAATCTTCCAAAGGCATATCTTAGGGATTTCTTTTAAGTTGTAGGAATTACAAGTTTGCACATGCAAGACCCAGGTATTATTTCGGTGTCTATAAGAATCCTAGATCCAGGATATAATATTAGATAGTCAACCCAAACTCATTTAATTTGCACTTCAAGTGAAGACAAGTCATCCAAACCTACAGGCTCTAGCTTCCAAGTGCTTGCCATCATAAATTACTTGTAATTTTATGTCAAATGACATATTTCATATAGTCTGCAACATGATAAACAAAAATGTTGATGGATAGACAAATCAATCTAGGGTGCTTAGACGACCTCCCTGTTTCCATTATCTAAATCAAATATATGGATTTGCGTAAGACCTTGAAATAATACTTTCTTAGCTAAGGGAATTGCATAAGACCTTGACTATCTGTATGCTGACTTACTGGAACAGATGCCGGCTTGCAAACTGTAAGAACTTCAGGCTCTTTCTGCACAATTGTAACATCCCATGACATCACTGGTGGTTCATGCCTGCAGTATTGCCATAGCCTCAGTGACCTTGTGTGGCTTACTTGGGACACTTGACGGAAGCCATAAAACGAAGAAACTTTTGAAGAATTAAATTTAAAAGCAATGATAAAGATGCGCATTAACAACAAAAGTTTGAAGTTACTGATTAAAAAATAAAAAAAGATGTGGGTTAACAAAGCATAATACACACTGCCCACACTGCCAACAAAGCACAACATTATGATTGGGAAAGAAAAAGGAATATGACCCCCAAGGAAGTATGAACTGTAACACGTATTATTGCATGCAACCCTTTTTGCGGGCCCACCCGGGACCAAAACAAGCATGATGGGTAAAACTGAGGTGATTCAAGACGAAGTATCTATCAAGTTGCGTAATTTCATTTGGGTGGTACTGTTGGTAAGTTGGGTAGAGAGATATGTGTAGAATATCATTTTTAAAGAGATTCCTATGTACACTAGGAAACCAATAAATTCAATAGAAATAGAACTCCAAACTAAACCAAAATCACTCAATAGACAAGGCAGACTGAGGCACATTGGGGTTGGACAAACATGAGCTTTGCACTGGTTGTAATTGTAATCAAGCCTGCTGGGCAGAATTCATGTTTTAACTTTGACAGGTAATATATTGAGATCCAGCATATGTCCTGTCACGGGCACAATTATAAGTGTTCATCAGTGTGCCTGTATCTGAATTTGAGCATGCTGGCTAGGACTGGACCCTTAAACGGGCACAATTTAAAATAAATGGGAAAGGTTCAGGCCCACTAAGGCTCTGCCTGCTGATGATACTAACCAAAACGGACTACAGCATGGGAATGATTAAATAGTGAAAAACAAGAAAGGTCATCAATGACAAAACAGAAAACCCTTTTTTTTTTTAATATAAAAACAGAAAAACCTGTTTCGTCAAATATCTGCATTGGACTCCATCTTTCAGTACATAGTGCTTTTGCAACACCTTGGCCATGACATGTCAAAGCTTGGAATTTGATTCCAATAAAAAAAACCAAGTTTGCACTTTTATAAAGGATGTAATCAATAGACTCACTCCATCCTTCTAAATAAGTTTGCAGGAACTGCATCTTTCTGCACATTGTGCTTCTACAAGACTACAACACCTTGGCCATAACAGATCAAATCTCGGAATTTGATGAATCTGCAGATGATATGGATAAGAAACAAAATGAAGTTCTTCATTGTATGTCAAACATGTATTGAGTCTGTTGACTCCATCCTCCTGAATAAATTTTGGGTGCTTGTAAACCTCATCAAAGAATAGTGATCACTATATTCATGCAATAATACATCAGTCCCGATCACTATATTCATGCAATATACTAAAAAAAACATCAGTCCCATTGGCAAAGTAGTTGCTTAAGAACTTAGATTATTGACAGATAAAACAAACCAAATTGGACATTGAGAAATATCTTAGATTATAAACAGATAAAATAACTATAAAACTGGACATTGACAAATATCTTAGATTATAAACAGATGAAACAACCATAAAACTGAATATTGACAAATATCTCTCTCATCAACCCAGAAAGGAGTAAACCTTTTTTATTTGCTCTAGCCAAATAGCTGTCACAGATTCGAATGATGGGGAAGTGTGGGCCATTAAAGAGGAGCAGCGCTTCTTTAATCACTCCTTTTCTGGTTCTCTCATCGTCGAAAGTGATTCGTATAATGAAATCAAGTGGGTGTCATCAACGAATGAACTTCAGTGGAAGCTTCATTTTGAGTTTAACGAAACTGAAGAGCTTTGCAATTCTATTCAAGTGGAGCTTCATCATATTCTCAGAAGAAAATAAGGAGCCCGATAGATTGGATAAGCAAGGGTGGATAGTGTTCCCATGCTCACTGGTCCCCCAATGTAGGAGCTATGTATATAGGGTAGATTAGCCCTCTTTTGGTCTCTCTCATTGTTCTGTATCCTAATGTTGTTTTGTTGAGGGTAATATGGCTCTCATGTGCGGCCCTTTGTTGCCTTTCTATTATAAGAACTATCGTTGCTACTCAAGGGCAGGAAAAACCATTCTTCAAGTTCACTTTTTTTCTGAATGATTCCTTCAATTACACATGGAAACTAGTTCTAGTGACCAGTCAGGCTGGGAGGGAAAAAATTGGTCTGTAAACAAATTCAGCATACATACACCAGTCAGGTCTTTTACCACTGATTTTGGAAAATCAAAATTCAAAACCACATTTTCTAAAAGATCTAAACATTCAAAAATCAGAAGTAATGTTCATTCGACTAATTGAAAATTCAATTTGACCACCTCTTGTTACTTAAATTCATTTTAAATAATTAAAATTTAAAGAAAATATGGCTTAAAATCATAGGACATTATTTTCCATTTTAAGCTCTTTTGAAATCATTTTTCGTAATTTTTATCGTTTAAAGAGGCTCTAAATAGCAACTTGGTCTGACTTGGCTGTCCCATGCAACGGCCAAGTTGACTCAACTCAAGTGTGATTGAGTCACCTTGCGAGCAAATTTTAAAACCTTACATTTCCCAATTCTTCTTTTACCTCCCATAAGGTGAAAGGTTGTAACCAACGATTAAAACATCAGCCAAGTTCGAGTCGACTCAGACTCGGCCCTAACTAAATCGGGTCCTATGGGACTCGGCTGAGTCCCATGTGAACATAGTGACGGACTCTACCAACTATATAAACTCTTTTTCCCCTCTTTTTCTATTTTTCTTGCTACGTTGTGGTTTATTTTTAGCCCTGGCTAACTGTAGCTCTTAATAATGTTGGTTATTGCTAAGTGATAACATCTAAATAACCAAAAAAAAAGAACATATACGATCGAATGAACACAAAACACAATCAAATTATGAAAAATGTTTTTTAAAAATCAAATGATTTAGCAAAATTTTCATTTTAAAAACCTCATAGGGGACTCGGTGCAGCTTGACCAAGTCGCCCGATTCGACCCAACCTAATCTGGACCGGGTTGGATATTCCCAGATCCGATATTTTTCTTTTTATTTTACTTCAATCCTTGGCCGTAACTTCAAATTATTAATTTGGATGTGAAAAGCCCAATTCTTTCCCTCTTAGTATGTCCTTGCCAAAACTGGTTGTGTGTAATGCAAGCTTGATGGAACTAAGTTGCCAAGGGAATCAACCTCGTCATTGTGAAAGCATTGTAACCATTCCAACAATATCAGGAACAGGACTCATATCAAAACTTGCCTCAGTGGTAGACAGAACACAACAAACCTGTGTACAAAGTGACTTATCTTTTGTGATGGTTGCACGATATATGAAATGGGCACCATTTGTCCATCAACTTGGATCCTTCCAGATTCAACAGCACTGACCTATGGAATAAACTCAATTAGCAATCCACAATCTCGTAAGGTTAAGAAGTCAAAGTTTTACAACCTGATGGGTGGACTGGAAGTAGATCCCACCCAAAATCCAATCACATACTGGATGACTCTGTTGGGTTAAACTCACTTTGGATGAGTCTCAGTTGACCTGCCCGATTGACTCGCAACTTGGCTTGACTAATCCAGGTTTTGCCAAGTCAACCGGGTCAATCTAAGGACATTTTCAACCTTACATATTAAAACAACAAATTAGAACCATAAATAAGCATCGCCCCAGTGGAATTATAAAAGTTAGGGCATTTTCAACCTTACATTTTTGAAGTATTTCTGTTGATCTTATTTTGTTTAAATGGAGAGGGGTAGCTTTCACATATTATGACGTATGATTTTCTAGTTGTGGGGTATTTCTTGTCTTATTTTCTGGGGGTTTAGGTTCTAAGCTGGCTTTAGTTTTTCGCTATCTTTGGTGCTTTGTTTATGCTTGTATATGGTGGTGTTCTCCGCTATTTTGCTTATCCTTTCGGTTGAAAGCTTGTCAGTAATTATACTCCTCTTGTACTGTTAAGCTCTATATCAATGAATGTTACCATTTTAAAAAAACTTAAATAAATAATTAGAGATGAGAGCTGAAAATGAATGTCATAATTTCATAATCACAAACAAATAAGGATTATAAATTATTTCTTTGCATGTAGAAATAACCTTTTGTATTTTTTGATATAGCATCATGATTAAATATACATGGTATATATGTGTATCATTATACCTTAATATTTCCATCTCTTACGTATATAATTTTAATTTAAAACTATTACCAAGTAGAACATAAAAATTGAAACAATGAAATAACGAACTGGCTGAAACGTTTCAGTGTAAACGTAAATTGAAACAGGTGCCAAAATGAACTTGACACTATGGATTACTGACCAACAGTGTTGACCGGTTTTAACTGATTCAAATACTTTTTTAACTGATTAAAATACTTTCATTGAATTTTTTATTTTCCTTTTTAAATTATAGCGCCCACCCCCCCTAGCAGCACCAAAACACCACTCAAACCAATTTGGGCTGAACCATCCAGTCAAGTGAGTCCAACATCTGGCAGTTTTAAAAGATTGAAAACATTACATTGACCAAAGGTAAGAACTCAGGGAAGAAAAAGGGTTTGTTCTTGTTCCACTCCGGAGGGCTAGTTATAATCAATCCAAACCCTCTCTCACACACACCTACTAACATGAATTGACATTCATTCCAACTTGGAACCCATCCAATCATTGGATTGAATCAAGACAAAGAGTCCATTTACAAAACCATTAAATCACACCCAAAAAACCAATGGGTCACGATGTTCCAATCAGATCTAAGTGCTAACCCACAATCCCACCATAATCTTCTCATCACTCATAACCATAAAAAACTGTGTAATGCTTAAAAAAAAAAAAAGAAAGATTTTCTTTTCCAAGCACTCCCCATCTAAAACAAAGCTAGTTAATAATTAAGAATCAGTAACTCCTAAAAGGAGACAAGAGAAAGTAATCAAATATGAATCGAATCCAAACGTGTCCCAACTACATACATAGTATTCGTATGGTCTTCCTTTGAACTCTTCTGCGAAAAGATCGACAATGGTCTTCCCTGCCCATCGAGACTTCACCTAAAAAATCAAAAAAGAGGGATGACAAAAGTCAATCATCCTTCCATTCACAACCACTGTTACTATTTCCAAACCGATTTTTTAGGGTTAGGGTTTTGAATTGGAATGTGAGAAATGGATGTGGAGTTCCAATTACATGGGCAATGAATTCGAAGTGGTAGGGCCTCACGTATCGCCTTCCTGCAGAAAACGAATTCCCGCCATTAAAAGCAAACAAACAAAACGGATTTTTTAAATGAGAAGATCAAGAAGGGCTAGGGTTAGGGTTTTTGTGAGCTACCGTTGCGGAAGATGAAATCGTTGGGCTCGGGAGGGTTTGCGGGAGTCTGCCACACGATGTCTTTGTCCGACGACTCTCGCGCGCTCATTTTCCGCTTCATTCCACTTACGCCTTCAGATGCGGTGATTTGAGATGGTTATGGCTATATACTTCTTCCCTGGGTCCTATTTTTGCATGTGGGGCCCACTATTGATTACATGCCTTCTGTTTTTTTTTCCGCCATTGGAGGGTTCACATCTCCTTACGTAGGAATAATCCCTCTTGGCAAGAGGGAAGCCGGTAAAGTCGCCTGTAGCCCAAATGTGGTAGTGCAGTCTCAAACCTATAGTCTCCGAATGCAAACGATAGTCTTAGGCCATCTGAGCTACACCTCGGCGTTATGTCCCTTCCTTTTGATCAATCAGAAACATCACACCCCTTGAATTATCTTGTACAATTTTTACTCACAGTTGAAGTGAAATATTAAAAAAATTGATGACTTTTAAGATGGTTAAATTGAGGGGCCATAGATTAAGTCGTTAAAGATAATCTATTGGATTTGAAATTTTACTCCTTAACTTCTCTCATGACTGTCATTGCTCTGACACTTAAAAAAAAAAACCCCTTATTTTAGTGGGCAAATCACAAAAGGCCAATTTTTATGCTGTTTTGGACATTATTTAATGTTAGATTTCGACCAAATAGACTGAAATAGAAAAATAAAATTTATGTATAGCGGTTGGGACAAAGCTCTAATGATAGTGATTTATTGTTAGGGCATGTTTGGTAATCGTCTTACGAGATGATTTCTAGGGACTTTCCACGATTCTATGGAAAACCCACGTTTTGGATCAGCGTGGAAAAGAGCATGGAGGACGCCAGGATTCTTCTTTTGCAAATATTTTAAGAATCGGACCCCTCTAAGTCGGATCACAAGAATTTGCGCCCACGGAAAAGCAGAACTACAGTGATATTGACACTAATTTAAGGGACATCGGTTTTTTGCGTTTTTTGGTTTCTATTGGCAATAATGGTGTTAAGAATGTCCAAAACGGCTACTACGTCAAATATCAGCCATTGATTCCACCTATAATTTGACATATTTGTAAAAAACTGCAGGACATTAGATCATTAAATCTGGGATTTTGTGGGGCCCATTTGCGATATCCGAACTGTTCATTCTTTTAATCAGACCCCAAACAGCTATGAGGTCAAATTTGGGAACATCATTCATCATGGATCATTAGAAAATGGCAAGTTAATTCTGACCGTTGATATAGCACAGTGTAAAAAAGGGGATTACTTGGCAGTACGTTTTTTTTCATTTTTTATTTATTTTTGTGGGCCTTGAGATCATGATCGAAACCGTTTATAATTTAGAGGAGTCCAAACAAAACTAGGGCCTAAATTTCAACCATAGATCCATCATGAATCTTGAGATATTTGCAAAAATGTCCACACTCTAAAATATTAAATTTTTTTATTTATGTAGGCCCCCTTTTCACGATTTGAGCCGTTCAAATTATTTGAAGAGCCAAAAATGGTTATGGGGTGAAAGATCAGACCTTAATTATTCATGGATTATGAGAAATTGACAAAAAAACCTATGATTGTTGGATCACACGGTGCATAGACTGCATGATTCCTCTCTTCTACCAAACTTGAAGCTATCTTTGGAAATCCTCTTTGAGGATGACTTGGTTCCATGAGAACAAAGGAATCCTCTAAATAGAAAATTCTTATCGGTTAAACCTTTGACACATGATTCCTCTAAATAGAAAATAATTTTGAATTGGTTTTTGGTTACCTTTGACATTGTTTTATAGGATTAATACATGATTTGGGTCGTCTGACCTACCAAACCGATCAAAACCGGTGCCAAGTCTACTGATTTTATTGTGATCCACCGACAAAAATCTACACATACTCGATATATTTTCTTTCGGGTAAAAACATACCTGATAATTAAAGGGTTTGGATCGACCCTTTCACCTTCTGGGGTTGGTCCTGGATGAAATTTTCAACAAGGTTAATCGTCTATAGAATAATTTTGGTTAGAGTTTAAAAAATAAGCATATTATAGATGAGCATGCATACAAATTTAGATAGCTAAAAAAAAAAAAAAACACTACTAATCTTACAATTTGAAAGGTATATATCATCAATAATCAGTTGATTGAAAATGAATGAATGAATACTAGGCAAAATAGCATAATGCAATAAAATGTCCATGTATTTTAATCGTCCATGATATGAAATTCGTCCATAGTAATCAATACACACCAAGAAGTTCTGAAAAACACTGGATGTTCACATTATTGAAGTAGTTTGTTGGGTTCGGATCTGGTCAGGGCGTTCAAACCTCAATGATCAATCAATTGGATAGCAGAACCCACAGCCCGGTCTAACTTCATTTTCCTTACGGACAGGCCGGGCCGGGCTTGGCTTGCTCTACCCGTTCTCAGTTCCATTTTGACCGTGATTTAAAATTAATCATTCTCTCTCTTTTTTTTAAAAGCTTTGTATTTTCGGGCTTAGGCCGGGCCTGGCCGGGTATCCATTTCAACAGGCTCAATTGATAGGCCTAATTTTGAAGCCCCGAAGGCATCAATCTCATAGCTATCGTACCACACTTTTGGAAGGCCAGCAATTCTTGACTGTTCCCACCAACTCAGCTCCAACCTGACCTGGTGGCTCAGGATTCAGATTCACCTCTAAAAATAAAACTAAAAATCATTTTGGATTAGTATTTGGTTACCTTCAACAATTTTTCATCAGATTAATACATGACCTGGGTCGTCTGACCTGCCAACCTGATCAAAACCGAAACCAAGTCTACTGATTTTATTGTGACCCACCAACAAAAATCTGCACCTACCTGATAATTAAGGGTTTTGATCGACCCTTTCATCTTATGGGCCTTGGTCCAGTATGACATTTTCAACAAGGCTATTCATGAATGGGCCGAGTTCAAGTATACCCACATGTTCCTCACAACTTTAAGACCGATCCCGATCCGGACCCGACCCAGCCACCCCGTTCACTCAAGTCCTATATGTCTTGGTAGAATCTGGATCATCTAAGAATTTCTCCCACGGTGACCGTGAGTGAACGAATCATAGTCCGCCACGTTATCGTGGGCAGCCCCTGCCCGGATGTATGCCAAGCTGCCCGCGTACATGGTACGCTGCTCACGTTGATATTGCAGGCCTTGATTGGTCCACTCCGGAACACTGTGGGAGAATTCCGCAGACGATGGGACTCGTCTGTGGTAATGAAGCACTTGGTTGACAGGGTGACTACAATGGAAGAAGGCAGTTTCGGAAAAGAAGAGAACTCATAAAGTCGGTGAGTCTTAATTGGGCCAAGTCAAAGTCCCTTTCTCAAGAGAGCTGACCATGACGATGAAAACAAGCCAATGAGTTAAAACTTGAGTCCTCTACATGAAATCCTTCCAACATATAAAACAATCATCTGATCAGGTCATTCTCTACAAAATAGTAAACAAAACAAATCCTTTTTTTCCTTTCCTTGATAGACTCTTGTTTTTGCATGGCTACAATAAAGAAAGATGAGAGAAACCAGAGGAAGAAAACACATAGAAGAGAAAAAAGAGCTGATCAGCATTCAGCAGCGCCATGCAGAAGCCGCAATGATAGCTCTATCTTGCCAGCCCAAGAGCAAGCAGCCCCTATCCTCAGTTAGCCGGTAACCATCACATGGATAGAGCCCAAGCAAGATCTTGGACTGGGTGACTGCATTTGCACTCAAGGCCACCCCCTTGAAACCCTTCCCTTCCATGATCTTCCTCCATTTCTCCAGCCTCTCATGCCTCTCTACCCTCTCTGCTCCCTCGCATGCCACGATGTTCCTTATCTCTGCTGCAAATATGTACTGCTCCACCTTTGCCCGCTCCGGTGAGTCGGCTGGAAACGTCGCATCCAACGAGTCAAAGATGGCCGAGTAGTAGTGCAGCGCCTCCAGGAACCGACCGAGGAAGTAAGGCCCATTGTGGCTAGCTTCTTGCTCGACCAGGGTGAAGATGTTGGGCGCCTGGTCCCGGATCATGGCAATCAAGTTCCCCAAATGGTTGCCCGAGACACGGTGGAGGTGGCCGACAGAGTTCACGGCGAGGGCCTCGCCTACCCGGCGGTGGAACATGTGGGGCTGGAGGTCCTCTAGGCGCTCTCCTATAGGGTGGAATTCAAAGGGCACATGGAGCGAGTGAGCAAGCTCATTTAGGCGGCGACCGGTCTCCTTGACGGATTCTAAGGATGACCCAACTCCGGTGATGCGGAGAAATGGGGCCCCACTAGGCCGGGCGGCGAGTGCTTGCATGAAAGCAGGCCATTGGTAGCCCTGGAGGATGTCCAGGTCTATTACATGGACACGATCTTCAGCTTCAAAGGCCTCAAAAATGGCCTGATTCGCAGTGAAGTGAGCGAATTTTACATAGGGGCAGGCCTGATACAGGATTTGATAGACTTTTAGTACCTCTACTGAGTTTGGGGGCAAAGAGGTGAAGCTTTTGGGTGTGGAGGAGTTTGGGGAGGTGGTGAGGGTGGCTGCGAGCCTTGCTGTGAGGGCTTCAGTGAAGCACGAGGCGACTCGTTGCATCGAGTCTCCGAGTGGTGTCACAACTCGGTTGAGGTGGTGAAGGAATCGCCTGGCCGATAAGTAATCGTCCTTCGCCACGGCTTCTGCACAGGCCAGGAGGAGGTGGACTAGTTGGAGGCCACTGTCTTGTTCCTTATATGGAGATAAGAAGAAGAACAAAAACAATAATCTTGGATTAGAAAGAATGAGACTGTTCCAAAATATACTAGTTTTGGTACAAGAGAATGAGGAAGAATTTTAATTATTTTTTCGATTTGTAGGTCACTAGGAGAGTTCTCAGTTCCCCCCCGTATATAATGAGTGTATGTATACTTCTCATCTATGGATAACCCACTTTTCCAACGCCCCTCTTTGAGTTTTTCATACTTGGACCTCACTGTTTAATCAATTCAGTACTTTCTCACACACTAGCCACCCTTGAATTTAGATAAGTCTAAATTTTACAATATTGTTCTAAATATTATTCGCCTTTGGATTTGATCACAAAAAATTATATAATTTATAGTGGTACGGTTAAATTAAGGTTCATGATCAATGGACAGGCTTGATATCTTATAGTCCTCTTAACCACATTCAAAACTTTCTATTGCCTAACCTCCTTTAATTCTCATACATCTAGGTGGGCTCAGAATGAAAACAAATTCAGGGTGATTTGCATTCCTTATATGTAATATTTGTTTTATATATTAGGTATGAATAAATATAAATTTGGGTACCCAGGCCAATTTAGATGCCCGTGCAAATCCGAGTTGGTTCTTGAACCCGGACAAGCCAGCCCAAATTGGGTTATCATGCAGGCCATGACATACGGGCTTGGGCTCAGCCCAACCCAAATTGCAAGATAGAGAGAGGCCCTATGAACACCTGTTCAAGGTTCTCTTGTAGCTGTTGCTGTGGTGGCTGTTGCACTGCTTGTTGCTGCTGTGATGGTGGTGGCGGCGGCTGCAGCTGCGGCGCAGTTACAAAAGAGCTCATCTGGTACACATCCCTCTCCTGCGTCAAACTACTTGCATCGCTTATTGATCCACAAAACCTAGAACTCATCTGCGGCAAGCAATCGAACATCCCAGGAAGTTCCACCGTCGACGTGTCCAAGCTCTCCGGCCCACATCCAGCACCCACCATCTTCACCGTCGGATTTGGGTACCCTCCATAACATTCTCTGAAGTAGTCATCCATGAATCCATCCATAGCTGGCAGTGGAAGGCTATCAGGCTGCACAAACTGGGTAGTATTGGACAACCTATGAAGTGGGCTTTGAGGCTTCCCTTTGTGGGTGTTGCTGACCGGCCCCATCGGGGCCCAATTACACAAGTTCGAGCCACAACACCCAACCACTTGCTGTTGGGTGCACCTCTGCCCATGCATGGACTGACCATAGCTATAGTTGCTGTGATTGTAGCCTGACTGCGACAGCAGCGTCCTCTTCGGAGAAACCGCCATGAACTCCCGCTTGGGTGAACAGATCATGAGCTCTCTCTTTGGAGAACACACCATGAAATCTCTCCTGGGTGAAGAGATCATGAAGTCGGCCGCACCCACATCGAGTTGATCAGTGAACAGAGACTCCCATATCGAATTGTCCGGCGATTGCACCTCAACGTCGACGTCAAATTTCAGGTCCTGGAAGGTGCTCAGAGGGTTTTGATCGTTCTGATCGGTGCGGTCGAAGTCGGAGGCGGCGACATTGTTTGACTCTGAAACGGAGTCCGTCGGCGAAGGTGGCTGTGGTTTTGAGCATGATGAGTTCTCAGTCTTCACACACCCCATGCTACCGCAGAGAGAGTTTATCATCTTTCTCCTACGCTTGAGATAAAACAAACACCAAGAAATCTCAAGACCCAAATCACCAACCACTCCAGAAGTTTAAAAACCAATCAAATGCTATTCACAAGAAGCAAAGCCCTCTCACCCTCTCAAAGAAAGAAAGCAAGTTGAAGTTGTGTTCATCATTATCATAATCATGAGTCAGTTTCAAAAGATGGAATGAAAAGAGTCATGGAATATAAGGAAAGAAATAAACTAGAGAGCATTCTCCTTTTTCCTCTCTCTGTCCAATGATGGAAGGGTTTTGTCTCTTTGTGCATCTTGTTTTTGGGGAGGCAGGGAATTTAGTGACAAAGTCCAAAGGTGCAATTTCAGCATCATGTGTTTGGAAGTTTCTTCATCTTTTCCACCTCCATTTTTATTTACACCTTCTCTATGTTTAGTTGTTTCCTATAAAGGCCTTGTTTGTCATGTTGGGGCATATTTTTGTTTTACATTCTTTTCCTTGTAGAAGGAGGGGGTCAGAGTGGCAGATGGGGACAGGGTGATGTGTGGGTCCCACTTCACCTTGGAGATATGGGTGGACCCACATTGCCTTGGGCCGGCCTACGATGTCAAGGAAGGAGGAGAAAATGATAGAGGGCTGAGGTGGTAGATGGGGACAAGGAGTGAGGCATTGGCAGTGTCGTCGGATGTGGCGTCGGTGGCGCCGCCTGGGCCTTGGATTTGCCAAAGGAATGGAGTGCTTGGACCCTCCCTCTTTCATGTTTTCTCTTGGTCGGCTTCTATGAATCTCACGTGCATTGTAGAGAGAGAGAGGGGGGGACATGTGGGCCGGGCTCATGAATATCCGATGGGCCTGGCATCAGAATCCAGCTATGGACTGTCTCGTGGTCTCGATAAATGAACGGGTCTGGGTTGGACCTAATATTCTTCGTATACTTGAATTCAATCCGTTCTAATAGGGTATTATCAAATTTTACTTCCATAAGATTTGATCTTACTATAAGATTGAATATATGATCTGTGATTGTGCTAAAAACATTATCAACTATGCGTTCGGTATTATGCTGGAGCCAAATCATATATGGAAGTAAATTATGAGCACATGCTATTGAAAGGGAATTTGCATTTAATTTTAATTTTAATGGTTTGGATCATTAGTAGGTGGCGACATGATTAGTTTCAAATCCCACTCGCAGGAAGCATGTAAGAGACCACTAAAGGATCCGGATTCATTAAAAGGTAAACATGCAAATACGTCTGATTATGCAGTTTCAGCACCCAACCACGAAGATCCGTGTATTTATCATTTGATCATCCCAATTGAAGGGTGCTCAGGGACCGGCTTGCACTGGGCTTGAGCCTTAGCTTTTACAACTCGAGTTGAGCCTGGATATAAAATATAGGCCTGTTTAATATGCGGACCGGGTTTGGATTTAGTTCTAGAAAGCCCGATCCAGTGAATAAAAAATAATATTCCTTTTTATAAAAGCAAGGAGTTGAACACACTTCTCTCACACACAAATAAACATCCTAACCATTAGAGCTACGAGTTGGATAACTAAATATTTCCATTTTTCTTTATAAAATATAATACACCTGGGCTCGGGCTTAACCTATTTTAGGAGGGTTAGGCTCGGGCCAGGTACTTATGGCATGAGTTGGGCTTGTGCCTGTTGTTTAAAATGGGGCTCGGCCCGGCCTATGAGCAATCTTATCTTAATGAGCTGGGCCCGGGCTAAGGTGTGGTGACAATTGGAATAAGCCTGGCCTGTAAAGCATGGTTCAAACAGTTGAAAGTTTGGGTTTGAGGATCTTAAAAAATTGGCTGAACCCTAGTCATGATTGAAGATTTAATTTGGGTTCCGATCTAGTTTGGGCTATATCCAGATACCCATTCATTAACAGTGAATTAGAAGTATAATCAAAATATATAACCATGATGAAGAAGAAGAAGAAAACGAAAAAGAAGATGATGATGATGATGATGTTGATGTATGTAATAAGTTCTTTTTTAATAATGGGTACTTGATTCGGGTCTCGGTCCATAAGGCCTATGCCGTGTATAGACCCGACAAGCACCCGGATGGTTTCCACACCATTTAGTTGATGGCCCATTTCAACACTTTAGAGTGGACCAGGTCAAAGACTTGACTGAGTCCTAAAGTTCTTTTATCTACAAAATATAATCCAACCAAAGAACCATCTTCTATTACTGATAAATATACGGATAGAAGTAAATTAAAAAAATCAATTTAAATGGGCAACGCGACGACAATCATGAGAGAAGTCCGGAGTAAAATTTCAAACTGACTAAATTATCTTAACTCCTTAATCGATGACCCTTAATTTAACCATCTTAAAAGTCATCCTTTTTTTTTTTTTTTTAAGGATTTTAATCCAACGAGGAGTAACATTTGGATGAGCAAAAAATTCAAAGTTTGAGATAATTCGAGGTCATGTGATCAACGGATGACCAATAGTGGGCCCCACAAGGACCTTTGGTGGAGAACACATGTTTGGGTAATGTTCTTGGAGAGAAACCCTCTCCGGTTTTCTTCGATTTCAAGGAAAATTGAGGTTTGGGTGAAGAGAGAAAAAGTGAGAGAGGGTTATTCAAATCCTCTGGGTTCTGTTTGTGCAAGGCAGGTTCCATTGTTGACCAGGAGCCGGAAATTCCGGCTCCTCCCTCTCTAGTTTGGTGCAGCTGCGAAAAGGACGTGGTTTTCGACTTTTCATACTTGTTTTCCGTGCAAAGAGTGGATTATGGGATCCCACCTTCATACCTTGGATTCGTCTTCTGTGGAAGAGAAAAGTGTCGTTTCTTCTTCCGCGGATACGCACAAACATACCCCTCAACCCTTTATAAATCCTCTCTTCCATTAATTTCTCTGTCTCCATCTCCCCTAATCGAATTTTGCAAATCCATGAAGGCAAAGAAGCACCTAAGCTACAAGAGTGACCCCTCATAGGTATTTTTTAAACCTAGAATGCAGTTATTCCTCCCCTCAAAAATCATCAGAAGGGATAACATTGTTCTAGAGGAATGAAGGAATCCTTTGGATAGAGGATTCCTCTTTGGGCACGTTTGGTAACGGGAGATGAATCCTCTCTTGGGAGGATTCTTTGATTGTGTGGAATTAGACTTTCTTCTTTGAGAATTTATGAGGGAGATGATTTATCGCATTCCACGTTTGGCGAGCGCGGAGGAATCAGCTGTGATTGTGGATTGCTAATTGAGTTTATTCCATAGGTCAGTGCTGTTGAATCTGAAAGGATCCAAGTTGATGGACAAATAGTGCCCATTTCTTTTTTCCTTTTTTTTTTTTTTTTGCTAAACAAATAGTGCCCATTAAATATATTGTGCAACCATCACTAAGATAAGTCACTTTGTACACAGGCTTGTTGTGTTCTCTACCACTGATCGGCAAATTTTGATATAATTTATGTTCCTGATATTGTTGGAATGGTCACAATGCTTTCACAATGACAAGTTTGATTCTCCTTGGCAACTTAGTTCCATCAAGCTTGCATTACACAGAAACATTTTTGTTGGCAAGGACATAAAAAGTTTCTGTGTAATTAGGTTGTTGCTTATATTATTAGGACTGAGATCTTTTAGTTTGCACCGCTTTTTAGGTTATGGAGATGCTGTGGTGTCTACTGTCTTTCACCATAAAAGAATGAGATTAAACACTGGGAAAGAATTGGGCTTTTCACAACAAAATTACTAATTTGAAGTTACGGCAAATGATTGAAGTAAAAAATGAAAAAAAAATCTTGGACTTGGGACCCAATCCGGTCCAGATTAAGTTGGGTCGTTTCGGGCTGACTTGGCTGAGTCGCACCGCGTCTCCTATGAAGCTTAAAAGAAAAATTAAAATTTTGCTGAATCATTTGATTTTTAAATACCATTTTCCTGATTTAATTGTTTTTTTAATCAATCGATCATTTATGTTCCTTTTTTTTGGAGGTTATTTAGATGTTATCACTTATCAATAACCAACATTATTAAGAACTACAGTTAGCCAGAACTAAAAGTAAACCAAAGCTTAGCAAGAGAAATAGAAAAAGAGGGGGAAAGGAGTTTATATAGTTGGTAGAATCTGTCACTATGTTCACATGGTACTTGGCCAAGTCCAATAAGATCAGATTCAGGGCCGAGTCTGAGTCAACTCAAACTTGGCTGATGTTTTAATCGTTGGTAACAACCTTTCAACCATAAAAATTTCGAACAATGATTTAGAAAGAACTTAGAATGGAACATAATGTCCTAGGATATTAAGCCATATATGATTTAAATTCTAATGATTTAAAATGAGTTTAAGCAACAAGAGGTGGTCAAATTTGATATTCATTTAGTCGATGAACATTACTTCTGATTTTTAAATGTTTAGATGTTTTAAAAAATGTGGTTTTGATCTTCCAAAATCAGTGGTAAAAGACCTGACTGGTGTATATATGCTGAATTTGGTCAAAGGGTCGCAAGGAAAGCCATATTACCCACAACAAAACAACACTAGGACAAAGAACAATAAGATAGATTCCAGAAGAAGAAGAATTGAATAATCACCTTTCTTTCAACTAATGGATTTCTTCCTCCAACTTCTTTCCATATGCATCAGTCTCTAGACTCTCCACCCTATTTGCATTCAATGCAGGTCAACCCATTTAACCTGAGGCAACCTGTAGAAGCCTGTATTTGAGTTGAATTACAAGCCAAACAAAGCCCAAGACAAGCTTGTCTCATTTCATTGAGAATTAAATATTATAAAGTATCAAAATATTAAACCATCAATTTGTTTATCTTGGTTTTTGTATGGGGTCAGCCCTAAACCAGCCCATTTAAATGGGTTATGTGAGTTAAGCAGGTTGACCTCAACCTGTGCCCTTTCAGGTTCTCCTAATTCCTAACCTGTGACTTACAGGTATGTATGTATGTATGGGACCCCCTCTGCTCAGCACCGGTGGTCACCTTATGGTGGGCACCACTTTCTTGTGATGCTGACCTGGGGCCCACTTGGGGATGGAACCCGGGGATCAAAAGATCTCTCCCTCCACCTATATACCTTTGTGTTGTGACCAGATTCGAATCATCATCCTAACCACTTGATCAATGACTGACAATTTCTCACCGTCCAAAATTAGTGCAAGTCAATCAACAATCTAGTCTATTTGGATGGGTCCCAAACTCGAAATCGGTGACTAGCATTGAAGGATCATAAGTTGGGCCCCACTAGGTGTTTTGGCATGGTGCTTGGCTGGAGCTTTTCCCTACACACAACACATATATATATATATATATATATATAGAGAGAGAGAGAGAGAGAGAGAGAGTGGGTTGGGTCAAATTTTACTGCCCCTAAATTCCTCGCTCCTCGCTCATTGGGTGTCGACTATTAGATCCTCTTCAGTGTTCATTCTAAAGACTTGGAGCCTTGTGAAGATTGCATGCTTTGTGAAGATTGCATGCTAACTCTAGTGAGCTTCTTATTTCTATTCCAAAAAAGAAAAAAAAGGATTGAAAAATAATGACTCCTATCAACCTATGATGCATGGGTACTTTAAAATAAGAAACGTATCGTATCGTATTGTATCTGATACTTTATTTTTTATGTATATAATTTATATCATTGCCATGTCCATGACATATCCCTGTCATATCCCTACCCTACCCATGCCATGTCCGGGCATGATAGCTGTGTCAACATCTTCATTTTACAAGCAAATATTGGTTTCACCACAACCATGGTTACGTAAGGCTTGGGAAAAGGAGAAAAAAGTCAGTGTGTGTGTGTGTGTGTTTTTCTTTTTTGCTATGTGTGTGTATTGAATATGCTTTCTTTATCAGTCAAGGTACTAAATACATTCTTTCAAGGATGATACCTTTCAAGCCATAATTAAGAAGAAGCTTCGTTCCAAATCAGTCGGATTATATCAAGATTTTCATTTACTAAAGAAGATGTTTTAATAGAATCTTGGCATTCTAAGGCTCCTGCTCGTTCGACAGCTTTCCATTAGATGTTTAGGGTGACAATACATAAAGACTAAATGGAATTATAGAAACATCCTAACCATTTCTTTTGAGGCTGCAAATAAACCATTGGAAACAAGCAGAAGAGGAAAAAGAGTCATGAACAGGAATTGATATAACATTTCATCTAAGTTACCAAAAGGTAGCCAATAATCCACATACAGCGCCTTAGTTGACAAACCAGACCATCTCAAATTCTCAATGCTTGGCACAGCTGAGATCAGCACGTCAGCTAACACATGCTTTGGAACACAGGGGGCACCAAGACTAGTCCTTTTCTTCAGTGTCTCAGTCAAGGCCGCAGTCACCTTCTCAAACATGAGAGTTTCATAAGAATATGTAGATGCCTTTATGTCTTTCGCACAGTGGCATCTTGGTTTTACTCCATTTATGATCACCCATGCTTATCCCAGGAGGGCCCATCTATAGATGAATCAATCATGATAAAAAGATCAAGAAAAATTGCACTTAATTGGACTAGTTGAAAATTTTATAGTTTAAGACCATAAAATCAAGGGCTAAGGTGAATGGGTGATGTGAATAAAGTCATGCCACAAAACCAAGGGCTAGGGTGATTTGAATAAAGTTATGTCCAGCGAAAACACTATTTGACATCATATCCTAGGTGGGCTCCATAGTAACCAAATTTATTTATTTATTTATTGTTACCTAGCTATAGGGGGTTGGGACCCGTACTCGGGTGAGGGTAGTAGACCTCATGAGAACGTGGTAAGAGGCGATAGTTCTCACCTGACTATCCAGGACTTGAACCTGGGCATGCCACCTAAGGGCCCTCTCACTTCACCTGAGGTCTACTTCCTTCAATCGGGTTTGATTTTAAAAGCCAAAAGTGATTTCTTTTTCTTAAAAATAGAAAAATTGTAGCACTCCTCATATGTCAAATTCCCCATTTGATAATCCGTGGGTTCTGCACGTAGTTTTTACTGAATCCCTCATTTTTTTTCATCGTGCCCAAGCCGACCATGCTTTGATCTCATCACACAAGAACCTTTAAAAAAAAAGAACTCTCTGACTGCAGTAAAACAACATAGAATACAAAGAAAAAGTTTTAAATGTCAGTCTTCCATTTCAATGGGAACTGTGTGTGACTGTGTCCATTCATTTTCCTCTCTTAACACACTGGCATTCCATCACATCAGATCATTGGACAATCGGCATGGTCGCTTCGTCAGCACTCAAGAACTGAAAATGTGAGTGGCTTTGATTGGTCACACACCCAATTGTGCAAGCTCACCTGGTGAGACATGTACTTGAGATGGCACTTCCTTGGGGACTCTGAATTTCTTCATACCATTCATTAATCTCAGTGTCTAACATCAGGCATTCCTCTCCATTTCGAGCCTTAATCTCACAATCTTGTCTTAATAGTATGTATCTAATGACACCAAAGTATATCTAAGCAAAACATAGCCATCAGTTGTCAAATACAACCATATAAAAGTTTTTAAGCACCAATAATTTAACTAAAATGTAAAGAGAGAAGCCCAAAGGGGTAGAAGTAACATTAACAATCAGGAACAATGACGGAACAGATTTTTCAAAGATAAGGGTTGTAACATTGACAAAGATTTCAGTGCTACAAAAGGAGGTCCCCTTCCAATGTTGATGTATGAATTTCAATGGTAATAAAAAAATTTGAAAGCATTTACTATACAATAATGCCCATGAGATGAGGCCACCACTACAATGAAGAATTTAAAACAGAGACCTTTCCTTTTCACCAATAAAGATTCTCTGTGGGTGTTTTGCCTTAAGGCTGTATCAAATCAGGTATGAGCTTCAGTAGAAAAGATAGTTCACGCTGAGAGAAATTAGGCCTTGTGATGGCTGCTATCTGCCCTTCGCCTTCCCTGACATGCAATGATCCCTCTCCCTCTTCAGCTGCTTGGTGAAATCTGAAACAGCTTCTGTGATCTCCTTCACTAGATCCACGATCACACCATTGATGCCCATCAAGTGCTGCATGTAAACAGCCTCTGGAACATTGCTGAAATGCGTGAAATTAAGCAACCTTATCAGAACTGGGTTATTTAAAAAAAAAAAAAATCACTCCTGTGGTTGACTCCTACTAAATAGGATTACACATTGATATGGAGTGGGAGCTTTTGTGGTGCTTATAATAACATACCAAACTTGGATAGAAGTATAGAACAGATGTTACATGGTAAACTATCTAAAACTAAAAGAAATGTACAATATTGGATCAAGCACTTGCTTAGCCCAACAGAGTTGAGTGGGCCAAACTTTTTTCTCAATTCTAATGTGGATATGTTGTGTTTTCCATCTTCCAACAGATGGATAGGATCCCCTGTAAGAGAAGATCTCGCAGCTCTATTAAGCATTTCCATGAATTCCACACTAGAAAAGTGGACCCTGAAACCTTTTGGCTGTGACACTGAGCACCTTCCAACTGAATTATAGGCTCCTTCCACCACGGGTCAGCTAATGTATAGGACAGAAAAAATCGCAAAAATTGGCCTTAAAATTTAACTCAGTAACGAGGCCATGTTACCCAAATCAAACGCAAGTTTATGCAGGGTAGTACATAGAAAACTCAAGGTAAAATTGAAATTGTACTGATGGAAAAAGAATGCAGACATACTTCAATTGACCATAGGTTAGAAGGCAAAGACTAGCTTCTTTGAGTTTGGATATTGCTCCTGGATTTCTATAAATGGCTCTGACTTCTGATACTAGCTATCCCTTGCAAAACACAGGCCACGCTCAATTTAATGGCCTCATCCAGGAGTTCCTTCTTGCATCAGTGTAAAGTTCTGATCCTCCATCCATGAGGAAGAAAACCTGGTTTATTAGTCAATACCATTGTCATTCAAATAGTTTACTTGCTACCATATCCAAATCATCCAGCAAATACATCAATCAAAGATATCTTCTCCAGTTTGAGATAAAATCCCAAGATACTTCAGAACTTTCTTATATACTACTACTTAAGGCATAAGAAAATTAATAATTAATGTAATCTATATGATTTATAAATTCCTACTCTTTGTTAGCCATATTATTCTTAGGCCAAAAATTATATATGCATTCAACAAATCACCTTGCAATATACACTTATTCATGTAAAATCCAACATATTTTGTATTGATACTATTTATTCCGAACAAAACTGCCACATAATTCAAACTTTAAACCTCATTTACTAAGAGTGAGTCAAATTATAGCTATAGAAACTTTGTAAGAGAACAGTATTCATCATTCTATCTGCTCGGGCATCTATCTGAATGGTAACCTCAAAATAGGCGGTATAGAACTTCAGTGTGTTGAGGCAGTACATTGCTGTAACAATATTACTTGTAATATTTTCATAGTGGTGGCTACTCATCTAATGGGCAGCAGAGTGGTTGGACCACAGGAAAAAAAAGAACTTACGATCTGATGGCCTGATCATAACCTCGACTTTAGGACTTCTGTGTATTGAATGGGGAAAATGGAAACTGTCCCCATTCAACACACAGAAGTCCTAAAGTCAAGAGGATATGATCATGCCATCAGACTCTCTCTCTCTCTCTCTCTCTCTGGGTGTGTGTGTGTGTGTGTGTGTTCCAGCCACTGTGCTGCCCATTAGATGAGTGACTCCACTAAGAAAATATTACAAGTAACAGTGTTACAGCAATAGATGCTAAACAATCACTATCCACTATATTTATACAATTTATTAGCATGTCCTTATTCATTAGAATTCCAACTCTTTTTTTTTCTTCTACGTCATTTTCACTTACCATCATCATCATCTGAGAATTATCCCATCAGGGGTTGCCTAAAAGAGTTCTACTAATAAACACTAAAACAACAAAATCCTATCTATTCGATGGTAAAATAAAGTGTCATGAACTATCTGAGAGTTTGCAAACTCTGTCTGGATTCATTGAATGAACATTGAGCAAATCAAATACAATAAATTCAATCTTCTATCCATATCTCTGTCAACAATGAGGAATGCAAGAAAGCTGAAAAGCAGAGGAAATTTCTGGCCAAAGTACCCTCAATTGCAAATTTGCAATCATACCTTTATCACATATTTCCTAAAATGCTCCTATTTATCGCTAGCCTAACTATTCCACATACTGCTACTCTGCCACCACCCACTAGAAACTGAAATTTGCCATCTTGTATATATCATTTATTTCTAAGACTTCCAAGCTATTAGATTGTAAATACAGAAACATAACCAACTCAAATTGGAAACTTGAAATCTTACAGTTACCATTATATCCAAAATACTGCCAGACATTAAATCTGCAGTTTCAACACTATTCATGCACTTGAATTATACTAGTTTGAAGGCATAATATTGAAGGAAGAGCTCTTACAGAATAAACACACTGTAATTTTCGAACGAACTGTGCTGCATCTGGTTGGAAGCTTGAAAAGATAATAGGTCTCTCTTTGGCATGTTCGAACACCACCTGTGCCAAAAATAACATGAAACAAAAAGAATTAATTTCATAAAATCAATGCTAAAAAATTCACTACAAGAGGATCCACACTTTTTGTCTGAATAGACTGTATACCTGCAAGACGATTTGAAGAACATGTATAAGATCATCTTCTTCATAGACTACATTGTCATCAAATTTCAATTCGATGTTGAAACCCAAAGATGAGTCAACCTTCAGAAATGCCTCTTTCAATGTACAAAGTGCGTCATCGTCTTCCACCTTCCAGCTGAAAAGCCTCCCATCTGTAGCTTTTCTAAACATTGATTTCCGCCCCCTCAAAAATAAAAATGTAAAAAAATAAAATCTCAAATGAGCTTCCATATCCCCCATCAGTATGAAGAGAGCACACCACAGTAAGGGGAATAGATATACATTTCCAACTTCTCTCTGGGGTCCATAGCATAGGAATTCCTGTAAATTAAGTTCAGGAACTCGTTTCTCGGATATAGAACCCTCGAAATCAAACAAAAGAATTAAAAAAGAAGGAAATATCGTATAAGCAGGAGAACTGTTACTTTACACAGATTTTAAAACACCATCAGCTTGCAACCAATGTACATTCCTGTCAGGGAACGAGCACTGCTAGTTTTTACCAATCAAGAAACCAAACTGCTGAAAATATTGGTTGATATGCCTTTAGTCTTTTTCTCAATAGTTTCTTCATATAGGTTAGTTTGAACTGAGATATCAGCCAACATTTTGGCCTCTGCAGGTGATGTAGACCTAATAGCAATATATACAGACAGCAAGTATTTCTATCATGGCTAATATTTGGCTTGGAACTGGACTCAAATCTAAAACTGAGACCCTGTTTTGTGGGTCCACTTGGATGCATTTCATTCAACAGGGAAAGGTGGGATTGGAAGGTATTATTAGCTCCAGTGGATCTGGGCCAAAGTTAAGCAAGCAAGATGTGTCCATGATTAGCACAAGCAAACAGTGAATGATAACTTATAACAGTTAAACTACAATTTTCCAAATGGATCTAGAAATATGGTAGAGAATAAAATAATGAATACAAACCAACCAAAGAAGACAATCAACAATTCAACATGTGAATTAACATCCACACGCGAACAGTACTGATGATCATGACATAAACTAAATGGTTTCCCTGATATAGACCAAACTTCTCTCTCCAGTTCGATTTGCTCTATGCAGTTTAGAGAATTTGTGAAAATATCGAAAGTCTGAAACATCAAAAATTTCAATAATGTTACTAACTTGTCAAACATTTGCATGAGACATGAATACAATAGTCTTTAGTGGTCCAAATTAATGAAGTAATAAAAGGTAATGAGTCTTTTAAAGAGGCAATATGGTGTCTGCTTGTAGCACTATATTGTAAAGTTGGTACCTACAGAATTGTGATCTAGACTGAGATGGTGGATGGAGGATTTTACAATAGCAGAGAGTGTGTGCCAAGCTTGAGACCAAACAAAATATTTTGATCATCATCCTCAACACAAAGTAAATCACAGAGAAATACAAACACAAGCAAGTTCTATTTAAAAGGAAACAGAAATAGCGCCAGATCAGTTCAACTCTCATCTCCGGATCTACATTAAGAAAAACCCCACTCTAAACAAGAAAGAGATCCTCAGCAAAAGCAACAATTAGAACTAATGTTTCATTTAACATATCAGATTTTATTAGACAACTCTAAAACCAAGAAATCCTGATCGTAATGAAAAAAACAGATAAGCAGCCTCTATTTCTTGAAATCTCCTCCAATCCTCAGCATCCTTCAATCTACAATTTCCTGAAAACAAAAAAACACACACACATAACCTTAGTGAATGACAAAGAAGAGAAACTGATCTAAAATATCAGATCACATGATTATAAAAAAAAAAAAAAAAACAGAGACTCACCTTCATCTTCTTCTTTCCGATCATAAAGGCTTGAAATGCAGCAAGAAAATAGTATTTCGCACGGTCTTCTTCACTGGCGTCCACCGGAATATCTGGAACTACTCCACAGGAGGAGCCTTTCAGTCCAGGCACCAGCGCACGGAGCTCCACCGCCCCCTGTTTGAGCTCCAAAACGTTTGGTATTGTGATTTCCGTTTGTTTCTCCAACCGGTCTCTCTTCTCCAGCAGATGATAACCAGAGAAGAAGATGCCATCACGTTTTTGTAGGAACCTTTTCATCGCCATCGGCAGTCCGCCTTCCATGGACATAGAAATGCCGTATTTGCCGACAAACAGAGTAATACTGGTAAATTGCCCCTCCTCCGGACCGTCGAGAGACATTCCGACAACCATTCCTTTTTGACGGCGATGGCTTCCATACTTGTTCTGAACCGTCGTTAGCCATCGAAGAGCAGCTTCCACGTCGTTGGAGGATTCAAAGATCATCCCCCTGTAGCTACCGATGCTCATTTCGTATGTCTTTGCTCCGGAAATCTTCGATCCAAGTAGCTTAAGATGGACGTTCTCCATCATGTAAGGGAAGGAAAGAAAGTGAGAAGGAAGAGAAAGGAAAAGGAAATGAGTAATGTGAGAGAGAAGAATGGAGGAAGTATTTAAGGCTTCAGTAGCTTCTTCAACATTATAACAAAACAGGTATTTGATTGTGTACCTTTTAGAGATGGTCGATCATATACAGTTACAGTAGCGTGCTTAGAAACGGAAAGAGAAGTAAAGGGAGTGTGTGTTCTCTGGACACGTGTCGTAGTCTCTGGGATATTTGCGAATGTGGAAAAAGCATCTTTTGTCCTGCTCTTTGCTGCATGCGAATGTTGTGGATAACTTTTTCAACTATAGCTGGTTGAATATATATCCATGTACATACATATTGGTATGGTGTATATTAGATATGGGCCATAGGCACCAAGAGCCGGAAGCAGATGAACCCTCCAACTTCAATGGTTACCTCTCTAAAGGACTTTAGTGGAGCCCACGTATGATGGACCCAAACATTTGTATAAGCTCCACCCATAGCTCTCAGTCGAGCTAGGATATGATTGGATTGGAACCATTATCCTCTTCACTAATATATACCCACAAAAACACAATACACAATAGCAACCAATAAAGCATGAGTTAAACTTAACTGTAGCATGAAAAAAAACACAAGATCAATGATCAGCCAATTCCAATAATTCTAAATACACAAGGCAGGTTACAGAGAGAAAGGCCCAAAGGGGCAGTCAGTGGAACCAACCAAAAAAATGTGATCATTACGTCAAAAGCTATTGCTGCTTAGCCGGAATTTAAAACTCTCAGAGTCCAAATCACCATCCCAGCAAAAACATCACATGCAGGAAGATCTTCACAGGTTATAGACTCATCACAATTCTGCAATGAAGGGACAAGCTTGAATAATCAACACCTCAAAATGTCAACATTTGTTCTCCTCCCAATTAACTTGTCATCAGCAATCTTTTTTCGGCTTCTTAGTCCTTATTGTAAGATGTCACCTTCTCCAGCAACTCTCGTACGGTGAAAGGAAAACGTCTAATCAGGTCATTTAACTCTGGAAAATTAAGTGTCATGTGCCCCAGAGGTCAAAAAGACTCCATTAGATTTGTTATTATTACTATTATTATTATTTTTTTTTACCATGATGTGTTGATGGGGCACGGACCGTAACGCCGTGTGTCAATATGCATAATTTTAAAAGTTGAGATTTATCTTCTTCTAAAATTTGTAACATTAATGGTTATATTTAGCGGGAGATAATAATACTATGTTAAGTTTATTTTATTAATACATATATAAATGATCATCAAATGATTTTCGTAAGGTGGAAAAATCCTCACCCATTACCTTAGTAAATCAAGTTTTTAGAAAATTAAGGTCCAATTCCCACCTTATGTTTTTCACTCCTCTCCTCTTTAGTTTTTTTATCTAACCCATTTTATTCTAAACCTATTCTATGCAAACAAACCCGGGAGAGCCTTGGAGATTTTTCCTTGAAGGGGCCAATAACAGACTTAGGATTTTCCTTTGAGGAGTGAAGCCTCTAATAAATAGTTTGGTTTTAGGGCAAATTGATGATTTTGATGTGGATTTTGAGGGTGGACTCATGAATTTTATTGGGTTTTTTTTAAAAAATGAATACAAGGTCTCCATGTAGGTTTTGAAAGCACAAAGCAATTTGATAGGTGCGATCACACCTATGTGCCTGTACCTCGGTCCGCCCCCGGAAGGAAGCTATTGTGGAATTAATTTATGAGTGTAACATTTGTGAAAATACTTGCGTATAATTCAAGTATACGAGGCATAAACGTGATTCCGATCCAAATTATCTGTGGTTTTTCAAATTCCTGGTTTTGAACTTAATCCAAATTTCAACAAGCTCAGCCCAAATTTTACATTTTGCCTGTGGGGACGGTTGTAACACAGATTCAGTTCATAGTCACAACACCAGTAGCTTTCCTCCTTCAACGACATTCTACGTGGCTGGCGTCCAAAAAGGTATTGTCTCTAAAAGGTGATAACATTGCTATCATGTGGGCCTCACCTGTGATATATATAAACCATTGAAGTACAAACAATCTCTCTCTCCCTTTCCCCATCACTTCAGCTACAGCTGGAAATAATTAGAAAGGTTTAATAACATCCCATGACCGATGTGAACCATTTCATTGCATGTATTTGCACCAGTATCACACATATCCCCATGCCCATCAATCTAACCCTGGGTTTTTAAATAATCACTTCTGAGTCCTGACGAGGAGTCCAACTTAAAATAAAAAAAATTTTACCCAAAAAAAGGACTTAACGGTCCACTAACCAAAAGAGGTACCCATAGTTTTGATGCAGTAGAATTGGTATTCTCGCCAGAATATTTATATATATTTATATTTTTGCCTTTTTTAAACAAGCGATGATGTCGTTGTTAATTCGTCAAATGTGCCTCTTCTCCGACTTTAATCGAAAACAATTGTTGGTATTCTATACCAAAATGAACTGGAACAAAACTCTCCACTAACATTGAATATTCCTTGTGGAGGTTGTTGATCTCCATTAACTAGGTAGGCATGGTATAATTTGACAATCTTTCATGTACTATCATAGATCATAAGTTTCATGTTTACTTTTTTAGAAAAGTTCATTTAGAGTTTTGTTATATAGTTTATTTATTTCAATATCTTTATTGTATGATTATTTTTGGGTTGCTAAATCATCAAGGTAAGGACCTTTTGAGGAATGAGGAAAAGAATTTACCAGAGAAATGGGGAAAACGATGGAGGAAGAAGAGGAAAATGGGGGAAATGGTGTTTCGGGCGATTCATAAGGTTTGAATGCGACGATGTCGTCTCACGTTTAAATCTTTAATAAAAAAAAACAGAAGTGGTCGCAGGGAACCACTTCCGTGCCATATTGACTAGTAGCATGTTTTTCGATTAGTGGCCATCTAGGGTCATTTTTTTTGTAGTTTTCTCTAAAATAAAATAAAAAAGTGAAGATCTACGAGTGACCAGCAAATAATATCTTTAAATAGCAAATAAGTTAATAGGGCAGATGGGAACCCAACTTCAACTTACATAGGATTTTATTTACTAGTGTCATGGCTGGGTGTTTATTTTTCGCTATTATTTTTTCCATCTAATTAACTTTATACTATCATACATACATATTTATTTACAGGAAATTTGTATGCAGGATGGGCAGCTGATAAACATGAGAGTTTTGCACTAGGAAGTAACTCAGTTGGTGACCAGTTCCCAGGAACAACCAGACTACATTTTGAACATTTCAAATGGGGGAAGCAAAAAGTATTTTTGTATGACCCTTTGGTCTCAATAGCTCCTAGTTGTATTAACACTGGTCCCATGGGGCCCTACGTTGTTTCTTTTGCTTGCCTTTAATATTATCCCTATTTCAGCTTAAAAAAAATAAAAAAAATCAGCCGTTTCCAACAATTCTAAATACAAAAGGCCCAACGGGGCAGTCTGAAAATATATCAATCAAAGCTTCTTGTTGTTTACTCACATCCTCCAGCTTTTCTTTCAGCATCACGAATCTGAATTGTTGGAAAACAGTACAATTAGGCTCACAGCTCACTCTCTTCTTACCACTCAAAAAGAAAATGAAAAATAGGCTCACTCTCTTCGTGACCAGTTTGTTGCATGCTACTATTTTGAACCCTTTTGAACCTTCTTGTATCGTGTGTGCATGCGTACATGTGTTCTCCGTACGTGCGTGTCGTATGTGACCCTGTAACTTTTTGAACCCATTGGCTTGTTTTCATTGTCACGGTCAGCTCTCTCTTGAAATTGTTTTTAAGAAAGGGGGTTCTCTTCCTTTCTGAAACTGACTTTTTCCATTGTAAAGTCACCCCGTCAACCAAGGCTTCATTACCAAGACATATGTGGCTTGAGTTAGGGGGTCAGTGGGTGGGTCGGGTCCGGATCCATCTTAAAGTTGCAAGGAACATGTGGGTCTACTTGAACTCGGCGCATTCATTAATAAACTTGTTGAAAATGTCATCATGAACCGAAACCCATAAATTGAAAGGGTCGATCCAAGCCCTTAATTATCAGGTAGGTGCAGATTTTTGTTGGTGGATCACAATAACATCAGTGGACTTGGTGCCGGTTTCAATCAGGTTGGCAAGTCAGACGACCCAAGTCATGTACTAATCCGATAAAAAGAATGTCAAAGGTGACTACATTCATATCCAAAACAAATTTTTTTTTTAAAAGGTGATCAGAATCCCGAGTCACCAGCTCAGGTTGGAGCTGAGTTGGTGGGATGAGTCAAGAATTGATTGCCTTTCCAAGTGGATGGTAAGATAGCTATGAGATTGAACCCACCGGGGGATCAAAATTGAAGAGGGAACAAAAAATTTGCACTAATAAGGTCAGGAGTGGTGAAAGTTACATGAGTACTATTCATTGCAAAGTATAACATAGTGAAAGTTTTATATTGATTTATTTAATTTTATTTTGAAATATATAAAAAATATAACACTACTCAAAATAATTTAATAAGAACGCTGATGAAAACTTGTATTTGTTTTGTGTAAACAATGCTTGAGGTTAATACAAGAGAATTCATGAAGAATTCAGCATCATGTTTTATGATATGTATTGGACTCTTATTTGTTGCTCATCGCATAGGATCCAGGCAAAATATGTCATTTGAAAGTTAGAAATTAGTTGGTGGTAGTTGAAAATATGACACTCCAAAAAATGCTCAAGCATTTTGGGTGAAAAAACATCCATTTCAATGGACTCTACCTGGATGTATGACAATCACAAATAATATGAAATCATGTGATATATATATGATATGAGGCCATTCCCATAATCATAATCCTTAGTTTGAAGTCCTTAAAGTTCAATATTTATACATCATAATTCTTTCATGAAAAAATCTAACAGAAAACCATCATCATTTCCAACTATTAACATAAATCTAATTTCTCCATTTAAGTTTATTTGTCCCAAATAGTGTAAAATCTGGCCTTATGCAATTTGCCTACTCTGAAAAAAGGGTATGTTTAAAAGGGCCAATGCAATGACAATCATGCGAAAAGTTGAGAATAAAATTTTAAATCCATTAGATCATCTTAACCCCTTAATCTATGGCCTTTAGTTTAACCTGTTAGGAAGTCTCACATCCCACATCACCTAATAATAGGCTTGAGATGTCCTAATATATCTGTATAGGCCTTCTACTTATAAGCTTAAGCTTTTAGGTTGGTAAATGGTTTATTACATGGTATTAGAATGGGTTTCGATCCTGAGAGATTTCAAGGGCAGTGAGTGTGATGGATCGTTCGTTTGTTTTGAAGGGTTTTGATATATCAGTCTTTAAATTTGATTTTTCTAATTTCATAATCAAAACTCAGATAATGTCACCAAAGTCATTTAATGGTCAATGATTTTTTTAAAACTTTTTTTTGTCTCATATCATATCATGGGAACAACGAATGTCTAGCATGTCCCATGATGTCATGACTTTCATGTATTATCTTAGAAAAAATTCAAAATGATAAAAACTAAGAAATAGTGATCAAATGTGTATTTATTTTTTTATAAAATATCATTTTTCGTGTTCTATAAAAAAAGAGTTTGTTCGTTGGTTGCAAAAGGTGTAAAAATGATAAATCTCACGATATCATGGCATATGGTGGTTTAAAAAAATATTGATCAGAGTCTAGTGACTCTAGTGACTTTATTAAATTTTTAGCCGTGAAGTTGGGAAAACCGAATTTAAAGGTGAATAAAACGCCAAAATCCATTGTTTTTAACAGCGGGAATTCGTTATGCAAGAGGGCGATAAGTGAGGCACTACCACTTCGCGTTCATTTCGCATGTAAGTGGAACTTCACATCCATTTCTCCTATTCCAATTCAAAACCCTGACCCAAAAAAATTGGTATGGAGATAGTTATAGTGCTTTTGAATGAGAGAATGGCTGTGCTGTCATCTCTATATATTTTTCTTTCTTAGGTGAAGTCCGGTTGGGCAGGGAAGACTCTTTCATTGTTGATATTTTCGTGGAAGAGTTCAAAGGAAGACCATACAAATACTGTGCATGTCACTTGGGACATGATTGGATCGATGCATATTTGATTTTTTTTTTTTTGGTTAATTTCTCTCCGTTTCCTTTTGGGAGTTACTGATTTTCAATTTTTCTAACTTGTGTTGTTTGAGATGTGGAGTGCTTAAAAGGATAGTCATTTTTGTAACCAGTGATCCGAAGGACAACAAAGTTCAGAAATGCAACAAGAGAAAATAAAGAATCAAAATAGTCAGCCCTTCATGTGATGAGTAACATTAAATGTAACGAGAAAAAAATATCAAGCCAATTTGGGAGGTCTACAATTGTATTCCAATCTACTTTTGAAGGCCCACTTTCAACCTCATACACCTAGGCCCGAGACTTAATTTTTTTCACCCCACCATATACGACCCTACCATAAATCCAATCCCTTCACAGCTTACTCTCACTGCTCTCACTAGTTCGCACTTACTCTAATTTGTCACTAATATTCGAAGAACCCTCAATATTGTATTAAATTAAATAAAAAGTTATAACTCAAGAAATCAATAAATATTAAGGTCCTTAAATCAATGGTTGTGATGGTCTGATTGAGATGATTTTTTCCAAAATCATTCATAATTAAATGTTTCCATCGCAATACCCCCGTATTAGCATGAGCCCAAGTAGGTCCCAGAAGGGGCTTAGAGTTTTGAAGCTCAAGTGCGAAAGTCATGCACTAAGTGTCCAATATAGTTAGACTAAAAAGGTCTCTATTCTCTGCAACTTTCTAGGAAGAGTTCTTCCGCCTATAATGAATACCGAAGCATGAATCACGAAGAGCTCAAACAGTCAGAGTAGAGATGCTCTAAGGTCTCCTCAAGCAGCATCTTGGATTTCTGGAAGAACAGGAGGTGCATTTCCTTTGCTTAATTAATATGGGGATGTGGTGATTAATTGCTACTAGGATGTTATTTTGGATCTAAAGCTGCAGCAAGTTTCGATTTTGAACTATGGATGGTACTCGAACAGGCTATTGACTCCGAATTATATGAAATTGAAAGCATCCATTTCGGCCCTAGGCAAAAAGTCTTTTCTTCTCCTCCTCTTTTATTGGATTTTTATGCATACATTACAAGTCTCCGACACTACCTTTATAAGAACTAAAATTTCACCCAAATTCACTTGTTCTCTAAGACATCATATCAAAGTATGACACACGAATATGATTGAATCCTTTTTTTCAAGTAGGAAAATAATATATTCCAGGTTTGTTGTGGTTGATGTCATTGTTACTGTTGTTATATAGCTGACTTATAAGCTTTGCAGGATGCTAGATGGGGTTTGTCAAAAATCAAGAGTAACAAATTATGTTTTTTCATTTATGGCTAGCTTTCGTTTTATATGATATGGTTTTTTTTTATTGGAGCAGCTGCATTTATATAATTGTAGTTGAATTGCTTGTGCAAATTCATAAGAGGGAGAGAGAAACAAAAAAGTTTATATAGTACATAGAATTTATAGAACATTAGCATAAATATTAAATTAAAATTAATATAAAGTTAAATATGATATATTTTCTAATGTAATATATGTCATAATATTCATAAACGGTGGATAATCACCACTCTTTATCCTTTGTGATTACAGCCCGGGCCTCAGGCCTCTTTTACTAGTTTATGGTAATGATAATAAATGACATTAAAAAAACAATCATTACCATAATGACTATGCATCGTTTTTTCTACAAAGCCCACTTTTGATGGATTGAAGGCATTCATATCACACAGCCACAGCTAAAGTTGCACTGGCCAGATTTTACTCCATTCAGAGCAATAAGAATCCTTAAATATTTTCAATGTATAAAAAATGAGTATTTCATAATTGTTAAAAATTATCTTCATGCACAATTGAATCTGATACTATTTAGAACTTCATATAGAGGAAATTTGGGTATATAATTAACTGCTTGATCAAGGAAAGAAAAACAGCAGTATGCAATCCTTCCCTAAGAAGAAATTCAATCTAACATAAATAGCAAAGGCTCCTTTGGACAACTCAAGAAAAAAAAAAAAAAAAGAAGCAAATATAGGTAGCTATAGATGACTAAGTTGCAACTGATTCTAATACAGCTTTCTTTTTTCTCTAATTCACCTAGATCTAGGAATTATACTCAATATATTACCTTGAGAGTCCAATCCAAATTTGAATCCAGTGGGTTCAATCCAAGTGCACTTGAGGAATTCCTTGGACCTGTAGAAGTCAAGTTGGTGGGACTTCAATTCCATAGAGTAGATCAAAGCATCATTGGAGTCTCGGTGAAATCTAGAACAATAAATTTTGTTCTTCATGTCTCTAATTGCACCCGTTGCTTCTTTATCAACTATCATTGCAAGAGACGTTGATCTATTCAAAAATAGTGTCAGGTCTTCCAAGCCTTCAACAACCGCCCAAACCATGTTAGTCTGATCAAGAGTGAAGACCATAATTTGAGTTTGATGAGTATACACAAGTACCAACTCTCCTTCATATTCTATCAAAAAGCAATATCCCATCGGGAGCTGAAGTGGCTCTGGCTTTTGAAGAACATTCCAGGTCTTTTCACTAACATTGTAGACCCCCAAATTTCCTTGTAGGCCCACATAATAAACAAGGCCATTGATAAAAACAGCATTAGTAGAACCAACATGAAAATGTGGACTAACTCCATCGAAATGAACGCACCAGTTCCAAGTCTCATCTCCTGGACTACATGTTTCTATGGAAATATTGTCAAAGGGATGCAAATTATGAATAGAAAAAACAATACAATCGGAAGATGTAGGTATAGAAGAGAAAGTCAAGCTCGAAATGGCGGCATAAGGATGCACGAACCATGGGAGGTCGATTTTTTCCTTGGTGAAGGGATTAAAGAAAAATGCATACGAATCATCCAAAGAAACTAGCAACCAACCGCCCTTTGAGTAATGAAAGGTTGTACCATGTAATTCTGGGATGTCTGCAGTGTAAACTTTCTTGCTTAATGGATCGAAGAACTTGTACAAACCATCTATTTCTTCTTGAAAGATGAGACATGGATTTAGAGGCAACCATGCAGGGGGGACAATGGACCGCCAACTCTTACAGATGGACCGCATACGAGCTAAAGCCACTGGAGTGAGACTTGTTTCAATTAACATTACAATCTCTATCGGAAGGTCCGACCAAGGTCTCTCATCAACAAATATCTTCCGTTTGACAATTCCCTTTGCCATCTTTACTCCAACAACCTCGTCATGTGCACTGGTAAGTTGCATCTTTTCCATGTCTGCTTTAATGTAAAGGTCACTATTCCCTATCTTTTCCGTGTTTGCTTTTACCTCTTGGTTGGTATGCATTACCCAAAAAGGTGATTTCCAAGGACGTTGGACATTTGGGCAAGTCAAATGAGCTGAAATGCTTCTCTCTTTCATGTGGTACGAATGCAAGCTCATGTCTCTTTCAAAGTAGAAAAATACTTGACTGCCTTCAAGTCCTAATTCCAATGCAGAGCATGAGAGTGACCCACTCTTGCTCAAGAAGAATACGCGATCATCAATGCTGCTCGCTTTCACCCACAACATCTGAGAGAAATCCATCTTGAAGACTAAGACATCGGAGGCCATATGTTTCTGCCAATGAAAAATTAGGAGTACAAGAAATACCTCTCCACGTGATTCAACCAGGTATACTGTTGTGTCGAACCATACCTCCCTTACGGGTGAACGGACGCCAAGATATATTATTGTAGGGCAACGATTACTGCTATCAAAGTCGATAACACCAAACCTGAAATAAATTGTCATAAAATATATTTTGCCTTTGAAACTAAGGGCCCCGTGAAATCTGTCTCCCGTCGTCTTAAGACGATCAAATTGAACTTCACTAAATCCGCTATCTTCAGTAATTCTACAATAGTAAATTACAGGAGCATCAGTTCTCATCAAGATTAGGTTGCAATTGGGATCTGTAGGCGGTACTGAGAGTACACATATGTAATCACGAAATTCTTTTGTCAATTGTGGTACCTCAATTTCTCTTAGTGATTCCGGATTGAACAAACAAAATCTACCAGAAGAGTCTTCTAGCAACAACCAACCACAATAAGCAAGCTTAACATCTTTATTATACATCTGTCTCACACTTCTCAAGTGGTAGCTTCTAACTGTCATGTCTAAGAAGGTCTGAGTTTGTTCATGGCCCTCATGTTGGAAAACAAGCCATGGGCTAAATGTTTTGTTTTCAACTTCCATACTGGATCTTGAGAATTCCTGCGCAAAAGAACAGACAAACAAAAGAAAATAGTCACATGAATATCAGGAATAAAAAAAATAGTAATCCGTGCAATAACATTATACAACTCTAAGGCTTTCTTCTTAATGCACAAAATCCAAACTCAAAAAGATTTTCTTGTAATTATGTATTTACCACTTTTGAATGGACAACTGAAAAATAGCAATACCAATAGTAGTCCATCAGTTGATGGTCTACACATATAAGCAGGTAAGTGCATTTAATCCCAAAGTAGATGGTTTGGAATGTCCTTCCATCTTTGTAATTAGAGCATAATGGGTGATCCTTGAGCAGGAGTCTTCCTTGCCTCACTTCAAACCTCATGAGATCATCATATCGCGTTGATATAAAAATCGTCATTTTCTATTTAAATCCACCAGTGAGAAACAGGTGGATGAGTATCAAAATTTGAATGTGTAGCAATTCAAGAGGTAGTTTATGTGAAAGGGACTGCAAATTCGGTTCTCATTTGAATATCTCTATAGTTTTAACCTATTGAGCTAATAACTTGTTGTATGGACCTAAACATTGGTATCTTCACAAATTAGGCCCTTGAAGATGGAATTGGGTCTAGCCCATTGGTATCTTCCCATGTTATTAGATTTTGGACAAACCAGGGCCTAACTCAAGTTTGTTAACTGCCCTAAACCTAGCCACCTTTGTATCACCATGTCCATCCTTTATCATTCAATATTACCATAATCATCACCTATCAGATTGTAACCTAATCTCAAATCATGCAAACTTATGCCATCCCCTTCTTTCAATATTATTTAGCACCGAACGCACATCACCCAACAAACTGCTTAATCAATCAACCACCCAAGTGCAGCCTTTTCTTCACTGGCCCAGATCCCAACTGCGGAGGATGATATTGGAACTGGGCCGAACTTTTAAACCAATGAATGTTAGGGGTCACTATCAGATCAACTATTCAAAGCATGCGGAAAAAAAAAAACCCCAGAATAAACAAATAAATAAATGAATGAATGAAATAGAATTAATCAAATACCTACGTGCTTTGACACAAAATCAATACTGATGCAATATGTATAAAAAAAAAGGGCAGCTTAGTGCACCACTGACTCTCGGTTGGCATCTGATCACTCATCAGGTGCCCCACAGCCTGCCCAAACACTCACTTTTCCCAAACACTACGAATGGGACCAGCACTGATAGGGTCCCCTAGCAGATGATCACAGATCAGGTGGGCCCAGTGGCCTCACAGCTGCTGTCGTCCAAACAGGGGTTTTCTCCTTCCATCACGCGTCTGGTTCTACAAGTGTTCGGATAGGGGGCAGATATATGGGACCCAATCCTCATGGGTCCACCAACCCTGGGTCCCCTACCAAGATGTGGGGACCATATTTTTTTTATCGGGTGGGCCAGACAGGTCCCACAGTCAAGTCGACCAAACTGTTCAACAAAGTTGTGTGGTTCAAAAAGCCCATATTCAGATCTGTATTTCTGGCTTATTCTTGAGCAACCATTCATGAAATCACTATCTAATGAACTATCAATAGTGCAAGAACTTGAGTTTTCAAATTCTGGAACCGTAAATTGGGATCAAACCCATTACGTGGATTGTGGACGGTCACAACATGACATTGTAGCCGCATCAGAAACAGAAAAAAAAAAAAAAAAAAAAAAAAAAAAAAAAAAAATCCATAGGATTGTCATTATTCATATTTAAAAGGTCTCACCATAAAATAAAATAGAGGGATGAACATACACAAGAGCAAAACCATAAATCTAGAACCATATTCAGGTAACTCAGAATTTCTACCCATCTACAACACCAAGATTTAAGGGAGAGTCGAGAAAAATATGATTTCAACGGTAAATTCATGCAGGGATCAGATGATTCGGGTTTGATTACTTGCCTTTATGCTGAATCCATTCGGAGCCCACGTTTGGATGCTAGATTCCCAACCACTTCTCCAAATACCTACCAGCAATATGTCTTCATATAATGGAGAACAAGAGGGAGAGACTTGTTTGGGATGGGGTAATGGGGACATGGCCTCATATTTATAGAATAGTTGGGTGGGTCTTCACTCCCTCTTCCACAAGGTTTACACGTACATTCAAGGTATAATATAATTACAATTTCCTATTTTTGGATTTCCTTTTGACATATATATTTACTCAAATGGCTTTCAAGGTTTTATTTGACACCAAAAGGGTTTACGTGCTTTATTAAAGTTTTATATTTAGTCACCCTCTTTCAAATGAGACCCATATTGACTATGTTTCTAAGATTATAAAAAACACCCTTATAATCTGTCTAAAATACATATAGTTCCTTAATTCTCAAATTGTGCCCTAATCAAGTTTCGTGCCCTAATTCTGCCCTAATTGCCCAATGAGGGTTATTTTCCACCAATTCAATTAATTTCATTATTCATTTCAGAAATTAATTATCACACAAGTAAATATTATTTAATTGGGTAGGAATTGGGACCTTACATTATCAGACATTTAGCATGGTGCATGCATAAGGCAGGAGGGCATAATTACAAAATAGAAAAGAAGAGTAAGAAGTCACTGATTTTAACGAAGCATAGAATTAGTTAAGGCCACCATAAAACATCCTAATCAATTTGGTGACATCATGGATTGAGGATTAGAGTATGAATTTCAGAATAAAGGGTTTTGGACCCAACAACCACCTAACTTGACTCGATCGACTCATGCAATCACTCCATTTAAGTCATCGACGACGAACTAAAATATCCAAACAACTAGTTCATCTCATCATGGGTATTTCAATGAATCAATACAACAATCATAGATTACATGATAGAATCAATCACATATCATTGACCAAAGCATACCTTTTGGAGTGATCCTGTGCGGCGCTGCCCGCCTTAGAACAACAACAACGATGATGTGACGCAATGTGAGAGAAAAAAATAGCATTCTTGAATGTCTATTTATATGAATCTATCTATTGCTAATAATAATTTAGAGCGTGGAGTTTCAGTAGTATTCCACAATCGAAAAAAGTTTGACGGCGTCATCCCACTTTTTATGTTACTATTATATTAATCCTACTAGTATCCTATGCCTTTAAGCGTAGACCGCAGGTAAGTTCTATTGGGCCTGGGCTTATATATACTTAAATTTAAAGTCGATTGGCCCGCCCAACATATGAATATGAAAATAGAAATGGTATAAAATTGTGAGGAACACACACGTGGGTTTACTTGAGCTATTTGGCCCATTCACCCATTCATGAATAACCTTTTTGAAAATGTCATCGTGAACCAAACCCAGAAGATGAAAGGGCTGATCCAAATCGTTTAATTATCAAGTAGGTGCAGATTTTTGTTGGTGGATCACAATGCAATAAGTAGACTTGGTGCTGGTTTTGATTAGTTTGGAAGGTCAGACGACCCAAATCATGTATTAATCTGATAATTAAAAAAATTGTCAAAGGTAACCAAATACTAAGCCAAAACGATTTTTTATTTCTTATTTTTTAAGGTGAATCTAAATCCTGAGTCACCAGGTCAGGTTGGAGCTGAGTTGGTAGGATTTTTTGGGAAATTACTTACGAATAATGTGCAATCAGAAAAATAAATTAACAATTAGTATAAGTAAATAGTGAATAATTGTGAATGTGAAAAATTGAAAAGAAAACAAAAGAAAATGGACAAGGCACACCAATTAAGATGCTTTCTTAAATACAACAATTTCCTACATGCATGTGGTTTTGATGAGATTCTATCCCTAGGATACAATGCCAGACTCTAATTCGAAGCTTGCACACTAAAATCATAAGTATGAGGTTGCCTTCAAAATCAAAGTAAAATTAAAAGTAAATAAAATGCTCCTAGAAAATTCAGTTTTCACTTTTATTCAATTTTTCCCTAGGAATGGCCTTGCCCATTTTTCTTTTGCTTTCTTATTCAATTTCTCACATTCACACTAATTCACTAATTATTTATACTAATTGTTTATTTAATTTTTCAATTGCACGTTTGTCGTAAGTAATTTCCCCAACAATGATGAGTCAAGAATTGCTGCCCTTTCCAAGTGTGTGGTAAGAAAGCTATGAGATTGAAGTAACTGGGGTCTAATTAATAAGGCATTAGTTTGAAGTCCTTAAAGTTTAATGGTTATATATCATACTTCATTCGTGAAAAAAAGTCTAATAGTAAATCATTATCATTAGAGCCTTATCCAAACTACTACCAGAAATACTATTTCTCCATTCCTATATATATTTGGTCCAAATCTAACATTAAATGATTTCTAAAATAGTGTAAATTTTGGCCTCATGCGATTTTCCCATTAAAAAAGTCATTTTAAAGGGGCAATGCGACGACAATCATGAGAGAAGTTCGGAGTAAAATTTCAAAGTGACTAAATTATCTTAACCCTTTAATCTATGGCCCTTAATTTAACCATCTTAAAAGTTTTCCTTTATTTTAAGAATTTCAATCCAATGAGGAGTAACATTTGGGCTTTTCACATCAAAATTACGATTTTGAAGTAACGGCAAACGATTGAAGTAAAAAAAGAAAAAAAAAATCTTGGACTTGGGACCCAATCTGGTCCAGATTAAGTTTGGTCGAATCGGGCTGACTTGGTCGAGTCGCACCGAGTCTCCCATGAAGCTTAAAAGAAAAATTAAAATTTTGTTTGAATCATTTGATTTTTAAATACCATTTTCCTGATTTGATTGTGTTTTTTAATCAATCGATCATTTATGTTCCTTTTTTTTTCTTTTTCTTTTGGGGGGGGGTTTTAGATGTTATCACTTATCAATAACCAAAATTGTTAAGAACTACAGTTAGCCAGAACTAAAAGTAAACCAGAGCGTAGCAAGAGAAATAGAAAAAGAGGGCGAAAGGAGTTTATATAGTTGGCAGAATCCGTCACTATGTTCACATGGGACTCGGCCAAATCCCATAAGATCAGATTCAGTTAGGGCCGAGTCTTAAGTCAACTCGAACTTGGCTGATGTTTTAACCGTTGGTAACAACCTTTCAACACTAAAACATACGAACAATGATTTAAAAAGAACTTAGAATGGAACATAATGTCCTAGGATATTAAGCCATATATGATTTAAATTCTAATGATTCAAAATGAGTTTAAGCAACAAGAGGTGGTAAAATTTGATATTCATTTAGTCGTTGAACATTACTTCTGATTTTTAAATGTTTAGATCTTTTAGAAAATGTGGTTTTGATTTTCCAAAATCTGTGGTAAAAGACCTGACTGGTGTATCTATGCTGAATTTGGTCAAAGAGACGCAAGGAGGGCCATATTTCCCTCAACAAAACAACACTAGGACAAAGAACAATGAGATAGATTCCAGAAGAAGAAGAATTGAATAATCACCTTTCTTTCAACTAATGGTTTTCTTCCTCCAACTTATTTCCATATGCATCAGTCTCTAGACTCTCTACCCTATTTGCATTCAATGCAGGTCAACCCATTTAACCTGAGGCAACCTGTAGGAGCCTATTTTTGAGTTGAATTACAAGCCAAACAAAGCCCAAGACAAGCTTGTCTCATTTCATTGAGAATTAAATATTATAAAGTATCAAAATATTAAACTATCAATTTGTTTATCTTGGTTTTTGTATGGGGTCGGCCCTAAACCAGCCCATTTAAATGGGTTATGTGGGTTAAGCAGGTTGACCTCACACTGTGCCCTTTCAGGTTCTCCTAATTCCTAACCTGTGACTTATATGTATGTATGTATATATGTATGGGACCCCCTCTGCTCAGCACCGATGGTCACCTTATGGTGGGCACCACTTTCTTGTGAGGCCCACTAGGGGCCCACTTGGGGATGGAACCGGGGGATCAAAAGATCTCATCCTCCACTTACCTGTGTATTGTGACCGGGTTCGAATCATTATCCTAACCACTTGATCAATGACGGGCAATTTCTCACCGTCCAAAATGAGTGCAAGTCAATCAACAATCTAGTCTTTGGATGGGTCCCAAACTCAAAATCGGTGACTATCATGGATGGATCATAACTTGGGCCCCAATATTTATGATCACCCATGCTTATCCCAGGAGGGCCCATCTATAGATGAATCAATCATGATAAAAAGATAAAGAAAAATTGCACGTTTGCACAAGTTGAAAATTTTATAGCTTAAGACCATAAAATCAAGGGCTAGGGTGAATGGGTGATGTGAATAAAGTTATGCCACAAAACCAAGGGCTAGGGTGATTTGAATAATGTTATGTTTAGCCAAAACCCTATTTGACATCATATCCTAGGTGGGCTCCATAGTAACCGAATTTTATTTATTTATTGCTACCTAGCTATAGGGGGTTGGGACCCCGTACTCGGCCGGTGAGGGTAGTAGACCTCAAGAGAATGTGGTAAGAGGCGTTAGTTCTCACCTAAACCTGGGCATGCTACCTGAGGACTTTCTCACTTCACCTAAGGTCTACTTCCCTCAACCGGGTTTGATTTTAAAAGCCAAAAGTGATTTCTTTTTCTTAAAAATAGAAAAATTGTGGCACACCTCATGTGTCAAATTCCCCATTTGATAATCCGTGGGTTCTGCACCTAGTTTTTACTGAATCCTTCATTTTTTTTCATCGTGCCCATTCATCGTGCCCAAGCTGACCATGCTTTGATCTCATCACACAAGAACCTTTAAAAAAAAGAACTCTCTGACTGCAGTAAAACAACATAGAATACAAAGAAAAAGTTTTAAATGTCAGTCTTCCATTTCAATGGCAACTCTGTGTCCATTCATTTTGCTCTCTTAACACACCCGTGAACACACCTCTAGACACCTCATTTCCTCCCACACATTCTGCCAAAAATGACACTTCACATGTCTTTGTCTCCTTGTGAAGTAGAAAGCTTATGAATACTTTTTCTATTGCACTTCTATTATTAAAAGGAGCTAAAAAACCCATTATCTTATGATCTATAAGATTATGGCGGATCATTCCAACAAAAAAAAACCCATAGATAATAGATTTAATACATGTGTGCATCCATTTATATCAATCAAAATGCTGTCCATGTAGCAGATGGAACACAGATTGCAAACTACAGAGACTGAACAATCATAACTATCCAATCCTTCATTAAATTTAGATGGTGGTATTTTTTAACCATCCATTTGATGCCCTCTTGTCAGCGGGTTGCAATTTATCCAATCAGAATAATCTTTTGGCTATGCGCCAACCGAAGTGAGACCATGTTTTGAATGGCTTGGATTGATGTGCGTGCATGATTTGTATGATAGACCCACCATGTCCTAGAGTATCAAAAGGCTACTAATTTTATATAGCTAAATGCTCATACACAGCTAATCCATAATAACATATCCCCATTTGCCCAACTGTACAGTATCATTAACTCTCAGTTCTCCATATATATAGATATCAAACACTCTCTACAGAGTACTACTACTCAAGAACACAGTACAGAAGAAACTTCTTCCCTTACTATCTACCATGGGTCTAAGTATTCTCCTAATTCTTGTCTCTTCCTTTACTGCATTACTCCCTCTTGAAGTTGAACCAAAACCCATCTCAAAAATCACTGTGATGGGTACTGTCTTCTGTGATACTTGCTCAAACAACACTTTCTCCAAGCATAGCTACTTCTTACCAGGTAAACCCAGCAAATTTATGTTTCTTGTCTTTCCCTTTTTGTTGGATAAAAGGTGACAACTAGCTCATTTTCAGTATGAATGTCTAATCAGGAGTGGAAGTGCATCTGGAGTGCAAACTTAAAGCAAATTCAACAGCAGATGAAGACTCCCTCTCAGTTAACAGAACAACTAATAAGTATGGGGTTTACATGTTTGAATTTTCATCAGTTGATGGATTCAGATGCAAAGAAGGTCATGAGATGGGGTCAGTTTGCAAGGCAAGCTTGCTTAGGAGTTCATCTTCCATGTGTAGTTTTCCTGGTCTGAAGATATCAACAGAGCACATGGCAATCAAATCCAAACAAGACAATCTATGCATTTACAGCTTAAATGCATTGAATTATAGGCCACCCAAGAGAGATCTTGCCTTGTGTGGAGCTTACAAAGGGGAATTACCAAGCTCTTTAAATGTTTCAGAGTTCTTTCTCCCACCTTTTCCATTTGGCTTTCCTCCCATCCCTTACTTGCCACCATTTCCACCATTAGGTTTTCCTCTCCCTCCACTGCCCCAGTTGCCACCTCTGCCTCAATTTCCACCATTTCCACCTTTGCCTCCTCTGCCCCAGCTGCCACCTCTGCCTCAATTTCCACCATTTCCACCTTTCCCCCCTCTGCCCCAACTGCCACCTCTGCCTCAATTTCCACCATTTCCACCTTTTCCCCCTCTGCCTCAACTGCCACCTTTGCCTCAGCTGCCACCTTTTCCACCTTTGCCTTCATTTCCCTTCCCTTTCCATTTTCCTCCAATGTCTTTTCCAACACCACTAGGTTCACCTTTCCCATTTCCACCACCACTTCCAATTCCACCTACACCATCTATATTTACACCATCTCCTCCCCCACCTGCTATCTCTCTAACAAACCCAAGATCTTGGTTTCCCTTTATCCCTTCATCCCCTCCACCTCCATTTAAACTAGCAACTCCAAGAACTTGGTTTCCTTCTCATCCTTCAACTCCTCCAAACGACCCACAAACCCAACACCCCTGATTTCAATTCATCCTTAGCTTTTTTCCATTTAGTCATGCAAGCTAACAGTACATTACTATTCAAGTTAGATACCATGTTGAATGCTTCTAACTGGAAGAATTCCAATATGTTTCTTGAAATTATAATATTCTGATTCTTATGTGTTCCATGAAGTTTGGATTTTGTTACTCGTGAAATTGTACTGAGTTTGGTTGCAGTGATAGTGAATTGAAATCTTTGAAGTTAATGAGAAACCGAATAAGATTTCGACACAGTGAAAATGGTAGCTGGTAATTGATAATTCATTAACCCTTTTCATGATGGTCTCTGTTGTGAAGTACCAGCAAGAAACTGTTTGTCTTCTCGTTTCATATACATTTTGCTCCAAGAATAACAGATAAGGGGGGCATTGCTTTTCCCAATTCCAGTGTTCAAATTCTAAAGTATGTACTTACCTGTTGATGCAGCCCATAGCATCAGGGTATACAAGAGGATCTAAGCTACACAAAATTAGTCCATGGGTTCTAGTTAATTTCGAATTGCCATATGGGCTATTGAATTGTCATATGCCCAAAGCATCCTCCGGTATTTCTTTTGAAGCTTCTATAATGCTTTTAAGTCATGTTAGAGTTGAGTCTCTTATTGCAGTCAAGACTACAAAGTAGGAGTTCTAGTTGGAGTTCAATCCAAGTAATTGAGTTGTAATTGTTTTAAGTGGTTGAATCTGTCCACAGATAGGTATCTGCTATCTAGAACTGGGCATCCCTACCCATGTGACTTTCAATAGATCCAAAATACTTATAAGTTTCTATCAAGAATTTGGTGATGAACCCATCCTCGGTTGGTTGTTCCTCACTCCTTCGGTATTGAGTCCATTAGATCCAAAGATTCAATTAATAGAGTTCAAAAATATATATTTAACACCAAAGATATTATTTAAATATTAATTTGCAAATAACAACTTTATTGTATAATTTTAGAGAACCTAAGGATTCCATCTATAACATTTCCGAAAAAGGATTTAAATTTAGATTCCTTAAAAACTGCATGTCCTCTATTTCTAATTTCTAAAAACTAATGGGAAAAAGTATTAAAAATCACAAACAAAAGCACTCTCTCACCTTCCACGTCAAAATCATTCTCTCTTTATCACCAATCTCTCTCTTCTCACTTGTCCCCACAAAATCCATACTTTTCCATGCACCCCCATGCCACCAAACCTCTTATCCCCACAAAATCCATACTTTTCCATGCACCCCCATGCCACCAAACCTCTCATCCCCATCTTCACATCATCGCATGTGAAGAACAGAACTTCTCGCCTAAATCATTGAGCTTGCTAAAACCGTGGGTCCCACTGATCAAAACCCAGATCAGACCCTACCATCATGATCGCCCAGGCCCCCTCTTTAAGATCTATGGTCCCGATTTCCATTGGTGACCCACCCGGGCCCCACAATCACCAAAAAAACGGAAATCCCTCTTTCTTCTTCACTACTGTCTTGCCCCTCTAGGTCTTTGGATGGTGGACCAAATAGGGCCCACTTTACACCGGTACACATTCCTAACGTCGCCCCACCATGTCCGGTCCGATGGACGGACCAGATCTGCGATCGACCCAACCAGTGGGCCCCACAACCATCTGTTCTCCAAACTGATTCTTCCCCCTTTATCAAGCCATCGGCTGATCAGTCAAGATGATCCCCAAACGGGGACCGCCCAGCATCTTTGAGGTCCCCCGTGGGTCCTCCTTTGGATCTAACATTAGGGCCCACCAGGGGTCCCATGGTTCAGTCACACTCACGATTCCAAGTCTGGGAATCTGCTACACGTCCGGTTCGGTCCTCACTGGTTTCCAAAGGGTTCTGCAATGAATCCAATTCCATCCAACCTATCTACGGATTTATAAAATTTTGGATTTTTAAAAAGGGGTCGACAACCATTAGAGAAAACACTGCAATAGTGATAAATCGATGAAATCACAAGGTCCGATCACATCGTCACATGAAAAGGGCATCAACGGGCTTTCTACATGCATCTACAAGCGAGTCAAGAGGAATACAATCATAAATTGTGAGTAGGTACTTACCAGAGTTCCGGGGTTGAGAGAGAGACGATTTAAAATTACTCAGAAAAAAGTTGGAAAAGAAAGAATTGTGTGTGAAAATAAGAAAGTGTGATGGTATATAAATAGAGAAAGAGAATAAGAATAAGAGTCATAATCTAATTTAAATTCTAAAGGGCATATAGAGTTTGGGTTTTAAAAAAAAAAATAGGAGTTTGGATTAGATAAGAATTATACCCATTAAACTGGGCCCTGGTTAATTATGGGTCAAGATATATGTCCAACAAATTTGACACCTATCTAACTCACCAAATCTAAGCCTAACGTGGTCCCCACTTAATTTAATTGCATATTTAACTAAAATACGATCAATTACATAATAATAATAAAATAAATAATATATATAATGAAATAATCAAAACGTCACATCTGCCATCTTCAACTTGAGACAACTGATCACCTGTTGTGCTCTTGCACTGCTTCCACTAACCTCTGGCAGTCCATGGAACGGTCCCATCTGATTAAGAAGAAGCCTCAGACCCTGCTGAACAACTGGTTATGGCACCAAATCTCTGACGCCCAATTGCTGATGGCCTGGATGTGGTGGTACATTTGAAAAGCCTGGAATCACATAATCTTTCGTCACCAACCTTGGCACCCACCATCCCTCCTTAAACAGGTCTCTAGGGCCATGAATGGAAGATCGCAAACCACTGGTTGAAGAACGTTGCCACAGGACAACTGCATGCGGATTCGTGGAAGCCTCCTCCATCAACCTATTTCAAGCTTAATGTTGATGGATCCTTCCATGTCAACAGACCAACACTGTCACATCTCGGTCCCGAATCACCCGGGCTTAGGGTAATCTTCGAGGTGTGTCACACGTACTCCCACATGCTGTACCTGTTTCGAGCCAAATACAACACACGAATGAGAGAAAACAACTTTCCACACACATGAGTTAGAACTCACAAGAACATTTCAATAGCAATTCATCATAGCGGAAGCTGTATTTTTTTCATGTGAGGATATCAATTTCCCATTCAGTCTATTTAATATTCAAGTTTTAATACAAAAGAATTATACAATTATTTACATTGTTTACAAAAGAGGGTGTATAAAAGAACCCTATACAGAACAATATCAAAAGTATAACAAAAACAAAAAAAAACAAAAAAACTAAACACTAAGTGTGACCTACACAAAAAGGGGTTAGCCACACATCTGCTACTAATCCAAAATGATCTTCACACACTCCGAGGGAGGAGAAGTCTAAACTAGCCCTAACTCTGACCATTCTTTTAATCCTGAAGGTACCTCTTGGGTAACATTCTCTCCCTTCTCGGCTTTCTCAGGGCCGGAGGCTGCACTTGCAACTGTGACAGAAATAGTAGTATCATCAATATGACGATTAAGCAAGTATATGCAATAATAAAGAAATACAAAATGTATCAAATTGAGTTTAAGACGAATAAATTCATAGATGACAACGATGAATATCAACTAGGCGAATTGTGCAAAATTGAATAAATTATGCTTATGAATCAAGTACAAAAAAGACATACTAAATGGCTATTACCTTGAGCTCATCCTCTCAATTAGAGAGCAATTCTAGTTGGGATGTCACCAGCGGCTCGGCCAAAGGCTCACTGGTTACCCGGGTCTAGAGTTCTGGTGCTCTAGATCACTTACTGCAGTAGTCTCACATAACTAAACCAAGTGTAACCCCATCGAGTATCACAGGGTCGAAACTAAGTAGTGTCGACTCGATCGAATCGAAAACAAATCGAATCATAATTGGATTTGAGTGAGTTTCCATTTCTCTTTTATTCATAATCAATCAAATTATATTGAATCATATTCACTTATCACTATACTCACTCAATCCGTATTTTTTACGAATACTGAATCGGTAAACTTATTGAAGTTACGAATTTGAATGTAAACAATTAGACCTCAAGGAGTTTTAATAATCAATCAAATCATATCGAATTATATTCACTTATCACTATACTCACTCAATCCGTATTTTTGACGAATACCGAATCGGTAAACTTATTGAAGTTACGATTTTGAATGTAAACAATTGGACCTCAAGGAGTATTAATAATGCAATAATTACAATAAATAAGATTTGATGTCAAATGAAATTATATGCCAATATGAAATGCAATAATTAAGGAGAATGAAGGTATTTTACTAACCAAGACTATATTATTAACTTTTAGTCCTTCACTGTCCAATACAAAGTAAGTTTGGGTTAATCAATGTATTACTACTTTGTTAGGTGTCACTCATTATGAGGAGTACATTGAGTTATCCAAACTAACTCTCATGGCATAATGTTAGACTAATTTGTGCTCGTTGGCCCAATGAATAAGGTCATCGGTTCCATTTTACGGACATAAAGTCTCAAAAATTCCTAAATTCCTATGGAAATAAAAGTAAGCACCTTAAGTCTCTCTACTAAGGGTAATTAAGGTGGGTTACAATAGATTAAGGGTAATAAATTACCCAGATTTAGGTCAGAAAAAGGGTCAGGGTTCAGCTTCGGGTTCGCTCGAGCGGACCCATCCAGAAGGTTGGTCACTCGCATGTTATTTTTCATCCGCTTGAGCGAGGTTCCCAAGGGTGTAGTCTCTCGAGCAGACTCCATCCAGAAAGATGGGCGTCTGAGCGATCTTCTTGTTCGCTCGACCCAAGTTTCAAATGGAAGTTCGCTCGAGCGAATTGTCCAGAATTCTTGTTTTCGGAATTCTCCTCTGTTTCATTTCTCATTCATTTCCACCTCCTTCTATCATTCAACTTGCATGAGAATGGAGTCCCCCTGCTCCCATTCACCACATAAACACCATCCAATCTATCATTTATAATCTTATTCATTAAGTACATAAAATACCTCATTCCATTCATTTATTGAGAGATAAATTCATGAAAGATAAATATCCTTGAATCAATGAAAATAAACACTATGAAAGTCCAAATTAATGCTTATACTTGCCTCAATGAGCTTTCGCAAGCTTTTCCTACACACTTGCTCAAAAGAGCTCAAAAACCCCAAAATACCAAACCCTAATCACAAAATACATGGAAAAAGGGAATAAATATGTATGCATGAACCAATATGAGTCTTTTGATTCTATTTCCACTCCAAATCTAAACATAAGGAGTTTGATATCTACCTCTTAGCAATAATTTTGAATTTGAAAGAGAAGAGAGATGGTGAAGATAGTTTCTTTCCAACAATAGAGAGAGGAAGATGAAGATGATGAAGGAGAGCTGTTTCCTAGCTTCCAAGACCCAGGCAAAAAGTCTCTTGGTGGTAGAGTAAGAGGAGAAGAGTGAAAAAGAAGTGAAGAAGAAAGAGTAGAGAGAAGAAGGATGAAAAGGAATGAAGAGGAAAGTTTGAGGTTATTTATATAAAGGGATTTTGCAAGGAAGTCCACACAAATAGCATATTTTCATTTTAAGTCAAATGGGGATCCAAATAGTCAATGATTGATCAAATGAAGAAGAGTCTGATACGAAAATCGATACACTCATCGAGATACACACGATGATGCCAAAATGACATACAAATTATGCAAAACGCGAAAATCACTAATTACGAAAAAGCCCTTGACCCAACCCAACTGAGTCAACTCTATTCCAACTCATCTATTCAAGGTTCAAGACTTGACTGACTCAGTCTATAGGAGTCAATTAACCCTAAACATCATAATTAGCAACTAAGCATATTTAATCCAAATAAAACACACTTAATTAGTACTAATTAGGGTTAAATTGGGTCAGGGTGTAACAAACACTGCCGCCTTCCGGTATAGGAGGAATCCTTCGAGACCATAATGGTTCTTTAATTCGTGCCTTTGCTTCTGCGATAGAAGCGGTGTCTGTTTCTGCCTCCAGCCGAAAATCCAAAATGTTATCTTTGAAAGTGACTCATTCTTAGTTTGGAATCATGTTACCTCTAATTCTAATATGCCCTGGAAAGTAATGCCGCTCTGGAAGAAAGTTCACCAGGCTCTATCGCAAATTCCTAGATGCCAGTTCACTCTTATCAGATGTGAATCCAATAGGATGGCTGACTCCCTTACTAAAAGCTAAAAACTCCCCAAGAAATCATTTTCAGATCTACTCTGCCTCTTCATTTACAAGATATTTATTTATAGGAAATTTTTATGCAGGATGGGCAGCCGATGAACATGGGAGTTTTGCACTAGGAAGTAACTCAGTTGGTGACTAGTTCCCAGGAACAACCAGACTACATTTTGAACATTTCAAATGGGGGAAGCAAAAAGTATTTTTGTATGACCCTTTGGTCTCAATAGCTCCTAGTTGTATTAACACTGGTCCCATGGGCCCCTATAGAGGTGGCAATCGGGTCGGGTTGTGCTAAACGGGTCGGACCCGTTTATTAAACGGGTTAGACAAGCCTAACCCACATCCGACCCGTTTATTAAACGGGTCAGAAACCCCTAACCCGCACCCACCACGGGTCAACCCGACCCGACCCGCTTAAACCCGCATAACCATTGCGGGTTATACAGGTCAGGTCGACCCGTATACTTGAATAAGTGAGTGATAAGCTTCTTTACAAGAAAAAATGTTAGAAATAAAACAGTTTTTTCATAAAAATAAAAAATATTAAAATAAAAGGATACTATAGAATTGAGTGATAAGTTTCTTTACAAGAAAAAGAAAATAATAACAATGCAAGTATGGCTCATGCAAGACAAGCACATCGTAGTTCACAAATCATTTAAAAAAAAACCATCCATGTAAGATGAATAATTCTAAATTGTGTGACTCATGGTAAGCATAATGTGGTAGTGGAACAACCCCTAGTCCCTAATCCCTCGAGTTAGAGTTAATGCCAATTGCCAACCCCCACGTACATTCTAATTAAGTATTGATAATCTTAAACAGACTTAAATACAAGAATTAATGCGGGTTATGCGGGTCAACCCTAACCCGACCCGCTTAATTGCGGGTCATGAATACTTGACCCGTGACCGACCCGCATATCAAACGGGTCGGGTTAAGCGGGTAATACGCGGGTCGGGTCGGGTCGGTTTGGCGGGTCGGGTCATATTTTGCCACCTCTAGGCCCCTATGTTGTTTCTTTTGCTTGCCTTTGATATTATCCCTATTTCAGCAAAAAATAAAAAAATATAAAAAAATCAGCCGTTTCCAACAATTCTAAATACACAAGGCCCAACGGGGCAGTCGGTGGAACCATCCAAAAAAAAATGTGATCATTACGTCAAAAGCTATTATTGCAGCTTCAGCCGGAATTCAAAATCAGCATCCCAACATAATTAAACATCAAATGCTGGAAGATCTTCACAGATTATAGACTCGATCATCGTTCTGCAATGAAGGGACAAGCTTGACATCAAGAACTCAAAATATCAGCATTTGTTCTCCTCCCAGCGTGTCTTGAACGATCTTGTTTGGGCTTCTTAGTTCTTATTGTTAAATGTCACATTTGTCCTGTGTCCAACAGGTCAAAAGACTCCCAATAGATTTTTATTTTATTTTATTTTGACCATGATGTGTTGAAGGTTTAAAATTGATTACCAAGTCACCCGGGTTCAAACAAAGGACATTAGTCTAAGGGACTTTTGATTAGGTCCTAATCATCACACTAGCTTTGACTTCAATCATACACATGTTCATGTTGTATAATTAACATATAGATAAACATCGCTTTGGCTCAAGAGAAGAAGGAAACTAAACAAGTGCGCAAGCAAATGTGGGCTTGAAATTTTGAAATCTCACCTTGAATTTCTTTCTCAAATTCTCCTCCTTCGTCTCGTCGGGTCCTCTCTTCTGAAAATATATCAAATCAAAGCTTCTTATTATTTACTCACATCCTCCAGCTTTTCTCTCAGCATCACGAATCTGAATTGTTGAAAAACAGTACGATTAGGCTCACAGCTCACTCTCTTCTTACCATTCAAAAAGATTAAAAAAAAAAAAAAAAAAAATAGGCTCACTCTCTTCGTGACCATTTTGTTGCATGCTACTATTTTGAACCCTTTTGAACCTTCTTGTACCGTGTGTGCATGCGTACATGTGTTCTCCGTACGTGCGTGTCGTGTGTGACCCTGCAACGTTTTGAACTCAATGGCTTGTTTAATTTCATTGTCATGGTCAGCTCTCTTTTCAAATTGTTTTTAAGAAAGGGGCCGGGTTCTCTTCCTTTCTGAAACTGCCTTCTTCCATTGTAAAGTCACCCTGTCAAACAAGGGCTTCATTACCAAGACATATGTGGCTTGAGTTAGGGGGTCAGTGGGTGGGTCGGGTCGGGTCCGGATCCATCTTAAAGTTGTGAGGAACATGTGGGTCTACTTGAACTCGGCCCATTCATTAATAAACTTGTTGAAAATATGATCCTGAACGGAAGCCCATCAGAATGAAAGGGTCGATCCAAGCCCTTAATTATCAGGTAGGTGCAGATTTTTGTTCGTGGATCACAATAAAATTAGTAGACTTGGTGCCAGTTTTGATCAGGTTGGCAAGTCAGACGACCCAAGTCATGTACTAATCCGATAAAAAGAATGTGAAAGGTAACCAAATACATATCCAGAACAAATTCTTTTTTTTTTTTTTTTCAAGGTGAATCCGAATCCCGAGTCAGCAGCTCAGGTTGGAGCTGAGCTGGTGGGATGAGTCAAGAATTGGTTCACTTTCCAAGTGGATGGTAAGATAGCTATAAGATTGAAGCCACCGGGGGGCTCAAAATTGAAGAGGGAACAGAAAATCTGGACTACTAAGGTCAAGAGTACTAGTGAAAGTTACATGAGTACCATTCATTGCAAAATATAACATAGTGAAAGTTTTATATTGATTTATTTAATTTTATTTTGAAATATATAAAAAATATAACACTACTCAAAATAATTTAATTAAGAACGCTGATGAAAACTTGTATTTGTTTTGTGTAAACAATGCTTGAGTTAATACAAGAGAATTCAGCATCATGTTTTATGATATGTATTGGACTCTTATTTGTTGCTCATCGCATAGGATCCAGGCAAAATATGTCATTTGAAAGTTAGAAATTAATTGGTGGTAGTTGAAAATATGACACTCCAAAAAATGCTCAAGCATTTTGGGTGAAAAAACATCCATTTCAATGGACTCTACCCGGATGTATGACAATCACAAATAATATGAAATCATGTGATATATATATGATATGAGGCCATTCCCATAATCATAATCCTTAGTTTGAAGTCCTTAAAGTTCAATATTTATACATCATAATTCTTTCATGAAAAAATCTAACAGAAAACCATCATCATTTCCAACTATTAACATAAATCTAATTTCTCCATTTCAGTTTATTTGTCCCAAATAGTGTAAAATCTGGCCTTATGCAATTTGCCTACTCTGAAAAAAGGGTATGTTTAAAAGGGCCAATGCAATGACAATCATGCGAAAAGTTGAGAATAAAATTTTAAATCCATTAGATCATCTTAACCCCTTAATCTATGGCCTTTAGTTTAACCTGTTAGGAAGTCTCACATCCCACATCACCTAATAATAGGCTTGAGATGTCCTAATATATCTGTATAGGCCTTCTACTTATAAGCTTAAGCTTTTAGGTTGGTAAATGGTTTATTACATGGTATTAGAATGGGTTTCGATCCTGAGAGATTTCAAGGGCAATGAGTGTGATGGATCGTTCGTTTGTTTTGAAGGGTTTTGATATATCAGTCTTTAAATTTGATTTTTCTAATTTCATAATCAAAACTCAGATAATGTCACCAAAGTCATTTGATGGTCAATGATTTTTTTAAAACTTTTTTTTGTCTCATATCATATCATAGGAACAACAAATGTCTAGCATGTTCCATGATGTCATGACTTTCATGTATTATCTTAGAAAAAATTCAAAATGATAAAAACTAAGAAATAGTGATCAAATGTGTATTTAATTTTTTATAAAATATCTTTTTTCGTGTTCTATAAAAAGAGAGTTTGTTCGTTGGTTGCAAAAGATGTAAAAATGATAAATCTCACAATATCATGGCATATGGTGGTTTAAAAAAATATTGATCAGAGTCTAGTGACTCTAGTGACTTTATTAAATTTTTAGTCGTGAAGTTGGAAAAACCGTATTTAAAGGTGAATAAAACGCCAAAATCCATTGTTTTTAACAGCGGGAATTCGTTATGCAAGAGGGCGATAAGTGAGGCACTACCACTTCGCGTTCATTTCGCATGTAAGTGGAACTTCACATCCATTTCTCCTATTCCAATTCAAAACCCTGACCCAAAAAAATTGGTATGGAGATAGTTATAGTGCTTTTGAATGAGAGAATGGCTGTGCTGTCATCTCTATATATTTTTCTTTCTTAGGTGAAGTCCGGTTGGGCAGGGAAGACTCTTTCATTGTTGATATTTTCGTGGAAGAGTTCAAAGGAAGACCATACAAATACTGTGCATGTCACTTGGGACATGATTGGATCGATGCATATTTGATTTTTTTTTTTTTGGTTAATTTCTCTCCGTTTCCTTTTGGGAGTTACTGATTTTCAATTTTTCTAACTTGTGTTGTTTGAGATGTGGAGTGCTTAAAAGGATAGTCATTTTTGTAACCAGTGATCCGAAGGACAACAAAGTTCAGAAATGCAACAAGAGAAAATAAAGAATCAAAATAGTCAGCCCTTCATGTGATGAGTAACATTAAATGTAACGAGAAAAAAATATCAAGTCAATTTGGGAGGTCTACAATTGTATTCCAATCTACTTTTGAAGGCCCACTTTCACCCTCATACACCTAGGCCCGAGACTTATTTTTTTTCACCCCACCATATACGACCCTACCATAAATCCAATCCCTTCACAGCTTACTCTCACTGCTCTCACTAGTTCGCACTTACTCTAATTTGTCACTAATATTCGAAGAACCCTCAATATTGTATTAAATTAAATAAAAAGTTATAACTCAAGAAATCAATAAATATTAAGGTCCTTAAATCAATGGTTGTGATGGTCTGATTGAGATGATTTTTTCCAAAATCATTCATAATTAAATGTTTCCATCGCAATACCCCCGTATTAGCATGAGCCCAAGTAGGTCCCAGAAGGGGCTTAGAGTTTTGAAGCTCAAGGGCGAAAGTCATGCACTAAGTGTCCAATATAGTTAGACTAAAAAGGTCTCTATTCTCTGCAACTTTCTAGGAAGAGTTCTTCCGCCTATAATGAATACCGAAGCATGAATCACGAAGAGCTCAAACAGTCAGAGTAGAGATGCTCTAAGGTCTCCTCAAGCAGCATCTTGGATTTCTGGAAGAACAGGAGGTGCATTTCCTTTGCTTAATTAATATGGGGATGTGGTGATTAATTGCTACTAGGATGTTATTTTGGATCTAAAGCTGCAGCAAGTTTCGATTTTGAACTATGGATGGTACTCGAACAGGCTATTGACTCCGAATTATATGAAATTGAAAGCATCCATTTCGGCCCTGGGCAAAAAGTCTTTTCTTCTCCTCCTCTTTTATTGGATTTTTATGCATACATTACAAGTCTCCGACACTACCTTTATAAGAACTAAAATTTCACCCAAATTCACTTGTTCTCTAAGACATCATATCAAAGTATGACACACGAATATGATTGAATCCTTTTTTTCAAGTAGGAAAATAATATATTCCAGGTTTGTTGTGGTTGATGTCATTGTTACTGTTGTTATATAGCTGACTTATAAGCTTTGCAGGATGCTAGATGGGGTTTGTCAAAAATCAAGAGTAACAAATTATGTTTTTTCATTTATGGCTAGCTTTCGTTTTATATGATATGGTTTTTTTTTATTGGAGCAGCTGCATTTATATAATTGTAGTTGAATTGCTTGTGCAAATTCATAAGAGGGAGAGAGAAACAAAAAAGTTTATATAGTACGTACATAGAATTTATAGAACATTAGCATAAATATTAAATTAAAATTAATATAAAGTTAAATATGATATATTTTCTAATGTAATATATGTCATAATATTCATAAACGGTGTATAATCACCACTCTTTATCCTTTGTGATTACAGCCCGGGCCTCAGGCCTCTTTTGCTAGTTTATGGTAATGATAATAAATGACATTAAAAAAACAATCATTACCATAATGACTATGCATTGTTTTTTCTACAAAGCCCACTTTTGATGGATTGAAGGCATTCATATCACACAGCCACAGCTAAAGTTGCACTGGCCAGATTTTACTCCATTCAGAGCAATAAGAATCCTTAAATATTTTCAATGTATAAAAAATGAGTATTTCATAATTGTTAAAAATTATCTTCATGCACAATTGAATCTGATACTATTTAGAACTTCATATAGAGGAAATTTGGGTATATAATTAACTGCTTGATCAAGGAAAGAAAAACAGCAGTATGCAATCCTTCCCTACGAAGAAATTCAATCTAACATAAATAGCAAAGGCTCCTTTGGACAACTCAAGAAAAAAAAAAAAAGAAGCAAATATAGGTAGCTATAGATGACTAAGTTGCAACTGATTCTAATACAGCTTTCTTTTTTCTCTAATTCACCTAGATCTAGGAATTATACTCAATATATTACCTTGAGAGTCCAATCCAAATTTGAATCCAGTGGGTTCAATCCAAGTGCACTTGAGGAATTCCTTGGACCTGTAGAAGTCAAGTTGGTGGGACTTCAATTCCATAGAGTAGATCAAAGCATCATTGGAGTCTCGGTGAAATCTAGAACAATAAATTTTGTTCTTCATGTCTCTAATTGCACCCGTTGCTTCTTTATCAACTATCATTGCAAGAGACGTTGATCTATTCAAAAATAGTGTCAGGTCTTCCAAGCCTTCAACAACCGCCCAAACCATGTTAGTCTGATCAAGAGTGAAGACCATAATTTGAGTTTGATGAGTATACACAAGTACCAACTCTCCTTCATATTCTATCAAAAAGCAATATCCCATCGGGAGCTGAAGTGGCTCTGGCTTTTGAAGAACATTCCAGGTATTTTCACTAACATTGTAGACCCCCAAATTTCCTTGTAGACCCACATAATAAACAAGGCCATTGATAAAAACAGCATTAGTAGAACCAACATGAAAATGTGGACCAACTCCATCGAAATGAACGAACCAGTTCCAAGTCTCGTCTCCCGGACTACATGTTTCTATGGAAATATTGTCAAAGGGATGATAATTATGAATAGAAAAAACAATACAATCGGAAGATGTAGGTATAGAAGAGAAAGTCAAGCTCAAAATGGCGGCATAAGGATGCACGAACCATGGGAGGTCGATTTTTTCCTTGGTGAAGGGATTAAAGAAAAATGCATACGAATCATCCAAAGAAACTAGCAACCAACCGCCCTTTGAGTAATGAAAGGTTGTACCATGTAATTCTGGGATGTCTGCAGTGTAAACTTTCTTGCTTAATGGATCGAAGAACTTGTACAAACCATCTATTTCTTCTTGAAAGATGAGACATGGATTTAGAGGCAACCATGCAGGGGGGACAATGGACCGCCAACTCTTACAGATGGACCGCATACGAGCTAAAGCCACTGGAGTGAGACTTGTTTCAATTAACATTACAATCTCTATCGGAAGGTCCGACCAAGGTCTCTCATCAACAAATATCTTCCGTTTGACAATTCCCTTTGCCATCTTTACTCCAACAACCTTGTCATGTGCACTGGTAAGTTGCATCTTTTCCATGTCTGCTTTAATGTAAAGGTCACTATTCCCTATCTTTTCCGTGTTTGCTTTTACCTCTTGGTTGGTATGCATTACCCAAAAAGGTGATTTCCAAGGACGTTGGACATTTGGGCAAGTCAAATGAGCTGAAATGCTTCTCTCTTTCATGTGGTACGAATGCAAGCTCATGTCTCTTTCAAAGTAGAAAAATACTTGACTGCCTTCAAGTCCTAATTCAAATGCAGAGCATGAGAGTGACCCACTCTTGCTCAAGAAGAATACACGATCATCAATGCTGCTCGCTTTCACCCACAACATCTGAGAGAAATCCATCTTGAAGACTAAGACATCGGAGGCCATATGTTTCGGCCAATGAAAAATTAGGAGTACAAGAAATACCTCTCCACGTGATTCAACCAGGTATAATGTTGTGTCGAACCATACCTCCCTTACGGGTGAAGGGACGCCAAGATATATTATTGTAGGGCAACGATTACTGCTATCAAAGTCGATAACACCAAACCTGAAATGAATTGTCATAAAATATATTTTGCCTTTGCAACTAAGGGCCCCGTCAAATCTGTCTCCCGTCGTCTTAAGATAATCAAATTGAACTTCACTAAATCCGCTATCTTCAGTAATTCTACAATAGTAAATTACATGAGCATCAGTTCTCATCAAGATTAGGTTGCAATTGGGATCTGTAGGCGGTACTGAGAGAACACATATGTAATCACGAAATTCTTTTGTCACTTGTGGTACCTCAATTTCTCTTAGTGATTCCGGATTGAACAAACAAAATCTACCAGAAGAGTCTTCTAGCAACAACCAACCACAATAAGAAAGCTTAACATCTTTATTATACATCTGTCTCACGCTTCTCAAGTGGTAGCTTCTAACTGTCATGTCTAAGAAGGTCTGAGTTTGTTCATGGCCCTCGTGTTGGAAAACAAGCCATGGGCTAAATGTTTTGTTTTCAACTTCCATACTGGATCTTGAGAATTCCTGCGCAAAAGAACAGACAAACAAAAGAAAATAGTCACATGAATATCAGGAATAAAAAAAAATAGTAATCCGTGCAATAACATTATACAACTCTAAGGCTTTCTTCTTAATGCACAAAATCCAAACTCAAAAAGATTTTCTTGTAATTATGTATTTACCACTTTTGAATGGACAACTGAAAAATAGCAATACCAATAGTAGTCCATCAGTTGATGGTCTACACATATGAGCAGCTAAGTGCATTTAATCCCAAAGTAGAAGGTTTGGAATGTCCTTCCATCTTTGTAATTAGAGCATAATGGGTGATCCTTGAGCAGGAGTCTTCCTTGCCTCACTTCAAACCTCATGAGATCATCATATCGCGTTGATATAAAAATCGTCATTTTCTATTTAAATCCACCAGTGAGAAACAGGTGGATGAGTATCAAAATTTGAATGTGTAGCAATTCAAGAGGTAGTTTATGTGAAAGGGACTGCAAATTCGGTTCTCATTTGAATATCTCTATAGTTTTAACCTATTGAGCTAATAACTTGTTGTATGGACCTAAACATTGGTATCTTCACAAATTAGGCCCTTGAAGATGGAATTGGGTCTAGCCCATTGGTATCTTCCCATGTTATTAGATTTTGGACAAACCAGGGCCTAACTCAAGTTTGTTAACTGCCCTAAACCTAGCCACCTTTGTATCACCATGTCCATCCTTTATCATTCAATATTATACATTCCAGGTATAATATAATTACAATTTCCTATTTTTGGATTTCCTTTTGACATATATATATATATATATATATTTACTCAAATGGCTTTCAAGGTTTTATTTGACACCAAAAGGGTTTACGTGCTTTATTAAAGTTTTATATTTAGTCACCCTCTTTCAAATGAGACCCATATTGACTATGTTTCTAAGATTATAAAAAACACCCTTATAATCTGTCTAAAATACATATAGTTCCTTAATTCTCAAATTGTGCCCTAATCAAGTTTCGTGCCCTAATTCTGCCCTAATTGCCCAATGAGGGTTATTTTCCACCAATTCAATTAATTTCATTATTCATTTCAGAAATTAATTATCACACAAGTAAATATTATTTAATTGGGTAGGAATTGGGACCTTACATTATCAGACATTTAGCATGGTGCATGCATAAGGCAGGAGGGCATAATTACAAAATAGAAAAGAAGAGTAAGAAGTCACTGATTTTAACGAAGCATAGAATTAGTTAAGGCCACCATAAAACATCCTAATCAATTTGGTGACATCATGGATTGAGGATTAGAGTATGAATTTCAGAAAAAAGGGTTTTGGACCCAACAACCACCTAACTTGACTCGATCGACTCATGCAATCACTCCATTTAAGTCATCGACGACGAACTAAAATATCCAAACAACTAGTTCATCTCATCATGGGTATTTCAACGAATCAATACAACAATCATAGATTACATGATAGAATCAATCACATATCATTGACCAAAGCATACCTTTTGGAGTGATCCCGTGCGGCGCTGCCCGCCTTAGAACAACAACAACGATGATGTGACGCAATGTGAGAGAAAAAAATAGCATTCTTGAATGTCTATTTATATGAATCTATCTATTGCTAATAATAATTTAGAGCGTGGAGTTTCAGTAGTATTCCACAATCGAAAAAAGTTTGACGGCGTCATCCCACTTTTTATGTTACTATTATATTAATCCTACTAGTATCCTATGCCTTTAAGCGTAGACCGCAGGTAAGTTCTATTGGGCCTGGGCTTATATATACTTAAATTTAAAGTCGATTGGCCCGCCCAACATATGAATATGAAAATAGAAATGGTATAAAATTGTGAGGAACACACACGTGGGTTTACTTGAGCTATTTGGCCCATTCACCCATTCATGAATAACCTTTTTGAAAATGTCATCGTGAACCAAACCCAGAAGATGAAAGGGCTGATCCAAATCGTTTAATTATCAAGTAGGTGCAGATTTTTGTTGGTGGATCACAATGCAATAAGTAGACTTGGTGCTGGTTTTGATCAGTTTGGAAGGTCAGACGACCCAAATCATGTATTAATCTGATAATTAAAAAAATTGTCAAAGGTAACCAAATACTAAGCCAAAACGATTTTTTATTTCTTATTTTTTAAGGTGAATCTAAATCCTGAGTCACCAGGTCAGGTTGGAGCTGAGTTGGTAGGATTTTTTGGGAAATTACTTACGAATAATGTGCAATCAGAAAAATAAATTAACAATTAGTATAAGTAAATAGTGAATAATTGTGAATGTGAAAAATTGAAAAAGAAAACAAAAGAAAATGGACAAGGCACACCAATTAAGATGCTTTCTTAAATACAACAATTTCCTACATGCATGTGGTTTTGATGAGATTCTATCCCTAGGATACAATGCCAGACTCTAATTCGAAGCTTGCACACTAAAATCATAAGTATGAGGTTGCCTTCAAAATCAAAGTAAAATTAAAAGTAAATAAAATGCTCCTAGAAAATTCAGTTTTCACTTTTATTCAATTTTTCCCTAGGAATGGCCTTGCCCATTTTTCTTTTGCTTTCTTATTCAATTTCTCACATTCACACTAATTCACTAATTATTTATACTAATTGTTTATTTAATTTTTCAATTGCACGTTTGTCGTAAGTAATTTCCCCAACAATGATGAGTCAAGAATTGCTGCCCTTTCCAAGTGTGTGGTAAGAAAGCTATGAGATTGAAGTAACTGGGGTCTAATTAATAAGGCATTAGTTTGAAGTCCTTAAAGTTTAATGGTTATATATCATACTTCATTCGTGAAAAAAAGTCTAATAGTAAATCATTATCATTAGAGCCTTATCCAAACTACTACCAGAAATACTATTTCTCCATTCCTATATATATTTGGTCCAAATCTAACATTAAATGATTTCTAAAATAGTGTAAATTTTGGCCTCATGCGATTTTCCCATTAAAAAAGTCATTTTAAAGGGGCAATGCGACGACAATCATGAGAGAAGTTCGGAGTAAAATTTCAAAGTGACTAAATTATCTTAACCCTTTAATCTATGGCCCTTAATTTAACCATCTTAAAAGTTTTCCTTTATTTTAAGAATTTCAATCCAATGAGGAGTAACATTTGGGCTTTTCACATCAAAATTACGATTTTGAAGTAACGGCAAACGATTGAAGTAAAAAAAGAAAAAAAAAATCTTGGACTTGGGACCCAATCTGGTCCAGATTAAGTTTGGTCGAATCGGGCTGACTTGGTCGAGTCGCACCGAGTCTCCCATGAAGCTTAAAAGAAAAATTAAAATTTTGTTTGAATCATTTGATTTTTAAATACCATTTTCCTGATTTGATTGTGTTTTTTAATCAATCGATCATTTATGTTCCTTTTTTTTTTCTTTTTCTTTTGGGGGGGGGTTTTAGATGTTATCACTTATCAATAACCAAAATTGTTAAGAACTACAGTTAGCCAGAACTAAAAGTAAACCAGAGCGTAGCAAGAGAAATAGAAAAAGAGGGCGAAAGGAGTTTATATAGTTGGCAGAATCCGTCACTATGTTCACATGGGACTCGGCCAAATCCCATAAGATCAGATTCAGTTAGGGCCGAGTCTTAAGTCAACTCGAACTTGGCTGATGTTTTAACCGTTGGTAACAACCTTTCAACACTAAAACATACGAACAATGATTTAAAAAGAACTTAGAATGGAACATAATGTCCTAGGATATTAAGCCATATATGATTTAAATTCTAATGATTCAAAATGAGTTTAAGCAACAAGAGGTGGTAAAATTTGATATTCATTTAGTCGTTGAACATTACTTCTGATTTTTAAATGTTTAGATCTTTTAGAAAATGTGTGGTTTTGATTTTCCAAAATCTGTGGTAAAAGACCTGACTGGTGTATCTATGCTGAATTTGGTCAAAGAGACGCAAGGAGGGCCATATTTCCCTCAACAAAACAACACTAGGACAAAGAACAATGAGATAGATTCCAGAAGAAGAAGAATTGAATAATCACCTTTCTTTCAACTAATGGTTTTCTTCCTCCAACTTATTTCCATATGCATCAGTCTCTAGACTCTCTACCCTATTTGCATTCAATGCAGGTCAACCCATTTAACCTGAGGCAACCTGTAGGAGCCTATTTTTGAGTTGAATTACAAGCCAAACAAAGCCCAAGACAAGCTTGTCTCATTTCATTGAGAATTAAATATTATAAAGTATCAAAATATTAAACTATCAATTTGTTTATCTTGGTTTTTGTATGGGGTCGGCCCTAAACCAGCCCATTTAAATGGGTTATGTGGGTTAAGCAGGTTGACCTCACACTGTGCCCTTTCAGGTTCTCCTAATTCCTAACCTGTGACTTACATGTATGTATGTATGGGACCCCCTCTGCTCAGCACCGATGGTCACCTTATGGTGGGCACCACTTTCTTGTGAGGCCCACTAGGGGCCCACTTGGGGATGGAACCGGGGGATCAAAAGATCTCATCCTCCACTTACCTGTGTATTGTGACCGGGTTCGAATCATTATCCTAACCACTTGATCAATGACGGGCAATTTCTCACCGTCCAAAATGAGTGCAAGTCAATCAACAATCTAGTCTTTGGATGGGTCCCAAACTCAAAATCGGTGACTATCATGGATGGATCATAACTTGGGCCCCAATATTTATGATCACCCATGCTTATCCCAGGAGGGCCCATCTATAGATGAATCAATCATGATAAAAAGATAAAGAAAAATTGCACGTTTGCACAAGTTGAAAATTTTATAGCTTAAGACCATAAAATCAAGGGCTAGGGTGAATGGGTGATGTGAATAAAGTTATGCCACAAAACCAAGGGCTAGGGTGATTTGAATAATGTTATGTTTAGCCAAAACCCTATTTGACATCATATCCTAGGTGGGCTCCATAGTAACCGAATTTTATTTATTTATTGCTACCTAGCTATAGGGGGCTGGGACCCCGTACTCGGCCGGTGAGGGTAGTAGACCTCAAGAGAATGTGGTAAGAGGCGTTAGTTCTCACCTAAACCTGGGCATGCTACCTGAGGACTTTCTCACTTCACCTAAGGTCTACTTCCCTCAACCGGGTTTGATTTTAAAAGCCAAAAGTGATTTCTTTTTCTTAAAAATAGAAAAATTGTGGCACACCTCATGTGTCAAATTCCCCATTTGATAATCCGTGGGTTCTGCACCTAGTTTTTACTGAATCCTTCATTTTTTTTCATCGTGCCCAAGCTGACCATGCTTTGATCTCATCACACAAGAACCTTTAAAAAAAAGAACTCTCTGACTGCAGTAAAACAACATAGAATACAAAGAAAAAGTTTTAAATGTCAGTCTTCCATTTCAATGGCAACTCTGTGTCCATTCATTTTGCTCTCTTAACACACCCGTGAACACACCTCTAGACACCTCATTTCCTCCCACACATTCTGCCAAAAAAGACACTTCACATGTCTTTGTCTCCTTGTGAAGTAGAAAGCTTATGATACCTTTTCTATTGCACTTCTATTATTAAAAGGAGCTAAAAAACCCATTATCTTATGATCTATAAGATTATGGCGGATCATTCCAACAAAAAAAACCCATAGATAATAGATTTAATACATGTGTGCATCCATTTATATCAATCAAAATGCTGTCCATGTAGCAGATGGAACACAGATTGCAAACTACAGAGACTGAACAATCATAACTATCCAATCCTTCATTAAATTTAGATGGTGGTATTTTTTAACCATCCATTTGATGCCCTCTTGTCAGCGGGTTGCAATTTATCCAATCAGAATAATCTTTTGGCTATGCGCCAACCGAAGTGAGACCATGTTTTGAATGGCTTGGATTGATGTGCGTGCATGATTTGTATGATAGACCCACCATGTCCTAGAGTATCAAAAGGCTACTAATTTTATATAGCTAAATGCTCATACACAGCTAATCCATAATAACATATCCCCATTTGCCCAACTGTACAGTATCATTAACTCTCAGTTCTCCATATATATAGATATCAAACACTCTCTACAGAGTACTACTACTCAAGAACACAGTACAGAAGAAACTTCTTCCCTTACTATCTACCATGGGTCTAAGTATTCTCCTAATTCTTGTCTCTTCCTTTACTGCATTACTCCCTCTTGAAGTTGAACCAAAACCCATCTCAAAAATCACTGTGATGGGTACTGTCTTCTGTGATACTTGCTCAAACAACACTTTCTCCAAGCATAGCTACTTCTTACCAGGTAAACCCAGCAAATTTATGTTTCTTGTCTTTCCCTTTTTGTTGGATAAAAGGTGACAACTAGCTCATTTTCAGTATGAATGTCTAATCAGAAGTGGAAGTGCATCTGGAGTGCAAACTTAAAGCAAATTCAACAGCAGATGAAGACTCCCTCTCAGTTAACAGAACAACTAATAAGTATGGGGTTTACATGTTTGAATTTTCATCAGTTGATGGATTCAGATGCAAAGAAGGTCATGAGATGGGGTCAGTTTGCAAGGCAAGCTTGCTTAGGAGTTCATCTTCCATGTGTAGTTTTCCTGGTCTGAAGATATCAACAGAGCACATGGCAATCAAATCCAAACAAGACAATCTATGCATTCACAGCTTAAATGCATTGAATTATAGGCCACCCAAGAGAGATCTTGCCTTGTGTGGAGCTTACAAAGGGGAATTACCAAGCTCTTTAAATGTTTCAGAGTTCTTTCTCCCACCTTTTCCATTAGGCTTTCCTCCCATCCCTTACTTGCCACCATTTCCACCATTAGGTTTTCCTCTCCCTCCACTGCCCCAGTTGCCACCTCTGCCTCAATTTCCACCATTTCCACCTTTGCCTCCTCTGCCCCTGCTGCCACCTCTGCCTCAATTTCCACCATTTCCACCTTTCCCCCCTCTGCCCCAACTGCCACCTCTGCCTCAATTTCCACCATTTCCACCTTTTCCCCCTCTGCCTCAACTGCCACCTTTGCCTCAGCTGCCACCTTTTCCACCTTTGCCTTCATTTCCCTTCCCTTTCCATTTTCCTCCAATGTCTTTTCCAACACCACTAGGTTCACCTTTCCCATTTCCACCACCACTTCCAATTCCACCTACACCATCTATATTTACACCATCTCCTCCCCCACCTGCTTTCTCTCTAACAAACCCAAGATCTTGGTTTCCCTTTATCCCTTCATCCCCTCCACCTCCATTTAAACTAGCAACTCCAAGAACTTGGTTTCCTTTTCATCCTTCGACTCCTCCAAACGACCCACAAACCCAACACCCCTGATTTCAATTCATCCTTAGCTTTTTTCCATTTAGTTATGCAAGCTAACAGTACATTACTATTCAAGTTAGATACCATGTTGAATGCTTCTAACTGGAAGAATTCCAATATGTTTCTTGAAATTATAATATTCTGATTCTTATGTGTTCCATGAAGTTCGGATTTTGTTACTCGTGAAATTGTACTGAGTTTGGTTGCAGTGAGAGTGAATTGAAATCTTTGAAGTTAATGAGAAACCGAATAAGATTTCGACAGAGTGAAAACGGTAGCTGGTAATTGATAATTCATTAACCTTTTTCATGATGGTCTCTGTTGTGAAGTACCAGCAAGAAACTGTTTGTCTTCTCGTTTCATATACATTTTGCTCCAAGAATAACAGATAAGGGGGGCATTGCTTTTCCCAATTCCAGTGTTCAAATTCTAAAATATGTACTTACCTGTTGATGCAGCCCATAGCATAAGGGTATACAAGAGGATCTAAGCTACACGAAATCAGTCCATGGGTTCTAGTTAATTTCGAATTGCCATATGGGCTATTGAATTGTCATATGCCCAAAGCATCCTCCGGTATTTCTTTTGAAGCTTCTATAATGCTTTTAAGTCATGTTAGAGTTGAGTCTCTTATTGCAGTCAAGACTATAAAGTAGGAGTTCTAGTTGGAGTTCAATCCAAGTAATTGAGTTGTAATTGTTTTAAGTGGTTGAATCTGTCCACAGATAGGTATCTGCTATCTAGAACTGGGCATCCCTACCCATGTGACTTTCAATAGATCCAAAATACTTATAAGTTTCTATCAAGAATTTGGTGATGAACCCATCCTCGGTTGGTTGTTCCTCGCTCCTTCGGTATTGAGTCCATTAGATCCAAAGATTCAATTAATAGAGTTCAAAAATATATATTTAACACCAAAGATATTATTTAAATATTAATTTGCAAATAACAACTTTATTGTATAATTTTAGAGAACCTAAGGATTCCATCTATAACATTTCCGAAAAAGGATTTAAATTTAGATTCCTTAAAAACTGCATGTCCTCTATTTCTAATTTCTAAAAACTAATGGGAAAAAGTATTAAAAATCACAAACAAAAGCACTCTCTCACCTTCCACGTCAAAATCATTCTCTCTTTATCACCAATCTCTCTCTTCTCACTTGTCCCCACAAAATCCATACTTTTCCATGCACCCCCATGCCACCAAACCTCTCATCCCCATCTTCACATCATCGCATGTGAAGAACAGAACTTCTCGCCTAAATCATTGAGCTTGCTAAAACCGTGGGTCCCACTGATCAAAACCCAGATCAGACCCTACCATCATGATCGCCCAGGCCCCCTCTTTAAGATCTATGGTCCCGATTTCCATTGGTGACCCACCCGGGCCCCACAATCACCAAAAAAACGGAAATCCCTCTTTCTTCTTCACTACTGTCTTGGCCCTCTAGGTCTTTGGATGGTGGACCAAATAGGGCCCACTTTACACCGGTACACATCCTTAACGTCGCCCCACCATGTCCGGTCCGATGGACGGACCAGATCTGCGATCGACCCAACCAGTGGGCCCCACAACCATCTGTTCTCCAAACTGATTCTTCCCCTTTATCAAGCCATCGGCTGATCAGTCAAGATGATCCCCAAACGGGGACCGCCCAGCATCTTTGAGGTACCCCGTGGGTCCTCCTTTGGATCTAACATTAGGGCCCACCAGGGGTCCCATGGTTCAGTCACACTCACGATTCCAAGTCTGGGAATCTGCTACACGTCCGGTTCGGTCCTCACTGGTTTCCAAAGGGTTTTGCTATGCATCCAATTCCATCCAACCTATCTACAGATTTATAAAATTTTGGATTATTAAAAAGGGGTCGACAACCCTTCGAGAAAACACTGCAATAGTGATAAATCGATGAAATCACAAGGTCCGATCACATCGTCACATGAAAAGGGCATCAACGGGCTTTCTACATGCATCTACAAGCGAGTAAAGAGAATACAATCATAAATTGTGAGTAGGTACTTACCAGAGTTCCGGGGTTGAGAGAGAGACGATTTAAAATTACTCAGAAAAAAGTTGGAAAAGAAAGAATTGTGTGTGAAAATAAGAAAGTGTGATGGTATATAAATAGAGAATAAGAATAAGAGTCATAATCTAATTTAAATTCTAAAGGGCATATAGAGTTTGGGTTTTAAAAAAAAAATAGGAGTTTGGATTAGATAAGAATTATACCCATTAAACTGGGCCCTGGTTAATTATGGGTCAAGATATATATCCAACAAATTTGACACCTATCTAACTCACCAAATCTAAGCCTAACGTGGTCCCCACTTAATTTAATTGCATATTTAACTAAAATACGATCAATTACATAATAATAATAATAATAAAATAAATAATATATATAATGAAATAATCAAAACGTCACATCTGCCATCTTCAACTTGAGACAACTGATCACCTGTTGTGCTCTTGCACTGCTTCCACTAACCTCTGGCAGTCCATGGAACGGTCCCATCTGATTAAGAAGAAGCCTCAGACCCTGCTGAACAACTGGTTATGGCACCAAATCTCTGACGCCCAATTGCTGATGGCCTGGATGTGGTGGTACATTTGAAAAGCCCGGAATCACATAATCTTTCGTCACCAACCTTGGCACCCACCATCCCTCCTTAAACAGGTCTCTAGGGCCATGAATGGAAGATTGCAAACCACTCGTTGAAGGACGTTGCCATAGGACAACTGCATGCAGATTCGTGGAAGCCTCCTCCATCAACCTATTTCAAGCTTAATGTTGATGGATCCTTCCATGTCAACAGACCAACACTGTCACATCTCGGTCCCGAATCACCCGGGCTTAGAGTAATCTTCGAGGTGTGTCACACGTACTCCCACATGTTGTACCTGTCTCGAGCCAAATACAACACACGAATGAGAGAAAAGAACTTTCCACACACATGAATTAGAACTCACAAGAACATTTCAATAGCAATTCATCATAGTGGAAGCTGTATTTTTTTCATGTGAGGATATCAATTTCCCATTCAGTCTATTTAATATTCAAGTTTTAATACAAAAGAATTATACAATTATTTACATTGTTTACAAAAGAGGGTGTATAAAAGAACCCTATATAGAACAATACCAAAAGTATAACAAAAAAAAAAAAACTAAACACTAAGTGTGACCCACACAAAAAGGAGGTTAGCCACACATCTGCTACTAATCCAAAATGATCTTCACGCACTACGAGGGAGGAGAAGTCTAAGCTGGCCCTAACTCTGGCCATTCTTCTAATCCTGAAGGTACCTCCTGGGTAACCTTCACTCCTTTCTCGGCATTCTCAGGGATGGAGGCTGCACTTGCGACTGTGACACCAAGAGTAGTATCATCAATATGACGATTAAGCAAGTATAGGCAATAATAAGGAAATACAAAATGTATCAAATTGAGTTTAAGACGAATAAATTTATAGTTGACAATGATGAATACCAACTAGGCGAATTGTGCAAAATTGAATAAATTATGCTTATGAATCAAGTACAAAGAAGACATACTAAATGGCTATTACCTTAAGCCCATCCTCTCAATTAGAGATCAAATCTAGTTGGGATGTCACCAGCGGCCCGGCCAAAGGCTCACTGGCTACCCGGGTCTGGAGTTCTGGTGCTCCAGATGACTTACTGCAGTAGTCTCACATAACTAAACCAAGTGTAACCCCATCGAATATCACAAGGTCGAAACTAAGTAGTGCTGACTCGATCGAATCGAATACAAATCGAATCATAATTGGATTTGAGTGAGTTTCCATTTCTCTTTTATTCATAATCAATCAAATCATATTGAATCATATTCACTTTTCACTATACTCACTCAATACGTATTTTTGACGAATACCGAATCGATAAACTTATTGAAGTTACGAATTTGAATGTAAACAATTAGACCTCAAGGAGTATTAATAATCAATCAAATCATATCGAATTATATTCACTTATCAATATACTCACTCAATCCGTATTTTTGACGAATACCAAATCGGTAAACTTATTGAAGTTACGAATTTGAATGTAAACAATTGGACCTCAAGGAGTATTAATAATGCAATAATTACAATAAATAAGATTTGATGTCAAATGAAATTATATGCCAATATAAAATGCAATAATTAAGGAGAATGAAGGTACTTTACTAACCAAGACTATATTATTAACTTTTAGTCCTTCACTGTCCAATACAAAGTAAGTTTGGGTTAATCAATGTATTACTACTTTGTTAAGTGTCACTCATTATGAGGAGTACATTGAGTTATCCAAACTAACTCTCATGGCATAATGTGAGACTAATTTGTGCTCGTTGGCCCAATGAATAAGGTCATCGGTTCCATTTTACGGTGATAAAGTCTCAAAAATTCCTAAATTCTTATGGAAATAAAGGTAAGCACCTTAAGTCTCTCTACTAAAGGTAATTAAGGTGGGTTACAATAGATTAAGGGTAATAAATTACCTAGATTTAGGTCAGAAAAAGGGTCAGGGTTCAGCTTCGGGTTCGCTCGAGCGGACCCATCCAGAAGGTTGGTCACTCGCATGTTATTTTTCATCCGCTTGAGCGAGGTTCCCAAGGGTGTAGTCTCTCGAGCAGACTCCATCCAGAAAGATGGGCGTCTGAGCGATCTTCTTGTTCGCTCGACCCAAGTTTCAAATGGAAGTTCGCTTGAGCGAATTGTCCAGAATTCTTGTTTTCGGAATTCTCCTCTGTTTCATTTCTCATTCATTTCCACCTTCTTCTATCATTCAACTTGCCTGAGAATGGAGTCCCCCTGCTCCCATTCACCACGTAAACACCATCCAATCTATCATTTATAATCCTATTCATTAAATACATAAAATACCTCATTCCATTCATTTATTGAGAGATAAATTCATGAAAGATAAATATCCTTGAATCAATAAAAATAAACATTATGAAAGTCCAAATTAATGCTTATGCTTGCCTCAATGAGCTTTCCCAAGCTTTTCCCACACACTTGCCCAAAAGAGCTCAAAAACCCCAAAATACCAAACCCTAATCACAAAATACATGGGAAAAGGGAATAAATATGTATGCATGAACCAATATGAGTCTTTTGATTCTATTTCCACTCCAAATCTAAACAAAAGGAGTTTGATATCTACCTCTTAGCAATAATTTTGAATTTGAAAGAGAAGAGAGATGGTGAAGATAGTTTCTTTCCAACAATAGAGAGAGGAAGATGAAGATGATGAAGGAGAGCTCTTTCCTAGCTTCCAAGACCCAGGCAAAAAGTCTCTTGGTGGTAGAGTAAGAGGAGAAGAGTGAAAAAGAAGTAAAGAAGAAGAGTAGAGAGAAGAAGGATGAAAAGGAATGAAGAGGAAGGTTTGAGGTTATTTATATGAAGGGATTTTGCAAGGAAGTCCACACAAATAGCATATTTTCATTTTAAGTCAAATGGGGATCCAAATAGTCAACGATTGATCAAATGAAGAAGAGTCTGATACGAAAATCGATACACTCATCGAGATACACACGATGATGCCAAAATGGCATACAAATTATGCAAAACGCGAAAATCACTAATTACGAAAAAGCCCTTGACCCAACCCAATTGAGTCAACTCTATTCCAACTCATCTATTCAAAGTTCAAGACTTGACTGACTCAGTCTATAGGAGTCAATTAACCCTAAACATCATAATTAGCAACTAAGCATATTTAATACAAATAAAACACACTTAATTAGTACTAATTAGAGTTAAATTGGGTCAGGGTGTAACAAACACTACCGCCTTCCGGTATCAGAGGAATCCTTCGAGACCATAATGGTTCTTTAATTTGTGCCTTCGCTTCTGCGATAGAGGCGGAGTCCGCTTCTGCCTCCAGCTGAAAATCCAGAATGTTATCTTTGAAAGTGACTCATTCTTAGTTTGGAATCATCTTATCTCTGATTCTAATATGCCCTGAAAAGTAATGCCGCTCTGGAAGAAAGTTCACGAGGCTCTATCGCAAATTCCTAGATGCCAGTTCACTCTTATCAGATGTGAATCCAATAGGATGGCTGACTCCCTTACTAAAAGCTAAAAACTCCCCAAGAAATCATTTTCAGATCTACTCTGCCTCTTCATTTACAAGATATTTATTTATAGGAAATTTGTACGCAGGATGGGCAGCTGATGAACATGGGAGTTTTGCACTAGGAAGTAACTCAGTTGGTGACTAGTTCCCAGGAACAACCAGACTACATTTTGAACATTTCAAATGGGGGAAGCAAAAAGTATTTTTGTATGACCCTTTGGTCTCAATAGCTCCTAGTTGTATTAACACTGGTCCCATGGGCCCCTATGTTGTTTCTTTTGCTTGCCTTTAATATTATCCCTATTTCAGCAAAAAATAAAAAATAAAAAAATCAGCTTTTTCCAACAATTCTAAGTACACAAGGCCCAACGGGGCAGTCGGTGGAACCATCCAAAAAAAATGTGATCATTACGTCAAAAGCTATTATTGCAGCTTCAGCCGGAATTCAAAATCAGCATCCCAACATAATTAAACATCAAATGCTGGAAGATCTTCACAGATTATAGACTCGATCATCGTTCTGCAATGAAGGGACAAGCTTGACATCAAGAACTCAAAATATCAGCATTTGTTCTCCTCCCAGCGTGTCTTCAAAGATCTTGTTTGGGCTTCTTAGTTCTTATTGTTAAATGTCACATTTGTCCTGTGTCCAACAGGTCAAAAGACTCCCAGTAGATTTTTATTTTATTTTGACCATGATGTGTTGAAGGTTTAAAATTGATTACCAAGTCACCCGGGTTCAAACGAAGGACATTAGTCCAAGGGAGTTTTGATTAGGTCCTAATATATCAAGTGCGCAAGCAAATGTGGGCTTGAAATTTTGAAATCTCACCTTGAATTTCTTTCTCAAATTCTCCTCCTTTGTCTCGTCGGGTCCTCTCTTCTGGAAATATATCAATCAAAGCTTCTTGTTGTTTACTCACATCCTCCAGCTTTTCTCTCAGCATCACGAATCTGAATTGTTGAAAAACAGTACGATTAGGCTCACAGCTCACTCTCTTCTTACCATTCAAAAAGATTAAAAAAAAAAAAAAAAAAAATAGGCTCACTCTCTTCATGACCATTTTGTTGCATGCTACTATTTTGAACCCTTTTGAACCTTCTTGTATCGTGTGTGCATGCGTACATGTGTTCTCCGTACGTGAGTGTCGTGTGTGACCCTGCAACGTTTTGAACTCAATGGCTTGTTTAATTTCATTGTCATGGTCGGCTCTCTTTTCAAATTGTTTTTAAGAACAAAAATGCTACCTGTCCCGGGTTCTGGTCCCATGGGCCCCTATGTTGTCATTTGAATTTTTTTTTTTTTTTTTTTTGGTTAATTTCTCTCCGTTTCCTTTTGGGAGTTACTGATTTTCAATTTTTCTAACTTGTGTTGTTTGAGATGTGGAGTGCTTAAAAGGATAGTCATTTTTGTAACCATTGATCCGAAGGACAACAAAGTTCAGAAATGCAACAAGAGAAAATAAAGAATCAAAATAGTCAGCCCTTCATGTGATGAGTAACATTAAATGTAACGAGAAAAAAATATCAAGTCAATTTGGGAGGTCTACAATTGTATTCCAATCTACTTTTGAAGGCCCACTTTCAACCTCATACACCTAGGCCCGAGACTTAATTTTTTTCACCCCACCATATACGACCCTACCATAAATCCAATCCCTTCACAGCTTACTCTCACTGCTCTCACTAGTTCGCACTTACTCTAATTTGTCACTAATATTCGAAGAACCCTCAATATTGTATTAAATTAAATAAAAAGTTATAACTCAAGAAATCAATAAATATTAAGGTCCTTAAATCAATGGTTGTGATGGTCTGATTGAGATGATTTTTTCCAAAATCATTCATAATTAAATGTTTCCATCGCAATACCCCCGTATTAGCATGAGCCCAAGTAGGTCCCAGAAGGGGCTTAGAGTTTTGAAGCTCAAGTGCGAAAGTCATGCACTAAGTGTCCAATATAGTTAGACTAAAAAGGTCTCTATTCTCTGCAACTTTCTAGGAAGAGTTCTTCCGCCTATAATGAATACCGAAGCATGAATCACGAAGAGCTCAAACAGTCAGAGTAGAGATGCTCTAAGGTCTCCTCAAGCAGCATCTTGGATTTCTGGAAGAACAGGAGGTGCATTTCCTTTGCTTAATTAATATGGGGATGTGGTGATTAATTGCTACTAGGATGTTATTTTGGATCTAAAGCTGCAGCAAGTTTCGATTTTGAACTATGGATGGTACTCGAACAGGCTATTGACTCCGAATTATATGAAATTGAAAGCATCCATTTCGGCCCTAGGCAAAAAGTCTTTTCTTCTCCTCCTCTTTTATTGGATTTTTATGCATACATTACAAGTCTCCGACACTACCTTTATAAGAACTAAAATTTCACCCAAATTCACTTGTTCTCTAAGACATCATATCAAAGTATGACACACGAATATGATTGAATCCTTTTTTTCAAGTAGGAAAATAATATATTCCAGGTTTGTTGTGGTTGATGTCATTGTTACTGTTGTTATATAGCTGACTTATAAGCTTTGCAGGATGCTAGATGGGGTTTGTCAAAAATCAAGAGTAACAAATTATGTTTTTTCATTTATGGCTAGCTTTCGTTTTATATGATATGGTTTTTTTTTATTGGAGCAGCTGCATTTATATAATTGTAGTTGAATTGCTTGTGCAAATTCATAAGAGGGAGAGAGAAACAAAAAAGTTTATATAGTACATAGAATTTATAGAACATTAGCATAAATATTAAATTAAAATTAATATAAAGTTAAATATGATATATTTTCTAATGTAATATATGTCATAATATTCATAAACGGTGTATAATCACCACTCTTTATCCTTTGTGATTACAGCCCGGGCCTCAGGCCTCTTTTACTAGTTTATGGTAATGATAATAAATGACATTAAAAAAACAATCATTACCATAATGACTATGCATCGTTTTTTCTACAAAGCCCACTTTTGATGGATTGAAGGCATTCATATCACACAGCCACAGCTAAAGTTGCACTGGCCAGATTTTACTCCATTCAGAGCAATAAGAATCCTTAAATATTTTCAATGTATAAAAAATGAGTATTTCATAATTGTTAAAAATTATCTTCATGCACAATTGAATCTGATACTATTTAGAACTTCATATAGAGGAAATTTGGGTATATAATTAACTGCTTGATCAAGGAAAGAAAAACAGCAGTATGCAATCCTTCCCTAAGAAGAAATTCAATCTAACATAAATAGCAAAGGCTCCTTTGGACAACTCAAGAAAAAAAAAAAAAAAAAAGAAAAGAAGCAAATATAGGTAGCTATAGATGACTAAGTTGCAACTGATTCTAATACAGCTTTCTTTTTTCTCTCATTCACCTAGATCTAGGAATTATACTCAATATATTACCTTGAGAGTCCAATCCAAATTTGAATCCAGTGGGTTCAATCCAAGTGCACTTGAGGAATTCCTTGGACCTGTAGAAGTCAAGTTGGTGGGACTTCAATTCCATAGAGTAGATCAAAGCATCATTGGAGTCTCGGTGAAATCTAGAACAATAAATTTTGTTCTTCATGTCTCTAATTGCACCCGTTGCTTCTTTATCAACTATCATTGCAAGAGACGTTGATCTATTCAAAAATAGTGTCAGGTCTTCCAAGCCTTCAACAACCGCCCATACCATGTTAGTCTGATCAAGAGTGAAGACCATAATTTGAGTTTGATGAGTATACACAAGTACCAACTCTCCTTCATATTCTATCAAAAAGCAACATCCCATCGGGAGCTGAAGTGGCTCTGGCTTTTGAAGAACATTCCAGGTATTTTCACTAACATTGTAGACCCCCAAATTTCCTTGTAGACCCACATAATAAACAAGGCCATTGATAAAAACAGCATTAGTAGAACCAACAAGAAAATGTGGACTAACTCCATCGAAATGAACGCACCAGTTCCAAGTCTCATCTCCTGGACTACATGTTTCTATGGAAATATTGTCAAAGGGATGATAATTATGAATAGAAAAAACAATACAATCGGAAGATGTAGGTATAGAAGAGAAAGTCAAGCTCGAAATGGCGGCATAAGGATGCACGAACCATGGGAGGTCGATTTTTTCCTTGGTGAAGGGATTAAAGAAAAATGCATACGAATCATCCAAAGAAACTAGCAACCAACCGCCCTTTGAGTAATGAAAGGTTGTACCATGTAATTCTGGGATGTCTGCAGTGTAAACTTTCTTGCTTAATGGATCGAAGAACTTGTACAAACCATCTATTTCTTCTTGAAAGATGAGACATGGATTTAGAGGCAACCATGCAGGGGGGACAATGGACCGCCAACTCTTACAGATGGACCGCATACGAGCTAAAGCCACTGGAGTGAGACTTGTTTCAATTAACATTACAATCTCTATCGGAAGGTCCGACCAAGGTCTCTCATCAACAAATATCTTCCGTTTGACAATTCCCTTTGCCATCTTTACTCCAACAACCTTGTCATGTGCACTGGTAAGTTGCATCTTTTCCATGTCTGCTTTAATGTAAAGGTCACTATTCCCTATCTTTTCCGTGTTTGCTTTTACCTCTTGGTTGGTATGCATTACCCAAAAAGGTGATTTCCAAGGACGTTGGACATTTGGGCAAGTCAAATGAGCTGAAATGCTTCTCTCTTTCATGTGGTACGAATGCAAGCTCATGTCTCTTTCAAAGTAGAAAAATACTTGACTGCCTTCAAGTCCTAATTCAAATGCAGAGCATGAGAGTGACCCACTCTTGCTCAAGAAGAATACGCGATCATCAATGCTGCTCGCTTTCACCCACAACATCTGAGAGAAATCCATCTTGAAGACTAAGACATCGGAGGCCATATGTTTCTGCCAATGAAAAATTAGGAGTACAAGAAATACCTCTCCACGTGATTCAACCAGGTATAATGTTGTGTCGAACCATACCTCCCTTACGGGTGAAGGGACGCCAAGATCTCTTATTGTAGGGCAACGATTACTGCTATCAAAGTCGATAACACCAAACCCGAAATGAATTGTTATAACATATATTTTGCCTTTGCAACTAAGGGCCCCGTCAAATCTGTCTCCCGTCGTCTTAAGACAATCAAATTGAACTTCACTAAATCCGCTATCTTCAGTAATTCTACAATAGTAAATTACATGAGCATCAGTTCTCAGCAAGATTAGGTTGCAATTGGGATCTGTAGGCGGTACTGAGAGAACACATATGTAATCACGAAATTCTTTTGTCACTTGTGGTACCTCAATTTCTCTTAGTGATTCCGGATTGAACAAACAAAATCTACCAGAAGAGTCTTCTAGCAACAACCAACCACAATAAGAAAGCTTAACATCTTTATTATACATCTGTCTCACGCTTCTCAAGTGGTAGCTTCTAACTGTCATGTCTAAGAAGGTCTGAGTTTGTTCATGGCCCTCGTGTTGGAAAACAAGCCATGGTCTCAATGTTTTGTTTTCAACTTCCATACTGGATCTTGAGAATTCCTGCGCAAAAGAACAGGCAAACAAAAGAAAATAGTCACATGAATATCAGGAATAAAAAAAATAGTAATCCGTGCAATAACATTATACAACTCTTAGGCTTTCTTCTTAATGCACAAAATCCAAACTCAAAAAGATTTTCTTGTAATTATGTATTTACCACTTTTGAATGGACAACTGAAAAATAGCAATACCAATAGTAGTCCATCAGTTGATGGTCTACACATATGAGCAGCTAAGTGCATTTAATCCCAAAAGTAGAAGGTTTGGAACGTCCTTCCATCTTTGTAATTAGAGCATAATGGGTGATCCTTGAGCAGGAGTCTTCCTTGCCTCACTTCAAACCTCATGAGATCATCATATCGCTTTGATCTAAAAATCGTCATTTTTTATTTAAATGCACCAGTGAGAAACAGGTGGATGAGTATCAAAATTTGAATGTGTAGCAATTCAAGAGGCAGTTTATGTGAAAGGGACTGCAAATTCGGTTCTCATTTGAATATCTCTATAGTTTTAACCTATTGAGCTAATAACTTGTTGTATGGACCTAAACATTGGTATCTTCACAAATTAGGCCCTTAAAGATGGAATTGGGTCTAGCCCATTGGTATCTTCCCAAGTTATTAGATTTTGGACAAACCAGGGCCTAACTCAAGTTTGTTAACTGCCCTAAACCTAGCCACCTTTGTATCACCATGTCCATCCTTTATCATCCAATATTACCATAATCATCACCTATCAGATTGTAACCTAATCTCAAATCATGCAAACTTATGCCATCCCCTTCTTTCAATATTATTTAGCACCGAACGCACATCACCCAACAAACTGCTTAATCAATCAACCACCCAAGTGCAGCCTTTTCTTCACTGGCCCAGATCCCAACTGCGGAGGATGATATTGGAACTGGGCCGAACTTTTAAACCAATGAATGTTAGGGTCACTATCAGATCAACTATTCAAAGCATGCGGAAAAAAAAAAAACCCCCAAAATAAACAAATAAATAAATGAATGAATGAAATAGAATTAATCAAATACCTACGTGCTTTGACACAAAATCAATACTGATGCAATATGTATAAAAAAAAAGGGCAGCTTAGTGCACCACTGACTCTCGGTTGGCATCTGATCACTCATCAGGTGCCCCACAGCCTGCCCAAACACTCACTTTTCCCAAACACTACGAATGGGACCAGCACTGCTAGGGTCCCCTAGCAGATGATCACAGATCAGGTGGGCCCAGTGGCCTCACAGCTGCTGTCGTCCAAACAGGGGTTTTCTCCTTCCATCACGCGTCTGGTTCTACAAGTGTGGGGCAGATGGGACCCAATCCTCATGGGTCCACCAACCCTGGGTCCCCTACCAAGATGTGGGGACCATATTTTTTTATCGGGTGGGCCAGACAGGTCCCACAGTCAAGTCGACCAAACTGTTCAACAAAGTTGTGTGGTTCAAAAAGCCCATATTCAGATCTGTATTTCTGGCTTATTCTTGAGCAACCATTTATGAAATCACTATCTAATGAACTATCAATAGTGTAAGAACTTGAGTTTTCAAATTCTGGAACTGTAAATTGGGATCAAACCCATTACGTGGATTGTGGACGGTCACAACATGACATTGTAGCAGCATCAGAAACATTAACATTTCATCTAAGTTACCAAAAGGTAGCACATAATCCACATACAGCGCCAGAGTTGACAAACCAGGCCATCTCAAATTCTCAATGCTTGGCACAGCTGAGATCACCACCTCAGCTAACACATGCTTTGGAGCACATGGGGCACTAAAACTAGTCCTTTTCTTCGCAGTCTCAGTCAAGACCGCAGTCACCTTCTCAAACATGAGAGTTTCATAAGAATATGTAGATGCCTTTATGTCTTACGCATAGTGGCATCTTGGTTTTACTCCAATATTTATGATCACCCATGCTTATCCCAGGAGGGCCCATCTATAGATGAATCAATCATGATAAAAAGATAAAGAAAAATTGCACGTAATTGCACTAGTTGAAAATTTTATAGTTTAAGACCATAAAATCGAGGGCTAGGGTGAATGGGTGATGTGAATAAAGTTATGCCGCAAAACCAAGGGCTAGGGTGATTTGAATAATGTTATGTTTAGCCAAAACCCTATTTGACATCATATCCTAGGTGGGCTCCATAGTAACCGAATTTTATTTATTTATTGCTACCTAGCTATAGGGGGCTGGGACCCGTACTCGGCCGGTGAGGGTAGTAGATCTCAAGAGAATGTGGTAAGAGGCGTTAATTCTCACCTAAACCTGGGCATGCCACCTGAGGACTCTCTCACTTCACCTAAGGTCTACTTTCCTCGACCGGGTTTGATTTTAAAAGCCAAAAGTGATTTCTTTTTCTTAAAAATAGAAAAATTGTGGCACACCTCATGTGTCAAATTCCCCATTTGATAATCCGTGGGTTCTGCACCTAGTTTTTACTGAATCCTTCATTTTTTTTCATTGTGCCCAAGCTGACCATGCTTTGATCTCATCACACAAGAACCTTTAAAAAAAAGAACTCTCTGACTGCAGTAAAACAACATAGAATACAAAGAAAAAGTTTTAAATGTCAGTCTTCCATTTCAATGGGAACTCTGTGTCCATTCATTTTGCTCTCTTAACACACCCGTGAACACACCTCTAGACACCTCATTTCCTCCCACACATTCTGCCAAAAAAGACACTTCACATGTCTTTGTTTCCTTGTGAAGTAGAAACCTTCTGATACCTTTTCTATTGCACTTCTATTATTAAAAGGAGCTAAAAAACCCATTATCTTATGATCTATAAGATTATGGTGGATCATTCCAACAAAAAAAACCCATAGATAATAGATTTAATACATGTGTGCATCCATTTATATCAATCAAAATGCTGTCCATGTAGCAGATGGAACACAGATTGCAAATTACGGAGACTGAACAATCATAACTATCCAATCCTTCATTAAATTTAGATGGTGGTATTTTTTAACCATCCATTTGATGCCCTCTTGTCAGCGGGTTGCAATTTATCCAATCAGAATAATCTTTTGGCTATGCGCCAACCGAAGTGAGACCATGTTTTGAATGGCTTGGATTGATGTGCGTGCATGATTTGTATGATAGACCCACCATGTCCTAGAGTATCAAAAGGCTACTAATTTTATATAGCTAAATGCTCATACACAGCTAATCCGTAATAACATATCCCCATTTGCCCAACTGTACAGTATCATTAACTCTCAGTTCTCCATATATATAGATATCAAACACTCTCTACAGAGTTCTACTACTCAAGAACACAGTACAGAAGAAACTTCTTCCCTTACTATCTACCATGGGTCTAAGTATTCTCCTAATTCTTGTCTCTTCCTTTACTGCATTACTCCCTCTTGAAGTTGAACCAAAACCCATCTCAAAAATCACTGTGATGGGTACTGTCTTCTGTGATACTTGCTCAAACAACACTTTCTCCAAGCATAGCTACTTCTTACCAGGTAAACCCAGCAAATTTATGTTCCTTGTCTTTCCCTTTTTGTTGGATAAAAGGTGACAACTAGCTCATTTTCAGTATGAATGTCTAATCAGGAGTGGAAGTGCATCTGGAGTGCAAACTTAAAGCAAATTCAACAGCAGATGAAGACTCCCTCTCAGTTAACAGAACAACTAATAAGTATGGGGTTTACATGTTTGAATTTTCATCAGTTGATGGATTCAGATGCAAAGAAGGTCATGAGATGGGGTCAGTTTGCAAGGCAAGCTTGCTTAGGAGTTCATCTTCCATGTGTAGTTTTCCTGGTCTGAAGATATCAACAGAGCACATGGCAATCAAATCCAAACAAGACAATCTATGCATTCACAGCTTAAATGCATTGAATTATAGGCCACCCAAGAGAGATCTTGCCTTGTGTGGAGCTTACAAAGGGGAATTACCAAGCTCTTTAAATGTTTCAGAGTTCTTTCTCCCACCTTTTCCATTTGGCTTTCCTCCCATCCCTTACTTGCCACCATTTCCACCATTAGGTTTTCCTCTCCCTCCACTGCCCCAGTTGCCACCTCTGCCTCAATTTCCACCATTTCCACCTTTGCCTCCTCTGCCCCTGCTGCCACCTCTGCCTCAATTTCCACCATTTCCACCTTTCCCCCCTCTGCCCCAACTGCCACCTCTGCCTCAATTTCCACCATTTCCACCTTTTCCCCCTCTGCCTCAACTGCTACCTTTGCCTCAGCTGCCACCTTTTCCACCTTTGCCTTCATTTCCCTTCCCTTTCCATTTTCCTCCAATGTCTTTTCCAACACCACTAGGTTCACCTTTCCCATTTCCACCACCACTTCCAATTCCACCTACACCATCTATATTTACACCATCTCCTCCCCCACCTGCTTTCTCTCTAACAAACCCAAGATCTTGGTTTCCCTTTATCCCTTCATCCCCTCCACCTCCATTTAAACTAGCAACTCCAAGAACTTGGTTTCCTTTTCATCCTTCGACTCCTCCAAACGACCCACAAACCCAACACCCCTGATTTCAATTCATCCTTAGCTTTTTTCCATTTAGTTATGCAAGCTAACAGTACATTACTATTCAAGTTAGATACCATGTTGAATGCTTCTAACTGGAAGAATTCCAATATGTTTCTTGAAATTATAATATTCTGATTCTTATGTGTTCCATGAAGTTCGGATTTTGTTACTCGTGAAATTGTACTGAGTTTGGTTGCAGTGATAGTGAATTGAAATCTTTGAAGTTAATGAGAAACCGAATAAGAATAACAGATAAGGGGGGCATTGCTTTTCCCAATTCCAGTCTTCAAATTCTAAAATATGTACTTACCTGTTGATGCAGCCCATAGCATAAGGGTATACAAGAGGATCTAAGCTACACAAAATCAGTCCATGGGTTCTAGTTAATTTCGAATTGCCATATGGGCTATTGAATTGTCATATGCCCAAAGCATCCTCCGGTATTTCTTTTGAAGCTTCTATAATGCTTTTAAGTCATGTTAGAGTTGAGTCTCTTATTTCAGTCAAGACTATAAAGTAGGAGTTCTAGTTGGAGTTCAATCCAAGTAATTGAGTTGTAATTGTTTTAAGTGGTTGAATCTGTCCACAGATAGGTATCTGCTATCTAGAACTGGGCATCCCTACCCATGTGACTTTCAATAGATCCAAAATACTTACCAGTTTCTATCAAGAATTTGGTGATGAACCCATCCTCGGTTGGTTGTTCCTCACTCCTTCGGTATTGAATCCATTAGATCCATAGATTCAATTAATAGAGTTCAAAAATATATATTTAACACCAAAGATATTATTTAAATATTAATTTGCAAATAACAACTTTATTGTATAATTTTAGAAAACTTAAGGATTCCATCTATAACATTTCTGAAAAAGGATTTAAATTTAGATTCCTTAAAAACTACATCTCCTCTATTTCTAATTTCTAAAAACTAATGGGAAAAAGTATTAAAAATCACAAACAAAAGCACTCTCTCACCTTCCACGTCAAAATCATTCTCTCTTTATCACCAATCTCTCTCTTCTCACTTGTCCCCACAAAATCCATACTTTTCCATGCACCCCCATGCCACCAAACCTCTTATCCCCACAAAATCCATACTTTTCCATGCACCCCCATGCCACCAAACCTCTCATCCCCATCTTCACATCATCGCATGTGAAGAACAGAACTTCTCGCCTAAATCATTGAGCTTGCTAAAACCGTGGGTCCCACTGATCAAAACCCAGATCAGACCCTACCATCATGATCGCCCAGGCCCCCTCTTTAAGATCTATGGTCCCGATTTCCATTGGTGACCCACCCGGGCCCCACAATCACCAAAAAAACGGAAATCCCTCTTTCTTCTTCACTACTGTCTTGCCCCTCTAGGTCTTTGGATGGTGGACCAAATAGGGCCCACTTTACACCGGTACACATTCCTAACGTCGCCCCACCATGTCCGGTCCGATGGACGGACCAGATCTGCGATCGACCCAACCAGTGGGCCCCACAACCATCTGTTCTCCAAACTGATTCTTCCCCCTTTATCAAGCCATCGGCTGATCAGTCAAGATGATCCCCAAACGGGGACCGCCCAGCATCTTTGAGGTCCCCCGTGGGTCCTCCTTTGGATCTAACATTAGGGCCCACCAGGGGTCCCATGGTTCAGTCACACTCACGATTCCAAGTCTGGGAATCTGCTACACGTCCGGTTCGGTCCTCACTGGTTTCCAAAGGGTTCTGCAATGAATCCAATTCCATCCAACCTATCTACGGATTTATAAAATTTTGGATTTTTAAAAAGGGGTCGACAACCATTAGAGAAAACACTGCAATAGTGATAAATCGATGAAATCACAAGGTCCGATCACATCGTCACATGAAAAGGGCATCAACGGGCTTTCTACATGCATCTACAAGCGAGTCAAGAGGAATACAATCATAAATTGTGAGTAGGTACTTACCAGAGTTCCGGGGTTGAGAGAGAGACGATTTAAAATTACTCAGAAAAAAGTTGGAAAAGAAAGAATTGTGTGTGAAAATAAGAAAGTGTGATGGTATATAAATAGAGAATAAGAATAAGAGTCATAATCTAATTTAAATTCTAAAGGGCATATAGAGTTTGGGTTTTAAAAAAAAAATAGGAGTTTGGATTAGATAAGAATTATACCCATTAAACTGGGCCCTGGTTAATTATGGGTCAAGATATATGTCCAACAAATTTGACACCTATCTAACTCACCAAATCTAAGCCTAACGTGGTCCCCACTTAATTTAATTGCATATTTAACTAAAATACGATCAATTACATAATAATAATAAAATAAATAATATATATAATGAAATAATCAAAACGTCACATCTGCCATCTTCAACTTGAGACAACTGATCACCTGTTGTGCTCTTGCACTGCTTCCACTAACCTCTGGCAGTCCATGGAACGGTCCCATCTGATTAAGAAGAAGCCTCAGACCCTGCTGAACAACTGGTTATGGCACCAAATCTCTGACGCCCAATTGCTGATGGCCTGGATGTGGTGGTACATTTGAAAAGCCCGGAATCACATAATCTTTCGTCACCAACCTTGGCACCCACCATCCATCCTTAAACAGGTCTCTAGGGCCATGAATGGAAGATCGCAAACCACTGGTTGAAGGACGTTGCCACAGGACAACTGCATGCGGATTCGTGGAAGCCTCCTCCACCAACCTATTTCAAGCTTAATGTTGATGCATCCTACCATATCAAAAGACCAACACTATCACATCTCGGTCCCGAATCACCTTGGCCTAGAGTAATCTCCGAGGTGTGTCACACGTACTCCCACATGCTGTACCTATCTCGAGCCAAATACAACACACGAATGAGAGAAAACAACTTTCCACACACATGAGTTAGAACTCACAAGAACATTTCAATAGCAATTCATCATAGCGGAAGCTGTATTTTTTTCATGTGAGGATATCAATTTCCCATTCAGTCTATTTAATATTCAAGTTTTAATACAAAAGAATTATACAATTATTTACATTGTTTACAAAAGAGGGTGAATAAAAGAACCCTATACAGAACAATACCAAAAGTATAAAAAAAAAATAACTAAACACTAAGTGTGACCCACACAAAAAGGGGGTTAGCCACACATCTGCTACTAATCCAAAATGATCTTCACGCACTCCGAGGGAGGAGAAGTCTAAGCTGGCCCTAACTCTGGCCATTCTTCTAATCCTGAAGGTACCTCCTGGGTAACCTTCACTCCCTTTTCGGCATTCTCAGGGCTGGAGGTTGCACTTGCGACTGTGACACCAAGAGTAGTATCATCAATATGACGATTAAGCAAGTATAAGCAATAATAAGGAAATACAAAATGTATCAAATTGAGTTTAAGACGAATAAATTCATAGATGACAACGATGAATATCAACTAGGCGAATTGTGCAAAATTGAATAAATTATGCTCATGAATCAAGTACAAAGAAGATATACTAAATGGCTATTACCTTAAGCTCATCCTCTCAATTAGAGAGCAAATCTAGTTGGGATGTCACCAGCGGCCCGGCCAAAGGCTCACTGGCTACCCGGGTCTAGAGTTCTGGTGCTCCAGATGACTTACTGCAGTAGTCTCACATAACTAAACCAAGTGTAACCCCATCGAGTATCACAAGGTCGAAACTAAGTAGTGCTGACTCGATCGAATCGAATACAAATCGAATCATAATTGGATTTGAGTGAGTTTCCATTTCTCTTTTATTCATAATCAATCAAATCATATTGAATCATATTCACTTTTCACTATACTCACTCAATACGTATTTTTGACGAATACCGAATCGGTAAACTTATTGAAGTTACGAATTTGAATGTAAACAATTGGACCTCAAGGAGTATTAATAATCAATCAAATCATATCGAATTATATTCACTTATCAATATACTCACTCAATCCGTATTTTTGACGAATACCAAATCGGTAAACTTATTGAAGTTACGAATTTGAATGTAAACAATTGGACCTCAAGGAGTATTAATAATGCAATAATTACAATAAATAAGATTTGATGTCAAATGAAATTATATGCCAATATAAAATGCAATAATTAAGGAGAATGAAGGTATTTTACTAGCCAAGATTATATTATTAACTTTTAGTCCTTCACTGTCCAATACAAAGTAAGTTTGGGTTAATCAATGTATTACTACTTTGTTAGGTGTCACTCATTATGAGGAGTACATTGAGTTATCCAAACTAACTCTCATGGCATAATGTGAGACTAATTTGTGCTCGTTGGCCCAGTGAATAAGGTCATCGGTTCCATTTTACGGTCATAAAGTCTCAAAAATTCCTAAATTCCTATGGAAATAAAGGTAAGCACCTTAAGTCTCTCTACTAAAGGTAATTAAGGTGGGTTACAATAGATTAAGGGTAATAAATTACCTAGATTTAGGTCAGAAAAAGGGTCAGGGTTCAGCTTCGGGTTCACTCGAGCGGACCCATCCAGAAGGTTGGTCACTCGCATGTTATTTTTCATCCGCTTGAGCGAGGTTCCCAAGGGTGTAGTCTCTCGAGCAGACTCCATCCAGAAAGATGGGCGTCTGAGCGATCTTCTTGTTCGCTCGACCCAAGTTTCAAATGGAAGTTCGCTCGAGCGAATTGTCCAGAATTCTTGTTTTCGGAATTCTCCTCTGTTTCATTTCTCATTCATTTCCACCTCCTTCTATCATTCAACTTGCATGAGAATGGAGTCCCCCTGCTCCCATTCACCACATAAACACCATCCAATCTATCATTTATAATCCTATTCATTAAATACATAAAATACCTCATTCCATTTATTTATTGAGAGATAAATTCATGAAAGATAAATATCCTTGAATCAATGAAAATAAACATTATGAAAGTCCAAATTAATGCTTATACTTGCCTCAATAAGCTTTCCCAAGCTTTTCCCACACACTTGCCCAAAAGAGCCCAAAAACCCCAAAATACCAAACCCTAATCACAAAATACATGGAAAAAGGGAATAAATATGTATGCATGAACCAATATGAGTCTTTTGATTCTATTTCCACTCCAAATCTAAACAAAAGGAGTTTGATATCTACCTCTTAGCAATAATTTTGAATTTGAAAGAGAAGAGAGATGGTGAAGATAGTTTCTTTCCAACAATAGAGAGAGGAAGATGAAGATGATGAAGGAGAGCTCTTTCCTAGCTTCCAAGACCCAGGCAAAAAGTCTCTTGGTGGTAGAGTAAGAGGAGAAGAGTGAAAAAGAAGTAAAGAAGAAGAGTAGAGAGAAGAAGGATGAAAAGGAATGAAGAGGAAGGTTTGAGGTTATTTATATAAAGGGATTTTGCAAGGAAGTCCACACAAATAGCATATTTTCATTTTAAGTCAAATGGGGATCCAAATAGTCAACCATTGATCAAATGAAGAAGAGTCTGATACGAACATCGATACACTCATCGAGATACACACGATGATGCCAAAATGACATACAAATTATGCAAAACGCGAAAATCACTAATTACGAAAAAGCCCTTGACCCAACCCAATGGAGTCAACTATATTCCAACTCATCTATTCAAAGTTCAAGACTTGACTGACTCAGTCTATAGGAGTCAATTAACCCTAAACATCATAATTAGCAACTAAGCATATTTAATACAAATAAAACACACTTAATTAGTACTAATTAGAGTTAAATTGGGTCAGGGTGTAACAAACACTGCCGCCTTCCGGTATCGGAGGAATCCTTCGAGACCATAATGGTTCTTTAATTCGTGCCTTCGCTTCTGCGATAGAGGCGGAGTCCGCTTCTGCCTCCAGCTGAAAATCCAGAATGTTATCTTTGAAAGTGACTCATTCTTAGTTTGGAATCATCTTACCTCTGATTCTAATATGCCCTGGAAAGTAATGCCGCTCTGGAAGAAAGTTCACGAGGCTCTATCGCAAATTCCTAGATGCCAGTTCACTCTTATCAGATGTGAATCCAATAGGATGGCTGACTCCCTTACTAAAAGCTAAAAACTCCCCAAGAAATCATTTTCAGATCTACTCTGCCTCTTCATTTACAAGATATTTATTTATAGGAAATTTGTACGCAGGATGGGCAGCTGATGAACATGGGAGTTTTGCACTAGGAAGTAACTCAGTTGGTGACTAGTTCCCAGGAACAACCAGACTACATTTTGAACATTTCAAATGGGGGAAGCAAAAAGTATTTTTGTATGACCCTTTGGTCTCAATAGCTCCTAGTTGTATTAACACTGGTCCCATGGGCCCCTACGTTGTTTCTTTTGCTTGCCTTTAATATTATCCCTATTTCAGCAAAAAATAAAAAATAAAAAAATCAGCCGTTTCCAACAATTCTAAATACACAAGGCCCAACGGGGCAGTCGGTGGAACCATCCAAAAAAAAAAAAATGTGATCATTACGTCAAAAGCTAGTTAATTCCGAATTGCCATATGGGCTGTTGAATTGTCACATGCCCAAAGCATCCTCCGGTATTTCTTTTGAAGCTTCTATAATGCTTTTAAGTCATGTTAAAGTTAAGTCTCTTATTTCAGTCAAGACTATAAAGTAGTAGTTCTAGTTGGAGTTCAATCCAAGTAATTGAGTTGTAATTGTTTTAAGTGGTTGAATCTGTCCACAAATAGGTATCTGCTATCTAGAACTGGGCATCGCTACCCATGTTATATAATGACATACTCCATGACTTCCAATAGATCCAAAATACTTACCAGTTTCTATCAAGAATTTGGTGATGAACCCATCCTCGGTTGGTTGGTCCTCACTCCTTTGGTATTGAATCCATTAGATCCTCTTCAGTGCTGATTCTGAAGGCTTGGATCCTTGTGACGATTTGCGTGCTAACTCTCGTCTTCTCATCAATATATATATATAAAAAAAAAAAAAAAAAAAGACTACGAAACAAGGACCCCTATCTTCATCTTCATTTTAGAAGCAGATACAGGATGATGATCTCCATGTTGTACCACGCAGTTCATCACTGCCATGGTTGCTACATAAGGCTGGGACAAGGAGAAAATAATCTTCTCTCTGGGTTATTAAATATGCTTTCTTTCAGTAAAGGTACTATGTATATTATTTCAACAATACTACCTTTCAAGCCCCAATCACTAGCCTATTGGAGCTGACTTAAGGAGAAGCTTCGTCCCAAATCAGTCATATTAGATTAAGATTTTCATTAAAATGTAGTATGGAACACTTATTTACTAAACAAGATGCTTTAATAGAATTTTGACATTCCAAGGATCCTGATCGTTCAACGGCTTTCCATTAGAAGATGTTTAGGCTGTCAAAACAGAAAGACAATAGCATTGTATAAACATCCTAACCATTTCTTTTGAAGCCTAAAATAAACCTTCCGACACTAAAGGAACTAAAAACAAGCAGAAGAGGAAACACAGTCATGCACAGGAATTAATATAAGACTTCATCTATTCTACCAAAAGGAAGCACAGAATACACGTACAGTCCCTCCTAATATGGCCATAATACAAGAAAAATCTCACCCACAAGAAATTAGCCACCAAAAATAAAACCCAAAATGAAATGAACAGGAGAGAAAAATGACAGAAAAGTTGAACTGCCTAAATTTGTCGGAAAACCTTCTCAGCAGCCGCAATCGTCTGTTCAATGTCTTCAGAAGAATGTGCCAAGCTTGTAAATCCAGCCTCAAACTGAGATGGTGCCAAATATACCCCTTCTTCCAACATACCCCTATGGAACCTACCAAATTTTGCAGTGTCGCTCTTTTTTGCATCAGAGAAATTATACACAGGCCCTTCTGTGAAAAAGAACCCAAACATTCCACTAATATACCCACCTGATAGCTCATGGCCTGCCTTCTTGCCAACATCCAGAATCCCGCGAACCAGTTCTTGAGTGACCTTGTCCAAGTACTCGTAGCTCCCTGGCTCTTTCAATCGCTTCAGAGTGTGAATGCCAGCTGTCATTGCTAAAGGGTTCCCACTCAAGGTTCCTGCCTGGTACATAGGCCCTGCCGGCGCCACCATCTCCATTATTTCTCTCCTCCCACCATAAGCACCAACAGGCAGGCCACCACCAATGATCTTGCCGAGTGTTGTCAGATCAGGAGTTACACCAAAATATTCCTGGGCCCCACCATAAGCTAAACGGAAACCGGTCATCACCTCGTCAAAAACGAGAAGGGCATCATTTTCTTTTGTGATCTGGCGGAGGCCGTTAAGGAAGCCAGGTTTGGGCTCAATGAAGCCGGCATTTCCAACGACTGGTTCGAGCATCACTGCAGCAATCTCGCCCTTGTGGGTCTTGAAGAGGTTTTCAACGGTTGCAAGGTCATTATAAGGGGAAGTTAAGGTGTCGACCGTAGCAGCTTTCGGGACGCCAGGTGAATCAGGTAGGCCAAGGGTAGCAACTCCGCTTCCGGCTTTGACAAGGAAGGGGTCAGCATGGCCATGGTAGCATCCCTCAAATTTGATGATCTTTGGTCGGCTAGCGAAAGCACGAGCGAGGCGGAGCACACCCATGCATGCTTCAGTGCCTGAGTTGACAAACCGGACCATCTCAATGCTTGGCACAGCTGAGATCACCATCTCAGCTAACAAATTCTCTAGAACACATGGGGCACCAAAGCTTGTCCCTTTCTTCAGAGTCTCAGTCAAGGCCGCATTCACCTTCACAAACATGAGAGTCTATAAGAATGTAGATGGCCTGGCCCTATGTTTTATGGACAGTGACATCAATAGAGGATATCTCTACAAATAGTGGCCTAAGTTGACCCAAGGTCATGGTTTTCAAACACATCAAGTGACTGACTTGGTTACCACAGAGTCTAATACAACTTTGCCAAGTCACACGAAGACTCGACTGATTCCAAGTGACTCAGAAGGGATTGAGTTCAACGCAAGTCAGCTGAGTTTTGACGGGCTCTTAAAACCCTGCCCAAGATTGGTCTGCTACACATTGAATTTTCATTCCACACATTCAGCCCAAGTCTTATATGGAATGGTTTTTCAGTAGTTTTTTTTACTTAATTTGAATGCAAAAATCTAATGGATCTTTAAAAAAATAAGAGGAAATGACCAAATTATAATAATGTTCCATAGAGGGGATGTAGCCATCTAAGGCCCAGCTTTGAAATGATATGAAAAACTCTCAAAGGCTTGCCACGTTCAAAGAATAACATGTGTCATTTTTTTCAAAGATTAGCAAACCAAGTGGAAGTTTTTTTTATTAGTAAAATGGCTTGAACCCAAAACCTCAAGCTTGAAATAAAGTGCGCCTTCCCCCATGCGACAGGCCCATATTAAGTGGCTCGGCTAACAAGCAGAGCCTTGGGTTGTATATCCTTTTGAGCTGAAGGAAGGCCTCCCTCTAGGACTTGTTTGTGCAACAAGAAGATTCCACTATCTACATATTTCCATTTCCATGGGAGAGAAGAATCTTGCATTCCTACCCCTCCTATAGGATATGGATATCCTCTCTATCAAGGAAAATCAGTTCATCTTTTCCTTTTCCGCAAGAAGAATGTGTCGCACCAAAACAACGAAACAATGGAGTGCATGGAAAATCAGAACAATTTTCCTCTCAATCATGAAATCCACTTTCGCACACCTTTATGCAAGTGAGCCTTGGCTTCTCAGCCGTCCCTTTTTTGTCAGTATAGATCTCATTTGTGTATCTTCTTTATTGAAAAAAATGTAATATAATTGAAATGGCAGTGGCTTTTCAAAGTTGAAGGGGGCACCCTTCAAAGAGAATTCTTGTAGAAAGTGTAACCAACTGGAAAGTGTTAGGGATCAATATTTCTCTCTTTTCCCTAGATAAGGCTAAAGAGTAGATCAACTAGCAAAAGTTAGGGCATGTAGGATTTATTTGTGTGGAATCACATGTCCATTGACTTGTTGAAGTGCTTCCAATTGGTGCATTGTAATTTAACACTTCTCCTTAGCAATATATATTCATACATCGTTGATCATCAAAGTAAAAGGAAGTTTTGTAAATAGCTCCTTTTTTCTTTTGACATCCAAAAGAACCCCTCCATACTTTCAGCATTTTAACTGTCCCTCTTCAGTGTTGAGACTTGAGTCCGCACTACCAAAATAAATCTCACAGATCCTCAAAATTTCTCCAAAAGTCAGATAATGAGCATCATGCGTATATAAATGAAAAAAGTTTCCAAAAAAATACAATTTCCAACCTATTGCTTCAAATTACTGTGATTTGAATTATATTGACAATTCTTCCATTCAGAAAAGCGTTACACATGCTTTATAAGGGGTTGTGAATGGTGATTGTAATGGGACGATCTTTAAACATTTCCATGATACTTTATTTCAATAATGTACAAGAAGATGTCAACCGAAGTAGGAAAAGGGTGATCATTAGCGTAGAAAAAAGAGAAAAGAGAATGGGCATTTAGGTAAATTTTATTCAAATCAGAGATAACTTATACCATGGTTAGTATACTTTGGATGAAATATAACTTTAAGTATTTTGAGATTTCTGTTTCTAATAAGGTGTTGGCTACATATATTGTAAGTGCAGGGTTACAAATTTCAGAAGAGTGGGGGGAATTTTCACCAACCCCATTCATCGAATTGGGACTGCCAAATTATCACAGAGGGCAATAAAAAAATGATGATATTGATGAAGGATCTAGAATTAGGATAAAAGAAATGCAATTGGAGTAATAAAAGATGAGAACATAGTACCTGGTCATCTGCATGACCAATGATTGCTGGGCCCCATGAACCAACATAGTCAATGTATTCGTTTCCATCTACATCCCACACATGCGAACCCTTTACTGAGTCAAACACAATGGGTTGTCCTCCGACAGATTTAAAAGCTCGGACAGGCGAACTTACACCTCCAGGCATTAATTCCTAGATCACAAATTATTCCATGAGTTTGAAAATAAATAAATAAATAAAAATAGTTAACCATGAACGAGGCAATGAAAAAAAAAAAAAAAAAAAAGGCTTGAATCCAAATGCAGATATCATAACAAACAAGGGCCAAGTAATCTCCAAACAGGCATCATATGAACTGGGGTGCAGCTTGTAGCTTTCAGCTCCCAATGTTGATTTGGTGGGCTAAGGGGAGCTGCTTGGCCCGTTACAGATTGTTGAACATGGTGGAAAAGAATTTTCAGGAAGGTCCAGGCCTTCTTTGTGCACTCTTAGAAGTGAAATGGGAATGTAGATACACTAGCAAAGCAGTGATATTTCAATTTTCAACAAGAATACATATAAAAATTGTCCTAGACAGAAGATGGAGAGAGGGACTAACTAAATCTGCTTCAATCATCTCCTCAAATTTGAACATTCCAAATCTTATTTAAACTGAAAAGTGGTTACAGATATCTAAAATGGTCCACTAAGATGATATAGACATCAAAAACCACAAAATAACAGAAAATGAGAGCCTACTAATCAATAGTAAAGATGTGATGACATTTGCAAAATCTATATCTTCTTTCACTGAAGCTGTTGGCCAATTCACCTGCCTCTGAAAAAGGAGGCATTTGTTTCCTAAATCAAGTATTAACTCCTCTAAGATAAAGTAGATAAATCATGGCCTTTTCATCTTACTCTAGTCCAAGATATTCCAATCCTTGAGTCACCTCCTACCAATCACTTCCAAGTAAACGTGATTTCATAATTTGCTGGCCTCGACGTGCAATACCACTGCCTATTGGAATCCCAATCCCCTGCTCGACCTGTATTTTTTTTTCTTTTCTTTTTTTTTCCTTTTTTTTTTTTCCTGAATGGCCGTTGGACCGCATTTTTTATGATTGGATGGCATGACAGATGGACCTGGATTTCCCTTACAGCTCTCTTCAGTCATCAATATTCATCTTATAACCCTGAGATGGTAGTTAAGACAAAAAAAAAAAAAAAAATAATAAGACAACTTTAGATGATAAGAACAAACTTAACGTGTCCCATCAATTGAGAATCCAATCTCTGTGTATTAGTTCCTATATGCTAATGATGGATGTTCTAACCATGCCCAATGCTCCAAATACTAACTTTAAGCAATGCCCAAAAACTAGAATTGATACTTGACTCAACCCACCATTGCAATGGCAAACCTAGGATTTTCATTTAGGTGGTGCGGGCAATGATCAAGTGAAAACATTAAATAATAATATAAAATCTTTTAAGGTATTATCTAAAGAGTTTCTCGAATCTCGCGGGTGTGAGGACACTTAGGTCCGCCACTGCACCACTGGACATAGTTGACTCAAAGACTTGTCCAAGACTTGACTGAATCAAAAAGTCAAGAACTCGGTTGGAGTTAAAAATATCCAAATACATATGCAGCACACACATGCCACTTTAGCAGTGGCTTTACTGTACTCATCCTTGATACAGAAAGAGGGGAAAAATAATCAAAGATTACTCTCGAAGCCGAAGCTTATAGCATAGCACATCTACTCTCTTTCACACCAACAGACATTCAACACCAAATAAATAAGATCTCATTTCTCAAAGCCAATCCTTGGTGATGCAGGCCAGATCCATGATCGGCCAGCCCATGGGATCCAAACCAAAAGTTTACAGCCTATTTTGGTATTTTAGTAGTAGCTGGATTTTAGAGACAAACTTGAGAGTATTTAGAGAAGTTTATGACAGAATCTTGTTTGCTTTATACTTTTATTATAAGTAGAATTGTTTCTAAATTAGAATTAGCTATGAGTCTATATAAAGGATTATAATCCCTCCTTAAGGACAAGCTCAGTGATTAATAAAATTTATTCGTGAGTTTTCCTATCAGTAGTGTCTGTGGTATAAGACCAATATAGGCTTGGATCTCATGGATCTCTATCCCTAAGCCATTGGGCTTGGAGAGTAGCCCGTTGGCTATTCTTCCATACCCGTACTGCGTCATTTGGCGTGCTCAACTCCATCTAGGTCCTCACTAATCTTTCCACATAGCTCTTGCACTTGCTTATGCTGCCTTGGCACATGTCATGTAGAATCTCAATTGCTAAGGATGCATTTTCTATTAAATGTATCCAAATTAACTATCTCATCACTCTATTGTAGGACTTTCCTAATCAATAAAAAAATGCAAATATTTCCTACTCTCTAAACTTCACCATAAGTCGTCCCAACATAAAAATTGTTTATGTTGTGGATCTACCTAAAATAAAATCAAAATCAGGTTTTTGAAAATAAAACAACAAGAACAAGAACATCAACACCAACAACAATGTTAACAACATTGTCACTTGAATATTAGATAATTACCGCTACCATTCAATCTTATTACTCTTAGCTTCTCTAAATTTTCATGTTGGTGACTTAACCTAGAGCAAAAATACCAACACAATAGGAAAAATAAAAACAAAAAACAAACAAATTACATTTCTTCTTTCTTGGAAAGCAAAAGAAACTTCATAGAAAGCCACAGAAACAAAATGAAGTCTATGAAAGTACAAGTTTTTTTAATTAAAAAAAGGAAGCAAAATCACTACTTTATAATGAAACCACATGACAACAAAATGAAAAATCCCATATTTTCAAAGATTTGTACCAAAAGCACACTAATACTCTTAAGGAAAAGTACCACAATTTGGGAAATTCAAATTGCAAGTTCCTCTTCCAGAGAAAAACCCCATTGCATTAATCAGCACAAATAAAAAGGAAGCAAAATCAAAACTTTATAATGAAACCACATGACCCCAATATGAAAATTCTCATCTTTTCAAAGATTTGTACCAAAAGCACACCAGAACTCTAAGCAAAAACACCACAATTTGGGAAACTCAAATTGCAATTTCCTCTTCCATAGAAAATCCCCATTGCATTAATCAGCACAAAAATCCAACCCAGCATACAAAAATCTCCAAAAAAGAACCAAAGAAGAGAGAGAGAGAGAGAGAGAGTATTGAACCTTGGCTTCATTGAAGATTTCTTGGGATTTCTGGAGAGTGAATTTCTGCTTCTTCTCAACGGAGACCGCCATCTTTGTACGAAACCCAGATGGGTTTCTTGAGCAAGATGAGACCTGAGCAGCGACACTCGAATTCCATGACAAACCCACCCCTGACAATGCTGCAGCAGAAGCCATCGCCTCTCTCTCTCTCTCTCTCTCTCTCACACACGCGCAAAGGAAGAAGATAAGAGAGCTCCTTTTTTTCCTCTCACATTTGATCAGCTCCCAAATCCGAGTCATTGGTGGGGCCCGGTAGCTGCCTCTACCTCCTATGAATGCGGGTCCCATATTATATTATTTAAGTGGGTCCAATCTTTTGTCTATTGAGGACTACAAAACCTTGTCGTGGTTTAGTTGCCTCATTTGTGATTTACTTGCTCATATGAAGGCCTCATCACCTCACTCAAGGCCTATTATCCTTATCATTAGGATGAAAGGGGTCTCACCTCACCCAAGATCTATCACCCTCATCGAAAGGGGTTCCACCTCATCCGAAGTCTACTACTCTCTCTCCTGAAGGGCCACCCCTGCGCCCCGCCTCCGCTTATAAGAAAGGATACAAGCAAAGCAAAGCAAATATTACATAGAAAATGTATTTAGAGGATTTCAAATGCTGTCCTTCTAAAATGTGAATATTAGACAAGAGAGTATCCTGTAAATCTAGAATTCAAATAATTCAGCTACCCAAAAGTTACATTTCACAGGCCAGATGTTACTTTTCATCTCCGGAAATTCCAATCAAACATGAAATTCAGAAATTCCTATGGCATCATTGCTTTCTTTCAATAGTTTCCAAACAAAAGGAATTTCTATAAAAAATGCTCTCAAGCAATCATATTAAAGAAACAGAGTTGAAGCCAAACAGTCATGGACCACTCAAACATGAGTGTGTTGGCTGTTAGAGTTTGGTCTTGCTTCTATTGAGTCATTAGAAGAATACAATCTTTTCATATGATATGTAAAAGAGCCCATATGGCAGTTAGGAGTGGATTGTTGTTCCCATAGTGACCTTGCCACCAATCTTTTAAATAAAATCTTTACTAAATCTACACTTCTTATGGGTTTTGATGGTGCAGTAGAGCAGAAGAAATATTGTCTTCAAGTAAGTGTGTTTCATTTTGAGTGAAGCTGTGAAGGTGATTAAAAATAAAATTAAATAAAATAATTTTCATCTTTTAGTTAACTCACACACCCCTATGTCCCTAACCATCTATAGTTGGGCCTCTTTAATGTCTTCATCAGTTTACATAATCAGTAAATATTCAACAAACACTATAAGAAATCGCATTTTGTAAAAAAAATAAATTATTGAAACAATAGAGAAATAATCGTATCCTAACGTCAGATGCATCTTTAGCTTCTATTTGATAATGTATGGTCCACCCTGTTTAGTCCAACCCATTCAGATCACATGCACATACGTCCTATTCTAGCATCGGCTCAAAATGGTACATTAGAAGCAATTTGCACCATTAGATTAATTATGCTTGAAATGGATGGTTATAGTTTTAGAACATCATCCATTGGTAGTAATTGGTGGTGTAAATCACTCTTCTTTTCTTTTCTTTTTTATAAAAGGTAAATCACTCTGGTTGGAATATAAATTGGGTCACTGCTTATATGGGTAGGTGCTGCACCTGTCCAACAACAGGTCAAAATGTTTCAGATGTCAAAATGTGACATTTCTAGAATCTGATTAAAATAAAAGGGTTGAGGAAAAAAAATTCTCACAACCTAACACACAAAGAAAATATTAACCATTATCGCCATGATTAAAATATGATCAAAATTTTATCCTAACTATGTTGGGTCAGCTAAATGAATTGTATTTTCTCATTCCAGCTCTATCTTACAATATTTCAAAAAATCATCCCAAATCCATTTCCTGAGCTCTCCATATCACTATGCAGCAAGTTAATTCCAAGAACTTTGCACTAGATGATGGTCATATTCTTTTAATGAGTTTGTTTATTAAATTGAGTCCTGTGTTTAATGGCTTATCACTTGTAAACAACAAACACAACAAAAAGTGCTTCCTTTATTGGTTGTCTAGCACTCACTCTCAACAATCTTGTTTAATTATATATGTAATCAGGATGGAAAAGTATTTGTAAGAGATTGTAAAGTGCATGCCCTTCTCTTATCACTGAGAACATGATGAGTTTGCATAAAACAGTGCCGATATCTACTTACAAATAAGAGAAGATGACAGAGCTTTAGTGGAACATGATGTTTTTGAATGTCTCTTCCCTGCTCATTTGAATAAGGTGAAATTGCATTTCTTATTGGTCTGGGCTTAAGTGGGCCTTCAATGACTATGAGTTGAGGTACATCTGATATCATTTCATGTTTTAATTCTTTATCTCCTAAATATTATAGGTAGGTTGAGCACTACTTTTATAAATAAGCTTTTAATCTAAACCTGTAATTCTTTTGATTCAGCACTAAAACTAATATTTTGGACATGAAGAGACAAAATAATCTAATGATGTATGCTTTCATGCAAAAGATTAGGATAAGTTGTCATGTACCCCACTTTTTGTGGGGGTGTTCATGGGCCGGGCTGGTCCGGACTGAGGCATTCCAGGCCTGGACCTAGTTATTTTTATCAGGCTCGAGCCCAGCCAGGGCCTGACTTGGGCTATAAGTGTCCGGCCCAGTTTTGGTAATCGGGTCCAACCTGACTCAAGCCCGAATCCCTAAGCGCCTTCGTGCCCCCAAAACAGTATATAATCACATCCAAGATTAAATTTTATGGCCAAACTCCGAATGGATGGCTAAGTTCGCGCCGCTAGGAGCTGTTCGCCATGTATGTGCAAGAGTGGTCAACTGATCTCAACCATTGATCCTATAGGATCCCAGTTTGGATTAGTAGTCTTAGGAATCAAAGGGGTATTAACAGATTGGGCTTAGGCTCACTCAACATCAATCTAAAACTTGAACCCATTGGGCCTCAGCGACAGGGCCAAGGTACGGCCTTAGAAAGAAGTTTTGAGCCCGGGCTCAGATGAATAGTTTAGCAGGTCTCAAGTGGCCCTATTGAAAGTAACAGAGTCGGCCCCATCCATGAACACCTCACCATTAGTGTCATTGGTGGGGAGGTGCCTCACTAACTGAGCTACCACGAGTGGATTTGCACATATGAACTATTAATTAGGTTGAAAATATGAAACTAGCCGAAACCCAATAATTAATAGGTCTGGGTTTGCATTAGGTAGGTTAGTAATAGTGGCTAGATTGGGTTGATGGATTGAATAGTAAAAATACACTCAATTCGATCACAGAGCATTTCAATTTGAACCCAACCTATAAAATAAGTAGGGTCACCCAGTCATTAGATATCCCTAATTATCAGGTTGAGTTTCAGTTGCATTAATGGGTCTAGTCAGGATTCGCCATCCCAAATTGGGATTGTGTTCTATGATATACTTGGTGATGTTGACCCCGAACAAATTGGTTTCACCATTGAACTAATAAGGTGAATGATTCGGGTCAAGGCATGGTTTAAAATCTCGGTCTCGGTCGCAGTATCGGTCGGGCCGAAAAACCGATATGATATCGGTATCGGTCGCGGATATCGGTCCGTCGCGGTCGTCGCGGTATGAATTTTTTTTTTAATCCAAAAAAAATCACAAAAATATCCAAAAAATCCAGAATATTAGAAAATACTGAAAAACAATATTTTTTTCCATTAGTAACAACAATAAATCAAAATCTCGGTCACCTTAAGTTATGAGTCTCGTCTGTGTCGTAGTTCGCTGTCTTTTCTGGTATTTCATATAATGCAGCCATTATTGATGCTCATGATCAATTTATTAGTGTAAAATATAAGAAAATAAATATAACATATCAATCATCATTTAATACTAACTCAATCATCAAATAAGTTGTGAAATTCAAGACCATGAAGATGACATTAAAATCAGAAACATGATAGTGAGATCGATAAATCATAAAGCACTTAGGCATCAAAAGACATCAAAAGATTCATGGTTTACCTGAACTTAGAGGGGACTAGTAGATAGTAGAGACTATAGAGAGATTGGTGAGTATGAGTGTATTACAGATTGACAGCCTAATTCCAAGTGGAGTGTCGCCCTGACTCGATATTATCGTCATCATTTCTTCGGTATTGGCTAAAAAATGATATATTTCTTCGGTATTGGCTAAAAATCATTAAAAGAACATATTTATGATGAAATCCCCAAAAAATGATATATTATAATTTAAATATTAAAAAATTCGAAAATAAAAAAAAATAAAATTTTTTTTTTTTTAAATCATATGCATGAGTAGATCTAGTATGAAAGTATGTAGATCTAACTTCTACATGAAGAAGACAACACAAGTGACAAACCCATGATTTCTATGCTTAATCTAAAATTAAAAAAAAAAACACATAATAAAATGCTTTAAGTTGATTTCCTCTTACCTTAGATGATATTTTTTTCAAAAAATAGTTGTGGGATTTGAAAATATGCAAGAGGGAGTATGACTACTGCTATGGATAGTAAGGAGATGAGAAGAGTGGAGAAGAAGATGAAGATGGAGAAAAAATTGCAAAAACTAGGGTTTTGACCCTTTTTATCTCATCTCGGCTGATATTTTCAAAATACCGGCCGAGATATCGGTAAAACCGATATGATCCAAAATATCGGCCGAGATAACCGAGAATTTGGGGATCTCAGCGAGATATCGGCTCGGTATCGACCGATATTTTGAACACTGAGTCAAGGTCTTATATAAAGTACTGATCAGATTTGGTATCCATATTAGACTCTCAATATTATACAGAGAGTTGGGTAGCATTTGACAAATCTGTTTATTGAATCTATTTCACTTAAAATTAACTCAAACGGACAATTAAAATCCAAATGACACACTACAATTCAAAGACTCGATTTCATTTAGCACATAAGTTCTTGACCTTGACTCGCAAATTTTGACATAAATGTGATTAACATATTTTGAAAAAACTTTATAAAAGAGTCTGTGTAGCTGTAGAGAAGCAAGAGCTGAAAGGGGGAAGGGAATTGACAGAGCCTTGCAATGTCCCGGAAGTGCATTGAATCAGAAAACTCATACCCTCCCACTGCAGTATATTGCATTGCATTGCATTGAAATGGGCTGTGGAAGGGGGTGTTTGGCAGGAGATTTTACAAAGCCAGGTCATTAGCTTTCCATGAAAGGAATGGATTGTACTTCTACCACGGCCATGAAACAGACACATTGATTTGACTTTTCCAACAAAAAGTAGAAGTGAGCGAGTATCAATGCTGATAAGCTTTTAATCGACAATATCTTCTCACCCAACTTCATGTGTGTTGATAATAAAGTCAAGAAGAGAAACATCCCTGTTATTCATTGAAAGCGAAACCACTTCGCATCGCAACTCATTCATACATGGATACCAAGCAAAACTCATTTGCCACCCCTAATATTTTAATGGAATGTTTGGATACATCTGATAAAATTTCAATGGCTACAAGAAAATAAAAAAATCTCACTATTCTTACCTTAAAAAAAAAGGAAAAATCTTCAAAAAAAAAAATGAATAAAGATTTTGCCTCATTGAAAAAAAAAAAGTACATGAGGATTTAAATATATAAAAAAAATATAAATTTTTTTCCATATTTCCTTCCATCAAGTACTCACTAGGAAAAAGGTTTAAAAAATAACAAAAGCACCCTTACATCATTTTTCAAAACTTCCCTCTAATGAATTATTTAAAAAATAATAATCTAGTCTAAACCAAATCACCTGATGAGACTCAATTCAACAAATTAAAATGGTTGGTCTTGGGGGAATAGAGGTTAATAAAAGAAAAGAACCTCTCATAAGGGAACGGTATTTTTGTCTTTTTAAATTTTTATATAGGAAGGACTTGATTGAAAGAATCATTAAAAAAAAAAACTTAATATATATATATATTTTAAATATTCAAATCTTCATATATTTTTTTTTAGAGTGAACCAAAAAAATATATATTTTTAAAAATCTCCCTAAAAAACACAAATATGGATTTTTCTCCATGACATTGGATCTGGGTAGACTCCACGAGTAAAAGCCGGTTAATACTTGGGTCTAGGTTTAAATCCGGTCAGGTCCAAACTTCAATCCCCAATATTTCCCATGCACGAGATTGTAAAATATATAAAGAAGGGAGAGTTTCCAAATCACATGCATAGTCGTTGGGAATGGGGTAATTTGATAATTAGGAGAAAATAGAGGGGCAATGTTGGGAGGTGCTCAGTTTAAAATTTGAAAAAGAAAAGAAAATAAAACAGCAGCTGGAGTCAGATGTTGTAGAAGAAATTGCTAAAGCTGGGGGGAACCAAAAAGAGCAACTCTAATTAATTGAGTAATTATTACCTACTGCACCGCACGTGTCTCTCCCCCTTCATCACCATTGATTCACCTCTCTCTCTCTCTCTCTCTCTCCCCTCCTTCGCATTTAATGCGCACGACCGATGAAGTAACTCTGCTTGGACCAACATCATGACAACTAACTATAATTATTACACAAACACACACTCTTTCTCATCTTCTCTAAAATTTCATTCGCTCATCATATTATAGAAGAGACAAAAAAGTGCTATTTGCATTTTCGCCCCCACATTTAGGTCCCCTATTTAGATAAGGACAGTTTTTAGACTCCTCTTAATCACTTTATTCTCTTTCATAGTATGCTTTGTTTTTTTATCTTCTTCTTCTTTATAAAGATTGGGAGGGTATTTATCTATTGACAAATGGGGAAAGTTTCAATGGCCAACAAAACTGCAATCAAAGAAGAAGAGAGATTCTTAAGATTGAATGAATGCTTTATCATCCTAGCTTTCCTAACCTAATATCTAAATAGGGTTCTAGTCAGAGCTGGTTGAATTGAATCTGACCTTGTTGTGCCCTGGATGAGTGATTTGATATGATTTACTTCTTATAATAAAGTCCATAGCCTAGGACCATGTTTGAATGTTAAAAAAGAGACAATAAATAAATATTGTATGAGGACCAATCCGAACAGACCAAAAGATTTTAGATTTGTGAACACTGAATGGGTGTCTGCATAATTGACATCTAATGAACGTCCAGTGAAACTTAAAGAGCTCATGGTTATATAAAAAAAATTCTGTATGACCAGTTTACTCATGATCGTCCCAATTTGATACAAATCAAACTATCATAGTAGATTCAACCATAGAATTAATGGAGCCCACCATCATTGCCCCCAGCATGCAACTACTTGTCGCTTCTTTGATTGGAAGTGTTCAATCTATGCCCACTAAACAGAAAGATAAAACATTAATAATATTTTGGAACGCCTGAAGTGGTCTGGGACATACCTAGGACATTCAAACCTGCTTAATGTCCGAATTTAATTTTCTTTTGAATCAAAATTAGATTAAAATCAGAGTCTGCCACAAAGATGGCTCAAATAATAAATGACACAATTGAAAAAAAAAAAAAAAAAAAGCGGTAACATTGTATGATTTGCTAGCAATCAATCCAATTTGTTGGGTTGGTTTATTTCAAAGGTGGGCCACACTAGTGGAGCAGGACTCAGAATTTCGAGACGGTTACGTACGATCGTAAGACAAAGTTGCAATTGAATTAAATAATTGTTTCCAGTAGCTGAATACTTTAGTAGTAGTATTTAGTCACCAATCCATAGTCCAACTACATTCGAGTACAGTGACCAAAGGAATAGATAGAAGGGGCAGATCTGTCCTTCCCATATTATAACGATTTACAAATAAATAAATAACAACCAAGCTCTAAGCAATAAAGAAGGAGCCCACGCCTTATACCATATCATATCATATCATTGGAATCCCCCACACGGCCACACCACACCACATTCCTTACCACACCTGCATGCATATGCATGTGTACCATAGCATATATATTCCTTCTCTAATCAATACCAACATAACTATGTATGTACAGAGCCACGTTACAAAACCAAAGCCAAGCCAACCTGTATACGGTTATAGTCTTTATCTCTCTTTCTCTTTCTCTATCCTCTCCGTACACTGTGTATTACACGCATACCTGTCCTTTGCTTTGTACAAATGGATATTAAACCAACTCATATATGAAGGGATACACACCAATATTCTCACACACAAACAAACAAAACAAAAGAAGAAGAAGAAGAAGAAGAACTCATCTTCCCAGAAATTAGACACAGAACTTTACAGAAAGGCCAAAATAATGATTCTTCTTTACTTACTTGTATTCGTATAAATTTCTTTGCAATTGAATTATGATGGGGGTGTTGGGTGTTTGGAAGGAGGGGATTATTTAATTGTGGTTAGAGCAGCTGTAGGACCCGATTTGCATAGGGTAGCTGAAGGTGTCGGCGTACTGGAAGGAGACGCTGCCTCCAGCGCGGATGGGCTTGCCGTCGTTGACGAGACAGTCGTTGAGGCTAAGGCGCCTGAAGACCTTGGGGTTGATGAGGCGAGCAGAGCTGAACCGGCCGCAGCGCAGGTGGATCTCGCTGATGTCGCAGCGGGTTTGGCAGACATTCAGGACGTTGACGGTGTAGGTGGGGATCCCGCTCGGCAGAGGGGTCGTTTGCCCCTGATACACCCTCAGCTCGTGCTTGCACAGCCCAAATCCTGGTCCCGCTCTTTCAGGCTCAGCATCACCTCCTCCTATACAAACCACAAACACACACACACACACACAAAAAAAAAAAAAAAAACCTAAGATAATTTACTTAAAAACAAGACACTTCTTATTATATTATTCTTCCTTTCTCTCTTTCTCTCTCTGAAAAGGAGCATCCATAGCATAAAACAGGCAAGAGCAGGACAAAAGACGCTTTTTCCACGATCGCAAATATCCCAGACAGCACGATATGCGCGCAGAAAAGACTGCTTTTTTACTCTCGTTTCGTTTCAGGTGAGAAACCAAAGAAAAATTGTGATAAAAAATCACCACACTACTATAACTGTAATAATCACCATCGGCGCATGTTAGAAACAGTAGGATACTTTTCTGCCCGATTCTGTTACCGCTGCTGCTCCTTTTCTGCTCTCGCTAACAAAACTAACATGTACTGATGCAAGACCCTTTTTTGAGATGCAGCTCAGCTAAACATAACCTTGGGACTGCAATTTAGAAGTGCTCCCGAGCGATATTAAACTTAAAACCATCTGCTTTTCTGGTTCATTTTAGCGAAAACTGTTTTTTTTTTTTTTTTAACTAACGTGCACGACCAATGGGAAAACAAAACTACTCCATGACAGTGACCTATGGCGCATGATAGACGCAGGCAGAACATACATTCCTTTGCTAAGAGAATGTTGTTTCTCTCCGTGTCTTCATGTCGCTTATTCTGCGCCGCCGGTTCTAAAGGAAAACTATCGTGCGCTAGCATACTGTCGTCCTCAACCGGCGCATCTTGGCGAAAGCCATGGTTTCTTTATTTTTTTAGGGTTTTGTACAGTAGCATTACCTTGTCCGAGAAGCTTGCGGTGGGGAGAGGTGCGAGATTGGTAGTCGGAGGATGAAATCTCCACCTGCAACTGAGTCTGTTGATGCATCGTACCTGAAAAGGGCAAAAGAAAAGCAAGAGCCATGATTTTTCTATAATTACTGCAAAGTGAAGCAGAAGACAAAAAGGAGAGGAAAAAGGAACAAAACCCTTTTCCTTGTCGAAGAAAGCGAAAACACATGGAACTAAGAAACTACAGCAGCAAACCGACCAGACGGATTGAAAAATGGAAAAACTAAAATAAGAGAAGACGAAGGAAAGAGTAACAGACCGAAATGAAAGGCGACGAATCCAGCTGAAACTGCTACGGCAACGAGAGAGAGAAAAATCAAACGCAATGATACAGTGCGAATCGATCGAAGCTTCGAGAATCTCTTCCTTTCCATAGATTGCAAGCCGAATGAAGGTTTTGGATCAGAAAATATCCTCTTAATCCCGCTTAGAAACTCGAACTTTAGGCGTCCAAACCCTAACAGATTACAACCTGAATACAGATCAGAAACTCGATCTTCGACCGTCCAGACACTAATTTGAGATTTCCAGAGAAGGAATTCTGTAGGAGATTGATGTATGTGCTCGCTTGTAGCTTTAGAACATCTGAATCCCACCGACGAAATGGAAACCTACAGAAGCAAAACCTGCAATTTATAAACGAGATGAAATGAAATTTCCAGTCAGAACAGGCCTAAATCAGAGCAGATAAATGAGAAATTATGTCTGGATTTGACTTTCAATCCTCGAATCTCGAGCCGCTCCGATGGAGAAATCGCCGAAAATCACTGGGAAGCACATAAAAGGAAAATTCCAGCAGAGGACAGCGGACAACAGCAGTTGCGTCCTCAAATGAAAGACAGAAACAGCAAAAATCACTCGCCATTTCGACAAAAGTGCCTTTCCACAACGAGGTCGGCGAAGAAAAGCCTACAGACTCACCTTGAAACTACCAAAAAATCATCGAAAACCCAAGTTTTCTTCAACATCCAAAGGAAAACAAAGCGTCTTCAAGAAGATCAGCGCAGAGCAGTAAATCAACACAAAAATAGCAACCAAAAAACAAATAAAAAAACACACACACACATCGAAGCTTTTTACAATGTCGAGAGCTCAAATCGAGATTCGACGACTTGCAGAGAAGATCAGATCCGAGAAAGAAAAAAGAGTAGAGAGAGAGAGAGAGATCGAGAGAGAAAATGCTTACTGATTTTAGGTTTTCTTTGGAGATTTCGATCGTCGTTCCTTTCAATGCACGAAGAAGAATAATCTCCATTGATACGCGTGCAGAAATCAAGAGATGAAAAGCTTCGTCTCTCTCTCTCTCTCTCTCTGATTTTGCTTCTTCCGACCAGATCTGGTTCAAACGTGGGAATCTGTTGGAGGGGGGAGATATTTATACTCTTCCTCTGACCGGGGTTAAACCTTCGTATTAACCCGAGTTAATGTGAGATTCTAAGCTTCTTACAATATATGTAATTATATTGTTGCAGAATGGGATTACCATTAATGTAAAACAGAATAGGTGAGATGAAAAATCAAATAGATAACATGATGATTTGCAGTTTTGTGTCCAGATCTGTATGAATGTTATTTATTATATTTGCATCAAATTTCACTTCAATTAGATTTGAATGTATATATACATGCGTGACAACACAAATCTTATTACTTTCATATATATAAAATGGAATTATTTAGGTTCTCACCTATTATATGAGATTTTTTTTATAGGCCCAACTTTGGGTCCTATTTGGAGATGGACTACCGGAGATGAAAAGATATATGTGAGACCACCCAAGTGTCAAGTTTGACCCTAACCTCATGCCCCTAACCCCTTCATCCATAGCCTACAAATTTAATGACTTTATATTAAAAAAATATTTAACCATCGATCCAACAGTTAGGTCCATTTAAATATGTGTCAATCCTTGGGATCAATGACTATTGGGGGGTTCTCCATTAGTTGCTAGGTTTGGATGGATTGCTTAGGTAGCCCCACAAAAAGTTCTTATATAATAAATGAAAACTAGTTCTCACGTGAATATTTCCGTATATAAAATGCGGGCCTTGAGAATCAGTTGCTTTAAATGACCCATGGAATATAATTTTGTTTTGTTGTTGGGATCCATCATTTCCACATTTCAAAATAAATCATCAAGATAATTTCATTATTATGGGAAAATTAAATTTATCATGGTAAGATATTTTGAGGAAATTTCATATCATGCCAAGTATTGGAGGTTTTTTTTACACAGGAAAAATCATATCATGCCAAGTAAGTATCTCATCTAAAGCATATGAGACAAGCGGTCAACAGATGATGGGGGTAGCTTCTGTTTTGCCCTTTCCACTTGATCCCTTGTCCTTGTATCAATAAATTAACCCCTGGTTGTTCTTGTCAAGGACACATCAGCTAATGTCTCAGCTGTCTTAACCGAGTCTCATTTATCCTAATCTCCCATCTCCTACAATTCTGTATTCTATCTTATCTTTAGCAACTGCATTTTCTTATTGTTTATAAATAATTGTAATAGCCTCTGGATAAGAGTGTGATTGAAATACATCTATTAATCAGTTTCAACTTGGTATCAGAGACCCAGACTATCGTCATTCTTTCCATGGCTGCCCCATCTTCTTCAAGTACCCATTCTACTTTTTCCACCCTTGCACCAAATATCTCTCATATGCTGCCTGTTAAGCTTGACAGAAGTAACTATCTTCTCTGGAGGTCTCAATTCCTACCCATTTTGCGTCTCCACAATGCCATGGGCTATGTTGACGGTACATGTCCCTGCCCTCCTCGATTTCATGTTGATGCCAACGGTAACCCCACTACTACTGAAAACCCACTATATCAAAAATGGCAAACTCAAGATCAAACTCTTCTTAGTTGGTTCATTTCTTCTCTGACTGAACCTATCCTTGCCCAGATCGTTGGCATTTCTACTGCCAAAGACGTATGGCAAGCTTTAGAAAGAACGTATGCCGCTCAGTCTCGTGCACGTATCATGACTCTGAAGTATCAACTTCATTGTCTCAACCTCCTGGCTTTGTTGATCCCAATTACCCAACTCATATTTGTCACTTGCACAAGGCGTTGTATGGCCTAAAACAGGCACCAAGAGCATGGTATCACAGGCTCAGTTGCTTTCTGCTTCAGCATGGCTTTACCAATTCTAAAACTGATACCTCCCTCTTCTTCAAGCTCACTACGCGGTCTATTATTATTCTTCTTATTTATGTAGATGATATTATCATTACAGGCTCTAATTCTCAACAAGTGGACTCTCTTTTACAAGAATTTGGCAAGGAATTTGCTATCAACGATCTTGGGTCCCTCCACTTCTTTCTTGGCATTGAGGCTACACGCCTTTCATCTGGACTTTTCTTGTCCCAGGGCAAATATATTCGTGATTTGCTATTGAAGACCCATATGGATGGAGCGAAGCCCGCTTCCAGTCCCATGGCTACTAGCACTGTCTTATCTCGCTTCTCAAGCTCTCCATCTTTGTCTGATGCTTCTCAATATCGTAGCACTGTTGGTGCACTGCAGTACCTCTCCTTCACCCGGCCTGATATCTCTTTTAGTGTTAACAAGGTGTCTCAATTTATGCATTCGCCCACTGAAGATCATTGGTCTGCCGTCAAGCGTATCCTACGCTATTTAAAACACACTATCACTTATGGCATTTTCCTCCATGCCGCTGGCCCTCTACAACTTCATGGTTACACAGATGCGGACTGGGCAGGCTGTCCTGATGATCGCAGATCTACTAGTGGCTATGCGGTTTACTTAGGCTCCAATCTTGTTAGTTGGAGTTCTAAGAAACAGTCAACTGTTGCTCGCTCTAGTACTGAAGCCGAATATAGGGGCATTGCCATTGTCTCCTGTGAACTCGTATGGGTTCATTCCCTTCTTCGTGAGTTGGGTTTCTCTTTGCGTCAACCACCAACGGTCTGGTGTGACAACTTGGGTGCTACGTACCTTTCAGTGAATCCGGTTTTTCATAGCAGAACCAAGCATGTGGAGGTTGATGTTCATTTCACGCGCGATCTTATATCCAAGCGTCATCTTGCTGTTCGCTATGTTTCCACTGATGCTCAAGTTGCAGACATCTTTACTAAGCCTCTCAGTGCTTCCCGGTTTTCTCTTTTACGTAGCAAGCTCACTGTCCTTGATGGCCAGTCACGCTTGCGGGGGCGTGTCAAGGACACATCAGCTAATGTCTCAGCTGTCTTAACCGAGTCTCATTTATCCTAATCTCCCATCTCCTACAATTCTGTATTCTATCTTATCTTTAGCAACTGCATTTTCTTATTGTTTATAAATAATTGTAATAGCCTCTGGATAAGAGTGTGATTGAAATACATCTATTAATCAGTTTCAACTGTTCTATCTCTTTAATCTTGATAAAATAATTATAGTTTCTCTCATTGGTATACTACTCAATTTAAATAAAATCCAAATGATAACTCTTTAAAATTGCACCATGTTCCTTTTTGGACTTTCATATAGGGGCCACCTTTTATCAATCCAGCTCATTCAAACATATCAAGACTCTTGATTAGAACTGATTCTGTTTCACACTATTTTGGGCATTATTCACCTAGATTTAATGTATAGCCCTTACACTTTGAGGTCCAAAAACGAAGGCAAAATCATATATTTTCATCATGCACAACAAAGCTTTTATTGTCATGCCTTATGCAGCGATGCATCCACTTGACCCACCTAATCCCTATCCGAGTGGTAAGGAGGGTCAGTTTTTACCCGGCTGCTTGAGGTTCGAACTCCGGATCACCTATTCCTGCTTGTGCGGGCTTTTTTCCCACTTATGTAGGCTTTCTTCCTACTTGTGCAAGCTCCTTTCCCCCTTGAGTAAGCTAGCTACTTTTCCATGTGTATGCGGGCTCTCTCTTGGGTCCCAGCCCCTTTAGCTTGGGGTGAAAAAAAAAACCCTAAGTTAAATTTAGGGCTGATTTGGCGACTCTTATTTGTTTGCAATAAAGCTTATTCAAATAGATTTATTTAAAATAGAGCTATTTTATGTAAGTCTCTTTTACAAATAATTTTAGTATGTCTAATTCAATTAGGAAAATCAAGCTTGCAATACAATAGAAATCTTATGGACAAAATTGTCATACAACAAAAGTTGCATCGGTAACTTTTGTCACAAAGTAATAGTGGTACAAACATACTTATCGTATTATAAAAGTTATATGTTAAGGCAAAAAGTATTTTATTGCTATAAAGATTCATATATGCTTGAAAACGTTGTATTTGTTTGGTTTTTCCCCCTAAAGACACCTCACTGAGATTGTTAAATAAAGGGTAATTTTTTCATTTGTTCATTAAAACTAAAAGAATCATTTGTTTCACTGTTTGACGAGCTGTATTTTCGTAAAAGTGAAAAATACGAGGACTTTTTTGAAATAGTCTTAAAATACATGGCCCTTCTATAAGTGGTTTTGTAGGATAATTTTTCTATTCCAAAGTAGTCAAAATTTAGGGTGTACCCCATACAGTCTACTGGAGGTGCTTTATAAAATAGGTCCTATCAATTCCATTCCAATTTGGATATTGTTATCCTTATTTGGTGATCTTTTTTTTTCTTTTTTAATGTTCTTTGCATCTTTATTGATAAATTGTTTGGATTCTGTTGAGAGTGTGACTGTGCTTTAATAAGATTGAGGAAGCTGCAAAAAGCTTAGATATTAAGTAGAAAGCTTTCACAGAGTCCCAACCCCACAGTACTCCAAATCAAGACCCCACTATTCTAAATCAGGTTGCTGGTTTCCAAGTTTCAAATGTCACATCCTCAACTTCAACTCTTTAGTATTATAAATGGTTCTAAATGGGGTTGTCTGTTTCTAAGCATCTCTCACTGATCTAAATTGGGTTGTTTGTTTATTTCTGGCCATTTGTTAACATTTTATTTTGAAGGTGGTTGAAGTTACTAACCTTTTCAACTGGGCAGGTTGGGTTCAGTATTGGCTCAACCCAAAGCCTGATCTAAATCATGTGTAGGTAAGCTCAAATCCAAATCCGACCCAAAAGATAGCAAAGTAGGTAAGATGGAAGAAATAAAGGTGAAGATCTACAAATGGTCATCGAATGATATTCTCTGAGGTGGAAATTAAACTCCCAGCCATTACCCTAGTAAAACAAATCTTTAGAAAGTTAGGTCTCTTGCTCTCATATGCATCTTCACCTGATGCTATTCACTCCTCACCTCTTTAATATTCATTCTTATGAACCTATTCCGTGCAAACAAGCTAGAAAAAAAAACCCTGAAAATGGATTAATCCCTTCGTTTTTTAAGTTTAGAAAAATAGGGGTATTTACGAAAAAAATTCTTAAAGTTAAGAAATATGACAGAGGATGGATGGGGACCTAACTTTCATAGGATTTTATTTACTAGGGACCTGGCTGAGGATTGATTTTTCACTATTTTTATTTTGCATCTAATTCATTTTCAACTAAAAGAGAGATCATCTTATGGACATTTGCTGTCATTCATACAGAACTGATTGAAACACTGCCATCATAAATCCCACTGGCCCACTTCTGATAACCTATGCAATTGTCTCTTAGATCTCACCAGGACCATCCCATCACAAATCAAGCCAAGGCTCATTAAGATACATCTCATTCTGATCAAGAAAAGGTGTCGCTCATAGGGCACCAATGTGAAGCTTGAAGCAGATGAACCCTCCCAACTTTAATGATAACCTCAAAAAGGACTTATTACTAGAGCTCACATATGAAGGACCCAAACATCTGCATCAGCTCCACCCATAGCTTTCATCAAGAGCAAGGATGATTGGATTGGGACCATTACCCTCTTCACTACTTACAAAAAAAAACAAAACACAAAAGCAGCCAATAAAGAATGAGATTGTGGGTATTCTAATCTATAAACACATGTACATATCCAAGTACTATGTGTGCGGCCAAGATGTACCCCTAGGGAATAGTCCTTACTCGTCGGAATCAGGTAACCCCCAGGCTGGATGTCAAAGGTCCAAAGGCTGGACTGGCGAGCAATACCCTGTGAAATCAAAAAGATAAAATAAACATATGTACATGTTAGAAGCTAAAACTCACTTTGGTCCATTCATTGAACTGAACTGCACAACACACTGAGCCTAAAATTGAGATCAAATCAGCATGAAAATAATACAAGATCAATGATCAGCCGTTTCCTACAATTCTAGATACACAGGGCAGGTTACTTACTCACCTTTTAAATTAGCATACAACCGGGCGGCTTTTGGCTCAACCCAAGCCTGACTTAAATTATGTGTAGGTAAACTCAAATCCAAATCCAACCCGAAAGATACTAAAACATGCACAATCTGAAATTTGAAGAAATGTATTCGAAACAAAGTAGCTTAGTCGGAAGAAATAAAGGTAAAGATCCACAAATGGTCATCAAATGATCTTCCTTGAGGTGGAAAAAAAATTTCACGGCCATTACCCTAGTAAACCAATTCTTTGGAAAGTTAGGGTCTCATACTCTCACATGCATCTCCAGTTCTATGTTTTTTGCCACTTTATTTCTCCTTTCTGAGCCCTGAAGATTTATCCTTGAAGGGGCCACTATGTAATAAATTTACGAAGGTGCCAACAACATTCTACATTGCGCCCAGAAAGGGAGCATCTCTAAATAGTAATAATACCGATGCCATGTGGGCCTCACCTTGATATATGTCCACCATTGAGGTATAAAGAGAGAGACACACACACCCAATCACCCATGTCCTGCTCAGTTGAGGTATAGCGGGGGACAATTAGTGGGATTTCATAATTCCTATGCCCTAAGGGGCTCATTTGATTGTATGAAACTAAATTCCTAAAAAATTCTCATTTGCACCTTAGTACCACACACATTCCCGAGGGATGTGGTCTTCAAATTTAAAGTAAAATAACTCCTGATCAGTAGTCCAGTTCATCAAGAAGGGGGAAAATGGTGAAGATCTACAAAAATGAATTAACAAAGTGAAGGATACTAGGTACATGTATATGGGGACCCAGCTTTCTTAGAAATTTATTTACTAGGGTCATGAAAGACTGGGTATTCTCTATCAAAAGAGAGATCATTTGATGGCCATTTACTGTAATTCATACAGAACTGCCACAAACACATTCTTTTCGTGTCAAAAAAGAGGTTGATGCTATATTTGCTTTCTGCCATCATAAACACCACTGACCCACTTCTGATAATCCTATGCAATTGTCTCTCAGATCTCACCAGGACCATCCCATTTCTATCAAGCCAAGGCTCATTGTGATCATCTCATTCTAATCAAGAACAGTCAACACCCATAGGCACCAATGTGAAGCTAGAAGCAGAAGAACCCTCCGACTTCAATAATGACCTCAAAAGGGCATCAAGGACCAATGAGTGGAGCCCAAACAATGGAACCAAACCTTTATATCAGCTCCCACCCATAGCTCTCATCAAGATCTAGGATGATTGGATTGGGACACTTATCCTCTTCACTACTTGACAAAAATTGGATTGGGACACTTATCCTCTTCACTACTTGACAAAAAATAAAAACACTAGCAGCCAATAAAGCAGATTGTGGGTATTATAATCAATAAACATTGTGTACATATTGCAAAAATTCGCTTTGGTCCCCATTCATTAAACAGAACTGTACACAACTCTTAGAGCCTGAAATAGAGATCAAATCAGCATGAAAATAATACAAGATCAATGATCAGCCGTTTCCTACCATTCTAGATACAGAGGGCAGGTTACAGAGAAAAAGGGCAGTCAGTGGAACCAACCAAAAAAATGTGATCATCGCGTCAGAAGCTATTGTCAGAAGCTATTTGCCGCTTCAGCTGGAATTGAAAGCCATCTTCTCACGATCCAAATCACCATCCCAACATAAATGTCACGCAGAAACATCTTCACAGATTAAATACACGATCAAAATTCTGCAATGTAGGGCCAAGCTTGATGTCAAGAACTCAAAATGTCAGCATTTGTTCTCCTCCCGACGTGTCTTCAAGAATCTTGTTTGAACTTATTTCTTACTGTAAGATGCCACCTTCTCCAACAACTCTCGTATGGTAGTTGAGGCATCCTTCAATGAGAAAAACGTCTAATCAGGTAATTTAACACTGAAAAATTAAGTGTCCAACCATTTTCAAAAGTGCTAATAATAATAATAAATAAGCGTCCAACAGGTTAAAAGACTCCACTAGATTTTTTTTCCCTTTGTCCATAATGGGTTGAAGGTTTAAAACTGATGACCAAGTGAATCAGGTTCAAACAAGGGCATTGGTCCAAGGGGGTTTCAGTTATAGATCCTATTCATGATACTAGTATTGCATTCAATCATATACATGTTTATAGCATATAATTAACATAGAGATAGACATCTCTTTGGCACAAGAAAAGAAGGAAACTGAACCAGCACAAAGACACTAGTAGCAGCGCAAGCAAATGTGGGCATAAAAAATTTTTGAAATCTCACCTTCAATTTTTTTCTCAAATTCTCCTCCTCTCTGTCTCGTCGGGTCCTCTCTTCTGAAAATATATCAATCAAAGCTTCTTGTTCTTTACTTGATTCCTCCACCTTTCTCTCAGCTTCACGAAGCTGAATTGTTTGAGAAAACAGGACAATTAGGCCCACACTCTTCTTGACCATTTGGTAGCTACCATTTTGAAACTTCAACTAATTGCAGTCGGATGCATTTGATAAATGACAAGAGGATGATATATATATATATATATATTTATATCTGTGTGTGCCTGTGTGACATTTGATCATCCTTTCGTAGCTACCATTTTGTGTGCGCGTAGACATTTGTGTGTGTGTAACTACTTCATCCTCTCAGCTTCACGAAGCTGAATTGTTTGAGAAAACAGGACAATTAGGCCCACACTCTTCTTGACCATTTCGTAGCTACCATTTTGAAACTTCAACTAATTGAAGTGTCGCAGACATTTGATAAATGAAAAGAAGATTATATAAATAAATAAATATATTCATGTGTATCCGGTGTGCATGATCTTACCGTGCTGGCTGTTGGAGACCCACAAATCATGGAATATTTTGGTGGTGGTGGGGGGGTGTTTGGAAAGATCCAATCATGATGGACCCAAATATCAAAAATGGGGTTAATCTCATTGGACTCAAATATCAAAAATGGGGTCAATCTCATTCCTCTAACCCCTTGATCGGGGCCCACAAGTTTATTGACTTTATATTAAAAAAAAGACCCTCGATCCAACAATAGAGACCATTCATGGGTACAAGCCCTTGGGTCCGGTGACTATTGTGGGGGTCCCGTATGTGTGAACAGTTTGGATGGATTATAAGGTGGGCCATACTATGTTGCCCTCACTGTATGACTGACCCTCAATCCAATGGTCTAGTCCATTTGTGGGTGCAAACCTCGGGGTCTAGTGATGGGGAGCGGTGGGCATGTGTGAATGGGTCGGATGGATTATAAGGTGGGCCCTACTATGGTGCCCTAACTATAAGACGGTGTGTGCATGCGTGTGAACCTACAACCTCGAGGTTGCAATAGTGAGCACCTCCCACTATACCAGAGGCTCTAGTTGCCAAGAGGATAACATTCCACTTACTTTTGCTTCCAGAGTCTTGTTCCTGTCTCTTTCAAACTGCAACTCAAGCGCCATAGTTTCCTCCAGTTTTTTCAGCCTACGGAAAAGCAAATATTCGTAGTTAGGGCGGGCTTGAGATACTATCCGCTGCCAGAAGATTTAAGTGGAGATGGAATAATCACCTCTCTTTCAACTCACAGTTTTCTTCCTCCAACTTCTTTGCATGTGCATCAGAGTCTCCTTGGTCGAGTCCATCTCCATTACATGCACCATCAGCTGCCTGTGAGTTAAAAAACAAAGTCACAAGACAGCCAAATGCTTCACATTGTCATATTGACGATTTTTTCTTTAAATATATGTTTCATTAGAATTACACAAGATAAAAGACATTCACTAAAAGTTTTCTCCACAAGAAAGGAAGCATTAAGGATAGCCAAGAGACCATCAATCAAGAAGAGTCCGAGGCCAAAATTAGAAATGGAATGTGAACCCAAACTACAAAGAGCACTACAGAAGGATCTGACTTCCGAGATGCAGTTGCCTGTACCAGAGGTAGAGACTATATAATGTTAAAAATGTTGCTGAGGTTTTTTTTTTTTTTTTTTTTTTAATCGAAGAATAAATAACCAAGTTTTTTTTATTGAAAAGAATAAACATTAGCAGGCCACATCAGCAACTGCATTGAGATTTTTGAGACCAAATCGAGTTAATGTCACGCATCCACACATTAGAAGCTCTCATGTAAACAATAAACTACCTTCGAACGCGCCCTTGTAGAGACTCGTTTAGTTCCAGCTTTAGAACTATGATGTTCTGGTTCACTGTCATCCGAGTAAGAGAGCTGGCTTCTATGGGAGCTATTCCTCTGGGAAGATTTCTGGGCAGGAGATGCTTTATCAATATCATACTCATTTTCTAATCTCTCATGAGGCCTCAAAACCTCGTCATCACTCTCTTCTCCTGAAGGGGTTGACCTTTCACGCAATCTTGAGTGTGGATTACTTGCTTTCTTCCCAAATTTTGATGCAGCCTTCCCATTCTCCCTACCAGACGAAACATGCACATTTGCATGTCTGGTGCTTCCGGCTTTTCCTTCAGTCAGTGAACCTGTTATTTTACTCTGCCTGTAATTCAAGTGCAACTAATACACGTCATAATCTGCAATCAGATTTGTAGCTCATGATCTAGCGACAACATGAATAACACCACATGAGAAAGTAGCGTGAACCTTGAATGCCGAGATGAGGACTGAGGAATAACTTCAGGTGAGTCCTCTGTAAAGTAAATGAAGACCAACCTCAAAACAACATTGCAGAGTAATATAAATAAATAAATGAAAAAAATAAAATGCTGGATTCATATTCTCATTTATTTTAGGGGAAATTGCATTTTGAAGACAGTTCATGAGGCAAGATTTCAAGTTAAAATAGATACAGGGGTACTGTGAAAGACACCTCTAGACGAAGATGCATTTGCAAGCTTCTTATTACGGCGAGGAGCATAGCCAATATAATGACAGTTAGTAGACCTGAAGAATGAAGGATGAAAGCAATTATGATAAGTAAAATGCACTCATCACAAGCAATGCCACATTTTCATGCACCCAAATTGTAGGCAGTTTAAAATTTTAAACAAAACAGAACCATTCCACCATGCACTGGAAGCAATCTAGACTTGGAAGCAAAGAGTGCTGGTTGCCATTTTTTTATTTCAGCAGGGAAGTTGGAAAAATACTACCCCAACAATAACGATTTCTAATTCCCATACTGCCCCTAACAAATCAACGATCTAAAATAATCAAACTGCATGCAAATTCTGCACCATCCAAAAGCACCCTAAGACATGACTAAAACAAACCAGTATGTTTTTTGCATCTGAACTAATTTTGCTTCTAGCCTCGAAAGCACAGTTGTGCGCTCAAATCCCTGCTTATCATGAGCTGGTTCAACAAAATTGGCCTCCAATACACCTATAACAGAAGAAATAATTACAATCAAAATGATACTAAAGTCAGTCGGTTCAAGATGTAACACCACATCCACCAATGTCTCAGCAAAATATAGGAAAAATAGACCATACCTATAACTCCACGCCCATCACTTCCTGCAGCATTCCAAAGTCTCCAAAATGGCTGGCAAAGGAACAAAACTTTTGCAGGTAAATTTTTTTGGTGACAGAAAATAACACTAAAAAGGTTAAAAATCAATAAAAGTTATGATGCCCAGATACGGACACAGAAACAGGGAACGGGGGTTCGACATGCCGCTTCAAAAAGTTAGGACTCAGATACAGGTATGGTATCACTAAAGATACATTTCAGAAACTTTTATTAAAGTTAAATTGGATAGAACCCATTAATTATCAGGACATTTATTTATACATGTTAAATTTTTAATAGGTGGGTTCATTGTGGATCCACAAATCTCAAGTTACAATGAAATTTGGCTAAACCCATGTGCAAGTGGGACATTTAATTTTAAGTTTTATAATTTTTAATAAGTGAATTCCACTGTGGAATCCATGCAGTTAGCAAAGTTATAAAACATAAATGGCGGAGCCCATTTACTTAAATGCCAAAACTGTGAGTATAAGCCCATTCATGAGTATAAGCCGCTTCGTTAATTTCATATTTTGCTGGAAGACTGTCGATCAGTCAAAAGTCAGAACTTGTAAACGGCGAGAAAGAGCCCTAGCCTTAAAATTTCCCTGGAAGACTCTTGAGTCTTTTAGGAAGGGAACGAAACTGAGAGAGAGAGAGAGAGAGAGAGAGAGAGAGAGAGAGAGAGAGAGAGAGAGAGAGAGAGAGAGGAGGAGGAGGAGGATAAAGAGAAGACGGGTTGGGGGTGGGGGTGGGGGTTGGGGGATGGTTTTGGTTTGATGCGGCAGCCGGCAGCAGCAGTGATATCGACGAAAGTGTATCCCCGCCTCTCTCTCTATCTCTCTAATCTCCAAAACCCTTCATTTCGGGCATTTCGGCCAGAATAAGAAATTTTAGACCGAAATTTTCGATTTTGGCCAAAATGCTCTGAATTCTACTTCATCATCATCATTATCTTCTTCTAATAACATGGGAGAAGGGTGCCCAGCAACATCCTCAATAGAAGTTTTTCAACGTGAAGATCTAAAAGCATTTAATATAGTATCATGTGCACCTCTAATTACATGTCAACAATTGCACTTATAATTTCCCATTGAAAGAATGGACCATTGGCAGAAAAAAGAATGGAGGTCCAGTTCAAAATCAAGTTCCTTTCTTTAGATATCTTGTAAATCAGTCCTAAATTCATCCAGTCGACTCAGGACTTGGAGGAGTCGACTTGAGTATTAAATAGAGTCAACTCATCATTTCCCAGTCAGGCAAATCCAAAATGATATCCCAGGACTTGTATTAGTCAAGTCTTTCAAGTGACTTGGTTGTAAATTGAAAAAAAGTATATGCAACAGCCCTGTAGATATATGTCTGCTTCCAATCTTATAAGACATATTGCTAACACAGCTACTGTCTTATACATACATGTGCATGAGACAATTTCAGGGGAGCAGTCTGTATAAATACATAACTCAAAGTGCAAAGGCAGTTGATACAAAACAGGTTCTCTGAAAACTTTAGGCAGTGACATACTCTGCAACACCAATTATCCATCTGCAAATAGGAGCATGATACCCTCTCTGTGTCATTCCCAGAAGTTATCTGTGCATCCCATCTAAAAGCCATCCAGGGGGTAGAGGACAAAACATTTCAATCCCATCAGATTATCCTGACCTTGATAAGAGTCGATGACCTCAAGTCCTCAACCTTTTAATTAATTTCAAACATACAATTTTTCAGTGGGGTGCATGCATGCGTCTGGGACTAGGGGTGCTAGTGGAGGGGTGCTGGGCCATTTATAGGTGGTGTGTTGATACAAGCAAATGTCTCTCATTTGATCATTTATAGGTGATGTATCAAAACAAGCGAATGTCTCCAATTTGATCATTTATAGGTGACGTATCAATACAAGCGAATGTCTCCAATTTGATCATTTATAGGTGGTGTCAATACAAGTGAATGTCTCTCATTTAATCATTTGACCATATGCGCAAGCATCTTTTTCTGTTCAGGTTTGACACAATTTTCTACATATTCCCTGTTTATCAATTTTAAATTTCCACTTTATTTTTAATGAAGATTTTAACTTCTTAGTTTTAACTATAACATCCTCCATGCTCTAAAAGCCATTAGACTTGCTCTATTAAACTCTTACTTCATTCTACAAATCTTCAAACATTCATTTCATTATTATCAAAGCCTTGTCCCAACTATGTTGGGGTCAGCTACATGAATTCTATTTCGAACTTTCAATATATCCCGGGCCAAATCTTCATATAGCTTGCACTTCTTCATATATATATATATATATATATATATATATATATATATCCTTACTAATCTTCAAAAAAAATTATTAAAAAAATCTAAGAATTTCTAGTTTGGGGGAGGGCACAGCAATGATCCCAGTACCTTATGTGCAGACAATTTTCGTTTGAAAATGACTATTATATACATTTAAAATATAACTGTGTGTGTACAGAGAGATTTTAAACCATTCAACTCAAGTTTTTCCCAAATTTTTCATCTATGGTGTACTTGAAACTTGTTTGACTACCTCTGAACTTATACCGTCAAGATGCTTTTGACAAAAATCAAATAAATAGAGATTCAAAGCTATGCATACATTCTACAGCTTGGTGAATATTTTTTTAAATGGTCATGGTGAATATTTATTCCCTTTATTTATCTAACGTAGGCCAGCAACGGTGCCATTAAGGAAACGTTTTTCTATGCGGGTTAATGGCCCACCAAAGAAAAGGGGTAGGTGAAGAGGACATGGATTATAATAAGGATAGATCCCACCAAAGAAAAGGGGTAGGTGAAGAGGACATGGATTATAATAAGGATAGATCCCACCAAAGAAAAGGGGTAGGTGAAGAGGACATGGATTATAATAAGGATAGATCAGTAGAAATGCAACTTATCCGAAGAGTTGGCTTATGTATCAGGACAGATCTGAATGGTGAAACAAAATTCATGTAACTAACCACAACATAGTTGGGACAAAGCTTTGAAGATGGTGTTGGTTTACTAAATATCCACTGCAACGTAGGTAATTATAAACACTATAAAACTACTGACAACAAATAATGGAAAAAATATAGTTGTGAAATGAGAATAATCTGTCAGAATGTCGGAAGTCAGACCTGAAAACATGATAGGAAATATAGTCCCAGGCATGTCATAATGGATTTAAACATGTCTCAAATGAGGATTCCAGATACAAGAAATTCAGAAGGTACAAGCACATGTAAAATAAATTTCACATTTTGCAAAACCTAAATCTAATTAGAAAAATACGAACAATGAAAACAAACCTTAATAAGCCGATTCTTGTGATAAACATTGAATCCTTGAACATCAATATGATCCTTTGCATCTTTCACAAACCCCATTGTCACAACAGCAACCATCTAAAGAACATAATAGGATGCATTCAATTATTATGCATAAATGACTAAAAGGTAAACTGCTAATAAAGCTTTCCTTATTGCTTCCAATAAAGAGGCTACTACTGAGGAAAATAAAAAAAGCAGTATTTCACAAGAATATTACATTTGAATCCTTTGGGACTCCATCAGAACCAGTCTGGGGCCTATATGTAACCTCTTGTATCAGCATCATATCATTCACTATGTTATGGTGCATAACATCCTTGCCACGCAGAACTATTCTGAAGCCAAGTGGAAATCTGAGATACAGAATTGATGCATAACTCTGCAGGATAAAAGAAAAAAAATTTAAAAAAAAGAATAATGTGAGAAAGATTACAGATGTGTATCAAATCACAGAGGTTCGTTGACTATATCTTAACACTTTCCGCACTGTTTTTTGCAGCAATGAGTGCACAAATGGCACGTGTGCCAGATCCAAGCCACACATCAGGTGACTTCCAAAAAAGGAGCTCACAAACTGTTAATTAGGTCTTTCACTAAAAATGTCTAAGAGGCACATTTGCTAGCAGGAGCCATTTAGGCCATGCATTAGAGAGAGAAAATGTAGGAGCCGTTTAAGCAATATATTGCTATCTTTTCTGGCTTTATAGAGAAAATGTAGGAACTCTACACTTCGTTTTTGATGCAGGTGCACATAATCATTATACCTCTCATTCATTCATGGGTGTTTTCTAGCGTCGCCCTAATAATATCTGTGTTTTTTATGGTCCATCCAAGTGGACCAACCCCACCCCATAGTACACACATCCCCTAGGTTTCCACCAACCCAAATGGACCATTTGATCAACTGAACACCCATGACGGGACTTGTGGGCCCCAGATGATAGGGTTAGGATGATCAGATGGGGCTATTTTTTGTACATATGAGGGCCCCAGCCAGATCTTCAAATCCCCCTAAGTCCCTTCTCAAAGTGGGCAACATGTGGGCCCCACAGTGAGGTGCGCATGGAAAGTTCCATGCACACCTCGCACATAGGATGACAACTGTATATATATATATATATATATAGAGAGAGAGAGAGAGAGAGTTCTAGTCACTAACTACAGTCTTCTCTTCTGATGTAACATAATAATAATATAAGATGTTTTAACCGAACCATTAAAACAATAATAATAATAATAAAATTACCAAAGTGCAAAGTAGAAACTAACCAGAAGAAACTCTCAAATAGATAACTAAATATGAGAATTTAGAGTGCCCATCAAGTAAATAATAATAATAATGGTGTTAAAATACCCTTAATGAATGACGGTAGGTCAGGAAGTGCCTGGAGTTAGGAAACTGCTTTGCCATTTGAATTTTCTTCTCATCCCTGTTGACACCTCTAATTTGAATGTCCTGGAAATTCAAATATAATAAAAAAAAAAATGTTCACAAAAGCTGAAACAACCATGTTAACAAAGTGAAAACAACTATACCAGATACTGAACACACAGAGCGTATCAAAATATCTAACTAACTTAGCATTTGGTCATAATTATGTATGGAAATGGAAAAGATTACATGACGATCCGCAGAAAAATCAAGCTCCAGCTCTCCTTGGTCATCCTCCCAGAGATTGTAAATGATTATGCGTGTACCCTGCTCTTTCATCGAATTAAACTGCAATGTATTGTAAAAGAGAAATATTAACAAGCAGCTATTTGGTAATTATGATGTCAGAAGAAGAAAATAGAAGTAATCAAAGTTCTTTTTTTTATAAAGATAATGATGGTTTTTAACGGTAAGGAAATAACAATTGCAAAATAAAACTCAACCAAAGTCTATCTGTCCTTCAAATGTCTTAAGCCAAAATAAAACATTACTGTCAAATTTCTTTCATCAGCCACGTGACAAGTCATCTAAACGTAATGTCTAGATAATAGGAATAGCAGTAGGATATGATGAATTCAACAGTTAATATTCAAGACAAAACACACACAACAAACACACACACAGTGGTATGCTATCATATAATGTTGCTCAAGGAATCAGCGAGTACACTCAATCTGTTTATATGGAACAATACTTGATAAAGCACTCTATTAGTACATTTGAAAGTCCTAACGCCACTGTTGAATTGCCATTTGACACAGTAAAGTAAAACAACACCAATGAAATGAAATGGGCAACAAATGGTGACTTTTAATGTGTCAAATCACTTTTGGGAATAAGATGGATTATGATTACCTGTAAAAGAAGATCAGCTTCACTTGAATAGGGAGACCATTCCACTATAGTTTCCACATTTCTGTTCCAGTCTGCCTCTTGTGATCGCATCATCTTGTTCCATGCTGTTCCATTTCTCTCATAATCAAGCTTACCAATTCAATGCAATGAACAACCATGAAATAATTAAAAACGAGCACCACAACAAGAATAGATTGCAAGAAAAAAACAACAAACTAGCTCGACAAAACATTGATGTACTTTCGAAGTTAGAAAAGTAATCTGCACTACAAAGGAAAGGAAGTAGAAGCTTTGAGAAAAGAATCCCACACGATAGAAGTATAATATTAGGTAAACAGAACACGGTTTAAAAATGCAGAATCAAACTCAGACTAGGCATGATCTGAATTGAGTCAGGTCTGAGCCCGTCTTTTTTTTTTTAACTGTTGACTGTATTCAAAACTCAAGACTGTACAGTATAAGAGGGGTATACTGAACACAAAAATCTGAGTCCTTTTTTCTCTTTTTTTTTCCTGCTTTTCTTTGAAGGAAGAAGAAGATGGTTGGTCTATGTAGTGTAGCAGGCAGAAATGGGTGGAGGAAAGGTGGGGAGGAGATTGAAGGGGTTGAGGGGAAATTCAAGATGACTTTTGGGTTAGAGGTGAGATTGGACTCAAGAAGAAGAACAAGAAATAGATCGGTAGGTATTGAAGAAATGGCCAGAGAAATGGATTTAGGGTTTTGATGGCCATGGTGTGGATGGAGTCTTTGGAAGGCATGGAAGAAGAAAGAGATTTAGTATTTGGGGGTTTTGATGGATTTTGATAGGTGTGGTGTGAAAATGATGGGGAGAGAGAGACCTGGAGGAGGACGACAACGATGAAAAAGTAGAAAAGGACAGCGGGGATGGGACTTGATCAAGTCCGGCTCAACCCAACTCGGTGATGGCTGGCTGAGTCCAAGTCGAGTCAGCTGAGTCGACTCGGACTCAACCGAGTTTTGAAACCCTGAAAAATGGAACTTAGTATAAGCACCCGTGATCAGAAGAATAGTGCTTAGAAACTCATTAAATTGGCACTACAAGAGCTTGAAATCATCAATTCCTACAAAACCACGCTGAGTAAGGGTTTCAAAATGTTGAGGTTGTCGTGAACCAAGGGTGAAAAACACCTTCAATTATAAAGGCGAGGACATTTCCTAAAGTTGTAGTATTGTCATTGAATCTCACAAAATAAATGGACATACATATGCGATCAATGGAAACTAAGCTAAAGCAACATATGAGATAATCTTTGCATCAATGAACTCAGACATGACAAACTCAAGCAGACGGTCGGTATGAGTCATGTGCCACCGTCGTGAGACATGTTAGTTTTACCCTACTGATGATCGTGCCACGATAGTAATTCAACCTAGTACGAGAGGAACTGTTGATTCGCACAATTGGTCATCGCGCTTGGTTGAAAAGCCAGTGGCGCGAAGCTACCGTGCGTCGGATTATGACCGAACGCCTCTAAGTCAGAATCCAAGCTAAACAAGCAGCGCTCACGCCCGCCGCCCGCTTGCCGACCCTCGGTAGGGGCCTCTTTGGCCCCCATGGGCCCGTGTCGTTGGTGAAGCCCCCGTGGCGGACGAGTCGCGACGGGCCGCCTTGAAGATTAATTTCGACCGGACGGCAGGCAGAATCCTTTGCATCAATGAACTCAGACATGACAAACTCAAGCAGACGGTCGGTATGAGTCATGTGCCACTCCCCAACCTCCCGAGTCAAGTGTTTTTGGTCTAAAATGAACCCCAGGAGAAAAGTAAAAATAATAATAGCAAAAAACTCATAGAACATTAATCCGATACTGCATTTTGGAGAGTTAATGCTATTAAGTGCCAATGATTGCTAGAATGGGAGAAGTGAAAGGTCAATACCACATAAAAATGATTGCTAGAAATGTTATAGCTGCATGTGGTTTGTGGACATTACATTTCTTATACCAGCAGGTAGAAGAGTCACAAGATTATCCAATCAACTAATTCTCGTGCAGGATCAAGACCATGCAACATGTGATTAATGGAAAGAATTTCAAATGAGATCTAAAAGTACTAATGATGCTTTCAATAAACTAATACAAACATCTTACCATGGGAACTACAATATCTTCCTTCCGAGTGCTCCTCAAAAATGTGTACGAGAGTAATCCAATGCTCTGAGTAGGGCTAAAGGCCAGTTTGAAAGAAAATCAGTTTTTATAGTTAGCAATTAAATATCAAGGAAAATGTTAACAATGACTAAAATTTCAACAAATTGGAAAATAAAAAACCAAAGAAATCTTTAAAAAAGACCTACAACCTATGATGCCCAGATACGGCACGGATACAGATAGGATATGCCATAGACACGGCAAGGACATGGATTTTACACATAAAAAGTGAAGCATCGGATACGATATGACACGATACGTTGCCCATTTCAAAGTATCTGTGCATCATAGCCTACAACACTCTTGTCTTTGTTCAAATTAAAATCATTTTCTAAATCATGAATAGGCATGCATCCTTTTTTATAGTTTACTTTTTTTGCTCTCTTTTTGAATGACTGGTATGCATCATTTTAATGCATGAGAAGCCTATTTTCTAAAAAACAGATGTTAGTAATAGTCTAATAGAGTAGAACGGACATATCTGAAGATTCTATAAATGATAGAATAATCCGCAGTCCATAGAGAAATTCATACGATCTTTTCAAAAAGAGAATGTTGAAAAACTAGAGGCAACCTTAAAATTTCAGATTCACTACTTTTTTTTCCTTTTAATTTTTTATTTTTTATTTTTTTGAAATGGTAAGGGACTTAATACATCGACGGGAAAAGGCAAGTAAGATGCAGGCCTCAGAGGCCATAATACGAATCGAACCAAACTTAATGAAAATTTAAGGCAGCATCCCTATCAATATCTAGATAAATCTGATGCAAGCACACGCACAAACGAGCATGGCTAAAAAAACTAAGGAAGAAAAGAAATACTCCTCAGGTGCAAAAACCCACACTATGAACTCTTCTTGAGCCTTATGAGCAATACTTACAGGATTACCAGAATTGTTCTTGAAGAACTGATTATTTATTTTCAACCAAAATGACCAAATTATTGCCCATTTTTAAGCTAAAAAAGGGTGATCTCCAAAAACCTTGCATATGTGGTTAATGAAGCCTTCTTTATCTCTTACCACTTCTAACCATACTGCAAAATAAGCCCAGCTGTTGGCAGCCCAATTTTTTGTGTTAAGCATGAGTATACTAGGCTAAGTTTGGCCATCCAAAAAATTAAACCAAACAATGCAAAGATCTAAAGAGTAAAAGAAGTCAACTACTGTTCTGTCTTGTTCAAATTGTCTCCCCCTTTCCATTTCTCTTATTCTTGGGTGAAACACATTATTCACTTTTATGGAAGGCGGTATTGATAAAGCAGTTTGCAGGGGTAATGGGTCCCGTGATAGATATATACACAATTATTGGTCATCAGTCAGATGTTCCAAGAAAGAGCCCTCCACAACATGGGCTCCTACAAGCTTTTTTCTTTTTCCTTTTTTCTTTTTCTTTTTTCCTTTTTTGAATGGTTACTATTATTAAAGAAACAAGCAGTACAAGAGATTAGTACTGGCGAGCAAGACAAGAAAACAGGAACAAACAAGGCCTGGCATAGGTGGAGATAAAACAGCTAAGGCTTTGCCTAAGAAAAGGCTAACTCCTTCCAATGATACATTATTTTGATCTATGGAAAAACCACTAAAAGCTGGACTAATGGACACCCAAAGAGCAACTCAAAACTTTGTCTTCTCCACCAAGCAGCTAACACTAGATCCCACCCCTTCAAAGCATCTTGAGTTCCTTTCCTTCCATATTGTCCATAGAACTGTAATAAATGCCAAGCTCCACAAAGCCTTTCCTTTGGGAGCCCTAGATGGAGCCGGCCTGGAACAACTCTAGAAGAGACTTAGGAAAGACCCAACAACAGTCAAACCACCCAACCAACGACCTCCAGATAGACTGAGTGACTGTGCAGTTCAACATGAGGTGATTCACCAATTCCTCATCTCTTAAACACATGGTGCATCCATTAACAACAGTCATCCCCCTCCTCCTTATATTATCCATAGTGAGAATTATTTTCCTAATAAACACCATCCACCCGAGGATAACCACCCTAGGTGGAGCCTTCAACTTCCAAATGTTCCAAACTGCGCTTCTACCCCTTGGACTATTAGACATAGCCAAAAAGAAAGAAGAGACTGAGACGGTCCCATCTTTTGAGGCAGTCTACACCCCCCGTGTCCTCTCCTCTATCAGGGATGAACATACCATTCAGTAGGTTAAGAAGCGAAATTAGTGGGGATTCTTCATCATCCTTCAGGTTCCTCCTTAAAGTAGGGCTCCACATCACCTGGTCACCTTGTAGCCTATTCCTACAAGCTTAATTTTAATGCCAGCCTTGTCAAAAAAAAAAAAACAGGCTTCTCCGATATCTGAGAAATCATTCAGAATTTCAGTAGTCGATGATTCTTTGATTTGGTGTAGTTCCTTAAAAATCTTGTTCTTTAAAATTTATTATTTCATATTTCTGATGAGTGGCCAACACGAGTTGGCCATTTCTCTCTCTCTCTCTCTCTCTCTCTCTCTCTCTCTCTCTCTCTCTCTCTCTCTCTCTCTCAATTTACTAGTTTTCCCATTCAAATAATAATAATAATAATTTACTAGTCAATTTACTAGTTTTCCCATTCAAATAATAATAATAATAATAATTTACTAGTCAATTTACTAGTTTTCCCACTCATATAATAATAATAATTTACTAGGTTTTTATTGAAATCATATAATTTTCTTATTTGTTGATTGGATACGCTTAGTCATAGAACTTAGTTGCACATTAGAATACCAGTAAAGATTGTCTCACCCCTAATTTTATCGACCCAAGAACAAGAATTAACGCTTTTCAAGAAGCAAATCCCACAAGTACATATTGTCAATCAAACCCTGACAAACTTCTCTGTGGTCTCCCGAGTGAAGTAGAAACACATAATCAAAATCCTACCCAGAACAGAAACTAAAGTGCAAAAATAAAGCACAAATATTTCAATCATTATGACACACATAAGCATGAGTACTGGCTATAAAATCAAGAGGGAGTTTAGAAAACCTAGATCTTTAACTTGAACGACTCAAAATAATCAGTTAACTTACAGTCAGAACCCATGCATGACAGAAAAAAGCTCATAAACACTTTGGAGAAAACCATAGAATCAGTGTAACCCTCATTTCTTTTCCTACAATAGCTTCCTCTCATATCATGGAAATTTTCCTAATATTCATTAGAACTCAACATGAAACTCGACAAAAAACCAAGTTTTGACAAAGTTCCCTGTGACGATGTTCCGGGTTGATGACAAGCTCGGCATAAAGCAAGCAGAACTTATTCAAAGCATGAAATGCAGTAAACGGTTTGCCCTTTAATCTTCTTAAGTTTGTCACACTGAATTCTTTTTATCAAGTTGATCTGTAATAAAATTACATACTCAATTCTTTCATCAGTTCAATTACTAAACCAGCCTTCTGAACAAGCCAAAAACAGATGTCATTGCAACATGCTTTATAAATTGAGAAGGCATCGTGGCATGGGTAATATTAAAGATTAAATATGTGAACTGACTATGATCAGTCAATAAAACCAACCTCTTTCCATCTTTCCCGCAACAACGAGAGAACACAATTACATCTGCTCCAAGTCTCATGGTACTTGTCTTGAAACCATTTCCATCTAAAAAAGTGCAAAGCCGATGAAATATTAGAAACTTGTTTCTTTATAGGAACTTTTTAAAGATGCCATCTTGATGTCAGTACTCAGTCATATGAATAATGTCTTTTCTTAAGATTTATGTCTCACATTGTCCGATAGTATTTGCTTGATTGCTTTTCACAGAATACCCAAGAGACATGCATTGCCGCATTTTATCTGGATCCATTCCACCACCATTATCTGCAAATATCAAAAAACAAAGGGAATTTTCAGTAAGCATAAAAATGAACTGTCATTTATCTGCAAATATCAAAAAACAAAAAAGGGAAATTTCAGTGAGCATTAAAAATGAACTGCCAAAATGTTAGGATCTGTATCAGTTAGCACGTTACCTAGTAAAGTATTTGACAATTATATACTGTTGCATTCAGATCACATCCTTTAATAGATTGGGGCTAAAGAATGGGTGAGGTGTGTATTTTAAACAATTACCGAAAACAGAGTGTGCAGAAGATTATAAATAGAGATTATATGCTTAAATAGAGTTGTTGAGTGGTAGAACTGTACAAGGTTAGACCCAAACAAATGGGATAAGGCTTCAATGATTAGTAAGTAAGACAATCAATCTGATAGACAAAAAAAAAAACCCTAATGGTTAAGCATACAAGACATATACGTAGGGCAGTTTATGAGAGAAAAAAACTGTGGTTAGACGATTGAGTTCCCACTTCCCAGTCAGACTGGATTTAATGAAGGATCCACTCTGAGCCCTTAATTATTTCCCTCAGATATAAATAAATAAATAAATAAAAAATCATGGAAACTATCAAAGATCATGTTCCTTAAGTAGGAAAAAGCTCTTAGAGAAAGACATGAGTAAAAAAGGCTTGAGAATTAGTTGAACAAAGATGCAGTATATACAGAGTGCAAGTTCAGGTCTGCACTCAATTTGACTCTGGTCTGACTCGTGTGACTCACCCTTTAGCTTACATCAGGATCATGTCAAAATAATAATTAAAAAAACAGTTAAAACAACAGTGTCTCAAGTTATGATACTTGGGAGCACCAATAGAACAAAAAACGCTTGCATAATGGTCAAAATTGTTTATTAAAAAAAAAAAACACTTAAAGCAACAGTGTATCAAGTTATAATAGTTGGAAGCAACTATAGAACAAAAGGGCTCGGGAACAAAGTGACAGGACAAAGTACACGAGGCCAAGATGCAGATGCAAGACAAATTGGTGGAGCAACAAGAAAGAACAAGATTGGGAAAATACATAATAGGCAAATTACAAGTGGTTGCAATAGAAAAGAAAATAAATGATGTCATCTTGAATCTGGATGATTAGGGCTTATGCTATAGGGTGAGTTTGTGCAACAAGAAGATCCTGCGAAAGAGAGGAAAACTGTTCGGATATCACATGCATTCCACTGTTCGATTGTTTGGTGCGTCAAGTTTTACTTGCGGAAAAGAAAATAAATGAACTGATTTTCCATCTGGATTATTGAATTGAAGAATTGATTCTAGTTTGACTATTGTTTTGGTTTGCTCATCGTGCGTGCGTTCTTGGCTGTTGAATCCATCTCGATTCGACCAAATCCGCAAGATTTGGTCTCTTTCCTGAGCTATATCAGAGAGGATCACAATTTCCTATGAGAGGGATAGGAATGCAGGATTCCTATCTCCCACGGAAGCAGAAATCCGTGGAGCACAAAAAACTCCTCGTTGCACAAGCAAGTCCTTAAAAGACCGAAAGCAACCCGATAAAAAATATAAATTTTGCAAGTACAAGGTATAAAGATGGTGGGGGAAGCGATAAAGACTTGGAAGAGGAAGTGGTCAAAGTAACGTGATAGAATGCAGCTATAAATAACCTTACGAAGGGATGAGAGAAATATAATTCATATCGCTGACCCCGGATTGATACAAGAAGGTTTCATTGATGATAATGATGATGAGAACAAGCCATGGAAAGAGTAAACCAATGAACAAAGTAACTCCCAAACATCATTAAATGACACAAGCACAAAAGTCAGCCATACAATTGGGCAACATGTTTACATGTGTTAACAAATGAAAAACCAAAACCTTCCTTCAATCTTTGTTCTCAGAAAGGATGATTTTAAAAATAAAAAATATTTTTTTTTAATGGTAAAGAAAAAATTATTTTCATGGGGCAAAAAGAACCATAGGAATCTGAAAATAAGCTTGATTATCTGCATTCAGTCCCTTACCAGCTAGAAGATGCATAAATATAGAAGTTGCAAAAATAATGGGCACTATGATACTGCAAAGACGGTCGTATGATCGCAACTTTTTTTCTATCCACAACTTTTGTACTGAATATATCCAACATAGGCACAAACAATTTAGGAGCATCCGAATAATGGAAAAATTGTTCATGATATCGAGAACTTCAACAGCAATTTTCAGCTTGCATCAACACCAAGTATTCCACTACGTTGCATAAATGAACATTAACCAAGTCCCTAACTCTAAGTGAAGAAACACAACTCAAATGGGAATACCAAAGTGATGGTGCATGTTTGCCTTAAACCTTATGTCAGTTTCAACTTTAAAGCCCCTGCCAAAAAAAAAAAAAAAAAGGTTGCATACAATCTTGCATAAATAAAACCAAACATTAAGCAAATCTCTGCACCTTCAATCAGCAACATTCTGCGTCTATCCTTCTTGTTTTCTAACATATCTATATTACAATAGGTAGCCCCATTGCAGACCTGAAAGAAATGAAAAATAGTAAGAAAACCAAGGATATACTGGCACAGTCTGACAAGTAAGCAGTGAAAATTACCTCATCCAAAGAATTATCCAGAAGCTCTGCAAAAGCTGTGGAAGAAGAGTTTTAAGTATCATTAATTATAAAAATATAACTACTTCAACTTAAGACAAATTTTGGTATCTTTAGGGAAAGTTTACCGCCAAGGACCCACTTATGGCTGGTTGCATTTGAGTGAAGAAACTTGGGATGAACCCTGAGATGATCCATACCAACTACAGAAGAGAGGAAGAGAAAATGAAACAACCCACAGTATGAGGGACACTAGCAAGTAAAACGACAAACATATGACAGAATAAGAATCTGAAAAACAACTAACCGCTAAAGTTGCCACAATAGCAGCAATGTACAAAGAGCTCTAATTGAATAGTAATTAAAATAAAATAAAAAGATGCCAGAATAAGAATCTAAAAAACAGCTGACCATTAACGTTGCCACAATAGCGGCAATGTTCAAAGATAATTGAACAGTGATTAAAAAAAAAAAAAAACAAACACTAACAGACACTTCTCAGAACATTGCCATTTATAACTTACTGTTTTCATGCATAATGAGGATAAAAGAAACAATGCAGCATTTTCCCAGATAAAGTGAAAAATACCGTCAATAGCAGCCTGTTTGTATATATGAGAGAGAGAGAGAGAGAGAGAGAGAGAGAGAGAGAGAGTAAAAGGGAAGTAAGGGTCAAATCATGAATAAAGGAAAGAGGAGAGAATTGAAGTAAAAGGCACTAGAAGACAAAATTCTACTTCACCCCAAGTTACTACACTTGGAGAGAGTAAAATGAAGTAAAGAGGAGGACGGGGGTTGGGGGGTTGGGGACATGGGGGTGTGGTGCAGTGAATCAAAAGGTCCAAAGAAAGCGATCCTGTTGGAAGAGAAGATCTTTCTCTTCAGAGGTCGCATTAATCTCATTAAAGTGACCAGAGCTAGTCAAACAGTTTATTACAGAGTTATAGTCTTTACTCGAAATCCCAATTACAATAGCAAAGAAGGCTATTCACTGTTAGGGAGCAGTGGGCTGGAGTTTTCTCAAAGTCTGTCGTCTTGGAAGAGTCAGCATCCAATATCAGCTGGTTGGTTACGTATGTTTACGGTACTACTGATAGGAGATTGCGGGATTCGTTTTGGGAGGAGCTGGATTCCATTCGGAGGAAGTGGAGTGGTCATTGGTGCTTAGGAGAGAATTGGAACGTGGTTAGATTCCCCTCCAAGAAGTTAGGGGGCAGATCCATGACCTCAGATATGGTGGGCTTCTCAGAGTAGATAAATAAGCATTCTCTAATTGACCTGCATCTTGGGGGTTCTAATTTCACTTGGTCAAATCATCAATCATCTCCCGCTATGTCACGTCTGGACAGGTTCCTTCTCTCCCGTGATTGGTTTGATCTACTTCCCGAAGCCCGCCAATTTGCTCTCCCAAATCCCATCTCCGATCACTGCCCGATTCTTCTTGACACTATATGTGAAAGATGGGGGCCGGCACCTTTCCGCTTCGAATTAGTGTGGCTGGAGGAACCAAACTTCTCTACTATTATCAGGAAGTGGTGGCTATACGCCCAAGTTGGGGGTTGGGCAGGTTTCAGATTAGCTTCCAAAGGGTCAAGCAGAACTTTGGTGACATGAATGCGGCTAAAGCTGAAATTTTAGAAAAGATTCAAAGTCCAAACATAAAGGAACAATCTCAAGTCCTAACTAAGGGAGAGATAGCTAGAAGGCTATTCTTGAAAGAGAAATATGCAGTTAAGGTAAGGGAGGAAGAGATCAAATGGAAGCAGCGATCTAGGTGCAGGTGGCTTAAAGAGGGGACAAAAATACTAAATTATTCTACAGTTTGGCTTTGAACAGAAAGAGAAACAACAAGATTTCTTATCTCATGGACGGTAATAGAAGACTGGACGACTGAGTGGACATCACCAAACACATTGTGGACCTTTTCAAGAATCTCTACTCTAGAGAGGAATCAGAAAGACCCTCTCTAAATAACTTGCCCCTAAATAGCCTAAGCGTTGAAAATGCTACTTGGTTGGAAAGAGGTTTCGAAGAAGAGACGCGTACTGCAGTCTTTGACCTCAAGGGAGACAACGCGCCAGGCCCGGACAGTTTCCCGATTGCTTTCTTCCAACGCTTTTGGGACATCACCAAGGAAGACATCATGAGCTTCTTCAAGGAATTCCATCAATGGGGCAAGCTTTCGAAGAATATCGGATCATCCTTTATAACATTAAACCCCAAGAAAAAGGGAGACATCAAGGACTTCAGACCAATCAGTCTAATAGGAAATATTGACAAAATTCTAGCCAAAGTTCTAACGAGTAGATTGCAAAAGGTTATGTCTTCCATTATTTCTCAGTCACAAGCTACTTTTGTGCATGGGAGACAGATCTTAGATGGGGTCCTCATAGCCAACGAATGTATTCACTCCAAACACAGAGATAAAAAGCCAGGTGTCCTATGTAAACTAGATCTGGAAAAGGCCTTCGATAGAGTGGATTGGAGTTTCCTTGCTTACTTGTTGAATGGCGGAATGCGATCCAAGAGTGACTCTTCCACGAGATATTCCATCCTAATTAATGGAACTCCCATGGGGGTTTCTTTCAAGCAAAAAGAGGTCTTCTTCAGGGCGACCTCTTTCTCCTTTTTTGTTTGATGTTGTTGGTGAAGCTCTTAATAAAATGATCTCCATAGCAGGTGAAGTGAATCTCATCTCAGGTTTCAGTCAGTGGCCCAATTATAACTCACCCCCAGTTTGCGGATGACACTATAATATCCTGTGACGTGAAGGACGAGCAAATCAAGAATATTGTGGCCATCCTCATCAGATGTTTTGAAGCAGTTTTAGGTCTCAAGGTGAATTTCTACAAAACAACATCATTGCCATTTTTGTGAGAGATCATCTGCTTGAGGAACTTGCTAGCATCATGGGCTGCAAAATTGCCTCTCTTCCCTCATCTTATCTGGGCTTACTGCTTTGCCCCGGTAAAGTTCCTAAGGGCCCGGTTGGCACTTTACTAATACAATCAAAGTTAAATAAAGCCTCCATTTTCCAAACAAGATGTCACATCAAATGCACTTTATTCAAAACTCTCCCCACCTTTTTCATACAAAAAGTCAAAAAGCAACTACCATTATCCACTAAAATACAAAAAACTCCACTTTTCCATACAAAAAGTCAAAAAGATTCTATAACAAACAACTAAAAATAAAATACCATCATAACCCACTTATATTTTATTCTTTCTTCAAAATCAACTTTACTTGACTTGACTATATTAGTAGAGTTACCAAACTGGCCCTAAATCAATATGGAACCTAGTTCTAGAAAGGAAGGAACATAAACTGGCCTCCTAGAAAGTGAAATACCTTTCTTTTGGAGGTAGAGTCACATTAATAAAGGCAACCTTATTAAATCCTCCCTTGTACTTCATGTCGATCTTCAAATGTCCAACATCGATCATTAAGCGCATAGAAAAATTTCTGCGGGATTTCTTATGGCAGGGGAAATCCAACAAACAGAAGTTTCATCTTGTCAATTGGAGCTCTATTTGCAAACCCAAAAAGGATGGTGCTCTAGGCTTAAGGCCGTTGGCTCAAATGAATAAAGCTCTCTTGGGGAAATGGTTGTGGAGGATAGGAGAGCACGATAATAGTCTGTGGAGGCAGCTCATCTTGGCCAAATATAGAGTGAGAAGAAACGGCTGGGACATCTCAGGACCGTCATATAGACTCTATGGCATATAGAGAGGCATAATTGCGGATAAGGCCCTCTTTACTGGTAACGTTACAAGATTGGATCAGGGGAAGATGTTTTCTTTTGGCTGGATGTTTGGGTGGGGGCTAGACCTCTTGCAGCAGACTTCTCTTCTCTCTTCAGATGTGCCTCAAATCAATCAGCAAAAGCCAAAGACTACATGGAAAAGATAAATGATCACACGGTTTGGACTCCGCTCTTCAAAAGGGTCCTTCAAGAGGATGATGAGAGGGAGCTTATTCATCTCCTTGGGGTCCTAGATCAGGTTTTTGTTCCAAAGGAAAGGCCCGACCATAGGATCTGGATCCCCTCTAAAGGAGTTTTCACTTTTCACTATCCTCCTTTTCGGCAATGTTCGACTCTCCTTCGACTTTCAGTCTTCGACTCTTCATGGAAATCCAAGGTTCCTCCTAGAGTCTTAGGGTTCGCTTGGCTGGTGCTCCGAGGCTGAACCCTCACCTTCAATAACCTTCGCCGCCACGAAGTGATAGTGGTCAACGCTTGCCCCCTTTGTTTGTAAGCTGAAGAATCTATAGACCACCATCTCCTTCAATGCCCAATGGCGTCTGATATCTGGAACTCCCTTCTCCTGTCTTTTGAATTATCTTGGGTTCTCCCTTCATCCATTCGAGATCTCTTCGAAACCTGGAAGTTTGTGTTTGGCTCCCACAAAAGGAGATTGCTTTGGCACGCTTCTTTTTTGTTTTTGCTACAATATGGGCTATTTAGAAAGAAAGAAACTCAAGGTGTTTCGAAGGAAAATCTTCTCTCAAGCTACCATTGTTTCCTCTAGATCCAGATATTTGGCGTCTTCTTGGGTTTCTATTCTTCCGGAGTTTTGGGGCATGTTGATAGACATTATCCTCCTTAATTGGAGGAAGGCGATATCTTAATTTTTTGGGTGGTTTTGGTTTGCCTTTTTGTAGATCCTTGTCTCTTTGGTTTGGCCTGAGTTTCTACTTTTGGGTCCTTGTCTTCAAGTTTTCCTCTGCTTTCCAGTATATTCCTTTTGTACCATTAAGCTTTTGATTAATACAAGTTATTATTCAAAAAAAAATTACAATAGCAAAGAAACTAGAGAAGATTCAACAAATTTTCACCAAGAAGGGGCAAATGTAAAGAAGAATATGCATTTGGGAAGGTTAAAGTGGCAAACCCAAGTAGGGGCAAATGTACAGAAGAAGATGCGTTTGGCAGGCTAAAGTAGGAAACCCAAACTTGAGCATTAGGATGTTAATTATCAAAAATCAGCTCTCTGAAGCAAGTGGTGGTGGTCCAGTGGAGGTTCGATGATGAGAGACATGCTTTATGGAGTAGTGTTGTTGTTGATTAAATGGGTAAAGGAGAGAGTTAACGGCCAGGTATTGTTCAAATGTCTCTTTTATGGGGTGCCACATCGTCTTTTGGGTTTGAGTCTAATAGGGTTGGGTGAAGTCTTCTGTGATACTATCAGGTTCAAAGTGAGGAAGCACGAGGAAGATAAGAGTCTGATTTACGGATGATGTGTGGGTGATGGACTGTTGGAGTTTGTCTGGCTCTGAGGAAAGGGAGTATGTATCGCTGCTGGATTCACTTTCTAACATTTTCACATTCACGGACACCCCATAGGTCATAACAATGCCTTGAGAATATATAAGAAAAGTAAAAGCTGAACTTGAGTGGCTTACACCCAGTGCAACAAGGGAGATTTAAAGTTTTCATGCACAACTCATGCTTTATTTGCGATTTGTAAAGTACTTAGACACACTTACTGCCCCTATCCCTTCTTGGGTAAACAAATGTGCATCTCTGTGGACATCCAAGGCCTAGATGAGTTGTCAACTTGTGGAAAAGGAAGTTGTCAGAGCTCAGAAGATCTTGTTTTTTCACACATCAAAATTTTGCAAAGATTTTTCAATAAGTTGAGGGCATCAATGTTCTCTTCAGCCAAGAAGAGAGACTGGTCTCATATTCTAGTGAGAAGTTAAATGAGGCTCAATAGAAGTTAAACATACAGTTTAGCATTTGAGTTAAATGCTATAGTGCAAGGACTGCACCAATTTAAACAACTCAAGTTTGTTCTCTTATTTGATCAAGAGGCGCTTCGCCGCATTAACAAAAACTAATCAAAATGCATGCTCAATTGGTGGCTTATTTACAGGATTTCACATTTACCTCGAGGCACAAACACATTTCAAATAAAGTACTGAATACATAAAGGGCGACATGTCACTCCGTCAATTCCACATTCGAAGCAAATGAATATCCTAAATTATTCTATAAAAAAAAAAAAAAAAAAAAGAACATCAATTTAGGGTTGCATCCAGTTGGCTAGATGATCAGTTCAAGCATATCCAAATTCCAAACAACGACACTATCATAAACCAATAATGTAATCACTAAAAAAAAACAAATATAAAAATAAAACTGGTTTTTCTTTCAAATCTGCAAGTACCCCATTTCGCATACATCCAAACACTACCAAACTCCCAACAAACACAATAAAATAAATAAATAAATAAAAAACCAACCATTCCCCAAAACATCACAACCCCAAAACACCAAAAAACATAAAAGAAACAATCAACAAACGAATAAGAAGAAGTAGAAGAAGAAAGAAGACAGATTACCAGCAGTGGAAGAGAAATCTTTGGTGGGATTGCCTACGTAATCGCCGGCCTTCCAAAACTGCTTGAAGGATTGGTCTCCTCCCTTCGGCCGCGGCGGAGAGAAGGACACCAGCGCCAGCTCCTGCTCCGGCTCCGGCAGGATCTCGTCCGGCGGGAGCGGGTCGAGGAATCCGGCCGGCAGGACGTAATCGACGGGCTTCGGCTTCTTAGAGGGCGGACCTCCCTTTCCATTGTCCGAAACCATAGATCTCTTCCTCGTTGAATCGAGGACATCATCGTCATCTGAGTCGGAATCTCTACCGCTTCCGCTGCTGCTGCTGCTGAGATCGATTACATTTGCAGGGTCTGGTTTGAGAGCATCCAAACGCGGCTTTGGAAATTGCGATTTGGGTGCTTCGAGTTCTAGGGTTTCTTCTTTTACAGAAACGGACTCCATGAGACTTGAGAAAGAAAGAGAGAGATTAAAACGGAACGAACGACGTCTTGTTTTTCGTTGTTCTACTCGTATTCTATATTAATTAGGGCGATGGGAAGAAGCCGTTTGGGTTTTATGAGTTATAACTTTAACGAATATACTTTGATTAGCCAAACGACGGAATCAAACCTAACGAAAATACGAATGAATCGTCCAGAACACACCACCGACTTAGGCAACGTACTTGCAAGTCGTACCCGCACGAATTAAGAAATATCGTTTCGGACTGATATCAAGAGAGTTTGACGGCTTTTTGGATCATTTACTCATTTAGTTTAGTTTTTTTTTTCTCTCTCTCTCTTGATAGACCCAAGCCACTACAAAGAGACTAGAATCAAAATGAGTGTTTGGTAATGTAAAGAATTATATTAAATATAATATAAGTTTTTATATAAATTATTGAAATTTTTTATAAATTTCTCAAAATTCACTAGGTTTTAAGCTTTGAAAATTAACTACATTGCCGTTTTCAGCTTTTTAAAGATATCTAACGGTTAGGATCTTATGTTTCCACAATTTAAAAAAATATGGCTCACTTTTTAACTCATATCTCAGATGATCCAATAGCTGAGATTTGGTATTATTACTGTATTTGATCTTGTAAACATTTTCAATGGTGTGGATATTGATTTACACTCTTAGATTTTGAAAAAAAAAAATCGGACTAGACACTGTTACACCACTATTTTTTTCCCCTCTACTTTTTACATACATCCAATGGTGGGTTCTAGGAAAAAGAGACATTGCCTCTATTTTTCTACACTATTTAGAGAGTTAAATACGCTGACAAACGCCTCTATTTTCAAAATCTCTACCCGCTTTAGAGATTTGGAGAAATCAAAGTAAAAATGTAATGTTGCAAAACAAGGGCTTAGTATTACTTAAAATAGGAGTGCCAAATGGATATCCAATTCTTTGATTATTTAGAAGTTTTTGTCGATAAAAAATTCAGATTTGGAAACTATTTTAGATTTTGAGTTTGAGCATGGAACATGGATCTGATTCCAATCTATATGGATTTGTACTAGGGGTGCACATGGGCGGTTCGGATCGATTTAAAGGAAAAATCATCAACCAAATTGAACCCATCGGTTTTCTATTTTCCCAAACTGAATCGAACCGCACAGGTGCTCAAACCGAACCGAACTGGTTCAATTTGGTTCGATTACGATTTTTTTATTTTTTATTTTATTTATTTTTTCACAAAAAAAAAACTGCAGTTCAAACTTGGTCCATCAAATGGAATGAGGAGAAGCTGTAATGAACATAAAAATATATTTCATAATTCGTTTCAACAAAGGAAGTATGCATAAAACGATGGATAAATACTTTACATCCATCATTTGGTCGTGTGATTAAATAAACCAGGCCAGGTTCGGCCAACTTTTTCAGGCTAATGAGCTAAAGCAGTTCAAATCTTATGGTAAAATACACCAATAAAATGGTCAGGTACGTACCTATTTCTCTGCGTAAAACATGGACTATACTACATTACTTGATCCAGACCAATGAATTTAACACAAAAGGAACTAATTATTTATTTATTTATTTATTTTGACAACAAGATGGGTTCGAGTGGAATGTAAACCCCCAATTTTGAACTAATTGAGATGGGCCTCTTCATAGTTCACTTTCTCTTATGTCAGACCAAATCCCTGGGCAACGCTACTAAAACCCCAATAATGCACACTTCTTGTAGAACTTTCATCAAACTTGTAACATGAAAGTAGAACATACAAGCGCTTCCCCTATGGTTAAAATAGTCAAAACTCAAAACTCAAGTTAATACATACGGTCGGTTCGGTTTAGGTGGTTAATCGTGGGTTCAAATAGATAATCGATCGATGCAAAGCGGTTTCTATGATTTTCAAACCGTTGACCGAACCAATCTACAAAAACCGATCCGAACCACCCGGCTCGGTCGGCTCAGATCAATTTTGCGGTGATATTGGATTTTTTGTGCAATCCTAATTTAAACCATGTGGGACTAAAATAGATGTCCGATTTTTCAATGATATAGAAGTTTTTATTTATAAAAAAAAAATCAAATTTGTAATCTATTTTAGGTTTCAACTAATAAAGGGGTCTGAATTTAGAGCATCTCAGATCTATATATGATTGTGCATTTTAAGATATTGTTCTTTTAACTTGCATAAATATTATCTGAAGGTAATATTTGTACCCGTGCTTATATATACATAATATACACCGGCCTGCATCCTGGTACAAATATATATATATATATGTACACCCATATTTAAAATTTAATAATTTATTAAATGGTATGAATATTATTATATTCATTGTTTTGACCTAATATATTAATAATGTAATTTTATTATCTCTAATAGTACTATAGATATATCTACAATATATATTCAAAATAGTACTATAGATAAATCAGGGATCTATATTACTAAGGGAATGTGGTCTCCCTTCAATCAACCACAGGCCTCCAAGTGCATCCCTCAATTCATACACATGAAGACAGCTGTCCTCTCCACTCTCCTCTCTCTCCACTATCCTCTCTCTAAACAAACTGACTCAAAACTTCTTTAGAAAGAAACCAACTTCCCATAACCGCTCTTCTATCTCCTACTCAGGCCCTCTTTAACCATCTGATTTAGTAAACAAGAGATGATCCGATACATATCATTCTATTATAGTGAATCTTGAGAACCCTTTAAGCAATTTAAGGTGGAGCCTACCGAATGATTTGTTCATGTTCATAACTGCATTCTTCATCTCAAGAATTTAAGAATCCATATCTATAGTATTGATAACAAGGTATGACTTTTCCTATTGGGGGACCCTTAAGTGGCCCACATAGTTTTTTTTTTTTTAACTTGAATGAGGCCCATCTGTGACGAATCAAGACCTTTATGTATTCCTACTCCTCCAAGTATTGACTCTCATCCATTGGACTAATCCATTGGATTTTAATTAAAAGAAAAAGAAATCACTTTCATTGATTTGAATTTCCTTAATGAGTTGTAGGATGCACCGCTTGATCCAAAGAATCTGAGGTAAACGACATGTGGGCCACCAAATTCAACTCTCAGAAAATGTTAGACCCCAAATCCAGTGGTGAGATCAGTTTAGATGGGTGTCAAATTGGGTCTGGTCGCAACTTAAGAAGAGAGTAGTGAGCTGGGATGGGACCCCATAAGTGGCCCACGTAGTAGTTTTTTTTTTTTTTTTTTAACTTCAATTAGGCCCATCTGTGACGAATCAGAACTTTCATTTATTCCTACTCCTCTAAGTATCGACTCTCACCCACAGGACTAATCCATTGGATTTTAATTTAAAAAAAAAATAAAGGAATCACTTTCATTGATTCTTCTTTCCTTAATATCAATATTAATATAAATATTATCTGAAGGTAATATTTGTACCCGTGCTTATATATACATAATATACACCGACCTGCATCCTGGTACAAATATATATATATGTACACCCGTATTTAAATTTTAATAATTTATTAAATGGTATGAATATTATTATATTCATTGTTTTGACCTAATATATTAATAATGTAATTTTATTATCTCTAATAGTACTATAGATATATCTACAATATATATTCAAAATAGTACTATAGATAAATCAGGGATAATATATTATAAGTTTGTATATATTAGTAATTACAAATTTTTAATTGTTATAATATATTTAACAGTATATTGTTCGTTTGTACTATTTTTCTCCGTTGTAATAATATACCACTTAATAGTATATTTTTTCCAATATACATATAATTAATGTACAAGTACCTATTTATATATATTGATATAAACTATAACTATATACATTGCCACTATAATTTATATAGTGGCAATAAGTGAATAGTTTTATTAATATATTATAGGGTAACAGGGATATCAATATTCTCCGATCTTATAATATTAAAATATTGATCATTATTAAGAGCCAGGAATATTAAAGTTTACACTAAAACAATAAATATCTAATACGTTTATGGCCGTGTTACACAATTATTAGCATATTCAGGTAATGAATATACTAATAACATATATCTTTTTAGAGAGGGAATGTATCGTCCCGTGGCCAATTCGTGCTAGTAGGTTATGAATATAGTTTGTAAACAATTTAACTAAATAACGCAAGTATACCCAACACGTATATTAATTATATTAATATTCATTTTCTACTCAGGATTAACGTGCTAGCCACGATATTTCATTATATGTGGCAACACAACCTTAGTCTCGTGCTAGGGCACATTATGAACCTATTGAAATAGTATTAATGTACGATAAAACATGTATCCACGTAAGTGTTGTTGAGGCAATAACCTGTGCCCGATCAGGGTATATTAAATATCAATGTTATCATTCCTTGCATAAGGCCACTCAAATGATCTGGTCTTCCTTTGATTATGTCCACCACTATACTCTTGGGTCATTTTGCCTTTCTCTTCAGATCCCCGTTGGTACATGAAACTGACAGGGAACCAGATGGGGCCACCCAATGACCCATCTGATCTGTGAATCCGAAAAAGGCTCCACGAGTGACCCAGTAGGTGGTGGGCCATCAAAGAGGGGAGAGGAAAAAACTTCAGTGGTCCGTGCATAGCACGGGGGTTTTGCTAGTATTTACTTTAAGCAAAAAGGAAAAAATAAAATAAATCAAGTCAGCACTGGTTTTGAAACCACTTATCAGAGCTAGGTTTGAAACCAGAAAAATTGCTTTCGGACTAGAACCAAGACAATCTTTACAAAACAATTCCAAGTACGGTATAGTTCCACCCATAACCAACTTGTTTATGTCCATAACTAAAAAGTCTTTAGTTTTTTCCCACTTGCCACAATCTTGCAAATTGACGCAACAAATTTTCCCATGAAAATAAAAAAAAAAAAATATCATTTTTATAGTTTTTTTTAATATTACATAAATGTGTTTGCAAAAAGGGATGCATAATAAATCAATTTTCAAGTAATTAAAGAATAGTAAAGTTTTAAGAATATATAGTTTGTACAAAAAATGGGTATCATCTTGTTGTTGTTTTTGTTTTATTTTTTATTTTTTACTTTTTTATCCATTATACGAGGAGAATAGTAGACCAACATTCTCACATTATGCTCATAGTCTCCTATTAGATCTTCTGCTCATATTCTTTTAGTTTTGAAGATAATGTTATTTTAGAAAAACGGTAAATATTCTTAAGTTGATATTTTTTGTCAGATATTATTACTAAGATGATTTTTTAACACACACAAGAAAGATGACATATATGAGATTCGAGCACATGAGACACAGATGATAATTGACGTGGTAAGGAGCCATCTTCGTTATTGCAAATATGCTGCGTAAAATAAATTAAATTAAATTATATATACACTAAAATGAAAGATAAGTGTAATAGTATTTTGTGTATATTTTCGGCCAATTCATTTCCATTTTATATTTATTTCATTATTAAAGTTTTCAAGCTAGATTTTAAATTTTAGGAAACTATCTTTACGTGATAATATCACGACATTATAAAGAACTCGCCTAAAAGTTCGTTACGAACTTAGGATGCACTTGTAATTGTATATACTTGAGAGACACGAAAAGGAATGACACAAGGCGACGGAATCCAGGAGGGATTCAGCTTTTAAAACCACGGGCGGGGCCACATCTCTATGTCAATCTCCATCCACGTGTAAGCACAGTGGCCAAATTTAAATTAAAGTTCAAGTAGGACCCACCAGCAGATTATCATGGCTGAAGTATACTGGTGGGCCCAACTTTGCCCTTAAGTGAGATTTTTGCGTACGGCTTATTCACAAAGGGACTAATTTTGACCCGTTTGATTTCCTTAATGTGCCCTACTTATTCGCCACACAATTTTCCGTCTGTCACTTTACTAGATCCGTAAAAATTAAGTAAAACTTTCATTTGGGGTTAAATAAATAAAATTTTAATTCAAAAATTCCTCTATATTGTTCAAAAAAAAAATAAAATAAAAAATCAACATCATTTCTCCACTAAAAAGACAAAAAAGCTCCAATTTTTTATTAAAAAAAGTCAAAAAAATTCCATACCAAATAACTAAAAATAAAATACCATCATAACTCTATTATATTTTATTCTCTCTTAATTTGATGCTTTACTGCACTTTACTTTACATTTGAAATTACCAAACGGGCCCGTAGGCAGCCTAAACGAGGGTGTTGATTTGATGCAAATTGAGAAAGGAGATAATCTGATCTATGTGTTTGTGCAGCGGACATTTCCGTGGAAATGGGCGAAGACAAGGTGCCAAAAGATTTTTGGGGCCTTTCTTTCCTCCTCTTGTGAGAAAGCAATTGCAGGTTCTACCGCTTTGCACAAACACACCCTAATTAAAGCCTGCATCACCCTAATATAGAATCTGATTTCACTACATCCTCATATGGCCCACTTGAAGATGCAGTTATCGTGGGTTGAAGTCGTGGACCCCATATGTAGATACTCGTTAGTGTTAAAATTGTTAACCCCAATGGATAGTCCAGTTGGCTTAGGACTACGGTTTGCACCCGGAGATTGTAGGTTCGAAAATGCACTACCACACTGGAGGTACATAAGAGTTTATCCTGCTTCCCTCCGGGCTCGGAAGGATTTGTCCAGCCTAAAGAATTGAGAACCCTCCAATAGCAAAGAAAAAAAAAAAAAAAAAGAAGTTAAGTGTTAAGGTTATCGGCGAAAGTCCATCTTTTTGTTACATTGTTTTTCACTTTCTTTTGTTACCAATTTTTGGTGGGCCTAAAACATTTGACGGTGGGGATTAATTGTAAACGTCAGCACCCCCATTGGGACTCTCTCTCTGCAATTAGTAAAGGAAAGAGGAGTGCAAATTTAAGAGCACTGTTTAGGAAATAAAAGTCTCCAAGTAAGACTTGAACAAATCAACAACTGTGTGCTTCTGCCCGCATTTATACATACATATATATATATATATATATAGATAATAAAAGTCTTCTTTGATGCATCGTAGATTGTACTATTGGATAGACACTAGCTAGCTTTATTCCTTGGTGCACAGTTTTATGATCCACTCAAATTATGGCATGACAATTGGCCCATCCAAAGGAGACAGAGTTGGGCCTCAAATGATGGCAGTGGGCCATCCAAAGATGGAATAAAAAGTGGGCTATATGCCTATTGAGATATTAAGGGCTTATTTGGATATACGCAGAGCAAGATATTTATGCATTTAAACATTCTCAGGATAAAATGGTTTGATATTAAATTATTGCAAAAAAAAATAAAATCTTATTTTGTAGTTTTCAAGAATTCAACAAAGTTAATTTGGATGTGTTATTTGGTTAGAGAAAGATTTCAAGAGCAACAATTAAAGTTTTTTTTTTTCTTATTAAAGTAGAGTTAAGGGTTTGATAGGTAATTAATCACAAAGTTATACCTAACTTTTTTCTAATCACTTATCCTCTTACCCACAAAAGCTTCTTGTAGGTGCATGCGAAAGGGACAACCCTTTCCCTTATATGGTGGCATTTTAGGACTTGTTTCTTTACCATAATTTCAAGAATTCCTAATTTGAAAATTTCTAAATTGTCCAAAAACCGTCTCATATGTGAAATTCTTGAATCCTCTCTACTTGATCACCCAGTAAATGCCAAGGTAGTTGGAATTCAAAAACTCCAAACATAAAAATATATCATCCAAAAATCAGAGACAACCATCACATCACTCCCTACAACACAAATTCCAATAAAAAAAATTCTAGTAAAGAAACAAACACTTTCGCAGCAATACAAATCCGGTCTCACACATGGGACTCCAATATCCCCTGTTCGCACGGAAACATGTTTTTAAATGACGAAATTTTCAACACTGTTCCATTGCACCCAACAACTAGGAGAGAAAGCGCCGTAAAATTGAGTGTGGTTCTATTTTCTTGTCCACGGCATCAGGCGTGCACAAATACACCATGAATGAGATGTTGATTTCCTTAGATTTTCTCACGTACTTAGGAACTTATTTAAAAGAAAATAGGATTTTAAATTCAAAATGGAAAGCACATTGACCAAATCAATGTGAGCGGTGCATTATTTGTTATTTGGAGCACACTCATGTAGTCATGTGTGATCTCACACAGGCCCCATGTCATGCCAATAGTTATACGTATTTGAGATTGGGCTTTAATATTCTTGCCCCAATCAAGAATCGGCCAATTAGATTTCCGAACTTTTGAACCACATACATGATTGCATGTGCTTTCAAAGGAGAGAGGAATCCTACATTTTTACCGCTTTCTTAGGAAATCGAAATCCTCTATGCAAGTGGGCTAATTATTGGAAAACTAGAGCCATGTTTCCTAAAAACTAGGCTGGATGACAAATTGGGGTTTGGACTAGGGGGGCCTTGGAACTGTTATGAGCCAGGTCCAACTTCATCTGGTACCCCTTTGGCTGATGAAATCACCATCAAAGTCACTGGAAGATGAGGGAAGGCTTTCATCTCATAGATAATCCAAAGCCCCTGCAACAAAAGTAAACGTTCTTCATTTCTTTAAGCAAATCATTCCTTTTTTTAATCTCTCATGTCCATTTCCTTGGGCGTTGAACAACACCAATTGGCCTTCTCATGTCATTATAAGCACACAAGAGCATCCAAAAAAAAAACTCATTTTTTTTTTTTGGCGTTGACAACTTGCTATCTCTTTCGAATATTTCAATGGCATTTGGGTATATGTCATTTTTTTTTTCTTCTCTCCGCATAGATTACGATGTAGCAGACGGAAGTGAAACCATATTCCGTGCAGTTCCTTTCTGTTTCTTTTCTCCTTTTTAGCTCTTCTGCTTGTTGGGTTCTTTAGATGTCTTGAATTGTTGTTTTCCTTACAGAAAGCATCAATTTTTGGTTTACTTTGATGGTTTTTTTTTTTATATTGGGTTCTCATTGGTTTCTTCAAATAGGCCTTGGATTGTTGTTTTACTAATAGAAAAACAGCTATCTTTTGCTCAATTTGGTGTTTCTTTCAGCTGCGTTGTTTAACTGCCTTGGGGTCTTGATTTTTCAGAGAAAAGATGCTTCCTTTAGTCTAATTTATTATTTTTCTTGTTCTTGAATGATCTTAAGTTTTGGCGCTGATATAGGTAGATATGAGTAACACAATGAGGCCAAGGATGAAGGTGATGTTTCATCTGGTCTACGATCGAGGCTAAAGATCGATCATTTGTTTCAAACAGTTCATGTGATGATCAAAACCCAAAAGTGTTGCTATTTTTTTCATTGAAAAGAGCTTATTGATCGCGTTTCTTTAAATTGTTTCCACTGCTAACTCCCTTGCTGTTGAGAATTCATACTTTTAGTACTCTTGGAGACATTTCACAAGCTCCCACACGCTGAATTATAAATAAACTTCAGCTCTTCTTTTGCTGTGAATTACTGATTCAAGCAAGCTGCTAATGGAGAAACGGGAAACAGGTAAGGTGAAAACAAGTAAGTTGAGTCAAATCCTGAAAACTTTTGCACGCTGCCAATCAGTTAGAGGTGATAGAAAGGCGCTCGAAGTCCCTCTCGCTCCCATGTCCCAGAGCAGATCATGGCCGCGCTCTGCAAGTTTGAAAGAAGATAGAAATCGCACCAAAAAGCGAGTGACTCCTCAAGGTTGCTTCACAGTCTATGTTGGCCCTGAGAAAGAACGCTTCGTGCTCAAGACAAAGTGCGTAAATCATCCCCTCTTCAAGATGCTCCTTGAGGAGGCAGAATTGGAGTATGGTTACAGTGCCAATGGGCCTCTGTCATTGCCTTGTGATGTTGATCTCTTCCACAAGATCTTATGTGAGATGGACGGCGACAAGATCCCACAAGGGTGCCACTTTGCAAAGAGATACACCGCATATAAGCTCCTCAGCTCTTCTCGGTTGCAGTGAATGGATCATAGCCACGTTAATTTGGAAGGGTCTTTGTTAAGATGGTTCGGTATTCATAAATGAGGTGGTGATGCAAGTTTCATAGCCTTGAGCTTTCTATTTTAATGGTATGTTTTCTACCGTTTTCGACGTGTTTGTATGTACCCCAAATCGTGATCGATTTAAATATTTTGGCAGAATGGATGACTATATAATGTTGGAGCAGCTTAATAATAGAAATCACACCAAGCTATGTGTGTTTTTTCGAAGTTTCATACTTAATTATAAGATGGGCGCCCATATTATGGGGTCGATAGGTTGTCTCCTTACGAGGGAATTATTTTGTAATTGGAGTGGGCACATCTCTCTTGTACCTGCATTTTATTTGTCTGCTCCGTGTTATCCTTCTATCTTTCTAATGAAAATTCTGTTACCGATAAAAAAAAAAAAAAAACTGTATTATGTTGTTTTAGTGAGAGCAAGTAAGAAAAACAGCATTCCACTAAATATGATTTTCTGATCATAGCAATGCCCAAAACTTTTATTGAATGGATGGCAATTTGTGTGTTACAATTGGTCAATCAAATTATATTTTTATTTTTTTATTTTGGGGCATATTGCAGAGAGGTTCAATGTGAGGCATACAGTCACAGAACCAAAGTTGACCAATCCAATCTTCCCATGTGTAAACATGTGAAGATCTTCTCTTTTGCTCATTTGACAGATTGTATTCAGTCCTTCATTTGGTTTGTATAATTGTGCATTTGATGGATGTAATTTTAAATCCATGGCTTTCAGATATCAGTGGGAATGGGGAATTTTGTGCTTTGCTCTAGGGCGCCCATTTCATTCATGTAATTGAACACTAGGAATCCTAAGATTAATATTTCTGAACGACACACTTGTGTGTAGAGGGAAATCAGCAGAGTTGGAATTTCATCTCCTACCTTTTCTCCCCATTTGGTGCAGCGTAAATCTCTATGGATATAGCAAGATTTTCATGCAATTTTTCTGCCAATAGCGGAAAGTGAAGTTGAAAGAGCCCTGCTACATGGACCGAACATTGGGACCGGTCTTTGGACCGATCCCAATGTTCTCGTCCATTATTTGGATGAGAACATTGGGATCGGTCTGAAGACCGGTCTCAATGTTCGGTCCATTTAGACTTTTTCAAGTTGAAAACTCACCCCACAAGACTTTCATCTCCGCGGAAGACGAAAACACTTCCACCGCATTGCAAGAACAAACTTTAAAATTATTAAAATTGAAAAAACAAAGGCGAATAAAAAATTATCATCAAATTAGCTCCCCGCCTCTAATGAAAAATGAATCAAAGAGTGGTTGGAAATAGAAAGTCTAAAGGTTCCATCCTATCATATCTTTATTATTAATCCTTTGTTGGAAACCATAAAGAGGTGGATATAAGGTGGGCTTAAAGGATATAGCGTAGTGATGTAGATGGAACATTGACTTTTCTATAATTTAAATTATTAGGGTGATAACTGTGTATTCATTTTCCATCTTCCTTTAAATCAACTTCCATTAAATAGAAGGTTATTTGATGTTTGTTTTTGTATATTGGCCTTTTTTTTTTATTTTTATATCAGGAGCTTAATTCTTCATTTTTAACCACTTGATAAAAATACAATCCTAGGTGTTAAATTACATGAAACTAAAACAGGATAACATCTTTTCCACATTACAATATTTTGTGGGAATGAAAATGTCTTCAGCCCTGCAGGGTTGATAAAAACTAGACGTGTTTTTGTTAAATATGTTGATCCAAGCCTCCACGTTAAGCAGGTAAAGCCCAAGCATAGCCCATTTGACAGGGGCCAGAAAATAGGCCTGAGCCGGAATCACAGGCCTATATAAAGACCTAATCTAGTCCATTGTGGGCTGGGTTTGTGTTGGCTGGCTCAGGCTCAGATCAAGTTTAGCCAGGCCCAGACACTCAAGCACATTTGGCCAGGTCGACCTCATGATCGATGAATTTTGGTTTCTCTGTGGACCCATCAGGTACAGACTTGGACCCAGAACAACTTCAGTTCGGGTCTAGTTGGATTTAGGTCCTGACTCGATCCATTTCAAGCCTTTAGTCCAAGAGACACATGGGTCAACCTTCTGGGTCGGACTGGTTTGTGCTGAGCCTATCTACTATAGGGATCCACCTTTCAAGTGCCAAATTAACAGTCGAGCCATAAAAAATGCGTTACGAATGCATCTTTGGATTTGTTTCAATATAAAGAAAATGACAAGTGGAGAATCCCTGCTAGATAAATAATAGAGGGGAAAGTAAGTGGGAAGACCGGAGAAATCTCTTGTGGAGAATCGCCACTTTTCTTCAATAGTGATTTTCCGCTATGTTTAGATTTAAATTAGAGAAGACTATTCAAGAATATTTGTAAGTAAAAAGTATTATTAAACATCTATATAGTTAATCATCAGTTTTTATTAATAGAGATTCTGTTATAAGATATGGATCTTGGGTGGATGCCCACTTAAGATGAGTTATGGTTAGATTTAGGGTTTCTATCTTATGAGACCACTTTGCCTATAAATATGCATCTCCCTATTGTATTTACACACAGATAATGAGATAATAGAAAACTCTCTCTTCTACCTCTAAACTTCTTTCTCTTAGTCTCTCTCTTTTTCTAACACGTTATCAGTACGAAGCTCAAAGAGAAGGAAGAAAACTTAGTTTTCTTACCCAAAGAGAGAAGGAGTCTTCTTACCCAAAAGAGGAGAGAAATCCTTCCCTGCACGGACTTTCAAGGCGAAATCCTTCCCTGCACGGATTTTCATCATGAAATCCTTCCCAGCGCGGATTTCCATCGCGGATTTCCTGTGCGAATTCCTTCCCAGCACGGATTTTCATCTTGGATTCCCTGTGCAGATTCCTTCCTAGCGTAGATTTCTATCGCGGAATCCTTCCCAGCGCGGATTTCAGAAAAGGGTAATATGTTCTCTTCATATACTGTAAGTGGTATCTAAATCATAGTTCAAATACAATCTACTAGAATACATAAAATCAATTTATAATGCTTGTTCATAATATTCATAGTGTTTTGATTACTGTTCATCCTCTTCCATGTTTTATTTTATTTTTAATTTATCAATATTATGAATGGATCACAAAAAGGAACCAGAAGTTCTAAAAACTGAACCTGAAGTTCACCAATCTATGGACTAGCAGTTCTAGAAGTTGGAATAATGATATGAACCTGCAGATTCATATCCATAAAATTATATGGCCATGAAATTAAATATGATCATTTGACAGAACCTGAAGTTCTACTTCAAACCTGAAGATTTGACAGAACCAGAAGTTCTACTTCAAACCTGAAGATTTGACAGAACTAGAAGTTCTGATAATTTGATAGAACCTGAAGTTCTACTTCAAACCTGAAGATTTGACAGAACCAGAAGTTCTGATAATTTGATAGATTCTGAAGTTCTACTTCAAACCTGAAGATTTGACGGAACCAGAAGTTCTGATAATTTGATAGAACCTGAAGTTCTACTTCAAACCTGAAGATTTGACGGAACCAGAAGTTCTGATAATTTAATGGAACCTGAAGTTCTACTTCAAACCTGAAGATTTGACAGAACCTGAAGTTCTACTTCAAACCTGAAGATTTGACAGAACCAGAAGTTCTGATAATTTGATAGATTCTGAAGTTCTACTTCAAACCTGAAGATTTGACAAAACCTGAAGTTCTACTTCAAACCTGAAGATTTGACAGAACCAAAAGTTCTGATAATTTGATAGAACCTGAAGTTCTACTTCAAACCTGAAAATTTGACGGAACCTAAAGTTCTATTTCAAACCTGAAGATTTGATAGAACCAGAAGTTCTGATAATTTGATAGAACCTGAAGTTCTACTTCAAACTTGAAGATTTGACAGAACCAGAAGTTCTGATAATTTAACAGAACCTGAAGTTCTATTTCAAACCTGAAGATTTGACAGAACCTGCAGTTCTAATTTCATGTATTATGAACCTGAAGTTCTTAATCAAGCCTGAAGTCTTGACAAAACCAGTAGTTCTGATTCTTAAAGTTGAGAACTTGATGTTCTAACTTTTTATTGGCCAATTTATTTTGTCATATTTAAATTCCTTCCTAAATTAATTATGATGTTAGGGTTTCATTTTTTTTTTTTTTTTCTTTCTCTTTTACTTTATTGATTATCTGCATACGGTTAACTTAATATATATTTTCTATTAAAGTTCTTGCATGATGTCAAATTTGGCTACAATTGACTTTAAAGTACTTAACATAAATGGGGACAACTACTTATCATGGCAATTGGATGCTAAAATCCACCTGCAATCCAAAAGGCTAGGATTGACCATAAAGGAAGGTAACAAGATGTCCCCAGAGGAAAAGGCATTAGCCCTCATATTCATGCGCCATCACATACATGCCGACCTAAAAAATGAATACCTTATCGAGGAAGACCCAGCAGGCCCATGGAAATCCCTGAAGGATAGGTATGATCACCAGAAGATGGCCATACTACCAATTGCCCAGAATGAATGGTTAAACTTAATTCTTTTGGGAGCCCCCCTCTGGCATGGTCTAGAAGACCCATGATTCTTTGAACATCACAAATTTAAATTTCTTTTAGTTCATTTGATATACATGTTTCTTAGACTTTATTTATTATTATTATTATTATTTTGATCGAAAACTTCATTAATGTCTTAATTTATGGTGAATGGTTTAATTATTTCAGTTTTATCATGTGATTGTATAGTTATATTGATTCATTATTTAAGGTATGAATCATGAAACTGAGGACAATCTATGTTTAGTAGATAGTGTCATAACACACACCATTATAAAAAATCAGTAATTTTTCTCAGAATTGCTATTTCACGAAAGGTATCCACCATAGTTGGACCTATGCAAATATTTGAATACTCCGGAAGAGCCCATACGATGAGACAATATTCCCGCCGTTAGGGGGAGATAAGATAGTTCCTAAAGAACGTATTGTTCCCGTAGAACAACCCGTTCCTGAAGAACGACGAGAATTAACATGGAATACTTCCACTCTGTCTCATCTGGATCCACGAACTTCGCACTGTGAGAATGAAGTTCGGAGAATTGTACACTTGCAAGAAATTGCAAATAGATTACCTGATATATTTAACGATGCAGCAAAGGTGACAAAATCTCATGTGCCTGCTATGAATGCACCTGCCAGGATTAATGTCCCCGTAGGACGAAGTCAAAATACGGCAGCAAAAGAATCTGCGATACGCCAGAAGCGTGGCAGCCCTATAGGTTTAAAGGACTCGGCTCCATGGAAAAGGAGAAATGACCAATCATCATCGTGTCCTCCCGAAGAGACACGTAACCCTTCCGAAGAGGCTCCTCCCGAAGAGGCACGAAACGCTCCTGAAGAGGTTCCTCCCGAAGAGGCAAGTAACGCTCTTGAAGAGGTTCCTCCTGAAGAGGCACATAACGTTCCTAAAGAGGTTATAGTAAAATTCGTTCCCTCTAGAATAATAGAAGTCCCTGATGAGACTTTGGAAGCCCCTGAAGAGGCACCGGTACCGGATAATAAAGAGATCTCTATACTTTAAAGAAAGAATTTGAAATGAAAGACGTTGGAAAAACGAGATTCCGTCTCGGATTGCAAATCGAAAGAAATTCTAATGGGATGTTGGTCCATCAATCTAATTATACCGAAAAAGTTTTAAAAAGATTCAGTATGGACAAGGCACATCCATTAAGCACCCCTATGGTTGTCCGATCTCTTAATATAAAGAAAGATCCATACCGTCCCATCGAGGAAAATGAAAAGGAATTGGGTTTTAAAGTACCATACTTAAGTGCTATTGGAGCCTTGATGTACTTGGCACAATGCACCAGACCAGATATTGCATTTTCTATAAATCTGTTTGCCAGGTATAGCTCCGATCTAACTCAAAGGCACTTGATTGGTATTAAACACATCCTGCGATATCTGCGTAGAACAATTGATTTGGGAATATTTTATGCTTACGATCATAAAAATTTCAGTTTTGTAGGATATGCAGATTCAGGTTATCTCTCTGATCCTCATAAAGGTCGATCACAGACAGGTTATGGGTTTCTAAATTGTAATGTCGTCATTTCTTGGCGTTCTACTAAACAGACTTTGGTGGCTACTTCCTCCAACCATGCTGAGATTTTGGCTCTTTATAAAGCCAGTAAGGAATATGTATGGCTAAAATCTTTGATTCAGCATGTTCGTAGTTATTGTCAATTACCTTCTATTGCAGGTATCCTAAATATTATCTATGAAGATAATGAAGCGTGCATAAGACAGATTCGAGAAGGCTTCATTAAAGGAGACAAGACTAAGCATATAGCATCAAAGTTCTTCTTCACTCCTAAACTTCAGAAGAACAATGAAATTGAAGTCAAGCAAGTTCGTTCGAGTATCAATCTGGCTGACTTATTTACCAAATCTTTGCCAAAATCAATATTCCAGAAGTTTGTATATGAGATTGGCATGCGTAGAGTTCATAATTAAACTATGTAAATGGTTGCTATCATCAGGGGGAGTTGTTTATCAGGGAGCATCCTGAAGTATGCTACCCATGGACATTTATGCGCTGTACTCTTTTTTCTTTTTTAGGTTTTGTCCCACTGGGTTTTCCTAATTAAGGTTTTAACGAGGCAGCATTATGCACGTCCAACACCAGTTCAATGATCTTGAAGAATGTTGTACTCTTTTTCCCTTCGCTTTGGTTTTTCCCACTGGATTTTCCTTAGCAAGGTTTTTAATGAGGCAACTGTCATTGAATGGTGGTCATCCAAGGGGGAGTGTTATAAGATATGGATCTTGGGTGGATGCCCACTTAAGATGAGTTATGGTTAGATTTAGGGTTTCTATCTTATGAGACCACTTTGCCTATAAATATGCATCTCCCTATTGTATTTACACACAGATAATGAGATAATAGAAAACTCTCTCTTCTACCTCGAAACTTCTTTCTCTTAGTCTCTCTCTTTTTCTAACACAATTTTATTATAGAAAAGGGTGTTTTTTTTTCATAACATCACATTAGTGCAAAGAGTTCTTCCAAAGCTTTTGTTTCCATTATAAAAACTACTCACAACTGCATGAGAATATGAGATACATTTGGATATGAGGACTTGAAAAAAAGAAAAAGAAAAGCATATGGCCTAGAACCCAGATACAAACTGTTGGATAAAAAGAAACAGACTAAGAGCTTGTAGTATCAATCTTTAACTTTTGACAAAACCCAAATTCAGATACAGACTACTGCATTTCCTTAGATCTCCACAACTTGTTCAAAGATGCGCATAGCCGACGTGGGCAATCCCAGTAGCACATTTATACTCTTCTTTTCCTTCCCATGTGATAGAAACAAGATCACTTCCTTCTCAGGTAGAGCTACAGGCCCTGTTTGCATGGGTTCTCCCCATCCAAAATCAGTGATATGGAAAGATAGCCTAGACCATGTAGTTATCAGAAGCGTTGCTGTCAGTGAAGGCCTCTCTCTAGTTACTTCAAAGTAGTCGATCGCAGATCGCATATAATCATCTGTAACCATTCTAATTGCCTTCTGAACCAACCCAACAGCATATGACAAAGGATTCTTCAGCAGTTCGCCTGCGGTGCAAATTGAATTGGTCAACACAATTCCATTGCCAAAGTAGCCGTTTGGGAGTGGTGGGTTAAATTTAGACCGGCCATCGACGGCGAAGAGGAGCTTGCTCTGCTGATTAGGCTTCAATCCAAGTGCCTGTGTTCTGGCTCTCCACATGAATGCAGTGAGCACTTCAAAACTTGTGCACTGGTCTAGTAACTTGTCTTCCATGGCCTTTCTCTTGAGCAGTTCCTGCTTTTCGGGGTCGAAACAGAAGGAACCATAGATGATTTCTTCCTGGTAGAGATCGGCAGAGTCTGATATTTCTTCGATCTCTGCGAATTCGTGGTGGGGGAATTGTATTTTGGGTGGGTCTCTTGATTTGAGAATGGTTCTGTCTAGGAATGGTGGAACAGATAGTGTCAGGCCTCTGGCAGTTTCAGCCCATGAATTTACAAACTCCATTGCAGCTATCCCATCAAACATGCAGTGGTTTACTGCTAGTCCAAGAACAAATCCTCCACATTTGAATCTAGTCACCTGAACAAAAGATATCAAGGAAAAAAAAAAAAAAATCTCAGTTCAGATGTTAGCAATGCATAATAATTCAACTGATTGGATGATCTTAACGGACTTTCTTATAACTGAATGTGGATCATTGGACCCAATAATTTACAGTCCATTTGTAATCACATTTGGGCCACATCTCTAAAGGGTTTAGCATTATAACATGCATGGCCCACTTAAGTGGGAGGCCCATAAACTATCATATGGGCTAACTCTGTAGATATCTCCTGCATCTAATGCTTTTGTACGTATTTATTGACTGATGTTCTGCACAAAAGAAATATCATCGGTTGGATTATCTCAAAGATCTGCTTTCTGCATTTTTCGCAGTTCAATAAGAAGGATCACTCACAGAGGTGTTCATGGCCTTTCAGGACGGGCTGACACATATCCAGGCCTGGCCCGGCTTTAGAAACACAGGCCCATATCGAGCCAACGCCCGACATGATCCATGAGTGCTCGGCCTGAGCCTGCCCGCCCCAAACTAGTCAGGCTGAGCTTGCCCATTTAGTCAATTGGGCAGGGCCAGGCTGGCCTTTCTATCACCTTTTCTGGCATCCTACACTTGTTTGGGCAAATTAAATCACTAAACTATTACTTATTTGGGCCGCACCGGGTTTTGGGTTGTCAGTGACTAAAAGCTAGTTGAGTTTGAGCCCAGAAAAACTTAGCCCAGATAGAGTAATTAGGCTTGAACATTAACAAGCCACTGAACCAGCCGAGCTCTACTTAAATAAAGGGCTAGGATGATCTGAGGGGCTGATTTTTCTCAGGTGGGCTCCATCATTTGGACAGCATACAACTGTGTATGGGTCTTTCAAGTGAGACCCAATGAGCCGAGTCAAGTAAGCAAGTGCTTGTCGAACCCACTTGCAATAAAAAAAGAAAAAAAAAAGACCCATATCCTACACACTTGATCCATGTTGGATCCGGGTCCAACTACATCCTGGATCTGCTCCGAACCCAACCCGTCTACGGCGCAGAGAAGCAAAAATTCTCTTATCCTGTCAAAACTCTCCAATCCAAGAAGAAGAAGAAGAAGATGATCAAATCCACAGACCTGGGCAACCAAAGGAGGTATATCCAGTATGTTCTTTGCACCAGGAATGTCATAAAGAAGCTTCCCAAGTGTTGCTGGGTCGGGTTTTGTTATGTTGCCCACAGCATCCATCGTGCAATTTGCATGGGCCTCGACGAAAACAGCTCCTTCACTGGTGCAATTCACTATCAGCTTCCTCTCACTGCTGATTGTGAGCCTCCCGGCAAGCGGATAGTAGTGAACAAGAACCTTTGCCAATGCATCCTTCATAACTCCGGCGGCGGCTTCACTGCCCTTGTCGCTGGCCTTGTAGCAGTAAACAGTTTTTACAATGATGGCTATGTTCTGGTCAAGGTTGGAGAGGAAGTAGAGACCCTTCTCTGTTTCCTTTGCAGGAGGAACAAGAGCTGGCTCTCCTTTATTGACAGTGAGCTCAAACACATTGTCAGTTGAGTAATCCATTAGAACGGTCCCTCTAAGCTAAAGCACCTGAAAGCACAAGAAAGAACAGGCTTGCTAGTTTCTACTACTTATAATATAAGGAATTTGGACTTATTTGTGTGGGCCCATTCGACCTTTTTTTGGGCCCACACAGATATGTTTTGCTCACTATAGCTTCACAAAAAGCACAATAATAAGAAAAGAACACTTACCTTTCACAAAAAAAAAAAAAAAAAAAAAGACCAATATATATAGATGGACCCATAAATTCTTTGTTAGGGGGTCACTATGCAGGAAAAATATTTTGTGTGGGCCACATATAAAAAATGAATGTGGTTTTCAAAATATATATAAGGGCTTTTTTTTTTAATGTTTTGGAGGGGCCATACGTAAAATATTATAAAAATCTTGAAAAGGATAAAGGGCTTTTTCAAATTTGTGTGTGGCCCTGCCAGGACCCCTCTAAAAGGAAATTATCGAATTTATGTTTGCTTGTATAGAAAAAGGAAATTATCGGTGGGGGTGGTTCCGCCATGAATGTGTTGCTTGTATAGAAAAAGGAAATTGTCGAATTTATGTTTTTTTTTTTTAATATTTTGGGGAAAATGTTGGAAAGTTTTACTATTTTACGAGTTGCAATAAAAATTTCCATTTTTATGTGATTGATTGCAATTTTACTATTGTATTCAGGCATTTTCAAGGCTTTAGTTTTCACACTTTTCTCACTATATTTTTTAATTTGACTGATTATAAATATCCTGGAATTATCACAAAATCAACATTATCTAGTAACATTATGATATTTTCAAAATATTGTTGTTTTGTGGCATCAACAATGCCCTTTTTCACACATTCCCATTTGTCAATTTGAATTTTCTAAGTAACTGATAAAATCAGTATAGAAGACGTTTTTTTTTTTTTTTTTTTTCAGAGTATCATGATAATATTGAAACATTTCCAAAATAACACCAAAATTGAAAATATCACATACAAAAGGTGATGGAATAGGAATAAATATGGAAGAAAAGGAGAAAAATGACCAATGAAAATGGCTTTAAAGTATTCTACACATTATTTTTAATTACTTAAAAACAAATCTATTTCCACTATATTTTTCAGATAATACTTTCAAGATAATTAATTTATTTCATCAATAACGATAAGCCATTGGTAGGGGGACCATGTATTTTTAAAACTCTACCTCTACTAACATCTTTAGAAAACTTCAAATTTGAAAATATTCCAACATTTTTTTTTCGAGAGGATAATTTTACAAGAATGGTATCTGTGATAATGATGCAACCTTAAACTCCAAAGGAACAATATAAGTTCTAACATCACCTATATCATATAATCATATTTATGTTTAAAATGCGCTAAATCACTAGGAGCGAAAATTTTATGTGTTTATTTTTTTTTTCAAAGCTATAAATACTACTTTTCAATAAAATGAAGCGAACAATACTTTTCTACGCCGAGATGTACGCTAATACCAAATATTTATAGTAGCAGGTATGAAGAAGACACACTGTGCATTGACTGAATCATAAGGTAGCAGGTATGGAGAAGAAAAAAACACAAGAAATGAAAGTTTGGCAGGTGCCCGGGAGGTCTAATAAGCAGTCATTGTACAATGAATAGAAGGATTACAAATTAGGTGTTTGGTGCAACCGATTTTATCGCCCCGGAGTAAGGAAAGAGTACTTTTTTTTTTTTTGTCTTTCTATAGAGAAAAAAGCGGAGGTCGACCTTTCATCAAAATTATTCTATTTCTATGAAAAAAAACCCGGATAAACATATGACGATTTGACTTATATAATTGATCCATATTTATGGGGAAAAGGTAAGAGATGATGACAAGCATGGTGATAATTGTGAATTTCAACTGCAAATTAACTAACTACAGTAACAAAATAATCAAGTTTAGTTGCCAATTATACGGTAAGAGTGAGATTGGAGGGTTTTAGTGTAGATTAGGGTTAAGTCAAATATACTATGTATATATATATATATATGATGAATAAATATATACATGATGTGTAGTTTTTTTTTGGGTACCCCAGCCAAGAGGGGTTGTGTCCCCTTAGTCTAGCATATACGAGGATAAGAACTTGCAAACACAGGTAGTGAACTAGCACACGCAAGGAGAGTTATCGAACTCACATGCAAGGAGTGTGGGGAGGTCCATGATTAGGGCACTGACATGTCTTACCGTTTGGATAATTAAGCACATGTAACTTTAAACTTTAAGAATCTTAAATAAATGACTACAATTATCATATCCTGCTAATATTTGTTCGATGATTAGGCTACATATTGAATAGTTTACGATTGTAACATAGTATTATAATACGTTAAAAGTTATAATAAGATTTATTAAAAACAAAAAAACTTATTAAGATGTTGAAAGGACTAGATTTTAACCAATTTTCTTATTTAGCCCAAAGGGTTGGGAACCCTCCGTTAGCCAAAGAAAAAAAAAAGTTAAGTTTAATATTAGAATTTTTTACTTAAAAATGTTATAATAGATATCCAAATCATATACTTTTTCCTATTTGAAGGAGGTTTATGACTCAACTACACTTTGGAGGTTTATAACTCAAAACTACTTTGTCTTCTTGTACAGCACAAGATTTTTGTGTCAAAAATCCATTCGGAAATATTAAAGTAGTTATAAGTAGTTCAGGGGTGGCCAAAACCTAAACCTAACCACATCATAGTATTATAAATTAATCATGTCTGCATTGATTTACTATCAAACTGGCTCCTATAAGAGCTAGACAAGAAAGGTCACCTGTTTGACACTCATCCCTTCCTTAATTAGTATTGTCTTAAAGGCTCGTTTTCATGACAGCTATTTCATGTAAATAAAAACAAAAATCAAAATGTTTTCTAAAAAAATCATCATTGAATGCAAATACCTACTCTTTACACCAAAACCATTATGAGACATGGGTTTGCTCCCCACGTTGTGTGCTCAAATCCTATCCTAACCTTATCCGAGAACGCCTTTATGCACGAGAAAAATCCTCGTTATAAAAATAAATATATAAATAGAAAGGTAGAGTAAAAGATTCTCTTATTCTCCTCTAGCCAGCCAACTTTTTTTTTTTCTTCTTTGCTAGATTGGACTCTTGATAAAGGACATAAAACTTATTGATCAACCTTCCATTACCACCTACTACTGTCAGGAGTTCTTGAAGAGCCAGCCAGTAAATTTGCCTATCCATTATAGATGTCAATTGGTTGAGGGGAGCTTTTGACCTCCAGCGTCCGATCCCCTATTTAGTTCAAACAAGGGTGGGGGGTTGCCACATGGGGAAATGAAAAATTTTTTTTTTTTTTCATGAAGGAGAAGGGATAGACATTTTGCCTCATGTGGCAGGATTTCCCTGTTTATCCGGATCCCAGGCTGGCTAGCTACCACTCTTCTATCAAAGAGAAAGTCTATTTATCCCGGGTTCTGGACCGAACCCGGGACAAACACCCCCCCGGGGGCGTTGGATCCCAGGAGCCCTGGGATCCACCGCCCCCGGGGGTTGTTTTGTTTCGGTCCAGAACCCGGGACACCCTGGGATCCAACGCCCCCAGGGGGTGTTTGTCCCGGGTTCGGTCCAGAACCCGGGACAGGTAGCAGGGCTGTCTATCAAAAGATAAACTTGGCCCTCACTGCATTTAATTTGTGGAAATGATCCTATTTGGGTCAAAGAGGGGAAACCTTGGTTTTAGGACCAATTGTGGGTGCCACATGGGGGACAGGGTGACAGGAAATATATTTTGTTTTTAATTGAAGGAGAAGAGATGTTATCTGACTTGACATCTCTCCTGAATGTAGTACCCACTTATTGATCAAAACAGATTTACCCTTTTCGGTCAAAGCTGTGGATGCGGATCCTTAATTTGTTGACGTTAGTTGGTGGTAGGATGCAGGTGCCTAACCAAGCGAGCAACTTTTTGCAGCCGGTCTATACTGCATTCAATGCCATCTCTCGGACTGCATCCTTCGCAAGACTTTGCAACGCAAACTTTCCCTACCCTATCCAGTACACATTTGATGCCTTTGCCTTGCCTTCTTGCGCTCACTCTTTTCACTTCAGTGCAAATTTGTAATGAAAGCACGAAGACTTTCACAATTTCCACAAAAAATGGATTGCCTCTATGTTTATCGAAAGTAATATTTTTCTGCGTAATCATAAAATTTTGTGAATCTTCAATTCATGCAAAGCTGAATTTCCGAGGGTAAAAATTGCTTAGGAGTGTAGTTTCAATCTCAAGGGAGGATGGCTGATTTTATTTTCTCCAAAGTACGAGTTCATCAGTTCATGAGTTTACATCTCCATAAGGAGAGAGCGAGAGAAGATTTTTTTTAAGCTATGGTTTCCAACCTAGCTAGTAACTGCCTTAAGAATAGTCACTTACGTGGGCCGCTAGGATCTAAGTAGGGTTGCAAACGGGACGATTTTAGATCGGAATCATAGTGGACCCGGACTCGGACCTGTTTGTAAATAACGGTTCAGGTTTTGGATTTTATTTTGATTCGGAACCTGTTTTGTTAGTTTCAGACCCGGTTCCGATAAGAAAATCCGGATCCGAGTCCACCTAGAGGACTGGAATTTAGTTCTAAAATTAATTTTAATTTCTTTTCATTCTTTATTTTTTTTTAAAGTTATAAGTATATCATTCAACTTATAACAGTGCATGAAGTTTACCACCTCTAGTATTTTACATAAAAATGTAAAAAAAAAAGAGAGTTGATTTTGAGGTACAAGTTGCAATATCAAAGGCTCATATGCCGGGTCTCGAGTCTACGAGTCAAAATTTATATGGACCCGGAACCAGACCCGTTTATCAATCGGAACCTAAATTGAGTTCCGAACCCGAACCCGTTTATGAATCAGAACCTAAAATAAGTTCTGGACCCGATTTTTTGCTGGTCGGAATTTCCTGGTAATTGGAAAATCAGATACCCGTTTGCAACCCTAGATGTAAGACATCACATGGATAAAGGGTACGTGGATTTAGTTGGGTAAAGGATGGGTCAAGTACTTTCGACTCCATCGGATAATCTTAAGTTTGTAATTTAAGTGCTGTCATGGGCCTTAACATAAATTAGGCTACAAGTTGATCTTAATTCCTACCAGTAGTTGTTTATGCTGCTACCTACACACTGAATATAACTTTGCACATGCGCACTTTTTTTTAATTCCTAAACTACCATTTCCTCTCCCTGCCGGCAGGCCGCCCGCTTTGCCCAACCTCACAGCTCGCCGCATGCGACCGACCCTTCTCCTTGCTCGTTGCCAGCCTCCTACGACTGACCTCTCTCCATGCTTGTCGCCGGCCACCACCGACACCACCCTCTCCCTCTCTCCTTCTTCCTCTCCCGCTCCCTCTTCCTCTCCTCCTCTCCTTCTTCCTCTATTTCCCTCCCCTTACTCGTCGCTGGCCGATACCCGCCTACCCTCTCCCTATCTCCTTCTCAGTTCTCCCTCTCCCTCTTCCTCTCTATTATCCTCTCCCTGCTCGTCCCCGGTGCTGCCCGTACCACCATCTCTCTCTCTCTCTCTCTCTCTCTCTCTCTCTCTCTCTCTCTCTCTCTCTCTCCCCGTCTCCTTCTCCCCCTCCTTCTCCTTGTCTCGCCACCTGCTCGTGGAGGTGGGCGGTGAGACAGGGAGAAGGGGGGGGGGGGGGGGAGAGGGAAAGAAGGAGAGGGAGATGGTGGCTCGGGAGGCGTCAGGGACAAGTAGGGAGGGGAAAAGAGAGGGAGAGGGTGGGTGGGTGGCAACGAGCAGGGAGAGGGATCGGTACTAGGTGGTGGGCGGCAAGGTCGGGTGGAGGGGGTAGCTGGCCGACAGGGAGAGGGAAGGAGAGGGAGGGGTAGTTTAGAAAGTTCATAAAAAAAGTGCGTGTGTGCAAAGCGATTTCGAGTGTGTAGATAGTAACACTCTATATCAAACATCAACCTCGCTTTCAAAGAGTTGGAATTGTTAGGATGTCCAATCAAAATTTATGTGCCTAAGTCATGTAGGCCATTGGAGGACCAACAAGGGAAAGGAGACCTTGGATGTGCATAGGATCATATAGATAGGAGATGGGTGAAGTTAAACTTATATCTATTTTAACTTCAAGGGGTTGGTTGAGTGGTCAGGACCATGGTTCTTCTCTCTTCCGGAGCTAGAGGTCTTGGTATCGACCCCCGGTTCCTCCTTATTCAGGTTTCGAAGGTTGACTCCACTAGTGCTACCACCTTGGGGCCATATGGGTGTTTACCCAGCTTTCCTTTGGGCACAGAGGGATTAGTCCGGCCCAAAAAGTTGGAAACCCTCCGATAGAAAGAAAAAAAAAAAGAAACACAGTGAAGCTAAACATCCATCCACTTGATATCCACCATTCAATGTCTATTATAAAAAAACAACAATTAATCTAATCGTTAAAATGCCAGCCTTTACGCTTTTCCAGGAAACTAAATATGGGGAGTTTGGGGAGTGCAATTTCATCCCCATCAGACCAACATACAAAGTTAATTTTTATGGCCAATCTATTTTCTAAGCCATGAGGTGTTTACCTCTATTTCTTTCTTAAATTTCAGTATAAATACTTTTCAATACTCTTCTTTGAGTGGAGCCTAATCCTCAATACTTACCCTAAGAGGGGAACCGGTTGGGGCAGAACTCGCAACGGTTGGCTCTCATACTATCTTAAATTTCTTCAGCTAACCATTCATACTAAAACATCAAGGCGTTGGTATAGACAGTATAAATACTTTTCAATACTCACCCTCTAGTGGAGCTCACTCTTCAACATTCTCAACTGTGGACCTCAAGTAGAATTATCCGAAAAGCCTTTTTGTGTCCTATATTCTATGGACATCTTTTTTTCACTAGTATTACTTCATATCATATCATTAAGTATAAACGCCCTTTTTTTACTAGTACTGTCTTAAGTATTTTGAAGAAAATGAATGAAACTGATACAAACTGGTCCCATATGAAATCTGTTTTTTTTTTTTTTTTTTTTTTTTTTTTTTTTTAATAAGTTAGAAAATTGAACTTTCAATGGGTCTTAGGTCAAACCATGCATTACCACAAAAAAAGTTGATGATGGTCATGCTGGGAGACAGATTAAATAAATAAAAATGACGTATTAGATATGATGATGATAGTAAATATTTTTATATCTTATACGCTACTGATACCATAAGTTATACTAGGAAAACCCAGTCATAGCTCTAACTTGCCACTGTTTTTGAAAATTACAAGTTCATAATTGCTAGTCACACAATTTTCCTGAATTATTCATGAACAAGGGGGATTTCTGATTTCTCCCATTAGCAGACCATGTATTCTGAAAGGTCTGGTCATAGTTAAGGTACCTTGCCTCTGAGCCATCAATGGTTTGGAATGTGTATATTGGGATGGGACCCTAGGCGTGCCCTCTCTTTCTGCGGTGTAGGCTTCTTTTCCACGTGTGCGGGCTATTTTTCCACGTCTCAGTCCCCTCGGCTAGAGTACCAAAAAAAAAAAAAAAAGTAACATGCATTCATCAGGTATCCTACAAGTTATGACACTGAGACACGATCGGTTTCTTAAAAAACCCAACCTATATATACATATATATCCACCAATACAATACATAAATAAAGGCTAATGTAGCTCAATCACGTGTGTAGAGAAAAAAATACTATGCATGAAGTCTTACTTTCCATATCATGTGTGTGAGAAGATTATCTAGCGTGTTTCAACTGCAAGTGAAATATACTTGAGGGGAATGAGATGCAAGTGTTATCTAGGTACATTGTCCACTACTAATTCGGCTAACCTAAGAAATCTTCTTTGTCACATCTCAGATCCTTGATGAAATGCATCTCGAAAAGAAAAACATCCATTTAAGCATATGTACCTTTCACAGTGACCAAGGAATCAAATGTCAGGATTGTTGAGCTGATCATGAATTATAGAGATGCCAGTCGAACATAGCAAAGGCTCTCTTTATATAGACAGACTCGCAGACATATGAGTACATAGATGAAGTGGTTGGCAGTTGGCTTAAATTAGTGAAAAGGATGTGATATTGTGATTGGTCTTCTTGGTCAATCAATCAAGCAGCTGATTTTTCATATTATCTTTTAATTTTGGGAACGATGCAAGACCTCTAATTAGTATGAAATGATTTTTTTCACTGCCAGGGCACAACAATTGATAGATAGAAAGCAAAACTAGTAATGTTAGGTCCTTTGAGTTCATCATGTAAAGGCTTCTATTAGTAATGTTATTGTTAGGTCCTTTTGAGTCCATCATAAATATGAAAGTTATGATAGAAATAATTAATTAATAAAATTTACGACAAAAGTTAAAGATTAAATTTTTTTAAAATATATTACTTAAATGCATTAGCCAGGACATCATGTAAATGAAATGTTTTCAAATTTAATTACAGCAACCCTAAGTTAGGGAATCCTGATAAAGAAATTAATGAAAAAAAAAAAAAAAAAAAAAAAAAAAAAAAAAAAAACTCTACCCTTGATTTTCATCATCATTTCTTTAAGGAAATGGAAGGTAAGGATACAAACATTTTCATCTTATATAGAAGAAGACAAGCATGTTTACAAATGCATAATCGCATGTAGTTATATGAGTGAACAATTATATTCTTGCATGAAAAATATAAAAATAGGAGGTGGTGTGAGATAAAAATTTTTTTTAAATAAAATACTGTAACCGCCGATCAAAATTGAATCCAAAACCTTTTAGCTTTATATATAATAATGGGTGACTCACATGTGTGCATTTGTGATGAGGTACCCTAGCATTTACATGCGGCAGGTCCCCAATCACATCATTACGAACCACCTGTATAAAATTTCATCTTTATTTTTTTCATTCAAGAAAGCAATTGAAAGTTTGCAAGTAACAAACATCACATTTTATATAGGCTCCCAAGACTCCCAAGGTAAATGTTTCCGCAGGTCACATCTTCCGTATTTAGATTTTTTATGGGCTACCATTTCTTAACTTCATATTTCATTGATCAGCATCAGCATCATCTTCATGCCATGCAACTAGTACACGGAGCTGTTTAATTGATTTCTCATGACTTTTCACATGTTTCTCTTTGATCTCAGTCTCTTTTCTTGACCTGCTCTCCTATCATCGTCACCTTTCATTCAGCAAAACTATTCTTTTACTCATGAAATAATGGTTTTGAGAGTTTTGCCTATCTAGTTGTAACTTGTATTTGGATTTATATTTATATATTTACAAGTACCTTCTGGGCCTGTTTGTTTAGAATTCAAAATTCTGAAAATTACTTGTTTGTGAGAATTTAGAATTCTCCAAATTAATATTTTCCCTCAAATGGACTTTCAAATTTTTGCAACTTTTCAACAATTTTTTAGGCCAAAAGTGAAATTTATGGAGTCAGCTTTATGAGTTCTCAATATCATTCAAAGTAGGAATTCAAAATTTCCAAGGGACAACAATGCATTAGGAGAGAAACTACATGGAAAATTCAATATAGCCATCATTTTCATGTTGACCTTCATCCATTGATCTAGATTCAGTTTAATGTGTACTACTGAAGACAAAAGTATGGTTACGACATCTTATTCAATGTTAATGCATAGTTGCATGCTGGGTCTAAGAAATAAAATGAAACCATCAAGATAAGAGAAATAGATGGGCAATGAAACCATCATCAAGATAAGAGAAAAAGAAAGTTAGCTTGGATATGAGGCAATGTGGACCTGATTAATAAATGGTATGGAGTTTGCCTGTGCGGCGAAAGAAGTTCCACGGAGTGTATGTCTCCAAAACAGTTCCTCACCCATCTTCCCCACATGTGGAAACTTTATCCTTGCAGTTTCAGTGGAAGACTATTCCAGCAGAGTAGTGAGTAGTGACAATGTCAAGGAACTCAGGTTTGAAAACCCCACACATCAATCACACAAGAGCCTACCTTTTTCTTAGGGCCAAAAAAAAAAAAAAAAACCCTGTAAGAAGCAACTTATATTAATACAAGGAATTACAAAACAGCAACATGAAAGTTTAAAAAAAAAAAAAAAAACCATAAAAAGAGTGAAACTATAAGAGCACATTAAATAATATCAACACAAAATGTTACATTACCATCAATTTCCTGATTAGCCGAAGCATTTGTCATTACATTTATTGAACTCCAAACATGCTTAAAGTCAGCTTGAGGCAAAGACAAGAAGTGCATGTATGCTTAATTTCAGTGAAAGAGAAGTTAAATTCACATAGCTTGCCATCCATAGAGGTAATCCATGAAATAACATTAGTAGAATTGATTTCCAGAGTCACGGTCGTTCACTCACCCTGAATGACCATAAAAAGATAGTAAGAGCTTCAAGAATGACCAGCATTTCCGCCTCATTAACTCATTTGAAACTCACATGTTTATAAAACATTAACAGCATAATATCCCTTTCTTGTTGCAAAGAACTTCGCCAATGTCTGCAAACACAATTTACCTTTTGCCGCTCCATCTATATTAAATTTCAAAACCTTATTAGAAGGGGATCAAAGCACTACAATCATCTCCTGAATGATACCACACACCACCCAACCTTTCCAATTTAAGGAATGTTAATAATGCTTAAATTCTCAAACCCTCCATACGCTCGAGCGGGTGAGCATGCACTCGAGCACTGGGTGCTTTTTGGACTATTTGCGCTCGAGCTCATAGGGGTTTGCTCTAGTGGCTGGCCCCGTCCCTCCAGATTTTTGTCTTTTTTCATGTATGTCTTTGCTTTAGATCTTCCCGGCGACACAACTACAGTCCATATCTAAAAAATAAAAAATACAACTCTATGGACTCAGTATCCAACGACTCCAACCCATGAATTAGCTAACACTCAAAAACCTAATAAAGTGTAAAACAGATCAAGTTTGAGCCAGTTCTACTTGAGCCGAGTTGAACAGAGTTATACTTGACTCATTTCTTAAACATGCCTACAGATAGGGTTCTAATTTTTAAAAAGAACTGAGCTCAAGTCGAATTGAGCATATTTGACAAAACACATTAGCTAAATGTCTGACTTAATTAACAAAAGTTGATGGATCAATCCCTACTCTAGCCAACCACTGTTAATCAGCAAATCTCAACTCAAGTATTTGAGGAAATAGAGCTGATTCATATAGATTTGTTTAAAATAGGACTAGTTCAATTAACCATTTACAAGTATACTATTTCGTATTCTCAATTCATATGACAAAGATAACCTGTCATACCATAAAAATTATATGGGGAAAAAATGTCCTATAGTAAAAGACTTACAAGCAAATTTCTTATAAAGCAAAAGTTGTAGATGCAAACCTGTCATATTATAAAATTTGTAGACAGGCTTGTAAAAAAAAATAAAAAATCCAATTGCTTTAGAGATGAGTATCATATTTGAAAAAGTTATCTTTTAGTTGCTTTAAAAAATAATAAAAAAAAAAGGAGACAAAAGGGCTTATAGCTAATTAAATCAGGAATTTATATCCACTTATCAAACAGTTTAAAGCACTAAAATACCTAATTGAATAAGTTTTAATTCAAATACATAAAAAAGTAGACTTCTCAGTTGCCAAACCACAACTAATTCTTATATTACTTGGTTTTAGCCAATCACATTAATCATTCATAAAGAAACGATAGGTACCATACTTTGGCCGACTCACATCACATGTGACAAATGAGAAAAGATTCCATGATGTCTGTTGATGGAAAAATGCAACTACTAACAACCCTATTTATTTTTCTCCAGACATGCAGCATCAACGTGACCTTCTATTATTTCATCCGGACGATCTCTTTTATTAAGGAACAAAATCTTGATGTATATATGACCCAACCTATGTCTTCACAATGCTAGCTGGATGTGGTACATCAAGAATTATCCTTATCGTTATCCTTCTTGCATGTCATCCATCCAAGGGGGTTCACTGCAGAGACTTTATCTTTCATTCTAGGGGTTTTGGCATATTAGTACCCCTTAATTTAAGATGTTTTAATTTTACGACGAAACTTTAGGTAATGTCACTAGAGTCATTTGACTTTGGTCAACTTTTTCTTTTCTTTTTTTAATTTTTTTCCTCCGGATGCCATGATGTTATGGTTTTTATGTAATATCTTAGAGAGATTTTTTCCCAAGTGATAAAACCAGAGAAATGGTGATCAAATGTGTATTTACTTTTCACAAGATGTCAGATTATGTATTTTTTTTAATAAAAAAATAAATTTATTCATCAATTGCAAAAAATATATGATACAGAAATTGAAAAATTCCATGATATCATGGGGATATGGTGAAAAAAAGTTAAAACAATAGTATTGACCATAGTGAAACAACTCTGGTGAAATTATATAAATTTCAATGACGAAATTGAGAAAACAAAATCTGAGGTGAACGAATATGTCCAAACCCCTTAATTCTATCTATCCCCTGAAGGAGAAGTTCACGCCTTGATTGAATATTAATTGAGAGGACCTGTCTATTATTTTAAGGCAGGATGGAGGTTGATGGGTAAGGAGAAGAGGAGATAGATGAAGATTGTAAAATTAGATCGGACGGAGTGGAACTTGTTTGAGGACTTAACTCAGGAGATTGTCATGATCCCAGCCCGATATTGAATTACTCAGGCCTAATTCTGGGTCGCGAGATCATCATACGTACTCCCGTAAACTTCGAATTAACCGAAGTTAAAACGAAATCCACAAGGGATCAATCATGCATACCTGTCAAATGTACATTTTTGCGGAATACATATATACATTGACAATGGCAAAATACATATAAGTACTTTACATTGGAAGTAAAGTTCAATATACAAATTTTATTTCCTAACAAGTCAACCACTGCATATTCAAATACAATGCGGGTGACATCTACATACTATTCAAAATGAATATACAAAAGTGTCTACCAAAACATTTTCATGATTAATAGCAAGTTCGTTCTAAAATTTTCAAAATAGTTTTCAAAATGTTCCAGCTCACTCGCCCTCCGATCTATGTCCATTCAATTAGACTTCTTGTAGGAATCGGATTGGCCTTCTCCGCTGGCGAAACGACCTCTGCGTGACCGGGACGGGCAATTGGGCCTGTAATGTCATCAATAACACTGTGAACACGACGGTTCAATAATGTATAAACAAATCTTTAATAGTACATGTTATCATTCATAATAACCCTATTCAATTTAACCATTAAACAATTCTATACAATTCCATAACCTGTACATTAGAATTCAGTGGGGTCAAGTAATATCAATTACTAGATGACAACTACAATAGTATTTATTTCATTGATTTACAGTGAGTACTCAATATTAGGTGGCTTACCATTCAGTGACTTTTCAGTCTAATATATGTGGGATCTACCAGCGTTTTGATCAGAGATCACTGACATTACCACGGAGCTTTGAAACACTCCATACATCTACTGCAGTAGGATTATTCATTTCATTGTTACCTTTAGTAACTATTCATTCATTACATTATTCAGTTCAGCTCAGTGACGAGCTTAAGAAATTACTATGCAGTGCCAGACTCGGGAATTACATCAAATCTATTAATTTTATTCAAGTTCGTAATCAAATTTCTAAACCAAACAAATAGGTGAAATGCTCGTTATTGAATGTACGTGTTATTCTCAATGAACATCACTTTAATAGTAGTTTGTACATTCGCTAACCTTAGCTAACACATATGAAGGTTTAAATAACACAATTTTCGATGAATATCATATTGTTTAGCCTCAAGACAAAGTTATAGACTAAATTACACACAAGGAAATAGTTTTTGATTCAAATAGAATCACCTCATTATGGACTCATTTTGAGTCATCCAATCAATCGAAATTATAGACCGTTAGATTCTACGTTCAAAGAGCTTTCCAACGGTATATAGAACTCCAAAATCCGATGTACGGACAAAAAGTTATGTCCGTTTAAAAATCTGCCAAGTTCAATGGTCTGCCAAGAGTTCGAACGTTCAGGCTAAGAGTTCGAACGTTCGAGTGTAAAATGCTCCGAGCCAAAAACCAGCAACATCAAGAGTTCGAACATTCAGGCCAAGAGTTCGAACGTTCAGTGTAGAATTTTCAGAATAGAACCTGAAAAATCCTGTTTCTACACTGATTAAGTTCCCACCTTTTCTACTTACTTCTAAGTCTTTCAAAAGGTCATTTAAACATAATTTGAGTATCTAATATTCCATAAATAATTTAATCATCATACTATAACCATTTCATATAACATAAAATTTTAAAACAAATGGAAATTGTTCGCAAAACCAAATTTATGAACAATTACAAACCTATACTATAAGAACTGATTATACTTGTCTTGTTGGAGATAATTACCAAGAACCCCTCTTTATTTAGCTTGTCTTGAAATTAAAATCTCCAATACAAAACTCTTTTTCTTTCTCAACCTAAATCAATATCAATTCAAAATAGACTCTTTATGAGTTGTTTGTGTTGCAAACCAATCCAACTCACTTAATTAACTTGAAAACTCTACAAGGAGTTCAAGTTACTTATTTGAAGCTTTATGAAAAGAAGTTTTGAGCCTTCTCTCAAGCTCTAACTTCAAAGAAATCAAAGGAGAAGATGGAGAAGATGAAGTAGATCCACTTCTCTTTCAAAAGCATTTGCAAAGCTTCTTGTCTTCACACTCTAAATGGAGGAAATGAAGGAAGAAGAAGAGAAAAGGAGAAGAAGAAGTGCCTAGGGTTTGTTTGAGATGGAATGAGTGGATGAGCTCATTGAAGCTCATCTTAAGCTTATATAAGCATACGTTTGCAATTAAGCCCTCCACCTCCTTACTCATTTCAATTTGAGTAAAAAGAAGAGTCATTTGATCCAATTCTCGCCGAATGAGTCAAAGTCTTTTATGGAAGTTATCGTACTCTTTGAGATACACGTGTTGGTATCAAGAGTTAGTGTATCCGACAAAATACGCAAAAATTCATATTTACGAAAAAGTCATTGTTCTCTTAGTTTGAGTCTAAAACTCATTCAATTAATTCAATTTCCTTAATTATTGTTTCATTAAGCCCAACTCATTAGTTTTAGGCTAATTCAATCCCATTTGACAATAAACCATCATTAGCTTAATTAAGTATAGTTAATTAGTATTAATTCTAATCAATTAAAGTTAATCTTGATTAACTGGGGACGGAGACTAACGGAGACTTAGCACATGATATATCGGAATGGGGAAACATAATTAATATATCCGATCCCATCATAACTAACGACGATGATGATGAGGATGAGGACCACGCCACCTATCGTTTTATCATAAAAGCCGGCGAGAATTAGGCTCTTGACAGTTCACCTGTGCAGTTTGAGTCCTTGTCTGGAAGGACCACACTCCATGCCACACGTCTCCTTGAGAATACTTCTTCTTCCAAATTAATTAAACATTATCAAATGTGGGGGGTTTAGTAGAGTATTTCTCAGGAAAATATCAGAAAGAATGGAAGTTATCTTTCTAAGTTCTTAACAACAAAATATGACAGTATGCATCACTTAAAATCTCAAAACAACTGCAGGGCACAAGAATATACAAATATATTACTTAGTCCCATATATTTTTAAGCACTGTATATGGATTTGTATAATTAATTATATTATAGTATAAACTATATTCTACTAATTATACAATTGAGTTTTCCATTCTATCAAATCTTATGTCTTTATCGATTAATACTATTCATGTGAATATAAATTTCAACTGATTATTTAGTTTGTAGTGTACCTCCCAAGGGTTATATTTATGCTGATTCAATGTTGAATGTGGCTGGTTGGTGATAGATGGAACCTTAATGTCACGATGGATGCATTAAAGCGACAACACTAGTACCAGTACCAGTACCATGAACATGTATGTGTCGTAGGTATAGGAAATAGTCTATGTACTAGCTAGGTTCCCAGGGTTGTCAATGAGTCGAGCTCAGCTCGTTGAGCCAGGCTTGAGCTCAACTCATGAGCTTTTGTTTTAATAAAACAACTCACGAGCTTTTTGAGTAAAGCTCTTAAAGCTAGGGTCTGTTGAGCCTGATTCGTCTGTAACTCAACTTTGTTGGGGGTTTGCCTTTGGCTTGGGCTCGTGCTCAGTTTAATTAAGGTAACATTGTATGTAGCCCAAGCCTAAGCTCCAAGTTAAGAGGCTGGCTTTCTCCTTCTTCTATCCTTCCTATTTTTTTAGATTGGGATGTGGTACAAAATCTAGTGTGAAGCCTACCCACACAAGTACCGTTCGCGCTCACTGGGTGGTCAAGCGAAACTTATAAGTTTTCAACAGCTCTTTATCCTTTCTTACATGGATGTCTGGGATTTAAATTTTGGTACGTTATCTTTTTTTGTTGGTACGAACTTTCTTTTCTACTTGAATAAGCTGCTTTTCTGTATGTATGCGAGCTTTTTCTTGGATCTCAGCCCCTTATTTGGGGCGAAAAAAAAAAATTGGATTTGAAAGTTATGGCTCACATGGTAGAGACCGCGAGTGCCTGAGTCCGAGTTTTAAGGGAAAAGAAAACTAAAAGGAAGACAAGCCCAGTTGCAATTCTAAGCTTGGACTCGGCTAGTTTATAATCAAGCTTGAGCTCGTGATAGTGGGGACAAGCATAGCCCGCACTCACACCCCCCAGCAGGCTGCATTATGTCTACAACCAGCTGGGGTATGGGCGTATGGCTGAGGATGAATTATTCATTTGTTTATATTGGGCTTGATGTGACCCTTCTAATTTTTGGGTTTGGGTTGAGATTTCAGAGGCTGATTTTGGGTTGGACTTGTGCATGTTACTGATGGTGTTCAAGCCAACAGCATTCGACCCAACTCAACCCATTCCCTCGCTGGTATTACTATTTTCACCAAATGGTCTTTCTATATGTAAAAATTTGAAGGAGTCCTATGCTTAATCTGCTAAAAAATGAAAAAAGAATAAAAAAAAAAAAAAATGGACTATGAACTCTAATTGTGTAAAATGAAAGCTCCCTCTTGGGTAATACCTCTCTTAGTTGTGTAAAATGAAATTAATCTAGCTCAAACCCAAGCCCATTATCTTTATCAGAATTCTAAGAATTCATGTCTAGGAGAATTTAAAATTATCCAAAAATTGTCCCCTAGGTGGAGTTCTAAATCCCCATTCTTCTTTTTTATGGAGGATTTGAAATTCCAACAAATGATATAGAGAGTGAAATTCCAAGAATTCCAAAAAGTTTTTTGGGTGGTTGGAATTTGAAATTCTAGTGAAAGAAACACAGCATTTCAAATGCCAGGGGACAAATGTCACATCATGTCTAAAAAAACCCCCAATTCCTAAATTTGGACTTCTAGTCATAAATTCCGATAAAGAAACATGCCTAAAAAAGAGTCCATGACATTTGGGAGATTTTAGAACTTAATTCCCACTCAAATTCTTCGTTTGAGAATTCAGACTCTTGCATTCCCATTTCAAGGTCCACATTTCAATAGATTCATTTCACATTTTAACTTTGACTTTCATTCATATTCCAAATTCAGCTACTATTATTTTGGGCAGATCCAAATTTGCGTTCTAATATCTCTGGTTGTTTTTAAACCCAAATTCAGATACAACAGCAAAACATGGTTGATGGGCCAAAGTTGCCTCGACTGAAGAAGCCCAGCCTTCATTTGGGCCGGATTTGGGCTGTGATTTTAGGCCGGTGGGATAGACATGCACCTAATTTTCCGGGTAGATTGTAAAATGGGTTAGGTATAGCCCTACATATGTCTGCCCCACCCAGACATATTTTTCACGAAAAAAGTGTGCATATTTTGTGAATGGGCTGGGCTTACACCTGACTCCAGGACTATGTGCTAGATTTAGGTCAGAGTATAAGGCCCGATAACTAAATGAGTGGGCTTTAACCAGCTTCAGCTCAGACCCAACCCGACCATGAGCACCCCTAAATCTAAATGAAGTCAGAGCCTTGCAGATCTAGTCCAAATCTGTACAGTTTTTTTTTTTTTAGGAGAGAGAATATCATATTGTATTAAGAATTATCAGAAATATCACATTCGAATATTACAAGATTATAAATAAATTGTAGAGCATAGTCTCTCCAAATATGATCTGTCGGTTCGAGTAGAGTTTCCTTCGCCAATCTATATGCTACTTTATTTGCATCCCTCTTGACATGTTCAACTTGCCATGACTGAAAGGAGTTTAAAATTGATTTAGCAAAGTCAATCAATTGTCCATAGCGGTTGAAACTCCTTTCTTCACACTTAAGTGCTTTGACAACCTCTAATGAATCACCTTCTAATATCAATTGTTGAATCTGTAAGGACTTATAGAAATCTACATCTACCAAATATGTACAGCTGATAATGTTTTATGAAGTTTCAAATACGTAATCACTTGAATTCACTTTATAAGTAAATTACCTAAACGGGCTTTAAGGGCCCAAACCGAACCTGACCATGAGCACCCCTAAATCTAAATGAAATCAGAGCCTTGCAGATCTAGCCCAAATCTGTACGGTTGATAATGCATTATGAAGTTTGAAATACTTAATCATTTGAATTCACTTTATAAGTAATTTATCCAAACGGGATTTAAGGGGCCAAACCGAAACCGAACCCGAACATGAGCACCCCTAAATCTAAATGAAATCAGAGCCTTGCAGATTTAGCCCAAATCTGTACAGTTGATAATGTATTATGAAGTTTGAGATACGTAATCACTTGAATTCACTTTATAAGTAAATTATCCAAACGGGCTTTAAGGGCCCGCTTGGGCCCGTTTGGTTCAAAGCATTTAGGGATATTCTATCTTGAGCATTTGGAGGATTTCAAATCCTACAATCTAATAAGTAGAATTTCTTCAACTAGCCAAAAGTAACTTTTCACTTGGCTCGTAGCAATTTCTTTAAAATGGAATTCAAATATCCCACCGACAACCACTGCATTCTCTTAGGAATTTATAGGCAAGGTGAATTATCGTTTGAAATGCTCTCAACCAAACAAGCCCTAAATTTTTTCAGTCCTTTAAATTGAGGTTAATATGAAATTCAAATATCCCACCGACAATCACTGCATTCTCTCATGAATTCATAGGCGAAGTGAATTATTATTAGAAATGCTCTCAATCAAACAAGTCCTAAATCTTTTTAGTTATTTAAATTGAGGTTGTTAGCTTGATGTCATAAATTCTCATTTTTGTCAAGAAATTACAACATTCCTTTATCTTAATTTTTATATTTGTCAAAACCTTCATAAACTATAACAAATGTTCATGGTTTGGCCCCAGTTGCTGACAACCGGGCCCCACAATACCCGAGTCCAAAATAAAATTATTACTGCTTTTAAGGCTCGAGAAAACTGTGGAGAACACTCGATCGATGACCCTACATTGGAAATGCATTGTCGGTCTTCAACTCATCCTTCCCTGCCAATTCAATGTTCATAGACAGCCATGGCGACGAAGAAGATCGTCCTACTCCACAACGCGATGATAGTGACCGTCGATCAGGATAAGAGAGTCTTCCGAAACGGTGCAATCGTTGTAGAGGGAGATAAGATCGCAGCCGTTGGTCAATCTCGTGAGATTCTCCACGATTTCTCCGCTTCTGCAGACGAGATCCTCGATCTTCAAGCCCGCGTCTTGCTTCCAGGTCTCTTTATTTTGAGCTAATCATATCGATATTTTAATGAGAATATCACGATAATTCTCGTGATTGATATAATCTCCATATTACCGTGATATTTTGTTGGGTAAGGTTGATGTTATTGACTAGATCAACTGGCCCACCTTCTAAAGAATCGAACCATTCAAAAAAAAAAAAAAACATCTCTCCATGTTTATTTATGTGGGTCCCACTGTCTGAGTTAGATCATAACCAATTACTGATTGTTATTGTAATGCATGACAACCGTCCATCCATCCATCAATGGTTGGATGGATGTACAAAATCTCGTTCCAATTTGATAAATATTGACCGTTTGATGGGGAGCATTTAAAGATCAATCAAACTTCTAATGATCCAATTAAGTAATCAATGCCACCGTTATCGAAGCTAAACTTTATTAACTAATTGGGTCCTTCCCCTTTTTTCGCACTTTACTAGTTTAGTAAAAGTCAAATCACCTTTCCCTTTTTTTGCACTTTATTAGTTTAGTAAAAGCCAAATAAAACCTCAATTTTTTCTGACAAGGGTGACATCAAGAGTACACTTTTTTTCAAAATTCCTTCCTATCTTAAAAAAAAATAGAAGTAAAACCACAACCTCCTTTCTTCACTAATAGATAGAAAAAAAAAAAAAAAACTCCACTTTTTTATACAAAAAGTAAAAAAGAATCCACTTTTTTATACAAAAAGTAAAAAAGAATCCATACTAAACAATTAAAAATAAAATACCATCATAACCCACTTATATAGTTATATTTTATTATCTCTTGATTAGATGCTTTACTTTATTTTTATTTTATGGTAAAATTACCAAACGGGCCCAAAGAATGGGCCTATTGTATGAAAAATTGTGAGGTATTAAAAATGATTATTTATTGTTTAATGGTCGTTTTAGTCCAATGGTGAATGCCACTCCAATAAAGTGTGGAAGGAACATGGGAATAATTATCAATTCTATCATTAAGTAAGTTAGATGAATGGATCAAACAACTAAACAAGGATTATCGCCGATCGTTAATATAATGAGATCACTTAGCAAAACAATTAAGCACACCTTCATGAAGGTTGTTAAATCTAGGACAAAAATTATTGTATCTGATACTTTACTTTCTATATGTAAAATCATATCCCTCCATATCCATGATGTGTTTTTGGTGTACCCATGTGGTGATTGTGAGTGGACCAATCACGGCCCGCCACGTCACCGTGGGATGCCTGGCTACGGTGACGTGGTGGACCGTGATTGGCCCACTCCCGGTCACTGTGGGGAAAATCCTCAAGGATCCGAACTCTTGAGTGGCATGTCATGTCAGCATTGCATTGCATTGGCATTGGTGTCAGTATGTATTTATATAAGAGGGCTGCTCTCCTCAGCTGCAGCCTTCATTATCCTCAACTGCAGGCATGTGAGGAGAGCAGCTGCAGGCCTCCTCACATGCCTGCAGCTGATGATAGAGGGGGGCTGCAGCTGAGGAGAGCAGCCCCCTTTATATAATAGTACATATTTGTACTATTGGAAGTCTTATAGGGCATGTAGCAAAATACCAGTTTTGAGTTTCAAGTTATAAGTTCTAACCATGGTAACATGAGTTGTCCGCTATTGCTTTCCTTTTGAAATATTCTTCTTGTATATTTCAAGAGAGAAAGGTCCTCTCTTTGTTAGATATAATATTTTTAGTCTAACAAAGCAAACTAACTGAAATGATTGATTGATTAATCTAACAAAGCAAACTAAGTGAAATGATTGATTGATTACATGTGAACAGGTTTTATCAACACTCATGTTCACACCTCCCAACAGCTTGGAAGAGGGATAGCTGACGATGTTGATCTGATGACTTGGTTACATGAACGCATTTGGCCATATGAAGCTAACATGACAGAAGAGGATTCTTTCATCTCAACATTACTCTGTGGAATAGAGCTCATTCACTCAGGAGTAAGTGTCCCCTACTCAAATGGCTTTGGGGTTCCACTGATATGTATATATCCACATGAAAATAGCTTTCGTATTCTGCTGATTTGTATTTCTTCATGCCTGTTGGTAATTATTACTATTTTGTGTTGTTGTTGTTGTTAATCAGCTGACCAACAGCTTGGGACAGTGCCAACAATCCTTTTATCAGTTACTAATAGCACTGCACTTATCCAAAAACTGTAATGCTAAGTTGCGAATAGCTATTGCGAAATATGGAACTGTTTATCAGTATTTGTGTTGCCCGGCCATATCTTATATCACTCAATTTAGGCAGTTGTACTGTCCTCATGTTTGGTGTCTTGAATTTCTTTAGCTAGCCATTGCTACCAAAACCTTAAGGCGTTAGTAGAGGCAGTGGAAATACTTTTCAATATTCCCCATCGGGTGGAGCCCACTCCTCAATATGGTGCAGCTGCATATAGGCAAACAAACATGTATATATATATATATTGATAATGAAATGAACAACATGGGATAAATTAGTTATGATATGTAAATTATTGTATGCCTGTCATTGTATTTGTATGCAGAAGGAACATGAGTTTGGATAAAAACTGTTGACACGTATGAACTGGAGTGCTGTGCAACTATGCAATTACAGGGATACAAGTCTGGTCTTATGTTTCTAATAAGAGATTTTACCCTCTGAGTTCCAACTATGCCTGTTGTTTTATTTGTATGCCTGCATGCCGTCAACCTATGCTGCCAGATATGGCTTAGATACAGTAAGGACACACCATGCAACTCAGATTTTCACATAAAATTGAAGTGTCAGATAAAATACAGAACATATATTTGCTCACCATGAAGGATCTGGTGTCATAGCTGTCAATGGAAATTTGCACCAAAGTAATGTGGCGCCATGTTCTAAATATGCCAGTATGGTTTTTCACAATCCCATTAAAGATGCACTTTCTAGCCTAAACTTTGATCTTTGCAAATGATGATATACACATCTACCAACATGGAACACATTCTGTAACCCTATGTACACCAAATCCGTTCATATGCATGCTGTAAGTGAGATGACAGATGTCGCTTTTCTTTGATGTCCGCATATTGAATGATCGATTTTGCCCCCCTTTTTTGGTAACAGTATTGAATGATTGTTTAAGAATAAAGGAACTGGCCCTTCTACCTTGTAGAGATTACGTAGTTGCAATTCAATTCCAAATGGTTATAAGCTAGTTCTATCTTATTGTCAATGTTGTATATCAATTGCATGACTTTATGAGACAATGAAAATTTTTTTGGCCTTTTGATCTCTTGAACCAGGTGACTTGTTTTGCTGAAGCAGGTGGTCAGCATGTCTCGGGAATGGCAAGGGCAGTGAAGTTATTAGGCATACGTGCATGTCTGACCCAATCGACCATGGACTCCGGCGAGGGTCTTCCTGAAAAATGGGGCATTCACAGCACTGATTACTGTATTCAGGTGAAATACTGTAATTGTATTCTTTATGTCATGTTTCAGATATCTGCACATTCTGCCAATGTCAATTTTTAAAGATAGTACTCCTGTCATTGTGGAATTAAAGGTTACTGTGCTGCAGCAATGTATAGTTTACTAATGCTTCCATTTTTTTACAAGTGGGGCCTAACTTACAGTGACCCAGATCCTCATCATATGGACCAACTGGGACTGATTATATAGCAAAGAAATTCTGATCAGGGAACCCAAAACTCTTAAATTGATGTGGATTGTGGAAGGAATCATCAGTTAATAATGTAATATGACAACAACAGTAGGAGAAAAACAAGAAAAATCAAAGGAATGAGAAGTACGAATCTCAAGTTCTGATGGATTTTGGGTAGAAAAGCCATCAATTGTGGGAGCCAACATGGATCAGCAGGTCGTAAGGCCATGAAATTATGACCATCATCAAACTATAATTTTGTTGTGGCACATTTTTCCTTGTCATTTGGATTGCTTTTCATCTAGCTTTCATGGACATCTATATGCCTCAGGGTCATAAATATGATTGCAAATGTTAATATTCTGACTTCCTGTTACTATTGCAAATCATTTTAGAAGAGCTAAATTATACATCTGCTATTTTCCATATTTCAACAAATCATGTATCACACAGTGTGTGATATATATATATATATATATATATATATTGAAAAATCACACAGTGTGATTGTTATCTACTTATCAATTATCATTGTTGCCTTTGTTGTCATCATCTACTGTAAATTTAATGCCTTGATTATGGATGGTTTGAAAAGCAATCCAAAGAAAAATGTCATTATCTCTGTTTTCATCAACCATTCAAAGAAAAAAAAAAGAAGAAAGAAATAGAAATCTAGGTTCAAGTTCCATGGTGAATGTTGTCTGAAGATTATGTGTAATGAAAAGATAGTATCGATGTGATGGATTTCAATCAATCTATGGGCTCTATGATAAAAAATCCAAAGGCTTGATGAGGATAGATAGGATTAGTATAGGGTGGGCAATTTGAGACAAAATATTGGAGTGCTGTGTGATCAAAGGGTGCTGCTTAGATTGGAAGGTACATTTATATGACAACTACTAGACCTGCATTGTTGCTTGAAGCTGAATGTTGGACAACAGAGAAACAGCAAGACAGGATATGGGATGCAGAGATGCAAGTGTTATGGTGAATATCTGAATTAACAAAAAATGAGATGTATCCAATAAAAGAGAGAATCAAGGAATGCCAGCTAGAATGTTTTTTTTTTTGGGTTTTGGTGTTGTGTGTGTGTGTGTGTGTGTTGGGGGTGGGGGTGGGGGTGGGGGTGGGAAGGGATTGATGGAAGGGCTTGGTTGAAGACCAATAATATTTGAAATGCAGTAGTGAGAACTGAAATGTGACATTTTCCTAGTGTGATAGAGAATTTATTCCTAGGAGGTTCACAAAGGTCACAATAGATGAGCGTGGCAGTTTTTTTTTTTTAAAGTTTGCACGTGTCTTGAATTTGTGATCAAATGATACAATCCATTGGCATTATGATCATAAGAGTTTGCAGCATACTTGCTCCTGTTGTTTTCATCATCATCATCATCATCATAAATGGCAAGTGGGAAAATGTCTGATTGTTTACAACTTTACATGTAATGCAATCACTTTATAATTTCAAACTGGTGTTTGCATTAAACTATCTGAATTTTGAGTTTAGGCAAGCACCAGCGACATGCTGCATATGTTACAATTTGTCAGAACTCAGAAGTTAATTGTGATCATCACCTCTATTGCCATTGGAGCAATTTTCCACAGTGGCCGGGCCACTATTAAGCGACTAGCAGTTGGCTTGTGAGGTCCATTGGATAACGTGAATCATGAGATAAGGGGATGGAAAGATCTATTTATGATCTAGTGTGCAACAAATGGGGTTCATTTGATCATCTTAACCCTTAATATGCAGGGTACAATTTTCAAAATTTGGATTAATTGCACTTTCTTTGGTATTTTGCATAATCAATTTAACTATTCCATCATTCTTGTATGACTGAAGTTGGTACATTTTCTCAAGGGAACAGTCACAGAAGGAACTTTACAAGAAACATCATGACACCGCAGAAGGGCGCATCAGAGTGTGGTTGGGATTACGGCAAATCATGAATGCAACTGATCGTCTGTTACTTGAAACGAGAGACTTGGCAAATGAGCTCAAGACAGGCATCCATATGGTACAAAATACAAATACATCTTTTTATATGTACTGTATCTTTGTTCCTAGATTTTGATCGTTCCACATTTGCTTTCTGGTTTGCCAAATTTGTATTTTCATTTTCTGTATTTTTCAATATCCATCAACACTACTGCCACACATAACTAATAAAATACTATCATTGTTAATAATTAATTTAGAACTAGCAAAATAATTGGAGTACATTATTTTTTGTTGTTGTCTTTATACTACTATTGGAATATACAGGAGTAGATAATTTACAGGAGATTCTCTGAAACGTCGACCTCTGGACACTTACCTAAGTGGGTTTATGTACTCCTGGTACTGGGTATTAAACTTTTCTTTCTCATTACTAACTAACCTAATACAGCATGTTGCAGAGATACCTTATGAGAATCAGCTTGTGGTGAATACCAGAGAAGTTGATCATGGAACAGTGACGTACTTGGAGAAAATTGGGCTTCTACAAAATAATCTGTTAGCCGCTCATTCTGTTTGGGTCAATGATTCTGAGGTCAGAGATTATCTTCTTTTAAGTAAAGTTACCATCTATATTTGTAATGAGTAAAAAAAAATCTTATTTTCTTATATGTTTGTGCCAAGTTTCTTTCTTTTATTTTTACCCAGGTATATTGCCTAAGCCTCCAACAAAATTTACATTTCAGTAGATATCTATTAACCCAAGCCAAATTTTGCTGCCAGATTATATGGCAGTTATATCTTTCTGTGTCTTTTCCTTGATTGTCTATTTTTTGGTCACAGATGAAGATTTAGAATAGGAAGGTTTTGGGGGCATGGAGCATGGATGGAATTACAAAGAAGACAATCACACATGACTGAGATTCATATGCCAAAGTGGATATTCGTGTGACAAGAAAGGATAAAATTAAGGATGAGCGCGTAGGCTTTGATTGTTTTTTAAAAACTCATAAGTGAGTTGACTAATAGTGGAGAGTTATTAGGCTAATGTTCTATCAAAAGGATGCGAAAGACCCCTAGAGAATGAGTTTTGTTTTGAACAAAATTAAGGAAAGGTGCATGACCAATGGAGGAAGAGTCCAGCATACTGCGAGGGGAAGTAATGAGGTTGATGATTCATTAGTTAAACAATGAGTGGATGGAAATTATTTGTAAGTAGGACCAATGGTGGATCTTTTTTTTTTTTTTTCATTGGTCGTCTTTTTAATTGCATGTTTCTTCGTTACTTTGCTTCTTATATAACTTCTATAACAGCTAACCCCTCCTATACTTCTTTAATATCTTCTTGATGTTGGTTTATTGAATAAAAGAAGGCAGAAGGCTCTAGTTCAAAAACTTGGAAGTGATGTGGTGCCAGGAGAAGGGAGAGGCTGATTAAAAAATTAAGACAAACTTGTGAGAAGTGAGGTGCTATATCACCAAATGATGGAATTTAGCTTTAAGTTGGAATGTGTGGAGAATTAGTATTCACATTGCAGAACCAAGTAAGGCTTTGATGATGATAATAACGACAAATCCATCCATAGTTTGGGCATTTGGTCATTGGTCTGTTTTACCGACACTGGTCCCCATATTTTATCATGCACATACTGAGTTGTAGGACTCACTTATTCCTTTCGAATGATATGATTCACAAAATCACATACTATGACCTGTTTATACAAGGTTATACTAACAAGATACAAGCAGATTGCAGACCATGCCCTCAAACCCGTGTTACATAGATTCTTTAAAGTGAGAAGAATATCACATATCAATTTATCAACAGAGTGTCCTGCCCAATTATTCCCAGCAGGGCCAGCACTGTGTTGATTCTTTGCGTCATAACTGGGTTCTTCTAGTATTGGTTTATACACTGTTTTGAAGTTGGCCAACTATTGTTTTCATTTTCTCCTTATGGTATCAAGATTTCTTGGATTTAAGATATGTATTTATAATGTTCTGTCTTTTCTTCTTCTGGGGTAGACTATGGCCTTCGAGCAACTGTCATGGTATTTTCTCTTCTGCAGTTGAAAGAAAAAGAAAGTCCGTAGAATGTATTCACACACATGTTTTTTTTTCTTTTATTAACTAATACACTTTCAAATTTTTTTTTCATTTTTTTTTATAGAAATCCAAAATTAATGCAAAATGTTGTTTATTTCCAGCAAGGCACATTGCTATTCTCGTAGCTTAACAGAATTAATTATTTCCATGACTTGATAAACTTGGTGAATTCTAGGGTACCTCTGTACCTGATGACGAGGTCTTGGCCTCATCACTCTTGAGGGCCCATTTTTTGCCCATCCATGATGGAGGCCATGCAGCTACATGGTCAGATTCATCTGAGAAAAAGAGCACCAATTGGAAAATTCCAGGCATTCAGTTTTTCCAATGGAATGTGGACAGTTCCTTAATTATGTTTGGTCAATCCATAAATTGCATTTATAGGTTTGTCCATTCAGTGTGATGTCTTTAGTACAAATCTGATCATCTAATCATCTGGATTAACCTTTGTGCAGCCATGTGGGCAAAGCATGGACTCACTACAGTGGACCCTCAAGCAGAAGGATCAGTCTCAGCCTCAATAACTCAATATTAGATCAGAAAATTTTGAATTATATCACATAATCCGTTTATGAACTTGATTGCGTTGACAGATTGGCTTCCTCTCAAAGGCTGGCGTGAAAGTATCCCATTGCCCTGCTGCTGCAATGCGGATGCTAGGATTTGCTCCTATAAAGGAGATGCTTGATTCTGGAATTTGTGTCTCTCTGGGTACAGATGGAGCACCATCAAATAATAGGATGAGCATTGGTTCGTTCTTTGATCTTCACTTCTTGGTCTTCTTTTTCCTATAAACAAATGCATTTTGTTATATAAGCTGCCTAAACTTACTTAGGAGGAATTATTTGTACTGGAAAGAAAAACAACAATTTAAATAATCTTAGGAGGAATTATTTGTACTGGAAAGAAAAACAAGAAGTTAAATGGAATTATTTGTACTGGAAAGAAAAACAAGAAGTTACATAATCAGTTTCTACAATTACTGGGGATGTCATCATTATTAGCACCACTGTCGTAATTTCGAAGCCTTCCCCATATATCTCTAGTCGGCTTTTAAGTTCTACTTTGTCACTCATCTATATTTAAGCTATGCTTGCAGTCACTTTGCAATTTAAAATGTCACTTCTGACAATTCTATTATAAGTCTTCATTATTCTCTCTCTCTCTCTCTCTTCCTTGTATTTTGTAAAACTTAAATTTTAATTACATGGTCTGTTTCCCGTCTTCTATGTAACATGCATGAACCATCTTTAAAAAGTAGTATTTGATTCTCTCTGCTGTTGAACCACCCAAAAATTTCCTGTTATTGGAAGGTTGTGGAACGTATTGTCTTTTTTGTTAATATCCTATGATGAATTTTCTCATCTTACAAGTTCTTTGGATGGGCATCTGTTGGGAATTGGGATCCACATTCTTTGAAAAATTTTCATTTCTTGAAACAGATGGTAGTATGGTACTGACTCGTCAATTCCTCTTCATCATTTTTTTCTGAACCAACAAGGAGAGATTTTTTAACATAAACGAAGCTAACAGAACAAACCATGAGTCCTTATCTTGTTTTATTATAATAGTGCTTATAATTGTTGAATCCTGCTGCTTATAATTGCCTACCATTTGCCAAAAAGGGTCACTCTGGCACCTGCTATTTGAATCAAGCTCAAAGCAGAAACTCCAAGTGTAAACTAAGTCGGCTGTCAACACAGTTGTTTCACTTGTTAGAACTCTTATGTACATGTCCAGTGTAACCTTTGCGTATTTAGTTGGGACGAACTTTATCTTCAGTGTCCACAAGATTAGCTACCTTGCACCCTATTTTAGTTCTTATCAAATCTATAAAAACCATATGTAGATTTATCCTCTTTCCTTTAAAAAATTTTCAGGGTCGCCTCGTCTCAATAGGAAAAAGCTTTCTTCTATTATCAATCACTAGGCATTCCCCCAAACTCATTCTAGGAAATATTAAATTCTTGTACCGCAATTGTTCCTACCATTTTGGATTTCTTTATTTCTTTTTTTAAGTTTCTCTTTCTCAATTCATTCTTTTTTGGTACTTAGAATTTTGTTGGAAAATGTGGTTAACATAACAAGCTTTTTTTTGCCTATTAAAACAATATTTCCATGAGTTTGCTACCTGGTCCTAATAATCTTTTTCTTCAACCTTACTAATGCCACATTTACTACTTAGTGTTGTTAAAAACAATGTCACATTTACTAAAAACCCTTCAGTTTGGTTCTGATTCGTAGTCTGCCTACTTTATTTTCTTTTCAGCAAAATAATAATAATAATAATAAAATAAAATTTCTGCCATATACATACACACACATATATGTCCGTATATATATATATATATAGATATATATATGAAGATGCTCCTATGAGAGATATCTCTCACCTTATATGAGAGCTAGGAGTGGGGGCCCTCACATTTGTATAGGATATGGATGTGAAGGCCCCCACCTTATCTCTCATAGTATGGTGAGAGCTTCTCTCATAGGAGCATCTCCCACATATATATATATATATATAATATATATATATGGGGAAATATTCAAGTGAGAACTAGTTCTCAACTATTATATGAACTTTTTCGCGGGGCCCAATTAGCAACCCATCCAAACCTAGCAACCAATAGGGAACCCCCTGATAGTCACTAATCCCAAGGATTGGCACACATCCAAATGGACTAAAACCGTTGGATCGATGGTTGAATATTTTTTTGAATATGAAGCCATTAAACTTGTGGGCCACGGATGAAGGGGTTAGGGGCATGGGTTTGGGGTCAAACTTGATACTTGGGGTGGTCTCACATAGGTCTTTCCATCCCCCTGGTCCCATCCCCAAATGAGGCCCACAATTAGGCCCCACAAATAAGTTCTCACATAATATGTGAGAACAATTCCCACCTGAATATTACCCTATATATATATATATATATATATATATATATAGATGGGCCATTCTATCGCAATCTTTTGTTCATGTATGTTGAAAAGAGAAGGGAGGTTTTTCAAGACAGACCTATAATTGTTGGCTTTGTAAATGTCACTAATAGATGAAGTGCCATTGGCATTTTAGCGCAGTGATGCAGAAGTGCACTCATTGACATTATCATTCTGATGATCACTGTTAGGCAGTGGGTTGTTGATGATGTTGGTTCTATCAGTCCTCAAGCATCAACATAAATAATTTTAAGCAGATGTTTTTGATACTAGTTCTTTTGTTTACAGTTGATGAGATGTATCTAGCTTCTCTTATTAACAAAGGACGAGAAGCTTTTATGAAAGGGGTGACTGATCCTACTGCTCTGCCTGCTGAAGTTATTTTTAATATGGTGACAGTAAATGGTGCAAAGTCAGTACTGTGGGACAACGAAATAGGATCTCTGGAAGTTGGGAAGAAGGTACTCTGATGTGATGGCCATCTCATAATTCTCATTTGATTTTGGAATTTTGTTCTTTTTTTTTAAATAATGATTTTATTAATACAAGCTGCAATGAATTACATCAAAGTTAAACAATCCTTTACTAACTAAAGTCCTCTATTGCGTCTGTTACATATACATCCATTCATCTATTCTTCCTAGCCACGTTCTTGTTGATAATGTATCTTACCAACTTTATGTGGGGATTCAGGGGTTTTCCCTTTTATTTCAATTGTAATCTCTTCTCCTATCTTTTTTTTGACAATAGTATATTATTTGCTGTAAATTGAGCTAATGATACTGATGGGTATTTTTATTGCTTTTGCAGGCTGACATGATCATTGTCAATCCTTTTTCATGGTCTATGGTTCCTGTGCATGACCAGTAAGAACCCATCTGTCTAAGAGCAACCATGCCAATTATTATTAGATTCTATCGTTTTGGATGACTCTTAATTGTGTTCTGATGTAGCCTAAATCATATTTGGCTTGAATATTTGTCTGATAGGATGGTATCTGTTAGCAGGGTGTTTGGTGTAGCTTGGGATACAAGCAAACATGTGAATAATATTTTCTACATTAATTTTGTAAGAAGAGGCAGAAAAGAAGCTATTTCACCTGATGTAGTTTCCAATTCCCGCAGAACACTAAACATGTACTAGGATGACGATTATCTTTCCTTCACATAAATACTCATACTGCTTGTGATTTGGCAGATGTCCAAACACACCATAAATGCTGATTTCGTCTCTCATGATGAAGCAAAAGGTCTCTTGTCATCCTTGTACAACACTATAAAGCTGTAACAATCTCCTAGGATTTACAATGGTTCAGATGTTCTGTCTTCCTTCTATTAGTTATTTTCATTCAGTTTTGAGTAAAATGACAAACTGTGAGTTATCTTGAGCATGCAGATTTGAGTTATACTGCAGCTTATGCATCATCATCTGGACACAAATGCTTTTAGTTTTATTTTATTTTATTTTTTTGTTTTTTTCAGTTCTGAGTAAATGCCAGGTTATGTAGTCAAGCATGCTGATGCAAGTGATGCTGTAGCTTATGCATCATTATCTAGACAGCAATGTTCTATGGGACCTAGCTTGGATGGGAACCAACAGGAATACCCACTTTTGTTAAATTTAACAAAGATTTATAGTAGTGCATAAAAAGTTGTAGGATTTGACATTTAATAAAGTAATTGCAAACGAGTTAGAGAATAATACAGATTCGTATATATATGGCAATTGGCAGCCTCATCTTTAGTGGAGGATCGGTAGTTTGGTACTCTCTTATTCAATATGGAAAGAAGGGGTTATTTACCATCACATGCTAGAGCTATTTGGCAGATGCAGATAAATGGCGCACATGAACAAGGTGGGCGCAAGTTAGTTCCGAAGGGCTCAGTACTTCCATATTCTAAAAATAACTGCAATGTTTAATAGAAGAACAGGAAGGTTGAGTTTTCAATGAATGTACTTTTTTGAATTCCAATGATCTATAAGCATAATAAGCATACTGTTTTTTTTTTCTCTTGTAGGCGTTTTGAAGTTTTGAACAGTTGTTTCTGCTTGCTTGGTCAATTGTGAAGAGTTTGAGCCTCGTTTATTCGAACAAACTCACTGATTTTTATTTGTTGAACAACGCAGCATTTCCAGCCTTGTTTATTGCATGCGCACTGAAAATATTGACTCTGTCATGTGCAATGGCCAGTGGATTATGAAGGATCGAAAGATCTTGACAATAAATGAGGTATTTTTTCCGTGGATTATACTTAGTTGGAAAGTATATAATGCATATAGAAAACGAAAGATAAATAAAAAGAGCTATGTGGATCTTTTATAGAACTTGTTATATATTCTTGAAGTGTGCTACTTATCTCTTCTTTTTCAATTGGTCTATATGGTTCTACAAGAAACAAACTGCTTACCTCACTACAATCTTTTATTCATACAGGAAGAAGTTATTTCACTGGCCAAGCGAGCTTCAAGTGAGCTTTTGAAGAGGGCAGGAATTACAATTCCCAGCAGAATGAATTTTCTGTGAATTGCATAGATTGTTTTGGTAAATGAATTGTCTCTCTCCAAGAAGAATTGTATTATTCTATAAATTGGTTGATGAATTGTGTAAGATTGTTTTGTACTACAAGTCAATGGCATGCTTCTGGATTCAAATCCTCCAAATGCAGTTGGTTGTTCAGGTTTGTCTCTTCCATGGTAATAAAGCACATTGAGTCAATTCAAAACACTGAGTTTACTTAGTGAATTTCAAGTTGAGTGACCTTTCCTGAGACCAGTCACATTCATATGTTAAATAAATACCCTTGCTTACACAATAATATTGTATATGAAATATAACTATATTTGGATAGAGAGAGAGGGGGGTATATGTTTCATCTGTCAGTGGGGCCCACATGTTCTCACGCGGGTGGGTCCCAGTGTGATCTCATGTTGGTGGGCCCCATTAATAGTTTTAGTATTCTTAATGCATTAGGATTTCTAATTGGAAAGATACTCTCTCCTCTCTTAAGTTACCTAGTGATTAAGGAGAAGTTTGTTTTCTAATCTAATCAGGTATACTATCCTCCCATTATGGCGGATTCATCTTTGATCAAAGCGTCTGCATAACTGTGTGAGGGGCTATCCAGGGTGACATTGTCAGCATGACAAAGCTCAAACACAAACAGGTCAAGTCCAGCCATAGTTGTCTCCAAGGGGTTGGCCAAGTGGTCAGGGTTACGGTTCCTCCCTCTTCCAGAGCTAGAGGTCTTGGTATCGACCTCCAATCCCCCCCTCTTCAGAAACCAAAGGTTGAGTCCACTTGTGCTACCACCTGGGGGTCACAGGGGTTTTACCCAGCTTCTCTTCGGCCCGGAGGGAATAGTCTAGCCCAAAGGGTTGGAAACCCTCCGTTAGTTAAAAAAAAAAAAAAGTCAAGTCCAGCCATAGTTGTCTCCAAGACGGATGGAAGATGCCGAATCCTCTAAAGTGTCTCACTCAGGCTTCCTTTTGAGTGGAAGGCTCACATAGGTTTTTATCTAACAGGAGTTGGTTCAACCATTAATAATATGATTAATAATGGATAAGATTATTTTAATTATATTATTAATCACATGCTTAGTCTTATAGTAGGAGCAGCTCTTATTAGATTAAGATTTAAGGACATCATATGTGTGGGTAGGGTAGCGTAGGGTAGGGTTGGCAATAGGGGCGGCTTAGGCAACCTTAGGGCTGGTGTTGTTTTTTTTTATGCACTAGATAAGACTTTCCTATCGACTTATAGGCAACCAAAATCCTCTTTATTGAAGAAAACCAACTCAGTTTAATTTTTAATTTTTTTTTTCATGGAAAAAAATGTGCTATACCCCATTAAAAAGTGAGCCTCACCTCTCTCACAGCCTGCTCCATGATTTATCTATTTATTAATTCCTATCCATTTTCACTTTTTCAACCATTTCTTTTGGACTCGAAAAATTCTTTTATAATTTCTAATTTTAAAAATAAATAAAAAAGGGTTAACTGTACCTTCCCTTTTTTCTAATCAAAGTTAGTACATAAGTTATAATTTTATTATATATTTTATTATTTTTATTTCATATTTCTCTTATATTTAATAGGAATATTATTTGGTGGCCATCATAGATTTCAAGCACTTCAAAAAAAAGAAAGGGAAATGACCACCTCTAAGATGCAGTCAAGCTGATGGGACCCACTTAGATTCAAGTTTATCAAAACAAGAATTGGATAGATTCGAAAGAGCTCCTCATGGAAAGCGGGGATCAAAAATTTGCGGCATGGCACCATGGGTCCCACTAGATCATCTTAGCAATTAATTTAACAACCTTAAAATATAATGAGATCTAAATTATAAATTTTCTCTCGACATTCAATCCAACGGTGGGTGAGTGAAGGTCTAGTAAGTGTAAAATCTGGCCTGCCATCAGGCCATGGGATGAAAAATACCATCAATGGGGCTGGGATACACTGAATGAAGAAGGTGGGCCCAAGTGGGCCCACAGTGCTTGATACTTGATCCTATATAAATTCTCCACTTGGCCAACCTCCCTGAAAGCTATTCATTCCCTCCCTCCTCGTCTTTGATCTTCCTTCCACTTCTCTCTTCAATCAATCAAATGAAAATTTCCTTCTTTTTCCACTAATACCCCTCCCATTTCTTCTTCTTCTTCTTCTTCTTCTGATATCCAATGGCAGCTGCTGCTACTAGATATTGGGTAGTATCTCTTCCAGTTCAAACCTCAGCTTCTTCTTCATGGAATCGTTTACGAGAATCGATCTCCAAGCAATCCTTCGACACACCAGTCTACAGGGTAATCGATTCATTCCAACACATTGCATTGAAAACATCAGATTTCACACGATTCTGATTCGATACGATGGACTTTTCATCTTTTTTGCAGTTCAACACGCCAGATCTCCGCGTAGGAACTCTCGATTCGCTTCTCTCTCTCAGCGACGATCTCTTGAAGGTAAGTCGTTCGTTGATCAGATTGACATTTTGTGATTTTTACGATTCTTTGGAATTTGGATGGAGATTCTGTTTTTTTTTTTTTTTTTTTTTTTTGTATAATGTGATGCCATATCTATGTTTTTCTTCGATGTTGTGATGGATGTTTTTTTTTTTTGAAGTTTGGAGAAGTTCATTGATTTTTCTTTTTTTAGACGAGAGTGGTTTTCGTCGAATCGAATGGCTCTCCAATGTGCAAAATAGGACACGAGGCATGTCTTTGTGGTGTGCTGATACCACCACATGCATAGGACTTACGAGGTTCCTGGATTAGTCACCAATGAGAAATCTGTACCATTGGATTGGATGTTATTAGCCATCTCATCCAAGACTATGAAATAGATGGAAGAGATTGGAGCTTTGTTATTTGCGCGCCGTCCATTTAATGGTCATATGTATATTATTTCATTTTGAACTTTATTGCAGTCTCCAGGCATCAAATGAAATTATACAGTTTTTAATACTTTTGATCGCATTGAGGAATGATATTAAGAGATTAATTGGAGATTTTCATTCATCTTTAATTTTTTTTTTTTCGGTCGAATGTGCAGTCTAATACATTTGTGGAAGGAGTTTCACATAAGATAAGGCGTCAGATTGAAGAATTGGAGAGGATATCAGGCGTCCGGAGTGGAGCTTTGACTGTAGATGGACTTCCAGTTGATTCCTATCTCACGAGGTAATGAATTTTGACAAATATGGCAAGGACAGCAGTGATCTAATTTATGATGTATGGATAAGTGAATTGTTTTTTCAATGGTAGATTTGTTTGGGATGAAGCAAAGTATCCAATGATGTCACCACTGAGGGAGATTGTTGATGGCATTCATGTTCAAGTAGCCAAGATTGAGGATGATTTAAAGGTAACTTGATGGAAATTTTTATATTAACTTTAGGTGTTTTGATGATAGAGATGCCGCTGATTCATCTGTAATTTTTAATTCAGTAACCTTTCAAGAACAGAGTAATGGGAAATATGATGTGAATTACTTTCCCTCACTCTTCTTTGCAATTGTATTGCATATCCGTTTCATAGTAATTGCGCCTTAGGAATTTTGAAGCACCAAAAATACAGCAATTTTGAATATTTGATAGAACTGATAGTTTTCTGTTTGGAGCATTTGGGGTGGTGTGAAATTTGAAATGGCATTATGTGCAAAACTGTTTAGTCTCTTCACTCCAAATTAATATTGGCATGGAAAAGCTAAAAAGCAATGCCCCATTTAATTCAGAGCCACTATGCATACAATCCAGAATGCAAATAGGAAAGCTGTCACTTAAGCAGAACAAAGAGTATCCCATGCCGCTGTTGCTTTCGACAATGTTGTTCTCTGGTGTTATAGTTGATGTATCTTCCATGATGCCTTCAATCTGTTCTGAAAATCTCTGACATATAATAGAAGTATCATTAAAAAAATATATAAATAACAGTGCCTTCTTGCTTCTTATTTTTTAACCAAATCATTCTTTTAGTCATACGTTCAATTGATGAAAATCAATACAGAAGAGACATACTAAATGATTTTCTCTATTTCAACTTTTTATGTAGTTTAATTATTATTTTTATTCAAAAACAAATGAAACATAAACATGAGTGGATTGAGTAATGTATCGAAACATATAACAGTACATATAATTTAATGGTACATATCATGCTATGCGATAAGTTAAAATGTTATTCGAAACACTGTTTACTGTATAGACTTCAGAAATGATTATGTGATAGACCAACCTGATAGTTTATTATTATTTTTAATTACTAATTTTAATTGCTTTTAGCTGAAGAGGTTGAAATGATCTAAGAAATCAAGATGCTTTGAACAGAAAAAAAGAAAAGAAAAGAAAAAAGTCAAGATATCTTAAAGTGTCAAGATGACAAAATTAGCAGGTCTTGCCATGATCTAATTCAGAATATGTCATCAATCTGTAAGATGTTAATGTCTTCAGTTTGTAACGACTTCACTTTAGATCGATATGGTTCTCGACAATGTTCTCATTGATGTTTAATTAGGCCTATTTATGTGCTTTTTGGACAATATTTGCCTGGATTCAGTTAAATGAGTTAATTCCTTTTAGCATGATTATTCAGTTATGTATTTTAGCACTTAGTTCTTGTCTATGGATGAACTTCATTTCAATGATTTATTCCAAACATGTTAAGAAACCCATACATCAAACTAACATCATCATCACTACCGAAGGCTTATCCCATGGACCTGTTGTCAACTTTGTTATCTCTACCATTCCATTCATCCCTACACCAATATGTCACAGATACCGTGGAGCTTGCACCGTTCCTAATGGAATGGACATTGGATCTAGTGTGAATTTTTTTATTTAATTTAATTTAATTTAAAACCTAGCTGACCCGAACATAGTTGGGACAAGGCTTTGATGATGATGATGATGATGATGGTGATTTAAAACTGTTAAACTTGTGGGCCACAGATCAAGGGGTTAGGATCATTGGATTGACTTGAAATTAGAGCCTCTTTTGTCTACTTGACTACAAGTCAGCAAATAATGGTGAAATAACTGCAGTTCATAAGCAATTTTTCAGAGGGAAGTGGAGCTGAAGGGCCAACAAATGAGGAGCAGCAAATGACTGAAATGAGTGACTGATGGAAATTGCATGTTGGAATTCATTAATGATTTTCTGATGCGAAGCTTTAACTTTTTCTCATATTTATGTCTGCACCGTACAGGTTCGTGTTGCTGAATATAATAATGTCCGCAGTCAGCTTAATGCAATAAACAGAAAGCAAACTGGAAGGTCTGTAAATTAGCACATCTGAATTGAATTTCATGAAGAGATTTATTACGTGGATTTGTAATTTATTCTTGGCATGTTATATCGGGCATTCTTTCTTAAATGTTGAGTCACTGCTCAAGCCTCACTTGCCTATTTCAGCTTAGCCGTTCGTGATCTGTCCAGTTTAGTGAAGCCAGGGGACATTGTTACATCAGAACATTTAGTGACACTCCTTGCAGTTGTACCAAAGTATTCACAAAAGGACTGGCTATCATGCTATGAAACGTTAACTACCCATGTGGTAAGTATTGCATTTAGTTCTTTTAGCTTCGTTTTGTTTAAAACTGTTGTCCAAAAGAGCCATCCATGGTTGGTTTGATGCTGTGGTGGACTGTTGATCCTTTTGGCCACAATTCTGCTTTAAGCTGAAGATCCCACTAAGTTATAGAAAACAGTTATACACACACCCTTGCAACTGATACCAACAGAGGGAGGAATGTAAGGAACTGTTGGTGCTGTAGAAAATTTAAAGTTTTGTATTCAAATCAGAGCAGTCAGAAGATGATTTTAAACTTGGACAGGAATAATAGGCTTAACTTCACAGTATGTTTTGTTGCTTGAATCACTTGGCTTTGATTGATATCTTGGAGTACCATTTTCATTTTATAAGCATGTTTCTCATGCTAGTTCGGTAAGCTTTGAACAATGGTAGTATTAAAAACCATATCAATCAAATAATAATAATGATACTAATAACAGTGCTGATGCGAGCCAAGCTGATGTCCCAACTGGGCTCATGTCTACTCTAGGAGGCCCAAGTCCAATTAGACCCCCAGCTATGAGCATGAGTTGTGGGGCCCATGGTCATAAGTTATTATTGTTATTTTTTATTGGCAATGAGTACACAGTTTAATTTAAACAGTAAAAAGCAGTACAACATTAAAGATACAGCAAAAGAGGGGTATACTGTACCCAAGTCCAGAGAAAATTAACCCTTACAAGACCCATCCCAACAACAGATGAAAGAAGAAAAGAAAAAGGAGAACTAGTCAATAATGAATAAATCCTAGTCATCTTCCTGTTTCGCCATCTTATCCGAATCATTGTTTGCTTGTCTGAACATGAGTGAGAAAACAGTATTCATGTTTACCTTAAAACCCCAAATCTCACTCAAGATAAAAGCAGGTCTCCAAGGCTATCCACCTTTGTTCTTGGCCCAGTTGATTGCATTTCTAGACTCATCTTCAATGATAATTACCTCCAAACCTTTTGCATGAGTTTTCTCAAGGTTTGGCTAAAAGTTGTGTTTCATTAGACTCCTAGCCAACCATGCTGGAAAAAAGTAAGACAGACTTCCCCAGTTCCCCTACACTATTCCTCAAAACTAATCCAATGCCTAGCATACTGGGTTTACTCCTCACCGCTTCATCATTGTAGAATTTTTACCAATTCAGGGTTGGCGGAAAATTAACTTATTAATTTTCCACATGTCTAATTAGAAATGTGGGGTCCACATATTTACAAGTTTTGCAATATTGATGTTTTTTTTTTTTTTTTTTTCTAATTCCTAAAATTCCTATTGTGGGAAGATGAGTGTGACAGGTTCAGTTAACTAAAGGTTTATGTATTAGCAAGGGAATGAGTTGCAAATAACTACAAACAGGTAATGAAACTGTGAAAGAGTTCATCAGAAGAATACTAGGATTGGACAACCATTTTACTATGGTTGGTCGACTACTCCCTTGATCCTTCTATATGTATGTGCCACTCGAGTTTGGACATCAAAGTCTTGACCATGTGTTTTAACAGCTATTTATTGTTTTCTTTTTAATCATGGTTCTTCAAATTGAAAAGTAAATTTATTTAAATTATATTTCTCAATATCTTTAAGGGTGCTCACTGCTCAATATCATGGGTGGAAAGGGTGGGTGTGGTGGACACCAGCATAGAGTCCAAACAAGCAATCTTTAACCAATTTTTCACTATCTGAGCATACTTGTCACTTTTAAGCCTAGGGTGCCCATAATTTGAATGACATTGCACAATGCAAGTAATGAATGCTATAATTTGTAAATGCAGAAGAAACTTTGTATTATCTTTTTAATATCATATCTATGAATCTTGGGGTTATCTTTTTAGTACTTTGTTAAAAGCTAAGCAGAAGAGGTCTTTGAGCCTTTTGCGTGGCATGTATGATTTTGCATTTTTTGACTGTATAAAATGCTTTTCTAGTTTTTCTCATTTTCCTTTACTTCACTGACTGCTAAATTAAAATCCTTTCAGGTTCCCAGGTCCTCCAAGAAGTTGCATGAGGACAATGAATATGCTCTCTATACTGTAACTCTCTTTGGTAAAACTGCTGATAACTTCAAAACAAGTGCGCGTGAAAAGGGTTTTCAGGTGAGCTTGGTTTTTAGAGACCAAATTCCAGTTGGGATGTTACAAACAATATCTTCACCTTATGATAAGGACGATGGAGACTCTTGTCCTTTGAAATTTCCTTGCTGGTATTTCCCAGATCAAATGCTTTAAAAGAATATGGATTGTCTGGAGTTTTTTTCCATCTTTTAAGAAACCAATGAAGTAAATAATTAAAATTCTGTAACGGGAATTTGCATGATGCTTTCAGATTCGTGATTTCGAACATAGTCCTGAGGCCCAAGACAGTTGAAAACAAGAGTTGGAAAGACTGATGCAAGATCAGGAAACCATGAGAAACTCTCTTCTCCAGTGGTGCTATGCCAGTTATGGGGAGGTTCGTTTTGCTTTTGTGGATATTTTTCATGAATAGAATAAAGAGATACTTTAATGTGTGGAAAGAAATTGCTGTATAGCTGGTATGTGGTGAAATTTCAAGGATGTGTAAAAATAAAGATTCGCAGAAAACAATCAATACATTTTAAAAAAAATTAAAAAAAGTAAATATCTACCTAGTTTTCCAAGATGAAAACTCTAGGCAAATCTCTACATTTTGTTCTTTATTTACCAATATAAGACTCTAGGTAAATCTATATTGATGTATCCTCTCAACAGGCTGGCCCAACGGGCCTCCTTCGTTATAGGACTAGGTGGCCTTGAGCTGGCTTATGGGGCTTTGGCCCAATGGACCTCAACATGGATCTAGTCCATGATCCAAAAGCCCATTTCGGAGTAGCGCCTCATGGCTCCAGGCTGCATCGGATCTAAGTCAGGTAGTCCAAGACCTTAGCTAAAATTCTGTAAGGCTTCATTAGAAAATAATCAAGCAATAGACTATTAATGAGTTCCTTCTTGACTTCTCTGGAATAGTGCAATATGTAGTAACAAGGTTGGTGTAAATGTGACATGACTTGTGGAACTTTGCCACAAATTCCACCTAGTCCTGCTTCATTGTCTCCCAATCTCCTAAAAAATGCCAAAGGAAATCTAGTGAGGCTCTGGGAGACGATCCTTTCCATGTTCAACCTGCAACTTTTGCTCTTAAAGGGCTTTCTAAGTAGTCGCCTCATGTCCTCTTCATTTGTTGATTTTGTCTATATCATTGCATCCCATTCACATTCATTTGATTTTGTCGTCCCCCCCGTCCCGTCTGCCCCCCCACCCCCCACTGCCCTTTGATAGTAATGATAGTAAAAGTTGATAACATCAGATCCTTGCATCATCAGCTCTGATATCTTTAATGAGATTTCTCATGCTTGTTCTTATAGTATTTTGTTTGATAGGTAATGATGTTTGAACTTGTGTTGGAAATATGTTTTCCCTGCAGGTTTTCAGCTCCTGGATGCACTTTTGTGCTGTACGTGTGTTCACTGAGAGCATTCTAAGATATGGGTTGCCGCCATCATTCTTGGTAACCTAACACTTCAAATGAGAAAACTGCTGTTTCACTTTCAACTGTTTGGTCTCATGATGGGATGGGTAGACCATTTCTTGTTAACCATTAATCTGATGGTCCCTTGATGGGACAGATGGTAGCACATTTCTGTAATCTGAAGCCATTCATCTGGTGGGGTGAACCAACCATTCCTTAATATCCTTCCTACCAGACGGTCCTAGATGTCTGATTGTTCGCTGGCAAATGGATAGTTGCAGCCGGTGATCCACATTTGACAGGGGCAAATGGATAGTTAAAAGTCATATGATGGTGGAGATTCTTTTGCATGTCCTATCTGCAATTGACTGGTCCACCATGTAAATCATTTGGATCACTAAAAAGCTGGCAGCCACATGTGCAAGTTTGTAGTGCCAAGCAAATTGGTAATTTTAGGACTTCATTTTTTCATTTCAAGAAAAAAAATTATTTTTGTGATGCAGAGACATAAGACTGACTACAGTGCGCTCAAGTGTTTTTCTTATAAAACACACCTTATTTGGATGCTTGACTAGCCTGTGTGGTAGAAGGATCAATAGGTTTGATTGTGGATAAGGTGGGCCCTATATAGTCTAATTAGATTATCCTAACCCTTACTTTGAGGGGCTCAAAGTTTAATGACTTATTGCAGTGCAATATATTCTTTTCTTTTCCTTTTTTTAAAAGTTAACTCCAATGTGGGATTTAGTCAGATCAGTGTCATATTGGTATCTGGTGCTAATAGAGATGGTAGTTTGATCCGTCTATAGTTTCTGCACCGTTAAATATCCAACCTATCTACTTGGATGTTTGCGCAAAGCTGCATGCAGCTCCATGGACGCATAGACTTGCCACATTGAAGCATTGAATAGGTTTAGGTGGATCTAGATTGTAATGTACTGGGCCTAGGGTGGTCCATTCATCGAGTGTGCAATGCGTGTATGTTGTATGTTGTCCGTTTATCCAATTATTTTACAAGTGGGCATTTTCACCTGATGAATCATCATCATCACAACCTGATGTATATATAGAGGCCTAATATTTAGGAAACAAGACATGCACACTCCTGGGCAGATGCATAGAAACATACAAATGTTCCTTCAAACAGTTATTTCTAAGCATGCAATTCAAATCCTTGATTCTGGTAATCCGATTCTGATCAACTGTTTGGCACATGACTATCTGTGTTTCAGCAACTACTGGAAATCGGAAGATGAAGTTGGGATGGCTGGTCTAGGAGGCGATGCTGACACCCACCCGTATGTTTCATTCACGCTGAATTTCATTTGATCTAAATTGAGTTCCCTTGGAATAGTAACAAACTGGATTGGAGAATGGTTAGTACTGTGTATATTGGTGTAGTTAACCCCAATTCTTTTTGTTGTTAATCTCTCTCTCTCTCTCTCTCTCTCTATATATATATATATATATATATAAATATATATATATATATATATATATCGTCACTTGTGTTGTTTATCCATACATCTTGCTCAGCTCATTCTTTAGTTGATGTTAATTTTGAGTGATAATTTTTAAGATAACTGGCCACCAAGTGTTATTATTCTTAGATTTTGAGTTATAGTGCTGACATTGTTTTTATTCGTGGGGACAAGGCCAAACATTTCTAAGCTACATGCTTTCAAGGTTTTAAAATCCCAATAATTATTCCATGAGAAGGGAAGGGGGACCAGTGAAATTTGGGAGCACAGGATAACAGAAGATTGGGTTTTTTTTTCAATTGAATGGCATTAAAAGAAACCCAGATGCAGATGCATCCTTGGAGTTCTCCTTTCCATGGGAAGGAATCAAGGGGTCCTCCTGATCTGTCTATGCTGCACCAGGGGTAACAAATCAGCAACACAGAATTAGAGGTTATCTGATAGTTTGCCTATCTCGACCTTTCTCAATGCATCCGATTGTATAGGCCATGATGATTGATGAATAATACCCACTATTTCTGTTATGAAAAAGTTGGATGTAAATGAGCATATATCTAGAGCTTCGTTTACCCATGTGGGTCAGACACTAAAAACGACTTTACCAAAGGGCCCTGACCCGGTTTACACATCCTCCATGAAGTTAAATATTTGCTAGCCCTACTGTCCAAGCTATATTGGCTGGAAGTGAAGTTCTGCCTAAATCTATCTATCAATCCGGTAGATGATGGTCTTGCGAAGTCTGATTTTCCAACAGTTAACGACATTCCAGGCCTATCTTCCCTTTGATGTTCATATGAACTTTATTTGCAAGACCTTTAAATAGCTTCTCAATATTCAAGGTAGGTAATTCATGCCAGATTTAGAAGCAGTGCCCACATCCCATTTTCTGCATCATGCATCATGGTGAAGAATCAGCTGTACCCAAATCGCCTCAGCTTCACACCAGCTTCTAGGATAAAAGGTTGGGTTGTGACCAGGTTTTGTTGAGTTGGTCTTTTGTTCTTTTGATTGTCTCTGTAGTTGCCAATTCCGTTCCATTTCGTTCTGGTCGGAATTGGCCAAAACGTTCCAGAATTAGCCTTTGACAAAACGAAATGGCCCCCTAAAAGTTTTTGATCTCGATTCCGGTCCCAAATCCACCTCATTCCGGTTAAGGTTTTATACTTGCATTCATATACAGTGAAAACTAAAAAAATGGTACAATTAAAAATGGTCAATTGTAGAGTGTAATTTAATTTAAGTGATGTAAATATGCATTTTTACTATCATTTTAGCATTCAACTATTTTTTCTAATCTTAGATATTCTTTTATATTTGTCTTTTTTGTTTTTCAATCATGTCTTTTCTAGAACGGAATACCAAAATTGATCGGAATGCCAAACCGAAATGGAGAGTGGAACGAAATTGAAAACTATGATTGTATCTCATCATCCGAGCGGGAAAAAAAAAAAAACCCAAAAAAAGAGGTGAATATCCATTTTGTTTGCATGTGTTTAAATTATTTCAAATTCATGTATTCCCAAGTGTCTAAAAATTGGAAAAATGAAGGTAAATATTATATACGGGACATTCTCTTCCCCGTGAGTTCAAATCTTGCTTGTACAAGTACTTTGTTCATATTTTAAAAATATAAAAAATAAAGAAATCAGCAACTAACATGCCCCACCCCACGGTGACTGCATTGGGCCGATTTGGTATCACATCCATAATAAAGCCCATTGTGCAATGCAAGTGCCAATTGGGTTGGGTACCCCCATTACCATCTCTAATTAGGAGAGCACCAGATATCATGTTGATCAAGTGATCCTAGCTGTAGGTCCTCGAATGATACATGTGCAAATTTAGTGTGACAACTGACAATTAAACAATGGCAAATGTATGGAACAGTTCAGAATCAGGATCATGGTCAGTACAAAGGAGACCAGTGTATTCGAAGGGAATGGGTTAACCCAATGTGACCTCCCTATATGGAAACAATAAGAGAAAAGGAAAAGGAAAACACGAGGAAAAAAAAAAAAAAACGATGTGGGCCACATGTAGAATCCCCAAAACCATCAACCCTTCCCTAAAAAACTTAAGATTGCCCACCCTAGATACATGACAATCAAAAAAAGAGGAGTAGAGGTAGAAATTAGAAAGGTCTATAAACTTATTATATTATTAAAAAATTAAAATCAGGTTGTTAGCAAAGCCAATATAATTTGGTCAAAATATTCATTTATAATAAAAAAATCACTCGTTGCCAAGTCTTGAGATTTGCAAATTTATCACCTCCAGATATAACCAAATCTAATACAAAAATCCATCTCTTTCCGAAACTACAAATTATTGAATGTGATTCGCTCAAATACACAATAACATCCCTCCCAAATCATTAAACCAAACAGAAGAAAAAGTGCCACATTTGTGCATCAGACACCTTGAGATGAATTTACTTACTGGCAAATAAGTTATTGCAGGGACTGAAACCGTTTCATGATGATGAGGCTCATGTCCATATACCGCTGGGCGCAGTTGGTAAGACAAGTCGATTCCCCAGAGCTGAACTTGCTGCCAGGGGTGCCAGTGATGCATTTGTCCCAGCACACATTTGTAAGCTTCCCTACCATCTCGGTAACCATAGCTCTCTCCTTTTCTTGCTACACAAAAATAAAGTACTGCGGTCAACATTAGGAAAAAAGTTCAAGATTGTGGAACAAATGATTTTGAATTCTCCAGCATCATCAATGAAACCACATAGTTAAACAATTAGGAGATCAAACCTGTCATTGTCAAATCTCCTAATGAAACTAGGGGTTTTTAAAAGAAAAGGGCAGTGCAGAGTAACAAGATTAAAAAAAAAGGAAGAAGAACATAGTTTTATTTTCCTCTTAAATAAATAGAGGGGAAAAGGCAGATTATAAGATTTATGTCTACTACAAACATGTCAATGATGCAACAACAGGATTTCGATCAGGTGCTAATCAAGTCAACAACCAAATAAAAATGGTACTTCCATGAACTTCAAAGCTAGTTGTGCCTTCCAACTAACAACAATGAACATTCACATCACAAGTAGCAACACCCCTACTGTTTTATACCTTTTGCCACAAAAATCAAGAACAACCAATGCCTATTATATCAATATAAGGAACCCCCCATTGAAAGTTTTGTTGCTCAATGGTAAGTGCTTCAGTTGATAGGAAAGAGGTTAGTTTCAAAACAGTTTTATTTCTAAAGAACAAACAAAAAAATTGTACAAAGGAACCGACAATTGTTTTTTCTCTGGCAAGATGTAACTGACATGAGCCCCACAAAGGATGATTCACCACCATCTCAACCTCACAAAAAGGGAAGAGGAATAAAGCAAGAAAGGGCACGGTATAAACTCAAAGCAAAAAAAATATAAACTCCAAAACCCTGATCAGTAATCATCAATCAATCTGATCAATCTAACAAAACACCAACTGGTATAATAGCAAACATAGCCTTGGAATAGAACTCCCAAACAAAGGTTGGTTTCCATGGCCAAGCACGAATAGAAGACAACTCTATTTTTAGTCATTAAAGCTAAAAGAAGACAGTTTTTTTGTGGGGGTAAATGAAGACAGCTTACTAACAAAACCAATTCTCCGAGAGCAAAGAAAATGAAGAGAGTTCATACAATTCAAAAAAAAAAAAGGATTACCACCAACAGAGGCAATAGAAGAAATGCAGATGACAAGGAAATTCAAACCTAGTCGAAATCCAGCCTTTTAAATAAAGCAGTAGATTCATTCAATTCCCTACTGAACATCATTTCTTTTACCCCTGAAAATATCAAAGGCACAATCAACCACCTGGCACAAGCATCAGCCCCTTGTTGATTGGGTTCATGGAAAAAGAGGATTAGGCAAGAGCTTTAAAGGGAATAGAGGCCAAGAAGGGTCTGATCAAATAGTGGTGGTTCATCGTCTGATCAAAAGCATCACATGGATAAGGTTGTTAGCCTCCATTCGCATGTTGGTTTATGTTCTGATCGAAGGCATGACAGGGATAACGTCATTTGACTTGGGCCTATTCAGTTCTAACAATTATGGCAGGTGCTGTTTGTGGTAATCACGATATTGCAGGATTGAGAACATTAAATTAACTAATAAAAAAATAAAATAAAATAAAAATATGAATTAGGGAGAGAAAGCAAGAGGAGAATGGAAAATCCATCAGAAATCTCGTGTGGATACATGCGAACTCATTGCATCCAAAGAATGCTGTTTCTGCATAAGTGATTCATCATCTGGAAATGTTAAAAACAACTTATGGGAGTTTCTTAGTAAATATTTTTGATACTTCCATTTGGTTGCCTATCAAAAAAAATAAAATTACAGAAAGAAATATGAAATTAAAAAATCCATCAGAAATATCATGTGGACCATGCAAACTCATTGCACTCAAAGAATGCTGTTTCTGCACAAGTCATTTATCATCTGAGCCACAACATTAGCCTTCATCCCTAAAAATCTCTTTTAGATTAAATTCACCCACCCTAAATTATCTGATTCAAAATTTAAACTTTTCTCTAACCAACTTATCAAATCTCTCCTATAATTTCTTTTCCTTCATCTACTAAGAAAAACCTTCATTCCAGAGATGATGGCCTATTCCAAAATAGTAGTAAAAGAAGTCCACATAAAGCTTCTATGTGGTCCACCTTTGATCAGTCTAGCTAATCCTTTTTTCAAATTTAGTTGATTGTTTCTGGTGGTTTCTCCTATGTCCATTGTTGAGTGAAAACCTATTGAGCATTTATTTTATTTTATTTTTGTTTGTTATTTGTATCTTTTTATAATTTACTTGTATGGACTTGGGCACACCCATGTGACCTGGTTTTAGATGACCTTACTACTGGTCAAATTAGTTAGTGAGGAGGTTAAGTAGAATGCTCCCTCCACCTCCCCTACAGTTCATCAGCAAATATTCGCAGATTTAAAAAAAAAAAAACTCATGATATATGATGAAAAGGTTTTCAAAAAAAATTATAAACATAAACATACTTTAGTATTTGTACAATATAATTAAAGAAATTCACATAAAATCTTATATTTAAATTATCATGCCCACCTTCAATTTTCGAGTTTCAATATTGAAAATAATTATGTAATTTAAAAAAATATTGCAGCAACTAAATTATAATTTTTTTTCTACTTTCAAAATATGACATGAAAAATAAAACTAGGTGGGAATTTATAATTTTAAATTTGGTTTGTAGTTTTTGTAAGTTTATTTCAATCTTTTATTTTTTTTAACGTAGAATTTTGAAGCATAGAATAAATATTAATGATGAAAGGTATATTATCTTTTATATTTGTTTCTCTTAAAATATTTTAAAAAAAATTTAGAGTTTAATAATACATTCTCATCTTTGGGCCTGGACCGGGCCTTTGTTGCTAGTAAATAAAAAAAAAAAATGAATTAGGGAGAGAATGAAAGAGGATAATGGAAAATCCATCAGAAATCTCGTGTGGATACATGCGAGAACTCATTGCATCCAAAGAATGCTGTTTCTGCATAAGTGATTCATCATCTGGAAATGTTAAAAACAACTTATGGCAGTTTCTTAGTAAATATTTTTGATACTTCCATTTGGTTGCCTATCAAATAAATAAATTAGAGAAAGAAATATGAAATTAAAAAATCCATCAGAAATCTCGTGTGGATCATGCAAACTCATTGCATTCAAAGAATGCTGTTTCCGCACATTTCATTCATCATCTGGAAATGTTAAAATGATTTATGGAAATCTCTTGCTGATTTTAGTGAAAAAAGACCCTTGACCTACAAGAAAACAAATAATCAATGGGAGAAAATAATTGCTTCTAGCAACAAAGGTTTGTTTTAATAGCTACAAAAATTTATTGCAGATATAGTATTTCTATCATCAAATGCCTATTATCCATTCAACTCAAGTTCAGCTTGAGTCGATCAAAAGAGATTAAGAAACTCATTTACAGTGGGGAAAGGTGTAAAAATCTGAAAGTCATTACAATAATAAGGTTGAGAAGACCCTTTCATTCGATTTCTAGGGTGCTTTTCCAACTAATTCATAGGAATCCATCCCTTTTCTCCCAAAACTAGAGAAAAGGAAGTGAAAAAGGATTCCCCAAAAAGACTGTTTTCTTTATTTACTTATTGAATGATTCGTAAACTAACTTTCCCCCTCTCTCATTGATCAATTGCCAAACATGGAAATATCAGATAAACACTACGATCAATTGCCAAACATGGAAATATCAGATAAACACTACGAATTACAGCACCGACGCCTGTATGTAAATCAATCATTCCTACAAAACCTAAAGAGGAAACTACAATAACAGCTTAAATAGAATCACAAACAACAGAAAAACCATCTGTGAACGAATCTGGAATAACCCAAAGCCAAGCAAAGAGATTAGATTTGATCAGAACGAAGAGATTGCATAAAAGGAAAGAGGATTTTTGGGATCTTACTTCTAGAAATCGCTGCAACTCGGCCGAATCTAGCGACGATGAATCCATTCCAATACCCTCTCTCTCTCTCTCTCTCTCTGTAATCGAAACCCTAAAACGCCGACTCTTAAACCCTAGAAAGTCTCTCTGATAAAAACCCTGGAATGCGCCGACTACTTAAACCCTAGAAACCCTAGAAAAAGACTGTCGATTCGCTCCATTTTAAAAGAAGAAGCGCGCTGAAATTGTAAAATGCTCGGGCCGTGAAGGTAATTAAATATGCTGGCATGAAGTTAATACGGATCGTGGGCCCACCGCCCACCTAGATCTAAATTGTTAAAAATGAACTAGCCCAATAACCCGTGTTCGGTATGGTATCTCCCGGCACTGCAAAATGAAGAATCATATACTAAAAAAGAAAATTATCTCTTTCCATAAGACAAGTTGAATAAACTAAAAATAGAAAAATTGGAGTAAAATGAATTTAGCTACCTGAGAACAACCAAAACATGAGTGGTTTGATGGAAGATTGAGTGGCTAGTTGCATGAGTAGTTACATAATCGTCAGTCAAAATTATAACCGACGATCAAAATTAAAGCCAAAACCTCCTAACTTAATATATTATAATGTCATTTCCTTTGATGATATATCCTCAAAGTTTACTTAAACAGGAATTGGTCACGAGTGAGATCGAGATTTATATAATCTTATGCATTATTAATCAGGTTATCAATTATGTGCTCAATTTCTTAATGCACCATCTCAATTTCTTTCTTGTCACGAAAACAATAAAGGAAGAAATTTTACATGGGTGGATGATGAATGTTAGATGAAATAGTATCTCCTTGTTTCTACAAAATAGGGAATCCGGAGTCTTATTTTTCTGGCTCTTCCAAAGACATGTAATCATTAATCTGTGGAGTCGTTTTCTTGTGTATTTTGGGTGCAGTGAAGAAAGTTGGCAAGAGTTCCTCAGAGTTTACATCGGATTCTTTGAATGTACTGGTGTTTGGTGCAACCATATTGCCACATTGGAAAATAATCTCATGGTGCGTTGCGTTCTAATCAGGCAGTGGGACCATTGTGATAGAATTCAGATTTCTCCTTCTACCCAATTTTATAAGTTCAAAATCAGGTGTGAATCAGATCAGGCAAAATACCTCTCGTGGCAAAACGCAAGCTAAGACCTAACCATTTGATCTAATAGGTTGTTAAAATCATAATGCCCAACTATTCTTTGCATAGTCCTCTTTCTCAGATGTTTAGGATTCTCTGTGACTGAAGTTATAAACCTCAATCTCCTAGGAATGCCCTTCTTTTTGTTCTTTTTTTGTGTATTCACGTTGACAAGGGTATGCCTGTGATATTTGACCCGACAAGACTAATCACTCGAGTGCATGCACAACCCCGTAGCACACATGCACCATGTAAATTTGGGGGCATCGAACATACACATGGTAACAAGACTAATCACCTGGGTGCATGCACAACCCCATTACACGCATGCACCATGTAAATTTGGGGGCATCGAACAGACACCGTGGGGGCAAACCTCGCCTTATGCCGATGAGCCATCACGCAGGCAGGTTCGTAAATCCTACACTTGTATTTTTAAAAGATTTTTTTTTAAAAGGTGGATATTAAAAAAATGACCATCAAATAGTCTTTTTTAAATGAAAACGAAACCAATAAGAGGTGTGAAATGAATACCATTACCAGCCAACATCCTATATAAATCTTAGAAAAGTCAAGGTTCAATAGCAAGGTGCCCCATCAGTCACCATGTTCTTTTCTCCAAATTTTGGAAGGAAAAAAAAAAAACCCTAAGATTTTGCAATCTCATGCTGCATGATGACTGATGAGACACCCCTTAAAAGCAAATAAGTGTTTGTGACGGACTTCATTGGACTGTAGTCCAAATTCGAAACAGGTTTTGAATTTATATGTAAAAAGGAGAATCTTAGACTGTAATTTGTTCATCATGGTTTGCACTGGGCAGTCCTGGATTTTTATAAATCTAAATGCCAAGTTTTACAGTAGGCCAGTTCAATTGTCATAGTTCTTTGAGCAAGAACTCCATGGGAAGTTTTCAACTGCACCTGAGACCCACATTCATCAAATTGTAGGACCACCTTGTTGACACTGGAGAAATTGTGAGGATCAAAACAATGCTAAAGGGGCTGTTGTTCTTGTAAGCAGGGTCCATACTTTCTGGTCAGCAAATGCACATCAGAAAATGTGTTGAGGCTGCACAATATCTGGTCATTCAGTTGGATCTTGGTACTTTGCCTAGTCAGGCCACTTGTTAGAAGAAATGAACATGCATAAAACAGAGTAATGGGTAGAGCTGATCAAGAGAAGGAAAATAAATCAACTCTTCAAAATCAAAATATTCACATTACAAACAAATCCAATATTGATAAGAAAATAAAACAGCAACTGAGGCCAAAACCCTGACAAAAACCAACACATTGGCATTCAATTATTGAAAAGGTAGAATTGGTTATAGTGATCCCAATTTTAAATATCTTGAAAACGATGTTAACTGCAAAATATTTCCCCACCATCGCATAACCAACAATGAACCGGGTTTGAGGCAGGTAGTAGCACAAATTAGGCAAGAAATTAACCCAGTATCATCATCCAAACAGGTGACACTTGCATCAAAATCATCCCAAGTAGATAACAAAATAAACAACTAACAAGCTACAAACAGAAAAATCAGAGTATTCCTGGAAAAACCTGAATGCAAAATATCCACATTCAGTAGGATAAAGTTATCTAGCGCTGTCTTCTTTTATCCTCGATTTATACAGTGATACCCATAATCTGCATGTGAAATACATACACCAAACTCCTAATCCATTGCAGGTCTGCCAATTAACAAAGCCTAAAAACAATTTTCAGAATAAGTTTGTGTATGTTGACACCGAGCTTGACCATAATACACAATAATCAAGCAAAAGAGAAAAGTAATGCAGGCAAAATGTCTTCTACTAACTACATAAATTATAAACTAATAATTTAATAAATGAAGAGTGGGTTGGTGAACATTGTACAATCAGTTCCTGCATTCACTCTTTCCTCATTGCTGGCCTCCTTGAAGAACCTGAAAAAGTTGAGAACATAATTCACCTTTGAAAAAAAAAAGAAAAAAAAACAAACCAATAAACAGGGGTTGACCTCACCTAAAATCCCATCAGTTTCTCTGCACGCTTTCATTCCTTACTGCTGGTTGAAGGTTCAAATCTTTATATAAGCCACAACGAGGAGCCAATGCTAAGTCTCCATGTTCAATATGACAAGGGCAGCTACATTATTAATGCACTGGGGCAATAATTTGCCTAGAAAGCCAAAAGAAAACCTCTAAGAGGAGAAAGGAGGAGGAAAAATAGAGAAATGCAAAAGAAGAGGAGGAAGGGAATGAGAGGAAAAGAGATAAGACATCCATAGCAAAAAAAATGCCCAACTCCATTATCCTTTTTCTTCTTCTTCTATTTTTCTTTGTTATGGTGTATTTTACTCCTGAAAACACAAGTGGTTGACCTGTCATTTATTGCCACTGTAGCCATACATAAACTAATAAAAACCATCTTCTACAATATTTCATCCTTTGTGGGATTTCTTTCTGCTTGCAATTTCTCTATTTCCAGTTTAAGAGACTCTTATTTGTCGCACACTCACTAGACTAGTAAGGCAGCCGAGCAACAATAGCCACTTGATCAACAAATTGATTTGTCAATTGAAAAAAAAAAAGTTGAACCAAGTAATTTCCCTCTTACATAACAACCATATCTCACTAATTCAACCTGCCAGCTTCAACAAAGGCCTGGTGGTGTTCAGCTTCCTCATCCCTTTTTAAGCACCAAAAGTATTCAGCACGCTTCAGCCGATTAACATTAAACTTGTACATTAATCGCATGATATTCTCTTAAAAGCACCAAAAATCTTAGGCATCCAAAGCACCATCACAATCCACAATAACACCTAGAATCCCAACTAAGTGATAATAAAAATATAAAAATAAAAACTTTAGTGTAAGTTTAACTTAAAAGTATGCATTGCTGCTTGTTTAAACTAGTTTGCAGACAAACGGAACAATCATCCAACTAGAAAAGTTAAGATATGTTTATCCACTAAACCTATTTAAGTAGGCCAAGAATAGCCTTTGCTTTTGCACATCACACCACCTATAAATCAGAGAACGGAAATTTTCTCAAAGGACCTTTCCCTTCACAAAGACCACAAAACATTTAATATAGTAAGTATTATTATATTTGTACATTCATCATCTATTTGATGATCCATACCCCAAAATCAAGAAACAATTAAATTAGAAAAGTTTTTGACACAAGATAAAAAAGACTCTAGGCAGCTAAATCAGAACTTGATTGTCTTTTCTTGTCAGAAGTCTTCTGTTTGTAAGAATGTTCAATGCTCAAAAAAATAAATAGAAAATCAATGTACATACATCCAGCCAAACAAAGTACATTTTGTTTATGAAGTAGCCCCATTTCCGTATCTGCATAGATCTAGAAGCAGTGTCGAATATCAACAAAATCTTCATTTAGGAATACAGTGAGCCTCAAAATATGATCATAATTAATTAACTCAGATCACATTACCTTTACCCACTCTTACATGGAAATGTAGGAAGAGATTTTAAACGGTCTTCATACTTCTCATCCTTCGAAAGTAAGTCAACTACAATAGCAGCGGTTTTTTTCATCTGGAAGGATACCTTTCTTGGCCATTATATGTAGAAATTCCATTGCTTTGTCTACCTCTTCTTGTCTGCAAAAGCCACGGATGATTGGATTCAAAGTCCAACTGTCAGGCACACAACCATTTTTTTCCATTTGTAACAACAGTTCATTAGCATCTTGCATTAATCCTTTTCTACAGAGGCAATTAATCATTATACTGTATGTAATAGCATTGGGCATCAAACCATATTGTGACATGCCATCAAATATTTCCTTCGCAGCTTCAAAATTTCCATCTTTGCACATGCCATCAATGAGGATATTGATAATTTTAACATCAGGTTTGATTCCTGAGCTAATCATTATTTGAAATATTTTCAATGCCTCTGTGATTTTTTTATTTTTACAAAGCCCATCCAAAAATACAATGTATGTAATTAGGTTAGGACTTGGGCCATGAGACTGCATCTCCTTAAAGATATTTTCTGCCATCCTTATTCTACCATTGTTGCACAATCCACCTAAAAGACAGTTGTAAATTATAACATCAGTCACTAATCCCTTTCGATGCATTTCCTCAAAGAGCATCATAGCCTCATCCATTCTCCTACGCTTGCAATACCCATTAATCAACACGACGTAGCTAATAGTACTCAGCTCAAGACCTGTACCTATCATGGAATCAAAGACCTTCCTTGCCTCATGAATTTGGCCTTTCAGACAATACCTATTCATCAGTGTATTACATGTGTGCGTATCAGGCTTCTCACCCATTTGAATGATCAGTTTTAAGATTGAATGTGCTTCTTCAGGCATTCCCTCTTTGCATAGACCATTCATCAATATGTTGAACGTTACCATGTCTGGCGAGATTCCTTGGCCGATCATTTCATCAAAAAATCTATTAGCTTCTTCCCACTTTCCTAAAGTGCAAAGGCCATGAATTAAAGAGCTATAAGTTACAACATTTGGCGAAATGCCACCTTTGGACATTTCCTTAAAGATGCCAATAGCCTCATCTATTAATCCATCCTTGCAGAGACTATCAATGATGGTGTTATACACAGTTGCATTCGGCTTGCATGATCCTTTCTCCATTTCCTTCAGCAACCCTAGAGCCATGCCGGTATTTCCCATTTTGCAAAAGCCATTCACAAGAGCTCCATATGTAACTACATTAGAGGGATACCCCTTGTTAACCATTCTCATAAAGAGGTCCATGGCCTCTTTCACCAATCCACCTTTACAAAGGCCATCAATGATTGTGGAATACGCCACCATGCTGGGCGCACAAGCTCTTCCCTCCTCCATTTCCTTTAGCAAACCAAGCGCCCCTTCAATGTTCCCAGCCTTGCAAAGCCCATTTATGAGGGTAGAATACGTAATTGCATTACGCGGGTACCCCATCTCTCCTACTTTCGCAATCAGTTTCATGGCATCATTCACCTTATCAACCACACAAACTCCTTTAATTAGAATTGCAAAAGTCGCGGCATCAGGTTCATAACCCCGTTTGAGGACATCTCCGAAAACCGCAAAGCCTAAATCAACCCGCTTCAAATGGCAGAAGCAATTAAGCAGGGTGTTAAGTGAAAGCAAGTCAAGCTGGGTTCCAACTAAATTCATCATCTTACAGGAAGAAATCACCGTAGTATATTGTTTCATCTTGGCCATTACTCTAATCAAATGAGTGAAAGTAGCACCTGATGGCCTAGGTTCCATAACAAGCATTCTATCAAACAGCTGCAAGGCATCTCCAAGGCTAAGATTTCCCGATTTGCATAGTCTTTCAACATGATTTTCGAACTGGGTTTTATTAGAAAAGTCATCAGGAGTGAGGGAGGATATAGAAAGATCAAAACTTGCAGTGCCCCATTTGAAAGCAGTTCTCATTGAAGTTAAAGTTTCAATTGGAGATAAAGATGATGCAACAGCCCTTGTAAACACCATTTCTCTTTGTTGGAGGAGAAGAAGAAGATCATATTATCTCCTATCTGAAGAGACAGATAGCGTTTCAGCACTTACTTTCTCCTGATCAAAACACCAACAAGTAAACAAACACCTTACATACATACATCCATACATACCATTTCGCTGTTCTGCAGAAGAAAAAACCTTCTCCCAGCGGTGTCTCTTCTCTCCATCTTCGTATTCAGGTTGATTTTTAGGTGCCTGTATACGTTACGGGTTTCAGAATTCAACCCCTAGAGAAGTCCAAACTATTTAAATAAGCTTAACCTGAAAAACATGAAAAAGGAATCCACGTGGATTGTGGAATCTTCTTGTCACACCAACGCACCTCAGCTTTCATTGATTAAGAATAAATACTTTTTGTGGTTAATTGAGTTGGGATTTAACTTGAATTGAAAATTTTACAACGATTGAGCCCAGCCAAAGAGGCTGGACCCAAAAAAGAGCCCGCCTACGTAGGGGAAAGCAGGCCACTCAAGTGGGAAGAAAGCTTAGAATTCAAACATTGGGCAGCTAGGTAAGAACCGCGATAGTTATTCTCACTCGGATAAGGAACCGTTCTTTTAGTACGATTGAGTTGATAGTTGGTATTTGGCCATTTATAATATTTTGACTCTTCATATTTGTTAGGTCACAAACTATTATGAACTTTTTTTTTTTTTTTTTTTTTGTGTACCCCATGTGCTAATATGACTTGAACCTAAGCGGCTCCATTGCCATAGGTGGGGTAAAATGGATGATCCGAAGTGACTAGTTTTATTAGAGGCAAGTTTGGTAGTGATTATTAGAATTTAGGGCAGCTATGAACATATATATTGTGACATGAGTAGGGTTTGAAGTTGGCCCAAATTTTACTTTCTTTTTTTTTTTGTGTACCCCATGTGCTAATATGACTTGAACCTAAGCGGCTCCATTGCCATAGGTGGGGTAAAATGGATGATCCGAAGTGACTAGTCTTATTAGGGGTAAGTTTGGTAGTAATTATTAAAATTTAGGGCGGCTATGAACATATATATTGTGACTTGAGTAGGGTTTGAAGTTGGCCCAAATTTTACATAAGTAAAGACTTAACTAGCCTCCACAATGATAGTATTGTAGGTGTTACTATCACATTGAACATTTGGAAAGCAGGAAATTGCTACATTTTCAACCACAGTTCTTTACATCCTAAACTGGTTATTTCAAACTCTTTTGGCAAATCTGAACCAATGGTGCACATCTCCACTGTTTAGGCAAGCTTTAGGGGGCCGGGTTAGTACCATCCCCAAATATGGAATTCCCCCACCAAAAAATTGTTTCAGAATGAATTTTTGATGGGGCTTTGAAACCTTCAGATGGGCTGTCATCACTGGTTTTAAGATAATGGTTTTTGCAGGTCAAATCATTGCAACATCTGTAGTTGAGCAGGAATTAAAGGCTCTGTTAGAGGGGCTAAAATCGGCAGATAAATTCCAGTTTCATAATCTTATTGTGTGGGGGCAAATTTTAAGACTCCAAGATTATTTCAAATCCAGCCAGATCTCGGCTACTCGGCTCCAGTATTAATGTGCCAAGCCGGGACCAATATCACCAGCCACGACCTGCAGCCCCGCTCGGTCTCAGCTCGGGGAAGCGCCATCTCAGCTAGGCCAGTTCCATCACGGCAAGCACCATCCCGGCACATCAGCTAGGCGCTCTTCTCATCACACCTTCACCTCGGCTACGCGCTAATAGCATCTCGGGGTTTGGACTATATCCGTCCCGGCTGAGAGCGTCTCGGGGTCTCGGCTAAATGCCAGCATGCTAGCCGAAACCAGTGCTGTGACCTCGATCCAGCTCGGCATGACCTCGGCCACGCGCTTTGGCTCCAGTCGCGCACATTGGTTGTAGCTGTTGATGGACTGCCATCCGAGATAGGCACTGACAGCCATCTCCCCTCTTCAGACACGTGGCATCCGATGGGACCTTTGCTATCAATAAGTCAAGACAGGAGCAGAGCCCATGTGACTGGCATTTAATGCATTGTGGGCTGATGAGACCTTAGCAGTCACATCATCAGGCCCACCATCAAATATCTTGAGACCTTCTCCTATAAGAGGGGACCGATTCCAACCCAGTAGGGGGATTCACACTCAGTTGCAGACATACAGATACGTTCCCTCTGCTTCTCTTCTTCTCCACCCCTAGTTCAGTCCCTGCACTAACTTAGGCATCGGAGAGCCCTGTGCTGCCACAGCCAGGGTCCTCTGACCGATCTTCTCTTCCCTTTCAGGTCCCTGAAACAGCTACCTCTCTATAGTCTTTTGGATAAGTCCCGAAGGGCACCCCCTAATTTTGTGAGTTACATTTTTTGCACTTACACTTATCATTGAAGGAGACTGCTCAACAATTATGAATAGCTTGAAACAGGGAGGTACAATATATCGTGGAGGCTTATGTATTTGAGGAAAAAGATCAAATCTATGTTGCATCATCACAAGCAATGGAATTACCATCTGTGCAGGTGTTTGGCAAATTGAGTTGCACCTATGTTGGCTCATTTAACATTCCCTACAATCACTATTTTTACTCTTCATTTGCCTATTCATATCCTTGCAGCATGTACCTAGGGAGGACACTCTGCAGCTTCAAGATAATGCGGAGAGGGCTGGAACTTGCACAACAGAATTAGATATATTGCAGGAAGAACAAAATAGGTAAGAACAAGTTGGAGAGGGGTCATCATCAGACTCCTGATGATGTATCAGAGAATGAAGATACAAATATGTGAATTCTGGATGTATATATATTAGAACTCTAGTTTCCAGTGGTTTTGTCGGCATGGTGCTGCAGCTTTGGTTTTTGTTTTCCAGCTTTCAGAGAGGCCAAAATGGTTTTAGCCTTCTGTCTCAGCTTGATTTTCATATCATATTAGTTGCGCTCAATATATTGAAAAAACCCGCAATTGACCTTACTAATCAACATTGCATATTATAAATAATTCACATTAAACTAGCATAGAGGTCATTTAATTAGACGGTAACAGAGTTTTCCAATAGTTAAGCCGGTATATGAATCACCCTATTGATATCTAGAATGTATATTCTATGAAGAATATCCATGGCACAGCCACCAGTTATGCTGATTTTGTGTCATGAGATAGATAGTAGTAGTGTATTTGTGGTACACATTTTCCACCCAAAGGCCATTTATGCATGAAAATTGGGACTGAATAATGTGGCATGATGAAGATCTACCAACTACTGGGAAATTAAGATGGTATTCCATTTGGATATCAGTGCAGGTTCATTAGAATCAAATCTCCTTGTATCTACAGATGTGAGAGGATCACCAATGAAAAAATCATGTCAAGAGGATCTATGAGAGTCAGCTAAATATAATCAAGTCTATTATCATTCATGATATTAAGAGATCATTAGGTGCAATACCGCATCTGTGTTTATAATGTCACTTCTCAGGAGAAATTTGTGAAGGTATCAATAAATTTGAACCCTCTAAACTAAAGAGAAATTCTATAAGTCTACTTTATCTTGCAGTAAGAGTTTAATTGTATTCCTAGAGTACTATTAACCAAAATAAGAACAAGATAACCTGCTGTAACCTATGTTTCTTGCTTCCTGTTTTTCGAATTATATTACATGCATCCACATGAATGATATGTAGAAATTTGGAAAACAGGTTGACTTGCTCATTTTATTCTTGCTTCACTTCACACATCCATTTCTGATTTTGGAAAATGGAAATATAGTCAAAACTCTCTGTTTCCGTCGTGACTATTATTGAAATCATTATTGTCACAGACTCATCTCATGAATCTGGAGCCAGCTAATTATTGTTTAAATGAATTATTTATGTTCCAATGTACTCGATTTTAAGCGTTAGACCCATCATCCAATATCATAACTAGCCTCTTTCATTTACTGAAGTCCATCATCTCACAAAGCACTAATAGATAGTTCCATAACCAAGAATAGCTGGACATTCAATCTAAAAATCTGTCACTCGCACAACCAAATTGTATGATTAAACTTGGAAACTGTGCATTTTTTTTTCTTCTTTCTTATAGCAGGTATCTGCAGGTGAATGCTGATTTACAAAATTGCAGTATCTAATAAGGGACCTGATTTCTTTACTCTTTCGGAACATGCCCAAGATTTTGGGTAAAAAAACATACAAATATATCCAATGAAAGCCATAATTGCAAACAGAAATATAAGATAACCAAGTGGTCTCCTGTTAGATTACTGAGCAATTACCCCCACCCCAAGCTTATGTACTATGTAATTGAAAACCTCTTGGCTACCCTCTGATTGTTAGCAATATCTGTGAAATCGTTTGAACCATGAAATCAATGAATTGAAATCATCCAATTTAGGCAAACAGAGTGTCTAGTAGAATTTCCTCTTTACAAGTGAAAAAAGATTGGTAATTCGAATGCAAACCATTCAATGCATCATCACTCAAAAGTAGGAACACGTTCACTAGTAGCATGTATGTCTTTCCCTTGATTGGAAATGATTAATAGAAAAGAAGCAAGTGATTGAATGGATAACTGGACTGCAATTAATTGATATTAATGGATGCAAGATTTCATTGAGTTTACATGAATGAAGACACCAACTAAATATTAGAAAAAAGAAATTTACTGTAGAATCTAATTTGCATACAATCCCAAAAATTTGAAATCTAAGATTACAGACTCTTGGACTAAAGATAAAGAATAAAGAAATCTCATGTTAGGAAGAAGAGCGCGAGAGACAGGGCAGCAGTGCTAGGCTTTTAAGCGCGCTTCAGAACCGATAACAAGAAACACCACTGCTCTGAGTCCCAACACAGTCCAATCTCATCACCTTCCTTTAATGTCCTCCTGACGACGAATTCTGGGCGCCATCCAGATTGAATCACGTACATTCTGTTCGATCTCCAACGGCGGAATACCACCCAGTGATCAGAGAATTGAGTATCTACATCTTTGATAAGCACCTGAACTCGCAACCCTTCATTTGCAATCCTCTCCACAGCAATAGGATCCCACTTGGGGAAGAAAGTCGCGACGTGGTCATGGTGCAATACCATCCTGCACAGCTGACCCACGTCGCTCTTCGTCAGACTCTTGACAATATCCCAAACCGGTGGCCTGTGGTGATCCTCCTCCTGTTGAGGGTGGTTGTTCAGCTGGTGCTCCGATTGCGCAAAAAAATCAATCACTGGGCTCTCACGAATCTCACTTCGAATGAATGTAAAACCCAACAAAGATGGAGTACTTGAAGCTCCTTTTTCTTGAATCTCGTTTTCTCTGGCTTTGGTGGGAAGAAATTCATAGAAAGGAACCCACACCATTGAACTAATGCGAGTGCAGTCAATGAGAAAGAACAACAAGAACAGCAGATAAAAAGAACTGCAGGAATTAGAACAAGTAGAAAATCAGGAAACAAAGTAGAGATCTCAAGAGAATTGCAGGAACTGGAAGAATGGAAAAAACTGAGAGGAGGAGTTGGAATTGTCTTGTATTTATAATAATGAATACAATCTGATAATCAGTTGGAAACTTTCTATTTCCAAAATCACAAACGGTTTTCTTTCCTTTTTGCATTGGGCAAGAACCCAATCCAAGAAAATGGAAATGGAAACAGAAATTGCAAAGTCACTGATGGTTTCCTTTTCCTTCACAAACTCTTACTTGCAGAGGCCGCTTTCTTGCACAAGTGAGTGTTGAAGTTCTGTTTGAATTAATTAACGGTCAAAACAGAGAGAACCAAATTAGGAAGTTTTTCATCTGACCAGGAATGGGCCCATCATTTCAAAGGTCCGATCAAAAGACTAAAATCATGGGCCACGCGTACTCTCCATAACCGAGTGTCTTTGTTCTCACTACACAAGTGTTTCAAGTGGAGCAAATGTGCGTGGAATGTTGCTCCCATGTTCCGGCCCACTCGTTGAAAAGTTATCCTACCAGTGGAGTGCCTCCATGTGGCCCATTTGTGCCACCTTTTGATCCATATAGCCCCTTTGATACTCTTTATCAACTCGAGGCGTAATTTTACACTTATTAAACTGTCATTCACTGCTGAATTGAATTAAAAAAAAAAAATCATGGTTAAGATGCAATTAATCTTCTAAAACTGTTAAATCAAGGGCTATGATATCCTGATGAGGCTGTTTTTTTGGCTTTTCCTACTCCTTCTGGGCCCCACAAGCTGAACTGCATATAAGCGAACATTCTCCCTCAAAATATACATGTCCCTCTCTCTTATGGGCTTTGAACAATTTTGATCTTTTGGCTCCAGCTTCAAATTGATCACATGTAAAATACATTATTAAGAATCCATGTATTATGTGATAAATTTGATGCCCACAGCGGGCCTAACTCCTACTTTTAAGGGTGCTCCAGCACACTTTGGGCTGCGCTTGGATGTCGATTTTTGGCCTGTTTAATATATGGGCTGGGCTTGGATTAAGTGATATAAAGCTCAAAGCCCGGCCTGGCCCGACCCAAATTAGTAATGCATGTAATTTAGTATTGATCTACCCAAGCAAGTAATTAGAAAGCCCCAAATGGAAATAAAAATTGAAATTGCAGATGGCCAGTTTTCTTTTCCTTCTCAAACACTGGCATTAGATTTTGAAGACCGTAACAAGTGTTGAAGCTGTGTTTGAACTAACAATAAAAAACAAAAAAGGAGAAGATCGAATTAGAGAAGAACCCAGATCCTGAGGCTTCGACCTTGAGAAGTTTTGAATTAAAACATTGGATCTCCTTAGTGAGACCCACCTATTAAAATCTGAATGGTAAAAGATAAAAGCTCCTTTTGTCATATGGGGTTCCTCCAATTTTACGTCAATTCGAGTTCTTTTCACCTTTGGATTGACCTTTTTTTTTAGTAATGACACAACTACCTTTGAGATCTTTGAGGACTAATTCCTTGGGTGGTACCCACAAAAACCCACACAAGACTGTTTGATTAAAAAGAAATGTGACTAGCACAATTTTATGTATATTCAATATCACGCTTTTCATTAGACAATCAATCCAGCAGTGGAAAGAATTCAGATTGACATAAAAGATGAGGATATCCCATATGCTTAGAGGCCATTTATCTTGAATGGTTTGGATTTCAACAAGTGGGCCCGGCAGAAAATAGGAGCTATGCTCTTACTAAATTTCAATAGGTGGGCCCCGCAGATGGCATCTTGGTAAGATGCAATCGAGTTCATGGGGCCCACTTAGAGATATGTGAGTGTGTGTATGTATCAATGGGAGGACTGGAGGAGGGGAGATGGAAAGGTCTCCACATAAAAAGGGGGGAATCAAAACTTAAAATCAGCCCCACTGGCTTATCCTAGTCCTTAATTTAAAAATCTTAAAGTTTAATGATGTCTTAAGTGTAGATTAATTTAAGATTCAATCCAACACGAGTCTTCAATAGGTGTAGAATAAGCCTGATGTCTTGTAATGGAACCACGAGATTATCAAAGAAGCTGTTTGGACCAAAGGTGAGCCCAAATTGTCCCCATAGATGCACCGTATCCTCCAGTCATTCTCTGTAGCATTCCTCTCAAATTTTTGTTGATCTCTCTTTCTTCAGTACTTCAGTTTCTTAAACTTTATTCAGAGTATAAATGGCGTCTCCTGTTCATAAATTGCCTGGCCTTAGAACTAATTATAGTTGAGCTCTAAAATGTCAAGCTGTAAAAATAGTTTCTAGCATTAAGATGGTGTAAAGAAAGTAATCATGGAGCTAGCTGTATGCCCATAAGAATTGGTTGGATTAATTTGACATCTAACAGTATGTTTTGCTTTTTAACACCTCTGTTCTGTACAATCAGTTTTTCTTGGATTGGTCTTACACCTATTAACATCCACTGGATTCCTCTGGCTTCTGTGATAATTTTTAAATACATGAAGTTGAACCAGTGAAACAGGAAATGTCCATTTTGATCATTTTTTACTTATCAATAAACCACCAACTGAGAGGAAATATCAGTTTTGATCCATTTTTTTTATTATCAAGAAACCACCAAGTCATGAAAGAGGAAATATCCATTTTTATTTTCAACTAAGTGCTGGATACATTGGCATCATAATTGTTAACCAGCCTGTTTTTTGCTTTCTTTCTAAGAGGAACCAAACTATCCAAAGAGGAACAAAATAGTTCTTAGAAATCTTAAAAACACTGTTTTAATAACAAGAGGCTGAAAGTACAACTCAGTCCCAACCATTCTTACATATTCATGCATATATCTATGTATATATATAAAACAAAAGTACAACTAAAAACCATGAAAATAAAAACGAGAGAATGTTGCCTGATTCCATCACAACCCTACTGATCATGGGCACAATCTGTTGGCTGGAACGCCACGACCATGTCATCAAAATCATACCCGATCTTGATGTTCTGTTGCGCAATGCTGCCCACGACAGAGTTTAGTCTGACCCAAAGAAGGCAGCGCAAGTCACGTTCTCATCCACCGGAACAAAAGTATTTAAAGGCCCCAGAAGCAATTCATCACCCCCATCAAACCCAAACTTCAAATCGGGAACGTTGAAATCTTTCCCATACTCGTAGCAGAGATCGAAGTTGTTAGATGGGTCTTGTACTGGTGCGAGATCAATGGCACCCTTCAACACAGACAAAAGCAAAATGTAGGCTTGGGTGGGAAGATAGGTAAGAGTTGTGCCCGAGTCCATGATAGTGTTGCCTTTTTCAATGCTCGGAAGAAAAACGCTCTGATCTCCTACACTGATGTATTCGAGGGTGACATAGATGATGCTATTAGAAACTGGTTTCAAAACTAAGGGAGTGTATAGACTTCTAGTGCCAGAGACTACAGCACTATCACCAAAATGGATACGGCTGCTCGAGGCGTTCTGATTATACGGCAGGAAGCAGTAACTAAACTTCTTACCTACAGAAGGACCCAATTAAGACAACAATGAAAGAGCCCCACCTCCGAGGCTCACTACACCAGTTCGGTTGTTGTCGTAGTGACTGCTGCACCCAAAAGTTATATTCGGGAGGTTTACGTAGTCAGCATCAGACGAAGCCATCATTGTAAGAGTCTCGGCTGCAAGGACTCCATTGCTGTACATGCAACTCCCATTAGCCGAACTAAGGAAGCTTCCAGAGGACTTGGGGGAGTCGCAGTGGATGAGACCCACGCCAAGGCCTGTTTCTTTATTAAAAATTCTGACAGGAATTTGCCGAGATGCAACATCTTGTCCCTTGGCATTGTAAATGTCATGTTTGTTCGCAAGCATTTTAAAATTTTAGCCACTTAAAAAAAGTCTCGAATGAACTTTGGAAATTCAGGAATTCCAATTTATTTTCGGTGGGATTTGTGGGTGCTCAAAGTACAAGGAATATTCCAGACAGGAGGTTGTTAGGTAGACGGAGGAAGAATAAGATGACAATGGGAATAAGATGGGGTAGAAGCAGCCATGGCTAAACAAGGGGAGGAAGACGAGTTGGGACTTAGGAAGCGTGGGTTGTTAGTTAATTATAGAGAGAGGACTAGTGGAGAAGGACCGATGAAGTGGATTTGGCAATAGTTGATGGCCCATGGATTGTAACCAGGTCTATTTTCTGGTCCAATTGCTGAATGGTCTGGGCTATGGAAATTTGTACACTTAAAGGCCCAGATTAGACTGTCTAATTAACACAATGGCTTGTATGCAAGGGTGTTCATGGCCGGGCTAGGCTGGGCTGAGGACATACAGGACTGGGCCAACTTCTGAACTCTTGTTCCAAGCCCGGCTTGTGCCATAACTGGCTGGTCCGAGCCTGCCCGCCTGAAGCATATTATGCCCGAGCCCGTCCCCCAGTTAGAATTATAATATAAAAAATCCTGCCTCAACGGGTTTGGTTACTTGTTTCTCAATGAGATTATGAGTTCAAGCCCAGCCTCCCTCTCTTTTCTCACAATTATTTTTGCAGTTGGGCCGGGCTTGGGTTGGGCTCTCAAGTAGCCAATCCAATCCAGGCCCATCTATTAAACAAGCCTGGTTAAATAGTCTGAGCGAAGCCCGAGTTCTAAAACTCAGTCCCAACCCGGGCCGGGATGGGCCTAATTGGGCTCAGGCCAGGCCGATCCATGAAAACCCCTACATGTATATCCTTTTCAGCTGGGCAATGATTGGGCCTCACTTCAACCCATAGGCTTGATCCTAGCCTGAATTTTAGGCCTAATAAGTAAATTGAATTGCCTCGGACAAGCTCCAGACTGCCCCTTGAACACTTCTATGCACTTTATCAACAAGCCCACCTAACTTTATTAATGAACAAAACAAAACACAAGTACTGAAAAGAAAAATCAAATTTGATGGAGTAATCAAGTGAATTAGTTCCAAAATTTGGGGTGCCCATCTTTGTACACTTGTGCCTGTCCAGGTGGGAATCACAAGAGCTTTTTCAAAAAATTAATAAAAAGAACAAGAACAGAAAACTAGTATCATAAATGGCCTATATAAATGTTTAGTTTGCTGAAGGCTAACATGATTTTCATCACTTCTTATAATTAGCAGAAGAATTTTAAACCATAATTCTTATGTTATTGTGTTAGTCATGAGATCCACTTTCTTGACTTGTATACTTATATTTACCAAAATTGAGTTGACCTGTTCAAGTTAACTCAGTGCCGAATGAAATTTCAAACCAAACCATGGGCATTCTTGGTGACTAATAATGCCGCCAACTATGGTTTTCAAAAGCTGGTTCTATAAATTATAAATAAAAGATATTCTCTAGTACAGCACATACAAACTGCTACAATGGCTTTGTTTAACTTTCATATTTTTGAAATGCTAAAAATAATAAGGTGATTGATTTGGTCATTCCCAATGCATTTTAGGGCAAAAAAAACAAACATTCTAGACCACTATGGCTAAAAACAGTTTTTATAACAAACTGTCATGGCCTAAAATCACAATATTCCCTCTAAACTTACACATAGCAGGAGGCCATATTTATTTTAAAACCATGGTCCCACTGTCCCTTGATGCAGACGGTTACTTGCCAACTTAACATATAATAGTAGAAGCCAATATCGGAGAGAGAGAGAGAGAGATTTTTCTTCTAGAGGGCCAGTTTTCTGTCGTTTCTCTCTGAGATGAAAATCCCTGACCAAAAAGATTCTCATTCCCACGGTCCCACTTTTCCTTTTCTTTTATGGAAGATTCCTTGTATGGGCCCCACCTTTCCTTTTCTTTTATAGAAGATTCCTTGTATGGGCCAGATCCTCTGATGCTTGTACCCTAATTTTCCATCAATGGGGCCCACCTCAAATGTCTAACCCGCACAAAATCATGGCCCTTGATCCATAGAGTTAGGTCAAACTCCCACTCTAATTGAAGTTAGTCCCATCATCGGATTGGTTTCTTGATTTTCATGTGATCAAGTTTGACAGTGGGATCAACTCAAACTGGAGTGAAATTTGGGCAAGGGCCAATACTAAAGAGGACCAACCGCTAATGGATATGTATAACAGTCTAAGTCGAATGAGATCTAAACCTAGCCTTAATCCGGAGTTAGATGGGTTGAGTTGATTTGGGTCAATTTGAGTTGACCCTAGATGGGGTTGTTTTGAGAAATTTCAGGCCCAGACCGATAACCCTCCGACTTGATTGCAGGACCTCATAGTTCTAAAACTCATACTAGCCCGAGTTGAGCCAATGGTCAAGACCCAATGGTGATACTGTTATCCTTGCAGGGTTTTTTGGTCTTTGACAATGAATTGCATTCAGTTACATGGAAATAGAAAGGAAAGTGCTGCCTCCAGTGTGTGGGACATCTTCATAATACTGAGATTGCCCTAGTTTCTATAAGAGTACCAACTAGGTATGTCCCAGTCTCGGTTTTATACATCTCGGCAACAGTGCTAGTGAGAATATTCTCACAGTACCGAGATCATTCTAGCTTCGGTAAATGTACCAGCTAGACATGTCTTGGTCTCAGTGAGATTATTCTAGTTTCGGTTAATGGTACAAGCTAGATATAATGCATCTCGGCAATAGTGGCGGACCTACGTGCATTGGGCTGAGGGCTGAAGCCCCCTCCAAAGTGGAAGAAAGCCCCCAGTTAAAAATCGCCCCAGTCCCTAGTCCCCACTCCCCAGTCCCTATGATTTCCCTTTCCACTTTAACCTAAAAATAGTAAATCCCTTTCTCTGTTTCTCATCTGTTTCCTTCCCCATCTCAAAAACCACCATCTCAGGCTACTAGCTACCGGCATCAGCACGACGCCATCCCTCACTTCGACAGGGGACAGGGTTATATGGCATCTCACGCCCTTGAATAATTACACATACTGCTTTGGATTGAGGATTTTTCATTCAGGAATTGAAGGTGAGACCTACATTAATCAGGAGAAAAGAAAATTTAGAACTCTTTTATTTCTTGGTTTCTGATTTTGGGTTGGATTAGTTTTGTTATTTGGTGATTGTTTTGGTGGGTGTTTGTTTTTTTGCAATGGGGTTGTCTTGGTGTTGGGTGAATTTTTTTTTTTTTTTTTTGAAATGAAAAGTTGAAGATTTGGGTTTGATTTCTTGTGTATTGGTAGGTAATAGCACTGATCTGTGGATGTTTGTTATTGCGAGATTGACGAATGAAGAATTAGAGTTTCTTTATGTGTGTTTATGAAGAAATATTCGTAGTTCCTTTGTTGTTCTGAAATCTAGTTGAATTATTTATTGATTGAGGTGTTGAAAAATAGTTGGCTCTTTATGGATAATTGATGGCTGTTTTGGGTTTTTTTTTTAATTTTTAATTGATTTCTTTCATAATGTGCTTATTGTAGCTCTCTTTCTCTCTATTGTTATTGTAACTCACACACAAAATAGTTGTTTGTTTGTTCTTGGTTCTTTTTTAGGATAGTAGCACCTATTTGACCCGATGAGTTAGGTGTGTTGTGTGTTTGATGGATAGAAATTGGAGTGAGTTAGAATTCAATGAAGTGGCAATGATTATTTGAATTATACCCGTGTGATGAGTTAACAAGACGAGAGGGGATGTGGATTTCTGATCTCCAGTTTCACCAAGGTTGTAGCATTTATCTTAGTATGGTGTTTGGGTGTTCTGTGGCATGGCAGGTGCTCATCTCTCTCATCTCTCTAACTTACTAATACAATCAGTCAATCATGTTTCATCAGCTTCTTTTTCTTTTACATTTATTTGTTGGGTTTATTTCTTCTGACTGTAATTCATTTTAATTATTTTTTCCAAAATCTTATCTTCTTGTTAAGTAAGTGCTTACTGCAAAACTCAATCCGATTCCACTGTCAAAAATGGGATTTTAATTTTTGTGATATTTTGGATATACCTTTTTTTTTTCCTTCTTTTCACTGGGTGGTGTTTTTAGAGATGAATGTTGTTGTGGAATGAAGTATCAAGGAGTTTGGTTGATGGATGCTCTTTTCTAGTTGTACCTAGCTAACTGTTCCATCTTTTTTTTTTTTTAGTACTGTATATAAAATTGGAAGATATCAATAGAATATTTATTATATGTTTGTAGGAAATTATGAATAGTTTGGTGAAATCTCACACTAGTTCTGTTCTAGTTGGTGAGAACAAATAAACAATATTTGTTTTATCTTGGAGCATGTTAGATTCCCTCATGCTCAATCCCAATGCCAATGCAAGGGACATTCTCTAGGGCTAGTGGAATCGGATGTTATGTGACTTGTGTCTTCTTGTCCCTTGATCCAAACAGCCAAACAAGCATGCCATTGGAACTCTCCAAACTAGTGGAGACGGAGTGAACTGAGTGATTCTTCCTGTGGTGGTCAGCACATGGTACAAGGACAAAAGGGTGTCACCTTTTCCAACTTCTAGTTTTATATTTATATTCTTGTTCTTGAACAGTTGCACTAACTTTTCCATTATTTCGTATGTTAACAAACCTCATGTAGGCTTTAAATGGTGATTATGATGTTCAGTTCACTGTTCAAAAATGGTGATTATATATTAACAAACCTCATTGCACAAGTTCTCAGTAATAAAGAGCACGATAGCTCACAATAACAGCTTTTCAATTTATCTTAATGATTTATTGATTATGGCTGGTCTTTGTTTAAATGGCTTTCAATCACATGTTTCTCAGGTGGGTTGTTTTCCGCTGTTATTTTCCTTCTCTAATAGGCTTGGCAACCGACAAGATAATCTCGGAGACCTTTCTTTTGCAGATTCATATCTGGTTGAGGTGCGTGCTTATTTTCCCTTCAAATTCTTGTAGTTGTATGTCATTAGTTTACATTGGAAGAAAATAAGTTAAATGTTTGGTTGAGGTGTGTGCTAATTGCTATATTAAGTTAGTGTGCTCTCTTAAATTTGTGAGCCTCTTTATTAGATTTGATACAAAATAATGATTTATTTATTTTTAATTATGATTTGTTTGAGGTTGTTTCGAGTGAGAATATTGGTTTTGATTTATTGAAAGTATGACATTTCCAAATCTAATGAAAAGCAAGTGGATTAACACTCTTAAAAGTTAGATAAAATAGTTTGTTTCGGCCCACTTTGTGAGATTGACAAATTTCATCATCTAGAAATAGGACACAATTGACTTGTTTGGTTATGCTCTTCATCAATTTGAACCAAATATGGAAAATTATTTCAAAAGAAAATCAGCTGATGATCTAGCGCCTTCAACTCTAGAGTGGTAAAAACGATCAAGCACCATCAACCTTGAAGAAAAGTCGTGTAGCAGTTGATTTTGAAAATTTTCCTGCGGACCTTGGATTATGTTGTCCAATCTCAAGTTATCATCCTATGGACCGGGATGAAATAAGAAGAATGTATCTGCAAAAGGGCCCTTGTCAGCCTCATAACCATATATTCCCTTACACGCAGTTTGTACAGCAGAAGAGGCGATTTAATGCTACTTGGTTTAAGGATTATGGAAGTTGGATGGAGTACAGCATAGAAAAAGATATAGTGTTTTGCCTATGTTGTTACCTTTTTGGAGGTCAAGCACGAAGCGATACTTTTGTAACTGAAGGATACAAGAATTGGAAGAAGAAAAAAAGATTTGCAGATCATGTGGGAGGACCTAATAGTGCTCATAAGCAAGCATACGAGAAATGTCAGAATTTGTTAAACCAGAAGCAACACATAGAGACAGTTATTGAAAAGCAATCGGATCAAACTCGAAGAGAGTATCGAATCTATTTTGAAGGCAACGCTTAGTTCCATTCGCTTTCTTTTACGCCAAGGGTTACCTTTTCGTGGTCATGATGAATCTGAGGATTCAAATAACATGGGTAACTTTCTTGAGTGTTTGAAATTTCTTGATGATAATAATAAGACTATTAAAGGAGTTGTGTTGGAAAATGCCTTAGAAAACTTGAAATTGACCTCGCCTAAAATTTATAAAAGACATTGTGAATGCAGCTGCCATAGAAACTGCTCAGGCTATCATTTACGAGCTTGGAGACACACCATTTGCACTTTTGGTGGACGGATCACGTGATATCTCTATGAAAGAGCAAATGGCTGTTGTTATGCGCTATGTGGATACGCGCGGATGCGTGATTGAGCATTATTTAGCCATAGAACATGTTACAAACACTACTGCTCAATCACTTAAGGTGGCCATTGAAGCAGTATTTTCCAAGCATGGGCTGAGCATAACAACTTTGCGAGGGCAAGGTTATGATGGGGCTAGTAATATGCAGGGAAAGCTTAACGGCCTCAAAACACTGATTCAAAATGAGAATCGCCCCGCATTCTACGTCCATTGCTTCGCACATCAACTTCAATTGACACTCGTTGCAGTTGCTAAGATACATGAACCAGTTTGCATATTCTTTGAGTGGGTTTCAAATTTGTTGAATTGCATTGGATCCTCTTGCAAACGCCATGACATGCTCCAAAATGTATAGGCTGCAAAAGTTGTTGATGCACTTGATAGTGGTGAACTTGAAAGTGGACAAGGCTTGAATAAAGAGACTAGACTCAAATGGCCAGGAGATACACGTTGAGGTTCGCATTATGGCTCATTGGTTAACTTAATTCATATGTTCTCCTCTATGGTTGACATACTTGGAATTCTTTTAAAAGATCATTCAAGTGAACAAAGGGGTTGTGCAGGTTACTTGCTAACTTAATTGGAGTCTTTTGATTTTGCATTTAAAATGCATATGATGAAAAATATATTGGTGATTACGAGTGAATTATCAAAGGCATTGCAGCGAAAAGATCAAAATATTGTCAATGCCATGGAATTGGTAAGAATAATTCAAATGATGAGAGATGATGGCTGGGATTCTCTCCTCTCTCAAGTTCATTCATTTTGTAACAAACATGAAATTAGCATTCTCAATATGGATGATTTGTTTCTCGAGCGACAGAGATCGCGGCGTAAAGGTGAATTGACAAATCTACATTATTACCGTTTTGACATATTCTACACGGTTATTGACCTGCAGCTTCGAGAGCTTAACTCCCGCTTCGATAAGGTGAACACTGAGTTGCTTCTTTGTGTGGCATGCTTGGATCCAAATAATTCATTCTCTGCTTTCAAGAAGGAGAAATTGATCCGCCTTTCTGAATTTTATCCAGATAATTTTTCAGAATCAGATCGGATGATACTTGATAATTAGCTGGATACTTACATTATTGATATGCGCACAAATAGAAAGTTCTTGGAAGTGAAAGGAATGAGCGGGCTTGCATAGAAGATGATTGAAATAAAAAAAGGACATTGTATATTCTTTGGTTTATTTGCTTTTGAAATTGGCGTTAACCCTACCAATTGCCACCACTACTGTTGAAAGGGTATTTTCTACTATGAAAATTGTGGAGAATCGGCTGAGCAATCGAATGAAAGATGAGTGGATAAATGATTGTTTGCTTGTCTCTATTGAAAAAAATATATTTAACAACATTGACGATGAAACAATCATGCAAAGGTTTCAAAACATGAAGAATCGTCGAGGGCAATTGTAAAAGCTTTGTCTGTGGGTTTTTTTGGTTTTTTGTTTTTTTTTTTTTTTGCTAACGAAAATCTTTTGTAATTAGGTGATCATGACTTTTGATGATAGAATGTTAGTTGATCATGTAATTCAATATTTTGTAAATGCAAGACATTTTCTCTTTTACAAAAGTTAATGTTAAGAAATACCAACAAAATAGCAATTGACTTTTTCAAGTGACTATCTTAAGCCCCCCCTGCCGCCCCCCCCCCCAAAAGTCAAAATTCTGGGTCCGCCACTGGGCAATGGTGCCAGAATACGTCCATATTAGGGTCGTGCCTGACCTCGGTATCATCTTCAATTCGGTTCGGTTAACCGAGATGAGTACTGAGCGTACGTCCACGTTGCATACTGGATAAAGGTAAGGAGTTATTCTTATCCGGTGATTACGTCCTTAATCCCTGAAAGATCAGGGTAGAGTCCGAATAAGACACTATCATCGAAAAATTAAGACAAGGATCATGGGATTCTCAACCTATATATACAAGGAGCTAATCCATAAGAGGTACGCAGACAGACACCCAAACTTATGTTTCTCTCTCCTACCCTTTATAAGTTACTGAACTAACTTAGGCATCGGAGTGCCTTGAGTTGACAGCAGTCAGAGTCTCTGATCGCTGTTCTCTTCCCCCCTTTCAGGTTTTAGGCATCTAATCCTTCCCAAGAAGTTTTACATCCCTCCAAACAAGTCCGTAAATATTTAGGCACTTACATCTAGGTTGGAGTTTCTTGATGCGTATTGCATTCGGTTAGAGAGAGAGAGAGACTTCCCACTGAAGATTCACAGGTGAGGCTAATTTGCCCTGCATTGTTCTGGTGAAGGTGGAAATATGGAATCAGTACGTCAGGAATATGCCATTTTATGAAATTTATGAATGATCATTGGCCACTCGGTTCCCAAGTTTATAGATTTACATTGCATTCTGAGTTTGTAGTTTGCAATTTGGCACTTGTCATAGGTTCTTTACTTAATTTGAGTTGGTTGATTCATTTCGTTTTCCTACTTGTGTATCAAGTAAAAGTACTCTGATTTTTTTTTTAATATTCTAGCTTTATATAATGATCTGATTCAGTTTGCAAAGTTGTTAGTTCCAAATCAACTAATAATTTTCACGTAAATCAATTTTCACTGGCAAAATGTGAATATCTATAATTTTAGTTTAAATTAAATTAAAATAATGATAAGCATGGACAATCATATCTATAAACTAGCAACAAAGGCCCGGGCAAAAAATGAAAATATGTTAAAATTTAAGATTTCTTTTGAAATAGTGTTAAGATAAAATCAATACAAAATACTTTTTTTTATTATCTTTGAATATTAAAAAAACTTCTATGTATGAAAAGAAATATAAAATAAAGTAAATTTACATAACACGATGACCCCTTGAATTTAAAGGCATTGACCATTACGACCATCTCATTTACGGATATATTATACCATTGATGATTGAAAATATAAGAAAAAGAAAACGAACTGGATGGATCTGCATCTACTAAAAAGAACCAAAAGAAAGGGATAAAAAAATTAAAGTGTTTGATCCATCAGTGGGGGCCACCCTTGAAATGTTTTTAACGTGCGGGATCCACTAATGGCTCTACATCCAAAGAAGAAAAAAGGGAAGATAAGAGAAAGGAAATGGAAATCAAATGATTTCATCCTCAATGGGCCACACACCACATCTGGATTTATGGTGATGAAACAGTTGGCCCCCACAGATGATTGATAGTATAAGAAAAAAAAAATTGAAAGAGAGGGGGCCGAACAAGTGTAAGAGAAGAGAAAAACATAAAAGATGTATATTACATGGGATGAGTGCAAGTGGATATAGACAGGGGCGAAACCAGGATTTCATCTTTGGAGGGGCCAAAATTTGAATAAATTTTAATCTCACCTGATGAAAATGCTGGACATCGAGAAGACGACGTGCAAAATGATTAAATGAACCAAACTGAAGATCAGAAGATGAGAGATTAAAGGATAAAAGAGAAGAAGAGTAAAATGAAGAAGGAAAAATGGAACTAGGGCTGGAGTCTTTGTCTGAGTCTACTAAGGTTTTCCAAAAGAGTTATAAAGTCGTGGTGGAGAGGGGCCCATTTTAGTAATGTTAAAAGGATTTTCCAAAGCCGGGGGGGCCCAAAAACCTGGGGTGGGAGGGGCCCATTTTTATGAAGTTAAAGGATTTTCCCGGGCCCGGGGGGGATGTAGTTCCGCCTCTGGATATAGATATGAGTCATCATAGTATGTTTCTAATAGTTCTAACTCATATGCACACAAATCAGTGTAAGTGGATATAGATATGGATCATCATAGTATGTTTCTAGTAGTTCTAACTCATATGTACACAAATCACATTCTAACAATTATCAAAGAAATTAAGCTTGTGTATGATATATGCCAACCAGTTTGATTGCCCACTACGGAATATGTACCTAGAAAACTAATATTTATGCATAATCAATCAATGGGTCTCACTACAGAAATAAGTTAAATGTACGGGGCCCACTAATTGATTTGCATCTATTAAGGCAATAAAGGTTGACGGCCCACCACGGAGAAGGGGTAGTCCAAAGAGGACGTGGATAGATATTGTAAATATTGATATGAAGAAGTATAACTTATTTGAGAATTTCGCTTAAAATAGGTATGAGTCCATGATACTTTTGAACTTTCTACGTATTTCGGAACAGTCCTAAAGCCTAAATCCAGGTTCATATACGACTTGGGCTTAGGGTTGGACATTGGTGAGTAAATGTGGCCATGCTTGTTTCCAAGTCCACACAGCCATCATGCAAGTCTTAGTTTTATAGCTACTAGTTCATAATCATCACCATTATACTCTTTATCTAATACAATTTTTTAACCTTTTCTTTTTCTTTTTAATGTTTATTTCAGGCAGGAGAGCCGAAATGCAGGAGGGCATGAATACCTTAATGAATAAACAGAACTAATGGAATGAATGTGAATCAAGGAGACATGAAATGCAAGGCATCATTAGCTTAATAAAAAGACAAAACTCAATCGATCGTATTTGAGATAGTCGATAATATTAAAATAAATTGAAGTTATTATTATCTGTTGGAGGTTTTTCATTTCTGTTAGTTGTTGTATCTCATGCCCAAGTTTAATTTCAAACAAGCCCAGTCTAGCTAGTAAGTATTTTCATGGGCTCAGCCCAGGTCAAGTTGAAGCCCCAGCTAAAGTTTTCTTCTTTAGGCCTATTTGGTTACCTATATTGTAAATTCTCTACCTAGGTGAAGCAGATAGATCTTATGATAATGGGATCAAATTATCTTAAAAATGGTGCAAGGCTGCAAGCATGCATGACACACTATGAATTCATAGGAACTCAATTTAAAGTAGGCAAACAGGATTAAGGAAAAGGGAATAGAGGGTGTTCATGACTGGGTCGATCAAGTTTGCCTAAGTCTAGCGCATTTAGCTACTGTGCCTATTTTCAGGCTCGGATCCATCTACAGGCCTGAAAGTAGGGCCAAGGCTCAGGCTGTCCAACTATCCAGCCAATAAAAAAAGGCCCAGATCCTGTCCATGGCCCTAAAAACAGAGTTCAATTTAAGTCCAGTCTAGGTCGGTCTTCAATCAGCCTTACTATCGAAAGGCTCATGAAAAATCCTGGGCCGTTTGGTAATTTTACTAATATAGTCAAGTGAAGTGAAGTCAAATTAAACATCTCATCAAAAGCACTTTTTCAAAAAATTTCCTCCATCTTTTAAAAAAAAAAAGTCAAAAAACAACCACATTTACTCACTAAAAGACAAAAAACTCCATTTCCCGATACAAAAAGTCAAAAATATTCCATCCCAAACAACTAAAAACAAAATACCATCATAACTCACTTATATTTTATTCATTCTTTTCATTTCACTTCACTCCACTTTATTTTATATCTTAATTCATATGTGGTGTTTGTTTATTTGTTTCTCCCTTGGATGATAGGGAGAAAGTGCCGGAATGTTCATTTAATTATTATTATCTATGAAAGAGGCTGTCAGCCTCAATTTATTCCATTGATTCTGACCATCTTCAATTTGATTTTGACCAACCTTTTTCTTTCCTCTCCCCACTTGCAATTCTCTTTAAATTAAAGGCAGAAATTTGGAGTTAAGGCCAAAAATGAATCATTATTCCACCGTGGCTTCTTCCTCTATAATGGGAAACCCCATCTTTTATGTGGGTTGTGCAGCAACAATAGAATTAGAAGCGTAATGAGTCTTTTTAATAAGATGCAATCTTGTGGCCCAAGTCCTAACCTATTTGCATACAATGTATATGTGGATGGACTTTGTAAAAATCAAAGGATCATGCACTGGAATTGTATCAAATGCTGTTCAATTCTGGAATCAAATCATATGTTAAAAGTATCAACATCATCATTGATGGCTTGTACAAAGATGGAAAAGTCGAACATGCAAGGGAGATTTTTAATGGCATGTCTAGCTATGGTTTGGTGCCGAATATTATCACATGGCCTTTGCAAAAGCTAAGAGATTGATTAAGCAATGCAATTTCTACATTGGATGGAAACACAACCACTATTGTTGTTTAATTTATGAATGATGATCACTGTAAGGAACCCTTGAGCTCTTCGGGCACGTTTGTGTAGATGCAACTTTCATGGAAAAATGAAATTGCCACAACAGTAAATTCTATTTTATGAAGAAGTCAGAAATTCATGTTTGGTGTAAAAAGTTTTTCCTTGATGAATTAGTGTTAATGTTGTTTGGTGCAGCTACGCGCGGATTTCTTTAGTGAAAACTACTTTTAGTGAAAACTATTGGGTGGGCGGGTTGGTATGTGTGCGGGTGGGAGGGGAGGGGGAATAAAGAGGGTGACTGGGTGGACTGAGGGAGGGAGTGAGGAAATGGGGGGTCAATTTTTCGTGGAAATGGACTTCCCATGCCCGCACGCCCCCCACCCCCCACCAAAATAGGAAGTCTATTTCCATGCATAGGAAGGAAAAGGCTAACGTGACAAAAAAAAGTAGTGCAAAACTGCCGCACTAAACACATAAAAAATAAATTTTCTATAGAAAACTACATCATTTTCTACGGAAATGGACTATACAAACGTGTCCTTCCTGTATTTCCATGTGACAATGGAGAAAGGTGAACATCATTTTCTGCGAAAATGGGCTATACAAACGTGCCCTTCTTGTATTTCCATGTGACAATGGGGAAAGGTGATGTGATATGGGTTCATTGATTACTATCATCTGCTGAGGCTCATTAATTTCTTTGTGATTTTCAACTATGCATATTCAAGACTTGTGTAACGTTCCCACTCGGCTTGTATAAATTGGGCTTTATTAATAAATCTTGATTAGTTCAAATTGTTACATGTTCTTAGCAGGAAGAATCCTGCTGGTTTGTGGCTTTGGTAGGGTCATTTTGTTTTATCATATATCGAGTCACAATCTGCAAATTCCAAATGGGGCCTAATTAATTCTAGCTCTTAAACTGCATGAACTTGCCTTAAATGCATGACTATGAAAATAGGAGTGAAATTCAGCTTCAAACTGATAGCAAGTAGGGGATGCAACTGGCAAATTTGGGGGGCAAGACAAACTCAAGCCCACATGGCACAATCTGACCAAAAAAGGAATTCAGGTTGTGCTTGTTCATGTCCAGTTGGGCTTAGGCATTTACAAGCACATGGCCCTGTGCTTTTGGTCGACCTAACAATTGAAAGAGAGAGAGGATCAATGCAAGTATCTATGATTTATTCTCACCAAAGGTCATGTTTTACAACCAAATTTTTGGCAACTCATCACTAGTTTTCTCTGAAGATTTAGAAAACTCAGGTTTAACAATTGTAATTTGTAAGTTACTCTCCTAGCAATATTTGAACTTCTGATCCTAGGAAAGAATGACTTTTAGTTACACGTTTGTCTAATGCTTTCCTACGAAAAAAGTATGAAAGGTGTAAAAAAAATTTTTTGTGCCACAGTAAAATCCATATTTAGTGTGGTCAAATTTTCACGAGGAAAAGAGAAAAAATGAATTGAGTTTTTGTAATTTTGTGGAAAACCCTTTTCCGATGGGTAGTCAGATTTGATTTTCCGTGGATTCTTGCAGCTCCGCAGAAACCAAAGTGATTTGAGGGGTCATGCAAGGAAGCAAAAAGGTAAAGAAAAAAAAAATCTATACTGAAGTTGGTTGGATAGCCTTGCGCAAGAAACACATGCTAGAAAATAGATAGGTATATTCCACCTCCCTAGTTCAATCTTGAAATAAAATTTAAGAATGGATTCCATGGACTTTATTTAAAGGTGATGACGCAACCCTTGGCACAAACCTTTGGAAATGCCCATACAACAAGAAGGTGCCTTGTAAGAACCTCAGGATCGTGCATCCAACTATGATCGCAATAGCAACTGTAAAATATAATGTTTGGGTATGAGCATTGTTTTAATCAGTCAAGAGTATCATGTGAGTGGGTGTAGAGGATATGTCTGCACAATGCACTTACCCAAAACAACAAAAGTAATGGTGGGGTGGGGTTGGTAGCTTCAAAAAAGAAATAGTGGTTGTGGGGTCAAACATATTGAGGGGATTTTGAAAATGTCGTGATGTTATATCATAATTATTCACAATAGTATGTTGTGATAATATCACGATATCTTCAAGACATTGACAAATTTAAAATACAACAAGATATGATCACAATGATATTGAATTAAATTAAAAATAGAAGAGAAAAATCAATGAGTTTTCATGTATATCTCCATTCTTATACTGCAAAAAGATATAAATTTCTTGACATCTAACGATGGAAATAACATGTATCAAGGTCACATATTCAAGCTTTAAAAAAGGCCTGCTTCTAAACCAAGAGAAATTGTCACAGCTCAAAATTTAAAATCAGATAATAAAATCTATACCAGCCCCTGCTTCAAGCTAAGTTATCTATTACTTGGAGCAGGGGCAGCCCAAAATTTTCATTTGAGAGGTGTAAACCTAAATAGATAATTTGGTTTTGAGGGCAAATCAAGGATTTTTGTATGGATTTTAAAGGCGAAGCCACAACTTTTATTGAATTTTTTGAAGCACATCGTGGTTTAACGGGTGCAACCGCACCCACGTGCTTGTGCCTCGGTCCGCACTTAACTTGGAGCCCAACCATATAAGATACCACCTAGCCCCATTTTACAGAAGAAGCCCGATTCCTATAAGCCTCTCAACCTAGAGAAAATGTTGAGTTAAAAAAGTGAAACTTCATAATGAGACCCACCTATAGAAATCTGAAAGGTTCAAAATAAACACCCTCCATGTATTTGGGATATTGTCAAATTCAAATTTGACCTCGATCAGAATTATTTTCACTATTAGATTTATTATTTGATGAAAAACATAATAATGAATATGTATGAGAGACAATCACTTTTTTATCAAGAAATAATTAGTCTAATGGTGAAACAAACCCAGACTGACATAAAACTTGAGGATAGCCTATATGCCAAGACGACATTGTTTTTAAGCATTTCGGATTTCAATAGGTAGGACCCACAGTTGAGTTTTACTGTTTCAACTTAGGATTTTTCTTAGTTAAAGCCTAAAGATGATCTGAATTCATTTTAACAGAATCACCCATTCTCATTGTCGTCAAAACCTAAATAAAAAATGAAGAAACAAAAGAAAAAAGATGAGGAAAAAAAAAAAAAAAAAAAACCTATCTTAACTATCAAGAGCGACCCGATAGTTGTCGGGTCGGGCTGAAGGCCGATTTCTTTTAAACTTCGAATTCGAATCACATCGGAACAAATTCTCCCGAGAAACCAAAATATCGGAACGAAAAAATGATGCTCGAGAAACTCAAACGAGATGAGATCACGTGTGGTCAGCTCACCACGTATGAAACACGTCGACTCCAGAGAGGCAGAAATTCGAAAAGAAAGAGAACAGAAGCTTCAGTCGCACGGAACGGAAAGGAAATGGAAACGGAAAAGGAATGGGGCCAACAGAGTAAGGAAACGACGAAGCTGGTCCTCTCTCCTCTCCGTTTTCCGTCCATATCTGACGATAACGGAGACGGACGGCAAAATAACGTTACCGTTTACTTTTTCCGTCTCCGTTTCGTTCCCTCTACCATATAAAAACCCCTCCCGCATTCCCTCTGCCCTCCAAAAATCTCAGCATCATCCCAACCGTTGATTCTCAATCCAATGGCCATCAGGGCCCTTCACGTGTCAGAAATCTTCAACTTCGATCATATCCAGGAAAATGCATCTCGAGCCATCTCCTCCTCCACTCAATTATCCACAGGTGATAGAGAGGAAGAAAGGGGAAACGGTTTCCGTCAGTCTCCGTTAGCTTTTCTGCAACTGTGTTTGATGTTTCTGTTGTTTTGGTGGTTTCAGGTGATGGCACCGTTAGAGTGCCGTTTAAACCGGCGAGGTTCGCCGTGATCGGGCACCGGGGCAGCGGCATGAACAAGCTGTGCTCGGCGGACCGGAGGATGAGAGCGATCAAGGAGAACTCCATCCTCTCTTTCAACGCAGCTGCGAGATTCGCCGTTGACTTCGTAGAATTCGACGTTCAGGTGAGTAACGCCGTTAACTTTTCCGTTATCTTCTAGTCCACGGAATTCGGCTTCCTGTCTCCGAGTTTTGGGTGAGTCTCACTCGCTCTCCCGTGCGAGTCCGGATCCAATGTGGGTCTAACTCACGATTCCACCCATGTGGGGCCCACTTTTTTAAAACTGAAACGCCCTCCTCAACTTTTAGTTTGCTGCCGCCGTAGGAATGAGTTGGATTAGAGGATCTTGGAACAGATCAATGGATGACACGTGCACGGCCGAGATTTGGTTGTGTGTTCTATTTTTAAAAAGAACTTTCTGTCGATATATTGTTGGGGCACACTGTTTTACTAATTTGAATGGTTATGATGTTGCCTGTTGTAGAGCTATGTTAGGTGGGGCCCACCTCGTTAGGGGCAACTGTTCGTGGCCTGATGCTAGTAAGAAACCCAATGGATATGCACAGAGTGATGTTCGGCTAGGGATGGGCCACAACTTGGATGTCGGGTCCACCTGTATTCATGCAAATTATTTGGGCGATTTAGATTGGTAGGTCTAATTACAGACTATTGGATGGACCCCACGTAGGCACCATCTGATGATCGTACCATAAATTAATGGTGGGGATCACTTATTATTATTATTATTATTATTATTATTATTATTTTACCGTATCCAAGGGGCTGAGACACAAGAGAGAATCCGCATAGATGGAAAGGTATCCCACGAATATGGAAAAAAAGCCCATACAATTTTGAAGCCTCCACATGCAGGAAGAGGATCACTGAATTAACTGCGTACATTAGCATGGATCCTGACCATACATCAGGTGGAGTTCACCATGAACATGCCATGGTGAAAAAGATTAGGCCAGCCTACTACTCTAATCGCTTGGGCCCTTATCCTCATTTTGTTGACCATCTTTCCCTTAAACCTCATTTGTTGGCATTCATGTGTGCCTCAATAGGCCCAAAGCCATTGAACTCGAAAAAACTAGGTGTCAGCCTATGATTCAAGGATTGGGCATATTATTCATTTGGGTTTGGAGACTGAATTCAAGGGGTTTCATTTTCCAGGAGGACCTGAATAACCCATGCCACCATCATATATTAGATATTGCATCCAAATACATTATACAAGTATGTGGGTACTTGGGACCTGGCTTGTTTCCTTGCTTAGTCTCTTTGTTTTGGTTCAGATCTGGTTTTGAAGTCCTAACTGGGTTTGAGCCTCGGTCTGGGTGTACTATGGACCTGACCCAAATCCACCTGTTATCACCCCTATTCAATGGGTTAACTGTAGGGATGTCAAATCGGCCGGGCTGCAACGGCACAGCCCAGCCTGCCAGTCAACGGCCCACGGCACCACATGGCCCAGGCAAGGAATCTGGCACAGTCGGCCTGTTTCAGCACGGCACGCCATGGGCCGACCTGTCCATAACGGTCAGCCCACTAGGCCCGGCCCGCCATGCATTGTTTCCGTATTTTTTCTTCCCTTTCTAGGATAAAGATCTGATAAGATCATGAGTTTGTATAAGATTTGTCATTAATTAATAGATATAACATGACAGAAGCAGCACAAATGATGCGGATGTTTTAAAAAGCAAACCACATTGCCCAGCAATTTGGCAAATTAAATGATTCATGGTTCAAATGGGTTTTAGTTTTTAAATTTTTAATGCCTTTTCTGTAGGATTGCAAAGGGTTGAATTCAAATCAGTGGCGAACATCCATGGACTGTAATCAAACTCAGAAACTCTTATACCGACCAGCTCAGCATAAGCAGCACTAAGAGGGAATAAATGCTTTACGGTTCTAAGTTTGTTTTAATGCTTTCCCTGTAGTTGGTTGGCAATGTGTTGAGTAGTGCACTCCGGGAAAATATGTATGGTTCAAGTTCAACTATGGTGACGGAGCATAAAAAATGTTAAGAGGTTGATAATTCCATCATGGAAGCGAGAAGGAATAAGACTTCTACAAATAATTATTTCACACGTACTATTTTCAAGCCTTTTTCAGCAATGACTCCATCATTTATATATCTTTTTAACATTGAGAATAAGAAAAATAAGAAAACTTAGATCAAACTAAACCATAAAAGAGAATAAGCTAAATCCTTCTTCTTTTCATCTCAGTTTTGGATTGAATTGCAGGTCAAAGTGCAATTAGTCAGGATAGTTGGCGTGTCATATAGTAAGAATGCAATTTTTCAGTGTTCGTGTTTTGATTTTTAATTTTAAATTTAATACCGAAATTGTGAAAATTAATCGGAAAGAAAAAAATTAAAGAGGCAAGCCGAGCACGGCCTGCACGGCCCAGCCCGTCGCTGGCTGTGCCGGGATCTGGGCGGGCCTGGCCGGGCCATTTGACATGTTTAGGTTACCTAATAGGATAGTCTGCAAGTGTAAGCCAACCTTAAAAAGATGAGATAAAGCTATGATGATTAATGGATGACAGTGGTAGTGGTAATGGTGATAGAGATGTTCTTTTGACTCAGTGGTTTTGCGAAACAAAATTTTTGGTTTCCAGGAATTAAAAGAAAATAAGTGTGAATATTTACAAAAGGACGTATCTAGAACTCTGGACTGGTTGGCATATCTTTCCCATTTCTTGTCAGAAAATCTGTAGGCTGTAAATTCTTAAATATCTTCATCCTTTCAAATTGGTTGCACAAGTAGATAATTATAGCACTTGGATTTTGTCATTTCCATTTCTTCTTTTTCTGCATCCCCAATTAGTCTCAAACTCATTTTCTTGTGTAGGTGACTAGAGACAGCTGTCCAATTATTTTCCACGACAATTTTATCCTCGCCGAAGAAGAGGTAATTTTAAAACTCATTTCTCTATCAAACGTATCTATTGTATTAAATGACTCACTTTATAACCAATCCTACAAATACAAAAGCTGTCTTTAATAGTGAAGCAAGTTTTTTCATGTGTAATCTGTGTACATTGATGATTTATAGATGCATCAAATGTTAGACAAGTTGCCTTTTAATGCATACTTGCAGAAGGTTAGAAATCTTCAGGTAATGAGGAATGAGGATTAGGAAAATCCTGTCAGGCTGTGAAGCATTCCATGGTGGGATCACTAGCTAAATGGGAAAATCCTCAAGGAATCTATAAATAGTGAGATAATACAAGATTTAAGAGCCATCCAAAATTGAAAGAGGAAGGGATTACATCCACAGCTTTTCCATCTAGTCTATGGCTTACATCAGATACCATACATGCTACCCATGTGCAAGTTTAAGCAATCTAAAGGGTCAATATGATGATCCCCAATGTGGATGGGGAGCATTCCAAAATTTTCACAGAATGCAAGACCATGCAATAGTTTTTTCTTTTTTGGTAATCATAATGTAGTTTTTTTTTTTTTTTTTTTTTTTTTTTCCTCATTTTGGATTGTCATTGTTTTACTTTGCTCAAACAAAAGGTTAAAATCTATGCAGTTTAAGAGATTTCCCATCTTTGGTGATTCTCATCATGATAATATAGATCACCTAACCCACCTGCACAGAATATTACACTTTTCAGACCTATACATGTACTTGGAGCTCTGACTTGTGGTAGAGATCAAATGTCCATATGAGAACCACCCACAAGTTTTAGATTTGAAAGCTGCTTTTATGGGCCCACCTGAATGCACACCAATCACATGTGTAAATTAGGATTGGTAGGTTTACAGTGGATTACGAGTGGATAAAAAATAAGCTTGATAGTAATCCTATTCATTATAGATAAGACAGTCAGGTCAAGCAGATTTTCCCCAACCTCTAATCCATAATAATACCTTTAATCCCACCTTTCCCTGTTGAATGAAAGGCATCCAAGTGGACCCACAAAACAGGGTCTCAGTTTTAGATTTGAGTCAAGTTCCAAGCCAAATATTACCCATAATAGAAATACTTGCTGTCTGTATATGTTGCTATTAGGTTTACATCACCTGCAGAGGCGAAAATGTTGGCTGATATCTCAGTTCAAACTAACCTATATGAAGAAAATATTGAGAAAAAGACTAAAAACATATCAACCAATATTTTCAGCTTAAAGGTTTGTATCAGTTTGGTTTCTTGATTGGTAAAACTAGCAGTGCTCGTACCCTGACAGGAATGTACATTGGTTGCAAGCTGATGGTGTTTTTAAATCTGTGTAAAGTGACAGTTCTCCTGCTTTTACGACATTTCCTTCTTTCTTAATTCTTCTGTTTGATTTCCAGGGTTCTATATCCGAGAAACGAGTTACTGAACTTACTCTACAGGAATTCCTATGCTATGGACCCCAGAGAGAAGCTGGAAATGTATATCTATTCCCCTTTACTGTGGTGTGCTCTCTTCATTCTGATGAGGGAAATAGAAGCTCATTTGAGATTTTTTTTTTAGGGGGGAAAGTCGATGTTTAGAAAAGCTACAGATGGGAGGCTTTTCAGCTGGAAGGTGGAAGACGATGACGCACTTTGTACATTGAAAGAGGCATTTCAGAAGGTCGACTCGTCTTTGGGTTTCAACATCGAATTGAAATTTGATGACAATGTAGTCTATGAAGAAGATGATCTTATACATGTTCTTCAAATCATCTTGCAGGTATACAATCTATTCAGACAAAAAGTGTGGATCCTCTTGTAGTGAATTTTTGAGCATTGATTTTATGAAATTAGTTCTTCTTATTTCATGTTGTTTTTGGCACAGGTGGTGTTCGAACATGCCAAAGAGAGACCTATTATCTTTTCAAGCTTCCAACCAGATGCAGCACGGCTCGTTCGAAAATTACAGTGTGTTTATCCTGTAAGAGCTCTTCCTTCAATATTATGCCTTCAAGCTAGTATAATTCAAGTGCATGAATAGTGTTGAACTGCAGATTTAATGTCTGGCAGTATTTTGATATACTGGTAACTGTAAGATTGCAAGTTTCCAATTTAAGTTGGTTATGTTTCTGTATTTACAATCTAATAGCTTGGAAGTCTTAGAAATAAATAATATATACAAGATGGCAAATTTCAGTTTCTAGTGGGCGGTGGCAGAGTAGGACTATGTGGAATAGTTAGGCTAGCGATAAATAGAGCATTTTAGGAAATAAGTGCATTTTAGGAAATATGCGATAGAGGTATGGTTGCAAATTTGCAATTGAGGGTACTTTGGCTGGAAATCCCCTCTGCCTTTCAGCTTTCTTGCATTCCTCATTGTTGACAGAGATATGGATAGAAGATTGAATTTAGTGTATTTGATTTGCTTAATGTTCGCTCAATGAATCCAGAGAGAGTTCGCAAACTCTCAGATAGTTCATGACACATTATTTTACCATCGAATAGAATAGATAGGATTTTGTTGTTTTAGTGTTTATTAGTAGAACACTTTTAGGCAACCCTAGATTGATGGGATAATTCTCGGATGATGATGATGGTAAGTGAAAATGATGTAGAAGAAAAAAAAAAAGTTGGAATTCTAATGAATAAGGACATGCTAATAAATGGTATGAATATAGTGGATAGTGATTGTTTAGCATCTATTGCTGTAACACTGGTACTTGTAATATTTTCATACTGGAGCCACTCATCTAATGGGCAGCACAGTAGCTGGACCAGAGAGAGAGAGAGAGAGAAGAACTATTGATCTGATGGCATGATCATAACCTCTTGACTTTAGGACTTCTGTGTGTTGAATGGGGAAGCCATCAGATCATGCCATCAGATCATAACTTCTTTTTTTTCCTGTGGTCCAACCACTGTCTGCCCATTAGACAAGTGGCCTCCACTATGAAAATATTACAAGTAATATTGTTACAGCGATATACGGCCTGAACACACTGAAGTTCTATACCGCCTATTTTGAGGTTACCATTCAGATAGATGCCTGAGCAGATAGAATGATGAATCCTGTTCTCTTACAAAGCTTCGATAGCTATAATTTGACTCACTCTTAGTAAATGAGGTTTAAAGTTTGAATTATGTGGGCAGTTTTGTTCAGAATAAATAGTATCGATACTAAATAAGTTGGATTTTACAAGAATAAGTGTATATTGCAAGGTGATTTGTTGAATGCATATATAATTTTTGGCCTGGGAATAATATGGCTAACAAAGAGTAGGCATTTATAAATCATATAGATTACATTAATTATTAATTTTCTTAGGTCGTAAGTAGTAGTATATAAGAAAGTTCTGAAGTATCTTGGGATTTTATCTCAAACTGGAGAAGATATCTTTGATTGATGATTTGGATGATTTGGATATGTTACCAAGTAAACTATTTGAATGACATTGGTATTGACTAAACCAGGTTTTCTTCCTCACGGATGGAGGATCAGAACTTTACACTGATGCGAGAAGGAACTCCTTGGATGAGGCCATTAAACTGAGCGTGGCCTGTGGTTTGCAAGGGATAGTATCAGAAGTCAGAGCCATTTTTAGAAATCCAGGAGCAATATCCAAACTCAAAGAAGCTAATCTTTGCCTTCTAACCTATGGTCAATTGAAGTATGTCTGCATTCTTTTTCCATCAGTACAATTTCAATTTCACCTTGAGTTTCTATGCACCACCCTTCATAAACTTGGGTTTGATTTAGGTAACATGGCCTCGTTACTGAGTTAAATTTTAAGGCCAATTTTTGCTATTTGTTCTGTCCTATACATAAGCTGACTCATGGTGGAAGGTGCCTATAGTTCAGTTGGAAGCTGCGGAGTGTCACAACAAAAAGGTTTCAGGGTCCACTTTTCTAGTGTGGGATGTTGATCTGTTGGCCATCATGGAAATGCTTGATAGAGCTGCGAGATCTTTTCTTACAGATGATCCTATCCATCTGTTGGAAGATGGAAAACACAACATATCCACATTAGAATTGAGAAAAAAGTTTGGCCCACTCAACTCTGTTAAGCTAAGCAAGTGCTTGATCCAATATTGTGCATTTCTTTTAGTTTTAGATAGTTTACCATGTAACATCTGTTCTATACTTCTATCCAAGTTTGGTATGTTATAATAAGCAGCACAAAAGCTCCCACTCCATATCAATGTGTAATCCTATTTAGTAGGAGTCAATCACAGAGTGATTTTTTTGTTAACCAACCCAGTTCTGATAAGGTTGCTTAATTTCACGCATTTCAGCAATGTTCCAGAGGCTGTTTACATGCAGCACTTGATGGGCATCAATGGTGTGATCGTGGATCTAGTGAAGGAGATCACAGAAGCTGTTTCAGATTTCACCAAGCCAGCTGAAGAGGGAGAGGGATCATTGCATGTCAGGGAAGGAGAAGGGCAGATAGCAGGCCATCACAAGGCCTAATTTCTCTCAGCGTGAACTATCTTTTCTACTGAAGCTCATACCTCAGTTGATACAGCCTTAAGGCAAAACACCCACAGAGAATCTTTATTGGTGAAAAGGAAAGATCTCTGTATTAAATTCTTCATTGTAGTGGTGGACTCATCTCATGGGCATTATTGTATAGTAAATGCTTTCAAATTTTTTTATTACCATTGAAATTCATACATCAACATTGGAAGGGGATCTCCTTTTGTAGCACTGAAATCTTTGTCAATGTCACAATCCTTATCTTTGAAAAATCTGTTCCGTCATTGTTCCTGATTGTTAATGTTACTTCTACCCCTTTGGGCTTCTCTCTTTACATTTTAGTTAATTTATTGGTCCTTAAAAACTTTTATATGGTTGTATTTGACGACTGACGGCTATGTTTTGCTTAGGTATACTTTGGTGTTATTAGATACATACTATTCAGACAAGATTGTGAGATTAAGGCTCGAAATGGAGAGGAATGCCTGATGTTAGACACTGAGATCAATGAATGGTAAAAAGAAATTCAGAGTCCCCAAGGAAGTGCCATCTCAAGTACATGTCACACCAGCTGAGCTTGCACAATTGGGAGTGTGACCAATCAAAGCCACTCACATTTTCGGTTCTTGAGTGCTGACGAAGCGACCACGCCAATTGTCCAATGATCTGATGTGATGGAATGCCATTGTGGTCCAAGTTGGGCTATAGCTTTGGGTGTCTCATGACAGATGAAGTTGCTATGTAACATGTCTGAACTAAAATGGTATGAATGCTACAGCATCCTTTGCAAAGTCAAATCAGACTGTTGCAGCAGTGAACAAACTACTTGGATGATGACATGGGTAGAAATGCGAAAGAACTAACAAGTAACAGCCTATTCTGATCTTCATAAAGAAAGTGCAGGTAACTCAATCCAAGTCGATCAGAGCCATCCATCATCTGTTCATTTGATAAAAGTGTCCATCCTCTGGTCATATGATCAAGGTGTCCATCCTTGCCTTCTGATACTGCAGAGTGAACAAGACAGGGTCAATCTCCGGTAAGCAATCTCAGATTCCATATTGGATGCTTTACATATTCATTCAATTAAATGATCTGGATTATCTATGTAAGTGACAGTTGTCTTGTTTTTTGTCATAATTAGTTATAGGCAAAGGGATGCTGACCTAACCAAGTTCTCTGGACCCAGATGGAACCAAATTACCTCCAGAGTCCTGGATGAAGTGGCAATGGATTATTGATAGGTTCCTTTCCTAGGATAGTTTTCAAAATAAATTTGTCCTTCTGGGTTTTGCATATTGAGCAACGCCAAAAAATGACCCTGAATTTGTCCAATTTGTTCATTAGCAAGAAGGTTTTGCCTTATAATCCAATGACCTTGTCTTTTTTTTTTTTCACTCTCTCCAGTTTGGATCCTCTGAACTCGGTTGCTCTATGCTCGATCTACTTGTAGGGGCCTGTTTGTTTGCATAAAATACATATGAAATTTTTAGTGAATTGAGCTCTACTGAATGATTATTAAATAGGCAAGGGGTGAAGTATATAAGATAGAGATGTAGATGGGAGCTTAACTTTTCTAGGTATCTAATTACTGGGTAATGGTTGGGTATTCATTTCCCATCTTTCCATGATTCAATTTTCATTAAACGGGCAATTATTTGATGATCATTTTCGGACATTCACCTTTGGTTCTTCGTTTTTAACCAATTATAGAAGTACAATTCTAGGTATTCAATTACATGAAACAAATAGGCCCATGTCAAATTACATGTAACTATGTTTATTTGTAACTGGTTACGGCAAAGAACAAGAACAACTGATACTTTGAAGTAACTCGGCTTTCTGAATGCACTAATCCTTATTATTTATGTGTACTAAGATCTAAATGGCCATTGGTTTCATTTGGGCTACTCATGTTTGCTTTTCTGAAAGCTGGTTTCTGTCGCCTTCACGGGTAGGTCTCCCTGTTCAGTTTGTTTTATGTCAAAATTATATGAATAAAGACTTCTTGGTCCCCAAGAACAAGTTACAGTATTGCGATATTTTTCTGCAAAATGACAATTGTAGGCTGAAATCTCACAAACAAAATGTATTCAATCCAAATAAGACAAGGTTTAAACCTTGGGCACGGATGGTTGTCTTTAGATGGAAATGTAAATGGCAGTTCACACATAATGTAAGTTATTTTACTCCCAATTTCAGGAGTGGACGAGTTTCTTCAACACCCAAGATGTGATTGCCCTCATTCATAGATGAATCTGGAATAAAATATTTGTATCTGGAATAAAATATTTGTAATAAAGTTAAGAGAAAACTAGAATGTTCCAACCATAGTTACCTAGTTTGTATTAATTAAGTTCGAAACTTGAACTAGTATTTTTGAGTAATTATAGATTCAAAGAAGTGCAACTTAGTTGAGGATGTTGTCCAAGATAGATTGAAATGGTGAAATAGAACTCATTTAGCCGACTCCAACATAAGGATAAAGCTTTGATGATAACGACGACTTTTGAATAATAATTATTGTATATATAATTTTTTCTCTGGTAAATATTCATCCACACACTCACTCATGTCGCTCACCATTGAGCTACTAGTGGATTGTTACTATTAAGTAGATTGGTCTTTCCACCTCCTAACTTAGACTTTTGAGATGTATTGTCTAGTCGAACTTGACATAATACTTGAGTCATGTCAAGTCTCAAGTTCAAACCGCAGGGAGACATTGTACCCCTAGGTTGCGTGAGCGGGCACATTGCATGGGTAGCAACGCGTGGGTTGACAATTTGAATGGCTGAGAGTGGGGTGTTAAGTGGATTGGTCTTCCACTTCCTAGCAAGCATTACTTTTGAATCATTCATAACTTGATTCTTTAAGTAGTTAGATATTAATTGATTCTCTCAATAGCTCGATATTATTTTTTCTAGCTTGCAAATTGGATCGAACTAGTTCAATTTCATTTGGGACTATTATTCTACTACTATTTGTATTCAATTTGTGTATTAATATTTTATGCCTACCCATGTTCTAAACAATTCTCTGTCATCGCTACAATAGAAATTAGGGATTTTTTACAGAAAAAAAAAACATTAAAATTGAGGGAAATGATGAAGGGCTCTAACATTCATAGGGCTTCCCACAACCCTTTTTTTTTTTTTTTTGGGGGTGGGTTTTTCAAGTGGGGGAATTGGCCGAGTTATTCAAGGATATCATGGAATGTCCTTTTTCGTGAAATTTAAATATCTGATTATTCTTTATTATCATTGAATGTTGGGTTATTTCACAATGTCATAGAATGAAGGCCCTCTACTGTTGTTATTTAGTATTTGGGCCCTCCATTGTTTAACTTGGATCTTAAATTTTTCATAAAAATCCCTAGAAATCATTAAAAGAGGTCATATGTGCAAATTTCATATACCATTTTCTTCTACGTATAAGCTTTAACATCTTTAGTAGTCAACACAATAATGATGCAGCTATAAATTAGTTGCATTATCTTCAAAGCATGCAAATCAAATCAAAATATATTGAACTTGTAAGTATTTAAAAATTACGGACTTGGTTAAATGAGGTTTGCAGTAAAGCTTTTGGGAAAGAAAGTAGCTCCTGAAGCCTGAAAAGGAAAGAAGAATGTTAGAGGCCCTAGTTGTGGCTAGCCGAAGGCACTCCGACGCCTAAGTTAATTCAACAACTCAACAAAGGGTGAATGAGTGGAGAAGAAAAGAGAGCTAAGGGTGTGTTATTACCTCATGCATATATATAGGCAATGGTCACTTCAGATCCTCCCTTAATGGGGGTAGGTGGAGGTATTGTCCCATCGGACCATACATTTTCTCCTTAGTGAAAGTAGGTAGAGGTATTGTTCCATCGGACCATACTTTGACCTTTTGCATGATTGCTGATGTGATCGTCGAATAAGGTCTACGCCTTATCTATATCCGGCGCCTATCTTATCAGTCAGCACGTAGCCGCAATTTCATTAATGCTGATTGACATCTAATACCCATCTTGGTCGACCGAGCTGATGGAAATACCGAAGTCAAGTACAACATTCACCTTGGCACTGTTACCGAACTGCACAGGCTTGGTACCATTATCGAGCTGCATAGAAAGAGACGATGTCAGCTAGTACTTTTACTGAAACTGGCCCAAGTCTGATGTGGAGTGGTGATGCTACCGAGCTCAGGAGACCGAGATCAAGACAAGCCTAATTGATACTTTTACCGAGATCAGTGCTTATCTCTAAATTACGAAAATGCCCCCACACAGAACTAAAAACCAGATTCTTCCGTCGAAGCAAGTGAACTCTGAATAATGAATCACAAATAAAAAGAGGAGAAAACAAAGGAGCTAACCTACTAATGGCTTGGCCCACAATGACAGGTACCAAATAGCAAACTGGAAACTTGAATACATTTTAGACGAAGTATGAACCATGCACATTTTTCCAATTTAAATATCACAATCTAACTTGATAGCTATGCATCCAAACACACTAATGAAAGTGGAAGTTCTCCTATTTAATGGGTGGGAGCAATTTTGGATGAGCTTCCACTAGATTACAATGAGATGATTGAGAATAACTTTTGCCTCACCAGCAGAAGAGGGCATCTAATGATAAAATATGTATGTGTTATTTTAATTATAGAAACATGGTGGGTCTCAAAAATGATAGAATCCTAAGTGGGTTCCACGGTGATAGTACCAAGAAAGTGCTACCAACAATGATGAGAATCACAACCACTGTTAGACTCTGCCAACAAAGGAAACAACTGTGGTAGCACCATCAGCCCATGATTGAATATGGAAGGGACCACCTGACCTAGCAGTAATAGTTAAAATGATAGGAGCCCACCCATTTGCTTATGATAGACCATGGTGGGGCAGATCCAATCATGCATATAAAGATTGATCCAGCACAAATGATGAAAATTAGAGTGAGTCCTACCCATTGATATAAATAATAATGGTGCCCACCCCCAAAATAAGAACACTGCCATTTATTTTCGGATTCGGGCTTCTTAACCCAACTAAAATCTTAATCAAAGGGCATGAGGTAGAAGAAGGATATGAGGTGAAAATGTAGATGAGAACTTAACTTTTCTAAGCGCTGAAATACTAGGTGATGGGTGGTGGGCAATTATTTTCAATCATTACTTCATTTACTTTCCATTAAAGGAGAGGTTGTTTGATGATCATTTTTGTATATTCTCTTTAGGACCTTTGTTTTTAATCATGTATGGCATGAATTTCTATGTTTTCTATGCAAACAAACGGGCCCTAAAGTAGAATATGAGTCAGTGCATGTGATTGGAATGGAATAAAGCAAATGGGCTTCTTACTTATCAAAGGGATGGTAAAAATGTCAAGGTATGATCATCTTCCCAATCATTGAAGTATGTTAGGATTTTGAACACTTAATCCTCCTCCTTTTTTTTTTTTTTTATGAGAACACTTGATCCTCTTTGAATTCCCAAAAGATGGATATTCTTTGAAAATAAATATGATTGATTAGTACAACTTTGCTAAAAATTAAAATTGTATCATCTTAATTAATCCCTTGGGCAGAACATATTAAGGACCTTTCTATTTGGAGGTATTTTTTAAGAGAGTCCGAGGTGTTAGAAACTTTTGTCAATGATGTCAGATCATAACTTTAGAGCAGTTGAAATTTATTATTTAAACAATTTTAAAAGTTCACACCTTAAATGTTGATTTGTATTTGAGCATTTTTAAAGAACAGGAATCCTCAAATTTCCAATGCCCATCCTCAAATTTCCAATGCCCATCCCTGAGTTAGTCTGAACTGGCTGAAATTGCTGATGACTTGGGCCACATGTGAAGGCCATATTTTGTCACCCTGAATAGTGCATTCACTTATTACTTGGCAAATAAAGTGCTTCTCATCACGCTGACAGCCACATCAGTGATCAGTGATGTCAGGTGAATGAAATTAATAAAGGAATCATTTACATCACAAGCATTAAAAGTAATAATGTCGGTGACCTACCACTGCAATGACATAGTAAAAAGAAAAAACAGATTAAAAAAAAAAAACCAAGAAGAAAAGATCACTCACATTACTCTAATGCCAGTGTTGTAGTCACCATTTCATGAAACCCATGTTTCCCAACAATAGTTCAATAGTTAAACCAGCTGGGTCATATAGACCTTGCAAGTGGGTGGGAGGGGACTCAGCCCTGTACTAAATATGTTTGCTTGCCCAAGGTTTAAATCATGTGCATGTCATCTTTCCTCACTGTAGGGCTCTCTCACCTTTTCCGATGTTTACTTTCCTCACTTTAGAAAAGGCCCAGACCCCTATAGCTGGGTACCAAAACTAAAAACTAGTCATGAAGGCTACAAAAGAGTTTTCTAGGAAAACGGTTCTCACTTGACTGTCCAGGGTTCTTCCTGCATGTACGGGCTTCTTTTCTACTTATATGGACATTCTTTCTCTGTTCTCTATATGCGGGCTCCATTCTCACTTTAGTGGGTTGTTTCCCCGTATGTGTGCCCGCTCTCAATTGGATCCAACTCGCTTGGCGGGGTTACCAAGAAAAGGAAGTCTCCTAGGCTCATTGATTTAGTCAATTGTATATCAACACATGAGGGATAGTTACAGGCAATCTCGGGACCGTTATAAATATACGGTCGGCGAAATCAATGAGCGTATGGGGCTTTCTATGGGTATCATGTGTGGGCACATGGTCCATACCCGACAAATATTAGGCCCAATACCCAATGAGCTTGGCTTGGTTAATCTTGGGCCCCAATCCGACCTGACGCGGCCCATGAAACCACCCTTACATGAGAAACTTATCAATGGAAATTGGGTGTGCTGTATTCCCTTCTAGAAGTCATATTGCATTCACATTTCCTAGATACTCATTTTTCCCAATGTGATCTCATATCTTCCTTTATGGGCAAGACATATCAGCACCCCTGAATTCCCAACATTGACAAAATACTATTAGCTTTGAAATGAAGAAAACGGCCATAGAATTTCTATAGGAATTGGGGGATGAGTCCAAGGGTTTTCATAATGAAGGCATTCTTTTTTGACTTTCAATCTCTGTCCCAATTAAAGAAGATTAAGAAGTTCCTTATTTGATCTTGGTTTTTTTAATCTTTGTGTCATCTGTCACACATGTCACACATTTTCAACAGCCTTGATATATTCTAACTATTTCTGTGGTCGGTATTTCTTTTTTTCAAAATTCTTTTTTGTGGGCCACCTGTGATGAAGTCAAGCAATTGGGGGTGCAACAGCTGCGTCACACCCATGACCCCACCAGGACATGTGGCTTGATCACATTGCTCAGTATAGTTTTGGCAACTCATGAGATTATAATCAAAGTTTAGGCCAATTTAATAAAAATGAAATGAAAGTTTAGAAGAAGGGTGTTTTTCCTGCTGACCTGGTTGAACCACCCATTAGTTGCTTTAAAAATGGGAGCCTCCTGTACAAACTACATAAAAGCTACAGGCTTTGGCAATCATAAGTTATCGACCCATCAGCCAATTCAGCCAAGGATCAGATTGAATTGACCTCATATCATAACGGGTATGGGCTTAACCCTAACAAAACCCACATATTAATTGGGTTGGAAATGTCAAACTGGACACTTAAATCTTAAGTCGGGCTGATACAGAGAAGTTAAATAAATTGGGTTTGGTCCGATTCGGCTAGTTGATGGCTTGTGTACCATGTACAAACTCAAAATGAACTCATCCTGTTTATTAATCAGGTTCGAAAATAAATTGAGTTGAACTCAAGTCAAGTTTGTAGATTTTTTTTTTTTTTTTTTTTTGGTACCCCAGTCAAGAGGACTGGATACCAAAAGAGAAGCCCACACAAGCGGGAAGAAAATCCATTCTCAAGTTGACATGAGTTGGTAGGTTGGGATTAGGAATTACCACTCCTGTACACAACAAAGGAGTGCGCACTGACGTTTAAAATAATAACAAAGTATAAAAATAAGGAGTGGTGGACTTTCGACTTCCTAAAATTAAGGGAAAAAGACAGCCAAAGAGTATGAATTTGTAAGTTGTAACTTTTGTAAGCAATCTCATTTGTAACTGCTGCACAATTTTTAGACGTACATGGTTTGCAAGGCTTGTATTAAGATGCATTTGTAAGCTGTAACCTTTCTAAGCAATCTCATTTGCAACTGCCGCACAAATTTTAGATGTATATGTTTTGAAAGGCTTGTATTAAGAACACCTACAATTCAGCCATCCAAACCATTGATGTGATGAACCCAACTAACCCAACAAATCTCTCCCTTTGTCTATAACAATGGGTACCTTTAGATCAACAGTATAGATCAATTCAAGATGGTCACTGCCAATCAACAGTGGGTCCCGATTGATCGACGGGCTTGATACATTTAAGGTTATGGATTCAAGATACGATCAATACATATGGATGAATTGGTCATGATTTCAAAATAATAATAATAGTAATAATAATAACTTGTTTTGGTCTAGGTCAGCAAAATTCGTCAGTCTGGTATTTATATTTTTCTTGAAAAAACAATATGTATTGGCCGATATTTAAAACCATGTCAAGAATAAATTAGATGGACCCATATCACATGAGCTGTGCATTTGTGTGCAATCCATTTTTAATGCCTAATAATGGTTGGTTGATCCCACACCTCCTGTTGCTTGTGCCATAGGGACTGCACCCAATAAGAAAAGAAAGTTAATTTAGTGCATCAACTTATTTTGCCTAATCTCATATCTTTCTCAAATGTTATTATTTTGCAAACATGACAAATGACACCCACCAAAAGAAAGCTTACGATATAGAAATGATTGACCTAAAAATGTCCACTTCATGTTCCCACATTTTATGTTGCTTGCTTTTAAGTAGTGCACTTCTTTCTTTAATCTACTTTTACTATAACATTTTTTCCCAAAATGTACACTTTATTTAATGCCCTATTTTCAATTCTTATGTATGAGACCCACCATGATTAATCTAATCGCTTCCAGACAGCCCTCCTTGAATTAGTGCTACTGAGTTTGAATTTTATCTAACATCAGTATGATTGAATTGGGAATTATCTCCGTATTGAGAATCTAAATCTAGCTCTAGAGTATTTGATTGCTTTGACTTTTGCCGCATTTAAGATAAGTTTGTGTAACCGTTTTTCTATGAAAGCAGAAAAAAAAAAAAAGCTTCTCGTCCAAGCTTCTTCCTCTATTGGGTGCAACTCTATTCCCTAGCTCGAGGAAAATGGGCACTTTTGAGATGAAATTCCTTACTATATATGGATGAAGCGTTTCAAATAGTATTTCCATGGCAAAGGAAGCATGTTTTTCCTCTTCCGTGACGTTACACTAATGCGCCCTTAATTGCAGATATGGTTGTCTTCTTCCTTAATTCTTCTGTGACTTCGACTGTATCAGATAGACACTTTACATACAACTATGCAATGAGCTACTTAGTTCTCAAGGGCACATTTTTCTCTCTTCTTCTTTCTCACGTGAGTGTGGCTTCAAGGAGATAATGTTCTTGAAATAAAGAGTTCAATTGAGTCATCAAAATAAAAATTATTGAAATGGTTTATACTGCACTTTACAAAGGACTAATTGGGTAAATCTGACCTTATCATAATAAAGTCAGAGCAAACCTATACAATGGGTTTCGTAGATGAAGGCTACAAATTATTGGATCCCAATCCAGTTATATGATGGTGAAGGGCCTAAAACTCAACTGGATTGGAGTTATAATTCACAATTACATTGAACCATGCGGTAAACATGATTAACTCCACTGAAAGAATATTTGGTTCAATCCAACCATCAATCTATTATTGTGAGAACCAAATAATTAAATGCAAGCAAAACTAGAACAAAGAGGGAAACAATATAAGATAATAATGTAGAACAAGTGGCAAAATAACTTTTGGAACAAGAAGATTGCAAGAAATCAATTTAGAAGGCTTGGTCGGCACTATTAACTTCAAACGACCATAACTTTTGATTTGAGTATTGTTACTGAACATTCTTATACTCATTTCAAAGCCATCGACATGCTCTATGTTTTAATCACATTTCTATGACTACTGCTATCTTCGGAGGTGAAAGGACTTTTCAAAGATCAAAATGTTCTTTTCGTTATTAACTTACTATTTATACTAAATTATGCTTATTTTAGGAGGTTTTTTAGTCCATTTTAGTATGAACTTTTGTGAAAGGTCTTATACAGTAATTAGTGTCAAACTAAGGATTTAAACGCAATTTGGGTTTTTTTTATTATTATTTTAGTGACTTTTGCTATTCCAGGAAAGTTAGGGTTTTGAGATGCTATGTAAGTCATTGTTACGCTTCTAATAAGGAATTATATCAAATTCAATTTCATGTTGGATTTTTCTATAGTGCTTCCTTGTAGATTCAGGGTTTTGTTGTTAGGTAGAGGACAGTAATTTTTTTCCTTCGCGTTTTCTGCTATGTCAGATAAGCACTAAGACATTACAATTTTAAGTGTTGTGCTTAGGTCGACTGCTCTGACATGAGAGCTATTGATTATTAAAAAATTATATATATGATAATGGACTGCAAGAAGGCTCTCTTTACACCATATAATCAAATCCCTTTTGCCCCTTTGATCACTTATTTATTTATTCACTCATATTTTGTGATGCCTTTTCTCAATGAAAGACATTATTTTTCTCAAATAAACGACTCTTTGGGGGAACCTTAGTTATAAAAAAAAACTCAAAATGAGAGACCTTTATGAAACTTAAAGAATATAAATCATACTTTTTCTATATACATGGATGCCTTATCATAGGTGCCACCAAAAATTAAAGACATTTCACAACAAAACCTATTATATTTGTGCTTGAAGGAGCACCTCCATGTCATTACAAGTATGTTCAAAGAAGAATTTCAAATGACTGAGAACTCTATACAAAAATGCATATCGGATGAATCTAAATAGAAATGGATCAAAGGAATTTTTGAAGACAGCATTAGAGATGAAGAAAATGCAGCAGGATGTGAAAGATCTAATGCCAGCGGCCTAGTAGAGGGAGTAGGCCATTGTAGTGGATGATGATTACATTTAAGAACTTTTTTTTTTATTGGTATCGCAGCTTAGGGGGGGGCTTGGTCCTCTAACCCTCGGGTAAGGGGAGTCAACCTCGGGTGAGGTGGGGAGCCTTCTGGTGAGGGAAGTAGATATCTGATGAGGTATCACAATCTTCTGTGATGAAAGGTGTCTGCCCAAATTTAAACTCAGGACAAGCAGGTAAGAATTGGTGCCTCTTACCAGTAAGACAAGAGGCCGTTCTTAATATTCTAAATTGATAGTGGCAAAACATATGGAGGAAAATAATACAATAATAGTAGAAAAGGCCATATTCCCCTCTAAAGTCAACCAAGGCACCAAAAAATTTTCATTTCTTCTCTTCCATTTTTTTTTTTTTAGTGTGTGTGTGTGTGAGAGAGATGAAACAAGAGAAGTGAAAAGGGGAGTTAATTAAGTGCTAAAAATGACATAATAAGCACTAGAATACACAAATGGAAAATTACATGAAGAGTTGCTCTTTGCTTGTTAAAGAGCAACTCTCATGGTGAAAGAAATATCCAATCCCTCCATTACAATGCATGAATATACAAACTATATATTCCTTCTAGTTAAAGGCAAAAACTGATCAAGAAAAAACCAACTTGTGTGCTATGACTTATCCAGAGCATTTATGGGCCACAGGCAATCCAAAAAGAGAACACCCAAGGAATCACACAAAATCCAAATGAACCAAGACAATTACATAGACATTTTGCACACCCTAAAAGCAATATTTCTTTCTTCAAACACAATAATTGCAACTTGTGACGTTTCCCTCTCCCTCCATCTCTCTCATAAACTCTCTCCAACACCTACACGCAAACCACTTTGACCACATAAACCACTAAACAAAAAGAGCAAACAATTATCCACACCCACATGCATACATCTCTTTGTACATGCACCTGACGCACATCAATAGCAATCCCAACCATTTATTCTATAAATTCAGGATGATGGAATGATTTTAACTGTTGATTTCAGTTGGGAAAGATCCGATCGTTAAGATTATTTTTCTATTTGTTCTTTTGGGTTGTGTTTTATCTACAATGATTATCATGATTTGAACAGCTCGGATTGAGGCAAATGTATGTTATTTGTATGGGAATAGTGTGAATGGGCATGGTTTAGGATGATACCATGTGGAGTATGGAATAGTGATAACAATGCCTGAAAAGCAAGAAAAGAAGAGCCGCATTCTGGCTTAAGAAAGACAAAGCTTGTGTTCATACTTACCGTTCATTCTGGGCATCTCTCTCTCTCTCTCTCTCTCTCTTTCCTTTTTGCTGTCTGGGTTTCCCTTCTGCATACGGAATCCAATCGAAGGGGTCAATGTTTGAGGCTGTGACCTCAACTAAAACACAAACAGCTACGTTTCCACCACTCATAATTTTCATTCCCAAAACATCCTTGGGCCCTCTTAGAATTTTGAAACTGCCATTTGATTTTATTTTTTTTTTGTTTCTATTCATTTGGCTTTTGCATTAAGAGTAGTTCTCAAGCAAGAAAGGTGGGATAGCTAGCCCAATGGTAAAGGGCATCCCAGCTCACCTTGGGGCCACGGATCGACTTGGCACGGGTGGAACGTGTTGTGTGGCAGATCATGGAGCATGTGGCAATCGAGTGAAGCACTCAACAAAGAAATGGAGCACCTCAAGGATGACCCATTGGCCTGATAAATTAGACTAATTTAGGACTACAGTGTAATTTTATCCGGCAGACATTTTTGCATGGAGGCTTTATATTGAGGGGATCCTGATCTTTTTGACAGACCCCATGCCTCCTTGACCGTTGGAAACATCTACAAGTGAATATTTCTCAGTTATTAGATAACTTTCATGCAATATTTGAGGCATGAAATTTTGAGGCTTTAGAACATAGGGTAAGGATTTTCCTCTTTTATTCTATGCTAAGTTGAGTGGTCCTTTAAACTGAAAGGCTTAGGATTCGATCCATGAACATGTGTGTTAAACTAAAGTGTCATCACCATTCAACCATGAGGGTAGGATGAATTGAGCACCCCCATTTCCATGTCCAAATTTATCCATCCTCCACCATTCTTGGCAATCATGTACTTGGGCGGATTTTCCTATTATAAATAGTCCAAAAGTTCTGGAATTCTTCTCTTGAAAAGAACTTCTATGTGTGTGATGGAATTGTAATTGAGACAAGTTAGGTCCCAATTCTGCCCATGTGTCAGCCACGCCTAAGTTGGGTCCATATGAATTTCATCAGGTTTGGGTCCAAGTCTGGTTCCAATTCTACGATCCTTATCCAGATATGGATGGGTCAGGGTAGGATCGGTCTAGGTTGATCCATGTGTGAAACATAAGAAACATACAAAAATGATTATGATTGATGGCAAGGTGTGAACAGAAATAAGAGGTTTTATATAGATACATAGCATATAAGCCGATCAGCCTGTTGATCTCATTACTTAGAAGTTGGTTTGATAGATTAGCTATTAATAAAGAAGCAGCCTCATTAGCACTCATAGTCATTTAATCAAAAGCTGTTTATTAGAAACAACTTTCTATTCCTATCATCATCCACTCTTTGTTATCTGCAATTATAATGAGCAGGGATGGAACTAGGGGGACACGGGGTGGCCATGAACCCCCCTTGAGATTTTTTTAAAAGCTCCTTAGTACAAAGGGAAATTTCAGCAGCTTTTCATATTGCAAAATGCAACCCAAAAAGGAAATTTTTCTTCATAGGGGCCCCTCAAGGCATATTTTCTGGTTTTTCCCCTCTTAATATTGTTGATTTTTATTACAAACAACTTTATTTTTCTATCATCTTCCACCCTTTGTTGCCCTTGATCAACAAGATATAATGAGGCCTATGGCCTGTTTTTTCATATATAAAGCTAATCTACCAGAACTCTTTTTAATGTTGTGAGACCATTGCTGCAAACACCATAACCCTTGTAGGATTTATTATGATTAATACCAACAACAATATTAATGATAATATTCTTCTTGTTGTTGGGTTTCTATCATATTATACTTGTTTGGTTCTTACCTTTTTACTCAACTTTACAAGTAAAGTTTAGACTTGGATCCAAACCCCTACTAAATCTATATTGTGTATGTGGTCTCAAATCAAGATCCTTCTAGAACAACTAATAGACTCCACCTGACTCAAGAAACCAATAGGCTTAGGGTCATCCCACTAAAATCTCAACGGCAAGGCACCTTAATCTAACATTATTAACAATGAATTGTTCCCAAGTCTCCACCCTAAAAGTAAAGCACAACCAATAAACCAATAATAATTTAACAAATAGCCAACACACTCACGGGTGAGTAGCGTTGCCACCCTAATTTTACACATATGTCGAAGATTAATCCCTGAATTCTTAAATTAAGGCATCACCTTAGGACTATTATGTACCAAAAAAATAATAATAATAATCATCTATCAAAATAATAATAATAATCAAAATAAAATAAAAGGACCAAGCTTAGGAGCTAAAGATTCTGACCCAGGACTTGTCATATTCAATCATAATCCTTTGACTCGCTCGACACAGCAAACTGTCAAGTCAACTCACCTGTACTCGAGCGAGTTCATAGGAATTTTAGAACCATGCTCAAAAGTACACGACACGGGCCTTTTTGACCTTTTCTTTACATCTAGTGGTGCGCTCGTGGAACATGGCTTTTGGTGGAGACGCTCGTGGAACATGGAATCCATACCATGTATGGTGCTGAAAGTGCTATGCTTTTCCTTTCCTTTATTCCTATATATGTTCTTCATATATGGAAAGAAAAAACACCAACTTTTAAAATCTTGAGATTTGATACTGTCAAGAATTCAAGAGCTGCTAAGGTATAGATTGAGGTTTGGTGTATGATCCATTTGAACCCACAATTATGATGGCCAATCATTGGAGCATTCATGTAGATGGACCATCTTTTAAATGCTCCCCCACCTATTGATGCCATTGAAAAGTTTATACTCATTACATATAAATGTAAATATATCCAAAAGACATGATGAGATTACAAAATGATTGTAACTAGGGTTATTGTAAAAGTAAAAATCAAGAAAACTACTTTTGGATAGATGGAACTAGACTTAGATAATGATCAAGATATCCTCTAGATTGAAAACTCCCAAATTGGGACAATTATATTTTTGAAATAATTATTTTATTACTTCTCTCAAATATAAACTATGTATTGATAACAAGTGTCAGAATCTTTAGCACTTTTCAAGAGTGTTCGTCAAATAGCACTTTTGGGCTTCCTTGTTTGCATAGAAAATGTAGAAATTGATTAAATAGGAATTCAATGTCAAAATGAGCTCTACTGAAGGATTATTAATAGGTGAAGGGGAAAGTCATAAGTTGAAAAGTATAGCTGTGTGGGATATGAGATATCGATATAGATGCAAACGTCACTATTTTAGGATATTAATTACTAGGGTGGTTGGCTAAGTATTAATTTGTCACCTCCCCTTGATTCATTTTCTATCGGACGGAGATAATTTGATAGTCATATTTAAAAATTTACACTTCTTGATTTTAGTCATTTTTAAAATAAAAATCTTATAATTCATTTGTATTCAATTACATGAAACAAGTAGGCCTTTTCCATATGCCTGTTCAAAATTATTAATCCTCCAAGTTTTTTTTTCCTTTTAATTTATGGGGTTGTAATCCCTCGTAACTTGAGAAGACTCACATTCCTTTCTCACAAAACCATTATTACAACTATTTGAACAAGTAGGCAACTTGGGATCATTTCTTGACCATTACCCCAATGGGTGCCATGCCATGTTGTATAGACTATTTGAAGGTCAACCCATGCACGGGGAACCTCTAATGCTCCATTCAAAAGTTCTTTTTTTTTGCTTTCTTTCTTTCTTTCTAAGCTAGATGGAGTCAGTGATACAGTACATGTGAGATCATCTACCTGCAGAAGGAGCAATTTTCATTATGCTACGTACGAGCATAAGACACATAAAACATTTTAGCCATCACTCGAGTCTCTGCATTCAAGTTTTATTTGTGCTAATTATTGATTTCTACTAAAAAATTTATCGTAAAAACGACTAGACAAATTTTGAGTACATCAATTTTTATATTGAAGCAAGCACTCAATCTACTTTATCAAAAAAGGTCTTTATATATAAAGAAAATGCAATATAATTAGAATAAAACTTTGATGATGATGGTAATTCCAAAATATAAATTTTTGGAGCACAGATAGAATGACTTATATTTAAGTTGAGTGAAAAGGTAAAAGCAATATTCCAGTGCTACAAAGATTGGATAAAACTTCAATTATGGTCCGGAAATCTAAACCTGCCATTTATTCTATCCTTGTTGTTCCATTTTTATAATCACTTCAAAGATTGCCGATTAAAGGGCTAAGATTTTCTTACAAGATTGGACTTCCTGAGATATAGCCCATCCATCAAGTGACTCATCAAATCAGTGGTAAACAATGTTCTAGATTATCAATTAACTATACACCAGAGAGAGAGAGAGAGAGAGAGGAGAGAAATCAGCTGGGCTTAGCCAGTGTTAAAAATCAAAATTCAGTCAAAATAGAAAAGGGCAATTCAGTCAATTCCAATAGGAGATCTGGGGAAATCTTGAAAGGGTATCATGTGAAGGTGGCGTTATTGTCAGCTAGTCCAAGTCCGACGATGGTGCCCGTCGTTTTGGGGACAAGTAGGTCCTAAAAATTTTCATTCCCAAGGTGCCCATAGAAAATGACAAAAACACCCCTTTCCTAGTGATCAAACTCCCACATGGCCCTCTCATTCTACTTCTAGAATAATACAACAATGAACCTACTATATTTAATTTTGTCTGATGAGTCCAAAGTCCAAACACTTTATTACATGTGGGCACATGTACATCAATCTGAGGCCCATGCCACCCGATCTATGGCCCCCATTTCAGTAGCATAATCTTAAATTACACTAATTAGATAATCCTCACACATTGAATTATTAATGATTAAATGTGCAATTAAAAGCAATGGTCAACAGGCGCATCAGCTTCTAAGAGCAACATTAGATGCAAATTACATGTGTGAGATGTGTAGATCAATCTAGGACATCAAAATCATGGGCCTCTTTCAAATGGACATGACCCTCAAAAGATGCCAATCAAATGATCAACAAGTTTCAATGGACAAAGTGGGGTTTGTTCATCTAATCAGAACTGCGTGTGATCCAAGGCAATATATGCATACCTCTTTTTTTTTTTTTTTCATATCCTTTGGATGATCAATTAAATTGAGATCATGTCCATCAATGGATGTTTAAATGAGTTGAATACCAAAGCAATCCATACTATTTTTACAAGAAGTCTACTTGGACAAATTTTTTGGACAGAATTTTGGACAAACCTGAGTATGATATACCATACTATAGGATTTGCAATCTGTCCATACTATCCTATTTTTAAGTGATCTTGGATACCAAGGCTCACAAAGATTAAGATTTTACTTAATAAAATAATCTGAAGTGACAAAGACTACTCCGGCTCTTTTGAGGTTTTACTCCACGGTGAACTCCCTGGTGGATTCCGATTTGATAGAGATTAATGTTGGGGCGTATTGACATGGACGCAACGGAATGATCAGAACAAAAGCGAACAGCTCATTTTAAATATCAACCCAAACCCTAAACATTTTTAGCAGCGAGAGATGATGGGGTCACGAATTACCATCTTGAATTGAACTACATACACTTTAGGGCAATTGGGTCATTTTCATACTTGCCCCAAAAATCTTGATCCCTCTCCATTTATTGAAGAGACTGTGACCTCCAGCTGTAAGCATGACATCAAGTGACTTCACCTTCACGGACCTGAGCCAATTACCCAGAGAACCCCTCCCCATCTCTTCCCAAAAGGCAGAAAGGAATCCAATTCCCACCCATCCCCATTGAGTGCATTTCAGTCATTCCAGGGCCCAGAATATTTAAGACCCTGTTTGGACCCTTGTCCGGCCACTTGAGGGTGGTGGGGCTGGCCTTTTTTTGGCGTTGGCATATTTTCTCCTCGCAGTTGCGTCGAGCCCTTGCAAGCGGCAAAGAAAAAAATGCAATTCCAAGGCGACTTTTTGATGCTTTCGATTGCTTTTCTTTTAACCTTTTCATCCTCTCCAAACACACTCCAATTCCAAGTTTTCTCCCCCTCTCTCAAGCACCCTCTTAGAAGAACGCGTCAAAGTTGAGGCTTGAGTCTCGTTTACGCCAAACCAATCGTCCTTATTCTAGCAACCTCACCAGTATAAAGAACCTTCACTTTCGCCAAGGAACCCACATCTCCTTTTTCCCTCCTCCCTCTTTCTCCCTGTCTTTATCTTTCGTCTGTGCACTTTGTTCTTCCTTCTTCATCATCTTTTTTTCAAGTATTTATATCAACGCAAGTGATAACAAGTCTACATGGTTTACTTGAATTTTGATGAACAAAAGTAAGAGTCAGGGGAGTTAGTTTTCATTTTTTCTTCTTCTTTTGTTTGGAGGCTCGTCCTAGGACATGGAGAAAATGAACTTTGTGAGAGATGGAGTTGTGAAGTTGCCTCCTGGGTTCCGGTTTCATCCTACGGATGAAGAGCTTGTTGTTCAGTATCTTAAGAGGAAGGTCTTCTCTTGCCCTTTGCCTGCCTCGATTATCCCCGAGATTGACGTTTGCAAGTCCGATCCCTGGGATCTTCCAGGTGAGTTAGAATTCACTTGATTTTTGTGCTTTTTTGATAATTTATACGAAGTACATTATCACATTAATAAGAAGAATCATGAATCATATCAAAGCATTACAATATCATTTGGTACTTATCAACTCATGAGCTCAAAACGGTCCTTATAATCATTACTTTTCAAACTTGTTTTTAAATAAATTTTAGTCTTAGTTGGTCTGAACTGTGTTGGGTCAAGTGGTAATGTGCTTCAATTATGATTTTTGTTTCTTGCAATTTTGTGATAAATAATCTGATTTGAGAAATGGGGTTTGTGTGTTTAGGCGATTCGAAGCAAGAGAGGTATTTCTTTAGCATCAGGGAAGCAAAATACCCAAATGGGAATCGACCCAACAGAGCAACTGGGTCAGGTTATTGGAAGGCCACTGGCTTGGATAAGCAGATTGTGGCTCCGAGGAGCAACCAAGTGGTAGGGATGAAGAAGGTGCTGGTTTTCTACAGAGGAAAGCCCCCAAAAGGGTCTAGAACTGATTGGATCATGCATGAATACCGCCTTTCGGACGCCACTGGCAGCAGAGGTTGCATTGTCCCTCAGAGGAAAAACTCCACCCAAGTAGGTCCATGACTTGAAGAATTCTAGTCCTTGACTCCTTGTATTTCTTCAGATTATCCCAAAAACTAACAATATCATTCATCGTATCAACTATACTGGGGTCGACTATATGAATTTTTATTCCCGCCTTCAAGTCTGCATAGAATAGTGTTTTAGAATTAAAAAGTTCCTAATGTTCTTTCAATCTGCAGAATGCCATGATGCAAATGGAAGATTGGGTTCTGTGTCGCATCTTTTTGAAGAAAAGAAGTGCTAAAAATGATGGAGAAACCACCCAAGCTTGCACCAATTACAGAGCCAGGAATCTTGGCGCACCTAGAATCGGTTTCATCGATTTCATGGGGCGAGAGACTTCTTCTTCATCTGATTCAAGCAGTATCACGGAAATCTCTTCAGCTGGATCGCCCAATGAAGAAAACAGCAGCCCCAATAGCTTCTCTTCATCTCCTTGTGAAAGAAAGCCATAAGGTCTCTTCAATTGGCTGTGTACCCCAACTCTGGTTTATGCAAAACCCAAGAAGAATAACCATCCAATCTGTTGAGCTGGCTTATGGATCTCTTGTCTGTGTTAGTAACTTTTTTAAGAAACAGAAGAAGATCTCAAAGAGAAGAAAAAGGCAGGAAGAGTAGTCATTGACATGTCTCTAGAAAAGGAGAAACTTGAGAAATTGTAAGTGGGTTTTTTGTTTTTGTATTCAACCCCAAGATTCAAGCCAGTGTTAATCTATCTTCTATCTCGTGTGTATTCAAATATGTTACTGAAATGGGTGGGTTGGCTCTTGCTGTTTGTCACTGAAAGGCTTGTAATTTTTTTAGGAAAATGGAAGGAAAGATTGGCGTATGTAATCTTTTAACTCGTCAAAAGAGATGCCTTTTTTTTCCTCTTGCAGAAGAATGAGAACCTAGAGGGAATAAATCCATAGCATCTGGGCCACATGATTCACTCTAGTGTAGGGAGAATATGAAAAAGGTGAAAATCTGATATATGATCTGATGGATGATTATTTTAGGAAACATTTCCAATCAAATGGATGGATAATGCTTAATAAGGTTAAGCTCTGAGATTCAGAATTGTTTCTTGTTTTTGCAATTCAGCATTGGAAGAAATTTGGCATTGTTTGGTCTGATTAGGACTTGAAGTGGTCTCTAAAAAATGATTAAGCAAAGAGGATTGGACATGGTGGACTTTTAGGTGGGGCCCACTGGCACGGCTCTTCACATGAGTGATGAGTCTATCCTCTAATTGGAAGGCACCTCACCTCTCTCTTCTTCCCCCAACCCCCACATGGTTTAGTGGGGTGAAGTCTTTTCTTGGATAAGTTTCCCCTTCAATTAAATTGACACATCTTGGATCATAGTTACCTATCATGCAGTCCTACCAATTCGCATTAATTCATGAATAGAAACTTAATTTGATCCAAAAAAACCAATGGACTAGGTTCATTTGATTCACTTCTTGATTCATCGCTTCTTGATTCATCGTACTTGAGTTCTGTGAACTAATTCGCTCGAGTTTTCAAAATAAATCCATAGTTGAAGCCTACATCTAAAATTCAAACCACTGAAAATAACTATCTTTACATTAACTTAGGGCCAAATTTCACTATAATCTATGTTGGACTCATGATCAAATTGATTACACATAAAACACGTGATAAAAAAAAAAAAAAGAATCAAAGTAAAATTCTGTGATCAATCTCCTAAGTATGCTCCAATTGCAGTTGGATATATACCGACTAGAGTTAGTACAAAACTTATAAAATTGATGGCAATAGTTCTCAAACTGAATTGCAATTTGTTCAAAACAATAGATAACTATGCTTGAGATAACACCTGCTCAGGCAGGGTACCCAGGTTCAATTTGTAGATATAGAGGAGAGAATCAAGTTTCCAACCAACTAACTAGGCAACCTATTGTTCTCTATCTGTTTCTCTTTTTAGGCATCCATTCTACAATCTACGAAGGGATGCTTGTGAGAAAAATCCATAGGTCTCCTCTAGGCCCTTCGATCATATGTGATCCTAATTGGTGCGTTCATTGGGTACTTAATTTTTTATATGACTCATCCCAGTTGACTCAGAATTTCAGACATACTTGCGATGAAATCAAATGCATACATTGGTTAGAACTTTTTTGTAGCACAATTATACGTAGTCGGTTCTCATATTAAAATCTTGTTCATGTGTGATCCTAATTGGTGCGTTAATTGGGTACTTAATTTTTATATGATTCATCCTAGTTGACTCAGAAATTCAGACTAAACTTGTGATATAATCATATGCATATATTGGTTTAGTATTTTTTTAGTGGCACAAATATACGCCTGTTCTCATCATAAAACTTTTGTGTATACACACACGTATCCCTCCTAGGGAGTTTATGGCCATATTGAGGTTTTTTTGGAGCTCCTGTCTCGATCATGATAGATCCCTTTGGATCTGAAAATCTTAAACCCACCGAATCAATTGGGAGTGGTCCCAATCCTTCAGTTGGTCCCTACAGGACGTAGCCCATTGTCTCCATAAGCAACACATCCCCCAAGAGATCACAGCTATCCTTGTGAAAAGACCACATGGTTGATTAAGATGTGAAGGGATCAGATGCACCAAATAAGCTGCTGTTGTTCTAAAGGTTGGCCTAGTGTTTATCTCTTTTTTGAAGCTTAGAGGTCTTGGTATTGACTATCGGCTCCCCCTCTTCAGGAACCGAAGGTTAAGTCCACTTGTGCTACCACTTAGGAGCCAAGGGGTTTTATCTGACTTCTCTCTGATTCCGGAGGAATTAGTATTGCCCAAAAGGTTTGGAACCCTCGTTAGCAAAAAAAAAAAAAAAAAAAGTTGTTCTGAAATTCATACCTAAACCAGTCAAATTGGATTTAATACAGTTGTGATCTGATCAGCTAGCAATTTAGGGAAGACCCAACACACCCAAAGCTGTGTTCATTGATTACAATCTCAATCTGGATCACCCCAGAGAAAAGAAAAACTGAAAAAAAAAAAAAGGGACTCATCGGCTTTAGTTCGAAGTCTCCTGAGCCGACTCGAATCGTTTCGGACAACCGAGTCAAGACTCAGTTTCAAGCTTATAATCAGTGGTTGAGAGAATAATGATCTGAATGCCTCTAACAATAATAATTATTATTATTATTCTTATTAAACGCAAGAGATACTTAAAGACATGTATATACAACAATAATATATATCCTAGCAATAAAAAAAACAAGAAGAAGAAGAATAATAAATTGCAGGATGCTAAACCACACGCTAAAAACGAAAAAGGTGTTTGACCATCCAAACAGGTAGTGAATTAAAATGTTAATATCTTACTTTGAAGAGGTGGTAGGAAATAGTAGTAATATATATATACAAAACTGAAGTGTAGTGGTTTAAGTGCTTGGGCATGACAGGCTGCCCAAGAGAATGCCGACCAAGTTCCTTGTGAGTTTGGTTAAGAATCACCAGAAGCTTTTTGAAGTCCTGCACGTCACCATTTTGCACATCTCCCTTTCTCCACCTCCAAAAGCTTCTTTCATGTGTGTCCTGTGCCTGTGTGTGTGTGTGTCTTGGATTGCTGACTTGGGTTATTGTCTATCACGTGGGTTGGCGGCATGGTGGGCCACACATCTAAAAGTTGGATTTCGTGTTGGATGTAGTAGGAGAGTTGGCAATTCTGACTTGACCTGAGCCCGACCTGGTAATTCAGTGTTCGAGATGACCCCCGTTACTTCTAGCTTGTATTGGTGTTTTTGTTCTGCAATCATTCCTAATGAGAATTTTAGAGAGGTTTTTTCCTGCTAGACTCAGTATAAATCCAAAAGATCCTCAAATTCTAATACATACCATACATGCCCTATTGTCATCTCTTTCCTCGTTTTTCTTTCACTTTTGCACTTAGCAACGTTATCGACGTTCACTATAGTATATTGAACTGGGAGATGTGTTAAGCAGGGATATCCCCGCTTAACTGGATATTTAACTTTGTTGAATAGGGATATCACTGCTCGTTATAGGTTTAAAAAAATGTTGAAGAGCAATCAAAGAAACCGCAACTTAGGTTCCACATTCACATTTAAAGAGACTCATCCTTCTTTGTGACATTCATTCACCTAAACAATAAAGAATGCACCCATGAACATACAAAAACCATAAAACCTAAAGCACTCATTCAACAAAAACCTAAACCATAAATCCTGAAAAACACAAAATGACCTGTACACCTAAACTCATTTCTCATTTTCATTGCAATTTATTATTGACTATGGTTTTTTCCAGGGTCGATCATCTATAATTTAGTTTTATAATGATTTAATTTGTCCTTTCTTCCTTTCAAAGACAATAGAGGATCCAAGACCTCCCAATGAAAACTAGGACTTCTTACCACTAAGGTAAGGAGCCATTCTATAGAGAATCTCTTCTAACATGCAACATTTAAAGATTCAAAGACATTAAAAAAAAAGTAAGAACGAATCTACTCTAAAAAAATGAAATCGAAACCAATGGAAGATTTTGACGTAAGGTAGGTTCTGGTGTAGAGATATTAAAGTGCAAAGAGGTTCTACGTGGTGATGAATAGGACTATATGTGAGAATGTGGCACTTTCGACGACAAGCTCTCACCTGCACCTAAGTCCAAGATTGTACCATGAAGGAAAATGTTGAGCAGATATGGGTTTAGTTGGTCAAGGTGAAAGGAGCTAGGGGAAGAGGAGGAAGAAAAAAAAAAAAGGTGGAGATATCCTTGCACGTGTATGCCGATGAGTAGGGATGCTGTCACTCTCGACACCAAAAAAAAAAAAAAAAGGGCCCCCGAGACCACTTCCGTTGATACATATATTTTGGTTTACTATTACTCAAAATGGATTTTTCTAGTAAAATCCTCAAAATCTAAACTATTTAAAATTTCTAATAGCAATTCATTGATTGGTCTAGCATTTGAAAATTTATATTTGATTTGGAAGTTTGTAGAATCCAACCTTATGGATTGTCACATTTGGCTGATAGAAATCTCCAATCGCAAAGCATTTCTGAATCCAGATTCCATATGGGGAAAAAATTTGGGGAAATTCCCGTTAAAAAAAAATCTCAGATATCTCCCAATAGAAAATCTCAAACATCCTACAAACAAAAGGCCCTCAGGGTTGGAATGTCTTACCCAAGTAAGAAATGAGCTTTGTATTCAGATTGAGCCCACCATCTAGATTAGAACTCAACCTAACCCACAGGGATTATGCCATGACTCCTCAACCGGACATGATTCAAACCTGTTACTAGGGGTTCAAGTTACCCTTTTCAACTTCCAAGGTGAGTTCAAGTGGACACTTTCAACCATTTTAACAATATTGGCTTGGTTCATATTGAACCAACACATGTGACCCATAGTGCTAAACCCGACCCTATCCATTGCCACCTCTAGATAATGATTTGGGCCTTTACCAAATAAAGCACTTCATACTCCTGGTACAAACTTGAACAGTTCCAATATAAGCATATGACATTATTTTTGGACCATTTTCCATATTTTTTTACTTTTTTTGGTAGTGGGCCATTGGAAATTGGGGTTTAGATTTTATATCAAATAGATTTTTGGACCACTCAAGTTCAAGGTAGAACCATACATTTTTCAACTGTACCTAGAACATTGGACCTAGGACCTATGTAACCAAAGTGGGCCAATGTTTGCCACCCAATCAACATCAGAGTGATACCATTCCATTTCCACACGATGATACCAACGTCATCATCCACAAACCTACGTGATTGGAAGAGGTTTGAAAAATAGTTGTTGTACGGGAAGAGGTTTGAATCAAGGCAAATAGGAGGGCAGTTGCTTGTGGGTTTGTAGATGGCTTGGTGATTCACTGTAATTGGATGATCCAGATTCTCATAGTGAGCCGTGTCATTGTAGCAACTACAATAAGTGATCCAGACTTGAATTTTGGAGCGTGAGTTGAATTCTTGTCTGGTTAGGATCTAGCCTCGGTTTGTTTTGGGTTCTATGAATAGATAATGTGCAACTAATTTATGCTTGTAGTATAAATATAATCCCTTATTTGAAAATAAAAATCTTGATAGATTTCTTGTTGTTGAAAATCTCTTTAGAGTATGTGAGAGGTTGCGGTCCCCTGGCTTTTTGAATTCCAAATTTTGATCAGTGAGTTTTCAGAAGTTCAATCTTATGAATTGGTTTTTTAGCTTGCATTGAGGTCCTCAAGCATTTGTGAATTTAGGGTAACAGCATTTAGAGAATTTAGATATCCCCCAACATGAATTCTCTAAACAAACAGTAGCATTATCAATTAGTAGAATAGATACTACAGACAATGATAACTCCAATACATTACTAATCAATCCAAATTTCTAACCTATTCAAGTTCATTTATTTATTGAGATAATGATGCCTTCCTTTTCATTTCTCATTCACTCATGTTCCTGAGTATGGAATCCAAGAATCTAAACTCTAAATACATATAGTTTTGTAGTAAAAGTCTACTGAATGAGGGGCAACTGGGCAAGTTGCAAAAAATACTATGGGATATAATGGTACAAAGAAAAGAAATAGATGGGCCATGGCCCATTTGTAATCATACAAAATTGAGTATTATTAATAGTGTTATTTGTTACTATATGATTCCCATTGGTGGAGTTCATGTCCAGTATCAAGCCAGGTCTAACTTCTGCTTGCCCATCCAGGTTGGTTATTGGGCCTAATATTCCAATTTAGATGAGGCCCAGAGGCCTGAATTTAGTCCTCGGCCATTCCACTTGCAACACAAACATGCGATTGTGCTAAATAAGTTCGAATGTGTTGGGCCCATTAAGAATACGAATTACCAAGACAGGACAAGCTAATCATCGGGTTAGAAATCGGGCACGAATCTAGCCCAGTCTTAAAAACACAGTCCCATTCCAGACTGTTGTGGGTTGGCCCAGACTGGCTTAGGCCATCATGAGCACATGTAATTCTGAAAAATTAGCTCTCTATACCAATTTCCATGGGCAAGCTTTCTTCCTGGAATATGAGTAATGTTTTTTATGGGACTCATCATCTGAGGGGAGATTGTTTTTATTTACATTGCAAAATGAAGTGAGTCAAATTGTGCAATTTCACTGAGATAACACACGTGACGTACTTTTTCTGGAATTTCACTGAAATTTCCATTTGATATGAAATCATTTCAGACAAGTTTGTTTTAAAAAAATGGTCTTAGGGCATTTCATGAGCCTTATGATTCTGAGACCGATTGAAGCCCGGCCCATATTGGACTCGAATTGAACAGTGTTTTTAGTCTTATGGATTCTGGCCTAATAGTTAAACTGCCAGAGGTTTGGCCTGACATTCAGGCGCGCCTGTAGGCTGGATCCAAGCCTGAGAATTAGATGCAGTAGCCAAAACGGGCCAGGCAAAGGCAAGCTTGGTCCAGCTCGATCCGGTCATGCACACACTCTATTCTATTTTCCTTAAAGTCTGTTTGCCTACTTTAAATTGAATTCCTCCTAATTCATAGTGGATCATACTTGCTTGAACCATTTTAGGTGGTGTAGGACCTAGTGTACTATCTGAAGGACAATGAAACTCAACTATTCTAAACCCACTGTCATAAAATCAACCTAGGTAGAGAATTTACAATATGGGCTGCGTTCTGCTTTCATTCTGATAAGCTTTGGTTTGGGTTAACCTAGTATGATTCAGGTTGGGCTTCGGCAGTGATAGTACAGAACCCAACCCACCCAGTTTGCACACATGTGGGTTCCTTTTTATCATTTGAGTCATCACCAATTCACCATAGAACAAAAAAATTACTCGACCAAACAGGCCTAAAGAAGAAAAATGTAGCTGGGGTTCAGCTTGGACTGGGATAAGCCCATGAAAATTCAACTTAGATGGGCTTCTTCGAATTTACATTCACATGAGATATATAACAGATTAAAACAAATCCAAGATGTGACAGAGATTAATAACTTCAATATATTATAAATGATCCACTATTCCAAAGTACAAGCCCATTGAGTTTTATTCATTTACTTCATCTCTCCTTGATCCGTATTCATGCCTTCGGAACGGTGTAGCCTGAAATACAAAAAAAAAAAAAAAAAAAAGAGTTAAAATATATTAGTTTAGAGTAATATCACATAATTGTAATATACAAATGTGCCTAATAGGAGTCAACCAAGCTTCACATCTTAGGCTTGCAACCAATCCTTATATGGTTTCAGACTCTAAGGTCACGTTTGGCAACTACTTCCTCGAGGAAAAGATTTTCGCTTTTCACAAAGTTTTGGCAATTGTAAATCCTCGAGGAGTTGGACCTATGGAAATCCCCACTTGTGTGGATTTTCAAATCTGGCCTCCCCCCTAGGGATTCAGAAATTTTCACTTTTGTAGATTTATGCTTAAATCATTTTTTCTCGTATTTATGCATCAATATGCACCGATATTGATGTGAAATCTTCAGCAGGGAATCGTTGTTCCAAAGATAATAAGGAATCCTCACATCTATGAATTCTTCACCTATTGCCAAACATACTATAAACATGGATTCAACCATCACTTTCCCCATTTCCTTCCATTCATTTTAGAAAGTAAAAGTGAATCTAATTTTTTTAGTGATCTAGAGAAATGAGAAAATCAGAGATAACTTGCTTACTTCCACATTTCGCTCCAGATTTAAAAGGCCGCTTGCAGGAATTTGCGATGTAGGCGATTTTCTTCACACTTAAGAACTTCTCTATTTCTTTGGTTATCATCGTGCACAGGCAAGGCATGTCAGCATCCTGGATCACTTCGCAACATAGCTCAGAAGGTTCAACTGGCGGTCCAGGGATCTGAATAAACTTAGCACATTGTGATATTAGGGCGTCCAATTTTACCCGGCATTCTTTCGCGGCAACGACACAATTGCTTGGAAGGGAGATTCCTGCCAAAGCTATGATCACTACGAGCAAGGTACCAACTTTGGAAACAGCCATCTCCTGTTTGATTTGTATTCCTTCTCTTCTTGCTTACTTGTATGGTGTGTGGGGTGGGATGCAATGGGGTGATGTGCCACTATATATAAGGGAATTGTAGGACTAACTGCCTGTGTTTCATTACCAACACTCATAAGAAATGGCATGAAATAATTAATTTTATAATTATCCATGAATCATTTGCATTAGAATTGTGATAAGAGTATATTAATTAAAAGCTTATCGTTAACTGAGGACGGATTTAGTATAATTGGCAACACTCAACTATATTGTTATGGTTGTTTCCATGTGTCATTTGCGTGAGAATTGTGATAAAAATGTATTAATTGAAAGCTTATCCTTGACCTATTTGAATAAGAATTGTGATAAGAGTGTATTAATTAAAAGCTCATCCTTAGCTAAGGATTTAGTATATTTGGCAACACTCAACTATATTGTCATGGTTTTTTACATGTGTGTCATTTGCATGAGGACTGTGATAAGAGTATATTAATTAAAAGCTCATCCTTAACAGAAGGATTGAGTATATTTGGCAACACCCAACTATATTGCCATTGTTTTTTTTTGCGTGTGTGTCATTTGCATTAGAATTGTGATGAAAATGTATTAATTGAAAGCTTATCCTTCACAAATGAAGGATTAAAATGTGTCTAGAAATATTGAACGGTGGAGCCCATTTTACACTTATTGGATATGGTTTTTTTTTTTATGTCTCATTTGAACATGAATTGTGATAAGAATATATTAATTAAAAGTTCGTCCTTAACAGAGGAAAGATTCACTGTATTTGGCAACACCCAACTTATATTGTAAAGGTTTTTTCCATGTGTGTCAGTTACATGAGAATTCTGATTCATTTCCCTGCTCAACCATTGAAGAGCAGGTAGGAGTGCTCAGGGCTGAGCCGGCTATTTTGTGCCGGGTTTTTGCCTTGTGTTTTAGTAATTGGTTTTGTCTCGAATCAAATTTGTTTGCTTGTTTAATAAATGGATTGAGCTTGCTTTAGTGATGAAATGTCTACAGTCATGCTCAACCGGGCTCGATAAATGATGCATGTAGTTCAATGACTGATTTCCTTAAAATAAAGTGCCCTTAATGTTTGTTCTCTAGCAAGACCTTTGAGAGTTATTGTCTAGAGAAATTCAGAATTCTTGTATGGAGAATTTGAAGTTCTCCAAATATTATTCTCCACCTAGAGTTCCAATTCCTCATTATCCATCCAGCATTTAAAATGCTGGAGTTTTGAGAATTCCAGAGGCTATTTGAGAGTTTTTAGGTGAATTGGAATTTAGAATTCTTCTAACTATTAAATATAACATTTGAACTCCGTTTAAAAAGGAATAGCATAATATTTGAAATGCCAAGTTGACAACTATCATGTTGATGTTAGAAATCCCTTACATATCAATGTAAAAAATCCCCGACATGAGAAATTCTTATAAAAAAAATAACAATAAAGAAACATGCCTCTCATGTTTGGACTTTTTGACCCAATAAATAAATGAACTATATATTCGGGTTGATTTTGTTGTTGCCATTTGACCCAACATCTAGACCAAAACCCAAACTAACCCAACTAATAATATTATGACTTGTCTACTAGACCTGTCTCCGACCTTTTAATTAAGTGTTAAGGTTGCCCCTTATCGACTTCTGAGGTGGGTTCAAGACTTCAAGTTGACATTCTCAATTTTTTTCTGTTTTGGGCTGAATTAATCTCTCCAGGCCCAGAAGGAAGCCGGGTAAACTCTCCTGTAGCCCCAGTGTGGTAGTGCAGTTTCGAATCTACAACCTCCGAATGCAAACCGTAGTCCTAAATCAACTAAACTATCCCTTGGGATTAAGTTGACACTTCTCAACCATTTTAAGAAAGTCTTGGGTTCATGTTGAACTTAACCCTATCCATTGTCATCTCTAAATAATGGTTCGGCCACTTCATACTCCATTTCCAAATTTGACCAGTTATAATCGAAAGTATAAGGCATTATATTTGGAACCTTTTTTCTTTTTTTTTTTGTTGGGGTTAAGATTTTCTATCAAATAGATTTTTGGGCCACCCAAATTCAAGGTGGGGCCATGTATATATCTCAACAGTCTAGATCATTGAACCTGGGACCCATGTGTAGAAAGTTGGACGACTTAACCACTGGGTTAGAAATCAGGCAAGAATCTAGCCTGCTGGCTTAAAAACATTCCCATTCCAAAGTCCGCTGGACTTGAATACCTCCCAATCTGGCTGGGCCCATGATGACAAGTATTCTGAAAGTTTAGCTCTCTACCAGTTTCAGTGGGAAAGCTTTCTTCCTGGAATGACATTGCAAAATGAAGTAAACCTAATTGAGCAATTTCACTGAAGTGATACAAGTAATAAATTGAAGCCCTGCCCAGATTGGACTTAAATTGAACTTGATTTTAGGCCCATGGACTGGATCTGGGACCGTTTTATGGCCCAATAGTTAAACTGCCTGAGCTTGAGCTTTCAGGCCTGTAGGCTGGATCCGAGCCTAAATATTAAGTGCAGTAGCAAAATGGTCCAGGTCTTGATCCAGCTCAACCCCTATTCCCTTTACTTTAAGTTGATTTCAATTTAGGAGGTGTAGGACCAAGTGGGCCTAGTGGACATTCTGAAAGTCAATGGAACTCACTACTCGTCCATGTCAGTTATTTGAACCCATTCTCATAATTTACAATATGGGCTGCGTTCTGCTTTCATTCTGATCAATTTTGACTGGGTCAATCTAGTATGATTCAGGTTGGGCTTTGTTTGAGATATAGCACATAACCCGCCCAATTTGCACACACCATTTTGTGTTCCTTTTCATGATTGCATTGTGAGAATCTCGTGAAAATTCAACTTAGACTGGTCTTCTTCGAATTTGGACTTTGGCATGAGAAATAACAGATTAAAAAAAAAAAAAAAAGACATAACGGATAATGACAAATTCATTATATTATAAGATAATCCATTATTCCAAAGTACAAGCCATTGAGCTTTATTTATTTATTTCATCACCCCCTTGATCCATATGAGCCTTCGGAACGGTATAGCCTGAAATACGAAAAAAAAAAAAAAAAGTTAAAAAACATATTAGATTAGAGTATTATAGTGATGATTTAGGGCACAGAAGTGGCTGGTCAGGCCAGGCATGGACAAGTTTGTGAACCATCTGGCCATCAGTCTGAATAATCGAACTAACCCACATGCCTAAGAATGAGTCTTCACCAACCGTCCCTTTATTAATAGATATCGACCTCTTAATGTCACAAGTTGATATAATTTTGTATAGTATTTTTTTTTTTCCGCTAATAGAGGGTTTCAACCCTTTGGACTTGACTAATCCTTCCGAGTCTAGAGAGAAACTGGATAAAACCCCTGTGACTCCTAGGTGGTAGCAATAGTGAACTTAGCCTTTGGTTCGTGAAGAGTGGGGAACCGAGGAACCGAGGGATCGATATCAGAATTTATATCTCCGAAAAAGAGAGGAACCGTGATCTAACTGCTTGGCCGAACCCTTAGAATTAAAATTATAAAATAGGCTTGTGAATCCAGTCCTTCTATCGTTTTAGACTCCAAACATGGATTCTACGTACCATCACTTTCCCCATTCCCTTCCATTCATTTGAAAAGGTGAAAGTGAAACTCCATTTTTCAATCATGTAGAGAAATGGGAGAATCAGAGACAGCTTTCTTACTTCCACGTTTTGTTCCAGATTGAAGAGGCCGCTGGCAGTATTTTGCGACATAGGCGACTTTCTCCGGACTCAAGATCAGCTCCAGTTCATTGGATATATTCCGGCACAGGCAAGGAATGTCAGCTTGCTGGACCCAATTGCAACAAGCCTGCGAAGGTGCAACTACCGGTCCAGGGACTTCAACATACTTAGCACATTGCAATATTAGGTCCTCCAAACTTCCTTTGCAATTTATGGAAATGGGTATTAGGGTGGAAATCTGTTCTAGATCAGAAAATTTGGGATTAATCACGAGTCTGGAAACGCTTAGAGCTGGGATTCTCTTCTCACCGGATTGGGTCTCTGCTTCTATTCTCTTCCCTCTACATTTGGTCAAGGCAAGTGCAATATGCTTATTTAACTTAGAATGAATGATTACTGTATTTGATTCTGAGGTTTTCTACTCATTTGATGTTAGAATTGTTAGATTTACCTTTGAGCCTGTTTTCATGGATGTTTGGCCATTGATGGATGGGTTGATCTCATTTGGAAGATCAATGGCCCGTGGATTGGTTGGTTGAATGTTTATGGGAGTGTGTTTCTGTGATTCTGGAGGTGTATGTGGTTGTTTGGACAAGTGGGGGTGAGTTCTGGACTGTGGAGAAGGGGAACCCAGAACAGAGGAGTTGCAGAACGTCTGGGTTCTGTTGAGGACGATGAACAGGCCGAGCTTAGTAACCGAACCGAGCTCAGCTACATGGCCGAATTGGGTGCTGGACATCCCTGTTCTGCCACGATGCTCAGGCCGAGTTCGGCTACATGGCCGAACTCTGCGCTGGACATCTCATCGTTCTGCCGAGCACAATGCTCATGTCCGAGCTCAGTGCTATCTGAGCACTGCGCTCGACCGAGCTCAGTGCTAGACCAAGCTCAGAGCTCCGCGCTAAGTCTGAGCACCACGCTTGACCGAGCTCGGAGCTCCGCACCGTCTGAGCACTGTGCTTGATCGAGCTCAGAGCTCCACACTGCCTCAGCATTGCGCTGACCGAGCTCAGTACTAGCCAAGCTCAGAGTTCAGTGTTGTCTGAGCATTGTCCGAGCTCAGTACCTGACCGAGCTCAGAGCTCCGCGCTATGACTGAGCCCAGTACTTGGCCGAACACTCTACGTCGGAGCCCAGTCCTTGGTCGAACTCTATACTTTTGCCGAACTCAAAGCTTGACCGAGTTCAGAGCCCTACACCTTATCACTGAACCGAACTCTGTGTTTCACCGAACTCGGTGTTTCACCGAGCTCTGTGTTTCACTGGGATCTGTACCTTGTCCGAACTCGGTGTTTGGTCGAGCTCAGTACTTTACCGAGCTGCCATAGTGTCTGACTGAGCTCAACGCTATGCCGAACTCCGCGCTTTATTTCTGGAACCTCAGAAGACATAATTCCAACGAGGGAGACTAGGACCTGGGACACTCCTTAAATCAGGACTTTCAGTGAGCACGGCCAACCGCCTAGGCCAAGGGGTTGACCGAGCTCACAAGGACTCCTGGACTAATAGGCATCGCCTGCAGGAGGGAGACTCCCTGACACCAGTGTGCCGAGCTGACCACCAGGCCAGGGACTCAGCTGGGCACACTGTGTGCAGTGACACTTCCCCGATTCTAATTTTCATTGTTGTGATCATGTGTGGGGGGCCCATTGACCATCCAAATAGACTTCCATCACTGTGCCCGGCCCGAGTCAATGGTGTGGCTCAACCTTGACTCGTGGGGTCCAGTAAATAGGGTCCAGGTTATGTAATATAAGATGATTCGACCCTTATGTGTTACTAATGATGCTCGTAACTTCTGGAGCACCAAACACAGTATCTATTAGCATCTGAGGTACCATTTAAGGATCAAATTACCTAAGATTGACCTGAACCAGTTAGTGGACCGACTACCTAGGTTGGACTGTTGACATCTTCCCATTGAATCTTGTATTTGGAGATTTATCTCTCTCATTATATCACTGTCACTCTTTTGTCCTTATTATTGTTTATACCTGTTAATGAATTGAATAAATGGAAGACCTGAACCTAGGACTACTTAGAGGTGACCCGGTGGTATAAATGGGTGAACATTGACATGTGTCTGTGGCTAGGCGGGCCCCTTCTTATGGCCTATGTATGGTGGGATAATACCCTAGATTGGAGAGGTTGATTATATTAGACTGTTTAACATGGAAATGGACTTGTTACCTCGTTTGGACTATTTTAGACTAAGCCATATACTTGATGGGCCTGAGTATGAATCCAACGAGTGGGCTTGAACCTGGATGGTGATCCATGGTAATGAATTAATACTTGGACCTCCTAGGGAACTTGTTAGGACCTTGTTCACGCAAGGTAAAGCCTAGACAAACACAGACCTTCATTGTTTCCTTGAGTCGGTATAGACATTCACTCGGTTGTTTTAAGCTCAGCCTTTAGACTGATCATCACTGGTAGGAGCTATTTTTGAGTGTTGAGTGAGCTATCATGATGAGCTATGTTTTAGACGGATGGCGTGATGCCGGATCCAGTCTCCCCGAGTGTTGAGTGTGGTGAGATTGATGAGTGTGATTGCGGGGCTCGTCATTCCCCGGCTTTGGTGAGATTCCCCGCCGCAACTGTGTTCAGTATGGGAGGGCCGCGACATAATATCCCGCGGTATTCCAGCTCGTGTGAATGTGCCATATTGTTAGATTAGATATTATGTTTATCCTGATTCTCAATGCATATCCTGCTCAACTGCCTAGATTCTGTATTTTGATATTCTCTTTATCTTTATGCTTGTCTCTACTCTTTTGATACATTTATCTTATGTTACTTGCATACTGTGACTTGCCAGATCTTTAGATCTGACCCATTCTTGGTGCTTAGGTCTCGACCCCGATTACGAGGACGGCGCGCCTGCGCTAGATGATGTACCCGTAGCAGGAGACTACGGGTGAGGACCAGCCGACCAAGAGGTCGAGCTGGAAGTTGGAGAGCCAGTACTCGGGGTGTGAGAGTTCATATTTTATTTGGGATTTTGAGAGACATTTGTAGTGAGCTTGGTAGCAGTCTTAATATGTAATAAACCTTTATACTTTACAACTTTAATACTGATGGGATTTCGGCTCTGCTACATTTGACTTAGACATATGATACTCCATTATTACTTCCGCTATATTCACATGCTTCCGCATTATTAACTGTTGATCTAGTATCGTTTAAAAAGTTTTAATTTGGACCTCACTGCGGACCTACGATCTTGGAAGTTCTCGGATTTTCCGGGAAGTAGCGCGCCAACTTCGGGTATCTTGACGATCTTATCGGTATCCGAAATTGGGGCGTTACAGATTGTGTGTTTGGTTTTTGTTCAATCCTTCCTTTTGTCATGGATTAGCTTTCAATTAATACATGTTTATCACAATTCTCATGCAAATGACATTTATGAGCAGCTTTTCAATCCTTGCTTGACAATACCTTGAAGTGAAGAATAGAGGTATTGTTTGAATGGATAGGACCCAACGCGAGCCGGCCCTGTCCACGAGCACCCTTATAAAAGAAACTCTTCTTAAAATAAAAATTCAAAGAGCTACTCTCTTGCCTTTTGATTTTGCGAAATCTTTACTTTTGTTCTCTCTTTATATTTAACCATTGACTTTACTTCATTGGTAAAGTAAATTGACCAAACAAGTGATTTACTATGTGATTTGATAGCATTGTGTTTAAACATTAATTATACACGCCCATCCATCATTGGGTGGACCAAATCTCCGACCTGTGACCCTACCAAGATGTAAAATAAGAACAAAGCAAAAGAAGAATCCGTTTACAAGATTTCCTCCGCTTAGGGGGTGTTTGGAAACTAGATATTTTAAGAGATTTTGCAATATTATCTATTAGTTTAGATTGTAATCTATTCACCTAAAAATAAGGTGTTTGGATAACTAAGAAAGTATCTTATAATATCTCACTTTCTTTCAAAAAAACTTCAAATTACATTATTCAAGGAAATGTTGTATAAAATAATCTTTAAAAAATATTTTCTAAATACAAATGAAGAGTTTGAATAAAAACCATTGGAAAGTTCATGAGCAACCCACTATAAATTTTAACATTTATGAGTCCCACTATTAGATTGGCCATATAGTGCTTACAAATTTAATGTGGGGTCATATAGCTATATCACTACTACATAGCTCTTGTTAATTATCAATATTAGGTGGGTCCTACCAATGTCACATTCGGAGCTTTCATTGTGATTACAAATATTAGGTAGGTTCCATATTACCAAAATTAGCCGGGTCCTATGATTACCAAAATTGAATTGTGTGGCTGTAATTATCAGTTTGCCATCATTAAATGGGTCCTACTATTTGATAGCTCTCCTAGTATTAATATAACTACCAACATCAAATGGGCTCTATAATGATTTTTCATAAAAAACCTAGATAGGGCCATTTGTGATGATTACCATTAGATGTATTATAGTATAGTTACCAACGTTTGGTGGATCCACCTTAATTAAACAACATTGCTTGGATCTCATGATTTAAACTTAATATTACATATATAATAGATGGTCCTACCATGATTATTAACAGCTGTGATTACTAATTATTGGGTCTTGTGTTGGGTTAATTGATTATATTCTCTCCATTTCTTATTTGGTACATCATCTTGTAAGGTTTTTTTATAAATTGTCAAAACACTTCAAAGGTATATTAATATATGTAAAGATTGTCAAACATCATAAGTGACATAATATAATAATACGACGCTATTTTATTTTATGATATTGAAATCTTACAATATTTGAAGGGCTATTGCCTCAATTGGGGATGATTCTAATGTAAGGGGGGAAATTTTATACAAGGAGGTGGGTTTTCTGGTGGGAGATGGTCAAGTAGTTAGGTTTTGGTTGGATGACTGGTGGGGATAGGAACCTTGTGTGGCTTGTTTCCTAAGCTTTTTAGGTTAGCGGTCAATAAAGAATCTTTTGTAAGTGAATGCTTTGAGGTGAGGAATGAGTGCTTAGTGTGGGGGGTGCCATTTAAAAGGACTCTCTGGCCATTGGAAGGGAATCAGTATGAGGAGTTGTTGAGTATTCTTGCTAACACCTTTTTTTGCAGGGATCCCAAGGACTCTCGGATTTGGAAGCCTTCTACTTTTGGGGAGTTCTCTTCTAAAGCTTTCTACTTGGTGTTGGAGGGAACTCATTCACATATGGCCACCTTTTCCCTTGTGTGGTTACGTCTGGCTCCTCCTCAGGTCCAGGCTTTTTGTTGGTTGGCAGTTGTAGGAAAAGTCTCCACAGTTGATAATCTAAGAAGGGGAGGACTGACATCTAATAATATCTCAAATACCTGTGTGATGTGCGGTAAGGATGAGGAGTCTGTAGATCATCTTGTTCTTCAATGTGAGGTGGCCTTCAGAGTTTAGAGCAGCTTTATTGGCAAGTGCGGTTTTTCATGATGCTGTCCGAAGAGTATTGTGGATGTGACAGAGTCTTGGTTGGGTGGGTGTTTTGTGGGGTGTGGTTAAATCTTATGGAGAATGATACCATTTGCTATCTTATGGTCAATTTGGAAGGAAAGGAATGCTAGGATCTTTAGGAATTCTTCATCTTCAACAACAGATTTGATATCCAAAATCACCTTTAGAATTGCAAAATGGGCTTTGGTTAGAAAGGAATTCTCTAATTTTACCTTTAACGATATTATTTCTAATTGAGGAGCTTGTATGGGGTGTGGCTCTTTTAAGAAGAGGAGAACAATCCCTTGTTATCCTCCTCCTTTAGGGGTCTAAGTTTAATGTGGATGGTGCTTCTGGGGGTAAGCCAGGTCCAGCTGGGATTGGAGGGGTACTTCGCAATTGTAAAGGGGAGGTGTTAATATATTATGTTTTCCAAGTATGTGGGTGTGTGTGATTCCAATGAAGCGGAGGTGCTAGCCATTCTTGAAGGTCTTCATTTGTTTTCTAGTAGATATGGCGGTACGCTTATCATGGAAAGTGATTCATCAAATGCAATCGCATGGGTGTCTAAGCGGAAGACTAATCGTTGGAAGTTTCATTTCCACCTTAATGAAATTAGAGAACTATCTGTTGGAATCAATGTTTCCTTTCGTCATGAGGTTAGATCGCCTAATTTCATGGCAGATGCGTGAGCCAAGCAAGGGGTTGATAGGTTGCTTCCTTGAACGAATGTGATTATGTAATCGGTTAATAGATTGCTTCCTTGGGTGGGTGTGTTTATGTATTTGGCTGATATGTTGCTTCTTTGGGTGTGTGTTTTCTTGTTAGTAGGGTTGGAGGTGGTGCATTTCTCCTGCACTTCCGATTTCTCTATTTCTTTGGTCTTTTGTTCTTTGTACCTTTTTTTTTCTTTGAATGAATTTTTTCGTTACCGTTCAAAAAAAAAAAATCTTACAAGATTTAATCTTGTTGATATTATATTATGCAATTAATCAAACACACCCTTCGACTAGAGAAAATCTTGCAAATGGGACCTTACCGCTGTATGCATAAGCTAGCGGTATAGTTGCAAATGCAAATTTTCCTCCTCTTAGAGCGGAGGAAAAATTGCAAATGTGACTTTACCGTCCATACAAGCAGCGGTAAAGCTGCGTGAGTGTCCAAATCCATTGCAAGCCGGCATTTCCATTTCCTTTCCTCTATCATCCATTGCAACGGTATGATTTAGGTTGGGCTTTAGTTGAGATAGCACATAACCCGCCCAATTTGCACACACCATTACGTGTTCCTTTTTCATCATGGCATTGTGAGAATTTCATGAAAATTCAACTTAGACTGGTCTTCTTTGAATTTGCACTTTGGCATGAGATATAACAGATTTAATATATATATATAAATAAATAAAAAAAACAAGATATAATAGATAATGATAATTCATTATATTATAAGATAATCCATTAATCCATTATTTTCTCTTCCATGTTTCAAAACCTAGAGGAGTACTTTTGCAGACAATTAGTTTTGTGACTTTTTTCAATATTATGTCTTCAAGGAAAAAGAAAAAGAAAAAAAAAAGTTACATTTAACTTACAAACTTCCCCATTTGAGTTTACTTTATATTAAAATTTGTCGTTTAAAATGATTTATTGGTGTTATATCTGAATTATTGCTAGCTTATGAACAATTACAATGGTTGGACACTTCTCCATCTTTAATAACCTTTTTAATTGGTAACACCACTTCTTAGGCCTTCTTAGGCATGACTAGGCCTGTCAATGGGACGGGCCGGGCCTAGGCTTGGATTGTCCAATCCCGTCCCGAAAATAGGATGAGCCTGCCAGGTGTTGTCCAATCTCGGCCCTAAATTGAACGGGCCTACATCAAATCCCGTCCCGTACGGGCCTGGGCTGGGATAGGGCCGGGCCTGGGCTTACCTAATCCTGGACATAAGCACAACATTCTCTAATTATTCCTACTTTCACCAGACACCCGGTATGAACCGGACTTTAAACCCTCCTCCTTTTTTCCGAATTCAGGACCGGCAATGCAATGCAACAAGCAATATGACGGAGTTAAAAACTTTTTTTTTTTTTTTGCCGGTGACAGTAGAAAATCAGAAAATCAATAGAAATGAATGAATACCCTATAGGCTATATGAGTCAAATAATGTAGGAACGGTTAAAACCTTTCTTTTTTTTTTTTTCCGGTGAAAGTAGAAAATCTGAAAATCAATAGAAATGAATGAGAATGAGTATCCTATATAAGTCAAGTTAAAGTAATGTAGGATCGGTTAAAAACTTTTTTTTTTTTTTTGCCCGGTGAAAGTAGAAAATCAGAAAATCAATAAAATAAATGAGAATGAATATCCTATATGGGTCAAGTAATGTAAAAAAGAAATCAACAGAAATTATTTTTCTTTTAATATGTCTAAAACATCAGTTAGTGCATTCTCATCATTGTCTAAATCACCATCACTAGTTAGGTCATGACTAAACCAATCTTGGACACAAACTAATGCATCTACCATATTTTCTTTTAAAGAAGTCCTATGTGGGTCAAGTACCCTCCCTCCGGTGCTAAATGTTGATTCTAAATGAAAGGTAGAAACTGGAATAGCTAAAATATCAGAAGCCATTCGAGATAAAATAGGATACTTAGTTAAATTTAATTTCCACCATTGTAATATATAAATAATTATTATTAAATGACTTTGCAGCGGGTTGGGTCGGGCCTGAATGGACTCGGTTGTTTCTGCCCAGTCCTAGTCCCATTTTGGTCGGGCTTTAAAATGTATTGTCCAAGCCCAGCCCACTGGGCTCAAAAATTTTTAAAAGCCCTGTATTTTCGGGCTTGGGGGCCGGGCTTTTTTCCCATTTCAACGCGTCTCATTGACAGGCCTAGGTATGACTCTCCCAGTATGACTGATATTGAAGATTTCTCGTTTGCTTATCATGCACGCTTGGATGAAGCTGAGATTGCTGGAGTTATATCAGACAATTATTCCTGAAAGGTAGGCTTTTCTCCTTATTTCTCAAAAGAAGGTAAGCCTTTTAAGGAGTCGTTTGTCTTTTACGTATGGGATATGTAAATACAATTTACACATGTAAATGATAAATATTCAAATTTTATATAACATTTACTCATGCATTTTTTTTACAATGTTTGTCTAATAACACCATTTTCGCATCATTTACATATGCGATTCATTTTAACATGTTTGTTTCAATTATATGTGTAAATATGTTAGATGATTTTGTAAATGATACTTATTATTCATTAAATTAAATTCTACTATAATGATTTGAAAAGGAGACAAAAAGGTTCATTTTATATCCAAGCTTTCATTTGCATTTTAGTTCCTTTAAAAGGAACATGTCTTTTAACATGAAATACACTTTTAAAAAAAATATACATTTCTATCAATAATCAGCTTCACAAAAATGTATTCCAACATATTTGGTTAAGCAAATATGTATTTATATTTTGATGGTTACGCAAATAGCATTATTATTAATATTTAATTCAATATTTATCTTAATTTATTATTCAATCTGCATTAAACTTAACCCATGCATCTCATAGGCTTTATGCTAATATTAATCAATTATAGAAAGTTATTAAAATTAGTATTTTTTGCAATCATATTAAAAGTGTCACAAATTTGTTATGGTTAGGTGAAATTGCATTTATACATGATTTTTGAATGATCCCATAATGCTATATAAAATACATTTTTCCTTTTCTCTTTGCATTCATATATACATGTTTAAAGATTTTTAAAGTATTGCAATAATAAATAACTTTAGAAAAGTCATTGAGATATTGGAAGAAAACTGAAATAATAAGGTAATTAACTTGTTAAAAGTTTATATAGAAAAATCATTGAGATATTTATCTTATAGATTATCTTTTAAGATTTTTGCTATCGATATGTTTTTTGTCTTACAGATTTTGTCTCTTAAATTCATTGGAGCTACTTTCATTTTCTAATATGTTTTTTTTTTTTTTTTTTTATCTTACAAAATTTGTCCCTTAAAATCATTGAAGACACTTTTATTTTCTAATATTTTTTTTTTTTTTGTTTTATAGATTTTGTCCCTTAAAATCAATGGAGCCACTTGTATTTTCTAATATGTTTTATTTATTTATTTATTTTTGTCTTACAGATTTTGTCCCTTAAAATCATTTGTTTTAGACCCTTTTTTTTTTATATTTTTTTTCTAATGCTTTGGAGGGGGGTTTTGAACCCATAACCTTTTTTACAAAAATGCCACAACATGAAACCGTCCGCATCTTCCAAAGCTCATGTGTCTTGGTATTCTCCATTTCCCACATCAACATGTGATCAAAGTTTGATGTTACACATCTGATTTACAAGCAAGATGTGTATATAATTGTATGCAAATGTGCCTGATACCTAAATGTTACGCATATTTACTATTTACATATGTAAATGGGTGTAGACAAACGACCTCTAAATTTTATGTAAAAATTATAATCCATTTTTAGATAAAACTAAACATCAGATTTGATAATCTTGTTTGTGTCAAACACATGGAGAGAACTTGACATTTTTACTAGAAGAAACATCAGTTGTTGTAATGCTAAGTATTTATTAATGTATTTCATTTTTAAGGGCATGTTTATTTAATTGGTTTTGAATTACTAGATTTTTTTTGAATTTCTTCCAATGTCCTTCTATGAAAAGGTGCTGAAAGTGGAAAATTAATTGTCCGTTTGCTTGGATGGAATTGAAATCCTAGGAACTTTACGAAATGTATTCCCATCATAGTGGCTAAAATTGAAGAAGTAAAGACGAAGATTCACAAATGGCCATCAAGTGGTCTTTCCGTGGGTGAAAAATGAATACCCAACCATCATCCCAGTAAATCAAACCATATGAAAATCTTATAGTCTCATCTATATCTCCGTTTATATCCTTCAATGCTTACCTCTTCAATATTCCTTCATTGCAATTTGCAACCCATTTTATTATGAATTCCTAGGAATTCAATTACATGCAAACAAATGGGCCCTAAAGGTGAAATTCCACAAGGAGGTGTCAACTAATTTCCCCTTTGATGTTAAATAATCTCACGCCCATAAAAAAAAGATAAAAAAAAACTCCACTTCTGTGTGTGTGATTTCCTTTATTAGATTGGGGTTTTGATAGGTTGAGATGTTGATGTAATGTGTAATGAGCTCTATATTTATAGATTTGTCTGGTTTGATGAAATGGATGCTTTTCTAATGTTCTATAAGTTAGCTTCTTCTCAAATTAACCTATTCTTGTGCGGATTTTCCTTACCACCAGAGGTAACGGGAATCTCTCTATAGTTTGTTTAGTTGTGAATATCTCATTTCTGTGAATGCCCCCAATTCCTAGATTGCGTGTAAATCAATACCCTATTTTCTTTTTCTTTTTGAGATGGGTCATTCTTTGTCTTCTTCCTAAGTGCTGATTTTTAGTATGTTTTTGTTTTGTTTTGAATTTTTCTTGATTATGCCAAAGCGCTTGGTTCAATGAGATCATGTACTAATGTTGACTTTTCTTTCCTCCTATTATGAACAGTAATATCCATCATCTTCAAAGTCTTGGCCATCAAATATCTTGTGAGTGTTCATTTGATAGGTAGTTTGCATTGGGAATTCCACGGAGCTGAATTTTCTCTGGACTCATCTAAGCAGTTAATGCGGAAGAACCCTCCACTCTGCATTGCAGGCAGCCTTTGCATTGCTCGGATTGCAATACCCATGGGAGAAAGCATGAAGTTTAATTGAATGTTTTTTTAATTGCTTTCTTACATGTATGGTTGATGTTGATGTCTAGCTGTAACTTTTTCTTTATTATATTTTTATATTTAAATGAGAATTTTGTTTAATTCTTTGCAAGTGCTGGTTGATAGTTGATATTGATGTTTGACTGTGCTAATTTAATATTTAGATGAGAATTTTGCATGACTCTTCGCAAGTAATGGTTGATATTGATGGAAGGTGGGATGGATATTTCTCTCCTTAATTTCTACTTATTCAACATTTATTAAATTGTACTATATTATTTTTTTTATATTTTTTTGTTTACCTGACATTGTTGGTGCCTTGAACGAGCTAGTTGCATAATTTTTGGCTTGATTGGTTTTTTTCCTTAGGGCCTAATTGCTTAAGTGGTTAAGAGTGGAGAACCACGAGGTGTATATCGAAAAATGACCATCAAATAACCTCCCTTTTGGGAATTGAATCAAGGAAAGGTAGGAAATGAATACCTAGTCACCACCATTATAATTCAACACGTATGAACTACATCTGGTTTCTCCATTCCCATGTATTTTATGCAAACAAACAGCTCGTGATCTAAATCCTTTTCCTATTTCCAATGACATTATAGAGACACTCTTTTAACACGAGTGTCTTCACTAAATGAAAGGATTCCTTATATTAACTTATAACTAATAAAAGTAGTAGGATTGTCAACATTAGAGATTTAGGATGGTGATCATAGTTATGATATTGGTTTATTTGGGCTGAAATTGCTAAGATTATTAATCCAATCGAATGACCCTAACAAAATCTTGGTCCATATTTTGGACCAGTTTGGCCAAAATTGCAAATTACAGTTGAACAAGTCTGAATTTGCTGTTTTTGGTCAAAATTTTGAAAGGAAAATAATCCTAATTCTTTTATTCCTTACATTCGTTTGACCGAAAGTGGTTGTAGTGATAGTCGTAGAAGAAGATGTTCGTGGTGGGCTCCACTTTCGTATGATAGTACAATTACACTAAGAATGAGAATGCTTGCACAGAAAAAAGAAAAAAAAAAAAAAAAAAAAAGACAGACAAACATGAAGAAGAAGAGCGTACAATTACACTAATAAGAATGAGAGTGATTGGATGTTTAACGGTACTTTTTTTTTTTCCTTTTTTACGACACTTTTTATCACGTATCATAACAAATCTTCAATAATTTTCTCCTTAGCTCCGTAATTATCTCCCCATCACCAATTTCCTTTTCTTCAATAAGCCCTTTTGCCATTTCCAAAGCTTTGAAGTGATACAAGGTCACACACCAGAACCAATTCCTTAATATTTAAGGATGGGATGGGAGAGAAGCTTTGAAAGGCGCTTTTTTTTCTGATTGCCTATATATACTTTATTCCATATTTCTTTGTTGGATCTATTAAGTTATTGTATTCCTAAAGTCATTTACAATAACTTATTTTCACTTACATCCAAAATAAAAAATAATGGTCACTTCCCAAAAATCTACAATTTCTACATTGGTCAAGAAACATCCTCCACAATAATCTATGACAAAATGTGAATCTTTTAACCGAGTAAGGATGGATGTCACATATTTTCTATCCATAACAACCTCTGTGAGACAATACTCTTTAACGAGCAAAGTTTACATGCCATCAATTACCAATGACAATAAATGCTGACGTCTTTCAACAACAACAAATTCAAATTCACGAAATGACAATCCTTGATGGCTATGAATTCCTAAATCAACCACAACAACTTGTGATCACTTACATCCAAAATAAGAAAAAAGGACAATGGTCGCTACTCCTAAAATGTACAACCTTAACAATAATTTGTAGTTACCTTTGAGATTAGCAAATGCAACAATCATTGCCCACTGTCAAAATCCAATTTTTTTCGTTTTCTGTTCTTTATTCCAAGTTCGAACAATCTAGGGGTCCCATTGTGAAAGCCAAATTTCTTTCCCATTGTGAAAGCCAAATTTCTTTCTTTCTAAACTCACAATTTATGGGGTTACTTTTATAGACTGTGTTTTGCTATTTTTTTCTCCTTATTTTCCTTCCAATATTCAGTAAAATTAATCTGTGGGGGTCCATTGTGGAAGCCATTTGATTTCAAAATTCACATTTAATTTTGAAATCGACACTGAATTGATGCATAAGCACAAATATAACCAAATCAGGGTCATAAAATATATACAATTTACTTGATCTTTCCCTAAAATCTCCCACGTCCCTAAAACTTATCTTATGAGCTTCAATCTTTATCACAGTTTTTTATTATCATTTACATTTACTAATTTAACTAAATAAGCATGTGGGCCCCATTGTGATACCCAATCTTTTTTTCTTTCCACACTCACAATTTACGGGGACCATTTTCATAAGCTATAGTTTGCTAGCTTTTCCCTCCTTGTTTTTCTTTCGATATTATTCGGTAAGATTAATTTGTGGGGCCCATTGTGGAAGCCAATTGATTTCGGAATCCACATTTTATTTTTGAAAAAGACATTTAATTTATGCCTAACAACAAATATAATAAAATCAATGTCCTAAAATATCTACTACTTACTTGATCTTCCGCTAAAATCTCTTAGGTCCCTAAAACTTCTCTCACGAGTTTTCATGTTTATCAGATTTTTATTATCATTTATATTTACTGATTTAAGTAAATGATAAATATGTAGAATTAAAAAAAAATGCAGCAAATCAAGGTGTTGGACCAAGTAATAAATAGATTCTTCTAAGCATGAATAGATTTTATAAATTAACTCACTCTAATTCGTACCATCAATTATTCAAACTGATTATTCTTTTATATGTATTTCTCTTCATCATATATTATATTATTCATAGTTACTCTTAAACTTTTTTTATTTTCTTTGACCCGTTATTTTATGTAATTGAGTCATTTTTTCAATTTCACGTATTAGATAATTTGGTTGGATCATTTTACTTACTTTTTTCTTTAGAACATTGATTTTTGAAGTTCAGTTTTAATTGTGTTTGTATTATGAGTTATATATTAATATTTATTTAAATATTTCTAATTGTTTTTTTATCATGGCCTACGTTGGGCGCATGCATGTTACACTAGTATTAATTAAAAGCTCATCCTTAACAAAGAAAGGATTCAGTGTATATGCAACACCTAGCTATATTGTCATGTTTTGTTTCCACGTGCGTCATTTGCATGAGAATTGTGATAATGGTGCCCTTCCATGCTCATCCATTAAATAGCAAGTAGAGGTGCTCAAGGACTTAGCCAACTGCTTTTTGCGCCGTGTTCTTCCCTTGTGTTTTAGTAATTGGTTTGGGCCTCAATTAAAATTTTGGCTTGTTTAATATATGGGTTGGGCTTGCTTAACTGATAAAAGGTCCGCGGTCAGGCCCCATTGGGCCCGATAAGTAATACATCTAGTTTAGTAACTGATGTCTTTAACACAAAACGCCCTTAGGGCTTCCTCTTTAGAAAGAATTTTGAGTACTATTGTCTAGAGAATTACAGGATTCTTGTCTAAAAAATTTAAAATTCTCCAAATGTTGTCCCCCACATGGAGTTCCAAATCTTCATGATCCATCCAACATGTGAAATGCTGTAATTTTAAGAATTTCAAAGGCTATTTGTGAATTTTTCGGGGGTTGGAATTTATCATCTAAATATGAAATATAATATTTGAAAAGCTAAGTGGACAACTATCATGTCGATGTTAGAAATCCCTAGGATATCAAATCATAAAATCCCCAATATGAGGAATTCTTGTAAAAAATAACAGTAAAGAAACATGACTCTTATGTTTGTACTTTTGGACCCAATTAATAAATGAACTATGTATTCAGGTTGAGTTCATTGTTGCCATTTGACCCAACATCTAGAGCAAAACCCAAGCCAACGCAAGTAATAATATTATGACTTCTCAACTAGAACTTATTCCGACCTTTTTAATTCAAGGTTCAGGTTGACCCTTTGGTGGTCTTCCTCGAATTTGGACTTTGGCATGAGATATAACTGATTAAAAAAAAAAAACAAGATATAATAGATAATGATAATTTCGTTATATTATAAGATAATCCATTATTCCAAAGTACAAGCCATTGAGCTTTATTTCTTTATTTCATCTCCCCTCGATCCATATTCATGCCTTCGGAACGGTATAGCCTGAAATACACACAAAAAGAAAAAAGGTTCAAAAACATATTAGGTTAGAATATTATATGTAATAAACCATGCACCAACCCAAAGCTTAAGCTGATAAGTGGAAGGCGTATACATGTATATTAAGACATATCAAGCCTATTAATTAGGCCATGTGGGACTTCCCAACATTATAGTAATGGTCTAGGGCACAAAAGTGGCTGGTCAGGCCAGGCATGGACAAGTTTGTGAACCATCTGGCCATCAGTCTGAATAATCAAATTAACCCACATGCATATGAATGAGTCTTCACCAACCATCCCTTTATTAATAGATATGGGACCTCTTATTGTCTTTTAGTGAATATATTATATATGTCACAAGTTGATATAATTTTGTATAGTTTCATATCCTAGGCTTGTGAATCCAGTCCTTCTGTGGTTTCAGACTCCAAACATGGATTCCACCATCACTTCCCCCATTTCCTTGAATTCATTTGAAAAGAGTGAAAGTGAAACTAGTTTTTTTCAATCATCTAGAGAAATTAATGAGAGAATCAGAGAGCTTTCTTACTTCCACATTTTGTTCCAGATTGAAGAGGCCGCTGGCAGTATTTTGCGATGTAGACGGCTTTCTCCATACTGATTGACCGCTCTATTTCTTTGGTTACTTTCCCGCACAGGCAAGGAATGTCAGCCTGCTGGACCAAATTGCAACAAGCCTGAGAAGGTGCAACTGGTGGTCCAGGGATTCGAATATACCTACCACATGCAAATAATAGGGCCCCAAAATTTATTTTGCATTCTTGGCCGACAACCCGATTGCCCGGATGGAAGATTCCGGCAAAGGCTATGGTTACTAGGAGCAAGGTAGCAATGTTCGAAACAGCCATCCCCTATTTGATTTGTATTCCCTTCTCTTCTTACTTGTATGGTGTGGGGTGGTAGGACACACACTATATATAAGGGAACCATTTGTCTTATTTGCAACTAACGAGTCAAGATTGGCGTAAAACAATTAATTTTGTGGCTAGCTTTTTTTTTCTTGTGTCATTTGAATGAGAATTTTGACAAAAATGGATTAATTGAAAGCTTATCAATGACTAAAATGTGTCAAGAATATTGAACAATGCTGCGGATTCCCCACTCACTGTGATAAGAATGTATTAATTGAAAGCTTATCCTTGGGAAACCGAAGGATGCATGTCAGTTTGGGAACAAAGAACTATGATGCAGTTCCCTTCTCTTGTGTTGTGGCTTTTTTTTTTTTTAATGTAGGTCAGTATGCATGAGAGTTGTGGGAAAAGTAGTATTAATTAATAGCTTAGTGTTTGGTTTTTATTCAATCCTTCCTTTTGTCAGGGATTAGCTTTTAATTAATACATTTTTATCACAATTCTCATGCTGATGACATACATGAGCAGCTTTTAAATCCTTCCTTGACAATACCTTGAAGTGAAGAATTTATAGAGGGACTGTTTGGCTGGATAATGCTCTAGTGCATGCATTTTTATGGCAGCAGTGCATTGGTGCCCAATGGTTGGTTAGTGTTGCTTATTGAAGTTGTGCTAAATGGCACAATTGCTTAGCATTGCCCCATTATGGGACAGGTCATGGACCAAAGTAAATGAATGTTGTTGGGCTATGTTTTGGTAGTTTTAATTGATATGGTATCAAAAGATGTGTGTGGTTTTTTTAGGTGGGATGATATGCCCATAGACACCGTTGTTTTTAATTTATTTTAGTGGACCCCATTCATCATTTTTTGTAGTAGGTTGGCCCCCAAGAATTTGTATTTTAAATGCTTGACCTTGGTTTGGATTAGCATCTGATGATGTGCATGTCATTTGATACAGCAGGTATTCTCATTTGATGAGATAAGTGGGCCTTGGTCATAATCACTTTTTTTAGGTGGGATCTTACAACTTCAGTTTTATTTATTTGATGTTGATTTGGATTAGTGGGCATGGTAAAGAGCTGAAACTTTGATTTTCATAATTACTTGAAATGAGAATTATTGAAAATGTAAAGAAGTTGTATATAAATATAATTAGTAGAACAAACGATGCAATTCATGTTAAAAAAAAAAATAGCTATATAAAAAGTAATAACAAAGAAAACTACGAAATCAATTCATATGCATATTCATCACATTTGAGTCCTGATCTCAAGTCCAGCCATTAATTTTTATGCAGGCTACAAATTTCAAGCCCAAACTTGAGAATCCGCGGCCCAATTTAGGTCTATTTTACAGGTCAAGCGATGCAGATTCAAGCTTGGACCACCCTAACTTGCACCCATATTGAGAAAGGCTCATTCTTAAATTCAGATTATGATCATAAAACACTCTATGAAATTGAACACCGTAAAAACAAATGGATTAATCAGCGTTTTACACATTATCAACAATGGTGGGCCACAATCTTATTGGAGTAGATAGTGCAAACTAAGGCTGGTCTGGACAATAACATAGAAAGGGACTAGAGCGACCAGGCTCCATATTCATGTCCATATTTCCTCACAGGTACGAAAGTTATATCTTGTATAAGACCTTTTTGGGTGAGGACTTGGCTCTAAAAATAGAGAAGATTAATATTTGATCTTTAAACCATATGGTGTCAGAGTCATCGCACCTCACAATAGAGGTTTGGGCTGGTGACGTTTTGTAGGTTCTGATATTATTAGGATTGTTTAAAATTTGGTTGAGGCGTATCCAGGTTTCGCCCGACTTACAAAAACCTAGACGCATGTCTGCCTCAAGCTTGAAAAGGGCCACATTCCTAAGGCTGCCCATTTACTCAATTGGGTTAGGCCAATTAGGGCTGAATCAGGCTTTTTTATGAGTTCTACAAGCTTTCTAATAATTGTTTAGATAAATTATTACTAAATTATAATGGGTCGGTTTAGGCGGACGAGATCAGCCTTTGGATTTTCTACCACTTATATATTAAGATTAGTTGGTGTCGACATCCGACTCCCCCTTATTCGGGAATCGAAAGTTGATTTCACTAGTGTTATAATTCTAGGCCACATGTATGTTTACCCGGCTTTCCAAATCTGGACTCAAAGAGATTAGTCCAATCCAAAAGATTGAAAAGTTCTGATAACAGCAATAATAATAATAATAAAAAAAGCTTGGCCTAACTTATATGATGAACACCTTGAAAATTTATTTGAAAGGTTCCCTTTTCTAATTTGATTAGGTTTTATGGTTCTAATTTAGGTGGAAATTTATTTGAAAGGTTCCCTTTTCTAGTTTGATTAGGTTTTGTGGTTCTAATTTAGGTGGAAATTTATTTGAAAGGTTCCCTTTTCTAGTTTGATTAGGTTTTGTGGTTCTAATTTAGGTTGATCTGTTTTTATTTACCCTGTGAAGACGTATAAATTCACACGGACGAATTCTTGTTTTAGTTTGAATCGGGTCAAAAGTCGACATTCCTAATTAGACTCGAACGCTGCAAACGAAATCCACCCACCGACTTAAAAAAGCATGTATTGATCCAGCCGTTCATTTGGTCTCCGTCCTTTAATCTCGTCCGTCTATACTTCCCTCTTTTGACCGACTCTCCACCGACCCTTTCCTGATCAGACGCCTATAAATACTCGAGCATTCCCTCTCTTTCCATCTCATCGCTCTGGGTTTCTTTTGCAGGTATGGAAGGAAACCTCTCTTCGTTTAGAGATGTATTCTGATTGAATTTGGTGATCTAGGGTTTTGTATTGAATGTTGTGTTTGGTGATCTAAGGTTTCTCGCTCGCTGAGGAACATGTCTTGCTGACTTGCTCAAGTATTCGTTTTCCTTTTTATCTGGCTTCATCGATTGCAATGAGTTCTGTTTGCAACTTGTTTTAGGCTTTCTCTAATTGCCTGTTGTTCTCGATTTGGTTTGGTTTTGTGATGTTGTGTTTGAATTACACAACAAGGACGGTGGGCTTCGATGATGGATCGATCGTGTGGAAGAGGGTTTGAGATTTCTTTAGATATATTTATCGCTGGAAGAAGGATTGATTCTAGAGGGTTATGGTTAGAGGAAAAGATGAAATTAGAATTTTGAGACAAAAGTCTTCGTTGGCATGTTTTTTTATTCTGCAGGAAAGGGTATGATTGATTTTTGGAGGAAGGTCTTTTTAAAGCTTGAGGTATGATTTTTGGATGAAGGTCTTTTCAAAGCTTGCTGTATGTTTGAATTCTCAGCATATATTTGGTTCCTTTTGAGGTCTAGGATATATTTACTTATTTTATCTGTTTAATCAATTAGGTAGGTAGAAAGATCTGACTTATACAAAGCGTGGTTTCTAATTTAGATAGATCTTCTTTTATTTACCCATATAAAATAAGACTCACTTAGTTTTTGAGTTGAATCGGGTCGACATTACTAACTTCCTCTTTTGACCGACTCTCCACCGACCTTTTCCTATCAGATGCCTATAAATACTCAAGCATTCCCTCCTTTTGGTTTCTGTTGCAGGTACGGAAGCCTCTTTCGTTTAGAGATGTATCCTGATTGAATATGGTGATCTAGGGTTTCGTATTGAATATTGTGTTTGGTGATCTAGGGCTTCTTGCACATGCTTGTGTTTTGATGAGGAACATGTCTTGCAGGTGCTTGAATTTGGAGATGATCTAGGGTTTCGTAAGAATGACTTCCTCAAGTATTCGTTTCCTTTTCTCTGGCTTGAGTTCTGTTTGCAATTTTGCTTTCTCTAATTGTCTGTTGTTCTCGATTTGGTTTGGTTTTGTCATGGTGTGTTTGAATTGCACAACAAGGACAGTGGGCTTCGATGATGGATCGATCTTGTGGAAGAGGGTTTGAGATTTCTCTGTGAAGTTAAAATTTTTATTTCAGATGGTGTGGATGAAATTCGAATTCTGAGATATATTAATCATTGGCATGTTTGTTTATCCTTAGGAAGGAGAAGTGATTCTAGAGGACTATGGTTGGAGGAAAAGTTATTTTCAATTCTTGGGGGAGTTGGTTTTATCATATTTATTTTGGTCTTTTTCTCTGGGTGATTCCTATTTGAAGTTGGGAGTTTCAATTCTCAGCGCATATGTTTGTATTCTTGCCTTTTCAGGTCTAGGAAACTTATTTTGACTGATGAAATTCGATGGTAGCTTTATCCATCGGAATGGTGATGTGGTATTTGTGTCAGTAGCAGTCTTTTTATTCGTTTATTTTCGTACAACAATTTCCAGCCGTGGATTTTCTCTTGCCTACAAAGAAAACGTGACCTGTTTTGGCATGCAGTTGCAGTATTGATGATTATGCTTGGAGAGCCAACTGGATCATCGTCCTTATTAAGGGGCAGTATATGCAACTGAATTCTGCGTTATCATTATTTACTTATTTATTTTTTGAACAACTAATTGGCAAGATTTTGTTTATTTACTCTTTTTGCATTTTCTTAATCTCATTATGACTTAAGAGATTTGGATGCATGTTTTCTTCAATTTGCTTGTCTTGTGATGGTGCGGTTGAATTACACAACACAACAAGAAGGTTGAATTACACTACAAGAAGGATGGTGGGCTCTTCTTTCGATGATGAATTGTGGAAAAGAGGGTTTGGGTTAAAAAGCTTATTTTAAATGATCTGCAGATGAAATTAGAATTTTGAGATGAAAGTCATCGTCGGCATGTTTGTTTATTCTACAGAAAGGAGAAGTGATTCCAAATGGTATGATTGGAGGAAGGTCTTTGCAAATCTGGAGCAAGTTATATGAATGGTTTTACCTTTTCTCTCCGTGATTCTTGTCCTTGATTTATTTGATGTTGTATGTTTCAATTCTCAGCATATGTTCAGATTGGTCCTTTTTCAGGTCTAGACGATACTTATCTTGACAGATAGATTTTGATTATAGCCGTGTACATTGGAATCGTGATTCACGAGTTGTCAGAAGGGGTCTTTTATTCGTTTATTCTCTTAACACAATTTGCAGCTTCTGCGGGCTTGATGGTTAAAAAAATTCAGACAGCAATTGGGTCACTATCTTATTGAGAGGTGTCATATATGCCACACAATTGAATTCTGAGTTCTCGCTTGTGCTGCAAGTTAGCAAGGTTTATTTATTTATTTTTTTGACCAATTAGTTAGCAAGATTTAATGAAGGCATGTGCCGAGGTTCTTTCAGGAACGAAGATATACTATTGTTCCAACATAGGTTTGTTTGTGTGAGTGTACTAGCATCTGCATTTAGCTATTGGGATCCTTGTGTTTTTTCAGGTTTTGATTTGTTTTGTTTGGGTTGTTCTCGTGTTTCTCTTCCATGTTAAAACAGCATGCTGCAAGAAGGATATTATATGACTATGAGGCAAGACTCCTGTATTGTTTTTTGTGGTTCGTAGAGCTATTTGATTTTAGCTACTTGCGTTTGGGACGGTGGTGAGAATGTGGAGCAATCTATGAATTTGAAATGTCATGGGTTCGAGAAAGTCTCCTGTTTCTTCTTTGATGTCTCTTTTATGTTCAGCTGTTTAGTATCTTGCTGGTGAATCTGGGTTTTCGGTTATTTTTCTTCGGATGGTGCTGAATTGAGAACTTGCAGGCGGCTAATAAAGTGATTCCTGACAGAAAGTTGGTTTGTAATTTGACACTCATCTTGAAGGGTTTCTTATGTGACTAAAATATTGGTTTGTCTAGCGTGGGCATGCTTCATGCCAAGTTTACTTGATTTTAGGAGTTAATTTTGATGGTTCTTCCAGGAATCAGGATTACACAGTCTGGAGTTTGGATGCTATTCTGGTCTTGAGGGCTTTGAATGTTAGTAATCAGGTATTCAGGTTGTATTTCAAAGCTTCTGTTGCTGGATTTATTATGTCATTCTACAAGAAGGCTGGTATAGTTGTGGTCCAAGTTTGAATTAGGTTGCATTTTGAAGCTTCTATTGGGTAATGTATTTCTATTTTCCATGTTCTTCTAGAAGGGCTGATATAGTCGTGGGCAGGACTCGATTTGTGCGATGGATAAATCACTGCTAAAATGAGGTTGAAGGGTGGTCTGTCATTGATCTGAAAGGGGTTTTTTTCTTCTTTAGCGCACCCTTTTTATTCAAATTCTTTTCCTTGACGTTTGCACACTATTCTTTTTTTTAGTGTCGTGATGGTGAATTATCTTTTTCCTACAGGTTTCTCTCAGTGCCATGGAGTGTTCTTAAGAGGTCCAACTTTATAGGTTTCCTTCATTTTGATAAATATAGCTTTTTTCTTTTTTAAGGGAGTTCTCTTTTGTGCTCTCGTGCAGCGATCCCTTTATGCCCGTGTATTTTGGCTTTTCACATCGGATTGTCTGGGTGATGCAGTATTCTAATGGGATCAAAAATTCAAAATTAAGGAATATCTTCATGATAAACTTGACTAAATGAAGGGTCGGTCCAAACAGGGCAATTATTTTAATAAAATAAATTATTTTATTTTGTGATTGTCTGTAAAAAAAATTGAATATATATATATATATATATATATTTATACATGTTTCTTTGCCTTTGTTGTGTGGAGGCCATGTAGGATTTTTTGTTGTTTTGGAAGTGGAACACTTGATGTTAACTGACTTCACAAGTTAACAAGTTTGCTAAAGAAACTGGTTTGTAATTCGTCAATCATCGTTTTATTAAGGGTTTTTTGTTTCCCAATTAATTGTTTTATCATTTATTATGGTATAATTAAGATTAAAGTTTTAAGTTATCAATTTTCATTTTTTTGTTATTCTTAGTTTTAGGCAGAAGATACTTATTCCTTTTGATTCTTATCATTAAAGGTGGAAGATACTTATTCCTTACAATAGTGTTCAATTTCCTTGTCTTGTGATGGTGAGGTTGAATTACACAAAAAGAAGGTTTAGTTACACAACAACAAGGATGGTGGGCTCTTCTTTCGATGATGGATCATGGAAAAGAGGGTTTGGGTTTAAAAAAGCTTATTTTAAATGATCTGCCGATGAAATTAGAATTTTGAGATCAAAGTCATCGTCGGCATGTTTGTTTATTCTACAGGAAGGAGAAGTGATTCCAAATTGTATGATTGGAGGAAGGTCTTTGCAAATCTGGAGCAAGTTGTTTTATATGCATGGTTTTGCCTTTTCTCTCCGTGATTCTTGTCCTTGATTTATTTGATGTTATATTTTTCAATTCTCAGCATATGTTCAGATTGGTCCTTTTTCAGGTCTAGGATTATCTTGACAGATAGATTTTGATTATAGCCGTGTACATTGGAATGGTGATTCACGAGTTGTCAGAGACGGTCTTTTATTCGTTTATTCTCTTACCACAATTTGCAGCTTTTGCGGGCTTGATGGTTAAAATTCGGACAGCAATTGGGTCACTATCTTATTGAGAGGTGTCGTATATGCCACAATTGAATTCTGAGTTATCATGCTTATGCTGCAAGTTAGATAGGTTTATTTGTTTACTTATTTTATTTTCTGACTAATTAGTTAGCAAGATTTAATGAAGGCGTGTGTTGAGGTTCATTCAGGAATGAAGATCTTCTATTGTTGTAACATAGGTTTGTTTGTGAGAGTATACTAGCATCTGCATTTAGGAATTGGGGTCCTTCTGTTTTTCAGGTTTTGTTTGGGTTGTTCTCGTGTTTCTCTTCTATGTTAAACTGCATGCTGCAAGAAGGATATTATATGACTATGAGGCAAGACTCCTGTATTGTTTTTTGTGGTTTGTAGACCTATTTGATTTTAGCTTCATGCGTTTGGGACGGTGGTGAGAATGTGGAGCGATCTATGAATTTGAAATGTCATGGGTTCGAGAAAGTCTCCTGTTTCTTCTTTGATGTCTCTTTTATGTTCAGATGTTTAGTATCATGCTGGTGAATCTGGGTTTTTGGTTATTTTTCTTCAGATGGTGCTGAATTTAGAACTTGCAGGCAGCTAATAAAGTGATTCTTGACAGAAAGCTGGTTTGTAATTTAACACTCATATCTATTCATTGAAGGGTTTCTTATGTGACTAAAATATCGGTTTGTCTAGTATGGGCATGCTTTGTGCCAAGTTCACTTGATTTTAGGAGTAGTTAATTTTGATGGTTCTTTCAGGAATCAGGATTACAGAGTCTGGAGTTTGGACTTTAATCTGATCTTGAGGGATTTGAATATTGGCAATCAGGTTGCATTTCGAAGCTTCTGTTGCTGAATTTATTAATGTCATTGTCATTCTACATGTTTTACAAGAAGGCTGGTATAGTTGTGGTCCAAGTTTGAATTAGGTTGCATGTTGAAGCTTCTATTGGGTAATGTATTTCTATTTCCCATGTTCTACTAGAAGGGCTGATATAGTCGTGGGCAGGACTCAATTTGTGCAGTGGATAAATCACTGCTAAAATGAGGTTGAAGGGTGGTCTGTCATTGATCTGAAATGGGGTTTTTTCTTCTTTAGTGCACACTTTTTATTCAAATTCTCTTCCTTGACGTTTGCACAATATTCTTTTTGTTAGTGTCATGATGGTGAATTATCTTTTTCCTACAGGTTTCTCTTGGTGCCATGGAGTGTTCTTAAGAGGTCCAACTAGGTTTCTCTCATTTTAATAAATATAGTTTTTTCTTCTTTTTTAAGGGAGTTCTCTTTTATGCTCTTGCGCAACGATCCCTTAATGCCCATTTTAATTCGTGTATATGGCTTTTCAGATCGGATTGTCTGGGTGATGCATAATTCTAAAGGGATCAAAATTAAGGGATATCTTCATGACAAACTTAACTAAAATGAAGTATCAGTCCAAACAGGGCAATTATTTTAATAAAAGTAATTATTTTATTTTGTGATTGTCTGTAAAAAAAATTGAATATATATATATATATATTATATATATTTATACATGTTTCTTTGCCTTTGTTGTGTGGAGGCCATGTAGGATTTTTTGTTGTTTTGGAAGTGGAGCACTTGATGTTAATTTTGGATGCCTTTGGCATTTTTACAAGTTTGCTAAAGGAATTCTCGACTGGAAATTGGTTTGTAATTCGACAATCATCAGTTTGTTAAGGGTTTTTTGTTTCCCAATTAATTGTTATATAATTTATTATGGTATAATTAAGATTAGATTTTTATGTTTATCATTGTTTTGTTATTCTGATTTTTAGGTGGAAGATACTTATTCCTAATGATTCTCATCATTAAAGGTGGGTCTCATTGATCCTTGAAGAGTTCTCCTTGGTTTGCAATAGTGTTTTGTAACTTGTGCTGCTGTTTCAAGGGCAAATTTGCTTTCTAACTTTTGAAGCTTCTGTTGCTTGGTTTCTTACTATTATTTTGCATGTTTTATTAGGAGGCCTGGTTTAGTTGTGTGCTAGATTTGATTCATGTTGCATTTTAAAGCGCATATTGATTGGTTTAGTACTGCTGTTTTATATGTTTTATAAGGGCTGGAATAGTTGAGGGCGGGATTTAATGCGAGCTGTAGATAGTCGGTGAAATGAGGTTGAAGGGTGGGTTTGTCATTATATGAAATGTGGTTCGTTTCTTCTTTGGTGTATTTTTTCTTTTTTCTTTTATAAATACATTGGCTTAACATTCTATATTGCTAGTGTTGTAATGGTGAATTGTCATTTTTCTATAGGTTTCTCTTGTTGCAATGGAGAGTTAAAAGAGGTCTAATTTTGTAGATTTCCTTCATCAAAAAAGAACATGTTCACCGGTAAAAAAAAAAAAAAAAGAATATGGTTCTTTTTTTTTTTTTTGGTAAATAAAATGGTTCTATATTTTTTATTGTAATTCTTTTATGTGCTTTTGTACAGTAATCCCTATATGTCCAGTTTAAATGGTGTATATTGCTTTTCACATCTATGATTGTTTGGGTGGCGCAGGGTTCTAAAATGGTCAAAATTCAGGGAGATCCCCATGACAAACTCGACGAAAATGAATGATAATAAAAAGATGGCATCTCCTCTTTTTGGGCGGTGGCTTTATTCCTGGGGTTCTTTCTCAGCCGCTTCTCTGTATAGCCCTTTTATACCGTAAAGCTTTTGATCAATACAAGTTACCATTTAAAAATAAAACAAAAAGATGAAAGCTTTTGATCAATACAAGTTACCATTTAAAATTAAAATAAAAAGATGGCATCTTTTTTAAAGAAACTATTTATTATGTGTTTGTATGTACGTATATGTCTTCGATTTATATATATTTGTGTATGTTTCTCTGTCTTTATTACATGGAGGCTATGAAGGTTTTGTGGTGGTTGGTTTATGTTTATTTAACTTGGATCCGCTCGGGATTTTTACAAGTGCTCTTAAAGGAATTCTTGAATGAAAATTGGTTTGTACTTCGACAAACATTGTTTTATTAAAGGGTTTTTTTGTTTCACAATTAATTATTGGTTTAGCATATGCTATGGTATAATCAAAATCGAAGTTGAGTTATAACTTTTGTCATTGTCCTGTTTGTCTAAATTTTAGGTGGAAGATGCTTATTCTTAGTAATTCTTACCATTAAAGGTGGATCTCATTGATTCTTGAGTTCTCTTTGGTTTAAACTAGTGCTCTATAACTTGGATGTTATTTCTGAACTTGATAATTTGGTTCTACCACATATGCTTGTTTTGGTGGTTTTCAGGAGCAAGGTTGCATTGTACCTTATGTTACACCAATGGTAGCTTTGGTGCCACGAGTGATTAGGCAAGTTTCCTATTAGGATTGGGTTTTTCTTATGTTTGTGCAATATAAGTGGTATATATCTCTTTTCACTTAAGAATTTGTCTGGATGGCACAGGATTCTCAAGAGATAAAAATTGAGTCATGATGAACTAGACAAAATGAAGGATAAGAAAAAGAAGGGCTTTTTTCTTTATAAAAGAAACTATTATGTTTTCTATTTGTAACATCGATATATAATAATATATGTATGGGAGATGCTCCTATGAGAGATAAGGTGGGGGCCCCCACAATTAAGTGTTGGCATTGGATATGGATGTGAGGGCCCCCACCCTCTCTCTCATAGTAAGGTGAGAGATGCTCTCATAGGAGCATCTCTTTGTATGTTTATATAATGCTTCTCTATCTTTGTTAGCATGGAGGTTTTTTTTTGGGAGTTATTGTTAACTTCGATGCGTTTGACATTTTTACAGGGTGCTATTAAAGGAATTCTTGACTGGAAATTGTTTTGCAATTTAACAATCTTTGGTTTATTAAAAACTTTTTTGTTCATATAATGCTTCTCTATCTTTGTTAGCATGGAGGCCATGTAGGTTTTTTTTTCTTTTTTGGGAGTGGAGCTCTGGATGTTAACTTCGATGTGTTTGACATTTTTACAGGGTGCAATTAAAGGAATTCTTGACTGGAAATTGTTTTGTAATTCGACAATCATTGATTTATTAAATGTGTTTTTGGTCACAAGTAATTATTGGTTTATCATTTCTGGTATAATTAAAATCAAAGCTTTGTGCTATCCTATTTAGACCTTGCAGGCAATTTAATTTGGTGATGTAGGGTTTCCTACGGAGATTTGGCTGTTGCTTGAGTCTTGTGTTTGGTTGGTGATCTCCTTGCACGTGTTTTTATTTTGGTGAGGAATTTGTCTTGCAAATTCTTGAGTTCGGAGATGATCTAGGGTTTCGTAAGCTTCCTCATCTTATTTGTTTTTTTTTTTTTTTTTTCCTTATATTTTGTTTGATTGATTGCATTGAATTCTGTTTGCAATTTATCTTAGGCTTTTTCTAATTGTCTTTTGTTCCCGTTTTAGTTGGAAAAGATTGATGTATGTTTCTTCAATTTGCTCATCATCTTGTGATGGTGTGTTTGAATTACATAACAAGGACAATTGGATCTTCTTTTGATGATGGATGGTAGAAGTGGGTTTGAAATTTCTTTAGGAAGTTAAAAAAAAATCTTATTTCAGATTGCATGGATGAAATTGGAATTCCGAGATAAAATTTATCGCTGGCATGTTTGTTTGTTCTGTAGGAAGAATTGGTGATTCATGTTCCTGATTTATTTGAAGTTGGAAGTTTCAATTCTCAGCATATGTTCGGATTGTTCGAGGGATGAATTTTGATGGTAGCCTTTTGCATTTGAGTGGGGATGTGGGAGCTATGTCAAAAGCGTGCTATTTATTCATTTGTTTTTCTACCACTATCTCTAGCTGTGATTTTCTCTTAATTCTTGATTAGAAAGAAGCGTCAGTAATATGGAGCTGGGATCCTTCTGTTTTTCGACTTCTTTTTTATTTGTTTGTTTATATTCGATGTTACTTTACATACGAGGCAAAATTCCTATATTGTATTGGTTTATGGTCATATAGGTGGTTGCACTTTGACAAGAACGATGAGCTGTCGATGATGTATTTTCAGATGTCTTCTGTTCAAGGCAATTTCATCTTTCTTCTTGATGTCTCATTAAGCTATCGGTTGTTTAGTGTCATGCGGGTGAATCTATGAGAGACGGAAGTTCATTTGGTTTAAGGGTATTGGTATGTACTCTTTCAATAATATCTTATAATATTGCAATCAAGTTTTCACATCTAGTCCTTTTTTCATGTCATTTTGTTTTATTCTCTCTAGCATTTTTTTTTCTCTGTGCAAGACTAGGAGGTTTCGATGTCTATTTTCTTCATCTAATATTGGTTTTATCTTTATATTTGTGAAGTTGGGAGTTTCAATTCTCAGCATGTGGTCAGATTCATGCTTTTTCAGGTCTAGGAAACTTAATTTGATAGATGATTTTTTGGTGGTAGCCTTTTGCATTGGAATGGTGATACCTGAGCTATGTCAGGAGTGTGCTTTTTATTCATTTATTTTCCTGTCATGATTTTCTACCAAGGTTTTTCTCTTAAATCTGGACTAAAAAGAATGACCACTTTCTTTGCATGCAGTTTGTGGTATTGATGATTAAGCTTAGAGAACAACTGGATCATCTTCGAGGGGTCGTGTATGCAATTGAATTTTGAGTTGTCATTATTTAGTATGGTTACCCTTCGGCAATAAGTTAGCAAGGCTTATTTATTTACTTATTTATTTTTTGGACTAACTGGTTAGCGAGATTTAATGAAAGCCTATGGTGGTGGTTCATTCAGGAATGAAGATACTATCGTTAAGAGTTCTGACATAAGTTCATTTGTGAGAGCTTGCTAGTGTCAGTAATCTGGAATTGGGATCATTGTGTTTTTCATTGTCTTTTGATTTGTTTGTTTTCTTCTCATGTTTATCTTCCACGATACACTACATGCAGCAGGAAGTATGGGGCAACTACCAGTCGGGATTCCTTTAATTTTTCTTATGTTTTATTGAGCTATATGATTTTAGCTATATATGTGGTTTCACTCTGACAAGAACCAGGAGCCATTGATGATGCATTTTGTGAAGTCTTTTGTTCGAGGCAATTTCATCTTTCTTCTTAATGTCTCTTTTGTGTTCTCGGCTATCTAGTCCCATGCTGGTGAATCTGGATTTTCGGGTATTTTCTTTTCTTGGGATGGTGCGAAGTTATAAAATCTGGGGCTACGGGAGATGGAAGATCATTCGGTTGATGGGTTTGGTATTCTCTCTTCCAATTCTATTTTTTAATATCACAATCAAGTTTTCACATCTAGTCTTATTTTTTCAACTCATTTTATTTTATTTTCTCTTTGTGCATTTTCTTTTCTTCTCTTTACGAGTAGGAGGAGGTTTTGATTCCATTTTCTTCAATTTGCTTATGATCTTATGATGGTGCGGTTGGATTACACAAGGATGGTGGGGTCTTCTTTTAATCATGGATCATGGAAAAGAGGGTTTGAGATTTCTTTAAGAAGCCTTTTCAGATCGTGTAGATGAAATTGTGGCTGAAATTGAAATTCTGAGATAAAACTCATCATTGGCGTTCTTGTTTATTCTATAGGAAGGAGAAGAATTTCAAGGATTATGGTTGGAGGAAGATCTTTGCAAATCTTGTGGGATTTCTTTCGTGATTCTTGTCCTTGATTTATTTGAAGTTGGAGGTTTTGATTCTCAGTGTATGTTTAGATTGTTGCTTTTATGGTGTAGGATACTCATCTTCACAAATAATTTCGACTATAGCCTTCTGCACTGGAATGGTGAGGTGGGTGTAATCAAAAGCAGGCGTTTTATTCATTTATTTTTCTAACATGTTTTGCAGCCATATAGTCTGCAGGATTGATGTTAAAATTTTGGAAAGCAATTGAATCATCTTTTTATTGAGAGCCGCTTGATTAAATTCTGAGTTGTCATTCTTTAGTATGGATAATTGGATATGCTCCTTTTGCATGTTAGCAGGGCTTATTTAGTTTTTTTTTTTTTTTTTTTGATAAACTAGTTAGCAATGTTTAATGAAGGCATGTGTTGAGGTTGAGGTTCATTTAGTAATGAAGATATACTATTGTTCTAACATTGGTTCGTTTTAGAGAGCATACTATCATCTACATTTACGAATTGGGATCCTTGTTTTTTCTTTTTTTTTTTTTTCAAGTTATTGTTTTGTTGTTTGGGTTCTTCTCATGTTTCTCTTCCATGTCACACTATTCTGCATGTAGGATAGCATGACTATGGGACAGATTCGATACGAGCAATAGTCGTTACTAAAATTAGGCTGTGCCCTTTATCATTGATCTAACTTCTTTGGTGCACATTGAATTTTTGACATCATCATATTATTGTCATGATGGTGAATTATCTTTTTCCTGTAGGTTTCTCTCTTGCATTGGAGAGCTGAAGCGGTCTAACTTTATAGGTTTCCTTCATCAAAAGGAACATGGTTATATATATATATATATATTATTGTTGTACTTTTTTGTGCTTTTGCGTAGTGATCTCTTTATGTCCGGTTTAAATGGTGTATATTGATTTTCACCTCCGATTATCTTGGTGGCACAGGGTTCTAAAAAGATACGAATGAGGGAGATCCTCATGACAAACGTGACAAAAAAGAAAGATAAGAAAAGGATAGGGCGGTTTTTTTTATGAGAGAAATATATAACATCAATTTATTATATATATATATATATATATTGTTTCCCCATCTTTGTTACTTGGAATCATTCAAAAGAAAAAAAAAAAAAAATCTTTGTTCCATGGACGCCATGCAGGATTCTTTCTTATGCCGGATTAGCTGATGATGTTATGGCGGTGGAGTTCCTGATTTTAAATTTAATGCAACCAGGCGCTACAAAAGTGGTTCTAGACAGAAACTTGGTTTGTTCTTCTACTAATTGAAGGGTTTCTTATTTGACTAAAATATCAGTTCGCCTAGCATGGTCATGCTTCTATGCCAAGTTCACTTGATATTAGGAGGAGCTCATTTTGATTGTTCTTTCAGGAATTGGGATTACACTGTTTGCACATTAACCTGATCTTGAGGGCTTTGAACGTAAGGAATTAGTTTACATTTTGAAGCTTTTGTTGCTCAATTTATTACTGCTGTTTTACATGTTGTACAAGTAGGGCTAGCATATAGTTATGGGCTTTGGTCCAAATTAGGTTGCATTTCTTAGCTTCTATTTATCGGTTTTGTATTTCTGTTTTACATGTTATACAAGAGTGCAGGTACAGTTGTGGGTAGGGTTCAATGCGAGCAATAGATAATCAGTACTAAAATAAGGTTGAAGTGTGGTTTTGTCATTGATTTGAAATTGGGTGCTTTTCTTCTTTGGTGCACATTTTCTTTTTCTTTCTTTCTTTCTTTCTTTCTTTTTCTTTTTCTTTTTTAAATTTTTATATAGTTCTTTCCTTGATGTCTGTTCAACTTTCTGTTGTGTCAATTTTGGGATGGTGAATTAACTTTTTTGTACAGGTTTCTATCTTAGTGCAATGGAGTTCCAAAGAGATCAAATTTTATAGGTTTTCTTCAGAAACGTGGTTGTTCTTATTTACGGAATACATTTTTTTATGCTTTCATTCAATGATCCCTTTATTTCCATTTTAAATCGTTGTTTGTCTTTCCACATCAGATTGTCTAGAAGGTGGCACATGGGTTCTAAAGAGACCAAAATTCAGTGTGATCCTCTTGGCGGACTTAACAAAAATGGAGGATAAAAAAAGAGAGAGAATTCTTCTTTTAAAAATATTATTTTTTGTGTTTTTTATATGATAACACAAGCATGTATATATATTTATAGTTGTTGATGCTCTGGAAGTAGAGTTCGTGATTTTGATGATAACTTGGATTCACAACATTTTTACTAGTGCTATTTGAGGGATTCTTCACCTAAAATAGGTTTGTTATCAACAATTATCGATTTGTTGGAAGGTTTTTCTGTGCTAACTTATTCTTTGTTTATCATTTAGTATATAGTATAATTAAAATCAAAGTTTTTTAGCTTTCAATTTTGTCCTTGTCTTGTTTTGTCTATTTTTTAGGTGGAAGATACTTAATCCAGTGAAATCCTATCATCGAAGTTCGACCTTGGCAATTCTTGAGGAGTTCGCCTTCTATTTTCTAGAAGGGAGTTATGACCTAAATTCTCTTTTTCTCTCATGTATAATATCAGGAGTGGGTGACAAACTTTTTACTTATTTTCTTATCCTCTCCCATATGACATAGGAGTGGGTGATGAACCATAACTTATTCACTTGATCTCTTATATTGGCGGCATTTCTACAGGGCTATTAAAGAACTTCTTGGTCAGAACTTGGTTTGTAATTTGACGCCCAAGTTAACATGATTTATGGAGAAGCTGATTCGATGGTTCTTTCAGGATTTAGGATTACATTGTTTGGACATGAATTTGGACATGAATCTGGTATTGAGGGCCACTGAACATCAGGAATCAGGTTGCTTTGAAGCTTTTCTTTGATCCTTTTTGTACTTGTAAGGGCTCGTATAGTTGTGGACAGGATTCGTTGCAAGCTATCTGGACTAAAATGAGATTGGTGTGTGGATTTGTCATTGATTTTGTTAATAACCAGAATCACCAAACCTCGAGCTGTTAGTGAACGACAGAACAATGTATATCAAAGGGTCTTGATAGATTTGAGTATAGTTTGTCATTGATTCGAAGTGGGTTCCTTTCGCTTTTGTTCTATTACTGATCCGATGGCAATTTTTTTTCCTCTAGGTTCGGTGGAGCTCTAAGGAGATCAGAAATCATAGGGGTTAATTTTTCTCTAAGGAGATCAGAAATCATAGGGGTTAATTTTTAACTCTCATAATGATGAATATGGCGTCTCACGGATTTTTTCTTTTCCTTGCTGTGTTTCATTCAAGGGATCACAATCTGGAGCAGGATTCTTGACTAACTTGCAGCAAATATGTACATTTGCTTCTCGAAATGACGAGACCTGTATGTTTTATTCTAGTGACTCTAGGAAATTGAGCTCTTAGAGTGTGTTTTCTGCAGTCAAATTATGGCTGGATGAGATTGAGGTGCTCTTCTTAATGGGTGTGCCTACGCATTTCAGGTGTTGAAGATGGTTTGATTTTTTTCTACTGATCTTGTCGCATTTGGAGTGGATTAGCGTTCTTCACTCATTGGTTGATCGTTGGAAGTGTTTCCTTACATATTTGGTTGTCTTTGTTGCCGTCTCTTGTTGTTGTTGCAGTGAATGAAGGCCCATCTCTTATATGGTTGCTTCAGAATTTGTTTTGCTTTGGCTTTTCGCTCAATGGGAAGTCTAGCCACCTTTTTTATCTATGGTTCTAAGAAGTTTAATTTATTTGTACCACATTATGATGTTGAAATTCATGTTGGAAGTTGGTTGGTTGAATCACACATTCATTTTGGTATTATACATCAGATCTCCATCATCCTTGTGGTCAGATCACACATTTATATGATTTGGTATTCTACAGCTGATCTCATCATCATGGATCATGGTCAGAAAGAATATCTTGGTTCTACACTCTGGTTGTTGTGCATATTACAATTGGAAGAGGCATGGGCTCTTTTCCTGATGATTTACTAATTACAGATGGTATTATCGAAATTGATGTTTGCTTCAGTTGTGGTTCGTTTTAAAGGTTTCAGGTGCAAGGATACTAATTCTTGAACTTGGCCCGATACAGGAGGGGCCAATTGAGTTGAATCTGGTGTGACTGGCCAGAGTTGGGCCCACTACTGAACCCATTAATATTGTGCCCAGATGCAATATCCTCCAGAATGCTAGCCGTTCACCACCACCACCACCATAACCAATCCAATCTGAACCATTTGGTTAATGCGATGACAGCGTTTCTTAGAACTACTGGCACCAAGTAGAGTTTGGCTCCTGGCTAAAGGGCGATGTCTTTAAAGATGGTCTCAGGAAGAGAGCATTATGCCAATTTTTATTCGACAGGCTAGGCTTTTGGGTCATCTGGATTGAACTTGTTAGCGGTTGAGGATTGAGAAAGAGGAAGCCGACGGATGATCTCAGGGATAAGATCATCCGTCGGCAAAGGAGCTGGTGATGATAATCTTATGGGTCTAACAGTGTGGGCTCTGGTGTTGCTGGTGATGACAATTGAAGCCTGACCAGGTCTCATTAGGCTCAGTCTGAGAATCTTGGGGGAGTCCCATAGCAAAGTTCAACTTCAAGTAATTTGGAATTGGGCTTGTCCAAGTTTTAAAACCCTGGCCCAGTTTGGTGCCTTTTGGTAGATGTATTGTAACCTTTGTAATGATTAATTGTAGCCTTTGAATTTTTGAGTTACTGACTGAGGTTTGTATGTCAGAAGGCTGGTTGATAAGCAAGGGTATATTCATTCATATTATCCTCTGTGTGTAAATGGCATCTTGAAAGTTTTGTTGCCATTTGAGTGTGATCAAATTTTTCAGTGTTCTACGCGGTGAGAGAATTCCTGTTTTATCATTTAGTATGTTTATTCTTCTATGTTTATTCTTCTAGACCAAGTTTACAATTTTTTGTAAGCCCAATTTTGATGGTTATTTATTTCAGGACTAAGAAAACATTGTTCTCAACCCAATATTCTGGTTTTGAGGGTTTGTGACCTGAAATGATTCTCCTGAAATGATTCTCGCTTTTACATTTTACCCCTTCAATGTATCGTCGTGTTGGCCTCTTTTTTCTTTTGATGGTTATTTATTTCAGGACGAAGAAAACATTGTTCTCAACCAATAATCTGGTTTTGAGGGTTTGTGACCTGAAATGATTATCGCTTTTACATTTTCCCCCTTCAATGTATCGTCGTGTGGGCCTCTTTTTTCTTTTCTTTTTTTTTCTTCTCTATTTTTTGGCCTTTTGGCTGCTGTAGAGTTTTTAAAGAGATTAAAATTTGTAGGGTTTCTTTATCAGAATGAACATGGTTCTCTTGTTGAGGCAGTTCTGTAATGTGTTTTTGCTCGATCCATTTATGTTCAGACGTTCACAATTGATGTACTTTTTTAATATGCTCTCACAATAGGATTTTATATTGGTGGCGTGGTGTTTTGGAATAAAAGGAATTCAGTGCAATCCTTTTGACCAACTTGATTAAAATGACGGACTAAATTAGTGTGAACTTAAAACAAATCAATGAAACCCATGGTGGGCTATAAAAGGTTTTCTTCCTAAAAGGTCGATGATGTATTCCTAGAGGCAGCGTCATTTAACTATGGTTGATGGCATCGATTGCCCTGATGAACCAGCAGCCGTTGATGGAGACTACCTGTGACCAATGATTCCCCGTCAATGGGCAACGATTAAATCCATATCAATGAGTTAGGACTCTGTGCAGAAGTGCTAGAGGTCAATGGGTAACGATTAAATCCATATACCTCAAAAAATCAATGAGTTGGGACTCTGTGCGGTAGTGTGTTAAGAGGTGGCCCATTGTTGTTGGGATTGCTATAAGCATTATTAATGATTCCTTACCTCAGATCCTTAAGTTCCTTTTGGAAAAAAAATATATGAAAGATGAGAAGTGAAAAAAAATCCCTTTGAAGAATTTTTATTTTTATTAGTGAAGTAAAGAGACGAGATGCCAACAATTAATTTCACCAAAAATGACTTGTTTTCTGGTGATAACTAAATACAAGACATCCCTAGAATAGAGTTTCGCTCATCCCTGGAAGTTCAAAGTTCAAAATTGAGGAACTAGGTGTTCCAGTGTCTTTCGATGGAGATTTACAGTGCCCCATCATTTCCAAGATCAGGTTCAAGCTGCAGAGACTGGCGTTATATAGTTCACTTGCTGCCAGTTGAGCGGTGGAAGGTGCATTTTGACTTCTTTCCATTCTTTTGTAGGATTGTTGCATCCCAATTGCTTCATCTAAGTCTTGCCTCGTGCAAATGACAGATCTGCAATCTTCATTATATCTACGCCCTCCACAATATCCGTGGCAGGGGGTTGTGCTTTCCCTCGTCTTGGTGTACTATTTGCTGTCCGTCCTGAAATTGATCTTCTTTTTAGAGCCTCAAGCACAGGAATGATTTTTCTTCATTGGAAGAGCTATCCATTCAGGTTGGCACCCGCGCCCAGTAGCTCTTTTGAGGTATAAACCCTTTCTGTTGATCCAGCAGCTAATTGCTTTCCCACAACAACTGTTCCAGCTGCTGCTTCGAAAGGGCCTCAAATGTTCCTAAATACAATGCAAGAATTATGTCAGAAATATGCAGTTGCAGTTGCCAAAGAAAGTAGAGCAAAATTAATACATACATAGCTTCATTGAGAATTTGAACTTCATCAAGAGGCAGCGATGTTGTCAAGTGTATGGAAAGAAAACATTCTCCCCATATATATGATCTTCTCCTTCTCCACTTTGGTTATTTACAGGCAATGATGACCATGCAGCAGCACTCCTGAGAAGGTGCAACCGGCTGGCCGAGGATCAGAACACACTTATCACATTGCAATATTAGGTTCTGCAAATTACCTTGGCAGTCTTGAGTTGCCTCCGGCCATGGCTGTTGGTTACTAGGAGGCAAGGTACCAATGTTGCAAACAGTCATCAGCCTTTGTATTCCTTCTCGCTAGTACATGTGGGGGGCGATGGGTCCACCATACAAAAGGGAATATTTGTGTATTATTTGCAACAAACTCATCAAAAATAATGTATGAAGTTTAAATTTTATGGTTTTCGATTACTCTTCAAAAAAGATTTGTATGACAACTGTGACAAAATGCGTATTGATTAAAAGCTTACCCTTGAGTGACAAAGGAAGGATTCAAGTTTGTTTGGAAACACTGAGCTTTTCTGATGCACCTCTCTCATCTTCGGTTATGGTTTTCTCCATGTGTCAAATGTGATAAAAATGTATTAATTAAAAGTTTACCCTTTACTTGGGCCTGTCTGAGCTTCAAGCTTTCTATCACTGAATTCAAGCTCAGCCCAAATACATAGGGATCCTCAAGTATACAAATCGTCAAGTGAGGAATCCCTGTTTCAAAGGCAGAAAAGAATCATCAAATCTGTAGATTCCTGGTGGATTTCTTACCCTTGCCAGACAAGACACACCCTCAACAAGTGATGTAAAACAAAATAAAGCTGCAAATGATTAAGTTCTTACCTTATTAATATGTGATCTTCCATTTAAAGACCCAACATGTCCACCTATTGGATTTCTAAACAAACATGCCCTGCAAATGACTAGTTCTTACCTTAATCTATTATGATCTTCCATTTAAAAGATGATCCAACTTACCCACTTGTTTCTTGTTTCTCAAAGAAACCACCAGTCCTCGGTTCAAAGGCAGATGATGAATTTGGAAGCAGGGAAAACCAAACCCGTAAAGCAGAGGAGACAAATGGTAACAACATTGTCAGAGCACCATTTCCTGGGCTTCCATTTGATCTCAACGCTGGAGCTCTTCATCCTCTTCACCGTCTGCGGCTCCTTCGTTAGATCAAAGCTTGCCCCTTTCATTCTCAATTCCTGAATACATCTACCAAGCGCCCTAGTATCGCTCCTCTCCCTCTGCAACTGCCCCAAAACCTTGAAGTACCTGAAAAGCTTCCGCTGCACAAGAGATACTATAACAAGGGAAGTGAAGAGAGACAGAAAAGATGGAACCCACCATTTCCGGCAAGCCCCTTCTTCCCTGTGAATTGAGGAGGTGAAGAGAAGGGTCAGGTGGAATCCATGGAATGCAAAAAAGAAGCAGCACATTTGGAAGACCTCGCGTTTAATGCTGTCCAATCGGGCTTCTTTGAGAGCAATTCGCTGGCCGAAGAGGTCTTCTTCTCTTTGGCAGAGCTTGAGAAGCAAGAGATGGCCAGGGCTCTGGGAGATCTCCATTAATGGGTGGTGGTGGATTAGGGAGGCATTGTTGGGTATGGATTGGTTTTGCTGTTGGTGCTCTTGGTCGACTGGGATTTCGACGACATGGGCATCTCTGTATTCTGCCATGAATGAGAACTAAAACAAGAAAGATTGCAGAGAAAATAGAAAAATCTTTGTTTGATGTGCGTGTGTTTTTTGTGTGGAGAATTTCTGATGGATTCTGAAAGTGGGTGGATGTGCTTTGTGTGTGTTGTGAGAGAATTTGTGATGGATTTGGTGGTTTGCTTTGCGTGAAGAGAGATGAGAAGAAACCAAATTGCAGGAGAGAAACGTGTGATTTTAGTTCGAGTTCTGTTGTGAGGAGAAATGGAGGGGGGGTTTCAAGAGATATTTGAGGTGTTGAGAAACGCCTGGGTTTCCAACGGTCATGTTTGAAAATTTATTTTAAAATTGATTTGGAGAGAGGGAGAGTCGTTGAGCTTCAACGGTCATATTGAGGGTGGAAATGGGAATCCATCGCTGGGCCCCAACTACCAAATTCTAATAGATGAAAATTACTTTTACTAATATTTGAGATAGGGAAAATCTCGAAAAGGTATAAAGTGTTTTTGCCTTGTTTTAAAAAATACACAGGAGATTTGAGTATTTCAAAAAAGGATAGGAGTTTTCAACAATTTTTTCGATCTAAGTCCTCTCCATAATTTTTTGATAAATTAAAAAAATAAATTATTTTTGTTTTTTCTTATTCTCTTTTCTTCTGAAAACTGGTCATTTTGATTTTGATGATCATAATCATTTGATAAAATTAGTTGTTTAGGCATTTGGAATCCCCTCTTTTAACCATCCATGCATAAAGGTAGTTGAAGTGAGCCGTACTAGTCATTTGGGTCGACTTGATCATTTCTTTTATATGATTTATTAAAGAAAGATTTTTAAAAATGATATAAGGATTTTTTTTTTTCATTTCTCAAAAAATACATTTTTGAAAAATTTTATACCCTTGCGAGATATAGAGGGATCCAAAGCCCCTTCTCTCCCTTGAGTTTTTTGAGATAAGGTTTTTTTCAATGTTGGGCTTAGTTCAATAGGAGCTTACTAAAGGGTCGATTGTATTTTGAGCATGAAAATTTACATATGTGATGTTTATTATCATGCTTGTTTGGAAGGAACATTTTCACATGAGTAAACTAACATGGATTTAGTTGTTTTTGGGTTTGCATTTTTCTCAACATTAATGAGGGTCTAAACATGAAACTTCACATTTTAAAGTTTTCTTTATACGAGGATGTTGAATGGTTAAGATCATAAATGTGGACCCCACAAGAGTGCAAATCAATAGGTGGATTTTTTTTTTTCTTTTCTTATATTTCTCAAAATCTATGAAGATTTAATATATGAAACTAAATGTGTTCGAGTTATTAATTCAAAAGAATTTTAAGCAATACGGGTTGCAATTCTAGGGCCTACATAACTAAAAAAAATGGTTGATGTGTGAATGCAATGGTGGAGCTAAGGGGATAGGGCCCACATCTTGAGAATCCGAGCCTCACCATACGATTGAGCATGTGGATAAAAATGTAATGTGCTCAATTTGATGTGAGACCAACTCCTATCGAAATAAAATTTTAGAACAATCCACTTAGAGGGAGAGGGAGAACCTCGAGATGGATTACAGCTTTGTGCTGGACCATCTTGGTTCTCCTGCTTTAGATCATAATGAGCCAAACTACATTACAGTAATGATATCGACATGATTCTGCATCTACTTGGTCCATACCCAAATACAAAGAAACATTTAAATTAGAAAAAAAGAAGTGATGTCACAACACAAGGTTCTCAACAACAGAATGAGGATCTGACTTTCTTCTTGTGCCACAACTCTCACAAGTCTTGCATTTGTGTATGATGGGGACAATGATCACAATAAAAAAAAATCTTAAAAAAATAAGTCAATTCACATACATCTCTACAAAGTACAGTTTGTTTATAAAGTAGCTCCCATATATAATGTGGAGTCTCTCCCAGATCTTTCATTGGGAATAAAATAAGCCTCCAAAGATGATATCAGTATTGGGAGTAGAATTATCACCACCCCCCCGGCTTACGCGGAAATGTAGGAAGAGATTTTAAACGGTCTTCACGCTGATCATCCTTCGAAAGTAAATCAACAACAATAGAGGCAGTATGTGCATCTGGAATGACATTTTTTTCAGCCATTACATGAAGGAACTGCATTGCTTTATCTATCTCTCCGCTCTTCCAGAAGCCACATAGTATTGGATTCAAAGTATTAGTGTTGGGCATATAACCATTTTTCTCCATCTGTACCAGCAACTCACTAGCATCTTGCATTAGTCCCTCTTGACAAAGCCCATTTATCATTATATTGTATGTCACAACATCGGGCACAAAGCCATTGGTAGACATGCCATTAAATATTTCCTTCGCAGCAGCTAGATTTCCATCTTTGCACAAGCCATCAATAAGGATAGAAATGATTTGAATATTAGGTTTGATTCCAGAGTCAATCATCATTTGAAATAATCTCAATCCCTCCACAATCCTTTGTTTTTTCAAAAGCCCATCCAACAATACTATGTATGTAACAAGGTCAGGACTTGGGCCGTGAGTTTGCATCTCACTAAAGAGTTTTTGTGCAGTCGCAACTCTATTGGTGCTGCACAATCCACCTAAAAGAGTGTTGTAAGTAATTAGATTTGGCACCAACTGCTTACAATGCATTTCGTGAAAGAGCCCCATAGCATTGTCTATTCTCCCGCACTTGCAATACCCATTAATCAGCACAGTGTAGCTGATAGCATTTGGCTCAAGACCCCTGTCCACCATGGAATCAAAAAGCTTTACTGCATTGTTGAGTTTGGCCTTTCAAACAATACCCATTCATTAATGTAGTATATGTGACCACATTAGGCTTCTCACCTATTCGAATCATCACTTCTAAAATTTCTTTCGCTTCCTCTAGCATTCCCTCTTTGCTAAGACCATCCATCAGTATGCTAAATGTTACCGCATCCGGTGAGACTCCACAACCCAACATTTCATCAAAAATCCTCTTTCCTTCTTTCCATTGCCCTGAAGCACAAAGGCCATGAATTAAGGAGTTATACGTTATAACATCTGGAGAAATGCCGCCATTGGACATTTTCATAAAGATCTCAATGGCTTCTTTTGTCAATCCATCTTTGCAGAGACTGTCAATGACTGTGTTATACACAACTACATCCGGCACGCATCTTCTCTTCTCCATTTCACTAAGCAACCCAAGAGCCGTGCGATTATTTCCTGTCTTACAGAACCCATTTATGAGAGATCCATAAGAAAATACATCACATGGGTACCCCTTCTCTACCATCTCCAAAAAGAGTTCCATGGCCTCACTCATCAATCCACTTCTACATAGACCATCAATGATTGTGTTATACACCACCATGTTTGGTGCACACCTCCTTGCTTCCATTTCCTCGAGCAACCCAAGAGCCTCTTTAATGTTACCTGCTTTGCAAAGCCCATCTATGAGGGTGGCATATGTAATTACATCACATGAGCACCCAATTTCTACCATTTTCGCAAAGAATTCTCTTGCTTCACTGATCTTACTAGCTTTACAGAGCCCTTTAATCAGAATTGTGAAGGTTATGGCATTTGGTTTGCAACCTCTTTTAAGGATATCCCCAAAAATGGCAAAACCGAGATCGACCCGTTTCAAATGGCAGAAGCAATTGAGCAGAATGCTGAGTGTATGCAAGTCGGGTAGAATTCCAACCGAATTCATCATCTTACAAGAAGAAACCACTGCAGAAAAGTATTTCATTTTGGACATAGCGCCTAATAGATGAGCGAAAGTCTCAACTGAAGGCTTGGGTTCCATCAGAAGCATTTTATCAAACAGGTGCAGTGCATCATTGAGTCTGAGATTGCCCGCTTTGCATTGCTTTTTGACAAAATTCTCGAATTGGGTTCGAGTAGAAAAGCCATCAGATTCTCCAAGATGACTAGAAAGATCAGAAATGCCCGTACCATATTGCACAGCGTTTCTTCTTGTTGTCGTTGCAGTTGGGTATAAAGAGGCTACAACAGATCTTCTCACTGCCAGCATTTCACTTAGCAGAAGAACGTTATTTCAAATAATAGGTAGGCGTTTGAGTAATGCTGTCCTTTGAATTCTACAATTGCTATTGCTAATGCTAAAGCTGTCTCCGGAATCACAAAAAGCTGAAGTAGGCCCAGCGTTTTGAGCCTCACAGGGTGACCCAACTCCACAATGGGCCCCCAATCCTTTCTTCCCTTTCTTTTTTTTTTGGTACCCAGCTATAGGTGCCTATATTTGGGACCCTCTTCGGGTGAGGTTACAAAGCCCACATGTGAGGGAAGGTGGCATGTGGAGGGTCGAACCCTGGTAGCCAGGAGGTGAGACCGGTGCGATGCGTGGTTTATTAGGATGGATAATAAATACATGCGTAAGGTTGATTTAATCATTTTAATACGGTAATACCTACTCGGTAATAGAAAAATGATCACGTACATACTCAGTGTGTATATAGGTTGTTGAGGATATCACAAATCATGGGACATGAGGGATTGAGAGATCCCAAGTGAGACTACCCTAGACATCGAATTTAAAGTCAATTTAGTGACTCTAACCCCTTCATATATTGATCATAAGTTTAATGACTTTATATAAAAATAAAATAAAACTGTTGATCAATCTAATGATTCAATCCATTCGGATCCATGCAAAACCATAGGATCAGTGATCATCCAGGAGGGTTTCCATTTGAATGAGTCATAAGGTGGTCCCCACTAGGTGCTATGTAACATATGTAAAGAATCCTTTGTTGTGTGATTATATAATTATTTATATATTTGTTATAATATACATGTTTTTTATTCCAACTACAGGCCTACTAACTTAAGATAAAGACTTTTTTTTTTTTATACAATTTGCTTATTGTAAGTTATGCCAAGTAAAGGAGGATGATAAACGTGCAAGACGACAATGTAGAAGAAAGGGATATTGATCGTACGACTGTTCTTACATCTTATATTTACCCCATAACAATTGAAGTTTATATAATTCACACAGATTTGTTCCTACAATAATAGTGTAATGTCGTACAGTCCTAGGATATCACATGGAATGATGTCTGCGATATTACACCGCCTTAGGACATTGCACGGTATGATGTATTTGATATTGCATGGCCCAAAGATATCGCATAGAGAAATACTTAAACATTGACCACTCAAGGGCAAATCTTAGGTCTAAGGACAGCTATGAAGGCAGTATCCCTAGAGAAGACTTTGACTCAGCCTAAGTCCATGATGGTAGGAAAAGGGCCTAGGTAATGCAGGCCCTTAGATGGGTCTGGGCCTTTGGCAACTAAGGGCAAACGCCGCGTGGCCTTTTCACCTCTACCATGGTGAGCTTTTCTGTTTCCTAATGAAATCGTTGGGATCCAGTGCCGACCGCTTTCAACCTCCCCACCCTCACAGACCAGGAAACCTTTGAAGGAAGAAGACCAAAAGCCAGAAAAAAAAGGGGGGCGCTTTTTTCTTCACCAAATATGGTGTTGATGAGAGCTTCAGCTCTCTCCATTTCTTCCTCAAGAACAGCCACTTCTGCAATCCAAAATGGTACAAATCCTTCCCAATCTTCTCTATTCTCACACCCATTTGCAATTATTAGGATATCTTATTCAAATATTGCTGCCAATTTGAATCCTGATGATGAATTCAGTAGAACCCAGTTCTTAGATTCCTTGAAATATCAATGTAACAACTTGGAGAAAATGAAGCTTGATGATGCACTGAATATGTTCGATCAAATGCTTCTGATGAGACCCTTTCCTTCAATTGATCCGTTTAATCGGCTGTTGGGTGCTGTTTCCAGAATGAGACATTATTCCACCGTTGTTGATCTCTATAGAAGGATGAATTTGGCTGGAATCAAACCACATAGGGTTACTCTGAACACTCTAATCAATTGTTACTGCCATTTGAAGCGGGTCGATCTCGGTTTTGCTGTTTTGGGGGAATTTCTTAAAAGGGGTTGCAAGCTTGATCCTGTAACTATGACTGCTTTGATTAAAGGGCTCTGTTTTGTGGGTGATATCAGTGGGGCGGTTGTGCTCTTGAAGAAGATTGTGGAGAAGGGGTACCCAGCTGATGTGATTACGCACAGTACTGTCATCAATGGGCTTTGCAAAGCGGGGAAAGTTCAAGACGCGCTTGAGATGCTTAGGGCAATGGAAACGGGGAATTGTAGGCCGAACACCACGATATATATAACACGATCATCGATGGTCTTTGCAGAGGTGGCTTGTTGAAAGAGGCGTTGGACCTTTTTTCAGAAATGGTGGAGAAGGGGTACTCATCTGATGTGATTACATGTGGTGCCCTTATTAATGGGCTTTGTAAAATGGGAAAAGTTGTTGAAGCTCTTGAGATGCTCAAGGGGAATGGAAGAAGGAATATGTAGGCCAAACAACATTATATATCACATGATCATTGATCGTCTTTGCAAAGATGGGTTGGTGAAAGAGGCCCTGGACTTGTTTTCAGAAATGGCAGATAAGGGGTGCCCGCAAGATGCTGTTACATACAGCACCATCATACATGGGCTTTTCAAAATGGGTGAAGTTGATGATGCTCTTGAAATGCTCCAGGCAATGGAAAAGAGATGCAAGACAAACAGCACTAGATATAACATGATCATCAATGGTCTCTGCAAAGATGGGTTGCTGAAAGAGGCTCTAGACCTTTTTCAAGAAATGCTAGAGAAGGGGTACCCATATGATGTAAATACTTACAGCACCCTCATAAATGGGCTATGCAAAATTGGAAAAGTTGATGACGCTCGTGAGATTTTAAAGGCAGTGGAAAAGGGAAGCTGCAAGCCGGACACAGCCATATATAACATGATCATTGATGGTTATTGCAGATCCGGGTCGGTAAAGGAGGCCCTATTATTCGTTTCAGAAATGGAGGAGAATGGAAATCTACCTGATGTAATTACATACAGCACTCTCATAAATGGGCTTTGCAAAACGGGAAACAGCAGTGGTGCTCTCGATTTGTTTAGGAGGATGGAGAAGGCAAAATGTAGGCCAAATACTTGGACATACAACATCATCATCGATGGCTTGTGCAAAGGTGGGTTGTTAAATAATGCTTTGGACATCTTTTCAGAAATGATTGCTAGTACCATTTCACCAGATGTTATCACTTATAATTCCTTAATCCAAGGATTGTTCAGTTCAGGTCAGTGGGAACAAGCCTCAAGATTATTCAGTGACATGATAGATAGGGATATATCCCCAGATGCCATAACCTTCAAGATAATGATTAGTGCTCTTTGCAGTAAAGGGCTGCTTGTAAAAGCTCATGATTTATTTGAATTGATGATTCAGAGAGGTAAGAAACCAGATGCGATTTCCTGTTCAGTGTTGATGGATGGTTATTGTTTGGAAGGCCAAATGGATTCTGCTGTAAAACTCTTTGACTCCATGGCTGCGTGGGGCCTTGAGCATAGTTTATGCAGCTATCATATGTTGATCAAAGGGTATTGCAAGTGCGGGAGATTGGATGAGGCTCTGAGGCTCTTCCAAGAAATCCAGCATAAGGGATTAGTGCCTGATATCATTACGTACAACACCCTTTTGGGTGGATTATTGAGCATTGGTAATGTTACGTCTGCACAGAATCTTTTCAATGAGATCAAAGCTTGTGGGCTAAGTCCTGACCATGTTACCTACATTACATTAATCGATGGGCTTTGCAAAAATCATTGCATTGACGAGGCAATAAATTTGTTTCATGATATGATCAACTCTAACTCCAAGCCTAGTACCGAAAATTTTAATATCCTCATTGATGGTATCTGTAAAGACGGGAAGCTTGCAACAGCAAAAGAGCTATTTGATGGCATCTCCGGGTATGGTTTGGTGCCTGATTCCAATACGTATGAAATAATGAGCAATAGCCTTCGTAAAGAAGGTTTAATGGAGGAGGCTGATGAATTGTTGTTAAAGATGGAAGAAAATGGTTGCTTGTTAAACATCCAGTCATCCACACAGTAATCCAATTATATACAGCTTCTGTAAACTGACTGAAATGTATAAAACCAATAGAATTTTTCCATATGATAAATGAGAGAGATGTCTTACCAAATGCTGGGACTCTTTCAGTTGTAGTTGATTTCTCTGGACAATGGACAATTTATAACTGCTTAGAAGGGAGTGATACAGCATAAACTAATTGAATTTCCATATGATGGATGAGAGAGGTTTCTTACCAAATGGAGGCACTGTTTCAGTTGTAGTTGATTTCTCTGAGGATGGGAAATTTTAAAACTGCTTAGAAGTCCTCCCTACATTTGGGCAAAAGTCTATACGTGATGCAAGTTGAGCCATCTGTGCCTTTTCTTTAAACTCTTGGTATATCAAGTGAAGACCTTTGCACCATCAATCACCCACTCCACTTTTAATTCTATGCACTATAAGGTAAATTCATTTCATTTTGAATGAAGCATATTCATTTTATGTTTCTTTTTTAAATAAACCACTTGCTTATTTAGTGTTTTTTTTTTGGTGGGAGTTGTGGGTTTTTTTTTTTTTTGGGGGGGGGGGGGGGGGGGTGGTGTGTTTGTATTTTTGGAATTTGTATTGTATTTTGAGCTGGCAATATGCCCTCAAACCTATAAACTATGATTGCTGTATCCTTACTCTCATCATCATCATTCATAATCTGAATATTGAATCGATATTCTCTCTTTATTCCATATATGTATGTGTGTGTATCACTATTGTTTTCAGAGTATAACCTTTTTTATTTGTGTAAAAATATAAAAATGCTGCTGGTGTTCTTTTAGTTGCATTGAGCTTTGAGTGTTGCTATTTTGGTTGCCAAACATAGGGAAAAAAATTGATTATTTTAGTTCACAGTATTGCCTATCTTTAGTTTTGTATTTAGAATTTTGCACTAATGCTCTTGCGCTATAGAAAAAAATTGGAGCACTGGAGTTGTGTGCTTGGATTGGGGTAAGGCTGGTTAATCCCTTTAGGACCCATAAGCTGGAGTTGAAGTTAAATATAGGAAACACACTAGAAGATGGAGAAATGATGAGAAAGAGGTAGAACATTAGGAAGAAAGTCGGAAAGATTTGTTTCATAAGTAAGGCTGGTTAATCCCTATAGGACCCAAAAGCTGGGCACCATAAAAACCCAACACAAACTTGGTCCAAAGTGCTCCGCGTCAAACTGGACGACAATAGACAAAGTTTCTTACCTTCAGTGACAAAATTAGCTGTTTGATTATTAGATTACTTAAGAGTGCTCACTTCTTGAACCTTCACCTTCTTTTTCAGAAACAAAATGGCAGTCATGATAAATGGGATGTGAAGCTATATGAATTGTCACTTACCACAATACAATATATCTTAAGGGGAAGAGTGACTTGAACCCCCTCAAACTTATACAGGTTTCTGGTTCCATGGGCCATAGCTACCTGTCCTTTTTTTTCCCCTTTGAATCTGGTAATCAGAATATGTTTTTGCTCTTCCAAGAGACAGATTTCCTTTATTGAAGGTAAAATACCTCTAGTTAGATTGTCAATTATTGTTACAATACAAAACAAGAAGGTGACTAGTGTGAGGTGTTTGAGCATCACTGGAGGAGGTCCATTGAATAGTATTCTCTCGCATGAAACTGAACCCATCCTTATCACTATGATTATATAAGTGGAAGGTGCAATGTGAATTGGAGGGTTATTTTTAATTAAAAAGCTTTATGTGCCATATTTATAACATTATATCTACTGTATTAGCTATTCTGCTTGGGCGAGTAATGGGAATATCATCGAAGCTACTCAAGGGGCTTTTGTAAGTGGAAAACAAATTCTTGATGTTATTCTCATCACCAATGACTGTCTTCACTCAAAAGAAAACAAGGAAAATTAAGCAGTTCTGCTGAAAATCGATTTAGTAAAGGGCTACGATAATGTGGAATGGGATATTTTGAACCATACATGTAAGAAGGCTGGTTTTCAGTTCAAAATAAAACGAAATGGAACCTAGAATACATACTGGTTCTTTTCTCGATCTTAGTTAATGGGTTATTTAAAGCTCTTTTTAATTATTGGAAACTGTTGAGTAAAGGTTGAAGATGAGTCCGGCAAAATGATCCTTCATCGGTTTATGCCTTTATCATGGTAGAAGGAAGCTTTTGGCATAAATGGAAGATTTAGGTTTGTTTAACGGAGTCAAGTTAGAATTTGTTGATCTACCATTTCCAATTCGCAGGTGATACACTTCACTTATTATTTGTGATGATTTGAAGGAAGATGTTTAAGTGGTGAACACCGTTTTGAAATGCGTTAAGGACCACTTAGAACTTTTAGATAAGTTTTGGCAGGAGTGACTTGACTCGGGTTTGTGTGATAAGGGATTACTGGGCCATCTTCCATCCTTAAGCAATTAGGAAGTGGGGAGCTTACAATTGTTGTATCTTTTTTTCATCCTCCTGTTAGTTGCAAATCCTATTTCTAAGGCTATGTATGACCTTGTGATGAAAAGGATTGAGAAGAAGTTGACTTTGTAGAATGAGAATCCAAGATGTAAGTTTACATAGGGATTGTGATGCAAAGATTTGAAAATAAGTCGGCTATGTTGAAAAGAAATTATATTTCTACAGAGGAAATGATTGCCTTAATTAAAACAAAAGAACAAAATTTCCAGCATGTTTTGTGTTCATTTAATATAATAGTGGCAATCTGTTTCAAAGAGAAATTTTTTTTTTTTTTGATTCTAGTGGCTATGGCAGAAAGAATGGTGATGATCCAATGAGATTTTTATGGGAAGGGAGCAAATGTTTGCAGCAGGGTGAGACCTATCATTTATCTGAGTAAATGTGTTGTCACACAAAAAACTAAAAATATCCTTCAAAATCCAAAAATTTAAGAATATTAAATTTTGATGTTTATTTTGCAAACTCAGGTAGGGGTGGCAATGGGCTGGACTCAGCCAAACTCATATGAGCTAGTCCTCAGCTTTTATGTATGTAAGACCGAGGCTCAAACCCCACCCTGACAGGTTTTTCATGCCCTAGCCCCAAACCCACTCATTATGCAGAAACAAATGCCCAAGCCTGCTTGGTAGCTTGTTAATATATAGGCTCAGGCTCAGGGTAGGCCAGTAGCTCAGGTGGAGCACTACTCAGTTGCATTTAAGAAATTAAGGCATTTGATGGGGGCCTTTCAGTTTAAAAGTAGTATATATTCGTCTTTATATGTAATTATTAGGTCTATAATATATAATTGGCGGAAAGCTTTGGAAACCTCTTCTAGGCTTCCAGCATTCTTTGCTGTATATGTTATCGTTTTAGTCTTATAGTAAATGAATACCTCAATATCTCTTTGGTAAGTATTTCAATCCCTTTCTTTTTTGAAGGTAGGGTGTAGTACGGGTAGGGATAGAGTGTCATTGTCAACAGCTTTATCATTATAATCTGTAATTAATTCAACAGCAAATGCTTGCATAAGTAAATTAAAACCAAGGGCTTGTTTGTTTGCAAGGAATTGAATTCCTAGGAATTCTAGGAAATATCTTCTCATCAAAGTGGCTGCAATTGAAGAAAGTAAGGTGAAGAACTGAAGATCCCCAAATGGTCATCAAATAATCTCCCCTTGGATGGAAAATTAGTACACCTTGCACAAACCATCACCCTAGTAAGATCAAATCTGAGGAAAGTGAGGATCCCGTCTGCATCTCCACCTTATATCTTTGACCCACTTCCTAAGAGAGACCATTTTTTTTTTTTTTTTTGTTTTGCTATTTTTTGCTTGTATGCGTGAATTTCTTGTCAATTTTTTTTAGTTTAAAGTATGAAAATATGTTAGCCCTTAGGCATCATTATTTGTTCAGATATCAGATTTATAGGGTTTGCTCTCTATGATTTCAATTGTTTCTTTTAAGCCAATTTCTTGTTTCTCTTTTATTTTTGGGTTAGGCAGGAATAAATTACCTTGAATATGGAGATCATTGGCATGACCTCAGTCTCCAAGTTGAAAATAGAATGAATAGGAAGGTAGTGCAAATTCTCATGGTTGAGTGGAACATGTCATTTTATTGCCCTTTTGACTTTGTATGCCAGGTGTGTTGCTAACTATATTAGGTTGTGGAGTGCTTTGGGTGTTGTTTTGGTATTACTGTATTAGAGTCTCTTTTCTTGCAGATGGATGACATGATAGCTATGGATATAGTGAAGGACCTAAACATTGTTAGAAGTCAAAGCTAGATGAGATGGACATGGACAATTAACAGAAGGTTAAGTGGTGTCGTTGGCTGATTCCATGGAGAGACATGTCTAATAGATGGGATTGCAAGGGCTTAATTATTTTCTTTTTGGGAGTGTGAGGTCAGCGGTGTCAACAATGTAATGCAAGACTCTATTTCCATGCTGTTCTGCATTAAAATTCATTATCTTTTATCATGACTGATTTTACAATCATGCACAATTTAATATTTGATGGCTAACTTTGTATGCTTTTCAAAGAAGGCATCTTCTGAGATGATGATTTTTCCATCAGCAAGCCCATCGTCCCAATCCATGGGTGACTTGAGTCAAGGCTTCATCGGCGTTGTGGTTTGCATGCGGAGGTGTTGTCCATTGACTTGTGTTTCAAGTTGCTTATTTGAGCTTATAAGGTAACATTTTCCATTGCCTTCATCTGAATTGTGTGGGCTCCTATGACCTGAGCCTTGAACAACTTTGAAGTCCTGAGAATAGTACACCCCTTGCTAGAACTGTGCCCAATATATAACGATACTTCAACCACTTTGGATGAAGAAGCCCATTTTTTATTGCCTTTATTCCTTGTCCAAATATTTAAAGGAGGATAATTTTAATGCATGTTTAATAAATGCTCATGTAATTTGATCTCACAAATTCGAATGAAATTGCATTGTAAACAAATTAAAAATGCTAAGAAAATGCTTTGGTTTCTTACCTTGCTCAACCTACTGCACCTTCTTCCTCACATGGTTCCCTATCAGATCTCTTAAACCCTTCTTACAAGTTAGGAGTGGCATTAGGCGTTGAGCTTATAATGTCCACTCATCTGAATTGCCATTGCCATTTTCCATTTGCCATTGCCTTCATCTTAAATCCTTCTTACCAGTTAGGAGTGACATTAGGCGTGGGTTAGCTAGCTCCTCATGCCTTGTGTTCGAAATGGCCCCAAATTTGCCCGGTGTGCGTTTACGTAGGTTTAGGGGACACCACCCAGGGGATTAGTGCTGTTGGGTCAAAGACCTCAGGCATACCAATCTCATCATTATAATATATATATATATATATATATATATATATATATATAAAGCTCAACTCTGTCACTACATTACAAAGGTTTATATATATATATATATATTATTATCATCAATTGGACTGTTTGGAAGTGGGGATGGCAACAGGTTGGATTAAATGGGCGACCCACTCGAACCCCCTCCTATGCGGGGTGGGTTTGGCTGTGTGTGCGCGCGTGTATTGAGTTCGGAGCACGTAGAAACTTAAATATTGCAGCTCGAGTCAGGTTTGGTGTGGGTTCGGGTTTTGGCTGGCCCACTCCAAAAAAACATCTAGTATCAAACCCAACTCTTGGTTTAGGATCACAGATTATAAACCAGTCACTAGTCAAGCAAGAGCACAAGGGTATGTGTGATTCAAGGTATATTCAGGTTAACCCCAACTTATATAAAGCTCAAATCCATTGCCATTCTTGGTCTAGAATCAGCAACACCGAGAGGAGCTGGTCAAAATTGTATAGCAGAACATTTTACTTTAATATATACAATACACAGTGGGCATGTCCACCACCATCAAGACCATTGCCTCCTATGCACTTTTGTTTATACAGTGGATCCAAGGCTGCTTATTTATCTGGGGTATCTTTTTGAACTACTCTTCTCTGGTCTGCATTTGCTTGCTGGTCACCCTTGCAGTCCTAAGATTGTGTTTGTAGTTATCCTATTTGTTGTGTTACAATGCTTGAATTTCCATGGAAAATTATCATTTTGATTATACCTGAAAAAAAAGAGTATATTTTCATATTGAAGTGCATGTATTCATTTTCACAGCATTATTCTCTTCTTCTTCTTTGCTTTGCAGTAGAGAAGTAAAACGCTTGAAATAAGGATGAATAAGTTGGAAAAGGGGTGTACTATCCAAACATCTTACTTGCTTTCTTTACATTACCTAAAAATACAGTATATATCATAAAAGCAATTAGTCAAATGACCTTTGGAATTCCAACGTCTGCATTTTGCTAGAATTTTTTAGGTGCTCCACCCAAGAGGAGGATGATTGAGGAATTTCACCCTGTGGATAGCTTTTGGAGAATTTCTATATTAGTTCTCGTAAAGAAACAAGCCCATGATATTCTTCCAAATGCATTGTTGATGAAGTTAAAAAGCTCTTCAAGGAGGCCTAGACCATTTACTTATTGAGCCTAATGGGCCCATTATTGTTAGACCTTGAGATGGCCCATTTAATTAGTAGCTCAAGCCTATCACATTTAATCATTAGGACAGGAAAGGATATGATATGCCTAGCATGTGGGCCTCTAAAATACCAGTGTTCGAATTCAGGTGAAAAATAGGCTCAATCAATGTTAGGCCCAGTCCCCGTTGCTACCTTCCTTGGTTTGCGTCACACCAAATTATGACTGCTTCAAACGATCTGACGGTTGATATCATTCTAGCCAACAAGCTTGCGGGCCCACCCTTCAAAGGGAAGTGTGACCCGTTCCTTTCCAGCGTGCAAATTCAAATCTTCCCATCCCCTATGCCTATGCTGCAAAATTACTGGACCAGATAATGAAAGGAGAAAAGCCGCCACTGCATTTGCTAAATCACATAGGGATCTGCTATGGTTCTTCCACACAATAAAACACTCCATTCATGTGCCTTTTATTTATTTATTTTTTTTCTGTGTATTTTTTTCTAGACTCTTAATAAATTAAGCCTAAAGCAAATATGATTATGCTAATTTTGTCAATTCTAGACTATTCTCTTAGCAGGTCGAGAGCGGCGTCAGTTAGGAAAAATTTAGCTATGAAAGTTAATGACGCATCAAAGGGTACGGATAAGTCGAAGAAGATGTGGATAGAGGTAATAAAAATAGATTGGAAAAACTGCAACTTATGGAGGATTTGGCTTATGATAGATCGAAATGGTAAAAAAAAAAAAAAAAAAAAAAACTCATGCACTCAGACTCCAACATAGTTGGGACCAAGCTATGATGATGATTTAGACAATTCTCACAACACGGAATGTTGTCAAACAAATTTATTACACATCAGCACAATCTAATTACAACATGAAATTATGGGATTTTTACAAATTACTGCCCTTAAACTCGATTTTCATAGGCAAATGATAAAGGATATAAAAATATCATTAGAGTTCATCATTAATTGTACTTTTAAAGTAAAATAACTGCCGTGTTGTTCCTAACCTACAAATAATATCATGAGTCACGGTATTGTGGGTTAGTTGACGTGCTTAAAACTTTCTTCCTTGACCACGCAGAGGGGCATTGGGAGTTGGGAATGCCCAAAACTTGTCTATTATCAAGTCCATACATTAGGTTTCCATGGAGATGTCCTTCGTGCTTTATATAGCCAATTGGGTTATAATATAATAAGTTAACTTTTATTTTTAACTTATGAAGCGTAGCTCAATTGATTTAAGACCACGAAATATTTTTAAAGCTCGAAACTGTACCACCATACTGAAGTGATAAAAAAAAATTAGGAGAAAAAAGCTTATCTATTCTCTACTTATAACATAAGTCATTTGTATTCCTCAAATCCACCCGAGCCGGGCTGTTTGTCCAGAATTCTGTCCAGAATTCTGGACAAATGGACTTTTTGAACCCACCCGCACCCTACCTCTTCTTTTGCGTGGTCATCTCTTCCACCGGAAAGACAAAGGTATGGGTTTTGAAAGTGATGGGAGCAGTCAAGAAAGTTACGAGAAAAGGTATTCGGCTGACACCCATATCATATTCATGGATGGGTCAAGGTCTCGAGGATAAGATAAAAAAAAGAGAGGGGGCGGCACTCAAAGATCTTTTATAGTGAAATTGAATTTAAAATACGCGAGTGTGTAACAATCTTCGATAGAAGAATGATGCCAAACAAGCCTTTAGCACATCAAGGCTTTCTTTATATTGTGCTCCCGCCTCCATGGGAGAACGGGGAAAAACATTTGAGTTATTGAGCTTTTTTTTCTTTTCTGAGAGAGGTTTCCAACTCTTTGAATTGGACTATTTCCTCCGGATCTAAAGAGAAGCCGGATAAAATCCCTATGGCCCTTAGGTGGTAGTGCAAGTGGATTCAACCTTCGATTCTTAAAGCGGGGGGAACTGGAGGTCTACACCAAGACCTCTAGCTCTGGAAGAGGAAGAAACCGTAGTCCTGACCACTCGGCCAACCCCTTAGGATTTGAGTTATTGACTAGTTGAGCTAGTAGTCTTAACACATCCATATTGTTGAAAATAAAATGATTTAAATGGCATTAGGATGAGGGGTATCCACACGGAACCCAACTTTTAAAAACCCGCATCAAACATGGCAGACTCGAGCCCACCCATTTAGTCAATCTGATCAAACCTGGCGGGGCTGAGCTCACTTGTTTGAGCAAGTCACTACCTTATAAGCACTATCCGGGCCATATTACAAAACCCAAATCCAGCCCAAATATTAAAGGGTGCTAACTTTTTGGTCCATGCTCAGCCTGAGTACCAAACCCAAGGCCCGGACCCTGCCCAAAGCAGGCAAGGCTGAGGTTCGGCCGACGCTGGCCCCGCCCATGAGCACCCTAGTGAAGCCCAACTTTGAAAAAGTGAGGGTCATCAATGCATTAGTAATCAACATATTTTCCTTAATTAAGGTCGCAGCAAATGTCAAACTGATCACGTATGAAACACGTGTTTTCCACATAATCAATGTAGATGGTCGCTAATTTTGATTATAGTAGAACTTGTGACCTATTTGTTCACATAGAATATATAGAAATTCATGGTAAATGAAGCTTCATCTTCAAGATTATTAAAAAAGTGCGCGGTGAATGATATAAGGCATTGATATAGATGAGACACGGGCTTTTTAAGGATTTGAAATAGTAGGGTGATCGTTCTGTATTTATTTTTCCATCTTTATTTTATTTTATTTTCACGTGATGGGAATTTATTTGAGATTTTGGACATTCGTGTTTAATCTTAATTTTTAAGTACTTATGGTAAGAATTCATGGGTAAGGGCAGCTATATATGGTTTGGAGTATAGGATGACAACGGATTGGGTTTAAAAAAGGGATCCACACCCGACATTAGGGGTGGCTTTGGTAGTGTGTTGTTAGGATTTGGGTCGGGTATTATTTTTCATACACGCAAAACCAAAGTGGGCCACAATACATGACGGGCCTACGATGTTGAAGGTGCATGGATTTTATAGGTGGGCCCCCTCTAATGGATTTACAAGAGGGCAACAATCGTCGGATTCGGATTCGGATTCGGATTCGGCACATGCACATCTTTTATATGGAAGCCTAAAATGGGAACGAAATCTCCATATTCCCAAAATGCCCTTGGAATTCAATTCATATATGTATAAAACGAGGGCAATAAAGGAAACAAAATCCCTCCACTTCTATTTCCTGTTCTCTCGAGTCTTTCCTTGGTGTCTCTCTCTCTCTCTCTCTCCCTGACCCCCAGCACGCAAGAGGCATAAAAACGGAAACAGATCTCTTCCTTCGATTCTATTTCTGGGGTTTTGTTTTCTTCCCCGATTCATCTCATTTTCAGGTTCTCCCTTCGATCGAAGGAAATCTCGGAAATGGCATCGAGAATCGCTCGTCTCATTCGTCGCCCCGTGTCGGTAAGCTCGGATTCCTCTTTATGCTCTTGCAATTTCACTGCATATGATTTCCCCATCATTTGAGTTATTGATCTTTCGTTTTGAGATCTTTGTTTGTTTGTTTTTTTTTTCCTGAAAGATGGCTCTTTTTTTCATATTATTATGTTGATGATGCTTTTCCCCCTTAATTTGATGATTATTGGAGGAGTTTGGATGCTAATGGCATGATTATGAGTTAGGTTTTTAGGATTAGGGTTTATGGAATCGGTGGAATTGAATGGATTTTGTTTGGTGGAATTTGCGGTGTGATGTTTGGATTCTCGCTTAAAGTGGGAGTTTTGAAAGAAATTGATGAAGGTGCATTTGGGTGTTGGCTGAATCTTGAAGTGGAGTACTAAATCAAAGAGTTTTCTGATTCTCTGAACTTGGTTAAGTTATAGTTACCTTTTATTTAACTCTAATCTTTGTTCTCTGCCATTCCTTAATGCTTGCTTTTCATTATTAATCTTTTGGACTTCTGTATCACCACTGAATTTCCTTTTGTGAACAACTTTATGCGCCTTGGACTCCCACCAACCATGTCTTTGGCGAATGCTAAGCCTCAATAACATCTCTTTGAGTGTTTTAAAAGGCTCCAACACCTTATTTCGGACAATTGATCATTTCCTTGTTAGCTATATTGTCCTTAATGGGATATCCAAAATCAATATCCTATATCGTGCCAGGAAGATTGTATCGTGGGACAATTTCAGAATACTTGTTGATTAAGTGTTCCTATGTCTTGTAAAAAAAATAACCTCTTTGTGTCTTGTTAGAACCACTCTAAAATGTCACCTACATCCTTCATGTGCGTTATCCTATTTGTAGCCATCTTCTTCAATATTATATGTATGTGTGTGTATATTATATGTTATATTAAAACATCCAGCAAGTTCCACTATTCCTTTTTGAGTAAGATTTAGGATTTTCGTATCTAAGTGTTAGTGATTGAACGACCTAGATTAATCCTTGTCCTTTTCTATTAAGTTTTACCAACCTAGACCCTTCCCTGTTTAAATAAATGCTCATGTTCTGATCAGCCAACTGTAACTTTTGGGCTAGTGTCTTTACTCCAGCCCCTATTGAAGGTGTAGGTGCCCTTGCCTATTTCTCACAAAATGGTTGCTTTTACTGTGAATTGTTGAACGGGGGGGTGGTTTCCTTACACAAACCCTTGCTAGCTTGGCACTACACCTGGACTTTGTAGTAGCACGTTGTCTTTGGGGAACACCCCAATTAGGGCTAGTTTCTAAACTGGACTCATAATTTAGTATGGGAAAGTTTTTATAGCCAATTTAAAAAAAATAATGCAACCCTTCTCACCTGTCTTTGGTACAACACAATGCAAAGTACTGATACATGGAGGAATTGTTTTTTTTTTTAATTAATTTAAAACAATATTTAACTTTTGAGCTGTTTCCCTGGTTATTCAAAATTTCTTGTCGTGGTACACCGCAAAATATTTGAAGAAGATATAGTAGCATTTTGTCTTTCTATCATTTTTTAGATAAGCCTCATAATCTTGATATTTTAGCAAACTTTTCCAGACATTATTACTGATAAGAGGATATGGACAAGTTCGAAACTTCAGTCACCATATTTTGCCAGGTTATCGTATAAACTCTTTTGCAACCATGGGTGCTTACTTATGTCTGTTATCTTTGCAGAGACTAACCACTGCAATTTATATGTCATGCAGGTGGTCCAGTCAGTTCAAAGAGCCTGAAGTAAGTGGCTGAAAAAAAATATTTTATTTTTTTACAGTTAATGCTGAAACACTTTCTCTTGATTATTGAAGCCCTTCTTGGGTTGCTCCTCACTTTATGTATTAGCTTCAGTTTGTGGGCTAGAAAATATGACCAGCCCTTTTTTGGGATTTTTATTGTGCATATTGCTCTCTCACCCTTTCCTCTAATTTTTTATTTTTTATTTGGATATATGCAGGGAAGTTGGATACCTTCAGAAAACCTCAACCTTACCAACTATGGAGTAGGTCATTTGCTTCAGATAATGGTGCGAGCACTGGATTTCTCCCTTCTCTTGGCTTATATCTCTTTACTGTTTTGAGTAACTATTCAATTTCAATATATTAAAGATTGCTTAAGTAATCAGATGATTCCTCTGTACAATGAAGGTGACCAGGTTGATGCAGTTGTACCATTTATGGGTGAATCCATTACGGATGGCACTCTGGCGGCCTTCTTGAAGAGTATGTATATTGCTCTCTCTCTCTCTCTCTCTCTCTCTCTCTCTCTCCTGTAATTTTCTTTGTTATTACGAATTCTTTAGAACTTAACAGGAAAAAAAAAAAAAGGAAAGTTCCATTTATGAGGTAACATCCATTGAAAGTGTCTTGGTGTAATGTATTCTCTCTTGTTTGTTTGAGAACTTACACCTCTTATCCATGGGAACAGAGCCTGGTGACCATGTGGAAGTTGATGAGACGATTGCTCAGATCGAAACTGATAAGGTACTTTCTTTAATTTAATGTTTGTGTTTCCCAAGGTAAAATGAAATCTGTGGGAAAGTACTCCCAATAGTCAGAAATTTTACGTTCTTTGTTTGGTCATATGAAGTGGGAAAGTAAAGTCCCATGCACACCTTTCAAAAAAAAAAAGTCCCATCCACCAAAAAATTGCTTTTTATCATAGGTAGAGTGGTTACTTTACCACTTGTTGATTTCTCATCTCACTTTACATTACTTTAGATTATCAGAAAGTGTATCCTTTACACGGCCTTTTCCCTTCCCGATGATGCCATTTTATTTAAGTTACTTTCTCGGCAAATTGTTCAAACCTTCTCTAATAAGACAATTTCTTATAAAGGGAATCTATAATGTTCCTTTATATTTATTTGACCCCATGAACTTACATTTGTGCCATCTTTTGCTTATGACATTTCCTATCAAGGATGGCAGATGGCTTAAAAGAAAACTCCATAATTTTATATTATCCTAACCGTATGAAATTCTCCTGCAAAACTGTTGATGGTAGTTGCCAATCTGGAACTGTCTAACCGGACAGGGAGGCCCTATAATGCCCAGATTCAGGATGGATATGACAGAGACGTGCCATGGACGCTTTTACACTACAAATGAAGTAGCAGATATGTTGCAAGTGCAACATGGATACGTTGGCAGTTTTGAAGTGGCTTGGATATATCTATATATCACAAGTTAGGATTTATCTTCTATTGGAGCTGGGTGGTTAGGAATGGCCCATCCCATGGGCCCACCAGATGAATGAGTTGGATTATTGAAAGGCGGGTCCTAACCAGCGGTACCATGGTACCATCATTGGTTAAAAAGAGAAGACTGTTTTCCCTTGAAGGACTATTCTACTGTATTCTTAAAGTGATGTGGTTTTAAGCATTGACAATAGGGATTATCCATTTAAAATATTGGGATGATTTGTATAATTATTTTAAGAAACAAGTACTGGACATTGGTATAATTGTTTCACATCTGTGTCGCCCATACAGGCTGATGTGAGTGACCACAACAATCTGGATGCGCCTATTTAATTACTTTTTCTTTTCAGCTAAAACTATATCATGCTGCCCTCATCACTGATGCAGCTGATACATATTGGTTTGTTGCTTGGGAATGTTCAATCTGATACCGATATATGAACCCATGGCTATCTAAGGAGAAATTCTTCTTATAATACTGCAACTGTCTCTTCTCTCAGGTGACCATTGATGTTGCAAGTCCTGAAGCTGGAATTATTGAGAAGGTAAATGGAAAAAAAAATAAAAATCATTAGCATGATTGTTTATAATATTCCACTGTTACTATTTTCCAAGTTTTTTAAGTGTATAGATTTACAAATGTAGTAGTGTTGATACTTGTTTGTATTTGTAGTTTGTAGCCAAGGAAGGCGATACTGTAGTTCCTGGAACCAAGGTTGCTGTCATTTCAAAGTCTGGCAGCAGTATATCAAAGGCCCCATCTACGAAGAAATCTGAGGATGTTGTTCTGCCTTCTCCTCCCACAGAAAAGGAGGTAGTGGAGAAGAAAAAGTCTAAAGCAGAAGCCTCCAAAGCAGAAAAGCCTAAAGCTCCTTCCCCTTCTCCTCCCAAACCCTCAGCTACAGAACCTCAGCTTCCTCCCAAGGAAAGGGAGAGGAGGGTAAGTCTAAACTGCTACCATTTATATCAATGTATAGTTTGCAAAATCTTTCATCTTTACACTTGAAATGTAACGCGTGGAAAGCCTCATTGTTGTTTCAATGTTTTTTTTAAAATGAGTTATTTCAGGTTCCTATGACTAGACTTAGAAAAAGGGTTGCTACACGCTTGAAGGACTCTCAAAACACATTTGCAATGCTTACAACATTCAATGAGGTGGACATGTAAGTTACTGATTTCAATTGTCTTACTCCCTTTGGATGTGGAGTGTCTCTTCCCTTTATTCATGATTCATGAGTCACCTGCTTGTAAAATCTCATTTTTATAAGTATACTTTAATGATATAAATAAATTTAGGCTATGTTGATTCATATGATGTAGCATGTTATGAACTACAACCAATCATCTTTTCTTGATAGGGTAACATCACTCGAACCCTCAAGCTGGTGGTTGGAACAGTGAACCCCTTCCATCTTTTGTCTAAACTGCAACCAGTTATAGGATATGCATGTTTCATCTGCTGTTGCAGGGGTTTTCCCCATATTTGTTTTTTCAAAGGACCGTTTGGATCCATGCAAACAGAGTGCAAGTAACTTGGTTTACACTTATGTTGGGAGTTCTACCATTTGGGTATTCCTACCTACTCATAAACCAAGTCACTATGTAACTTGGTTGCTGCAAAAACCTTGTAATGCAATTGCCCTCATAAGCTACAAAGTTCTTAGGGGAAAAGTCAGAAACTTTATGGATGTGTGTTCCAAACATTGACTCTAATCCAAAAATAAATTAATAAATAAAATAAAAATAAAAAATCTTTAAAATAATTAGCATGTAATAGAGGGATCCAATGAGAAGATTGTCCCTGAAGTTTTTCTGTAGGTATTAATCCGATGATCAGATTGTTACTGGATGCATTCATTCCTATGTTTCATGGTATAGGACTAACTTGATGAAGCTTCGTTCCGATTACAAAGATGCCTTCTTTGAAAAGCATGGGGTGAAGTTGGGACTCATGTCAGGATTTGTGAAGGTATGGTATACGTGTGATATTTGCAGTTCAACCCTTAGTTGATGGTTTGACTCTCATTCCTCTGTTTCTTTAGGGTGCAGTTAGTGGACTTGAGAATCAACCCATTGTAAATGCAGTCATTGATGGTGAAGATATCATATATAGAGAATATATAGATATCAGCATTGCTGTTGGTACACCGAAGGTGTGTCATTTTCCCATCCATTTAGTTTTTGTTTAATTTAAAGTTGCTATCCCGTTCTAAATGTTCCTAATGAGTTTGAAGGCTCTAAAATCAGATGTCAGAGCTGCACAGGGACTTTTTGCCTGCTACCAATTGAAAATTCAGAATTTCCATTTATCATTCTTACTAATATTGTCATTTTTTCTACAATAGTCCACTCTGGTTAGGCATATACTGTTTTACAAAGTTAACCATGGGTAGAACATGTGTATATCCCTGAGATATACTTCTGGTCCGTATAAAAATGAAGTTAGTATGGACTATCCAATAATTGCGTCTGTGTTTGCTATCCTCTTCTTTATATGGAATGAAAAGGGTTGTTATCATCAACCCATTTTCAACATGAGGTGGCTGTCACTGTGCCAATCATAAATTGCAGAACACCTAATTAAGCTAAGCTTTCATGCTCAATTGATTGCCGGTGTAGCAGTAAGGACTCTATCTATTGATATCTTTTTTTTCTTCATAAAGAAAACTTCTCAACCATATTTCATGGATGATTTGCTGTTTAGCTCTTCACTGTAAAGATAGAACTTGCTGCATATTGCATCTTAGTGCTTGGACATAAGAAAATTTGGGTTGCTTACAGAGTCTACCGATTCTTTTCAGGGCCTTGTTGTCCCAGTTATCCGAAATGCAGATAAAATGAATTTTGCTGAAATAGAGAAGGAGATCAGTACTCTTGCGAAGAAAGCAAACGATGGCACAATATCTATTGATGAGATGGCAGGAGGGTCATTTACAATATCCAATGGTGGAGTCTATGGAAGCCTTTTGAGTACGCCAATCATCAATCCGCCACAAGTATGCCCCTTTTCTATCTCTTGTTTCCCTTTTTTTAATTGAGAATTTGGCACTTATCATGAAACATCTCGTGCAGTCGGCCATCCTCGGTATGCATTCAACTGTGAGTCGTCCGATGGTTGTTGGCGGAAACGTTGTTCCAAGGCCAATGATGTACCTTTCACTGACATACGATCATCGGCTTATTGATGGAAGAGAGGCTGTCTTTTTCCTTCGTCGCATTAAGGATGTCGTTGAAGACCCTCGCAGGCTGCTTCTTGATGTGTGAACAAAAGCCACTGGATTACTACTTGCATTCCATGGCTTTTGATGGCATACTTCAATAGTTCAATTCTTGTTGCATTGGAATAAAAGTTTTGTAAGTTTTATCTCTATTGATAAAGTCTCTCTGTCAACGAGTTATACTGTTGCGGGCTACTGTGACTGAATTTGGCAATGAGAGAAACCTTTACATATCATCATGGCTGCGACGCCTAAAAGTGCTGTTCCATTTAGTATTTCTCGTGTATGTTTTCAAGTAATTCAACTATTCCACAGTTGTATCCATGATGTTTTTCACATTGATGATTGATTAATCAATACATTCCATTTTCACCTATTGAAATCTATGCATCTATAGGTATTTCGAAGTACTTTTCCATTTTCACCTGTTTTTGCTTTACGAGTAAGGCCTGTTTCTTTGCTTAGAATATATAGGAATTCATGGTCATATGAGTTCCATTGAAGGATTGTTATAGAGGTGGTGAGGGGCGAAGAATATAAGATGGTGATGTAGATGAGGCCTTTAACTTTCCTTTAAAATTTAAGTTAGTGTGCTGATGGTTGGATATTCGTTTCTATCTTCCCTTGATACAATTTCCTTGAGGAGGTTACTTGATGGTCGTTTTTTAATATTCATGGTTAGATTCATTCATTTTATTTATTTAACCATTCATAGATATATACGAAGACAAAGTGTTAGATTTCATAGGAATTCAATTACATGAAACAATCAGGCCATAAATGTGTATTTGCAGGCCAAGTGGTCTTCTACTGTAGTTTTTGGCCATTGCTGGTTCGCGTGGGGCCATGAGTTCAATACCAGCAATCTGTAACCCTGGCCTCACATGAGCAAACTCAGGGCCTTAGATAAAGGGTGTAGGTTGTGACCTAATGGAGATGGAGTCGATATTTTGTGTACGCTTAATTCTTATTGTAATATTTCTATTGCACACCTCCTCCACAATTGCCATGATCCTAAGTGGCCCCTACAGGCAAATTAATACAGTACTTTGCGTAGATTGTTCTCAACGTTAGGGGTGTTCATGGGCTGAGCCACCATGCCAGCCTGGGTCTGACTTAGTCCCGACTGCTTTGGGCCAAGTTTGGGCTAGGTTTTAGTACTCCGGTCATGTTTTAGTTCTTCGGTCATGTTTTAGTTCTTCGGTCATGTTTAGATCCAAATAAAATCTACAATAAACATTATTCTTGACAATCCAGAATTCACACAACTGACAAATATGTCTCTTCTCATTAGAAATACTGAAAGAACAAAGCATGAGCATAGGCGAACAACTTTAACATGAATTTTCAAGAAATCATTTAAAGCTTCTATCGCAACTAAGATATAATGAGTCTACATGAATGAAAACATATAAAAACTACTGACAAATTAAGGGCGGCAAGCAATGGCTAGTCTTTTAAGCACGCTTTAGAACAGAAAACAGGAAACACGACCGCTTTGAGTCCCAGCACAATCCAATCTCATCTCCTTCCTTTAAGTTCCTCCTGACTACGAATTCGCTTCTCCATCCAGATTGGAACACGTATAATTTGTTCGATATCCAACGGCGGAATACCACCCAATGAGAAGAGAATCCAGTGTCTACATCTTTGACAAGCACCTGCACTAGCAATTCTCCATCTGCAATCCTCGCCACCTTAACGGGATCCCACTCGGGGAAGAAAGTCTTGACGTGGTCATGGCGCAATACTATCCTGCACAGCTGACCCACGTCGCTCTGCGTCAGACTCTTGACAATATCCCAAACCGGTGGGTTATGGTGATCCTCCTCCTGTTGAGGGTGGTTGTCCAGCCGGTGCGTCAATTGCCCAAGAAGATCCAACTCTAGGGTCTCACCAATCCCATGTCGAATCCGCTCCATGTGAAGAAGAAGAATAACAACACAGAAAGTGAAGGGGTCACCGGAATTAGGACAAGGAACCCAGGAAGAAGAAGAATCTTTTCCAAACATTCAATATAAGCATCGCGAAAATCTTTTCCAAACTTTTCCAAACATTGAATGTTTGGATGTGACAGTCGGCAACGTCGAAAATCGTTTGCAACGTCGAAAATCCTAGGTGGTATAAGTGCTAGCGTCTGCTTCTCAACTTGAATGTTTGGATGTGACAGTTGGCAACGTCGAAAATCAATTAAGATTGGATCATCACAAACTCCACGTTGGTATGATATTATCCACTTTGGGCCTCATACCAATGAAGTACTTAGTCCAACTTATATGCCTATAATCTTTTTCATTTCTAACCGATGTAGGACTTTGGTTGCACACCTCCAACACGCAATTCTTCACCTGCACACTGCTTTCAATCTCTTATAGTTAACAACAAAAAGAAAACCCTTTTATTAATCTCAGTAAGAAGCCTTTCTTCTATAACTTTTTTTCATTCATCAGATACCCTTTTTTAAGCGAAATGGGAATGTTGCGGTAGCTATTTCGGGTCCGTTATGGTTCCGTACGCTCTTCCGATACCAATTCCTTCTTCTCCGATTCGGCTGGCACTCGTTTTTGTGTGTTATGCATATGATATATTTATCTAGAATCCAATCGACATGATCTGTATTGGTTCGTTTGATTAGGTTATGATATATGCTTACGTTTCTCGGTGGATGTTTCAGGCGTTTAATCCAAGTGTTGTGAAGAAAGATGTTTGGGATTTTGAGGCGAAAGGTTGGATTTGGAGGCTCTCATGCTTCGGTAATGATGCAAAAAATGCGAACTTTCCATGAATTTATGTGTTTTTTTTTTTTTTTTTTAGTGATTTGATTGATTACGGTTGTTGGGTGTTTGGTGAGATGATTTGATTTAGGTAAATTTTTGTTCTTTTTTACTTTTGTGCAGATTTTACGGCCTTCAATGGAAAGATTACAGCATGGGATCATACATGGGATGTCAAGGAACTATGCAGCTGCAGCAAAACATGTAAAATTTATGAAAAAAAAAAAAGTAGTTAGAGATGGTAGAATTTGTGAGGGTGCTTGTTTGGACGTGCCCCAATTGGAAATGATTTGGAATTTGATCAAGACAGGAATGTCACCATTTGGTACACTTATACTAGCTAGATTGTTAAGGTGGGGCCCCATGTGGGCCCCACATTGAGGTGGGCCCCCTAGAGTGTTAGTCAGTTGATCAAGGTGGGGCCCCTAGAGTGTACTAGCTAGATTAACAAGCTAGAGAAATACATTGACAAAAACCACTACAAAATGAAACAAACAAAGACCTGTCACCTGAGGCAGGGTCGAACGAAAAAAGAAGAAAAATGAATCCCTATGGCCACCTCATAACTCCTCTGATCATTTAAAGAAGATTTCATCTTTTTAGATTTATTAGATTGCTGGAGTATATAAAGGTTTCAATGTTTCAAATTATGATGAGAAGTTTGTTGGGAACTATGGACCATCACAAACTCCACTTTGGGCCTCATACCAATGAAGTACTTAGTCCAACTTATGCCCATGATCTTTCTCATTTCTAGCCAACAATCCTCCCCTCAAACAATCATCCATCCGTCCCATCGAGAAGAGCCAACTCAAGAGCCTCACCACGGATCCTCCGTCCCATCGAGAAGAGCCAACTCAAGAGCCTCACAACCGATCCACCAATCGTTGTCTATGTCTGGGCCTGGGCGCTCTGATACCACTTGTTGGGAACTATGGACCATCACAAACTCCACATTAGTATGATATTGTCCACTTTGGGCCTAAGCCCTTATGAGTCTACCAAAAAGGCCTCATAGTACTTAGTCCAACTTATATGCCCATGATCTTTTCCATTTCTAGCCGATGTGGAACTTTGGTTGCGCATCTCCAACATTGCCAACATCTGTATGCATGTATATATAAAGATAAAGAGAGAGGAAGGGACTCAAATCCTCTGTGATCAGCCTTCGCAAGTCCATCAAATGGGGCACATGCACGTACATAATCCCCACTGCTTGGAATTGCTGTAACCCATTTGAGGAATGTTAAGTCCAGCCCAGTGGGGATTTAATGTAGCTGATTATTTTTTTAGGACCCTTATCCATGGAACCTACCCTCACTTGATAAGCAGGAAAATAGCGAGTTTTATTAGCTTGACCGCAACACGTGAGAAGTACACAATTTGTGAGAGTGTGAGACCGCAATCTTTCTCGTTAATTTCTTGAGGCAAGACCAGTAAACTGATCTTGTGAGCTTAGAAAAGAAAATCTTCAGAAGTGAGGGATTATCCAAGTCTTTTGTGGGAAGTATACAAGTCCTAACCATGGATTTATAATATGCAACTTGGCCTTAAAGTCCTACGTCGGAAATATCCAAATTCTCTTTGGACTTATAATGCCTTAACTTTATTATAAGAGAAAGGAGACAATATCATGTGAATAGTGGGCCTAAAAAACATAGACAGAGAGAGATTGAACAAGTTTGGATTTCATTGGTGGGCCTCAATGGTGAATTCATAGGCGGAATCAGAGATTTCTCGGAGACTTGGTCTTAGAGGATCCGTATGCCATGTGAAGTTGCAGTCTTTGCAAAGCCCATATTTTAGTGGTTGAGGGCCCACTCTGATGAAAAGAGAACAGAGAACATTCCATGTGTTCGAGAAAATAAGGACCCGGATCCCCTGTTTCGTCCAAATGGGGGAGCCTGTTTGAACAAATGAGGGGATCCGTTTCCAGAAAATAAGAGTCTACGTGATGTTTTGCCACTTGGAGAAGATGACAATCTTGTTGTCTTATGCGGACAGACCATGAAGTGAGTCGTACCAGAAGGGAACAAAATGCCTTAAAAACCTCAACTGAGCTCCCGTGCGAGCACCATATCTGGTAGGCTCAAAAAAGAAAAAAAAAAAAAACCTTGCTGGTCATTGATGTCAAATTTGGCACCATCCAAATAGATTAGACCGTTGGATCAAGCCATTAATTAAGTGGTTAGAATGATGATACGGGCCTCCATCACCCTCGTCAAGATAGGGAGAGATCTTTCAATCCGCGCTAAAAAAAACCCCAAATAAGTGGCCTTGGAAGGGTATTTTGGTCATTTCAGCCATCTACAAATTCGAATGACTCATGTTGTGTTTCAGGCTTTTCTTCTTTAAGTTCTTAATTACTTAAAGAAGTTTATCTTCCTTTTCAAAGAGTTTGTCTTATTTTATTTTCTTTATGTTTCTAAAAAATTTTAAAAAAGGTTGTTTTGGATCTTTTACAAATTCTCCATCCATATATTTGGATGTTTGTTATTTAAACCTTTCTTAAACGACCTCTGGAATTTCAGAAACTCCAGCCGCTATGCTTTTTTGTTGAATTTCATGATGATCAAATAGAAAGGAGCATTCAGAAATTCCACAATATTTGAGAATTTTAAAATTCTCTGGACAGGAATTCTATGAATATCAGTAAAGAAACAAGCCTGAGAGTTTATGAAATACAACATCACGAGGAGTGACGAAAAAAAGTACTGCAAATAGTATAGTGTATATAAAATAAGGTGTGCATAAGGTTGATCAAGTGTCCATCATTCTTATTTTTTTTTTTTTTTTGCTAAGCGCAATATGTATTTTTTTAATATTGTGCCAGAGGTCATGTTTACTTAGGTAGAATTTTTGAATCCTCCTATTAGGTTAAACATCTACAAATGCAAAAAAGATGAACTTCTAAGAATTTCAAAGGGCAATTGAGACTTTTTAGATCACAAGGCTGTCACTGTGCGTAGGACATTTGCCCCCAAACTCCACCCAAGGATCTTTACCTGAGTGGGCAGGTTTCCTTCATCCCTCCTGGTCACCAAGCCAACATGGCAAAAAATAATAATAATAAAGGAAAAGAAAAAAACAAGGGACAAGTAATCACATAATGTCTATAAATTTCCCACATCACGAATTCCCGGGAGAGGATCTCTAGTAAAAGAATGGGCCCTTTATGTCACATAACCCCCCTTTACTCCTCTTCTACTCTACTTCCTGTTGAACAAACAAATAATTTAAAAAGAATTATAATAATTCCATTTTAATTCTGGTGAATAATGATGTTTATGGGTCAGGCATAATCAGGCCCGACTTAACTTTAAAAATACAGTCCATATATCCAACCTAATCTGACACGGGACATAAATACCTAGCATGAGCTCTACCCACCTCAAACATGTCAGGTCCAATCTTGCTCATCTAGTCAATTAGGCCCAAGCCCAATTAATAACAAAACACCTATAATACACCTACAACCAGGAATGGTTAACCCTTAGAAACCCTGAAATCCTATATTATTCATGGCGGGCATCCGGCTTTCTATCACTTAATCTAAGCCCTGTCCAAATCTTAATCGGTCTCTCTTTACTTTTAAAAAAAAATCTAAACATGACCTGAGTACTAAGGCCTAAAGCCCAAACTTGGCCCAAAGCAGTCGGGCCAAAGTCAGACCCAGGCTGGCAGCGCGGCTCAGCCCATGAACACCCCAAACGGTGAGAACATTCTACGCACAGTGCTGTATGAATTTGCCTGTAGGGGCCACTTAGGATCATGGCAATTGTGGAGGAGGTTAGGAATAGAAAGATTTCAATAAGAATTAAGCGTACTCAAAATATCAACTCCATTTCCATTAGGTCAACATACACCCTTGATCTAAGGTCCCTCAGGTAAAAAAAAAAGAAAAAAGTTTTGATAGTTACCAAGGACATCACTTTCCACCTAACATGAGAAACACAACACTTCCCTGAGAGTGTGTGTGAAGGAGGTAACCTAATCACAGGGGAAAAGGGGCATCTCATTTCAGAGAGGCACACAGGGATCAATTCCTAGATGGGTAGGTAGTTTCAAAAGTTCCATACCACTAAAAACAATCACTTTTCCAACCATGTGGTAAAGTCTCCTAGTGAAATGCCACGTGATGAGTACTGACATGTGCCCTGAGTTTGCTCGTGTGAGGCCAGGGTTGCATGATTGCTGGTATTGAACTCACGGCCTCATTCGAACCAGCAATGGCCAAAAACTACAGCAGAAGACCACTTGGCCTGCAAATACACAATTATGGCCTGATTGTTTCATGTAATTGAATTCCTATGGAACTTTAGATTTTGTCTTCCTATATATGTATGAATGGTTATATAAACAAAATGAAGGAATCTGACGTGAATATTCAAAAATGGTCATCAAATAACCTCTCCAAAAAAATTAAATCGAGTGAAGAGTCATCATAGTAATTCAAATTTTAAAGGAAAGTCAAAGGCCTCATCTACATGGCCACCTTATATCTGTCACCCGTTACCACCTCTTGAGCAATCCTTCAATGGAGATCATCTGACCAAGAGTTTCTATATATTTTAAGCAAAGAAACGGGCCCTTCATGGTTTTCTCGTAAAGCAAAAACAGGTGAAAATGGATAAGTACTTTGAAATACCTATAGATGCATAGATTTCAATAGGTGAAAATGAATGGATTGATTAATCAATCATCAATGTGAAAAACATCATGGATGCAACTGTGGGATAGTTGAATTGCTTGAAAACATACACGAGAAATACTAAATGGAACAGCACTTTTACGCGTCGCAGCCATGAAGAGATGTAAGTAAAGGTTTCTCTCATTGCCAAATTCAGTCACAGTAGCCCGCAACAGTATAACTCACTGACGGAGAGACTTTATCAATAGAAATAAAACTTACAAAACTTTTATTCCAATGCAACAAGAATTGAAGTATGCCATCAAAAGCCATGGAATGCAAGTAGTAATCCAGCTGTGGCTTTTGTTCACACATCAAGAAGCAGCCTGCGAGGGTCTTCAACGACATCCTTAATGCGACGAAGGAAAAAGACTGCCTCTCTTCCATCAATAAGCCGATGATCGTATGTCAGTGAAAGGTACATCATTGGCCTTAATTGGAACAACGTTTCCGCCAACAACCATCGGACTACTCACAGTCTTCAAATATGACTGTAAAAAAGGTTGAGTGTGGGAAACCTCCCTCCCTCCGCCCCTGCTGATATCTATATATTCTCTATATATGATATCTTCACCATCAATGACTGCATTTACAATGGGTTGATTTTGAAGTCCACTAACTGCACCCTATAAAGAAACAGAGGAACGAGAGTCAAACCATCAATTAAGGGTTGAACTGCAAATATCTTCACAAATACTGACATGAGTCCCAGCTTCACCCCATTCTTTTCAAAGAAGGCATCTTTGTAATCGGAACGAAGCTTCATCAAGTTAGTCCTATACCATGAAACATAGGAATGAATGCATCCAGTAACAATCTTATCATTGGATTAATACCTATAGGAAAACTTCAAGGACATTCTTATCATTGGGTCCCTCTATTACATGCTAATTATTTTTAAGATTTTTTATTTTTATTTTATTTATTAATTTATTTTTGGATTAGAGACAATGTTTGGAACACACATCAATAAAGTTTCTGACTTTTCCCGCAATTGCGTTACTAGGTTTTTGCAACAACCAAGTTACATAGTGACTTGGTTTATGAGTAGGTAGGAATACCCAAATGGTTGAACTCGCAACATAAGTGTAAACCAAGTTACATGCACTCCGTTTGCATGGATCCAAACAGGTCCTTTGAAAAAAAATATATATGGGGAAAACCACATGCATTCATTCAATTTCTCTTCTTTCTCTTCTATTGTGCTTAGGAGTGGTGGAGAGCTCGTGGTTAGGAGGGTTTGAGCTAGAGTGAGTTAGAGAAGTTGCTTGAAGTTATTCTTCTTTATTTCTTCCCCAATTCTCTTCTTTTGGTTAAGGCAAATTGATTTGCTATGTATAATTGACATGCATGTTTGTTTTCTTGAAGCTTTGATAATTTTATTGCTTAGTTACCCACTAATTCCAAGCTTGTTTAATTATATTCTTTGATTTTAATACATTTATTTGAGAATTGATGTAATGGACTTGAAATGGATGGAATGGGTTGATTTAGTAATACATCATACTTGTTATCTCAAGTACTGAGATCATAATGAGCAATGGAGTCGTTTCTTACATTAGCTCTCCCTCATGTAAATAAAATTCAACTATTTCTCTCTCTTTTGATCTTAAATTTAAGGGGGAAAAAATCACGAACGAACCATCGGGGGAGATGGGTGATTATTAAAAAAAAAAAAAAAATAATCAAAGAAAGTTTAAATAAAAAACATCCAAATATATGGATGGAGAATTTTTAAAAGATCTAAAACACCCTTTTTTATATTTTTAGAAAAATAATGACAATATAAAACAAGAAAGAGTCTTTGAAAAGGAAGAGAAACTTCTTTTAAGTAATGAAGAACAGCAGCCTGAAACACATCATGAGTTGTTCGAATTTGTAGATGGATGAAATGACCAAAATACCCTTCCACGTCCACTCATTTTGGGCTCTCCTCGGCGCAGATCGACAGATCTCTTCCCCATCTTGTCACGGCTGATGGAGGACCATATCATCATTCTAACTACTTAATCAATGACTTGATCCAACGGTCAAATCTATTCGAATGGTGCAATGACTGGCCATCAAGGATTCGTATTTTATGGTCCACTCAAATTGATCACGAGCCTACTAAGTAGATGCTAGCACCGGAGCTCAGCTGGGGATTTTTCATTTTTATATTATTTTTTTTTTGATAAAATCCATTTTTATATGTTAAGGATAAGAAAAGGAAAAGGTATTTTGTTACCTTCGTGGGCAGTCCACGTAAGACAACAAGATTGTCATCTTCTTCACGTGGCACAACATCACGTAGAATCTTATTTTCTCGGACACGTGGAATGTTGTCTGTTCTCTTTCCATCGAAATTGCAAAGTGGGCCCACAAGTACTAAAATATGGGCCCCGCAAAGACTGCAACTTCACATGGCATACAGATCCTCTAAGACCAAGTCTCACAGAAATCTCTGATTCCACCCTATGAATTCACCGTTGAGGCCCACCAATGAAATCCAAACCGTTCAATTATCTCTCTTTCTTTGTTTTCCTAGGCCCACTAGTCATATGAAATTCTCTGTTTTCTCTCGTAGCTGAGTTAGGCTGAGAATTAACTTCAATATTTCCGACGGAGGACTTTAAGATCAGGCTGTAGATTACAAGTCCATAGTCAAGACTAATTTATTTCCAAAGTAGGATTTGGATACTAGCCTCACTCTTGCGGATTTTTCCTTTTCTTAGCTCATAGGATCAGTTCTAGGTCTTGCCTCGAGAGATTATTCAGGCAAGATTACAGTCTCACATTGTCGCAAATTATGTACTTCTCATTTGTGGTCCAGCTAATACAGCTCACTAAATTCCTATGAGGGTAGGTAGGTTCAATGGATAAGGGTCTTAAAAAAAAAAATTCAGCTACATTAAATCATCTTAACCCTTAATTTTGAAAGGTAGGCTCAAGCGGGCCCCACTGGGCTGGACTTAAACATTCCTCAAAAGGATTACAGCAATTCCAGGCAGCTGGGATTACGTACGTGCATGTGCGCCATTTGATGGACTTACGAAGGCTGATCACAGAGAATTTGAGTCCCTTCCTCTCTCTTTATCTTTATATATACATGCATACAGATGTTGGCAATTCTTCAACAGCAGACTGCTTTCGATCTCTTATAGATAACAACAAAAAGAAAACCCTCAAATCAATCTCAGTAAGAAGCCTTTCTTCTATAACTTTTTTTCATTATACCAATTCTTTCTTCTCCGATTCGGCTGGCACTCGTTTTTGTGTGTGATGTATATGATATATTTATCTAGAATCCAATCGACATGAACTGTATTGGTTCGTTTGATTAGGTTTTGATATATGTTTACGTTTCTCTGTGGATGTTTAAGGCGTTTAATCCAAGTGTTGTGAAGAAAGATGTTTGGGATTTTGAGGCGAAAGGTAGGATTTGGAGGCTCTCATGCTTCGGTAATGATACAAAAAATGCCAACTTTCCATGAATTTATGTGTTTTTTTAGTGATTTGATTGATTACGGTTGTTGGGTGTTAGGTGAAATGATTTGATTTTGGTAAATTTTTGTTCTTTTTTTTACTTTTGTGCAGATTTTACGGCCTTCAATGGAAAGATTACAGCATGGGATCATATATGGGATGTCAAGGAATTATGCAGCTGCAGCAAAACAGGTAAAATTTATGAAAAAAAAAAAAAGTCGTTAGAGATGGTAGAATTTGTGAGGGTGCTTGTTTGGACGTGCCCCAAGTGGAAATGATTTGGAATATGATCAAGACAGGAATGTCACCATTTGGTACACTTATACTAGCTAGATTGTACATGGGGCCCCACATTGAGGTGGGCCCCCTTAGAGTGTTAGTCCGTTGATCAAGGTGGGGCCCCTAGAGTGTACTAGCTAGATTAACAAGCTAGAGAAATACATTGACAAAAACCACTACAAAATGAAACAAACAGAGACCTGTCACCTGAGGCAGGGTCCAACGAAAAAAGAAGAAAAAAGAATCCCTATGGCCACCTCATAAATCCTCTGATCAGTTAAAGAAGATTTCATGTTTTTAGATTTATTAGATTGCTGGAGTATATAAAGGTTTCAATGTTTCAAATTAAGATGAGAAGTTGTCAAGAGACAATGAATACTTCTAAATATTATGTTGTGACTAGCATAAAAGCCCAAGTGGTGAATGGAGCCAACTGCCGAGCAAATCAAGTGATAGTGGTTGGTTGAATCAAAATTCTCCTGAATCTTTTGTAGTGAATTCATTTGTGGGGTCCATCTATGAAATCTGAACCACAATAAATCTCTGTCCTACCATGTTTTGTCTGAAGTTAAGTTTTACTGCAATCAGTACCTACCTTAATATGATTGAAATAAGAAAAATAAGAGTCAAATCATGTATTTTGGATGCGATGAACCTGCTTGTGGACGTAGCTACTGTTGAAGCAAAAATTTGACTCTTGAGAACAAACAGGATGAGATACTGGTTTTGAGTTGTTTGGACTTCAGTATTGGGCTGAGCTTCACTGATGGGATTTATAATATTGGCATCTCCCAGATTCATGCGGGGAGGGAGTTCCAGGGAGTTGTTGAACATAGGTCCATATTGTTCAAGTATAGGAACACAGGCCCATCCCTAGCTCTGTGTGTGATGAATAATGTTCTGCAGATACTGGTTCTTCTTAATTATTTGTTTCAATCAACATTAATACCTAATTTTTTAATTGTAGATGACTGTGCGGGATTCACTAAACTCTGCACTTGATGAGGAATTGACCGCCGATCCAAATGTTCTTGTGATGGGTGAAGAGGTAATCAAGGAATAAAGCATGAGAACATATTACAGAGCTTTTGTTCTGTTGATTTTGTCCTTACTGTTATTTTATTTATTGCAGGTTGGTGAGTATCAGGGTGCATATAAGGTTAGAGAAGATGAATGAAATAAAAGTTATAGCTTTGTTAGATTTTGACATTGTAGTTGATTTTGCTTCTTTTCTCTATTTTAATTTCCTCTCAACTATTGTTTTGGTTAGATTACCAAAGGTCTTCTGGAGAAGTATGGGCCTCTAAGGATTCTTGATACTCCAATAACAGAGGTTGTTAAAAGAATCCCTATACTAGAATTATCCATGGACTTCTTTTTTGGTTCTTTGCAGAAGAAATGGCGGCATGATTGATCTAGTTCATCTCTTTGTTGTTAAACTCCATTATGGGATGAACCTTTATTTTCATAAGATGTCTTTTCATGCTTAATGGTCATTTACATCAAATTTATTAATTCAACTTTTCAGGCTGGCTTTACTGGAATTGGAGTTGGTGCGGCGTACTATGGTCTTCGACCTGTTGTAGAATTTATGACATTTAATTTCGCATTGCAGGTTGGTTTCTCTCATTTTGGGTACTCTTTTGTGAATCTTTTTAGCAGAATAACTGACTATTGCTTGTTCTTCTATCAAATCCTCCATAGATGAAGAGACCCATCTGTTGACCAGACAACAGGTTCTTCTTCTATTGATTGTTCCTTTATCAAAATCTACAAATGAAGAGACCCATATGTTTCCAGACAATAGGTTCTTCTTCCTCAATTGATTGTTTCATTATCAAAATCTACAGATGAAGAGACCCACATGTCAGCCAGACAATACTCTCTCTCTCTCTCTCTCTCTCTCTCTCTCTCTCTCTCTCTCTATATATATATATATATATATATATATATGGGAGATGCTCCTGTGAGAGCAGCTCTCACCTTACCTTAATATTGGAAACAAGGTGGGGACCATCACATTTAAGTTGTTGGCATTGGATATGGATGTGGGGGCCCCCACCCTATTTCTCATAGTAAGGTGAGAGATCTCTTTCATAGGAGCATGAAGCTTTTATATATATATACACACACACACACACTTATATTTGGCTGAAGCTTTTTTATTTTGGGTTAAGGATGACATTTATTTTGCCTGAGAAGGTAGTGATTATCACTTTTGTGCTATCCCGACCCATGTTCCAAAAATGCCTGTCAAAATTTCCATTGGAGTTTGCCATCTGGAGGTTGAATGCACCTTAGTGTTGTGGTTTCCGGATGTGAGAAGGAAGATGCAACCTCACACGATGATTGAAGAATGGTACAATCAGGATACCATGAAATGTTTAGAGAAGAGATCCATGAGGTTCAATAGAACTTAACCTTAGTGGCTATGGTTACTTTATTGGTTGATTTTCCTTCAGTTCTCTGAGAATTCCTTTCCTTACACAACACTCAAATAAATGCCATAGACAACGCATACAGTGTCCTCCCCTATGAAACGTACATTACAAACTTCCATCCTTAGAATAATTGAGAAAGGGAGTATGCTGACCAAACTTTCATGCTCTCATAGTTATTGTCCGATGCAGCCCAGTTCAGACTGATGTAACCCAGATCATAACACGAGGAAATAAGGAATCAAACTACTCCACAATCTCACGAACTCAAACTCAAGTAGAAGTGAATCATAAATCCATACAACAAAACCAAATACCCTAGAGTAGCTAGCATATCCGCCTCCCCAAAGTTAAGCCTTTTGAAACTACCCCGATGCAGGCTGTACTTCAAGCTCCCTACTTAGAATCACATAGCAAGATTTATTAGTATAACTAGCATCTTGTTTCTATCATTTCATGGAGCTTATATAGGTTATTTCATGCAAGACTATTTAGTGGCATGCTTATGGGAACATAAACTTTAAAAATATGCATGCATTTCCATTAACACATTAATTTTTTTAATGGTAACACGACTTGAACCCCCAACCTTGTGGTTGCGACACAGCACCTTCCAACTATGCTACTGGACTACTACTATTTGGAGTTTCTTCTAACATTTACATGCAGGATCACCTGTCACATTTATTTTTATGTGGAACTGATGATCTGGTCTTTATCTCAGGGAATCGATCACGTCATTAATTCTGCTGCAAAAACATACTACATGTCTTCTGGGAAGATATCTGTGCCTATTGTTTTCAGAGGGCCTAATGGTGCCGCTGCTGGAGTTGGTGCTCAACACTCCCAGGTGTGTTATTTTCTTTTCCTTTTTTTTTTTTTTTTTATGCTTTCTAAGAGTTTGGTTTTCATGAGGGTAGGTAGTCTCTAAATTTTTCGGGACAGTATTTTTAGATTGCCAGTAGGTAACATGCGTGGTTCACTTGCACTACACCTGTAAATAAACGTAACCTCAAATTTGAATATTTTGGAACCTATTCACAGGAACCAACTAATGAGGTGCCACTACCACTTGATTCCTTCTCCATTGCTGGCATGCATCCTTGTAGTTACACATGTCATCATTTACGAACTACACATATACTGGTCCCATGTTTGAAGTTTGAACTATGAATTTCCAGCTTAGTGCATGAAAATGGAACTTCTCTAGATTCATTTCCTTTTTTCTTTTTTTTTTCTTCAATTGAAAATGGTAAGTTCATTAAGAGTTCTCAAAGAATGAGGAGGAAGATGGGAAGGCTCACTCATCAAGATGTTGAAAGACCTTAACCACAAGAAGAACAGAATTAGAACGATGGAACTCCAATAACCAGTGAGATGTTATGTCTTCCTCTCTGAGATAGCTGGCAAGCATGTTAATCTCTCTTAGCATGGTTTATTTGTCCGCTTTTGTAGGGAGTAAGCCAATAATCTTGCTAATAACACAGTGTCATCATCCTTCAAATTGCACGTGACTGGAGCTTCCATGCTTCTTTCTCATTTGATTCTCCTCATTTGCTAGTAACAGTGTCCTCCTCCTCCTCCTCCTCCTCCTCTCTCTCTCTCTCTCTCTCTCTCTCTCAAAATGATTATGAAAATTAAATTTCCCTCGCATAAGGGTTGCCTTAGAAAGTTAGCAAACTTATCATAAGGAGTAAAATAAATTAGAAGCCAAACCCTGATTTACACTTTCCCTCTCCCCTTTTTCTTTTTTTTTTAAATTTCTGCATGACCTGAAGCTGCAACCTCGTGGTTGTGACAATGAGGACCTTGCGAGACGTGCCAAGTACTAAGGATGTCAAAACAATAGGGTTGAATGCATGATAATAATTAATTCCAAGACTGCAGTTGCAGAGCTATCTTTCCTTTCCTTTCTTTTTTTTGGTAAAGGAGCTATCTTGTTATAGTTAATGATTAACACATTATTAATTAGGACTTTAAATTCCATTCTAGATGGGTATATCAACTTGATGGGTTGGAGCGACATGTTTCCAACCTGAAACTCAGTCAGGTTTTTTATCATAAACACTAGTCCTTCTGCCCTCATTACACCCACCACCAAACCTGCCCTTAGTTTACTTGTTTAACCTGCCCCATTGACATACCAAGCAAATATGTTTTCTTAAGGCAAATGCTTTCGTGCTCCCACTTCCCCTGATCTGAATGGCCCCTTCTGGTGGTTTTATGTTTGTGCTCGAGCCCTTCAAAACGAGTACCTGTTTAATTCCATTATAAAATGCCCTGTTAATGAAAAAGTGGGAATGTGACTAACATGGAATTAAATGCTGCTGCTAATGACAAAGCAGGAAGTAACAAACATATCGTGTTATCTGAGATCTTTTCTCACCAAGTACACTTTAATAGCTGGTAAGGAGCTTTTTAGTAATCCTTTTTTCTTTTCAATAAACTTGGATTCATACGCCTACACAGTTATCTGAGATCTTTTCTCACCAAGTACACTTTAATAGCTGGTAAGGAGCTTGTTAGTAATCCTTTTTTCTTTTCAAGAAACTTGGATTCATGCACCTACACACACTATACAATGTCGCCAACCAGCGAAGCACTAGCTGAGGACAATCCAGGCTTTTGTTTACTTAAATTTGCTCTTGATGGCATTAGGCTAGGTTGGAAAAGGAAAGATGGTGCTTATTTTGAGGTCATGTGCAGTGTTTTGCAGCTTGGTATGCTCACTGTCCGGGGTTGAAGGTGTTGGCTCCATACTCATCAGAAGATTCTCGAGGCCTTCTGAAAGCTGCTATCAGAGACCCTGACCCTGTTATTTTCCTTGAAAATGAATTGCTGTATGCAGATCTAAAGCATGTATATTATTTCATCACATGAAACTTTGTCGCATTTCTGATGATCATCATCTTGGATGTACCAGATATGGTGAGTCTTTCCCTGTTTCTGCAGAAGCTCTTGACTCCAGTTTCTGCCTACCAATTGGGAAGGCTAAGGTATGTTTCTCGTCAGTTGTAAAAAGCTTACGACATAGTTTCTGTTTTTCTTCATGTTCTTACTATGTCCTCTATTCACAGATTGAGAGAGAAGGAGAGCATGTAACTATTACAGCTTTTTCGAAGATGGTGGGCTATGCTCTTCAGGTGCGTGTACTAGTCCTTTTTTTGCTGTATCTTTTTATTTTTATCCAACCTTAATATAAATAATTACCTAGTTTTTTTTCACAACTGTGCTCGCCTCATACTTGTCGCTACTTGGCTAGAGTTTAGTTTATCAGCAGTAAAATGTAAGTTTCTTGAGTATTTTTGAATCGATAAGTGCTATGACGTTCCAATGATATTTACATTTGTTTCATTGTTTTCTCCTCTTAATCGCACCATAGAACTAATGCTTGTCTAGAATCCAGTTGATGAATTGCAAGGTTTTTTTTTTTTTGTTTTGTTTTGTTTTTGTTTTTTGGAAAAGGTAAGTACTCACCCACCCCACCCACAAGCACACTTACCCAATTCCTTCACCATCAGCACTGCAACCAGGGATTGATCCCTGGTTTTTTATGTGAAAAGGAGGTGCCTCCAACTGAGCTACCAGGATTGGCAGCTGCCTGTGGATTGCAAGGTTCTTGATCATCTATAAGTTGATATGTTCTATATGCTTCCGATGATTTATGCACATATATTTATTTGTCTTCTAACAAAGATAGTTCCTTTGAATTTAGAAAAAAAAAACTTAAAGAAAGAATTGCATTGCTTTTACGCTTCTAAAGGAGGAAAACATTAATCTTAGTTACATATACCTGTGGACTTTATATACTTTCTTTAGTGCTTTTATGTGTTCATATCCTTATGGATTTTCTTTATGATATCTTACTGTATACACCTCAGCCGCATTTACATTGTTTTCTTATCGTTTTTTATTTTCCAACATAGAGCTCCATTTTGATTGAACAATGCAAATTCTCTCTAAATATACACCATGACACCTCATCCTGGATTTCTCAAGTTTGTCCATAACCAAGTTGAATACATAGAGGTTCGAAGTGAATCTTATTGCAATCCAATTTGAAATGAGAACTGAGTTGCCTCTCCATTTAGTTCTTACAGTTGTTGTTGCCGCTATATACAGGTCTTATGTATTCTCAATATATCCATTAAGGATGCTTTTTTTAAATTTATCTGCCTCAACACTCTTTTGCCTTCTTTGAATCAGTACAAATTAGATGCGAGATTTTTCCTCTGTTTCTTTTTTTTTTTTTTTCCATTTTTTTAACCTTCTCAAGAGTTGTGTCAATAGGAAGAATGATTCTGCTATGAACCTATTTAGCATATGCCTAAACTGTTCCCCAAAATATGAAATCCTTGTCTAAGTTCTTGCGCTATTCCTCCCTTCCCAAGTTTCATTGTATGATTTGTAACTTGTAAGGTCAGCCTAGTTATTTACTCAGTTCTAGATTCTCTATTATCCTTACTAAAAAGGGGCAACAGTTTCTTTTCCTCATCTGTTTTTGTTCTTGTCCACGATTTTATGTAAGATATATAATGTTGTTATAGATCTAATCAACTCTTTGAGTTGAACCATTTGATCTTTCAAGCTTTGTTGATTGCATTCTTTGAAATGAGCTATGTATTGACATAGATTTAGTGTTGGAGTATTAGTGGCACTGTGTTAGATTCTTCTTGATATAGTTAGATTCTTTGTGGTTTTTTAAATAAAATTTATGTTTCTTTTTTAAAGTCAAGATAAACTATTGAAATCTTTCATAGTTGATTATTTAGGTTTTTACTTTATTTGTGATGTTATTTTGATACATTGTTATGATTTGAAATGCAAATATCTAAATCAATTTAAATATTATTCTGAGGCCATGACTCCCTTTCTTTTTCTTTGGAGATTTTCCAAATTGTACACCTCAAACCAGTATTGGATTTGAATTCACATTACCTGGTACTCATGTATCTTAGCTTCTAAACTGATTCAGTTGGTTGTTGATTCAGAACTGATCTTCAGGTTTTCAATGTAAGGTTCTGAACCCAAATTTTAGTGCATTAATTCATGTCACCTGAAATCTTATGATGATATTCTCAGTTCCAAAATCCTAAGCTATTCCATTAGGAAGAAAATAGAGCAATGGTCTGGAGAAGTCCCGTGATTAGATTGTTCTTGTTATTTTTGGTCATCTCCCATACATGATGGTCCACTGGATCAACTATTTTTCTGCTTGGATTGTCAGGACAATGTACTTGGACCCAATGCATCTGGACCATACAATTCCTTTTTATTCATGGCAACTGCCACCAAAGCTCTTACCTATGGTCTTTGAAAACTCAATTTTACACTTCATGCTTACTCTAAATGGTTTCATTCTTCATCTTCAAAATATTTATGCCTGAAAGGCTGACTCGGTTGAAAATGTCCAGGCTGCAGAGATACTCTCCAAGGAAGGAATCAGCGCTGAGGTGAATTCATATTTCATACTCCAACAATATGAATATCCCAATTTAGGCTTTTTTTATTCTTCCCCCAGTAGTAACATCACCCGAACATGCAACCTCGTGGTTGCAACAATGAGCACCTTCCAACTATGTTGTAGGCTCGTCTGGTCTTTTGATATTTTTTTATGATACTAAATGCTAGATTCCCAATTTTAATTTTGAATTGTCGAACAGGTGATAAATCTTCTTTCGATTAGGCCTCTTGATAGAACTACAATCAATGCTTCAGTAAGGAAGACCAACAGGCTTGTGACAGTTGAAGAAGGATTTCCACAGCATGGTGTCGGTGCTGAAATCTGGTTAGCTTCCTCTCCCATGTGAAAGAAATGACTGCTGTCCTATTTTTTCCATCAGCATGTTACTTTTAAGCTGTTTTTAATTTTTTCTCTCTTGAAACAGTACATCTATCATGGAGGAGAGCTTCGAGTACCTTGATGCACCAGTCGAGAGGATTGCCGGAGCTGATATTCCCATGCCTTATGCAGCGAATCTCGAAAGAATTGCCCTTCCACAGGTTTTTTGTCGTTTTATTAAATTATCTTTGGCCTGCTTTTGAAAGTAAATATGCCAACCTCGGACTGATTGGATGAGGCTATAATAATGATGCGCCTTTGGGCTTGGCCCAACAGAATCCTGCTTTATTTTCAGTCAGTGCTTGGTGCTCAGCCCAGTTCCCAACATTTCTGGCCTGACAGATGGGCTTTGGCTTGGGCCTGTGCTATGATTCAGGCAGCCCTTGAACTAGGCTGAGGCCGCCTTCTATATGTTGAAATATGAACAAGCCAGTTTCAGGTTCATCCAGGCCTGGCCCAAGCACAAATGCGCAAATGGTTAACAGCACTATGCTTACATTCTCTAATGTGTTTAGTCATGTACGCAATTCCTGCGAGGAAACTGAGTTTTTTTTTTTTTTTTTTAACTACAAAGTGATCATTGGTTATCTTGAAAACTTCACATAATAAGTTTATTCTTTCCTGGACATATCCTTTCCAGGTCGATGATATTGTTCGTGCAGCAAAGAGGGCATGTTATCGATCAGCGGCAGCTTCTTAGATTGAGTATTGAGATACCTTTTCTTCCTTCCTTTTGATGTTCTTATCTGGAGAGTTAATCCTTTGGTCTTTTTCTTAGCATGACCAAAAATTATTGTGGCACCAAAGGCCATCTGCTGATTTTGTGCTTGTCTGAAGCTCATTAGATATCAGTCGTTAGGGCTTAAAAAAAAAAAAAAAAACATTGTCTGTATAAATTTGTTCACATTCTATCAGTATTCATCTGAACACTTTGCACCGGATTGCTCTCACTAATTTTTTTGCTCTTCTGGTTTTGTATAATTTTACTATTCTTTTGTGAGGAATGGGAATGCATCTAATGGATCATTACCATGGCAGCCCTGTAGGGCCTAATTGGATCTTCATAACCCGAGTGCTGGGAATCCATTTTACATTGCCATAGTTAGCACCTTCCACTGGCCCACCGGCACTTGTTGGTTCATGCATTTATGTAACCTGAGTTTCATGCAATGCACAGTTCTATACTTCTATTCTTTGTCATTCCTAATGGTGAGCAATGTTCTAACAGCAGACTGCCTACAGCTTTTATGCAGTCCAGCTCATGGTTTGAACTTGAACCCACTGAATGGATGGTTTGGATGCTATATAGTATATATGCTTGTTTGCCAAAGACTCTTGATGATAATAAAATATCCTATAACTTGATAAAATATCCTATAAAAATCTTTTATCTCTGAAATTAAGAGGAATGTGGCAGTTTTCTGTCCTTGTTGGGATCTCTACAGAAGATGGGATGGGCCAATCAGAAACTACCAAACCTACCGACTAGTCTCTATCTTTGACTGAGAAATTGGACACCAAGAAACAGGCCTTTTTGACCTCTCTCTCTCTCTCTCTCTCTCTCTCTCTCTCCAAGGTTTGTGGTGGTCGGGACAAAACTGTTGCACCATACCCATATAGAATTATAGATTGCTTGGGTGGAGTTTTCTCCTCCGCGTTGTCATGGTCGGTGCCCTGAAATTCAGGTTTCCCATTGATGGGGAATCCCCCTTTTTTCAGATGTGTGGACTCTTTTGTATTAATGCGAAAAAAAAAATTATCTATTTTTTACTATAATTTCTAATTTTGACCAGAAGAAGTTATCTTCAATTTCTACTATGGTTAACACACTCTCTTCCCACGCTTTACTCTCCAACTTATGGGACTTCCATATGTCCCGTTTCTAACATACATAGAATCATATGCTTACTCGGGGTTTTTGTGCCAGTGTATCCATTATTTTGGCATTCTTCTCTTTATCTTGGAGTGTGATTTATTAAAGGATAAAAAAAGATCTAGAAAATGACATATTTGAAAAAAAAAAATCCATTCTAAAAAGATTTCAAAGTAATTTAGATATAAAGAAAACCTAAAAATAAAACCCAATCTATCATTCTTTGTTATGCTTTACGTAACCCAAGTTTCACTTCAAATAAAGTGCGATACACTCTTGAACTCGTCATGTGTAAGAAAAAAAATGCAATGAGTGAGTTGGAGGATAAATATACGTATATATCAGAAGTATTATATACCATTGTACATATGAGGCATTTTTTTTTTTACCTAATGACCATAGAAAAACATTACTTTTTCACACTAGTAATTCAATAGCTAGGAAAGTCAAGGTCCGTCTATATTTTCATCATATACCCCTCACTCTCTCCTCTTAAATAATCATCTATGAATCTCATTTGCCATAAATTCCTATGTGATTTACACAAACAAATAGGGAGAGATGTTTTCCTACGAGCAACAATATATGTGCAGCCAATCTTTGTATGGCCCACTTGGGCCCAACTTTCATCAGTGCGCGCCCATTCATGCTCTCATCCCCAATATGAAATAGTACCAGTGAGATCTCATGATTAGAAGTTGATGAGTTACTTTCATAATGTGCGCCCATTAGATGTTGATCCAGTCCATCCAGCCCTAATGCAAAATTTCCCAAACGCAATAATCTAACCATTTGATTTTTATTGTGCAAAATGCAAATAGACTATGAAGAAACAATGGTTCAAAAGAAAATGTCTAACATTCGAAATCAATCACCGGTTCACATGGGCCTTACTTGTACGGACGATCATCAACAATCTTGGTTTCAAGATTCTAATGTCTCAAGATAATCAAGAGATTTTAAAATTCATGCCTTTTCTGCATAGAAAAAACGTCTCTCTGAACTAAAATATGAAAATAAATTTTAAAAAAATGTGGCTATGATTTTCTACAAGTAAAATTATAGAGAGATTAAGTAGATTGTCACAAAATCTTCCAGAAAAAAAAAAAAGAAGAAGTAAATGTCGCAAACTTAACACGACAATATTGCAATATTCCCCATTCAAGAAATACTTTGGAAATATCTCCATATAACTATTGGATTGAGAATGGCGCTATGGCTTACTCCAATGGTAAAGAGCGGTAATTCTCACCTTCAGAGTTTAAACTCCCAATAGAAAACCATCCCTCACTAGAGGACTCCTTCTCTCATCCAAAGACCCCTTGCCTCACCCGAGGTCTTCTTCCCAGACCCGAGTACTCACCCCGCTGCTGCGGGTTCAATGAGTCCTCAGCCCCTTAATTGGATTACCCAAAAGTAAAAAAACACTATTGCATTACGTATAATGTAGTCGTCGCATCTTCTCACCTGACTCCAACCCAAGCCTGTATTTCCAAATTTGGGTTGTGATTTCAAACCCAATTAATAAATGCTCGGGTTCAGCTTGAGTTATACATACTATGCAACCAACGACCAAGACCAAGACCAGGACCAGACCGACTTTTGTACTTTGACTTGCCAAATAAAACCGAACCTCACAAGTATGGATTGCATTTCCAGCCTTATTAAGTTGCGGGTTAGATTTGAATTGATCACATGCTTATACATTCTGATCCATTGTCATTTGCAACTCCTAAACTATCAAAACACCACTTTCTAACATATAAAAAAAAAAGCATAATATTATCAAATATCATCAATGTGCGACACTGATACTAAGAGGTTGGCAATTCCTGGCATGATCCCAACTTGACTAATTGCAGTATGACCCGCCAACCCTGCCTATTTATTAAGGGCTTGGATTGACCTTTTTTAACGCAATGTTGGGTTTGGTTGACATTTTTAACCCAATTAATAAATGGGTCACATTTCGGTTGAGCCTATTCATGTCATGCACATGGCTCAACAGCACCCAAACTGGGTTAACCTGAAAGACAATGTAGGAGTGCAAGGCCCAAGGCCCTATACCTGTTCTTTGTTCTCTTTTATAGGCCTCAAGCCCTCCCCTGTATTAGTGGGCCTTCATCTATAAGGCCAGTCATTGTAACTTGTAAGACTTCTCAAAAGGAAAATCTAACTTTCAAGTATGACAATGATTTGTTGGTGGGGCCCAATACGACTTTGAGAAAATGATGACAGAAAAGAAAGCAAAAGCAGTTATTTTATTGTGGGACCATCCCACTTATTTCACAACAGTTTGGCCCAAGTCTATCTTCCATTGTTTTTTTCTTTTGAATTGAAGAAGAGAATATGCTAGAAAGATTCACATACCGGATCTATCTTTGTTGTACACAATTGTAGTCCTAACTCCATTTGAACTAATAGCTACACCTACTTCTCAACTTCCTTCTGCTACATTTTCTTAGATCTAAAAAGGTAGGGATGCATATGGGTGGGCTTCAGGTTGGGCCCATAATCCACCACAAAAGGGTGGTCCATTTTCTAATATACAGTGGTGGCGGCATTCGGGCTCGAACCCGGGCCTGGGTTTTATTTTGGGTCACGTCTGAACTTGAACCCAAATTAAAAATGGATCCACATGTTGGACCCATACACAAAATTTGCAATTTAGGCACTTCTGGGATTCAGAGGCCCAATTTCATCTCTAGGAACACTGCACGAGTGGCCCAGTGTACCGTGAATTCAGTGGTCCTTTTTTTTCTACCAATTTTCAAATTGATATAAACTTCTATAAAAATTACCCTAGATAGATGAGATGAGGTTCAATATGATACAATGACAACAATCACAATGTCAATGATATATCTTATCAAAATTATCATTATCGGTGTTCCCTGTTATCTACTCTAAAATCTTAATTCATAAGTGGCTACAAAAAAAAAAATCCTCCTATGCACCAAAACTTACTGTGCAACTAGTTCTCTCTCTCTTTCTCTCTCTCTCTCTCTCTCTCCATAGAAAACTAATTCATATGAAAATGACCCATACTTCATCTAGATCGGATGATCATAGCCATTGAATCAAGGGCATGAAAAACTGAAGAGACTAACCAAATTGCTGTAATCATCAATGCCAGTCATGAGATGGTCAAATTCATGGTCTCTACTTAACAACAAATTGAGTCTGGTCAGCAGAGGTAGTCAACAATTGAGTCTATGGCCTAACTAACCTCCTTTGATTAGTAGAATAGATGGTATAAAGCAGTAACAATGATTTATTTATTTATTTTCTGATCTTAGTTCTAGAAGTTCATTGAAAATTATAATCTTCCATCTTTTGTTTGAACCTTTTGAATGGCAATCGCTCTCAATTATTCAAGGCTTTCCAAATGGCAGTCTTATGGAAGAAAATCCTATTTTCAATTACAATTTGGCAAAATCAAATCATATTGTTTTGTTTTATCCAAAAACCATCTATTGGAATGTTCACACATAACTAGGAGATGATTACGTTGGGTTTATGGGTTTTGGCTCGTTTTATAAGCCCAGTTCATTTTGTATTAGGGTTTAGGGGTAATCTTGTCTTTGTTGAAACTATATATTATCTCTTTTTGTTGTAACCCTAATTGTGGAAAAAACTCTGATTAGTGAAGAAGAAGAAGAATACGAGCTTTGTCCGTGGACATAGGTGTGAAATCACAGAATCACGTAAATCTGTGTTCTTTTTTTATGGCTTGATTTGTTTGTTAATTGATCGCACGTTTTCACACACACAATCACAACAGGTTATTGTAAAGATCAAGAAAGCCAAGTGACTATTTGTAATTGCCAAAAAAGTGCAGAGGTTTTTCTGTAATGTCCCACTGTAAGAAAATGACAACTCTAATCCAGAATGCTCCCATACTTCTTATATCCTTATCTCTTCTTATGATTTCTTCATAGCTATCACAAAGAAAGTTGTCTTCTTTCACAAGGATAACATCCTACTTTCTCTTATTTCACAAGGACAACATATTTCTCTCTTCAAACTAAGACTCTTGTCCTTAAAAGGAACTTGCAGCTTCAACTTCAATCCTTTGTGTCTCCTTTTTCAATATTTTCTGTTGGGTGGGCTCAATGAGAAGGACATTCCACTAATAGTGTGGTCTTTGTGGAAAATTAAAAAAAAAACCAATAATGCTTTTGATTTATTTATTTTAGCTTGTAGACCTAGCTAAAGTTAAGTACCTTCAACAATTTATCCATGTGTGTAAACGGTGGTTATTAACTCCAACAGTGCAAGAGTAGATGGAGTCTACTTTCATCCATACATACATGTACTCATCAACTTTGGTTTGGGGAGTTTTTTTATACCCAATTGTCCATCTAGAACCAACTCTCCTTTTGTTCTCTTTGCAATCAGAAGAAAGAATCAATTGAACGTGCTTTGTTTCACTATGATGCCAAGAGCAGTTTGGTTTAGCTCTTGAATTGTGGAAGGAGTTTTTTTCATTCTGGTCGATTTACTCTCTCTTAATAATTTTTGGCCTAAAACATCGATTCTAATGCTTTTGTGGGTCTAAAACATCAGTTCCAAGGCTTTGGTGCCAATTGGTGGGCTATATGGGACACTAGAAATCAATTTATCTTTAGAGCTTATTTGGCAACTCTAATAACAAAGTTTAGTATAATACAGTCATATTTCTCACAAAGAAAGTCACAATAGTAAAAGCACTTTATATCAAATTTTCCACATCTTTTTTTTTTTTAAAAAAAGTTCAAAAAGCAACCCCCTTTCTCTACTAAAAGACAAAAAAAACTTCACTTTCCAATACTAAAAGACAAAAAGATTACATCATAAACAACTAAAAATAAAATACCATCATAACTCACTTATATTTTATTATTTATTCAAAATAATATCTACTTCACTCCATTCCATTAGTACAGCCTCCAAATAGGTGTCAAGATAAATCATCTATCAAAGTGAAGTTAAAAGCCCAAAATATGAGAATCCCTCCTAACATTGTAAAAGATGGATTGAAGTGTGGTGTTGTTGCTTTCGACCCATGTCTTTGGCTAATGGATAAAAAGATGTATTGATTGTCTTTCAAACACTGCTTTCAGAAAGTCCGATAATAAATCTGCTTTCGATTTGTGGGTCTCTGCCCGGTGCAAGTGCCTCCAAAGAATTTCTTCCAAAGAAGCTCAAGTAAAAGCAATACCCCTTGCAATAAGTAAGGCTAAGAATAAAGGGTATTCTAGGGTTCATGTATTAATTTGGACGTCCATGTATTGTGAAAGCCATCAATGGAGACTATGACTGAGCTATTTTTTTTTTCAAGCCCTCCAAGAGGGGCCCCGCAAGTGAGGGGAGTAAACCTCTGGTGAGGTGGGGGGGCCTTTTGTGAGGAAAGTAGACCTCGAGAGAGGTGTCACAACCTCAAGTGAGGAAATATGCTTGTGTAAGAAATGGCGCCTATTACTAATAGGGTAAGAGGTTGTTCTTGACTATGACGGAGCTATTAACTCATTGCTTTTGGATATATATGATGTTTATAGTTCTTTTGAGATGATCAATTTTAGATTCATGCCTGGAGTGGATCATGGGGTTGCCCATGCATTAACTAAGATTAGGTTTGTTTTTTTTTTTTTTTTTTTTTTTAATGTTTTGTTATACTGATGTTGAGTGGTCAAGAGTTATTTCCAAAGTGCGTATATAAGATGGTTAATCCCCTGTAATGTTTTGTTTGCTTCTTGCTTAATAAAAATTTTCTTTTAACACCCCCCACTGTTGAGGAGAGGGCTTCGACCAAGGGGAGTATTGGAAAAGTGTTTATGCTCTACTAAAATCTCAAAGTTTTGATAGGAATGGTTAGCTAAATAAATTTAATATGTATCAAATTCAATTGGTCGCAAGTTTGAGTCCCAGGAGGAAAGACTTGGCGCGGAACAAAAAGAAGCATGCATGTCGCCAAAAGTGTTCCGACCAGGTTCCACCTGAGAGTAGTGTTGAGAAGTGGGCTCCACCAAAGGGGAGTATTGAAAAGTATTTATGTTGCCTCTACTAAAGCCTCAAAATATGCGAAAATCTAATATGATATTAATATTCACCCCCAACCCAAAAGAAAAAAAAATAAAATAAAAAATAAAAAATAAAAACTCCAACTCTCTTTCTCAAGTATGAGACAAGCACAAATAAAAAACCGTAGTATAACAATAGTAGTTAATTACATTTGTGTAATATATAAAAAATGTTGTCTTGATAATTGTCATGGCCCAGAACCTGATCGAAGACTAAATCAGATCCGAGGTGTGAAAATTAAGGCTAATTAAAATGTTTGCCCTTATTGCCCGTAGATTAAAGTCCGCTGTGAGGATTTCGTGATTGAACCTTATTAATTATGATAACTTACAGAACTTAACATGTAATCACATTCCATAATCCATGTGTAGATATCAAAGAAAGTATACATTTCAACCCATGGTATATTTAAGTTGCAAAAGATAAATGACATATAAGGTTTATATACACATTAGGATCATCCCCAAACCTAGGTCTTTGAACAAACGATGTACATAATATAATAAAACAAGTCCAAAATACCAAAAATCAATAGGTGACAAGATCACATATGTCCCCATGTATCGCGCACATATGCTAGGAATGACGACGCTAAGCTACGTCATCAGCACACCACTCACGTAACTCGTCCTCCTCCCTCGATTGAGGATCCTCTAGGATTGCCTCAGTGTCGATGTAGTAGATGGTGTTGTCTATACACCAAGGAAAAGATGATCAACAACGTGTTTGCAAGAAGATAGCAGTTTATAACGTTTATAACATATTCCAAAAAGAATATAGACAAGTATATAATTGTAAGACATCAAGGCAAGATGCTAGGCATGAAAGCAATGATAAATATAAGAATTCAAGTAATAATGTAAATCCTAGCAAGTTATGACAAGAGTAACCATCCACGAGATATGCAATGCACAAACAAAAGGAGACTCCGAGGATGTCCTAGTCATCTCTCAGGGATATCAATGTCATCCAAGCCGACTACGAATACTCTAAAGTCTGGTTATAGTGGTATCCAATGTTACCTACTAGGGATAACAACGCCGTCCTAGTTGACTGTCATTATCCTGTGCCGTGGATGCCGTCCTAGCCAATTGCTCACCCTTGTGTCCGAGAAACCAACCCACTCAAGAATCGTCAAACTGCAGCTGGCCATAAATGCAAGATAATAATGATGATGATGTAGCACGTGGCACAAGATCCACGACAAGCACGCGTGGCTATAGTCCAAGTACAAGACCATCTAAACGAGACTACTATTAATCAAGTCAAGATACAAGATAAGTTCACGAATTCCCACCGAGTAGTCTTCCAATAGTATTCACACGTCAAATGAGTCTAGCCACCCGTGTCCTTTAAGTACAAGATAACATGGTGCCTAGGGATACACTCTAAGTCCGGCCCAGGCCTAGTTTCTAATAAGTTATGTTATAAGTTATACGAATGTTCAAGAGTAAAGTATACAAGATACAACAAGCTATGGATACATGATTTATGAGTCAATAGTCAAGAACTAGCCAATCCTAGGCCAAGGGTTGTCCATCGTGCACCGTAAGTGACCTTAACGAAGTGTGTATGGAGAATGAGTCAACGATGTCTTAATTTTGGTGAGTCCTTGGTGTACATAAGTTATTAACACCAATTAACTCATTTCCATGTGCATTCGGCTAAGTCACATCCATACACAAAAATCCTAAACAACTGGCGAAGCACACCAAGCCAATCGTGCTTCGTTTTCATTTTCCAAGTTTTGTCATGCAAGGGTATGGTCAAGGGGTCCCACACATAAGGTCAAAATCTAAGTTAGAAGTCCCCTTCAAAAGAGGAAACTGTGCATCCGAGATTAGCCGCAAAGGGGTCCACGATTAACCGTGAGGTCACCGTGAGCAAAACCACATTCTACTCCGAAAATAATTTCGTTAGGCGGTTAGCTGCGAGGTCACTGCGAGTAACACGGGCTCGATTTCTAGCACATGTCAGGGTTGGTCGGTCAACCGCGCGCCCGAGAATTTGCCAACTCTAAAGCTATGACATTCATTTTCTAGGTACAACTACATAGCTTAAGAATCCACACTATTGGGACCTCCAAACATCCACGTCCCATTATTAAATAAACCCTTTTCAAGTCTTTTACATTCAATTTTCAAATAAATATATTAAAATCAAAGAATAATTAAGCAGGCTTCGAATTAGTGGGTAACTAAACAATAAAATCATCAAAACTTCAAGAAAACATACATGCATGTCAATTATACATAGCAAATCAACTTACCTTAACCAAAAGAAGAGAAATGGGGAAGAAATGAAGAAGGAGAACTCCAAGCAACTTCTCTAAACTCACTCTAGCTCAAACCCTCCAAACCACAAGCTCTCCACCACTCCTAAGTACAACAGAAGAGAAAGAAGTGAAATTGAATGGATGCAAAGCTCTAATATGAGAAAAGAAGGAAATTGGAAAAGATGAAAATGGGGAAACTCATCAAAACTTGGATTTATGAGATGAGGGATAGGAGAGGAAGAAGATGGTGCTCTAAAATCCACTTCAAATGGCCTCTAAGTTCACATGCAAGAAGGAGAAGGGAGGAAGAAGATGAGCTCCGGCTCTCTTTCTCTGAAAATGAAGTAGAAACGGATGAAATTCGTTGGAAATGAGGTTTAAATATGAATGAAAAGTGAAATGGCTTAAATGCCCTTATTGACTGCAGTGAAAGAAATGTGATTATTTGAGGGGCTTCGGTGCGTCGAATCTCGACCGATCAAGCTTCTCACGAGAAACATAACAAAAAGGTGGTCAAAGTAGGAATTATTGGCTATGACCCGCCATTGATCACAAGAAATTATGCAGTTTCCATTCACACATCAGAGTTCTTCTGACTTCCAATGTTTCAATTAAAGATTGAGAAACTAATCAACAACTAACAGCCCACTCCAAATAATGCCTCTGATAATTATTCTTTGATCAGTCAAACACTCAAACTACCCATGATTTGAGGAATTTAATGTGGGACCCACTGTATTTTGCATACAAGGAGTTTGGTCTGGTGGGCCCACACGTATTTGCAGAGGAATTGGGTGAGATTCTAAATATGAAAAAAAAAAAAAAAAAAAAAAAGAAAAAAAGCTGTTGTAGCTTGCATGAGATTCTTCCCAGGGCAACTGCCAACATCTTATTTGGCAAGCCATTCATCATTTGGACCCACAGTAACTTGCCTTGGCCAATATAATCAATGAGCAGTGGGCCAATGGATGGGCTGCACAGCCTGCACCACACCTGTGGACTTTCAAGACTTGAACCCTTTTAAAGTGAAGAATGAAATAACCATCCAATTGAATTTGTATGCATATGGTATTGTCAACAGAGCAAATATAATAAGCCATGATAAGATGACTTGACTGTTATTTTATTTTTGCATGGAGCCGAACAAAATGGTTCTTAGGGCATGTTTAATTGAGAGCATTTTTTTTTTAGGAGAAATCCTATTGACATAAATACAATGATAGTCCCTTATAATTCTTGATTTCCTATTTGATTAGGTTTAGAAGCTGAGAATTTGCTAAGTTGATAGTGAAAAGTCACTTTTGACTAAAAATCAGGCCTATTTGGTTGTAAGTATTAGGAGATATGATGTGTGGGGCATTTGGAGAATTCTTAATACCCTATCTTTGATCGTAAACCCGCGTTCAATGGGCTTAGGATTTGCTTCGATTTTGATAGGCCTTTAATGGACCGGGTCCGGTCTCCAATATTCCTTTTTCTTATTATTATTGACTTCAACCTTCGATCTAGATGGCTCAATTTGGTGCTCATTTGTGATACATGGATCTGACCCACTGACTGTCCGGTCCACCCAAAAAAAAAAAACAAAACATGAAAGAGGATGGGAGATTGAAGTGGGTGGGGGATGCGGGTTTGGTCTCCATCCTCTTGTCACCAACACACAACTGACTTTGACCCTTTTTAATTATTTCAGAAACACCGAAATATCCAAGACATAAAAGAGCAGGAGACGTGGACGGGTCACCCAACGGAATTACAACTCCACGTTGGATCTGCACAAATTTTCAACGGACGGATGCAAGCCACGCCTCCACTCGGCTCATCGGCTTGGCCTGGCAAACCAAAGCCGAATTGAGTTGACATTTTTTTTTCATGGGGTTAAAAGTAGTTAGAACTCGAGAAAACCTTGGGACTGAAGCACATGGAGAAAGACTACAACGTGGGACTATGTAACACATGCTAGGAACTTTATCTTTGTTACGAAGCTCGTATAAAGATAATTCGGATTGCTCGAAATGAATATCATGAATCTCATCTGTTACACTTGAAAAAACCTTGGGCTTGAAGCACATGGAGAAAGACTATGACATTGAGATATGTAACACATGCGACGAACTCTATCGTGGGACTCATATAAAGATAATTTGGATCGTTCGAGATAAATATCATAAATCTCATCTCATCGAAATATATATATATATATATGGAAGGTGCTTCTGTAAGAGTATTCCTCACCTTACTATAAGAGATAGGGGTGATGACACTCATATTTAAGTTGTTGGCATTGAATTGAATATAGATATAAGTGCCCATACCTTATCTCTCATAATCAGGTGAGAACATCTCTCATAGGAGCACCTCCATATATATATATATATAAAGATTTCAGTTCAATATGAGTGTGGTCTCATTGTCTGATTTAATAGATGATGGAAAGTACCACATAATGTAAGTAAGTTTGATCACATTAAGATGAAGCTTACACGCGATAAATCAGGCTGTGGACACCATATTAGCTGCAACAAGGGATCATTTCTTTATGACATTTTCCTTCTTCGTAGATGAGAAAGCCTAAGGGCATGTTTGGCACTTAACTAGTTAAAGTGAAATGAAAGTGAATGCAGACAATAAATGACAATGGGTCATATAAAAAGTAAACAATTTCAAAATTTCCAAATTTCCTAGGAATTTTTCAAAAAAAGTAAAAAAAAAAAACAACCTCCTTTTTCTACTAAAAGACCAAAAAACTCCACTTTTCTATACAAAAAGTAAAAAAGATTCCATATCAAACAACTAAAAATAAAGCACTATCATAACACCTTATATTTTATTCTCTCTTGATTTAATACTTCTCCTCACCATACTTCAAGTCACCATACATCCAAAACAGAGCCTAAGGGTACGTTTGTATAGTCGATTTTTGCATAGATAAGAAAATCTAACTCCTAGAGCCGAGTTCAGCCGAGTTGAGCTATAGTGGGATGCTCTGACAAGTGGTGAGTGGCGCACTGAAGACCCACCTTCTCACTCAAGATATGGACTGGTCAGAGGATAATAAAAAAGAAGGAATAATGGTCACAGTACTTGGACCGCACTCTTGCCCATACCACCGTAGGCATGTCCATCCCCACACAATCTAGGCAGTTCAAATCTCAATCCTCTATGTCATATATAATTTGCTGAGTGCAGATGAAGCATGCATCAATAATCCCTAATATAAACACAAATTTTTGTAACCACCATCAATTTAAACAGTGAAAATAACTGTGATTAGAGTTAAAAAAATCCGGGTCAATGCCCATATAATGTGGGGCGTGTGAATGAGTTTAATCAATTGCCAATCCAGTTGTAACTGAGCAGCGAGGTACTCCCATTCCACAGAAACAACTACAGTTCAATCTCCACAGCTGTAGCGCTTGTAATGAGAGATTTGGGTCAGTATGTATGGGTCTGAAGGTATTTAGGGTCTGAAGGTATTTACCAAAGGGGGAAAAAGAAAAGGAGTTTGGTCAAGTAAAGCTGGGTTCAATACCTCAACAAGTGGTCAAGTTGGTGCTGATGCCGAGCAGGTCTGGTCTGGCCCACAATTTCTGACCAGATCTATGAATATGAATATGCTAAAACAAATACAAATACCAGCAGCATGCGTGTGAACCTATGAAATGTATACTTTGATGATCTTCCGTGCACATCATTTCTATATATATGTTGCCTCCAACTAGGCTGATGTCAACAAACACACCTCGGCCAGTTTTAACTATTCAACGAAATACTACCCTTGTGAACAGTTTGACTGACAAACATCACTATCATCAAGTTATTAGTTCCCATTTGAAGGAACGCATCTAAATTTGAAGGGTAGCTCAGTTGACTTAGGACTATGGTTTGCACTCGGAGGTTGTGGGTTCGAAACTGCACTACCACACTAAGGCCATAGGGGTACCCGGCTTTCTCTCCTGGAATCGTAGGGATTACTCTGGCTCAAAGGGCTGGAAACCCTACGTTATCAATTTTTTTTTGAAGGAACACATTTGTCCTAATTATTCAATTTAATAGAATTTGTATTGTTAACTACTTTATTTTTTACATGTAATTAACCCAATTGATATCTTAATGGTTTTATATGCAAAACGGAAGGCCTTCAATTATCAGCATGTGAGTGACCCATATCAATTTGGGTGAAAATCCAACCGACCTTATCAGTGATTAAGGTCAATGCATTTGATAATATCCATGTGATGTTATTGGAAGTTTAAAAATAAAACAAGAGCTTTCATCTACATAATCAACAAGGTTAAATCTGGCAAAATACTGAGAATATGACTCCCGATACACCAGAATCATTAATAATTTATATGTAGCCGATCTCAATATAGATAGATAGGCAAGACTCTCACGACCAAATCAGTAAATATAGGTGTGAACAATTATCGCATCCTCTAACTTTTGACAATTGATAAGCTGGTGTTCAAAACCATGAACGAGAGGTGTGACCGAACTTAGAAGCGATCAATACGTTCAATATCGTGTCTAGACTTTTGATAAGAAAAGTTTCAAATAAGACCTTAAATTTTTACCTTATCTAAAAAAATATATAAATTTCAAAACATTTCAAATTAGTCCATAAGTTTTATAGTAAGTTTAAATTACAAACATATAGCCATTTAAAGATATTATATGACGAATTTTTTCCCATTGTTTTTTAAATACCCCAATTACCCTTCATTTATAGCCATGACATGATTCCGATAACCACTGTATACAATTAATCCCCGTGGGAATGCTAGGTGTCCATAATCACTATGAGCACCGAGAAGAATATAGAGGAAATGAATGAGAGTTTTATTTTAACGAATGGGTGATTTGGGTATTTTTAAATATCCGACAGAAAAAATTACCAGAAATTGAAAACTTCCTGAAAAACTTCAAGACTAATTCAGAAAGTCCTAAAACTTGTATCATTTTTTCAAATAAGGCAAAAACTGAAAGGCCTGTTTGGATGTATGGTGAATTGAAGTATGGTGAGGTGAAGCATAAAATGAAGAGAGAATAAAATATAAGGTGTTAGATGATGTTTTGTTTTTAATTGCTTGAAATGGAATATTTTTGACTTTTTGTATAGAAAAGTGGAGTTTTTTTTTTTTTTAGTAGAAAAAGGAGGTTGCCTTTCTGACTTTTTATTTTTTCAAATTCGGAGAAGATTTTAAAATTATGTACTTTTACTGTGACCCCTTATCATTTTTGGATTCACCTTATTTTACTTTTGACTGCTTAATCACCAAACATGCCCTAATGAATGCCTTCTTTGAAAATTTATCCATCCGATACATATGGAGGTGGGACCCACATGAAGTTGACAAGGAGCCTAATGTTCAGAATTCTAAGCAGCGGACCCCAGAAAGCCAAAAACCCATTTTCATCCTCTCTCTGCCTCCTGAACGGACATTCAAAGCTTCGACAACGAAAGAAATCGCAATAATAAACAATCGCAATAAGAGGAAACTGCGAAACAGGAAATTCACAAAATTTTCTTCTCTCTTTCTCTCTCTCTCACTCGCCATCAAACCACGTCTGTTTCTAATCGGGACATTCTCAACTCGCCTCTCCATCTCCTTTGACCGAGATATTAGAGAGAAGGAAGATAAAAACAGACCGCGCCCGTGCGAGAGCTCCACAAACGCTGCTCCCGAGAATCCTTCCCGTGCTCCATCTCCTCCCCAGATTTCGATCGAGCACAAGGGAAAATACACACGATCTCCTTCTCCACCTCTTCTTCTCTCGCTCTCTCCTTTTGTTCTGGTGTTCCGTAGGTGCACGGAAGAGCCATGAAGTCCTCTCTCAAGAAGCTCCGAGGGTTCGCTCTCCACAAGAACGAATCGAAGGAGAAGAGGGATTTCCGGCCCACGGCACAGTTAGATGAACTCACTCAGGCGGCGGAGGTAGGTCTCTTCTAGGGTTTTCTCTTCTTTCTCTTTAGTTCCTCTACCGATCGTTTGACTTCTGACTGATCTCGTGAATTTTGCTCGGTTCTCACTTGCCTTGTTTTTTTTTTCGGCTTGATTTGGTTTGGTGCCTAGGGTAGAGAAGAGATCTTGCATGGATTTAGGGGTTTAATGTTGCATTGGTGAGATTTAGGTCTCAGTTGTAAGAACTGCGATGATTTGGGAGCGAGATTGGAGAAGTTTGTAGACAAATCTCTGTTGATTGTAATATTCGCTGTTGATTGCATGCAGATTTAGGGTTTTAGGGCGGCATTGGCTGGTTTTAGGTCTTAGGTGTAAGAACTGATGATTTGGAAGTACGACTGGAGAAGTTTGTAAGCGTATCTCTTGTTGATTGTTATAGATGTGGTTTGTGTGCTTCGTTGGTGCTTTTTTTGTTTTTTTGGGTTTTAAATCGAGTTCTCTTTTGGAGATGTATAGGTATGATCACATACAGATTTAGGCTTAGTGTAGCATTGGTTAGTTTTAGGTATCAGGTGGAGAAACTGTTCATTTGGGAATGAAACTTGAAAAGTTTGTCACCATATATATATGTTGATTGCAGTTTCTGTGATTCTTCACCATATATATGTTGTTTGTTTGGGTCTTTATCTCGATAATCAGAGTGATGCACTTGGACTGGTGTGAACTGGGATTGGATTTGTCTACTCTACTGTAGTCATATTTGATCAGTTGTGCGTGTTACATTCTCGATCTGTATTTTTTGTTTACTACGGATGTGCCGGAAATCTTTAGCAGGGTGAACAGATATTCATTCTATGGCCTGTGCATTTGGGATGGTGTGGATGTTTGTGCACATTCAACTGCAGTATATCAACTATTTTTCTTCGATGCAATGTTATCATTGCTGCCCCCATTGCTCAAAATTGTGCACGATTTTCTTCCCAATGTATGCTTGATGTGAGAAATATAATGGCAGAGCCACTTTTCATAAGGTTATCAAGGCACAAGTCCAATCAAGGTGTTGAGGCTAGTTGGAAACCTGGATGCCGGGTGCGAGGTGAGGCATGTGCCTAATTTATGTGGGCACATGTTTAAGTTAAAAGGGAATATAGCTTAGGCAATTATTGTAAGCTAAAATTCTTATAAAGATAGAACTATACTCAGTGTATACACAAGGTTTCTTTTTCGGATCAGTAATTGTTTGCACATGTTAAAACATAAAAACATCAAACAACCATGCATCAAAACTAATGAAAACTCAACTATAAAAGGGCATTGGCTACAGTTTATTGGCTTCTTCTTCTTCTTCCAAGAGGTGCTGAAGGGAATGGGTTAGACGACACTTTTTACGTTTTTATTTTTATTTTTTAAATTGTACTTCTATTTCCTAAACTGCCTTTTAAGAGATTTGGAAATATCTTAGATTTGGAAATATCTTAAATACCAAGTTTCATTTGATTATCTAGAGTTTAATTGTTAGGAGGTCATTGAGGACATCGAATATGCAAATCCACCATTATATATAAAGGCACGACTGTGTGTTTCAATCACCTGGGCCCATAGGGCTGCATGCCTAATTACAGGATGTACACCGACAAGGTTTTGGAGGTGCTACAGCTCGTGCGCTTACTATTTTCTGTCATCAATGGGCTGATGGGCTGTTGCTTTATTCGCATGGCTTTTTAGAAGGCTAGAGCTTAGAAACTTAATTTCCATACGCATGTATTGTCTTGTTCAGATGGTTCACCTTTATATGTGGCCCCATAATTTCCAATAACTAACTCATTAAGTTCCTTACCGACATTGGCTCTCAATATCATCATCATGAAAGCCTTGTCCCAAATATGTTGGGGTTAGCTACATGAATTTTGTTTCTCCATTCCGATCTATCTTGAGCCAAATCCTCAGATATTGGCTCTCAATATATTAATGTTTTTTCTTTTTTTTTTTTTTCTTTTTTTTTCCAAGGACATCTAAATGCTATGTGACTGGACCTTTTTCAACGAAAGCACATTGCGTGACTGTTTTGCTTGCTGTTGAGCATAAAATTCCTGTGACCAATTTCTTGCCCCTGTATTAGATTTTGGCGTTGTCATAGGGTGGTGGAAATCATGAATCAAAATAGCGGCCGCTACGCTATTCTTCACCGCTACACTAAATGGCATTTAGCGCCACTACGCCCGCTATACCCACTATGGGGCTGCTATGGAGCGAGGTAGATTCCTACTTTCCAAAAAAATTTAAAATGCATAATAAGATTTATTTCTTTTCTTCTTCTCTCCAAATAAATTTTCTACGCAACTCTTCTACCTTTTTATGTTTAAAAGAACACAAAAAATCACATGATCTCGGTGAAGTACAGTCGATATAGAGAATTCTTTTCAAGGGTTATTCTATAGGTACATCCTATTAGACACTGGTAGAGGTATTCTTTTCCCTAGGTACTCTTAAGTCTGGACTTCATGACAGTTTTTTTTTTTTTATGAGCCTCTCATTAGTTTCTAAGTTAGCATAACTAAGCAACATGAATACATGTGAAAAAAATGATCATTACTATTATTTTCTAATTATACTACGATATATGACTTCATACAATGAGGGGACCGCTATGTCCCTTTTGTTAGTTACTTTTGCAAAAAAAAAAAAAAACATTTTCTCTCATTATTCAATATTTTAGATTTTCTACGATTTTTTCAGATTTTTTCAAATAGCACCGCTATGCCGCTACGTACTGTTTTTCATCCTTGGTGGAAATGCAACCTATGACTTGTTAAGCACCTATAGGAATTCTCTGTGGGCTTTCTTTTTTACTTTTATTTATTTTTCTTATAAAATGAATCTACATGAAAATGATCTTCTTTGCCTTGTAGTAGATAGAGTGGGTATTCCTGATACAGATGAATATATCATCAACCCTATTTACTGCTTTTTTTTTTAAATAAGAAACTTCCATTAAACTTAAAAAAAAAAAGCAAAATGGCCAACACACTGATAGACCTGTGGTGTTTGTGCCTCCCATTTATAGGGTGCACTGGGATCAGTGTTGGGTTGTTAGTAGTAGTCTCACAGACTTACCACTCGCCGATCGTAGCAAGAGAAAAGAAAAAGACTAAAATGAAATCTCTCATTACTCGTAGAGAGGATCAAAAGCATGAACATCACATACACCTCAAAAAAAATTAATTCATGTGAAATAAGAAAAAGCTTTCCTTATCAACTCATATTTTAGTAAAGTGTCAGCCGCTCAGCCTCCTCATTCGGCCCTTGTGGAATGTGGTGAAATGTAGCATTAGTGACATTTGCCAAGTCTTTGTTATCCTTGGTAATTTAGAAGAAATGCTATGTACCTTGAACCACTAAAATGGGTCTCTGGAAATGTGACCTTGGTAGATGGAGGCCTTCTTTTATTGCTAAAGATTTATCTCTATTCAAATCTTAGAAAACTTGCTGGCCTGGAAAGGTCAACACATGGTGATCATTCCTTATGATGCCTCATTCCAGACATGCTTGGGTTTCCTTAGGAGTTACCCTCTCTATTTAGGCATGTGTGGGTTTCCTTAGGAGTTACCATCTCCATTTAGGCATGTGTATATACCGCCACATAAGGGCAACAAATTTCATACTTGTGTTTCCTCACTCCTGAGGAAAATTAGTTAAAACTGTTGCTTTTCCTTGTGGATCTCATGCCACACCGAATGAAATGCTGCGAAGTTTACTTTCCTCTTCATGCAAAATCATGATCTTAATTTATATCATCCCAACCGAGGTTTCATGAGAGGCTTCTTGCAGGAGATTGTCACCAGAGCCCCATTTAATGAATTCAAACATTTTCTCCATATGCCTGATGTTGACACACCCAAGAATGTCTTTACTTGTAGGGGCCAAGCAATTGGTGTAGGACTTGATTTTCAACATCACATATCTCCATGATGATCCTTTACCATAAAAAATACTTCTATTCCGTTGTTCCCCAAAAAATTTGTCCCTGTTTTTGAATGGGCGCAAACCATGGTTCAAAATCACAGGCGACCTCGAAAAGCAATTTGATGCAGCAGCATCTTGTTGTAGTTTGTGGTCAGCACGGTTTGTCACGGAGCTTTTTTTTTTTTTTTTTTACTCCAAAAGTTTTCTGAAAAAATATCCAAAAAATTCAGAATATTGTATAATTCTAGAAAACAATTTTTTTTTTCTCATTAGTAAATACTATAAAGCAAAATATCAGTCCCCCTAAGAAATAACATCCTGTATCGCTGTCTTATCAATGGATGAAAACATCGGCCGATACTGGTATGTGCCGGCTGATAACCATACCTATATTTTAATGAGTATCTGTCTTGGTCTCGGGCTGGCAAAATATTCCCAATTTATCAGTCATATTGCAACAATTTAAATCCTTTACTGATCCTTTTGGAGAATTTCTTTCTCTATTTACACAATTCAATTGGTTTTGTTTTGCAGGACATGCTAGACATGAGAAATTGCTATGATAGCTTACTCTCTGCAGCAGCTGCTACTACGAATAGTGCATATGGTACATTCATTAACATTGTCTTCATAGGGGTTGCTGATTTCTTCAGCATTGCTGGGCATTCTTCTCTTAGATATTGGATCATCCAGTAGCATATAAGTGTTTTTGACCAGTATGCAATGCTATGAAGCCTTAGTGGTGTAACAATTATCTATCTCTAGTAACTCACAGATCATCAGGTGGAGTCAAAATATGGTTTGTGGAGGTTGTGTTGGTTAGAATAGAGAACAAATATGTATCAGTGATACAGCTGGTATTTACCCCATTTTGGCATATATATTTTTTTAGTCTAAAGAAATACAAAAAAATCAAAATATTAAAAAAAATGTCAAAGTTTGAAGATGTTTATTGTCCTCATTACATGGGCTTGTGCTGTGGCAGGCCCAGGAAATTTTCCTTGAGGGCGCTGGTATGTAAATTTTTTTTGAGGGGTCATGTACAAAAATGTAATAGAATAACTGAATAAGTTTTGTTTGTGTGTAAAAAAATATTTTTTAGTGCGCCCGCCTGTGTGCGTGTTGCTCATTGAAACACATTACCACAAATTTCTCAAAATCCATGAAGATTTAAGATATGAAACTAAACTTCTTGATGGTTATCAATAGTATGAGAATATTGAATGGTAATAATCATGAATTGGGAGCCCACAAAAGTGCAGAAATTAGACCGATAAGTTGGGACTTTTTCACAAATTACTCAAAATCTATGAAGATTTAAGATAATCAGTGTCAAGATCTTTGGGTTTATTAGTTTAGTAAGCAAATTGAACAGTTTGGATTGCAAATATGGGAATGAAAAAAAATAAGGGTGGTTGATGGGTCCTATGGGATTGCAATCACTGTATTAGACTGGAATAGTACTAGTGCCTTTTGCCGGAGGAGGGGTGAGTGATTTTCCAACATGTTTTAGGTGTGAAAATTTTGGTGTGTTAATGGACTTACTTACACCATTTTCACACCTCTTTTACACAGCACAAACGTACATGATGATGTGTGACCATTAGGCATCTGAATCATTTACATATGTATGTGACTGCGAATAAGTGACCCTTAAAGTTTTAAATTTATGTGATATAGATAACACTAATTAGTTAGCAGAAGACTGTAACTAATGTGTATGATTCTAGGGTGTTTCCGTGAGGGCTTCACGTTTGTTTTTCGGATTTTTGTTTGGGCATGTGTTTTCCTTGCCTTGGGCATCTGTATACTTTGCATATATACAGTTAGTCATTAAAAATGCTAATGGGTTTGTAGGTTAAAGACTTTTATGTAGATATGTATAAGCATAACTATGCACTTCATAACGATTACTTTTATTTTTAATAAAATGCCAAAAGGGAAATATGAAGATTTTGAGAAATAAGTAAGAAGTAAACCTCAAATTTACTTAGGCAAGATTAACATGCATGGACTGTTACAAGAATTCATAAATCTAAGTTATAAGAAGGAAACCAATTTTATAAGAAATTGACCCAAAAATAGAACAAACGTGAAAACAATGAGACAGATAAAAGTAGCCCCCAATTTTACCAAATTGTGCAACATGGAGGAAATTATCCTAAAAGGTTTTTTTCCCCTCTAGCAATGAACCAAATCATCTCATGTGTTTTTGGTTTGAGATGAAAAGGGTTTTATTGTAAAAGTTTAAGGTTTCTTTTTTCTTTTCTTTTCTTTTCTTTTTTTTTTTTTTTCACTCTAACAATGCCCAACACATTTCTCTAATATATTTAGGATGGTTTTAAGTAGGAATAAGTGGCACGCTCAATATTCACCCTGTCTGATCTTTAATTTCTTAGTTCTTCCATCAATGGTGGTTTTGATATTCCAAAATCAGTGTAAAAAGACCATAGAATACCTTCAAAATCTTCTCACAACAAGAAATTGACTTAACACTTATTTTGGCCTTTTCCCCATAGTACTAAGCTGGGGGTTGACCAATGGGCGACTCTGCTTGGCTGGTTCGACCCAGACTTTCACGCAGTGCGGATGGGGAAGAATAGCCAACGCCAAACGGGCTATTCTCTAAGCCAAAAGGCTTAGGGATGGGGATCCATGGGATCCAAAACGTCTTGGTCTCACAGACTAACACCACCGACAAGAGAAAAACTCAAGGAGAAATTTTACTAACTGAACTTATCGGATCAGAGGAATTACATCTCTGTTTAAAGACTCTAACCCTAATCTATTCTAGGAAATAATTTTAATTAAAATATACTCTAGATCAAATAATGTTTAAAAAAAAAAACAAACAAAAACTCTAGATCAAATAAGGTAAAACTTTCTAATTGACCTCATAACTATCCCTAAAATTTAGCTAGTACTAGAAAATAGGAAATATAGACTTGGATGACAATCCGCTGGAAAGATGTGGAAATCTTTTTTAATTGGCTTTAGTGGGCTTGGTCCCAATGAGCTGGCCCATCGTGGATCTGGCCTGCATCAGACTTGGCTGTTTTTTAGAAACAATTTATGGTCTTGGTCATGCTCTGGAATTGATCCATTAATTTCGAAGCTCCTGATGTTTGATGCACAAATTTAGGATAAAATAGCTTAAAACAGGTTTTTTCTAACTGTTTGCTTAGTTGGAAAATTGGGACGTCCAAAGAATGGGAACCATGTCTTACAGATAGCTTGTCACCCATGTCCCACTGCTGTGTATTATTGAACCAGTGTATACACGTAGAAGACAGGTCCTTTTCTGCAAAATGGTGTGTACTGTGAAGTTTTTGTAAGGCAGAGTCACATGTATTTCCTGCATACATGCATAGGATGCATTTCAGTTAGCGAACTTGTTTAAGTTCCTGCTGGTTTTGATGGATTTGGGTTTAACTATGAACAAGACCACATTTGAGTTTACTACTAGTTCACCTGTATGAATAAATCATATATCACCGCTGTTAGCATCTTTTTTGTTTTACTGAATCTCCTCACGTGAATGTATAATCTTGCAGAGTTCTCAGAGTCACTGCGGGAGATGGGTGATTGTCTCCTTCAGAGAACTGCATTAAGCGAGGATGAAGAAAGTGGTAAGTGGATTGGTGTTTTTTTTTTTTTTGTAAACATATGGTGGAATTCACTTCTACAAGTATGGTTTTGAAAGTCAGCTCTGGCTTGAGTAGTCTCATTCTTCGAGTCTCTTTTTAACCATTCCCATAGAAAAGGCCGTACGTATGCATCATTTTCCCCATTTTCCTGTTGGATGAAGAAGCTATGGGAGGTTTTTGGAACCACATTTTATGGAAGATTTTTCCTTTTACGTGGCTATTCCTAGGATGCAAGGCCTGTTCTAAATGCAGGCTCAAGTCGGGTTTGAAGTCAACTTGGAGTGGAATATAAACTTGGGTTGGAATTGGGCCTGAATCTATGAACCTGATTTGAAGTCAACTTGGGTTGAAATTGGGTTTGGGTTGGGGTTGAACTGTTACTTTTAGAATGTAATATAAACTAGGAGTGTAACTTGGGTCAAGTTGGGTTCTATTAGTGTGTTGAGTGTAATCAGGTTGGCTTCGTTTGGGCTCAGTTGAATTGAGGTTGGCCCAAAATCTGACTGAATTCACCTGAATTGCAGCCCTTTTTATACCCACATAAAATTCCATCTTCTTCGAAGTTTTGCTTTGGATAGCATCGTGCTTGTTGCCTGTTGGATTGAGGGAGAAGAGGTGGGAGACATGATTTTGGTTTTTGTAGGCAAACTTGCTAATTTCAGCTTTTTTCGTCCTCTGGTTCTCCATTCCTTCTTTTACCTATATTTTCATTATGTTTCTATTGTGTATCTGTGCCTTTTGCCTTGAACATTTTAATGCTATTTATTCCTTTTTTACTTTTGTACGTGGTGTTTCTCATTGTTTAGTCATGCTTTCCATTTTGCTTACTCAGGATGGTTGTTTTTCAATTTTGTTTCTCTCTTTTCTTTTTTTTTTTTTTTTTTTTAATTAAAAAGTTGGTGGGAAGAGTTGGGTTTTAGGTCAGCCGATTTTACTTGACCAAACTGTTATTATTTTTTTTGGTATTTAAAAGTTCATTAATCCTTTTGGTGATTTGTTTGCTTGTATTCAGTATTCTGATAGAAGAATAGTGAATCAGTCCCTTTATTAATATAGTCTTGCTTGCTCTACTTGTGGAGGTGTTTCACCTTATAGGGATACTGGTTGTAGCTCTGTTGGTTTTTGTGTGTGTGGGTTTGTGAGTAATTACCAGAGCAAAATAATAAAAAAATGATATCAGGATTTGTTTGTGCAACTAGAGGATTCTGCTATGTGGATTTCTGTTTCCATGGGTGATTGGAATGTTACATTCGTGCACTTCCACTAGGAAATTGAATTCTCTGTATTGTTGAAATTCAGTTCATCTTTTCCTTTACTGCAAGGAAATTGTTTCGCACCAGACAACAAAACTGTGGGGTGCATGGAAAATCACCATTTTCCTTTCTATTGCAGAATCCTCTTGTCGCACAAGTGCACCCTCACTGTTCCTGCTGCCACTGATGTCATTGCTATTAGTGTTACATTCTAATGGTATTTAATAGTATGCAGGTAGAGTTTTGTTAATGTTGGGGAAAGTGCAGTTTGAACTCCAGAAACTTGTTGATAGCTATGTGAGTCTCTATATATTGTGGTCATATTCTTTCACAGTAATCATTCTTCAGACAATGTCTTAAAATAATCATGGTGATGACTATTAATGTTCATGTTTCAGCGCTCTCATATTGTCCAGACGATATCAACCCCGTCGGAGTCTCTTCTTAATGAACTTAGGACAGTGGAGGTTTGTTCCATTTCCATTTGATTCTCTAATATTGTTATTTTTTTTCCTTGCCACATTGGGCTACTGGTAAAATAGTGATTCTATAATTTAAGGACCCAGGCATTGATCCCTGGGCATGTGCGAGAAACAAAGGTGCCAACACCACTCAACCGTGACGATTGCTTATTTCCTTCTTGTCAGTGAAGATTTATTGCATAACTGATGTATTGCCCGAACTCTAGGGATGTCAAGTGGGATAGGTGATCGATTTGCTCAATGAAGTTTGTTACTGTTAGGCTATAGGATTTGTTCATAGTTTTTTTTTTTTTTTTTAATCAATATTTTAAGAACTGGACCAGTCATCTAACTGGTGAAGCTAAGGTTTTGGTAAAACCAGTTCGATGTTTATTCATTCGGGTCGAATCATGATGCAAAATGCCATCAGAATTATGTAATAGTTAGTTTTAAACAGAAGAAACTGAGAAAATGTATTTAGAAGTAAAGAGATCATACAAAATTTATAAGATTAATGGTTCAAATTGAAAAAAAAAAAAAAAAAAAGAGCTGAAAAGTTACGATTTTACTTTTAAAAATGAAAATAACACCATATTAAAATTTTAGATAGTCTATTGAAATTTTTCTCAAAATTTACTTGGCCCTGCCTCAAAAGGAAAAAAAAAAAAAAAAAAAACTGCTTTAAATGGTTCTCACAATTCAGAAATTGAACCAAATGATTCATATGGTTCAACTAAGGGTAAGCAGTTTTAATTGAACTGAATTGTTACATGTAGCAATTCTGGTTAGCATGTTGGACTGGCCAGTCTGGTCTGGTTTTTAAAACAACATCTGTGGATCTTAACTATTATTAAGTCAGCTTTGGAATTTGGAATTTTGGATGCAGAAAGCATGCAATTATGCCATTGCTTTTTTGGAAACAGCGCAATCAATTTCATGATCTGTAGCCTTCAGTTGATATCTTGGTGGTTATGCAGAACTGGGAGTTATTTAGTTCTCTGATTGATCCTAACCATAGAGCCATTTTATTGAGTAAATGTTTACAATAATAACAATTTTCAAGAGTTTGACAAGAGCCTGCAGGACAGTTGGAAGGTACTCATTGTTGCCTTGAGGTTGCGGGTTCAAATCACGTTATCATTAAAATAATAATAATAATAACAACAATCTTCAGAAATTTCACTCGCATTTTTCCTTTTTCGAATGCATAACAGTTCATTTTATTTTGTTCTGTGAGTTATTCCTGTTTCCTTTGAAACTTATATTAGATACCTTTCAAAAAAATAAAATAAAAATGGAAATTATTTTAGACCAGTGAAATGATAGTCTAAAATATGAAGTTAGAATTGCATATATAATGACAATCTAAAGATGAAACTATTTTCCAAGTTTTGTAATGCACTCATTTTATATATTGCTAATGCCTGACATCAAACTGCTGTAAATATATGCAGATTACTGCTAGTTTGAAATTTCAGGTAGCATAATTAATCTCAGCAATATTATGATGCAGCAGCATTATACACTCGTTTGGGCAAGAGGCGTGGTCCACATGTGGGACCCGTACCATTCTGATTTGTTAATTGTTATTAGTTTCTAATTTTTATTTAAGAAGTTGTGTTTAGGAATAGTTTCTAATTTGGATAGGATTATTAGTTGTTTCCTAGTTTGATTAGGAAAGCTTTCTTAGGGCTTAAGTTATTTTTGTTATATATACAACATTGTAGAGATTGGTAATCTCAGAGATAATAATTGATTAATAGAATTCCCTATGTGGATTTTTCGTTGGAGATTGTTTCTTCATCGTGTCATTGTTCCGGTGGGAACCCTCATTGTACCCCGGCACTTGCATCCTAACCTTAGGTTGCATCATATTAGGTGGAGAGTTACATCATTATCTTGATGTACTTTCTATTATCAGTTAGTGGATATCCCGTATTCGGATGTCCTTTCTAGGTGAATGTGCGCATTTGAATATTTAAAATTGGGAAATTTTCAAATAAGGCCGTAAGTTATTGCCTTATTTCAAGAAAGGACACAAGTTTTAAAACTTTTCAAATTAGTTCTAAGTTTCTTAGGAAGTTTTCAATTAAGGACATTCATCTATTTAAAGCTATTTCCTGCAACTACCAAAATTACCCTTCATTGAAATATAATCCTCCTTCGCGTGCTCTATATTCTTTTCATTTTCTTCACCGGCGTCCTCACAGTGATAGAGGACAACTAGCATCTCCACGGTGATCGGCTAAATGTAGTGGTTGCCAGAACCATGTCATGGCTTTAAATAAATGGTATTTTAGGCATTTTAAAAAAATTGGGGGAAAAAGTCATCGAAAAATACCATTAAATGGCCGGATGTCCTTAATTGAAAACTTAATGGAAAACTTAGGGACTAATTTGAACATTTTTGAAACTTGTGTCCTTTTTTGAAATATGGAAAAAAACTTAAGGGCTTGTTTGAAAATGTCCCATTTAAAATTACTTTTGGAGTGCCATCTTTATATTTTTGTTATATGCATCCATTACCGAGTCTGTGTGCATTGAGCAATAAATCTCATCGTGTGTGTGGAGATAGCCTTTTCTTTTGTTTGTTTTTTTGTTTGATTAGTAAAACTCATTAAGCTGTCCCTATATTGTTTTTCCTTTAATTGTAAAACTCATTACGCTAACCTTGTATTGATGGGATAAGTCTTAAGATGATGATGAGCTAATTATTAATTTTGGTAGAAATGTTGATCTAATTGATGTTAGTATATTAAGGTGCCTATATTGTTTTTCCTTTAATTGTAAAACTCATTAAGCTATCCTTGTATTGATGGGATAAGTCTTAAGATGATGATGAGCTAATTATTAATTTTGGTAGAAATGTTGATCTAATTGATGTTAGGATATTAAGGTGGTGCTATTTTAACTTGAATCTATGTACCATGTTAGGTTCTTTTAAACATTGTTTGTGCACTAACATTAGAGAAGTAGCATATGTGGACAGCTTGTTTTGTGTTTATAATTTAATTAGTAAATCTCATTAAGCCTAACCTTAGTCTAGATTGGTGGGATAAGTCCTAGATGATGATGAGCTAATTTGAGATTTTAGTAGAAATGTTGATTGCTGTTGGGGTATGAAGACATTGGTGTTTTAACTTGAATTTATGCACTGTCAAAATTTTCCCAAAATTATTTGCATCAGATTTATTGAATAGTGTGTAGAATTTAGGATCCCTTTGAAGATTGTATAACATGTCTATTCTTATTCAATCATTCTGCTGCAAGTATAATTTAACAGTTGGTTTATTTGCTGGTTCAGGAAATGAAGCGGCAGTGCGATGAAAAAAGGTCAGAACACATTGCATTTTACTTGTTTAGTTTGCTTGCTACCTTTATTGATCTTCATTCCAGTGTTTTAAATTTGAACCATAATGTGAAATCACAAAAGCTTCTAAATCGTGAATAGTAAATAGTAAATTATAAAATTATTATATTTAATTTCTTCCAAAAGATATAGCAAAATATGTAGAAGTACATTAAAATCTAAAGAAGGTAATATGATAAAATCATCTCCCTTTTAAGTAAGTCATAATGGATACACTGAGCATGGAACAGTTCTTGGCTTTGGATGATTGTCCAAAGGTTCCAAAGTGCAAAGAAAGTTGCATAATTTCACACAATTTATAAATTACAAGATATAAATTATGGACATGAAAAGTATGAGAAGTAAGTTGTCGGTTGTTCTCATTCTCAATCATAAGCCTCAACTGTCTATTAAATCCCCCTGTTCCCTTTATTATGCATATAATATTTGAAGGAAAATCTAAAAGCTGTTATTTGAGACATGTAAAATAAGATTATCCATCCAACTCAGCTCTAAAACAAACAGACAACACCACACTCCAAAACAGCCAAGGCTTCATGAGAAAGGAACAATCAGAAAAATGAAATAAAAATCTCTGAAAGTCCTAAAAATACATGTCGACTCTTTACCTGTTTCTTTGGTTGAAACTGAACTTTTGACTTTTCCTCCTAAATGGAGATTTTAAATCTTTTTCAAACACTTCAAAGAAACCCTGTTTAGGTTTTCAATGAAGGAAGAGAGTTGAAAAATCAGATCTCAATTTGATTTGCAGTCGCAGTTAGTTTAACTGCTTTTTTTTTTTTCCCTCTCAAAATGTCTTCTATTTTCAGCAAGTGTTGTCAAAGGAATTGCTTGGCATCTCACCCGGATGCCCAGGGATCGGTCCTTGGGTATGCCACTCTTCCCACGTGAGTGGGCCTCTTTTTCCATGTGTGTGAGCTCTCCTTTCCACTTGTGTGGGCTTCTCTTCCCATGTGGCTCTCCTTCCCATGGTGTGGGCTTCCTCTTCCTATGTGTGTGGCTCTCTTGGGTCCTATTCCCGTTGGCTGGGGTACCAAAAAAAAAGGTTTTGTAAAACGGGGTCAATTTTTTTTAAAGAGACTCTACAAAAAGGCTTTCGCTCCAATTGAAATTAGGGCCCTAGCCAAATTTCACTCTAAAGGAAAAATAGTGCCCTAGTCAAATTTGACTGTAATAGGAAATGATCCTTAGCCAAATCTCACTCTGATAGGAAATAGGGCCCTATCTAAATTTCACACTTTAATAGGAAATAGGGCCCTAGCCAAATCTCACTCTAATTGGAAATAGGACCCGACCAAATTTCACTCCAATAGGAAATGGGCTCTTGCCAGAATTTTTAATTTTAATATATATATTTTTATTTACATATAATACATTATATTCCTTCCAGAACACAACTCTGAAAAATTTCGCCGAAATTCTGAATCGGCTTCGGAGGCCAAACCGAACGGGGTCCGCAATGAAATTCTCAAGAATGATCCATTGTTAGTCACCAAATACAAAGTCAATCACTAAATCTTTATGGTGTGATAGTCTTCAGTTCTCATCATAATCAATTATCTATCATTTGATGCTTTTATTTGCTTCTGTGATGATTGTTGTTGTGTGTTCAATCAGATCATCTGAAGCTTTCTCTTCTTGATCTGACTTTTACGTCACAGTTTGTAGAGAATCCTCGATATTCACATGCACACTTGCCCTGAAAAGTCTTGTCATATGATCTTCTTATTACTCATTCACTTTTGCTTGTTCATTCTTGAATGACCAAGGGTTAACTTGGGCTCTATTGGCTGGCTGGTTGTGGGCCTTTTGGGCCCCCTTTTGTAGCTTGTAGGCCTATGATGCACTCGGGCTGTGCATCAGTTAGCCTTCAAACTGTAACATTCTGGCCACTTCAGTCATTTTGCCGTTCTTTTATGGGTTACTGTTTTGGCAAAAAAATAAAATAAAAAATAACATAGCAACTTCCTTGAAATTCTCCTTTGATAAAATAAAAGGAAGTAAACAAAAATGGAAAATAAAAGAAATGAAAAAACAACTTAAGACCATGCATATCGTTCAAATAGATAGAATTCTTCCTTGAAATTCTCTAGTGACAAAAAAGGAAGAAAAAACTCTCTTCGAAAAAGGTAATAACTTTATCTATTGCTAATTTATATGTTTGATTTTATTTATTTATTTATTTATTTATTTATTTATTTTATTGGTTATGTTTGATAATTGCTACCGATAAAATGAGAACATTTCATGGAATGATTTTTATTTATATTTCCATGGAATGCCTTGCTGTGTGCAAGTTCTAGAAGAGAACATTTCAATGCCAGTTTCACCCTCCTTCCATGCCATAAGATACTGATGTACGCAGCCCACACTAAGTAACCGTCTCTATCATATCTTCTATGCATACAAGTAAATTACAATACAATAGCAAGACAAGCCCATTACAAAATCCTACTTCAATTGAGAGGATGGGATTATGGGAAGGATATGACTTCGATTGAATGGAACTGGGACTGTCCTTTCTTTTTAGTTTTTTCCCTTTCTTTGATAGAGAAGGGGTTGCGATTTACAGGGCTTGGGTTACAATAGAAGGTGAGTTTCTCCTTGTAGAACCCTTATTTATACTATATTTTGGGCTCCATGTGGAAAGGGCTAAAATGAACTCTGTTAAAAGCCTGAACCCGTTCTTTTTTTTTTTTTTGGGAAAAGTGATTCAGAAAAATATTGGAAATCTATTTGGGGTCATTGTTTATGTGCTGCATGGTTTTCTGCATAAGCACGTCAGCTTAAGTTGTTTAAGCTGAAACATGAATTTCGGCCAAAATATGATTTCTCATCTAAAATCACTGAAAAAATGAAAACAACAAATGTGGTTTTGTTGCTGCTGGACGACTGAAAAGAAATGTTTCAGCTGTTTCGAAATATGTAACTCAGATAAAAGGTGACAAATTTCTGTTGAAAAGGGGATACAGTTCGTGAATAGCACAATTCGGAAAAAATAAATAAAACCCATTTATGATTTACGATTTGTGATTCATTATGAAATCACATGATTTATAGTTTATCATGATCTATTAAGTGATTTGAATATTATGCTTGTGATTGAATTTGAGTTGTACGATTCAGACTGTTTGATTTTGATATCTATGATTATTTAATTTATTTTTCTCTCAATGTTGGGAACATGTCTTCAGAACTGTATATGAATACATGGTGACGGCACAGAGAGAAAAAGGAAGGTCAAAAAATAACAAGGTAGAAAGTATTTCTTATCAGCAATTGCAAACAGCTCAAGAGGATTATGATGAGGAGGCAACGCTGTTTGTTTTCCGTTTGAAATCATTGAAGCAAGGACAGTCTCGAAGTCTTCTAACACAAGCAGCTCGGCACCATGCAGCACAGGTTTTTCTCGTCCCTCTCTCTCTCTCTCTCTCTCTCTCAACTTTTGTACTTCTTGACTCTTCATTCTCCGGTTTGAAGTGAGTGTTGATTTACTTTTTTATTGTTTCTTTTATGAAAGCAGTTAAATTTCTTTAGGAAAGCACTCAAGTCCCTCGAGGCAGTTGAACCACATGTAAAACGGGTTACTGAACAACAACATATTGATTACCAATTCAGTGGGCTTGAAGATGATGATGTGGAGGAAGGTGATGATGATTATGGGGACGATGCGAATGATGATGGGGAATTGAGTTTTGACTATGGACAGAATGACCATGGACAAGACGTTGTCTCGACATCTAGGAATTCAATGGAGGTAATGCTAAAAAACAAGGAAAAATTTATGGAATTGGAAGCTTAGGGTTTGTTTAGCATCATTCTTTGGGAACATATGTTCATTCACAGAATGAAAATTTTGGGATTGCATTTGGTTGCACTTTCTCAATCATTCCTAGAGATTATATCTCTGTTAGATAGTTTCGTCTCGAAAGTAAATTTCGGAACAATTTAAAATTGTTTCTTACTCAGGAATGAACAGTAGGAATAATTCCAACATAACAATTCGCAGCACAACCCATTCTGATGTTTATTTATTTAAGGGAAATGATTAAAGAGTCATTAGAGGTTTTTATATCAGGGAAATGATTGGTGAGAACAATGCTGACAGAACATTGAACATTGCCTAACAAGCTCATCACAAGCCATTTTCAGAATGGAATTATTCTCAGCTCAACCCATTTTCAGAATAAAATTATTCTCAGCTAGGACTGATGCCAAATAGTTGCATGAACTTTCTACCCATGTGTCGTTTCTGCTTTGGAGTCTTGCTCATGTTCCTTTTCCTTAATTTACACTTGCTGGCACTTGTGAATAGAAGCTGCCTCATTTTTGCACTCAGATGCCAACTAAAGTTGGAAGTGCTAGAAAGATTAAAAAGTTGCTGAACTGGAAGGAAATTGCCCTGTCTTATTAGGCCCTCTACCTTTCATTTCTTGGTTTTGTTTGTCCTGTTTTGTTGTCTCCTTTTCTGGGTGTTGGCTGTTGCTTGTAAGCTTGTCAGGTATATCTCTCTTGTACTGCTTGCCTTTTCTTAATGAATTTTACCTTAAAAAAAAAAAAAAAGAGTTGGAAGTGCTATAAAGATTAAAAAAAGTTACCTCTCCCTTTTTAACGGCTTATTGCATTCTCCCATTCCTTTTTGATGAGTGAGTTGACAATATTTTTCATTTGCTCTGTGAACCATTTCACAATTTAGCTGCACAAAACTGATTGTGCTTTCTTCCTTGCATGTGGAAGTTTTTTTTTTTTTTTTTTGTCGATGGAAGATATATTCAATAAAGATGTATGCTTCAATTGCTACTTTTATATTCACTCCTTGCCTACGTTCGCTTTTTTTCCTGTATTTTTTGAAGCTTTCCTTTGCCACAATGCAGATTTGTATTGAGTTCAAAAGTCTCGTCTGGAACAGTTGATCATATCACACGGACAACTAATCATCTTACTTATGTCGAAATCCTTTAATTGCACCTCCCAAAAACTTATGGTTCCCATGAATTTCGACTTAGTCTTGTATCACTAGGGCTATACAAGGATTGTGCCTGTATTGCTTTGGCCTCCATATTTTAATTGATGTTGTGCTGAGCTTGTACAAAATTCTAGTTCTCATAGGCCCTGCCAAACCCAGACAGCTTAGACACTACTTTCAGTTTCTATAATAGTGCTTTTGCGGTGCCTAATGTTTGATTTTTCGATAATGCAGCTAGATCAAGTGGACCTTGCATTTACCCCAGTATCAACTGTGGATGCTGCACAGGTGAAGATCTAACCTATGTTTTGGACAATGAAATGCTAAATCTGAAAATGTAGTCATTTCTTGATGTGATAAAATGACTGCTATCTTCCACCAAAAGAAAAAAGAAAACAAAAAGTAAAAAATAAAAGCCCACCCTTACTATATTATTGCATGTAGATTATACTTGGTCCAGAACCATAAATTATTCTACTTGGTTCTGTCAAGGATCATGCTTATTCTGTGATCTGTTTTGTTTATTCAGGCATGAATCTAAAAAATCTCAAAGCATCTGGCTCTAAAAAAAAAGACTAGTAATCTCAAAGAAATCATCTTCTTTACCTCGGGAATGATATCATTGGACTTCAATGCATGTTTAATATTTAAATACTCAGATGAGCTTATCAATCCGTAGGGTCCACCCATGAAATCGAAACTTATCAAGATCAAGATCATCTTCTAAAGTGGTGACAGGTCATATTTTGTTCCAATGATTAGATTGTTTTTAACTGTCTGGGAACCTTGATAAGAAACATGTCAGTCAGGCCTGGTGTAAGATTCATGAAAATACTGTGTAAATTATTATCTTTTTTCTTTGTTGTGGAAAGGTCAAAGGAAGATTCTACATCACTTTGTTATTGTAACTTCCTGTGGAGCAACTGTACAGTGGTGAATATGCTGTGTGTTAGAACATCACTTCCCATGAATTCTGTGTGTACAGAGGTTTCATATACAGTAGTGAACATAGATTACCTTTGTTAGATGATGAATATGGAATGAATCAAAGGAAATTTTTCCAGATGTCTGTCTATTCTGCTGGACTGCAAAACAGTGTCAAAAAACATGCAGGAGAGGAAGCTGACCTTCAGATGTGGTTGGGAAGCTGGTCTTCAGATTGGCTTGCAGGGGTTTCTATTTCTTTCCCCTTCGGATGAATTTTGGAAAGCTTTTCTTTTGATGCACAGTTTAGTGGGGTTTCTTTTTATCCTTTATTTTTTTAAGAATATGTTGCTGTGAAGTGAAAAAATAATTAGGGTAGGTATTTAAGTAATCATGAATATTTTTATCCATTACTTACCATTCCACCCCTTCCACCTATTTTATCATGGGTATTTTTATCCAAAGATACTCCATGTGAATCCACTCCTGCTTCTTAGCACTTTAATGAGCAAGGTCTCATTAAAAAAGCACGGGAAATTTTTGTTTAGAAGCCTTATCTCTGGTTCTAATTTAAATGGAGCTCTAGTTATAGTTACCAAACACTTTAAAGCCTAAATAAGTTTTAAAACTAAATGAGCTCTTAATTTTAGCTTCCAAATCCCCCTAAGTGTACTAAAATAGATTGCCGTGTTTGGTAAATCTTAAAAAATAAAATGGGGTAACTAAATTGTCCAAGTAGAAGCTTCTGACTAAAAAAAGGCAAGTAGAAGCTATGGAAGAAAAATATTTCCTTGTGTCCTAGATTGTTAGAGAGTAGTATGCCAGATCCCCTATCATTCTACATCTGGTTACATGCTTTGGATATTTAGATAAATGGGGAATTTGAGGGTATATAAAGAGTTCCTATAGATAGATAGGTCCATCTGTTTAGATGATATTTACTGGGATACTTGCCATGACTGTTTGCTATGTGATGGATCTTGATTCTTTTTCCTCTGCACAGAGCATAGAGAGAAACTTCTAAGTTTTGTCTTTAAATTGTTTCATTTAGTTTCCTGGAAATGTATCTATTTCCTCTGTTAAGTAGTTTTTGCATTTTGTTTCTTATTCCCTTTCTTAGGCATAACATTAATTCCTCATAGACTGGTTTCTAGAATGGATTGATTACGACTATGGAAGATTGGCATGATGCTTTACTTATTCATTAGATTGTCAGAAACGTTTTTAGATTCACTCTCTCATTGGAGGATTCTTATTCAAATTATTTGCTTGCACATCTACACCTTTTATTTTGTTCATTTCTGCTTGTGCAGGAAAATCTAGCAAAAATTCCAGGAGATCTACCTGCATTTAATAGGATGCCTTGGGCCGGCAGCCAATCTGCGCCGATCTTTCCTGACAAGAAGTTTGATCCAGCTGAAAAGATAAGAGACATGCAACCCTCATCAGCAAAAAAGTTTCATACGTATGTGCTACCTACACCAGTTGATGCTAAGGGTACAATTCCACCAGGATCAAGTAATACAGTACCTGGCTCAAGGCATGGAAACACAAGCGGCCGTACACACCACCTCTGGCATTCATCTCCCCTCGAACCAAAGAAGCATGTGAAAGATTCTAGAGAAAATCAATCGGCGGACCTCACCCACACCTTAAAAGAACAGTCAGTTCTCAAGGAGAGCAACAGTTCCTCGATTCGGGCCCCCCCTCCTTTGTCCGAGCGGCTCTCACTACAGCATCTGGATGCGGCTTCTGATACTAAAAAAATCAAAAGATATGCCTTCTCTGGCCCATTAACTAGTAAAGCATGGTCGGGCAAGCCTAATTTATCTGCTAGTGGTCCTTTATCCTCAATGGAACACCCTCAACTTGTTCCTTCTATGCTTTCACGCTTCCCACTCCATCAACCTTCATCGTCTCCAAAAGTTTCTCCTTCTGCTTCACCCCCACTTATGTCATCACCAAAAATAAGTGAGCTTCATGAGCTTCCTCGGCCTCCAGTCAGTTTAGCCATCCCCACAAGAACTAGTTTAGTTGGCCACTCAGCACCTTTGGTGTCTAGAAGTCAAGAGCTTTCTACAACAAACAAAATGCCTTTGATGACATCACATGCAGCATCTCCACTACCAACACCACCAGGGACTGTTCCCCGCAGCTTTTCTATACCCTCAGGTAGTCAGAGAGGAATGGTGTTGACCAAATTGATGGAGGCTCAGAATCCAGAAATGTCTGAAGTTGCTTCCCCACCTTTGACGCCCATATCTCTTACGAACATTCCACCAGTGTCAACTGCGTCTGAGGTGGTCACTCGACCTGGAAATACCAAAGGTTAGTGAGAAATATGGTGCGCTGTTTTGCCTAAAAGAGGTTTATAAGTATGTCATGCAAGTGATACATTTCATTGTTGCATTTATATATTGCTTGATTGTTTTTTTATGCAGATAGATATCACCAGCTTCTATTATTTCATTTGTCATGAACATAATTTCAGATACTGTGTTCTCATTATTTTTATTTTATCAAGGCCTTGTCCTTTTGCTGTAGAACAAGGTTGACCCAATCCCGGACTCAGGTAGTCCAGATGGGCTCACAGACCAAAAGATCCAAGTCTGATGAAGATAGGAAAATTTCCGGGTATACTCAAAGTATGAAGGATCTTAAAGAAATCTTCATTAATATATATATATATATATATATGAGAGAGAGAGAGAGAGAGAGAGAGAGAGAGAGAGAGAGAGAGAGAGAGAGAGAGAGAGAGAGAGAGAGAGAGATTAACATTAAATTGTCTAATTTCAATAATCAATGTATTTAAGCATCACATAATCATAAAGGTAACACATTTAAAGAAAGCCCAGCAACAAATTCACATGCACCCATTCACGTGCCATGAATGGACAGTGTAGTCGCAAACCTTCCAAAGGATGTTATAGCTACCAGCATGTTCACGTCCTCCAAACCAACAGCATTACAACAATAAAGTAGAGAAACCAAGATTGCAAACACCCAATTATCCAACAGCTGTATGTAACAGTTACAAGGATTTTTCACGATCAATGATGTTTAGGGTCTCAATGATAAGTAGCTCTCAAGAAGAGTGGGTGGTGTAAATTATCATTGAAAGAACAAAAAAGTGAGTGGTGTAAATTGATAAGCTGTGAAGTTATATAAGTCACACTTTTATGTTGACTCAACTGGCTGTGGTTACGTACGTTTTGTACCTCGGTAGAAGATTACAAAATATAAGCAAGAGGATTCACAATTTCACATATCCTCTCAATGTGAAAGTCTAAAATTTGAAGCAAACAAGTGGCTATAGTGTATGGTTTTGTGACGAGAAACAAAGGAACCTGAAATATTTAAGAGGCTAAGAGCCAACCCCCTCAGATCTGAGAGTTGCTTCATGATTTTGCAGACTTTGTCCTGGAAAAACTTTGACCTATGGGGGACATCCAGCATGCCCTTGAACTCGTCTTTGGATCAGTTCTTCCTAATCTGCCTTCTGATCAGATGAATCTTACATGTTACACTGAATTGAAGAAGCAAGTTGATGAGTTGATTAGAAAAAAATGTGTCTGGTAGAGCACAAGTCCATGTGCAGCTCTTGTCAATTGTCATCTTTACACTCTAAGTTGGAGGGCGTGTGGTACAGTTACACCATGAACAAGATTGCTGTCAAGAATTGGTTTTCGATGCCACAATTGTAACCTGTGCTAGATATGATGATAGGAACTATAATACTCTCCAAGATTATCTCTGAAGTGAGTACCACCAAATCTACATATGTCTAAGCGTTGAATGGAGAACAGCCTTTAAAACCAAGGATAGATTGTACGAATGGTAGTGATGCCTTTTGGACTAACCAAATGCCTAAGCACTTGCATGCATGTCAAGACAGATTCTAAGACAAATTTGGGTAAGTTCATTGTTGTTTTTTAGATGACATTTTGATCTATTGTTGAGGACCATCTAGATCATCTGTGCCATGTCATGAGAAGACTTCTAAGATCATGTGTGCATTTAACTTTTCTCGGGTCAGCAGTGAGAGGACTTTGAAGTGCTAGGATATATTGTCATGCATTTGGTTAGCCTTGTTCTTTTCCATAGTGCAAATACCTTTCTAAAAGGAATCCTTCTAAGAAGAGTGAAAGAGTTACTCTTTTTTTCCTCTGCTCCTTTTAGGGGAAGATTTTTATTTCCAACCACAGTAGTCAACTTCATTTCGACTATGTTTCCGTAAACATTTCAATTAATTTATCATTTTGGTGTCTCAAAAGAAACGTTTGGAAAAAAAAAAAAAATACATATGAAATTAGAAAAAATATCAGGAAGTGAAAAATCGCATATAAACTATATATGTAATTCATTCTATTAAATCAACAACATAATGTGCTAAATCGACATTAAATAAATGAATTCATATCCCTATTATTGCGAAATAAGAAAATAGGGAAATAAATAAAATAAATAAATAAAGAAGAAGAGGACATGTTTGCAACTGACTGAAGTACATAATTTTGAGTTGTTCGTCTGAAATCTCCAAATTTGGAACTGAATCGGGTATTTTGGCTAAACAAGACTAAATCCTAATCAAATCTTTCACACACGCGGGTGGCTTGGTGGGGTGGGGTTTGATCGGCCTAAATGAACCAAAACTTACTACTGGGTTTCCCACCCTCCAGATATATAAATCCATGTCAGGGAGGAAAAGTGTCCATTTCCATGGTATCTCGGCAAATGGAAGCTATACTAAACTACTTTTTTTGTTTGTTCAATGCAAAATTCTACATCAAACTAAAGAAAATTACTTTCATGAGTTCTTGCATAATCTACTCAGGATTCATAGTCTCATCTTGTGGAATTGAAGCTGACATAGACAAGGTCAAAGTAGTTGTAAAGTGGCCAACACCAATAATCATTCATGAAATCGAAAGCTTCCATGGGTTAGCCACTTTAGGTTGTTGTTTCATCCATAATTCAAGCACAATAATGGCACCATACTAAATGCATGGAGGTGCATTCCAGTGGATCAAATTAGTAACCAAGGCCTTTGAAAGCATCAAATCTAAGTTGCAGAAGCGCCTACTTCAACAAGCCCTTTAAAGTCACATTTGATGAGTCCCATATATGAAAGAGTCTCAAGTTGAGAGGGACATTTCATTGCCTACTTAAGCGAAAAGTGGAATGAAGCTTGCTAGAAGTATTCGATGTTCAATTTAGAATTATACACCATCATACAAGCTCAAACATCAGGTGCTTTATTTGTTTGAAAAAGAGTTCACATTCTATAACATGAACTCCTAATGCATCCAGATTCCCAAAGAAGAAACTTAGTAGAAGACATGCCAAATGGAGCGTTTATCTTCCAATTCTTTAGGAATTTCACTCCTCTCTCTCTCTCTCTATATATATATATATATATATATCTTCCAGCTCTCCTAAGCTGAAGCTTATCCTATCCTTAGCTGAAACAATGCTGATCCCACAAATCAAGGTCGATTATTGTTGTTTTTTATATGATGATCGTCTTCAAAATCAAGATAAATTCAATCAGAATTGGATTTTCCAGTTCCATCATGCAAAAAACAGATATGATCAACTTTGATTTATGGGACCAGCATTATTCCAGCTTAGGATAAGGTAAGCTTCAGCTTAGGAGAGCCCTGCTTTATATATATATGGGGGATATTCATGTGCATCCTTCCCTCACCATATGGTGAGGGACAAACTTAATGGGACTTGCCTAGGGCCCCATTGATCATGGGACTTGGGGGGGGGGGGGGGGGGTTGTTGGATGAGACCATATATCAAGTTTGAGGTCAATCCTAAGTCTCTAACCCCTACATCCGTGGCCCATAAATTTAACGACTTTATATTAAAGGAAAAATCTGACCCTCAATCCAACGGTCCAATCCATCTGGATTAGTAAAAACTCAGTTGATCCATTGTAATTTAGGGGGTCCCATGTGGATGAATCATAAAGCGGCCCACTATGTTGTTCCTCACCATAATGTGGTGAGGGATAGATGCACATGAATATTTCTCTATATGTATGTATGTATATATATATATATCATCATCATCATGATCATCAAAGCCTTGTCCTAACTATGTTGGGGTCGGCTACACGAATTCTATTTCTCCATTCCAATCTATCTTGAGCCAAATCCTCAGATAAGTTACATTTCTTCATATTTATTTTTACAGCCTCCATCCCTATCCTCTTTGGCCTATCCCTTCCCCTTGTTGGGCCATCCAAGGATGAAAATAGTGGTAGCGGCGGGCGTAGTGGCCCGCCGCCCAAACGATACGAAGCGGGCGATACGTAGCGGTGTAGCGGTGCGATTTGAAAAAATCGCCACAAAAATCTGAAAAAATTTCAAAAAATCCAGAAAATTGTAAAATGAAAGAAAATGTGGTTCTTTTGCAAAAGTAAGAAAAGGGGGTGTAGCGGTGCCCTCAATATATGAGGTCCTGTATCGCTGTATAAATAGAAAATAATAATAATGATTAGTTTTTTCATATGTATTCATGTATCTTAGTCATGCCAACTTATTTCTAGCTAGAGTGAAATTTAATTGAGCTCTATTTTCAGGTAGAATGAAATTTGGCTAAGGCATTGATTTTAATTAAGTAATATTTAGCTTAGACATGACTTTTTTATTTTTATATTTAGCCTCATTATGGAGCCCACCAATGATTAAAGGAATCAAGTGCTTTAGTTTTATTTGTTCTTAAAGGGTCATTTAATTTTTATTGATACCTTTAGAAGGGTCCATAAGTGCCCTAATAAAATAAAAGATGGGTCCATTTAATTTTTATTTATGGCTTTTAAAGGACCCATAAGTGCCCTCTAATAAAATAAAAGAGGGGTTCATTTAATTTTTATTCATAACTTTCATAGGGACCATAAGTGCCCTCTAAAAGAGGGATATATTTAATTTTTATTTATAACTTTCACAGGGCCCATAAGTTTCCTCTTAAAAGAGGGGGCACATTTAATTTTTATTTACAACTTTCAAAGGCCCATAAGTGCACCCTAATGAAATAATATGAGGCTCGAAATTAAATTGGTTTTTGTGCCATGAGTGCCCTCTAAAAGAGGGGGTACATTTAAATTATGTGTATAATTTCTATAAGGGCCCATTAAGTGCTTAAAGGCCCATTAATTGCCCACTTAAATGAGATAAATAGAGGGCAGGGGTTTCGTGCCCTATTTATTTTGCCAAAACGAAGTCGACGAAAATCAAAGAAAAGCGGGAGAGGGGAGAGGAAAAGAAAAGGAAGGAGGAGGAGGAGGAGGAAGGAGGAAGAAGGAGGAGTCGTCGCTGCCCTGCTGCTGCTGCTGCGCTGCCGCTGCCCTGCCGCCGCTGCTGCGCTGCCGCCTGCTGCTGCTGCTGCTGCGACGCCGCGATGCTGCTGGTGCCGCCACGCATCAGGTATGTCTTCTGCAACTCTTCTTTTTTTTTTTTCTTTTATCCTTTCTTCCTCTGTCTCCCTTTTTTTTCTCTTCTTTTTCTGTTGTTTGTTCAAACTTTGATTAAGTGGAGCAAACAAGAAGATAGTGGGAGGGAGGGGGGGTTTTAACCCTAGACCACAATGTAGCGGCCGCTACGGCAATGTATCGGTCGTAGCGGCCGCTGCAGACCGCTACGGGTGCGATACCCGATATTTCACTTGTAGCGTGGCGGCCACTGCCGCCACGGCCGATATTTTCATCCATGGGGCCATCAACCTTCATAGCCAAACTATTCCTTACCGCTGTCGGCCTATGTTGGACATGCCCGAACCATCTCTCTCTCTCTATATATATATCGGTAATATTCAGGTGAGAACTAGTTCTCACATATTATATGAGAACTTTTTTATGGGGCCCAATTGTGGGCTCCATTTGGGGATGCGACCAGGGGGGATGGAAAAATCTATTTGAGACCACCCCAAATATCAAGTTTGGGGTCAATCCATGCATCTAACCCCTTCATTCGTGGCCCACAAGTATAACGACTTTATTTTAAAGAACAAATTTGACACTTGATCCAACGGTCCAGTCCATTCGGTTTGGTGAAAACCTGATAGATCTAGTGGAAAACAGGGGGTACTGTGTGTGGATGGTTTGGATGGATCATGAAGTCGGCCCCACTGTGTCCCTCACCCTATGGTGTGGGATGGATGCACATGAACATTCCTCTCTTCTTTTTAATTCATTGACTTTTAAAACCATGGTTTCTAAGCATAGACAATACATAATGGTTTGGTGGGCATTTAGGGCAATTCTTGACTAATCACCAACTCGATTATTGGGTCAAGTTTGGGTTGACTCTCTTTTGTGTCAGATTCAGGTTGACACTTCTTTACCTGATTATAAATTATTTGAGTTTTGGTCGAGTCTATTCTAACTATACTACGAACCAACCCAATCTGACCTAACTATTTGAACTCTGACTCACCAATCCCACTAGAATCATTTTTAATGAGAGTCCAAGTTGACACTTTTAACTTCTAGGTTGAGTTCGAGTTGGAATTTTTCTATTGATAAACAAGCGAATTGGTTTTGGGTTGAACCTATGCATGTTACCCTCAGTGCCCACACCAACTCAAATCAGCTTGGAGCCTTGGACCTATTGCTTCCTCGAGGGCCAATTTCATTTCATTTATAGATAATGTTGGTTGAGCACTATGTGTAACATGTATAGGCCCAACCTGAACCTAACTCATGTATCAATGAAGTTGAGATTTCAATCCGAACCCAACCTGGAAGTTAAAAGGGTCAACTTGAACCTTTAGTTAAAAGATTGAGTTTGGTTTGGGTTGGCGGTGCAATTAGTAGGGTTGGATTGGGCTGGCTAGTGAAAAGTAAAGAGTGGACTCAACCCAACATTTATCAATCAGGACAAAGTTGTCAATGCAGATCCAACACAATGAAAATGATAAAAATGGTCAAGCCCTTAACCCTTATTACTGGGTTGGTTCGGGTTGGGTTGGCCAGTCGAGTCAAGAACTGCCACCCCTTATTGGCTGACCAATCCATCATGTAATCCCTATGCTTGAAAAGCGTGGATTTAGAAGTCAAAAACTAAAAGAGTAAATGTATTCACCACAAGGAGCACTTGTGGTCATTTTGTTAAATACATTTTGACCAAAAACTATATTTTAATAAAATTGTGAAGAGTTACATACTAAAATGTACATCTGAATATTTCAGACTTCTAGATAATTACAGCAGTAGGCAGAGACTATAGAACAAATTTCCGATTTGCTTGAGAGTTGTTTGATCAATGTGATTTTTAGCTACACCTACACATCCATGATGATACTAAAAATTAGGCTGGCTGGTTTGAATTCGTAAGCATTCTGCCGCTTTTTTTCCCCCAATGACTCAAACCCATAGCCTCATGGTTGGGACAATGAGCACCTTCCAACTGTCCTACAGGCTCGTCTTGCATTGTGCTACTTGTGTTGTGGATGAACTGTCATAAATTTTTTTATTGGGAAGCGTGTATGATTTTTGTCTTATGTTTTATGCATTTTGCATTTCTCCTTAATTTATAGAAAAAAAAATTATTTGTTTATTTATTTTGTGTTTGCATGGTTGAGGGTTTGGGGTGTGGTGGGGTGGGGTGTGGGTTGTTTGAGAGTTGTTTGATCAATATGATTTTTAGCTACACTCGTCCATGATGATACTAAAAATTAGGCTGGCTGGTTTGAATTCGTAAGCATTCTGCCGCTTTTTTTTCCCCAATGACTCAAACCCATAGCCTCATGGTTGGGACAATGAGCACCTTCCAACTGTATGACAGGCTCTTGCATTGTGCTACTTGTGTTGTGGATGAACTGTCATAAAAGTTTTCTATTGGGAAGCGTGTGCATGATTTTTGTCTTATGTTTTATGCATTTTGCATTTCTCCCTAATTTATATAAAAAATTATTTGTTTATTTATTTTGTGTTTGCATTGTTGAGGGTTGGGGGTGTGGCGGGGAGGGGTGTGGGAGGCAGGGGAGAGAGATGGTGAATTTATTGTGAAGCAATGATACAACAAAGCTGCTTGCTTTGTCCAAAAGCCTCCCATTTTACCTTGAAAGAACTGAGGTCTTGACGACAAGATTATACCTATGTTCATATTCTTAATAAGAATGTACAATAAAGAAAGTCCCGAAGTGAACACATAGGGCCTGTTCGTTTGCATCGATTACATAGGAATTCATGGTCAAAGGAGCTTCACCAAAGGATTATTAAAGGGGTGAGGGGTAAGGATATGAGGAAGAGATGTAGATGGGACCTTGACTCTCCTAGGATTTGAATTACTAGGGTGATGACTGGATATTAATTTCCATCTTCCTTGATTCAACTTCCATTCAAGGGTAGGTTATTTGATAGTCATTTTTGGATATTGACCTTTGATTCTTCATTTCTAACTGCTTATAGAATGGCCCTTAATGAAAAAGGGCCATGTGATGATGGAATCATGGTTTAAAATTGCGATTGCGAAGGGTGTTAAGGTTGGCCTCAAAAAGTGATACATTGTGGTATGACTGTTACAGTCAATTGCAACACAACACTTGTGGACCCGTAAAAAAAATTACAAAAGTATCTAAATAATCTAGAATATTGTAAAGTGCTAGAAAAAATATATTTTTTTTTTTATCCATTAGTCCACAGTGCAAGGGTGTTGCTGACCCCAAGTCAGTCACTATTTTATCTTGAACTGTTGGATTTGTTAAGAGTTTACTTATTGAATAAAATGTGCTTCAAGGAGTTCAGTCATACTGCCATCCCAAGTATTCCTCCTCTTTTTTTTTTTTTAATTTTAAAATGATAGCCATACATGCATAAGCTTTTTAGGTAGTTCTGCTTTCTAATGTGTTGTTTCCTTTCATTCTGCCTTCTATCTTATGATGAATCCTTTCCATTGCATTCTCTGTACTATAGTTGGCGATAGTCTCAAGTGGGGCCTACAAGGTAAAGCCCACATAAAGAACCATTGTATAATTGGTACTAATATTCATTAAGAGTCCATTCACCTAATTGGTATTGAATTCATAGGTGAAGGGAGTTCTTTCAAGGGAATTATTTAGTAGATGTTATCTAACTCGTACATCTAAATGGGACTCACTTTATATTATTTAATTTACTATGGTGATGGTTAGGTACTCATTTCATATCTAATGGGAAATCATTTGATGGCCCCATGCAGAATTTCACTTTTAGCCCCTTTAAGATAATGGCATTGCTTGGAATCCCTAAGAATTCAATACCTTTTAAACAAAAAGGATCGTAAATTTGAGGGGAGAGAGAGCCTTGAGACATGAGCTACAAAGGAGGGTGTGAACAAAATGTTTTACTCTAGAAGGAAAAAAAAAGACTTCTATATGGTTTGTTTTGGGGGATTTAATTGGCCTTGAGCCCTAGTACTTTTGATCACTTGGATTAATACTTTTGACTTTGATAGTTCTATCCTATTATTGGTTGTGTGCAATTAGTTTTTCTTCTAATGATACTCCCCTTCTCTTTCCAAGTGAAAAAAAAAATCTTGCCAAGCCAACCAGGTCACCTCAAGGAAATTATATCTTTAGATTACAGAAAAAAAGAGAGGAAACAAATGAAAACCTTTTATCACTCTTACATTAATAGAATGGTCCAAGTAAAACTAAAATGAAAAATAAAAGTTGAAATTGCTATCCATATGAAATTGATGTATTCATTCTCTGAAAAAACATGTTTAGAATTTTTACTTTCATGTTTTTTATATTTTATTAGAAAATGTATGCATTTATCCCTTTCCTTGTGGGGCCATCAACTTGCATAGAGAAACTTTTTTACATCGGTGCCGGGGCTGGCCTGCACTGTACATGTACAAACCATATCAAATTACAAAAAAAAAAAATATTTAAAATTAGTTTTATTGACCTGATTAGTTGACCCTCCGAGTTTCCTGATAGTTTCAATGCAATAATTGGTTGAGTTTGGTCAACCCACCAGGTTGAAAAACTCTGGTAGTTTGATACAGCCAATGGCAAGGTGCTGTCTAACTTGGTGGGTTCCAGACCACTCTGCCCATTTACTTGCAGGGACTTGCCAACACCTTCATATATTATTCCGTCTGAGCTATCCTCCGGTGTTGTTGGTTGGGTTTAAGAAAGGTCCAATTTCTAATTGCTGTAATGTAATAGGCACACATTTTTCTCTTGTAAACTTGTGTTTGTGCTTAGGAGAAAACAATAACAGTTCTTTATTGGTGGCTGCAGATTGACTACTTTTGGTTTCATGCGATTCTTTCTAAGTAAGCCAAGTTAGGGAGCTCTCTCTCATGCGGTATTTGTAAATAATCTTGTGCATCATTAGCTTTCATGCCTTGATCTTTTGTTTCTGTAAGCTATTGATTGTGATGAGAGAGGCATGAATTCCAGCGAATAATCTCTGTTTTTGTGAACATTGGGTTTCATGGAACAAGGGTTCTAATTTTCGCGAGGAAATTACCTAGAAATGATCCAATGTATGGTGTATACACTGGATCATCGGTGTATAGAGAATGATCATTGTGAGATCATGATACTGATGTGTATTATCAATTTTCTCCCAATAACTCGCTGTTATTGTAATGAAAATAGAATTATATTACGATTTTTCAATTCTTAATATAGCCTCTATTTTTTTCTTTTTCAATCCCTGCTTGCATCAGTACTGTCTGTGAAGAGAATTTATATTATCCCTGTACAGGTCCATGTTTCTGCAGTCCCACGATTGTATCAGCAGTGGATGAAGATGCCCCCAAGATCAATTTGGGCAAAATTTAAATACCCAACTTTTGTAACTCTATTATTTTTTATTCAATGTCAATGGTGTACACAACCAAATACATTTTCAGTTCAGCAATCAGAAGGGTTAGGCTTACAGCATTTCAGAAGCATTTGGTTTTGATCCCTTACCCATGGTGGATCACCACACCTTTTGGGCCTGTTTGGGGGTTGAGTGGAGTAAAGGTTAGGGCTCATGCCTGTTGTTGGCACAGGCATACACTGTACCGTGGGGGTGGGGGGGTGGGGCTGGTTGTTTTTCCTTTTGGATCTTCATACTCTCAGTGCAGGTGACCCGGTTTACATGTAAATCAGGGCTTAAATGTCAGTTTTTTTGTTATTGTTCATGCTTGGGTTTTGACGCCAGCTATCCACCTGCCCAATCCCAGTGCGACGCTCCTATATCTTTATCTGGGCTTGGGACTGGCACTACAAAATTGCAGAAGTTTATATTGTTTTGTTACCAAACCAAATTATAGAAATACTTAAAAACACACGTAAAGCGACTGGAGGGGCAACTCACCCAGTTGAAAGGATCAAAAAGGGAACCACTCGCTGAAACCTTTGATGGCCTCTCTACTAGAAACCTTTGATGGCCTCTCTACTACTAGAAAGTGAGTGAGGATTCCTACTGTGGATGGCTGAGAGAGTTGGAACGTGTACCTAAGATTGGATGATGCTTTTAATCTATATACCTAAGCAGTGTAGTGTAGTGTAGGGCCCGACGAAACATCTATAAAAACCATTCATTTGCGGACACAATTTGGACGACTGTTAAATCATAAAAAAAAAAAAAAGCCAAATAACATTTTAAACCGTAACACATGATTCTCTGAATACATACATTCAATTCAAAAACATAACCGCAGGGAACCTCCATGTAACAAAGCTTTTTAAAAAGCTCCTCCCTCCCTCCCTCCCTTCAGAATGCTGTACAAATTTTACAAGGAATATATTTCATGGTAATAGACGGTCCTCAACAAGTACTTGTTTTATATGGAAGAAATATGTAATAATTAAATGAACAAAGAACAGGGGGACCTCCATTCCAGAGCTTTAGAACAAAAATGAAACACCTAATGATATATAAATCTCAACAAAATGGAAAACAAAACTTCCCATCACTCCCCTCCTAATCCAATCCCCCCCACCCCCCATTCTCTACATGCCGCTGCCACCACCGAAGACCTCTGAGACGGCTTCTTTTCCTTTAGCTCTCCTGCTACTCTTACCTTTCCTCCTAAGATCCATCGAAATCCCAATTGAGGATGGCTTGAATGTGCGGATAAATGTCCGAGAGGGAGCCATATGGTGCTCTTCCTTGCCTCCCGCCTTCATCCTCCAAAAAGGCTCCCCAGCAGCAGCAGCAGAAGGGTTCCCCAAGGGCCCAGACTGTGGAACACCACGATCACGATCTTTCTTTGCACCAAAAATTGATGAAGCAAAGGAAGTCTCTGAGGGTCCAAATGATATGGGGCCATTGTGTGATGTGTCCAATTGGAACCCAACTGATCCATCCTGATGAGGCGGGGGGAACTTCTCACTCTTGCTCTTGGCATTCCCTTGTGTTATCAATCTTCGTCTCTGAAAAGTGAAAACCAAACAGAAATCATCAGAAATTAATGAATAATGAAGCAACCAGAGTTGGTGCACAATGGTGTAACTAAAGACATGTTCAGCTTCCAAAGCTCCAAAATTCTCAGAACCTTTGTTTTCAATTTAAAAAAAAAACCAAAAAAAACTGGTAAAAGCACCCTTCCCTATTAAACAAAACAAAGTGATGAACATTTCAATTACCAGCAAAGAAAAAAAGGCAGAAACATAATTAAATCTTCTATATATAAAAATAGGTGACCGTTAAGACGTGATTCTGCTCAGAAGTCTATTTCATTCACTTTCTTGCTCTTAGTATATCATTGTCATCATCATCAATGACTAGTAAGAATAATCTAGATATTTCTTTTTGTGATTTATGAGATTCATAATATGATAAGATTTTATATTTATCTGCTTTCTTGAATATTATAATACATGATAAATATCCCATGCACTAAAATTCAAATACGTATCCAACATCATTTCATTTAACTTGGGACCTACAATGCCTGTATTCAGACATGGGAAGGAGCTGACCATAGATTTTATTGTCCTGTCCACACTAACTATCCTACCACGAGAGAACGGCTCCTCACCCGAGTGGTAAGGAGTGGCTGTTCTCACCTGGCTGCCCAAGGTTTCAACCCTAGGTACGCCACTTCTTCCGGTGCGTGCGGGCACCCTTCCCACTTAGGTGGGCTGTCTTTCCGTCTGTGTGTGCAGGCTCTCACTTGGGTCCCAGCCCTTTTGGCTGGGTTACCAAAAACAAAAAAAAAAAAAAAAAAAAAAAAAAAATCCTGCGATGAAAGCAAGGCCTGAACCCAACCTCTTAGCCCAGTAACAAACCTTGCTGAGGACTACATTGGGCTAGGAATCCTGTCCGTCCGGCTTTGTAGATGAACAAAAACTCAAGGGCAGTTAATTTAGTCATGGGCCAGAAAAGTCGGTTGGTCCCATTCCACTGGCACAATAAGCACTAGGGATGTGAATAGATGAGGTTCGGTACAGGTCCATGGTAAGCCTGGATCTAGACAATATGTATCTAATAGTTGGACCCAGACTCAACTCTGACAGACGCAAACTCAAGTCCGGGCCCAACACAAGTCACAGAAGTCAAAAGATATGCAGGACAGATTTGATCACTAGACCAGAGATGCCACCGAGCATTGTCACAAATTTTGCTGCAGCACTTTTAAGTTGTATTTTTTGTATGTAATAATCTTGATAATTTTGTTTTATTAATATACTTTATGTAGTGTGTGTGATCATTTATGCATATGACTAGGGCACATGGGAATCCGGTAACCCAACCGGAGCTGGACCTAATCATGAATTGAGACCAAAAGAAGGGTCCATACCCAGATATTCAGGCATCAATCCTTTGGGTGGCCACAGACCAGGCAATCAGAGGTCTATTGACATCCTTCGTCAACCCGAATCCTTTGGGGCCAGGCCTAGTTCTAGTCTAGTAAAATTATTGGCATTGTATCATGTCAGTGCACAGATATCCGGACAAAATAACAAGACGGGCTTGTCCTACATACATCCAAGTTTATTTGCAGCTCTGCATTTGCTTCTGGAGCTGGCATTGCCCTGCTGCCTCGATCACGAACTCGGGCTTTCTTTGTGCCATCGCCTGCATTTCCTTTCCCGCCAAGACCTCTTTGCCTGTGAAAAACAAAGAGAGGACATAACTATGTCATCAGAACAGCAGGAGTAAACAGGAAAACAAATTTCAAAAAAAAAAAAAAAGCAGCAAAAAGCCAACCTTCTAGCCTCTTCATCCCTTAATTTTGCATCCAACTCTTTGCTTGGAGGATACTGTGGTAAGCTTGAAGGGTCACAGGCATAAGGCTCACTGTTAAAGAACTGCACCAAGGGACAACAATAGAGTTCAAACAACCAACTCCCAGAAACACAATTAATTTTGTTCGGGAATGTGATATACTTTAACAATTTTAATACAAAAGTAGAAAGAATAGGTGCAGGTGTTAAAAGCAATGGATGTAAATGCAGTTCTCAATGTTTTCTTACATATTTTACTAACAACTAATCATTTTGTTAAATGAGAAGTGCTCTGAAGCAATTGGGTGCACGGAAGTTTATGATGCTAGCTACTTCCATTTGACATATGAACAATGTAATCTTCAATCTGGGCTAATCGATCGATCCTTCCTACCATTTCAAAGATCACACTACAAATTCCACACTATAGAACAATTACAACCATTTAATGAGCATTAAATACAGGAAAGTTAAAATTTCTTAGAACAAAATAGGTTAAGTCATTAATCTGAATCAGATTTTTTTCTATTTATTTTCAGATTTTTGGTAGTTTTTGAATTTTTTTTCCCTCTAAGTGGGCCAACCAAATCACATCTAATGCATTCTAACTCACTGGGGGGCACAGAATTTCTGAAAACCCCTTCAAATTTTAGAAAATTTTATAATTTTTTTATAAATAGCCCCCAGAAGTTTCAAAGAAAAAAAAAAAAAAAAACCTTATATATTTTGGAAACTACATGCCCTTTTTATATGCAGCCCTCCCAATAATTTTTTCAACATAGTGTCCCTCCAAGGAAGAATTCCTGGGTCCGTCCCCATTCTAACTTGTAGATCTATATTTCCCATAGATCAATCCCAAATGGTTTGAGGGGTTTTTCTTTAAATTTTTTTACTATTGATTTCGCTATTATTGGGAATCTTTTCTAAAAAAATATGAATTTTTTTCTCAAAGTGGACCAACCAAATCACATCCAAATGCATTATGAGTTGTAGATCTATGTTTTTCAAGTCCCAACAAAACCACAATGTTCCATTGATGAAAGATGTTTTGTCATTTGTGTTTGAATTTTAAACTTTAATTAATATGTCTTGTGTTCTGTGCAGTTGTATTAGATAGCTTTTTTGAATTTAAAATTTAGAAATTTATAATAGTCAACAGATTTTGATGACACTATTTGATTATTAGAATTTTATTAGTTTCTAACTTAATATAGCTGATCAACATGAATATACGTGGACAAACAAATTAAAACTGTTATTTTACAATCATACAGCAATAGAGGGCTTTTTATGCAAATGAGGCATCCGCTGACCCCCTTATCTTAGTTACTAATAAAAAAAAAAAAAAAAAAAGAATTCTGGCACTTTTCAATATTCTGAATTTTTTTGGATCTTTATTCAGATTTTTCATTTTTTTTACCATATGTTCAGTTCATATTGCTATGTTCACCCTGCTGCGTATTATTTTGGCCACCAGCCACTATACCTGTTGCAACACTATGTTGAACCATGCTGGTGACCTATGATTCCCAGATACGGCATGGATACTACGTGGATATGCCATGAACATAGTAGGGACACAGATTTTACACATAGAAAGTGAAGTATCAGATATGATATGACACGATATGTTGCCCATTTTGAAGTATCCATGCATCACAGCTGGTGAACACTCTCTCGAATCAAGTGAATTTTCTCTCCACTATTGTACCCACACAAACGGAAAGCCCAAAAACAAAAAAGCAGCGTCATTCATCCACAATAATTGACTCCTGAAAAGGAATCAACTTTTTGGGTCTTATCTTGTCTAGCACAAGCAATTGGACCAAGAAATTGTTCTGCAAGCAGGTTTAATAAAAAAAAGAGAGTATCAACGCCAATAAATGAAAAAGTGCAGCAACATCAGCATGAGGAGAAGTGATCACACAAATAGGAATGTGTGCAGACTCCAACTAGGAACTAAACACAAATTCGATGAAACCTCTTTTGCATAAAGCAAAACCAGAAACTTCTTATTAATTCTAATAATATTCATTCAAACAAGCCAATTACAACCCCTCATAAAGAGAAAAGGAGGACCCAATGAATCAAAATGTGAAGCATGTTGGGTTGACTAGAAGCACCTCTTTGAAAAGGATGGCCAAAAAATGTGACATTTGAGGTATTGACTCTTCCAATACGACGAAACTATAAATCATAGATGTGATTGCATGGAAAAAGTAACACTCTAATAATAAGTTTGTGTGTCTTGAATATATACCTCACTTTCCAGAGCATCAGTAGCAGTGCGTCGTTCAGATGGGTCAATTGCAAGAAGAGTTTCAGTAAGAGAGAGCGCAGAGGGTGGAAAATCTTTGAATGTCTCTGCTATACAACGTTTGTATGGCTGTTGTGGCTTAAAAAGTGTAGCATGTGGCAACTTTGACTTCTTCCAATATTCCTCTGATGGAGAACCACATAACTTAAAAATCTTGTGCAGTTGTTCCACCTAAAAGAACATCACAATGGAAACAAAACATCAATAGACAAGGACCACAAACTAAACATAAAATACCAGAAAATGCTGCAAGGGACCAATAAAAATGGCCTTCTGTAGTCAGCACGAGTAAACGTGAAGACAAGCTTTCAATCAAAACCATCCTACACTACCCAATGCTAGGGGTGTGTCATAAGGGATCTGCCATCAAGAATTCAGAACTTTCTATGGAAGTTTAAGATTCAAGATATAAGTAATATTAAAAAAATACGAAAGCAGAATATATGGAGTCAGTTTCAAACTAGAACATAATCGTCAAGAACTAGAACATCACAGCTCATCTCTTAATTAATTTAAGCAAGCATGGTCGTTTCCACAAAGAAGCGTGTGCACTGGCACTCGGTAAATGAGGACCGCATGTGTGTGTGTGTGGCAAGAGAATAAAATATGGCTTGTAGTGAAAGACAGAAAACATTAGACCATTAGCTATAAAAAGCCGACTACAAAAGACACCTGCTTAGGACATTTGATAATGGATGTACAGGTCCTCCAATGTGAGGGGTACTTAGGTTTGAGCCCCAGAGGAAAGAAGGTAGCAGCCAATAGTGGTCTTAAGAGAGATAATAGGTTAGTTGAGGGTAGATTAGATATACCCAGAAAAGAAGCCAAGTACTTAAGCTTATGATGCCCTAATGGCAATAAGGCATTCTAGACCATGAAGATGGAAATACCTCTGTCCGTCCAGGCATTACTGGCTTCCCTGCAAGCAACTCTGCCAAAATGCAACCAGCACTCCAAAGGTCAACTCCAACATCATAATACGTGGCCCCCAATAGTAGTTCTGGAGGACGATACCATAAAGTGACGACTCGACTAGTCATTGGTTGCCTGTGGTGAGGATCATAAAAAGAAGCAAGTCCAAAATCAGCTATTTTTAAAATTCCTTGATTGTCAAGAAGTAGATTTGAGCCCTTGATATCCCGATGTAAGACACCTCTGTTGTGACAATGCTCAAGGCCAGAAAACAATTGTTTCATATAGCATTTGACCTGCAGGCCAGTAATAGTTATGAGAAATAAAAACAAACAAACAAAACAAAAAAACAATACATAAAAGAAATCGTAAAAGAGCTGAAGAACTACTCCCCAGAGACATTAAACATTTGATAAGTCCTCACTGGAATTAGGAGATGATGCCATAACAAAGAAGAATTTGGACAGGACCCAAAAATTGGCAGCCGCTCCCTATTATACGATTCGGACGGTAAGATACTTAAAGCAACGATTGTCACCATCACCACAACCACCAACAGCATCATCATATTGATGCCTTGTCCGAAGACTTCCATCTATCTAGGAAGCTTTTTAATATCATGACCTCTTTTAAAAAGAAGACACAGTATTAGAATCTGCATTAGTTTTGCTGCTGCCAGTGTTGTTGTTATAGTACCTAGGTTCTCATAGAATTTAGGGTATATATGTGAAAAGAGTCATCTGTTGTAGTGTTGCCAGCCGCAACTTTCCTGTAGCTTGAGCCTTAGAAGTTTGTACATTATGAATAGATAGGGAGCCAACTTGTGACAATTCAAATAGAAGATAAACAGAAACAAAACAAGCACAATATATGTTGTGTTTATAGCATGACCACTGGTGCAAGCCGGCCATTGGACCCAAGTCCAGGCCACAGATAGCCTAACAGGCTGAGCCCAACTGTGTGCAAGTCAACATGACCCAATAAAGCCATAAATCATCCTTCCTTTACTATCTTTATTAGGTAATTAATTCCTTAAAATATCCTTCTAATTTAGCTTTCCTATTCTGTTAAGAGTCAAGATTCAATGAATAAGTGATTGTATGGAAAGGAGAACTAGTAAAATAAGGAAATTACTTCCTTTGGATTCTAAGAGGCCCATTTATGGACCTCTAATTTATTATAGAAATCAAGTCAATAATGTTCAGGATTCCTACTCTCTTTGGGTATGACCAGTGACCTTTCAGTAGTTGTGTTTTTGCTTGAAGGTGCCTACATTGGATGGATGTTTCCGCCAATCCTCCTACGTCAACCACATCCAGAATGGTTTGTCAACTTGCTAAGGCCAAAAGAAGATCAGTGGACTGCATCAACCATTACTGTCCCAAATGCTCTGATCGATCAATTTTCAAAGATGGCTCTTCATACCTTACTCAAGTATCACATATGCCTCCAAGATTGCTCAATTATTTTTTTAAAAGTTTGTCCATCTTCATGACCTTCTTAAGATGATTGTATCAGACTGTGATACCAAATGCATGAGCTGTTTTTGGAAGATTCTGTGGATGGCTTATGATAAAGCCTCTTGTATCAGACTGGATTTGGAAAAAGCTTATGATAGGGTGGATTGGGATTTCCTAGACTACCTAATGGGTAGAATGAGCTTTGGGGTAAGGTGGAGGAGGTGGATTATGGAATGTGTTTCCCTGGCCCATTTCTCTATCTTGGTAAATGGTGCTCCAAAAGGTTTCTTCCCTGCTTTGAGAGGCCTCCGTCAAGGGGATCCCCTCTCTCCATTTCAGTTTGTCATTATAGGTGAAGCTTTCAATCGTATGTCAGATGCAGCGGCCAATGAGAATCTTATTAAGGGATTTAAGCCAAGCCCTTCGGCTCCTATAGTCACTCATCTTCAGTTTGCCGCGAAGGAGGATGAAGTCCAGAATGTGAAAGCCATTTTGTTATGCTTTGAAGCGGTTTCGGGTTTTAAGATTAACCTTTTTAAAAGTGAAGTGATCAGTGATTCAGTGTTAAGAGTGCCTGAAAAGCACCTTCTTGACTTTGCGGGGATCTAGGGATGTTGGTCGGAATGCTACCAACATCTTATCTTGGTCTGCCCCTTTATATTGGTACTCCCTCATAATCATTGTGGCCTCCGGTGGTGGAAATGTTAGAGAAGAGACTGGCTTCTTGGAAGGCGAATTATCTCTCTCTTGGAGGAAGGATTACTCTCATTAAATCGGTTCTATCTAGTCTGCCCATCCACTTCTTATCTCTGTTTAAGTGCCCGAGGAAGATTGTTAGACGGTTAGAGAAATTGCAGCGAGACTTCTAGTGGCAAGGGTCTGAGACTAATAAAAATTCCACTTGGTGAGGTGGTCTCTAGTTTGCAAACCTAAAGCTCAAGGTGGCCTGGGCATTAGACCCATTAAAGCGATGAATCAAGCACTCCTGGTTAAGTGGTTATGGCGCCTCGGAGATGGGTCTATTGGTCTTTAGTCTTTGGAAGGAGGTTATTAGTTCCAAACACAATGTCTCCGGAGGGGTTGGGAGGTGCATGGTGGTTTTGGTAGAACTTCTGGGATTTGGAAAGGGATTCTGTTAGTCTTGGAACCCTTCACTCAATCCATTCGGTACCACGTCAGTAAGGATCATAGAATCCGGTTTTGGTTGGATACTTGGATTGGGGACTCTCTGCTAGTAACTCAAGTTCCTAATTTGTTTCGCTGTGCCAAAAATGGGAAAGCTCTAGTTAGTGATTAAGCAGAGTGCGATGAAGGAAGGATTAACTGGGGACCTACTTTTAGTAGAAATCTCTCGGTGGTAGAAGAAATGCAATTCTGCTCGTTGTTGACCCTCATTGATGAGGTTTATCTCCCGTTGGACGGGTCAGAATTCGAAGATTTGGCCTCACTCTACATATGGGTCATTCACTGTTCCCTCTTTCTATGATGCTTTCAACAGGGAGGACTCTAATGCTTCTCTTATTTCTTTGCTGTGGAAAATCAAGCAAGGCTCCTCCTAGGTTCCTAGCCTTCACTCGGATAGCTTTACAAGGAGGCACCTTAACAATGGATCAACTTAGACGTCATAATATGGTTATTGTCAATGCATGTCCCATGTGCTTAAAGGATGCAGAAACAGTGGACCATCTTTTTTTGAATTGTAGGGTGGCCCAAAGGCCTTTGGAATTCTGTTTACAGGTCGTTTGATATGAGTGGAGTCCTTCAAGCCCGTTTCTCTCAGCCTTTTGAGGTTTGGAAGTTGGGGGTGGGTCATAGTAGGGGTCGCATCTTATGGAGGACTTCTTTTGTGGCTATTATTTGGGTAATTTGGCAAGAAAGGAACAAATAGACGTTTTAATGATAATTCATTAGCTGAGGATCTTCTCAGGGATAAGGTGAAATTCCTTACTGCTTCTTGGGCCTTCCCTCTACCTTCTTTCAAAGGGATCTCTGTTGATTTTATTTTGAGACATTGGAAAGAAGTGGATTTCTCTTCTATGGCCTCTCCTTCTAGCATTCAAAGATGGACTCCCCCTCCCCTACAGGGCTTCAAGTTAAATTTCGATTGTAGTGCCATTGGTAGTTCGGGTTGGGTGGTATTATCCGCAATTCTTTGAGTTCCCTTGTTCTTTCTTTCTCAAGGCCTGCTGGGGTATGCTCTGCCAATGACGCTGAATTATTGGCTATCAAAACTGGCCTTAGAGAAGCTCTCCGTCTGAAGCTCCCTAACCTTATTGTGGAGGGGGACTCATTTTGTGCAATCCAATGGGCAAAAGCTTCAGCAAAAACCCCTTGGAAGCTGGCTGCTGTGGTGGATGAGATCCTGGATCTTGCTAGGACAACCCACTTCCAATGGTACATGAATTACAATTACAGATTCCGAGTGACTAAATCCTAACCTCTACTAATTAATGCAAGGCTTTTAAATTGTCAAAGTTTAGTCCTTTCAGGCAATGGAGAGTTAAAGCAGGCCTGCCCACAGCAAGTGGGCCCAAGACTCATGGACTAGGCCCCAGTCCATTGGAGCCTAGACCAACTGCATGCAAGTCAACATGACCCAATAAAGCAACGAATCATTTGTCCTTTGATATCTCTATTAAGATAATTATCTCCTTAAAAACTTTCCTTCTAATTTACATTTCCTATTTTGTTATGAGTCTAGATATGGCTTTCTAGGGATTCTCAAGCGGCCTATTTAAGAACCTCTAATCCGTTCCGGAAATCACACCAATAATATTCAGAATTCGTCTTCTCTTTGGCTATAACCTTGAGCAATTGTGTTGGGTTGAAGATAACTACGTTGGGGATCCTTCCACCAATAGTGCTGCCTCAAGCATGTCCAGAATGGTTTGACTGCTTTGGAGCTTGTAGTCCAAGTCAGAATTCTCATGAAATAATATCGACAACAACAATAACTAGAACAACAGATTTATGAAAGAGCACCAAGATCATGGACAAAGTTCCTATTTCGATTGCTGCTGATCAATAAATTCTTGATGCTAGTGGGGAAGGGGGGTCACTATGGAGCAACTTTGATTGACTATAGCCTAAGGAGAAGAAGATCAAAGAGCAGAGCAAGATCATGTTTGTGAATCTCTTCTAAAGACTTGCATGATGGAAAATGAAATCCTAATGTTCTAACACATTGACTATAAGCTGTTCCGTTTTCCCCTTTTTCTTCTTTCTCTAACTTCTTTTTGGCATGGAGACAAACAGATCTCAATTCTCAAGACATGTACTGAACCCCTAAATTTTAGTGGAAATATCTCAGAGTCACTGGATAGGCCTTTTTAATTAATGGGTTCAATAGCACAACTAGCAAACTACTACATGGAAATGGCATGTGACAATATTAAAATCAGCATAAAAACTCGTGCACCGTCTTTGAGGGAGTGCCTTGTATTTATATTAATATTTACAAGTACATTAATTTGCAACTTGTGCCTGACGGTTCAAAATATCATCCAATGCAGTGCATTCCAGAAACCTGAAATGCATTGTTCACCCATAAATCCATAATGCATTTTTATTATAATCATAGTATCATACACAGTTAAACCCACAATTATATTAATATAGACCCTCCAATTAAACCCTGCAATTATATCAAAGTATCATACACAATTTAACCCACAATCATAGTATCGTACACAATTCTATTTTTATTATAATTGCTGAGTTCTTTACTTTTTTTTCATTGGAAACAATAACATGGCTCAAACCCACAACCTCAATGAGTCAATGTTGTGATGTTGAGCACAGTCACTTATTTACTTCCCAACTACATATCGACAAATATACCCAAAACCCATGAATTTTACATTCTCTCTCTCTCACACAAACAATACCACATCGATCTCATTTCCAAATTCCAACAATTCATATTCCAAAGCGTCTTAACAGTCAAATCAAATGCAGTCAGATACACAAATGTATAGATATAGAAAGGGCAACTTAAAAACTCATTTCAAGAAAATAAACTGAGAAGCTGAGACATGGCAAGTTCAAGCAGACAAACCTGCGGTTCGGTGAATTTAACCCCTGTGCAAGCAGCTAGACCAGCAAGATCATGCTCCATGTACTCAAAAACCAGATACAGACTACACGACATCCTCGACGTCACCAGACCCTCCAATTTGATCACATTCGGATGATCCAAACGCCTCAACACAAGAATCTCCCTCGCCATGAACTTCACGCTCTCCGGCTCCAAATTATCAAACCTAACCTTCTTCATCGCCACAATCTTCCCAGTCACAAGATCTCTCGCCTTATACACATTGCTGTACGTCCCCTGCCCGATCTAATAACAGAACCAAAAATCAAAGAAAACGAATCAGATCGAATCTTCAAACTCGAACCGCAAGATCTCGCAACAATGATTGATCAGGACAGTTCGATTTGCTAGGGTTTTGTGAGAGATCAGATCACCTTATCGAGCTTCTCGAAGCTGTCGGCTCGGCGCGGCGTCCAACCTTCGATGGCGTCGCCGGCGACGGCAGAGAGCCACGATGGCCACGCCGTCCCCGCGTTCATCGGCCGCAGCGACGGTTTCCGTCGAACGGACTCCGTTGCCGGAGGACGCTGCCGCGGCGGCTGCCGGAGATCGCCGACGCTCCGGCGCTCCTTCTCTCTCCTTGCTTCCTTCCGTGCATCGGACGGCTCCTCGACTCTTGCGGAAGTGCCGGAGGCTCCGGCAGGCTCCCGGACCTCGCCGGAAGTGGTCTTACCGATGACGCAGCCCATCCCTCATCTGGTGAAGGAAAACCGGGGGCAGTTTTCCGTTAGCATCCGCATCGGGGGAAGGGGAATTCGTCGTTAGGACTTAGGTCTGCTTGTGGACAGCAGTTAGTTGACGGAAAAGAGCTAACTGAAAACCAGGAGAAGTGAAGTTTTAAGCAAGAGACGAAGACGGAAGTTAGGGTTTGGAGAGGCTGGTTTCTGGTTTCTGGTTTTGGAGAGTGGTTTTGAGTAGTGGAGAGTGGTATTTTTCATATCGACAGAGAGAAGCCGAGAGAGAGACAGAGAGAGACGTAGCTTGAACTTTCAGGAGTTTGGTTTTTTCCCTACTCTTCTTCTTCTTCTTCTTCTTCTTTGGTGTCTTTTATAGTATGGGTCTGGAATTTTGTGGAATAACGAGATTGCCACTGTAGTGGATTTTGGACAGATCAGGCAAAAAGTAGTAACAGTTTTTCAGGTAGTATTGTGTTTGGCTGGCGAGATTTTAGCTTTTGGAGTGGGACCTTTCTCTTGGAAGCTTTTTATACAAGCCTTTGCATTCATGAAAGTGGATTAATGATTCAGGTTTGCTTTTTTAAATTGTAATGTCTAAAACATATAGAGGCTCATAGTTTCCCCTCATCTCTATCTCTATCTCTATCTCTACTTGTAAAAGAGTGATATATTGTTGGAGAAAACTGTCCCCCAAAGCAAATACATGTTTCTTTTCTTTTCTTTTTTCCAAAGCTTTTTCTATTACTCCCCATGTATCTGTAGAGAGAAAACTATACAAATCCAAGATTGGGACAGTTTTCTCTATCTTTTTCATCACCCACCTCTAGAGTCTAAACCCCAAAAGTGTATAAGATTTTTCTACAATTTTCCTCTTGATTCATTTACCTTGCTTCATCTTTCTTGTTTTGTCATGATTGGTAGGAAGTATTTAGCACAAGGGTCAGCTTTCTTTGTTCTCACTCTTTCTAATCCAATTGTACAACCTTTCTTTTTAGGGAGTGGATAAAAAGAGTAGAATACATTTTGTGGGTCCCAAAGCACTCACCTAATTAAAGGAGAACAAACATTAAGATGAAATGAATAGCTAAATGGCCATGGAATGAATGGTTAAAATAGAAAATTCTTCCTCTATCTAGTGGTCCAACTCATGGCCAAATGGGCCAGCTTTGACCAATCATCTAATTTCTTCTTTGATAATTTCTCTGTAGACTCTCAGTGGCCCCTACAAACATGCCCATGTGTCTGCTGCTAGTAAATGGAGGAGGGGAAAAAAGAAATGGAGGGAACTTTTACTTCTTCTGCTTGGTGGAGCTGGAGTAATCAAGGCTCTTGATCTGTCTCATCATGTTTATGGGTCATTATTCAAACATACATTGATTGGGTGATTTATCATCAAATGCTAATAGTACCATTCATTTAAAGCTGGATTTTGGGGCCCTCTTTTTTTTATCAAAATTCTAATAAGAATTCATGTCCGGGAGAATTTTAAATTATTCAAAAGTTGTCATCTTAAGTGGAATTCCAAATTCCTCTTTTTTATGGAGGATTTGAAATTCCAACAAATGGTTTAGAGAATGGAATTCCAAAAACTCCAAAAGGTCTTTTTGGTGGTTGGAATTTGAAACTCTAATAAATTAAACATAGCATTTCAAATGCCAGAAGACAAGATGTCACATCATGTTCAAAAAAGCTCAAACCTCCCAAATTCTAATCATAAATTCCAGTAAAGAAACAGTTATTTGAGTTGTTTGACCGGTTTGACGAGTCAATCCTACTCAAACAGTCACTTTTTTAACTCGGGCCCAAGGCATTAACAGCACTGACACTTGTATGCTGGTACTCTTGGGCTGGGTTGGTTTGGACCTAATCTTGAGCAGGGTTAGCTCGTTTAATCATCGGGCCTAATTTCTCTACTTGAAACTCTATCTAGGACCCAGCCCATTTGCAAAATATAGGTCTCCTTTGCTAAAAATGTTAGACATGGCCCATGGCTGGGCATTCAAGAAGAAAGGCCGAAGTCGGGCCTCTTGGGTACTTGGACACATTTTATTCTTTAGCCCAACTCATGAGCCTGATGGATTTGAGGGCGTTAGGTTTATAGATTTTGACACGAGTTGAATTTTTTGTGAGTCCATGTTGTTGGCACCAACACTTTTTTTATAACTAACTTAGATATTTGTTAAGCTCTTCTTAGATTTTAGTAACTTTAAAAAAAATTACTTATAATAATACATTTTGAACAAACAGGCCCTTAAATGTCTTCTTCTTGGAACTAGGCAGTTTAATAAGGATAAAAGTATTTAAATTATAGGTTTGTTAAAAAGAAAAATAACAATTAAAACTGTAGGTTTCAATCATTCTAATTCAAAACAATATTCATTTGAATATTTTCAAATGTGAAATTTATCATGATATTATCAAGAAGATGCAAAAAAAATAATAATAATAAATAAATAAAAAATGGATTGTTCCAAAATATTTAAAAATGACAGACAATTATACTTATCCTTTAGATTTTGCTTCAATTTTCAATGCGATGCATTTGAAAAATATCATAATATTATAGGGAAATATATATTAAGTTGTATTTTGCGACGTTGTCAGAATATTGCTTATATTTGTAATATCAATTCGTACGAATTAAAGACATTAAAAAGAAACAATTTTCGTACAATTAATTATAAAGTCTAAATTATCATCCGATACCTATGTGGGCTCAGTGGGTGCCACAAAAAAGATTAAATGTGTTGCATCAAAGACCTTGGGACACCTACATTGAGGAAAAAAAAAAAAGAAGAAGAAGAAGAAGAATTGCCATAGGGTGATTTGTATTTAATTCTTTTTTGTTGAAACAAAAAAAGAAATATAAAAAGTAAATAAAATAAAATGGCATTTTCGTAGTTTCTTTAGAAAAGAAGGATTTTTCATCATAGGCTCATTAAATATCGTTTGGGTGAGCATTTAATTTGTTTGGAGACAGACGACGTCCGGAGTGGGATTCTGCCACCACGATCTTTTCAATTCCTTTGCCACGTGTCGTCCACGTCATCCCCAAGCGTTCGAGTCGTCTCCGTTGTCCGGACTCGTTTCTGTAAATGCCATGGGCCTTTGTCATTAAACCTCCCACAAATCACATTGTTAGTAACCTACACCTCGGGACCACGATATTCAAGTCTTACTCCTGTGACGGTGGACTTGGTGAGCCCCATCGCAGCCGTTGAATAAGTGGGCCTCAGATTGGATTAATCACTTGCAAAGGACCACATCTATTTTATGGATCGCAGATTGCATGGTACAAAACAAGAAAGATTACGCAAGGAATATGGTTGGTGAGGTCAACTGGTGTGCATTGAAATTTGAAAAGATATATCCCCATATGAATTATTTGGAGTGCAATAAAAGAGATTAAGGCTGAAAAATCACACGTCTTTCCATATCATTTGTAAGAAATTTTAGATTGACAGATTAGTAAAACTCAAATAAAGCGTTAATTTTCCAGGGCGAGATGTCACATCAAAAGCATTTTAATTTAAAATATTCTTTATGTTAAAAAAAAAAAAAAACAACTATCTTTATCCAAAAAAAAAAAACCTCCACTTTTCCATATAAAAAGATTTAAAAATTTTTATAACAAACAACTAAAAATAAAATACTATCATAACTCACTTATATTTTATTCTTTCTTTAATATCAACTTTACTTCACTTGACTTTATTAGTAGAGTTGCCAAACTGGCCCCGATGATTTTTATTGGGTATTTTTATGAAGTTCTCAAATGTTGTCCTTGACTTAGTTTCTTAAATGCTTAAATATAATTAGGAATGCAAATGGATATCTGATTTTTTAATTATTTAGAATTTACGGCGTATAGAAAACTAGGTTTGGATCCTCCTCTAGGTTTCAATTTATAAATGGGTTTCATTTGTTCTAGAACTCAATTGTAATGGTCTTATTCTGAGTTCAAATAAGTTCGGACTCATGTACCTACTATCTTACATATGAGCCTTTAATATTACTAACCGTGACTTTTTTGTCATTTTGTGTAATTAAAAATATCTCTTTTGTCAGTTTGTATTTTTATAATAAACTCTTGCCACGTTCTTTTTTTCCCCCTTCATTTAACACTATTTTATTTCATTTTACTCTATAAGCTGGAATTGATATTTAATGCGACTTTAGTTAAATGATAATTTTTCCCCTTCATTTAACACTATTTTATTTCATTTTACTCTACAAGCTGGAATTGACATTTAACGCGACTTTAGTTAAATGATAATTGAATTTATCATTGTTGGGATTACATTGCACAAATCAAGAAGGGCCAAAATTAAAAGTGGGAACACGGCACCAATGTGCCCTTGTCGGTCGAATGGCTTGGCGAGAGAAGATATAGTAAAGAATCATTCAAAAGCCAATTTTTATTTATTGGGACGTTTTGTATTATTTTTCTTTCTCTCATTAGATTGTAAGAAAGATTATTTCTGAGGGAATTTCTGAGGGACTTAATCATTACAACCCTTTGTAAGTGGGCTCCATTCTAAACAAAAAATGATGAGTATGGTCCAAAAGAATCTTCAAGTATGGTGACCACTGGAATTTCTGGGCATATTTGTTTTAAGTGATTGAATAGTAATTGTACAACTTCTATTTTTATAAATAATCAAATTAAAGAAATGTTCGTGAATTTTAAAAAATGACCATCGAATAACATCTTCTTTAATAGAAATTGAATTAACGGGAAGTGAGAACTGAATACTCAACTACCACCCTGCTGATTCAAATTCTAGGAAATGAAGGGTTGCATCTGCATCCTTACTTTGTATTCTTTGCTCCTCACCTCTTGACTGATCTTTTGGTAGAGCTTATTTAAGTAGAAATATTTATATATTTAATTCCTATGTATTTCATGTAAATAAACATGTTCATAAGGCTCATAGAAAGTCAAGGTTATTGAAAGTTTTGGGGGTTACCAGAATGGATACTAGTTCTAATAAATTAAACCAACAAGCAGCGGATGTAACCAACTAAATAAGATAGAACTAGCAATCTACCAATCACATACCACAAAAAGACATGCTCAATATTTAGCGTGGAAAGTCTATCTAGGAAAAAAAACCACAAATCAAAAATTAAGAACTCACGAACAGTTACATTATATTCTCATAGCTCATTTACCTCAGTCAGTACCTCGACTTAAGAACTGTAGTTGTTCTTGCACAACTTCCCACTGCTACGACTTCCACCGTGCATCGTTTTCCTTAATTGACATCCTCACACATTGTCAGCCAAGATGATCAATGTTTTACAAGAGAGTAGAAGCAATGAAACCTTTTAAAGCAGTCATTCAGAACAATCTCTTAATGGTTCTAGATAATCAAATAATCTCTTTTAGGGTATTTTCACCTCAGATTAATGAGAGAACTAATTGATGTGTCTAATCTTTAATATACACATCTACTTTTAGGGTTAAGAGCAACACCCAATTTATAGTAACAGATTTGTGCCTTATAGTTAGAACACAAATAAGACTCAAAGTGGGAAACAAAATCTCAAAAGGAAACTAATTTGCATTAAAACTGAAGACTTTCTCGCTGTGCACGCGCCATCTGATCGATTGCACATGGCAACAAATCAATCGGATCACCCAAAATAACTGGGACGCTTCAGCACTTCAATTGATTGTACAGAGGGTCCGCTCGATCGGTCCGCGATGGATTTGCTGCTCGGTTTTCTCTTTTCTTTGGTTTAGCTATTTCAGCGACATAACCACAATCCATTTTAAAATAAAATAGAAAATACAATTCAATGGACCTAGAGTTTTGTCCAAATACTTACAGTTACCATTGCCAAAGTAACAGATCTGGATTGGCCCCAAACTTTTACGGGATCATTTTTTTGCACCCATATATATATATATATATATATATATATATATGTAACATACATTTCTTTGGTCATTTATTGTGTGTGAAATACAAATTAATGATTCGCTGGGTTGGCTTGTTTGTGTAAAATACATATGAGTTATTTTTTTCAAAATGAAATATATAGGAGTTGAATACATATGAATTCATGGTCAAATGAGAACCATCAAAGAATTATAAAAGAAGTGAACGGTGAATAATTTAAGATAGAGACATAGATGAGACATTAACATTACTATGTATTGAAGTATTAGGCAGATGTCTAGGTTTCTAATTTTCCCAGTAAAAAAGAAGTTATTTGATGTCATTTGCTTCTTCATTTTTAACTGCTTTTGTAATTACAATCTAGTGACTAGAAATTTGCTTGTTGGGTGATGGGGCATTCAAGAGGCATATCATCAGTTCAAATGTCTGGCTCTAAGAACCATGCATATGTCTATGTGCATGGATCATGGGCAGAAATTGTTCATACATTGAGTTATGGTCTGTGGATTGCCTGCACCCCAGATGATCATTGAAAGAAAGAAAAACAGGAAAAGAATCCAAGGATCCTGCCCAATGGGATGGTGACACCTGGCATATTGGTGTGGGGTCTTTCTAGAAAAATAAATATTCTGCAGACTGTGGCTGAAAGAACAAGCTGTCTATGGCCCAAGACTACCCTCACCTTCCCCATTCCTACACAGCAGCCCACATAAATGCCTTCACCTAACTTAATACAAGTCCTTTCTCTAGAAGAGAATGCAGATAAGAGGGACAAAAACATGCAGCCCCCACAGACATAGACATCTGAGATTATGAGTTCTTTCTGAAATTTTAAATGGTTTTGGTCTTCTGGGTCTTGGTGCAATAAATTGAGCAGGAAAGTGACAGAACCATTATTCTTCATGTCACATGATAATTTGCACAATAGACAATGGGGAAAGTCTCACTAGTTTTTCCAATTCTGCTACATGCATTCATGGTTTCAAACATTTCATCCTACATTTCAAAGATTGCCTTGCAAAAGTCTTCAGAAAAAGACACAATGAGGGAGAAGGTAAAGGCCAGAAGGTAGCAATTTCTGACTACACTTGCCAATGAAACTGATACTGAACCTGATCGGTAAATGAGGGGTCAGCCGGTCAGAGTAGACCCCTTTTTTTTTTTTTTGTTTTCAGATTGGGTCATGCATTGACATTTCCAAACCAGTTAATAAGATGGGTTAGTTATTTTGAGTTCATATTTGCTCTTTTTGACCTAACTAGGTCGTCATCATCATCAAACACTTATCCTTGACTATTTGGAGTGGCTCGAAGATAAACCAAAACCTAAATCGACAGTAAAGGATTACACTTGACCTTTTAACTTTCAGTTTTTAGTTTGGGTTTAACTTTTTCAACCTGATTAATAAATGTGTTGGATTATAGTTGAAAACCATACATTGTTTCTACACTTAAAATGGTCATCTTGACCCCATTTATTGCCGCCTTCGCAGATAGGGGTGTCCAAATAGTCCTGTTGGCCCAGATTTTGAACCGATTGGGCTGGCTGAGCCCAGCAGCTTTAGTCTGGATTTCTCTGAATTTCAAGTTTTAACACTTTTGGACTTTATAAAAGTCTAATACATGAGCCTGACATCTGAATCGGCTATGTGGGCTTTAAAGGGTTAACTGGATTTCCAAGCCTGATTTGGTTTTGCAATTAGACTGGGATCGGCTATACCTTTTGGAGTCAGGCCTGTGAACTGCATCCAAAGATGAAAACTAGGCATGATAACTGAATGGGTTGGGCATATTAAAACAACACACAAACTACAATTGTGTCCTCTTTCTTCTCACCTAATTAATCCTCACCTAAAGCTGTAAATGGGCTCCTATTTTGCAGTTATCGAATAGACTGGACCCGAAATCCACCCATAGGTCATTTTATGGTGCCATTTAACAATTGGGTCATCATACCCAAATACCTTTAATTCAAATATAACACACATACATATCCATCTACATAAGATGTGCATTATATATTATCATATAGAGAAATGTTCTCCTACGAGCTAATGAATATGAAGCCCAGCTCTATGGGGCCCACTGAGGCCCACCTTGCATCAGTGTAGGCCATTTCACACTCTCATCCCCTCATGATCTGGTATCAGGCCCCAGGTTCACTATCAACTCTATGGGGCCCACTGGGGCCTACCTTCATAAGCTTTGCATACAAAAACGTACTCAGTAGTGTATTAAACAATAATCAGGGGCCCATTATCTCCATGTTGGAGTCCCCATTTAGTACCTGTACCAGCTAAAAACCGGGTCCTGGTCTGGGTGCACCATGTATCTGATCTGAACCCAGCTTATTTAGAGCCTAATCACTACCTCCCAAAACATACATACATGAGCAAAATGGGACGAGATGGATGAGAGAAGATGGTGTGTTGGGTCTCATGTGGGCCATTAGGCCCAATTTGCATTTGGATCAGATTTGGACTTTTAAAATAAAGCCCATGGATTCAGATCATCTTAAACTTCTGGAGTGATGGTTAATAATTTATGGGTCATGGTAGGCCTGGTCTTGTATCCTTAGCCTGTTTAAGGCCCATTTGGATCTATGTAACTAGACTGTAAGTAACTCCTGTAAAACAGTTATTGCTCTTGGATTAGGGTTATAAGTAACCTAATTGCGAGGTCATCGGTTAACTGAGTCCGAAACCCAAATAGGCCTTCAGTTAAAATGCTGGCCTCCACTGCTCCTCAGTACCCAGTCCAAGTTGTATTCGGGCTTTGCTTCAGATTTTGGGCCATTTGGTAAATGGGTCAGGTTCAGGTTCTTCACGATCGACCCGTATGGGTCAAGTTCTGGACAACTATTTTTTATATATTTTTCAACCACCCAAATTTTTTTTAGACAAAGGCCTGAATCTTCCATCAATTTCACCTGCAAAATTTTTACTGCAAATTTTACCCATGGTTGATGAAGAAAAAGAAATTGCCATTAGATGAAGGCCTAATGCTCAAATGTAGATGAAAAATGTAGAATGCTGTTCATACATCCTATTGTTCTCTGTTTTATACAGATGACTGTGGCAAGCAGATTCTTCACATTCCAAGTATGTTGCAATATCATGAAATGGTTAAAAGCTCACTCACTCATAGTTCGGTGGTGTAGGAACATTTTTCTTACACGCGTGTCCTGGGATCGATCCACGAGTCTTCTAAGTTGAAAGAATCACTACTTTCACACTGGGGATTTACCCGGTTTTCTCTGGACATATAGGGATTAGTCCTGCGCAAAGGGCTGAGACACCTTCACTATCACCTAATGTAGAAATAAAAAAGAAAAATGAGGACAAAATGAAGAGTAACAAAAGAAGGTTTATAATTTATTCTGGCAAAAGGTAAAAATGAGCATCAGAGCAAAGTTAAAAGTCATAGGTGGCCATATCGGCAAATCGTAAAAGAAAAAAACCTTAAAACTCTTTCATTAATTGCTAATTAAAATATTTTTTTAAATCATTTTTAGCAAACATCCTCAAAATTAAATTTGATTAAGACCAAAATAAAATCTTTACAAATTCAGTTGGCTTAGTGGGTTTATTTCTAATTTTATCGTAGTCTAATCTATAAATATATATATGTATTATTTTCTCTAAATATTATTTTTTTATCCATTTATTTTACTTTTAATCATGGAACTAACTCCCTTCACACGGTCAAGTAGACCTTATTAGCTCCATGTCCAACCCAACACGAATGGTGTAGTAAATTTGGATACTTTGATCAAACGAATGTCCTTAGATCTGACATTTATTTTGATACAGTGAAAATTTTAATATTCTCCGCAGAATTGTACATACAATAATAATACGCCGGAGTTATCGGCTGTAGGATAATGTACAGGGCAATATGTGTGATATCTAATGGCACATGGCACATGGTATCGTAAAAATTATTTTACGAGAAAGTCGTCGGTAAATATTAGGTCCCACAACTTTTATAAGAAGTTAATCTTTCAAAAGTGGGCCCCATAAATTGATTTGAATGTACGATCCTGATTCCTCTCCAAGAATATACCCATCACAATTCATCATTGAGCCTTTCTTTTTGAAGAGCGAGCATTGCAACGGTTGAAAGAAACGAACCTCATCTCTCATCCATGGCTCAGATAAGCGCCATCTTCCCGTGCTCCATCGGCTACACAACCTTCGGAACTCCCGCACCCCATTTCCATGGCTCCCTCTCCTTCTCAAAACCCTCACTTTCCTTCAAAGCTACTTCTATCAGACCCTCCTTTTCCATAAAATCTTTCATTCATCCTCTCTCTGTTCAAACCGGCAGAAGAAGAACTTCGGCCGCAGCGACATGTTCGCATGGCGAGCAATTTTCGGGTCCGTACTTTCAATTCGGATTTTTATGGTTTTGGGTTCTAATGAATGAGTTTTGATTTGGGGTAGTGTTGGATTCGAAGTTCAAGCTTAATTGCTTGATTTGCTGTTGTGTTTGGATGGGAATTTGTTTTTTGGTGATTTGCTTATGTCTGCACGTCAGCTGTATGATGAAATTGCTCACTGGACTGTTTGCTTGAAAGGGAATCATTGGCATTTTGGGGTCGTTTGGATAGCTGGGAAATTCAGCTGGGAAGTGGATTTTCCAGTAAACTGTGTTGGTACTGCACATGGTTGCGTAGTTACCTGGAAATTGTTGTTTTTCCTGTCTATAGGTTGGTTGCTCAACTAAAATTATGAGTGTGTAGTGGATATTAGTTGGAGTGGGTATCCCATTTTCCTGATGTGTTGTTTTAGGGGTTTCATGGGGTCACCTCATTATCAAGTCTCCTGTGCTTTCATTCACATATTCTCTCTGACAGCACACCCATGTGTGCTTATATGAGAAACAGGCATTGCCACTTTATTTTGTTTTGTTTATATATATTTTTTAGTTGGAGTGAATTTGAAAGTCTTTAATTGATCCCATATTGGATAGTTGATAATGCTGATGATGAAACACCAACCTTTTGGTTCCTTCTCACTACCAAAATGAAAAAAAAGGGGGCCAATATGGCATGAAAAGCATTTATTTATGTGCTACTTCCTTATATTTTAATAAGCTACCTCTGTTGGATACATCACACTCGCTTAGTTTTGAAAATCCGCATTTTATGATGCTATCCTACAATTCATATTTTGTCAGTGTAAAACCAATTCGTATTGAGAATAGGGGGAAGACTGGTGCACAAGGCTCCCGCCATTGTGGGGTGTGGGGAGGGCCAGATGTATGCAGCTTTACCCCCGCAAGTGGAGAGGCTGTTTCCGCATTTCGAAACCATGACGCCCAGGTCGAAATGGAGCAATCTTCTTGTTTCGCCAATGATGCCAAGGCCTGAATCACACTTAAAACCTATGTTACCAATCAGAAATGAATCCTGGAATTCATGATACAATTATTTTGAATTCTACAAGTTGTATCCGGTTAATATTACCAGATTAAGTTGAACCTGAGACCCTTTTCTTTTTAAACTTGCAATTCTCTTTTACTAGAGATGTCAATGGAGCTCCAATTACCCAGTTACCCAATGGTCTCTATTAATGGTATGGATGGATTATGAATATCTCTATTATTTCTTTTTTTTATTTTTTTTATTTTTGAGAATTTTCTACTTTTTTTAGAATAAAAATATTACATTTTGTGATGCACTTCACTATAGAATTTGACTTAACCCTTGGAATGATTTGTGATATAATTCTAGTTTTTCAGAATCTTGCATATTTAGATTATGAATACAATGTACTAAAGTGGGGACTAGGCACTGAAGTGATACAATGCTCTTCCTATTGTCCACTTTCATGCTTTCTATACCATGATTGTATGACAAAACTTTCTACTTAAGAGGACATGAATTTTTATGTTAGAGAGAGAGGTGGTGCAATGGGCTTATGGTGCAATGAATCCACCTTGGGCCCACATGGTGCCATGACAATTATGGTGGAGGTGGGGGGTGGAAAGATCTCAAAGAGACCTATGAGGGTGTGCAAAATATCAACCATATTAGATCATCCTAACTCCTTTATCTATAACCTTCGGGTTTAATGGTTTGTGAAGGTACTGTTTTTTTTTTTTTTTTTAATTCCACAGTGCTAATGGTTGGACGAGTATCAAATTTGGGCTTGTGGCAGTTCATGGGGTTAGCGTAAGTGAGGGGGGTATCTTGATCATAGGTGGGGACAGGTCTGCTCATCATACCAGATCATTTGTCCGTGTGTGTGTGTGTGTGTGTATGTATGTATGTATTTGATCTGTAACATGCTCAAACCTATTGTGACAAATCATAATCATATTTTAGGTGAAAAGTGCATCTTTACTGAGTGGAATATTCTTTTGGGTGATGTTATGATTAAGAATAAATCCCAATCTGTCGCACACATGGAGTATTCACATATAATAGATTTTGGGTTTCCCTGAATTTCTTACTTGTTTTGTTTTGATTATTCAAGGTGTGATGACATCTTCAACTGAACTTGAACCATCTCTTTCAGTGAAGGTGAGACATTTTATCTTTAGGTTGGATCGGCTAGAATTTATGCAGACATTTGTTGTTTATGGCATCTATTGGCTAAGACCAATTACTATTTTCTGGTTAACAAATCATCTGATTGAAGGCCTTTGTAAATCAATTCCATTTCAGCTGTTGTTCCAGTTTGGCCTTGAAATGAACATAAAAGTTGTGATGGAAAAAGAGTTTTCTTTTATATAGCAAAAGGTAATAAGGTAATAATTGAAGACCTTTGTTGAAATAAATTTCATTTCAGTTGCCATTCCGATTTGGCCTTGAAATGAAATATGTTCTATTCCATCAAAGATGTGATGGAAAAAGAATTTTCTTTTAAATAGAAAAAAGTGGAGAACTAAACAACACTTAAAATATATTATATCGTTTATAAAGTAAATTGCACTGCAAATAACTACTTCTACATGTTAAATATATCACTGCCATGCATCTAAGTAGAAAATTAAATCAGATCTATTAACAAGTGATTGAGCACAGAAATGAATGACTAAAGCACGTTTATATATACATTATCCTTTTGGAGTCCTCCCTTTCTATTTGGAGGTTTAAGAGACTCTAGTGCTTCTTATTTCATCTTATTTCTGCCTCAAAAGGAGGGATAAAAATGTGAAGAATAAAAAAACTGTGCTACTCAGTTGAAACAGAGCAGAATTACTGTAATGGGTTTATATTTTTTTATGGGTTGGTATGTATTCTGGAATTGAAAGCAATTGACAACTAAGGTTTTCATGCGTCTTCTCTAATATATTCTCAATGCAGAACAAGGCAGTTGAAGTTGTCCATGAACTGAAAGGAACTTCCATATTTCTTGTTGGTAAGCATTATTGATATTGTCACTTCTTGTTCTGATCACTGGGAAAAATATGCGGAATTTCCACTGTTAGAATCCTTTATTTACAGGGATGAACAGCACCATGAAAACCAACCTGGGGAAGCTTTTATCTGAAGTGTTGAGATATTACTACTTTGACAGGTGGATGGGAATAAGCAAGTTTCATATGTTTACTTACAATGAGATAATCTTCCTTAACCTTGCACCCCTCGTGTAACTTTGTTTCATCTGTTACTGATGCAGTGATAGTTTGGTTGAGCAAGCTGCAGGTGGTGAGTCTGCTGCTAAATTGTTTAGAGAGAAAGATGAAGAGGGATTCCGGGAATCTGAGGTGAATATTGTCTAGTGTTCACCCTAGAGTTCACCTGTGAAATCATATAATGCTTTTCTCATTTAGTTTCTACCATCAGACACCTATGATATGTGGATACTTGTATATGCCAAATATACAGGTATTTCAATGATACTATGTAGAGTTGTAGGGAATTGTTCACTGATATATTGACAAATAAATAGAGAGCTGAACATCCATGCTCAGGGGACACTATTTCTCTATATTCTACTGTTCTAGGTAAAAAAAAAAATCATTAATTTTCATACTTTTTTTCTAAAATAAAGTATCTATAAGGATTGTCAAAGTATGATTTCTCATGCAAGAAAAGAGGGGCAACAATATAATTTTAACAAATTATGGTGGACTTTAAAAGACTACTTGCTCAATAATTAGACTTGGAGTGACAAAAGCCTGTAGCATAGTTGGAAGGTGGTTACTATTGTTTAATAAACAAATCATGCATATATTTCTAATAGGATTTTACCATTATGTTTTATTTAATGTTTTGACCTGCTATTTAGCATCCTAGTTTTTATGTTTATATCTATATGGCTTGAAGTAAGGATGCCATCTTCTCATGAAAATATTGAATGGAAGGTTTCTTTTTGTTTTTGGGGGGGGTGGTGGCTCCCCAGCTGAGGGGGCTGAGACCCATGAGAGCACCTGCACATGCAGGGAGAATATAGAATGGAAGTTGAGAACATGTGAAGGGTATTTTTTCTTTAAGTTGTTATTTTTGGGGTGAAGCATACCTTTCGGTGTGAGGGCCTTGTTATGCTGGTGTGTAGTTAATACATCAACTTTTGGCGTGAGGCCACCGTAGATTGGGTAGTGGAATGGCTTTCAGAGATTGGACTATCCTACACTGTATTAACTTTGATTAAATTTAGGAATGGTCTAAAGCATAAAATAATATTGTATGAAAAATAGTAAATTGGACAAGAGCCCGTGGCACAGTGGAAGGTGCTCACTATGGAAACTTTGAATTTTTGTGGGTTCAAGTCATGTTACCGATTACAAAAAAAAAGTAAACAGGTTTGAATCATTTCAATTTTTATAGGTCCTCGTCTGTGTGCTGGGTTTCAGAAAATAGCAGAACCCTAGCGTCCACCCCTATATCTGTATTTTGAAATCATAATAATAGACATTATCATTTAATTGAAAGAGTTCCTGAATGGTATTGCAGACTGAAGTACTAAAGCAGTTATCATCCATGGGTCGCCTGGTAGTCTGTGCTGGAGATGGGGCTGTTCAAAGTTCTACCAATCTGTAAATATTCAATTTCAACTTTAATGCCTGCTTATTTCAGTGAAAACATCTCAATTTTCTCTAATATATTAATCCTTTAATCTTGCAAGGGCCCTTTTGAGATATGGAATTTCACTCTGGATTGATGTTCCCCTAGATATTCTAGCCAAAGAGGCTGTTCAGAATGGGGGTCGATGCCCTTCAACTTGGGGTTTAGCACCATCAGACTCCTTTCCTGAGGTCAATCCTTTCTTAAAATATCCTATATCCTTGCTTTAGTATGGGGTGATTGTTTCTATTGATGGGCAATATGTATTGCCTTCTCATTGTTGAATTAATCAGCAATTGGTTTCCACTGTTGCTTTGTGACTGATAGCATCTAGGAGTGGCAATTGGTCTGTTCAGCTCAGATTGGCCACTGAGGTAATGCACATGGCCCAACCCAAACCCAGAATTATCAGGTCAGTTTGGGTCAAATTGACAGTAGGTTGGGTGACAATAAGTTTGGTTGGGTTGGGATTGGTCGCAAATGTAGATCCCACCTGAACCAGACCTATTTATTAATTGGCTTGAAAATGTCAAACAAAACCGGATTTACTGGGACGGGTTCGTGGGTTTGATAAGGAATTGACACTCCTAAAGACCTTTAGTTTTCTAATAGCAACAAAACCTGCTTATGGATTTTGCATTCTTTCCTTCTGTGATTTTACTGAAGTGTTGGGCTATTTGCATTGGCAGACCTATCTTCCTGTGTGCTATAAGCAAGAGAGTCGTATAATCTTTAATAGGAGTATCCTTTTGCTTTATGTACAAGTGTGAACCATCATTTGGTGATCAAGACTGTTGATCTGATGAGCCCTGCAATGGATAAATCGGCACCTTAGAGATCTTGCTGGCGAAGTAGTCCTAAGTCCTAACTGAATGATCCACGGCCTGCTACTGACAGTCGAGTAAGAAATACATCAATTGTCCACACTCAATGTTAAGAAGGCCAAGTATTTATGCGTGGTCTATCCAGAGCTAGTCTAGACTCCAGTCAGATCAATAGATCACTGAACCGTGAGATAGTAGTATGACTGCAAACTTTAAGATTCATTGATACTGTACATATCCCTGAACTGAAGATTGTCTAGCTTTTCATCTTCTTTTTTGGGTGAACATAAAGATCTTTGTATATGCATGCTCAATGAAGAAAAGAAAACACGACCAGTATAAAATGCATTGTTCCAGAGTCCCTTCTTTTTTCATACACCTATTATTGGGAATTTTCCCTTACGGATCACATGCTACCACCTTAATTTAGGTGAAACAATGCTGATTAACTTGAATTTATATTTTCCATTCACGCCAATTCTTCTGGTTAGTTTTATGTTTCAATCTGATCACGATTCTGGTTATTTTGTCCAGGTTCTAGCTAAATTAACAAAGCTATATGAAGAAATGAGGGGTGGTTATGCGACTGCAGATGCCACAGTGTCACTTCAAAGTATATTAATATTTTTCTCAACTTCAATCTTTTCACTTTCCTCATCAATGCATCTGTTATCCATCAGTGGTTTTAACAGCCTTCAATGAAAACAGAAATAGCTTCTCAATTGGAGTATGATGACATGGAAGCTGTGACTCCAGAAGACATGGCTATGGAGGTAAAAGTTATAAAAAACGAAAAAATAAAAAAATAAAAAATGATAAGGACTTGACGGTCCTGAACCAAATGAATAGGTTGCGGATTCTTCCAAACCCAAATATGCTGAGTTCAATGATCCAGACTTCTGATCCTCTCGATTTTCTGGAACTTGACAGACATGGGTGTTGGTATCTTATATGGATATGAGATGTCTATATAATTACCTCAAAAATCTCTGTACATGATACAACCATACAAATTTATTAGCATACTTAAATTCCCTAATTATACAATTGCTTCTATGAAAAATAAAAAACAATTAATGATGTACTTAACTAGTATAAAAACTACATCATTGAAAAAAAAAAAAAAAAACTAGTACGAAAATGCTATTAAAGTATAAACCATAGAAATGGAGTATCATACATGGCAATATTTTCTACTATGAAAGTTTCTTTCTTTTTCTTATTAGAAATGTCGAGTTGTATCTTTATAACTGTTTCATAGGTTCAGCCCCTCTAGTTTGGGCTCGATTGGAAGGTCCCTTTTTTTTTTCCAATCGGTGGCCTATCAGTAGACAGTTATAAAATACAACATCAGTCCATATCAAGGCTGAAGAGTGGATTATTTTTGTAAAATCCTCCATCCATTGTGAGGCTGTCAGAAAAAAAGAGTTCTGATTTATGGGGTCTGCACGTATGAAATTGGCAGTGCCCACAGATTGTGATTTGGTGCAATGCGGGTCCCTAACAAAAGGGTCCTATCATAATCAGCATGTGGAATATTAGTTCTATCATATAATCAAATTTCTTAATGGAGATGCCTGGTTTATAATTTCAGGTTCTCAGGGAGATAGAGAAACTAACTAGAGTGAAGAAGATGATGGAAGAAGCTGCAAAACCTTTTTAGCAAACACAAGAACTGTACATTCCAAGTAATGCACACTTAGTCAATGAGAACCTTTTGAATAGTTGTGTTCTCTTCTCTGCTGAAGTTTTCCTTAGCCGTTCTCACCATACCTTAGATGACCTCAAGTGCCCAGGCCTTTGTACCTAAATGGATTTGTCCAATTCCTCAGTTTTGAAGGTGATGTTCTTCTATGGTAATCCACTAGCAACCATTGCAATTGTCATGATTATTGAATAAAAACTAGTCCTTGACTCTCATGTGGTTATGATTTCATCGTGTTGTTTTCCAAGCCTAATGACCTGATATTTGCATTGTAGCCTTAAAAATTGTGCTCAGTTAAGTTATAGCCTCAAAAATTGTGCTACTCCAATTGTACCTGTGTTGATTGTTTCCTATGGTTGTTCATTTGTTTCCACTGATCATATAAAGTAATCTGCAAAAACTTATTTGGGCCACAGCCCATCATACATGGGTTGATGTTAATGTGAGATTGTATGTCATGTTAAGTGGTTGTTTGCATGCATGAGGATATCTATTGTCTTAAGCATTTACATATATCTGTAATGGGGATTTCACTCTCTTTAGGGGTCCATTTGGATGAGGAGAAATGTGAGGATGTTAATCAATTTAGTGAAAACTCTATCTCTCATTTGACCTGCTTTTAGAGGACAAAGGTTATTTCCTCTTCCAAGCCTTTTGTAAAAGATATTAGAAATGGGTTTCTTCGCAAAAGGTTGTGAAAACACCCATTTCCTCTAATGTAATCTGTTTTTACCCTACTACTATAAAGAAGTAGCATTTGACCATTCAGATTTTTTCTTCTTCTTTCGAAGAAAGATTTTAAAATGGCTTCTTCTGCATTACATTCTCGAGAATACCTAGAACAAAGTGGAGAATCACTACAGTGAGAACCATCCAGTTGGGATCCCCCACCTAGTGTCACTAGTGTCGTTGACATTAATTTTTTTTTTTCTTACAACATTTCATGTGTGTAACCTATCACAAGATCTAGCCAAAGATAGACGGGAATACAAAACAAAATTCATGTAGCCGACTCCAACATATTTGGACAAGACTTTGATTATGATTTTCATGAGAAAATGGGCGAGGAAAGGATAATTTGAACGTTATTTTAAGAACTCTCAAGATAATTCTTGGGTACTCTTGCAATTTGGGAGATTTCTGTGAGCAGAATATTCTATACAAAGCTATATTAGAAAGAAAGGGAAATATCCTATCTAGGATATTATAATATGACCTATGTGGAGACCTACCTCTTATCTATTTCTGCCGTGCGCGCATGTGTAAGAATGGCCCAAATTTCACTCGAAATAGCATGACATTTAGTGTTAATTTGATCATGTCAGAAAAAGGTAATTGCATATTTTAAACATATAAATTCGAAAGTCATATACCACTTTGTTTTAAATAAGATCTGGGTTTTTGCATGTGATATGAGAAGGTTGGATCATGCAAGAAGGGAACCAAATATGTTAGGCCAAGTGGTTAGAAAAGATTAGCACATTGTGGACACTAGGATCGGACCATTTCTCATTTGTGGGATTTACCATAATCTTGAAGTTCTTTTTTTATGTTGCTTTATTTTATGAGATTTTGCTAATTATATTGTCGTCGTCGTCATCAAAACCTCATCCCAACTATCTTGGACTACATGGATTCTCTTTCCCCCTTTAGATCTATCTCGAGCCAAAACCTCAAATAATTTGTACTTCTTCAAATCTATTTTTTTCTTCCATTTATATATTCTTTGTCTTACCCCCTTCCTTTAGTGGACCATCAACCAAAATAGTTAAACTACGCTTTATTAGTGTTATTGCTTGCCTTGGGCATCCTCAAACTATCTCAGACCACTTGATCCTCTTAGAAATTGCCTAGAATTAGATTTGTGACTGTGGCAACCGAAAAAAGGCATGCATGGGCCTTTCCTTTTTGTACTTAATCCTGAAACGTCCATGCAGTTGGGTATTTAGACGATCTGATCACTCATTCAACTTGTACAAATGCATACTTGAGGGTAAAGCATCAATGTACAGGGTAGGTAATCATTTCCTTTATAAAGAGGCATATTTAAAAGAGGTGGGTCGATAATTATTTTTCATCAGAGGAATACATTTTTATGGGAGAATTCCAAGAATTCATGTTTGGAGAATTCCAAATTCTCCAAAAGTTGTCCCCTTAGATGAAATTTTAAATCCCTCTTTTTAATAGAGGATTTGAAATTCCTACAAATGATATAAAGAGTGGAATTCCAAAAGGTCTTTTGAGTGGTTGGAGTTTGAAACTCTAATGAAAGAAGCATAGCATTTCAAATGTCAAGGACAAGATATCACATCATGTCCAAAATACCTCAACCTTCTAAATTTTAGTCATAAATTCCGGTAAAGAAACATGCCCTTATATATGTTTAACCATGCTCTTTTCATAGAAGCAATTTGCTTAGAAAATCCTAGAAATTTGATGTATATTAGAAAAGGGTGGCGCTCCAAACAAGCGTCGTTGCGACTTGATGGTTGTATATAATAGACAAGCAATATCTTCCTAACGTGGCTTTAAATTTTTCACGTTACTCTGATCCCCATTAGCATCCTCCAATCCTTACTCTTGTCAATTAGGGATTAACTTTGTTACCTTTACTTTTTTTTAAAGGCATTGTCATTAGCCGTCTATAGAGCATTTGGAACTCCCAGTAGTTTGATACGTGGAATTCAATATTTTGAAATGTCATTTTTACCACTTTGGAATTCAAGTTTTGCTTTGTAAACGTTTGTTGCACTGCTGAAAGACGACATTTGAAAAATTTGTATCCGGCCCCACATGAATTCTGAGAATTCCCACAAATAACAAGGTCCCACGACACTATAAGAAAAAAACTGTTAAATGGGTTTATCCAATACCACACTCATTAAAATTTGTCATCCATGTCTTCAATAAGCTTCAATGGACCAGTCAAAGTCCATCTTCTAGATGGAAAGAAAGAAGTTCTCAATTAACTCTTGAGATACAAATAACAGGACCAAGGTTACAGGACAAAGGAAGACACCCCTCTCTCTATATATACCAAATCCTTACCTTACAACTAACGTCAAAATCAGAAAACTACTGTGAATATACACCGCATTCATCATTCCACATCTAAAAACCACCTAACAAGAAAGCTGTACTCTCCCCCTCAAAGAGAACCACCCCAACACCCTTCCCTCATTCATCACTCCATTCCCAATTTCCCATGTCAGCTGCTGCAGCCCAAATCATAACTCACAGATCCCATCAGCTCAGGCCCTGCCAACCTTGGATTGTTCTCAAAACTGCAAAAACCCACAGAGGAGAATGGTCAGATTTTTACCAGTCTGGTCTCTCATATACACCAAGTCTCAGTGAATAATAACCATCATAGTCTGCTAAAAACACTAACCTCCTTTCAGTGAACTTGGAGAAGGCACCCCAAGTTGGAATGGTGCCACACAAGTCGTTGTTTGAGACATCTCTGCAGGAATTCCATGTGAGTTTTTTTGGTCAACACCCAGAAGATATCAGTTGCTAGAAGTGAAGAGGAGTAGAATAAATGGAGGTGGAAGGCACAATGGTATTGTAGGAAGGTTTAAATCTTACAGTATCTTGAGGCTTCCAAGCTTGGAAAGCTCTCTTGGTATTCTTCCCCTCAGCCTGTTCCCATTCAGTCGCCTGCGTATAATCCAAAAGCAGTGAGAATTATGGTATGGGATTGCATTTCAATTATCATCATCACCAAACCTTATCCCATCAATCTTGGTTTGATAAATATACAAAAGGCCATATCATCTTATAATAACTAAATTCACTTGAAGTTTCACTCTCTTTTGGTGTGTGTGTGTCCATGGACAAAAACAAGATTGTGTAAATGACTTAAATGTGACTAGGAAAAAAAAGCATACACACACAAATACCAAAAAAAAAAAAAAAAGAGAAAGAAAGAGAAGAAAGAAAGAAAAAAACCCTTCCTCCTAAAAAGTACAGATTGATTCCATCAAATCAGTAACCTCTTTATCTAATGATAATTTTCAGCTGATTAAGCTACCCTCAACTGTAATAAAATGAGTTGAGAATTGAGGGCATTTTTGTAATTTATCTATACCTTGTAGTTAGCTGGAGCCTGGACATCCATTGTTTGTGGGGCCCAAATTTTATAACTGTTCACAGGTTGTACCCAATATGGAGCAGTCATGATTCATGAATGCCAAAATTATGGAACCCTCATTGCTTTTTATGTTTTGGACAGTTAGCCTTGACTGAGCGTTCAAATGGGTAGGCTAATGACATTGATTTTACATTTCAATGAAATGAAGTACATATCTGAGCATCTCAAACCAGCCAAACAGGCCCACATGTTTCAAAAGCCTTACTGATTGATGGATCCTTTACCAGTTTTCCTTCAAATCTTTGGCATTTCCTGGATTGTTGCTGTTTCTTTTTGTTTTCAAAGAGTACATTTCTAGGTCACCGGTCAAAGAATCAAAGTTTATTGATCATGAAGATATTTACTGTCCATTTCTAATGTTTGATGGATCCTTTACCACATGTTTCAAAAGCCTTACTGATTGATGGATCCTTTACCAGTTTACCTTCAAATCTTTGGCATTTCCTGGATTGTTGCTGTTTCTTTTTGTTTTTTAAGAGTACATTTCTAGGTCACCGGTCAAAGAATCAAAGTTCATTGATCATGAAGATATTTACTGTCCATTTCTAATGTGGGGCCCATCACATCAATGGTGTAGATGATATGTACATGGGTCCCGCTTTGGTGGCATGTGGATTTCTAAACTTGCAGTTGCAACATATGTAAATAGAAGCATATACACACTGCTAATGTATATGAGAGAGGTGGTGCTCACAGAAATCTGAGGGAAGTGAGTCTGCTGAGAGATGGAGGGATGGTTCCAGTGAGATTGTTGTGGTAGAGATCCAAGCTCAAGAGGCTCTTCAAACCCCCAAGCTCTTTAGGAATCCTGCCCACCAGATAGTTCCTATACAGCTCCCTGCAAATGAAAGGGCACTTTTTCTCATTGGACCTTTCCTGAACATGTGTTACCACTTCTTACATTCTTAAGAACATGCCACTCACAGATATTGGAGTTTTTCCAGTCTCCCTAGCTCAGGCACAAGAGTACCAGACAGCCCTGCATTTCCAAGATCACTGCAAAATACCCAAAACCAAGAAAAAAAAATTTTTGGTTAAGTTGTAGTGGAGAAAAGAGTGTATTTTATGCAAGAAATGTTTTCTTGAGTAAGTGACTAAAGTGTCCTTCATTACATGGTTAAGTTTCACCATTGAGTGCATCCACATGGCCCCCACCATGCATGGAGTTTGGGGGCATGAAAAAACCTGCACATATTGAACAAGGCTTGCCTAGATTGCCATATGAGATCAACAATTTGAGGGTCATCAATCCAGATCATGGGTCAGTTCTCTATGGATAGATGTATGGGATCCTAGTTCAAGTCAATTCATCAATAGTTTACAATCTTGATCTCCTTGTGTTGGAACCCAAATTTTTACAATCCAATATTCAGATCAGAACATGGTCTTCTCATGTCAACTGCTTGCAATCTTTGATTTAGAATTTGGGCCATGAATGACTCTAAATATGATTCTACCCATGAATCATGGTCCCAAATGGGGACCCATCTTGATCATGATAAATACATGATTTTAGTTTAGTGTCATTTTGGTCATTTAAACAGAACAGTACAATTCCATGTTCCCCATGCCATTGACATTTAACAAACACCCAGCAGAGAATCTCTGCAAATCTTTTGCAGAACAAGGGAACCTTTGCAGTGAAGGTCTCTTCAAGAGAAGCCAACTGAAAAGCCCACAAACATGAAAACACAGATAAAAGCAAAAGGGAAGATATTTCATTAAGGGAAAAGAGGTTTACAGCCTCGTGACTCTGTTATCCCCATCACAAGTGACATGAAACCATGTACATGGATTCACCAGTGTTGGATCCCAGCTCTGTAGAACGTTTCCAGGGTCTTTCAGAGCTCTTCTGAAAGCATAAAGAGCATCACCTATTCAAACAAAACAGAAGGACAACGTGAGTATTCAAGCTAGAGGGAAGGACCCACATGGAAATAAAGATCCCAACAGTTTCCTATTGAACTGTACCTTGGATACTACCATCTAAGAGAGAGTTTATGAAAATTTCAAGCTATAGAAAAAACCCATGTCTTCATCTGTGGAACTCTACATGCAGTCAAGACCAGCACCACCTTGGCATTTAATGAGTAAAGGACAGGGATCTTCATGCTAGGAAAATACCAAAATGAAAGAAAAAACCAGTCTAATACTACTATTTATGTAGTAGAAAGTAGAACCCATCCCTGCCTTGGCATTTGCTGCTAACAGGTGATGAATCAGGTACCCATGTGGAAAAAACTACATAACACAAAGCTACTACATAAAAAAAAAAAAAAAGCATTTAATCAGAAAAAGTTCATGCATCTTCAAGCTAGAGAAACCCACATGAAAAATCACTAAAACAACTCCATATAACATCATACTCCCACATGAATAATCATTAAAGCAACTCATATAACATCATATATGTTGCTAGAGACATCATATATGTTGCTAGAGACATCTCTACCTTCAATATTGGCATTCACAAGTGCTGAAGATGTACATAGGAGTACTAGAAATAGAACCCAAAATGCCATTTGATGGATCTTGCTATCAGAGAGAGAGAGAGAGAGAGAGAGAGAAAGAGAGAGAGAGAGAGCTCTGTCAAGTGCGTGGAGCAAAAGCTAAGCTCTTGTTGGTGAATTTATAGAGCCATTCCACTCATAAACAAGTGCTGGTGAGTGATGGTGACAGATAATAGCACACAGGGATTATCAGTGAGGGTAGAATAACTTTTTAGAAATCCTGGTTTTATTGTACTTTATTTTTGTGAATCTGATTAATTTACCTGCCTACTTGGAAATGATTTGCACTTGAAAAAGCTAAGGCCAGTGACTGTTTTTGGCTGTGACAATTTAGGGGTTTTGTTTGTAATTTTTTCCAGAGATTTTAAGTGATTTGACTTGAGGACTTCTCAAATGACACTTTCAAAAAGAAGTCATTCAAATAATTCCAGCCAGCATGTGAAAGGCTTCTCCTTTTTCTCAAATCCATAGGAATTTTGCTTTTCTTAGATTCCTCCAAACATGCTAGTATTTGGAATCTGCTTTTCCCAAAAATAACAAGTCAAATACTTGTAACAAACTCCTTCAAACAAAAAGGTAAGTAGGGATGCAAAAGGGCCAGGTTTGATTCGGGTCTATTGGACCGACCTGGATTGATCCAATTGATTTCATAGATCAAAATCTACACGGAAGAATATCAAATAAGGTCCTTAAGTTTTTACTTTATTTTAAAAATGGACACAAATTTCAAAAGTTTTCAAATTAGTCCCTAAGTTTTCCAATAAGCTTTCAATTAAGTACATCTGCCCATTTAAATGTATTTTATGACATCTTTTTTCTCTTATTTTTTTAAAAATACCCAAATTGCCCTTCATTTAAAGCACTAACATGATTCAGACAACCATTACATGTAGTATATCACCGTGGGGTTGCTGGTGGTCACTGATTACCGTGAGGACGCTGGTGAATGATGGTTTTATTTCAAAGAAGGGTAATTTGGGTATTTTAAAAAAATTGAGAGAAAAGTTGTCTGGAAATAGTTTTAAATGGACGGATGTCCTTAATTGAAAACTTTCTCGAAAACTTAGGGACTAATTTGAAAACTCTTGAAATTTGTGTCCTTTTTTAAATAAAGAAAAAAACTTAAGGCCTTATTTGAAAATTTCCCAAATCTAAACATTGTCCATGACAGGTGACCAAAACCAGATCTTATTATCAATCGTCCTCCAACGTTAACGGGCTCAAGCCCAATTGATAATTGCATTTGTTGGACCCAAATCCGATTATAAAATGGATGCAACAATAAAGCCCATATAGAATCTTTTTGGGTCAAATCCTTATAGTAATCAAGTGACCAGATATGGGCCACTCTAACTGTGCCTTCGGAATGTCATATAATGGACCCAATGAATTTAGCTTACAAGTGGGCCTGAATACCCAGTGAACTCACTCAGAAAAAGGATCCGGACCCATTTTAAATTTGGATCTGGAATCTTGTGACTTATTATTCCAACAGTTACAATTACTTTATAAGATGTTTGGTAACCAAATCTTTAGGAAAAAATATTTTTTGTTTTCTTAAAATTATTATAAATCCATGTTTGGCAATTGTAAATTTCTGTGGATTTGGACAAATGAAGATTATCATTTGTTAGGATTTTCAGATCGGACCACCCCCATAAGATTTAAAAATCCCCACTTAAGTGGATTTGCACACCGAATCCTATTTTTCTCGGCTATATGCATTATGCATTGATACACACCAATATTAATGTGAAACAAAGCACCAGTGAGAAATCCATGTTCCAATGGTAGTGAAGAATAATCAGATCTATGGATTTTTCGCCTGTTACCAAACATGCTCCAAGTGTATTCTACTATACCACAAACAACCATAGATGGGCATAGGCGGCGCTACATGGGTGTTAGTGCGGTCAATTGACCCCACTGAGATCTGAAAAAATTATTAAATTTATTTTTCTTTAATGAATTGAACTTATGTGAAGATTTTGACCCCACTCGATGCCTAAGTTAATGGGCGATCTGTCTACCAAAATAAAAAAAATTAATGGGCCCAACTTTTGTTTAACTTAACCTCTAAATACAATATTCTCCCCATATTAGAAGGAGAAAACCCTAAAATTTATATTTAGGCATATAGACTCTCAGCCCCAGCCGAGCAGCAGAGAAAAGAAAAAAAAAAAAAAAAGAACAAGAAGAAGAGAAGGAAGAGGAATTGTCGAATTGTTTGAGAATTATGTTTATTTTTGTTTGAGAATTCAATGTTATCTTTGTCGAATTGTTGGAAATAGATTATTTGAGAACTTTATATTATATTTATCGAATTAGCAAAAGTAGATGACATATGTTGATAAAGGGAAAACAAACTTATTCGATTTGTAGAAAATAGGTCTTTTGTTGACTCCACTGATTCGAATTCCTGAAGCCGCCACTGTAAATGGGGGCCACAATTTGGACTGTTCAAATTTGGGATCTTGCACCTTCTACTGTGGGGGACCACAATTTGGACTGTTCAGATTGCTGTAGATGTATTTGAATGCGTATAGATGGGGCATTCGTGGGCAGAAAGGCCTCCGAATATTTTTTTATTTCTTTTCTTTTTTAATGGTTCATCTGGATCAGGACAATGGGCCCAAACTCAGGGCTCGAGAGAAGAATGTCGGTCCTTGGGCCGTGGGTCTTAAAACAAAAAAAAATAGAAATCCTCATTGAAGTTAGGAAATCACCAACATTCTTTGAATTTTATTTTCATCGATTGTGACACAAGGAATTTCTTTTCTTGTCCTATACTTTCCAAAATCATGTGAGTTGCACGTGTGTAAAGAGAGACTCAATGGTCTGATGGAAATTAGGGGTTAGGTTGGTCAGGTCTTGGGCCTACTGAAATGTGACCCAAACTCTTAAAAGAGTTCAACCCAAAATTGAATTCTAAGAGGGCCTTTGTAAATCAGATTTTGAGGATGTGTCCAGGCAAACCATGATGGTCCGTTTATTTACAAGAACTTTGAGAGTTCTGTTTGGGGGTTTTATGAATTGCCTTACTTGCTGTTCACCACGTGATTTCATAAATGCTCAAGTATAATATAACACTAGCACAACCACCCGTACTCAGCACGATATATTCATGTATTATAAATTAAATATTTATACATTAAAAAGGTTACGTTGATTACCTATTTCCATCCATTAAGTTGAATAAATGAAAAAAAAAAAAAAAAAAGAAAAAATTGGGGAGAAAAGGAGTAAAAGCGATGGGTGGAGAAAGAGACTTAAAAAAAAAAAAAAAAAGGAAAAAAGTAGAATTAAAGTATAGAATAGTGGGTGGTTTGATGAAATAAGAATAGGAACGGGTAGTTATGGGGAGATAAAGTGAAACATTTTAATAAAGATGGATAACTGTCGGTCAAAATCGTAACTGACAGTCAAAATCCAATCCAATAGTATAATTTGAAAATTGAAATTATAAGAAGGGAAATTCTCAAATAAGGCCTTAGGTTTTTTTCTTATTTCAAAAAAGGACACAAGTTTTAAAACTTTTCAAATTAGTCCCTAAGTTGTCTATGAAGTTTTCAATTAAGGACATCTGGTCATTTAAAGGTATTTTTTATGGCTTTTTCTCTCAATTTTTTAAAAATACCCAGAGTACCTTCATTTAAAGCCATGACATGGTTCTGGCAGCCACTATATTTAGCCGTACTACCTAGTTTTTCTCATCACTATAAGGTTGTCAGTGAAAAAAAAAGGAAGAAAATATAGAGGAAGCAAATGGGTTTTTTTATTTCATTTAAGGATAATTTGGGTAATTTAAGAAAATTGAAAAAAAAAAGTTGCCAAAAAAAAAGCTTTAAATTGATGAATGTCCTTAATTGAAAACTTCATGGAAAACTTAGGAAATAATTTGAAAAGTTTTAAAACTTATGTCCTTTTTTGAAATAAGACAAAAACTTAAGGACTTACTTAAAAATTTCCCTTATAAGAATTCTACATACTAAAAATGACATTTCACTTGGCTAGTTTCGTGAGCTCTCACTATTCAGATGGAGAATTTAGAATTCTTGGAAGACGGCAGCCTTCATTGTCGTTAGGAATTCTCGACACATGGAATTCCCATAAAAACGTATCTCCAAACAAAGGGGCCCTAAAAGGCTGAACCTGAACCTCAAACAAACCTCACTCGACCAAGTTTCATCCCAAGCTCAACGTGATCTAACCCAAACTCAACCCAACTAAAGTTTTAATTCGGTTTATAAATTCGGGCCCAAGCAAAACCCAAGCATCGGCACTCAATTAATATGGTGGGGGTGTTTTGATCAGGTTAGAGTTTACCCAAATTGAGCCTGCATCAATCCAACAGTATTGTTTGGATCCATTTAGTATTGGGTCGGATTCAGATCAATCACACTCAAACCCGTTTGTTCACTTTCTGAAGGCATTATCAGATAATATTAAGCTTTAGGGATTGTTTATAAAAAATAATAAAAAAAAAAGGTTTAGGGATTGGAATAGTTTGTGGACAACAGACAAGATTTTTTTTTTCCCCTGGCTTAGATGTGGATGTTCAAGCATGATTAGACTCAAATTTGGACCCTAGCCCGTTTGTCAAGTTACTATTAAAGTAAAACTAATTTAAAGCATCAAATCAAAATAAAATAAAATATAAGATGGTTATAATGGTATATTTTATCTTTAGTAAATTGGTAGGGTATCTTTTTTACTTTTAGTGTAAAAAGTGAGTAATTTTTTTATCATTTAGTGAAGAAATAACATTGTTTTTTATTTTTATTTTTTTTTTGAAAAAGGATGAGGAAATTAATTTGAAGATGTGTACTTTTAATGTGACCCATTGTCTAAAAAAATGAAAGCTTTACGTTACTTTTACAAACCTAATAAATTGCTAAACGGACAAAAATCCATGTGCATTGCAGATTGTGGACAATAGATGGAAGGCGCAGGAAATTTAGACCGTTGATTTGTTCTATAATACTTATATTAGTGTGGAGTCTACAAATCATTGGCCTCTCCAGATATTGGCCCCCACTTCCAATGTACAAAATGAACTGCATTTTAAAATTTAAGTGTTGGCAAAATTGAGATTGTTGCAACGAAATCAAAAGAAAATCATGACATTACTAGGGTAAAAGAGAAAGTAGAAAAATGTATTAACTTCAATTATGATTAAAATTATGTCTATCCTCTATAGGCTTGTGTTTTCAACCATTTAGAATTTGTTTTATTTTTATGACTTATTTCTCATGATATCTTAAAAAAAAAACTCCCAATTCAAAAAAATTGCAATATTTTTACAAGACTATCATCTTCAAAAACTAAAATCTGTGACACTGACCCACTTCGAGTAGGTAATCGATAGTAAAAAAGATACAGTGTATGTATTTGGGAGAAGGATCATATCATTGCCTGTATAAATATCAAAATGAGATCTTTGTAATTATTCTGGTAAGTGCCACAAGGCATGCTAGAAAGTCTATGAAAGATTCCTCTTGGGATCTTGAATCTTGAATACACTCCTCTGAAAATTCTAAAAGAAAGAGAAAATAAAGGAAAGAGAGGATTTTGTTGAACTGTCAGTATGATTTCATGAAGGAAAAAGACAAAGGGTGTTTAACAGATAGTGTTTTAAAGTCCTTTATGAGTGATTTGATTGAGTGCATGTGAGAAGCATGTGCAGTATCCTTGTCAAATCACTCCCTTGTAGGCCCTCTAATAAATGTTATGTTCTGTTAAACCCAGTCCAAACCCTTGACTTTGGTTTCAGGCTAGTGATTCTAGTTCTACACGGGTACCCCAAGGAATTCTTAGGGCTTGATTTCTAAGACTTTGTATCATCACTGTAACTAGTTACAAATGAAGAATTAAAAGGTGAATATCTAAAATGATGGTCGAATTTGAAAGTATGTTATTTGATGTTTATTTTTTGAGATTTTAATTTGATATTTATTTTTAATCAGCCTTTGTATTTAATTTTTATGTATTCTAATGTAAAAAAACATGTTTTAATGAAAATTGAATAAAGGAAAAATGAAAATTGAATACTCAGCCATCACCATAGTACAATTCAAATACTAGAAAAATCAAGGTCTCATTTAGATTGTTACTTTGTATCCTTCGCTTTCCACCTCTTTAATAATCTTTGGGTGGAGGTCATTTGCCATAAAATGTATTCAATTTTTAATGCATTCTATGGAAACAGACACACACACACACACACACACACACACACACATATATATATATATCCTTAAGTTTACTTCTTAAAAATGCACTCTTAGGACAACGACTCACCCATGATCAAACCAAATCGTCGACCATTTGTTAATTTTACCGTAAAGTAAAAGTTAAGTAAAGTCTCCATTTTTCAGGCAAGAGGTCACATCAAAAATACTTTAATTCAAATTTCCCTCCTTTTTTAAACAATGCCAAAAAGCAACCACCTTTATCCACTAAAAGACAAAAATACTTCACTTTCTCATAAAAAAAAAGTAAAAAAGATACCATACCAAACAACTAGAAATAAAATACTATCATAACCCAATTATATTTTATTCTCTTTCTTTACTTCACTTCATTTCACTTGATTTCAAAAGTAAAATTACCAAATGGGAAAAACTCTCAGACATATGAAGTTTAACTCAATTTGATTCTCAGCTAGTAACTATCGAACCATTGGATTGAACTGCTAAAAGAATTCCACATTTCGGCTTTGAGAAAAACCCAGTTATCAAAGTGCCTAATTATCGATAAAATCAAATGATGATCTGTCTAAATAATCTCTCCCCTTTCTTTTAATTATCTTTTGCTTTGTATAGATTAAGATAAAAAAACAAAAGAGGACCAAACACTCCATGATGAAAAGATTTCCACTCATTTAGTGTCTTGGTCAATGTTAGCACATTGCACTTCTTTTCATGTGTTACATGGGTATAGTAGTGGTTCCCTCTCCCTTCTTTTGACTTGGTTAGCTCTCTTCAAATCCCTCCATGCAACTTATATGGACAATGGGGGCAAAAGAATGCTGGACTTTATGCTTGTGATCTATTCTTTCTTACCTTTTTTCTTGTTCTTCTTCCTCTTTCTTCTTTCTTCTTAAAAGGAGTGACAAGTGCTGCTTCTTTTTTGAGGCTTCTTCTTCAAAGTAGGGAAGCTTTCTAATACGGACAATGAGTGTATAATCACCCCCACACGAATCTTTTCTTTTCACGCTAGTGTAAATGAAAGAGGATCCAGTTCACTACCAGTCTTATCCATGGGAACACTGAAGTGGCTCAGCTGCCCCCACTTGTTGGTGCACAGACGGGAATTATAGTTCCCAAATCTGGATCCTTGAGTCCACTGTCATAAATCCATTAATGGGGCTCATATTTGCTCAAAATCACTGTCCTATTATATTAGTTCTCTCTTAGCCAAATTTTATTCTAATCAAAATTGTGCTTACTGTTAGATTGATGGTGTGTTATCACTTCTTCGTTTTCTCATTTTAATAACATGTTTAATCTTCCCGTGGGCAAAATTCTGACCTATGATTTTGAGTGATTTGGTTATTAGTCTTGGCGAGCGCTATGAAAGGATTTATATTGATAGACAATAACTCTCTAGAGCCCTGTCCTTGGAGGATTTGGACTCATGGTCCCTAATCTGATTGGATCTATAGGTTTGGTCAGTTTAATTGTAAAAACCCTCTTTCCTAGAAAAATCGCCTTTGTAAGGTACATTTAAGCAACCAGAGGTACCTAATATGGAGAGGAAAGTTTTCAGATCTTCCATGGAGCCCATTCATGGTAGTTTGTTGCAACGTGTTTTTTGAGTTGAAAAGTAGGAAAATGATTTGATTTTCTTTGATATAAAGGGACTCGATTTCCTATTTGATGGGTAGGAATGTTGAAATTCTCTCCCTTGCATATATAGCATGGTATCGTCATAACTTGTTAATGGTTGTTTGTCAAGAGTTTAAATTCTCTATAACTTGTGCTGTAAGAATTTTTGATGTGTTTTTAGAATTTACGTCTAGGAAAGTTTGTGGGATCCTCTAACTTCTTAAAAGAAGGCTTTAGGATTAGCCGTTTATAAAAAAAAACTAAGCCCACTGAATATTGATAATTGTCTCATCTAATACTATAAAATGAATAGTAAAAAAAGTTTCTATATGACCATTTTATATCTTGACCTTAGATCAAACAATGGGTACCCTCTAATGATCCTAACTTTTCGATGCCTTCTTACATATAAAAGCTTGGTTCTCAAATCCTAAATATATCTGGTAAGCTAGTAGTCCAGGAATGGGCTTATTGCTGCAACAGGGAATCCAAGTCCAACATGTACTACCAGATAAAGGTCATAACTACCACTCACAAGGAACATTCTATTCAAACACATGAACCCTCGTTCATTCGTAAACCATGTTGCTTGTGGACCAACTTAATGAAGATCCAGCCGAGCCTTTAGCTGTCAGAAATGCACAACAGCGAACAGGCTCATGGCCATGGGTGGATACAAAAATTTGAGTTGCATGTATTAGAGTTAAGGTATTAGCAAGTATTTGATCGCAAGGCATTTTTCAAAATTTTCCTATAGACTCAGTTGTTGGAACTTATTAGGGTTGATCGTTTGCAGCAAGGATTTGAGGAATTTGACAAGAGAATTCCAAATCCCCACACTGAACCAGTCCGCTTGTGAGTAGGTGAATATCTTCAGAGACTCCCCATATGTTAAGTTAAATTTATGATTTTTCTCATAATACCGCCACCCCCCAACCCACCCACACCGCATGGGTTTATGTCTTGTTTTCCAGGTTTACCGGATAGGTCCACTGGTTAGCCAGAGACTGGGCTTTAGGTAAAATGTATTTTGGTCATTGTACGGGGCTTTCGTAAGAAATAAAAAAGAAGAGATTATAAATATGATGTAATCTGTAACTCTAAACCTAAGTAGAGTGGAATGAAGAGGGTGATTTTTTTTTTTTTTTTTCACCGTGGATGTTGGCACTCCTCACGTGTTTCCTCTTTTTCTTTTTCTTTTTTATTTTATTTTATGGTGTGTGGCTTGTTTGTTTGATCACAGATTTTGAGCTGCCACACACAACACAGTATATCCGCTGTACTATCTTTTCAAAAAGAAGTATCACAGGTTACACAATATGGAAAGTGGGACCTAGACCATTACATTACACCAGCCACATATATAGAAAACCACTGGACTGTGACACTGTCCATACAAAGATTAGAAACTCTCTGAAGTCGCTTGAGTAGTCAACAGGGAAGGACCACCGCACCGAGTGCTGCTGAGCTTTTCTCCTCTTTTGACCACAGTCCACACATGTTTGAAAATTCGAAGGTGGATGATTTTCCCGCCTTTTCTGTGGTCCACTTTCAATTGTCTGTCGAGAAAGGGCATTCTCATTTCCTTTTTCTTCGCTATCTTTTGTGATAGCATTCAAACAACATATCATATCATCTATTCACATATATTCAACATTGAATATGGGGGCACCTTTTGTTCAATAATTTTGGTGGGGTTCGTTTAAAAATCATAATCATCTAATCTAAGGCTTGTAAAATGGACGGTGTAACGGTTGATACCAAATTAGACGCATCTTAGAATAATTAAATTTACCCGAACTTGACTTGACCCTTTTCCACTTGTGAGTTTGAGTAACACCAAATGGATTAATTAATGATTTAAGTACTCTTGGTCTCTTGGCTCCTTCTAGATGATTAATAGATTATGAGAGCAGAAAACCAGCCTCATTAAGTTATATATCCTAACTCATGCTTTAGGCATCGAATTCCAAGTCTTGTAGCTATGCAATTCTTTTTTAATTAAATGAGTGTCAAATTGAGGTGTTAACATCCAAGATGCATGTGCTGAGTGCGGAGGGGCAGAATTGATCAAAGGTAGACTAAGATCATATTTTAGGTTAAATATTGATTTTAATCTTTCTTAGAGCCCCTTTGTTTGCATAGAAATTCTAAGAAGCGTATTTATTTAATTGCCCAAAGTTGAAAATGACTATCAAATAATCTCTCGTTAAATACAAAATGAATTCCATAATCTCTCTTTTAATGGAAAATGAATTCCACTCCCCTAAATTATTATTTTTTAATTAAAAAAGAGATTACTTGATATCCATTTATCGATATCCACCTATATTTCTTCGATTTTAACTAGTTTTAGAAGTATATTTCAAGAGATTCGTAAAATAAACAAACAAGCTCATAATAAAAGTATAGCAAAACTCATGAAAAAGAGAGAAACGGTCAATCACTTTAAGAGATGATAGGTAAAGCAGCGTGGCACATGTCATTCTTGAAGCTAAAGTCTTTGAAATATTGGCATTTTTTTTACGATCAAACTGGAAAAACATCACAAAAAAAAAAAGAAAAAAGAAAAAAAGAACAACACAAAATCAATATAAAGTTAGCTAAAACTTGTTTTTTATGACATGGGTAATCTCAAGGTCTTTGTCCTAATAAGACTAATCCACCGGGATGGTGCCGGCTAAACCCATATAAACCTACACCGGACAAATCATGGATGATTTTGAACACTAGACATGAGGAGCAAACCCATGACATTTTATGATTTTCTTAATTTTTAACATGTTATTCCAATTGTATCATGACTATATCATGCGTGATTTTTTTTTAAAAATTTTTGGTGATATTTCGAAAATAAAGTATCAGACTGTTTCAAAATTAAAGTTGCGAATTGTGAGTTGTGACTGTATTGTTAAGCTTGCAAGGAGTGTCGAGCTCACCTAATAAAAGGTTATGAGTGGGAGAAATGACACATTTGTGAGGCAACTTCTTTGCAAAATACTACAAATCTTCTTTGCAAAACTATCTCAATAAAAATCCATGCTTTTAGGGATTATTTGTGTAGGGACTTTCTTTTATCTACGCAAAGCTCTGCCTTTCTCACCTCGTGGGAAAGGCTTTAAATTTTCTATGGAGTCATAAAATTTAAACTATTTTGCACCAAACAACAAAAAAGGCTTCCCCACAGAAAAGATCATGCATTTCTTTATTATTTTTTTTCGTGGCAAAGTGGCTGTACAAACATACCCATATAAATGTGAACTTTTCTTTTAAAAGATGTGCACCATTCCCTCCGCAGTTATTTTGAATGAGGACGTTACATATGAAGAGCTTTTATATTTTGAAGACAAAGTACATGATTTTCATCAACGGACACAAAACTGGCATTGACTGACGATGAAAGATTGTTAATTCAGATTTTAGAATCTCAGAGGTGGTTGGTTTTGTGTGAAAATCAATAGCACAGACGGTTATTTACAGTTCTTTAAAAGTACAGGACATGTTCTTCCTATGGACAAAGCATATGTGGTTCTGTACTTCTGTGACGCCCTTGGGTGTTGGCTCTTAGGCATAAGGCAAAGGTTTGCTCTCCAGGGTCATGTGTTTGAATCCTCCATTATTTGGTGCACGTGTGTGGTGAATGCGTGCATCCGGAGGATTAGTCTTTATAGATTAATACCTCGGGAACACTTGGCTAAAACAAAAAAATAAAGAAAAAAATCCTTTGAAAATCACTCTTTTCTATAATGGCCACATTCCTTGTAATTCAACAGTGATCAAGCAGCACTAACCTTCCCTCAACCTGAAAATTTCATGGCCAGAAATCTAGAGAATTTCACCTCTCAACTGGGAACCACTGATGGAAATGGGCGGTACGGTTGTGATGAATAAGATAGGGACTGAGATTAATTTACCTGCAACTGTGGCCCATCTGGGGAGTAAATTAAGCTGTCCTGATCTTTCTTCATGGGCCTACATATCGCAAACATTTTAATGAGAAACTGTCCCCTTTTGTTTTCTCAAATGTCTTAAAAATCGAAGGGAGATTTAAACGCAGGATTTGATTGTCCGATCTAAGTCAAATAGGCTGATGGTTCAATTGGTCTGTGCACAATGCCATAATTTACGAAACGGAATAAATAATAATCAAAAGCTAAAACCACCTTAAACCAGTGAAAACCAGGAGAAGTACTTGGGCCAGAATAAACATGAACTAGGGGTGAGAAAGGGGTGGATTGATGTTGAACTCTTGAGGGTAACCCCTCGGAGTGCCTATTTAATTAGTCGGGCTGAACATCTTATACTCCATACCATTAATTTACGTATTGGTTCAACTTGGATTGTTTTGTCATAGTGCAATTAGTCGAACTAGATTAGGTTGGTAGGTCAAATAACAAGGATGTACGTAACCATGCCGTATAAGTCATCCTTCAACCAAGTTCATTTGGGTAGGAAAAAACAGGGCTAGCCAGACTCAATTCAGATCCCACGGGACAAGGCTGCAGAAGAATTTTCCATTAGAGCTCATCTCTAAAATCTAGGTGGCTCAAAATCACAGTATTCTTTATGTTGGTTTGGACCAAATTTCACTCTAATCAGTATTACCCTTAAAAGAGACATCCAATCCACCCAAGAAGGAACGGTGACGCACTTGAACATGTCCTTCCTAGTATAGTCAAGCCACCTGCAAGTAGATATGCCCATTCCCTCTCTCCATCCGTCTCTATGCATTCATTTGCATGCATAAATCCTCCACTGTAGCACTCTCTAAGCTTGAAAGGAGGATTGACATCAGATGAGTACTAGACTGCCATTTATAGCCCACTGAACCCCACTTCAAATCTTCTTTTGTACGAAAGTAGCATCCAGGGGTCTTTAGTCTTTTATGCACGGGATATAGAAATGGGATTACCATAGGTAAACTTTGCATATGTAGATGTAAAACTTACACATTTGAATCACATTACTATGTTTTGGGAGCAGGCATGAGTAAATATTGAGCAGTTGGGATTTACGTATAAAAGACATTCAGTATTTCAAAATCTATGAATGTTTAAGATGTGAAACTAAACATTTTTTTTTTTTTTTTTTTTGATGGATCAATGGAAAATCTGAATAATTCATAAGTAAAAGGCATCACCTATATTGAGGCTTCTCTAGTTGGAAAGATCTAGAACACTTTCATGCCTCTTTGGATATATAAATTTTCATATGAAAATGGCCTCACAAACGTGATTGTGTGCATAAATGTGCGTTGTGCCTGTGCATGGCAAGGGACCCCTTAGCCTACCACAGAATACACAAAAAAGGTTATAGGCATATAATGACTTCGGCATTTCGCATGCATGCCTAAATGCACCACTGCTTATATGTCTGCGCATGCATGTACACAAATCCATAGTGTGTGCTCTGGATGAATACTTCCCAAAGCATTGCACAAAAGCACATGAATTACGATGTTATATATATGCATATGAATATCATCAAACATGGTAGCTTCAAACAGCTTCTTAAGAGGAAGAGAAGCAAGTCTAGCATGAGAGACAAGAGCCAGTCAGGTTAGCCAAGATGACTTGCCGGTGAACCCTACATAGATTGAAGATAAGAAAAAGCCAAAATCTCACATCTCTAAAATCCTGTAAGGTTGACATAGGCAAGTCATTCTTGGCTACCAAACAGAGGCTCTGTCTTCATGTAAGACTACTCTTCCTTTTCACCACATTTTGGTCTGGGACACATTCTCCCTTCCAAGGCCTCTATATATTTATAGCCAAGATAAAGGGAGATCAGGTTCCCCTCTCCTTGCTACATCCAATGACTTTTTCTTATATCTCATCTACAACTTTCAATCCACTGTATGGGTACCCATAAAGGAATATATTCTCATGACAAACTGCTTTAGGGACCATTGGATTTTGTTCATCTTCCTTGAGCAACTGGGCCTCGCCGGGCTGGCCCGAGAGCAGCTTGGATTGGATCATAGATTGTGAATGCAAAAACCCTACTTAACTTATAGCTGTCCTATGTTTTTATGTAAGATTTACACCTTTCACACTATATATTTTATTTTTTTCTTTCTCATGATCTTCCGTTGAGAAATTGGGCTGAGCTGAACTCAAAAATCTAACTCAGCTTATCACTATTTTAACCTCTCATGCATATTTCTTTGCATGTTCATCTTCTTGGATCTTTTCTCGAGCAATTGGGCTGGGCTGGCCCAACAACAGTTTATTGTAATCATGGATCATAAATGCAAAAACCCAACTTAACTTACATTCAATCATCCATCCTATGTTTTTATACATATTTGAACTTTTTATACATACTTTATGTATTAAGTACGAACATTTCAGAAGTCATCGTTCAATAATGGGTACACATAATAAATACATGAAGATGTTTATGTTGAAGTATAGGCCTTGCAACATGGTCCAGCTCAGAGACTCAGGATGATAAGTTTCGAAACTAGAATGAAACCATAATTCGGATTGGTGCTTAGAAATAGAATAATGGGTTGGGTTCTCTGGGCTTACGTTTCTAATGGAATGTAATTGCACCCTGATATATATATGGGTCTAGAGGCTCAATTTGTTTGACATCATTCATCACCCACAAGTCAGCCAAAATATTGGGTCTTATGGTGCTGAAATGAAGTTGGTGAGGACCGACCATTGGCAAGGAATAATGAGCTGGGCTAATGGATGCTCAAAGTAGGCCCAGTTTCAACCCAACAAATGGCACATTCTCTAGACAAGTTGTGTTGCGTTACATGACCTTTTCTCTCTTCCAAAGGCCACTAAGCCCACATGGACCAGAGAGATGTTCTGACCATTTCTCAGTGCTGTGGAGGAAGGTTTCTGACCTTGGTAAAAGAGGAAGATGCATAAAATCTTCTGAAAAGTTGTGTTCTCTTCAAATAGATGGTTCTTTTCATTGACACAATGCCTTGAATGTGAGAAATTCATGCAATCATTCTAATTCTTTACACTTTGTGGGTTCTTTATTCCATGACAACATCACCCACCCATCCCCATTCAAGTAATGTCAATCCCTTCCACTAGTCATGCTTTGAATTGGATTTCATTCACTCTCAAGATCCATTTAAGCTTCTTATACAGAGCATATATCCTTTTGTAGTAATGTATGATCATTGTTGCACATGGAAGGATATGCTTGAACCCACATGAAGAAGAGATATTACGATTAGAGTTGCCTGTTTCTCAGTTTGTCTAATTCTTATCTTGGTTTATAATTCATTGGAATAGGTTCATTTAGTTCATCTTATGGTTTGCTCAATCACAATTTGAGACTGCAAACATTGATTATTCTGCTACATTAAATTTTTAAATGATTGTGTCAATGTTTATAGTATGACCTCTTTGATAATTTCTCTTATAACAAAAACACTCTCTATAGAATGGATATTTTAGAATAAGCTGTATCAAGCATCCGCTGTTGCTCAATCGGGAGGGACATGGGTTCTGTGAGTAGAGTGGCACGAGTTTGAATCCCCAATATAGCCAAAAAAAATAATTAAAACAACGAGTGTTAAAAGAACTGGTATAACATTCCATTTATAAAGGAATTGATATGAAACTACTGAGTGAATTGAAATGCAAATTATAAGTGACTACTTGAGCAATTTTATAAGTGCATAGAAAACCTTTAAACTTTAGGGCCTTAAGTAAGATGGTAATGAACATTGGATTATGCTAATATTTTACGCACCCCTAATCCATGTTAAGATTTCCCAATCCCTTCTAAATTTCATGATCAATCCCACAGAGGTTGGCCCCAAAAATTGGTTCTCAATCAAGTTTTCTTCCTGTTACATATTTTATCATTATTATTCCGTTAATCCATCTGAGGCCCATCATCCAAGGTCCTTGTTTTTCATTTGTCATTTGTTCTGAAACAATCACATCTTGGTCTACAAGATTTATAGGGTGCCTTCACCTTGAGGAAAGAATGACCACTGGGGCCTCGGTCTCAAGGATTGGCTTGGCCTTTGTTACTAGTTTAGATGGATATATGTGCTGTACAAATGTATGCTTCAGCAAGATTCAGGTTCCATTTCGGAACTGGTCGAGCCGGACACTTAAAAAGAGCTTGTTTTTCTCTATGCCTATAGCCGCCATTGTGGCTAAATAATGCAATGTGTCCACTACAACGATCAAGACATATCACTGCAATGGATGGGATCACACATAATGAAGGGGCCCAAAGACGATCTACGATCACAAATATCACCTGGTTGGTCAGTTGGCAGGCAAACCCACATGTCACCCGGCCGCTTAGGAATTGATCCATGGGTACGCCACTCTACTCATTTTGTGGGCTTCTCTTTCCACTTATATGGACTTCCTTTTTCTACTTGTGTGGAGCTCTCTTGGGTCCCTTACCCATAATAGGTTGAGGTAACCAAAAAGCAAAAATTAGAAGTACAACTAGTGCTCCTTAGACTCTCAAGCGACAATGTGGTCTAAGCTTCGCACTCTTGAAAACACAACGGATTTCAAATGCGGATCCTTGGGTCAGATCACAAGAATTGGATCTAATTCTCTCAAATTAAAAGTAGATTTCACAACAACAATTTTTTTTTTTTTTTTTTTTTTTGAAGAGATAATATTCAAATGGCCATTGATATCTACATGCCAATTCCACTGGACCCGAAACAGACCCTTCCATTTAGTAGGTTCGATGTCGACCATGATCCTCAATTGTCGGGTTAGTTTGGAATGGATTGGTGGGTCAGGTCAGAAAATGCCATCCCTAAATTTGTAAATGGCCCACCTTGTTATCCACTTTGTGGGTCTCAATGAGGAGTATGGAAATTGTTGTGTCTGATATTCACAAACCCAGATGATTAAATAGCACTATGAATTGAGTGTGGTCGTAGATGTAGAAATGAGTCAGGACAGGTGAAGCACTATGGACAAAATGTATAGCCTCAAACATAATCCTAGCAATTTTATTTATTAATCAGACTGATCCAAAAGTTAAAAGGGTCAACCCATAACCTCAGCTAGTCACACGACTAAGATTAAGAAAAGAATTAATAGAGAGATATAAGATAACAGAAGAGCAAGCTCGGTTTTATTACAAAACTGGGAAACATATCCGCATATAGGAGACCAGCCTGCAACAGTATTCCCCTTCTTACCCACATAAGCAACTCCAGTTGCAGCTGAAGTTGCTGCCAGCACTAAACTCATTATCATCTGTACACAACAAACACAAAACCATCCCACGGATCAGTAGTCTCATAACAATACAACAAACGTCAGTTCCATTCAATCTCTCTTATTGCTACATATCATACACTAATCCATCTCTATCCTGAATGATCCTACAATGGATTGTCTAGAATTGTCTGGTCAATGCAATTTTCAGAATTTGACCCATCTGTGCATGACCCACCACATGAACTGTTCGGATCTCTAATGTGTCTTCACACTAGTTTTTCTCCAAGTTTCCTTCAATGCCATATGCATTGTTTTCAAAATCGAAATCATCTTGCAATTCATTCAAGGGGATGAACTGAATTCCATGTGAATTATATTGGGAGTCGCAGATTTTTTTTTCTTAGATAAATGAAAAATAAAAAAAATTAAAAAATAAGTTAATTTTACTTCATCTATTTTCAAATCCATAGCAGCATCAAAAGTGTGAAATAGCAGAATCCATTCATATGAAGATCATGATCATTGTCATATATTTATGTATCATAGATGATATGTGTATATTTAATATGCTGAAGATATCAATCTTACAAGGAAAAATAAAGTAGTTATGTACAGCCTTTTCGTTTCATTGTCTTGTCATATGCAAAATCATAAAAATTATTAAAAGGTTCCATTCATCACTAAATGCTAAAAAAGTTTAAAAAAAATGAAAGAAAATTAAAAATAATAATTAAAGGAACAATGGATTGTAAGTTTCTACATTGTTTTCATCTCATTTATGCATGCATTTATAGAGTTACAATGGAGGTTGTTCAGTACAGGTGGAAATTTTTTTTCTTAGTACTGCAGATAAGGTGTGATAAAGTAAATCAAGTTTTACCAAAAAAAAAAAAAAGTAATTAATCAGGTGATTATCGTAAGACTCAGACAACTGACTTAAATTGAACTAATATTAACTTCTCGAAGGCTATTCCCGATGAACCACTTAAATTATTAGAGTCAATAAAATAATTATCAAATCGATTCAGTGAAAGGGATTCGTTGCATTGATACAAATTTTTTTTTTTTTTTTTTAAGATTTGATATGAAATTGTAGAATTTAGGATACGAATTGTCTATGATTCTAACAACTACACCACATATGCAATAATCCATCTTTCGCGAATGATCCTACAATTAATGGTCTAAAATTGCTTGATAATAATGATTTTCCTCATGTGATTCATCTATGTGTGACCCACCACATGAGTTGTTCACATGTCACTTGAGTCTCCAACACAATTATTTTTTTGCAAAACCCGAGCCTCTTGTTTACATGATATTATTCGCTTTGGCTCATGAAATTTCAATTCTAAGAGTTCTGATTAGACCCAACGCTCTTCCCGCGCAATATCACATATGGGACATTTTTTACTTCTCTTCCATGCCACCTAAAGTTACCCATCACTTTCGCGACGAATCTGGCAACTGATGGCCCTGATCAATGTGATTTTCAGCATGTGACCCATCGAAGGTGTGACCCACAATTTGAATTGTTCAGATCTCTGTTCTTCAGGGTATATACGTATCTTCTCAAGTTTCTTTATCCAAGTCCAAAACATATAGAAGGGATACCAATTCAAATCACTCACCAGATCAAACAAGTGCATGAAAAAAGATTTCTTTGGCTTTGATCCTTGGAAATGGAGGACAAAAACAAACGGCAGTGAAATCAGAGAGTACACGCCAGCAGCAGCAGTCCCAGCCACAAGGAAACTGCATGCATTACGAAGAAAAGATTTCATGGATTTGTAGTAGAATATTTCTCTAATTCAATGGGCTTTCCATGAATTCTTTTTTTTTCTTTTCTTACCGAAAACAAGGAGATGTTTTGTAGTCAGCTACCGTATGAAAGATACCCGCAAAATCAAACCTTTGCTTGTTTGTGGCCATGATTATGGAGGCAGCCAAAGAAGATGCAATAGCCACAGTTCTAAGCACCAATTGCAATAAAACGGGACCTGCTCCAGATGATTTCTTGGCTCTCTGAGATGGGCTAGTCCCTGGTCCAGTTAGATCGGTTGCCATTCCAAAATCTCAAGTTTAGAGACTGGAGTGAAAATGAAGGGAAGTTTGGAGGAAGAGAGGCTTCAAGAGGTGGGTTTTAGATCTGTCTTTTAGTTAGAAAGAATCCCAGAAAAAGTGATGAGAGGTTATCCGATTCAAAACGGATCCATTGCAATTTCATGGGAGGAGCAGGTGGGGCTGTTGGGAAAATGTATGGATCCACCGTTGGATAGAGATTTAGAGATCTTGGATGGAGGCATGAACTTCGGATGGGATGGTCCAAGTTTGTTGTTAGATTCAAATTCTCCAACGGGCAAATCATACTTAATGACCTTTTTTTTTTATAGATGGGCCCCACTTAATCATCCCTTCACAATCACAAGTGTCCAGTGAATGAGCAATGGTCCTGAAATCAGAGTGATCTGACCAGTAATCCAAATAAATCTGACCAGTAATCCCTTCACTCACATCTCCCCTACTTATTGACTCACATCAACCATTTAGTATGCGTGGGACTTGCTGTTTCCTTTATCTTACTTGTAAAGTTAATTGGCTTCCCATCTTTAATTATTTCTTATTTTGTTCAATTTTTAATGTATAACTATTTTTTTCTTTCAAAATATATCTTTTCCATTACTGTCAATATAATTCTTTTACTTATCATATAACTTTTTCAAGTTATTGGTTTTATGAATTTGTTCATTGTCTCATTAAACATCTTTAAAATGTATTTATGAATGTAAGACAGAAGAAAAGCTTATTATAATATAGATTTAACAACTTATCACTAGAAATAGAAGTAACATTACAATGGATTCATCATAATTTATCTCAAAATAAAAAGCAAACAATTATAATATCTTAATTATCAAATAATCAACAAAATTGTAAAAAAACTGTAATATAATAAAGCTAGATGACAAAAAAGCAAGAAAAAAAAAACCCACACATATATATATATATATATGGGGGCTGCTCTCCTCAGCTGCAGCCCCCCTCTATCCTCAGCTGCAGGCATGTGAGGAGGGCTACAGCTGCTCTCCTCACATGCCTGCAGCTGAGGATAATGAGGGCTGCAGCTGAGGATAAATTTGTTCAAAAGATTTCATAACCTCTTAAGCATAACAAACAAATATGATCATCAAAAAATTACCCAATAGATTTATGAATTGAAAAAAAAAAACTCCCAACATATATTGAAACAAATACGGTCTTTTCTCAATTTTTTTTCCAATATATCAATAACTCTCCACTGATTTTTTTAAAATTTATTTGTTACCTCTACAGCTTCAATATCTCAGAATTTTCCCATTTCTTACTCTCTAAATATTTATGACTAATTATATCATATCTGGAGCCTGTGCTTAACAAGGGTTACTGCTGTAGTCTGTGCAAATGAACAATGAAACTATAAATTCATAAATTCTCTAATCAATTTGTACGTAATACATGGCCACCTCATTTGGCATTCCTCATTTTTAACCTCATCTATTTTACATAGCATGGAGTACAAAAACAATGTGTTCAATCACCTATCATCCTTTCAGCTTAAATGTATCCCATCCCATGTATAATATGCTTGGATACCAGCTAAACAGATTGTCCTTAGCTTTTGTGTTTTGAGCTTTAAACCAATTGGATGGGTTGATTCTTAATTTGTTTGAAGAGGCCAAAAAGAAGTGGCCTAGTGATTTTTCCTTAAGAATGTCAACCTCAGGCGGGGCCCACGTAGATGCTTGAGAAGTAAAGAACCAAAGAGCATATATAAATTTGGACGTAGATAAGAGGTTGTCTCTGACATCAGTTTGATCAACCCTTAATTTAGGGTCCTCAAAAGCAATGAAATCCAGCCTCTTTAGCCCAAAAATACAAAAAACAAAAACAAGTTCTTGTTATTAGATTGAGAAAAGTTGGATCAATGTTACAGTTGGATGGACTGAATTGGTCAAGATGAACCCACTATGTGAACATCAAAAAGGATGGTGGGGGTATGTGGGTTGGGTGTGGGGGTGGGGTTGGGTGGGGTTGGTTATAGAAGGTGGGCGTTTAAGACAATTAGATGTTTTTACATAGTCAAAAATATACACTGACTCATTGGACTTTCAGGTTGAGTAAAAAATTGCTACTGTGATGTCAATGTTTGTTGAATTTGTTTGGTGACCATCCATTTGACTTGTAGACTATAGTTTTAAGGAGGTACTATATGATCATTCATGTGTTTTGATATATGGTTGTCAATTAAAATTGAGTAGTCACCATCTAAGGGTGTTTGTGGGATGGGCCGAAGCAATTTAAAGCCATCTCATTTAGTTATTTGACCTAATTTTAAGTCCCAGAAATGGCCCATAGGCCTTTAAGTTAGACCTGGACTGCCATTAATTTGTAGAACATGTGAGTCCAATATTTATGCTAATTGTCAGCCGGGCTTAAGAATAGAAAGGGCCAAACTCAGCCCCTTCAACTACTAAGTAATAACCCTACTGATGTCAAGAGCATCCTCAAAATCTACATGGGGGAATCATTCTCACAATCTGCTTACTCAATCATTCATGAAAAAGGTAGAAATACTCCCAACTCTTCCATTAATTGGAGGGGATTGTGGCGTCTTCCTCTCCCTTAAAGAGTTCTGTATACTTTAGTTGGAAATGCTTTAATAATGCAATTTAGGTACACAAAAATCTTCATGATAAAAATGTCTCTCTGAATGCCCTTTGTCCTATTTGTTCATCCTCGGATGAATCTGTTGAGCATGCTCCTTTTGTGAGATCATGCAAGAGCTACCTGGTTTGGCTCCATCATAGGAATGTTATCCCATTCTATTAACCCTCTCAAGCTAAAGGATTGGTGGAACTCCTTTTATGGGCTATTGTGACATAGTGAACCTTCCAATCCACCCTCAAACTAAATCAGGGGTTTTGGCTGTTTGATGGGTCATGTGGAAAAGTAGGAATGACTTGATTTTTAGGGTTATTAAAATCCAACCTATTCACACGATTGGCTTGGCAAAAAAAGAGAATGATTATTGACTCTATGGGCAAGTTACAAAAAGATAGCAAAGGACCCTAAACCCCTAGCAAGGTTTTTAGTATGAGGAGCCTGAGAAGCATGGCTAAGGTGTTTTCTGACTCCTCATTTAGAGCTTTGGATTTGCTATTTGGATTGGATGGTTCTCGGGTGCACTCAGGATCACTCGGTGGTCTCAAAGTTTTTTCTCCAAAAGAAGCTGAGGCATTGGCTATCTTTTCTGCGGCTTCTTTGCGAGGACTTCGCAAGATTCACCTTTTGTCAGATGCCCTCGCAGTGGTTAGGGCTATTAATGAGTCGCCAGATTGGTCTATCCATCCTGTTTTGCTCAATTTCAACGTTTTGAACACAAGATTTGAAGATATTTCCTTTTCCTGTATTCCTAGGTTTCTTAATGGTTTTGCTCATGAACTTGCCAAAATCTCTTATGTGCAAGGTGATTTTGTGGGATTGGGAGGGAGTTTGCCTTCTTTGTAAGTTGGTGGCTTTTTTTTTTTTTTTTTTTGGTTCAGTTGTGCTTTTTTTTTTTTTTCCTTCTAATGAAATCCTCTTTCTACAAAAATTATAAGAAAAAAGAGCTTTTTGTATATGCCCCCCTAAAGTTTGTAGGATTTGTAAATAGGCCCATGAGGTTTTAGTATTTATAAATAGGCCCTTATTTTTTCTTTTTAATATCTTTCATGTCCTAGAATCAATACTCCAAACAAGAATGGGCATCCACCATGAGATTTATGTTGGATTTTTATATAAACGACAGCTTTGCCCTTATATTCATTAAACAAAAATGAGTATATTATTATTTACAAAAATACCATTATTTTATCTCAAGTCCTAATAATTTTTCTCAATAACTCTCTCATGCACATGACCAGGGGTGGGCCCAGGTACAAGGGCTTGGGACCGAAGCCCCCCACTCATGTATGAGAAAAGCTTAAAATCCTCCCACCCCTCGCAAATTCAAATAATTAATATACTTTTTTACATTTGCCCATTCCCCCAATATTTCTTTTACATAGAGCCAAACACCACTGGCCCCCACCACCCTCTCAAATTCTAAATAATTCTTTTTTTTTTTTTTTTTTACATTTGCCTGTTTCACAAATATTTCTTTTGCACCAACGACATATGAAGCATAATCATGTATTTTGAAACTTTCATCAATCCAACGGTGGGTCGTCATGTATGGATTGGATAAATTATAACCAGCTATAAGTATAGGTGTTAATGGTCGTCATGACCAATTTGGATTTAATGAAATGAGCTTTGTATTGATAAAAAAGAAAAAAGAAGAAAAGAACTTATGTAGGGTTATTCTCTCTCACTAAGTCCTATTGCTAATGTTACATGCTTTATAAAAAAAATTTGAGTCCAAGGTATTGAAATTATGCATATAAAGATAGATAAACAAAAGTGTCATTTTACTGAAAAAACCTATGGTGGTTGGAAGACTATTGATTCTGGGGACACGGAAGGTATTAAAATGAAAATGCTGGGGTCTATTTGCAAATACTAAATTCTTAGAGGTCTATTTACAAATTCTACAAACCTTAGGGGGTATATAAAAGGCATATATATATATATATATATATATATATATATATATATATATATCAGGCGACTTTTGGTCTGGATGCAGCCCATGGACATAAAAATACAATCCAAATTCGGATCAATATGAGCCAACTGTCTAGTGTCACCCTGGAATTACAGCACAGAAACGGTTTATCTCCTAGACCAAGAAGGTAAGTATGTCAATGGGTCTGGCTAGACTTTTTGGCCTTTGGCACAGTCACCTATTGTTGGATTAGAAGAGTTCTACACCTATAGTTCAAGAATAGCCCAAATAACTAGCCCTTCTATTTTTGTAAGCCCAGCCAAGACCATTTAAGCCTAATAAACTTTTCATCAGTATGATCCCACAAAGTAAGGTTTTTCTCTCGTATCCTTCATGGTCTGTGTAGGATGTGAAACAAAATATAAATAAATAAAAAGAGTAGTAGTTAGGCCTGCTTCATTGAATTTTAGCACCCAAAAACAAGTAGATTGAAACAGAAGGAAAGATGAGCCCCATCAAGAAAAAATAAAGTAAAACGTACATATATCTTCTTTAACCTGCCATGAATAAAATCTTTGTAACACCATTTCTTCCTTTTCCCTCTTCTGTTGTCAATCTCTATCTGTGTCTCTCTCAGAAAACAATAGTATAATCTAATAGGCTAATAGCTAGAAGCAACAGTTGTGTTCTTTGATCTATTTGCAGACAAGACCAGGAGTAGGAAGAAGAGAACAAAAGAGGCATATGAACAGACAATTGAAGCCCCAGCTCTGTCACAAAACTTGCCAACTTGGTCACAGATAGGAGTCCATCCTGCATGGGAATTCCCCTTCTTACCCACATACCCAATTGCAGTTGCAGCTGAGGATGCTGCCAACACCAAGCCCATAATCATCTGCATATCAAACATAAACCCATCATCATCATCTGACCTCCACAAATATATTATAGCCCAGCTAGAAGCTCCAATTAGGTCCAAACCCAATACTTGAGTACTAAAACTCATACTGATCAGGCCATCACAACCCTTTCATCATCTGGATGATCACTTGACCTTTTGGTCTAATTGTAGCCTAGATTGTCAGGTTAATATAATTTTCCACGTTTGGCACATTTGTGGGAAGACCCCTGCAGATGGATTGCTCATATCTCAAGTAAGTGTACCACAACCATGTACTTTTTTTTTTTTTGGGTCGGTGGGTGGGGGGTGTTATATCTCAATTGCTTTATCAAAGTCCATTATCTAACTCTAGAGTGAAGTACCTTTGGAAACAAAGTGTATCAAAAGGAATGAAACCACTCACCAGATCTAGTAAGAAAATGAAGAAAGAGCTCCTTGAAGTTGAGCTTTTGGAATCCACAACAAAAACAAATGGCACCGAAAGCAGAGCATAGAAACTTGCAATTGCATTTCCAATGACAAGGAAACTGCTTACCAGGAAAAAAAAAAAGTCAGTCACTCTGGGAGAAAAGAAATACAACACATAATTCTAGTGTGGGTTTTTATGCCTCATCTTACATGAATGAAGGAGAGTTGGAGAATTTAGCTTGGATTTGGAATGTGTACACCTCCAGTGTCTGCTTGTTTGTAGCCATGACTACTGTGGCAATCAAAGAAGCCACAAAAGCCATTAATCTCAGCACGACTTGAACTAAAAAAAATGTTTTTGAATAAGTTTCCTGAGATGGGTTTCTCTCTATTTTGTTCTGGGTGGTTTCCATTAAGAGAAGTGAAAAAACAGAGGCTTGGACAAAACAAGGAAGAATAGAGAAGAGTAGAGGATTCAGTTCTGGAGAAGATGAGATGGGTGTTGTTGGTATTTATAGGAGAGGTGAGGGGAAAGCATTAGAGGTGAAACAAGAGATTATGCCAAGTCAAATACATATGTAAGTGAAGTTAATTTAGATCCAAGAGAGGAACAGACAAAGCAAAGGGACTCTTGTTGCGTATGTATGAGACGTGGTAGGGGTGCTGCATCAGGCTCTTATCGGTCCAAACCTTCCAAACGACAATTATTTATCTACCACTTACGACTTGCTGGCTTGGTCGGTGCGTCATGTACAGTTCACAGAGGGGTGTGTAGACTGTCAGAGTCTGGCTCAGGTCCACTTTATACCAAAACCACTTTTTCACATTCATCCTTCTGGGCTTGTTTGTTAGCATAGAACACATTGGAATGGAATATATATAGAAATTCTCCACCGAAGGATTACTGGAGTGGAGGAGTTGGTTGTGAAGGAATTCAATTACATGAAAGTTTCATTCCTTGTACGGCTGTACCCTGGCTTGAAATCTGAGTATGGGCCATGTTCCTTTCACGGTTCCTATGAGAGGTAAATAAAAATCTCTCTTCTTGCTTGCTTGCCAGCAGGGTATCATTGTCTGGACTTGATTTCTCAAAGGAAAAAATTAGTTACAATTAGATCAGATCATCGCAATGCTTAATTTTTAGGACCTTAAAAGAGTAATGGTTTCTTAAGTTACATTTTCAATTTTTTTTTCTCCTGAAGATTCAAAAACAATGGTGTATTGATTAGTGTGAATATGAGGGGGTTGGATTTGATTTTAGGTAGGTCACAAAAGGGGCTAAAGCTGTTACCTCCCATTGGAACATTGAGAGGCACCTAGCAAGTAAAAACTTTCTATTATTAGGTATCTTCTTCATACCCATATGTTAGTATTTGTGTCTTTATTTTGGTTTGAGTCGAGGTAAGGACAGATCTAGCAGCTTTTTACAATACATAAGAGTCCTAATCATGGTGTAATCCCCATGATGATCCACTCCATATATAACAGGTCTACACCGTTTATCTAAGACTGAGACATGGTTTGATTCTTTAATTTAAACAGCATTGTGGACGCGAGTCCTGTAACCCTAACCCAAGTCCGGTCCAGCTTCGGGTGCTTGTCCGTAATAGTACTTTTGGGCCGGGTCTGCCTAAACAATAGACCGACCAGACCTTGACTCTTTTTTCACATGGTAACCAGCCCTCTTTTTACAATATTCTTTAGTAAAAGGCGAAAGAATAGTTTATGTTGTGCTCACAACACGCTCCGTCGGCCCTTCTAGCCTTTATTACATGGCAATATACTATAAGGATCAATGTTTTCGGCTTGAAAAAAAAAAACAACAACAACAACAATAACATTATTTTTTGGGTTTTGTCTTTGTTTACATTCACTGGAATAAACTTGAACACACTTTAAAATTCATAACCTCCAGTACATTACCATAGGTCAATAGCTCTCATATGGCAATTTTAAAATTATCTCTCGATTCACATCTTTATCATTTTGTATGGACCATGAAGGCAAAGTTAATGCTTAAAACACCCATCATCCCTTCTCATCTGATGTATCTTTTATAGTATACTAATCATATGAATGGGTCCAACTTAGCCAAAGGGGTTGACCTGAAACTTGTGAGTTTCAGAACAGACCATGCATATTGTTTTATTCCTCGTTAGTTAGTCGGCATGGCTCTTCAACAATAGAAAATGGAAGCCTGAGGCAGGCTATTCAAAGTATTGCTCGACCTCTTGGAATTGACTTCATGAGTGTTAGTTTTGTTAGCAAAGAATAAGATATTAATCATAGGGGATTGGCCAAGTGGTCAATACCATGATTCCTCTCTTTTTTGGAGTTAGAAGTTTTGGTATCGACCTCCGGTTCCCCCCTCTTCAAAAATTGAAGATTGAGTCTACTTGTGCTACCATCTAGGGGCCACAGGGGTTTTACCCGACTTCTCTCTAGGTCCGAAGGGAATAGTCCAGTCCAAAAAATTGTAAACCCTTTGTTAGAGGAAAAAAAAAGATATTGGATTTCAATCCCTGCTGTCTTTCACTGCATCAATGCATTTATCAACTATCTTCTCTTTTAAGGCAGCATACATTTCATTTTAAGAGAATACCCAAAAGCGAAAGTACCTTCTTCTATGCCCAAAACCCCACCAAGGTGTTAATAGGCCAAATGGGACCGGGGCTAAAAGCTGTCTAAGCCCAGCCTGTTTAATTATTGGGCCTAATTTGAGGCCAAAGCCTAGGTCGTTTGCAAAAACTATATCTCTACTCTTATGAAAGAGAGAAAGATGCACTTTGCTTTTGCTACACACCTAGCCCACTTAAGAGCAAATGACATAACTTGTATGGGCCCCACTCATATAATAATTATCTATGCTATCTATCTACTTCTACTACTATTATTATTATTATTATATTATATTATCTCTACTATTATAAAAGAGGCAATGTTGTATGATTTTTTCACCACACCACTGTGGGGCCCACCCCAAAATATTATACTGCAAACTTTTTCACTACACCATTGTGGGGCCCACCCCCAAATATCTACTATCTACTATCTACTTCTACTATCTAGTATCTACTACTATTATAAAAGAGGAAAAGTTGTGAACTTTTTCACTGCACCATTGTGGGGCCTACCCCACATATTATAATATAATATCATAATATATTATTATGAGAAATTGCAAACTTTTTCACTATACCTTTGTGGGGCCCAACCCCAAATATCATAATGCAAACTTTTTTGCTATACCATTGTGGGGCCCACTCTCAAATAGTATAATATAATATAATAATATATTATTATGAGAAATTACAAACTTTTTCACTACATCATTGTGGGGCTCACCCCCAAATATTATAATATAATATAATAATATATTATTTTGAAAAATTGTAAACTTTTTCACTACACCTTTGTGGGGCCCACTCCAAAATATTATAATGCAAACCTTTTCACTACACCATTGTGGGGCCCACCCCTAAATATCTACTATCTATTATCTATTATCTATTACTATTATAAAAGATGGAAAGTTGCAAACTTTTTTTACTACACCATTGTGGGGCCCAACCCCAAATTTTATAATATAATATAATAATATATAATTATGAGAAATTGCAAACTTCTTCACTACACCTTTGTGGGGCCCAACCCCAAATATTATAATGCAAACTTTTTCACTACACCATTGTGGGGCCTACCCCCAAATAGTATAATATAATATAATAATATATTATTATGCGAAATTGCAAACCTTTTCACTACACCATTGTGGGGCCCGCCCCCAAATATTATAATATAATACAATAATATATTATTATGAGAAATTGCAAACTCTTTCGCTACACCTTTGTGGGGTCCAACCTCAACTATTATAATGCAAACTTTTTCACTACACCATTTTGGGGCCCACCCCCAAATACTATACTATAATATAATAATATATTATTATGATACTATAATAATAATATAAAATCTATATCTATACCCTTATTATAAAAGATGAGAAGTTGCATACTTTTTCACTACACATTTGTGGGCCCCCCCAAAAATATTATAATATAATATAATAATATATTATTATTATATTATAATAATAATCATATAATATCTATGCCCTTATTACAAAAGAGAAAAAAGTGTTATGCTTTTTCTCTACACATTTGTGGGCCTCATTTAGTATTATGATATTATATATATAAATTAAAAGAGAACTACACATATGTGGGCCTCACTTGGTATTATTATATTATATTATATTATATTATATATATATATATGAAATAAAAGAGAACTAGACGTCTGTGGGCCCCACTTAGTATTATTACATTATATATAATCAAAGAGAACTACACATCTGTGGGCCCCACTTAGTATTATTATATTTCAATGAAATGCTTAAATCAAACGATCATGAAAAGGGTTGTATTTGAAGAATTTGTTCATTCGCTGCAAGAACTCAAATGAGAAATTTCAGTTGAGATTTTCATGTGTAGAAAATTTCAACTTCGATCGCAAAATTTCAAGTTCGATCGCAATGCCTGTAAAGACACGATTTGCTTGTCAGAGGAAGAGATGAGAATGCCAAAGATTGATTGGAATCCTTATGATTTGTTGTTGATTCGTTTAAAACTATAAGTTGGGTATTGTTTTGGTTGGTTAGTATTTTGTTTCATTGAATTTGGTATGTATTTGACGCTAGGTTTTAGACAAATTTTAATGGGAAATAAGTCGGACTATCTATTTATATTGAAATTGGTGAGTATTTTGCCTAATCATGTATGGCCATAAAAGGTTGGTTTTCAACTTTTTTTTTTTTTAATTAGTTTCCTTCTATATATATTGTTATTCAATCTTCTTCATATATATTGTTATTCAATCTTCTTCTTACTTTTTTCAATTGAAGCTTTTACTAAATTTTATAAGAACAATGATTGATTGTAAATTACTTAATTTGTTATATGGTCATTCTCCATTGGGATAGTTAATATTGAGTTTTTCAATGACTTCATTTTTTCAGATTATCATACTGAAAGAGTATGTTCCTTGCACGTGCAGGGCTCCACTAGTATATATAAATGCTTCATGTTAAATATGGCAGGTTGGGCCCTTAAGAAACATGGTGCCGGGCCCAACAATTTGACTATTGTGCTAGAAAATTGAGCCAGGTTTAGACCGCAGGCCCAAAATCACAGCCCACATTCAGCCCAATGCAGATCAGGCATGGGGCTAGCATGGTCCACGAGCAGCCCTGAGGATTTGTTTTTCCATTGCAATGTATGCATCCAAAATCCAGTATGGACATGTAGGAGGATTCTCTTAACAGCTCCAAGGGGCCAAGTTGAGCCCAACTTTGATGAGTGCAGCTCTTTTCTCGCCCTTATTCGAAAACACCCCTTAGAAATTAAATAAAAAAAATGTTAAAATAATCTCTTTTTTAATTTCATTTTGATTCTTATTAATTTTTATTATCATTATTTAAAAAAAAAAAATCTAATCAAGAGGGTTAGTAGTCAAGAGACTCCAGCTAAATTTATGTTCATAGGGCCACCTTTAAAAAAGAATTTAAGTTCATTGTGTGATACTTCAACCATTTATATCCCAGTGGACTTAAGATCAACTTCAATTGCTGCGACATTCTCTTTGGGATTGAGAAAACATGATCAATCTAATAATAAGTGATCACTTTCAATTTGTCATGAATTCATGGTTTTTCATACAAGAAAATCCAAACCTTTCATTTGATATGAAGTTGGTCCATCCATTTTCATATGAAGTTTGGCTTCGATCATAGTAGTAATTACCATTAGATTGGATAATCATAATGTGATTGCTTTTGATCAAATGCTGGTTTTTTTATAGTAAAGATTAAGATTTTGGGTAATCATCTAACACCAGATTAGTAGATTACTGTTTGAACAAAAAAGAAAAAAACAATCATGTATAGTGGATAGTTGGACAATCGTATACCCATTTGCAGCCTTATGTGTAATGTATATATAGGACATGTTTCTTTAAAGAATAAAATAAACTTTTATCTAGAGCATGCATGAAGAGACATGATTCTATTTAGGTTAGAAAGAGGGAATAGGAGAGTCCATGAGTAGGAAAAGTATATTAGTGGAAAGTGAATGCAGTATGCTGGCATGTAGATGTAGAAACTGAAAATAACTTGCTACTAGTTGTAGAAATCGAAAACAACTTCCGGTTAAAATTAAAACGTAAAGTCAAAATTGGATCCAACCTTCCAGCTTAATATTTTATAATAGGTCATGTTTCTTTAAAGAATAATAATAAAAAAAAAAAAAAACTTTTATATGGAGCATTTCAAATTCTCCAAAAATTATCTGCTTGGTTGGAGTTCCTTGATCATCCTATTGAGTTGAGCATCTAAAAATTTTGAGCAAAATACAAAAGACAAGGAATTCCAAGGGGACAATTTTTGAGTGGCTGTTAGAAATCCCCCACTGTGGGAACTCCTATCAGGAATTCTTTCAAAAGACCAGACCTATAATGACATCCTTAAGACATTACCTCAACCCAAGCCAAACTCCTATGATATGAAAAATGTAAAGCCTAAGGCCAAAGGTGTATCTATTCTAACAAGACAAGAGGACCTGTCACCACTAATTTTAGATTTGCCACTAATTCTACTCCTCATCAACTTGAGCTTTTCAATCATCTATGGTCCAACCTATGCCTGCCTGACTAAGGCACCGGCCACATCTTACCTTCATTGGAACATGTGATCAAGGTCCCAAAACTGGGTGTCAGTCCCAGTCAAGGACTGGGACTGGGACTGGGACTGGGACTTTTGCCTTGAGCCACAACCTCTGATGGCCTGATGTATTAGGGAATTAGGGTATAGCTGTGTGTTACTCCGTACATTGATCTCAAAAGGAATTTAGCAGTACTAGGAATGCCCTTAAATCACATCATAAATGTTTTATGGTAATGAACTGAGCTCCCTATTCCAAGATATCTGACTTCCTTCTTTCACTCTGCATGAGTCCAAATGTCATGGGAATGGAAGTTGAACTTGGCCACTCCAGTCACTTTCTACATTTGAGCAACATCTTGTTCCAGCTTTTTACTATAAATCAAATGAAGGAAGTATTCATGCTACTTGGAGTTTGCCTTGGGGCTACCTATTTAAAAGAGAAAATTTCTTTAAGAGGGGCAAGCTAAAAGAAAGAAGCTATAAATTTTTTGCATAACATATTGGGGTTTTCTAAAACTTCTAAACGGGCTAGGATAGAGATCCACCACAGGGTTCATCCCCAATAAGATGTAGCTAATGAGCTGCTGGACTCATGACCAACAAAATAAAGGTAAGCCTGATTTAATTTTTATTCATGATTAAGTATAACCAAGATAGCTATTCTAATGGGCCTAATTTTGAAAAGCATTCTTCATGAACTAATTAATGCCCCAATTTATTCTCTTATGTTCTCCTTGAATCCATCCATGAGTCAATTAATCCTAACCCCATTTTACTGCATTTTTATACTGATTAGCCCTTATGGGCCAAGACAGCTTGAGCCCAATCCATATTGGATAAAGTAAGACTATTTTAAGGGCACCAAGCACGAACCCAAACCAAAATTTCTGCCCCTTAGTTAAATGACCAAGTCTTGGGCCCAGTGGCGGACCCACAATTTTCGCCTTGAGGGGTGTGGATCCTAATAGGCAGTTTGGTTTTGGAGGCAAAACGAGGATTTTTATATGGGTTTTCAGGGTAAACCCACAATTTTTATTGGGTTTTTTGTAGTGGACTCGGAATTCTCACATAGATTTTGAAAGCGGCGCTTTAACGGATGCGACTGCACCCACGTACTTGGAACACCATTTAGCATAGGTTTGCAGTGAGTTGGGCCCAACCCATTTACAACCCTAGAGGCTATTGGGTCAATGACTTATCAATGGTACAAGCCAATAGAGGCAAAGAGAAGGACGAGTTTAGGACGGCACTGTGGGGATGATGTTGCATACAGGGTCCTGTAACCGAATCGGCCTCGACTCGGTTACCGATGTGGTCTGAGGCTGTTGCGTTTCGGTGGCTTTCCGTTTTCGCCATGAAACCGCTTTCTGCTCGTGCCGACTCGGGCGGATACAAGAGCCGTTTCGGGGAACTCGCTCGATGATTGGCTGATCAGGAGCTGTCCTCTGCCCACCAATGGCAGGGGAGGACACGTGTACGGCAACGGGACTCTCATCCGTGATGAGCCAATGAAGAGACAGGGAAGTACCGGTTTTCTTCGTCTCACACTGCTACGTGCCGTCCGACACGCCTACGCCTGCCACAGAACGGGTCAGGTCAGGCCTGTGAGTCTCTGTCAGTTTCCAATATTGCCACTTGCTATTATACCAAATTCCTAAATTACCCTTTACTTTGGGACACATGAAGATACTTGTTCAATCATTTGGGAGTGGGGCTCACCATGGATGTAATATTAACACAATATTAAAGATTGGAACCTTGAAAAAAAAATAATAATAATAATAAAGATTGGAACATCAAAATCCAGTGTGATTGGATGGCAGATCCATGATTTTTGTTTGAGGAGAGGGGTCAGTGATTATAGTCTTATTTTCTTCGTTATCTTGTCGTTTGAGGGGGCGGGCGGGGGCGGCTAATTTCTGACCGGGCATGGGCCAACTTAGATTTGATAATTGATTGAGTTTAAAAAGACCTTTGTTGCTTTTTTCGTGGTCCATCAGGGGATATTGGCCCCAAGATCCTATATGTAGGTCAGTCACTGGGTCCATCTATAAGAGGTCTAGCTAGGTTATTCATTTGGCAAGAAATATTACATCTTGGAGGTCATTCTGATCATCATCTCCCTATCAGAAACCCCTACATGGGGCCTTGTGAACTTGATCATAGGTTTGTACAGAGGAAATCTTCTCTCCATCTAAAAATGTCCCATCTTATTGCTTGACCTGATGGTCAGCAATGTTCATTTATGTTATTTTCTCATAAATAGATGGACAATCTCCTATCCTCTTGAGATTCTGGGGACATACACTGATACAAGTTGAATGGTTTTTTGTTCTTTTGGCAAAAGGAGCCGAATGTTTGATCATGTAGTTATTTCTACTTTTGCCCATAATAATGTGTTGATGACAGGAACTCCAAAGAACTAAAGCAAGAAAGAGAGGACTGTGGGGACACTACTTCAAGAGCTAAACAGATGTCAAATAAAGTAGTTGCTTCTTTCTGGTGCTCAATCTCACATGCAGACGATTATAGCCTTTGAATTTATTGTGGTTTAATCAAAGAAAAATAAAAACAGTGACACAAACGACTTAGAAAATTTCAATATTGTGGTTTGGTCAAGAAAAGAAAAATCAGAATATTTCAGAGATCCAAATCCTGATTTTGACAGATTTTAAGTGATGAGATATGGGTAAGGCATAGCATGGACTGTGGGGCCCATCTGGCCCTCCCTTTTATCAAGCTAACCCTTTGCACGAGCCCAAGAATCCTCAATTGACTATGCAAATTTTGACATTCATTCAACTTTGTCTGAAAGTTTTATTTTAGTCGACTTGGTACTCCTAAATATAGACCATGGATGTTTCTATTTGTCACACATAATTAAGTTAGTATTAAGAAGATTTTTCTAATCCTAACCCCTACACCCGCATGCCCACCTTTTATAATTTGCATCCTTCTAGATGGGCACCACAGCTTGCTCTATTTCATTCTTTAAGAATGATAAGCCCTATAATGGTGTGTTAGTACCACAAAAGGATTCTACCAAGTTAGTATGGATTAGGCAGTATGGATTAGGCACTGTGAGACCACAAAATTTAAGCCTTCCAAGACATTCATTGTAAACTGACGTTTAACATTTTGCAATGGTTGATATTATAGTGCATCTCCATCCACGATAAACTACATGCACATTACAAAATAGTAGTTCATTTTTTCCAACACAACACAAGATTCCCAAACACATTAAATGAAACAGATTCACAGGTCTGATGTCCTTACTCTATTTCAAACCTCATCAATATAACTAGATAAATGACCTACTGCACACATGAGATAAATATTTCTCTTCCAATCACTAGATAAATATAAAAATAAGAGGACAACAGAAACCAGCCCAACACCCAATCACACATAAACAACATATACACTGATAGTCATTTTTGGCCTTTCCACCTCAACCACTCATATTTCTCTACTCCTCACACTCCCATATAAAACCCCACATAAACCCCATCCAAACTCCTCCCTCCCTCCCTCCCTCTCTCTCTCTCTCTCTCTCTCTCTCTCTCTCTCAAGTCTGAAATGGAGGACTCCGGTTTCTATGCCTTCATGAAAACACCTTCCGAAGCAGCTGCAGGAGCATCGGGAACAGTGGCCCGCACCTTCCCTTGCCACTACTGCTCAAGGAGGTTCTACACCTCCCAAGCACTCGGAGGACACCAAAACGCCCACAAGAAGGAAAGAGCAGAGGCTCGCCGAGCCACCTACCAGGCGGCCAAGTTTGACAGTTCCAAACTCGGACCGAGTCGGGAGCCAGACCTCACACTGCTCCCTCGTTGGCTGGACCCCTACAGGGCCCATTCCCAAGTGGGTCCATCCACCGAACCGCCCTCCAGCCCTGACCATGTGAACCTCGACCTCTCTCTCCATCTGTAATCCATTTTTGCTGGGTTTCTTCAGACTGCGGATGATATGATGTTCATGTGGAGACTGTTAGTGAAGTTGGTTTGTGTTGATTTCTGTTAGATAGTTTAAGTTATCTATATATCTATCTATATCTACATATTTATATATATGGGATGGAGGTTGTATGGAGGCCTTTTGAGTTAAGTTTATCCTTACCCTATAGTAACTAATCCCTTGTTGAAGTCAGAAAGTTCCTTTTGAAGCTTTCTTTCTTTTGCTTTGATAGATGATGAAAGTTTATATGATTCAAATGAATGATAGAAGATGCTGATGTTAGAATTATCTTGTGTCAGATATATATAGAATGTGGTATGATTGTGGTGTTTGTTGTGTTCTTTTATTTTCTATGAGATGGAGATGATTCAGTAATATGAGTAGCTGATGTAGTGGGCCATCAAGTTCATGAATACTCCATATAAATCATCTTTTTTTAGATTTGGAAGTTTCCTTACCTACCTGGAGGCTGTTTAAATCAATGGAAGTTCTTGAAAGGAAGAAAAGGTGGAACCCATAGGACTTACCATCCAAATAACTTGTAAATGAATCTTAGAACTGAGAAAAACTCTTGAAATAAGACTTATCAATGACCATATTTTTATCTGATCATTTCTTGCAAAAGTTCACCAAAATGCTTGAAATAGTAGAAAGGTCTTTAACTTCATGCTATTTTTATATGCAAACTAGTTAGCTAACTACTCTTTTAAGTTACAGTCTATGAACATTGGTTGATGCAAGTTCACCTCCATCTTCTTCAAATCTAGTTTTTTTTTTTTTCTGAAATAGCCTACAATTACAAATAATTAAGTTTTCAAAGCATTAAATCACAACCTAATTAATGATAGTGGGGCTCCAATCCACCAAGAGCAAGAGCTCATGCAAGACACCAGAAGTCACCATATCATGATTTGAAATCAGCTTTTTGAGCATGCAACAGTACATATGGTATCGCATTAGCATGAGGCAGAGACCTCAAGATATGGACGGTCCAGATTTAAAATCGGCGTGGTTCGGTTAGCTTTCATGCATGTAGTCTGGCATGTCGTACGTATCCCTTTTTTATTTTAATTCCGAAAATGTCCTTGAGCTGCTGCTGGCGGTGCTGCTGTTGTGGGCTGGCCGAGTGAAGTGAAATGAAGTGAAAGTGATAGAGAGGGCAATGGGCAGTGGAGTGATGATCCTCATCTTTCGCTCTTTTCCTTCTTCTTCCCTGCAGCTACTGCCACTTTGTACCACCAAAAGTAACCTCCACAGTCTCAATTACCAAATTGCCCACTTCATGCCTTATGCCAAATTTCAATTTCAAGGTGATGATAGAATTTAGTTGCCCATTTGGGCTCTCAATGGGTCTCACCTTTTGGGGCAAAAGAAGACTCTGGGTCTGAACCCATGAAGGACCTAGAATGGACAAGCCCCAAGTTCATGTAAAGCCTGGGCCTGTGAATGATGTTCTTGGAAAGAAAATGCTCATTTTTATACTATTCAGTAGATATATATTGAGATGGTAGACATTTTATACTATTCAGTAGATATATATTGAGATGGTAGTGAGAGTGAGGGGGTTGAATTGGTCTAAAAAGTCCCACGCAGCTAAAAACTAGGGTTAGGATCATTGAGGGGCTTTGAAACTATGAACACAAGTAGGTCCCATCTGGATCTTTTAATCGTTTATTTCCTCTATTATGATTGTCATGGCTCAAGTGGGCTCCATCACGCACACTCCATACTGGGCATATCACGTTATGAGTACAAATAATTTGTAAGTCGATCAATAAGTGAAATATTATGGGTAATTTTCTTCTTCACCTGTGTCCTCTGCCTATTTCTCTCCTGCCAAACAAACATTTTTTTCGTCACATTTGATTGAGAACGAAAGGCAAAGAAAATGGGGTACAAAAAACCATCCCCAGGTAAAAATTTGTGGTGCGACAGTTTTCTCCACTTATGCCCTCTACGTCCAAATGACCACTTGATTTATTTAGGGATTTTTTTATGATGTGGGTATACGTAAGGTGTTTATCCAACAAGACTAGTCTTTCGGGTGGCGCTCGCTAAACCCATACAAATTCATACAGGACAAATTTGGGGCAGTTTTCACATATAAGATGTGGGAAGCCAACCCATGCTATAGGTTGCAAATCAGAATCTTCTAATTTAAATTGTGTTTAATTAAGTTATTAGTTCTTATCTATGGTGAAGCCCATTGGATGAGTGCTCTGAATGGCTTCCCTTTACCAGAAAATGCACAAACTCAAGTTAAGTATCTGCCAAGTTCTAGCTAGTTTTCCATTTTATTTTTTTTATTATAAAAATCAGACATATTAGTCACTCATTTGTCACAATTCCAACGTACTAATTTCTTGAAATCTTGTTTAAGAGAAAAATATTTTTCAAGTACAACACTTCTTCTTGAACTTTCTTGCCCTTCCAACCAGGCCCTAAGGAATGATGGTTACTGCCTAAATTGAAGGGTAGCTATTCTAATCATATGTCCCACTGTCACATTGATACAGCAGTGGCTTCTTTGAATGAGGAATTGAGAATCCAATGGATGTGAATCATCCACAATCCTGCTTTGATGATAAGCATTTTTCATGGGCATCCAAATGTCATAAAATGGGGTCTAGAGTGGGACCCACTACAAGTCAGTCCAATCAATAGACTTTTTTTTTTTGGTAGAAACATCTGGTTGATGTTTGCCAATCAATCAACTTGAAGAGTAAGGCCACTGCGTCTGCCATGAACAGGGAGGTGAATTGGCAGTTTTGTAATCACAGTTCACTGTGGTAAACATACAGCGTTCAAAATATTTTTTAATAAACATACCCCTAGCCCTGGGGTTTGGGAATTTTGTCAAAGTATTTTTTACAAACTCCCCTGATGCTTGGTTAGTGGATGTCTCAATGGCCACCTTTAATTCAAAGAATTTTTAGTGTTTTTACTTGGATCCATGCCTCTTAAATGGATAATTATAACATCCGCATGCAGATGTTCCCACGTGATAAATTTTCATCATGATAGATAGTTTACAACTAAATTGCACTTAACGACTGTGAATTTTATTCAAATTCCAAACTTACCCTCCATGTCCCAAGATTTAAACTTCTGAGAAAATTAACCTACCAAAAAAAAAAAAAAAACATGTAAAAAACAAGAAATCCCAATTATAGCTACAAAAATCAACCTTGGAAAGTTTCACCAACTGCGAAAAAAAAACTATCAAATAATGATCAGTCCATTAGATAGCCAGATATGTGATTAAAGTACCTTAAATGTTGAGGGGTCATTTTTCTTTTATGCATTGCATATGAAAATGGAATTTATATCTGTTCGATTTTTCATATGTAATGGGAAACACATTGCTACATTTATTAATTTAGAAGCACTATTTTCACATGAGTAAATGTTGAATGGTTTAGATTCCATATGCAAAATCTCCATATATCTTAAAATGTACGAAGGTTTAAGACATGGAACTAAGCATTTCAATGTTTGATGAGTCAATAAAAAATTTGAACAGTTTGAAATCAGAATTTAGGCCCACAAGAGTCAAAAAATTAAATATAAGGTGGGTAATGGGATTTGACAGTACAAAATATCAAGGCGTCTTTTAATCTAGTTCCTTTTTTAACTTTGGATTACACACCCTTTTAGGTGCGAAACTCTTTTCATACGAAAATAACATCATTTATACACATTTTTTTTTACCTCATTTATGCATGTGAGCACAAATAAATGTGATCATGCATAAATGTTATAAATGGTCAACATTTACAAATTTAAAAGAGTGCAAACAAACACCCCCCACACCCACCACCAAAAATTTCTTCTTCACTTGCCCAATACCTTGATTAGCCATTTTTTTTTTTTTTTTTATGCCTACGTTGCAGCAATGCCCAATCATTCACTTTCCCTGAGGAATAGAGCAATCACATGATCATTTTCTAATCTCACTAGTTCAGGTCAACTTGTTTAGGTTTGTTTTATCCATCCATGATATATTATGTAAAGATTAAAGAAATGAGAAGATACAGCAATCATAACTGAATGGATGAGCAGTATTTTAATTATCTCCACAGAAGATGATAGAAAACAATCTGAGATCGAAAGCGATTGCCTTCAATTTCACAGAAAGAAACTGTAGGTGTTTTGAATTTAGAGTGTTCAAGTTGATTCCAGTGAATGTTAGGCACAAATGATGATGAAAGCTGGATAGTGAAAAGAAAAATTGTTATATGTTATAGAAAGCTTAAAAGGATAATGCATGTTACAGAACATTGGTCCAAAATTGGAGCTAGAAATATATATATGATTACTAACAGGGACTAGTACCTGAATTCGGACCCAATTCAAGCGAAAGAAAAGCAAGATTACAAAAGAGATCAAAGCCAGTTTGGAGGATTCTCAAACCAACAGGAATCAGACCTACTTTTAAAACTGAAATTAGGCACACCAAGTGCCCAGCAGAATTAAGCATCTAGGAACATGACAAAAATCAATCTTATATGGGCCCTAGATATGGCCAAAATGTCCAAAATCAAAACATATATATATATCTCATTCCCTCACTCCTTTAGGTCACGTTTGGCAACCAAATTTATAGGGAAAAGATTTTCGATTTTTCTGAAGTTGTGGTGAGTCCATGTTTGGAAAATGTAAATTCTTGAAGATTTGGACGAATGCAAATCTTCATTTGTTAGGATTTTTAAATACGACCACCCATTATAAGATTTGAAAATCCTCACACACTCAACTTTATTTTTTCGGTTTATAATTTCTAATGATCCGGTTGAGCATGTTGTTTCCTCAAAAAACAAATCTAAAACTATTGGAGTTTCCTAAATATTTCGGCCCTCATCTTGTAATAATCACAATTTTTACTTCTCCGAGGGAAAGTTGTTAATAATTAATATTCATATATTGCATGTCATGTATGGTTGTGGTCTTGTGGATATGGCTATCAATTTTGCCTGGCCCAACCCTCAAAAAGCCCACAAAATGAGGACTTTTTCTTCAAAAGCCCCAGGGTAGGGTATGACAATTTTTGTTAGGTCCCCAGCTTCAGTGATGGACTAGGACAATACCAGCCCAGCCCTTTAAAATTAATTTATTATCATAACATTTAAGTGAATATATTAATATGTGTTATATAATTACTAAATTACCCATTTATCACACCTCTTGCACATGGTTTATTTTACAACATTTGTTTCAACTATATATATATATATATATATGAAAATAGTTTTTATAATTATATTAAATAAATATGATTGCAAACAAATATAGAGTTTGACAATGAATTCCTATGCATTTCAATTTCATGCGAAGCAACCCGCCAAATTAATAATGACTTCCTATATAATCCAATTCCATACAAACAAAGAGGCACACTTGAATCAATTGTTTCCTTTGTATTCCAACCCATGTGAACAAAGAGGCTCACTTGAATCAAATACTTTGTATGTATTTCAATTTCATGCAAACAAATAGGCTCATTTGACAATAAATCCATACGTATTCCAATTCCATCCAAACAAACCTACCCATTTAGCAATAACTTCCTTTCCATTTGAATCAATTGTATGGATTCCAATTCATATCTTGCCTTATCGATTCTACATTTATACATTGCATTCTTGTTTTTACCTATTAAATATTTTCCACTCCAATGTAGGCCAACCTACTTTAAAAAAAGATCGCTATCTTGCTAATTGCATTGAATTGGTGGTCCCAAGTCCAGATAAAAGAGGAGAATTAAAGTCTTTTTTTGACACTCAGTGCCCAATCCTAGTAAAAAGAATATTAACAAATTAATCTTCTTCTCTTAAGGCTTGGGACCAGCCCTGGAGTTAGCCTACTAGGGTAGGGTAGGACCTACGGAGTGCAGGCCCTCTGAGGGCTTTAGCTTGCTATGAGCCCAGCTCTACATATATTGAGGTTAGGATAAGAAGACTGGTCTGGGTATGATGATCCGACCCGAACCCTGACAACCTATGGCCTTGTGTGAACTGTGCATGACTGCATCTTGGGTGCCGACCAAGTCAAAATTGGTAGATCAAGAACATACATTTGGAAGCATTTGACCCAAAAAAGCTTGACGCCACTGCCACTCCACAGTCCTTTTAATTATATTTTTACATGCATGCATTACAATATGAACTAGGAAACTATTTTGTTCAACTTTATGAAATCATCAACTTATACATGAATTTTATGTAGTGTAGTTCTTCAAATACAAGCTTAAAGGATTCACAAAACATCTGAATTTAGTAATCAAATGTATAATGGATTCACAATACATCTAATTTTTTTTTGCTTGTAACAATACATCTATATTTAGTAATCCAATGGTCTACATGGGATCCAAACAAATCCAAAAGAGCCCCATTTGCTTTGTTGTCCTACACTGAGGTTTGGATTAACTTAATTAGATTTATGGTTTTGGATTGCATAATATCATGCACTACTTCTAAGGATTTCTCCTTTCTTATAAATAAGAGGAAGAACCATCTCTTCTTCTTCAGAGCTGAAGCTTCTTCTTTCCTTTCTCCCTCCTCCCCTGTTTTTCCTAAGCCTCTTGTTTTACTTCTTTCAATGGAGACCACACAGAGGAAAATAGAGAGTGACCCATCTGAGAAAGCTTCAAAAACATATGTTTTAGTACAAGTCATGCTCAGATTAATTGTTTTTGTGACTTCTTTGATTACCACAGTAATCATGGCTACAAACAAGCAGACAGTGGAGGTGTACACATTCTACATCACAGCTAAATTCTCCCAATCTCCTTCATTCAGGTAAGAGAGGATATAAGCCATAAAAATCACATTGGAGAGACTTCGATTTCTTTCCTCTATAAGACTGATGGAACTATTTCTTTTCTTTTATTTTTGGCAAGCAGTTTTCTTGTTATTGGAAATGCTGTTGCAAGTTTCTATGCTCTGCTTTCTGTGCCTTTTGTTTTCCTTGTCTATTCCAAAAGCTCAAATTCAAGGAGCTCGTTCTTCATGTTCTTGTTTGATCTGGTGAGTGATTCCATTCTCTTTTATACACTCTCTGTTATATATGTACTTCATCAGTTCATCCTACAGTTAAAGCAATTGAGATATAAGTTTTAACCGCAGCTAAGTGAGTAGTTCTAGTGAAAACACATGGCTGTGGAACATTTAATTGAGATATGAGCAATCCATCTCTTGGGGTCCTCCCACAAATGTTCTAAATGCTTGAAAACAGATTGACCTGACAATTCTAGTAAAAAAGTAGACCAAAAGGTCAAGTGATAATTCAGATGATGGATGGGTGTGATGGTCTGATCAGTATGAGTTTTAGGCCATAGGTATTGGGATTGGACTTAATTGGAGCTCCAAGGACTATATGTGGGGGATTGTGATTATCAAATGATGATGATGGGTTTATGTTTGATATGCAGATGATGATGGGTTTGGTGCTCGCAGCATCCTCAGCTGCAACTGCAATTGGGTATGTAGGTAAGAAGGGGAATTCCCATTCAGGATGGACTCCTATCTGTGACCAAGTTGGCAAGTTTTGTGACAGAGCTGGGGCTTCGATTGTCTGCTCATATGCCTCTTTCGCTGTCTTCTTTCTACTTCTGGTCTTGTCTGCAAATAGATCAAAGAACGCAGCTGTTGCTAGCACCTATTAGATTATACTACTATGTTGTTTAATCAAAGAGTGTGAGAGCGAGCCAGAGGACTTAATCCATGGCAGCTGTTCAGACGTACAATCAGTTAATGATGATTTCTTGCTCTCTCCTCTTTGTAACTATCCATAGCTGGAAAATAAAATTTTCTTTCTGTCTCTGCTACTTGTTAATGGGTTGACATCAAAACTGAAAATATTCACACCCTATAATTTAAAAAGGGTGGTTACCAAACAGATACAACTAACATTGACATTAGGATTCAATGAAACATTTTTTATACTGGTCCGGGTTGAGTTGTTGACTTGAAAAGTCTTTGTTTGTAAGTCTTGTGTTCTTATTCTAAAACACTACCAAGCTGGACCTTTTGTGCTGTGGAGTCTGTGGGGTGAGCTTGTACAAAAACTGCTCAACTCAACAATGTTGATGATTACATGCTACTTCATTTGAAATAGACAGAAAAGCACAATTTGAATTTAAAGCTATTTTTGTGAGAGCATGAGCTTTGATTCTATTAAACCGGACCTGATTATCAATCGGCAAGAAAATATATCCTTGCACAAAATTTTCAAGTGAAAACTGTGGATGATTGGAGGTCCATTGACATCCCTTCTCTCCCATTAACACAGGAGAGGAGGTGGATGGCCCTGGCTAAATATAAAATTAGACTAAAAATACTCCAGAATTAGGACAGATACCTCTTTCATTCCATTAAACAACTAATCCAAAACTCCCATCTTTTGAAGAAATTGATTTCCAGGACCATAACTTGATATTTCTAAGCTATCAAGCAAGACTGCGCGCTTGATAAGTTCAACACTTTGTAAAATAAGCTTAAAAACTAAGAACTAAACCAGTTAAATTGGCCCTTTCACCATTATTGTTATCATCATCATCATCATCATTGTAATTGTCGTTGTCGTTGTCATCATTCACCTTGAAAAACCCGTTACACCAAAACCAGTGGGGGACTTGTGAGATTTTCCTTGAGTGGACCGATATATAAATCTGAGGGAGCCATATGTAAACAGGTGAAAGAGAGCTCTAAAATTTGTTCTGAAAATGAAACCAAATGTTCAAGATAGAACAGTTTGCAAATTTCTACTGAGAATACCTGTTAATTGCTTATGTCTTTGATCTAGGAAGTCCAGATGTCCAGCCTAGTCATATATTTTCAAAAATGCATGGACCATGGTAAGGCCGGAAAACTCGGCAAGTTGACTCTTTAACTTTGCCAAGTCACCTCATTCTCTGGGCAGAGTCAAATATAAGTAATTACTAATTAATGCTAAAGGTTTGGAGCAATTTAAAATTGATGGATTGAAATGTAATAAATTTACTTATTTTATTTTATTATTCTTAAAACATGTAAATAGATGTGTATTTTCATTTTCTAAGCATTCAAACTATTTTTATACATTTTTAAAAAGATTATGACTCTCGAAAGTTCTCTCAGAGTCAATATTCTATAATTACATGAGTCAAATTTTATTACACGAGTCGAATTTGAGTAACGAGTCTTCTAACCTTGGGCTATAGTAGCTTTTAGAAGCACCAAATCAAATTAGATGTTCTACTACAAACGCGAGGATCTATTCACAAAATCAGTTGAGAGCAAACAGGGATGTGGATTCCGATAGATGTCTACATAAGATCAGCTTCACTAGTTTCACCCTGCATGACCCGATAGCAATGTAGTCTATGATTGAAAAAACGCATGCAATTAGCTAACCATCGTTACCAAAATCTCAAGGCATTAGTAGAGGCAGCAGAAGTACTTTTCAATATTTCTCTTTGGGTGGAGCCCACTCCTCAATATTAGAGAAGCATAATCAGATAGTTGCACTTTCTTTTCTCTTTTCCTTCAAGAGGAATCCTCAATCTAATGAGCAAATTACATGTCCACCCCCTCCGTCAATGTACACAATAATCTAAAAGGAAGTTTTACATCTTATTCTTCCTTTCTTCTTTTTTTCACTATACTCGGGATTTAAACTCACACACTCATGTCCTTTACCAGCTAAGTTACAGTCCGTGAATATTTTATGTCTTATTCATTAAACAGAAAAATATACAATGTCTTTGAGTTTTCCAATAAGAAGTGGATAATAGATTCTCACTAGGAAGAGCTAGTATATCTTATACTTGTACAATACTTGCTGTCGATCCAGTATGGCCGAACGAACCTCTGACCCAACTATTGATACCTTCAATTAGGGATGATAAACGAGCCGTGCCGGCCCGTGAGCCTGGCAGGCCCCAGCCCATGGGCCATCACAGACCTTCACCCAGCTTCACACTACACCACTCATGACATCAACCATTGCCTTCACCAGTATTCCAAACCACTCACTCCATCTCTCTGTCTCTCTCGGCTTTCATCCATCAACCAGCACCCCACAACCATCCCATCTCACACCTTCCTTATCCATCTTCCCACCGAGACCCACCTATAAACTCAACGCCCAAGCCTTGAACATCTTCATCTTCATCTTCAAACTATTATCTATCCATCCAACCAAACAGCCACCAACACCCCATTCTCATGCTAAACCCATCTCCCTCTATGTCCACTTCACCACTGGCATCTCAATTCTCAAACCATCACCTTCTCACTAAACTCCAACCATGCCATGGGCCCTGCCCTGCAACGGGCCTGGGCCCAGGCAGTTCAACATTCGGGGTCGTGCCGTGCTGGGCGATCCACATGCCAGTCCATGGTCGTACTGGGCGGCCCGGTCCAATTAGCATCCCTACCTTCAATCCCAACTTAGGGAATCAATAGTTTCCTACCCAATTTCATTTAGCCTGGATTTTGTATATGTTAGTTTATAAACATTGCATTATAAATTTTTTTGGTGGTTTTGTTAAAAACTCACACACCCACACCAAATACACTTACACACTCACCCAGGTCCCCATCAGCTACAGCTAGGGATGTGGGAGGGAGGGAGGGAAGTAGGTGCCTCACCAACTTAGCTACTGGTGCATTATAAGTTGTATGTAGTATATTATATTATAAGTTTTTCACTACAATGATTACATAGAGTATAATAAATTAATATTAGTATATCATCACTTACCCAAAACAAAATAATAATAGCATAAGGCTTTGTACCATCTGTCGGAGGTCTCCATACGTTAGTTTATGCATATATCTGCCTCCATTATCCAAATCAATTGTCAAAGAATTGTACCATTGTCAAAGCTTCACTTCACCTCACCTCAATTCAATTTACTACTCATCCAAACACGCCTGGCCCCTACAGATGACCCTGAGGTGAAGATAGATTAGGCTGATAGTTTTCAGTTCCTCCCATGTAATAGGATGAAAAGAAAATGTAAACAATTCCAACCCAAATTCACTGCATATTAGCATTTTCTGATTGAAGCCCCCCAAATAAAACCCAAATCAATAAAACCAAGCTGGCAAGATTAGGAGGTCATTGGTTGTAGTTTGGAACCTGTCCCAAGTCAATGGGCTCATTCAGAAAAAAGGTGTCACCTCATTGCTTTCACTAAAAAAATGAAAAGATTGGAAAGAAAAATTGAATCGCTAGAAGGAGGGCTTGAACCTCCGACCTTGTGGTTAACAGCCACACGCTCTAGCCAACTGAGCTATTCCAGCTTCTGTGTTAATTATAGTGGAAACATTAAATATATATAGTTTGACACATAATTGAGTGGTTTATATTTGTGTACATAGGTACATAGGAACCTCATCTGCATTTTATAAATCCCCACGAACTTCTCAGCTGGGGGAATGTTTTTCTGAATTAGTCGGTCGGAAAAACTAAGTCAACACTCTAATAAAAAATTGAAAAACCGTATAATCAAACCGAATCGACAATTAATTAATAATTGTGTTTCACAATTTTGGTTATGGCTACGGTTATTAAAATCGAAAAATCGTGTTTCACGATTCAATTTTAGTTTTTAGTCTTGACTCATTGGTTATTAAATAAATATAACCGTAAAATACGATTTGATTAACCGTTTTCCCAAAACACGAGGTTAACCGAATCGTCACACTCTAATTTAAAAGAAAAAAAAAAAAAAAGAAGAAGAAAAAGAAGAAAGGGGGTATTGTGCAATTTTATGACTTAAATAACCCCTTTTAACCTTTGAGCCATAATCGTTGAAACAAAAAACGAAAAAGAGAAAAGTGAATGATCAATGATGTGTTGGCTGAAAAAATGCACTTTATTATTTTATTTGTCTATGTAAACATTTTAATACTACTTTAGTATTTTGGAATTATGTAATTTGTAATCTACGATATTTGGTTTTGACTTTTGAACATGTATTTTGTATTCTGACAAAAAAAAAAAGTATTTTAAGTGACAATCAACCGCAACTGAATTGTCTAATACGGTTACCGTGGTTCGGTTTTGCATTCTACATAGTGGCCTTTTTAGGAAGTCCAATCAAGTCATAGAGTCGCAGCTAATTGACTAAATAGATGGGTTAGGTCCAGGGCCCAAGTACTTAAGTTGAGTCTTGTTTGGTATCTCTACTCTTATTCGGCTAGAGTCATACACAGCCATAAGGAAAAAGAGGTTAAGATCAGAAAATGTGCTATATCTATAAATAAATAAACAATTCGCCAGTACCTTTTCAAAGATTCCATTGTGTGCCAACACTCTTATTTTCTAAACCTCTATACACTCTAGACATTTAACCCAGTGTTTGGGAAGGGAGGAGGGGAGGGAAAATTTAAGGGGAAGGAAAATGAAGGGGAGGGGAGGGGAGGGAAAATCAATTTTCCCTCCTCTTGTTTGTTAAAGTTTGAGGGGGAAGGAAACTTCCCTCTTACTCCTATTTCTAGTTTTGAAGGGAAAATTTGGGGGTAAAATTTTCAAAATTTTACCCCCAAATTCCCCTCCCCCACTTTTCTTCCCCCCTTCTCAAATACTATTTCTTTTAACTTTTCCTCCATTTTTTCCTCTTCTTTTTCCTTCTCCTCATTTTACCCCCTTTCCAAATATAGTGCTAGGTAGAGGATGGAAATAGAGATGTGAAACTCGCACGAAGCCAGACTTGCCTGTATCCAGGCCTATGTTTCTAGATTTGGGCGGGCCTGGATATGCAGCCCGACAACCCAGTCCATGATAAAGTTGTCATTATAAGGTGACCAAGAAATAGTAGCAAACGCATATTCTAAAAAGAAAAAAATGCAAAACCCTAACCCTAGAATCCATTCCCATCTTCTCCTCCTCCACCTCCCATCCTATATAAGGAAAAGATAGACAGCACATAAGAAAGAAGAGATACATCCACAACATCTTCTATTTATCTATTTCTCCTTTGCTAGTTTGTTTCTGTTTTTCTTATTCTTTATCTTTGCTATGTATGTTTTTTCTTAGAGATGGGTTTGACAGCAGATGATGATAAAAATGTTTAGATATCTGATTCTTCATCCATGAAGTTTCAAAACTCGAGCTTTTTAAAACTGATGCTCTCACCCCCATCAATATCTATCATTTTCTCTTTTCTTGTAACTCTTCCTCTTTGGGTTTATTTCCATTCATGGATATTTTCTCTTGTATCTGTTTTTTATCTCCATTTCTAAAACTGTATTGGATTGTTGGGGTGGGTTGTTTTGATCTCTTTCTTTGATGGGAAGGTTGCAATATAGAGGAAGTGCATACACCTGCTATATGTGTATAAAACCATCTATTCTGCAAGTCCCAAACCAGCAAATCAATGGATGGGGGAAAGTTTGTTTGATACTTCTCCAAGTTGTCCATTCACATGGGCCCACCTGATCATGATTTTTTGGCTGGTGCCATGTGCTTTGTAATTCCATGCCCAGACCAAAGTTGGCAACCTAAGATGCTTGTTGGACCCATTCAGACCCTTAATTGTCTGTGGACCCTATCCTGTAATCATAGTCGGTGGTGGTGGTTCGTAGGAAAGTATGTGTCAATTTTAAAAGTCCTTTTTAATATTGGATGGCTCTACTCTAGTGGTCTGTAGATATCCAAAGGAGCAGTGATTATATATTATTTTTAGGTTATAGTATACTGTTTTGTTTGGAAGCAATGTCTTTTGAACCGAACCAGAGGTTGAATGGTGGATGGCTCTGTCACAGTCACATGCTATTAAACGTGTCATGATTCAAATGTTTCCACCTGACAATTTAATTTCAAAGTGCTCTAAGCAGTAAGACCTGCCCTTACCCTTTCTAATCAAATGGCTAACTTGCATTAGAATATTTTAAGAATTCATAGTCAAACTCAAATGGGTCTGTAATTATTTAGAGGCCATATATCTTATAAGGTAGATGAGATGAGTTTTCTACAATTTGAAATACTAGGTTGATAGGTTGATGGATAATAGTGGGTATTTATTTTCCGTCTTCTCTTAATTTATTTTTTTTTAATGGGGAAATAAAGTCAGATGATTGTCATTTTAAAATATCCGCTAGCAATATATTTGTGTTGAAAATTAAAAATAAATTTTCAAAATATAAATCAGATAACATATGCTTTCTAGAGAAATAGAATTAAAAGGATGTTGTTTCTCTATACAATCAATCATCTAATGCCTGAACAGATCATTAGATAGATATACAAGCATGAAGGGTTGGATTGATCTGATGTGGGCCCTGTATCAAAATGAAAAGGGTGTGTGGTCTAGATAGAAGTTTTTTTAACATTTTTGCTAAGTTGTTGTCTCTTTTTGGTAAATGAAGATATAACCTAAAAGTGTAAAAGATATAACTTTTTTGGTGGATACAGAAAGATTCCTTAAGACCTTAACTGCAGCTTTGCAAAGTTATAGTCCTGATTAGAATAAATTTCATTCCACCCACTGATTTCAGTTCACACCACATGAGAAGTGATGCGCTGTTTTCATTATGTGCTCATTGGACAGTAGGATCATTCTTTTTTGAACTAATACTTGATGAGATAAAGTTTATTGTGACGGTTCCATCTAGATTATTTCGAGGTGGGCTCTATAATGGAGTTCCAAGCAAGTGTTACACAGTTCTTGTATAATTAATAGCAATGATAGGGGATAAGGGATCTGGACTCAGATCAAACCACACCAGAATTGGGACTTGACTTGTCTAAATCAAATGAAAACGCCTAAATCAAAAGAAAACTTGGGTCGGGAGAGTTAATATGGTATTTTTTTTCCTTTTTTTTCTTTTTACTCTACTCAAGGGGTCTAAGACTCACGAGAGTACCAACAAAAATGGGAAGGAAAGCCCACAAAGCGAATTGAGAATAGGGTCACTTGGAAGTCCTTTCATTCAAAATTATCTGGTAATATTTATAAATAAATTAAATGTCTATAAAGTTATAAATATATATATTAATTTTGCTTGTATTCTTGATAATCAATTTCAAGTAATATTGCATATTCATAAAAAGAAAATCATTATAACATTTTTTGCATATATACATTGTCTCCCTTGAATTTGACTTGACTCTCCTCCAAAATGACTCAACCGATTCATGACTCAATTCGGAGAGTTTTTCAATCCTCAGATACACAAGAAGCAAGACAAAAAGGCCCTTGAATAGAGATGAAAACTGGTTCGGGCTTTGGGTTAGATCCTTATTGAACCTAGACCCAGACTGATAGATATCCAACTTGTGCCCTACCATTGGATTCAAACTTCTAAATGAAAGGTCTGAACCCAAAACTCACAGAGACCCCAACTACAGCTTGGACAATTGTACCAAAATCAAGGCAAGATCACTTGTGTACTCTTATAATATAATAGACATATTCAAGTAGGGGAGTTCTACAAAAATTTTATAGACGTCCCCTTCTCTGCCCCAAATATTTTACATTGCTCCAAACTGTTAGGAAGTCTCACATCGCCCAAACCCTAAGTTGGATTGGGTCTCATTTACCCGTGGGGTTGAGATTGGTACATGATTTCTTTTATGGTATTAGAGTGGGTTCCGATCCATCATTCTTGTGTAGCCCATGTGGCAGATCCCGTCCATGAAATTTGGTAGGGCTGCGTATGAGGAAGACTGTCAGAAAATCCTACATTCCACATCGCCCAAGTCTTCTTTCACAAACAACTCATCATTGGCTTTTATTATGAAAGAGATTTATGATGTATTGAATTTTAAGGACTCAATCAAGGTTAATATTTTGGGATAGGGCTGATAGTTCATATTCTCATACAAACCAGTCTCCCTTCGAGAATATTTTCAAAATCAGTCACCTTTTCATTTTGAGCCACTTACATCCTCCTCCCACCACCTCTTCACAAAATTATATATTTTTCTCACATTACTATGGTATCAGATGAATTCGTCTCCTTCCTAATAATTACCTTATCTCTTTTATATCAAAACATAACACACATTAAAATAGAGAGAATGTCCTAATCTAAAAATGACTTTAGAAGAGACCTTTTCGCTTTATCCAATTTTTGCAATATATATATATATATATATATATATTCATTCGTTGAGAGTTCACAACAATCCGGTGTGGAGTTTGTATCAGCCCTTTCATTTTCCTATTCATTCATTGTCTCTTTCTCAAAACTCTCCCCTAATAATCATCCACTTGAGAGTCACATGGTTCCCATCCCTTTCCCAAAAGTCTCTGAAACTATTACAGGTTTCTTTCCTATAAAACTTCGTGTACGAATCCTGCTAAAATCAAAATATCACACAGTTTCTTTCCCCAACTCGTTGTTACATTTAAACACACTCCATCAATACGTGTCGTAATCACCTTAAATCTTTCTTACCTATTGTTTCCAATAGATGAAACTCTCAAATCACAATCACATGGAAGACTTGAAAGAATGAAAAAGAAAATAAAAAGATAACTGGGTCGAGCACTTTACAGATCTAACCGTTGAAGCTATGATGCTCAATTAACATGCATTTGATCTCAACAGAGAAAAAAGTATGCAAAACTATCGTTCCTAATCAGATTTGCATTTCATCCATTTTGTCAATGCGTATGTTTCAAATCAAGTTTTGGTTCTCGTGAGATGTTGGATTTGATATTGAGTCATTTGTTCTTTAGGTTTGAGTAGTTTCTCATTTTTTATTATTTAATTCAATTTTTCGGCTAAATCTTATTGTGCTTTTATATTTGTTGATGGAGTGTTTCTCTTTTTTTTTGAAAAAAAAAAAAAAAAAAAACGCCAATAGATGTGGTTAATTGAATTGGGCTTTTGTTTGGATCAAGATTTTTGGCATTTGACAATTGAAACTTCTCGAGTCTCTATATTGTTCAAACATATAGGCGTGATGGGAGAAAAATATGTACAATAAATCATTTGCTTGTATGAATATTTTTTTCTCCAGTATTGACCTCATACCAATCTCCAAAGTGTATCACACCTAATACTAATTAAAAGAAGTCAGTCATTGTCCTATCTTTTTTTTTTTTTTTTTTTTTTTTTCTTGTGGATTCTCACCAATCTCATCATTCTAGAATTTACTTTGATATGTATAGATTAAACTAGTCTTTTAACTGTTTGAATAGATTAATCTATTCTTTTAACTGCTTTTCCTGCTTAATCATTTTTATTTTATAGTAGGTTTTAAAATTTATTTAGAGAAAGTGTTTTATTTGGGAAACAGTTTTTGAATTTTAAGCTCAAATTCTTTTCTACAATTATTTTTCACCATTTAGGTGAACTTATCTTGCTTTTACTTTGTAGTTGTCTTTCTTTATTTAGGCTTTAGGAAGAATTATTGATTCATGAAGAAAGTTCTTTTATTTCTTAAAGTTTAATTCTTTACGTGAAATAAAGTTTAATGGACTAATAGATATTTACTTTAAACAAATTAGAATCCTTTTTATGCATGAACTATAAACTTCAATTAAATATACTTTGTGATTGATAAAAATTTACCAAAAAATTTGCTGTTTGCCATAAGAATTTATAATAGATTTTATATAATCTTCATTCATTTCTTGAACCAACTCACATTTTTCTTAATAAATTTTGAGGATGATAAAGAGTATATTTGTTTACTATTGATTTATTTTCTTTTCAATAATATTTCACATACAACTCTTAAGTTTTAATAAATTTCTATTTTTGGGCTCAGGCTTAGCACGGGCATTTCTTGCTAGTATAAAAATGAACTCCAAAGGCCAGTTGCTGGCCACAAAAATAATTCCCAAGGACGTGGAAGCTCAAAGATCCTATATCCAGTTCTTGCAATATACAAATATCCCCATAGAGCCCATGCTGGCCACTCATATAATTCCTAAGGAGGCTGCTCAAAGATCTGATAATCAATTCCTGCAATATACAAATAAGTCCCAAAGAACCCATGCTATCACTCATATAGTTCCTTAGAAGGTAGCTCAAAGATCCTAAATCCAATTCTTGAAATATACAAATGATCGCCAAAAGCCCCATGCTGGCCAAACAAATAATTCCTATACATATAGAATGAAGTGAAATAAAGCCTTATATAGGAAAAGAATAAAATATAAGTGAGTTATGATGATATTCTGTATTTAATTGTATGATAGGATATCTTTTTTACTTTTTATATAAAAAGTGGGTGTTTTTTATGTAAAAATTGAAGTTCCCAAACAGGCCGCTCAAGTATTATAAGGTTGGCTGAAAAATGGAAGCTTCACTTCACTCCACTCTACATCCAATTCTTACAATATACAGTGAACTCCAAAAGTTCCATGCTGGCCACAAATTACTCCTAAGGTTGGCCTAGGCAGAATAACTAAAGAAGCTTATGATCATGGCTAAGGTTGGCCTGCCCCAAAGAAGTATCAACATAATCAAAAGTTACAAGTGAGATTTCAGAAATGGAAAGTGGCCATTTTTCTTTCTATGCTAGGAAAAAGCATGTTTTCCAAGGAATTCCTCGTGGGTCACAAATATCCAATTAAAAGGAAGGTGACTTTCTAGGAAATTTTATAATACCCATGTGAACCATGTTTGCATTGGGCATGTAAATGATGAAACCACATTGGCTAGATTGGTCACCAACTCATATCAATGAAAATCTACACCTACCCACCACTGCTGAGGGACCTCTTGAGAAAGCATCTTCCACGTTTGTAGATAAGAGTATGTTCCAAGTCAAGACCCATCCATTCATCACTATCTTTGGAGAAGGATTATAATGTGATTAGGGATATAAATGGATCTCGATTCTCCGATGACCTATTAAAAATTGAGTCTGGGTCCTTATTTAGGCCTCGATAGGTAAATGAGTTCGAATTCAGTTCTACCTTGATTCAGATCTGTGGACCTGAGACACGACATATTGCCTCATTTTTGCAAAAATCTCTCATAAAAACTATTTTTTTAAAATAATATTCTCTACCTAGACCCGGTCCCGGTTCCGGACCCGTCCCATATATGGTTTGGTTCCGGTTCCAGAGCCAAGAAACCAGTTCCAAAACGGTTCTAGGTCTGGATCCAGTTCCACCTTTTCCTTAATGGTTTCGGGTCTGCCATGGACCCAGACCAGAACCAACTCGTTTGCAATCCTAAATGTGATTAATGATTATCATTACTATCTTCGATCTCGTTTGCAACCAGATTGAATGCATTCAGGTCTATGGACTGCGTCGAATAAAGCCTGCAGGGCCATAGAATGGTAGCATGGGACTGGCCTCATGATTCCATCATCAACAGCAGGTTGACTAGGATGGAACTTTTTTAGGCCCAAAGACCGGAAAGTGGAGCTGGGCTCAGTCTTTCGTAAAATATGTCATCCTTTGAGGTATGATGAGCCAGGCTTAGCCTTTAAGAATACAAATGCCCAGCATCGATTCTACTTATCCATCCAATTATTTGGATGAAATGGGTGTTGATTTTTATTTTTTGGTACTAAGGTCGATTTTTATTTTTGGTACTAAGGTCAAGGGGGCTGTGACCTAAGAGAAAGCCCACATACACACCAATAGGTAGTCTACTTAAGTGGAAATGAGCCTTGCATAAGCAGAAGGAGAGAAGAGGTGATGTACTCAGGGTACTAACCCGAGCTGCCAAGTAAGAACTGACGCTTATTTCCACTCAGGTAAGAACCCCCTGCACGCACAAATAGGTGTTGACTGGCGAATCAAATTGTTCAACAAAAATGTAATTGCAGAAAAATAATAAATGATAAAAGGAGATGCTCTCACCTTATTATGATAGATAAGGTAAGAGCCCCTCACAACAATATCCAATGCTAGCAACTTAAATATGAGGATCTTCACCTTATCTCTCATAATAAGATGTAAGAGATGTTCTCATAAGAGCACCTCCCAATGACAAACAAATAAAAGTCACCACAATAAATAATTGGCCTAAAAAGACATTGGATGGAAGCAGAAAAATGGATCTAGAGAACTTCAACCTTTCCAAAGAGGTTCTAGATAAATTGGATTGGAGAAAAATCGTTAATATAACGGACTAAACAAACAACTAAACTATAAAGAACAGATCCCTTATAAGCCATTTTTCTATATATATATATATATATATATAATCATACGACTGTTATTACATCTGACATTTGCCCTACAACAGTAGAAAAGCATTTAATTTCTGAAAAAAATTTCGTGATATCACAAAACCATAGGATAATGCACAAAATGATGTGTCCAATGATATCACATCTTCACGGGCGAATCCCAGGTCTAATCTGTGGGCAAAACCAACCCCGCCGCCCTACTGGATTCAAATGTTAAAGCTATTACCAACATAAAAACTAACTGTTCTCATAGAAGTACAATTGAAGCATCCAACTGGGACCACAGAGCGATGGGCTATCCACCTTTCCGACAAATTAATTATGTTGTCCGAGACCAAATTGTTGATTAACATACACTTAAACTTTCCAACCATTGATTGTCTATTGAGTACACATTTTCACCATCAATCCAGAAGTCCCATCAATGGCTGATAGGGTACAATATCAGTAATCAAAACATGCCTAGTTACTACATTGTGCCATTCAAAGTGCATAGTTTCATCAAATTTCCAAGGATTTCTGTCTCAAACATCAAAGAAACCATTAAATAGTAACAAGCAAAGGGCCCCTCCAAATGATTCTTTTAGATCACAACACAAGTTGATGAACCCCCAAACCATGAAAATTTCAGAGATCATAGCACTTTGAGGCAGTGTTATCAAAAGGACTAGACCATATACTGGAGAGATCAAACCACACTGTCCAAATTGTAATCCATGGGTGGAGATAAAAAAAAAAAAAAAAAAAGAATGTAACATTTACATGGAATGGAAGAAATGACTTGCCATCAAAAGAGAGATTACATAACTGAAATCATATTAAGATTCAAGTGAGATTGTATACACACCATCAATCTATGCAACCACCACAACTTTCTTAACTATAATAATAATGATAATAATATCAATAAACTAGGCAGTTTCAGATAGATAATCTATTCTATAAAGGGCAAAAAATTCTTCAAAGAGTGCTTGATTGGGCAGTCTAGTCTAAATCACGAGGTCAATGTTAGACTGAAAAGAGTGAAGTTTTTCAACAGCCTCCTCATGCCCGGACCGACTCCATCACGTTGTCGTTGGCGTCTTTGGAATAACTGGCAAAAGGAGAATAAGAAGTCAACCTGCAACGTTTTAAACGAAGGTTTTGGAGTTAATAAAAACAAACCATACAAAGCCAAGAAAAGTAGACAGATGATGTTGGTATTAAAAAAGAGACTCGGTCCACCTCCCAGCACCATTTTAGAGACTGAGTGCACATTCCAATTGCTTCTAGCATTAAACTAATATCAAAGTAAAAGCAAACCTAACAAAACCAGTGGTTGTGCAAACTCCTTTAATGTAATCACGTGGTTCTTTTAAGCAAATTAAACGTTTTTCAGAATCAAGGATGCTTCAGAATCAAAGATGCTCGGTCATATTCATGTAAAGATAACCACCTAAACCCGGGCTATAGTAACCCAAACCAAACCTGGACTCCCTAGCGAGACATGGAAGTCCGAATCTCAGGGCGTTCAGCACATCAACCATGTAAGGTCCCGGCCTATAATCATAATTAGTTCTCGAGACACAGATCAGTTTGACCTATGTGATTGACCCAAAACAACGCACTTGAATTAATGGGTCGGAACTGTTAATTAGAAAGGTGGTTAGGCAGTTCTGGTTCAGTAATGAACCACTGTCCTCTGATATTTCCGGGGTAGGAAAGTACATATGACTTGCAATTTTTTTTTTATTAAGAAAGATGGAGTACAATGAGAGACAAGAACACCTACTTGGACTCCCTATGTGCAAAGTTGTAAACTCGTATAACTATGTACCATTTGTCTCTATGAACTTTCATGTATCTCCGCACCTAATAGAATTATATAATATTACTAAAACAGCTTATAAAACCCACATCAATAATAGTAAATGTTCAATTTTAATAAGCAGTTCAAGTAAATATATAAATTGGGAAAATAAATCAAATGTAAAGAAAAAGGAGCTGTTAATATGCTCTAGGTTTTAGCTATGATTTATACTAAATCATGGGTATGAGACATAAATTTAGAACATTCAATCTCCGCGGATGCCTAGTATTCCTTTCATCAAGCAAATCTTGACTGAATTTCTCAAGTTTGCCTTTCAGATAATTTTTTTAGAGTACATCTCCCGGGGAATGGAGATCCAAAATTTCATTTGGGTGGTGCCGTATATGGTCTATGGTCAAGTGAAGAGATTAAATAAAAAGAATAATTTTTTAGATATTATGAAAGGCGTTTCTTTGGGTCCGCCCTTGCTCCTGTGTATCTTATCTAGAAAGACTTGATTTAAGAGCAACAATTTGAAAGAATATTAGGATTTGCTTCTCTAGAATAACTGAGAAAGAGACTAAAATGCTTTACACTCTTAACATTTAAAATGGACATTTTTATATGTTAGCAATTTAAGAGTTCTAATGGCACAAAATCAAACATCACTCTGCGAGATTTTGAGATTTTCTACCCAACAAGAATTTTCTAGATAATTGTAATCAAATAGACCCTAGGATATTAGATTCTAGGTTGGGATGCACTTAGCTTACCTATAATTTAATTTCATGTAACAACATTTATAGGTAATTTATTAAGCTAAAAATAAATGATTTTCCAAAAACTAACCTTCATTAACGGGCATTAAAAAGGAGGAAATTTTGATATTAAGATTAAGTTTCACAACATGAAAATGTTTCCTATATTATTAACAGTTTTTAGATTGGGCTAAGGAGCTTCAATTCCTCAGCGAAACACTTAATACAGACTTACAAACTCGGAAAATGACCATCTAATTAAACAATTTCCCCATGTTAATCCCATAATGCAAAACAAATGAAACCCAAATCTCATTAGATTAATATTTTCACAGTGCAAAACACATCTTGTAAGAAGACGCAACCCAGTTATTTAGTCCCTCCCCCATGAGGGAACTTTCAGGACTTGTTTGTGTAACAAGAAGATTCCAAAACCCAGGATTTCCATACTCCCGTAGAAAATTGAAAACCTGTGCATCGAGGAAAATCAATTTACATTTCCCCAAAAAAATGTGTTTCGCACGAAAAACCCCTTTTTTCCGGAATCCACTGATTGCACAAACGCACCAACGATCACAGTAGAAAAGGAATGAAAGAAAACAGTAAGAGATTATGCTAAAGGGTGCCTGGGAGAAGGAAGTACCTCTCCTTGCGCTTTTCCAGAAACCTCTGCAGCGAATGCTTTCTTGCGATGGGCAGATCTGTAGAGGAAACGAAAACATCAATACTTCCGTTTGAGGACAGATTCTCAAAACTAACGCCGTCTATTTCTTTGCCGTTTCCGAGAATGGGAAATGCGAGAAAGTAACGGAACACCGAAACGAACCTCCGTTGAGTTTCTCCAGAAGCTGCCGCTCGTTACATCCGAGTTTCGGATCTGTAGCTTCCACCGTTCCGATATTTCCGTTTTCCGCCAGTTTCATGATTCTCTCCGCCTAAAACAAAATACAAAACCGAAAAATCGTTAGACTAGATTTTTAAAAAATATCGTAACAGGTAACCGATATTCTCGGAAGATACGAACCTTATCGCGAGAAACGTCGAAAACAGTAACCGTTCCGTTGTAAAAGATCGTCAACGGAGCAGTTTCTGACGGATTCTCTGTAACAGTCCTGAGATTTCAAAGAAAATGAAGAGAAATCAGCAAGAATTCAAAAAATCTCTCTCTCTCTCCAGATCTGCACGTATCGTACCTGGGAACGGGATTCAGAACTGGCAGAGAAGACGGAAATGGCAAAGCCGAAGAAGGGAACACATTCTTCACTCCGAAAACCGTTCCGTTCTGCTGGAAAACCGCTTCCTGTTTCGGCGACATACCGTTATCCACCGTCTTACCGTCAAAACCGACATTTGCCGCTCGTGAAGCTATCACCGTCTTCAGCACCTGCGGATCAAGCTTCGAGATCGCATTTTGAAGCCCTGGCCAGGGAAAAAAGGAAATCTCAGCAAAAAAAACGGAAGAAATCGGAAATCAAGATTCGGAAAACTCGCAAAAAATCGGAAAACAGGAGGAATGGAGAGTACCTTTGAAGGATCTTCTTCGTTCGAGATGGTTCATTGAAGGAGATTTTGCAATGCTCTGCTTCCCGATTCCAAAGAAATCGTGTTCAACGGTTGCTCTCGACATTTTTTTATTTTTGCTTTTCCTCGTTTTCCTTTTCTTCTTCTTCTTCTTTGTCTCGTTGGTTTTTTTCTTGTTTGGTTTCCGTTTGCGTTTGGAAGAGAAAGTGCGGATTTCAAGAGATTGGGGAGAAAGATTTAAAAAGAGAGGGGGGTGTGTAGGCTTTGAACACGAGAAAAAGACGGATAGAGAGAGAGAAAAAGTACGAAATGGAAGAGAGAGAGAGAAAGGGAAGAGACTCGACACGCGAACCCAACCCGGTCTCAAAACCGCACGTCTTCCACGATGCTTCCTCGGGGCAAATTCAATATTATTAAAATTTCTTGATAACGCACAATCCCAGTGGGGCCCACCTGCTTGGGGTCCCCCCTTTGTTTTCAGTTTTAAAAATTAACGGTCATTAATGTGCGCCGAATGTCTAGTTTTAGATTTAGAAGTCAAAATTAAGGACAACTAGCCCAATATTAATTATATATTTTAAAAATTTACATCTGTTCATGAAACAAGTTTGATAAATTCGAAATAGATAAATTGGAGTAAAAAAATAGTATAGTTACTTAGAAAAAAAATGAAACATGAGTGGTTTGATGAAAAAATGAGTTGGTAGTTACATAATCGTTGCTGTTGCTCAAAATTATAATCGACCAAAAAAGATATAGTTATTTAGAAACAACTGAAACATGAGTGGTTTAATGAAAAAAATGAGTGGGTAGTTGCATAAAAAGTTACGTAACTGTCAGTCAAAATTATAACCAACAGTCAAAATCAAATCAAAACCTCCTAACTTAATATATTATAATGGTTGTATGGGAAGGAATTCTAATATTAAATTAAAAAAAAGAGGGCAGATACTTGGCATTATAAAGATTATTTCTTGATTTTGATAATCCATGTATTGTGGGATCCATGTATCAAAAATTTATCATTTGTGCATTTGGACAGTGGTGAGGGTTCAAAAGAAAAGTCCATTAGTTTCTTTATTATCTTTAGTAGATGACAACTTTGCATATATGATTAGTTTTTTTTTTTTTTTTCTTAACTTGAAGAATGCCAAAGAGCTTATTTACAAAAGGGAATAATTGAGACATTGTGTTTCAAGTAATCTATTAAATTAGATCACTTTAAAGCAAATGAGAATATCCAAAGAGCCCTACATCCATATGCAACAAAAAGTTGCCAAATAACATGTTAGTAAATATAAATTTATTAAATATAAAGGAAAATTAATAACCATCCTTACTTAAGTTTTATATTAGAACATCAACTTCAAAAGAGATAACTCCTTATTTTCAATGCTCGTTTGTTGAATTTAATTCAAAATGTTTGTTGCAGGAGAAAATCGCATGCTTTCAAGATTTTTCATATCCAAAGCAAGGGATATCCTGCGTTTCTATCGGAGGAAATCAATATCTTCTGTGTTATGTAAAATTAATGCAATTCTTCATCTGTCTCTCACAATAAAAATACGTTGCACTTAATTACAAAATAGTTGACTCCAAGAAAAATCAAATTTGCATTTTTTTTCTCTATTGTTGGATCATATTCTTGCATAGAGATACCCTTTGGCACATTTGTCCAAGGCCACATATCTACTATACCACAAAAAGGAAATTTCATACTTCATACTCTTATAAAAAAAAAGATCTTTTATAAAGGCAGAGAGAGAGAGAGTTTTTTCTCTCAAGCATGAAAGATCAAATCCCTTGTGATAAATTTAAGAGATCAACTCACTAGAAAACTCTTAGGCAAAAAAAAAAAAAAAAAAAAAGCCTTTAATGGCAAAAAAAAGCTGTCTTTAAATCTTTTTTTTTTTTTTTTTTTTTTCATCACATGGTGCACAGTTGAGGACACTAAAAATAATGAATTTAATCAGAAAAACTAAAACATCCTCAAAACTCCCAAATTCAATTCATTCCTATTTTACAAAGTTTGACCTAAATAAGTACTCACTTTCCATCTATCAATGGGTCAATCAGATTAGACCCATAAAAATAAAATCCCACACCCTCCATTTCAGACAGACAACATTTCAGATAAACAAGAATTAAATGAGCTCTCCAAGGATAACTCCAAGCTCAACAATAAAAGGAAAAAAAAAACTATTACGAAGAAATGACGTTTCTTAAGACTCAGTCGGTGTAATCCAGCTGTCGTTCCCTCCCCGATGCACAAAAACGTGCGCCAAACACAAGACCTACGCAAAAAAGCAGTAGTAGAACAATACCAAGTCTCAAGACTCGCGTGACTTTCTCTGTTACGCAACCTATACTCAACCTTCTCTCTCTCTCTCTCTCTCTCTCTCTCTCTCTCTCTCTAACTTTTTCTCCCACACAGCACATGCTCTATTTCTCCCAACAGCCTCCCAAGACACACAAGGCTATGTACACTCTATAATAAGTATTAGTGACACGTCGCTTTCTTTCCATCTTCTTCCGTCACGGAAACCGTCTGTGTCCGTCTAGACGACACTGGCCTAGAATCTCCTCGATGTCGACCAGCTCGCCGGCGCATGGCCCACCTTCACCCACTAAATCCAGACCGTACGTTTGCCGAGCATGTTCTGTCTAAGTACTTACACATGTGGAACATGCAGAAGAAGTGAAACAAATGGTGGGCCCACACTTTATCCAGAGGGATGAGTCTTGTGAGAGGAATTTCTGGGTCCCACAGCTTATTATTATACCATTGGATGATTGTGAGATTGTGAACAGTGGGCCACTGTTTTTGTGAAAACAAATTGAGTCCAAATGTTTGAAATAGTGGGTGGCCTATATTAAATCATGTGTTTTTTTTTTTTTCGTTTGTGCTAGTGTGGGTGTATCTGGAGTTAGGCTTGGACTAGGGGAAATTTTGAAACTTGCAAGGAAATTGGGTTTGGTTTGAAATTGTTCTTCATGGGCAACCAATATGAAATTTGGGTCAAGTTTACGTTTGCGTTTCGTGTAGACAAATTAATTGAGATACTGTCTGACTGTCCACAAAACATGCATTTGTCTATATAATCACCTAATTTTAGAAACAAATCAAATTTAAATTACGCAATAAGACTCAAGCCAGGCTGGCTGCAGAGTTGCAATTAATTTGCAATCCTAATGGGGTTGAACTTAAACACCATAATCATATGAATTTACCAATAAAGAAATCATCTGAGTTTAATAATATTTTTTGCGTCCCAAAACCTTTGCTAATTTTTTCCCATCTTTACAATTTAAGCGGTGGCGTTTAATTCTAAGGGTAGCTCAGTTGGCCTAAGACATTTATTTACATTCGGAGGTTGTATGTTCGATACAGCACTACCATGTTGGGGATACAGGGGAGTTTATCCGGCTTCCGATTGAACCTGAAGAAATTAGTCCAACTAAAAGAATTGAAAATCCTCTGATAGAAAAAAAAAAAAAAAAACTATATATATATACAGACGCTTTTAATTCATGGGATTTTTAGAATCATCCAACAATGCCCTAACTTTTTTTTAACAATTGATTGGGGTGGCGGCATTTTTGTAACCTCATTGTGGCAACCCAAAATTCTAAGTTTTTAAAATTTTCAAATACTTTCCATACATCACACATGCAAAGTTCCTGCAAAAATTAGTTACAATCCTCATAAACATACATTTATAGTTCTATTTATTGCCTGCAACATACGGTACAGTAACAGATCCCAAAGATCCCAGCATTAATGATTTTACAGGTGAAGAGTAATTCAAATTCGGGTGGTCCCTTGGAGCGCCTAACTCCTTCGTCCTTGGCGCCGAATGAATGCCCCATTAACTACTCTTTATCGCCAGCGCCGATTCTGCGCTGCGGTTTTGATTTTCAAATAGCGCGCGGCGCACGGAATCCGAAGTCTCGTGTCTTTCCCTTAATAGGAGCTCAGCATCCACTTCCGTACTGAGTCGTGTCGGCAGTAAATGCAGACACGTTTTTTTAAATCCATGGTCCTGATTTGATGTTTCTGGAGATTAGTGCGATACGAAACGTGTCAGCTCACTTTCAAGATCTCCGGCCCACTTGATTAACGGTTGAGGATCAAAGTTATCGATAATTTTCATCTATGGGACCCATTTCAATGCCCCATCAGGGATGTTAATGGTTGGTTTTACTCGAGATTCACGGGTGGACAGGGAAGAAAAAACCGTTAATAAGAAGGTGGAATTGATTAAAAAATAATTTTTTTAGTTAACGGGGCTCTTCTTTATTTGATACCATGCTTGCTATTTTGGGATTTTTATATGAATAGGGGTTTTAAATATTAATCATCAGCTTTAATGTATAATAATTTAACGTTTTATAGAATGGAAAAATGGATTGTAGCTCTTTGTCACGGCCATGCGTGTCTTATTTTAGGCTCGAATCATTATTTCAACCATTTCATCAATGGCCCAACAAGTTTTCATCACCCAAAAGAAGTATATAGTCAGTCAAACGTCTCATTCTATTCGAATATTCGAATGTGTATCAACAATGGGCTCACCAAGGAGGAGTCCCTGGTCTATTAGGATGGATTACCAAGTGGGCCCCACTATATATTTTAATACGTGGTGCCCAATTGGGGTCTTTCCATGTGCGAATAGCTAAATACTATAAAAGGAATTCTTTATCTTAACGACAATGGCCAAGGTTGGTTGACCTTTTAGTTGTTACTTATAAGAAACAACTTCTCCACATGATTTCCTTAATCTAATAATTTACATACAATTAGACTTAGAGCTTTTTGTACGTACCCCCATTAAATTTATAGGATTTATATATAGGCCCCTGAGATTTTAGTATTTGTAAATAGGCCCTTTCTTTTTTTTAATACCTTTAATGTCCCCAAAATCAATATTTCTAAGAAGAATGAGTAGTCACCATGGATTTTTATATAAATGATTGCTTTGCTTTTATATCCATTAAACAAAAATGAGTATATTATTATTTACAAAAAACTATTATTTTATCTCAAGTCTCAATGGTTTTTCTCAATAACTCTCTCATGCACATGACGAAGGGTGGACCCATGTACAAGGGCATAGGGATTAAAGCCCCTACCACATCTGAGAAAAGTTTAAATTTTCCCCTTTCCCCTACGCAAATTCTATAAATTATCATTATATATATATATATATTTTACATTTGCCTCTTTCCCTAACGTTTCTTTTACATAGAACAAAACACTGCCCTGCAAATTCTAAAAATTAATATTTTTTTTTATATATGCCCATCCCTCCAATATTTCTTTTACGCCCTCCTCACATAAAGTATAATCATATATTTTGAAGCTTTCATCAATCCAATAGTGGGTAATGTACGGATTGGATAAATCATAACCGGTTATAAGTACATGTGTTGATTGTCGTAATGATCAATTTGTATTTAATGAAATGAGTCCTGTATTGATAAAAAAAAAAAAAGGTGAATTTGTGTAGGGTTATCCCATTCCACTAAGTGCAATTGATAATGGTACATACTTTATAAAAAAAATTTGAGTCCAAACTTTTGAAATTTTACATACAAGGATAAAAGAGATGGACGAAAGTATCATTTTGCTCTAAAAACCTATGGTGGTTAAAAGACTATTAATTTTGGGACATGGAAGGTATTAAAATGAATATACAGGGGTTTATTTATAAATCCTACATACTTTAATGGGGTACAGACAAAAAGCTCTTAAACTTATGCTCCCAATTATTAAGAATATGCTGAACAAAAAACAATATGAAAACAATACAAAACATGGTTGCATTTATCGAAGGCATTTAACTACTACTATTATAATATGTAGTCCAATTATCGTAATAGGAATATTTAATTTAATTTAATTTTGCACATGACTCGATCATTGAGCAATGACCTATGCTCCTAGAAGTCTTAAGATTTCTTAATTAGATGCTTTCATCTGATCTTTTAACCGATTATAATGTCAGTGTTTGGATTCCACCAAAATTTATCCATATGGAGAAACAAATAAACCTAAATTTGGAGAAGAAAAACCCAACAATCCGAATTATCATGGTCTGAACTGTTAGAATTGGTTTGGGTTAATGGTAGACCACAAGTTCTTTCAAGCTTACCAAAGATTCATGGACCCAAAAGAATAGTTTTTTGTTTTTTTAATAATTCGGTGCTCGTGTGGGCTAAGGACCTAAGAGAGCCCCGCATAAGTGAGAAGAATAGCACACAAAGTGGGAACGATATCCCGCACAAGTAGAAAGAGCCTACAAACCGTGGGTAAAGTGGCATACTCATTCTCGAGGGATCGATCCTTAGCAAGCAGGTGACATGTTGGGTTGCCAACCAACTGTGCAACCCGCTGTTGTTGAATGAGTAGTCCTTAAAAGTGGGTGAGGCCCTTTTTTTTCTTCTTGAAAATATTGTAATGGAAAGGCCAGTTTGGGGGTGTAGTAATAAACTTAGAAATAAGAACTGTTGTTGTTTTTATCTTCCTCTTGGCAAACTAAGAAGTGTTGAAATCATAATGAACAATTATGGAAGATTATAGTATCAACATTTAATCTTCTATTATTGAGAAATACTAATCTGTTAGAATTAGTCTTTGAGATTTTTCTAATTTCAATAGGGCGAATGAAGCACATTTATCATGTTAATATGTGGTCAATTAATCCACCACATAAAAGAAGGTAGAGGTTAGTAAAAATAAACAAACATATATCAGCTCTCTTAGACTTTGATAGCCTTATGAAAAAAGTAGGAATTATGAAATATTTGCTGGTTCTCAGATTGAATTTTTATTTTTTCGCCCATCGATAGATGAGACTCATGTGGCTGACTCATACTTGCATATGCTTAATTCACAAATTGCTCTTTTATTACGAGAGCTTGTTTCAATTTAAATTTGTTTGAGCTCAAATCTTCTAGCACTGAATTCAAACAATCCAAAATAATGCACCACTCTCAAGCTTATGCTATACTCTTATAGCTTGTTTCTTTAGCATTATGGGAATTCATGTCTAGCGAGTTTGTAAATTTTCAAAAGTCGTCCCCTAATTGGAATTTTTAAATCATTTTTTTTTATAGGGATTTGCAAATACCAAAAAGGTTGAGATTTTTAGAACTCCCAATCCCTCCGAATGCCTCACAGGACAAGGTCAAATCCATATTCGAGGGTCCTTGTCAAGCTCGCAATCAGTTCGGACCCGGCATCCTTATTGGGCCGGGACCACTCTCTTGCAAAGCTAACCCATTAACAGCGCAATCAAGATGTCACATGAAAAACATCTTGAGAGGATTCATAAGTCAAAGTACAGTGGATGCATGCATGAAATCCCAGGACAGATTCATATATGGACTATGTGCACGAAGTATGTGGCCAAGGAAGATTCATTTGGTAGAGTAGTTTAATACCCTGTTTGGGAAGAAGGGGGGGGAGAGATGGGGGGGGAGGGAAAATGAATGGGGGGAAAGTGGGGGGAAATGGTTTTTGAAGGGTGTTTGGGAAAGAGGGGACCTCCTCTGGTTTGAGAAGTAAAAAAGTAGGAGAAGAAAAGTGGAAAATTAGGGTTTATGTTGTAAATAAAATTTTTAAAATTTTTACAAAAGTAAGGGCAATACGGTAATTTTCTCTTTATCTCACAAAACAAACAAACCCTACTTTTACACTTTCCTTCCCCCCACTTTTTGACTTCCCAAACAAGAGGAGGTAAAATTAATTTTTCCCTCCCCTCCCCTCCCCTCCCCTTCATTTTCCTTCCCCTCAAATTTTCCTTCCCCTCCCCTTCATTTTCCCAAACGGACGAATGTAGGAAATTTAGTGATCAAGACCTGCAAAATTCTATAGAAGGGTGCGGTGCATTCACGTGCTTCAAGATGTATGTAGTAGCCTTTTAAAACAACCATGCCAGGGAAATGTAATATCTTATCTTCCCCTTTAACTTCATGGCTTCACATTTCTACAAAAAAAAAAAAAAAAAACCTTCATGGCTTCACATGCATATCACATTGGGGTTGTTGGCAGTTGGTCATTAGGGCATTGGGAAGAGCAGGTCTGAGTAGTGCCTTTGTAAAGGGGGAAGATGCTTTTCCAAAAGTGGGGTCTAATATTAAACATGTTCAGTGATGGGGCTCACCTATCACATTTCTATTGCGGGCTCAACAACATAAAACCTTTTTAAAGGACTTATTTATTTATTAGGATTCCTGACAAGAGTTTATTATATTCCTATTTTTTAGACATTATATGACATCTTATTCACTGACATTTGAACTTTTATGTTTCTTTCATCAGAACTTCATGTTCTAGCTACCAAAAATATCTCAAATGACCTTTTGAAATTCATGAAATTCCGTTTCTCCAACATTTGGTTGGAATTTTAAATGCTTTACCAAGAAAAGGGATTTGAAATTTCACCGAAGGGGACAATTTTTTGAGAATTCCTCCGAACATGAGTTTTTAAAATTATGGTAAAGAAACGGGCCCTAAGTTGGCCGAGTACCACAATTTGCTCTTGGAAGTTGAGGATCCGAAACTATGTTATCATACTAGGGCCATAGAGGATTTACCGGGCTTCTTTTAGGCCCATAGGGATTAGTTCTGGCCAAAGGGCTGAGACACCCTCCATTATATATAAAGTAAAAAGGAAAACCTTTTTTATTAATTTGAAATTGCTTTTCTGCTTAATCACAGAACTGGAAGACACAAAACGTAGAATTCCAACATTACGCAAATGTGACCTTATACAAGAGCCCAAATACTTGTTTTTCATGCTATTTTATCAAATTCAAACATAATAGTGGAATTATATTTATTCAAATAAAATAAATACTGTTCATGAATGATGAAAATTTAAGCACTTTATTTTGCGGTTATGGATAAATAGTTATACAAATCTTTTTCCTATATTGAAATTTTATGTTCTTGACCATGTTATTTCATATGAAAATTCTCAAGTTCCACCTTGACGGGGGAAAATGAATTTTTTGGAAAATCTCACTTGATTTTCCCTGAGACGAGAAATTGCCATAAAGGTTTTTTAATACTGATGGGAGAAAGGAGACAGGGTCTTCTCTTGAATCTTGATTGAGCACAATCCAAAATCACATGGGTAATGCTTGGAAAAACAGACACACTTAACCACTCTTAGAGAAAATTTAACCCAATAATTTCAAAGTATAAACATGAGCTATGAAGTGTTTGGAAGATGGACTTGGAATAACAAATACACTATAAAAGAGAAAAATAAACATATGTATGCTGAAGTCTAAGCATGAGCTATGAATTATCAGGAGAGGTGGTCTTGTTTGGTTGGCCAGTTAGACAGATGATGGCTGTTGGGTCTTACTTCCAGCCTTGATTCAATGCTCCATGAAATGTTAGGAAGGTGGTCTTGTTTGGTGGGTCAAGAAATCTTCCTTGTGTTTGTTTCTGTTGAGAGTTTGAATAGAGCGTCCTTAGTTATCTATTTATTTATTTGGTCCACATGTTTGAACTGTCCATGACCTTTTCTTGCTGGCCAATGTTGGCATTGAATTGGGTGAGGGGTGTCTGCGAATTGGAATGATTTTATTGTCTATTTTGTACCACTGCCCTTGTGGTCCTGATTCTCCTGAATATACAGGAAGAAGACTTGGGAAGTTTCCTTGCAATTCCCTGAGTTGAATAGGAAGGGATGGAGTCTCTATTACATGAGGAGATATAGTACCAGAGACATACTGGTGTTTTCTAGTGGTTGTGGTTGGACGGCATGGTTTTAAATTTTGGCATGTGTATTGATTTTTTGAAAGTCAAGGAATGTCTGCATGCCTGTATCAATGCTGGATTGAAATTCTACAATTTCTTTCTTCAACAACAATTAAATTTAGAGAGCTAGAGATTATGAAGTTGAGATGGGGTGTCTGCCAAACCCTAAATGGGGTTGGGTTAAACAGATGACCTGGTCTAATTAAAGGCGAGTTTGGCATATTTTTTTTCGTTACATCACTTATTCAATTTCGAACTTATACGCCCCATGTCCCTAATCCAGAAGAGAGATGGTTTGGTAGTGTTTTTGTCAATTCTCAAGTAGCACCGGGTTTATAAATTTTGACCCGAGTTAGGTTAAAGGTAAGATCGGGTTTTGGCTGCTCCACCCCACACACCAAGCAGTCCCATTAATAACTAATTTACACATTTGTTTATTGTTAGGAGTGATTAGAGTAATTCCCTAGCACAAATAGTTGCACATGTACATTGGGGAACGTTTTTGTCCCTTCCAAGTAATTTTCCTACCCTTTCATGGAAAAGACTTTTTCGAGGATTTGTGAAAATTTGTATTGTTTTTACTGTGTTTTTTTTTTAATTAAAGCATTCACGCTAAACAATGGAAAAACTTTTCCACATAAAAACGTCCCGCTTGTTTATACCATTCCCATGAAAATGCCACAACTTGGACTCTTTACTGAATAGGACTTGTCTAAAAGCCCATCCGCAGATACATTTTATGCCCGAGCCCACTACAATCTGGCAGATATCGAGTGGACCCAGGCCCATTTCATCCTTGGGAAGAAAACTTGCACCTAAAACATAAGGCTTTCCATAGGTGAACCCAGACTAGGGCTGGCCCGACCCACCCTATGCTTCATAATGCTTGTTTAGCCCATGAAATCGGCCCGGCCTAAACTTTTGCTTCGGTGTTCAAAGTGGCCGGTCTAAGTGTTGATTGATCATGCTTAAGTGGCCTAAAAAACACCTAAACCTGGCATTACATATGTTAAGGCTGATGGCATTTTAGAAAAGGGGCTCGGCCGAAATCATACCTTACAGATGGGCCCTGGCCCGTTATTAGGTGGAACAAATAAAGTTATAACATATATATTATTGGTGCATGTGGGGTGATTTCCACATTCTTAATGTGGACCTTTTCTTGTTGGCCAAAGTTACATTGAATTGGGTGAGGGATGTTTGAAATTTGGAACCATTTTGTTTTCTATTCTGTATCACTCTGCCCTTGTGGCCCTGTGGTCCTGGATACAGAAAGCTTGGGAAGTTTCCTATGCAATTTCCTGGATTGAAAAATGAAAGGGACTGAGTTTCTGTCACATAAGGAGAACTCTTACTACAGACACACATTGGGGTTTTCTGATGGTTGTGGTTGGATGGGATGGTTTTAAATTTCTGCTACTAGACAAGTCCAACTACTAGTGCCTCAGTCTTGGATTGAAATTACAAAATTTCAATCCTTTTATGAACATTAAACTTTGAGAGCAAAAGATCAAGGGGTTTAAGACTTTAAGACAATGTGTACGGGTGACCTGCTCCTATTAGAAGCGCATTTGGTAGTCATTTTGTCAAGTCTCAAGCAGTAATTGATTTATAGATTTTGACCCAAGTTAGGTCCAAAGCAAGAGTGGGTTACCGCGGCTCTCCACCCGGTTCGATTTATAACTAATTCACACATTTGTTGGGAGAACATGAGAGAAAATTCCCTTCCCTTGTTCAAGTAGTCCCACAAGTATGGGAGCACAGAAATTTTCATATAAAAAAGTAGTATGATTTAGTCTAGTTTGGCACAATAAACTCATCGCAAGTTGGGTTAAGTACAGGCCAGTATAGGTGTGAGTCAAGGTGGGTTACTGGTCCGTGCTTTGAACTTACCTGTTCTCGTAGTCTTGACTGCCCCTAGGATAAGTGTGAGTGGTGTGAAAAATGGAAAATGTTCTACGAGCGGACTGCATGTGCAATTTGACTCCGTGGGATCTATCTTTGATCAGTACAATCCCTTTGATAATCTTGGCATTCTATATGATCTATGAGGTAAGGACTTAGACCAAAGTGGATTCGGGGACATTTCTACCTTGAGAAGAATACTTGTACTACATGAGTTTACAAAAAGGTGGAGCTAACCAGGGCTAACCAAGCCTGTGCCTGGCGCGACTCACCCTAAGCACCATAATGGGCATTTTGCCAATGAACTGTGCCCGGACCTAATTTTTTGGGTTTGACATTCAAAATGGCTGGGCTGAGGTGTTGGTCATGCTTAAATGACTAAAAGGCACCTCAACTTGGAATTACATTGTTAGGCAAAATGGTATTTTAGAAAAATAGCTGGTCTCGAGCCTTACCTTCCATCTGGATCCTGGCCCAGATATTGGGCGCAACAAATGAACATATAACATATTTGTACATAAGAGAACGGCCACTTACCAGTGAGTTCTCACCTTGCTATCCTGGGTACGCCACATTTTCCTACTTGTGTGGGCATTTTTCCCAGTTCTCACCTAGGTGTAGGGTTGTAAACGGGTCGATTCCGGTCTATGGTGGACCCGAATTGAAACCGTTAAGGAGAATGTGGAATTGGATCCGGACCCGAAACCATTTCAGAACCGGTTTCTTGGCTCCGGAACCGGAACTAGAACCATATATGGGACGGGTCTGGATCTGGGTCTGGATTTAGGTAGAGAATGATATTAAAAAAAATATGGTTTTTAAGAGGAATTTTCAAAAATTGAGGTAATATATCGGATCTCGAGTCCACGGGGTTTAAACCAAGGTGGAACCGGACCCGAACCCATTTACATCCCTACCTAGCTGCCTAGGTACGCCACATTTTTCCATTTGTGTGGGCCTTCTTCCTTCTTGTATGGGCTTCTTTCTCACTTATGTAGGTTTTCTTCCCGCTTGTGCAGGCTCTTTCTTGGGTCCCAGCTCCCTTAATTGGGTTACAAAAAAAAAAAAAAACATATTTGTGCATAAAAGGATGAATTCCACATTCTTATGTGGGTCATTTTGGCGATGGATCTTGGTCCAAAATTTTATGCCTCTCTAGTTTTTAAGACTAATCACACCTTTACTCCAATGGCTCAACCATTCATTTGAACTCAAAGGATAAGATGCCCAATTACAATCCATTACCCTGTTATTGAGTGGTGATAGAGAAGGAAGAAGGCATGAATGCAATAACTCCTATTCAATCTCACTTTTTTCCTCTCTGTTTTTTTTTTTTTTTCTATAAATGATTCCCATTCATATGAGCCCAAGCCCATTTGTTATGTATTGCTCAGGTCTGGACCAAGTTCAATGAGATTTTTAAGCCCACGCCCAGTCTATTCATTAACTCATTAAGATGGCATGGTAATTTATGGATTTTTTATGTTTTCCTTTTTCCACCCCAGCAATCTATGGGTGTTCATGGCCAGCCCAGTCTGGGCTGATATGGCCACCCCATATCAAGCATGGCTAGACTTTAGAAGTACAGACCCATAACCTTAACAATACTTTATCTGTGACTTCACATAGAATAAAGATAAGAATATTAAATGCATAGGTTCCTCTTTTTGTCGTCGTCGTCGTGGTCGTCCTGGTGTGGGGGTGGGGACTAGAGATGCAAATGGGCATATGATTTTCCAATTCTCCAGAGGTTTCTACTCGTTAAAAAAAAAAAAAAAAACTGGATTTGGAACCTGCTTTTAAGTTCCAATTCATAAACGGGTCTTGGTCAATAGCTACTTCTAAACCAATTCTGGGTGTGGGGTTAGGGGCGGTAGAGCAGTTAAGTGATTGTGTTGATCTTTTGTCTCAGAGGTTGGGCCTGTCTAATACTGGGCTTGACCCAGCCATGTTAATGTTTTATAAATGTCACAGTTTTCTTTTGTAGGCCTGAATTTCAAGGTTCAGTTTACCCAGCCCATAGCTACTTCGAAACCAATTGTAAGGGCCATAATCCAAACCCAAGTCATTACTCATTGAATCTGAAGTTCTGGGCTGTAACTGGGACTCAATGTCTGATTCAGATGCAATGTAGATAAGTACTCCTCAAGGCTCAACTTAGGGTTGTTGGCAATAACAGATCTGCCACATATTTTATTAGCTGAGAATAAAATTAAAGACTAGGAGTGGACCATGTGGTTAGAAAGGAGGCCCAGGCCCAGGCCCAAAGCTACATTTGCTGGGTTGAGACTTGAGACCATTTTCACATACACAAGACTCTACACATTGACGCCTAATCAACGGTCAGGATCTTATGTTTATGTACATCATCAATCTTTGTAACTTTTTAGGGAGTTCAAGCTTATGGGGCTCACTAGACCTATACAAGATTAGAGAGCTTTGCGATTTGCTCATTTGAAATATTTATAGATTCTTTAGGGTCTGTTTGAATGCACAAGAAAATGTAAGAAAATAATATTTTATAGAATATAATTTTTTATTTTTTAAAGAAGAAAATTTTATGCGTTTGGTAACTCAAGAAAAATTTGAAAAAAATATTCTTTTTTTTCAAAAAGCTCAATATTCTCTCCTACAGCTTTCCTCTATAGAAAACTTTCTACAAGATAAGAATCTTTTAAAATGACTATTACAAAGTGGTAGAGTAAAGTAAAAATTTAGTTCACCAAATCCATCATAATGTTTATATTTACACATATGCTAAAGTAAAGTAAAAGTAAATCTCACAAGACGGTAAAGGTCTGGTAAAGTAATTGTGAGATAAAGTGCATGGTGAAGTAAAGTGGGAAGGAATGGTAAAGTAGTTTCTTTTCTTTACTTTACTCTATCACATTTTATTGTAGTTTTATATGGTAAAGTAAATAAAGTAAAAAAAGACTTGTTTACGGGTGTGGTAAAGTAAATAAAGATTAATTGATGTCATATCATGGTAAAAAAGTGAAGTAAAGTAAGGTCAGATGAAGTATGTGGTAAAGCAAACTGTGTGAGAGAGAGAGAGAGAGATAGTTATATTGACTTTACTTTACTATACTTTACCATGGTTTTCTGTGATAAAAGAAAGTAACTTATAGTAAAAATATGAAAGTTAAACTTTAATTTACTACATTACTTTTTTATCTAGACGTGGTAAATTACATATAAATTAAAATATTTAATTTTTTTTCTTGTAATGTAATTTACTTTAATCATAACAACTGCCCAATTTGAAATCTGTAATATTCTTAAAAAATTGCCAAACGAGGCCTAAGACATCCAAATCTGAAAATATTTTATTCTGTAAACATCCAAACGAGCCCTAAGATGTTTCCAACTAAGGATACAAACTCATACCGATAACAAAATCTGACTATCTTGAATTTCCGACTCATGAATGATTGGGTTTGGAACTTATTGCATGTTCCAATTAATAAATGGGTCCAAATCTGAAACGTAATTTAGATTTTTATTGGTAAAGAGGTATGGATCTGGATCTGTATCTATACTAGTTTCGAGTTGTGGACCCGATAGCCGACTTCTAGATGTGCATTTTTAAGACATGATTATTAATCGCATGTAGGCAATGTCAAAAGCTTCATATAACAACCTATATATTGGTTCTAAAGATGTTGAAACTTATTAGTTGTAAAAGGTAGAACTGATGCACTATTATTAGGATTGCAAACGGGATGGTTTCGGATTGGAACCATTGTGGACTGGGACCCGTTTTAAAATAACGGTTCAAGTTTCGGATCTGGTTTTGAATCGGAACCTATTTTGTTGATTTCAGACTCGGTTTCGATAAGAATATTCGGATTCGGTTTCGGAACCGGATCCACCTAGAGGACTTGAATCTACTTCCAGAATCAATTCTATTTTCTCTTTATTTTTCATTTTTTTTTTCTTAAAATAAGCATATCATTTAACTTATAACAGTACATCAAGTTTACAACATCCACTATTATACATAAGAATGCCTAAAAAGAGTTGGTTAAAAGTACAAATTGCAATATCAAATACTCATATGTCGGGTCCACGGGTCGGAATCTATGTGGACCCGAAACTAAACCCGTTTATCAATCGGAACCTAAATTAGGTTCCGGACCTGGATCCATTGAAGAATTGGAACCTATAATAAGTTCCAGACCCGGTTTTTTTACAGGTCAGAGATTCCGGGTAATCGAATACCTGTCTACAACCCTACTCGTTATTGGGTTAAATGATTTTTTTAAAAATATTTTTATTGTTAAAAGATAGCCCTCTTTTAAGAAGAAATAAAATATAAAATATAAAAAGATAAGTTGAAACCAGTTTCGGACTCGAACCAGGAACCGGACCTTGACCTTTTTTTTATGGGAGCTGAATTTGAAACCATGTAAATAGGTTACGAGTCAAAATTGGAACCGCCTTTACCAAATGGTTTCAATTTCGAAACAGACCCGTTTGCAGCCCTCTTTCCAACTAGCCAATCCATTCCTATAAATTAGACAGTCTAATCAAAACTTCCTAAAATGGGTCGACCTTGGGCCAGACTTCAGGTCCCCTGGCCCAATAACTTAAACGGGCCTAGCCCTAAGTTCCTCCTTGACAATATTGCCAACATCAGGGGGCTATTTGCGAAAACGAAAAGGGTCAACCCTAGAAATCAATCTAAACATTAGGGTTCTTTTACAAAAAAAATCACTCACTCTCTGCAGCAGCTCTTCTCCTCCAAAAACCCTAGACGAGAAGAGAACCCTTCGACTTCTTCGAAATCGCTGCGAAAGAAAACCAAAACAAACCCCCAAATCCCATGTCGAAAACCAACGAAGAAGAAACCCTAGAAACCCTTGAAAACCCATCTCTTCCCTCCAAACGAAAGCCTTCTCTCCAATCTCCCGATCCTGATCCCAAAAAGACCAAATTCGCATCCGACCACGAAGAAGAAGAAGGAGAGGAAGAAGAGATCAAGGTTTCAAATGGAAAATCTGCGATCGACAAGGGAAAGGGAATTCTCAAGATCAATGAAGAAGAAGAAGAAGAAGAAGAAGAAGATTACAAGGGAAAAGGCAAATCCAAGATCATAGAACCAGACACCAGCAGCAGCGATGAAGACGAGAATGTCGATCTTGATGGTGATGATGACAGTGATTTCTCCGACGATCCGCTCGCCGAGGTCGATCCCAACAACATTGTCTCCTCCAGGACGAGGCGGCGGGCCGCACATCCTGGCACTTATCTTGATTTTCATCAGGACCAGTATAATGACGATGACGATGAAGACGACGACGATGTGGACGTTGAGGAGGAGGAGGAGGAAGAAGAAGAAGATGATGATGATTCTGAGTAAGGTAAGGGAGACTTCTCTTGTTTCTGTATTACTTAAATTAGTTTCGGTTTAGGAGTCATGATCATCTCTGGCAAAATGTAGTAATCTGATAATTTGACTTGGAGTGACCAAATCCATTGGGTGCAGTGTTCAGAGTTCCATGAGGCTTTTTGGATGGTCTTTCAATTTCCTTTTCATGGAATTGTGTAATTGCAGATAGCATTAACTTGGTTGAACAGATTATGCTCATATCAAATCAACTCTCAGGATTGTCATTGTTAGAAAATGTAACAGGCAGTGAATTTGAAAGTGAACCTCCAGGAGTTATTGTTTTTTGTAGTGTTTTTTTTTTTTTTTCTCTTTCTTCTTTCCTTTTGGATTGGTGAATTTAGATAGAAAAGCATTCTATTTGGAAAGGAAGATTCTGGATGCAAATGCCACATTGTAATCAATAATACCAATAGAAAACAATATTAGGATGTGAAAGTTTTGATTTGGGTTCATTACATTGGTTCCTTATCCCCCTTTCATCCCCCTTTCTTCCTCATATCTAGTATTGGGTTCTGAGTTCTACTTTACCACTCATGCAAATTTGAAGTAATAAGGTTTCTTATCTCCATAATCTTAGGATGTATTTTGCTCACTACTACATTTAGGCCTTTTGTATCTTTATTGATGGCTTTTGGATCCTTGTAAATGCTTCAATACTTCATATGGGGGCTGTTTCCTATCTTTACTACATAGATACTTTTGTATGTGGAGTTCTAGATCTGGTGACTAAATAGAAGCAGTATGAAATATAAGTGTATAGGAAATGTGTGTACAGTAAAAAAAACTAGAAGAGAGGAAGCTTTAGTTTTGGATGGATTGGGAGAGTTTTGTTATTTCTTGCCTTCTAGTACTTATACATAAAAATATGAATAGGTATGTGTTGAAGAATCCATATTGTTGGAGGCATGTACTTTGGATCAGCTTTTATAGGGAGAGGCATTATGGATGGTCTTACTTGTACTCAGCACAGATGATGTTAATGTACCCTTTTGTGTTTTTCTGTCCAAGATGTAAAGCACGTGAACTTGATTACTAAAGGTTTCTTCTTAATTGCAATTTAATGCGTGCAGAGATGTTGAGGGTAATTATGTGCAGAGATGTCCATTGTTGTTTTACATTCCCTTTTGTCATCAAGTAGTGTAGTTTTAGAAAAGGATTAGTGAGGCTTTCATGAAATTACAATTAGATGCAAAGTTGAACATGTTATTGCATGTGAGACATGGAGATTTTTGAGTAGGGTGGGCGAGGGAAGGGGATCCCAACGCCTAAGAAAGGGAAACTTAAAAAATGTCTCTCAAGAGAGACGTTCTTAGGAGAGCATCTCTCTCTCTCTATATATATATATATATACATGTATATGTATATGCACGCACACACATAGATACACACAAATATTTCGTGAATTGGCTAGACTTGGATAACAAAACCAGGGAGATGAGCATTGATTACTCTCCAAGCCAAAGCTTAAAGCATAAGCACATTAACACATCTTGGTCTCACATTGACAAACATTTAACACCATACTAGAGAGAGGACAATGTTATTTCATTGAATGCTTGAAGGGAGAGGATAAATTCACTTATATTAATATAGCCCTTAAATGATATAGATTATATATATTTTGACTAATATTTCCACTCCTTATCTATCAAATCCTAAATTACTTATTATTGGACTCTTTATATACCCATATCAATAAGATATTTGTCAATCAAGGAATCTTAATATAGCTAAAAATTAATTACTCTAGATACCTTACACATTGCATGATAAGATTCTTATCAATCAAGAATTTTGAACATAACAATAAACAAAGTTAAAAAGGCAAAGTAAAAAAATCTATCATGATCTAGTTGTTTGTGCTAATTGGGCCAGGTCCTCCATGAACTTTGGGCTGAATGTGCCTTCAGCTGGTCCATGAACTTTGGGCCCATGGGCTGAATGCAACCTGCATCACTTTGGGCTGGATCTGAATTAAACTAAATGGATAGGGCTTGGACAAGGTTTGACCGTGCCCAACCTGGCTCATGAACACCCTTAACCAGACTGCTGCAGTGATATGTGCAAAAAAATTTACAAGGCTCGAGTCTCATAGGAAAATTAAGGCTCTTGCAAAGCCGCTAGGCTAACCCCTTGATGTCTACGACCCTTTGCATGAAGCAAAGCTTTCCAAAGAAAAATCCCCCAAAAGCTTCTTCCAATAACCTACCTTGCACAATAAAAGATAGCCCTTACGTAAAGACCTCCTTAACCAAAACTACTTTGGACCCTACATTTGATCACTCTTCAAAACAGGAAAACGATTTAAACCACAAAATGATTAACCTATCCTAACTCGACTAGTAAACATAAACATCTATTGGGTTCTTCTTACTGTGAGCTCCTGGATCTAGATCTCAAGCCATTGATCTTGGGTTCTTCTTATGCGAGCCCCTGGGTTTGTCCTTGAATTCATGTCCTTCTGTCACATTGAAGGGTTGGCAGTGTTGGTGGAAGACGGAGGAAGTAGTGATGGTGATAGTGGTATCAATGGATGGGATTGAGGCGAGCTCTGATAGCAAATGACTTAGGTAAGATTAAGGTCCTTGTCATCAAACCTTTGCAGCCAAAATAAGGTTCTTGCAAAAATCTTTGCAATTCTCACTTCCATAGCAAGTTAAAGGTTCTTGTAAAAAACCTCTGCACTAATGCCTAAAGCAATGTTAAGGCTTTTGGGAAGACTCTGTACGACTAACAACACAAGGTCTATGACCTTCTGTAAGAAGCAAAGCTTCCAAAAGAGAGAATTTCCAAAATTCATTCCAGTAACACATTTCGTTTAATCCAAAATAACTTTTAAATGAATGTTTCAACAAATAGAAAAACTTAACCAAAACTTATTTGGTTCTTACATCTTGTATATCTTTAAGGAGGAGATAAATCTAAACCATATAATGAATAATCTATGCTGCTTGGTCTTGTACGTCAATAAACATCTCTTGAGTTGATCTAGACCTGCCCCGAAATCCAGATCTCAGGCCAGCCATGTATTTGGATCCAGATTTGGATGACATACTGCTCCCCTATTGCTATAGAGAATTCATATTCTTCTATCACTTTGAAGGGCTGGCAGATTTCGTGGAAGATGAAAACATAGAGGTGTTGACCATGGTGTTAACAATAGATGGGACCGGCGCGAGCTCTGATACCAAATAATTAACGTAGGGAAGATCATTGTCATTGCCAAACCTGTACAGTAGGATTGCGATTTTTCCAAAATCTCCAAAGGTTGTGGCTCATAACAAGATTGAGACTCTTGTGAAGTGTATACAAGGTTAACACCCGAAAGCAAGATTAAGGCTTGTAAAGCCTCTTCAAGACTACTGCCTCAAGGTCTATGACCTTCTGCGAGAAGCAAGGCTTTGCAAAGAGGATTTATAAAAATTTATTCCAATAACCTTTCTCGTTAAATACAAACTAACTGTTAAATAAATATTTAAACAAAACTCATCTGGACCATACATATATTAAAATCTTTGAAACAAGAAATAAACCTACTCCTTAAAATAAATAACCTATCCTACCATTCAAGAAAAAAAAGAACAAAAAAAACCTATCCTAACTAGACTAGTATATTAATAAACACTTTTTGGGTGGTTCTCATGTGATCCCTTGAATCTGGATTGCAGGCGGTTTCCAAACACCATTAGTCCATTAGTGTGTCAGCATTATGTCAATGTGTGGTTGGGGAGAAAAGGGTGGTTTAGAAGAAATCTACAAGTTAACAAAATGCCATTATTTGAAAGAATAAAATTTTCGTTTGCATAGAGGATTGAGATTTCTAATTCTTTCCTCAAGGTTTATGTTTTCCAATCTGACGTGTGCCAATGTCTAGCTGGTTATGGGTCTCCCTAGAGTGGAAGCTTTTGGCTGGCCCTGTAATTATAGATGAAGTCTCTACTGTGGCTAACTTGAGGCATAGAGGAATCTCTTCTTCTAGCATCCATTGTGTTTGCTCTTTTAGTGCAGGGAAATTGATCTTCACGAAAATTGCTCTTTGCGGCTAACTTCCATAGTGGGAAATTGATCTTCATTGCAATCCCAGGGGACTGTTTTGGTAGGATAAAAATGAGAAGATTTCAAATAGCTAGGAAACTTCTTTAGTGGACTTGGTTGATATTAAGAAGATAACATTGGGGAAATGGGTCTTGATAGAAAAATGTATTTCCAGATTTTGGATTGAATGATTTGAATGATATCTGTGTTTTTTTGGGAAGGATGTTCGCTTTGTGGTGGATCGAAGGGGAAGAACTAAGAAGGCTGTTTGGCTTCCTCCTTCGATTCCTCTTAAATTTAATGTTGATGGGGGGCAGCTAGCCGAGTATTTGGGGTACCCTTGGACTTGGCTTGCTCCTTTGTTCTCTGGACCAATGATTTAAAAGATTCTAATAAAGTGGAGATTTGAGTCGTTGGGGAATAGGGAGGCATTGGAGCTGCTTTAGATATTCTTCCTCTGGTAGATTGGTAGTGATGAGTGACTCAGCTAAGGCTACTACTTGGGCTTCTCCAAGTTGGGGATTCTCCATTTAAGTACAACTTTATCATGAATGTGGAGTTCCTTATTGCTCCCATGTAATTTTTCCCTCTCTTCCTTTTTTCTTTGGGTCTTTCTTTTATCTTCTTTATTGTTTTTTTTTGGCCAGTTTTTTCTCTTATATTTTCTTTTTACCTATCCTTTTTGTATTTGGATGAATCTCCATGATACTGATAAAAGAGGGGAAAAGGCCAGTTTTATTGCATATGAAAAAAAGAATTCTAGTACAAGTATTCTCAAATAGTAGTATAAACTATAAGCTACATGTATATTACTGATCATTCATCTGAATCATGTAGACTTATTTCATATCCGAGAGTCTTTATGAACCATCATTTGTTCCCTGGTGAAGCAGGCTTGGTGAAGCAGGCTAAGGCGCAAACTTCTGCAATAGTGAGCAGCAAAGAAGAAGGCAAATATGGCCAGAAAGAGGGTGGGGCTGGAGAAGATGTTAAAGCACTGGTGCTTTGAAACTTGTTCCTGGACTATGTTGTGGTTGGACCAATGTGTATATTTTATGTAGGTCGTTCATCTGTACATCATAATTTTTCATCTCTCTATCATCCAATCAACAGTTCCCATTTCAAGAATGTTTGGCGCTTCAATGTCAGTAATCCCCAAGTAAATGACAATTTACAACCATCGCAATTAGAGCCTTGCATCAATATGGTACGGCCTAAAGGGGCCTATAAAATTGTAAACAGGCTATGACCAACGTATAGCATGGAGCATTTTTTCTAATTAATTAGTTGTATGCTGGTTGTTGCTCTCGGATTAGTCAATTCTCTTCCATAAATCCATCATAATCCTTTGTTGTATTTGTGAGCCTGCTTTTTGACATGACCTTGGTTCGATATTTGCATGCAGAGATGTCTAATGGGCCGTGCTGCCTAGGCATTAGTCAATGTGGTGTGACACCTTCAACGGCATGGCACGTGCGTAGGCCCTTTGGCACGGCCCGTTTGAGGCGCAGAACGACATATAAATAAATAAAGTATATATGTTTCTTTTATTTGAATTCCAGCAATTTAATGGATCTGTTTGCAATTGGATATCTTCTTTTATATTGTTTTAGAGATCTAATGTTTTTTCTTTTTGTGTGTGTGTGTTCCTTGAATTTAATGGTTTACTTTCATTCTTAAACTCAACAATAGAGGCAAGACTAGTACCTAACAAAGCATTGAGTTTGCAATTCCCAGAATTCCTTGATTCAGCAATAGATTCCAGCAAAAATTGGAATGTAGTTTTTTTCTTCTTTTCTTATTCCAGTACATGTTCTGAGGCTGAAGGTGGTGTAATCCGTAAATCAATGGTTGTCATTGGAACTTGATGGTGTTATCAAACACCAATAATTTGCATGATAATCTTGAATTGGGGAGAGTAAGGTTTAGAGATATAAGGTTTATGTAGTATTGTAGCGTACATGTAGCATGAAACAAAAAGTGAAAAGAACAAACCCTCAGAATGACACGAAGCCCATGGCACAAACGGCACGGCCGTCGTGCGTGCCGGGTTAATTACCTTCACTGTTGGTTGATACAGCGAATATCTATATGTGGCAGATCATCTTATATGATTTCATTTTTCATTTGCATCTGAAAGCCTGATGAGTTACAATCAAGAGTGATGATGCTTGAACGTGGCAATTCGTCCCCTCACCCTTGACCCACCAACCCAACTTAAGCCGCATGCCAACCTGACGAGTCCTTGTTCGGTTTAACATTTTTACAAACTTGATCAATTCAGAAGGTCTAGTTGAGGCCATAGATGAAACCAACCCTGTCAGCCAGACCTAAAATAACATATATTTACTTCAGGCCGGTGACTTGATCCTAACCTGGTCTGGACCCACATTGCCCAGTCCCTACAGCTACTTCCACCAAATCCATGATCAGAAGGATACAAGACTATTAATTAAATGGGAGAGACACATTGAGCCTTGCACATCCGCACATGGGAAGATGGTTGAACTGAACGGTGTACCAGCAAGTGGGCCCCACCCACCATACGGCCAGATGTACACACACGTGGGTGCACACAACCAACTGTAACTGTATTTAAAACGTAAGCAGTTGCTAAACCACCCATGAATGAATTGAATTGATCCCATTCCATCTGTAGAATAACATGACAATAACATCAAAGGTCTCTTTTGGGGCACCTTTTAAGTGGCAAAGGCACTTTGTTCAACTTCAGATAAAAAAAAGAAGATAAGATACTATCCTCCTCATATCTAGAGCCTGGGAATAGGATCTTTGTGGGTGGTTACAAACTCCCTGCCACTTAATTCTGTAGGGCTCAACCTTCTTTTACATGCCTCACATGGTTGCAATTCTATTAAAATCAGGGTCCAGGTGTGGGAGATGGATTTGAAAATAGCCCCCACTTCATGGAAGCCTTTTGATGCCTTACAAAATCATTTAAGCCCTTCCCATGTCTATGTATTTGTATGCAAGTAGAGCTGCAATTAGACTAATTTAATCATGTTCTGGTCCTAATCAGCCCCTTTCCTTGCTAAGATCGCTCCACCGGTAGCTCGATCATTGGATGGCTTGTCTCGATCAAATTGGTGCCCACCTATATTTCTGTTTGTCATCGTTGTTTTCCATATTCATTGCTCTAATGCCAGACAAGAGGTCCAGGCTGTTCCATTAGATTAGTTTAGAGGAGGATGCATACTATGTTTGATCAGGAATCTTTTGGACTCAACAAACCATGCATATGAGCCTTTATTGTCCATCTGAGCCTTTCATTTGCTGGTTCCTATGTTGATGGAAAACATTAAAGTTTTCATCCATGATCAATGGCTTGTGTCACCAGAAGCTGGGTCAAATAGAAATATAGTTTTTTTTTTTTTTCTCTTTTATTGAGCATCACTAAATTCCTCTTAATTTAATGGTACATGATCAGGGCCAACTCAACTTTGAACATCAGAGAATTCTTTTTTGTGAATTCACATGCTTTCACAGTCACTCTCTTTTAGGACATTTTCATCACCCAAGCCCTCACAAATGGGAACTTTTACAATCTTGTAAGTTTAACAAGATCAGGCCCAACTGGAACCGGCTTATTCATTTATCTTGCTCAATATGACAATCCAAACCTTGAGTTCTTGAATTGGGTGTGGGTTATTGAGTTGGGTTAGAGTTGAAGTTGAGAAACATGTATGGATCCAACCCAAACTCGCCCAAGAACCCAACCCAAAAGACCTTCTCTAGATGCCATTGCCTAAGTTATTCTAAACGTATTCAATCAATGCAATCCAAGGCCCATTTGCTCGCTGGGCCATTGAAGCCTCTACGGTGTGGTCCGGCCCACACCGGAGAATCTGATTTGAGTGAATATTTCACACATTGAGCATTGACACAATCTGGGAAAGTTGGTTGTGCTCTCTAACTGCTTTCAATCAAATCCAACATGGGCCTATGAGGCCTTGAGGGTGTGGGCCCCATTGGAGAACTGAACCAAATCGACCCGTGACTCATCAACCAATGTGTGTTTATTGTCCCACAAAAATATCATTTGTAACTGTCATGCCAATTGGACATATTAAAAGTTCCAAGGCAGGCATGCCATGTGATGGGTTGAGGGATATGGTAGTTGCTGTGTGCATCCTCTTTCATTGCGAGTCTCCCCCTCCGAAGCTCTAGGATCTCATGCTTAATTGATACCATTTTAGCAAATGGAATCAATCCAACAATCCTATGATCTGGTTTGGGCCACTCTTGTATAAGCCCATGTTCCAAAAAGCCTCTGATCAGATGCCCATTATAACGATGACGAGTTAATTAGAATTGATCCTAACATGAACAAAGAAAAAAACATCCATCATCATCATAGTTTCTTTCCTTCCCTTTCCTTCACGGCGATGGCCCATTAATGTGTTGATCCATCAATCTGATGGTCGATTGACCCATTTACCGTGATGTTACAAGTGTAGGAATCACACTACCTACTTTACTGCCTGTTTGTTTTCAAGAATTATGAGAATTCTTGTTGGGGGCTTTTATGAATTCTTCCAGTGCTCATCTCGTTAAAATGTAATATTTTGGAAACTAGAATTATGAGAATTCTATCGGTCAAACGTGACAATTCATGGGGCTGATTTTATGAATTTTCATGATTCAGACGAGGAATTCAAAATTCACGACATAGGAGAATCCTATGAGAAATACCTCTAAAGAAATTGATTGTTTCTGACTAGGTATTGTATAACTACACTCGATCAAACATATGCTTGAATTCAAGGATTTCTGATCGGCTCAAATGTGGGACACAGTATATCTATGTGGACCCCACATAATGAACTTGGAGCCCATAACATAAAAATAAATTATTACGTTAAGAGACAAGTAAAAGTGATTGGAGGGAGGGCATGGATAATAAGCAAAGCTTGAATTATTGATGCATATAAGATGACAGAAAATGACAAAGAGGCCTTGGATATATGAACAGGAACATGCCATGCGTGAAAAGAGAGAATCCCGGAAAACCAGCTCGTGGGGTCTTTTCTCTTTTGTTTTCACTCAAAACTACCTCTCTCTCTCTCTCTCTCTCTCTCTCTCTCTCTCTCTATCTATCTATCTATCTATGGGGCCCACCTAAGCTCTTTATGATAATCCAACTCTATATCACTTGATGCCCCCACCATGATTTGACTCACCCCAAATTGGTTTACTAAATTTTTGATTAAGATTTTAAGAATATGTTTTCATTTTTTTAGAGACCCTAAAATCTACAACCCATCATCATCAAAATCTTATTCTAACTATGTTTTTTTTTTCTTTTTCCTCTCTTAAGATCTAGAGTCTACACCTATAGAGATTCAATTATGATCATGGGTGAATTTCTTGTCTATGGATTAATATTCTCATCTTTCACTCTCTTTGGTTGGTGGTAACCAACCCAAAGAAGGTAGGATGTAGTCATGTGTAAATTGATTGTGTTAGGATGCACATATATCCGCAATCAACTGAACATGGCTAGAATCCACTTATGATTGACACAGTGCAGTGTTTGGGGTGGCAGAAAGTGGAAACCCTATCAGATAAGCTTTTGACTATCCATCAGACAGACCATCGATTTTGGGCAGAAAATGATTCTGCCATCGTGTGATTTTATGCATCCAAATTAGCTCACATTTTTTTTTTTTTTTTCAAAGAACTTGGCAATGGGCAAGTTTCTCTCATTGTCACCAAATCTTCTACTGAGTGTTTATTTTTTTTACCTAACCATAGGGGGGCCAGGGCTGCCCCTCGGGTGAAGTGATGGAGCCCTCAAGTGAGGAAATGTGTCATTTCTAGGGTTCAGACCTTTGGAGCTAGGTGAGAACTGATGTCCTTTATTACTAAGATAAGAGATTGTTCCCAAATCGTCTACGGAGTTGAGGAATCAACTGGAGTTTTTTTTTTTTTCTTTTTCTTTTTTCTTTTTTATGAGTTTTGCTAAGTTTTGGGTTAATGATAAGTGTGTTATAGGAGTACTTATATCATTCTGGGATAGAAATGATTAGAGGTATCTCTTATGTGTAAGTTTTCTCCATAAATAGATAACATGCACATATAGGTCATGCTCCCCTAGAAAAGGAGTGAGAATTAGCTTGTTGGGGCCCACATGGTACCTCCATGAACCATGATCAGTCCAACCCCCTTATACACAATTACCCCTATGATTTGCACGAGGTTTATCTAGTTGTTACTCACGATTGGACTGAAATGCCAAAAAAGAAAAAGAAAAAATGTATTTTCTAAACTATTAAACTTGAGGCCCATATATTAAGGGGTTAGGATGATCTATTAGGGTTCATTATTGCACATCAATAGGTCTCATTGAGATCTTTTCATCCCCCACCTTCCCATGATTGGCATATATAATGTCACATTGTCTAAAAGGTAAACTTGTGAGCCCCTTGTGGGTATTGAGGAGTGGGCTCCACCCGATGAGAAATATTGAAAAGTATTTCCGCTGCCTCTACTAACCCCTTAAGGTTTTGGTAGCAATGATTAGCTAAAGAAATTCAGGATGGTATCAGAGCCAACCGGTCTTGAGTTCGAATCCCAAGAGGAACGACTCGGCGCAAAAAAAAAAAAAAAAAAAAAAAAAAAGCGTGTCGCCAAAAGTGCACCGGCTGTGTTCCACCTGAGGGGGAGTATTGAGGAGTGGGCTCCACCCTATGAGAAATATTGAAAAGTATTTTCGCTGCCTCTACTAACGCCTTAAGGTTTTGGTAGCAATGGTTAGCTAAAGAAATTCAAGATGGTACCCACTTGGATGCATGCTAATTGGGAGGATAGTGCCGTAGAAGAGTTTAGTTGAGGACAACGCGGCCCATGTAGATTTAGATATATCATCAATCCAACCCATGCACTATCCGCCCTTGAATTGCCATGTAGCTCAAACTTGACAATAATTCAAATTTTTTGGAAGCTCTAAGTTGATCATGCAAAATTTGACACTCTTGTCAATACTTGTCAAACAGTTAAGCACCAAACAAAATTGAAGCCCTCAAAACAATACTTCCCTTGATTGAATGATTTTCATTGTCTACCCACAATAGGTGGCACTCCCTCACCCAACCCTTCTTATGATTGTGATGCATCTAAGTGGGGTTTTTGGGCAGGTCCATTCTTAGCTTAAGAATGGCTCAATTGTCCTCCATGGTCGACCCAGCTGGGCTCTCCATGAGTGACATCATTAAGGAGACCACCACCATGTTTGTTGCTTAACTGGTCACTTGCTAAGTTCAGGTCAAGTCTCATAGTCCTCAATTTGTTCGGGTAAGGGCATGAAAAACATGTCCATTTTCACATAAAGTTGGGCTCAAACCCAACTTCTACAGTACCCAGTTAGGCTTGGACTAACCCAAACCTTAATTGGTGGGCTTATAGACCACACATTAAGACTCAATAAACAATACTATCTAGAGACATTTATGCAAAACTAACTCAAACTCTAAATTTATGCCAGAGTGATTTTTTTTGCACATTTATTGTTGGTACATCCTTTTGAGATGGAACTGCTATTATTTTTTTTTTTTTATGTAGGACCAAACTCCCTCCTATATGGGAAAACAACGTCCTCTATATAATATGTGATCAGACTGTCATGATGGGTCTCGTTTGATATGATCGTCTATAAATATGAAAAAAAAATCCATATGGAAAGAGTATTTTTCATATGAAAATAAAATGACATATGAGGGAGGGAGCCTATTCCAATATGAGAAATAAAAGCATGAACAAAGCATTCTGTCTTTAATATGTAAAAGAAACACACTTTAGACATAACTTTAAGTACGAGGTATTTTTACATAGACGTCCCAACTATCAATATTTATTTTTTTCTAATGAACTTGCTCCAAACCCTTTCCCTCTGGTACTAGTTTGCTCTACTGGGGTAACTTGATTTTGTGCACCATATAAATCCAATAAGATGACCAAATCATGTAAAAGTATCTCTAATTGGTCAAGTTCATATTCTTTGAGTTTCTAGCTGTAGCCACTTAAATTCACCTACAGGCAGTGAGACAAGCCAATAAAAAAAAACCTCTAATTGAAATAGGGCTTATCATTGAATTGACCACATGAGAGCACATGACAGAATGCCAACCACAATGGGGTAAATCAAATGCAAATGCATGCTCTATTCCATCCAACTTTTTATGGTAAAACCTACTATTATCAAACTAAAATTTTGATCAATGATCAAACAGGATAGAAACAATAAATTCCCCCAAAAGCCCATTTATGGGATTTTTAAGATCACCAATCCCCCCCACCTCCCTAAATTCCCCCAAAAGCCCATTTATGGGATTTTCAAGATCCATCCCCCCCACCCCAAAAAAAAAAAAAAAAAAAAAAATCAAAGTTTTGGCATATGGATTGAGTAAAAAAAAGTTGGAAATTAGAGGGTCAAACCCTGAAATGAAAATGGGTGCAATTGGCTGCACGTGGGTGCCAATTGCTTAAATCTATACACTGAGCCTCTGTGTATAAGCACTTCCACATATCATTGCCTCACATATTTTAATCATTTGTGGTGGTACAAGTACAACTACCTTAGTCCATAAACTATCAAGACCCATAAATTCTCACAATCATTCAAGGTCCCCCCAATAACAATAAATTCAATTTCCCTTTTTTACCCTCTACAGCTTTTGAGTGGAAGAAAATCATTTTCTTCACCAACTGAATTTCTCTAATCATTAAAAATCTCATCATGATCCTATCCATTTCCCCCAGAAATTAGATTCCTCACAAGAAAAAGTTACCATGCAGTGCGGGACCATGCTTTCAAGTAATTCTTCAGGTTAAATTTTATTAGGGCAATCAGGACCAAGGTCCATGTTTCTAGTCAATTGGGCAAGTTTGACAGAGGTCAAAGCAAAGATTAGACCTTAATCACATCAGCAAATAAAAGAGTCTTATTTAAGATTTGGAATAGTTACAAGTGATAATGAAGACAAAATGACATATATGCATGTGTAAAAAAAGATATGAGAAGGTGAAATTAGTCATAAATGTCTCATTTTGTGATTTTGTTGTATGTTGACTGCTTGACAGGATTTATTTAACCTAATCTTGTTTTTTCTAGGGACAAATTTATTGTGTGTCCCACCTTTTGACAATTGATGAGCAAGTGGACAATCCTTTTAGATGTTTAATTTGTCTTTTACTTAAATCTTCGTTGAAATTTAATTATCTATAACTTTGTTCGGCTGTAATTTATTATGAAACTTAAATTAGGCATAACAATTATGGATCCTTACTTTAGGGTATAGAAATAAGTAGCTACACTTAATTTATATGATCAAGGCCTTATAAAAAGGCTAGTTTTGGCTTAAACTAAGGTAATTTTGAACTTTAAGGGCCTAGTGTACTTATTGGTCAAACAATTAAACAAATAAAGTTTAGAAATTAGACATTGCCTACCTAAGGGGCTGTTAGATTAGAAGATATGTGAGAATTCATGTTTGGGGTTATTTGAAAATTCCAAATGTTGTCTCTTAGGTAGAATAAATTACCGTAAGCATTTCAAAAGCGAGATGACTAACAATTTGAAATGTTCTATAGACTAAAAAAAACACTTAAATATTTGGATAGTTTGCAAATCAAGTAAAATATTTCAAACGCTATGTGTGAGAGAGAGAGAGAGAGATTAGACCCATCTAAAAGTAGCTCATTCTAAGTACTACTCATGTGCTATCTCTCAAAAAGCAAGCAGAACTAGATCCAAATGAACTTGAGCGGCACACTTAGTTAGTTTCATCTAATTCAAACTTTTCAACTAATTAAAATTCTCTTTTTATGCAAGTTGATGGCTTTTAAAAAAAAGGTGGTACGAGATTTAAAAAAAAAAGAAAATTTAAATGAAGATAATAAGGATATGTATGAAGAAGGTCAACCCACCGTTCTATCTGGCTAATGATATACTCGAATAAAAAAATCGGATTTTATATAGTTGACCCTAACGTAATGTGGATAAGATTTTGATGATGATAATAGAGTCAACAAATTTGATTATTTATTTACTTTTATGAATACGAAAGACATTATGGTTTAATCAATTTGGACGAACCGTCCACTAGACCGGCTCAACATCCGGTTCAACCCGGCAGTAGGCCAGCCGCGAGTACATAAATATTCAGTGCTCCTTCGAACTTTACACTATTACCAGTTCGGCTGACGCCCTCAGTTCCTATCCACACTGCAAGCACTTCTGTAATTTTCTTCAAAGCCAAGGGCACTTTCACACTTCTTCTCTACTCCCCAAGTACGGATCCTCTGAGGTCACTCCCACAGGTGAATTCTCTGCGGGCATCCATACAAATCCATCAACTGCCCCCTTAGTCAAATCCTAACCGCCCTAAATTACTGGCCCACCTTATCAATTGACATAGTAAGATCAAAAGGACCATTTATTTACATTAAAATACATACTAATCGAATACATAGGATATTTAAGAATAATATTAAATATTAAATATTAAATATTAAATATCAAATATCAAATAAAATTTTCTTCCCAAATAATAAAAGGATGTTATTTGATACTTATCTTTACTAATTCATCTTTAATAAATATTTATTTTTAAGTGCTCTATTAATGTAATTCCTTTTAAATCTCAAGAGGTAGTTCAGTTGGTCTATAAACACGGTTTGCACCCGTAAAAATATTTTAAGTTTGAAACTGCATTACCACACTGCTGCTCCAAGGGAGTTTATCCGGCTTCCCTTTGGACCCGAAGGAATTAGTCCAGGTAGAAAAAAAATTCACCTTTAATTATCATTTTTAAGTACTCTATAAATTCAATTCCTTTCAAGGTAAAAATCTTACAAGCTGGGCCAGTGGATTTTACGGTTTAGATTTATGATGATGTGGACCACAGATGTCCTCATAGGAATGGCATCAGAGAGCTTCCTGAGGGCTGTCCTCAGAAGACACTACTAGATTTATTTGGCAGACACTGTTACAGAGAAAGACATTTTAGTGAGACATGCATGCACCCACACAGACGCCCTTCAACGGCTGAGATTCATCTGAAAATCTCCGTACTTGAAACCACAGCCGTTGGATCTCATAGAGTTAAGGTTCTAACCATGGTTGGAGATAGATAGAGAGAAGGACTGGACTCTGGAGATTGCTAACGTAACCAGACCTGCGTAGATTAGAGAGATCAGAGAGAGAGAGAGAGAGAGAGAGAGAGAAGATGGGAAGATGATAGAGAAAGATTGGATTTTTCCCCAAATTCTAGGGTTTTTTGATCTCTTTCCTTTTATTGGCAGCTTTCATCAGCTTCTGATCTAAATCTCTGCTTCAATTTGTCTTTACCATCTTTGGTGTTTCTGGATTTAGGGTTTGGTTTTGGTCTCAGATCATTTGTCATTTCTTGTAAATTTACCCAATCTCATATCTCTCAAGTAGGGTTTCTTTTTTCTCTTGAGAGATTTCTCTCAAAGATCGGATCTTTTTAAATTTTTACTTGATTTGGTAGTTTTTTTTTCCTCAAAGTTCAGATCTTTAGGTTGAAGGTTTTTGTTCTTCGATCGGAGTTGTCGTTCTCGATTATCGAGATCGGAGTTTTTGATTGGGGATTTAGGGTCTTGTTGCTGCATTCGACGGTGTTTGGGAAGTTCAGATCTCTGGATTGTGGGTTGTTTTCCTTGCCTCTGAGTTTCAGTCGCGGATTCTCCTGCTATCTAAGGTAATTTTCTGCGAAATCTGGTCTTTTCGATTGAGTCTGTGGCGTTTCAAGCTTGAATTTTTTTTTTTAACACTATGTTTGGGAGTTTCGCGAGTGTCTGATCTCAGGGTTAGAGATTCTTTTTTTGATCTGAACTTCATCTGATTAGGGTTTCTTTTTTTTTTTTACCCTTCTATTTTATCTTGTTTCCAGTCGTCAGATCTATGGATTATTTGTCACTTTCAATCTAAGAAAGCAGATATCTGAATCCGATGAGAGATCTGATAGATTCTGTTCGATTTCCTCTCCATGATTTAGGGTTTTGTTAGTTGAAAGCTTCGCTTCTCTGTTTTTTTTTCCATTAATCCATCGTTGTTTGGAGGAGCTAATAGAATCTCAATAGCTCCTCTTGCATTCTACTCTTTTAGATCATTGGGGCTTGGGGTTTTTGCCTCCCAAGATGATGTATTTTCCTGAGGAGGTTTTAGAGCATGTATTCGACTTCCTCTCTTCCCATAGAGACCGAAATGCAGCCTCTCTTGTCTGCAAATCTTGGTTTAAGGTGGAGAGATGGAGCAGGCATAAGGTTTTTATAGGGAATTGTTATGCGATCACACCGGAGCGGTTGATCAAGAGGTTTCCCAATGTTAGATCTCTGAGCTTGAAGGGGAAACCCCATTTCGCCGATTTCAATCTCGTCCCCCACGAATGGGGCGGGTTCTTGCTCCCTTGGATTGAGGCCATGGCCAAGAGCTATCCAGGACTTGAGGAACTCCGGTTGAAGAGGATGGTGGTCTCGGATGAGAGCCTCGAGCTGCTCTCCCGCGCCTTCCCCAATTTCAAAGCTCTGGTTCTTGTCAGCTGTGAAGGATTCTCCACAGATGGGCTCGCCGCCATCGCAGCAAATTGCAGGTCTGTGGCTTTTCTTTTTGATTGTTCTAACTGTTCATGTTCTAATTGCCATTGATAATGAATACTGTTTGTTCCATTCTGAATTTGGAATTCTATAGAATTATTGCTATAAACTTTTTATGCACTTTCAATGAATGAACAAATAGATTTGGATACACCCCAACTTAACAGTTGGAGTTAATATTTTGGAAACTTGTGTTTTTTGGTGTGATGTGAAAATATGGAGCCTACTTCATATGAAATTTGATGTTTTTTTCTGCACTTCTTGCTACAAATGAGGTGCATATAGTTTCCAGCGTTATCCTTAGGGAAGAAAGCATCCTGTTTCCATGCTTTGGCAAGGTCCATGTCGATGGACTCCAAATTGTTATCATTTGTTCATTCAATTTAGCTGTGCGATTCAACACAGATGCTCATTTGATTTAGTTAACCTATTGTCTGTGTAAATAAATGGTCAATATTGTCTGTTTGTAAGGGGCTGTCTGAATTGATCTTCTGGCAGGCATTGTGCTAGATTTTGTTGCATTCTTTTGCTTCTGTGTTAGTACTTTGAATATTGTCTCTGCTGCTTGTTTTCTATTGCTTTGATTACTCAAGATATGTAATTAGGAATGGAAGCAATTAGCGCTGAGACATTTTTCTTGACACTGTAGGTTTCTGAGAGAGCTAGATTTACAGGAAAATGATGTGGATGACCATAGGGGGCATTGGCTTTGCCGTTTTCCTGATTCTTGCACATCTCTCGTTTCACTGAATTTTGCATGCCTGAAAGGAGAAGTGAACCTTGTAGCTCTTGAGAAGCTTGTGGCCAGATGCCCAAACCTGAGGAGTCTGCGGCTAAATCGTTCGGTGCCTGCTGAAATACTCTGTAAGATATTGGTGAAAGCACCTCAGTTGATGGACTTGGGCGCAGGTTCGTGCATACTTGTGCCACGCTCTGATTCTTTCACAAAGCTTAGCAGTGCATTTCTGAACTGTGCATCGGTGAAGAGCTTGTCTGGGTTTTGGGAGGTTACCCCTCGCTGCCTGCTGGCCGTGTATCCAATTTGCTCACAGCTTACTTCGCTAAATTTGAGCTATGCAACCGCAATTCAGGGCAATGACCTCATCAAGCTGATTCGACACTGCCAGAAACTTCAACGCCTATGGGTGCGATCTCCTTACTTCTTTCCTTTCATGTTGGATTACCATACGTGAAAGTTTTGAAGTTTGAATGGTGTTCTACCTTACTATTTGTTTCTTGAAAAGTCATCCAGTGGGCCCCACCTGAAATGGGCATTTTATTAACAATCTCGTTGAACAGACAACACAAATCCTTTTATTGGAGTTCTTTCCCAAGGAAATAGTAGATGGTATTGAGGTCTTTGGTTGACCCTTCCTATAGCCATCAATTTTGTTTCGTTGAAAGTTAATATTATCTGTGGTTTGTATTATCTTTGATCTATGGCCTATCCATGATAGGGCTTGTTAGGTGATTGGTTTCGTTCTTGTACGTGTGTGCATCATGTAAAAAGAAAAACAGTCTCCGACCTGACTGGAATAAGAAACGGCAACACTCCTGTTCTACACCTAACTAAAAATCCTGATCTGGTGCAGGTTTTGGATTGCATTGGAGACAAGGGGCTGGCAGTTGTAGCTTCTACCTGTAAAGAATTGCAAGAGCTGAGGGTGTTCCCTTCTGATCCCTATGTTGGAGGGAATGCAGGGGTAACAGAGGAAGGCCTGGTTTCTGTCTCCATTGGTTGCCCAAAGCTTCATTCTTTGTTATACTTCTGCCAGCAAATGACTAATGCGGCCCTTACCACTGTTGCCAAGAACTGCCCTCGTTTCACCCGCTTCAGATTGTGTATCCTCGATCCAAAGACGCCTGATCATATGACATCGCAGCCACTGGATGAGGGCTTTGGTGCGATCGTTCAGTCATGTAAAGACCTTAGGCGCCTTTCTCTCACTGGCCTTCTCACAGACCAGGTCTTCTTGTATATTGGAATGTATGCGGAGCGCCTTGAGATGCTCTCTATAGCGTTTGCCGGTGACAGTGACAAGGGGATGCTTTATGTGTTGAATGGGTGCAAGAACCTTCGCAAGCTAGAAATCCGTGACAGCCCATTTGGTGATGCTGCACTCTTGAGTGATGTGGGGAAGTATGAGACAATGCGATCCCTTTGGATGTCGTCCTGTGACGTTACCATCCGAGGATGCAAGGTGCTTGCAGAAAAGATGCGAAGGCTGAATGTGGAGATTATAAATGATAAGGATTTGATTGAGGAAACCCCAGATGATAATCAAAAGGTGGAGAAGATGTATGTGTATCGAACTCTGGATGGGCCACGGAAAGATGCACCGGAGTTTGTGTGGACAATGTAGACAAAGGGGAATATTGTCATGACTTCATCCATGACTTGAATTGTTATTTGGTAAGCTTGGTAAGAGTATTCATCACTGTATTAGATTTCCTTGATTTGAAGTTGTGTCTAGTGTAGATTGATTTGTGGATCGAAGTTAGGATGTTTGTAGTTATGTCTTGGTTCTTGTAGCTGAGGATTGGCAGTTTTAGCTATGAACTTGTGATCCACTAATCGATTCAATGGATAATATCTTTTAGCATGTGATTCTTCCCTTGTGCAAAACAATAAGTTATAGTTTTTCATGTCATATTGATTTTTCTCTGGAAAATTCAATATGATTCTGGAAACAACCAGGTCATGTTTCTTGTTTTGGTGCTAGATGTAGCTGGTGAGATTTGCTCTTGTCCATCCATTGCATATGCCTTCACAGTAGACTTGTCCTTTTGAGAATAAAATTGGAAAATACATTGACAGTTTGGCTTCGTGGAACTGTGATCTGTTTCTACTCCCATTTTCACCCTCAGTAGTCCCAAAGTTTTTCTTTAATTGCTTTCTTGTACGGTCAGGGTTAATATTTCTGTAATCCAAATTGTTTATGGCATGTTCCGTCTTTCCGACCTCTTTCCTCAGAAATGGTGAGGTGAAAATATAGATACCTAAGTTTGATTTCACTTTCATACTTGGCTACGAATTTGACCATGATTTAATCGTCATCCTTACTATGGGTTATCTCCCGCCCAGCCGAGGAGCCTTTGGCCCTAAGTCCGAGGGACAGCTGAGAACTAATCTCTAGGTGCACATGCGAACCCTCTTATCCACATTAATATTCTTATGATCTCTTTCCGCAGAAAGAGATTGTAAGACACACGGCTAAATGGGAATGGTTATCTAATGGTTTGCTGATGCTGATGTTTAGTTGAAAAATTGAACTGTATGGAGAAACCATGGGCTGGAATCAACTGCTGAATTGCACCAATTGGATGGTCATTCCATGACCTATCCTGGTTTAGGTATCATCCGTTGAACAATCTGAACCAATAAAGATTGGCCTCTCCTAAGATGCTTTGCTTCTGCTTGGACAGACTGGAGAGTTGGGGGCTGCATGACCTTCAATGCAAATTATTATTAACAGTTGACTTAACTATATTGATTGCTAATGGTAGAACTAATATATTGAACTTTTTGAGAAGATATGTTGCTAAAGTGAGATTTAATTGAATCTCTTTCTCTCTCTTATCATGACATGTATTATTTTTCCCTTTTCAGGATTGGTCTTAAGCCACTCCTTTTTCTTTTGTTGCCTGCGGTCTGTGAAGAATGCCCCAGCTTTCTATCATTTCTTTTCTTTTTGTGGCCCTCTTTTCTTTTTATTGTAATCTCATTGATGAGTCTCATCCTGATCCAAGTCCTGATCCATATGCATTTTCATCTGAAATTACAAAACAACCCAAATACATGAGGGGGTGTGGGCTCTGATCCCTGACTGCAGTACAAAAGGAGCTTTACCCTTCTCTTCCATTGAGTGATCTGCTACTGGAACACCTATAGTGAAATTTGAGTTGGTCATTAGTGAATTCTCAACAGATTATCTGTTGAGGGTAGTTATACCCTGCTTTGCCTCAATTCTTTCTCCTCCTGAAACTAACAGCAGCTGAGGCCAGATTTGAAAAAAATATGTAAAAAAAAAAAAATGTGATCAATACCTTTCAAAAAAGAGTGGTTAAGATGGTTGCATTTTAACCTTGAGGTTTAAGTGCTCGTTAACTTTAAAATATAATTTAAGTTATAAAAAAATGTGATCAAATCTTGTAATGGGTGTGAAATGACTAGTTAACCATTGTACCAGGGAAGGTCATTTGTGAGGATGATTGGAGATCTATGCTGTGAGGCTGTTGATCCTCATCCCAATTGTTATCATCATCAAAGCTTTGGCTCAAGATCTAACTATGTTGGGGTCGACTATATATTTTGGTTGTGAATGTAATTCTTATATAGGTTGTACTTCTTCATATCTATCCTTGCTACTACCCTCCTTGAATTTTTATTTTTATTTTTATATATGTGCCTTCATTGTTTGAAGTTTGAACCTCTAGACTTGGTTTGCTATCAGTCAGTGTGAAATTTTTACATTACTCCGTTGGTGAAATAGCCATCTAAAAGTTTGACCATCTGTTCTCATTTTGGAATTAATGACTCATTAAATTGTTGTAGAGGCTCTTTCTAGGACACATGCAGGGCCTACATAGGTCTACATGCCAACAGAAAATCCTAAATATTTTGTCTGCTTGCTGCTCCAAATGGTGGCCATGCATTTAAAACCCATCCATTTTCGACTCTTAAATTGTGCAATTGATGCTTTAGTTGCCTTTGGATACAACTTCCATATCCCTCTCAGAGACCACCCTCTTGTCTTCTTGGCTTGGAGCTGCCCTCCAATCCCTTCCAACTGGAAATCATTCTGTTCCCCTCTGATGCTTGGATCACGTGTGGGAAACATCTGGGTATCATAGATTTTTTTTAGTATCTTTGTATCAAAGCCCAAATTGCTGAAAGCAGACACTATGTTCACCATTTTATCCTGTGAACTGCCCTCAGTTTTGTTGGTCAATGTCATTGGTAATGGTCCCATAATTATATCATAATGGGCCTACTAGTCAATTGCTTAGTGAGCTTTATGTGCACAAAACCTTGTAGTGACGGGGTTTACATTATTTTGTATGCACGTTGGTTTGGATCAAGCCGACCCCCTATGGCTATGCATGTGTGTCAACGGGCAGGTCTGGGCTGGACCTAAATGATCGCAGTTCTGGACCTGAGGAGGATTGAATGGTCCGAATCGATGACTGGGCCAGTTCTGATACATACCAGACGCTACATACCAGTTCTGGGCGTGCCAGACGCCAGACAAGAAATTTAGGAGGCCGTTACCTGCCCGTTAAATGCATGTGTCTAGTTAAGGCCCTCATCCAAATGCGGCCAAATAAATTTGAAGGCCCATTAACAACCGAGGGGCACACTTTATACTTGTCAAGTAAATACTTAAAGGGTAATATTCAGGTGGGAACTGTTCTCACATATTATGTGCGAACTTTTTTGTGGGGCCCAATTGTGGGCCCCATTTGGGGATGGGACCAGTGGGGATGGAAAGATCTATATGAGACCACCTCAAGTAGCACATTTGACCCCAAACCGATTTCGCAAATGTATAGACAAATATACATATGTAATGTGGATTGAAATTTTGTGTGTCGAAATCTATGCATAAGTGACTCTAAAAGACCTGAGCTGAGCCTGAGGCCCATGCCCGACAAGGTAAGGGGTCTGGAGCTGAATTTGTGTATAGGCCCAGCCCATTGAACGGTCTGAATTCTCAACTCTCAGTTGGACTCGGGTTGATTTGGACCGATTGGGGTCCATCGGCCGCCATCCTTATGAATAGTAATGGGCCCAAATGTCACATTTCAGCAGTAACAAGAAGGTTTAAAGAAAAAAAAATCAAATTGGTTGTTTAATGGTTTCAACACAATTAAACTAAATGGGCGGGAGGTTTTGTTGAACCAGTTTGGTTCAACCTCAATATATAGGTTAACCGGGTTGAACCTTGCCGCCTGGTCTGGTATCCAAACTATTGAATGCACCTCTCTTCTTCTGTGATTCTGTGAAAGCCAAATTTTGTTCCATTGACATCCTCAAAGAACACCCTTCAACTTCTAAATAATGCATTGATCTTGACCATCCATATCTCGATAATGGGGTCCATATAACACATAGAGTAATAATGCATAAGATTTTATTAATCACATTATTAATCATATTTTCAATCTTATGAAAAAACTTGGGTAAATCCCATATAACTGGAGGGGCGTTCACTTGGTTGGTTCAGATTTTCAATATGTGGGTCCCACTGTTGATTTCCACTTTCCCCCACTCGGCAGAAATGTGAGTGGGACACTCGGAACTCGTCCAATGAATGGTCCAGATCTCTCCGTGATATAGCCCGTTGTGTACAAGACATTGATGAAGTTACTATGGCCTGTTTCTTTACCGGAATTTATGATTAGAATTTGGGAGGGCGAGGTTTTTTTTTTGATATGATATGACATCTTATCTCCTTGCATTTGAAATGTTGTGTTTTTTTTATTAGAGTTTTAAATTTCAACCACCCAAAAGACCTTTTGGAATTCTTAGAATTCCACTCGCTATTGCCATTTGTTGGAGTTTCAAATCCTCCATTAAAAAGAGGGATTTGGAATTCCACCCAAGAGGACAACTTTTAGAGAATTTGAAATTCTCTTGAATATATGTATTCTTGAAATTCTGATAAAGAAATGGGTAAGTGGCCTTTGGCTCGTGCGGGCTCTCTTTTCGTGTACGTGTGCGCACTCTCTGTTGGTGACAGCCCCATGGCTGGGAAAAAAAAAAGTTACCGGTCACATATCCCAAGTCAAGTATTTTCTATTCAAAAAGTCTAGATATTCAAGGGCTATCATAGGGGTTGTCCAAAATTCTGACAAAAAAGTTTGTCCAGATAGCACTACTCTTTTCTATTTGCAAAACCAGCTCTCCGATCTGGGCCGTTTATTAAGGAGTCACATCACATCTTAGGTGGGCCAGGGACAGCACTGGTATCAGGTGCAGCTTTTACTGGTGATCCAACGTCAGCCTCATGGTCAGGGCCTGGGGCATGCCCATATCTACCTTGATTTTGTGCCAGTAGGAGCGTTGACCCATCAACAAGTGGGCCCATTGATGGGATGGACAGGATCAGTGTACAAAATAGATGCTCTATCTGAGCTCTGGTGTCTTTTGCTGGTATTCTGTGATGGGTGGGCCCCATGCATCGGCAACGTCATCCGTTGATCTTGACCGTCCGATTCAAATGACGGGGTGTGCTTTACATAGATTGGGAGTGGGTTCGCCAAGTTGGTTGGATACCCCGAATTGCACCGGACTGGGTTCCATAGGTGGCTTGCAGTAGGCTTCTTTTTTCATGGCTGAGGCTTTTCTTTTAAGTAGATGCAAGCTTTTTCCCGCAACTAGGATATCATTTGTACGAGTCTCCCTCCAAGCTTTATATTTGATCGATCCCAATAATTTTTTCGTATGGTACTAGGTATGTAAAAAGATATTCGATTCTCTAATTATTTGGAGGTTTTGATCCGTAAAAAAGCGGGTTTAAAATTTATTTTAGGTTTCGAATCATAAATGGGTCTTGTTTTAGTACCAAATTTAAGTTCAGATTGATAAATGGGTCTAATTCTGGGTCCAAATAGGTCCCAACCTGTGGACCCTAACATATGAGTATTTACTGATGCAAGCTATAGTTCAAAATCAACTTAGGTTAGGCATTTTTTATGTTTAATTATGAAAGAAGTTAACTTGATGCATTGTTATAAGTTGAGTAGTATCCTTATTTAAAATAAAAATAGAAATAAAAAATAAAAAAGAAGTTAGAAATGGTTTTGGAATTAGATCCCGGTCCTCTAGTTGCAACCGGTTCTGGAACCAGATCTAGGTCCTCCTATAGGAATAGGGTTTGGAGCCAACAAAAATGAATTTGAATATATGATTTCGAATCAGAACCGTTCTTTAAAAATGGGTATGGCCCTAGTTCAGTATAATTCAAACCCGGAATAGTCTGGTTTGCCATCCTAATAGTGCCCTCCATTTGCACCCCTAGGCCCTAAGGCCACATTTTGGCCCAAAAAGTCTGAACCCCTAACCAGAGGAATTGATAATTGTGAAAACTCAACGTCTTTTTCTGATTTGCTTAAATGCCGCTATACTTAGGTTAAACTCTCTTGTGTGTTTAATTAAACTTTTGATGTATATAATTTTTTCTTAAAGGTAAAAATAACCCATAATTAATTACAAAAAATTGGATCTCTCTGTTTTTTTTAATCCTAAATATGAAGTGCTCATCTGTAATCTTACACTATGTTTGGGAAGGAGGTAAAATGAGGGGAATAAAATAAAAGAGGGGAAAAATGGAGGGAATGTTGAAATTGAGGGTGTTTGGGAAGGGGGAGGAAAATTTTGGGGGAAAAAACGTATGGGGCCCACTCAAAAATTTTCCCCTCAAAATTGAGGGAAAATGAGAGGTAAATAGGGGTATTTGTTTGAAACATAGTGTTAGGGTAAGGCCAGCCAAAATGGTCATGTAAAAAAACTAAAAATAGCACGACCCACTCAAAACTTATCAGGACTGCATTCATCCCTCCAAAGTTGATTCTGCGTTAGTGATGGAAGATAATGATGAGGAGTGAATAGGTTCCATTATGGTCGAGTATTGTTTGGTCATTTTGTGGGACCATGATATGTGTGGATAACTTTAGTGGCTGATGCTCCACCCAAAATGATACATGCTTTTAGAAAGTTGGTTAAGTAGAATTATTATATTTTTTAAAAGTGACTTCCCACCATTGGAAAGCTTGTGTACTTTGGTATTTCAGAAAAATATACTCGGCACTTTTGCTTTTATAACAGTCAAAAGGGAAGAACAGCCTCTTACCCCTCGCTGTCTAGAGATCAATCCCAAGGCATACCACATTCCCGCGCCTGAGGGCTCTCTCACCTCACCCAAGGTCTCTTTTTCTCATCTAAGAGCCCTCGATCCTTAGTTAGGATAAATGTATCCCCAAGTATTCGACCTAACACAACTAATCAACATATCTTCTTTTTCATTATTGTCATCTAACAACAAAGTAGGGATGGCAATGCGGCGGGGCGGGTTAAAGCTTAGGCATGCCCGAACCCAATCCGCTTGGTAGTTGCAATGCCCCATACCTGCCCAGACCCATGACGAGTTTTATGGTTTTCATATCAAATCTGGCCCATGACAGTCACAGGTTGGGTTGGGTTTCGTAGCGATTGATTTAATATTTTTTTAAACATTTGAAAACTAAATGAGCTGGTGAAGATTTGAACCCATGAAACTTAGGAAGATGTAACTCCTTACTGCCACCTATACTAATGACATTTCATATATATATAGAACTTTAGCAATATACAAAGTAAAGTCAGATGGGGTGGGGCAGGTTAGACGCGCACGAATCTAATTTAGGTTATCCAACCCCAAACCCTTCTAATACACAACCAAATCCGCCTCTAATAGGAGTGGGTCCGGACGAGTCCCCATTTAAGACCGACCCATTGCCATCCCTACAACAAAGCACAAGGTTTATGACTACCACATGTCTAGGATGCTAGGAATGAACATGAATTTAGGTTTACCCAATAACATTTAGGTTATCTTAACCTTTAACTTAAGTTTCACAAAGTTTAGGACCTCATTTGTTAGCATATAATTGAATTCCTAGCAATCAACAGCAAAAGGTGAGTGTTGAAGGTTTTGATTTAGTAGAGGCTTGAGTTAATAAGATGGAGCTGAGCTGCAGTTGTAACTCAAACTTTCTTTATGATTTCATATTTTAGTAGGATAATTGGGCATTCATTTTCTCTCTAATGGCTATTTATGAACTTTTAACCTTTTCTACATTAATTACCCAACTAAAACACATTTATTAGATAATCCTAGGAATTGAATTCCATGCAAGCAAATGGCCCTTTTGGATGAATGTAAAAAGAGGATTCTTTGGTGGAGATGAAAAAACTGGAAAAGATGAATACCTTGAATAAATTCAAAAGTACATAAATACTTTGACCGAATCAATGGATAGGATAGATCCAACATGAGAGCCATAGAAAGTGGACAAGAACTTCCAATGTTGAATTAGTCAACAAAAGATAATTAAAGGACATTTGCACTTACCCCCCTTTATTCTTTGACTTTATAAAAAAACGACACCCAATCATCACTTGCCACGTCCTAAAACACTAACAGAGAAAACCAAGTGTTCTGCAAATGTCAACTCCAAAAGGAATCCCCACGTCGCAATCATCACCGATTTTATTCTCCTGCTTCTCCTACTTCTTCTTGAAGTCTCAATTTCTTTCATTGGACTCTTTTGCCCCTCCCTCTTTCTTTCCTTTACTGTAGCTCAAATTTGGCATTGGGCATCAGAACAGAAATCTAATTACAAAACCAAAGACACAATCAATCTCTTCAAAGTTTCAAATCAAACAAAACCCAATTACCCACTTCATACAATAGGATAGATGATCAAAGAAAGATCAAAGTTTCATTCAAATTTCAAAAGACATTACTTCTCGGGCTGGTCGAAATGCAGGAGCAGATTAGTGTAGCATTTCGGGCATTGATCAGTCGTTTTCGGTAGCATGAAATACATAAGACAACTCTTGCATCCTGCGACGACTAGAACGTCTTCTTCATAGTTGAAATCATCAATGGAAGAAGGATAGTAGTAGTAGTAGGAGGAGGAGGAGAAGATGTGTTGCTTTTCTCTGAATTATTTTCCTCCTCCTCTGATGAGATATCTGGCTTTGATGTTTCTGTTTCTTTTCTGGGGTCGTCTTTGACTTTCTTTCCAGTCCTCCGATTTACGTAATAAATCTCTCCGGTCTGTATAGAACCCCATAGTGTCATGAGAAACAACAACATCAATAGATGAGGATTCTAGATAGAGAAAAAGAATGATTTGTTTTGAAGATAGAATTCCAATAAAAAGATGAGAAGAAAAGCACTGTAATTTAAAGAAGAAAGAAGAAAACACTTCATTCCAGATTATGATTTCAAAAGTTATCCATTCATTTGAAGATGTTAGGGAATCTATTCTGCAAAAACCCAACAAAGATCTTACCCCACATGCAAAAATCCCACACAATGCAATGAAAGAAGGAAAAACAAAAAAACACCAAGATACTTTTCTAAATCTCCAATGATTTTTCTTGTTCTCTTGTTCCACAGAGAGAGAGAGAGAGAGAGAGAGAGAGAGAGAGAGAGAGATGCATTTAATTGGGAAGAAGGGGTTTTTGGGGTACCTTGAAATTAATGTATTGCTCCCAATGGCAAGCTGCAGCAGATGTCTGTTGATCCAACGGCGGAGAAGAAGGAGAGGAGATGGAACAGTTGCGTAGAGATAGCTCCAAAGAGGCAGGAGTAACAGTCCCCATGTCTTATTTGGTTAGAGATCGCTCCAAAAGATTTTACCAAGAGAATGGAAACAGAAACCTATGTATAAATAAAAGCTGGTTCATGTGGAAACGTCGTTAAAGTGCAGGGGTGAAATAGGAACATGGAAAAGACTAGGAGAGATGACCAGGAAGCAAATAAAAGAGAAGACTTGCAAAGGTATCAACTATTCAAGTATGGTGGGAACCATTGGATGGATACTGGTTGATATAATGCTTCCACTATGAAGATTTTAACCATTGATGAAGGCCAAGAAGGCACAATTTGTCGGATTCTTTTGGTGGACACTGTAGAAAATTTAGACTTCTTGATAGAGTATTGTGATGATTTCATCAAGAACAGCCAACAATTATTATGTAAGAATATAGGATAAGATCCACTCAAACTAGGAAAGCTAATCTCATCTATAATTGAAAGCCTATCACATAATCAATAAAAGATCTCTTCAAATAATAACACTAGCCTAATATAATCAAAATTTAATCAAACTATAGCATGAGATGAACTCAACCTTTTTCATATATAAAATTAAAGATAGAGACTCAAACTAGAAACTTGATCTCATCATTAATAGAGAATCTAATTAAATAACAAAGAGAAAATCTAATTAGATAACAACGATAATAACGCTACGCTAATATAACTCAAATCTTTTTTCTGAGCATAGCCTAAGAGGCTAAGATGAACTCATCCTTTCCATATTCTAAATTGTTCAAACTACTTCCTATTAAGCCATACATGAAAAACAACTCAGGTAGATACTTTGCAGTTCCTATCAGTGAAAGATTTCCCCTCGATCAAATGGTGGGGAATTTACAAATGCCAAACTTGGGTTTTTCAAGGGGTTGTGAAAAACTAACAAAGAATTCCTGGGGATTTCATTGCCTAGCGTGAGAAGAAATTGGGCCTGGGAATTTCATTGCCTAACGTGGGAAGAAATTGGGCCATATATTGGGCCTTCATTTTTTAAACACAATGAAGGTCGGAGGTGCTTATTTTTTCATAGACTGACTACCCATGACCTGATCTCTAACAAAATTGAACAAGCACATGATGGCATGTTTTTAAGAAGCTCGTCTATTTGCTTCCATAGCGTTTGGGGTTGTCAAAAGGCCGGGAAGGGCCGGCCTTGGGGTTGTCCATACCCTCAATATATGTAGGGCCGAGCTTAGGTGGGCCAAAGCCCTCGGAGGGCCTGTACTATGTAAGCCATTACCTATCATCGAGGGTCAGGGCTGGCCTGGCTAGGGCAGGGATGAAGGCCTCAAAACAAGAGAATTATTATTTATTTATTACATTGTTACTAAGTATCAAGTGTCAAACGAGCATTAAAGATGTTTGAAGAATATAAGATGTCTATAAAAAATTTTTTTATCGGATAAAATCATAGGTGCTTTTGTGAATTGGGTTATAAATGTATGATTTTATTTATTTTGTCAGAAAAGACAATAGTTACAGAGTTTATTCTATCATCTCACAGCTTTTACAGGAATTTCTACGTACCTAATCATTCCAGCAGAGCCTTATTTTTGGCAAACTTAAACCATATTATATTCACATGCCTTTTAGAAATTGACATTATCTTCAATTTAACACTGATTTGACTATCAAGCATTGTTGGACCTGAAGGTTTGACTTAACCTAGATCAACCTTCTATTTAGGCTCTAAACACAGGCTAAGGTCCTTTCTCAGATTTTATAATAACTTTCAAACCAAATAATTTAAACTCATACCAAATCAAAATCAATCACCACAAACAAGACGAGACACAAGATTTATACGTGGAAAATCCTACTTGGAAAAAAACCACGAGTGGTAGAGACCACCGAAAGCAAAGCACTACAATACAAAGATTACAAGTAAACTCACTAATCCTTTGACGCAATTGAAACTCAACTTAAAGGATTGTGAAAAACTTGCCGACGATCCGTCGTTCACCTTCTACGTGCTAGCTTGAAACCCACCTTGAATGCCCCTTCAAAGTGCTTGAGAGAATAAGAAAAGAAACTTTCTTCAGTGCAATCTCCCTTGCAATATTAGCCTACAAAAACTCTCTAGGTTGAATGCTCAAAGCTCAAAAGGATTAATTAGCTCAAGTGAGTATTTCGTGGCTGCAAGGGGTCAATATATAGTCCTAGGTTCGTGCACAACCCTTTAGGAAGCAAAGAAGGATTCTCAGAGATAAAGGAGAGAAACCAGCAACAGAGTCCTAAATGGACTAAAAAACTTCTGCTCGCTAGTATCATATAGCGAGACTGTTTTCTGGATGCGCCAAGGATATAGCTCGCTATAGCGAGACTGTCTTCTGGACAAAGTATTAAGGCGCGAGAAGCATGTCCGGAGCAGTCTCTTAACAGCCTTCTAAACACTTCAGAAGTCTTCAAGTAACCAGAAGATGTCTTCCACTATCATAGGTTTACTTCACAATCCTTTTCTAAAAGAAATAGAAAATACAACTCGATTAGGACTCGAGTTTTGTCCAAACTATGAGAATTAGCCAACTATAATTCTAACAGGACCTCCATAAAAAAAATATATACTTAAAAAGTCACTATAATTAGCTTAGACTCTAAGAAAATTGAGAGTTATAATTATCTAATTAAATGGATATTGCGATCATCCCATATCCTTGAAGTTCCATCCACTTACAAACCACCTTTATGAATTGATTGGCATCTCAAGTCACTTTATAATGGAAAAAGTGTATTGTTATTTACAAGAGCACAGCCTCTTTTGCCCTAGTAAGAATATATGAAAAATAATTTAAAAAGCTTAAGTAAGAAGCAATAAAACTAGAAGAAAGGGATCACATGCAGCCGTGCAACCTTAATGCATTAAGTATAATACATGATTTCAATAATTGAATAGAGATTAAATGAAACAAGTACGTTTGTGTATAGATTTTTAGGGCATTTTTTAATGGGTATTGGGTATGAAATTGCTTTCATATCCCCATTTTATTATTGCTAAGTGATTATTATAATGGCATTTTAGTATGTATATTTATATATGTAAATATATATTATGTAAAATAAACAAAAGTAGGAGGGCTAGGGCTAAGGCCGGCCGGGCTAGTACTATCCAAGCCCTGCTCTTAAATCTCATGGCCTGGAAAAAGTAGTCCAAGCCTTGCTCTTGGGTTTTTTCTTAAAATCAAAAGCCCTCATTTTCAGAACCTTTTGAGGGACGGTCCGGGCCCCCTTGTCTCAGGGCCAAATTGAAAGGCCTAATAGGGTTATTAAATTCCAAGATAGATTAGTGGATTGTTGAAGTGCATCTATTATCATGAAACAATCCCCTCAATGAAGATATCATAAAGATTGAGGCCCAACCTGATTTTCAGGCCCCACTAACAGGCTTTTAAGTTGGGCCTCTACAACTACAAGGTGATGGCCAAGGCTTTTGCTATAATAGGCTTACTAGCGCAATGACCCATGCTAAGCATATGCACATTTATTAATAAAATCTGCACCAATATACATAAAAATCAATTAAAAAGAAACTTAAATCACATAAAATCATCCCCAAACACTTAATGACAGAAAACAACAGAAAATAGGATCATGATAGTACCTTAAAAAAAAGAGTTTACGGTAGAGATTTGGGATGAAATGAAGTGGTTGAGAAGAGTGCAAAGTGGGAAGAAGTTAGAATGGTTGCACTTGGAAGTTGGGGGAGAACATAGGAAGTTGAGTGTGGTTGCATGTGAAAGTGGGGGCATGTGGTTAAGTTATAGACAAAGGATATAACTCCCCGTCAAAATAGTAGTTATGTCAAAATTGGGTTTAAAACCCTTGGCTTTAATAGACTCTAATAGAATATGTCATCATGGGTGCCGAGAATGCCTCCAACCCCTGCCTATTGGGCTCAATGGTTATAGGCACATCAAAATCAAATTTAATCTGACCTATTGCATGTGGAAATTTATGCAAACTGGATTAATCGAATAATTTCCATGGCCGAAGGCTTCATGGAACAATTTGAAGGAACTAACAGTGCCTGTGAGGCTGGATCAAGTATTGATCAAGTTAGATTGAAGAATAGGGGCCCAAACAGTCCCATGGGTTTAATAAAATCTGTGTATGGGGACTGGTTGAATAAACTGTAACAGCAAGGTTTCTGCAAATTTGCAGGAATCATTTTTTGCAAAAGATAACAACAAACAAGAGTGGGTCACCCAATAAAAGGGTCGAACTGCCCCAAACGCACTTGGGGCCTATACCAATTGGGCAGCCCAATCATGGCCTCCAAACTTGGAGGCCCATAATTCCAAAGTGGGTCATGCCTTGGCATGAAAATCTAGACGGGCCGGCAAGGCCCAGAATGGGAAAAAAACATGCCTAGGCCATTGACCAAGTCAACGTGCTGGCACGACACGGCCCAGTTATTTCCATGGCCCCTGGCCCAGCACGGCACAATACGGCCCATATATATAATTTTTAATTTTTTATATAAATAAAATTTAAAATAATTAAAGGTTTATTATTCATTTGGAAATTAGCTCAATGTTTGTGCATTTATGTTAATAGTTTCAACTTTATTTCAAGTTAAGAACCCATAAATGTCCATAAAGTCTCTTTCAATTTATATAAAAATACTAGAAGAGGCATGTGGGCTGGCCCAGGCACAGCTGGGCCCTAACATATATCGCCGTGCCGGCACAGCCCGCCCAGATTTTCATGCCATGTCCACAAACAAAATTGTGCAGAAACCAGCAGTATCCATATTTCATTTTGATTTCTTTCCTTCCTACTTCTAATGAGTTCAAGTATGACATCTTTATATCAAAAAAATGAATGTATCATGAGTTAAGAGAAACTTTGATTGGTTTCTACTTTCTGAACAACATAGTTCAGAATCTCGGCAACTTTGTAATAAACAACTTTATAATAAAATCTCTTCTGATTCATTCTGTCCATTGGATTGAATATCTTTCTCCTTGGACTGAGATTATCCTCCATCAAATCTGATTGCTGGTTAGTGTAGTGCCTATATTTATTCTATAATTTCTGAATATTTTCAGGTATTTGTGGCCTCTGGATTTACATTGTTCCAGTTTGTAAATCAGAACTGCATGGGAATCCATGTTCAATCCGAATCCCATGGTGGTAAGGGTTCACAGTGGTGGTATTAGCAACATTCTGTTGGTGAAAGAAGGCTACGGTTTTGAGTAGACTCAGGATACCTGCCTCTCACTCGGCTGCCTAGGGTTCGACCTGTGGGTATGCCTCTTTTCTCAGTTCTCACTTGTGTGTGCATCTAAGTGGGCTTCCTTCCAGGTGTGGGTGACTTGTCCACATGTGCGCGTGCGCTCTTGGGTTCCAATCCCTTTGGTTGGGGTTAAAAAGGAAAAAAAGAAGGCTCAGTCTACAGTGGGTGTGAATTAAGATGCAGTCGTTTTGGGCTTTTCAAATATATCAGGAGGCCAGTAACCCAAAACACATTTACATCACTGTGGCAGCTTAAAAACCAGTGGCTAAACGTTTAAAAGTTTGTTCAGGTTGGGATGGCCACTGGATAAGGAAATATTGACTATCATGACCATTTGGCTAAATCACATGTTGTAGAGAGGTGATCACTAAATTTCGGACTTGAACGAAAACAACACACAATGGGTCCATGGTATGTATAAATTGGGCCAAATAAGCCCTTGTACAAAGTAGTCCGAGCAATATGTGGCATCCAAAATTTTTTAGCTTTAAAGGAACAAGTCCCATAATCTTTTCCAAGGGATGACATGCAAGTATGGGATGGGATATTTGGACCCTTGAAAACAATATTCCATAAGCTTGTTTGGCATTTTATTAGTTTAGTAAAAGTCAAGTAAAGCCTTTATTTTTCAGACAATGGGTCACATCAAAAGGACATTTTTTCAAAATTTCCCCATTCTTAAAAAAAAAAAAAAAACCAAAAGTAAAAAAACAACATCCTTTCTCTACTAAAAGACAAAAAGAACTAAACTTTTCTAGTAAAAAAAAGATTTCATGTCAAACAACTAAAAATAAAATACCACTATAACCCACTTATATTTTATTCTCTCTTGACTTAATGCATCATTACTTTATCTTTATTTTACGGTAAAATTACCAAACGGGCTCGAGCCGTGTTTGGCACTTTACTAGTGAAGTTAAAGTGAAGTAAAGCCTCCATTATCTAGACAAGAAAAGACAATAGGTTATATCAAAAGTATAAAAACTCAAAATTTCCTCCTTCTATTTTTTTTTTAAAAAAAAGTAAAAATGCAACATCTTTTCTCCACTAAATGATAAAATAAAATCTCCTCTTTTTACACAAAAAGTAAAAAAGACTCCCTATCAAACAACTAAAAATAAAAGACCACCATAACCCCCTATATTTTATTTTCTCTTGATTTGATGCTTCACCTCACTTTACTTCAATTCGCCATGCATCCAAATTATACTCTCAATATTTTATAAGACTTTTCTTTGAGTAAAATGGGCCAAGAGGGACAAACCCCAGTCTGGGCTTGTTCTAAAGACTTCACCTTATATCCACACACTGTCTAAAAATACAAATTAAAACCATGGCAATAAATCCTCCATAGATGTTTCAGGCCTAAAAAAGGTCCCACAACATCATTGTGGCTCGACTCATGTCACCAAACTCTGTATCATAAATGAGATCAAATGAGTATGTAGTATTTGCGCACCAATGAGTTTCACATTTTAATCAAGTAACAGACATCCTCAGGGGAAAATCTTTCCCACCGACTTCGTCCGGTCATAAAACCACTTGGAAAAAGAAAAAATGATTGCCTGCATTTCCTTGTAGGTACATAGCCGAGAAAAATGACCTCCACATTTTCATACAGTCGCACGACTGCGTGGACCTTGTCGTTAGCTGGTTGATGATATCTTGGCGTGCCTCACGGTTGACTAGCTGATCGATGATCCTTTGAAGATTATCATGTATTCATGCTGTCAGCTGGCTGGCGATGCTCCACATTAGGTAAATGATCATATTGTCTCAGCTGGTTAACTAATCTTTGACAAAACATGCAGTCAGCTGGCTAATGCTTTGCTAGTTACCTATGTTGCTAGGCTGTGGGTTGGATGATGGTCCACTAGCTAATGATACTTCTACCTGGACAATAATCAACTAGAAAGAAAAATGAGAACCTCCTAGTTTTTGCTGTGGGAGAACCTCCTAGTTGATTGCCATCTGGCTGGCTAACATATCCTATAAACTATGATTTCACCAAAATGTGTAATGATTGACTGATGAGGATTACTGTACTTATAAGTCGCTTGGAATCACGTGTCAAACATGACAGTAAAGTTCTTTTTTATTTGTGTTATGGTAAAAGTGACAGTCTAAAGTTGAAAGCTATCTACCCACAACTAATGCACAATAGGACATGAATAAGGAAAATTTGTAGGGATCTCAGCTCAATGACGGGGTCGTTACAGTACAGACCATGATTTAACTAAGGCCTAGTTGAATGGACTTTGGTGACTTTGGTCTCAAAATGAGGGGTAGTTAAACAAATTCCACCTGATCAAATTTCTCGGACATATCAAATTCGCCATCATTCACATGAAGGCATGATATGGATTGGTGTATGAAATTAAAGGGCCCGTTTCTTTATCAAAATTTTAAGAATTCATGTCCGAGAGAATTTCAAATTCTCCAAAAGTTGCCCTCTTAGATGGAATTTCAAATTCCTCTTTTTTATGGAGGATTTAAAATTCCAACAAATAGTATAAAGAGTGGAATTTCAAGAATTTTAAAAGGTCTTTCGGGTGATTGGAAGTTGAGATTCTAATAAAAGAAACACAACATTTCAAATGTCAAGGACAAGATGTCACAATATGTCCAAAAAAACTATATCATCTCAAATTCTAGTCATAAATTTCGGTAAAGAAACAAGTCGGAACAGCTACAGTACATGAATTTGAGAGCAGCCTTTATGACATATGGCTTATGGCTAGTTAGATTTTAATTTTAACGCACATCTATTCATGATCACACCTAATAATTATTGGGCCTAGGCTCGACACGACAACTTTTTTCTTTTTTTTTTAATTTTATACCAACATGAAACAAACGTACACTCGTTTTTGTCCTCTTAAGTCTTCCCAAGGGGAAATTTGTCCAACCTAACGTCGGGCTAGGGTATGTCTAGCTATTATCATATTGTTTCCTTTCATACTTGAAAAATGTGGTTAGCATTGGATGTATGGTGGGTCACCTCTAACATCTGTCATCCCATGCTGCACTGGTTCAATTTTCCTTTGAGAAAAAAACGAACAAAAGTGACAGAGGAGACACACAAGGACTGATAAGGAATAGGAAGAGGAGACATAATAGCCTAGGCCAGAAAGGTTACATTAGAATTCATAGTCACCTAATGCATTTTCTTCTGTATTCCAACTTGGAATTTGTCCTTATTTAAACCATTGCATGTGATAATCATAAAAATGACAGTAGACAGTATGAATATCAAGTACTTACTCTCTAGTAGCAGTGACAGTGTCAAAAATATCTGCCCAACAAAATATGATTAATTGGGAAAAAAAAAATTATATATAGAAATAAATTTGTATATATAATCCTCAGGAAATCATTGGGATTGTTTCAATGTATGGTTTTTGGGAATATAATTGGAAGAATGTCATGGAGAATAGATAGATGCTACTGTTAATTAAAACTTGATGCCATATAACTTTTAACATATTATTCCAATTTTATTCTGGTTTTCTTTAAGCTATTAGAGTTTCTTTGTACTTTGAAGAGATCGTTGTATTGATGGAAACTAAAATCTCAATTTTTTATATGATATTTAAAAAAAATAAAAATGAAAAAGTCAATTTTTGTGGCATTAATGCTCTTGAGCAGAGGTGGTCTAATCCTACACGAAGGCAGCATTCTAGGTTTTCTCAAATGCCTGCATGAGAATAATGTGTGTCAAAAGATTTTGCGTCAATTCAACAGATGGGGAACAATACAAAAGGAAGAAAAGGACAGATGAGTAAAAAGAATAAAGTGCAAGAACGTAGAAACATCATCCTATCATTACATTCATCCTCTCATTTTCTACTACTCCAGCTAATCCCTTATCCCCTTTCATCTTCATGTCCGGCCCATTTTCAGTCATTCCACCTGAGTCTTTGCTGTGTTTACTATTTTGGTGGACCGTGTCTGGCCTTTGAAACAAGATTCATCTCACTTAGATCAATGGGACATATTTCACATGGGGGAAAGTAAATGTGTCTGGTAGTACATGCACCTGGAAGATACTGCATTTGGCTTCAAGTCGAGCCCCAATTGGTGAGATCAAACAAGAATAGGCCCAAGGGCCGACAAAGATCGGATACTAAGGTGATGGACCCTGCAGGCACGGATAATAACATAACATGTTCCCAATATCTGTTTATATACAGTACTGTGAGAGACAGCATCTAGGGCCCACCTAGTGATCAGTCCAAATGAACCATATAAAACCCCCTATATAAATGTCAGTTGATCCCATGGATTAGGATCATCGGATTGATTAGAAAATTTCGATTTCTAAAGTGGTCCCACATGGATCTTTCCATCCATGGCCCCTCAATGATATGTAGGGCCCCAGCAGCTGGTATGCATGGATGGCATGCATTGGAGCATTTCTCTAATGTGTCTCCATAGTATATTTTTGTATGATATTTTATATGGGTCGTTTAACTTGAGGTCAGTGAGGGGCTCATTGGAGAGACCATGTTTTAACTGGAGCCTGGTTGCATGGACTTAGGCCCAAAAGTCACAAAACAAATTCCACTCGGCCCCGAGTTTAACACAATACAATGTATGATAAACTGTGTTGTGAACATAGTCATATCTGAATAATGGTGAATATGACGTGGGGCTAGCATGGAACAAATTTGACCTAACAATTAGGTTTGTCATGTCTAAACCCATGAAAATCATGGGTCATCATGAGGGCAAGACATGGGATGTGATTTATGGAGTTCAACGGTCACAAAACATGGATTTGAGAGTGTGCCAATGGCTAATTGAATTGTAAGCAAATCTATTCATGGGCAGGCCTAGCAATTATTGGGCCTAGGCTCGATACGCCTTGGTGATGGTTTTTTTTTTTTTTTTTTTGATATTCCAATATAGTCTATGAAACCAATGTGTTTTGATCCTTTTGAATTAGTCCAACAAAGGGGTTCTAGATCTGCTAGCATAAATGTAGTATCATGTTTCTTCTCATATGGTTGAGATGTGGTCCAAGATATGCATTGGATCTTCTGTGGTGGTCTCCTTTCCATGCACCAGATACATCTATCATTTATGCTGTATTGGTTCAAGTAATAAAAATTATGAAGAAACCTGAGAGAAGAGACAAAAGGACTGATCGAGAAGTGAGACTGTAAGAGGAGAGTTAATAGCCTAAGTCAAAAGGGTCAAAAACGTTGCACCAGAATTCACAATCACCTAATGCAATTCTTTTTTTATTGGAAGTGGTCCTCATTTAGACCATTGCATGTGATACTCATGAGACTGATACTATCAATTATCCTCAGCTTTACTCTTTACAGCAGTGTCACAAATATAGGCCCAATGAAAATATATGATAAATTGGAACAAGAAGGAATATGTAGATTTTTATACATAAAACGTTGGGATATATTCAAATGTGGGTTTTTTATTTTATTTATATAACTGGAAAAATGCCATGGTGAATAAATTAATTGATTTTTTTTTAAATGGTGATATTGGAAAAGAGAAAATGGTTATATGTTACTGTTAAAACTTGATGCCATATGGCTTAAAACAATTTATTCCAATTTTATCATGGTTTTCTCTGGACGTTTTCGATGTCTTTCTACTTTGAAGATATCGTTATATTAATGGAAAATTAAAATTTCAATTTTTGTAACACATTTTTTAAAATAAAAAGGCCAATGTTTGTGGCACTGCTCTTGAGGGATGGTCCTACATTAAGGTAGGATTCTGCATTTTATCAACCCTCTTGGATTAAATTAATGGGACATGTTCCACAACTGGTAGTAGTAGTACACCTGAAAGATATTGGCTATGTATAGGGCAGGTTTATCCATGCATACTTTCTTCTTTATATATGGATTCTTTAGATTAGAATAACACCTAAGACTCTCAGCTTATTTTACATTAATGAAACTATATTAAGACAGTGCTTTTACTACAGATAAGAGTGGAGATTCCAGTTATAATACTTTTATCTCACATTCAAATCTCAGTCCTCCATATCAATACATTCAAATTCTCAACAACCCAAGTACCCAACTGTGGAAAATCAACATTCCCATCCATGTGAAACACACACACACACACACCCCACCGTTTCCAGATATTCCTAAATATTCATCTAGTCAACACTAAAAGGGCATAAGAAAAATTGTGCAAACAAACGAAATAGTAAGGTTGGATATTGTGTGCAAAATAAAATTGATTTGTGGTCCTTTTTTTTTTGGAAGGTAGCAAAACTTCATTGAAAAGAAGCAACAAACAGAAAGTTGAAAAAGATAACCATTGGGGTTGATTGCACAGTAATAACCCCTGTATGGGCCATGCCTCCCTGATCCAAAGAGTTGAAATGGTTGGGTGAATTTAGAATGCATTTGTGGTCAGAGAAGGATTCTGCATGCTTTCTAGCTCGAAATGCCTTTTCCAATTGGATTTTGATTTCCTCTCTATCGGAAAATCTCAACTTAAAGATGATATTTTCTCCACTCTAAATGATGTCACACCAAATCCTTGGAAAGTTGGCCCGTGAGAAAAATATAGGGGAGAATTCCATGGGAAATCCCCTGTAGAATTACACCCTCAAGAGTGCAACTCAGGTGGGCTGGGTTTGGGTCCAGTCTACCCTGCTTGAATTGTCAAAGCCAAAAGAGCCCAGGATATATAATATGTACATTCATATGAAATATATGTGATTTAGATGTCCAGGCCCCATTCAGGTGCTATATCCTGACCCCAGCTCAAATTCCACTCAGGCTTCAAAACACAGACCTGACCCTTAGCCCAGGACCTAAACAAGCCCAGTCCAAATCTATTTTCAGGTGCTCTATCCATATATCGCATTTTAAAGCAGGACGGGTCATGAAATCTTGGGCTCAAGCCTGCCCAGTCCTAGTTGCACACTGGGGGTTGCTGAAAAGGACATTAGAAAGACACAATCCAAATCTAGGTCCGGATCCGAAAGCCTAGCCCAAACCCGCCCAACAAGAGACAACAAAAGAAAAACATGCATTTTCCTAATAAGATACAAATTAACCCATGCAAATTTGGATGCAATTCTAAATCCAGCAGATTGGAAGATATATACATTGGAAACTTAACAACCTCTTATTGAAGTTTTTCAAAAGGCATGCTTATCTCATTAGAGTTCCATTCAAAGTCGATGCCAAGTGGAGTTTTGAGCCTGTTCAACACAAAATACTTCAGAATTTGTACTGCCAAATAGATATCAACAATTTGGAAGGTGAGGCCAAACTATGACTGTTTCCAAGACCCATGGTCCAAACCCTAAATAGTGAGTCCTCAATATCTTGGATTCCCCACTTCAGTCTCCCGGCCACCTGGCCATTCCCACAGTTAGGGATAGACATGTAAAGACTAAAGACCAAAACAAGGGAAAACATGACAAAATGCATGTGTTGCTCGGTGGTGGAATTGAGACCTTCAAATTTCATCTAATCTTTGACTAAGTTATTCCTCTCTAAAAACAGAGACATTGGAAATTTAGCAACCTCTTATTTACTTGGCATGCGTTATCTCATTAGAGTTCCATTCAAAGTCAGTGCCAAGTGGAGTTTTGAACTTGTTCAACACATAGTACTTCAGAATTTGCACTGCCAAATAGATACCAACAATTTGGAAGGTGAGGCCAAACTATGACTGTTTCCAAGACCCATGGTCCAAACCCTAAATAGTGAGTCCTCAATATCTTGGACTCCCCACTTCAGTCCCCCCACACCCACAGTTAGGGATAGACATATAAAGACCAAAACAAGGGGAAAACCTTGACTAGGGTACTCCTCTCTAAAAACAGAGACATGGTATTTATGAATATGAAATGTGAAGTAAGAGGGGTAAAATAGACAGTTTCAGTGGGGGTCACTGGCTCTTTTCAGTTAGAACAGTCGTGTAAAAGAGAGACCAGTGCCTGTATTGGCACTTAGTGGGTTCTTCAAGGAATCCAGCAAAGAGTTGAAAAACATTTGTTCCTTGTGGAATTTAGATGATATTAGGCCCCTGTTTGGATCCTTGGAATTTGGTTCCCCTGCAATCAGTTCATTTGAAAATATAAAGACATGTAAAGGCAAAGAAGAAAACAGCTCTCACTACAAGACGACTAATGCATGAATGATAAACCTGACTTCTGTGTAAAATGAGTTACCAGCACGTAAGTTTCTAAGACTAAAGTGTACCGCTAAATTGGTGTCTGGATCCTTAATTTGTAGTTTAGGGCTAATTTGTTTGCATAAATTGATTTTTCAGGAATTCTAAAAAAAATATTTTTAAAAGTGGCTAAAATTGAAGAAACAAATGTGAATTTTCATAAATAGCCATCAAATAATTTCTCCTTCAATGAAAAGAAAATTTGTCAATCCACTTATAGCCCAAGTCGTGAGGCATCTCCCTATCCATAGATACAAGAAGGGATCAATCATAATTGATATTTGGGAGATGGAGTGGTTGGGCCCCTGCATGTGTCCGGCGTCTTCTCCCCTGCGTATGTTGGGGTTCACTCCAGTGTCACTCAAAGGTCCAGCCACCTTTTTCAGTCCAAAAAAAAAAAAAAATAGAGACATGAAAACTAATCTTTTATGAAATAATCGAAGCAAAGCATATTTTTCAAACATTCAGCACAAATTAGCACGAAGTTGCAAGATTTAGACAATATATGCACAAATGTCCTAGATCTAACAAGATTCAATGTTCAACTAAGAAAATAGAGAATAACTGGATCCCCTGTTCAGGTTTTTTAAGTTTTATTTATAAAAAGGAAGTCCCACTTTCTAATACTTTTGTTGTGAAAATAGAAATATAGTTGATAAAAAACGTATGAAATCTCCACACTGGTCTCGATTGTCCGAGGCTTTTTTTCCCTATTTATGACCATAAGGAAACCAATCAGGATCCGCAGCGTCACCGTGGGATGCCTGCCAAACACGTGAGCAGTAGCGCTTGCCATTAAGGCAGACAGGCCCCTAAATTTTGTCTTATTGGATGGTTTCTTGCCTTAGGATTATCAAATCTGTTAGATCGTCTAATAATTGTAAATGCAAAATGGAAAAAAAAACTGAAAAAAAAATTAAAAATAGTCTTATAACATTAACATAGAAACAGAGGTCTAAAAGCCATGAACTGAGAAACTGTTAATACATTAATAATGGCTCATTCAGAAGTGGCTTCAAAGTTACGTCAGGGCAAGCTAACAACTGAATTCTAGAGACATGACAGGGCAAAAAGTACTGATTGATCCGATATCAATTAGCAAGACAAAAACATACAACTTGCATCTCAAGTAATGCCTGTCATCAGATGATAACTGATTAGATAGTGATGGGATTATATCTTCTAACATTAGAAAAAAAGAAAGTATGAAGAAGGAAGAATGATCCTGTTAATTTGTTGTTTTCCCCAAATCACAAATGGACCACAGAACAAAACTTAGATGGAAAGGGAAGGAGATTGGAAATGTTATGAGGATTGGTAATAGTTTTAAATCATCCCACCAAAACAAGTCCAAGTTAATGGCTAATTAATGGAACCCCACCTTTCATGAGACAACCATTCTCTCTTTGGAAACTATATAATTAAGTACCTTTCAAATTGTCTAATTATGATGGTGTCCCCACAAAGTAACCCCATTGCCACCTGACCTTGATGGATGGTTTTGTTTTGCTAGGGCTTCTTGGTCCTTTTTCTCCATTTGATTTTTTATGAGGATTTGATGATTGTTTAGAATTTTTAAGTGGGTCTTGCATCCATTTAAGTCAATGAAAACCATAGATGGCCCTCATAAAATAATTAGGGTTTCATGATTTTCCATATATGGCTTCTTATGCAGTAGAAAAATTTCTAGGTCTGCCATTGCTAAGCCGATTATGCCACATTGATTTTGGATAGCTGACCATTATCTTCTTAATCACTCATTTGATATCCAATGCTGAATTGCTTTATCACTTTAAAAAGAATCATATCTGAAGATTAAAACCCAATCTCGTAGGCTGGAGATCTCTTGCTTAGACGTTACATAGACCATTCCAAATCTTTCCATTTTTCAGTGAGTTCTTCTCCTCCAAAGAGTTGTGTGTATTGTATCGAGAGTGAGATACACAATTGGAGGTGAAAAGGCTCTGTTACGGTCCTAAAAAGTTATAAGGCATTATTTGACGCATTCCATAAGTCTCCGGGCTTTTGGCATATTGGTTAGGTTCATAGTAGGCTCTCTGCAAACATTCTTGCCTAATTACGTTTTCATGTTTTTTTGGAACGAAGGGTGTAGCTCAACGAGGAGCATTTGAGGTTCCAACGGTCAAAGTTATGAGCTCACACAACTTTCAATTAAGGAGCATTTAAGCTCTTATTCTAATTTTTTATGGTTTTACTCATTATGATTATATCATTAAGGAAAATCTAAAAAAAAAAATACCACTTTTGGCTCATTTTTAAAAAAAGTATATGAAGATTTGGATATTTTTAAAAAAGTATAAGTTTTTTACAATTCTTTCAATTGAGTCCTCTTCATAAACTTTTTTTTAAGAAATGATAAAAATACCCTTCCCTTATGATAGATTTTTGTCTTTTCTTAACCTATTTTCTCTCTAAAACCGACCATTTTAATTTTGATGATAATAACCATTTAATTGACCTAATTCCTTTAGTCATTTGGTTGGAACCCCCTTTTGAAAATCATCCATGCATAAAAGTACTTGAAGTGGGCCCCACTAAGTTATTTTGGTTGGACTTGATTATTTCTTTTTAAATGATTTATAAAGGGAAGTTTTAAAAGAATGAAATAAAGATATTTTTTTCCCTTTTCAAAGTTTTGTTATGAAGTGGTTTTAATTGAAAGAATTGTGGAAAGCTTTTATGCCTTTTAGAAGTATTCAAATCTTTATGTAGTTTTCTAAAACTGAGGCAAAATTTTAAAACCCGGCCCTTTTGAAGATCTCACTGTCATTAATTTCTTAGATTTTTCATGCTATCTATGTGTTTGGCACTCATTTCTGCTTATTTAATTACTTATAAGTTTCTGTCATGGTTTCGTGGATTGGACTCACCACAATATCAACTAACAATTGTGACCGGTAATGAGGTTTTCCACACTTTTTGTTTATATGTCTTTCATTAACAAAAATAAGTATGCATCTTTGACATACTCAAAGGTCCTTAGTCTCGTCAAGCTTACATGCTTTGAAAATAATTCATACGTATTTCCTTTGTTAAGAGATCTGTTAGGCTAAAGGTAAGTAACTCTTAGTTACTTCGTGTTTCTAAATATAGTGATAATGTAGATCTAAAAGCCTATTATTTTGCATAGAAATTAAATACATAGGAATTCATGGTGAAATGAGTCGCATTGATAGATTATTCAAGAGGAGAGGAATAAAGGATATAATACGGAGATGTAGATGGGACCTTGGGCTTTCGTAGGTAATTCAATACTAGGGTTATGGCCTGATATTCATTTTCCATCTTTCCTAGATTCAATTTCCATTAAAGGGAAGGTTATTTAATGATCACTTTTTTCTATTTCACCTTTGGTTCTTCATCTTTAACCATTTAGGAATACAATTTTATGTATTCAATTGCATAAAACTTGTGTGTGAATAGAAGTGAAAACCTACTATCAACAATCAACCATACAAAGAAAATGCACAAGGAATAAATCACGCATGGGATTTACGTAGTTCAGCTGCGTGCCTATATCCATTGACAAAGAGAAACCTCTTTCTTTTCCACTCTTTATTTTCTTGCGTCTTAGGGTTTAAAAGTTACATGATATATGACTTCCTCTTTATTAAGTACTAAGAAAGAATGATACAGTTACCAAAATGCCTCTAACCCAAGACTTATTCCATTGCCAATCAAATTGACCAATCTGGTCAACTGGGAATCACTACAAAAAAGCGACTTTTAGCGATGGGAAAAAGGCTTTTAGTGACTGTTTTTTTCCGCCACTAAGGTGTTGCTTTCGGCCCGGATCCTACCTCCTAAGGTTTTCCGCTACTTTTAGCAGTGAAAAGCAATTTCTGCTGCTAAAAACGGAATATAGCTTACTAAAATGCCTCTAACCCAAAATTCATTCCCTTACTAATCCAATCAACCAATCCAGTTAACCAGGAATGCATGACATCAACCCAACAATCTCAATTTAAAAGATATCAAATTAATCCATTGGGTTAGCCACGACCTACTTATAGTGTCATAGTTATTTTTGGTCAATATTGTATTAGCAATTCTTAAGGCTCTAGAAATAGAAAGTTATAAATATAATGTAATTTGTAATCCATAAACCTTCGAGTGAAAAAAAAATAAAAGGTTTTTCTTTGTCCGTAGACTTAAATACACTTCTAAATCATGTAAATCTCTCATGCAATCTCCCTTTGTATGCTTGCGATTTGTCAATAGTAGGCTTTTACTTTTGCGCTTGATAGATTGACTATGGGAGGGGTAGAAATGTAAGGTTTTTTCTATGCAAATGGAAATTTAGAGAGCGCATAATCCTCTAGTTGCACAATCACTGGACATGTTTGTTTACATCTGGTAAAGTAAAATAAAGAGGTAAAGTAATCTCAGCTGCCACCTATCTTTACTTTACCACGTTTGCTTTGCAAAATAAAGAGGAAATTCATCTCTAGATGCCACTTATTTTACCACAAATTTCATCACATCAGTCACATAAATGGGGGAACGTGTGATAAAGTTAACCCAATACAACAGCTAATATCCCGGAAACGGGCCTCCTTCCAAACAAAAAGCCGCAGACTGATATGACCGGTCAGTCAAAATAAGCAGATGTTTTCATGAACTTGAGAGATTAGAAAATCTCTCTCTCTCTCTCTCTTCTCTATATAATCCCCAGCTCTGTTCCTTCCCTCGGACCACCTTGCCTTAACTGCAGCTCCTTTTATCTGTCACCCATTTTCCTCCTTTCTCATTCAATTCTCAGCGCCCAAATGGCAGCCTTTTCATTTCAACAATACCCTTTCCATTTGGATTCTCACTTCCTCCAAAACATCTCCCCAAAGATGCCTTACTTTCTAGAACAAGAAGGGATGAATGCATCTTTCTTTACTCAAGACCCATCTGATTCTCTTCCAATCCTAGTAATTGCAGCTGCAACCCATGAAAGCAGCTGCCTTGGCACTGGCACAGATGCTTTTATTTCTGAAAATCATGTGGATTGCAGTAATGAAGCCTCTGTGACTGAAAAACAGCAAACAGATTCTATTTCATCCTCATTGGTTACTGAGGTTCCCCAGCAGAACTCACCAATGGACAAGAAGAGGCAGAGCAGGGATGGGTCTTACTTGAACTCCGCTGGGTCCAAGGTAGAGCATTTGATAGGAAGAGAAAATTAAAAATTAGTGTTTGTGAAGAGTTCTTATTATGGATCTACTTGGGCTCTTTACTTTGATCTCTTCTTCTTGTTCTTTATCTATTTTGTTACAAATATGGTGAACTCATCTCATTATTATTATTGTAACATATCCAGACTTCTTAACATATAATATTCTCTATTATAGGGGAGGGTAGAAAACCAGAAAATCAATGCCACTTTGGGTGTTTTGAACCTTGGGTGGCCATTGCTTATTATTTTCTTGGTTATCTGAATCTGGGTTTTTGTTTACTCCATTTTTGCTTTTGTTAGGAAGCACAGGAGCAAGGCAAAGGAAAGAAGAGGAAGAAATGCAATAGCAGTATGGAGGAAACAGAGAAGAAACCGAAGACTGACAGGAAAAACAAGAAAAAGGTCTCTGAAGAAGAGCCCCCAACTGGGTTCATTCATGTGAGAGCAAGGAGAGGTCAAGCAACAGATAGTCACAGCCTTGCAGAAAGGGTACTTGTCCAAGTTTTAGCATCTCTTATCTTTCACCCTCTGCAACAAGTACTTTTCAAACTCAGTAGAATAGATCCATATTCAACCGAGTCAAATAGACTCAGTCGAATTTTGTGCATCACAATGAGTCCTTAAATCAACCCAACTCAGTTTGACACGAAACTGAGTCGAGTAAAAAGGCTTTCAAACTAAAATTACATCCATAATATGTAAAATCCTCACCTCTGATGTTGATTTTTTAAAATGGGTTTCAGGTGAGAAGGCTTAAAATCAATGAGAGGATGAAGCTTTTGCAGGGTCTTGTACCTGGTTGTGACAAGGTGAACTTCACCATAAATGAAGTTTGTGTTCTTTTACCAGTGTGTGAGATGTTTCATGCTGATAGTTCTCTGTGGTTTGATAAACAGGTTACTGGAAAAGCACTTATGTTGGATGAAATAATCAACTATGTCCAGTCCTTGCAAAATCAAGTAGAGGTAATGAGTATGGATAGATCACAAGGAGAGTCTCTGTAATTTTCATTTTGTTTACTGTGTTTTTTCATTATAATGAACCTTTTGGTGTTTAACAATGAACAGTTTCTATCCATGAAGCTCGCTTCTATCAGCCCCGTGTTCTATGACTTCGGTGCTGATTTACCTGCCGACTTGTCTAAATCAGAGGTATTGAATTGACCCCCCACCTCTCTCTCTCTCTCTCTCTCTCTCTCTCTCTCTCTCTCCTGACTATTCATTTACAAGTGGCACATGGGAAACATTCATCAGAAGGACGCAAATTTTGACAGGCCACATAGCTGAAAAACCTCATTTTTCAGGGCAATCCTAATTCCTAACCATCGGAATAAAACTTTTGACTTTTTGCCTCACCATCCAACTTATATCCCTAGATCTACTCCAATCAAAAGGATTGAATTCTCCAATCACTACAATAGCAAACAGCACATTAAAGATAGGGCCCACCTATGTCTTTCTTTCTTTCATGCATATATACCACATTTTTTAAAATAGCCATAATTTAAGGTGACTCAATACTCATCTTTGCCAGCCTCTATATAGTGTATAGCCACTGATAATTTAAGGCGACTCAATACTAATCTTTCTCAACTTCTGTATATATTTATCTTTCCCAGCCTCTGCATATTCTTTTTTTCTTTTAACCAGTTTGCTAACATTTGATTACAGAAACTGAGTATTTCACAACCATTGCCAGCCATGCAACAATCCAGTCACAACCAGCCCACACCAATTTCAGATTCAACAAAGGCAGTATTCCCTACTACGAACAACTACCCTTTGCTAGACAGTTCAGCAGCTGCCTTTCTTCAAGGGGAGAGGCCCCATAAATTCTCTCAGGTATATATATATATATATATAATAAGAAGAAAAATAGGAAAGACCCATCTGTTCCTTTTAGACAATTCCAAAAAGAAAACATATCCTAACATTTTTTTATAAAAAAAAAAAAATGAAATTTTCAGGATAACACCAATCTAGTTTGGACAGTAGAAGACCAGAGAGAGTGTTTCATCAACCAAGCTGGGTACAGCACCCTGTGTTCTTTTCATTAAATGGAACTGCCCTACAAGCATCTGGTAAGACTCAGATCATAGTTTCTTCCTGTCTGACATGTTTAAGTATACATGTATAAAATATAAACATACAGAGACACACACACACACACAGAGATGTTGGGGCCATGTTGGACCGCCTGCATGATCAACAGGAGGTTGGACAGGGAGGGCCCACCATGGATCCCAATATGTAAATGTAACTGTCTTTTAAAAATTAAAAAAAAAAAGCTTTTAATAGGGAAATTAACAGGTTTAATTTTCCTTGCAGGTTTTCAACTACAGCTTAAGGAGAAATTCACATGATCAACTCTACTGAAAGAAACCCACTTGGAATCAAAGCATCTTTCTCAATATCAAACTCAATGAAAAGGCTTCCAGGAAGAGAAAAGGACCCTTCTTCAGAGCACTGAATATGAGGAGTGGTTGAGAAAAAAAGAAAACAAGGGGAGAACACCTAACAGACCAAATAAAACAAGAATCTGTCGATGGTCCATTGCTGCTGGCCTATTGAGCACTGGGTTCCAAGCACAGGTTCCAAGAAACTAGTTGTTATGGTTAAAGTCATTAAAAGAATAGCACATCACTTCCTTGTAACTTCTAGTGAACATACAGAGAGAGAGAGAGGGGCTTGTTTTCTCTTCTTTATATGGCTGTTGATATGACTATTTATTCCTGCTGCTGTTTCTGTTATTATTGCAGTTAGTTGAATCTATTGCTGTGGTTGAATTAAAGATGATGAGCTGAAATCTCACTTTATAATGGTTGTAGACAGAGTATCTTATCAAAAGAATCAACAGATTCCATTTTGTAATATTAGATATTACGAAATTGGACAACTATCCTCATGATTTTATTCCCCTGGTATGCACTACTAAGAGTTATCATTCTCCTTCTAAAGATTGGTTTCCATTGAAGTTTTCCACCTTTCAAGGGTTTGTTTGGAAGAATTGTGAGAATTCATGTCCGAAAGAATTCTGAAATTTTCAAATGATATCCCCCAAAGTAGAATTTCAAATGTTCAATCCCACTCTAGCATTTAGAATGTTGGATTTAAGGAAATTCACAAGGCTAGAAGTGTCTTTTCATGTAATTTGAAATTCAAAGTTCTTTCAACAAACAAAATATTTAGATTGTCCAGATGACAAGATGTCACATCATATCATAAATCTCCAACAAGTCCAATTCCTTTCTTGTCAGAATTAACTCTAACAAATAAAATTAACTCAAAAAGCTTAGATCTTCCAGAGGCAAAGGCTGCCATCCATATCTGACATGAAAGATTGAATTTTGTATTTCAAGTTTGTTCGTCTCTGTCAATTATTACCTCCAACTTCACTAGCACTTTGATAAGATAACTGGAAGTATATTAACTGGACATTTATAACTAGGACATGTTCTACGAGCAACCTTATATGTAGGCCAGCTCTATGGGATCCACTTGGGCTCACCTCTTATGAGTACCAGCACTTTAACACTCTTATTCCCCTATATTGGCACTAGACCCACTTTCACAGTCATCAAACCTTTATCCACTGCTGTATTGAATCTCTATAAAATCTATAGTTGAAAGAACAATATAACTTTATTACTATCAAATTAAAAGCTACGAAGATATGACGGGCTTTTTTTTGTTGTGGACAATTATCGATTAGGAGACCTTTCCACTAATTAGTAGACATACCCACTAATTAGTAGACATCTATGATGAGTACATGATCTGGGATCTTGAACTGGGTCACTCTAGTTTCTTGTTTGGTTTCAATCTACTGCTTTCTATTTCCAATGAAATTATTGAAATGTTGATATTTTTTAACATGGCAATTTGATATTTAGTCATATACGTAACACGAAAAGCCACATGATAGCCATGCAAGCCTATGGAAATCAAAGATATGAAGAAAAAAAAAAGAGGTCCCTTAGAACTGTTGTAACTTTCCAAACCTCTCCTTTGTTTAGAATTTTACATGTTCATGCTTCTCCAATCCATCAGTTTCATCTCGAATCTGCCTTACCCGAGAGTAAATTATTGAATTTGACATACAGCCCCAGCCCCAATATACTTGTAGCTTTTTTTCTACAACTACTTTTATATTGAATATCAATTTGGTATACTGTCATTGTTGGAGGTCAAAAACAAATGTTAATTGGTATAGCAGAGCAGTTTTGTCTAATCATTCTCACTTCTCTCCTCGTCTGTCATTGGTATTTATCATTATCTTCTCTGTCCTCATTAAAAATCATGTCATCCAGCCACAACCATCTCTTTCTCACATCTTTGATTTGGCCCGTACCAAACTGAATTTGGTCGCGTCCATTCCTTCTCTAGAAAGATTAGATTCTCTGATCATCAACTATATATCAAGATCATATTAGCTGTATTGACAGCTTCATGATGTCAATTCCTTCTCCAGTGAAATTAAGTTTCTCCCATCCGCAACTATCAAGATCATACTAGCTGTATTGATAGCTTAATGATCCCTTGGGTGTCTCATCAATTCGTTAATGGTTGGAAGCTTCAATTCCTCTTTAATGAAATACTGATTTTTTCCGACAAATTTAATATCGTTTTCCAATATGAACTTAGGTCGGCGAACTCTATGAGTGATGCTTTAGCCAGATAAAGGTGGATAGAGTTGTTCTTTGGAAGAGTGTTATTTTGTAGTTTGCTTTGCGGTGAGTAGATATAATATTGGTCTTGTACCAATACTCATTTGATCCTTTTGTTTTATTTTCTTTCTTCTTCCTTTATAATTTCCTTTTTCTAAAATAAAAGTAACGGTTACCGATATATAAAAAAAAAAAAAAAAAAAAAACTTTATCCCTTGTGAGGTTATGAAGTTGTTGTTCACATTGACTCTATGTGCCCCATTATTTAGATGTTGGCAAACTAATCACACCCACAATATATATGTATTTTGCAATTGTAAATGTAAAACTCAAAAACGAAAGTGGCATTTGGCAAGTTTATTTTTTATATTTATTTGACTTAACATTGGTTTGAAAAGATGTATAAGTTTTTTGACTGTTTGGACAAAGTTTACATGAACGTCAGAATGTCTAATTAAATCAATTTTATGAAATTTTGCTTTTTTTTTTATACAAAAGTAATGAAAAGATAATTTCTTCAAGCAAACATGAGCGTCTAAGGTGATCAAAAAAAATTTTTTTTTTTTTGTCGTTAAGTTTGCCAATATAATTTTTATTTGAACTACTTTTGCCCTATATGACAACTTTGTCCATAACTTATAATCTATGATAAGTTTACCTTTTTAGTTGAATCCAAATAATTTATTTCTAAAATAATCTAATTAAAATAGCTCTATATCAAATACATCTAATTGAATCAGCTCAATTTAGAATAAATTAGAATTGCTAGACAGGCTCTAAATCTAAATAGATAACATAAATGATAAAACTGTGATGACAATGATGATTTAACGCTCATGTCAATATAATATTAATGTGTGACTCTCTTATGATCAGAAAGTCAAACATGAATTGAAAATTGAAACTAAATATGGATAAACAAGTGGGGAACAAGATTTACTGGCTGGAGTAAGATTGGGAGCTAGCAAAAGACCAAGCATGTGATGCCCATCTCTTACATATGGTAATGACATCATCATCTTTACATGCATGCTACTCGTTTTTCACGGTTGTACGTTTCTCATGTGTCTGTAAAAGACTGAGGTTGGTTGAATCTATAATTTGACAGGAGAAAAAGTTGGATAGAATCCAAACAAGAAAGATTTACAGATACTATGAAACACCTTGAAATTGATGGTGGGAGACTTTCAGATATCCCAAAAATATGGAATCAGAAAACAAAAGATGAAACAAAGAATTATTTTGAGAGAATATGATTCAGGGTGGCATGAAATATCAAATAACATACAACTAACCTGACCCTCTTCAAGAAAGAAATTTTTTTAAATCCCACCGGTACTGCTAAGTTAACATATAGAATTAACTTTTTCAAGCCAATCCATAGGTAGCTTAGAGGTGAGGCACCTCCCCTTCGTACAAATAAATAGAGATTTAAGTGGTCATGAGAAGTTCCCTGGCTACGTCCATGAAAAGAAGTTCGACTTTCCTTGGGCCTGTTTCATAATTTTAAATGTAAAATAAAGTGTAATAAAGCATCAAATCAAGAGAGAATAAAATATAATAGGGTTATGATGGTATTTTATTTTTAATTGTTAGGTATAGAAATTTTTTGACTTTGTTGTATAGAAAAGTAAAGTTTTTTTGTCTTTTAGTATAGAAATAATGTCGTTTTTTGAGTTTTTCTTAAAAAGATGGAAAAAATTTTAAATTAAGGTGCTATTGATATGACACTTTGCCTGAAATATATAGGCTTTACTTGAATTTTACTAATCTAATAAAATGCCACACGGGCCCTTAAAGTCTCTGGTTGAGATTACAGATTATATCAATATATAATACATACATTCTTAAAATAAAAAATAAAAAAATCCATTTCTCACTCCCCAACAAAGCCCGATTGGCAATACAATTACAATGGTGATACTCATGACCTTGAACCCAACCCTATTGGCTAACAATTTTAGCCACATGCCAATTATCAGGGGGCGCTTGTGTAAAGCCTTCACGGCAATAATTTTCTGACATCAGTTAGAAAGAAACGAAAATCGTATCTAACGCAGAAAAAAAGGCTAATTCTCATGCATTGTTCCTGCAACTCTACTTTCAGCCAACAATGTCTACAGTGGAAGCCAAAACAATGTTTCTGTTCCCACTCAAATGGGAGTACACAAACGTAGTCAAGGTGACATAACACCACCTCAAAGGCCAGCCACTCATTTGGAGCTCTATAACCTAATTAAGTGATTCAAGTTATGCTTAAATAAAGGCTCATTCATTTGATTGACTTTATTTTGGGTTTAAGTCTTGTATTTCGGGTTGACAGGAGTGGTCCATTGGATTAGCCAATGACCGGGTTCATGGTTAAGGGTATTTTGGTCATTGTATTGGAGCTTTTTTAAGGGCTAAGAAAGTAGAGATTATATATATATATATATATATATGAGAAGTTTCAAGTACATCTATCCCTCACCATAGGGTGAGGGATACTTTTCTTTTTGCACATGAAAACAAGCATCTATCAATCACCCTATGTACTTGAAAATTCTCAATTATGGAAGTATCCCTCACTCTATGGTGAGGGATAGATGCACTTGAAATTTCCTCATATATATAAATATATATATATATATAAGGTAATCTATAATCCTAGACTCTGAAAAGAGTCAAGATGTGAATCATTGCAAACGTAAAATCCTCTAATCTCTCTTGTGCGACATGGTAGTTTGATCGTTGGTTTTATGCTTCCACACGCACGCACACTAACACCTTGTCAGCTAGTTAATTGTAAGCTATGGTTGTTTTGGCCTGGTTTGATATTTCTAAACTTGGTGCAAGCAACTCCATTAACACATAAATGGAGGTTGGTGCATTTGTTTGCCATAATTAATTATTAGTAACTAGATTTATGGGTAAAGTTTGTGTCAAAACCCTCTCCCTCCTTATCCGAACATGGAATAAGCTTTCATATAGTATAAACATCTCAGCTTATTTTGTGTCAATGTGACTTGTGGTTTTCATTATCAGAACATTGATTGCGTGAGCCATGTGACCATTTGATGCGTGAACATTTTTTTTTTTTTAAGAAGACGAGAAATGAATACCCAGAAGTTATTCAAATCCTAAAATAATCAAGTCATCTACATCTATATCTTATGTTATTCACCCGTCTCATCTTTAATAATCCTTCAATGGAATTTTCATATGTATTGAATTCCCCGAAAACAAGTAATTAAGCTTTAAAAAAGGCTGATGATTCTCCACAAGTAATTAAATTCTCTACTTCCAATTTTCTCCTCGTTTCTCCATCCAATAGAATTCTCATCTCCTCATCCAAATGGCCCAATTTTACCATTACCATTCAGGTATTACTTGGTAAAAGAGGTCCAGTGAGACATCACCAAACATTGTAAATGTAAGAAAAAAGAAGGAAGCAGGCAAGTACTAACAAACAAAATCTACAAATGAATGAAGTCACCAATTTTGTTTGGACTAAGATTCGTTTTTCCATAATTTCTAGACAAGTCACCGTCCAATATAGCTGATGTGGCAAAAGCAACCAATAGGAATTCACCAGATGTTGAAGTCCTATAAGTCTCCAAAGTTATCATATCATACTCTAGTAGACTAGGTTGGACTTTATACTCAAGGGTGGAGAAATTTTGTCATCGGTAATAGATTGCATCTCTTTAGCATTTTAGTCTTTCGGTTTAATTGCTAGAATTTTGAAAACTAAGGTCCTAATGGGTCACTTTTAAGTCATTACGGTTAAAAAAAATTAAATGATTTTAAACATATTCAAATACAATCTAATAATTTTAAAAAGCCAAAAATGAATTTTTAAGAGATTGGTCATCAGAATTCTAACATTCAGATGGAAAACTTTAAACGCTCTCAAACATATGATCTGACAACCAGCATTACAAATTTGCAACACTTACAATTCTCATCAAAATCTCGCCAAACAAACTATTCCTTTTGTGCTTTGGATTTTTATAAATTCTAGCTTCCTAAATGCTGGATTAATCTATTTGAGCAGTTTGGAAACCAGTCATAGGATAACATTTGTAGAATTCATTATTTTCCCCAAACAAGAATTTTTTAACACTATCCATTTCATGATAACCTGTTCATGATCTCAATCGGCAAGTGAGTTCCTCTTACAGTATTTTAGTACCCCGTCACTGGGTGCTTGGACATCTTCATTCTCACTTAATTTTATAGAAAAAGTTGAGAACGGCCACTTACCTCATTGGTAGGTGGCGACAGTTCTCACCTGCCTGTTTGTGCGGGCTGTCTTTTCGTAAATGTGCGGGCTCTCTCTTGGGTACCAGTCCCCTTGGCTTAGCTTGGTTACCAAAAATAAAAAATAGTCTCTTCACGAGGACTCGAAAAGTGATGAGGAAAAAAAACTCCCATGGGTAGAAAATAGTGACTCGAATTTTCTAGATTTAAATGAATAGATTCTAAATATGGTTTGAGTGTAAAATAAGATGTTAATAATTGGGATAAAGCTAAACGATCACCATGATGACAATGATGATAACAAGTTTAGACCCCCAATAGTGAAGGGTTATCTTGATTTGTGCATGAGTATGGACCAACATGGCGCGCAGGACTACCATATAATTCAGGAAGCAGCTGGAGAAAGGGTTCATGTACCCTTTGCCAGGGAGCAAAACCATGTTGGTTGGTGTGGGTCTAATTAACCATGGGAGACACCGAGTGTGATGGCCACTGTTACGCCACGTGTCTGAATCTGACGGTTGAGATGGACGGATCCATCCAAGTCTGAATGGATGTTGTCATCAATCCATGTCATGTCTCTATCAACCCCCATCATCATCATCCTCATCCTCATCCTTAAAAAAGCAGGATTCCCAGACACCCAACAAATTTGAATGGGTCTTCTCAATTTCTGATATGTGCCATGCCATCATGATGCATGCATGTCAGCTATTCATCATGTCATGGGACAGACAACTACATATCATGCCAGTGGACCACGTCATCATCCTGATCCGTTTCTTTGCAACCAGAGCAGGAATTTACATCACTCCTTTTCTTTTTCTGTTTTTTTTTTTTTTTTTTTCCTTCTTTTATTAGCAACAATCACTTGCATTAAAAGAGAGAGAGAGAGAGAGAGAGAGAGAGGAAAGCAAATAGGACATATAACATGACAAAAAGGATTTTTCTTTACCAGAATTTATGGCAAGGATTTGGGATGCTGGTGTTTTTTTTTTTTTTTTAACATAATGTGATGGCTTGGCCACTTATATTTAAAACGTCATGTCTCTTTTTATGGGTCTTTTTATGCGTTTTGTTGGAATCTCAAATGCACCACTAAGAGGAGGGATTTGGAATTCCGCCTGAGTATGTTTTTTTTACCAAGAATTCCAAAAGTTCATAGGTGTTTGGAATTTGAAATTCTAATAAAAGAAACATAACATTTCAAATGACGGGCGATTACATCATATCCAAAAAAAAAAGCACAACATCCCAATCTCGTCATAAATCTCCATCCCCAAGAGGAGGGGTTTGGAATTTCACCTCGGTTTGTTTCTTGACAAGAATTTCAAGAATTCATGTTTTAGAGAATCTCAAATTCTCCAAAAGTTGTTCTCTTTGAGGTGGAATTCCGAATCCCTCTCTCGGTGGAGTATTTGGAACTCCAATAAAATGCATAGAAAGTGAAATTCCAAGAATTCCAAAAGGTGATGATTTGAGGGTTTTTTAGGTGGTTAGAATTTGAGATTTTAGTGAAAGAAACATGACATTTCAATTGTCAGGAGACAAGCCATCAAATTATGTCCAAAAAAAAAAAAAAAATCCCAAAATCCCAAGTTCTTATCAAAATTTTTGGTAAATAAACAGGATAAGGGGGCAACTTTTGGAGAATTTGAAATTCCCCAAGACATGTGTTCTTGGAATTCTGGTATGCTGGGATTTTTTTTTTTAGCATGATGTAACATCTTGTCTCCCAACATTTGCAAATGTCACATTTTTTTCACTAGAATTTCAAATTCTACCCACTGAGAAGGTCTCAAGTGACCTTTGAAATTTCAGGAAGGGAAATTCTGTATGCACCCACCTATTTTGCTGAGCACACCCACCTTTTACAGAAAAAAAAATCACATATGAAGAATGAATGTGAGTGTGCTCAGCAAAATAGATAGTGCATATAAAAATTTCCCTTTAAGGAATTCCAACTACTTTGCTTTTAATGGAATTTCTAAGTACTCAAGTACAAGGGAGCATTTAAAAGCCCCACCATATTTTAGAAATTCAAATTTCTCCATACAGAAATTTTATAGATTCCAATAAAGAAACGGGCTCTTAATGACTTGCGTATTTTATACTGCAATGGAAAGAGGCTAGAAAATTTGCTGCATTTTTTCGTAGTGTGCATTGCATCTGTTTTGGTGCGCGTCAATCTCGTAAAAAGAACATGCTTTTGCGCCTAACTCTCTCCATAAAAGAGGCTTTTTGTTTCACATGTAGAAGGTAGGACTTAGCTTTGATTTCCTGAGTAAAAAGAGGGTTTTCCTTTCAGACCATGGAGATAGGACTTGGTTTTTAGATACAATGACTCATTGTGCAACTGCATTATTGTGGAAAGAAGATAGAAAATTTGCCGCATTTTCCATGTGATGCATCGCGTGAGTATTTGTTATGCTTCAATCTTGTCTATTGAAAACATTGTTTTGCACCTAATTATCCATGCAAAAGAGGATTTTAAGTTCCCGCCTAGGCAGGTAGGACTTTGTTTTCCTCGAAAAGTTAAATAAACACCTCCTTTAAAGAAAAGAGAGAGAGCCTCGTATAAGAGCCTAATATAAGATACGGCAAACCAAGCATTACAAGATAGAAACAAATAAAGAAACTGTCCTTTCCACCCCATATGCTTAGCTAATGAATCAACCAACCATGAAATTTGCTTCCCAAAACACGTGACAAAAAGAGACCACAATGGAAGAAAAGAGGGCTTTGATCTCAATAATATAAGCAGAATCACTCTCCACTAGCAACCTCCCACTAAACAGTCGAACTTAAACCATTGAAGTCTCCAAAATAGCTAAAACTTCCTCCTCGTTAGTCTTTGATTCTCACATTCTTTGAAAAAATATATAAAACATCCCCTTTTTATTGAGAAAAACTCCATCGATACTTGCAGCCCCAATTTTCTTCTAATAACCCATCCCCATTAAACTTCAAGACCCCATTCAGAGGATGACACAAATGAGCTAATTTTTTAACCTTCGGAATGCCACATGACATGGAATCTTCCCAATTATAGATAATGGTGTTAACATTTAGGCCCAAAAACTCTTTTTTAATTGTAGCCCAACTAACAACCAAAGGGCATGTTTGTGCATCCCTATCCAACTAACAACCAAAGGGCATGTTTGTGCATCTCTGTTTTCGCAGAAAATGAAGAAAAAACAGCCTCTTTTCCACAATAAAATTTTTCACATTTAGTGTAACTACTATTCCATGAGGAAAAGCACGAAGAAAAGCTAAATTTTTTGTGATTCCACAAAAACCATTTCTAATGGACAAAGAAAATATATTTTTCCTCGATGAGGATTTGGATAGCTAAGGATTTCAAATCTATCTCAATGCGTATTGATACATAGAGCTGAGAATAATTGACTTGCTTATGAAAATCCACAAGAGTGAGTATTTTGATCAGATCCTATTGGTGGAGGTCTGACCCGAAAATCCTCAAAATGAGGATTTCCATAGGTCCAAACCATCAGGGGTTTACAATTGCAAATGTAGTTTTTTCCACGACTGGAAAGCAAGAATCTCTTCCTCCTTAATGAGTTGGTTTTCAAATGTGACTAGGCTGTTTGGGTAATTTACTTGTAGAGCATTGTGAAGTAAAGGATAAATTCAATATACAAGAAAAAAAATGGGGTCAAATTAAAAGGTACTAAATTTCAAAAGCATATCTCTTTCTTTTTTGATAAAGAATGAAAGTTTCCAAGATTTGAATAATAAATTAATGTCCTTGGATGGATTCCATAGTTGGAATACGATCAATTATATAATTATATTTTGTTTTACTAAAAATCACATTTTACAATGTTGTTGATTAAAGGTTCATTAAAATATTTAATGATATAATGCTTTGAACTTTTATCATTTGAATTCGCATTCAACCACTGATTTGATTACCACCAATAATTCAATCCTAAGCCACTTGTGCTAATTTGGATCCCCTGCAAGCTACTTAGAACATCAATTGAACTATTTAAAAGAGAATTTCAGGCCTTTCTTTTGAAATCACAGAGTCCTCAAATTGTTAGCTTGTTTAGTTTTTTCAATTGGATTGGAATCAAATTAGTTGTCTTCATTGATGAAAACCAAGAGGCAACATTTCGATACAAATTTTTACTTGTTCATTTCACACCATCATTCTTACTTATATATATGAAAGAATGAGATAAGTAGACCCTAATCAAACCATAACTCTATTTCAAACTCGTTTAAAATCTATTGCAGGCTAATATTCAAATTTATTTGAGATTCTAAGTCAAACAGTTTATTTGAGATTCTAAGTCAAACAGTTTAGAAATATCATCGTCCTCCTGCAATCGTATGATCCTTTCAAGAAAGGAACATGTGATTAGTTGCAAAAATACAAACCCCTAGTTCTCTTAAGCCAATAATTACATCTTTCAAAAAATGGCCATCATGCTTTAATAGTGACCACAGTCTATCTATAGAATTCATCATTTTCGCATCATACACTTTTTGAGGCTGTTGAACTAGTGACTGCTTCGATCAGATTTATTAAAATTCTTCCAGATGCTTAAGATTGCAAGGCTTGTTCAAAACTGCAAGATCATGAAGCTTGGATGAATGCTTCAGAGGAATGACGTTTAGTGTTTTATTTGTATTTAAGAGAGAAAATAAAACAAACATACATAGCAGAAGCTAAAAGAAAGAATTATTATGGAAGTAAATGGGTGAGCAGGACCATGGTCGTCTTGATCGTAAGATCTACCAGTAAATGGGTGAGCAGGACCATGGTCGTCTTGATCGTAAGATCTACCAAACCATGGCTCTGATACTATGATGACAACCAAGAGGCTGCATTTTGATAGAATTTTCATCGTGTTCGTTTCACAAATAATCATTCCCACTTATATAATACATAATGAGATATGCAGACCCCAATCTAGTAATAATTCTAATTCAAAGTTATTTAAAATCTATTTCCCTCCTAATAATTCAAATCTATTTGAAATTCTAGTTCGAACTATTTAAATTTAAGTTTGGATTTTTAATAAGACTGAGTTATCTTCATCTCACTTCTTCTATTGTATAAATTGGGTGTGTTTTGAATTTTAACCAAACGTAATTTCTCAGATTTCTATATAACATCATAGCCATGGCCAGGTTAAAAACAAAAAGAAGAATTCACCCCAACTGTCAGATCCATTATGGGTCTATTAGGCAGTTATCCAATGATCAAATATCGTCAGGGTTTTTTTATTTTTCGCTAGTGGCTGGACTAATCCCTCCGGGCATAGAGGAAAGCTAAGTAAACACCCCTGTGGCCCCAAGGTGGTAACACTAGTGGACTAAACTTTAGATTCCTGAAGAAGGGGGAACCACGGGTCGATACCAAGACCTCTAACTCTGGAAGAGGGAAGAACCGTGGTTCTGACCACTCATTCAGTTACTATGTTCAATCTTGAATTTTTGAAATATGGCCTGTCTCAGATATAGGCCATCATAGTATGTGATACAAAATCCAAATTCATATGATCTAAAATGTGGGCCATTAAATGGGCGGTCCCAAAATCCAAATCCAAGGGCCCCTTTAGTAATAAAATATATGGGTTTTTTTTATACACCAAGTTCCTGTGTATATAGCACATCAGAAAAATTTCTCCTTAATTAACTTGATACATCTTTCTACCAAAAGCTTGATACAAATCATGTAGGGTAGCTTGTCACCTCCAAGTTTCAATGAGTAGCCAATCAGAAATTCTTGATAATGAAAGTTCAAGGGTTCTGATCTTCAAGATAGATTCTCAATCTCTTTGTTTGGTGGATATGAATAATTTATCTGGTAAGATGAGAAGGTAGTATGGTAAAGGCAGCAAGAAAGAGAAATGCTACATGGCCTGAACATTTGGGACCGGTCTATGGACCCATCCCAATGTTCAGGCCATTTAGACTTTTTCGGCAAGAAAAGGATGAGAGGAATTGAGATGGGTCAATTTGGCTGGGTTCATTCAGCATCCTATAATGGAAAGGCCTTGTCTTGGGCCATTGGAAAAGGTGTATCCATTTTTGAAAAGTTTAGATTTCAAGTTTCCAAATCAAAACCTTGAGTGATTGGATGAGGGTGAAACTTAAAGCACCTACATTCCACATAATGCATGGATCATCTCTAAGTCATAATTAAGATGCATGTGTAAGAACTGCATGATCATTGGAGCCCTTTGAAGCAAGTGTACTTGCAATTATATTTCAACTTTCCACCTGAAGCTATTATCTATCAGTGCACATTTGTGAAGGGGGGATAATTTGACATCCACAAATATTCATGTGATCTAAGATCTCGACTTCCAAATTACTCCCCATGATGTGACCACAAAATCCATTATGTACACACTCACCAATTGATTGGTGCATACAGCTGATCAGATCATATAATAAATATTGGCCCAACTGCATCATTTTTTTAAAAACAAGGGATCTGACTGTCATTTACTTCTACAGTTCAAAAATAAATCACACTCCAACACTACTGGAATACCATGCATGTCAAGTTTGTTTTTTTTTTTTTCCTTCTGTGCCCCATCTAATGTATAATCCAATACATGTGCTTAAATCTATGCTTAAAACACAGTAAGTTTTGACAAAGATGAAAATTACAGGCCTCTTACAGTGCTTTAGCATGGGCCCTTCCTGATGTTGCCAATTTCAGAGAGTTCGGCCATCTCTGTCGGCGAAAAGGTATGTGAGGCAGACAGTTAGGAGGTGTTCATTGTCCCAACCACGAGGTTTTGAGTTAGGGCTAGAACTTCTGCCTATGTTACCTATAAAAAAAGAATATGTTATCTGATCATTACTACTAGCTAGTAAATTTCTGAGCTTTCCACCCATAGCCTTTGCATATTAGAACTAGACCAAATCTATTGTTGTTTACAGTAGTGTAGTCCGTTAATTATTCTAAGTATGTTGCCCAAATGTTAATGGGTTAAACCTCTTGAAGAGTGGGCTCCATCCGAAGGAGAGTATTGAAAAATATTTACGTTGCTTCTAAGAACGCTTCAAGGTTATGGTATGAATGGTTAGATGAAAGGACACTTAATATGGTATCTGACCTCTCTGACCCAACCGAACCCGGTTTGAATTCCAAAAAGGAACCAACCACAACTTTTTCAGTAAAGTAATTTAGTCCCTTTTTAATACAACTCCAAGCTGTAACTTTTGTGAGTAATTCTGGTCGAACATGTACTACATTTGCCATTTTTATTTTTTATTTGACAAATAACCTATATTAATCTGACAATCTCAGTTCAATTTGATTAACCCATTGCTAAAATATAACGTATTTCGCTATAAAAGGAAAGGGTTTCCTCTAAATCTCACCTGGTTGAAATAAGACCCAGGGCATTTACCATGGTAAAATTGACTTGCGTTTTCACATTAATGTCTTGATTATAATTTGAGTCATATTTGATCCAAGTAAGATTTCGCCTTTTACAATAAGATGTGTCATATTTCAACCAAACCTTGGCCTAAGGTGGTTTGCTTAGATTCCTTTATTAGTAGAGGTGGTTCTTTCTTTAAAAAAAAAAAAAAAAAAGGACAAAAGACATGTGGTTAGTAATGCTTGTCAAACAATATAGGTGTTTGATTGTAAAAACACAGAATTACAATTCTCCAGAAATATAAACCCTTACAGAAGAATCTGCAATTTATCAGAAGTTGACAGAGGTTGGAAGATCAATCCTCCACTGTCATGGGTCCTTTTGATGGTCAAATAAAATAGTACCAATCAGAGAGTAAGGACTTCTACCTGGTTATTTTGTATTGTATTTTCTTAATAGCATATATGGCCTATCCACCTCATTGCCCTTGGAGTAACCAGACCCAGAACACACTGGGCCCAACAAGGCCATGTTAGCAAAATCTGATTCATTCATTAGATAGCCCTACTTAAACACACATTGGCGTATTGGATATGAGCCCTTAGTGCAGCCCATCTGATTATAGCCATTAGTGGGCCTGCCTAGTTTTGGGCCAGGAACTGTTGATGATGAGCTAAACCAAATGACTGGGCCAAATTGACTCTAGAGTAGAACCCCCTTGTGCATTGCCACCACCACTACTATCTCTCTTTCTCAAATAACTTGACCAGAAAATAAACATGGAAACCTCTTTCCTCTGCTGGGAAGATCTCTAAATGGTCGAACATGAAACATCAAGGGTCAATTCATGTCTCACCACCTGTTCTCAAGTGGCTAACAACTGAAACAAAACACACACATACAGAGAGAGAGAGAGAGAGAGAGGGGCATTGACTCAGAGGCATTAGACACTTTCATTCTTTTATCTCCTTTGTTTTTGCTAGGCAAAGTGATAAGGATGAGGATTATCAAATTATTTATTAACATGGCACATGGGGCCGAGCCGGGCCCAACCCAGACAAGGTTGTAAGCGGTGCAGCCGATCATGGGGCCCAGATATTTGTAGCCACTTGGGCCATGAGGAACATGCCCTCATGGCTCGGCGCATGCCCCATTCATTTGCCCTGTCGTCTTTGTCCGGCCAAACAGGGTGTAGTTGTTATGGCAGATGAAGAGGATGAGAGATTGTGACATTGATTTTAATGCAAAATGGACTCAGCATGGGCTTGTCCTAAAATAAATACATGGGAATTTCGTCCCTACATACATGTTCTTTTATTAATGAACACTAGTACACTTTTCTAATGGTCCCCCAGTTGCCCCAGGTAGAGGTGCAACTGGACCGGCATATGTCGACTAATTGACCAAAGCCCAAGCCAGAGCCAAAGCCCATGCCCATGCCCAAGCCCAAGTGATAATATATCATATCACCTACATGTCTGCATTATTTGGTTACTTAACTTGCCCAAGTTAATATATCATATAAACTTGGGTAGCATAGCATGGCCCAAGTTGCACCCTTGCCACTTGGAAATGAACCATCACATGAAGCTCACCTTCCATGGTGTGGTGGTAATGTAGAAGGTCCTTGGTTTGTGGACCATCAGACCACCTAGGTATGTATGGTCTGCATTGAAGGTGTGGTCCATGTCTCTTACCCCAAAATAATACAATAAGCCTGGAGTTGGTCTACAGTCTATAATAGAGAAATAGACTAATAGTGTTTTCCTTGTTTTTGCTATCTTTTTCTAGACAGATTTGATATTAGAAAGCGACACTAGAACAGTATCTCTGCAGGGCTCGATGGTGACCATTCAACGGCTGAAAAAGATGTCTCATGCTGTAATTGGTGCGACCTACCAGAACTTTTTAATGTCTGGTGCGCCCATCAGACTCAAAATTTTAACATTCAGAAACAAGAAATGGCCTTTTTTTCTCTTTTCTTTCTTTTTGGTTTTCCATTTAATGTCATGGGTGTGGGTCGCGTTGACGTGGTGAACAGTGATTGGTCCGCCTTCACCAGATTTGGACTCCCAGTATAAGCCCTGACTTTGGCCTTGTACTACCCCAAAACTCAAAACTCACCATGGTCAATTACTTGACTGTTGAGCCACTCATTTAGTTTTAGAACTATGTCCTAAGGATTCATGGTAAAATGGGTTGCAATGAAGGATATTTAAGAGGTGAAGGGTTAGATATATAAGGTGAAAATGTAAATAGGATTTGTCTTTCCTAGGATTTGATTTACTAAGGTCTTTGAGTGGATACTCATTTTCTACCAAGGGGAGATTATTTGACACCTTTATTTTTTCAATTTCTTTCTTCTTAATGTTAATACATTTCTTATAACTTCTAGGTACTCAATTCCATGCAAACAAATTGCCGCCCCTGCCCCCCACACAGTCACTTGAGCACCAGTGCTCATGATAAGGTGAGAGCACCGTTTCACTTGTCTATTGATCCAATTTTGCAAGATATTAAGTCTCTTGCCAAGCTTTTAAGGTGGTTGAGTTTTCTTTTATTCCTAAAAGGCTAAAAAACTCAGTGGCTCATAATTTGGCAAAATTTTCTTACTCTTCATGTTTTGGGGTTACAAGTGTGGGACTCTAATTTTGTTGTGTAATTATTTTTCTGTGACATTTGTTTGTTCTTGTGTTTGTTTTATTGAAATTTATCTTTCTGCCAAAAAAAAAAAAACTCAGTAAGCACCATTTCTTGTGGAACACATCATCCCAACAACTTGACCAATGGCCAATGAGTTTTCACCATCCAAAACGAGCACATAGTCGATCCAAAGGTCTAGTCCATTTGGATGGGTGCCAAACTCGAATCATTGACTATCAAGGAGGTCTTGTTTTATAGTCCACTTAAATGGATCGCAAACTAAGTATTCAAGCAACCGGTGCTCACTAGAGGTTTTTCCTTATAAGCATATTATTAGCATGGGTATTGTAAGTTTTTTTTTTTTTTTTTTTTTTTTTTTTTTGGTACTCCAGTCAAAGGGGCTGGGACCATAGAGAGAGTCCCGCATACACACGAAAAGCAGCTCCACTCAAGCGGGAAGGAAGCCCGCACATGCAGTAAGAAAGCCCGTACAAGTGAAAAAAGAAGCTTGTACAAGTGGGAAGATGTGATGTATCCGGAGTCTAACTCCTAGGCGACCAGATAATAATTGACGCACCGTTTTACAGGGTATTGTAAGTTGAGAATTGTAAATTCAATTATGTTATGAGAGAGAGTATAAAGGTAAGAACAATAGTTGTGATTTAACAGCCAAATCTTAAATCTTGATTAGATCTAATGATGAGACTGTAATCCAAAAACAAAGTTAATGCATGATATAACAGTTTTTTGTACCCTGAGAACATCAGACCGCACAATTTGAGCAACAGTCACATCAAGAGATGACCCATCAACTGGACAATCGAAGTCATTGGCATGTGATTGATTGTGTAATAAGAGGATGTTCCCATCATAGTTGAAAATTGAACTGTGTCTAATTGCTAGCTAGGTTGAGTCAATAACCAAGTGACATAAGACAGATGATTTGGCAGTATGTTGATACCATCTTCCTCCTTTTTCTTCTCCCAAGTAACTGGGACATACAGTCCACCTAAGTGCAGGCCATTTGTGCCCACATTTGATGAGTGCAACTACTTTCACGCACTTATATCATTCAACTTTTACTCACGGTTAGATTGAATCTAAAAAAAAAAATTCATTATTAAATTATTAAAATCAGGAACTAGAGCTAGGGCAATCTGATGGGGATGACTTTATAAATGACCCAAATGATACAAATCCATTCAAGTAGGTTCCAAGAGTTAGACCACATAAGCATATAATGGTAAAAAAAAGGAAAAAAAATGCAATAAATTGTTAGGTAGGAAGTTCTCATTTGATATCAAATACTTAAAATTAAGGGCTATAATCATTTGATTAGCTAAATATCTTATAATCCCCTCATCTAAGTACCAACATTTTTAGAGTTACACCTCCATTAATTGTCATTCATCTAAGTGGGCTCCACTAAAAGAGACAATTTTCCTTTCCGCTCCATGTCAAGCCTATATACGAACTCCTTCTACTAAATGGTACCTCTCATAGCTTGCATTAGAGGTTAAAATCCAAGCCCCTTGTAGGCCCCACTAAGATGCATACAATTCAAATCGGGATCCTCTAAGTGGCGTTATACACGGTGACCATGAGTGGACCACTCAGGGTCCGCCAAGTCACCACGCGCCGCCCCTACCCCGGATGCATGGCAGGTTGCTTGTGATGACATGGCTGACCTTAAATGGTCCACTCACGGTCATCATGGGGTTTTCCTTCACCAGATACAATTCATTATCTCAGTCATATATTTGAAACCATTAATGTAAGAACGTTAAAGTTCAATATTTGTTAATATCACTACATTGTTATGAATGAGCATAATCTTAGATTTAGAGTCAAATTATGGTGAGTGTAAGGGATGGATTGATAATGAATGGGTCCCAAGTGAGGTTAACATTGTTACCTCTTACCCAAGCCGCAAGAGTTACCTCTTACCAGAAAGAAACCTCATGCAGATTTTTCAAGTTAAAATAATTGATTCAGAGACCCTTAAGTTTTAACAGTTTCTCAAGTTATATTTTTATGAGATTGTATCCAACTGTGAGTATAATTCAGTTTCGTGACAAATTAGATAGGTTGTCCATCCTGGAGGGACTTTTAGTGAGTGAGAGGGGGTTGGATTGGTGATAAGCGAGCCCCCTGTAAAACTGAAACATGTGCAACGAGGTACTTCTCGCGGCTCAAATGAGAGGTAACAGTTTTTTGTAACTTAAAAGAGACTGTTAAATTTCAAAGCCCACAGATAATTCATTAGGATGATTTAATTGATTTGATTTTTTACCCAAAACCATATCCACAGTGAGATATTTCCGTCACACTAATTTCGAGGTTGGCATGCTTCTGAGTGGATCCCAAAATAAGATTAGATTTCTACCTCTCATGCAAGAGAGGTACCTATCAACTACATGTGGATGTGTACGTCTGCCTAATATTGCGATCGATGCATCAACATTAATGAATCTAAGATGCCCCACAAATGTCCAGGCCACATAAAAAGTTTCAATTGGACACCATTTTCATTTTCCACGGATAATGAATGCACTGCTTGTTGGCAACAACTTTCTGTAGCATTTTATTTCCACATTGATATCATTTTCTTGCAAATGAAAACTGAAGACTATTCATTTCGGATAACTTAGGATTCCATTGTTTGGTGTGGTGAAGCATTTTCCACAGTGAAAGGTCAAAAAGGAAAATGGTACTCTCCCTCTTGGATCTGAATAAAACTGCAAAGCAAGCTTTCATCTCAGAAAATGAGGACCACCTGTTTAAGCACATAACAACGTAAAAATCTGTCCCACAGAAACAATTTTGCTTCTGTTGAAATTGCTCCATCCATCACACACAACCTTCTTTTCTTTTTTTGGTAAAGGTCCACACAGAACCTTGGGGCACATTTATGTGCCAAAAAGATTGTGTGATAAAAAAAAAATGTTCTAATTTTCAGTGCAGCTCACTGTTCCATTGTTTAGTGCGACAAATCTTTTCCTAGCAGAAAAGAAAAAAAGATGAATTGGTTTTTCTATAGAGATGATTTTGATTTCCGATAAGATTGGTAAGAATACAGAATTCCTTTCTCCCGTGGAAACAAAAATCTGTAGAGTGTGGAATACTCTCATTGCACAAACAAGTCCTCAAAGTATGTTTGGACCCCTACAACTCAGTTGGCCTGCCCTCTTACCTAGATTGCCTGTTAATGGATTATGGTTATTGCAAAAGTAAAACAACAGTCACATACAGGTAACTAACGGTATTCTCATTTATGCATGTGTACACAGCTTATAAAAGATCCAAATTGAGAACAACCAGTGCACTGAAAATTTAGCTGCAGGAACTACAAGCTTGTATCCACCACCAAACAAAGGATCATTTCTACATACAAAAATCTTCTATAAAGTTGCCACATGTTACACTAAAACTTGTTACATACAATGTCCCACATGTTTTTTACAGGCTGTGCAACAAGAAACCACATGTTTGATGCATACAACCCTTTTACTCCTAATGATATAATGAACACCATCTGACTGTGCTGACAATTTTTCTGGGGTAGAAAGAGGGAGAGATTTTACCTACACACTCTGCACCATGCATGCATCCAGACTACGCATCATGCACTGCAGGAACTACAAGCTTGTATCCACCACCAAACAGAGGATCATTTCTACATACAATGTCCCACATGTTTTTTACAGGCTGTGCAACAAGAAACCACATGTTTGATGCAAACAACCCTTTTACTCCTAATGATATAATGAACACCGTCTGACAGTGCTGACAATTTTTCTGGGGTAGAAAGAGGGAGAGATTTTACCTGCACACTCTGCACCATGCATGCATCCAGACTACGCATCATGCGCTGCAGGAACTACAAGCTTGTATCCACCACCAAACAGAGGATCATTTCTACATACAAAAATCTTCTATAAAGTTGCCACATGTTACACTAATACTTGTTACATACAATGTCCCACATGTTTTTTACAGGCTGTGCAACAAGAAACCACATGTTTGATGCATACAACCCTTTTACTCCTAATGATATAATGAACACCATCTGACTGTGCTGACAATTTTTCTGGGGTAGAAAGAGGGAGAGATTTTACCTACACACTCTGCACCATGCATGCATCCAGACTACGCATCATACGCTGCAGGAACTACAAGCTTGTATCCACCACCAAACAGAGGATCATTTCTACATACAATGTCCCACATGTTTTTTACAGGCTGTGCAACAAGAAACCACATGTTTGATGCATACAACCCTTTTACTCCTAATGATATAATGAACACCGTCTGACTGTGCTGACAATTTTTCTGGGGTAGAAAGAGGGAGAGATTTTACCTACACACTCTGCACCATGCATGCATCCAGACTACGCATCATGCGCTGCAGGAACTACAAGCTTGTATCCACCACCAAACAGAGGATCATTTCTACATACAAAAATCTTCTATAAAGTTGCCACATGTTACACTAATACTTGTTACATACAATGTCCCACATGTTTTTTACAGGCTGTGCAACAAGAAACCACATGTTTGATGCATACAACCCTTTTACTCCTAATGATATAATGAACACCATCTGACTGTGCTGACAATTTTTCTGGGGTAGAAAGAGGGAGAGATTTTACCTACACACTCTGCACCATGCATGCATCCAGACTACGCATCATGCGCTGCAGGAACTACAAGCTTGTATCCACCACCAAACAGAGGATCATTTCTACATACAATGTCCCACATGTTTTTCACAGGCTGTGCAACAAGAAACCACATGTTTGATGCATACAACCCTTTTACTCCTAATGATATAATGAACACCGTCTGACTGTGCTGACAATTTTTCTGGGGTAGAAAGAGGGAGAGATTTTACCTACACACTCTGCACCATGCATGCATCCAGACTACGCATCATGCGCGTAGCACAGGTGAATACAGAGGTGGGACCTGCCTCTGAGAGAGTTCGAACGTGCAGTACGTATTGCACAGGTGAATGTTTTCCGCTGAATGCCAGAAAACTGCTTTAGATGTTTATAACCTCTTTTTTTTTTTTTTTCCAAACAGCTGAGTTTAGTGACATCCAATGAATTAAGAGATTTAATTTAAGTTGCGAAGATGCATATAGTATGGTTGGGCCCTCTGAATAAAAGGCCCAAATAATACAAGGACATTTAACCAGGTTCATTCAGAGACTCATGGAGATGCAAAAATCTATGTGGTTTTTGAAGGAAAACTGGCAAACAACTCTATCACAACTTGTACTATGGGTTATGAAGTCATCATGTGAAATAAAATTCATCAAGATTGACACTTTTGCGCGTGTATGAACAATTTAGAGAAATGCAAACTAAAATTGGCACTAGTTGAAACCAGCATGTTTTGCAAATACAACGAATTCAATCAAACCCACCATGCACTCTGGGCTCACTTTATTTTTGTGAATGCAACATTAAATCAAATCCACCAAACTGAGTGATATTCGCAGTTGAAACTATGATAACTGTCATTCAATATTGGTGTCTTACACTACAGAAGATATCATATCGACCGGGTTCCTGCCAAATTAGGGTTAGGATTGGATCTGATTGAAAAGGTTGGACACACAAAAGGTCAAGAGGCTGTGGCAACAGAGATTTAAAAAAAATAAATACTGATAATAAAGACAGAAAATATCACCAAAATATTGCCTGAAATTCTCAAAACACCTACCCATATGGGTTCTAGGGCTTGCCTAGAATAGATGGAATGGTCTCATGTAGAGGAAAAATTATCCAAGTTGAATGAGTACAAGTATGTCTCTCAAGATCTGATACCAGTATGAGATGCCCAATATGACAAATGCCAATTATAGGATGTGTACTCAGCATAATCATTAAACAAATTTAAGTAGATATTTATTTTTAAATAACAAAAGAGGCACAAACATATCACCAATGAAAGTCGTATACAAATCTTACTCTAGACAATTAGCTCAACTAGTTAGGGACGTGTGTAACGGAGAGTGCATGAGTTTGAGTCCTCCATGAAGCCAACAATTGAAAGAAAATATATATATATATATATATATATCTGAGTCTAAACAATCAAGCAATATACTGAGTTCAGGCCTGTGAATCTCACCTATTCTTTTAGGCCAAAGCTACTCAGTATGCCATCAAGTTGATTTGATCTTTGAGCTTACGCTCACAACACAGGAGATAGGTCACTGACAGTGTCATTGGCTAGTTAGGGCCTAAGTGGGGCTCATCTCTCCAATTCCTCATTCCTCAAACACAAAGTTTCAAGCACAAACAGAAATTGGCAATCAACACAGTACAAGGGAAATCTGCTTTTACCTACTGAGAGCAATGGAAAAGATAACCCACTGAATTTCCTTAAAGTAGACCATCAAAAGATAACCTAATGCACTTCCTTAAAGTAGACTATCTCGTTAGAAGTTAGAACTATTTTACATGAGGTATACATAACATCTCATGATAAACTAAAGGCATACAGGTGGATTTCATAGAGGCTAATCTAGATGGATGAGATTCACATTCACTGTCGCTGGCAGCAGAGAATTTCCATCCCTCCACTTTTACAAGTGGCACAACGACAACCCATACTTTCCCTCATATAAAAACTGAACAAGTGGTGGTCATGGATAAAATCTGAATAGAACATTTAGTTCCACCATGAATGGTCTATCAAAGTTTTTAAAAAAATGATTCGGCAGTCCTCCCTAACTCATGTGGCGTAAAAATCGCCACCAAAAAGACGAGCCTATAACACATTTGGAAGGTGTGCCTTGTCACGAGCACAAGGTTGCAGATCCAAGTCATCTCAACAATCAAAAAGATAAAAACGCACCAAGAAACAAGCAGCTATGAGAAAGTCGATCAGTTGGATGATTAAGGTCCTTAAAATCAAAAAATTTCATGTAATGGCAAATCAAAGTTAATTCCACATAATAGATGATTTGGGTCCTGATATATGCATGCCACAGGTAATGTACATCAAGTAATGACAACCGTTTGACCATGATAGCAGTGGAAGCAGATCCGTTCCGTCAAAAGCGTGAAGTGGCAGACAATAATAACTGTTAGGGAAAATTTTTTCATCAGGTCCAACCACGACCAGGACAAAAGCCAAAACCAGAATGATCAGAAAACCCTCGACTTTAATTGGTGTGAAATGGTGTCCAAATTGACAACAGAAGGACAAAAAAGCAGTTCGTGTTCAATGAATGTCTGAAACTCAATAACATCCTTATTAGTTATTTCTACAAATTGTCATTCTTACGCAAGTTGAAAAAAATCTTCCCATATTTTGTGGATGTTCCAACATATAGCATTCCAAGTAAACATAAATTCAAAATGAATAAGGTGCCAATAGCATGGCTACTGGCTAGCACACTGGTCAGGTTCCTATTAAGGAAGCTCAGTTCTGGGATCAAATCCATGGAGACAATATACTGATTTTGCTCTTGCTAAACTGATAGTGGAACATACAGCCAAAGAAATTTTGCATGAAGTGGTAACTTCATACTGTCATAATTTTTACAACATCATTTGACACCAACTGTTCAAACACAATGGTAAGGTCAATGGTTTTTAAGTTCAAAAAATAGATTCTGCAATGACCTACCTTAACAGATTAAAAAAAATTATTCAGATCTATAAAACAATGTTACATTGCCACTAAATGGGAAAAGGGCAATACCTTTCTTGAGGATATCTTCCATAGATAATTTAAAACATTTCTGTAACCTCCTTCGATGTATTTGGGACATCTCTCATTATCACACCATAGTGGGGACTGGGGATTAAGGTGATCTGAAATACGTTCTTCAAAAATCATGACTTCTCAAGGATAATACACCAATTGGATTTGTCATAAAACTTGTCACGGATGAATGCATTTTCAACGCCAGAAACTAACCTGAGAGAAAAGTAGGGAGTGTCATTCACCAGAATTTGAGAATGTAAGTTAGCAATCCAAGTAGTGGATGGTAAAAAAAAAAAAAAAAAGCAATAAGCGAATTGAGGGAAAGAAAACATGTGGAAAGAAAGCAATGAGCCTATTCCATTGTGTCATTCTAAGATGAGATTACGCTTAGAAAAAAAAAAAAAAAACACTGCTATGGCATAGCGCTAGAGGGGTGTTCATAAACTAAGCTAGATCAGGCCAAAGCTAATCAAAGCCTGGCCTAATATTCAGGCTCAAATCCAGCCCATAGGCCTGAAACTTAGGCCAACATCCAGCCCATCTACAAAACATATACACATTTTCTGTTATATATGTCAAGCCAAGCCAAGCCTTGAAGAACAGCCAAAAGATTAGGCCTGGATACATCCTATGGGCCATAAAACTGAGCCCAAATCCAGTCTAATAAGGGAATAGATTGGCGCTCCTAATAGTTACCCTAACCCCTCGCATTGTTCAATAATGATGATGTATTCATTAAAGTGGATGGTGTATTAATAAATAAAAGCGGATGGTGTATCCATTTTTAATGGATTCTTCACAACATTTGTTCCTATGAATATTTTTTTATATTTAGGGGCAAAGTTGTCAATTTCATTTCATTTCCCATTTCAGTTTGACTTCAACTGAAAAGTCTCGGCTGTATGTTTCATTCCAGAGCTGTGTTCAGAAATATATATATATATATATATATTTGGAAATGTTGAAAAATACTAAAAGTGAAAAGAGCATATAACTATATATATAATTGATTCTAATAAATCAACGATATAATATGCTAAATCTACATCAAATAAATGAATTGCAATCCCTGATATGGTAAAAGAAAGAAAGGAGCCCACCTAAGTTGTAGACTATGATGCCTAGATAGGGCATGGATATGACAAGGACACGCCATAGACATGGAAGGGACACGGATTTTACACATAAAAAGTGTAGTGTTGGATATGATACGTTGCCCATTTTAAAGTATCTATTCATCATAGGTTGTAGAAGAAGAAGCAACTTTTTGCAAAGGCAGAAGGACCCAAATGAAGTAGAACAAAGCGACCAAACAAAGGGAACCATTTCCTGTGTAAGGCCCTAAAAAAGGTAAAATCCCTTAGCTTTGAATGAAAAGGACCAAAAAGTCATGAATTGGTCAAAAACCAACTTAGAGAAAAGGAAAAATCCCCTCTTTTGTCACATTTTGGCTGTTGTATGGAATTTTGACCTGTACAGCCAAAATCTCCAAATTCTAAACCAAATCAGGAATTTCTACCAAACAGGATTCAAATCCCAACCAAAATTTTTCACGGGGGTGTTTTTGTTTCAATTCATCGACCAAAGCAAATGGTTTCCGCTAGTTCATCCAAAAGGAACTGAAATGGACAACTAGAATCCAAGGTAAGTGCAAAAGCTCAAGTGCTGGTCATTCAGTGGGCCCCTACTACTAAAGAATTTGTAGATATTTAAGTTTTTGATCCCTGGAGAGGTATCGGTATGGTGGTGCTAATCTTTGCTAATTTTGTTTATTAACCTTGGAGGCTCTGTCTTTCATTTTCTAATAATTATAATTTTTTATTACCTCAAAAAAAAATAAAACTTAAAAAAAATTGTATATAGACTATAGAGGATGCAATACAGACACAAACCGGGATAAGGCTGTAGCCATATGTAGCTGTTCTTAATGATATATATATATATATATATTCTTTTTTTCCTTTTCTTTTTCTTTTTTTATACACAATAAAATCCGAAAAACTCTGAAGGTGTTAAACACATTGCATATTGAAACATTTCCAGATGATAATTACAAATACAATGTACACTACAACATTGGCAATATAATATAATTTATATAACTTATATTGTGTGTTATATTGATAAAAACATGCTACAAAGTATAAGACGATAAAATAAAGTAATAAACTAATAATTAGTTACGATTGTTATCTCTGCAGCTTGTTATCATTTCAATATATATATATATATATATATATATATATTCACAGTTGTATGATGCCACAAGAATTTCTCATGTTAGATGAACCCAGCTCATATCCAAGTCCTAATTCTCTAAAAACTGCGTGCCCATGCTTCAAATCTACGTCCATGTCTATATCCATCTCAAGGCTCATCACCGTGTCATTTTGTCTTTAAAAAAAATAAAAAAAATGATTATTACCTAAGATAAACCAGTCACAGATTGCAACCATGAAGTATATTATATGCCAGATTAACTGGTGCTGATCTCATCATTTGTTGTCTGTTCCCGCAACGTTGACATTGAAAATCAGAAATGCTAAAACATTTCATTTTAGAGATTTAAATAACAAAATTGCATTCTAAAGCAAGAAATATAGTAATTGAATGTGATGTGCGATCCTGTCTCATCTTTTAGATCACCAACTGTATGATGAAAGAGTTTGTTGGACTTCCCTGGAAAGGTATTAAGGAAAGGTGCATCACCTTCAACCAGCTTCCACCACTTCTAAATCCAGTTTAACCACAAAAACATCAGGAATGGAGGGTCCTCAATCAGGAAGTCAGTGAGGAACCAAATAGAGGCAATTGGTGAAAGTGCTATTAGGAACTCCCTGCCCATACAGGCCAAAAAGCAGGTGGGGCTAAGTATTGAACTTTGAGAATAGAAAAGAGGGGATGGCAAACATATCACATGAATGACATCTGCCTAAATAAAAAAAGTGAATATTTCCCTCACATTTAAGGTAATATTGCAGAAGGCATGCTTTAATACAAGAATGATGCAATACCTTTCCAGCTCGCCTTCAATAAATACATGATAATACCGATTATATACCACAGCTCCTTTCTTATCATCTTTCTTTGCCAACCCACTTTCAAGAGCCAAAGAAGAAGCACCTCCAATTTCAGCTCGATGATATGGTAAGTGCCAAGGAACAAAATATTCCTGATGGTTATCAATGCAGCCATTTCTAGAAGCCACGGAAACATCTGCCACTTTGGAAGGAACAGCCCCCACCTCTATTATCTCCTTTGGCTGTTGCTCGGACTCTTTTGGTGGGTTTTGAATATCTAATACTTTAAATTCATCCACATCACGGTGACTGCTTTCCTCAGCTTCGGGAATGCTTTCAAGTGTGACAGTTGAAGGACTACTACGCATATGAGGGCTACCGGGTCCAATCCACTCTTCTTCATATTTGCGTGTAAGAGGAGTCCACTTTGAAAGCACTGACCTATCCTCTTGTTCTACAGCCCAAACTGTTATTAGAACAAGCCCACCCTTCCGGACAACCCTGACTAATTCTTCTATAGCCTTTCTCCTCCTACTTTCAGTGCTCAGGTGATGCAACACAGCAATAGAAATGGCAGCATCACCAAACCCACTTCTGTAAGGGAGATTAACAGCATCGGCAACCATAACTTCATGCCCTCTTCCTGCACATATTTGGATCAATGGGGCACTTATATCACAGCCAATGTAAAAGCAATGAGGATTTAAACCCAAGTACTTCCCATTTCCACAGCCTGCATCCAAGATCACAGAACCTGGCATTAAAGAATTCAAAAACATGGAAACTTTTGGCCACTTTGCGAAACGGGTAGAGCTGAAATGGGGAGCAATGGCATCGTAAACATGATGAACATATTTTCTTTCTATGTCCGGAGTGTGCTGAACATTTGTGGAACAAGTTTGGTTTTGTCGTATTGGTACAGCGTCTTCAGTAGGACATTTTTCATCGGATTCAACAGAAGGCAAGCCAGCACCATCTGCTTGAACACCTTCTGTGGAGGAACTGACATTTGAATGGAATTGCTGCATACATTTCAGTGGTTTCAAAGAACCAGACATGGTTTTATTGAGGGCTTCCCAGAAACCAGTACCAAATATTAAATTACTACCAGAAGTTACACTCTGTACAGTTTCATCATATTCTGCATTCACATCCAGACATAATGCCGCTTTCAGAAAGCAAACCCTTGAAAGGAGTGGAGAATGTATGATATCCCAGAGTCGAGCAGATCTTATGGAATTATAGACCATCAGACCACATTACTCAGCTGGGAAAAGATCCTGCTGAATGCCCAAAGGAAATAAGTTAGTTACAGAGAGAAAGAGAGAAACAACTGCAGTCAATAAACATAATATGGATTCATTTTTCAAGGCTTTGATCATTGATGCCTTTTCGCAGGGAGGCCTGTCTATATCATCACTCACCAAACCAGCCTAAAATGGATTTAAAAATAAAATAAAAATAAACAAAAATGTGTCAACTCTTTTTTTTTCTTTTTTGGAAGGTAAGCCAACTTAAACATGCAACCTTGTGCCCCCCTCCCACCGCCTCCACCAGGGATGACTACAGGTCAGGTTTAAACGGGAACCGCTCTGATTCACTCCTATTAGGGTGGATTTGGTAGTGGTTTTGTCGGGGGTGTGTGTGTGTGTGACTATACGTGCAAAGCTTTTATAGGATTGTAATAGATAAATTCTGCAATTGAGAGGGTGCAAGTTCAACACCTCCCACTTTACATGATTTATTTTTTATATTTTAAAATAAGAAAAAAAAATCTACCAATTAAAACTGATCTATCCAACACCCAGCACAGGGCAAGTTTGGTATCACAAACCGTACAACCTAGCATGGTCGGTTCGAGTATGGAGCAGGACATACGCCAGTTGGGTCGGGAATTAGGTCAGCCTAAGACCTGAACCTGACCCAATCCGTTGTCATCACTATCCACTACCACAGACTATGATGCCCAGATACCGATACGGATATCTATACTTTATAGTATTGGTAACATTTTTTGGAAGTCAAGGACAACGATACAGATATGGCTATCCTAACCAAAACATGAAATTTCCTATTTTATATTAAAGTCTCTACACAAAGTATTGAAGTTTTTGTTTAGAACATTTCTAAATTGATGAAATTATCATTGTTTGCATTCCTTTCTAACATGTTTTTTTTTTTTTTTTTTTACATTGAGAAGTAAGACAACTAATAAAACTAAATGAAATAATAGAGCTAGTATAGTAGGATATTAGGATATGCAAAACTTATATCCTTGAAGTATTGGTGTAGTATCAAATACCAAAATGATTGATGTATCAATCTGACACAGGTACACTGAGCGTGTACAAGTATCCAAGTATTGTAGACCACAACTAGGAGAAAAACAAAACCCCCACAATGAATTCTTAAATATTATTACACGTAAAAGAGTGCACGTTATGGTTTGAATACAAATTATCAAACTTCAAACCAGGGAACTATGATTAAAAAAGATATTTAAACTCTTTTATAGATCTTGTCATATCTAGAGCGCTATTCTTTATCAATAGTTACCATCTTACAGTGTATCAATAGGTTTTCAAAGCATCTAAAACCCTAAAAAAACTAGCCAATTGCAAAAATCCAGATAACAACCAACATTCTGAACAGTTTTCCAACAACTATAAATCAAGATACCTAGACTCTACTCTCGCAAGCAGCTAATCTTCAACATGCATACAATAAGTTTAATTTAATGAAAACAAGCTCAATCCAATATTCTTCTCTTCCAGCAAAAATTTCAGATGACTATGATAAATCTAAAACATTAATGACACAACTTATTGGCACCTGGATTACCAAAAGATTTGATTTGTTTAAGTCGGGAAGGACAAGAGTCATGAACAAATCAGCTGGGATTTGGGTAAGTCAAAACAGGGCCATGTGAAGATCTGTTTAGCTGTAACCAAGCACATGTACTTGAGTACTTCATCTTCTTGGTGCTTTGTTGTTGAAAAGTCAACTCCACCAAACAATGAAGGTGTAACTGTTATCTTGCTACAATGCCCCTTTAATCAAACTGGCACTCAATGACCACAAAACACTACATTAGCTTGTCTCCAATTTGCCCACCCAGCGGGCCAGCACTGATCTTATGCACAACATCCAACTAAAAAACTCCAGTTTCTTCAACAGTTCTAGTCTAGATACCAAAACTTATCACACTATGGTCATTATTACCTAGTGCGGGTCCTACCAAAGCTGGGTCCTAGGAAGGTCCAGACTAGAGATAGAACTACCCCTTGGCATATTGTGCACAACGCAGCTGCTCACAGGACTCAAACCTGTGTTTGCACACATGACAGCCCAAGACTTTTACCATTGCACCAAAGCAATGACCCTACTTATCACACTATGGTACCAAATAATTTTCATGTTCAAACAACTTATCTTCACCATTCTCAGATCCAGTAAACTTGCACTTGATAAGTTTCACCTCCCTTATACCATTTGCCTCAAAAAAAAAAAAAAAAAAAAAAATCCTAATAAACTTCATAGTGTAAGAAACCATATACCAACCTAAAAGCTTAAGCTCATAGGTGGAAGGCCCATACAGGTAATATTAAGACATAACAAGCCTATTACTTAGGCGATGTGGGATGTGGGACTTCCCAACACTCCCCCTCACGTGCAGGCCCAACAGGTTTCATGGACGGGCCTGTCACGTGGGCTACACAAGAACGACAGGATCGAAACCCGCTCTGATACCATGTAAGAAACCATATACCAACCTAAAAGCTTAAGCTCATAGGTGGAAGGCCCATACAGGTAATATTAAGACATAACAAGCCTATTACTTAGGCGATGTGGGATGTGGGACTTCCCAACACATAGTGACTTTGCAATGTGAAGCTGTCCATGAACAACAGAAATAAATGAAGCTCAAAGCAGAACCCAAGTGATGACCAACTTGAACTTTAAACTCAATCTTCCCCTCAAACACAATCCTCACAAGTCAGAGCCTTTTTATTTCCAGACAATCATTACACATTACCATCCCTTCATAAATATGTAGTGCAACCTTGATATATACACGAGCGATGCAATTTCTCTTCAATCCCCTGCCAAACTAACTGAATAAATGAAAGGGGAAGAAGTCAAGACTCAATCAGTCCAAAAGAGAGTATATCAATGAAGCCCATGAAAACAAAATTTGTAGAACTGGAGGGTTGTATCTTTCATTCTGTCAATCAAATCTATTTGCAGGTGAGATTTCCCAACAATGGGGTTTTCTCCAGTCAACAACATGGGCAGGACATGAGATAGGAGATGGGTTATTGAAATAGAGAAGAAGAAGAAGAATACACATGGTCATACCTAAGCACGAGAGTCCAGAGGAATCTCGCCAAGCGAAGATGAAGTACTCTTTTTCTTTTAAACTAATCTAATTACATTCTTTTTCCTTTTCTATTGTTACAATGACTATGAAGCAACAACCAGATGCTGCCAAAACCAGCACTTGGGCTCTTATCAATCTAATCTAAATATGTTCTGAAAGCACTGACCATAAAGAACACGTTTTTGAGCAACAGAGTAGACTAAACCAAACCGGAGAGAAATTCACCTAATCAATAAGCCTACAAAGACTAAGTTTGAAAGACCCACTTATCCGGCTATTCGCAAAATGGGCAGACTACAAAAATTCCTTCAACAATAGCCTAATCTCTGCACTAGTAAACTAATTAGGGAAAACCAATGTAAATGTATAAGACAAAAGTAGAGATTTTGCATATAAATGGAAGATTCAACATTACTCCTCATCTTCTCCACAAACCCTTGAATGAAAAGCTGAAATAAATGCATAAACGATAACAAAACAGGTCTAGAAATGAAGCATAAACCCAAAATCAGTCACCCCACCAAAGACCCATGTAAATGAAGATCTACATCTGCAAAATGCCCAACAAGTTAACCATATAAAGCATCAACATCTCATATGTCAGCAGAGAGAGAGAGGGAACAAATACCTGCAGAGAGAGCTGTGATAAGCAGAAAGAATCCTTTGGAATTGAAAAGTGTATGAATGTTGTATTTATATGAGAAGAGATGCATGTATATGTTTTGGTAGGGTTTCTACTTTCTCTTGGTTGTCTATGTAAATGTGTATGCCTTAAACAGGCCGGGTCTACACCAAACCTTATTAGTGTTTGGGCCCTAACCGGGCACATTATGAATCGGCTTATATTTTAGGATTAGACCTGGCCCAAGTAGGCTCGAACCTAATGAATGAGCTCGTTTTTAACCAGGTTCAATTGGGCCTCACCTAATTGGTTGCAGCAGCGCTGCTCATGGGCCCTCATTGGAGTAGATTTGGGATGTCTTAAGTAGGGTTGTAAACGGGTCGATTCCGTGGACCCGGAACAAAAACTGTTAAGGAGAAGGTGGAACCGGATCTAGACTCGGAACCGGTTTCTTGGCTCTGGAACCAGAACCATATATGGGACGGGTCTGGATCCGAGTCCGGTTCTAAATAGAGAATGATATTAAACAAACATGATTTTTAGGAGATACTAGTAACAACGCCCCCGTGCTTAACCCAGGGTAAAAAGTAAGATATTATATTTTTAATTTATGAGATATCAAAATTAATTATAAACATATAAGAACATATTCATAAATATTTATATAAAAACAGTCAACACATCTTCAATCATTAATACAAGTGTTATCTTCTCTATCCCTTTGAAGTAGCACTAATACCATTTTAAAAATCGATCAACCCGTTTTTTAGCTCTAAATTAAAAAAAAAAAAATGTATAAACATCTTAACTTTAAAATCCATAAATTATGAGACTTTAAAACCACATGCTAGTGTTATTTGATCCCAGTAATAATTGGCCCACCTTAGATCAATGTATATGTATATATCTTAATTATGGTTCCATGTGGGCCCACAGATGTGTAATTATGGTGGACAAACTTAGGGTCATCTGTCTATATAATCAAATTAGAAATAGATGTCTATAAGATTCAGTGAAAAAAAACTTCAACCTCAAAACATTTTTATCACAAGCCCATCAATGAGGTGGTCTACCAGAAGGTTATGTATGATTTACATTCATATGTAACAATCTCTGAATAGAGTAGAGCTCCATTTAGAAACTAAAAGAAAATGATATTTTAAATGAAAATTTTATTGGTGTGAATTGTTGAAAGGTGGGCCCCAAACATTAAAATAAAAAGATGACAATCTTGAGAGGATGAAAGATAGATAGTGTTGAGAGAGAGAATAATCCATAATCCATATTGACCTAAAAAACTAATATCATATCTATGCATAATCCATGAGTGGGTCCCACTGGAGAAATAAGTTGAATGTGCTGGGTCCATTAATTGATTTGCGTCCATTAAGAAACAAGACAACGGCCAATAGGCCTGCCTCCCTCTATCAGTGGGGCCTACTCTTAGAAAAAAGGGGTTAAGAGAAGGCTATTGGGATTTCATCCAATATTGGAATCCAATCTTGAAATATATTTAATACGACCTGGTGCCCACTATTGGATCCATCCATTTAGAAAAAAAAAAACTAAAAAGAGAGTAAGGGAGCAACAATTTGAATTTCAATCATCGGTAGGGCCCACAAAACATATTTAACATGGGACCCATTAATGATTGAAGATCTAAGAAAAAGAAAACAAACCATCGATGATTAAAGATCTAATGAAAAGAAAACAAACCAACTGTAAAGATTTGCTTATAATTTGGATAATAGCAAGAAATATGACTCAAATTCAAACGTTCATACAACTCTCTTATGAGAGAGGTTTTGGAAGAGAAAGAGTAGCCCTCGTTGAAAAGAGAGAGACTTTTTAGGGATGATGTGGTACCCCTCACAGCCCAGAGACTTTTTAGAGATGAGGTGGCACCTCTCATAGCCCACATCCCTCCTTTGCTTTAATATATATAACTACCAACAAACACCCGTGCTAAGCTCGTGCCCCAAATAAAATTTATTTAGAATACTTCATTTTTTCTAAAACACTATATAGAACTTCTATTTAAAAGTTCAATTAAAATCTAGAATACATAATAAAATTTATAGTATTTTATTATATTTACATTAAATATATAACACTTTTGTAAATAGCAAAATTCAATAAAAACAATATCAATGCATTTTGAAAGACATAGTTTTAGATTATTTACTCGAACAACCCTTTGATTTTCTAACTTTATTAAGGACATGAAATTAAACATTCATCTAAGAAGGCATAGTCTTAAATTTATTTTTAAATTAATCACCTTACTAACCCTTAATTTTTCAACTTTCTTAAAAACTTGATAGGAAAGTACATTAGATGAAAAATATGACCTATAAAGCATAATCTTAAAATCCAAATTGAAATATATTTTGGTGCTTGAAAAACTAATTAATAGAAAAAATGAAAAACTAATTAATAGAAAAGGTATAAATCTAAGAAAAAATAGAGTTGCAATTTATTAAAAAAATAATAGTACGTTCCTATTGCACGTTGTGACAATAAACCAAAAACAATATTTATGGAAAAATAATAATATAATTAACATAAAAAATAAATTAAGAATTATATTTTTTTAATATTATTGAAAATAAAAATAAATAAATTTAGGACATGTCTTTGGACAAAGAAGAAAAGCAGCTGTAATGATGAGTGCTAGCAAGACAATCATTAAAAAAATTATTGCAAGTTATTATAATAATATAAGCTCCTCGGGTATATTTACTTACTTTCAAATATATATATATATATATTTACATTGGTTGCACACCATCCACAAATCATTTTCTTCAAGAATCAATCATTATAAAATAATATAAAAATAAATAAGATATATGTACCCATAGAATGAAGAAGAAGGATTGTAAATTATTGAATTTCCGAATGATATTAAGAAAGATTTTAGGTAGTCTTGAATGATATTAAAAAAGAAAATTTAGGAGAGATTTGAATGATACTAAAAGAGAAATTTTAGGAGATAAGATTTTAAATTTAGATTTTAATTGAGATGTTACACTTTAAATGAGAGAGATATTAGGAGAGGAAGATTAAATCTATGCAATATCTAGGCATAAGGTGAGTGGCACCTTAAATAATTTTTAAAGAAGAGACTCTTGTGCTGGTGCAATTGAGGTAACCGTAAACCCTAATCTTATATTCAATTGATTTAAATTTATAGGAAAATAGATGGGGTTTGGTATGATCTGAAATATTGGATTGAAAAATCACGTGAATGTGAAGCCATAGATGACAAACCCAATAAAAGTGACATAATGAGACCAATATAGGCAATAAATAATCAAACCCACAAAAAAATATAATAATAAAAGCACAGTAAAATTACAATAAACAAACTTAATAATCACATTCTTAATAAGTCAAAAGGTTTAATTTGAGTTTATAAAACAATCAATGTTCTTTTCCTAATTTCCAGAAACTAAAAGGGAAAGTTGTAAAATTTAATAGAATTCCAACTTCTGTACATAAGTGAAGGACAAACATTCCATCCACCCTAAGACCACTGAATTGCCTCATCTCTTCTTCTTATTAACGCAAGTTCTATAACAGAACTTCTCAAAAAAAAAAAAAAAAAAAAAACCACCACGACCTTCTCGCATGGGATTAAAATTGCTGACATCATGGGCCCCACTGATCAAGACGTAGATCAGTTCCCACCAACCAGATCGCCCAACCTAGTACGACCATTGGAGCATACCAGATTTATGATCAATCACTCAGTGGGCCCCGCCATGGCCTGATGTTCAAAATAAAAGTCCACTTTGTGATGGACGCCCAAGCTGTATAAACCCTTAGATGTGGGGCCAGATGAGATCCAATCCCCACGGGTCTACCACCATCAGGTTCGCCCATGGGTCCTCTATCAGATGTGGGGACTTGATCTACAATCGGTGACCTACCTGGGTCCCACAATCAATACACAAAAAAGTCCTTCAGATATGATAAATATGTGAGTTTGTTATCTTTATAAAATTTTGAATGAAATGGAGAGATTTAGGGAGGTGATTTGGAGAAGATAATGAAATGGAGATTAGGGAGGAGATTTGTTTTGGATGAGTGTAGTGGCCCACATCAAAACCTGAGGTTGTATAATTTTTTTTTCTATATTTCTTTGAAAGAAGAGACTTTTCAGGGATGAGGTGGCACCCCTCACATCCCACCTCCCCATTTTGCTTTAATATATATAATTTTCGAAAATCGAGGTAATATGTCGGGTCTCGGGTCCATGAGTTTGAACCAAAGTGAAACCGGACCTGAACTCATTTACTTAACAGAGCCTAAATAGGGACCTAAATCCGGTACCTTTGGGTAATTGGAGAATCAGGAACCCATTTACATCCCTAGTCTTAAGGGTTTGTTCGTGCATAGCCATGGAAAAGGAAACTAGGTCCGCGGCTCTGGATTTCTGACGGAGTAGACGAGAAAATCAGCTCCTTTCTAACAAGAAAACATAGCATAACGTAGCGGAAAGTGCTGAGTTTTCTTCGTTGCACCAACCAAGCATAAGGCGGTAAAAAATCTGGCGCCCATTTTCAATGGTGTCTACACAGAAGGACCCTGGGTGGGTCGAGGGTCATGGTTTAAGAACTTCACTCCGGAGGTCATCGAGTGGAGTCATATAGCAAGTCTAGCCAAGTCCTCAAACTTGACTAAACCCATGTTGGATTGACTGGCTTTTATGCAGTTGGGTTGACTAGGTGAGTCAAAAGCAGTGTCAAATCACATCCAAGCATATTTTGCCATGGTTAAATTGGCGAGCTAATTATGTTTTTGATATATTGATACAAATTAAGTGTAAATAGGTATCTAATTATTCGAGTATTTAGAGTCTTCCATTTTGAATATTATGTGTTATGTGTGCGCCTTTATTGTCTCAACTTAGGGATCTAGATCCAAAATGATAACAATCAAATATCATATGTTGTGTTGTGTATGTATGTATGTATATATATGGAAAATGATTTGGTGAGAACGGTTCTCACCAGATCTGTAAGAGATGAGCCACTTGTATATTTAAAAAAAATACATTTTAGAGCTATTTTATCCAATTATTTTAAAATGTGATCTGATTTTGCAACTTTGGAAAGCAATACAGGTTCCCTTTCATTTCCAAATTTGGATTCGGTCTAAATCTATAAAGACGGATCCAGTCCAAAACCCCGATGATTCTTATCTGATACAACCATTAAAATTTGCATTCCTAAACACAAGGAGGCAAATGTATTTTTATAATGAGCTGGGCCACTACTAGACTTTAGTCCAATAGGGCTGGTAATGTCCAAAATACAAGGACTTCTAACTTATTGCACTGGGCTATGGACTAGCTTTGGCCCTACGTTACCTAAGCACATGACCGCCGAAGCATCTCCAATGACCATGTCATTTGCCATATAGCAGTGACAACGGTAAAAAAGGGCATCGATCGTGTCTCCAACAGTCGTGCCATTTGTGTTGTGGCATGGCTGATGGGTCTCCCAAATTTGAATTATGAAAAGGGCAAATGTCTTTTATTATTTTGAATTATTTTATGCAATGGGGGGCACAAGAATGCAAAAGATCCTTTTCTTTTATGATGCAGGTCTCATAAGAAGATAAATATATTATAAAAAAAAGAAAAATTTGACATATCAAATGGAGTTCTACTTTGGGAGATCCCAAATTCCAAACCTTCAAATTACAATATAAGTATTCAAATGGAGTTTGACATCTCCAAAATAGCATATCCATTGGAGATGCTCTCATGTGCCATTTGAAAAAAATGTCTCAAAAATATTTTTTATTTTGAAAAATATAGGTTTTCTTATACATGGAATATGTACAAGTATGAGATTAAATCATTTTTTTAGAATATTTGTTAAAATACCACAAAAAATGAGTATAAAAATATCTCTTAGTTTATTTAATTAAGTCATGATTGTTTCCTCATCTCATCATTAAAACCTTATCGGCTTAAAGAGTTTAATCGATGATGCTGAAATATATCTTCAATGATGTCTAAAGTCTTAAATGTCGAGTCATCATCATCATCAAAGCCTTGTCCCAACTAAGTTGGAGTTAGCTACGCAAATTTTATTTCTCCATTACAATCTATCCACCCCAAAATTTGCCCCATTTATAACTTAATGCTGGACCTTACTTTATACTCATACCAACTCACATGCATTCAAGATGATCTTAGTGTAGACTGAAGACCACTATGATTTACGCAAAATTCCAACAAATTAGCTGCTCAAATGGGGTAAGCGCCTTTTTTCATGGGTGGGTAGGTGGGTGTAGGGTTGCAAATGGGTAATTATCCAGAGTATTTGAAGTCTTTGGTACCAAATTCTGCCGGGAGAAACTATAGACACAGTAACACCCTAACAATAATCAATTCTTGGTAATCATTTAAAAAATTAAAGTGCCTTGCCACCAAACTATCAGTGGTTTGGATATTGTGGTTTAATTCAGATAGTAAGACTTGTATCAAGGCAAGTTCTTGTAACAGCCCTCCATCTCTACACTTGTTTTATCATTATGAGAGGAGGCCCACCTATATGATCAATCTACATCATAGACAACACTTTTCCAACTGTGAATGAGACCCAATTTGACTAGTCCCTACACTTCCCATCGTTGGGTCAACGATTTTTATTAGAAAATTCCACTAACCAAATTAAGATTTGAGGTTTAAAATCAATGGGAAGGATCGTCTGAAAACCTAAACATAGATTGTATAAATTACGATGGGCCTCTCAAGCATAAATCCATTGTCGTCTAGTCCGGTTAGGATATCTGGCTTTCACCCAGACGACCCGGGTTCAAATCCCGGCAATGGAAGCTTTTGTTTTTTTGGACCAGTTACTACAATGGAAGCTTTTACTTTTTTGAACTCCTTAAAGGATGGGGGCTAAGAAGTTTGGACCCAGTTGCTTGAAAGTAGGAGCTGATTTGTTACAGTTTCAGTGGCTAAGAAGTTTGGACCCAGTTGCTTGAAAGTAGTAGCTGATTTGTTACAGTTTCAGTGGCTAAGAAGTTTGGACCCAGTTGCTTGAAAGTAGTAGCTGATTTGTTACAGTTTCAGTCTTAGTAATCAGATCCAAAAATTAAATTGACTGAAGAACCACAGTGTTTAAACTGTCAAATGTCCAAAAATCCAGGGTTCTCATTGGAATTCCAAACAATGGGATCTACCTATTATTGTATCAATTCAAATCTAGCACAGACATGGTTGCTCTCTGAAGTAAAACTGATCCTAATGTAACACTGATTGAACCATCATTCACAATTGAATTAGTTTAGTACAAAACAAATCACTTATACATCTAGAGAACTTTGAAGTTGTCAGTCTCCTCCTATTCATTCTTCTACCAAATTTTGACCTGCGTTTCTCTTTTTAAAAGTGAGCCCGGGCTTTTTCTGACGACTCCTTTTGCATATTGCATGTGTAAGGAATCATGCACATCATTTGGATGAAAATGCACTTTCATATCTTTTATTTTTTTTTATATGGAAAACCTGAGGTCTCCTATTTCCAATGCAACTACACTAAAATATTGCTTTTCATGCTAGGCTAGTAGTTTAAGGGTAAAAACATGAAATTAAGATGCTTGAAAAATTTCAAGCTCTTCTCATATAGAAAAATGTATCACCCATATAAGATTCTTTTAGAATTTTTTCTTTAGGAGAAGATGTAATTTCTCATATGAATAAAGATTAGGGTTTCTTTATGGAAATATTTTAAATAAAAACTGATGATGCCAAAAATGGATTTCGGGCACCACCGGTCAAGTTTAGAGTAATTAATGTGAAAAATAGAGAGAGAATGACAGAGAGAGGTTTATAGTGGTTCGGTCAGTATGACCTACGTTCACTTTAAGATGGTGATTTTACTTCTCAAATGTGTGGCGATTACAGATAGAAAGATGATGGTAAAGGTTGATTGGAAAATAGCTTGTCCCTCAGTGCTAGAGGGGTTCTGTGTTTTATAGTCGTCTTCTAACAGATGGGGACGACTCTTCAGCAGCGGACGCTTCCTTCTGGCGGAGTCTCCGAACCGCCCTCAAGTGACGAGGCAGATAAGATCTCCTTCGCAAGACTTGGTAAAAGCAGGTTAAAGGTAACGACGCTCTGACTTCGTACTTCGTGGATTCGGACCCGGACCCGACCCATGACGAGTGGATCTGAACCTGGGCTCAACACGGACTCGGGTCACTCAGACCTGACCCAACATCGTGAACTGAATTTCTTCGGACCTGATCCGTTATTATGATTTGGGCCTGACCCATCATTGTGGACTGAGTCATTTGGGCCTGACGGGCATCCAGCACCACGGCGGCAGGGGCGCCCCCGGTCCTCTCCCTGTGGCGTCCACAACGGCTGCTGGATGCCCCTGGCGCCCCCGCCGTTGCAGTTGCAGCGCTGGACAGCGGACAGGGCGCCCCCGCCTGGGGCGTCCCCACTGCTGCTGCGGGCCCTGCAGCCCAGGGCGCCCTTTTGGGCCCGGGCGGAGGTGTTGGCGCGGGCGACGGGAGCGGTACTGCTGGCACTGTGGCTGCGGGCGCGGTACGCTCACATCGCAAAACATACCGAGGGAAAGTGGTTGTTGGCGACGACGCATCGAAGGTAAGCACCATTTTTAGTGTGTTTAATTCTAATAGTGATATCTTGAAGATAGTTGCTTCTTATAATATTCCTCCCACCGTGTTGTGCCGCCGGGCCGAACCGGACGAGCCTGCTTGTGACGACTCTTCGGGCGACCTTGCCATCTACGAAGAGATGCTCGAAGCTGGGTTGAGGTTCCCCATGCCTTACCCCATTTGCAGCATTCTCCGTTACTTTTCATTGACCCCGGGACGGCTAGCACCGAACGGCTGGAGGGTTCTGCTGGGTTTTCTGGCGCTATGGAGGAGGGTTCACAACGAGGATGTATCACCTGTGGAGTTCCATGCCGCCTACAGCTTGACTGAGTCTCCAGCCCCCAACAGGGGATGGTATTATCTTACCCCTAGGGGAGGCAAGCTACTTACTGGTCTTCGTTCCAACTGTCATAGTTGGAAATCTCACTTCTTCTTCGTTGGTGGAGAGTGGGCTTCAGAGACAGAGCGAGCCTTGGTGCCCATACGATGGAGTGACGCCAAGAGACTGGGTAAGTCTTTAATTTGCTGCTCTTTCTTTTTATCACTATTTTTTTATATGCTTACCCGTTGCTCCTTTGCAAAGGCGCCAGTACTTTCGATGAGTCAGGAATGAAAGCTGCAGGCTGTGAGAGCTTGTCCTAACAAAGACTTGGGGGTTCTCTTACCCAAGGAGAGCAATAGGGCTAGTGGCTCCTCCTCTTCACAGTCTCCTCTGAAAAGAAAAGGTACTTAACTCCTCCTTTCTCTGCCCTCTTTTTTTTTTTTTTCGTGCCTAAATAACAGTTTTTCTTCTGCAGCAGTAGATAGGAGGGCGATCGGGGCTCGCCTTTCTAGCAGGACTACCCCTCCTTCTGGTAGGAGTACCCCTCCCTCCAAGGCAGCGAGGGTAGAGGGTACTGCAGGGGGGAGCTCTCCATCGGTGACATTCAGGGCGAGCTCTCTCGCATCCACCCCTCCAGCGGAGGTATCGTCATCCCATCGGGTGGCCTCTCCTGCAGCATCTCCTCCGCCAGCGAGCTCTTCTGTCACGGTTGCTGCTTCGGAGCCTCTTTCTTCGGTGGTACCTTCTCCCGCTCGGTCGTGTCCCCCACGCTCGGGGGCTTCTGCAGGGGTACCGACTAGGGCTGGCCCTATGCTGGGCAATCCTCAGGTTATTCGAGAGAAACTTGGGCGGTTTGTGTTCCCTCTTGAGGTCACACAGATCAACGCTTTGGGTACCCAGAGAGTCATCGATACATTCCTAGAGGGCTTGGCTCAGGTAAAAACTTACCGTATCTCCATGCTTTCATTTTTTTTTTTATGTATTCTCATTTTCTGTCTCTTACTGCTCCAGGCTTGTACTGCATCCATCTGTTTGCTGTCGAGGGCCCATCACAACACTCAATTGAGGGAGGAGAATGACAACATGCAACAGGAGTTCTCCACTGCTCGAAGGAAGATTGCGGCTCTTGAAGCCGCTAGAGGAGCCTTGGAGACTGACCTCGTGGCAGCCCGTGAGAGGGCCATTAGGTTCGAGACTGAGCTCTTAGCATCCTGCGAGAGGGCGACCCTGGCAGAGTCTGAGCTTTCAGCGGCCCGCGAGAGGGCGACCCGGGAAGAGGCTGAGCTGGAGAAGGCCCGCGAGAGGGCTTCGCTCAGTGAGGTTGAGCTTGAGAAGGCCCGCGAGAGGGCTTCGCTCAGTGAGGCTGAGCTTGGACAGACCCACGAGAGGGCGTCGCTCAGGGAGAGTGTTTTGGCGGCAGAGATAAAGGCAGTGCATGACAGAGCTTCTCAGGCTGAGAAGGAGCTATCGGATGGCCTTGCTGATGCCTTCATTGATGGTTATGAGGAGCTCCGAGGGAAAATTTCTGCTGCTTTCCCTGACCTCGACCTTTCAGGCTTTGTGCCAACCGAGGCGCCTGATGGGGATGATGGGGGCTCTGATGACGCAGAGGACGGTGATGAGGATGATGAGGATGGAGAGGACGAGGAGGAGGGGAGCAGTGAGAGTGAGTAGGATAGGGGAGACTCTTTATGTTTCATTACCCATAGAGTTTTTTTTTTTTTTTTTTGAGAAGGCAATTTTGTGGCCTAACAGTTGGGATGAATGAAATAAAATCTTTATTTATATAATGCTCATTATCAAGGAACATTTTGTAAAGTGCTGAAAAATTTAAAAATTCCTTTCTCACTGCTTCTTTCCCCTTCTCGTGTTACTGGTAGTACCTCTTCAGGTGTTTCGCATTCCACAGATGAGGTAGGGCCTTCCCTTTAGAATTCTGGATTTTGTAAGTACCTGGTCTTACCACCTCTGTAATGAGGCACGGACCTTCCCAATTCGGTCCCAGTTTGCCTTCGCGAGAATCCTTCGTGGCAAGGATTACCTTCTTAAGGACCAAATCTCCTGGTTGGAAGGAACGGGGCTTCACTTTTGAATTATAGTATTTCGCCATCCTTCGCTTTTATTCTGCATTGCGGACGTTGGCGAGCTCCCTTGTTTCTTCCATCAAATCGAGATTGATGTGAAGCCCTTCTTCATTGATGCTGGGGTCGTGGTGCTGGACCCTGAGAGAATGGACCCCTATCTCAACAGGGATGACTGCCTCGGTTCCAAAAGCGAGGGAGAAGGGAGTTTCCCCTGTAGGAACTCTTGGCGTAGTCCGATAGGCCCACAATACTCCTGGAAGCTTGTCGACCCAAAGACCCTTCGCTCTTTCGAGCCTTGTCTTTATATTTCGAAGGACTGTTCTCACCATGACCTCTGCTTGCCCGTTTGCCTGTAGATGCGCCGGGCTAGAGTGAGGCTGCTTTATCTGAAGGTCGGAACATAATGTATTGAAAAGTTTATTGTCGAATTGCTTCCCATTGTCACTGACAATGGCGTGAGGGATCCCAAAGCGGCAGACAATGTTTTTCCAGACAAAGTCTTTCACTTTGGAGTCTGTGATCTTCGCCAAAGGTTCTGCCTCTGCCCATTTTGTAAAGTAGTCGATGGCGACCACTACGAACTTGCATTGTCCTTTACCCAGGGGAAGGGGGCCCAGGATGTCAATTCCCCATTTGGAGAAAGGCCATGGGCTCATGATAGTGGTGAGTTCCTCCGGGGGCTGCCTTGGTACAGTGGCGAAGCGCTGGCACTTGTCACACTTTCTAGTAAATTCCTTGGCGTCTGCCAACATGCTAGGCCAAAAGAAACCCTGCCTAAGTGTTTTGTGGGCAAGGGAGCGTCCGCCTGAGTGGTTTCCACAAATTCCTTCATGGATTTCCCTCAGGGCGTAATCAGCTTCTTCAAGAGAGAGGCACCTCAGCAATGGTAAAGAGTAGCCTTTCTTGTACAGGATGTCTTGCAGGAGAGTGAACTTGGAAGCTCTCATCCTTAGCTTTTTGGCCTCAAGGGGATCCTCTGGCAGTGTACCCTTTTGAAGATATGCCCCTATCGGGGTCATCCAGTTCGTTTCAGCTGTGACACAGTTGATGTTTGCAGTGTTCTCATTCAACTGGCTTGGTTCGAACTGGTGCGCAAGGAATGCTGGTTCGCCTGATGGGGCCTCTAGGGATGAGGCGAGCCTAGCAAGTGCGTCCGCATCAATGTTATTCTCCCGAGGGATATGACAAATTTGGAAGTGCTGGAACCTCGGGATCAATTTCTTCACTATGCTGAGATAACCCTGCATTCTTGTTTCCTTTGCCTCGAACTCGCCCTTTATTTGATTAACTATCAGCTGAGAGTCGCTGTGGGCGATGAGGCATTGGGCGTTCATTTCGAGCGCCAAAGTTAGGCCAGAGAGGAGAGCCTCATACTCTGTTTCATTGTTAGAGGCAGTGAAGTGGAACTTTACCGCATATTTGAGGGGTGTGCCATCAGGGTTGATCAAGACGAGGCCCGCTCCACCTCCATCACGGGTTGCAAAGCCATCAACATAGAGTTTCCATACTGGCAGTGTTGGAATCTCGGTGTCTAGAAGGGGCTGGGAGCCTGGAAGAGGCTCTTCTGCGTTCGAGGAAGAGGAATGGGCGCCCAGAGGAGTGGCCTGGGCGCCCAGACTGCTTTGGGCGCCCATGGGAGAGGCCTGGGCGCCCATGGGAGAGTCCTGGGCGCCCAGGGGGAAGACTTGGTCCTGGGCGCCCAGGGGGACTTCTGTGCCTGGAGGAGAAACCTGGGCACCCGGGAGAGCTTGGGCGCCTGGGGAGAGGCCTGGACGCCTATCTGGATGTCTTCGATGGACGGATTTGACTCTCCTTCATCATGTGTAAATTCAGCCACAAAATCGGCCAAAGCTTGCGCTTTGATGGCGGCCCTTGGCTGGTACTGGACATCGAACTCACCTAGTTCAACTGCCCATTTTACAAGTCTTCCGGATACATCTGGCTTTCCGAGTACTCTCTTCAGAGGCTGATCAGTAACCACAACAATTGTATGGCTTTGAAAATAATGTCGTAGCCGTCTTGCTGCTGATATGAGGGCGAGCGCCAGTTTTTCCAAATCTGAATATCTGGACTCTGCCCCTCGGTATGCTCTGCTTACATAATAGATGGGCTTTTGCACTCCATCATGATTTCTGATTAGTACAGAATTGACTGTTGAGAGAGAAGCAGAGAGATACAAATATAACACCTCGCCAGGTGCAGCATGTGAAAGAAGAGGGGGAGCGGCCAAGTATGCTTTAAGCTTTTGGAATGCCTCCTCAGCTTTGGGTCCCCACTCGAAAGTTTTCCTGAGGATTTTGAAAAAAGGGATGCACTTGTCTGCAGACTTAGAAACAAATCTGTTAAGTGCTGCCACCCTTCCGTTGAGGTGCTGCAGCTCCTTGGTAGAAATGGGCGACCTCATATCCAGTATGGCCTTGATTTTATCGAGGTTTGCCTCTATTCCCCTTTGGTCGACCATGAAGCCCAAGAATTTCCTGGACCCCACACTGAAGGCACACTTCTCAGGATTCAACTTCATGTGATAGAGTCTAAGAACACTGAAAGTTTCTTGGAGATGGTCGATGTGATCTACGGCAGCGAGGCTCTTCACCAACATGTCGTCCACATAAACCTCCATGGTTCGCCCGATCTGTGAGTGAAACATTTTGTTCACTAGGCGTTGGTAGGTCGCACTCGCATTTTTCAACCCGAAAGGCATGACCCTGTAGCAATAGGTTCCCTTCGGAGTGATGAACGACGTCTTCTCTTGATCTGGGGGGTGCATGCTGATCTGGTTGTATCCAGAATAAGCGTCCAGGAAGGAGAGGAGTTCATGTCCTGCTGTGGCGTCGATGAGGAGATCAATTCTGGGTAACGGGAAACAGTCCTTTGGGCATGCCTTGTTAAGATTAGTGAAATCAACGCATAGGTGCCACTTCCCATTCGCCTTTGTCACCATCACGACATTCGAGAGCCATTCAGGGTATGCTACCTCCCTGACAACTCCATTTTCTATCAGTTTCCCGACCTCCTTGTCCATTGCTTGGGCCCTTTCAGTGGAGGCGCCCCTTAGCTTCTGTCGGATAGGCTTGTGGCGAGGGTCGACATTGAGGCGGTGAGTGGTGACTTCAGGATCAATCCCTTCAAGATCCGCATGTGACCATGCGAAGATGTCCGCATTATTCTTCAGAAAGTTGGTCAAGCGGCGGACCAGATCTTCGGGAAGAGATGAGCCGATTTAGATTCTTCTATCAGGGAGGTCTTCATTTAAGACCACAGGAGTGAGTGCTTCAACTGGTTCTCCCCTTTCTGTAGTGGTCTCGTCTCTCAGATCCAAGACTTCAACCTGCAACGCCTCCTGCGTTTTCTTGGCCTTTATTGAGGAGACGTAGCATTCTCTTGCTGCTACCTGGTCCCCTCTTACTTCCCCGATTCCATTCGGGGTTGGGAACCGGAGGATGAGATGGTAAGTGGAAAAGACGGCTCTTAATGCATTAAGAGTGGGCCGTCCCAGTATGATGTTATATGCCGAGGGGCAATCTATCACCAGGAAGTTGACCATGGTAGTGGAACTTCGGGGTGCTGCTCCGGCGGTGATTGGGAGTGTGATTGCCCCTAAGGGATACACTTTCTCTCCTGAAAAGCCGATGAGGGGGGATTTGACAGGTTGCAACCTTTCCCGGCCCAATTTCAGCTTGTCATAAGCTTCTGCAAATAAAATATCTGCAGAGCTACCACTGTCTACCAAGATTCTGTGTACCTGAAAATTGGCGACGATCATTGTGAGCACCAGAGGATCATCATGGGGGTGCTGGATCCCTTCTAAATCCTTATCTGAGAAGGAGATAATTTCATTAGCGCCCAGCCTAGGCGCCTTGGACGGGCATGCCTCATCAAGATGCCTAGCTTTTCTGACATGGGCCTTCATGGTCGAGAGCGATTCTGCCATTCCTCCCGAAATGGTTCGGATCTCCCCGATTAGTTGCTGGTCCTCCAGATTGCGAGGTGGGGGTGGTGGCAGTGCTTGCCCCCTACCAACAACATACTGGCGCAGGTGGACACGCTGAATGAGATCTTCAATCTGCTTCTTGAGTTCAAAGCAGTCGTCGGTGTCATGGCTATGGTCGCGATGAAAGCGACAGTATTTGTTTGGATTTCTGCGGTTTGGGGGAGACTTCATCTTTTCTGGCCATTTTACAGCGGGATCATCTTGTATTTGGAATAAGATGTGTCCCACTGAGGCATTGAGAGGGGTGAAGACTTGTCTATCTCTCTGAGGAGCTGGACCGAGCCTTTCTCTGACAGGTACCCTCTCTGTTTTGCTCCGCTTATTACTGTTTTCTTTCCTGTCATCTCTTTCTCGCTCCTTCCCCTTGCCTTCTGGTTTGGAGGACTCTCCTCGCCTCACCCTGGTGATGTCTTCAGCATTCATGTACTTCTGGGCTTTCGCCAGCAGCTCCGGAAAGCTCTTTGGCGGGCGTTTCATCACCGAAAACAGGAAGCTCGACGAGCGAAGGCCTCCCAGGAAAGTTGTCATGAAGACCTTGTCATCGGGTTCTTCAACTTGGAGTACCTCCTCGTTAAAACGAGTGAGGTAACTCCTGAGGCTTTCATTTTTATCCTACTTTATGCTAAGCAGGTGTGTGGCGGGCTTCTGGTGGCGACGTCCTCCAATGAAATGCGACACGAAGGATTTGCTTAGCTCTGCAAAGGTGGAGATGGAGGATGGGGCGAGGTTGGCAAACCATTGCCGAGCAGAACCCTTCAACGTAGTCGGGAACGCCCTGCACATTATCTCGTCCGGAATGTTATGCAATTGCATTTTGGTTTTGTATGTCTCAAGGTGGTCCAATGGATCCTTCCTTCCATCGAAGGTCTCCACGGATGGCATCTTGAATTTCCGGGGGAGCGGGTAGTTCACCACGTCGGGCTTGAACGGTGTATCCGTCCGCCCTACTAGGTAATCTACCGTTTCTGGTGCTTGTGCCTTCATGGCATTGAAGACATTGCCAATCTGGTTCTACATTTCTTTAATTTTTTCCTCCCATTGATTGCCTGGCTCCCTGGATCGATCATAGAAGTGACTCCCTACTTCCACGCTTTGATTTTCATCCTCCTCCTCTTGGAAATGAGGTTCCTCCCTATTAGAAACAGAGAGAGGAGGTGGAAGACCGCTGTGATTTGCTTCTCCTGGAGGTGGGGGTCCTCCAACATGGGCTCTACCTTGGGGTAGAGGGACTCCGTGATGGGTACGACCTTGAGGGTCAACAAATAACACTCCGAGAGGGGGGTTAGAAGGAACTCCTTGGGCGCCAGTGCCTGGTGGATGGACGCCTAGGTGATGGGCGCCCAGGCCTTGGGCGCCATGGGGGTGGGCGCCCAGGCCTTGGGCGCCATGCGGATGGTCGCCCGGGCGGAGCGCTCCCCTGCGAGGAGCTCCTGGGCGAGGCCCTCCTTGTGTTGCTCCTCCCGCTTGCACTCCTCCTTGGCCTGCAAGCATGAGTTGTAGGATCTGCTGGTTTTGGGCTACCAGCTGCTGCATTGTCGCCAACATCTGTTGGGGAGTGGGATCTGGAGCGGCGACAACTGGGGGAAGATTATTCGGTGGACGATTGTCCTCTCCCTCTCGCCTGGAATTATTTTCTTGTCGCCTCGTCGATCTGGTGGTGGTCACCATGATTTTGAGAATGAAGTGGTATGAAGTGAGAGTTTTGACGTTTCCCACAGACGGCGCCAAACTGATGATGCCAAAAATGGATTTCGGGCACCACCGGTCAAGTTTAGAGTAATTAATGTGAAAAATAGAGAGAGAATGACAGAGAGAGGTTTATAGTGGTTCGGTCAGTATGACCTACGTCCACTTTAAGATTGTGATTTTACTTCTCAAATGTGTGGCGATTACAGATAGAAAGATGATGGTAAAGGTTGATTGGAAAATAGCTTGTCCCTCAGTGCTAGAGGGGTTCTGTGTTTTATAGTCGTCCTCTAACAGATGGGGACGACTCTTCAGCAGCGAACGCTTCCTTCTGGCGGAGTCTCCGAACCGCCCTCAAGTGACGAGGCAGATAAGATCTCCTCCGCAAGACTTGGTAAAAGCAGGTTAAAGGTAACGACGCTCTGACTTCGTACTTCGTGGATTCGGACCCGGACTCGACCCATGACGAGTGGATCTGAACCTGGACTCAACACGGACTCGGGTCACTCAGACCTGACCCAACATCGTGAACTGAATTTCTTCGTACCTGATCCGTTATTATGATTTGGGCCTGACCCATAAAAAAACAAAGCTCTCATTTCATAAAATATCACTGTCATCCTCCTAACTACCAGGATATCCCAAAAGAACTCGAAAAGAATTCGCAAAACATGTGTTCTGAAGAACTCGAACACGAACACCTGACTTACCAGGCTCCGATACCACTTATAGGATCTTACACCCCATTGAGCTCCCACTTTTTCCAAAATCAACTGGTGATAGTAAACGACACAACGATAGTTTTATGGTGAGGGCGAGGGCTCGACCACAATTATGACCGCACATGAGCGAGGGTGGACGTTGACCTCAACACAGTCCACACAACAAATGAGATTCATCATATAAGCCTAATCACATCTAATCCATGGGAATTAAAAAAATTCAGCATGGGAACCATATTCCATATGGGAATGAAAAGGGCATTTTTCATTCAAATAATATGTATAAAATCTCTGTAGAGACCATATGCAAATAGTAGACACTATAGAAAGATTTTCAGAGTCCATGATAAATGTCCCTTTTATAAGTTCTAAGTACTGGAGTTTGCTCTGAATTTCCTTTGCCCTAAGAAAGGAGACAGAAGCCATGTGAGGTGATTCCAGGGAGACGGTCTATCCTAACATGCCTGTATGCACATGTTGGGAAACCATCTAAATCATGATCAGGCGATCCACATGTACACTAAACTCTAGTGGGCCATTCCTTTCCCATCATCCACATCACATGAAGACACCACTTATGGGGGTTAATTAATCAAAAGCATCCTCACCAATCAAATGCCTTGCCTTTCTTCTTCTCCCACATGGGACTGGCATATGCCAACCCACTAACAGCCACCATTTCAAAAAAAAAATAAAAAATAAAAACCACAGAAGACCTCATAATGTTCTGTTACTCAAATACTTTGTGGCCTCTGATTCACCCCATAATTGCTTTCAGAATGTGGCCTCAGGTGTCAGTTCTTTGTGGGTGATGAACATCTAAATCATCATGCTCCACTGGCTCATCTTAATTGGGACTGTCAGTGAGATGGGTCAGACCCAAAACCCACAAGGCTTTGGTCAAAGTATACACATTATGTATTGTACATTAGGCCCCAGGACAAGTGCAAACCAAACCCTAAAAATCCAAGCCCAAAACAGAACAGCCCAAACCATCATAGCCATCCAATTGGGGCCTTTAAAAGTTAAAACCCAAAAGAAAGCAATCAAATGGCTAGGATTGTCCAATTTTCCCTCTCCTTCTTCATATGTATATAAGTTGGCACAAAATCATCCTTTGTGATTAGTAGTAAGTATAATAACCTGCTGACAAGTCATGCCCCCTTCCTTTCCTGCCCTATTGTCTCTCTTCTCCTCCCCCTGGCATTGTAGGGTGGAAAAATTTCATCTCACTTCATTTCATTTCATTTAGTGTAATTTCATTTAACTGTGATGCAGTAAAAAACAGAGAGTAGAAGACTCCTCTTATAGAAGTAGAAGAAGCTCTTCGCTTATCTTTGCTCCCTCTTTTCTCTTTCTCCTGATAGTGATGATGATGGACTCACATCCACCGGCCGATCCTGCTCCCTCCGCGATCAACGGCGGATCGCCGGAAAATCTGGGCCCCAGCCTGGGATCGAAGCGGCAGCGCCGCCCCAGCGTTCGATTAGGCGACATCGGCGAGCAATCGGCCGCCGCCTCCTCCTACGACTCCTACCCCCGCCGATTCAAGCAGTGGAAGCTCTCTTACCCTGCTCTGCCGGCGCCGACTGCCGGAAAACCTGCGTCTTCGAGGACGCGGCCGCTGACCCATTTTGGAAACGGCGATTCCATCGAACCCCACAAGGCCGATGAAAGGAACCCATCTCTGGATTTGGATTTCCTGGCAATCGGAGGCCGGAAGAGGGATTTGAAGGTGAGTGGTAGGTTCATGCCGGCGGCGACGAAACGGGTCAGGTCGAATCGGGTCGTGAGAGCTGAGGACGGCGGTGAAGCCAGCGGCGGCGACGGGGACGCCGGAGAAGGGTTCCGGGAATTCGACCCGGAGGGCTCCGAGAGCCCCTTCAAAGGAGAGAGCCCAGATCACTCAATGGAAAATCTGGGCGCGGATTTGCAGTCTGAGAAGCCCCAATTGATGAGAGATGGGGTTAGGGAGAGAGGATATACCCAGATGGGGTTGAGTTGGATGACCCGTCGGAAACGGACGCTCGAGATTGGAAGTGCATGGAGAGAAATGGGGTGGGCGAACGGCGGCGTCGGGCGCTCGATGGCGGTGTTCGGATGTGGCTGAATGGATTGGGGCTGGATAGATATGCAGGGGTCTTTGAATTGCATGAGGTGGATGAAGAAGTTCTTCCTTTGCTGACATTAGAGGATCTAAAAGATATGGGGATTAATGCTGTTGGGTCGCGGCGGAAAATGTACTGTGGAATACAGAAGCTTGGGAAGGGATTTCCATTAGAATTTGGATAGAGAGGTGCAGGAGAATTTAATTGGTGACAAGTGAAAAAGGCCCCAACAATGACAAATGGGGATTTGTAGCTGACATGGTTGGTTCTCTTTATCTCTTCTTTGTTTGTTTAAGGTGTGTTTGATGCGGCTCAAATTGGAATTTGTTCTATTCAGTTTGGAGTAGAAAAGTTACATTTGGATGTACCCAATTTGCAATCAGTTTGAATATCTAGGAATCTTAGATAGAAGCTATCTGTTCTGCAATCGGTTTGTGATTATCTGGTATAATTGATTGCTATTTGTTCTAACTTCAAAGTTCCCAGTCCAAATCAAATGCTGGACCTCAGTGCTGACAATGATTTGGGGTGGAGAAGCACAGAAGTCAGCCTGATGATATAGTTACTAACCTGGACAATTTTGTTTTCAAATACATAGCAGAATGGATAACCACCTGCTATCTGAAAAATACTCAAACTGATTATGGTTTGGAGTACATCCCTATGAACCTTTGAGCATATCCATTTAGTGCAGTATCCCAGGCAAAATAGATTTTTGCTGACATCCTAAGGCACCCATATTTCAAAAGTTTTGGTGACAAATGAGTATTTTGTTTATGTTACTGTTGCTGTCTGTTGTATGTTTTGATCTAATTAAATTTTTTCTGTTTTGAATCTTGCTATAGTGTTGCTTTATTAAGATAATGGTTGTGGCAACATATGCTTTCTTTATAATTAGTGACTTGGGGGCCCAATATAGTGAGACCTTGCCTTTCAATGTTTTGGGGAAGTAGAACCATTTGTTCCTTCATCCATCACACCAAAAGCAGATAGTATTGTGCTGTCCTTTGATTCATGTCCTCAAAAAACGGTAAGATGAGAAACAATCTAAAAGGATATTTTTTTTTAGTTCCATGCAGTGTATGATGTATATGGCAATCCCATCCTAAATTTGGAGGTACAGCAGATGAGGCTGTAGCTATTCAAGGACAATTATGGCAAGGCTGTTATAGATTTCACTTCTAGCATGTCAATAGTATATGTTGTGATTCACATAAATGCATAAGAACATTTTGAGCACCTACAACACTTATAGTGCTGCATAAAGGCATATGGAGATTATTATAAACTCTTCCCCATCAAGATTGGGGTCTGTAGTAGTAAATTTTTGAAAGTGGATTGCAGCTTGAAAATTTAGAAGCTGGTTTGGTAAATTAGGTCTAGAATTCCTTGAGTGTCAATTAAATTAAAGAGTATACAAAGAAGCAGTTTTGCCCTGAAGGAGATTTATCATATAATCCAAATAAACTTACTTGAAAAGTGCTCCCTGCCACAAGCATAAAATAAAATAAAGCTTCAATTAGTTGAGAGGGGTGTGTGTGCGGGGGTGGGGGTGGGGGTATGGGTATGGCTGTGGGGGATGGGTGAGTGCATATGCGCGCGCGTTCATGGCCTTAGAATGTACAATTTAAGCAACCTTTTATTATATGTTAAAATAAAAGCAAAATAAACATTTTCCAAAACTCCTAATTTAGGGGACGAACTATTCACACTGATTTTGATCGAAAGAAAGACAATTTTTTATTATTCGTTTAGGTGGTTGTGGGTACAAATGCACTGAACTGTAAATGATTTTCTTTCAAGAGGAAGAGCCTCTACTACTACTTATACAACTAGAAAGAGAGCTGGAGCTTCTTCTGGATGCTGCTGAGTGGTTGGAGAAGGGCGTAATTGCTGGTGAGCAGAGTCTTGCCTGTTGGATGAAAAAAAAATTCTTCAAATGTCATTTTTACTGAAATTCCTAGGGCATTTGTAGCCACTAGAGGAGTTGATCAATAGATTCTCTAGAAAAGACCTGTTTCTTTACTAGAATTCATAGAATTCCTGTCTGTAGAATTTTGAATTCTCAGACATGATGGAATTCCTGAATGCTCCCTTGTACTTGAGCATCCAAAAATTTCACCAAAAAGCATAAGGGTTGGAATTCCTGGAATCCCCAAGGTAATTTGAGACCTTTTAGGTGGCATTTGCAAATGCCAGGGGACAAGATGTCACATCATGTCCAAAAAAATCCCAACATGGCAAATTCTTGTAAAGAAACATACCCTGAATCTCTGAAGAATTGATCCGTGGATTTTTTTTCCTCAGATAGGACTGATCTAGAGAAAATCGAGAAGAATCAACGAACAACCAGTCTGGATTTGCATCAACCTTCCACCGTTGTCATCTTTTAATTGGCTAGTGACAGCTTGATTGCTGTCTTGTTTCATTTGACCAACATTGATGTGTATAAATATCCACATTTGATGGTTGCTATTTGCATGGAATTTGCACCAATCAGCATTTTCTGTTATAGGCTTATTATCTCTTTAAGGCCACTAGGGGGTTAAGACAAGGAGATCTTCTATCTCCTTTCCTCTTTATGAACGCTGAAGAGATGGGGCTGATTGGGAGGTTTGGAGCTAGCATTAGTGTTGTGTGGTGATCTCTCTAGCTCATAGAGGTTATTATCCTTTCTAGCTCTCTTGATCAGGTAGAAGTGGACAAGTTTCATTCTATTCTCAAGTTCTTTGAATTGTATCTAGTTTTAAAATTAATTTGAGAGTAGGGTGGGGTGTCCGTAGAGCTGTAATTATCCTCCGGAAACCATAACAAAATGTAGCATAGGGAGGCTTCTTATTCTTGTATCTAGATTTGCCATTGGACTGGGGAGTGTTTAGAAGTTTGAGAAGAAGTTGTAGACATGGAAGAGCAAGGTTTTAAAACTTGTGGACTCAGGAGGCAACTTGTCACCCTTAAGTCAAGTTGACTCAGCTGAGTTGGACCAAGACTCCCCCTAAGCCCATTAAGCTTAAAGAAAAAATAAATAAATATATATATATATATATATACAGAGAGAGAGAGAGAGAGTAGAAAATTGCTTCTTTGAAATAGAATGAGGTGATGAAGCTGAAGCATATGGGGGTTTTAGTGGACAAGAATTAGGTGCTTATATGTGGTGTTAGAGATTTGAGGAGAAGAAAACAGAAGCGTTGAGTATTTATAAAGAAAATTTCTCCATTCCCCATTGTGGAAAGTGAGTCCTTAAATGTGATAAAATGGGTCATCAAGAGAGAGGAAGCTTTGTGGAAGTTGTATTTATCCTTTTCAAAACTGAGGATCTTACTTGGTAGGCTGGAGGTTAATCTTCGAAAGAAACTGAGATGAGCTAATGGAGATGCAGATTATCCTGCCAAGGATGGGGTGGACAAGGATTCCATTTTAATGCCCAAAAACCTATACTCTCTCTCTCTCTCTCTCTACACACACACATGCATACAGTTTTTCCTTTGTTTGTTACACACACACATGCATACAGTTTTCCTTTTGAGCAGTACATGTATCTTTTACTGCATTTGTTTTTGTTTTACCTTATAGTTTAATAAATTTATCATTATGGGGAGGACAAACAGGCTTATGGAGAAAAGTTAGAGTGAGTGGTTGGGAGCGATGGACGAGTACAAGGTCTAGTTGGTAATGAATGTGGGGGTTCTTTTCGTCTTTGGAGGGATGAGTCCAATCATTTTCTGCGAGGGTAGTGTTTAGAAGAGGGACTGGGTTTAGAGTTAGGGAGGATGAGAAAGTGAGCTTTCGATTTTATCATTGGCTTGGGTCCTTTTTATGCAATTTTCCCCTGGAATTTATATTTTCTAGTGGATAGGGACCAGGGAGGTTACCATCAGGAGTTGTTATGTGTGCCTTGGAGGAAAACTGTGTTGGTATGAAAAACAAAATCCACTGAAGGCAGAGTGAGATCAGGACATCAATAGGGGAAGAAAAGGAAAAAAAAGAAAAGGTCCATGTGACATGATTAATCAACAATCTAAAAAATACCGTCACTATATGGCATAATATCTTACCATAGTGTAAGCCTTTCCTGAGCCTGTTTGACCATATGCAAATATACAAACATTGTAACCATCAAGTACAGATCGAATGAGGGGCTGGTTATCTGAAAAGACCTCCTCTGCAATACAAGGAAAAAAGAAAATAATGTTTAGATGAAGATTAGTGATAAGGAAGAAGAACCATAGGGACCTTAAATACCTTGTGTTGCAGATGGACCAAACACTTTGTTGAAGTTGAATTGAGAAAGCTTTTGTTGAAGGAGGAAGAGAGAGAATCCTATTGAATCTTTTATTTAACACTTTTCTTTTCAGGGTTAAGGAAGATGCCAGGATTTGGAAGCCATATTCTGGAAGGTTCTCGTAGCCTTGGCTCCCTTTCCTTCCAATCTACCTTGGAGGTGAGGGTGAGAAATCTTTTTTCAGAGGAGGAAAAGAGAACGTGTTCCGTTGAATATTTTATCAAACACTTCTCTTTGCAAGAGTATGGATGATGTCAGGATTTATAAACCATGTCCTGGAATGTTCTTGCCCAAAATTTTCTAATGCATGGATTTATAACCCTCTCCTTCCAATTCTCCTCCTTGTTCTCTGTGTTGTGCCCTCGACCCTATAGAAATGGGGAAAAAACCACACACAAGTGAAGGCTTTTTGGTAATTGGCTGTAGCCAATAGGTATCTATGGTGAATAATTTATTGTTAGAATCTATTTCAGAATTGTGCTTGATTTGGAAATGAGAGGTGACGACAGATTGTTTTCTTCTTCATTGCGCTTTCTTTCTGTTTTATACTATGAAGTTGCTTCTTAGATCTGTGCAATGTATTGTGGTGCATGCTGAGTTACTGGGAGCTGACCAAAGCTTGGAGTGGTATGTTTCTTTCGTGGGGACATCATATTTATGGGAACTTATTTCTCTTGCTATTCCTTCATCCATTTGGAAAAAAAGGAATAACAAAATTTTCAAACTTAGCTATAAGCCTTTGGAAGATACGTAGGAAGCCATTAACGTGAAGTGGTGGGTTGCTGGGCTCTATCAAGGGATTAATTGGGAGACTTTGAGATTTGTGGCATTTTATTATTTTTTTAAAGTGGGATGGTGGAATGAAATAAGGGAAGATGAAAAGGAGGGTGAAACCCTAATGGTTTCCTCCTTCAGCTGTGTTGAAATTCAATGTGAATGGTGCGACAAGGGGCTGACACATTGTGGAGGAAATCTTACGCAATGCGCATTGGGAGGTGCTAGCAGCTCTCTTTTTTGGTTGTAGTTAGGGATTCCAACAAAGTAGAGGTCCTTGCTATTGGAGAAGCATTCTCTTGCGCCGAAGATGAACGGGGCTAAGCCATCTGCCAAAGCTGTGGGATGTAAAACTGCACCGCTATGGGGAGCTTTCCACGTAGAGGAAAGCTCCCCGTGCGAGCAGGTGTGGATGAAGCGGAAGCAGGAAAGTCGTCTTGAGTAACACAAATATTGATGTTGTCCTCTTTTCTCAAGTAGATTCGTAGTGGAGAGTGATTCTTTTATTATGGTCCAATGGGTAAAGGCATGATCAATGGTCTTGTAGAGTGAGTCCTTAAGCTCTTCCTTGCAGATAGATTTGTGTTGAGATTAGCTAGATTCTTAGCAAAGCAAGGGAGTGATATAGATGTTTCCTTTGTGGGCTCCTTGCTAAGGGCGGTAGGTTGTTGTTTTTTTTTTTTTAAGTATACTGCTCTTATACCAATTCTCTTTGTAATCTTGTTTCCATTAGAACACAAATTTACCATGTTACCAGTAAAAAAAGAAATGGCTTTGTGTTGATTAATTAAAACTAGTTGATACAGGAACATGGACAAATTCATCTCCATTGTCCCCCCACCCCACATTTGCATTTACACTGCATTGCCGTCTTTTAACTTTTATTGTTCATTTGTTTCATTATGAGGGCTGGCAGGACCTCTCTCTCATTCTGCATGGCTCCTGGGCCGCTGGCCTTTCTTCTGCTATATCTCGTTACAGTATACGTCACATTATTACTCTCTCTCTCTCTCTCTCTCTCTCTCTCTCTCATTAAAAGAAATCGGGCATTCATTCAAATTAGCATCCTGTTTTTATTGAAGTTAGTGTTCCTCCTAGAATTCTGAAAATATTGTGTTCGTTTTAACAATTTTACTTTTTTTTTCCCCTTCTTTTAGAGTTCATAGCGTCTTAAATGGTAATCCTCATATAGAATTCTTGTTAGTTAGTGAACACACCTGTTTACCAGTTTGTGAGCCACAGCAAGGTTGTTTAGTTCCCTTTGAAAGTGGGTAGTAGTCCTGAATGTAAGAAAGGCTTAGGAATTCTAACCAACACAGGAGAGAGAATGCTAACACCTGTTTATGCTGGAATTCTGCCCCACAAAGATTGTTTTAGAAAGGCTCATTATACCCTCCTGTTCCATTTGGATGGAGAGAAAATGAGGTGGAGAATCCTCATTAGGTGGAGAAATTAGGAGGGGGTGGAGAACCCATTTTTGGAGAATTACCACTTTTCTAAGTGATTCTCCAATGTGCTTGGATTTGAGAGGAGAAAACTATGTAGGAGAAAACGATTTTAGAAACATTTTATAAATAAAAATTATTTATTAAATTCCCAAGTATCAATTTTTTTGAATAAAATTAAATTTCAACCCATTGAAGGAAAAATAAATAAATAAAATTCATCCTGCTTTTTGCAAAAGTTAGTCAAGAGGATAATTACTAAAAAGGTTCTCCTCTCTACTTTTCTCTAACTTCAATTGGGCCCTTGAGTCACTGTCCTGTGACCCAGAGAGATTACCAGAGAATTCATTTTAACTTGCTTAGAAGATGTTATGTGATGTCTGTAAGTGAAATCTAACATGGATAACCTCTCAAATTACTTACTAAAATGATTGACTCATTGGACAGGGGGAATGAATATGTTACCTGATATGAACTGTGGAGGCCTTCAAAATATTTATTTTATTTATAAATTCTAAAAAAAAAATAAAATCATGTATACATGTATTTCATTCATTTTCTATATGCTTGAGTCAAGCCACATGCACAGGAAGGGTGTTGGCAAGTTTCAATTTTTCAGAAATCCTTTTTCTGGTTTGGTTCAATGCATCAACCATTTTGATTGCATTTTTCAGTTCTTTCCCAGGATCAATCAAGAGACTTGGGAACATCATCTGCTCCAGGATTTACTACATTCACCAGCCCTCCAAATTTTGTGGAATTGACTAGCAGCAAACTACATCTGCCGTCAGCCTCAAATGAAGCAGTTGACTGTTATAATTGATGAAGTTTGTTTTACATCAGTAAGAAGTTTTGCTTGTTCGTTTCTTGATCTTTTCTGCACTCTAGATAGATTTCAATGGAGGATTTGAAGCCAGTGGTATCTTATAACACACTGGCACTGTCATCAACCAAGGAGAGAAGCTTGGAACTGAAGTCTTTGGTTCCATAGTTGAATATTGAACACAAGACCTTGACTAAGGGGAGAATTAACAATTTCTTATGGAGTGGGACATTAGCAAAGGGCCCATTGAGATCCTTGTTAAGGTAACTTGGTCTATGTATAAATAAAGGTTTGTGGATTTGAATAACCTTCAGTTACTCATGACAGTTGTTTTGTTCTTTGCCATAATCAATTACCAGTAAAAACATAGTTACTGGTATGCATGGAGTTCTGAGGATCTAAGCAAGGGTATAGTTGGTTACTGGGCTATAGATAAGTCAAAGCAGTTCTCTTTAACATTGCTTGATGGCATTTCTACCATACACATGGCTGTCATCTTTGGTTGTTGGGTTCTTTGATCGAGTGGGCTGTGATGGCACAAAAGTTGAGGTGATTGGTAAATTCTTTTTGTTGGTCTCGTCTAATTTGCCTATTGATTGGGACACTGGTATTCTATTAGTTTTAACTTCTAAATCATTTATTGAATTTCTTCAGTATGACATTCAATATATGCTGTAAATTTTGTTTGTTTGGACCGCTTATTTGACTGGACCTGACCCCGGGTATGTTACAGGTCCAGGGTTCGAGACATCGACAGACCTGAAGATAACGATTGGCCTTAATCTGGCCCTTTTATAACCGTGATCCCAATCTTTCTTGACCCAGACCAAACTTTAATAATCAGTTCTAGGCTATGATGCATGGATACTTCAAAATAGGTAATGTATTGTGTTGTATCGTATATGATACTTCACTTTTTATGTGTAAAATCTGGTGGTGTTGCCATGTCTATGTCATGTCCCTATCGTATGTAGGTATCATAGGTTCCAGGTATGGGCCGTAAGATGGGGATGAGTTGTACATGGACCCAGTTGAGTGTGTTTTATTTGCGGTAGGCATGGCAACGGAACAGTGGACCCAGTTGAGTGTAATCTATTTACATTAGGTATGACAATGGATCCGGTTGAACAGATGACCTTTCCAGACCTGCTTCCATTAGGGTGGGTTTGGCCGTGGGTTTTTCTGGTTTGGGGCAGCTATGGATTGGTGGACTCAAACCCAGGTTAGGTTGAAGGGGAGTTAGGTTTTTGGCTGATACGCCCCGCATTGCCCCTTGTCTCATTTATGATTAATAATTCTAACGTATACACACGAAGGGCCTGCTTGGTTAAAAAAGAAAAATACATAAGAATTGAATGCATATGATTTCATTTTATAAGTTGAAAATGAAAATGAAAGATAAATTTTTAAAATTGAAGGGAGCATTAAGTAACTTTTCCTTTTATGGAAATAGAATTAGGGGAAGTTTGGAAATAAATAACCTGCCATTGCTCTAATAATTCAATGCATGGGAAAGTGAAGGTCTTGGTCTCATCTTATATATTTTCAAACCCCACCCCCCACATCTTTAATCCTCCTTTGGTGAAACAAAACAGTGGTTATTTAGTCTCAATTTTAATTGTCTCGCTCTGCCGTATTTTGGGTTTACTTTGTTTGAAAGCAGCAGAGAAAAGGGTCTTCATCTTAATGGTCAAATCCATGTCCCATCTCACCAGGCTGGCCGAAACACAATGGTGTGTTTAATGATACTCGGCTATATCTTAAGCCAATGGACTGGCAAAGGCCCAGACCCACAATCCACACTGCTGAAAGGGTTGGGCCTACATACGCAGAAAAGTCCACATACACAGCCTCACCTAGAGCAACATATTTAACACAAACTAACATAATAGTTATTTCCAATTGGTGCGACCCTAACTTTTAGGTGGTTCGGCAATCGAAACATGGAGGTCGGCCTAAAAAGCAAATAGGCTGCATCGGCCCACCATAGCCCAATAAAATATCAAGCCTGGGTAAAAGAGGAGGGTTGGCTTAGTTATAGGGTTGTAAACGGGTAGGTTCTGGTCCGGGGTCCATGGTGGACCCGGAACCAAAATAGTTAAGCAGAAGGTGGAACCGGATCCGGACCCGGAACCGTTTCGAAACCAGTTTCTTGGCTCTGGAACCAAAACCATATATGAGACGGGTCTGGATCCGGGTTTGGGTCTAGGTAGAAAGTGATTTTAAAATAACATGAATTTTAGGAGAGATTTTTAAAAATTGAGGTAATATGTCGAGTCCAAGGGTTTGAACTAAGGTGGACCCGGACCCATTTACTTATCGGGGCCTAAATAAGGACCCAAACCCGGTTTTTAACAGGTCGGAACCTCCTGCTAATCGGAGAACTAGGGACCCATTTACATCCCTACTTAGTTATAGTCACTTGACTGCAATCTGTGGGAGTCTTCATGGACTGGCTTGAGCCGGGCCAAAGCATGTCTAACCCGGCCTTATACTTACCCGGCTTAATGTTCTGGCCCAGATGCATTCATTGTGCCTCAAAGTTAGGCTGAGGCCAAGGACCATTAGGCACACTTACATATTGGGATCCTAGCTAATGGTTTGAATCCCTAAGAGACTTGCACATGCGAGGTGATAGGAACTCACACATGCAAGGAAGCATTTGCCACACAAGCGAAGCAATAGGAACTCACATATGCATGGAGGGGGGACAGTGAGAACTGCCACATCTTTTCACTTGGGTAAGATGCCGTTCTCTGCTATTTGCACAGAATATGAACACAGTTTCTCGTAAATTGTAAGGCCGTGCTGGGCCTTTAATCATACATAGGCCCTATCCTGGTCCATCTTACTAGGAAGTAGGCCCAGGGGCTGCTGACAGGTCTAAGAAAACAATCAAATCCAGCCCAGTCCAGCTCGGGCTCTAAGTTAGGCCTGGGCTAGCCTGGTTCATGAAAACCCCTACTGGACTGTAGAATTTTTGCTATATTTTTACAATGCATTTTGTAGTAATAGAAAAAAGGGGTAAGGAAACAGAAACACACAGTATATACTTAAAATAAATAAAGCTGAAATAGATACTGGCATTAGTTGATTAAAGAAAAAAAGAAAATCAACTATCAAGCCAAAATGGCTTGGAAATACATTCATTGTGATGTTACCAACCCTAAAAACTGGCTGTCATTTTTCTTTGGTATTTCCAAGCTATTTTACCAATGAATCAGAGAAGTGAAAGAGCAAAAGCAAAAATCCCAAAAGTAAGAACATAAGAGAGAAGAAAATGAAGATGGCAGTGGGTAAATGTAATTACACAAAATGACACATTTTTTTCTCTAGAGGATATTTCTAGTTCGTCGTGATGAACCCTTGTGGTCCATTGCAATGGAGATCTTCCCATCTGGTGGATCCAACCGTTGGCCCACTGATCACACAATCCTATCTGTCCAATTAGTAGCCGTCGATCAAACTGTTTAAATAAGGTTATGGCCGGCCGGGCTCACCGCCTTTCATTGGTGGATGGGAGGTGGTCCATGCAAATCAATGGAGCCAAAAAGGAGGAAAACAGAACCACCCATCCCTTTGAAATCGCAAGTGTGATGTGATCTGGAGATACACTCAAATTGGGCCCAGAAGAAAGTGTCAGCGGTCCACATTCAAAAAGAAGTATATCTTAAATTGGATGGCTATTCATCTATAAATAAATGGATTCTTGTAAGGTGGGCCATTCACGGTAGGGCCCACCAGATGGGTGGTCAAAATCCAACAGCCCAAGAGCCATGTGTAGGCCGGCAAGTTGCGATGGACCAACACACAAGTTCATTGTTGCGATCAATCTGAAAATCTCCTCTAATCTCTATTCCTCCCTTTCACTCACTTTAAGCACTTCTACCATAGTCTAGAACCATCACATGATCTGAGCTTGTGGAGTCTGGAAGTAAAGTCACTGGATCTCTTGAACACCATATGTTATCTCTAACATGTTGCAATGTCAAGAAAGGTAGAAGCTGCTGCCCTTTACATGTAATCTCAACCTGCAATACAAAGACAAGAAAGTAAAATACAACATGAAGTTCAACCACATCCATAGCAGTTGGTTTCGGTTATCTAATCAACTTGTCTTTTAGGGTTCCATCATTTTTTATGTGACATGGTTATATTTAAGAAAAAAATAATCTTGGTCATTTATATAATATCAAGAATTTTCATAAAAAAAAAATATAAATATATTGATCTGTTGCAAGTACAAGGAGCCCCACAAATTAAGTAAAAGTTGATAAAGACTTGAAACAAATAAGTTCAAAAGTGATATATTAATATGTATATGTGGTGCCTAAGAATGTGAACAATATGATTGCAAACTAGAGTATTTATAAACCTAGAAGTTGACCTAAATAGATGAAATTAGATTAAGATGATACACTAATGAAGATGATTATTGTTGAAAAAAGAACTTTCTTTGTAATTATGATCTGTGGGCCCCCCCATGTCCCATGACATGGGGCCCCAAGTGGGGCCCAACAGCAGTTGTGTAGCTGCACATGTATATTACCTAATTGCTTGAAAAGAGACTGGAGCTCATGCACTCTCACCTTTTAATAGTGGGCATTGATATTCCTTAATCAGTTGCTCTATTTCTCTCACTAAGAATGTGCGATTCCTTACTACTAGAAAAATGTCTTTCTTCTAGAAAGGTTAGGGGTTACTAGTCACAGTCTGAGTTCAAGTACCCCTCAATCAAAATAATTACTCCGATTGGATTCTTATATGGAGAGCCCTACCTACTGGGGTGCTGATCCAACGGTAATAATTTGTCTTTAAATTACAGTTATTTCTTGCTAAGTTAGACCATTAATGGTCATGGGTGATACTTTTTAGACTCGAAGATCAGGATCCATCCCGATACAAGTGTCTGATACTAGGGTACCAACACCACTTAACCATGAGTGCGTTGGCCTTTAGGTTGCAATTCTAAGCATAACATCATTGTAAGAATTTGTAATGAATCACTTTCCCCTATTGTTTCACTGTTTTTATTTATTTATTTATTATTATCATTTTTTTAATGGTGTTACCAACACTGATTGTTATTGTTGTTGTTTATGGTCTTTTTTTCAGAAAATAATATAATCAGAGTATGTTTTATAATCGGCATATATATTATATATGATTCAAAATCTATACCCTATCTAATACTATAACAATACAATAATCACATTATGTTTATATGAAGTCTTTCTAGTATGTAATTAAGGATATAATCAATGGACCTAGCCCAATCTTATCAGGTACCAATATTAGGATTGAGCCTGAATTGGGTTATGACCTATCATAAAATATACAAGAAAAAAGCTATGCATTGGCAGAAACTTTAATTCCCAGTTGCAAAACATTTTCTGGGGCCTACTTTACTGCATACCAGTTGGGAGAGAGGATGAAGTCACAAGCATAATATTGAATTTGTATTTGAAGTGGGCCAAACATCAATACAATCTAATGATAATAATCATCTACCTAAGGTTACTCAAAAAATCATTAATGGTCAACACATACACATACAAAACCCTAAGCTTATATCAGAATTGACATACATCAAGATGGAGGTATAGACCATGTGAGACTATCCTATCAAGAAAATATTATTTTTATTAACTAATAATATTTTTAAATTAAATAATGACATTATTTTTGAATTAATATTATTATTGAAAAATTATACAAAAAATGAGATATTGATGTTGTCATGCATTGTCACAAGCTTACGTCTTTCTTAACGTGTACTTTACCCACCACATTCCTCCTCCTCCTCCTCCCCCTCCTCTTCCCCAGTTTGTCTTTTTACGCCTAAGTGAAAGAGATTCCTCTCCCCCTACGTAATCCTTAGGTCAGCGGTCAGCCACCCCAGAAACCTACGGTTCGATTGCTTCCCAACCCCACCACCCAACCTGCCCGAATCCTATAATCATCATGGTGGGCCCCACCACCGGCCTTTACCCCTAAGCCTGTATCATGACTCCTCTGACTTTCCGGCCTTTTCCCTTCTCTCTCTTATTTTACTTTCATTTTACTTTCAAAGTAGCGGATCCAAAAAGCACGCCGTGGAATCGTCTCTCCCCTCTCTCTCTCTCTCTTTCTCTCTCTCTCTCTCAAGTCTCACCCTCACCTAACGCATCCACACACATACCATCCATATAAGAATCTCATGCACGTCTCCTTCACGTTCCTTTACTTGTTCTCCTTCTCCTTCTCCTTCCATGAGCCAAGCAGAGTCAATATTCCTCCAAACCACACCTTTATTCTTTCTACAGCAAACAAAACAAGAGGTGTCATCACCTTCTTTTTTTAAGTTATTGGTGTTTCCATTCTTGTGCATCTGGTATGCATCATTATCCCATCCAGACTGTTCATGATCTGGGTTCTTTCACTTTGATTTATTCAATGGCTAGGATGACAGGTCCAGATCTCTCATGGGTAGGTGACATATATATATATATATAACTTAAAGGAACCAAACCCTAATCCTCAAATGACCAACCAACTTCACCACACATCCTTATTCCCCGGACCATGATCGCAACAAATATGGGTTTTATGTGTTTTTTAATGTACATGCATTCCATCTAGGAGATAGAATATAGAGAATAATGAAGACCCAACTGGGAATTGTCTTGTTTTGTCTATGTTTCATGATCACTTTGGAATAATTCTGTTGTGGATTTTTTTAATGCCTCATGCATTGCTTTCTTCCCACGTAAAATATGTGTATTGGGGGTGAGTTGTGGGAGATGGGGCCGGACCAAAACGTCCTAACAAAGTGCACCACACTTGTGGTTCTTGATAGGTCTTTTTGAGCACAATCAAAAGGAAGTTTGTGCGGGGTCCGTGTCGGAAAGGTGAGTTGAGTCATCTATCGAAAGCATGACGTTACAAGCAATAACCCAATTGAGGCATGTAAGATGAGTGGGATCAGGGAAAAAGGGGGGTCTACATGTGATATTGGTCGCCCTTGGATAGTGTGTGTGAGTTGTGTTGGTACTATCTTCTTCTTCTCCTTCTTTTCTTTTTAATGTGTACTTGAGTGTAAAATGGACCCAAAATAAATAAATAAATAAATAAAAGTTAGGATGTCATGGAGAGAAAAGTCAACGCACTTTGTGTAAAATCCTATCCTACATAAATTAAAGACAGCCCTTTGATTTGTCATCCATTATGTGGCCCTAGAATACTATTCATGTCCCATCAACAGTGCCTCACAGAATCATAAATAACTATAAATGTGTATGGGTATATAGAGAGAGAAAGGCTGAGAGAGAGAGAATTCAGCTAGGAATAGCTTTTACGTGGGGGCACAACTTGATGCATGCCCATTGTGGAGCTTCTTTTTTACTCCCTCTCTAGTTCATACTTGTACACCCACACACTTATTCTACTTAAGTCCTAATCCAACAAATTCGAGAATGTGATCAATCCTTAATGGTTTCTGTTGATAGAGATGCCTCACCACTGGGCCATTAGCGGATTGCTAGATGTGGGATTTGGGAGCTTTTAAAATGGGATACATAAATATTAGATTGTGACCATTTACCTATGGATTCCAAACTTTCATGGTTATTTTGTCAGTTATAAAACCCTTATACTAACTTATTATATATAAAAACACATACACAAATAAATAGAGAAAATGAGAGAAAAAATACCTATATTTCTTAAAATCTATATAATGCTGCCAATTTGAGGCTAATAGATTCACATTTGGATTAATCACAACAAAACATGAGATATCAATTTTCAAATATGTCCTAGCCATGAAGTTTATATCTAAGATTTGTAATATATCTAAGAAGAGTTTCTATCTTATCCCGCATGTAGTGATATATAATAAATTCTCAAATATACACTCCGGCTAGAGAATGGAGTGAATTTTTTTTTTCATTGTGTGATTTTGGTTTCATAAATCAAGGATGAATTTGGCTATGATTTGATCCAATGGTGAATTTTATTCCAATGAAGTCATTTAGGCTCATCATCTACTGAAAGGAAAGGGTCTGGTCTAACCGTTCAGCTATGTAAAAGGTGGAAAAAGGAGGACATTTCTTGCCCTAACTACTCTCCCTCTTTCTTTCTCTCTCTAAACACGCAATATATTAAAATAGTGTGAACATTCTAATAATGATAATTTAGTGTATAGATGAGGCACAACAGCTAGATTGATTGGAGACAGCATTGTTACAAGCTGTTCGTGAGAGGACTCTACAAAACTATGTGATTACTGTTATAAACAATTCTTTAATAACTAATGCATCTCCATTTCCCCTCCCACTTCAAAACCTAATCATTGGGTGCATAGAACGATTTATGTGTGAACACGACGATTACTAGATCATAGCAATCAACTTTGGCAACAAAATAATCTTCAAGATTGTGCTCACATTTCATACCAATATTTGCATTATCTACCTAGTAAGAAAAGACCCAGCATGAATCATGTATGGCAAACAAATAAGGGGAATATGATGAAACCACAATTGAAATGATAGTTGACCTAAGACAGGAAACAAATCATCAATATGAATACATTAAGCCCAACAATCATAACCATTACTTGTTTAGGTGAGGTTGGGACTTGGTGATGTATAATTTTAAATGAAAATTTTCAATGGATAGGTTTCAGGTTAATATGGTTATCTAAATTGCAATTTTCATAGTGCTAACCAAATTCGTTGCATCATGATTCAAGACAATTATCACTTGTTTGAACTTCTTTGATTCATTTTGTATGAACCTAGAAAAGCTTATAGATATAGTTGTTGGGCGATAAAAGATAATAAGATTTAACTAAATGAAAACTAGTTAATGAACATGTAAAATTAGTCTGTCTCATGAGCAAAATTAGCTTATATACCTTTATATGATGGAAAGTTAGTCTTGTAGCAAGGTATTGTAAGAAATGTTGTACATTCAATGTTCTTTCATAAGTAATCTAGAGAATTATTAAGTTTTCTTAGCTAACAACTCTTACGAAACCTTCAAGGCGTTAGTGGAGGTAGTGGAAATATTTTTTAATAGTCCCCCTCAGATGTAAGCAGGTTTCTTTAATACTCTCCCTCGCAGGTGGGACCTAATTCTCCCAACCGGTTGCCTTTAATACTATATTAAGTTCTCTTAGCTAACCCTTCCCACCACAACCTCGAGGTGTTACTAGATGCAACAGACATAGTTTTGAATACCCTCCCTTGGGTGAAACCCAATTCTTTTTAATAAGAATAAGATAAATGGTCACATAATAAATATGGTACTTATCAAATCACAAGAACGCTATGGCTCTTTCCTTCCAAGTACAATGAGAAAACCTAACGTTCGTTTTAACATAATTGTTTTATTTGTGGATTAACAATTATAAAGGGAACTTTTGCAGGCTAGAACAAAACATTATGGTCATTGAAAACTAGTGGCATCCTTGATCAGGAATAGATCAAAATCCATTTAGCATATGGTTTTGTTTTGTAACTTAAGGTTCCGGAACCAATAATCAGCATGCAAGACTTATTTGAAAAGAATTGTGTTTCAATGTGAAACTTCCACCTAATACAATTCAGATTTTTATGTTCTAACAAAAAAAAAAAAAAAAGAGGAGAAACCAATTCACATTTTCCCATAGTAGGTTTAAGTCGAACAATGGGAGCTCAACGTTTTAAGAATAATGAAGATCTAACCTTCCTTTTCACTCAATTTGAATCACAGAGTTGATTTAGTACAAAAATGAAGTTGTGTGTGCTATTGGGATTCAAGAACGGTGGCCCGTTCACTTCTCACAAGTGCTAGAATCAAATTTATCAAAACACCCTACCAACCTGAATTGTCACTGGCCCTAATTTCTTTCCAACTGGAGTACGTCCCATTGTTGGATTTATTACATGTAAAACATGAATTAACACTCATGAATTTAATCATGCATACTCATGAGCAATCCAACTTGGTCCTTCTGGATTCATTACATATGTGGAGGCTGAGTAGTGGAGTGAGTGAGTTAATGCACAGTGGCCCCATGCAGAAAAGGGAATTAGCATGGGAAATTAATATGGTAAGAGGTGGTATAGGATCACAAACATATGTAGTATAATGATTATATACGCTCGAGTATATCATTTGTAGGATCCATTCAAGTCAAACCCATACATGGGGGTTGACTTTTCATCATGGAAAATCCTTAGATCTAACCCTAATCTCATGATAGGTGTTGAAGATTACATCAAGCCTACATGAGTGGTATTCATGTTCGAAATCAACCACTCCTTGATGCATATTTATGGGAAATAACGATGCTTCATTATTGCTTCAATCAGTGGTGAATGTCACACTACCATTTGGATTTTGCTTGACCATATCATATCTAGGATACACTCAAAAGTATATAATCAATCCATACTAACACAAAGAAATAGTAGTGATCCCGTGCGATGGTTCTCCCTATTATGATGAATGTACCTAAGGTTGAGATCTGACCATAAACATTTGTGAAGGTTCAATTATGTTGGCCTAGATCACATACTAAGTTCTTAAACTGGATGAAACTATGTAATGCATAAGTATATAGCCAAGAACAAATGTTCATAACTCCTAGTTTCCATCCATTCAAATCCACTAGAACGTTGTAGTTATAGTGATAAAAGTAGTGTATAAGAGATCATGTATATGAGATAATGACACTCAACGTTTTAAGCTTGCTATTCTAACTGTCATGTTAACATTGTGGCTATTAATTACTTCCAAAAGTAGGTGTGATCATGTATGAATATGTTGGGAGGTTGTAGTTGTACTCAATTAAGTGTGGAATCTTTACGTCTGAAATTAAAGAGCATGATCTATATCCTACTTTGAGATAGAGTATTATTATTATTATTTTTTATCATAGTTAAGAAAACGATCCTTCGAAGAAAAAATGTGTGATTGTAAGTCATAATTAACTAATCATATAGAATAGAACCATATGGCATGACTAGTTATTCAGATTCATAGTTCATATATATTGTATTATCTGTCTTAATGAATGGGGATTTTAACAAATCTCGTTCCGGGCGCCCACAATATAAGAAGTACTGACTATTGAATTGTAAATCCATCAATTGCAGGTTTTACATATCCATGGTCAATTCATGCACCTGTAATAATATATCAAGGTCTTATGGGAAGAAGGAAGTTTGGAATTGGGTTTTCAAGTAGTCATTGGCTGCACTCATCTAAGTCTTTCATCAGACAGTGATACAAACTAGAACTTACAAGGACCTCCCGTTTCAAAAGAAAAAGAAAAAGAAAAAGAAAAGGACCTTAAAACATTGAAAAAGGAAAAAAAAAGAAAAAAGGAACTAATCTAAACTGAATGTCGAGGACTTGCTCAAGTATATCACAAGCTAACAAAGTCATTTTAGAACAAATTGAAAGGATCAAAGCAATGATGTAATGATACAGTTTTAACATAATTCAGTAATCAGAATTTAGAGAATATTTATTACCCGGACTTCACATACCAACACATACATATGTCCTGTGATTAGAATATATAATGGTAACTCTATTCCCATGTGCCATACCAGGAGGTTGACATGCATTATCTAAGGGGTTTTATTTTTTTAAGCTTGTATCATCCTCACCAACCATTGATTTTTTAAGGTGGTTTTGTATTTGAGATTTTGCATGGTTTCTAGTGCAACCAGGTGAAACGTTAGCTGTAGGACTCTCGCTAGTTCCCAAAGGCCTCAATGTTGTCTGTGAAATTCTAGAGAAAAAAAAAAAAAAAAACCATAGCCTCTTATGTCTTTTTTGTTCCTTTTGGTAAAATGGCATCTCATGTCTTATTTACTCACCATGAGACTTGAACGTTTTTTTATTAAAAGAAAAAACCCAAGAAAGGAAAAAACCCAAGTATTTCTTCTATTAAACTTCCTCACAGTTTTATTTAGGGCTGCTCAATCTCCCATAAGATTGTTTTTCTTATATAGTTTTGGTCTATTTACCTTCCATTGTATCATATATCAATAAGAAAAGACAATAAAAGGTCACTTTCCTAAGTTTTGCTCTACAAGTTTATATGCTCAAGGCATATCAGACTCTATCTTCATTTAATCCGTCCACCTAAACTCACACTCTACTAGTTGCAACTAACTAAACATGAAGCTCCAAATGAGCCCCCAATTGATTAGACGAACAGTTACATCACAGGACATCCAAATCGTATTAAGTATGGATTTGATGTTGCTGACAATACATTTAGATGTGAGAGAAGGTTGCATAGATGTGTCCACACCACCTAAACATGCTAATGCTAGAAGAAACGAATCCCACTAGAGGGAGACCCCTTCAGCTCTCCTGTTTCTTTCACGTCTCTTAACACCATTTCAAGATATACACATGGAGGAGTGTGTATGTGTATTTATTGAAGAAGAGATTTGCTTGCTTCCCTTCTTTCGGGATCTCTCATGAATCTAGCTTTCATCTATTTCTATTTCTAAACTAGCTAAAAATGTGAGGTTATATTCAAAAATACCCACAAAGAGAGAGAGAGAGAGAGAGAGAGAGAGAGAGAGAGCAATGTCTAGTGCCAACCTACCAACTAGATGTATTAAGCATGCAAAAGAAAGTACACCCGTAGTAATGGATATAAATACCTCTGATTCGTTATTCAGTCCCATTTTGTTAGCCAAGTATTTCATCAACAATCGAACAGTCATTCTTCCATCTCTGCATGATAATAAAAAAAAAAAGATAAATCACTAAAAGATAAATTACTTTCCTGATTCTTACATGAATCTCGAGCATAACACACAAAAGAGAAGGAAGGAAAAAAGGGTACTTGATTCTCAAGTAGCTCTTGGGAATCTGAGGCAAAAAGGGCTCTTTTCCTCTGCATTAAAAACCCAAGGCAATCAATTACAATCCATACAAAAGATTTATAAAAAAAAAAAAAATCTCCACAGGGAAAAAAAAAAACACTAAATAGAAAGAAGTTTGGGTTATCATCGTGGTTATGTGTATTAATGAATCTATGCTGTTTCTCTACTTAACTGAATTTGTGATGCTTGGAGCACAAACCAAATTCCTGACTGCCTTCTCAAGGGCACATCAACGACCCTAACGCCGGAGCTTGGACCAGCATCGGCCACCGGGGGAGGCCCCATCATATAAGGGTGGGGATAGTAGGGCGTCGACGAAGAAGAAGCTTGCCGATAGTCCCATGCGACACCAGGCAGTGGCTGCCGGAAACTTAAAGTTGATCTGGGGTGAGGCAAATAGAGTGGCATAGCAGCAGCAGCAGCAATTGCAGAAGAGGTAGTAGCACTAGCAGTGTGTGGTATGGGTAGTGGCCCTTGATAATTTGTGACATGGAATGAGGGGGCTGTTGGTGCAGTGTGATTTTTATGAGAGAACAAGTCCAATTCAATCAATCCTCCCCTTTGAGAAGAAGATTCCATGGAATGATCAATCCTAAGCTCTCTTGATGCATGGCCTCCAATACCCAATTGCAGCCACCCAACGTCTCTCTCTTCTCCCTCTTCTTCTCCCTCCTCCTTCTCTTCTTGTATGTGTCTTGACGAGCTGCTAGCCCGCGATTCGTCTTCGGCCATGAGACTGATCGTCGGATCGGATCCAAACGTGCACTTCACATTAGGGCACGGTGCACCTGCACCACCTTGGCTGTGGCCCACCAAACATCCTCCATAGTTGTTGATGTAGTGCTGTTGAAGGACGTTTCGAGCCGGCAACATGGTCATATCCAACGGACCAGATGCCTTCTCCACCTGTTCTTCGTCTTCTCTTTTTCCTCTTCTTCAATATGTTGCAGAGCCTTGAAAGCCATCTGAGATGTTTTGGAGTGGGGTGTTAGAGGGGTGTTTACCTTCCATGGGGATGTTTTGGGACGTGGTGGTGAGAGATTGAAGAAGAACCCATCAAGTTTTTGTGGATCATGTGCTTTTTCATTGGGAGGGGCTTGCAGGTCGAAGAGGGAGCTCTTGGATCTCCCTTTCCAGTAATTCTCTTTGTTTGGAAGCTTGTGGGATGAAATAGTTGCAGAGAGAGAGAGAGAGAGAGAGAGATGGGTGTTGAGTCAGTTATTATTCATCTTTAATTATATGATCAAGGGACTTAGAAAAGTATGTTTTTGACTTGTAAAAAAAAAATGAAAAACTAGTTCTATCTACCTGTTTTAAAAGGAGAAAGCATGTCCTTTCATGAGTTAAAAGTGGATGAGTAGATTCCTGAGCCTCAGGAATCCTCTACATTTTGCCACTACCTCACCTGTTACATAGGAGTGGCCCTTTTCATTTCAAAGACATTAAAAATTCCAAATTGGGATTGAGTATAGGGATGCCCTGGATAATATCCAAATTGAAAGATCCTGGCCATTCCTTTTCCAAGCTCTTCATGCTAGCATAAAAAACAATACTAATTATAAGATGCATTTTCATACAAAAAAAAGTTTATAGCTGAAAATTAATCTTCATTTCATTTCATAGTACTTCTTTCCTTTTAAATAAATAAACAAAATAGAGAGAAAAGGAAATAGAGACAAAACTGAACAAGAAAGACAGAGATACAAAATGTACTTTTATATGAAATTAATAGCCTTTTAAACAGATTTAAATCCTCAATCACCTGGAGGAATCCTTACTCTGCATATACGTTCTTTTCGTATGATAGTAAAGGCCGTTTTGAATGCATTCGTTTTAGAAGGCGGCTCACCTTATGTGGGATCAATTTGGATGCATGAAAATCAAGAGAAATAAGAAGTGAACATGTTTATCATGATAAATATTAGGAGTATACACAATATCAAGTTGATCAAATGATCATGATCCTTATGTTTTCACATCAAAGGTTTAATAGCTATACACCATACAAGATATTCACTACAACAAACTGAAGTTCTAGCGACGCAATTTTTCGTCGCCAAAAGCCTAGAAAACTTTGGTAAAACACTTTACCGACGAAATTATTTTCGTCGGCCAGACGTCAGTAAAAAGTTGTGGACAAAACGTTTTACCGACGTAACAATTTTCCGTCTGCAAAAATTAGCGTTTTACCGACGATTATTTTACTTTTACCGACGATTATATTGTGATACCAATGCCAACTTAAGATGTGTAGGTCTCTGTGAATAAATGATTGAATCGATCATAGTGAGCCTTTTATTTGGGAAAGAAGGAGTAAAGCATTTGCCATGCATAGAAACAACCAAACTACATGTGTACATTGTGGAGGGATTTCTCTGCAACCAATTTGTAATAGATCTCAACCAATAAGGACCTCATAAACTGTGAAGTTATTAAAAACATGACAACACAATTATAAGGGGAAAAGGTACACAACTCACACAAAGCCAATCTATATATCATATGAATGAGGGTTACAAAATAATAACAATGACTTAAGGTCTTGTATATAAAATGAGATTCATTTCAACAGTAGGATTCTCTACATAGTGGGTCCCACATGCACTTCAATGGGCCATGGGGGATGAGTTGGAACTGTTTCATTCCCTGGTGCTCAGGACATGTGACATTGTTTTTCTGGTAAAAGAAATTACAGCAAAAGTACTCTTTCTTTTGGGATAATCAGCAAAGGTCCTTTTCTTCACACATAGGGTTAGAAGGTAATTAACAAAATTGGAAAAAAATCCATGCATGGATGATGCATGAGCTCCTCAGTTAGTGCGAGGGCAGAATCGTCATTTCACCCACAAACTTTTTCTTGCGAGCATGTGCCCCTGCAGCCTCGTGCTAATGTATGGGTAGTCGGAATGTCAAACATGTGACTGTGGGAACTGCACCACCTGCGCACTTTAGCCACTCCCGTGCCAGTTAACTCCTTTTATTGTATTTTTATTTTTATTTTAATAAAAAAATGCTTATTAATTTTTTTTTCTCTCAATAATATGTTCTGCTTCACTTCCTGAAAAGCTGATCACTTTATTTGCAGCCCATCAAAACAAATCTTCCCAAACACACCCATCTCTTCACAGAGAAGGTGGTCCTCAAGATCACCACCTCAGGTGTTCCACCTGATCATTTATCTCTCCATGTCCATGCTAAAACTGATGAGACCTATATCAGCCATATCAAGTTGATGGGTCCCCTATTTTTTGTTTTCAAAATTATGATGGGACATGGTGATCCACTCCACACAATATTATTATTAATTTTAATCCTGGTAAAAAAGAGTTTTGATGAGACACATAAGAGAAAAGTGCAAAAACACAACCATGTTTTGTTAAAAAGAAGGGGGTCCCAACTTTCTCCAAATTATGTTGAGGGATCACATGAATATGTGATCCCAAGGACTATCTGGGTTTTGATTTTTTTTTGGTAGGAATGATGGTGTATATGACTCTCTCTATATATACTGAAAAATCAGAGAGATGTTGGATGAGATGAAGAATAATAGTAATATGTCTTCTTTTCTTGGTGGGAGAGAATGGAGGGAAAAAAGTGTGTTCTCTTTTTACTTATTTTCTCTTTGTTGGTGGCTTTGATGACTGCATGGGCATGGAAATGACTTAAGCTTGGAATGGAAGCATGAAAACAATGGCTTTTGACAGAGATATCTTTCTACCAAAATGTGCCCATCAAGACACTTCAAAGGCCATCCCATCCTTTTCACTTCTAAGCATGCCAACTTATTCTGTCACGTGAGGGCCTCACGTGTATATTCACCTTCCACTTCTCACATGATTGGAACCTTTCTTGAACCCCATGTATGTCCTAATTGCTGCTTGGAGATTTTTACTTCCATTGATTATGTTGAGATTAGGAAAGTTCCTTCACATCTTGGTATGTGGTTGAGTTTAATTTGCGCCACCATTCTTGACACATGTGTCCCTCTTTTCTGGAAACGGATCTCTTGATTAGATCAAACTGGGAAAATCTATTTTGACCAATGATGGGGTGCCACACGGAGGAGAGGGTTTTTTTTTTTTATTTATTCACGGGGGAGATCTTCTCCATGTGGCACCCCTTGATTGGTCCAAACAAGGTTTCCCTCCGGATCCCTCTTTTCTATTCACTACATTCAATTTGGACATTATACTGTTATCATAGTAGTAGATAGAATGAGGATGGAATTAGGTAAAGAACAATTGAGTGTGGAATCTCACTTTTGGCTGTCTGATATGAGTTTAATTGATGATTCTCTTAAGAGCTGGTAGTTTCTTTTAGGGATTAGTTACTGTATGAACTTTGAAGGCGTTGATTGATCATGTAAACTATTTGACGCATTTATAAATGTCAGGGGTTGCAAACCTGACCCAACATGCAAACCCGACTTGCATGACCCGATCCAACCTAGCTTGAAATTTGTATGGGTTGGATCAGATGTGGATAGGGAAGGTTTGACGCGTCTAATAAAGGGTTCGCATATGGTTGGGCCTCAACCCACTCTCTCCCTCTCAACTCAACCTGTTTTTCACTTAGTGGTGGCAAACTCTTAGCTGACCTTCAAACTCAATTCGCATTTGAAATGTGTAAACTGATCCAAAACTTATATGGGTCAAATGCCAGTCAAGCTTTTTTGATCCGCACTTAAGTGAATCGGAATCCTTTGAGTTGGATCAACCACGGTCTGCCATATCACCGTGGGATTTTACCTCACCAAATCCAGACTCGCACTTAAGCAGTTCTAGTTGTGTTTGACATGTTTAATTAATGGGTCAAATATGGTTTGGGCCTCAACCCATATATCTTCCCCCTCAAGTGGATTTGTTCATACCCCCATCTAACCCATTTGCCATTTGCCATGCCTAATTAATTGCCAACTCGATGGACCATAGAACCCAAAAGCACACTAATTGAACAATTCAGCTATACTTTTTTTTGGCTAAAGGCAAATTATATTAGAAAAAAAGGGGGAAGAAACTATACAACCCAAAAAAGTAAAAGAGCAAAAGCTATACAACCCAAAACAAGGGGATCCAAGCTACCACCAAGCAAGCAGAGAAGAAGCAGCAAAAGATATTAACTGAGAGTAGACAAAAAATTACAAAAGGCTTGTAGAGGTCTTCTAGAAAAAGGTTTTTCTATCTTGAGAGAAGCTAAGAGAAGCTCCGACAGATAGTTTCCGACCTTCATCTGAGAGACTCTAGAGTTTCTGTAGAAGTAATCGTTCCTACAATTCCAAATAGCAAAGGAAGAAGAAAAGAAAATGGAGGCTGCCTCTTTGCAGGCCAAGTTGTCACTATTGTTCGAGAGAGCATACCAGAGCTTTGAAGGGGATAGAGGGCCAACCAGGGAGACTTTAGAGGCTTGAAGGATCCAATTTTAGATGGAAGATGCAAACTCACAGTAGAAGAGAAGATGACGAGTAGATTCTTGTTCAGAGTTGTAAAGGCAGCGACGAGAAGCTAGGCTGAAACCGCAAGCTTGAGCCCTGTCTTGAGAGGACTTTTCCCATGCAACAAACGCCATGCAAAGAAGGAAACTTCTGGATGAAGATTTTTGTTCCAGATTAGGGGAGACCATTTTGCCCAAAAAGTAGAGGTGCTATTAGTTCTTGACATCTGCTAGGCTTCTTTGAAAGACAACCCTCTTCCTGGATTTGAAGTCCATACTAACTGATCAGGTAATCGGGCCTCGATGGAGATGCTGTGGACAGCGTTGCTGAGAATGGAAGCTGCTGCTATTGGGATGCCAGTTGGGATCTCCCAGTTGCTGCCATTCCAAATGGAGGAGAGGTAATGGTACGTCGGGAGGGAGGATTGGTTGAAAAGAGAAGCTAGAGGTTTGTCCATTGCCGAATTATCAAACCAGATATCCACGGACCTGCCATTCCCAATCTTCCATCTGCTACCTTGGTGAATTAGGTGTGTTGAGTTTCTGATTCTGCGCCATATGCATGACCTTGATTTTGGAGAAGTAGGACTCCATATGGCTGAACCTTTGAGGTACCTGTTTGGCATCCAATTTTCCTAGAGGGAATTTGAAGAAGCAACAGTCAAAGCCAGTTTGGTGAAAGAGGCTGCATTTTGCTCTTGGACCCTTCTGATACCCAATCCTCCTTCTTTAGTGGGAAGACAAACAACACTCCATTTAATCTGGTTTCTTTTCTGATAAGTGTGGCCACTCGACCATAGGAAATTTCGCATGAGGCTTTCCATAGAGCGCAAGACAGCTTTGGGGAGAGGAAAAACCAATGCAATGTGTGTTGCCAGGCTACTCAAAACATGTCTAACCAAAACTCTGCGCCCAGCGAAAGAGAGGAGTCTTGATTTCCACCCTGAAAGTTTCGAAAGAAGTCTGTCAAGCAGAGAGTTGAAATGGTGCTTTTTAGGGGTGCCAATGATGAGAGGGGCTCCGAGGTAATGTGAGTGAAGGGGTCTTTCTTGGAGGTTGGTTATGCTGAGGATCTGCCTTTCGAGCCTGCTACTACACTTGCCAATGAACAACTTACTTTTTCTTTGGTTGATTAGTTGACCTGAGCTAGATTGATAGTCTTCCAGGATAGCCTTCAAAGCAATTAGACTGTTTTTTTAGCCTTTGAGAAACAACAGAGTGTCATCTGCATACATGAAGTGGCAGGGGGTGTTAGGAACTTTCGATAGGGGGAAGATGAGGTTTTTGTTTACAAGGTTCTGGATGTTGAGGCTAAGGATTTCTTCAGCTAGGATGAAAAGGTAAGGAGAGAGAGGGTCCCCTTGTCTAAGGCCACAGTTTGATTCAAAACAGCCATAGGAATTCCTGTTGATGAGGACAGAACCTTTTGCTGAACAATCCAGCTATACAAGTGAGAAGAGAGAGCCTATATGGTGGGAAGGAAAGCCCACATAATTAGAATGAGTAGCATACCTACGTATCGATCCATAATCGGGTGACATGCAGGATTGCCAACCAACTGAGCAAACCTTTTTTTATCAAAACCAAACTGTTTGGATAATTTACTCGTATATTGTTGTGAAATGAAGAGTAAAATCAAGGGAGATGAAACGAAGAGGTAGTAAAAAAAAATGCTAAATGACAAAATAGCAATCTTTCCCAAGTTATTGCCTTTTATAATTTAGTTCCATGAAAGAGTAGTTTATTAACTTTTTTTTCTTGTAAAAAGATGAAGGTTTTTTTCCATTTTTTTTTTTGGTTACGAGAGTGACTTTTTTACTTTTTTGGCAAAAAAAAGAGGTGCTTTTGTGATTTAGATTTTTTTTGTTTTCATCCCTTCTTCTTTTATTCTCTCTTGATTTGACTATTCTCTTAACTTCACCACACACGTAAATTACTAGATGGGCAGGGTTCAGCCTAGCCAAGACCCTTAAAAACGGATGTGAAAAACCATCTAAACGGATAAGAAAATGGTGAATTAAACAGTATTAATATGAGATATTTGGCTAGTTACTTATGTTAACATTGTTATTATTGTTTATATATGTTACTATAATCTTGACATCAGAGCCGAGCCAAATCGAACTAGCCTGGAACCAATTTGGATAGATTCACCCAATCAAGTAGTTCAAACTTCAACCTCCAATTCATCTTGGAAAAAAAAATTACTTAAAATGCTCAATCACTAGCTTTTTTTTCTTTTTGCAAAAAATTACATATAACCCCCTTTACTTCTTGAAAACGTGAGCAAACCATGATTTGATTCCTAGTAATGAAAGACAAAAAGTTTTCCATTCTAAACAACGTGGCACACTGAGGAAAAATAACCTGGCGTTTTAAGTTTACAAAGAACCACTTTAGTTCTCTAAGAATCTTGGTCAACCACCTTAACTAATATTTAATTGTTGTTTCCCAATCAATAGAAGAAATTCATTGTGTCTTTCCTAAATTGTTAAAGTTTTAGTTTTAGCCTCATACATATCAAATTTAAGGCGACACCGCAAAAGGCAACCATTAATCACAACTCAATTTAATTACAATTAGCAACTTTTGTTTAACCTAAAGCAGGTTAGATATAAGAGAATTTTTATCCTCTTGTAATGAAATTTGCAAGGCTTCAACAATTGGTCAAAAGCTGGCCTTTGGCAGTGAGTTCAGATGGTCGATTTAGGGTTCGTTTGGCAAGAATAATGTTTTTGACATAAAGTTGATTCAACTAGAACCTTTTCAGATAGACTATTTGGTATGCCTTATTCAAATAAAGAAAAGAAAAATTGTCATATAGTGAAAGTAGTCAAGCAAACTTATCATATAATAAAAGTTATACAGACAAAATTATTTAAGAAAAATTACGATTGCTTTAGACATTGTTGTTGTTTAAAAAAAGTCACTCTTTTATTAGTTTTTGTTTAAATGAAAAATGTCTAAAAACTGATTTACTAAAAGATTCACATAAATTGAACCGAATAGTCTAGAACTCTCAAAGAGGCAAGTGGTTGTTTATCATTGTTATAACACACAGCTGATTAGGTGCACCCTGGACAGAGATTTCCTTTGGATCGCACTCACACACTGCACATTATGGTGCAGCCAGATACAGTACACATGTGCTTATTAACCTAACTTAAAATCTTATAGGTATGTCTGCATGGTACAGTCAATGTATCCTTGGGACCATGGTCCATCTAAGACGAATCTGATTAGAAAAAGGTACGACCCAAAAGGGTTTGTAGTCTCCACTGTATCGCCACCATTTTGTTGTCTCCATCATCTTCATCCCTGCTCCTAAGTCACGCCCAACCCTAATAAAAAAAAAAAAAAATCATCATCTTAGGTGGGCCACAGCTCCACCAGCTCTCATTACACTGTGGCGGAAATCTAGAAAAGAAGACAAAAATAAGCTCCAACAGAAACAACCCCACAAACCCACAATGGGAAAACAGGCAGATGTGAGAATGTGTGGTGCATACGTAATGCATGCATCCTCTCATGAATGCTGGGTTGTGTTCCTGATTAATGACAGCCGTTTGTTGGGTTCACACTTCACACTACCATATGATGCAGTTTGCAGAGGAAAAAGAGCATTGATTGGATATGGATATGTGAGAGTCTACGCAATATCTCATATACGTACCAACATGGACCCATATATGATAGCTTTCAAATGTGCATGTCCCCATTGAAGAAAGTGGCTCCTTTGCCCACTATAGTGGGGAAAAGAAATGGATTCTTATCTCCCTCTCTTCACAATCGTCATCATGGCATCATCATTATCATCATCATCATCATCCTCCTCATCATCAACATCAAACACCACCACTTATTAATTAAAAAAAAAAAGTTACATTGCTCAACAAAAACAAAACTCTGTTTGCAATGCACTCTTTCTACTACACCCTTTAAGCAAAGGAACATGGCCCATTAAACCACATCTTGTTTAGGGTACATTTGCATGTGGGGTAATGAGTAGGGGTGTGGAAATGTCAGTGATTGCATGTGAGAATGGGAAGGGAAAGAGGTTCAGGGTTAATATATGTCATTGAATGCATGCATGAGCATGTTGTTGTGCGTGTGAGAGAGGTGTCAGATCAGGGCAGACCTTCTCATTTATCAAAGAGGGACTGCACTTGCAAATTGCAATGCCATCCATACATGATGCACTCATGTCATCATGTGTGGGACTCAATCCGAACCGTCCGATATTGGGCCCCATTTTTTTAGGATGGGTCTTTGCTTGAAAGTGAAATGGGTCAAAAGCCTCCTGATTTCCTAATGGGTGGATGTTGAATTACTTGAATGTTGACTCTTGACCTTCTTCTCTTCCAACTTCACAGTTTCCGCAGGGTGTGATGTGTCAATCAACTCTCAGTTTCAACGGTTTAGATCGAGTTAAGTGAACCCACGTAGGTGCATCAATATGGCCCACCTTACATGGTCGGCTCATTTTAGACATGCATCAATTGAAAGCTGTGAAGTCTTTTCTTAAACCTTTCTTCAAGGTTGAATTAGACCATCCACTAAAAGGCTTTTTTAAACACAAACATGTAGCAATTATGAGAAAGCCGCTTGGGAAGACTCAAGCTTGCTTGATGATACCATATATATATATTTTTTTCCTTAGAAAGATAAAGGCCTAGAACAGGGTCTAGCCCTGATTGATTTCATGGTAATCTTGGGCCTTGAAGTGAATCTAATAGAACTGATTGCATGCTTGAGTCTCTTGTGTAATCATCTAATGCCATAAATATGTTGGGCCTACACGGTGATGTGCATAAATAGCACTTTAATCTACAGTCTACAGACTAGATATGTTGGATTGTTGGAAACTTTAATCCATGGTTCGCAGCTATGGGATCAATGGTAAGATACACGTGGCTTATGGGTCAACTTTGAAATCATGGTTCTAAAACTTATTTGACTCGCTAGAGTCTAATGAATTGACTTGACTCGCTCGGGTCAGGGAAGTCAAAATGTGCGACTGTGGGCCTGAATGAGTACTTGGTCAAACTCGCCCGAATTACTCGACTTGGGAACTCTGTCTTACAAAAATTATTCAACTGCTAGTTACATGCAAGTCTTTAATTAACACACAAACACAACCGAGTCTTGACTTGAAATACAATTGAGTCGAGTTAACTCGTCCGAGTCTTGAGTCAAGAACAATTATTCCCATTTCATAATCATGATACTTACTGATTTAACCACATATGGGCAAGTGGAGGGTGTTTTTTTTTTTTTTAGGGGTAATGGGTAGGTGGGTCCCAGCCCTGATCTTTCACCTTTCCATGTTCTTAAGATTGTTGCCTCCGCAACAGCACATCTCCACCTAAAGTTGTGAGATCTCCTGTGGATTACATGCATGATTAACCTGTTCCCATAGTCTTCTCTCAGTTGTCCTTTGTTTTTTTGGTTAAATCTCATACAGATGACAAGACATGTGGATTGCTGAAAAGACAGTCCTTGTGTTTTATACAACGTTTCAATGGGATAATAATCGACCAGTAGTGGGGTGGGCCCAATTTCTCTAGTGGTTAAGATGTAAGGATCAGAAACATCGGTGTCACGGGGCTCAACTCTACCTACCCAACCATAATAAGAAAAAGATGAAAGTTGGAGGGGTTAATGAAATTAAGTTTTCACTTGTTAGTGGCAGTAAAATGATTTTTTTTTTCTTTTGCAAAAGCAGTGAAATGGATTTAAGGAACATCTTACTGAATAGACAAGGTTGAATTGTTAGTCTAGAATGATTTGAATTGTGGCCCATGGGAGTTTGTAAGATCATGACCATTGGAAATCATTTATTGTCAACTAAAATAGGGCTAATTAGTATAAGGATTAGCCAAAATGATGGATTGGGATGAGGCAGCTGATAAAATCACTTCATTTCTTCATTTCAGATCATTCCATTTAAACAATGAATGAGGGGATACATATTGAGGACCTTCCATAACAGGTTAGAATTGATTTGAGGAGATCGTCTCAAGTCTATACTAAACTGTAAACCATCAAGAAGGAAAATATTTTCATACTCGCAGTTATTAAAGTATTTTACTTTGAGTATGTTGTTGAGAAGTGGGCTCCATCCGAGGGGGAATATCGAAAAGTATTTATACAGCCTCTTCTAATGCCTCGAATGACTCCGTGCAAAAAAATACTCATGTCACCAAAAGTGTGCAGACCGAGTTCCACCTAAGGGGGAATGAGAGAGTATTTTCTCCTGCTATTTGGCTCAACAGTTTTGGTCTTGGCTCCTTAGCCTTGATGTTTGGTTCTTCTCCTTCCTTCCCTCTCTCCACAACATACATATAAACGACAATTGCCTATGATGGGGATGCTTTTGGAAGAAAATGCGCAGCTGCTATCTTCTTCCGCGCCATCTCTGTTCTTTAGTCTCTTCGAAATGACTCAAAGCATCTAAATCGGAAGCCTTCCCTACTGAGAGCTAAGCTTATTTTCCTGGATCACATGAAGGGTTTGGTTAGCTCCTAGCCAGCTTCGAGACACCCATTGCCGGTTCGTCCCATTTAGTCCTATTAGGGATGGCAGCTTAGTTTTTTGTTTTTATAGTTTGTTTGTTAAGTTTGTTTAGTTCCCTGTTGAGGTCTTTTGTTTTTTGTTTCTTTCTCTGTTTTGGGGTTTTTTGCCTAGTTCCTTTCTTTCATTTATGTAAATTTACCTTCTAGCCAAAAAATAATAATAAAACCAAAAAACCAAGGGGAGTGTCGATGAGTGGGCTCCACCCGAGGAAGAGTATTGAAAAGTATTTATGCAGCCTCCCACCTAAGAGGATGGATCGTTTGAGGAGTGGGCTCCACCCGATGGAGAGTATTGACAAGTATTTATGCAACTACTACTAACGCATCGAGATTTTGGTAAGAATGGTTAGGTGAGGTCAAGAGATTTAAGAGAGTAAGCTGTACTACATCTATTTCTCTTATATATCTTCATGTAAAATGAGTCTTTATGTCATTACAATTTTTTGTTGATTAGAGCCTTTTTTTTTTTAATTTATTTATAACGCAAGGTTCTCAACCCTTTAGGCGAAAATAGTCTCTACGGACTCAGGAGAGAAAGCCGGATAAAATTCTCCTATAGCCCCAGTGTGGTAGTGCAGTTTCGAACCCACAACCTCCGGATGCAAATCGTTGATCAGAGCTTTCAAACAACACATCATGCACAAAATTCAACCGATGGATCAAAATTTAAGCTCGTGAGAGATCATCTTTACATTTGGCCCCAGTAGGCTAGGCACAAGACACTTGGAAATGGCATCAGACATCTAAACTAGAGGTCCTGTTGCTGGGGAATTGTCGTAAGATGTTCCAAGGATCTCAAAGCCCTCCTGAGACCGGCTTCTTTCAATTGCTTTGAAATGAGAAGCCAAACAGATACGTACTGAAATTACAGGAAAATATCTTTCCTCCACGTGCATTGATCATGTATAGGATCCCAACTTCTGGTTTTTTTCTTTGGTAATTCCAACTCCAAGTTTTTAAAACCATACTTTTTAATGCACACGCTTGTCACTTGATCACAAAAGTTGAAGTGAAATAAACAACAGAATTGATTAGTCCCTTCTCAAGGAAACCTAAAGACACACTGTCTTCCTTTGCTTAGACTTTATATACAAAAACACTCACTCCTTATTTTTGGTGATGCAATCTTCCAAAGTTGTGCTTATCATGTCCCATTCAATCATGTTTCAGATTCTGGATCTACCTTTTGTACAAAGCATTAATTCCAAATTAACTAGGCTACCCAACGCTTGAACTTTGTTGCGGGCTTTTATTGGGCTTCCAAATGATAGAATATGACATTGTAACCATTTAAGACTTTCATGCACTTAATAGATAGATAGCCTGTCTTATCTATCCTAAGAGACCCATGCCATATAGTTTGTTTATGACACTTAGAAGTCCTTTTCCTTTATGGAGTAGAAGTATTCTGAGGAAAAAGAGTAATCGGTTTCAACCGAAATCCATAATTTATGGTAGAGCAATTATCAATGAAAAATACTATAAATAACACAAAGAATTTAGCAAGATGTAGTCCTTTCAAAAATTCTACAATTTCATCTTTACATGCTTAAGGAATCAAAGAAAGAAGCACCCCCAAAAAAAAAAAAATACTAACCATTGAAAGATTTATATGCATCCTAAAATTTGGCCTTGGTACCTTTTCATAGCCGTCCATTTTTGAAGTACCGAGTGAAATGTTTTTTCTTTTATGTTACCCCAGTCAAGGGGGCTGAGACCGAAGAGAAAGCCCATGCACACTTGGAAAGACAATCACACGCGCGGGAAGAAAGCCCACTCAAGTAAGAATGGAGCCTGCACACACGAGAGGAGGTGGCATACTTCGGGTTCGAATCTTGGACAGTTACGTGAGAACTACTTGAGTGTTGCTTCTTACCACTCGGGTAAGGAGCCATTCTTCCTAAACGGATTGGTCGAAAGTGTGTAGTTGATATGATTGTTCGAAATCATACACATTCCAGGTTAGGACCCATCAAATTGGCAACTAAGAACCTAATTTACGGTTTGTGATCCCTTTTGCGGGGCCTTAATTTGTTGATGAGTACTGATCATGAGGGAGTGCAAGGTAATTTGGAACAAAAAGGGCTCCATTAGATCACCCAATTGTTGATAATCCTGCAAAAGTTTAATCATTTTCAATCTTGAGGCAGAATAAAATTTTCATACTAAAATCAATTGGTGGAAATAAACAAAAGGTATCATTTAGGGATGCTTGCAATTCACAAGGGTAGCTGAGTATTAGGGTTTGGACTGATCATAAAAGGCTCCCTATTTTGAACTCGGAATTTTAAACTTTGGATTTGATCTAATTTGTATTAAGAGAAAGGTTCATAGTTGATTGAGCATCTGCATATTACACAATGATCCCCGGTAGATGGGTGATATTGACTACTCATGAGGTTGATCTTCCAATATGAAAGAATTTGAGAACCGATGGCTGTAATTTCCGTTCATGGAATTGAATATATATATATTTTTATATATATATATAATAATCATTTCTAATATACAAATATTAGAGTCCTATTATTATTATTTTTTTCTATGAACATCCAGCTATCACCCTCATAATTCAGATCTTAAAAAAATCAAGATTCGTCTACATCTTGACCATATACTCTTCATCCCTCACCACATTTCTTTCACTCCTTCTTTAATTAATACATCTATGGTGGAGCCCATTTGATAATAAATTCCTATGTCATGTTCCTTTTTTTAAGGTACAAAAAGGGATGCTTGTTACAATATCACAATCATTGTCATGAATTGTTGTCTCACAAAAATATCAAGATGTTATGAAATTTGGGATTTTCTAAAAATACAATCAGGAGAATCATGGGAAATAAATTGGTCTTCTGATAACAAAAATTAGAAATAATAAAACTATAAATAGCCCCAAATGTTTATTTTTATATATCTTTTAGTTTTAACATCATTATAACTAGGGGTGTTTATGGGCCAGGTTGAGCAAGGCTAAGGCCTATCGAGGCTCCGTCCGAATTTAAAAATGCAAGCTCGTGTTCAACGAAGTCTTAGACTGGTCGTAAATGTCAGGTGCAAGTCTACCCATTTAGTCACTTGGGCCAAACTAGACTTTTTAAGTTGTTTGGAATTCCTAGTAATTGTTTGAACAAAGTAACCACCAAATTACAATCACTTCTTATTCAAGCCGGACGGGGCCCATGAGCAACCCTAGTTATAACTAAATAACATTGTATTCTTCACCATATTCTTTTCAGATATTTAATAATGTCTTTATTTTAAAAATACAATATTATAAAAACTTAACATTTTCATAATATTATCACAATAATATTTTATCATACTTGTGAAAATTGTATGACACCATGAACCACATATAAACATGAAAAGACACCCCTAGTCTCTATCATGTTTTCCATCATTTCCTCCTCACCATAATAACATACATAAATTCAACCACTAGAACATAACATGATGAAATAGTTGGGGTTAGAACCCCTTATCATGTTTTCTCTAGATTATGATTAGCAAGGAAGTTAATATCCACTACATGCAACTTGATGCACATCAATTATCTTTCTCAAGGATTTGACAATGATATTACTTGCATTGAAATTATTGGACTGTAGGTGCATTTTCATAGTAATCATTAATTTAGAAAAATTATAGATCAGTTGGAGGTTCATGGGGAGAGGCACCAGCTAGGTAGGGACAGGACAACCTTTTTTACATACCATATAATATACATTATGGGTTCGATAGCATATAAGGCAATGGCCTCTAAATTCTAAACATTCTCAAGGAGGTGTGCAAGGATAATAAAAGAATGTACAACTACATGAAAAGTTTTCAACCATAAAAAAAGAAGAAGAGCTAAATGAAAAGTTTGCTACATGAGAACGAATCATGGAAGTTGGGGGAAAGGAGTAGGTCTATGGATGGATTAGGAATGTCTCTAAAACTCATTAACAGAATCACATTAGTTTAGATATGAGTTTTGCAGCCCTAAAGATCAATGACAAAAAATAAATCAAGTAATTCAATCCAAAGGTGGTTGTTTTTTTTTTTTTTTTTTCTTCTTTTCCCTTTTTTCAGGAGGTGGGAGGGGTTGTTGGTCATGGTTGGTCCAGGTGGGCTCCACATGCTGGTTCTCAAAATTTTGCAACAAGGAGACTAATGACTGGACAAAAATCAATATTATCAAGGCTTGTCCCAAGATTCCCTTGGTCCCCTAAATATAAATGGTGGATGTGATCTTATGAAAAGTTTGCTGGTGATTACCATCCATATAGAGTCCATCACTATCACATCCCATTCTTTTTTAGTTTGTTGGAGCCAATGGCTCCCCAGATCAATTCAATGATGCATTTCACTTCTATTAAAATGAAAATTGACAAATATTTATCAACAGAGAGGCATAAGATATAAGTGAATTGGATCAAATAAACTAAAATCTATCAGTGTTCGGTATATGTTAAATCTATCAGTGTTTGTGGGCCCATCTGGATCCACTAAAGATCCCCATTAAAGCATCAAAGGATCTTGACTAATTTCTCTTATTCACCTTACCTGCTGTTCTTTCAAAATTAAGATTTAGTTGCCATCACCACCATAACTGATGACAGCATGTGATCATCTCTCACATGGTACACACAAAATCTACAGGTGAGAGGCGGCACAAAGATATGGATGCTGACCTGATCTCTCTCGGAAAAGAAAAGAGAGAAAAAGAGAGGTCCATCTTTTTTTGTTGATTTAACTTTTCTGGAAAATGGGGCACTTCTTAAGGTATTGGTGTTAATGATATAAAAATTGACGGTTGATTAGCCAGTACATTGCCTTCACGGTAGATATGAGTGATGCTTGTAACCTCACTGGTAAAAAGACTGTCAAATCACTAATTATGCAGAATAACAAGGCAAGGATGGTGGAGAGTTAAAACAGTGGAGATTCATATTACTCGTTTTGCCTCTAGCAGGAGAAGGAATGAGAGGCTGTTGGTTAACCATGTTAGCCCTTTCAAGGTTCTACTAACACCGAGTAAAATAGCTACATAATAATGTTTAATATGCAATACACATGAAATTACAATGAAAGATATAACAAAGCGCGCGCGCTCTCTCTCTCTCTCTCTCTCTCTCTCTCAAGTTGCAACTCGACTCAGTTTGATTTGGGCAAAGTCGGCTGGTCATTATTATTTTTTCTGACTAATAAATACAGAGAATGTTCTCCTATGAGCAAACTGCATATAGTTTATTATGTGCAGTCCAGCTCATGCGGTCAACTCGGATGCAAGTGTCAAGGGGCATCTAAAAAATTAAATCCCACCTGATTATCATAACCCTTGATTTAATAACTTAAATGTTAATTGTATCTTAATCATAAGTTTTTTTTAGATTCAAACTAATGGTGAGTAAAGGTTTAGTAACTTTAAATGGGACCTTATGCCGGATCATGGAATACAAAGAGAATCAGATGGGCTAAATAGAGATGAAAGGTGAGCCCAAGTGTGCGTAGAGGCAGTAGAAATACTTTCAGCACTAGCCATAATCCACCTTTGAGATTAAATAGTGGAGAAATTCGGACTTACAAAACTACTAAACTTCGAAATAACGGCTTGATTTTATCTTGTCACCAGCTGCATTTCTTCTCCCCTACTCCCATAATTAGCATGGTAGTGGCCCTCTTGAGGAAGATTTCCTAGTACACCACTAAAATGGCCCCACAATAGCCCATTACCCATTATATATAACATAATTTCTTCCGTATTATTTTGAACCATGCATGCGCTCAAAAGTCACCTTTATTCCCTCTTTCTCCCAAGCACCCACAGAGCATCGAATCGAGGTAGGCCACAGGATGCATGCATGATCGATCATGGCACGCACTCATGTGATTAGGGAGCAGCCGTTCAACCACCCATCATCTCCATTCTCCATAATCCTTTGAATTAACACCAAAAACAAAGTGCTTAGCCCATCCAAATTCCAAGCACACCACAGTACGTACCACCATCTTCTTCTTTCTTTCTTGTTTTTTTCTATCATTATGTTCTAGTAAACTTCAACATCATCACTCAATAAACCAACAACTCGTTCACATACACATATAAATACACCATACAAAATTACAGATACAATACGTCATGAGAGAACAGCAACAGCTGCCTACCTACCCTTTCATATATCTATATATAAGTCTCCTACAATATATGTAAGGAGAGAATAAAATACAGGCAACTGGGGCCCATATGGAGTTTCTCTAAAAGGTTTATCATCTACAAATGGGGAATATTGAAATGATATGCTGCGGTTCGTTATACATCAACCGAGGTCTGAGGCTGTCTGGAATGATGAGGATTCCATTCTAACCATTTTATATATGTTTGTATGTTTGTACACACAACCCTAAGCCTAATCTAACAAGCCTAGATGTGTTTTTTTTTTTTTTTTTTTAATGTGGGCTATGCCATGCAAGATTAAAAAGGTTTGGCCCTGCCCAAGTTGGAACCATATTCACCATTAAGAGTGGTAAACTTAGCTAAACCACCAACCCAACTTATTCAGTCAGTTTAACAAATTAGGGTTCAAGTTGACCTTTCAATATCATATTTGATTCAGGCCGCATTAACAAATTGTAAATGGCATGCGCCAAAAATCAATCTTGTTAATCGTTTTTATATCCATCTATTTCAACATAATAATCAACAGTGAAAATGAGTCTGTCTTAGATCTGATAACAACCATCTGTGAATATATATTACATCAAATGAATAGAAATATTGTCTAATAGAGCTCCAAGCTTGGGACCAATCTGCCCACATGTAATTTGGGCCGAGCTAGAGCGAGGTCAACAGTAGACTCAAGCTAGGCCAAGCCCAAGAATTTTCTCCTGACAAGTACACTGGAGTAATCTTTATTTATAGAGAGAAAGTATGCACAAAAATACAAAAGTATAAGAAAGATTAAAAAAAAAATTTAGAGAGAGAAAGAGGAGAGAGAGAGAATGATGATGAGAGCAATAGAAAATTGAAGAGGGGGAGTACGTGATACGTCAGTGGGACCCACGGGAAAAGAGACGCCCATGAAGCCCGGCTTTGCACGCGTTGTCAGCGGCGGGCCCCACTTCACCGACACCCATGCAAGCGTGGAATTTTATGGCCAGCTCTGTCGGGAATTTCCCCGCGTACGACGTTATCGTGAGCCGCCTCCTTATCCTACGCATGCCCCTCATGGGGGGTGCTCTTTGTAATTCTTGATCCTATATATCTATCTATCTATCTAAATTAATGTATGAGGGGGGTGCTCTTTGTAATTCTTGATCATATATATATATATATCTATCTATCTATCTATCTATCTAAATTAATGTATGCCATACACTCTCCTAAAGGCAATAGTGGGTACTCTTCCAAAATCCATCTACCGATCTCTTTCTCTGATTTCCTCCTCTTGGATGGGCCCATTTAGAATCGAATTCAATTTCCAAAGAAGTCTAAATCCCCCGTCTCAACAAAATAAAAAACATATATATTATTTCGGCTTATTTCCAAGTGCCACCTATATAAAATGTAATACAAGCTAATTGCATACTCTTATTTGCTTCCTTCAAATGAAAAAAGCAAGGACGGCATTTTGTATAAGTGCCGATCGGAAATAGGCCGAAACAGTATTTCATTGTTTTGTTGAAAGAAGGGATCTGAACTCTTTTCAAAGATAGGTTATATGTACAGGAGACATTGAGAACATAAGTTGGTAAAATGATTCTAACTCACAATTTTAAAGTCACAAATTTTAATGATTTTTTGAGCACATGTTTGCCTTTGTGAATTTAATTGTGGTTAATGAACAATCAACGTGTACGAAAGGAGAAGGGATTTAAATGAAGGTGGGTTTGTTTTTAGCTAGGTTGGCCTATTGATAGGAGTGATACTATCAACGTGAAGGTATATGAATCAACCATGCATGTGTGTGATACTGAAATGTGAATTGCCTCTTAACCATGAGTGTATTGGCTAATGAATATAGGTTGACACGAGAAAAACCACAACAAAAAGGCCATGAAAAAACCCTTTTCACAAGATTGCAATAGAGATCATTTCCCTAGAAAAGAAGTTGTAAAATAAGGTCTTCTAAAGTGGCTAGAACTTCTAGATTATATTGAAAATGGGGTTTCTGTTTGTAATTATAGTCTACTAAAATCAATTTCTAGGTCTGATTACCACTTGATTACAGTCACTCTCATTTGGGTGATATTTGACTAATGTATCCTATCTAATGACGTTCCCAATGAAAGGTGATTAATTGGCTAATTAGTCTTTATCTTTGCTTTTTATTCTATACGTATCTTCCACCAATACTAATGGAGGGAGGGTTTACACGCGAATGCATCACACCTTAGCATTCAGTAAATTTTAATAACTATATGGGTTTAAACCTAGAACTTGTTGAAGATTAGCAATCAATAATGAAGGTAAATGAATAAATAAAGAAGATCTCCCTCCCAAGGGATGTGATCATGTGCTGCTGTATAGATGTGTCACTGTAAGAACCATATACAGAGCTGCTCATATTTATCAGTGGAGCAAATTTCACTCCAACTAGAGTGATATACTCCGGTTGTCAAGTTTGTGCCAAAGAAAGTTTTATAAGAAAATAAAAAAAATAACTACTTATTTTAGACACGATCAATTTCATGGTGCAAAGGGACGGTCTAGAGGGCTGAGGGGAAAGGGGTTTCTTTGATGTTATGGTTTGTGGGGGGTTTAGGGTTTGTATGTTGTCTTTTTTTATCGTTAAAGAATTACCTTTTACCAAAAAATTTCATAGTGCATATCACTTTAATAAGAAAAAAAATTTAAGTTATTGCACAAATATAGAATTGCAAACGGGACAGTTCAGAGTCAGAACTATAATGGACCCAGACCTGTTTTTAAATAACGGTTTTGGTACCGAGTCCGGTTTTTACTCAAAACATGTTTTTTTGCTAGTTCCAAATCCATTTCTAAGAATCCAATATCGGAACCGGGTACAGATAGATGATTGGATTTTAGTTCCAAAATAGGTTCTAATTTCTCTTCACTTTTTTTTTTTTTTTTTTTAAAAAGTATATCATTCAACTTATAGCAGTGCATCAAGTTTACTACCTCCAAGATTATACATAAACATGTCAAAAAACTTTAATTTTAAGGTACAATTTGCAATATCAAATACTCATGTCGGGTCACAGGTCCACAGGTCAGAACTCATATGGGCCTAGAACTGAATCCATTTATCAATTGGAACCTAAATTGGATTGTAGGCCTAAACCCATTTACGGATCGAAACCTAAAATAGGTCCAGACCCGATTTTTTTTGCATGTCGAAGCTTCCTAATAATCAAGGAGATGTAAGTAAGTTGAGTCACACAAAGTTGAGGTCAACAAAAAGATACTTTCTGGAAGAATAAAAACCTAATCATATGTTACATGATCATCAAGGAACTCTTGATCTCAATTTACTTTGCGTTGTCAACTTGAAAGAAAAGGAATTTTCATTGATTTATATTTTTCCGCTCGGTACCCTCAAGATTCTCATTATCTTTATATAATGCCCCAGAAAGAAACCTTCCTATGCTTTATATCAAATTTGAAGATGAGGTAAGGCTCTGGGATGGTCGATGATATATAAAGGATTTATTAAGTGGGTGGATTGGCATTGGCTCCACTCTGATCAATCACATGGTTCACACAGTGTACAGTCAGTTGTGTTGATCCTATCAAATAAAAAAATGGCTTTTAGACTTTAATTAATGTAGCTTTATAGAGAATTAAAGCTTGTTGATTAGCATTGTCTGAGAGAAAATCATGATCTAGAAAAGAAAGGAAGGGAAAAGAAAAAAAAAGAGGGAAAAAGAAAAAGGTGTTTGCAAGTCAAATTGATTGCAATAACAAGGGAACTTTTCTTGCAAGGAGAAAAGTATAGAATATGGTGGGAAAGGAAATCTGCCAAAAACATGTAGCAGGGAATGATGAGCTTGTGTTGATAGTGAGTGGGAAGCAAAAAAGAGGAAAGGAAAGGAATATTTTGGGGGCAGTGGCATGCAAGGTGCGTGGCCTGTTCTCATTTATCTTATTTCAAGTATGTTCTTTTCATGGAGATGACTCACTCCCTCATAGGGACCCGAGTCCTTATTTTCTTAAATGTGGGGCCCACTATTTTAGTGATGGTGTGTTGGGTCCCACCTCTTAACAGGGACCTTTTAATAGTCTATCGATCTCTCTGATTGAATATCCTTTAAAAAAAAAAAAAAAAAAAAAAATTCCAATCCTCTATATCACTGAAATATGAATCACCACAAACTCTTATTGAAGAATCTCAGATCTTTTTGCATTTGTGGATATGAAAGTATAAGGTGGTTAAGTAAGAAAAGAACCAAACAAAAATGTGATAAAAAGAAAAAACTTGGCTGTGATCTTCCAGTCTTGAGTAGCCTCTTGAAACTGCCCATACATGATGGGCTTATGAATTCATTCACTAAAAACATGGGTCACACATGGATAAAAAGGGCACATAAAAGAGAACAACTCTCTCTCTCTCTCTCTCTCTCTCTCTCTCTCTCTCTCTCTGTTTAAAACTAAGTAGACGTGAAGGGCCTTTTTCCATTCATGAACATGCAAAGCAATGCAAATGGGAAAAGGGGGAATATGGAAAGGTGGCCCCCTTTTTCACTTTGGAATGATCACCTATTCCCCACCTTGCATCCTCCCACTAGGAGCTATGAGCCATGCCAAAACTGCCCAAGAAGACTACAAAAGGCATCTCTCCCATGGGTTGTTGTTACCCACCATTCCTAACATTATAGCATGCAAGGACACCCCCCCTACCATATTCACTGCTAAAAGACTCTCTCTTTCACCAGATTGGAAAATCAACGTGAGAAATTTCAGAAAACAACTTTCCACTTCATCCACACCGTCCTTTCCATAGTGCCATATTCTTGTGGGCCCCATTTGACTGTCCTAGGAGGCTGTGCAAATAAACAAAAAGCTACATATCATCCCATCAGTGCAATGTTTGGGATGTGGTCCATTTGAGAAATGGTCCATACCCGGTTTAATCACCTGTTATGGAATAATAATAATGGCCTACTTCCTAAAGGGATCATCGTCCAGGAATCGGATCAATGTGACCAATCTACTTGTCAGTAGGGCTGTAAATGGGCTGGACCCTGAGCTTTCAAAAGCCTAATTTTGAATAGGCATGGCCCCTTAATTAAGATACAAGAATGACTGGCCCGTTTGTTCGGCCCTATTTAAATATATAAGATTTTCAATGCACTGTTGCCTGTATTTGTAAACATAACAGGAGGCCACTGATTCAGCAATGAAAATCTCTCACTCTTCAAAGAAATCCATATGTAATAATATAAAAAAAAGATATAGCAACAAGAGAGTGTGGATTAGGGCTCACCAGAATCTAAGAACTTGATGGCCAGGCCAGGACCAGCCCAAGATTTTTTTATTTTTTTATTTTTTAATTGTGCCCTGGGTCCATTTCAATAATGTCACCTTAGTTCAATTCAGGCCCAACCAATTTGATTGGTTTAAGAGAAGGGCAGGGCAGGGCAGGTGTTTTTTATGTTTATTCCATGCGTCTGTGGTCACTAAATGTGACCACTCTGGGCTCTCAGGCCACAAGAGTGCAACAAGCCCAAGCCTGGTCCCGATGAATAATCAACCAAAATTTTAAGGCTTAAGCACAAAGCATAACCTGACATTCCTAATAATCACCCAACCCAGCACAAATTCTCATATGGTAACTGGTAATGCTAACTTCCTACTGGTGTGATGTGAGCTAGACTTCAAATTTTTATCACTGTCATCAAAGCCTCACCCCATTTATCTAGGGTCGGCTTTGTGAGTTTTCCTACCACACTCGACCCTATTTAAAACCATGTTCTTTACAACTCCACAATTTGTCATGTCTTTTCCTCGCTACCACATACAAGGTCCTTGTTGGTATCCCATTACGAGTTACTTTCTTTTGCCAAAAAAAAAAAAGAGTAACATGACTCGAACACACAACCTTGTGGCTACAATACTGAGCACCTTCAACTGTACTACCAGCATTCGTCTCTACTAGTTGCTCGTTTAAAAATAAGAAAAATAAAAAAACAAGTTGTTAACCAGGTATCATGTTAAAAGTATCGTATGTACATCTTTTTAATTTAATAAACCATGGTAAGCCATACATGCACCCAAATCCAAGATGTTTTAACATGATGGGCCCATGGATGGAGGGCAGCACCAGACCAGTTGTGAATCAGTCTGATTTTGTCCATTGCATTTGCTCTCTCCTTTTTCCCTTGTTGTTCATAGGATGTTGAATGCATTAACTGGTTCAATTGTTAGATCAGTGTGATTTGTCAGTCTGCGCCTCATCTACAAAAGGAACCTTGGTTTGGACTGTCTGGATTGTAGTCTAGCTAATCCTAATGTTACATTTGCTGCTTGTTCTGAAAATTAAGAAATAACAGGAAACAAAAGATAATCCACTCCAATTATCCAGCTTTGAGTGAAGACAGTAATTACTTTATAGATCAAAAGGCCTGCTCAGATTGATAGAATAGAAGGCCAAACACATCAAAAGTTTAATTTGCAGAAAAAGACAACTACAGAAGGAAAGGAACAAACAAGTACAGACAACATTAAGTACCACACAAATTTGGTTGACGAAATCAAAAGTTACAAATTATTGATGCTGCTCGCCCATACTGTATCATGTTCAAGGTGTTAGTTTCAACTTTCTAAACACTTTGAGCTTTTCATTGCAGCTTGCGCTTCAGGGTTTGTTCCTTATGCCGTTGCTTTCTACTGAGTGGATCACCATTTTGTGTCCCCCTCTGAGACATTGCTATCTAAAAAGTCGATGGTTCGCTATCTGAAATAGCAAACAAACAACTTGAAGTATATGGTTGAAACATAAATAGTTACATCAAAGAAATGGGATGAACAATGGACAATAGACAAAAGCCACAGTGGAGCAAACAGAAGGCAAACTGAACTACTCCACTTTCTTACAGCCCGATTGGATCAGCATAACCCAAGCAGAAGTAACCTGAGTTATTGTAACTTGTAAGTCACAGTTCATTCATTCTTCCCAACAACAAATTACAGGTAACCTGAGTAAGGAGTAACCAACTTCCAAGGATCAAAATGGAGTCATGGGTGATGGACAGTTGAATGGAAAAGAAATAGAAGGGAAGAACCCCAGCTACAAGATCCAATTTGGGATCAATAAGCTGAAAGGTGTAAAAGGGCTTTGGCCACACAAGGTTGTGATAGACCGAAACCCAGCAATTTTGGAGGAATGGACCTAGCCTGATCTGACCCAAGCCTGGGGCCCTGGACTGTTAACTGGATCTGAACTTAAGAACACAAGACCCAGTAGGGCTAAATTCTGGATTCTGGAGCTCAACCCATGATGGCGAGACCTAGCAGAATCCGCGAAACGAGTGAAACCAATAATGGTGCAAAAGGCCTAGCTCTAACACTACCATCCACACTCTCATAACTCAATAGAATCAAGACTACTGATGAAAAGATTGAAATTTCAACTGATGACGAGGTAAAACAATTTGCGACTTGTAACTTCCTGATGATGCAATCTCATTGGTGGACCATCTGTTGGATGTAAAGCGGTGAAGAGATTTGGATGGCATCAACAGCACCTGGGGGATGGAGATTTGACATGTATCCTGCAACATATCAAGTAACACAAAGGTCACATGAATGCATTTCTTAGATAATTAACATTGCATCATATTAGACAGATGCATGAGCAAAAAGAAAAAACGATCAACACTATCAAGTGTCGGCATAATAATGACGAGTTCCTTGGAAGTGAGTTTCAAAAATCACTCAAGAGGAAGGAGATTGTAAGGAGCCAAAAGTTCCGAGCATTTTCGTTATAGTAAGGCCACAATATATATCATAAAACTGCAGGAGACAGTCAAATTACCGTTCTTGCTTGAACTTGGAAATTAATGAAGTAAACACATAGGATGATGAACCACTAGGAAGGGGGATTCTTGGTTTCTTCTCAAGATTATATGCCAAGGAGAGCTTTGTTGAACTGGAATGGGACGGGATTTAGTTCAACCAATCTATTCCAGATTTAGGATCTACATTGGAATGACCTTTTTAATGAAAGAAATGTATTTAGTCTTTGAATTTAAGGGAGATAAGGCACCTGGTATCTCACTAGATTTACTTTCCTTCAGTCATGTTGAGAAATACTGATCAAAAAGAAAAAAACCATGTTGAGAAATAATCAAGATCTCATCTCAATATCTGAAGAACCTTAGAACAGAGTAAGACTGAACAGAAGCGCAAATGTCACCTTGATAGCACTTTTACCAAAAAGATCATATTGAGAAATAATCAAAGAGTATCTCATCTCAGTATCTGAAGAATCTTATAATAGAGTAAGACCTAATAGAAATGCAATGTCACCTTAATAGCGCTATAATAAAAAAAGTTAAAGCGCTACCAGTTTAATGGGATTGCAGCCAAAAAATTAGTTGGAACTTTATAGAAAGTTTCAGAAGGAAGTATCCATGAAAAGAATTTGGGAGGTCAATGGCAGACCCAGGATTTTCATTTAGGTGGGGTAGATAATGGTCAATTGAAAAGGTCAACTTTTTTTTTTTGCTAGACATATTTCACCTAAATAATAGCAGAAGATAAACTATATTACATTTAAACATATAGACACAAAATACTTAACTGCATCTGCTAACATTGATTTCTCTCATAAAAAATCAACTCAAACTTACATTATCCTGTTTCACTCAAAATTTATGTCAAAATCAATGCCTTTGGAAGATCACTGCAAATTCAAGGTGAATAGGTATGGGAAAAAACTGGATACAAGAACATTTCTCAAAGCCAACAAGACATTTGCATACGTGGGACAGTTGTTTAAACACATGTGGGCCATGATGTAGGGCCCATTGGACTTTTGGGAAGTTTCAAGATCCGACCTGGGGCGACCGCCCCAAGTCATGAAAGCATAGGTCCGCCCCTATGGGAGGTAAAAGGTAGTATTATCTCACCCTTCCAAGGAGCTCTCATTCAAGGACATCAAATGCTTAATGGTGCTCTTTCTGGCTAATGAATGTATTGATGCAATGTTGAAGAGTACTATAACAGGAAGGTTTTCAAAACATATGCTGAGAAGGCGAATGATGATGCTAATCGGTCACTTTTAGTGTATATGGTGGACGAATGGGGTTCTGCAGAAATGGTCCAAATGGAGAAAATTGATATGGGAATGCATTTCAACTGCCCACTTATATTTCTCCAAAAGCCTTCTTTTCTAGTTTAACAGATTTAAAGCAAGGAGACTTTTTTTTATCGGTAACAAAAAATTTAAATTGGAAAAAGGAAAGAGGAACTAAAAATTACAACATCAAAGCACAATGAAAAAGATGAACGCATAAGAGCATTATACCCAAACAATGTCTAAAACCCAAATGAGAGAAAATCGACTGAGATGGTTCGGCCATGTTAGAAGGCGTCCAACGGAGGCACCTGTTAAAAGGTGTGAAAGCATGGAGATTGCCAGGAGTATGAGAGGGAGAGGGAGACCCAAGAGAAGTTGGAAAGAAACTATTAAACATGACCTTGCCTACATGGATCTAACGGAGGACATGGCCCTAAAAAGATTTAATTGGCATCGTCAAATCCATTTAACCGACCCCACCTAGTGGGAAAAATGCTTGGTTTGGTTTGGTTTGGTTAGGTTATAAGAGCATTATACCCAACACCCAAACAATGTCTAAAACCCATAGGAACATAAATAAACTACAATTAAAGAGAGACACTAGAACCCGCACTGCATAATCCTTCCTTAGTCAAACCATCCACCACTTCCAATTTCCAAATGAAGCACTTTCTGAAACACAATCTAGATGGAAGAGGATATAGATTTTGTTTCATTATGCTAATAATGAAACTTCCAAGGACCCCTTGCCATGCCTAACATGCAAAACATTGCATTAGACGAATCACTTTCGATAATCAAGGGCTCTTGGAAAGGCTTTGATGATGATGATGATGATGATATATATATATATATATATATGTGGGAGGTGCTCTTGTGAGACACTCTCACCTTAATATGAGAGATAAGGTGGGGGCCCTCACATCTATATCCAATGTCAACAACTTAAATTTGAGGGCCCCCACCTTTATCTCTCATAGTAAGGTGAGAGTGTCTATATATAGGGAGATGCTCTTATGATAATCACTCTCACCTTACTATGAGAGTTAAGGTGGGGGCCCTCACATCCATATCCAATGTCAACAACTTAAATGTGAGAGCCCCCACCTTTATCTCTCATAGTAAGGTGAGAGTGTCTATATATAAGGAGATGCTCCTATGAGAGATATCTTTCACCTTATATGAGAGATAGGGGTGGGGGCCCTCACATTTAAGTTGTTTGCATTAGATATGGATGTGAAGGCCCCTACCCAATCTCTCATTTAAGGTGAGAGATATCTCTCATAAGAGCATCTCCCACATATATAAATATATATATATGGAAAACCTAAACAGACATCAGACACTCTCATAGCTTGCATGAGAGAAAACCTTTTTACCACTACGTGGGACCCTTCGTGATCAGTCCAACCCCATGGAACTCACTAAACCCCTTTAAATTCGTACCCACCCTAATTTGACACTAATCCAAATTATACTCACCACCGGATTAAAGTTCAAATTGTATTAACTTAAGAAACAAGTAAACTTTAAGACCCCTAAATCAATGGTTGTGATGACCTAATTGAGGTGTTTTTGCCCAAAATCATATCTACTATGATTAGCATGCATCCGAGTGGGTCCCACGATGGTCTTAAAATTTTCTCACGCAAGTTGTGAGAGACATCTTTCAGGTGAGATGCTTTTCTGCTGAGAGGTAGAGGTAACTTTTTTGCCACCACATGGTCCAACCCCCTCAAACTCACTAACCTGCCATGAATAAGCACTCACCCTACATTGACACTAATCTAAATTATACTTGCCGGCTCACCATTGGATTAAGTTTTATAAAAAAAAAATGTTAAAAGAAACCGTAATGCTTTAAGGCTCTTAGATCAAATCTACTTTCTCCAACTAGCTGATCAATTGGAATGAGGTTAAGTTGCCACTTCAAGATGGAGGTAATAGGGTGGGAAGTGGGAACAATTAGGGAGAAGAAAATGTAGTTTTTTATATAATGGTGATGGAGATTCAAGGAAGAAAGAGATGCTTTGGGGAGAAAGAAATTAGTAGCAAGATCATCATCATCATCACCTTAGCCGTATCTATCACTTTGGGGTCAGCATTAATACCAGCAAGATATGGGGAATTATGCATTTCGGATTGGGAAGGCAGGGAGACATTAGGGCATGGGCCACGCACAGTTGGGACACACCAGATGACTACATCTATTACATAATGGCGGTGCTTGTTGATCAGGGAGAAAAGCATGTTTCTTCCAGTTAAGCATGATATAATGCCTTTAAAAGCTTTTTTCAATTCTAAATATGGTGGTGAAACATTTACTTACCATACAAAACTTGCCATGAAGCACTCAAAATAGTCAGCACTTATGTCCAGATGCTGCAGTAGATCTGAATCTGCGACAATGATAAAATAGAATAATAAATTATATAAGCCATGAGCATTGTAGTAAACTCCTACATTTGTTGAGTTACAAGGAACATATAATCCTCAATGGGGACATTGCAACTTGAGTTTGTACATGTGGGAGTGGGACCCTTGGTTTGGTCAATGGTGCGTTGGTAGACACAGACCGTTGCCCGCTTTGGATAGGCAACAAAACAAAGATAATCCAGTTGCAAAATCCTAATCATCCTATATCAGCCTTTTATCCTCTTGGATGTCGACTGTTCATGTGTGTATTCCATTCTTAATCATCTATTTGTAGGCCACCATTCAAAAGGCTATGATTGTTTCACTGGAAGATTTTTGGGCATGCTCAGCCAATCAGATTACAGTTCCGGATACCATAAGCCTTCTATACATACTTTAAGGCCTAATATCCATTTGATATCTTATCAAACTAAGTTAGCAATAATAAAAAAATAAGTTTCGACAAAATGAGTAATGCAATTTTTGTCTTATTGGAAATGATGCTTGCTAGATCATTGGCATGATGAGCTATTGGATTTAAATGGAAGCATCCATAAATAAACGAGAAAGTCTCACCTTTTAATGTTGCCTTTTAACCAATACTTCGGTTGCTGCTGAAGAGAGAGGTTGTGATGGTGGTGATGGAGCTGAAAGCATCAAGGCTTCGATCTCCTTAACCATTACCGCTTACATTAGAAATCTCTAGTGGAGACCACGTAAGAACCATAAATGGCAACAGTTCATAGCAATCACCAAAAATCACCACAAGAGCAAATCCCATACTCGAAATGATGGAAGCGATTCATATCTCTCACAACAATTTCACGGTTAACAACCTTAGAGACGAGCTTGATTACTGCATGACAATCCGGGCATATACGAAGATTCTTGATGATGCGAATAGGACTTCCAAATGGAGTTCTTACTAGCCCAAATGCCAGCGCAAGTCTCTCACTGTGAGTCCACAGGAAACGTTCCTTTTGGTCCTCCTCAACATCATGCAAAACAACATTCACATTGGGAAAATAACCAGCTCTATTGATCTTTCTATGCAACCACTCGAGCATTGCATTGATTACCCTCATATGAGGGTGCATTTTATCACCCACAGCAAAAGCATGTACCTCACTCTGGATCTCAATCCAGCTAAGGCCAGGTTCCTTCTTCACTCCCTTTAGCCTCATTGATTTTCTGACATTTGCTACATTGTCCCATCTTCCAGCAGCAGCATACAAATTCGACAATAAGACATGGGTTGAGTCATCATGTGGCTCTATTTCAAGCACTTTCTGTGCAGAAGCTTTTCCAACCTCAATATCCTTGTGAATAATGCAAGCACTAAGCAAAGCTCTCCATACCATAACACTAGGTTCTAAAGGAATTTTTTTAATGAACTTCATGACCTCGTCAAGATGACCTGCATGTCCTAAAAGCCTAACCATGCAAGTATAGTGCTCCATACTTGGTTTGATACCATACTTCTGAGTCATTAAACTAAAATAAGATCGGGCCCGGTCAACCAGTCCCATGTTTCCACATGCTGATAGTACACCAACAAAGGTTATGCTGCTGGGTTTCATCTTTGTTCCACTCATCTTCTCAAAAGTTCTTAGAGCATCTTCACCCAAACCATGTAGAGAATATCCAGAAATCATAGTGTTCCATGATATCTCATCATGTTGACTCATACTATCAAAGACCTTACGAGCATCTCTTATGACCCCACACTTAGCATACATATCCATAAGAGCATTGCTAACAGTTGTATCATCAGCATACACTGTTTTCACAATCAAGCAATGAATTTGAGTCCCTTGGTCTAGGGCAGCTAAGCTGGCACAAGCACGAAGAACACTAGAATAGGTGACTTGAGTACCCCGCTCTCGAGCATCAAGCATCTGATGAAAGAGCCTCAAAGCCTCTTCTTCATAACCTAAATGAGTGAATCCAACTATCATAGTATTCCAAGTAACATCAGTTTTGTGCAGCAGGTTTGAAAACAACTTTATTGAATCTTCTATCCTTTGACACTTAGCATAGACATCAATAAGGGCATTCACGACAAAAATATCTGAATTGAGCCCAACTTTCACAAGATGACAGTGGGCTTGCTCACCCAGTTTCAGAGCTTCCATAGTAGCACATGCTTGTAGAACACTACAAAAACTAAATTGATTGGGAACCACAATAGCTTCCCTCATTTGACGGAAAAGTTCCAATGCCTCCTCACTCTGATCACTCTGAGCATAGCGAGCAATCATGAAACTCCAAAGAATGACATCATTGTGAGGTATTGCATCAAAAACTGCCCGAGCATCCTCAATGTCTCCACATTTCGCATAAATATCTAATAAAGCGCCACCCACATAGAAGTCCAATTCATACTGAGTTTTTATTGCACATCCATGAATGCTCTTTCCCAACTCTACTGCTCCCAATCCAGTACATGCCTTAAGCAAACTAGTGAGTGTGTAATTGTTTGGCTTCAACCCAATCTTCCTCATTTGAGAGAAGAGCTCCAAGGCCTCCTCCCCGCAACCATTCTCAGCATAGCCACCAACCATTCCAGTCCAGGAAACCATGTCCTTCTCAACAATTCCATCAAATACTTGCCTCGCATCACCAATAAGCCCTGATACAGAATAAGCATTGATCAAAGCAGTGCCCACAAACGAATCTGAATCACATCCAATTTTATAAATACAAGCATGGATACACCAACAGAGCTCTTCAAACTCCATATGCACCAACAGCTTCAGAATCGTTGAGAACACAAACGGATTTAGCTCATGCCCTTCTTGATGAAGCCTAAGAAAAAGCCCAATTGCTTCATCGAACTCTCCGCACTGGGAGAAACCCTGGATTAAGGTGACAAACGAAACCACATTTCTTTCAGGCATTTCATCAAACGCTTGACGGGCATCCAACAAGAGGTCTAATTTCACATACATATTGAGAAGGGTATTCCAAGCAAACAAATCCAAGCAATTACCACTCTTAAGCGCATGGCAATGAACCGCCTTTCCTTTGATCAAATCATTACCGGCAATGCATTCCTGGAACAAGCGAGAATAAGCATAAGAATCAAAATGTAGTGCTCGATCTATGCAGTTCTCACTTTCCTGGGGTAATAATATGGCTGCTTGCACTGCAACTGAAGACCCATTTGCTTTGTATCCAGCAAAAGCATTTCCCTTGCGGAAAATACTGTTATTAGACCAAAAGGGCCTTCCAAAATGCGAAAAACGAATCATGGTTCACTGTTTGTGGAGAATAACTGCTTCTGGAGGAAAGATGGGTATTGGGTTTTGGAGATTTCTATTGGAAAAACACAAAAGATGGGGAAGAACATTGGATTGAATCCAACAATAAAGACATGCCCACTAGAGCTTGTCTTAGTATTTTCAATTCTATCTTAGAAGAATTCAAATTTTGCCGGGAAATTTCTCTTTAAACTATCTGGAGTACTGAGAATTAGATTAGACGGCAAGTACCGTTGGATATACAGGCCAAACTCCCGGACTATCAGGGTTTGGATTGGTTGCTTATTGCCCCACCAATACTTCTCAACAACTAATTATCATTTGAATATTTCCCTATAGTTAGTGGGGCTTTGTTTTACCATTAAAAGTAGTATGAAGTCTGCCCCCGTTTCCATGCCCTTAACCCCTACATGCGTGTCACATTGGGATGTAAATGGATCTCCGATTCTTCAATTACTCTGAGGTTTCTACTTGTTAAAAACCGGGTCTGAGTCCTTATTTAGGCCCTGAGAAATAAATGGGTCCAGATCCTGTTCCACCTTGGTTCGGATCCGTAGACTCGAAGTCCAACACATTATCTCAATTCTCGAAAATCTCTCCTAAAAATAATGTATTTTTAATATCATTCTCTACCTTAACTTGGACCCGGATCCAGACCCATCCCATTTATGGTTCTGATTCCAAATCCGGAGCCGAGGAGTCGGTTCCAAACCAGATCTGGTTCTACCTTCTTCTTAACGGTTCTAGTTTAGGGTCCACCATGGACCCAGACCGGAACCGACCCATTTACAACACTAGTGTCACCCCTCCATATGTGTTACGAATTTAACGGCATTATATTATTTAAAAAAAAAAATCTTTTAACTCTCTATCTAACAGTTTAATCCATTTGGACGGAAGCGCAGTGAAAAATAGTTCACTTGAATATTTTCATATGTGGGGACGAAAGTACACTTCAAATTCGACTTGACTCGGCCAGCTCAACTCGACTTGAGCGAGTTCGACCAAATTAGATTGGATCATTGAGTTGAGTCCGAGTTTCATGTTTTGAAGACAATGGGTTAACTTCTACCCTTTTCGTATGAGCGTTGAGTTATTACATTCCAGATCTTTGCATTTGCCATTCAATGAAACCACCTAAAAGTTTCATAAAATCCCTAAAAAGTTTTTCTCCAAAGATTTTTCTCTTTTCCAATGAAAGATTTCAAATAAGGCCTTAAGTTTTTTTGCATATTTCAAAAAAGGACAATAAAAACCAAATCCTGTCAGGTCAGACTATAATTTTTCCAAAGATTTTTCAAAAGAGGGTATAAGTTTCGTGGTTTCACTACTGGATCCATGGTGTATACAAATCCAAGTGAAAATGAAATTTGAGTGGGTGCAAACTCATGTGAAGACATGTTATGTGAATGGTTTCGATTAAACAGAGGATGGTTGCATACTTGCATCATACAAGTCGACGAAAGTGGTTGCATAGATTTGGGTGGCAAAGCATAACTAGAACTCTTGGAGCATGCAATGCCAACGGAGGTCGCTTGAATCCACTTTACAAGTGAATTACCCAAACTTGCCAACACAAATTAAAACAACGCTACTCACAGTAGTCAAAATAATTAATATTGAGCCGATCCGATCAAGTAAGGTTGAATCAAATCAGCACCTCCGACCCACTTTGCAAATATCCAAACCATCAATATGACGTGTTTGCCCATATTTACCATTGTTGGTGCACAGCAGCAGAATTCAAGAAATTTTCCTTGGGGGTGGGGGCATTATGTAAAATGGAATTCTTAGGGTTCCATATGTAAAAAATGCATGAGGTCTTTTAAAATTTCTGTTTGTTGGTCAAACTTTTGAGGGACCATGGCCACCCCCTGATTGCACCAATGTTGGTGCACCCAGCTTCACCTTGACTCTCATGGAACAACCATCTTCACCTTGAATGACATTTGCAAACATCATATTTCATGAGAGCGAAGTGGGTGGACAAAACAGCATCAAAACTGAAGGCAGGTACTAGCATTTTTATGTGGACCGGACAGTGGGCCTAAAAATTGTCCAGACAGTATGAATTGTGTCGGCACCAGTAGGCCCTGTGGCTCAGCCGGGCTACATTGATATTTAACAGCCCTCCGGATTTCGTTTTTCATTTTTTGTTTTCAATCTTAGCATATTCTCCTCAGCCATCCTTTACCTATTTTTCCAATGCACAATTGGTCCATGCCTCATTGTTTGCACTGCTCCATCGAAGACTTTGATGTCCATTATCAGCTGAACTGAACCCACAAATCATTGTTTAGAAAAATCAGAGACTCTGACTCCGGAAAGAACCCAGCTAAATAACTTACTTGAGTCTCGTGATACTCAGTCTTTTGCCTGACCCAGACAAGTGTTCCTGGTCCAGGTTGTTTGTTTGTATTAAAATACATAGGAATTCAATATTTGAAATTTTTTGGAAGCAGTTAAAAATGAACACCAAATGAGCATCAAATAATCTTGCCTTCTATAAAAATAGAATCGAAGGAAGATGGAAAATGAATACCTAGCCTTTGGTATTTGTTTTTAACCACTTAAAACATTCATATATATTAAACTCCTACGTATTTTAATGCAAACAAACAGCACAAATGTATGTAATCTTTGGTACAAACTATATGTGCCCAGCTGGGCGGACCTTTTTAAGGTAGACCCCAGCCCCTCCTCATTTAACTATTTGACAGAAGACTAGGCCCATGTCCAGCCTAAGGGCCTAATCACATCCCAAATCCATCAAGGTGCAGCCATTCAGTCCACATGAGCAACCCCCAGCTCCTGCTCAGCAACTTAGTGAGATGAGGATGGATCCCTAAGAAGGCAGGTCATCCATCTAGCAAAAAAAAACAGAGAAGAGTTGAGTCAACTCAGGCAAGCAGGATCGATGATTAAGAATGAGTCTTTAGACAATGTGACAAGCGAGTCATTATAGTCCAACCAACTCTATCAAACAGAGCCTCCACCTTCTACAACTACTATCTCTCTCTTCCTACCAAAATAACTACTCTCTCTCTCTCTCTCTCTCTCTCTCTCTCTCTCTCTCTCTGTCTCTGCTACAATGGCCAGTGTTGCCTTTTTTGTACTCATGGCACTACAAGTTTGGTTTAGTGTTGGTCCTTGTAGTGCCCAATTTAAGGACTGTAACTTCGAGGCCATTTACAGCTTTGGAGACTCCATCGCAGATACAGGTAACCTTGTTCATGAAGGTCTCCTTGGGTCATTCTCAGCAATTGCCAACCTTCCTTATGGGGAGACTTATTTCAATAAGTCCACTGGTCGATGCTCTGATGGGCAGCTCATAGTTGATTTTCTTGGTAATGTTTTTGTTTGATTTTCTTTTCTTTGGACGATTGAATTGAAAGACTGATTAAAAATAGTCTTTCTTTTTGTTTCAAGATTGAGTTGCATGGTCTTAGTTTGTTGGGTTTGAATTGAAGGGCTTGTTAGCTAGTTCCTTCTCTTTTCCTTGGCCTTCTTTTGAAACTCAAGTATCCATTTGAGTCCCTCTATTCCATGGGTGTCCCTTCACCTGACTTCTCAAAGGACCTGATCTGAAGATAGGAATGGACCAGTTTGTTTCATATAATTGAACTCCTAAAAATTTTAAGACTTTTTGTTTCCTATAAGCGGTTAAAAATGAAGAATCAAAAGAGAAATATCCAAAATTAATGACCACCAAATAACCCACTCATTACTCTAGTCATTCAAATCCTAGTAAAATCAAGTCTTATCTATATCGTTACCTTATATCGATCATTCACCCCTCACTCTTTAACAATCCTTTGGTGGAGTTTATTTGACCACTAATTCCTATTATTCTATGCAAACAAACACCACGCAGTAAACATCGGTCTAAGAAAGGAATGAGGGAAGCGGTGAGGAGTGAAGGAAACAAGGTGGAGATGTAAATAAGACTCTTCATTTTTCTAGAATTTGATTTAACATAGTGATGATTGGATAATCAGTTCCTCCAAAAGAGACTACTATTTGATGGGTATTTATAGATCTTCACTTGTACCTTTTCAATTTCAGCTCCTATGATAAGAAGGCTTTGCTTTGAATTCATGTGAATTCGATTCCTACCAGACACACGAGCCCTAGTATATATTTTGAATCAGATATTTCATTTTTTCAATAAGGAGGAGATGTCAGTCAAAAAGAAAGGAATATTGAACTCAATTTTTCATTTGAATTACATTGTCAAACTTCTCCCATTTCTGTTTCACAGCCAGATCCTTGGATCTCCCACTTCTCAATCCATACCTCCAGAAAGATGCTGAATTCAGCCATGGCGTCAACTTTGCGGTCGCCGGAGCCACTGCACTCAAAGCCTCCTTCTTTCAGGAGAAGAACATCCAGATGATGTACACAACCAGTTCCCTCAACGTCCAACTTAACTGGTTCAAGACCCATCTCAGCTCAATCTGTTCTTCCAGAGCTGGTAAGTTAAATTCCTGTAGTGTTTGCCACAATTTTGGACTGAGTGCATCTTACTATTCAATATTTCTGTACCAATCAATCACTTTGGACTGGTTTGTAATACTCAAATGGCCCCCAGTTCTAAGGTATAGGGTTGCTAACATATAAACAAATATTGCTAGAATAATATATATACCACACTTTTAATAAAATAAATTAGTAAATTTCCTAAACAACCCCGGACTTTGTGGGCATTGGCATTATGGTTTTGTTCACCCACACCCACCCACCCAACCCAACCATATTTTCTTGGGGTAGTTGAGCTTTCTTTATTTTTGCCCCACCCCATGGCTATTGCACGCTTCATGTCACTGTGTATGGTCTGCATAGCTTGTTGCCTTACTGGTTCTTAGTGTTAGCATAGGTCAATCATTTGTTGTTTTAACCTTCCTTGTATCTTTTTTCATCATCAATAATATACTCTTACCTATCTTCCTAAAATAAAAACTATGCTTAGTAGAAATTATTTATTTTCCTAAAAAATCTTACTTAGTTGATATTTTTTATCATTTAGTTCTTAACCGATGGTAGACAAATTATCCATCAGCAAAAGCCTTTTTGTTATTTTTTGATACCAAGCTATAGGGGGCAGGGACCCTACCCTCGGGTGAGGGAAGGTTGCATGCACGGTGAGAACAGACACCTCATACCACTGAGGTAAGAGGTCGTTCTCCATCAGCAAAAGTCGTTAAAAGCATATAAAATGACTGACTTATCCTATATTAACACTTCAATCAATTGATGTATTTCTTAACCCATATGAGGTGGTGCCCTCCTTGATGCCATCATTTGGCTGAGAAGAACCACAAATTCTATCATGGGGCTGGACTCACCCAATTGAAACACAAAACATGTGTGAACTGAGACAATTATAGTCAAGACAAAATAATCTGTTTTTCCTACACTTCTCAAGGAATTTGGCTGACTAGTACAGTGCCTATATATGGTCGGACCCCGAGCCCAGTCATAAACATTTTCGAAGTCGGGGTATTTTAACTAATACCCAATTATTAGGAATTTTTTAATTCAATGTAAAGGTAGGGGTGTTTTGACAAACATTATTCGTTATAACTATTTGATCTCTGGTTGTTTTCCTCTCTGTTTTTCTTCTTCTTCTTCTTTCCTGGTACCATTATAGAATGTGCAAAGAAGCTTGAGAAGGCACTTTTCCTAGCGGGGGAGATTGGAGGTAACGATTACAACTACGCCTTCTTCCAAGGCAGAAGCATAGAGGAGGTTAAAAGTTATGTACCCAATGTTGTGCAAGCCGTAAAAGATGCTGCAAGAGTAAGTTCACCATTTGTTTCAATCATATAAAAACTATAATCGTTATAGTTCACAAAGATACACCAATCTATAAAGTACCAAAACTATCATTGTCCATGATGGTTGTGAGTTGATTATCATAGTTTACAAAGTTTCCACCCACCACCTCCCATCTGATTTGATAAATGATCCAATTTAGTTTTTCTTTTATTTTCTTTGGTAGAAATCATCCAAATTAGTTAAGAGTCACATAACTCATCACTACTGCCACATATAAACTTTTGTTTTTAGGAATTAATCGACACTGGAGCAAATCAATTAATTGTTCCTGGAAATTTTCCTGTTGGATGCATGCCAAGCTACCTTACCTTGTTCCGTAGCAACAATCCGGCAGCTTATGATGAGAACAAATGTCTCAAAGACTTCAACAACTTCTCAAAGCATCATAACGAGCACCTCCAAGGCGCCATTGAAGAGCTCAGACAAGAATTCCCACATGCTCGAATCCTGTATGCAGATTACTATAACATGCTAATGGAAATCATTGTTAATTCAACTTCTCTCGGTAACTACTCGCACAATTTGTCACAAGATAAAGTAGAGCATATGCTTAAATTAAATTCATGATTTGCTGATGGCATATTTCCTTCTTTCATTACTAGGATTCGAGGGGGGCTCTTCAATGAAGGCCTGCTGTGGTACTGGAGGAGATTACAATTTTGATATGACTAAGATGTGTGGTGGGCCTGGTGTTCCAGCCTGCCCTCGCCCAGAGCTATACATTCATTGGGATGGAATTCATCTGACGCAACAAGCTTACAGGAAAATTGCAGATGCCATCATCGCATATGGCCACAGAGAGTGGATATGCAAGTCAAAAAGTATATGAACAGGGAATTTTATCCACTTGTAAACCTAGAGTTTTGCTGCGTCACTTATCTATATACAAGGGTATTTGCATACTAAGAAACATACCCAATGCAAGCATTAAGATTTTCTGTTTATTAAATCAGTAGTCTCGCCTCTTCATCTGCCCCAACCACAGTAACTTGGCAGTCACCATCCAATATCCACTCCACAAGGCAGGAGTGGCACAATAATGAAAAGTAGATAGAAGACAAAAGAAGCGGAAACAAATTAGTGAAACTCAAAAGAATACGAGTAGCCATCCAATACAAGAAATTCTGAGAAGAAATGGCTTGAACCTGCATACCCACTTTTGTCGAGCACGCTTAGATGCAGGCCAATGTTGGCAAGTTGGGATTGTAAGGTCTTAATATTGGACTTGCATTCATGCCCCCATCATGGTAGGTAGGGATTGAAGGATGTTACTCGTACAGGTGAACCAACTAATAGGACCATCAATCTGTTGTAAACACTAACTCATAGGACCCAATGTACAACAGTTTTATAATAGCATATACAACCATTAAAACTTTTCCAGGCCCTAAAATAGATAGTCACAATCATCAAAAATTGCCAATTCTCTGTGCCACCTTAACCAACTACACCTTCACCTCCAAGAATTGGTGGGCCCCATAGTAACACACGAGATGAAAAAATAAATAAATAAATAAAATAAAAAGGAGAGAGAAAGTAAAGACAAATGGCATATCAAGAATCTCAAGGCACATACAACAAATGGACAGAGCTCTACTTCCCATCTGCATCTGTCATTCATTTATTTCGGCTATTTTCTAATGCTACGGAATCAAAGGCTTCACCAGCCGATAACAACTTACCACTGCATCTGAGTTCTCCAGTCGTCTGAAGGATGAGATCAAAACCACCCCTCTCCAAAATTCTAGAAGGAAAAAATATAGTGCTCCTAAGAGGGGGAAAAATGTAGTTCCACCTTGCACAGGGGCATGGTGGCCAATATCTATGATTATTAATTTCTCAAAAACAAAAATTAAAAAAAAAAAAAAAAAAGTTGAGCAACCACTCCAGCAATTCTCGAATCACATTAAGTTCACAACTTTGCGACTTCTGGAGCAGGAGCAGCAGCTGGAGCAACCCCACCTGTGGTTGGCCTGTACATTGGAACCGATGAGAATTAGAAAAGCCAAAACAAAACAATGGTCAGAAAGAAAAAGCTCATACATTTGGCATTCAGAAGAGATTTTATGAAATTTTAAAAGAATTTCACCATCCAGGATGCATGAATCAATTTTATCTTCAAATAAGAGAAGGGCTGGCAATGGATGAGTTTAAACCCGTCCTGACCCAGTCTTAATAGGGGCAGGTTTGCTAGTGGGTCGTGCCTCAGATTTTGGCAGTGGGTCTATTGGTTTTAGACATTTGTTCCTATGCCAGCCCACTAAAAAACAAGCCACAGATCCCATAGAGTTGCACCAATCCGAAAGGACGGGACCATTCGATCCAGTATGAGTTTTTGTATTATTTAGAACTGTTAAACTTTGTGGGCCACAAATGGAGGGGTTTGGACCATTGGATTGACATGAAATTTCATATTTGGGGTGGTCGCACTTGGATCTTTTGATCCCTGCCTCTCCCATGATCTTTGCGGCCCTCGAGTTTAATGGTTTTATAATACATAATTTTATTTTCTTAGAATCCAATGGTCAGTCCCATTTGGATCGGTGTAAAACCAATGATGGGGTCCATGACGTTCCAGGGGGTGGTATGGGTGACAGGTTGAGATTGATCGTAGGGCCCCAGGTGGCACAGGTCATCTTACCACATATATACATGTTTTAGAGAGTCTGCATGTGCAGCTTCTAGAAGAGGGTTGAGTGCGAACTGCGGTTTGACACCCCACTCCTACATTTTTACAGTTTTTTATTATTTTATATTTTAGAGGGGAAAAAACAAAAATGTCAAACTCAACCTGAACTGCACCCCCATAGTGAGTCGGGTCTGATACGGGGCAATGCTTGTCAGTCAGGTTGGGTTCGGTGCAAGGGGTTTAACCCCGGCCCAGCTTGTTGCCATCCCTAATAAACGAGAACAGGAGATCCTCCCTCATTGGAAGGTCAAACAAAAAAAAAGCCTTTGCTGAATCATGGAGGCACTAGATAGAAATCTTGAGAGGGTTGGTTTTCACCCATCATGGTGTTTATCAGAAAAGAATAGGTGGTTCAACTAAACAAAGAAGAATAAATTCTATGAGTAACTTACAGTCCAACAAAAACTTTGAAGGCGTCATAAATTCCCCACTGTGCCCCAGTGAGAGTGCCAATCATGACAATACGAAGAGGAAGACCACGGGTGAAAAGACCCAACACGCCCATCTTTTTCACTGCCTGCAAACATTAATATAGAATAAAATAAAAATCTGTACATAAACATAAGCATAATATTAAAGACTTTAGAAAGAAAATACTTTTGTTCTAGAGCAGCAGTAGGGAAGAAAGCTTACATCACCAACGGTGGCCCCCTTGGCATTGTTGAGGAACGAAACAAGATTGTCTGCAGGGTGAGAAACAATAGCACAGAAAACACCAGCAACATAGCCACCAGCAAAGCTCACACCCAGTTGAACTGTTTTGCTGCACTGCTCCTTCGGTGTGGGAATGCCATACTTGTATAACATTTCCACAATAGTTTCAAAAGAAGCAAACTTCATCATGGTGTCTGCAATACCCATTTAATTATTCAGTAAGCAATCTTCAATTAGTCTGCCTACGTACTTCTTTGCATAAAAATAAATTTCTTTTTACAGCAGATGATAACTAAAATGCTACAAATCCAATTGTACAGTTGGATAAATAGCTGTGAATCTTCAAAATCAGTTTACTCATTGAAATTATTTCCAACAAAAGATCCTTCATATGTAAAAACAGGGAACACAAATGATGTACAATGAGGTCCCAGAGTCAGAAAAGGGGACAACTTTATGAACCACCTCATTGGAGCACAGCTCCATCACTAATCAAATGGAAAGAACAAAGGGACTGATCAATCAGCACAAGTAATCATAATCATCATCAGCCACCTAAAATCTTGAAAAATCATCAGAAGGTACAGAGCAGAGGACACGATGAACCATCAAACATCTAAGATGGAAAAATTATAGTTTCTGTACATGGGGGCATTTGTTCACTTATTAAGAACATTTTTTGTGTTCCCACCGTTGATGAGGGTTATTTTAGAACTTCTCATAGAACAAAAAAAATATCAAAATACTTTTATTGGAAGCATACCAAATAGTAGATGAGAAGAAAAGGAGAGCAATGGAAGTCTAAAATAGGGAAAGACTGGATCACAATGATCTTCCAATACAATGCACCCATTTTCACAGTAGGAGAATATCTGTAGTAGTTTTGGGGCATCACCACACACAAAAAGATCCCAACAGGGAACAAGGCATGGAACTTAGAGGTATCACGAAACTGCACAATTCCCTATGTTCAGTGTCCTAGTAGCTTCCCTATAAGAAGCACATAAGTAGGATATGCAATAACCCAAAATGATTTTCATTTGTGCTTTTGATAAATAAATTCAATCTTTATGAAAAAAAAATTGGCAGTTGCACACAAAAGGTTGATTTATAAATGGTAATATATATATATATATATATAGAGAGAGAGAGAGAGAGAGAACATAAGGTTGAATAAGGTGGTTAACAAAGCAAACTTACAGATGCATTATATTTATAAGCAAGTTACTTCTGTAAATCAAAGAAAATAAAAACAGAACTCCCTGTTACAAAAAAAAAAAAAAAAAAAAATCCGAATGTGCTGGGATTTGTTGGGTATAAAAATGACATACTACAGACCTGGTACAATACGTGGGTTCTCAATGAGTTGTCGCAGATAATAAAAATACACGCATCCATACATTAGGGATAGCAATGAATCAGATTTCAATGGGTACCCACCTCGACAGGACAGTTTGGTACTGGGTTTCTTGGTTCAAGGCAAGTATGGGATATATAATATTGACCCAAATAAAGTCGAGTTTTGGTTGGTCATCACCCACGCTACCTTGTTTATGGTATATAGATATTTTTAGTGTACTTTAGCTACAAGTCTCCTGTACGATAAGTCCTAGGGGAAAAGGCTTGCAACTTCAAGGTTGTGGGTTCTATCCCTCCTCCAACACATTTATAGTTATATATTTTAAAATAAAATCCTTTAACACTATGGAATGTGACCCATCCTGACCTACCCATCACAGGGCTGGTTTAGTCCTACAGACCATAAAACCCATTAAAGGGGCAGGTTGGTGTAAGGCAGGTCATTTGTCAGCCAGGTCGGGTTCTACTGGCTGGCATCCCTGGCATGACATCGCTCATCTCCCAAACATCATCCCCTAAAAAACACCCCCACATTCAGGGGCAAGGCAATGGAAAGACTTGGAAATGGATTATAGGAATATGAAAAATATAGGGCAGATCAAATGATTTAGCCCTTAGTTTTAGGTCATCTAAGTTTAATGGCTATACGTCATGCATAGTATGTGATAAATCCAGTCACAGCTAATGTCCCCAGCAGTGTGAAATTAGAATCAGTGACAATTCAAGGTGGGCAGGTGCATAAAGAGAATGGTTGATCGAAGGTGGGTCCATTATATGAAAGCCCAAAAATGAGTGCTAAACAAAGTGGGTTATTTGTAAAGAGTCCAAGGATGAAAATAGCGGTAGCGGGGCGTAGCAGTCCGCCACCAAGACGCTACAAAGCGGGCTCTATGTAGCGTAGCGGCGCCACATAGCAGCCCATTTTGAAAAAAAAAAAAACATGCAAAAATTCTGAAAAAATCACAGAAAATCCAGAATATTGGAAAATGATAGAAAATGTTTTTTTTTTTTTTTTGTTGCAAAAGTAACTGATATAAGGAGGCGTAGCGGTCCCTTCATTGTATGAGTTCTTATATCGCTGTATGAATAGAAAAGAGTATAAATAATCATTTTTTTCACATGTATTCATGTTTGTAATCAAACAATGTCATCAAAATATTATCATCATCATTGCTTAGGATATCACATTTCTGAGTTGTATTTTGAAATTTATATATATAGTTCAAAATTTTCTGTTAAAGAAAAATTTGATAAGAGCCCTATTTCCTATCAGAGTAAAATTAATTTGGGCCACTATGTCCTATTAGAGCATAATTTGGTTAGAGTCCTATTTCCTATTAAAATGAAATTTGGTTAAGCCCTATTTCCTATTAGAGAAAATTTTGCTAGAGCCTATCTTCAATTAGTGCGAAATTGGCCATGGCCCTATTTCCAGTTAGAGTGAATTTTGATTGGTCTCTATGTCTAATTAGAGTAAAATTTTGCTAAGCCATGATTTTTTTTTTTTTTTTTAATATTTAGGACCCATTGTGGAGCCCACCAATGGTAATAACATTGGGTGCATCAGCTTTATTTTTTTTAAGGGGCCAATTGAGTTTATTTATAACTTTGATAAGGTGAGCCACTGTGGGCCCATTTAATCTTTAGTTACAGCTTTCATAAGGTGAGCCCACCCCATTTTTATTTACCCCACTGGCTAAATAAAGAAGGGACGGAAAGAGGGTTTTTTTGCCCTACTTCCTTCTCCCGAAACAGAAGGATCGAGAAAAGAGGAAGAAAGAAAAGAAGAAGAGGAGAAGGAAAAGAGAATAATGAAGGAGAAGGAGAAGGAGAAGAAGAAAAGTGGTGCTGCAGTGCTGGTGCTGCCGCTGCTCCTGCTGTGCTGCTGCTGCCGTGCTGATGCTGCTCCTGCGGTGCTGCCGCTGCTCCTGCTGCCGTGCTGATGCAGCTGCTGCTATGCGGCCGTGCTGCTGCTGCTGCTGCAGTGTGGCTGGCTGCAGCTGCTTCCAATTCCAGGTATGTTTCTCCATCTGCTACCCTTTTTCTTTTCTTTTTTTCATTTCTTCATCTTCCGCTCAAACAGAGTTTTCCTTCTTTTTTTAACATTTCAGTTCTGCATGCTATTAAGGAAGAAGAAACAGGTCGGTATTTTCCCTTTCTTTCATTGCTTTTTTTCTACAACAATGTCTGATCTGTCTGGGTCTCTCTGGGATTTTTTTGGTTTTTGCGCAGCCGAGTTATGGTGGGTGCCACGTTTCGTGGCGGCCGAGGTGCGATACCCGATAAATCCTATGTAGCGTGGCGGGCTCAGCCCCCACGGCCGATATTTTCATCCATGGTAAAGACACCAACCCAAAAGTATCAATAATATTTGGCATCAATCAATATCATTTTTAGAATCCATACAAAATGAGATCACGCAAGAGTAAACAAGAAACAAAAATTTCAATTTGGGATATTTGTTTTTGCTTAGTTTGCAGTTAAAAAGCATTCAAATTGATACCTTGTTTAAATCCACACTTGTAGCAACCCCGGAAAAAATCATTTTTCTAAAGTAATCAATTCTTGAGGTCAATTATTGAAAAACAACAACATAAGGGCACAACAACAACAAAACAAGTACAGTGTGTCAACTTACAAGGAATCTGACGTCCCCAAAGAGGAACAATCCCCTTATACAGCCTGCAAAAATATGCTAACATTAGAAAATATCTTACAGCATATAAAATCAATACTGAATCAACCATAGCACTTTTAGAGTGGAATCCAGAGTGACATAACTGGTTCTGAAGCATTTACTGTATGAGGAAAATGCTGGAAAATTCCAAATTTTTCTCAGAATATTTAGAAAAATGGTATAAGTATATAAAATTTATTTTTTTAAAGTAAAAACATAACAATATGAATTAAATATATATAAAAAATTGTATTTATTGCTCGCCAGATTTTTACTAACTATAAGTGGGCTGAATGAAAAAAGGCAAAACCTTGAAAAAAAAAAAGAACAAGCTGAGAGAGAAAATGCAGAAAACATGGAGGCACAGAGGAAAAAAGATGGTAGAAAAAAATTGAGGAATAGGAGTAGAAGGTGAAAAAAGGAGGGAACAAAGAAAGAGTTATTTTTATTCTAAATAACTGTTACATATTTTTTTCACCAAACATGCAAAATTAAAAAATCACTTACCTTACTTTTTCTTCTTCATTAATTCATTAAACATTACTTAAGTTGATAGTCAGAATTAAAAAAAAAAAAAAAAAAAAAAAAAAGAGTTCTTTATAGTGCAGGCCCATTTTGCCAATAATAGTGGTTTTATTGGAGGCTATCACATGAAGTAAGTAGTTATTTTGAAAATGCCACCATATTGTAATGGAATAATCTGTTTTAGTAGTTTCACCTATTTTCCAGATACCATCAATATTTATGACATGTTGGAGCAACCAAGCATTCAAACAATTAAGAAGAAATTCATACCCGAGAACCCCTTCAGATCTTACAAACTTAGGCAAACCATCAGACAGCCCCCTAGCAAATCCAGGCTGAGTTTGGACCCGAACTTTTACGGCCTCCATGGGGCAAAGGGCAACATCAGCAATCACCTCGGCAGAAGCAGAGCCCGCAAGATAGATAAGTGTTTTGTATTTTGTTGCAAACTCGGGTCCAGCTATATCAGAATAGTATTTCTTAAAAAATTCATAGAACCCAAACTTGCAGGCACCCTGAGCACTGTAACCAAGCAAAGTTGGCACCCAACCCCTGAAGAAGCCTCTAGCACCCTGCTCCTTAAGCAACACACCAAAGCCAGAAGAGATGCTCTTGTACTTTGCAGGGTCAATCTAAATAGTGACATAAAATATGTGATTAACTGAACCTTCTGAGGATAAAAAAGTTGGAAAACCAATACAGTAACTAATAATCGAGGTTCCAACATCCAAAAAGAAAAAAGAAACAAGGAAACAAATACAACGATAAGAGGTGAAAAAAAATATCCCATATTTAAAAAAGCACAAAAGAAAGAATCTCCAGTATATTACCAGCATCCTAGTTGGTATTGAAATCTCACAGATCAATACCATAAACGCCTATTTATGTAATGTAGAGAATGAGGAACAGATGAACTAGTTTATCTAGCCGACTTAATCCTCTAAACAAGAGCTCCAAGACTGCACAAGCAGAATCCTTTTTTTCATTGGGACCATATGGATAGCCTATGGCCCTATATACAGAAAAGGATTCAAACAGTAATAAAGTCCTTTAAAAAATGAACATATAACTCGATAAATAGTTAAAATCTCTTTTTCTCCATCCATATCACTAGGTCACCTTCTAAAATCTGGTCTCAAATAAAAGGGAAAATAATAAAAAGAAAAACAAATAAAAGGGAAAATAATAAAAAGAAAAACAAATGAACATCTAGAATGAGTGATCAACACATGTAAAAGGGCTCAGTATCATTAAAACCCTCAGTAAAGATCTATGATGCACGGATACTTCAAAATGGGCAACGTATCATGTCGTATCCGATACTTCACTTTTTACATGTAAAATCCGTGTCCCTGCCATGTCTATGGCGTGTCATTGCTATATCCGTGCCGTATCTGGCATCATAGGTAAAGATACTCAAATCAAATATGTGGGGGGGTGGGGTAGCTGTTTGCCCGTATGAGGTGAACCATGAAATCAAGGTATCTTGAGTTGTGAATACTATAAATATATATATAATATGACAGACGCACAAAGCCGGAAATGGTGAAATAAAATTAGGAAAAAAAGTAAAGAGAAAAAAATTGAAAAATTACCTTTTCCTTTTTTGAATGGTAGAAGTTACTTTCAGATGAAATCAAGGTATCTTGAGTTGTGAAGACTATAAAATATAAGAGAACATTCATGTGCATCCATCCCTCACCATAGGGTGAGGGATGCTTTCATAAATGGAGATTTTCAAGTACAAAAGGGGGATTTCAAGTACATAGGGTGAAGTACAAAAGGGGGATTCATGTGCAAAAAAGAAAAAGTGCCCTCACCCTATGGTGAGGGATAGATGCATATAAATGTCCCCCTAAAATATATATATATATATATATATATATATATAATATGAGAGACGCACAAAGTCTAAAAAAATAGGAAATGGTGATATAAAATTAGGAAAAAAAGTAAAGAGAAAAAAATTGAAAAGTTACCTTTTCCTTATTTGAATGGTAAAAGTTACTTTTAAGATGAAAATGTAAAAAGTGAAGTATGCCATGAACTAGGTTCATGCATCAAGTCTATCAGCATCAGGTATTTCATCTTTGAAGTTCAACTGGGTGTATATCACCCATACCAGCTTGTTGTCATTGTAACCGATAAGGCATGTTTGTAGTGCACTTCCGTCTTTTGCACACAATTTCTGAAAAAAATGCCAAAAATGTGGAACTACAAGCACTTGACGCATCGTATGGAGGCTGATTCAGCCATCTCAAACAATACTCCTTAGGACTCAATTGACTTAAAATTGAAATTGAAATCTACACTGGTGTCGTAATCTATCAATATCTTTTTTGCTCTTTTGTTGGATGATGAGGATTTCCAGTCACAATGATTCTTGAGAACATAAATCATAAACTAAAGATATTGATCACTCGATGAATGGCATATATTTATTACTGCAGTTGTTGTTGTAATCAACATAAATCATCAATTTTACCCTCATTAGCCATCAGTCACATAGTTTAAGTCAGAGAAAAAAAAAAAAAAAAAAGCCAAACAACTCAAAATTTTAAGAAATTTATTTATTGCATTCCATATCAAACATATAGGTTAAGCGATCGCTGAATACGTGCATTGTGATGTTGATTATTAGGTCATAGAAAAGTTAGTTAATTCATTGTGCATCATGACGCCTGCGGCAAAGCATCAAAGGCACACAAATGAACACAAATACACAATGAAGCTTCGCCATGAATGGATGTAATATGTGTAAAATACTATTATGGAGTATTGAGCATCAGATATCAATTAAACAATGAACACTGCAAAGTAAACAAGAAATAACTAAAAAAAAATCAAGAGCCTACAGTCCATACTTCTAACAAAGACTTCCTCAAGGCATGTCTCAGAAGTAATATGCCAACCAACAAAAAATCGTGTAAAATAAACAAGACAAAAAATCAAATCATAGTATGAAAGAACTATCTTAGCATGGGGTATAGAAGATAATAAACAGTTAAAGAATGAAGTCCAGATTTCAACAAGTCAACGCCAAAGGGATGATCTCATGTGATCACCTCTGTGGCGCTCAACTATGAATACGACCATTTGATAGACAGTAGGCACAGGCCAAAAAGCACCCTAGTAAGATAATGATAGTTACCAATTTATCTCAAAAGCCTGAAAAGTTAATTATCAAACCTGAAGGTGATCGATCCAATGACGAGAATCGCTTTGATTATAATAAAATTTGGGCACATGCCGATTCAACAAAAGGAGTAGATGTAAATCACAAATGAAAAGTTACATGGGATTTTTTTTAAGCCAAATAAACTCAATTTTCTTTCAAGAAGAAAACGAAGAAGAAGAAGAAATGATCAACTATTAAACAATTGATTCAGGTAATACCCTCATAAAATCTCATGCAACGAGGATTTTTTCATTATAGAAAAAAAAAAGAGGAAAAAAACAATAACAAACCAGGATTTTTTTTTATTATAAAACAAAGGGAAAAAAAAAACAATAACAAAGCACAAATCCTAGGAATGAAGCTATCAAACTCCATCGATTACAGCCTAAAATAATTAAAATAGAAAATCAAATCAAATCTGGTGTAAACAATTAAAAACATCAAATCCAAGCTAAAAAAGCACAAAAAAAAAAAATTTATCAAAACCTAAACCATATCCTAATCAAAAACCAATTCCAACTGACCTAGCCAAAAATAGACAAGTGAACCTAAATCCAAACATAAACCACAGAATGAAAGAGCTGAAACCCTAGTCCATCCGATGCAAAAACAATCATTAAGGTTACAAAAGAACCAGAAAATTCAGATTGATCCATAAGTGTAGACCCAAATTCAGTAACCCTAGAACATCCAACACAGATATGTATAACGCATATGTCCACATCTAGAGTTTTGGGAAGGCAAGAACATTTGAATTCAAAGCACTCTTAAAGAGACAATTATAAAACATAATCACGTTTCAAATTCTAAAAACCAAATGCAAAGAGCAAAAATCCCTAAAAATGAATTTAATCAAGAAGTATGGAAGATGCAAAATTCAATCAACAAACCAAATAAACCCACATAGGATTGCAAATTACACCTGAGTCCATCCAGATCCAATATATCTAATGTAAGGCATCAACAACTGATTAAATATTCACCTTAATTCAACATCTTTCAACCAGAATCATAAGAAAACATCCTCTGTAAACTAGGATGCATAACCCTGGAAACGAATGAATCAGCAGCAAAACAGCAAAGGAAAAACCAAAAGGAAACACACTAATCCAGATGCCAAATCTCCTAGCCGAAGAACACGACTTGCAAAACATAAAAATAAGTTCAAGAAACCTACTGCATCTGACGAGATATAAACATCATACATCATAAAACAACAAATTCAACAAAACAAAACCCTAAAATAAAGAAAGTCTGATCACTAATCCAACCTCATACAGCCATAGATCAGCATCAAAACAACACAACAAGCCCTATAGATCTAGAAATGCATCTCAGATCTGAAACCTCAACCCTAAAACGAGATCCAAAAACAGACCTGCATGTTGCACTTGACGAGATCCAGAGGCGTGACAGCCATATGCGTAAGGCCGCAGCTCAGGATCCCACCAACAGTGCACGCGGCGTAGAAAGCGGGCGAGTACATCTCGATCTTCCCAGGCTCGCTCGGCGCGGGAACGACGAACGCCTTGGAGGATCCATTGGAGGAGATCGAAGCAGATGGAGATGGATATTTCGAGAAGCTAGAGTTCCTGTTGAGAACCTTCTGCAAATCTAGGGTTTTGGAAGAGGAGGAGTAGAGGAAGGAAGGGATTAGGGATTGACGAGAGCCATCTGAGAAATCCATGACGGATTGTTTTGGGGAAAAGAGAGGGATTTCGAAGGTGTCTTTGTGTGTGCTTTCTGTATGGAAGGCTTGAGAGAAACGCGAAGCAAACGAAGGGAGCGTTTGGTTCTTCTGCCCTTTCTTCCTGCGTCCGTCCTTCGACTCTCTCTCACACACCAATTGGTGAACAATGGGGCCGTTTTTATGGGAAATGCCGGGGCTGAGGGGTAGCTAAGCTTTATAAAGAGTAGGGATTGTAATGCGAGGGAATTGCCCTGTAAATTTGTTGTAATTACGAGATAGCACCTGGGTTTTGAGATTCTGTTGCTTGTTCCCTCTCCTTTTTTAGAATTCCTTCTCGCAACATGGCAAAGTCGGGCTAATGGCGGCCTAACTCACAAAAGGGCTGTTCATTTGTTAGAATTTTAGGATTTTTTGAATTTTTAAATGAGGCGGAATTCCTAAATCCTCTTGAGGATATGAGTATTTTAGAATTCCAACAAAATACAAAGAATGTTGAATTCTTTTTTTTGCTGAAATTCTAGAAATTCTTGTATGAGGAATTCCTTAATTTCCAAATAATATGGAATTCCTGAATGCTCTTTTAGGCTTGAGCATTTAGGAATTCCACCAAAATACAAAGGAAGTGGAATTCTTGAATTCTCAAAGGTCAAAGGAGATCTTTCACGTAGTTAGAATCCATAAACACTAATAAATAAACATGGAATTCAGAAATTTCAGGGGATAACTTATCACATCACGTTCAGAAATTCCCGGACATGGTAATTCCTGGCAAAATTTTTACTAAAGAAATAAGGCATAAAGGTCAATTGGGACTTATCATGTGCTAGAATTCATAAATTCTTGTCAAGAAACAAGAGATTTGAAAATGTCACGTCATGTCTCAAAAATCCCAACCACTAAAATTATAGTTAGGAATTCTAGTAAAGAAACAGGCCCTCAGTATATGTCGGGCTGGGCTTTGGGCTTCCTATCGTTCAACTCAAATTCGGCCCATGTATTAAGCGGGCCCTAATTATATGTATAAGCCCGATCCAAAATGGGCTCAGCCTGGATTGGGCTCAAGCTAGCATGTCCCATGAACACTCTTAAGATACACAACGATAAAATGGAGGTTACATATTTGAAAAAAAAACGTGGAAGAGTAATGGAGTGAATATTGAATGAAATAGAGAGAAATTACATAACTAAATGGTCAAAATAAAATGAACGGTCAAAATCAATTGAACACAATTGAGTGAGAAATCAGCCTCTTATATATATATATATATATATATATATGCATTCAAAGGTATAAAAGTAACAAATTCCATACAAATCAAATATTTTTTATCGTAGGAAATAAAAAATTACAAAGCATTACAAAATAAAGCCCCAATAAATACCTCAAAAGGGGTTTTAGTATATGTTTAAATGTATATTATGTAAATTAAAGAAAAATAAAAGGTTGGGCCAGGCTTAGTATTGTCCAATCTCAACCCTCAAATATAAGGGTAAGCAAAAAAAACTATCCAAGCCTAGCCATTTTTTCTAAAAAAAAGTTTCACTCGTAGGTTGTTTTCTAAAAATAGGGTCGGGTCAGGCTAGGTCAACCCCCCAAGGCCGGATTTACAAAAATAGTCAATCTTTTATGATAATTACAGGTGATTATGGATTAGCTAACTTATCAAAATTCAAAAGTACTATCAATTGAATATTTCTAAACATTTGGTTAGCATCATTTATTGTTTACTGAAAAAAAATATATATTTTTATTTTTAATTTTTGAATAGTTGGATTTCTTGGTTGCACTAGGGCTGTCAAAGAGCTGGGCTTTTTTCGCTAGCAAACTGATTACTAGTTTTGCTCGTAATTTTAATGGCAAAGTTAGGGTTCATTCCTAGTTAAATTTAACATTCTTTAGCCAAAGAGTTGAGGTAAAAATATAAAAGAAAGGAAGGAACATGCCGTCGAAATATTCTAAAATGGGTTGTCCTCATTTGTAATTGTTGAGCCATTTGTGGGTGTGTGAAACTAGAGAAAGAGATGCGCATATTCCACGACTACCTCCATCATCTTCCTCAGCTGAATTGGTTCTCCCCCACCTTTTCGGGTTCTTCTTCCAGCAAGTTAGAAACTCTGACGATCAGCCCAAAAAAAAGTCAATCTCCAAACTACGCAAATTGTGTGTGACCAACCTATGGTCTATAGTGTCTGCAAAGTGTGTGTGACCAACCTATGGTGTATAGTGTATGACCAACCTATGGTGTATAGTGTATGCAAAGTGTGTGTGACCGACCAAACTATGGTGTATAGTGTCTTTGATGGCCATTATAAGGGTTGTATACGGATCGGATTGGTGAATATTGAGCCAAATCAGCGACTAATACGTTACCTACGGATTGATGGATTTAAAATCCGTCACCAATACATGACTGTCAAAAACCGATGCGATCCAATCTTTGAGAACCGGATCGGATCAGATTAATCCATTCAATCTAATGTTTAAAGAAAAAGATCAAACATGTTGTAAAAAATTTCATATTTGACCCTTAAATTTTATTTCTTATTTTATATTTAAACATCTTAACTTATAATTAGATCCTTTAAATTTTTTTTATTTAATGTCAACGGATCGGATCGGATTGAATCCGTTGATTGAAGGAGAAATCTGTCACCAATCTTTTGCTAATGAATTACCAGATTTTCAATTCTCATCAATCTATTTACCTTCGGATCGGATATCGAATCGGTTTTACGGTTCAGAGGATTTTTTGTGCACCCCTACTATTCTTAGGTCGATCTACACCGTTGATAAGAAGCCCATGACCCATCTCAAAATAGGCTAGACTTGAGCTATACTGCTGTCCCATCAACAAACACTAGCCCAACCAATCTCTCTCTTTAGTGGAGCCCACTTGTTAAACCCTCCAATATGTATCCAGTCAAATTTCACACTACTTAGAGTTAAGTCATGGATGTAAGACTACAAATATCAACCCATTTTCCATGCATGTCATGCGTTAGATCACATGAGGTTGACACCTCGAGATAAATAGATACGTATATGACTTGGTCGCAATCGATTACATTAATTAATATCACAGGTCAGGTTGGCACTTAGGACCCTGTTTGGGAAATAGCCAGGTTTGACCATCCCCACATTGAAACATTCGGTGAACTGACTTTCAGAAATTCCAGAAGGCCGGTTTATGAGCCATGACCGTCCAATTTCAAGAGAGGGTAACCAAGATGGAGCTAAAATGCATGAGTCCAGGCCCCAGAAGTTGCGTTAAGCTTTGATGTTGGATCCTCTTGACCAGGGGCGGACCCATGTTATGATGATCTGGGGCGGTCGCCCCATATCAAATCTGGTAATCTACCATGCACCACATGTGCCCCATGTATGTGGGAAGATCGCCCCACATGTCCCTCCAATAATGTAAAGTAACTCCCAACTTTTCACCTACATGCATGAAATTTTGAAACTGTAGATTTGGAATGTAAACAAGTGTGAATCTCTATCTTAGACGAATGATGGAATAGGTGGGGAAGAGAGAAAAGAACTACAACCCAGAAATGTACAATCTTATTTGTCATGTTATTAGCCCACATTTTTTAAGGATGATCCAACCATTACTATTTCTAATCACCCCTTGTTTTCTCAACTTAAAATTTGATTGCCGATCAATACATCACCTGAACACCAGTGGAAATGTCTGGTAAGTTGTGAATAGATGGCCTTCTGACGGAACACAAGCAGCCCACACTATGCCACCTCTCCATTCCCTCGGCTCTTCTCCCAACCCAACTCTCAATGCCCACCCCCATAGCCCCAGCATCACTGGCATCATCATCAAATCTGTCCACAAAACCCACCAGAATCACATTTCAAACCCTCCCACTCCCATACCAAAATCCCCCCCTCCAATTCAATTCATGGAGAAGATCTTCTGCCTTGAGATTATGGGTGTGGTGAGTGAGTGCAACGTAAACTTTTATTGTCATGTGAGTGTGGCATAGAGAGAGTATCTAAAAGTGTAATGAAAATATAGGAGTGTCTTGTGGTGTGGCTTGTTTGGTCATGCCACTTTGTAATGCAACGTATATGTAAGGTGCCCCTTGTATAAATAGTGTTAATAAAAATTAAATGGTTTATTTTATAAAAAATTATTGTGAGTTGTGCTGTGTAGAGTCTTGGTCCATTTTAATTTTCCTATATTTCGATATATGTCATCTGAAAAGATTCTCTTCACTGATTAAGCTTCGGCAGACTAATGCCGATTTTTTATGCCTATCCTTGTTCTGCCCCACCTAAATAAAAATCCTGGATCCGCCACTGCTCTTGACGGTATGGTTTGAATTCAGGTTTGGACTTTGGATCACTTACTTTGACCTACATAACCATCAAGCCCAAAAGCTAGAAATGGAGGGCAAGGAATACACTCTCATATTATAATATATTAAGCCAGAAGGTTTTGGATCCAATTTTGACTGTACTTTTTATTTTTATTGAAAGCTACTTTCATTTTTCACAACTGCTAACATACTATCTATTCACTTCCCGCTAATGCATTTTCCCTACTTATAGACTTTCATTTTTTCCGTTTCTTACATACATAGAAACCTACATCTTCTAGCATATCCGTGATTAGCACGGGTTTTTGTTGTGGTTGCAAACAGGTCGGTTCTGGTCTGTGTCCACGGTGGACTCGGAACCAGAACTGTTAAGGAGAAGGTGGACCTGGAACGAGTTTCTTGGCTCCGGAATCGGAACCAGAACTATATATGAGATAGGTCTGAATCCAGGTCTTGGTTTTAGGTAAAGAATGATATTAAAAAAATATTATTTTTATGAGAGATTTTCGAAAATTGAGATAATATGTCGGGTCTCAGGTCTACGGGTCCTAACAAAGGTGGACCCGAACCCGAACGCATTTACTTATCGGGCCTAAGTAAGGACCCAAATCCGGTTTTTAACGAGTCGCAATCTTCGAGTAATTGAAGAATCGGAAACTCATTTACATCCTTCATTTTTGTGATAGTATAAATTAAAGTAATTGCTTTCTTCGGTGCTCATTTTGGTGAATATATCCATTATTAGAATGCCACATCATTATCAGGGCTGTCTATAAAGATTTGGGATTTAAACTCGCAAGCCTCATTCTTCTGCTCTTAAAAAGTGCACTTGCCTTGTACTATTTTCCTTTTTCATTCCATGGTCCCAATTTGTGATTTGAATCATTCAACATCTTCGTGGAGCTAAAAAAAAAAAAAACCCTCTAATGCATGAAATCTTATATCTTAAATCTACATAGATCACAAGAAACATGAGAAAAGCAAAAACAAAAAAGGGTCTACGGTGTTGAAATTAATTGCTAAATATATATATATATATATATATTTTTATCAGGGCTCGAGCCTACCAATAAGAAAAAGTAATGAAACCCTTCACCTATCGGAATTATTGTAGAGGACATTTTTTTAAGTATACTCCTAAGATAAACAGTAACTATCCAAAATAAAAATAGAAATAAATAAAAAATTGCAAACATTGTATGACTTTCACCAGAAATAAGTGCCCAAGCTCCAAAGTTCTAAACCAAAACAAAATTCAACAAAAAACATTCATTTTTCTTCCTCCCTCCTCTCTCTTAGAGGGATTACCTGATAAGATTTACAAAAATAAAAAGCATAAAAATACCTAATTGTGGTACATAAAACAAATTTGAAATAAACATTTTAAATGTTCAACACCTATCAATACCAACTAATGCCAAAAAAATTTAAGTTACCAATAAAACAATTTATTTGGACATGTGCAATCATAGTTTGAAATTTCTATGAACAGCCCAATCTGTCAGTTCTAATATCGAGTTGTTTAGATTTTAGAGGTGGTCTCACTAGTAATGACGAGTTGTGATTTTAAATAGTTTTAGATCTTACAGGTGATCAACCTAATGTGAAATTTGGCCTAATTCTATTAGGTAGGGTCATGATCTTAAATGCTTTTAGAGGTGAGATGTGAGTTTAGTTTTAATCAATTGGAAAAGGACTTGTTTGTTTGCATAAAAATGTATAGAAATTGAATACATACAATTTACATCACAAGCGGCTAAAAATGAAAATCAAAGATAAATTTCAAAAAATGAGCACAAAATGATATATCCTTTTAGGGAAGTAGCTTCATTTGATCCTATATCCCTAAAAGGAAAGGATATTTGATGCTTATTTTTAAAAATTCACATTTCATTTTTATTTTTAACTACTTATGGTATAAATGCATTGTATTCAATTTCTATGTATTATAATGCAAACAAAAGGGCCATAAATTTAACCGTGAGGTTCACTTGTGAAATCCGAATTGGCAAAATCAATGTTGTCAATAAAATAATTGTCATATATATAGGGAAGTATTCAAGTGCATCTATCATTACCATGTATGTGGTGAGAGACACCTCTTTTTGGGAAGTTTCAGGTACAAAAGAGGGCTTTTGTACTTTTGGGAAGATTCCCTTTTGTACTTGAAACTTCCCAAAAAAGGATGTCCCTCACCACACATGGTGAGGGATAGATGCACTCGAATATTTATTATATATATATATATATATTACAGTTATTTTAATTACTTTTAAGGTGCTTTCAGATTTTATAATCTTAAAAGTGTAATCCTAAGAGCACAACTTTATAGGAACCACCTTCCATCAATGTGGCCTGTTGATACTCTTGTCATTCCATGATCTACATCAAACCGAAATTTAAACTCATTGCATCTTCATTCACTTTCAGATTGAGTCTAAAAATATCTACAATTAAGATGCCATTAAACTTTAGCATTGTTAAATCGAAGGCTAGGATAATTGGGTGGGGTTGGTGTTTTTTTGGCTCTTCCTTGTTCATAAAGAACTTTTCATCTACCCTCCTCCATTTGGTTAGATATGCATCAGTGTAATTTATCGGCTAGAATGTATATATAAGTAATATGCAGTTTGCTTGTAGGTGAACATTTTCCATAATAATCATTAACTCTTCCTTTAAAAAAAAAAAAAAGGAAGAAAAACAATCATTAAATTCATGCAGTTTAAGTTTATTTATCTATTATTTACAAGGGTACAATTGTGTAGCCGCTTTATTGGAAAAGGCAAGGAACATATTTGAGGAAATTTTTATTATTATTAACACTGAAGCTAAGTCGTTAGAGTTTGGCATTCAACAAATAGACAGACCAAACGGATAAGACAACGGAATTCAACTCATGATCTCTAGCTTTTATACAATGCTGCTAAAAAGTAATTTACAAGGATTACGACCGAACGATTTGTTATGAAATAAAGAACAAAAGATGCAATCAAACCACATAAAGAAGACACAAATTTATGTGGTTCCCTCTATCTTGAAGTACGTCCGCGGATCACACCGATTCCACTATGCTTAAAGGCAGAAAATGATACAACTTCTTTGGCGGCTATGCTAAGGTTACATAATAGCACAGGATAATATTACGAAAATACCTCTGCAACAGTGGACCTGAGTTAACAGACTCGAATGAAATCAGGCTCCACACATAACACAATTGCCCTAAGACATAACATTTGCCCCATAATAATTGAAGTTCAAAATAACGGTAAGATATAACACGACCATAAGACGATGTGTGATATTCGCACAGCCCTAGGTCCACCACCAGGAAATACTTAAACTTCAACCACCTACAAGCAAATGTCATGTATATGTGCACCTGTATAGACAATATCCCATATATATATATATATATATATATTGCAATAACTATGAGAACTTGGGCAGCTTAGATTTGTACAATATTATCTTAATTCTTTTATGTCAAACGAATGGTCTAAGTCCAACATGACAACAAAAATGTTCTCTAAAAGAAGACTTCTTTTTACACATCTCCAACAATCAAGAATAATAACACCATCACATGCAGGGTTTCAGTTTCTTCACCTCCTGTTACTTGTGGAACTTCACGTTTGGATTTCGAATTGGCTTGAGCCACATATCTGCCATCACCCTTGCAGAGATGCTCCAGAGAGAGTACTGCCCTTTCATCTGCATATTCTTGCCTTTCTTTGCCGCCTTCCCCAACCCATATGCAAGTAACCACTGCATTGCAGTCAGCCTCTGTTTCTCAGCATCCCATGCATGCCTCTTCCCTCCTGCCCTCACCTTCTAACCACCAATATGCAAACTCGCCACTTCATACCTCTCCTCTCTTGTACATTTGCTGCATCAACGCATGTTGCCTGAATAAGTGCAATCACTGGTGATCCCCCTGCCTCATATCTCCTCAGTGGGTCTCTCAGCTGAACAACCACAAGCAATGCAAGGCTTCTTGGTGCACTCGATGGGCCATCAACTTCCTCCTTTGAGGCCAGACCTCCATTTCTCACCCACTCCTCCAATGAAACAACAGAGGCCAAGAGATGGTCAGTATCTTTCCCGCCAGTCTTTCCAAGGAGTGGAGAGACATCGAAAGGCACTTCTTCCTCTACAATCTCTGCCTGAATCTTTAGCGCTTCAACTGCCATTACCTCAATCTTCTGCAATGAGAATGCTAGGACTTCCTCTAATGTCACAGGATCCTCCCTAACATTCCAAATTCCAGTCGAAATCCGCTCTTTCCTGCCCATGCTCATTGCCGTTGCCATGTTTTTTACTGCAGCAATGGATCTAGTTGCACTAGAGGTTGCTCCTTCCTTTTTCCTCCCATGGATGATTGCTGAAGCAATGCCTTCAAAAGCTATTTGTTCTGCATTTTTACCAATCAATTCATCCCTAGCAGTAGCTGACAGGACTTTAGATGCCAGTTCTTCAACACCCATTGCTACAATTTTCTGAAACACCTCAAACCCACTTGCAGATTTCTCCAATGGAAGAATCAATGGCTTCGAAATCTGCATTGCAATTCTGGGCATTTCTTTTCTCAATACCTCAGTTACAAAAGGATTCATAGCGCCATTAGTCATTGATTTATTTCAGCTATTTTATAATGCTACGGAATTAAAGGCTTCACCAGCAGATGACAACTTACCACTGTATCTTGTCAGATTATCCAGAACTAACCAGAAGCATATAAGAAGCTAACCAGAAGCATACAAGTGAGAGAAGTATTGCAAGAGAATTCATTATGTTTGTATTGATGACGATCCAAATATAAAACGGTATTGAGAGATTAGTGGATCTAATTACATGATTACAGGTATAGATAAGGAAGCTAGTATCTATCTAGTATCTATTTGACAACTCATACACTCTTTAGATTTGTGGGCTGACCCAATACATGAGTTAAGGGCTGACCCATTAGGTCTAGCTGACCTGCTGACCTATTTCTTTACACCCCCGCTCAAGCTTAGGATGGGAGAATGTGACCATCGAGAGCTTGGAAACTAGCTCCGAAAAACGAGATGTGGAGTGGCTTTTGGTGAAAAAATCTGCGACTTGAGCAACTGATGAAATCTGGAAGAGCTTTATAGTACCACTCCGAACATGTTGACGTATGAAATGACAGTCAACTTCAAGATGTTTAGATCGTTCATGGAAGACATCATTTGTTGCCAGTTTCCGTGCACTTTCACTGTCTATAAAGAGGGGTAGATTTAGGAACTAGATCTCCTAAATCTCGAAGCAACCAGCGAAGCCAAATAATTTCAGTAGTAGTGTGAGAGACAGCACGATATTCAGCTTCAGTGGATGATCGGGAGACAACCTCCTGTTTCTTGCTCTCCCAAGAGATGAGAGAGGAGCCAAAAAAAATGAAGAATCCTGTTGTAGGGCGCCGATCATTAACATCTCCTGCCCAGTCAGAATCTGAATAGCCATACAGAGTAAGAATTTGACTGGAGGAAAGAAGGAGGGCGTGGTTGGAACTGCCTTGTAAGTATCGCAGGATGCGTAGTACAGCAGCCCAGTGAATATGAGTGGGTTGTGCAACAAATTGGCTTACCACATGTACCGCATATGCAATGTCTGGTCTGGTGATGGTAAGATAAACCAAGCTGCCGACTACCTCACGATAACGAGTTGGATCAGAAAGTAGATCTCCATCAGTAGTTCGAAGCTTCAAATTATGTTCAATTGGAGTAGAGACAGGCTTAAGATCTGTGAGTCCAGCTCGTTGAAGAACTTCATTGCAGTATTTCGTTTGGGACAAAAGATATCCTTGGGTAGAGTAGGCAACTTCAATGCCCAGAAAGTACCGCAGATGGCCCAAATCTTTCATCCCAAACTGTCGATGAAGAAAACTCTTCAAGGATAGAATAGCAGGGGCATCATTGCCAGTAATAATCATATCATCGACATAGAGTAACAGGAAAACACATCCAGATCGCGAGTAAAGAGAGCAGAGTCATGAGCACTCTGAGAGAAACCAAAACTGATAATACTGGTGCTAAACCGTTCAAACCAAGCACGAGGGGCTTGGTTGAGTCCATATAAAGCACATTTGAGACGACACACATAATGTGGAGGTCTCACAACGCCTAGAGGAGGATGCATATAGATTTCTTCGTGAAGGAATCCATTCAAAAATGCATTCTTGACATCAAACTGATAGAGGGGCCAATGTCTAACAGCGGCAACAGAGATAAAAGTACGGACAACTGTCATTTTAGCAATCGGAGCAAAAGTCTCCTCATAATCTACCCCATATTCTTGTGTGTAGCCTTTTGCAACCAAGCGAGCCTTATAACGATCAACAGAACCATCAGATTTGGTCTTGATCTTAAATATCCATTTGCAGCCGATAGCCCGTTTCCCGGAGGGAAGAGGAACAAGGTCCCATGTATGAGTTTTCTGTAGGGCTGCAAGTTCTTCGGCAATAGCAGATCTCCAGTGCGGATGAGTAATGGCCTCCTTATAGGATTGTGGTGCTGCCAAAGTATGAATTGCTGCAAGGAAGGACTTATATGATGGAGAAAAATTATCAGTACAAACAAAGCCAAAACGGGATGGAGGAATTCTAGTGCGCAAGGGGGACCTTCGAGTTTGAGGAGGATCCTGCACATCTGGAGCAGAGGAGAGAGGCCCATGGTCAAAAGTAGAAGGTGGTGCTGCAGATTTCGAAGAAGCAGATGGAGGTTTGGGTCGACGATGATATACTTGCAGGGGTGGAGGAGAAGGGGTATTGAAGGGAAACAGGTCTGGAAATGGATCAAGAGGGTAGACCGTAGGTTGCTCAAGAGAAGAAGATTGTGTAGGTAATGTATAGAAAGGTATATGTTCAAAGAAAGTGACATTACAAGAGACCCGTAACCTATTGGTTTTAGGATCATAGCATCGATAGCCTTTTTGTTCGATGCCATACCCTAAAAAGACACAGACAGTGGATTTTGGGAAAAGTTTGGTTCGCTCATTATCATGCAACAGAACAAAACAGGTGCAGCCAAAAACTTTGACATTGGACAAGTCAGGTTTACAAAAGAACAATTTCTCATAGGGAGATGTGCCAGATAAAACAGAGGATGGTGTTCTGTTAATCAGATAAATTGCAGTCAGGACTGCTTCCCCCCAGAATTGCAGAGGAACATGTGAGGAATAAATCAAGGATCTATCAGTTTGTAGGATATGTCTGTGTTTTCGTTCTGCTACACCATTCTGCTGTGGTGTGGCAGGACAGGCAGGACAGGATAATTGAGCTAGAGTCCCTTGACTGGTCAGGTAAGAATGAAATTTATGGGACATGTATTCTCCCCCGGAGTCGGACCTGAATATTTTAATCCGCTTGTCAAATTGAGTGGAAATCATGGTGGAGAAAGCAGTGTAGATAGTGTATAACTCAGAACGATGGTTCATTAAATATAACCATGTATATCTAGTGAAATCATCAATAAACAACACACAATAAACGGAACCACCTTTAGTTGGCTGAGAGGCAGGTCCCCAGACATCAGAATGCACCAAATCGAAAGGAGCATTAGTAACAGAAGTGCTTTTATTATAAGGAAATGCATGTTGTTTTCCAAATTGGCAACCAAAACAAGTAGAAATGTCTGATACGGAAATGTTTCCAAATACACCACTAGTAAATAAAATCTTCATTTTATTTAAAGATAAATGGCCTAGACGAGAGTGCCAAAGGGCAAAGGGTGATGTAGATGAAACGAGTGCGGCAGGGGATATGCAGGATGTTGGAACATGCAGCGAGCGGAAATAGTAAAGTTCTCCTGACCTAAGGCCGGTCCCAATCTGTCTCCCGGTACGCGGATCCTGCACAGAACAACCAGTAGAAGAAAATGAGACAAGAAATCCAGAAGAAGTCAATTGACTAACAGATATTAAGTTAATAGGCAGGTGAGGAACACCCAAAACATTAGGGAGAGAGATCCAACTTATTTGAAATGGAGCCAATAAGAGAGACTGGTAGAGGAGTGGCATCAGCTGTATGGATGGTGAGAGAGCTAGCAGGGGTATAACAATTATGAAGTTTGGAAACATCATTTGTCATATGATAGGATGCACCAGAATAAAAAAATCCATGTAGTATCAAGAGTACCTGACGGACCGGAAATGGTCATGGCAGACCAGAGGCGGAGGGGGTAGTGGCCATCTTAGAAGCAGAACCAGTGGAAGAAGCCAGAAATAACTGTTGCATGCGCTCATCAACCATAGCCTGAATCTGAGATTCAAGATCCATTTGTGGAAGCACAAAACTATCATCTTTAGTAACATTGGTCGCATAGGGTCGCTGTGGATAAGATTGCATGGGACCACGATTGGGCTGTTGACCAGAGTGTTTAGTCTTATTGTTTGGCCTCTGAGGTCTGGTTGGGCAGTCCCGTTTCCAGTGTCCTTTCTTTTTACAATAATTGCAAAAATCATTGGTACCAAATGGAAAAAAGCGATCATGCTGTGGGGTACTAACATTTGCTGATAGTACATGTGTGGGTTCCACATGTTTCTTCCTTGTAAGAGAAAGCTGAGTTTGTTCTTCTGCCAGAAGTTCTGAGAGTGCCGTATCAACGAAAGTCAGTGGTGACCGATGTAATAACTGACTACGAACATGTTCAAAATCAAGGCGGAGGGCCATAAGGAACTGAACCAGGCGAGTCTGCTGTCTATAGACTTCAAAGGTGTGAGCATCATTAGTTGTTTTAAAAGTAGGTTCCATTAGAGCCAGTTGGTCCCATAATGCAGTCATTTTGATGAAGAAATCATGAATGGAGTCATTTCCTTGGTCTGCAGTTTTGATGTCCTATTCTAACTGATACCGGCGAGCAGCATTAGACTGAGTATACAATCTGGCTAAATAATCCCAAGCATCCTTAGGATAATTGAATTTAGCTAATTGGTTCCCAATAGATGGGCTGACCGAATTTGCAATCCAAGAATTGATTTTTCCGACAGAAGCTTCTCATTCCTCAAAAGTAGCATCCTTACTGTCTGGTGTAGAGATCTGTTGAGCAACATATTTCCACAGTTTTTGACCTTTGAGGAAATTTTGCATTAGATGGGACCAATAGGGATAATTGGTTCCATCAAGTTGGACAGTAATACCCGATGGAGTTCGATCAGTAGACATCAAAACAAACCAGATTGCTTATAGATTGGTAGATAGTTAATCCAGAAGCAAAAAATGAAGTGAGATCTAGAATCCAACCACAGAAACAGTACCCAAGTCTGTAATTCCAGTGAATTAGGTCCGACTGACCTTGGAGAGAGGAACAGATTAGCGCTGAAGAGCCCACTGAAGGATCAGATATGAGATCCCAGTTACAGATTTCAAATCCCAGTCATAGATTTCAAATCAGAATTGAAATCCAGCCACAATAACTAAACAGATCTTGAAAAACTTCCAATAAATAGGTTCAGGTCACTTGAAAATGAGCACAGATGAGTGCTATGGGCCCCACTAGATGATCAGATGACAGATCACAGTCACAAGGAGCAAGGTGATCAAAAAAATCCCAGAAGATGGTCCAGGCGACCTTAATTCTGGGCACAGATCTGATCTGTGGGCCCCACTGGATGATCAAGGGAATGATCAGATCACACAGTGATCTCGGCCTCAAAAGTCTGAAACTCCTCCAAGTGGAATAGAGAAGAAAACTTGGAAAACCAGAGTTTTGAACGGTCTTGATGAAAACTATTTACACAAAGGAGACAAGTACAAATTGGAGAGAATGGCCTACCTCAGTTGATCAAAAAATCTCGAAAAAATGTGTAGAAATCCTAGGATAAATGGACGACCAGAATGAAGAGATTTCTCTTATGCAGAATGATCATCAATAGATGGGCCACCTTTGATCAAAGTAGTGCAGTGCTTCTCATAGCCGAATACAGTATTCTCCTATTAGTTGATTAGGACTCTTTTTATGCTTGAATGAACAGATCGATGGGCTCTGATACCATGTGAGATTATCCAGAACTAACCAGAAGCATATAAGAAGCTAACCAGAAGCATACAAGAGAGAGAAGTATTGCAAGAGAATTCATTATATTTGTATTGACTGACGATCCATATATAACACAGTATTGAGAGATTAGTGGATCTAATTACATGATTACAGGTATAGATAAGGAAGCTAGTATCTATCTAGTATCTATTTGACAACTCATACAATCTTTAGATTTGTGGGCTGACCCAATACATGAGTTAAGGGCTGACCCATTAGGTCTAGCTGACCTGCTGACCTATTTCTTTACATATCTGAGTTCTTGAATTGTCAGAAGGATGAGATCAAAACTACCCCTCCAAAAATCTAGAAGGAAAAAATACAGTGTTCCTAATAGGGGGAAAAATGTAGTTCCACCTTGCACAGGGCAATGGTGGCCAATATCTATGATTATTAATTTCTCAAAAACAAAAATAAAAACAAAGTAGAGCAACCACTCCATCTATTCTTGAATCACATTAAGTTCACAACTTTGCGACTTCTGGAGCAGGAGCAGCAGCTGGAGCAACCCCACCTGTGGTTGGCCTGTACATTAGAACCGATGAGAATTAGAAAAGCCAAAACAAAACAATGGTAAGAAAGAAAAAGCTCATACATTTGGCATTCAGAAGAGATTTTATGAAATTTTGTCTCACCAGAGATGGTAAAAGAATTTCACAATCCAGGATGCATGAATCAATTTTATCTTTAAATAAGAGAAGGGATGGCAATGGATTGGGTTTAAACCCATCCTGACCCACTTTGATTAGGGTCGTGTTTGGTAGTGGGTCTATCACATTTGGGGTGGTTCTAATTTTGGCAGTGGGTCTATTGGTTTTAGACATTTGTTCCTATGCCATGCAATACATTCCATGGTGTCCACTAAAAAACAATTCATAGATCCCATAGAGTTGCACCAATCCGAAAGGACTACACCATTGGATCTAGTATGAGTTTTTGTATTATTTAAAACTGTTAAAACTTGTGGGCCGCAAATGGAGGGGTTAGGACCATTGGATTGACTTGAAATTTCATATTTGGGGTGGTCGCATTAGGATCTTTTGATCCCTGCCTCTCCCATGATCTTTGTGGCCCTCGAATTTAATGGTTTTATAATACATAATTTTATTTTCTTAGAATCCAATGGTCAGTCCCATTTGGATCGGTGTAAAACCAATGACGGGGTCCATGACGTTCCAGGCGGTGGTATGGGTGACAGGATGAGATTGATCTTGTGGGACCCAGATGGCACAGGTCATCTCACACATATATACATGTTTTAGAGAGTCTGCATGTGCAAAAGGCTTCTAGAAGATGGGTGGAGTGCGTACTGAGGTTTGACTCCCCCCTCCTACATTTTTAGAGTTTTATATATATATATATATATATATATATATATATATTTTAGAGGGGAAAAAACAAAAATGTTAAACTCCACCTGAACTGCACCCCCTTAGGAGTTGGGTCAGATATGGGGCAATGCATGTCAGGCAGGTTGGGTTCAGGCCACGGGCTTTAACCACGGCCGGACTTGTTGCCATCCCTAATAAACGAGAACAGGAGATCCTCCCTCATTGGAAGGTCAAACAAAAAAACCTTTGCTGAATCATGGAGGCACCATAGATAGAAATCTTGAGAGGGTTTGTTTTCACCCATCATGGTGTTTATCAGAAAAGAATAGCTGGGTCAACTAAACACAGAAGAATAAATTCTATGAGTAACTTACAGTCCAACGAAAACTTTGAAGGAGTCATAAATTCCCCACTGTACCCCAGTGAGAGTACCAATCATGAGAATACGAAGAGGAAGACCACGGGTGAAAAGACCCAACACGCCCATCTTTTTCACTGCCTGCAAACATTAATATAGAATAAAATAAAAAAACTGTACATAAACATAAGCATAATATTAACAACTTGAGAAAGAAAAATACTTTTGTTCTAGAGCAGCAGTAGGGAAGAAAGCTTACATCACCAACGGTGGCCCCCTTGGCATTGTTGAGGAACGAAACAAGATTGTCCGCAGGGTGAGAAACAATAGCACAGAAAACACCAGCAATATAGCCACCAAAAAAGCTCACACCCAGTTGCAGTGTATTGCTCAACTGCTCCTTCGGTGTGGGAATGCCATACTTGTATATCATTTCCACAATAGTTTCAAAAGATGCAAACTTCATCATGGTGTCTGCAATACCCATTTAATTATTCAATAAGCAATCTTCAATTAGTCTGCCTACGTACTTCTTTGCATAAAAATAAATTTCCTTTTACAGCAGATGATAACTAAAACGCTACAAATCCAATTGTACAGTTGGATGAATAGCTGTGAATCTTCAAAATCAGTTTACTCATTGAAATTATTTCCAACAAAAGACCCTTCACATGTAAAAATGTGGAACTCAAACGATGTACAATGAGGTCCCAGAGTCAGAAAAGGGGACAACTTTATGAACGACCTCATTGGAGCACAGCTCCATCACTAATCAAATGGAAAGAACAAAGGGACTGATCAGTCAGCACAAGCAATCATAATCAGCCACCTAAAATCTTGAAAAATCGTCAGAAGGTGCAGAGCAAAGGACACGATGAACCATCAAACATCTAAGATGGAAGAATTATAGTTGCTATACATGGGGGCATTTGTTCACTTATTAAGAACATTTTTTGTGTTCCCACCATTGTTGAGGGTTATTTTAGAACTTCTCATAGAACCATGGTTTAAAAAATTGTCCGAGTCCAAGTCATATACTGAGTTGGGTCGCATGGGACTCAGACTCGAATCATGTGACTCAGCCGAGTCCTAATGCGACTCGGTTGAGTAGCATGGGACTTGGCAATGAGGCTCGGCCGAGTCCCCAAGCAAGTCGGCCGAGTCCTATATAGCTGAAGTTGGGACTCGGCCCGACTTGGCCGAGTCACTTGTTGACTTGGACTCGGCCATGAACGAATCGGGTCCGAGTCCGGTTTTTTAAACCTTGCATAGAACAAAAAAAAAAAATCAAAATACTTCTATTGGAAGCATACCAAATAGTAGATGAGAACAAAAGGAGAGCAATGGAAGTCTAAAATAGGCAAAGACTGGATCACAATGATCTTCCAATACAATGCACCCATTTTCACAGTAGGAGAAGATCTGTAGTAGTTTTGGGGCATCACCACACACATTGAAAGATGACTACAAAGATCCCAACAGGGAACAAGGAATGGAACTTAGAGGTATCACGAAACTGCACAATTCCCTATGTTCAGTGTCCTAGTAGCTTCCCTATAAGAAGCACATAAGTAGGATATGCAATAGCCCAAAATGATTTTCTTTTGTGTTTTTGATAAATAAATTCAATCTTTATGAATAAAAAATAAATGGCAATTGCACACAAAAGGTTGATTTATAAGGTTGATTTATAAATGGTTATATATATATATATATATATAGAGAGAGAGAGAGAGAGAACATAAGGTTGAATAAGGTGGTTAACAAAGCATACTTACAGATGGATTATATTTATAAGCAAGGTACTTATGTAAATCAAAGAAAATAATTACAGAACTCCCAGTCACAAAAATAATCCAAATGTGCTGGGATTTGTTGGGTATAAAAATGACATACTATAGACCTTGTACAATACATGGGTTCTCAATGAGTTGTCGCAGATAATAAAAATACACGCATGCATACATTAGGGATAGCAATGAATCAGATTTCAATGGGTACCCACCTCGACAGGACAATTTGGTACTGGGTTTCTTGGTTCAAGGCAAGTATGGGATATAAAATATTGACCCAAATAAAGTCAGAGTTTTGGTTGGTCACCACTCACGCTGCCTTGTTTATGGTATATATATAGATATTTTTAGTGTACTTTAGCTACAAGTCTCCTGTACAATAAGTCCTAGTGGAAAAGGCTTGCAACTTCAAGGTTGTGGGTTCTATCCCTCCTCCAACACATTCATAGTTATATATTTTAAAATAAAATCCTTCAACACTATGAAATGTGACCCGTCCTGACCTACCCATTACACGGCTGGTTTAGTCCTACAGACCATAAAACCCATTAAAGGGGCAGGTTGGTGTAAGGCAGGTTATTTGTCAGCCAGGTCAGGTTCTACTGGCATCCCTGGCATGACATCGCTCATCTCCCAAACATCATCCCCTAAAAAACACCCCCACATTCAGGGGCAAGGGAATGGAAAGACTTGGACATGGATTATAGGAATATGAGAATATAGGGCAGATCAAATGATTTAGCCCTTAATTATAGGCCATCTAAGTTTAATGGCTATACATCATGCAAAGTACGTGATAAATCCAGTCGCAGCTAATCTCCCCAGCAGTGTGAAATTAGAATCAGTGACAAGTCAAAGGTGGGCAGGTTCATAAAGGGAATGGTTTGATCGAAGGTGGGCCCATTATATGAAAGCCCAAAAATGAGTGCCAAAAAAAGGGGGTTATTTGTAAAGACACCAACCCAAAAGTACCAATAATAGTTGTGCATCACTCAATATCATTTTTAGAATCCATACAAAATGAGATCACGCATAAGTAAACAAGAAACAAAAATTTCAATTTGGGATATTTGTTTTTGCTTAGTTTGCAGTTGAAAAGCATTCAAATTGATACCTTGTTTAAATCCTCAATTATAGCAACCCCCGAAAAAATCATTTTTCTAAAGTAATCAATTCTTGAGGTCAATTATTGAAAAACAACAACATAAGGGCACAACAACAACAAAACAAGTACAGTGTTTCAACTTACAAGGAATCTGACGTCCCCAAAGAGGAACAAGCCCCTTATACAGCCTGCATAAATATGCTAACATTAGAAAATATCTTACAGCATATAAAATCAATACTGAATCAACCATAGCACTTTTAGAGTGGAATCCAGTGAGACATATCTGGTTCTGAAGCATTTATTGCATGAGGAAAATGCTGGAAAATTCCAATTTTTTCTCAGAATATTTAGAAGAATGGTATAAGTATATAAAATTTATTTTTTAAAAAGTAAAAACATAACAATATCAATTAAATATATAAAAAATTATATTTATTGCTCGTCAGTTTTTTAATAACTATAAGTGGGTTGAATGAAAAAAGGCAAAACCTTGAAACAAAAGAACAAGCTGAGAGAGAAAATGCAGAAAACATGGAGGCACAGAGGAAAAAAGATGGTAGAAAAAAATTGAGGAATAGGAGTCGAAGGTGAAAAAAGGAGGGAACAAAGAAAGAGTAATTTTTATTCTAAATAACTGTCACATATTTTTTCCACCAAACATGCAAAATTAAAAAATCTCTTACCTTACTTTTTCTTCTTCATTAATTCATTAAACATTACTAAAGTTGAAAGTCAGAATTAAAAAAAAAAAAAAAAGAGTTTTTTTTAGTGGAGGCCCATTTTGCCAATAATAGTGGTTTTATTGGAGGCTAACACATGAAGGAAGTAGTTATTTTGAAAATGCCACCATATTGTAATGGAATAATCTGTTTAAGTAGTTTCACCTATTTTCCATATACCATCAATATTTGTGACATGTTAGATCAACCAAGCATTCAAACAATTAAGAAGAAATTCATACCCGAGAACCCCTTCAGATCTTACAAACTTAGGCAAACCATCAGACAGCCCCCTAGCAAATCCAGGCTGAGTTTGGACCCGAACTTTTACGGCCTCCATGGGGCAAAGGGCAACATCAGCAATCACCTCGGCAGAAGCAGAACCCGCAAGATAGATAAGTGTTTTGTATTTTGTTGCAAACTCGGGTCCAGCTATATCAGAATAGTATTTCTTAAAAAATTCATAGAGCCCATACTTGAAGGCACCCTGAGCACTGTAACCAAGCAAAGTTGGCACCCAACCCCTGAAGAAGCCACTAGCACCCTGCTCCTTAAGCAACACACCAAAGCCAGAAGAGATGCTCTTGTACTTTGCAGGGTCAATCTAAATAGTGACATAAAATATGTAATTAACTGAACCTTCTGAGAATAAAAAAGTTGGAAAACCAATACCGTATCTAATAATTAAGGTTACAACATCCAAAAAGAAAAAAAAAGAAGAAGGAAACAAATACAATGATAAGAGGTGAAAAAAAAATATCCCATATATAAATAAGCACAAAAGAAAGAATCTCCAGTATAATACCAACATCCTAGTAGGTGTTGATTGTTGAAATCTCACAGATCAAGACCATAAATCGACTATTTATGTACTGTAGAGAATGAGGAACCGATGAACTAGTTTATCTAGCTGACTTAATCCTCTAAACAAGAGCTCCAAGACAGGACGGGCAGAAATTTTTTTTTTCATTGGGACCATATGGATAGCCTATGCCCCATATACAGAAAAAGATTCAAACAGTAATAAAGTCCATTAAAAAATGAACAAATAACTCGATAAACAGTTAAAATCTCCTTTTCCCCATCCATATCACTAGGTCACCTTCTAAAATCTGGTCCAAAATAAAAGGGAAAATAATAAAAAGAAAAACAAATGAACATCTAGAATGAGTGATCAACACTTGTAATTGTAAAAGGGTGAGTATCATTAAAACCCTCAGTAGGGGGCTTCGGGGGTGGGGGGGGGCGGAAGTTGAGCTGTTTGCCCCTATGAGGTGAATCATGAAATCAAGGTATCTTGAGTTGTGAAGACTATAAATAAATAAATATATATATATATATATATATATAATATGAGAGATGCACAAAGTCTAAAAAATTAGGATATGGTGAAATAAAATTAGGGAAAAAAGTAAAAGAGGAAAAAATTGAAAAGTTACCTTTTTCTTTTTTTAAATGGTAAAAGTTATTTTAAGATGAAAATGTAAAAAGTGAAGTATGCCATGAACTAGGTTCATGCATCAAGTCTATCAGTATCAGGTAGTTCATTTTTGAAGTTCAACTGGGTGTATATCACCCATACCGGCTTGTTGTCATTGTAACACAATAAGGCATGTTTGCAGTGCACTTCCATCTTTTGCACCCAATTTCTGAAAAAAATGCCAAAAATGTGGAACTACAAACACTTGACGCATCGTATGGAGGCTGATTCAGCCATCTCAAACAATACTCCTTAGGACTCAATTGACTTAAAATTGAAATTGAAATCGAAATCTAGATTGGTGTCATAATCTATCAACATCATCTTTTTTGCTCTTTTGTTGGATGATGAGGATTTCCAGTCACAATGATTCTTGAGAACATAAATCATAAACTAAAGATATTGATCACTTGATGAATTGCATATATTGATTATTGCAGTTGTTGTTGTAATCAACATAAATCATCAATTTTACCCTCATTAGCCATTAGTCACATAGTTTAAGTCAGAGAAAAAAAAAAAGCCAAACAACTCAAAATTTTAAGAAATTTATTTATTGCATTCCATATCAAACATATAGGTTAAGTGATCGCTGAATACGTGCATTGTGATGTTGATTATTAGGTCATAGAAAAGTTAGTTAATTCGTTGTGCATCATGACGCCTGCGGCAAAGCATCAAAGGCACACAAATGAACACAAATACACAATGAAGCTTCACCATGAATGGATGTAATATGTGTATAATACTATTATGGAGTATTGAGCATCAGATATCAATTAAACAATGAACACTGCAAAGTAAACAAGAAATAACTAAAAAAAATCAAGAGCCTACAGTCCATACTTCTAACAAAGACTTCCTTAAGGCACGTCTCAGAAGTAATATGCCAACCAACAAAAAAATGTGTAAAATAAAAAAGACAAAAAATCAAATCATAGTATGAGAGAACTATCTTAGCATGGGGTATAGAAGATAATAAACAGTTAAGAATGATGTCCAGATTTCAACAAGTCAACGCCAAAGGGATGATCTCATGTGATCACCTCTGTGGCGCTCAACTATGAATACAACCATTTGATAGAGAGTAGGCACAGGCCAAAAGGCACCCTAGTGAGATAATGATAGTTACCAATTTATCTCAACAGCCTGAAAAGCTAATTATCAAACCTGAAGGTGATCGATCCAATGATGAGAATCGCTTTGATTATAATAAAATTTGGGCACATGCCGATTCAACAAAAGGGGTAGATGTAAATCACAAATGAAAAGTTACATGGGATATTTTTTAAGCCTAAATAAACTCAATTTTCTTTCAAGAAGAAAACGAAAAGAAGAAGAAATGATCAACTATTAAACAATTGATTCAGGTAATACCCTCATAAAATCTCATGCAACGAGGATTTTTTTATTAAAAAAAAGAAAAAAAAATAACAAACCAGGATTTTTTTTATTATAAAACAAACGAAAAAAAAAAAAATAACAAAGCACAAAGCCTAGGAATGAAGGTATCAAACTTCAAGTCGATTACAGCCTAAAATAATTAAAATAGAAAATCAAATCCGGTGTAAAAAATTAAAAACATCAAATCCAAGCTAAAAAAGCACAAAAAAATTTATCAAAACCTAAAACCCTATGAATAGTGGCGGCTTCAGAAATTTGAGTCAGGGGTCAACAAAAGACTTATCTTCCACAAATATTTTCCCTTGTCAACATTTGTCATCTATTTTTGATAATATTAGGGTTTTTTCCTTCTCATACGGGGAGAATACCATATTTAGAGGTTAAGTTAGGGTAAATAAAGACTTACCGACAAAATGTCTAAAAAAGGGAATTTTCTTTAAAAATAAAAATTGGGCCCATTAGTTTTTATTTATTTTTATTTATTTTTTGTTTGGTAGACAAATGGCGCATTAACTTAGACATTGAGTGGGGTCAAAAGCTTCCCATAACTTCAATTCATTAAAGAGATTTTTCTTTTTTTCTTTTTTAATATTTTTTTCAAAACTGAACGGGGTCAATTGACCCCACTGATTTCCATGTAGCGCCGCCCGTGACCCTATCCTAATAAAAAACCAATTCCAACTGACCTAGCCAAAAATAGACAAGTGAACCTAAATACGAACATAAACCACAGAATGAAAGAGTTGAAACCCTAGTCCATACAATGCTAAAACAATCATTAAGGTCACAAAAGAACCAGAAAACTCAGATTGATCCATAAGTGTAGACCCAAATTCAGTAACCCTAGAACATCCAACACAGACATGTATAACGCATGTCGATATCTAGAGTTTTGAGAAGGCAAAAAAATTTGAATTTAAAGCACTCTTAAAGAGACAATTATAAAACGTAGTCACGTCTCAAATTCTAAAAATCAAATGCCAAGAGCAAAAATCCCTAAAAATGAATTTAATCCAGAAATATAGAACCGAATCAAAATCCAATCCCCAAACCAATCAAAACCCACATAGAATTGCAAATTACACCTGAGTCCATCCAGATCCAATATATCTAATGTGAGACATCAAAACCGATTAAATATTCACTTAATTCAACATTTTTCAACCAGAATCTAAAGAAAACATCCTATGTAAACTAAAACGAATCAAAACCCACACAGAATTGCAAATTACACCTGAGTCCATCCAGATCCAATATATCTAATGTAAGACATCAACAACTGATTAAATATGCACCTTAATTCAACATCTTTCAACCAGAATCTTAAGAAAACATCCTATGTAAACTACGATGCATAACCCTAAACGAATTAATCAGCAGCAAAACAGCAAACGAAAAAACAAAAGGAAACAGACAAATCCAGATGCCAAATCTCCTAGCCGAAGAACACGACTTGCAAAACATAAAAAAAAAAAAATCAAAAAACCTGCTGCATCTGACGAGATATAGACACGATACATCATAAAACAACAAATTCAACAAAAAAAAAAAAAAACACTAAAATAACGAATGTCTGATCGCAAATCCAACCTCATACAGCCATAGATCAGCATCAAAACAACACAACAAGCCCTATAAATCTACAAATGCAATCTCAAATCTGCAACGTCAACCCTAAAACGAGATCCAAAAACAGACCTGCATGTTGCACTTGACGAGATCCATAGGCGTGACAGCCGTATGCGTGGGGCCGCAGCTCAGGATCCCGCCTACAGTGCACGCGGCGTAGAAAGCGGGCGAGTACATCTCGATCTTCCCAGGCTCGCTCGGCGCGGGAACGACGAACGCCTTGGAGGATCCATTGGAGGAGATCGAAGCAGATGGAGATGGATATTTGGAGAAGGAAGATTTCCTGTTGAGAATCTTCCGCAAATCTAGGATTTCGGAAGAGGAGGAGTAGAGGAAGGAAGGGATTAGGGATTGACGAGAGCCATCTGAGAAATCCATGACGGATTGTTTTGGGGAAAAGAGAGAGATTTCGAAGGTGTTTTTGCGTGTGCTCTCTCTTTGCCAGGGCAATTCCCTTGCATTCCAATCCCTACTCATTATAAAGCTTAGCTACCGCTCAGCCCCTGCATTTCCCAGAAAACGGCAGCATTGTCCACCAATTGGTGTGTGACTCTGTGAGAGAGTGAAAGTCCAAGGACAGACGCTGGAAAAAAGGGCAGAACCAACCAACCGCTCTTATTCCTTCAAAGGTATAAGAGCAACAAATTCCACACAAATCCAAATATTTTTATCTTAGGAAATAAAAAATTACAATTACAAAATAAAGCCCCAATAAACACCTCAAAAGGGCATTTTAGTATATGTTAAAATATATATTATATAAATTAAAGAAAAATGGAAGGGTTAGGCCAGGCCTAATATTGTCCAATCTCAGCCTTCAAATATAAGGATATGCGAAAAAGCTATCCAGGCCTAGTTGCTTTTTCTTATAAAAAAAACCTTCACTTGTAGGGCGTTACTTAGAGTAGGGTCGGGCCAGGCCGGGTCAGCCCCCCAAGGTTGGATTTACTGAAACAGTCATCAATTTTATAATAGTTACAGGTGATTATAGATTAGCTAACTTATCAAAAATTAAAATCACTACTAATTGAATATTTCTAGACATTTGACTATCAGCACTTATTGTTAATTGAAAAAAAAAATATAATTTTATTTTTAATTTTGAATAGTTAGATTTCTTGATTGTATATAGGGTTGTCAAAGAGCTGGGCTTTTTTTTTCGCCAGCAAACTGATTACTAGTTTTGCTCGTAATTTTAATGGCAAATTAGGGTTCATTCCTTGTTGAATTTGACATTCTTTAGTCAAAGAGTTGACGTAAAAATATAAAAAGAAAAGAAAGGAAGGAACATGCCGTTGAAATATTCTAAAATGGGTTGTCCTCATTTGTAATAGTTGAGCCATTTGTGGGCGTGATAGATGCTAGAGAAAGAGATACGTATATTCCACGACAACCTCCATCGTCTACCCCAGCTGAATTGGTTCTCCCCACGTCGTTTTTTGGGTTTTTCTTCCAGGTATCTAGACACTCTGACGACCAACCCAAAAAAGTCGGAAACGGATGCCCCTGATTCGTCCAAATCCAGAAAAGTCATCTCCAAACTACGCAAAGCGTGTGTGACCAACCTTTGGTGTTCAGTGTCTTTGACGTCCATTCTTAGGTCAATCTATGCACAGTTGATCAGAGGCCCACACCCATCTCGAAATCGGCTGGACTTGAGCTATACTGCTGGCCCATCAACAAACACTAGCCCAAATAATTTCTCTCTCTCTAGTGGAGCCCACTTGTTAAACCCTCCTACATTTATCCCCGTCAAAATTCACTCCAATTAGAATTACGTCTCGGATGAAAGACTTAAAACATCATGCATGGCGTGCGTTAGATCACATTAGGTTGACACTTCCAGATAAACAGATACGTATATGACTTATCGCAATCGATTACATTAATTAATATCATATCACAAGCCAGGTTGGCATTTAGGAGCCTGGTTTGACCGTCCCTTTCTTCCTTCCAAGGAACCCAGAACTGACTCTCAGAAATTCCAAAAGGGCAGATTATGAGCTATGACTGTCCAACTTCAAGAGACGTAACCAAGATGGTGCTAAAATGCATGAGTCCAGGCCCCAAAAGTTGCGTTACGCTTGGATGTTGGATTCTCCTTGACGGTATGGTTTGAATTCGGATTTGGACTTTATATCACTTACGTTGACCAACATCAATTAACTAGTTAAATTAAAGTAAAAATGAATCCAGACAAGAAATGAAAATGGGTAATATAAAAAATACTTAATTTTAAAATTCCCTTCGAATTTTTCTAAAAAAGAAAAAAATGCAACCTCCTTTCTCCACTAAAAAAAAAAAAAAAAAAACTTCACTTTTCAATAAAAAAATTAAAAAGATTTCATACCAAATAATTGAAAATAAAACATCATCATAACACCTTATATTTTATTCTCTCTTGATTTAATGCTTAACCTCACCATATTTCAATTCACCATACATCCAAACAAGCCCTTAAGGGCACGTTGGGCAAATAGAGAAAAACTCCCTGTCTAGAGGATTCCCTCCATCTACTTGAATCAAGAGATTTTATTCTCTCAAAGAGGATTGCTGAGGAAAGTTCTAAGTTTGGTAAAAAGAAAGGATTCCTACCATCCATAGGATGTGTGATCCAATAGTTGTAAGCCTTTTACAAATCTCTCAAAATCCATGGCAAATTAAGACCGTATATCTCACCCCTTAGCCATTGTTGTCCATCTAGATAATTTGAACGGTTTAGATCATTCAAAGGGATCCCACATGAATAATAAATTAATATTTTATAATTTAGACTTTTTAACGAATATCTCAAAATTTAGGAAGGATCGACATTTGGAAATTGAGCTTTTAGTGGTGTTTGGCCTTCCGGAGATGACTCATGGTTTGGATCATGATTTCAGATCACATGAACCAAAAAATTAGAAAAAAACACTGTTCAGCCCAAAAATCTTGTTTTAACACTGTGAAATCAACGGTTGGAATTCTTTTGCCATTATCTCTTGATCCAAGATGAATTACACACTAAAATTTGGGCTCATAGCCATTTTTTTTTCTTCTAAGGATGCCGAACGATTTAGATTTTACAAAAGGGGCCCACAAAACTTCAAATTTTGTGATCTAATAGTCTAGACATTTTTACAAATATTTTAAAATATAAAAGAAATCAATGACTGATATTTGGACTTTCAACCGTTTTGTGGATTTTTTAGATAAACGGTTTGGATCTTGATTGTGAGACCCATAAAGATTAAAAAAAAATCAGAAAAATCGGTGACCCTATTGCACCCGCCCAAAACACTCTTGCAGTGCCTTTCCATCGTTGTGTGCACTTGCAGAATCCGACAGGGGAGGGTTTGACTCATGAAACATTCGAATGAAGGGAACATGGAAATCCTCAGCTCCACTTTCTGCAGTTCACCAAACGTGGGCTTTCCACGGAGCAAGGAAAAATGCACCCACATCATTGTTAGGGCTGTCTAAACAGATTTGGGATTTAAACTTGCAACCCTCATTTTTATACTCTTAAAAGTGCCTTATACTGATTTTCTTTTTCGTCTTCTTTTTTTAATGGTATGGCTCCCAATTTGTGATTTGAATCATTCAACATCTTCATAGAGCTTAAAAAAAATTCCAATGCATGAAATCCTATATCTTAAATCTACATAGATCTCATAAAATATGAGAAAAATGAAAATAAAAAAGGGTCTACCGTGTTGAAATTAATTGCTATATATTTTTTTTTATTAGGGCTTGAGCCTACCAATAAGAAAACGTAATGAAACCCTTTACCCAACCAAATCATTTTAGAGGAAATTTTTTCTAAGGGGCGTTTGGTCGTAGGTCCCTCAAGATTATATTTTATTGCAAAAGGTTCACGTTCTTTTTCCGTAGAGGCAAAGGTCCCTTTCAAATTCTTAACGATTAAAAAGTCTAAAATGCCCCTCCTAGACATCGTCTTCGCGTTATTAAAAAATGTTGAAAATCAACTCATAAATTTTGTGAAGACAAAACGTCTCGACAAATATTATGGATTTTGGAGAAATGGGGAAAGTGATTCAACAAAGCAGATATCATTATATTGCACTTCTTCTTCTTATTATTTTTCTTTTATTCTTATTCTTCTTTATCGTCTGATTCATCTTCTTCTTCGTCCGAGTCATCTTCTTCTTCCTCTAATTCATTTTCTCTCAATCCAAACAAGAAGTATGTTAAATAGTACAATATTTGCAAATAGTGAACATCTTCAAATCCTATCAATCTGTATATCATAGGAAACATAGATAACTACATATCAAACTTAGACAAAATCATGTCTAAGTCAGACAAAGTCATATAAATTTATTTGAGTTTGTTTCACAACTTAGATTGAATTTACTTAAAACTCAAATAAATTTTGCAAAAACTCAAATAAATTTTTTAAAAAAAAGCTCAGACAAAATCATGTCTAGGTTGAACAAAGTCATATAAATTTATATGAGTTTGTTTCAAAACTCAGATAAATTTACTTCAAACTCAAATAAATTTTGCAAAAACTCAGATAAATTAAAAAAAAACTCAAATAAATTTAATTAAAACTCAGATAAGTGGCGATCTCTGGGTAGAAATTGCCATCTTTCTCTGGCAACAATGCGAAATCAAATTTTTTTTTCAAATCTTCACTGTCTTTGCCCCCATTCTGATTTTTTCTGCAACTTCTGATCGTCTTCTCCACAATCTCAAATCAGTGTCTTTCTCATCGAAAACCATGCACCGTAGCAGAGCCTCAGACCTCTTTTGTTCTGGTTATGCAACAGTAACCAAGAGACGATAGTGTGTTGTCTTTCTCTTTGCCGATGAGAGAAATGAGAGAGAACATTACCCTAAAATTGAGGGAGAATGGAAGAATTTAAAATTTAAAACTTAAAATTTATGCTTAAACGGTAGAATGGGCAAATTAGTCACGAAAATGTATGGTCACAATTTGCATAAAGTTAAAGTTGAGTGAGTTGAAATAAAGTTTTGGATGGTTGGTGTAAAGGAAAAAAAAAAATTTAAAGGAATATAGGATGGAGTAAAAAGGCATTTTATTATATATTGTGGGAGCAACTCTGAGTAGAGTGAAGTGGAATAAAATAGGAATTCACATGTCTATTGCTCTTGTCTCTTCAGAGCCATCCCAATATATTAGAAAGTATAATTTCCTAATTTTGGGACCAATTCCACTCCGCTTTCACTTCACTCAAGTGCAAACAAACATGCAATCGTATCCCAGATTATTATTGATTATTCTAGATTGTTGAGCTTGGTTTTTTTTTTTTTTTTATGTTACGTTCCAATGCTGAGCCTAATTGGTGTTCTGTGTTTGTTTCATTCTGGTCATGTTGTTGGTTTCTATTAATCTTGTTTGATGTTTCGTTTTAAGAAGGAAAACAAAAATAGCATACTATTTTCAGTTGCAGAGAAGTATTACGTCAAGGAACATTCTATTACCATTTTCTCTCAGATTGAAGTTTTAAGAAGGTAAAGATGTGTGTTCACTGTATATAATTGTGTTCTTAAAAGTAATTATGAAAGCATGAGAGCTGTCTCTCTGCGAAAAGACCAGCACTGTGTACCCAATGTTTCTTCTTGATTTGTGTGGACTGAGGAGATCTCTGCCTATATTAATCTCATGCGCAAAGGACTCTATACCTTAAATGATAGTACTTTATACTAGAGACTTTATAATCTAATATTCGGGAATCTCTCGCTAATTTACCCTTTTTTAAAATATACTCTTAAGATAAACAATGACTAATCAAAATAAAAATGAAAAAAAATAAAAAATAAAACTGCAAACATCGTACGAGTTTCACGAGAAATAGTGCCCAAGCCCCAAATTTCTAAACCAAAACAAATTTGAACTAAAAACTCCCCCTCGCTCTCTCTCTCTTACAGGGATTACCTAATAAGATTTACAAAAATAAGAAACATAAAATACCTAATACTGGTACATAAAACAAATTTGAAATAAACATTTTAAATGCTCAACACTTATCAATACCTACTAATGTCAGAAGTTTTTAAGTTACCAATAAAATAGTTTATTTGGACATGTACAATCATAGTTTAAGATTTCTATGAACAGATCAATATGTCAGTTCTAATATCGAGTTGTTTAGATTTTAGAGGTGGTCTCACCAGTAATGAGGGGTTGTGATTTTAAATAGTTTAGATATTAAAGATGGTCAACCGTCAACCTAATGTGAAATTTGGCCGAATTCTATTTGGTGGGGTCATGATTTTAAATGCTATTAGAGGTGAGATGCAAGTTTAGTTTTAATCAATTGCAAAAAGGGCTTGATTGTTTGCATCAAAATGCACTGGCAAAATGCCCCCGTGCTAAGCACGGGCATTAGAAGTCATACAAAAAATATCATTTAATTATGTGGCATAAATGGAAATTTTAATTTTTAACTCATATGTTTATATTTTATAAAATCTAAAATAGAAGTATTTCTCACACATAAAAAAGTTATAGGCTTTCTTAAAATCACACATAATTGAGAATTTAAATTAATAATAAGCATAAGAAATTAAAGATTTTAGTAGAAACATAAAATATTAAATATTGATATGTAAAAAAATTATAAGAAGTTTAAAACATTAGATTTTTCAATTAAAGGCAGGTTTGGTAGTGAGTTGGTTGGGTTTGGGGCAGGTATAAAAGTTTTTAGATTTTGATCCGAGCCAGGCTCGGAACGGGTTCAGATTTTGGGTTGTTTGACTTTCCTTCCCATTGATAAAATTATTGTCACTTACCTTTTTTTAAACTCATAAAATGACAACAAAAAAAGGTAAAAAAAAAAAAAAAGGTGATGAGGGACGCCAAGCTTAGATGGGGAGCAAACAAAGAGAGATAGAGAGGTGTTCCTAAGGGGTGGGGGTAGAAAGAGAGAGAGATTTCAGTGCCATTAAAAAGGAAAGAATTGTTTGGAAAGAGGAAGAGGTGGGAAGTGAGTAATGAATGATATTTTATTGAATTCAATTAGTTTAAATAATATTAAAATAGAAATCAAAATTGTGGGGGATGGTCAAAACCAATTAGAGCTGATTTCAAATTGAGAAATATTAGCCCTGGCAAGAAATAATAATAATTTATTAAAGATTAGGGTTTTCTTAGAATATTATTGATAAAAGACAAATTAAATTAAATTAAATAATTAAATAATTTAGCAAAAAAGGTCTGGGATACGCTTGGGCCCAAAACTAAGCTAAATTATTTATAAAACTTAGATTGAAACACTTACCATATCTAGCTTTGAAACTGGTATAGAAGAATTATATAAAGAGAGAATGATGATGATGACTATTTAAATTCTTGTTTAAATAAATTTAAAAAATAATATTTATAAAGATTCATAAATTGGAATGAATGCGTAAGTTTGAGTGTACTATATAACCCCAAAAAGTAAAAAGAAAACACCCCCAACTACCTACTTGTGGTAATTGTTGGTGCAGCCCCGAGACACCAGGACCGGCTTTAAAACATTTTAAATCCAACAAATTAGAAAGCAACAATCCACCCTCAAATCATAACTGAATGAAAAGTATCATTTAGTATCTTTAGAGCTCCAATTTGTAACCTTGTAACCCTCAAATATTTGAATAATAACTATGTTGATGATGATGATGACGGCGATGGTGATGGTGATGATGATGATGATGATGATTAATGGGACACTATTAATATTGTAAAAACAAACATAATAAAGAAGTAGTAAATAGAATGGCAGCACCCTTCCTGCAAGGGAATTATGATGGTGATGGTGACGATGTTGATGATGATTAATGGGACACTATTAATATTGTAAAAACAAACATAAATAAAAAAAAGTAGTAAATAGAATGGTAGCACCCTTTCTACAAAATCATGTATCTCAAAAATCATCATCATCAATGACCACAGCCAAAAAAGCAATAGATTAAATGGAGTAAAAATAAATAAATAAGGTGCATTAATTTAACTCAAATGGCATGTCCCACTTTTGTTTGATCGAAACAACATTCCTACCTGTATATATTGATACTATCAAAATTATATACTCTAAACCAAACCAAACCAAACCAAGCATTTTCCCACTAAGTGGGGTCGGCTATATGGATTTGACAACGCCAATCAAATATGTTTAGGGCCATGTCCTCTGTTAGATCTATATAGGCAAGGTCATGTTTAATAGTTTCTTTCCAACTTCTCTTGGGTCTCACTCTCCCTCTCCTACTTCTGACAATCTTCATGCTTTCACACCTTTTAACAGGTGTCTCCGTTTGGCGCCTTCTAATATGGCCGAATCATCTCAGTCAATTTTCTCTCATTTTATCTCCAATCGGTGCTATTCCTACTTTGCCCCTAATCTCCTCGTTCCTAATCTTATCTCTCCTTGTGATCCCGCACATCAATCTTAGCATTCTCATCTCCGCAACTTTCATCTTCTTAACATGATTATGCTTTACTGCCCAACACTCTGATTTATATAACAACGCTGGGCGTACCGCCACCTTATAATACTTTCATTTAACCTTGAGGGGGACTTTTCAATCACACAAGACGCAAATATAAATTAGAGCAAATATAATGTTACTCTAATTAGAGCAAATATAACTCTAGATTGATGTTTGGAAAATAAATGTTAAATAAGAATGATAGCTTGAAATTTAGAATTGTGGCACACACTGATAAACCAATATTAATTTGTATCAAACATAACCCGAATGGGTAGTTCAGTTGGCATAGGACCACGGTTTGTACCCGGAGGTTGTAGGTTTGAAATTGCACTACCACACTAGGGCTACATGGGAGTTTACCTGGCTTCCCTCTGGGCCCAGAGAGATTAGTCCAACCAAAAGGGTTGAGAACCCTTCGATAACAAAAAAAAAAGAAGGATCAAACACATCTTAGGGGCACAAAGTTTAGGTATGATGATGGCTGCTATCAAACATTGTACCAACGGAAGACATATTTTCCTAAAGATTCAATACTATATTTTCATAAAAATCCAACGTGTTTATATATGAGAAAGTTAGCCCTAAGTGTGTCCAGAACATGATATACTATTTGAAAATGATAAATCTCCATACACGTGTGGTACTAAGCAGTGGAATTAGGTTATGTAAGCTCATTAATTTTCAGCATTGCACGCATCACAATCATGGAGCTGGGAAGATGAAAAGGTACGAATGTTCCTCACCTTTAGATTAGCCGATCTACAACATCAAGTTGTATATATATGTTTTCTACATAGTCCATAAATGAGTCAAGTATTCCCACATAATTCGGCCACGCTACAATTCCAAAATGATAGAAAAGAACAAAGGAAGCTATGGAATAGAGGAGTTGTACACAAACTCGTAAATAGACAGATAAAAGAAAAGCTTCGAAGCCTCCAAGTGACTGACTATTGGAAAGACGACACTCATCAAAGCTGCTACAGGCGCTATCTAAGGTGTGCTCCTATCAGTAAAATCTACCAGCTTCCATATGTCTCTGTCTTTCTTTTGTGTGGAAGAGGAGATGAAACTTGAGAAAGAAAAAAAAGAGAGAGTTTTTGGAGTTGAGGCAAAGAAAAATTATTGGATTTGTTCACTATATGATTTTGATTAGTGAATAGCCGTTACATGTTCTAAAAGAATTGAGAGGCGTTGAGCATGGATGGTGGAGATATAATTTATTGTATTAAACAAGATTTAATGAGATTGCTGGATTTATGCATCGTGCAATGTTTTGGTGATTTTGAGTTATGAAAAAGCGTTTTCATGTTTGTAAGGGATTGAGAGACGTTGAGGGATGGATCAAAGAAGAATTTAATTATTATATTTGTTGAGTTCATGAATTTGCACATTTACCTATCATTTTAGGATGAATAAGGGGTTTAATTATGTGAATTGCATCATTATTCATCTAATTCAATCATTTTATGCATTTTCACCTAGGAACCTGAATTTTCATACATTTCATACATTTTCTACATTAACTTAGAATATTTTGCAAATTTTATCAGAAGAGTACCAGCTAGAGAAGAACTCTGTCCGAATGGGTTGCGCTTCAATATGGGCTCTTCAGTATTTGATGTGTTGAATTAGAATGTGCAGAAAATGAGAATTGCAGGCCTCTGTCACGAAACCCACTTTCAAGCACACATTGTCATCCTGGGCCCTGCACTGCTGAATTGAATAAATTGAAGAATTCACCATGTGGACCCCACACACAAGCCATATGCAAATTAATCAAAGGAGGGGTCCACTCATCATGTCAGTTGAAGAGTCCTAACTACAGTAGAAGACTTCTCATAGGGCCCACTGTTCAAGCAGATAAAATGTCTCACATGGTAGGGTCCACAGTAGTTGCAAATTTGAAATTATTTATGGATAATTTAAAAAGTACAATTCTGATTGGAACAAAAGAAGAATAGTTTGAATCATCCACATCTGATGTCCTTTCTAAAATGAAAGTTATGCAGAGATAGAATCCATTGCAAATCAAATTTTAGAAGTTAATCCCGTATTTCTCAGGATAACTCATCTTCAAATAGCCATAACTTTCAATCCGACCGTCAGATCAATAAAATTTACCTACCGTTGGAAAGCTTATTCAGAGTAGATATTCGTGAAGCTCAAAAACATGCAAATCAGAGCTATATTGACAAGGTCATGGGCCCAGAGATTTTCATATTTATTTTTTAGACAGGATTGCAATTAAATCCACACCGTTTATAATCAATTGCTACACATACCTTGTGGGACCCCATCTGAAGATTAGCCAAGCCAACCAGAGGTTTCTAGATGCTTCCACCTCATTCAAATTCAAAAAGGATAAGAGATGTACTTTATCAATAAAGATAAATCAAATCTGCAGAGAAGGTGTCTAGATTCAATGTATCTGATAGATAACCGGAGAAATAAAATGAACCAGAAAGTAGCATACGAGAGATAACTTCCTCCCTTTAGACGTCCATAACTTTTTCTCTCCTCTTTCTCTTCTTTTCATAATTAATAGAATTTAATAGTTATTTTTGGGTATTCTAGAGCCCTGTTCCAGAAATTAGGAAATTTAGAAGAGAGATTTTTGAGAGACAATTGTACAAGGAGATGTTATCAATGAAATTACTTATAGAGTTCTTTTCAATGGCTGACTAGATTTCTGGATTGGAGCATACAGATGAAGCTAAGTAGATCTTTAATTTAATCTATGTGATTTTTCTATTACTTTCTTGTCTCTTTCAAAATGCATGCTCTATTAGAATAATAGATCTGTCTTCATGCCTTAGGCAGCCTCTGTTTTGATTTCTAATGAAAATAGTTTTGATGATTTATACTTATTTTGATAGATTGTGCTTAGGGCTGAGATCCTTTGATAATTTATGCTTAATTTGATGAGTCATGCTTATGATTTTTCATTCTTTTATGAGGTGAAGGAGGTCTTGGGTTGTGACCTTATTCTTAAAAATTGATTTTTGCAAAAGACAAATATTCCGAATCTAAAACATTGATTTGTTTATGATCTGAGTTATTTTTGAGACAAATAGTAGAATAATTGCATGGATGTAGAATAATTGCATGGATGGATTAATTATCCTGCTTAGTAGATTTTGGATGTTCTGATCTGTTTTATATATTTGATTAGTTTGTATTTCTGTATTTTTTCTAATTTCTTTTTTTGGATCTCAATTACTTATTAATCTTTCATATAAAAGGAATCAGATTTTGAATTCTAACTTAGTAGTGTTCCTTATGGGATTCGACCTGTACTTGCTACTGTCTCAAAAAGACAACTGTGCACTTGTAGTATTAAAAGATTGAATTTAAATTCACATAAATATTCAATGAGATTTAAGATTTTTTTAGCTCATAACTTAAAAGGCCATCTTGGAAGAGTTCAAACAAATTGATCCATAGTCAAATTCAATTGAACTGATTTCTTTATTGAAATAAATCACTGTCATATATAATATAATAATAGGAATTGAATACATATGATTTATATTATAAGTGGCTAAAAATGAAAATCAAAGGTAAGTTTCAAGAAATGAGCATAAAATGATATTTCCTTTCAGGGAAATAGCTTCATTTGATCCTATATCCCTAAAAGGAAGGATATTTGATGCTTATTTTTGAAAATTCACATTTTATTTTTATTTTTAACTACTTATGGTATAAATGCATTGTATTCAATTTCTACGTATTATAGTGCACACAAAAGGGCCAAAAATTTAACTGTGAGGTTTACTTGTGAAATCCGAATTGGTAAAATCAATGTTGTCAATAAAATAATTGTCATATATATATATATATATATATTTAGAGAATATTCACGTGCATCCATCTCTCATCATAGGGTGAGAGACACTTCCATTAATTGAAAATTTTCACTTGCAAAAGAGGAAAAGTCATAAATGGTCATATACATAAAAGGAATATTCATGTGCAAAAAGGAAAAGATCCCTCACCCTATGGTGAGGGATGGATACACATGAATGTCCCCCTATTATATTTTTCAGTTATTTTAATTACTTTTAAGGTGCTTTCAGATTTTATAGTCTTAAAAGTGTTATCCGAAGAGCACAACTTTGTAGGAACCACCTCCCATTAGTGTGGCCTTTTGATACTCTAGTCATTCCATGATCTACATCAAACCTAAATTTAAATTCATTGCATCTTCATTCACCTTTGGATTGAGTCTAAAAATATCTACAATTAAGATGTAATTAAACTTTAACACTGTTAAATCGAGGGCTAGGATAATTGGGTGGGGTTGGTTTTTTTAGCTCTTCCTTTTTCATAAAACATTTTATCTACCCTCCTCCAATTGGTTTGCTATGCATCTAAGCATGCTTTAATGGCTAGAATGCATATATAAGTAATATGCAGTTTGCTTGTAGGTGAACATTTTCCATAATAATCATTAACTCTTCCTTAAAGGAAAGAAAAACAATCATTAATTTCATGCATTTTGAGTTTATTTCTTTAATTATTTACAAGGGCACAATTGTGTAGCCGCTTCATTGGAAAAGGCAAGGAACATATTTGAGGAAATTTTTATTATTAGTAACACTGAAGCTAAGTCATTAGAATTCGGAATTCAACAAATAGACGGATAAGACAACGGAATTCAACTCATGCTCTCTAGCTTTTATACAATGCTGCTAACAAGTAATTTACAGGGATTATGACTGAACAATTTGTTATGAAATAAAGAACAAAAGATGCAATCAAACCACATAAAGAAGAAACAGATTTATATGGTTCCCTCTATCTTGAGGTACGTCCACGGATCACACCGATTCCACTATGCTTAAAGGCAGAATATGATAATACAAGATACAACATCTCTGGTGGCTATATTAGGGTCACATAATAGCGTAGGGTAATATTACGAAAATACCTCCGCGACAGTGGACCTGAATTAACAATATGATCAGGGTGAAATCAGGCTCCACAAACAACACGATTGCCCTAAGATATGACATTTGCCCCATAATAGTTGAAGTTTAAATATTTCTCGCAGAGTGGTTCGTACAATAATAACCTGATATCACACGACCATAAGATGATATAAGCGATATTGCACGGCCCTAGGCCCACCATCAGGAAATACTCAAACTTCGACCAACTAGGAGCAAATGTCATGCATATGTGCACCTGAATAGACGGGCCTGTTTGACAACTCTACTAATAGAGTCAAGTGAAGTAAAATTGATTTTGAAGAAAGAATAAAATAAAAGTGGGTTATGATGGTATTTTATTTTTAGTTGTTTGTTAAGGAATTTTTTTATTTTTTATAGGGAAAAGTGGAGTTTTTTGTATTTTAGTGGATAAAGGTGATTGCTTTTTTATATTTGTTGAAAAAAATGATAGGAATTTTGAATTAAAGTATTTTTGATGTGACATTTTATACAATATTAAAGTGTGAAACTAGTAAAACTTTACTTAACTTCTACTATACTAGTAAAGCGTGAAACTAGCCAAATATTAACTATGAGAACTTAGGTAGCTTAGATTTGTACAATATTATCTTATTCTTTTATGTCAAAGGAAGGGTCCAACATGACGACAAAAATGTTCTCCGAGAAAACTTCTTTTTACACACATCCAACAATCAAGAATAATAACACTATCATATGCAAGGGTTCAGTTGCTTCACCTACTGTTACTTGTGGAACTTCACGTTTGGATTTCGAATTGGCTTGAGCCACATATCTGCCATCACCCTTGCAGAGATGCTCCAGAGAGAGTCCTGCCCTTTCATCTGCATATTCTTGCCTTTCTTTGCCGCCTTCCCCAACCCATATGCAAGTAACCACTGCATTGCAGTCAGCCTCTGTTTCTCAGCATCCCATGCATGCCTCTTCCCTCCTGCCCTCACCTTCAAACCACCAATATGCAAACTCGCCACTTTATACCTCTCTTCCTCTTGTACATTTGCTGCATCAACGCATGTTGCCTGGATAAGTGCAATCACTGGTGATCCCACTGCCTCATATCTCCTCAGTGGGTCTCTCAGCTGAACAACCACAAGCAATGTAAGGGTTCTTGGTTTCTCCTTTGAAGCCAGACCGCCATTTTTCACCCACTCCTCCAATGAAACAGCAGAGGCCAAGAGATGGTCAGCATCTTTCCCGCCAGTCTTTCCAAGGAGTGGAGAGACATCGAAAGGCGCTTCTTCATCTGTAATCTCTGCCTGAATCTTTAGCGCTTCAATTGCCATTATCTCAATCTTCTGCAATGAGAATGCTAGAACTTCCTCTAAAGTCACAGGTTCCTCCCTAACATTCCAAATTCCAGTCGAAATCCGCTCTTTCCTGCCCATGCTCATTGCCGTCGCCATGTTTTTTACTGCAGCAATGGATCTAGCCGCACTAGAGGTTGCTCCTTCCTTGTTCCTCCCATGGATGATTGCTGAAGCAATGCCTTCAAAAGCTATTTGTTCTGCAGTTTTACCAATCAATTCATCCATAGCAGTAGCTGACAGGACTTTAGATGCCAGTTCTTCAACACCCATTGCTGCAATTTTCTGAAACACCTCAAACCCACTTGCAGATTTCTCCAACGGAAGAATCAGTGTCTTTGAAATCTGCATTGCAATTCTGGGCATTTCTTTTCTCAATAACTCAGTTTCAAAAGGATTCATAGCAGCCAAGTAGCCCCCATCTCTTGTCTGAACCACTGAACCCAAGCCCTTGCCCAAATCCGGCAGAAAGCCCTTGGCTTCTGCCTCTTCATGTTCTTCAATTCCATCCAGTTTCAAAGGAGGAACATCAGGCATATCAAGATTGAGCTCTTCTTCCTCAAGCAGCTGAAGAAACTCTCTCGTAACTGTCTCTTCCTCCGCATCCAATCGATGAAATTCTGTTTCTTGCTCTGTTTTAACATTTTCATGGCTGATCATGGACTCAAGAGCCTTAATCTGCTGAGCTATTGTATCAAGTTCTGTCAGCCTTGTAAGATGGACTGGATCATGTACGACTTCCTTCACGACCTCGCTAGCAACTGATCTCTCATCTATAACTTCATCATCCAATTCTGCTTCTGTAGCGCTTCCTTTGTCTTCCAATTCAATTCCTTTATCAACAACATCGAAGTCCGGAATATCAAGATCTTCCACTTTTGCTTCTGGTTCAGGCTTCTGAACAGGTGCTATAGTGGAAGGAATTGGAACTGGAGCCGGGGCTGGCTCGTCGAGATTCAAATCATCAATCCCCTGAAGCTCTGCTGCTGCTGCTGCTGCAGTCTGTGAAGGTGTGGAGGCTTCAAATTTGCTTGTAACCCTTGGGCTTGTAACGCTGAAGGAAGCTTTAGACTGTTTGCGAGCAAAAGGTGAAGCTAAAGGACCCTTTCCTTTGCTTGATGTTGAATTGTCACCCTGATTGTAAATCCCTACACCTTTGTCTTCCATGATCTGGAAACCCAATTTCAGAACAAGCTCTCCTCCCTTGGCTTTTCCAGATAGATCAAAGCTCATATCCCACTGCCGGATTCTCGTTCCCTCTAAGTTCTTCTCCATTGATTCCTGCACTAGCAGGCTGAGATCCACAGAGCTCTTCCCAAAATTGATCTCTTCGGCATCAACAGCCACGACATAGATCAGGAATGGCCGCGGCTCGAACTTGAGGTGATGGTGGTTTCCCTTCCCGGAGGTCGTGCAGTAGAGATGGCACCGGATGAACAGTGTCTCCTCGAAGTCAGCCGCGCACTGAATTACTCTGGCTGGCATGGTCTGCACTACACCATCTTTGTTTTCCTTCTTCCGGACACAGACGGAGAGGCGGAGGCCGTTCATTGATGCAGGGAGGCCTTGGACGGAGACCACCTCAACAGAGAACAGGCAGCTCAGGCGCTGCATTCCAATGTGGGAAATCGCGCGAATTGGTTTCCAATTCCATATTCCTTTCTTCTCTGATGCTGCTGCCTCTAATTTCCTGGTGGGCTTAAGGTCAGTGTGGTGTTCAGTGTCATCTAGCTTGGGGCGGGAGCGCCATGGGGAGAGGGACATGCGGCGGGAGCGGTGGCGTTGCTGGGGCTTCTCCTCCGGGGCATTCTGTCGAGCGGAGGCAGAGCCGTCAATGGGGATGGGAGAAGCGACGGAGCGGGGTAGAGCTAGGGAGGCAGTACGGCGGGTGGTGTGGGACTGGTAGAGGGATTGGCTGAGGGCCTCCAGTTCTTGGAGGAGCTGGTTATTGGAGTTTCGCAGCTCGGAGTCTTCCGACATCGGAATTGGTGGAATGAAGAAAAGGTGTGGAGATGAGGTTGGTGAAGAAGAAAGAGTAGATATGATAATTGGTTGATTGTGATGATGATAAGGGTGGGGGTGTTATGGTGCAGGGTTTGGAGGGTTTTGAGGTGTGGAGGGTGCCAGAGGATTGTGGATGGAATGTGTGGAGGAGAGGTGAGAAGGGTCCCCATGGCCATATCTCTCGTGTCTGTAGAAAGAGACAGTGGGAGAAGATGGCAATATCCCTAAATTTATATCCACAGAAATGTGACTCATCTTAAGAAGGTATTAGGTCAAATGTAGAGTTTGCGGCTGGGGATCCTGAGTCCTGACTCGTTCGTCCCCTTCTCCACATGAGAAGGGTTTAAACAGGTATGAGATGAGACTTTGGGATTGTTTTACCGCTAAAAACAAGAACTGATTTGGAAGGTTGTAAACACTGAGAAAGTAAGCTTATCCGATTTTGCTCCTCAAGTAATTCCTTGTTTCTTTTTACCTTGTTTTCGTTTGTTATCTGGTTAAGATGATTTGCAATTCCATCAATCGCTTCAATCCCTACCAACGCTTCTTAGAAAAAATACCTTCTTTTTTCGAACCCACTCTTCAAAATCACAACTTTTTCATTCTCTTACTACTTATTTTCCCCTATTCTTCAAAACCCAGATCCCAATTTCCAAGATCCAGAAAAAAAAGCAAAGCATAAGCATCATCTGCAGCAGCACAAGACATATTCCAGCAGTCCCTCTCTCAGCTTATTCCAAGATTCACCACCCAAGATCTTTCCAAGGCCCTCTCCCTCCAGAGAGACCCCAATGCCTGCCTCCTCCTCTTCAATTGGGCCTCCCAACAACCCAGATTCCGCCATGATGCCTCCACTTTCCTCATCAATGTAAAGAAGCTTGGCGCAGACCAGCTGCTCGATGAATTTGATGCCGTTGTCAGCCAAGCTCTCTCACTCTCTGTCACCTCGGAAACTCTATTCAATACCATCATCTACTTCTAAACTGAATCACGCAAGCTGTCGAAGGTGGTATCTGTCTAAAGCACATGAAAAAGTGCAGAGACCCCAATTGCCGCCCTTCTGTCCAGACCTACAATCTGCTTTTCTCTGCGATGCTGAGCCATGGAAGCAATTCTTACATCGACTACATGTATATGGAGACAATTAGGTGCCTCTTCAAGCAGATGGTTGATGATGGGCTTGAGCCGGATATGTTCTCCTTGAATGCCATGATCAAAGGATATGTTCTTCTCTCCATGTGAATGATGCACTTCCGATATTTCATCAGATAGGGGTGGTCTATAAGTGTTTGCCTAATGCTTTCTCATATGATTATCTTGTTCATGGGCTCTGTGCACAACGGCGGTCGATGAATGCTCAGGAATTGTATGGGGAGATGATGAGTAAGGGGTTTGTGCTGAGCACGAAGGCATATAATTCGCTTGTGAACTGTTTAGCTATTGGTGGGGAGGTCAATGATATAATTCGCTTGTGAACTGTTTAGCTATTGGTGGGGAGGTCAATGAGGCAGTGAGGATTCTATGGGAGATGGAAGAAATGAAGTGGGCAGTGGATTCAATTACTTACCAAACCGTGGTGGTTGCTTTAGGAAGGCAGGGGAGGGTTGAGGAGGTAGTGAGGTTGCTGAGGCAGTTGAGGGGGAAGGAAATGTTGGATGGGCAAATGTATGGGAAACTTATGCATCTTCTCCTTCAAGAAGATTTTGGTGAATCAGATGGTAGAAATGGGTTTGGTGAGAGGTAAGCTTATTTGGAGTTTTGGTGTGTTTGTGAGATATTTACTCAATACTCAATTGATGATAGATGTGTAATTTTAATGTGACTAGATTCTAATTCAGTGATTGGAATCACGGGAACGGCAGAAAGATGAATCCTGAAATTAGTGCTTTTCCTTTTTTTGTTAATGATCAGGTGATTGATCAATGTTCCTTTCCGGAGACTGATTTGACAAATTGTTGCAACCCATTGTTTAGTTAGTCGTTACTTTGTATGGGTGCATGTGAGGGAGAACAATGAGTTGTAAAGAGTAATATGGTTCAGCATTCCAGTTTTTTAAAGGTCCTTTTTTTTTTTTTTTTTTTTTCGTTTTTTTGTTGAGATGACCACAAAATGTGTGTGTGTGCAGTTTTTTTTTTTGGGGGGTGGGGCGCTCAAGGTCTGGCAATGAACCTGCCACTACATATTGCGTAAGTTAATTTGTATTATCCTGGCCATTGTTTTATCTGTGGAAAGTTCAGAAAAACAGCATGTTGGGTTCAATGATTTAGTTTTCCAACCATTCAAAAATAAAAAATAAATAAAATGGAAAAAAATGATTCAGTCTTCCTTCTCGCTTTCATTTTAATTGCACCAGTTCTTCTAGATGTGGCAGAGAAAGTTTGGACAGGACCGTGGAACAAAGAAAGTTTTTGACAGGAATTTCTGGCAATGACTGCCTGAAACCCAATTTTCTGATTGTTTATTGACTGTATGAGCCTGCAATTCCTACTGAAGAGTTACCATTAACTTTGATGGGATCTGAAAATGTTGACAAGATTTATTAACCTTTGCAAAAATGATTTTGCGATGACCAAGAGAGGTCTGAAAATAACGTGAAGAAGCAAACAGGGAATGGCATCAAGGTAGATGACCAAGAGAGGTCTGAAAATAATGCAAAGAAGCAACAGGGAATGGCATCAAGGTAGCTGCAAGTATTGTCTTCTATTCCTGTAACATCATCAGAGTGAGGGAGTGTCTCTGTATCATGTCCTAAACTGAGAATGGCTCTTTCATATTTACACTTAGATTGGAAATAAAATTATTATTTTTTAATTCAAAGATCTTTCTTCTCCCTGTAGCTTCTGAGTACATGCTGTTTATTTGGATTGGAATATTCATAACATAGATAGTCTTGTTCAAGAGCTCAATAAATCTTCATTTGATTTATGTTACATATGGTGGGATCATACGCAAGTGCTGCATTATTTGAACAGGTTGTTCATTTGAATGTTGCATGTGTGTGTGTATTCTATCACAAAGCCAGGTTTTATATAGCTTCTGCTGTTACAGTAGTAGTGACATGGGTCTCACCGACTGTCGCGCATTTACATACACTATATTTTTCAAAGAAGATCTTTCTTCTCCCTGTAGCTTCTGAGACCTGAATACATGCTGTTTATTTGGATTGGAATATTCATAACAAAGATAATCTTGTTCAAAAGCTCAATAAATCTTCATTTGATTTATGTTACATATAGTGGGATCATTTGCAAGTGCTGCTTTTTTTTAACAGGTTATTCATTTGAATGTTGCATGGGTGTGTGTGTGCATTCTATGACAAATCTAGGTTTTATGTAGCTTCTGCTGTTATAGTAGTAGTGACATGGGTCTGACACGCATTTACATACACTATAGATTTTTCTTCTTTGTTTCCAGTCATGGTAAGCAATGCCACCCAATCATATTGTAATCTATTGGATCTTTTCATGCTGTTGAACTTACTGACCATTTTCTCATTGGAAAATCATATGTTTAGGATTAATGTGAGCATAGTTACCGACAAATCATATGTTTAGGATTAATGTGAGCATAGTTACCGACCAAGAAAAAGTAGTTGGAAAAGACACAAAAAACACATGTAGGAATCATATCATTTTATAGTCCAAATAAATGAAAGAAAATGCAAAAGCAAAGCGAGTAGAAAAACTGCTTTTTCCAGAGTTGATACCCGGGATCGATTAGTTTTATTTCTTCTGGTTTAACTAGATGAACTTACCTTTTATATTTTGCAGAGGTGGTCAAACTCTGAGATTTAAGGTTCTATATCTACCATAAATACCGCATCCAATGCTTATCTTTTCCGGGCAAAGTGAAGCTACAATCCAATTACTAAAATGGATAACATGGAGAAATAAATACATGTGATATTGTTTTTTTATCTTCTCATATGGTTCTAAAAGAGGTGATTACTGCAGGGTTGAGCTAATTGTATGTGATAGATCATGCACCTAACAGATAAGTAAAAACGCGAAAGTTTTGAACTTATATTCATCATTGTTTAAACTAATGAGTTAATTTTCATTACGAGTATTAGATGGTCACATGACACCAGATCTATATGGAATTTGATATTGTACCCTTGCTTAATGAACACAACCATTTACATGCTCTATGATACAAAGTTACATTAAAATGGCTGTTGTTTGACATAGTTTATGTCTTGAACTTTTATGTTTTGCCAATTCAGTATGGTGTATTTGTACTCATTGTTTTGTTCATCTGGATGAAGAGCAGTTTTTGTCCAGCATGAGTATTTGCTATACATCCTTTTCAACACATTTGAGAACTAGATTTTCTAATCTTGTTCTCTTTGCATGTTATATGATTTGACTTGTGGTAAGATGTTGGCTCCTGTTATTTCCTAATCGTATCTTTACAGAAAGAGAAGGCCCCCTTGAATGTGGATGTACTTGGATGTACTTTTTCTTCGTTTTTGGTTTTCGCTGGAAATTGGAAGAATCACTAAAGAAAACAACACAGATATACAAATTACAACTGATACAAGCTTATAACCATCCTATAGTTATAAAAATATACAAAATCATTGCAGACTAGCCATTCTCATTTGGGGTCTGTGTGAAAGTCATAACTCATAGGACTGAGTTGCCATGGAGAATAGTTGCTCCTTGATGCAATTCCTGTAGAAATGTAAAATGCTCATATTTAAGGGCAATTTTCACCTGGTTCAGGTCAAGGTTCCTGGTAAATTGATTAAACTCTGTTTTGAAGATCATAAAGTCTCTAGGATTGACCTTGGTGGGTAAATTTACTATCTTGTTAGCCAATCTGCAACAAAGATGAAGTGTCCATGCTATGAAAAAGGAAGCACCCGGAGTAATTGCTTCCAGGTTCCTGTCAGCTTCCCAGGTAAACTCTCACTGCCTGAAATTTTCATTATGGATGAGACTGTCCCTCCCTCTTCCATGATGATGTTCGTTTTTCCGATATCTTTGCACAGTTGCAGATTTGTCATAATTCTTTGCCGTGGGTTTGCACACTGAAACACTTCCTTCCAAGGTGACGACCAAGTTGCTTAATCCATCATGAATGATCCCACCAATCTCTGCATTCTTGTTAAACAGGTTAGTGCATCAAAATCAGGCTTGTGGGTGGCAGTCAGACATGGGTTCCAATGTTCCATCGGAATTGAGGGGGACTGATAGGTTAATTTCTGAACATTTAGTCACTCCTCATTTTCCATCTCACAGAGTCATTGTAGCAAAAAGGGCATCTATGTTGATTTTGTCTTGAGGGTCCAGAACCAGTGGCTGAAGGAACTTTTATGCTTGGGCTGGAAGTGGTTGCCTGGTTTTTACACCAGGTTTGAATAGTGATGGATCATTTGAGAAACAAATGATCAGCATTCTTAATTTATATGTTAAAAAAGAATGGCAGAGATGATATTACCCAAGTAAGCTCGGGTGAGCAGTTTATTTGCAAGGATTTAACTTGCATATTGTTTTCCAACAACCAGATAGATGGCCTTAATGGAACAAGTCCCTACGGGCTTCTTGCCCCAGTGGTACTTTTGGCTTATTTTACTGTTTGCCAGCCTCCAATAACATAGGATCTCTTACCAGGTTGTGCACAGACTAGAACACTGATATGCATTATAATGCATGCAAAATATCCATGGGGCTCATTGTACATTACAAAATCCTCAAAAAAGAGTCAATTCTCTAGGTTTGGTCACACAAAGACTCTTAGTTTCCTTTTGTGCTATGGCTCTTAATTGGTCCTTATTGTTTGCTTAATGACAGAATTACCATTTTGGTAAGCTAATTAGTTTTCCTGAAGAGTTGGTGTGTCTGGAATAGCTGTTTGACTTAATGGTTAAGACTGTTTAAAGGGTTTTTTCCTTTATGTCATTTCTATTAAAGTTACAATAGGGCTTATGCTCGAGAGGATTTTGGAATTTGTTTTGACATTTTGAAGAGTTTTTGCCATCTTCATTTGTGCTTGTTGTGTGAAAGTTGCACATGTTCTCATTTCATTTTTGAGAACTGCGTGTGAGACTCATATTATCATGGCCTGACACATCAAATATGCACATGATATCTGGATGTGATCCCCGACCTTAGATGTGAATCAGATTTTGAGCATTTGAATAAGCTTTTTCACTTTTCTTTTCTTGCGATTGGGTCCTACATCAGGTTGGTGCAGAAATTCATCTGATTTGTAGCTAATTGATTGTTAGCATTTCACATCCTTGCCAACTCACTCACAGGTCCAGTCTCTAGACTGGATTATCATTCACAAAAGATTAAAGAATTGTTCTCATAGGTGTTAGACTGGCAAACATTATATCAATGCCGAGGAAAGTTGCTGAATTTACTTAGGACTGCTCGTTATTTGATTACACACTATTCTATAGCATTACTAAACAAGTGCTGGTTTTCTAGCGCTGTGAGCCTTGAGATAGATTTGGTAGTCTGCTTTACAACTAATTGGATTTCTATACTGTATAATCTGAAGGTCACAACTTGATTAAATTATGTAGCTATGAGTTGCAGAAGCAGTTTTTTTTATCCTGGAATCGCGGATTATAATTGTGCCAGGCTAGCTAAGATTGGCACAGTTGGGTTTATTTTATAACACATTAGTTCTTCAACATGGGTAGAATTTGTTCCCTTACTTGATGCCCTTCCATCCCTTCCATCATAAGACACTGTTCTGACAAGGCCCATCCTGGGTCCAACATAACACTTTATTATTATTGTTAACACTTCTCTTATGACTTACCAAAAATAAGGTCTGAGATTTCTAGTAAAGGGATTATCCTGTTTTCCCTTCTCAATCCAGAGTTTGTTACCGAAACTTTTAATTCCAAAAAATTGTCAATCACATGAAACATGTTTTAAGTAACTAAAATATTCTACTCATATGCTCTCCAAATGCAGTTGCATTCACAAATTCATCGATGGGCGGTGACCTGATCACTACATGGACGTCAAGGTACTCTCTCCCTTGGAACATGGTTGACCCTGGTAGAATGGTGAAAATGAGATTAAAAATACTAAAATTTATTGCATAAGTAGAATGGTGGAAGTTAAAGATACTTGAATGATTATGTTTCATTATGTATTTGTAGGGCTTGCAATAATTGGATGGATTTTCCTCTGAGAGTAGTGAACTTAATAGTCTTCTACAAGCAGCAGGATTGGTAATATCTGCCTGTTACCAGGTGCTCTAATGTGATGCTTTTGATGCTGGCTGTTTTAATATCATTTTAATCTCAGAGATTTTGGTGGTGGTAATCCCCTGTCGAATTCTGACTGGCTATCCATTATTGAGCATTTGCCTTTATGAAGTGCTTGCAAATGGTTGTTTGGAGTGAGGAAGGTGGTGTTTTACATCTTGGAAGTAGCACATTTTTGAAGTGAAGTGATGATTGTTATTATTATTAAAAGTAAATTCCCTTTCAATTCTAAACGGAAAGTTGGGTGGTCATCTATCTAAAATGATAAGGAAGTGATTTGTCATGAAAAACAACACTGATTAATAAGAGTAGTGCTATATGGACAAACTTTTTGCCCAGAATTGTGGGCAAACTCCTATGTATCCCTTGAATATTTATGATATTCAAGGGATGCATAAGAATTTGTCCACAATTCTGGACAAAAAGTTTGTCCATGTAGACTTTTTGGATTAATAATAGCAATCTTTCTCTCTCATAGTATCCCAAATTCTGCTGTAAATGAAAACACTCAGTTGTATGCTCTTATTGATCTTCTAAGCATGCAAGCAGACCACCTACCAAAAGTTAGATCCATTAGACAATTCCAGGCATTATTCACAACCATTGCTTTTAATCCAGGCTGTAAGCACTAAACACCCCACTTTCGTGCCTACGAAGAAAGTAGTGACATGTTTTCAATGTTTTATGGAGATCAAGTAGAGACATGTTCTAATGTTTTATGGAGATCACCTGAATATAAGACTAAGAAGCTGTACTCGCTGGAGAAAAAAGTCCTACTCTCTTCTAAGCAGAAAAGGTCATTATTCACATTCTCAACCTAAATTCAGTCCTTGTGACAAAAGGAGGGATTGTTTCAATGACCATGGGGCCATAGTTGGATAAATGTGAGCCATTGGTTCATAATAACTCTACAGTCGTGCCTACGCACTGCATTTAACACATCCACCCAATCAGGAGCGATCAACCTTTATCCAACGAGATACCATCTAGTGAAAATTCCACGAATGGTCTATCGTCCATTAGATGAATATCCTGCACATCTCATCTTTAGCTAATTCACTATGAACAACCCACTTATTTAGTCTTGCCAACTAGTTGGATTTAATCGGTAATACGTCCACAATCCCACTGATATAACACAATTTATGTGATCCCACAATTATCCTATTATTTAGGTTTTCCACCTTAAATTTTGATTTGACCGTAGACGCATGAGTACTTTAAGAGTCATTTTCTCATATGAAATATGCATAAAAAAAAAGTCTAAAATTATATGAAATCTTAACTAAATATACAAATAGTATGAGCTGAAATAATATATTTTCTCACATGTTCACTGATTAATTTCAAACATATGAGATTCTTTTTAATTAATCATGTTATAATATAAACTTATATTCTGAGAACTACACAAATAAGTTTATCATTCATTCAATCCATGTATTCTATAAGTCAATCAGGTGGACCCACTCTCAGAATGACTTGACTTATTCAATCTCGTTGATTTATGACTTGACTAAATGGAATTAATTATGTACCACTCCAATATGAGCCCGAAAACCATATATATAGATAAGCCTTAGAGAGATTTCTTCCCATCAAAGAAATCCAGTAAAGGTAGGGAAAAGTAACTTAAATTAGTGGGCTCAAACCGTGGGTCCCAACAGTGTTGCACATGTAGTCGTGAGGACCACTCACGTCTAACAATCTCATGTGTAGGATATGTGATTAAAGCATTTAAAAAAAAAAAAAAAGAGTAAAATCATGTATATCTCCAACTCTTAATATAGTAAAATTTGGTATTGATACTTAAAATCACCAACTAGCAAAACATGCCCGCGCGTAACATGGGCAATATAATTCTTAATATTAAAAATAATATAGTTTCTAAATAATATTTAGTCTAAGTTATATTGAGATGATAAAAATTATAATTAAAATTAAATTTATAATAATAATAATAATAAATATAGTTGGTTAATTTCAAAATGAAAGCACTTTAATTTGTTTGAAATTAGTTGAGTATTTCACCTTACACATTCTAAATTGATAAAAACACTACAAAATTACAACATGAAAATAAAAGTTTATAGATAATCCAATAATAAGAACAATTTAGAAGAAACGAATAAACTCATGGAAACCCAATGCCTAAAAACCAAAAAATAAAAGAAAATTCATAAGTCGATGAAACCTTATCACCATGGAAACTAAAAAATAACCCATTAAAATTGAAAAAAAGTAAAATAGTACTATAATAAAAGGCAAAAAAATCATTAAATATAAAAAAATAAATAAAAAAGGAAATATATAGAAATAAAATGCATGATTTAGCAAAAAAAACCATGAGAAACCAATACCAAAAAAAAAAAAACTGAAACTAAAAAAGAAAAGATAAAAAACAATCAAAATTGATAATGACAACGACAATGTGTAGTTGCTCAGTTGGTTGGCAACCTATATGTCATCTAGTTACCTAGGGACAAATAAAATCTACCTATGGCCAATATATTTCATATAAGTATAGGAAAGAAAGCGAAGTATTAGCTAGAGATAACTAAAAACTGGTTGAAAATAAAGAATCGTTCGAGTAAGTGTGAAAGGAGAAACAAAGATCCAATAGCCAAACCAAACGTCAAAAAGCTAACCTTCAAATTACGAGCTTGAAGAGGAGTGGAACAATCGAAGGTGACAGAGTAGAGGCTTTACCAATGCGAAGGATGTATGCGTAGATGCACTTCGAGTTCAGAGAGATTGGTTGAGGTAAGCAAATTTAGTGTTTGATAAGAGTCCAAGAGTTTGAGAAATATCACAAATCGTTAGTTTGTAGTTAACCTCTTTTCTTACAAGGGAATTCAAATCTTAACAAGTGACCACTTTGGTAGGAACTTATCTAAATCTTAAAGATTAGAAAGTAGCTTTTAAATATTTGAGATGACATGCCAAATTGAGATTATTATTAGAAAGATATTAAAAGGGAAGTATTATTGGAAAGAAATTTAAATTAAAAGGGAATTATTATTGGTGATTGCCAAAATATTGGGCTCCACAAGCAAAAATAAGTTCCTTTCATTGTTTACCTAGAAGTACAGTCATAAATTTATTGTGGTTAGACAAAATCATATTTATTCATGATTTATGAATGATGGAATAACACTATATAACATACATCTTACTTCTCTCTTACATTCACAAAAAAATAAGTTTTTAAGTGGTGAGACTTCTCTCTTACATTAAAAAAAAAAAAAAAAGTTTTTAAGTGGTGAGACAATAAAATAATAGAGACTTATTGAGATATTAGAAGAAAACTAAAATATTAAGGTAATATATAAGTTCCAAAAACAACAACAGTTCGAAAAGAGGTCAAGAGATTATCATAAAAATTTATCACCTATGAGGGTTTTTAGCTGCGATCGATTTCGCGTTCTTAAAATCGATGGTTTCAGCAAGAAATCTTAGGAAATCTCGGAAATCAGATCGTCCTTATAAAACCAAAGGACAATATGATCTCTCATGAATGATGATGAAAGAAGATCGAAATCAAATCGAAAGCCAAATCTAAGAATAGCAGATGAAACGAAAGTATGAGGAGGATGAATGATCCAAGAGTTTAAATCGTGGCCGTCTGTTAGTAGAATTTCACTCCGGATCGGACTGCACTTTTTTATTTGGGCCTTTTGGAATGGATGCAACTTGTATTTGTTGATAGTTATAGAAAAGATTTCCTACTACTTCTCTTTCTTTCCTATACTTCAAGCACGTAATAATGTTGTAAAAATCTTTAAGTGGTGAGACAATAAAATAAATAGAAAAAATATTAGAGACTTATTGAGATATTAGAAGAAAACTAAAATATTAAGGTAATATATAGTATTTGTTTGTTTAAAAAGTTATGAAATTCTTATCATTTTAAATTTGTTTTATATGAATATTTATTGTGTTTTGTTTTAAGTTTCTATTTTGGTTAAGGTGATTTTGTTGTATGTATTAGTAATTTTATATTTTTATTAACAAAGGCAAAAGAAAAATATCAGCACACTACCTCGCCCATCTAATGCATAGCATTTACCGAAGAAAAAAAATATCAGCATAGCAAAATAGATGCAAATCAACATAATCTTGATATTATTTCGAGTTTTTACCTATTAATTTTTAACATCCTTTACAACTATGATGAGTTTGTTTTTAAAATAAATTTTAAATTATTTAATAATTTATTTTTATAAATTGCAGTTGTAAAATATTCATCGAAAATGGGTGGCATAGGAAAAACGAACAAAAAAGGATAAACTAAAGAGCAGAAACTCAATCAGTTGGTGGATGGATGGGTATTTTGAAGAAGTATGAAGCATCAGAGAAATAGTCACCTCTAAGAAGAGAGCTTTCGAAATAGATAAATGGAGAAAAAGAAGAGATGTTAGAAAAAAAAAGGAAGAGAATAATAAATTTTAAAGATAGAGATCTAATAGTATTATGATTTGAAAATTGAGAGATAGAGAGTTAGGATTTCTAATAATTTCTAATCATATTATGACTAGCGAAAGCCCCCGTGCTAAGCACGGGCAATGTAATTGGTGGTAGTTATAATGTAAAGGTCTAAAATAAAAAATCGATAGAAATAGTTTAGAATGTAACCCTAAAAAAAATCAATGAGTTATACATTTGAGAGCATAGAGAAGAGGAAAGGGCTTTTGGCGTTTAAAGGTGGAAAATGTAGAGGCGTGAATAGAAACACAGAGGAGAGAAGAGGAAAGGGTTTTTGTAACATTGGATTAGTAAAAACAACGTTATTAATAGGGCTAATATTAATAGGAGGATTGATGAGTGATATTAATAGGAGGTCAACATGAGAAGAGTCAAAATCAAATTTAAAATTGACAGTGAAATTGAAAATCGAATCCACTTCGCTTCATATATAATAATAGAGACTTATAATCAAGTTATAATTTAACTAGAGAGTTTGTGTTCCAACATGAGAGTCCTTAATACGAATTGAGTAAAGAGTTAATAAGATCTCTCATTAATTTGAATTTAAGACCTAAAGAAGAGTTATAATAATTTAAGAAATAAAATATTTAAATAAAAATAATAATCACTTGATTTTACTTTATTAATTGGCCACGAAAGAGAGCAATTTATCCAACTAAAAGATTGGAATAAAAATAAAGTAACTTGATTTGATTTGATTAAGTGGCCGAGCAATTTATCCAACTAAAAGGAAATTACTTTTAGATTGAACTCTTTATTTAAATGGCTAAAATAAAAAGTTTCTCTCGAATCTCTAAAACCTCTCTTTCAAATAAAAATTGAATTAAAAATTGAAGTATAATTTCTCAATCAATTACGAAACTAGAGCTCGCGTTTGAAATCGAGTCCTACCTGTTTAACTAGTGTTGATCAATTCACAGTTTGGATTTTACACATGGGTCTCAATGTTTGATTGCTGGCTAAACCGGATATCCTAATAAAAGGGCTCGGCTATGGTGGTGATCATGGGCTGGGCTGAAGCTTGTCGAATCCCGACCCATCTAATTTGTAGGCCTAATATTAAAATCTGTATCTGGCTCAGGGGATTAACATGCAGGGTCAGGCTCAGCTCATTTTGTGGAATCTGACCACTTTATCATTATATAATGATGTTGGCCCAATCCAACATGTAAGAATATATTGCTCTAGGCGCAGCCCATGGAATAATCATGACAAAAATTAGGCTCAGCCAATGGGCCTGCAAAAGAGTTCAAATCCAGCCCAATATGGGTTGGGCTCGGATCATGCTTGGAAGGGCCTTGTGAGGTCCCACCTCCATAGGCTTGCCGGTCTTGCTTGATAGCGTATTTGTCTCCCATGGGGCTTGGACTACACTAAGTATCACTTCGGAAATATTAAATTCCAAACCGTAAACTTATAAATTAAAAACTATGTTTAACTTGAAGAAGTTCCATTTTCTTAATAAGTCATCCCCCTTTTCTTTTTTTTTTGGTCCACCACTTCTTAAAATCCAGAGAAAGAGGTGAGGAGAAAAATCACTATAGATACTTCATAATAAATACACAGACTGCTGCCATGATCCTTCAAGACAAGATATTGTTCAATTTTTATTTTATGTTTAAAACATCAAATGGGTCGTATCAAATGATTTTGAATTTGCCAAATGAGTCAAGTGGATTTTTTTTTTTATACGATTAATGGTATGGTATGATATTGATAGTAGCAAATGAAAGTACGTAAATTTGGTATGAACATGGGATTTCGATATTAACAGAAGAACCCCCGACAAGAAATTCAATTTTGAAGCAAGTAACATTTTGCCAACTGCTAATATATATGGGTACGTAGATTCTGAGAACTGACGGAACCAGGGTGGGCTGGCAGGGGCGATGGCCCCACAAATTTCAGAAAATCCTTTTCTTTTTTTTTTTTTTTTATAAAATTATATAACATCTTACATATGGCTCCTCCAAAGTTTTCAAAAAATCCCCTATATATTTGAAAGGTACGTACTTTTTTTTTATATATATATGTGGCCCTCCCTAAAAATTTCTTCTACATAGTGCCCTTGGAAGTATTCCTGGGTCTGCCCCTGATTTTGAGCGACTTTGGTGGGCACCATTGATGGATTTAAAAGTTAGATTTTGTGGCTTACGAAATCCAATGTGATCATCCCGCTTACATTTCTCTTCCACAACAGGTGTTCAAATTTCTTAACTTTAGCTATTTAGCAACTTTGCATGTGATTTTTTTTGTAAAAAACTTTGTATGTTGTTGATGTTGTTGTTGTTGTCTCCAACACACTTACGGTTGAATGATGTTGGCACTGTAGTCTCTCACACATGCCCACTATAGATCCTTGGATCATCAAGTGAAAGCCTCACTCCTCAACCAAAAGTGCAGCATAGCAAGCAAGAGTCAATAAATAAATAAATAAAATGCATGCTGTTGTTATTTTTCTATTTTATGTGTTTTAAAAACGAGTACGTCATATTAATATATTTTGAATTGTCCAATAGTGAAGTGGATTTTTCTATTTATCCAATGATGGTATGTGTTTTTTTTTTTTTTTTTTTCTTTCTTTTTTATAGGGATGGTATATGTTTCTTAGTGAATAAATTTTGTACAGATACATGATAGGCATGGAGGAACCAGACACCCCCCTCCCCCCACAAATTAAAAAAAAAAACTCATAAATTTTTAAGATTTTTATAATTTTTTACATATGCCCCCCCGAAAGTTTTTAGAAAAGCCCCTATGTATTTTGAAAACTACATTTAGTTTTTATATGTGGCCCTCCCAAATCTTTTTTCTACATAATAGCTACCCCATGTAAGAATTTCTGGATCCGCCCCCATAGATAAGGATGGTAGTATTTAAGATGGTGGATGAGAGTTTCAGTTTTTTTTTTTTTTTTATTATTATTATAAAAAAACAAAGAGGTTTTTTTAAATTTGTAGTTTCGTAATAGTTTAAAAGCCTTTTAGTGTTCTTTCAAAGAGATTCTCTCCGATAGTATGTCCTTATCGTAAGAGAGTTTTGTTGTTTTTAACTTTTTCAAATAATGATAAAAATTTCCATATATTAGAAAAATAAGGTTTCTCAATCTCTTTTTCCCATCTCTCCTTCTCCCTCGACCATAGTAGCCAATTTTATTTTGGACCTCATTTTAGTCTGGCCTCTAGAATGAAATGTTTCGGCCAATTCAGAATTTCAACAAAATATTTCAGAGGTTCGTCTCGTACCTCATTTTAGTATGGCTTCTAAAATGAAATGTTTCGGCCAATTTGGAATTTCAACGAAACACTCTGGGGGCATATTTTGGAAAAATATTTAAAAGATAATAATCAAATATGCATAGAAAATACAAAATACTATTAATAATGCAATATTATAGAAAAATTGGCCCAATCCAATAAAGGAGATATTTATGTTGTCTGGTTCATATTTTTAATATGGTGGGCCCCATTATCAAGCCCACATGAATTAAAGGAACTTAATAGGAATAAGAAAAGGCCAAATTGCAGGTGAATCTCGATAAGGATGCATCACTAAAATGGGAAACTTTTAGTTTCGTTGAAACTAAAATAAGAGTACACGACTTAAGAGTGAAAGCGATATAAAAATATAGGAGAAAAAGAGGAAAGTAGTGAAAGGGGAAGAAAAACAGGAAAGAAAAAGAAGAAGAAGAAGAATAGGAATCACCGAATCAGCCTCGCCACCATCCATAGCTATGTGCGAGCCTTACCTATTTCCATTCTTCCTTTCTTTCCTTTTTTTTTTTTGAAAATAAATATTTAGGGTTTCTTGATTGTTGCTTTTACATATCTGATACATGCGTTCTCTTTTCATTATTATTTTTTTTTAATCTTTTACGTATCTGATACATGCACTATCTCTCTTGCTCTCGCTTTCTCTCTATGTATGTATTCCTTTAAAAAAATGACCAAAATCCTGAACTTCAGCCATTTCAGTCGAAATCTAGGGTTTTGGTCTGAAAATGAGTATTTCAGTAGAAATAAATGGAAATCAAATATGAACTTTTTGAGGGGTTTAAATATTAACCATCTCAATCAAAATGAAGCATTATTTTCTAATATTCTTCCATCTAACATATGGGATGGTTTATGTGAAAATCAGGGGGCTTGATTTTTTGATGCCTCTTGCCTGTTTCACATCTGGATTTTGTGAAAGTCAGGAGTCTCAGTTTTTGAAGGGCACCTTGCATTTTTAACATCTAGATAAGGATGTCTGCATGTAGACATCTTATAAGAGAACGTGTTTTCATATATATATATATATATATATATATATATAAGGGGATGTTCAAGTGCATCTATCCCTCACCATAGGGTGAGGGACACTCCCCTTTTTGGGAAGTTTCAAGTACAAAAGCACTTTTGTACTTTTTGGAAAGACATTCTTTTGTACTTGAAACTTCCCAAAAAGGGGAGGGTCCCTCACCCTATGGTGAGGGATAGATGCACTTGAACATTTCCCATATATATATATATATGTATGAATGTATGTATTATATTTATAAAGAAAGAAGCGGTCATGTAGATGTCTCATAAAAAAAAATAGATAGAGAGAGAGAGAGAGTGACGTGGTCCAGCAAGATAGTGTCATGTGAGCAAAGTCAGTTGCTCGACCCAATCTAATCATCCTAGGCCCTTCGTCATAATAATCTATGATTGCAATGGTTGAGATAATTCCTCATTTTGCATTTCAATCGACTCTAATAGCTAGAAGCACAATTCAAAGACTCTCAAACTCCATTTTTATAATCGAGAAAGAAGAAACTCAAATTATACTCCTAGGAATTTGATTTGCATATTCCTTTTCATATTGTAATGGAACATTGATGATCTTTACACCTATCGAGTGGTCAAGTGTTAATCTACAACATAAAGAAGAAATAATAAATACAAATCTTATACAAATTTATTTGACATATGTTGACTTAATATGTTTTCTTATTTGACGGGTCTGCTATATTTTTCAGACCAATGGGTACCAACATACTTTTTATTAGTTGGTGAAATTTGAAAGTTGGAGAACTCATGACCTAGACTCGACTAGCCTGGCTCTAAAATATTGACTATGAGAGAATCTAACTCAACAACTTAGAAGAGTCACTTTTTCTTTAAAAAACATATCTTAAGAATATTTTAAGAACTAATGACATCCTTATAAAAATTAGATATACAAATATTATTAATTATAATAAAATTATTTATTAAATTTATTATATTTCATTAAATTATTTTTAAATTGCCAACTTCTAACTCAAGCATTAATTATTTAAATTTGACTCGATTGAGTTTACCCTATATTTAACTCAGTCTTTCATTAAAATGAAGTGACTCAACCCAGCCAAAAGTCAACTCGCCGAGTTTTGTAACTTAGAACTTCTCATTGTATTTTCGTAGTCTAACAAGTTTTTATTGTTGGGTGGACCACCACATTTACTCACTTTCTAGTGTCATCGTGACCCTTCATCATCAGACCGGAGGTTCATACTCACTCACTCCCTTGTTGCTGTTGATTTTATTTTTATTTTTAATTTTTTTTATAAGGGAGCTGCTGCTGGGAGAGATACCTCTCAACTTAAATTTTTATAATATATTCAGAGCAAAGCTAACTTGTAAAAATATTTTCTATAACTATCAACAAATACAGCATCCATTAAAAAAAAAAGCCCAAATAAAAAAGTGCAGTCCGATCGGGAGTGAAATTCTACTAATAGACGGCCACGATTTAAACTCTTGGATCCAATTCTAACCTTCTCTTTATATTTAGTAGAGATTGCTTCCTCCCCCTCATTCTTCCTCCTCATACTCTCGTTTCATCTGCTATTCTTAGATTTGGCTTTCGGGATTCGATTTCGATCTTCTTTCATCATCCTTCACGAGAGATCATACTGTCCTTTAGTTTTATAAGGACGATCTGATTTCCGAAATCTCAACTTAGATTTCTTGCTGAAACCATCGATTTTAAGAACGCGAAATCGATCGCATCTAAAAACCCTCACATGTGATAAATCTTTATGATAATCTCTTGATCTCTTCTCGAACTGTTTTTGTTTTTGGAACTTATGCGCGTAGATCGTCCGAATCGCTCCTTACCAGAAAAAAAAAAACCTAGCTCAGATGACTAAGGCCGGGGCGGTAGTTTACGACGTAGAAGAAGGAGAGATCTCAGGCGAGGATGAGGTCGAGGTGATCTCTGAAGCGGATTTCATACATGAACCTAGGGTTTCTAGACAGAAAAGTAGTGGTGTTGTTGGTGGTGGTTCTAGGGTTTGGATGAATTATCCGGTGGCGAGGAGCGGTAATTACGCCCCTGATCTGTACAATCTTGCATGGGCACAGGCCGTTCAGAACAAACCCCTCTACGCGAGGGGTGGCTTTGGATCTGCGGTGAGATCGAACAATGACAAGGAAGGTGAGAAGAAAGGCGTGGATCCGGCGGGGAAGGAGATTTGTAGTGTTGTGATTGACGATAGCAGTGATGATGGGGCTGACGAGAAAGAGGAAGGGGAATTGGAGGAAGGGGAGATTGATTTAGATTCTGATGTTGTAATGAAGTCAGAGTCGCCTTCTGGTAATGAGTTGTCCTTGGAATCCAAGGAGAGGGAATTTCCTTGTGGTAATGAGTTGGAGAAGGGATCCAAGGAGATGGATTCTGAAAATGAAGTGAGTGAGAAAGAACCTGACAAGGAATCAAAAGAAAAGGAATTTGATAAGAGGGTAAATATGATTTCAGAAGCTTTAAAGACAGTAACTGTAAGCAATGCGGAGAAGTAAGTTAATGTCTGCTTAATTTGCTTAATTTTTGAATATTGGCAGGATTTTTGTTTGTTGTGGTTTTATGCTAACATAATTTTATACTGATTAGTGGGGTTTATTTGTGTTGGTTGGTTTGTTGTAGATCTTTTCAAAGCACATCTTCTCAGCTAAAGATTGCTTTAGAAAGCTTACAGCTGATTATATTAGAGAGTCGTCTTCCAATAATAGACGAGCTTGTTGAACAAGCATTTGCAAGAGTTCGTGATCTTCATCACTATGTAAGATGGGCTGAGCTGCATATTTGAATTTCTTTTTGTATTTGTTCCAAATGTTGAGCCTTGTTTATGTAATATTTTAAAATTCAAAATTTTCTGTGTTCAATTCAATATCTGAAGTAAAATACTTTCGTTTTCTGCAGGTTTTATGTTTAGGTAACTCCCAGCTAAATGAGCAAAACAAACAGAATAAGGATGAATTATCAAGGTTTTTTTTCCTCGACCTTGTCATATTTTCACATGTAAATTTGTACATGCACAGAACACTGAATGTGTCTTTAAACCTTCTTTTGTAGGTTGTTTGATATCTTGAAAAAACAATATCCTGCTATTTTCTCACCCGAGCAAATGAAAGAGGTCTGATCTTATTCTAGTTGAGATTGTTGAGTGGAGAGATTATAGTTTATGTGAGCGTAATTAGTTGTTTTTTTTTTAACAGGTAGAGTGCATGATGCAGTCCTTGGCTATGGAAAAAGAGAAAGAAGGTAATGCCGGCAGTGGTCTTAATCCAAAAGAATCCTATAATGTAGTGGATAATGCAAGTCATGGTTTGATTTCTTCAAAAGAGGTCAGTTTGGAGCCAATGTTAGCAGAATCTGGTGTTGGTAATAATGGACATAATATTTCCAAGTTAATGAAACTAGACCAACCATTTGTCCCAAAGGGTAGAGGTGACTTTGGTCCCTTGATTGATCTTCACATGGATTATGATGAAGGTAGCCTTCCTTCCCCAACACGTGAAAATCCTCCAATATTGTCTTCCCCAACACCTGAAAATCCTCCAATATTGTCTTCCCCAACACCTGAAAATCCTCCAATATTGCCTTCTCCAACACGTGAAATTACTCCACCAACGCCCATTAAGAAAACACGGACTACTACTGGAGATGAGGTGACGAGTTCTCATTTGAAGCATGCCAGACAGGAGGAGACGGAGGATGCTGCATTGCATCCCTATGTAACAGATGCCCTCAGAGCTGTTTCAAGCTATCAACAGAAATTTGGTCGGACATCCTTTCTTTCAAGTAATCGACTGCCGAGCCCAACTCCTTCAGAGGAGCGCGATGACGATGGTGATGGGGATTCTCATGATGAAGTTTCTAGCTCTGCTGATGGTAATCCTAGAATCGCAAATTCAAATGTTGTGACGCAGCCCCCAGTATCAACTACTGCCCCTCCGGAGGGGTTGAATGGACAAGGACGTCTGGATGGGTTGAATGAACAAGGACGTGGTAAAACAGTTGGGCTGTTGGGTCCTGGATCGACTCCCATTTTAAGACCTATAAAGACTAGAGATCCTAGGCTAAGGATTTCCAACTTAAATGTTGGAGCTTCTGATCAGAAAGACGGTCCTCAGCTTGTTGATAATAGTGCATCTAAAAATGACCTTGGAGGGATCATGAGTTCTAGGAAGCATAAAGTTGTTGATGAGTCTGTGCTTGATGGCCATACCTTGAAAAAGCAAAGAAACAGTTCAATGGATTCAATTGGACTTTCTAATTCTGCGAGAGTGATGTCTGGGAGTGGTGGATGGTTAGAGGATGGAAATATCCCTGGCTCTCAGCCTAGCAGAAAGGAACAATTAATAGAAAGTATGGAAGTTGATGAAAGTAAGTGTGAGAATGGAGAAGTCGGTTCTATTAATAGAAATGACACTAATGCCCATTTGCATGGGGCAAATGGTGGTGGCCAGCCATTAGCGGTGATAGGTAATGGGCCAGTTTCACTGCCTTCTTTGTTGAAGGATATTGCTGTGAATCCAACTATGCTTATGCATTTAATTAAAATGGAACAAGAGAGATTGGCTGCAGAGGGTCGGCAGAAGCCTGCAAATACTGTCCAGCCTCCTTCATGCTCAAATGAATTATCTGGTTCAGGAAATGTTACTTCCTCCAAGCCGCCCTTGTTACTAGAGATAGAAAAATCTCATGGTCCATCCCAGACAACTTCTATGGTGAGATTTGCAATAGGGCTTATGAGTACTTGTTCATTCTATCATTATTGGTATTTTCAAGGCTTATTGGTGTGCACGCAATTGTTTCCTATCTTTGTTTTGCTATTTTTCCTGCAACATCAGTGATGAGGCATACTTAAAATGGAAAAGCTGACCAATGCCAAACAAAGTTACATGTTATGACTCATTAGATTCCTTCCTAATGTGACCTATATCCTAAGGCTTTGGTGCTTCATTTTTATTTTTATTTTTTTTGTTTCTTTCTTTTCTTTTTTAATGTATTTCTATTCCATCATCATTTCACAAATTACATCTTATAGGCACCTATTCCCCCGGGCTCCAGCATCAACGATTATTGATTGTATAACATCATCCAAACTCTGTAATGAATTATAAAGATCCTTGAATTCTACTCTTTTCCAGATCTTCCAAGTATTGCAAGACAAAAGAAGCTCGAAACCAATAGCCATAAAATACTGCAAACTACCCGTTTATAAGAAACGGCATGCGTTAATGGGTGTATGCCTGTGGTCGAAGTGTGCACTTCATCTAGGCTGTATGTCTCATAATGGTGAGGATTGTGATTCTACGCTTTTTGAGACATTTATGCCCCAAACGCCAATACAAACAGTGATCCTACCATGGCAATCCAGACCAACAACCCTAAGATATGCAAGAGTTCTTTAGAGGATGGAATTTCAAAATTAAAGTACTTCTGCATATGAGGAATATTCCAGTCTCAATTTGGAAAAAAAAAAAAAAAAGAAAAGAAAAGAAAAGAAAAAAAGAAAAAAGAAAGAAAGAACATAAATCCATGCATCTACTGGAATTGTCCATGATTATCTTTTGTAGCAATAACGTTTGATTTTTTATTGAGTGATATGTGCTTTAGAGGATGGAATTTCAAAATTAAAGTACTTTTGCATATGAGGAATATTCCAGTCTCCGTTTGGAAAGAAAAAAGAAAAGAAAAAAGGAAAAAAGAAAGAAAGAACATAAATCCATGCATCTACTGGAATTGTCCATGATTATCTTTTGTAGCAATAACGTTTGATTTTTTATTGAGTGATATGTTTAACTTTCTGATATACTTACTGTGCTAACTTATAGCTTTTGCAGGAGCCTCTACAGCATATTCGCATTCCATGATAGATGAATGTGTGAAATTATGCCTTTTTTATGATTTGGCTGGTGGAAATTATATATTCTTTCATTTTGGTGATGTACTGATAAAAAAAAATTTTCATTTTGAGGTTGTCTTTGCATATTGATTACAAACCTTTTTTTTTTTTTGGGCATGATAAAAAGCTTGGAAGTTATGTATCTTAAAGCAGATATTTTCTATTGTATGATGTCAAAGAAACTTTATTTAGCTTCCCGTTTATGTATTCATTTTGAATTGGTGCCGTTACTGTGTTATATATCCTGTATATCATTGCTTTGTCTGGTGTGCTTTGGTTTGTTTTTGATGGGCAAGGGTATCAAGGATATCATTGACTTCATGCTTTTAGTTTTTGAAGTTGTTTGCAGTCTCTGTGGACTCTTGCAAGTAAATTAGTGTCCCTTGGTCTTATGATCATTTAAAGTGTCTGTTGGTCTCATGATTATTTAACCTATCCACAGAACTCTCAGAGTGAATCGGGAAAAGTTCGCATGAAACCCCGTGACCCTCGCCGGATACTTCACAATAATATAGTTCAGAGGAGTGAGAACTCAGTTTCAGATCAGTTTAAAACAGTTGGAGTCATTCCATCAATTGCACAGGTTGGCAAGGACAACATAGCAGCCAGAGAGCAAGGCAAGCAGGCAGTGACAAGTTTGCATTCTCAATCCACTCCTCTGCCTGATATTGCTCCACAGTTCACCAAAAAGCTCAGGAATATTGCTGACATTTTATCTAATTCCCAAGCTACTAATACGCCAGTGACAATTCCTCTGAACATTGTCCAATCAATGCCACCAAGTAAGACAGAGAAGCTCGACGTTAGAGTTGCAACTGATTCAAATGATCAACAAAGTGGGACTGGTGTGGCACGTGAAGAAGCCTCAACCACTTCACAGCTTCCAAACCCATGGGGTGATGTAGACCATCTCCTTGAAGGGTATGATGACCAGCAGAAAGCTGCCATCCAAAGAGAGAGAGCAAGAAGAATAGAGGAACAAAACAAAATGTTCGCAGCACGGAAGCTGTGTCTTGTCTTGGATCTTGATCACACCCTTCTTAATTCAGCTAAGGTATAAATTTTCATCTTCCATTAAGGTTTGCTTTGGCCCAGCGCCAAGTCTTACCCAATATAAAAAAATTGTTTTTTCTTCAGTTTATAGAGGTGGATAAAGTGCATGATGAGATATTGAGAAAGAAGGAAGAACTGGATCGGGAGAAACCCCAGAGACATCTTTTCCGGTTTCAACATATGGGAATGTGGACCAAATTGCGGCCAGGAATCTGGAATTTTCTAGAGAAGGTATATTTTGTTTATGATGATGTTTCTGTGTATTAAATGTCGAAAATAGCCAATTGCAATTGCCAAGCATGAAACTTTTGGTCTTATAATATGAGTAAGGGCTTTGCTTTAGATTTTTTAATGAAGTTTGTGTTTGGTGGTGTAGGCTAGTAAGCTTTATGAGCTGCATCTTTACACAATGGGAAACAGGTACTATGCTACAGAGATGGCAAAAGTCCTCGATCCCACTGGGACTTTGTTTGCTGGGCGAGTTATTTCGAGGGGTGATGATGGTGATCCATTTGACAGTGATGAGAAGCTGCCCAAGAACAAGGATTTAGATGGGGTCTTGGGTATGGAATCAGCTGTGGTCATCATAGATGATTCTTTAAGGGTCTGGCCGCATAACAAATTAAACTTGATAGTTGTGGAGAGGTATAACCTTGTCTCTATATAAATTACTAGGAATTATAGGGTCTTTCATATTTTTATATATATATATATATATATGTTCAGACAGGTGGGGCCTTAGTTGGGCCTTTTGGATGATGGATGACCCAAGGCCTTCCAATTTATACATCCAATTATCTGTCTTTTTTTTTTTCCTTTTAGAGATCTCTGGCATTTTTTTTTTGTTCTCTGTAACTCGAGATTCGATGACTAGCATCTTCATAACAGTAGAGCAGCAGTCTACAGGGACATACTAACATGTTTAGGCCTGTCCAGGTACACTTATTTTCCCAGCAGTAGACGTCAGTTTGGACTTCTGGGTCCTTCACTACTTGAGATTGATCATGATGAGAGGCCAGAAGATGGCACATTAGCATCCTCTTTGGGGGTTTGACTCTAATACACTTTAATAAATGCACTTAATATATGCACTTTAATAAATGCTTCCAATATTAACATTTTGGCCTTGGAACAGGTTATTGAAAGAATCCACCAGGACTTCTTCTCACACCAGTCTCTAAATGAGGTGGATGTTAGAAACATCCTTGCTGCTGAACAACGAAAGATATTATCCAATTGCCGCATTGTGTTCAGTCGGGTTTTTCCCGTTGGAGAGGCCAATCCTCACCTACACCCATTGTGGCAAACAGCGCAGCAATTTGGTGCTGTATGCACTAATCAGATTGACGAACAAGTCACTCATGTGGTTGCCAATTCTCTTGGCACTGATAAGGTATTCGCATTGTTTAATAGCATTAGGTGTCCGATTTGGCAAATACCAATCATAGGATTTATATTTTTTTTTATATATATTTGAATAAACTTAAATTTAAGTAAATTATTTTTGTTGTTAAAAATAATATGAACTCGCACACACAGGTGGAAGCGGCTTACTGTATTAACCACAATATTTGCAGGTTAAGTCACGTTACCATTAAAAAAAAAAAAAAGAAAAGAAATAGGACCAATAAAAAAAAGTACAAATCCATCATAATCATAGAGAGTTCAATATTTTTTTTCAAAGTGCAAAATAAGAAATAGTGTGTAAAAGCAATGGTAAAATTAATGGTAGAATAAATTGCAGGGACCGACATGGTGTCTTGTTTGAGTGTGAGTGTATGTTATCATTGAGATTCTAACTCTTTGGTTTCTTGTTTTAAACAGGTAAATTGGGCTTTGTCGACCGGAAGACATGTTGTTCATCCTGGCTGGTGAGAATAATTTTCTTATTAAGGATCCAGGCTTTTAGTATTCAGAATTCATATGAACAGAAACATCAATTTGTTTTTGTTTTAACAGGGTGGAAGCATCGGCTCTGCTTTATCGGCGGGCAAATGAACGTGACTTTGCCGTTAAGTTATAAACAAATCTCAGGAGCTTATCAAAACCCGAACACCACAGATCTTAATAACTAACAGTTATTAACCATGATACACTGAAGGAGGTGTACGGGAACGTCTCATGGTTGAGCGTTTGTGCAATTGCCCTCCTCACAGCCATTTTTTTATCTTACCGCATCCGTGCTTCCATTCTCCGGGCATTCCAAATCCAATCGTATATATATAATTCTGATGGCCCATTCCTACTCCATGGTACATAACCCAGAAAAAATAGTTCAATGAGTTGATTTGGAAGGTGAGGATGCAGGAAGGGATGATGCCTTCGCTAACTTTAAGATCTCATAAAGATGGTGGTTAAAAGAAGTCTTTTAAAAATCTTGAAAGGCTAAATCCCTTAAAACAGCTGCGGATAACAAGGAAAATGTTAATAACAGAAAAAAAAAAAAAAAAATGTCACAAGTGAAGAAAGATTGAAAGGCAAGTGAAAGAGACTGAGATTTTCAATTTCAAGCAAATATTAATCGGGCATTGAGTTAAATTTTATTTGAGTTGAGGGTTGTAGTAGTAATTAATCAAATAATATTAATCTAAGTGTCAAATAGAATATTTTGGTTTTATAAAAGCCTTCCAATCTATTGTCTGTTTTGACTGGGCCCTTGTATCCAACCGCATTATACAAAGAGAACCGTAAGGTTTTCTCACCATTTTTGAGGGGACTAAAGTTTGTGGTAAGGACATGATTTGGCCACACTGTTTTGCATAGTTGTTTTATTATTATTGATTATTGCTGCTGCAGTTAGTAGTATTTTTTTTTTTTCTTTTAACCATGGGTCCTCCCGACCTCGATCTATAAGTCCCTCCCTGGAGTCCAGAGTTGAAAAGCCAAATGAAATAATAAAAATTCTGAAGGCCATTTGGCTTTTAGAAATATTACTGAACTAGGATTTCATTGTCTTCAGAAAAGGACAGTGGGAAGCATGTAATTTTATTATATCTAGGGGTGTTCATGAGCCGGGCTGGACGAGGGGTGTTCGAGGCCTCGCCTGCTTTAGAAACACAGGGGCCCAGTCCAAGGCCTGACCACTTAGTCAACCGGGACTGGCTGAACCAGGCTTCTTTCAAATATTTAGTTTACATAGATTAAATTACATGCACTCCTTATATGGGTTGGGCTGTGCTGGGTTGGGCTTCCTTTTACCTAATCCATGTCTGGCCCAATTATTAAGGGCTCAAGTTACATATCCAAGCCCGGCGTAAGCGGGTCAAGCCCATGAGCACCCGTAGTAGTCGCATCTTTATATAAGATCTAACTTATAAAAGACATTTCATCAATGTAGAATCTAAATTGTGGTCTCGTAGTTAAAACTTAGATCTCATGAGTCATGCTTTATGAAGGCGTTTCCATTATTAAGTAACTTAGCATACAAAACTGAAAATGATGAGAATTTAAAAATTATGTAGAATCAAGAATGTTGATGTGACATTCTAAATTTTGATGTGATCAATCCAGAGTTGAATAGGCAAATCTTGATTTACTAGGAAAAAAAAAAAAGCATCATCAGATTGTCATCCTCGTTGTTGTGTGGAAACTGGAAACACTTCAATTATGGCGGAGCTGATATGCATGCTGCTCCAGTTTGGCAGCCTATGATCGTTTTGATTCTAACATATCAATTGAGAAAGGTGCACTGCATAATAGAGAATGTCTAACTGTTAACCTTGCTTATTGATTTAATCACTCTCGTTTTTATTCATCATGATGTCAGAGTGATCTGATCTTGGACCAATACCAGCAAATATGAATTTTTCAAGATGATTAACATCTAAAAACATAAAATTATTGCCAACGACCACTCTATTGTTGGGTCTCACATATTGTCCATATTCATAATAATTAATTTGGTCAGTCAAGTTTAACAATCATTCCAATGTTAGCAAGATCATCCGTTCAAATCAATTATTATATATTATAGTGGAAGGTTTCAATCCAATTTTCTATAATTATCTTAATTTTGACTGTCACATGGATTCTACATGAGTAACATATTATTAAATAAATAGAGGAAGGTTTCGATTCAGTTTTGAGAGTTACCTCTCAAATTTGGCTTTTAGTGGAGTGCATATTAATCTTTTTAAGATTTTATCAACACCTCTTTAATCAATTATATATAGTTAATTTCTTCGTCTTTAACGATCAAGAGCAAATCACCAACTCTTCCACTCTTCTTACTCTTTTAAAATATTTTTTTTAAATAAATTTTAAGGCTCTTTAAAATGATTTTTTTTCATTCTAACAAATTAAAATTACTTATTTCAATTATTAATTCGATAAAAAAATCACTTTTAAAATGACTAAACATTATAAAAATAGATAACAATAAATTAAATGGATAAAAATGGTATTAAGTATGTTCATTTAAAATAAGTAAAAATATAATGATGATGATGAAGAATACTCATCTCCTTATAAGTATAAAAACACCCAAATCTTTCGTATTTTGACACTTAATGATGGTTTTCAAATATAACAATTACTTTTTTTTTAGTTTTCTTCCAATACCTCAATCGTTTTCTAATGGATTTTTTGAGTTTATTTGTTTTCTCACTACTTAGAAATTCTTTGAACATTTATTTCTGAATATAAGAGAGAAGAAAGGATTTATTATATATAGTGTTTGCTATCATTCATAAATCATGCAAAATGTGATTTTTTTATCCACAACAAATTTATGATACTTATAATATAATATAAATTTGATAATAAAATACTAATTTTATCTTCTTTATATAATTAATTAATATAATGTAATAACGTATGAAACATCATGGTAAGATGTTTATAACCTATAAAACTAAATTATACACCCATAATTAAGGTTCAGAGTTTTTTTTAATGGGCGAAATCTATGTTCTTTCTAATAAATATATTTGAAATCTTGTTATCTATCATGATTCATCTTGACCCAAGTTTCCCAACATGTATAGCATCAATATTTGTTTTGTTTCTTTTTTTTTTAAGTGTTATTCAACGTTATTCACCTTGTTCTTTTACCGAAGGACAAAAACTTTCAATTATGATTATATTATGGGTGGTTTATGTGAGGTTAGGGGGTGGGTTCATCCATGTCTAACTTTTTATTTTTATTTTTATAGTGGGTCAAGATTTATCAAGGTATAAAATTGTCAAACTTTTAAGCTCTTATGATTAGTACTTTATTTTCTCTTGCGCTTTGCAGTCTATTCAGATTGGTGTTGTCATCATGGCAGGACTTTGTGTACTTTATTTTCTCTTGCGCTTTGCAGTCTATTCAGATTGGTGTTGTCATCATGGCAGGACTTTGTGTACTTTATTTTCTCTTGCGCTTTGCAGTCTATTCAGATTGGTGTTGTCATCATGGCAGGACTTACCAAAGTTTATGGGGTTCCTGTCTCTGGGGATGGTTCGGATAAGCCTCCCACATAAACACTTGTGCAAATGAATCAAAGATAGTTCAATTGACTGCATGCTTAACCCAACCTATTTTCTTAGGTCAACAAAGAATGCATGCTATAAATTGATTCAGCACATCACAACCATAACAAAGTATAAACAATCAGAAATGAACTATCAAAGCATGGGTTGTGGTAAACTCGCAGGAAAAGAAAAATGCTTGGACTAACACTTGCATGCATAAAGGAGATACACTTGCAGTTGCAAATATATTTCCGTCGTGCAAGATATTAGACTTTCTATTTCACGTCCTTGAAAGTATATGCAGAGCATTAGTCCACACTTCTTATAATTCAAATAAATTAGTAGTCTAACTTCAAGGGTAGATCAGTTGGCTTAAGACCACGGTTTGTACCCAGAGATTATAGGTTTGAAACTGCACTATCACACTGGGGCTACATGGGAGTTTACCCGACCCGGCTTCAAGCCCAAAGGATTGGAAACCCTTCGATAGCAAAAAAAAAAATAATAATAATAATAAAATAAACTAGTGGTCCTATTTTGAGTAAGATAAAACACCATTCTCCCTTAGATCGGGTTGTGCCCAAACTATACCATGCAGAACTTGTTTCGCAATATTATTTTAAATTATTTACTGAGAACATGTTATATGAAGCTTGTTTGGTAACATTATAAAGTTTTTACTCCAAGGAGCTGACATAAGATTTACAATGTGGGACCCACCTTTAGAAATCAGAACATGAGGCCCACATTCATAGGGTTTACAATGTGGGTCCACCTTTTGTGATCGTGACAATGTGACCTACATTTATGAATGACAAAATGGAACCACATTTTTTTGTGATTGTGAACCCACGACTCACCTTTAGAAATTACAATGTGGCGCCTACCATTAAAAATTAGAACATGGGAGCAGTACATTCATAAGATTTATAATGTGGGATCGCCTTTATAGAAATTATAATATGAGGCCATCTTTTTCCTTAATTGTGAACATGTAATCCACCTTTAAAAATTACAATATGGTGCCCACCTTTAGAAATGTATGTCACCTTTAGAAATACGAACATAGGATTCACAACGTGGCTTCACCTTTTGTGATCGACCTTTAGAGCCTGTTTGAATGTATGGTGAATTAAAATATAGTGAGGTGAAGCATCAAATCAAGAGAGAATAAAATATAAGGTGTTATGATGGTGTTTTATTTTTAGTTGTTTGATATTAAATCTTTTTGACTTTCTTTTATAGAAAAATAATTTTTTTTTGTCTTTCAGTAGAAAAAGAAAATTACTTTTTTTAACTTTTTTGAATTGCTTTTCTAACTAAAAAATTTTAAAATTATGTACTTTTTTAAATTGCTTTTTAACTTTTTTTGCTTTTCTAACTTTTTTTAAAAAAAATTAAAATTATGTACTTTTTTTAAAATTGCTTTTTTAACTTTTTTTTTTTAAATTTGAAAACTATACACTTTTAATATGACCGATACCCCTTGTCAGTTCCCAAAGAATACCACAGTCACGAATATCACGTAGTCACGAGCTCAACGTGATCACTCAAATGGTTCAAGCCCAGGCTTAGATCTTCATATCTAGGCGTCTTGCTGGACCTCGGACCACCGGAAACTTAGACTTCGGTATTAGTGGGTGGGAGGCCCGCGCAAGTGAGTTCTGCAAAAGTAAGCAGCGTCAGCACTCGGCCAGCCTGTAACCCCTCCATAAATTCATGCGCACGATGAGTTAATTGCGCTGCGAACAGCTCCCACCGTTCGCTTTGTTTTCCTTACTCATTAGTTTAAGGCAACTATTCCCGTGATCCAACAATCCACTTAAATACTACTCTCTCCATTCACAACTTTTCTCTTTCTTCCGATGTGGGAATTGGATAGTACACTGACTCGCAATGGGAACCTCCAATTAAAATGATTCGACCCAAACCTCAAATTATTTGGCTGGGACCAGATGGGTTGATGATGTTTTTTTTTTTTTTTTTGTTTAACTCAGGCAGTCAGGCCAGCCAAAAGGGTTAACACCAACTCTTGGTGGCCCCATATTAGTCAGCTCACCCATCAAACCCATGCCGACCCAACCGGACCCATTGCCAATCTCAGGCTAAGTTTGGATGTCAATGGAGCACTTCTTAGCTATTTACTAAAAGGACCCAATGCAAAAACATTGGTATGGACCGTAACATAGACCCAATTGATAATTGGATCCATGTCTGTCCTTCAATTGGGGCTGTTTTAGTAACCGGGCTAGTTGGGTCAGACCCATGTCCTATGCAAAACCCTCTTTGATTCCAGGTCTGTACAAAAACATTAATGGGGTTGTGGTCCATCTGAACCGACCTGGCCCATTCACATCCCTAAGTTTTAGCCTTTGCACAACTAAATTTATAGCTAATGCAACAACAAGAACAGAAAAAACTAATATCAATACATGTAACGGTTATCCAAAACTAAATGGGAGCAGATTAGGAATGAAATAACTAATAAGACCGCATTTGGAAAAGATTCAGAAAAACAAATATACCCAATCAACTCCATCTAACGGCTATGGCATTTAATGTAGAATAACAGCAGAATTATGTTTAAATTCCAATTGGGCCTATGCAAGAGAGAGAGGTAAAAGAAGAGAGAAAGAGGAAGAACTCTCTACTGTCCATCTCCAGTTTGTAGGTCTGTTGATTTGAGAGAAGTGATTCTGGAAGAGATGGATTACATGGGTAACATGGAAAACAAAGCCAAGGCTTCATGGTGGTGGGATGATCACATGAGCCCAAAACACTCTCAATGGCTGCAATCTACTCTCTCAGGTTCATTTTCTTCTACATTCCTTTGTTATTGTGTTAGATCTACAAATAAGTTTCCTACCGCCATCGTATGTCATTGGCAATCAGAACTTGTATGATGAAAAAGAAAAGAGTAGGTTAAACAGAAGTAGTGCCTGGCCTATGCTGCATTGCCAAGAAAAAGTTGTAGCGAACCAGAAATATCAAAACATCAAAAGGGTCTGCTTGGTTTTTAAGAGAGTTTCCATTGTAATAGAAAATCTTTCTACCAAAAGTAAAAAGGTTTTGAGAGAAGGAAAAAAAAAAAAAAGATATCCCACCCACTTGGGTTGGACCATTTCATCATCATCGTTATCTTAGCCTTATTTCCATCTATATCTAGGTTGGCTTAAAGAGCAACATCTAGGAAAAACCTCACTCTCTCACAATTGTTGGACACACTTTGCTTCTCTTGCAGAGTTGGATGAGAAAAGGGCAGCTATGCTAACACTGATACAAGAAGATGGTGAATCATTTGCTCAGCCAGTGGAAATGATTAATGAGAGGAGACCAGAGCTTGTAAAAATGTTGGAAGACTTCTACTTATCATACCGCTCATTAGCTGAAAGTTATGATCAGTTGAAATCAGAATTAATGCAATCTGCTCGGTCAAGTTCTTCAGCTTCATCAAATTCTAAGAAACCTCTCCTTGATCTCCAAAGTGCTAATACAAGGGACAAGGGAAAAGATGACGATTCGAAACTTGAACAACCCAACTCTAATCCTGAATCAGTTGTTGAAGACCCTGATATTGAATTCTCAAATAAAACAATGGATGGGGTGATCTTAGTTAAAACAGATGACCATCATTTGAATCTCAATGAAATCCAGTATCAGAATTTTGAAGAACTGAACGATGGAAATGATGAGAAGATCAGTGGGTATGATGCAGGGAATGGAAAGTTCAACAACTTTGAAATGACTAGCTTCTCAGATGAAAACATGATGTGGATTCAAATGTCTGAACTTCTGCAGGAAAATCTAAGGCAGCAAGCTGAGTTGATAAAAAGGAATGAGGAGAAAAGGGAGACCATAAGAGATCTCTGTCTACGACTTCATAGGGTAATGGAAGAAACCAGGGCACTGCAGCAAAAGTGTAGAGGATGCTATAAAATTGTTAACAAGCAAAACCCATCATCTCAGATGTCACGATGGAAGGGGATGTTTCTTGGGAAGCTTTGGGCTGGAGGTTCAATGTAATTTCATTGTTATTAGATTGCAAATTTTTATTAGCAGGTAGAGAGTTGTTTTACCAATGTTTATCACATTATATTTTTCTAGTTTTGTATAGTTTGAGATCAGTCTTTACACCTTTCTGACAGGTTGTTGCATGAATAGATTTACCACAGTTCACAGTCACCTTGTTCGAACAACTTCTAGAGCATCAATTGTTCAAGGCATTCCTTTGTTTCTTACAATCATCAGTTCTACCTTTCTAAAACTTGTAGTAGACTATTATATCAAAAGGCGGGAGTCACTGCTGGAAAATGTAGGCTACTGACATTTTCCAACAGTGTACTGTTCAAATTGGGTGGAATATTAGGTATAAATTTGGGCATGTCAATCAGGTTGGACACATGCATGAAATTTAAAAGGCCTTATTTTATTCTCCGGTGCTCATGCAAAATGAAGGTTTGGCTCACTAAAGTTACTATATATAGTTCATTGCAAGCCGAGCACGCGTGTTGGTGCAACGTGTTGTTCAAATAAACATAAAATAAGAGGAACAAACAGAATCAAAGCAAGAAATAATCTGAAACCTCAAATGAATTTGTCCGTTGGGCTGGCATCAAATTTCTTGTGCCCTGCTGAATTACAATTTGGAAGCAACATCGACTCAAGACGACAATGAATCCTTTAGCATTCAGCTTGTCATTGACATTTTCATTTCAATTAAATGGAAATGAAGAAAAAGCATGAAAATCACCTCTTAAATTACAAATCTGGAATTAAACTATTCTTAAATATTCTTGTTGTTAGCTGTCGACCCCAGAATGATTGGATGTCCGGATGAGGCTAAGATGATGATTCTTGTAGTTAGCGCTTTGATGATATTTGTTTTTTTATCTTCAGAAGTCAATAGCGTCGAAGAATACAAGAGGCCTCAAGGCCTAAAAAGGCCAGACCTTAAATCTGAAACAAGGAAGTCAGTCTTGGCCACAAGCAGCATGTGAAGACTGCACAGCTGTTGAACCCAGCTCAATCGGTTTGTACCATAAGAGTCAGAATTGATTTTCAAAATTTCTTTTGAAGTGATATCACCAATAAGCCCAACAGGAGCAGATCCAGTCCTTGAATTTATGAAATGATTTGAATCCTCAAAACAGTCTCTCAATTGACAATCTTGCATAATAAAAATTAGCTGGGAAGTAGAGCAATCTGCCCACAAGCATCAAAATGAGGACATCACAATTACCTAGAAACCTAGCCCAATGGGTTTGTACCGTAAAATTTCTTTTTTCTTATTCAATCTCACCAATAGTCCCCACAAGAGCAAAGCCCGTCTTTGAAATGATGAAAACGATTTGAATCTCTCACAACAATCTGTCGACCGACAATCTTGGAAATAAATTTGATTGCAGTATGACAATCTCCACAGACTCTTAAGTTCTTGATGATCTGGATCGTTGTTCCTTGAACTGTATTCATGATCCCAAATGCAACAGCAAGCTTCTCACTATGGACACGAAGAACTGTTTCCTTCTCTTCTTGATCAACATCATGAAGAACTGATGTTGTATCAGGTACATAGCCTGCTTCCTGCATCTTTGCAGATAAAGTTTCCAGATACTCATAGATCTCTTTGTATTGAGGATGCTCCTTGTCTCCAACTAGGAATACATGAATCTGACCCTTGAATTCTACTACGCTATAGCCTGGTGGCTTCACTAAGCCTCTCTTCTTCATCATAACTCTCAATTTGTCCACGTCATTCCACCTTCCAGCATCTGCGTATATATTTGAAAGCAACACATAGTAACCACAATTTTTTGGATCCAACTCAAACAACATCCTTGCGGAAATCTCTCCAAGCTCTACATTCTTATGAATTCTACAGGCACCAAGCAGAGCTCCCCACACTACAAAATCAGGCTTAACTTTCATTTGTTTGATCAAATCATAGGCCTCATTGAGATGACCTGCCCGTCCAAGGAGATCAACCATGCATCCATAGTGCTCGACCCCAGGAACAATATTGAATTCTATGGCCATAGCATTAAACCATTGCCAACCTTCTGTCACTAGCCCAGCGTGGCTACATGCAGCAAGCACAGATACAAAAGTTATGTAATTAGGTTTCACACCTGCACTTTGCATTTCATCAAAGACTTCTAGAGCTTCTCTGGCTTGGCCGTGCATGCCATAACCAGCTATCATAGCAGTCCATGACTTTATGTTTTTTCCCTTCATACGGTTGAATGCTTTCCTTGCCATCCCTACTCTCCCACACTTGCAGTACATGTCAATAACTGAAGTACCCACAAACACATTCTCCTCAAGCAACATCTTGATTACCTATTCACAGTATTGGATTAGCACACATGAAACAAACTATGTAATAGTAGGTCAACATTCGAAAACCCCTGGTAATGCAGAGCTATTAACGATGTTTTTCCACAAGTGGCATCCACTGTCTGAATCTAGATCTGTTGATTTCAGGTGGAGAAGATAGAAAGACATTATTATTCTAATGTGGTTCTTGCATTCAGTGCTCATCCAACTAAGGACCGTCCAAAATATAGCACAGACATTAATTTTGGGTACATCCAAAAACACCTGATTTTAAGGATATTATCTAAAGGGAAACTCAGAAAAATCTCTGATCAAGGAACTTCCAAAGGTGTTCGATCTCTGATCAGGCAACTACCAAGTCTTGGACACAAGGCCATTTTCTTAAGAGACAAAGATGATAATTTATCAATAAAGATGGAAACCATACAAGAAATCCAATATGTCCAGTATTGGAAACCATCCAATAATTTATGAACCAAAATAACCTGTAATAAAGGAAGAGGAGCTTTTCACACCATCAATTCTGGCCATATTCCTGGCTGACTGTGTTGATCTTCCAATTTAGTTCTCTTGCACTTGCATGAAGAAGCCTCCATATTATAGGTATGGGAGCTTTCAGGTACAATTGCTAGTTACTATAATAACTTAAAAAGGATTAGTTTAGCATTCGCTGCAAATTATGTCCCTTCTGGTAACTTAGCAATGGTCATGATTCATTAGCTTCTCTCAAAATGGCAAATTCCATGGGACATCACTGATGATGATGGCCAATGTGGGACCACAAGCACAGGATGAATGGTCATTCATGACTAGCCAACACATTAGAATGGTATTCTCATAAAATTGAGTTTATTTTGGTCTTGGTCTATTAGAATAAGTAAGTGATACAACAGCTAGACATTAGAAAGTAAAGGATCTCCATTCTCCACATGAGAAAAAAAAAAGTACAAAACGAAAATTAGAGATGAATAAAGTTGGATATATTACCTGAACGTGTATGCACTTCCCAAGCTGCAATGCTCCTGAGTGCGCACATGCCAACAACACTGCCGACAGTGTCACAGCATTGCACATGACATCTCTATCCTTCAACATCAAAGCAAACATTCCCAATGCCTCAGCTGACAACCCATTCTGTGCATACAAAGCGATCATCGAATTCCAAGTCACCACATCCTTGTAGTCCATTCCATTAAATACCTTCCGTGCAACAACCAAATCCCCACACTTTGCATATGCATCCATCAGCGTATTCCCAACCCCCAATTCCCCTTCAAATCCTCTCTTCACTAAAAACCCATGAACCCCTCTAGTCACCCATTTCTCCGAAACCCGTGAACATGCTGAAAGAACAGAGACAATTGCGACATCATCCACCAAACACTCACCACCTCTCCTGCTTTCTTCTGCCAAAAGCTCCTTAAAAAGCAAAACTGCTTCACGGGCGGCACCATTCTGCACATAACCCGTCATCATCGACGTCCAAGACACAACATTTCTGCAAGGAATTCCATCGAACAGTTTCCGGGCATCCCCCAATTCACCACATTTTGCATACATGTCGACGAGAGAAGAGGAGACAAAGATGTCGGGCTCGAACCCAGTGACAAGAACCTGCAGGTGGAGCTGCTTTCCGAAGCAAGCGTCCGAGAGGGCGCCGCAGGCTTTGATGGCACAGGGGAAGGAGGAACGGTTGGGTTTGATGGAGTGCTTGCGCATGGAGGAGAAGGCGAGGATTGATTCAAGAAAATCTCCATTGCGGGAGAGATCTGCAATGGCGGAATTCCAAGAATGGACGCTGGATTTATCGATGCATTTGGAGAAGAAAACAGATAGATTTGGTTTTGCTTTTGGAATTGCAATTGGGTTTGGATTCGGATTTGAATTTGGGTTTGGATTTGAAGAGAATGGTTTTAGGACGAAGAGGATGGAAGGAATTGGTGAGAGAGGAGTGGGAATGAGAGAAGAAGAGAAGAAGGTCGTCTTCTGCTTCTTCAAGCAGTTGTAGTCTCTCATTTGAAAGAAACCGCGAGGTTGACGCCTGAAAATGTAGCCGTGGGTAATATTGAAGGGAAATTTCAAGACAGTCCCTAGTTTTTTTGCATTAATAATATTGAGGACCTAAGAATTAAGTCTTTTTTTTTTTTTAACGACGAGGTAGGGATGTAAATGGGTCCCCAAGTCTCCAATTACCCGGAGGTTCCTACCCGTTAAAAACCGGGTTTAGGTCCTTATTTAGGCCCCACTAAGTAAATTGGTCTGGGTCCAGTTCCACCTTTGGGTTTAGACTCGTGGATCCGAGACCCGACATATTCTCTTAATTTTTGAAAATCTATCATAAAAATAGTTTTTTTTTTTAATATCATTCTTTACCTAAACTTAGACCCAGATCCAGACCCGTCTCATATATAGTTCTGGTTCCGGTTCCGGAGCCAAGAAACCAGTTCCAAAACGATTATGGATTCAGATCTAGTTCCACCTTCTCCTTAACGGTTTTGGTTCCGCGTTCACCATGGACCCAGACTGAAACTGATTTGTTTATAATCCTACGACGAGGGTGTCTTCCGTAGTTATAAATTTCATACTATTTCAGCCAAAATGGCTGAAACTTTTATTTTCAGTCAAGTGGATGAAATTGTATAAAATTTTTCGTTTTAAATCTCAGCCAATTTTGGCAGAGATTTCAGATTTGGACCAATTTATTGTCTAGCCATTTCAAGAACCAAATATTATCCTAGGTACATGAAGTCTATGCCCAATTTTGGCAGAGATTTCAGATTTGGACCAATTTATTGTCTAGCCATTTCAAGAACCAAATATTCTCCTAGATACATGAAGTCTATCCCCCACGCACGGGGTAAGTCAGGCTTTTGCCTAGGAAAGTGGCGGTGGGGAGAGTGTGAGTTTGAAACCACAACTTCAATTCGATTCCTAAGTCATTGTCTTCGCCAACTGCGTTACCCACTGAGGTTCTCAATAATTAAGTCTTCTAAGCAAGAAAATGAGTGAAATACCTTTACATAAACCCCTCGTCAACACTAATATCATTGTTTGAGATGAATGAGTTTGCAATTGGAAAGAGATGAATAGAAGGTGTGGAAAGCTTTAAGGTCTCTAATTGTTATTTTTAAATTTCTTTACTTATTTTTTTGGGCACGGCATTTACCTAAAAGAACTTATTTTAAAGAAAACTTCAAAACTTAATAACTGTTCATTATGTCCTCTTTAGACTTATTTCTGCATTTTAGAATTTGCTGTTCTTATCTGAATTTGTATGAATCCCACAATTTTATTTTCTGGTACCCACATGCATTGCACTTTTTCCCTTTTTTTTTTTTTTTTGAAAATCGGATTTTTGTGTTTACCCTTTTTCACTCTTTTATTTTGATGACCTTTTTTTCCCTGCTCAAGAAATAGAGAAAATCTGGACATCATGCAATAGCAAAATTAAAAATATGATAGTTGTGCAGAAAAGAAATGTCTGAAATTTTGAAAGACCTTTCTTCATGTGCAGCTAACGCAGGTTTAGGGTGTGCAGCCCGTAACAGGACAGAGCTGAGCCTAGGGCCAAGCTCAAGAAAACTGTTGAGACCACTTAAGGCAAACCATTGGGACACAAAGTGCAATGATTTTCATGTCCTTTTCATCACTAGGTAGAAGAAGTTAGAGGAGAGTATCGTTTTTTGCAATGAAAGTTGACGATATCGTCTACTGTGGTGATTTCGTCCAAAAAAATGTATGAACAATTATCTCGTTATTTTATGATCTTTCTACATAAAACCGTTTAATTAATTTTTAAGCTTAATTTTCTCATAAAAATCCCTTTATTATGTATCATGAAAATACTACATAGAATAATATTGTCATATAACATACATACATATAACAAAAGGCCTTTTTATTATTATTTTTTTAGATCTTAATGAAGTTTGGTCCCAAAACTCACATCAGCCGCAGTCACGGCCTTTCTTCAGTTTTGAATAGTAGTTGGGCCCACTAGGCCCATGCGTCTGACCATTTTCTCCAGTAGTATATTCCTTATTTTGGACCCTGAAGAATAAAGAAAAAGTAAATATATATATATATATATATCTATAATAAAAATTATTAAAGCATAAGATGAAATAAGAAAGAGTAATCACATGTTTTATACATGGTTGATCTAATGATATGTCCAACTAAAATTCACAGTGACACTGAACAAGAGTGGGCTTTTTGAGAGGTTTGAAGTTAAAGTGAGCCCCTTTCCTTAATTCAAATGAAGCATAAAGTCTTCACATTTTATAATGTAGGGATGGTCCAGATTAGCCCGACCACTTCTTAGATTGGAGTAATAAAACTTTTGGATGATCTTTCAAAATCAAGGCCCTATTTTAAATCCTAATTAACTCGATTGCTTTGACTCAAGTTTATTTGTAATTCTAATTACCTGCAGCTCGGTTTACTTGACAGCAAAGAACAAAACAGATGTTACAGATAACTCAGGTCATTCAAACTCATGAAACCTGACTTACACAGCAAGACATGTTATGACGAAGGCCAACCTGCTGAAGGACTGCCTGGTGCAAGCACCTCGGGCCAGAATGAACGGAAATGGCAACGACACCAGGCCCAGGTAAACCCAGTTCAACCAGATGGGCAGTCCAATTTTAAAGCGCTGTTTAGAGTGCCAATGACCGTCCCACAACTATAGCTCCACTGATTAGTAACGTGGGTGTCTACTAGTGGAATGCATGAGTATGAGTTTGAACTTTGAACCCCAATGCAGCGAAAAGAAATAGGGGGAACAAGATTTTTGGTCTGAACCAGAAATCGGATGCAACAACAATCTTTATTAAAGACAAGGTGACAAAAGGAAATGACATTTTTAAAGTTGCATAACATCTTGTTCTGAAGAAATGCCACAACAAAAGAATCAAAATGAGAAAAGAGGACCCAGCTTCCTGCATGTTTTAACTTAAGAACAGCCTTCCTTTACCTTGTCTGATCAGAAAGACATTATTATCAAGACCCAGTGGATTTTGCATCATCAGCGCTTGGATTAAACCATCTCACGTTTGGCTGTGGCCCAAAATCGCAAATCGCTTGACTAGGCATTGTGTACAATTACTCCGGCCCGCTATTGGCTGGGGCTAAATTGGAAATCACAAAAGATGGGATAATGTTGTCCTGACACACCCATCCACATCAATATTGGCAGTCAGAACCAATAGAAACAGAAAGAATATCCCACCAAGTGGGATTTCCAATTTCCATGCCATTCCAAATGCATTGCAGAAAGAATAGTCATCCACAATATATTCAAATCAATTTGAGATTTTGGGGACAACAAATGCACTTTCAGCATCCATGCATCAGTCAAAGAGAAGTGAAGATTTGAATGCAAAGCAGCTGATAAATACAATAATCCTGAAGAATGTAAGTCAAACCATTAATCGACAACCTCATGCCCATCTGATTTCCAAATGGGCAGCTACACCAGGCCTCTTGCGCTTGTGCTTAGAGGAGCCTAAGATGTGCGGTATCATTCAGCCTCTTTATCTGCCAACCTGTTCTCAGTGAATGTTGTAAAACTGTTGTTGAAGAATCGTCTATACAGATCTGGTGTGACATCATCGGACTGCACCCAAGGAGCCCCGTGATGAGACACTTGATTGGAGTTGCATGAGTGAAAATCCCGATAGAAGAGACAGACATCTGTGTGTTTACTTCATGAAGGTGCCTATGATTGGCTTCCTCTCTAGGGGATAACTCGTCTTCAGCCTTGTTATCTCCAGTCGTCACGACCTGCAGTCGGCTCTTACCAGAGTTCTTCCTTGATAGACCTTGACGGTGGTGCCTGTGAAGCAAATCCCAATGTGAAAGAGTTGGTCCATCCCGGTCTTGAACCGAGTTTACCAGGGTTTGGGAGTTATGGCGTGAGAAAACCTTGCTTCCAGTCTGCAGGAACCCTGATCTCAACTTTTCAGGCAATCTCAGGACTCTGTAGTTGATAAATTCAATCATGCGGAATTCCACCTGCCTAAGTGATTCTCCAGACGGTGCAGAGAAATCAGGCTGGCATCTTTCGATGAAGCTGACCATGTCTGGGGTGTATATTTCTGATCGGAGGCAGCCCTCCCATTGACCCTGACTCATCTCCACCAATGCATCTGAAGATTGGATCTGATCCTCGGAAAAATTCAGTTCCTGCAGGAGCATTACACATAATAATTGCTTCAGCTCTAAACCAGAAATATATTTATATCATGAGTTTTGACACAGAGAGACACAGACTACTATAGAACAAACGAAGAGGCGGGATAGGATCCTATGCCTCCACAAATTGTTGTTTGCTATAAGGTGCACAAAATCTATAAATTTGAGGCCCCCTTTATTTGATGGATGGGAATGGCAACAAACTCTTCCAGTTTTAAAGGGATGATTAAGACAATACAGGCACAGCATTGTAGTCTCATATAAAAGGTCAAAGAAGGATCGTGATCTTCAAATATAGGGGATCTGTACATGCATAATGGTTATTTTGCTTTTAGTCCATATACTGATGATGATCTGGTGGAACCTATCTCTCTCTTTTTTTCTTTTTTCTTTTTTTTTTTTCAAGAAAAGGGATTGGGAGGGGTGATGCCTAGGATCTCATCCAATAGCACTGATGGTATTGGGTCATAACTCTGCTCATGATCAGATCAACACTATGGTCTCAAAATAAAAGGGCACTACACATGTAAAGAAGCTGCATATCAGCAAGCTTCAAAACTTACTGTAGATCAACAACCTGTATAAAGCCTTGCAGAAGGAGAATGAAAAGGAAAAGAAATGTACAATCATACCATAGGTATTTTACATACTGTACAAGTGGGGACCAACCTTTTGGTGAGCCATACCATGAAGAGAAATGTTCACACCTATAAAAACTCAATGAACCAGATCAAGCCTCAAGATCAATCCAGTTTTCTATCTTTCTATTCAAGAATATATTGTTTAATGATAATAGGAATAAACTAACACAATTGCTCTTGGTCGTGATAAAGACCACCTCCCTCCAAACTGAATATTGTGATCACACCTTTGACCATCACAAAGGATTACTGAAAAGAAAGATGGTCAGGGAAACAAAAGTAGATAGGAAGGGAGAGCACTGGCAGAGAAGAAAAATGCTGTGTTTCTACTTTCTAATGCAACAAGCACAGTCACTTTAAAGGGAACTAGATGTTTTAAGGAGAAAAACAAACAGAATGAAAGAGATACTGCTCTCATTTAGGGATGTAAACAAGACCGACCAGAGCCAAGCTTGACAGTGCTTTAGCTCAATCTCGAATTTAAGTATCAAAGGAACGAGCAGTGAGCTGAACAGAACCAAGCTTGACAGTTCTTTAGCTCAATATCGAATTTAAGTATCAAAAGCTTGAGCTCTACTTGATTTTTTACCCCAATATTACTGCATCTAATATATGTATATTATATATTAAATTTCTAATCCACTGGTAGCTTAGTGATGTGGCACCTCCCCTCCACAGAAACAACCATGGATCAACCTCCGGTAGTAGCGCTGATGGTGAGGGACTTAGGTAGGGTGTGTGTGAGTATTTACTACTTGAAATATAATATTACATCCACATATATAATACGAACTATATACAATAACATGTGTAATATCTAATACAAAAAATCAATCAAGATGAGCCAAGAAGCAGACTCTCACTTGTTATTTGCTTGTGAGCTAATTGAGCGAACAGGAAGCTCGGCTTGATTAGCACACAAGCCAAGCTCAACCGTAAGCCCAGTAAAGTGAAGCCAAGCTTACTCGGTTTGTTGACATCCCTAGTCTCATCTACTACTCGGCGCAGGTGAAATCTAAATCCATGCTCCATATATCTAGCACCTTGGATGGTCTTTGGTGACTAAGGGCATTCAGTGAAGTCAAGCAGTTTATTTTTATGAAAACTTGGATCAAATTAATGCCTTGGTCATCACAAGTCATGATTTTCATAGTCCAGCATTTTCATGGACAACAAAAAGGACATTTTTTCACTCTACCGTTCAGATGAATGATGAATTAGCTCATGGGCATTTCTCTTGAGGGTAGAGAACATAAATTCCCACTGGAGCCCTTGGGGGGGGGGGGGGGGGGGTGGGCGGCGGGCGTGTTTGTCTATCGAACATACATGGATTGGGTTATGCCAAGGACTGTTGAAGATCTTTTTATTCAGTTGTGTATGGGGTGCAAGTTTGTTTGAGACAAGATTTTATGGAAGTTAGTGTTATAAGCTACGCTTTTGAAAGCTTTGGTTAGAGAGGAATAACAGATATTCACGAATAAAAGTAAAATTGTAGAGGAAATACTTGAGTCCATTGTCTAGACAATGTCAGAGTGGATGAGGAGGAGACAGGAGTTTGACGGGTCTATTTGGAAGATGTATCTTCCATAGATCTTGAAAGCAATCTTAAAAGGACAGGGGGAGGGGGGGGCGCATAATGTTGTGACTATAATATTCCGGATTCGTCCCCCATCTGGAATCCTGAAGCTGATTTTTTTATGGTGGTTATTTACAATCTATTTGAAGAGGAGGTTTTGAATGCGTCATTAGGGATTGGAATGGTAATGTTGTCAAGAGTTTTTTAGGGCCAATGGATTCATCAGATGCCAATGAAGCTAAAGTGTTTGCTCTTTTGATAGGGTGGTGTGAGTTGCTTAGGACGGGAGGTCTCAATGCTTCAAGACAGTTGAGTGGTGCTTTGTTTCATCATATACTAAAAAGAGGCAAATATTTCGGCGGGTGGTGTTGCAAGGGAAGGAGTTTTTCGCTCTTCTATTTCATTTGATGTATAGTTATAATTAAGTTGTTTTGTTGTTAGTTTAGGTTCTTGTATTTTTCAGGCTTGTCTTGACCATGCTTCATTCCAGGCTTTCTTTGGTCTTCTTTCGGTGAAATAAAATGTTCCTGCTAAAAAAAACCCATAGATATTTATCTGAATCGAATGTACTGGATACACAAACACATGCATAATTACAGTCATCAAGTTCTACAAATGTCTATTTCGTACATAATTCCCATTAAAAATGCTTCAAATTGTTCATTTATCAATGGGGGTGTGCAGTCCTACACATCTGCATGTTAGTGTGAATGAATGTGAAAGAGAGTCATTGGTGGCTACTACAAGGACAAGAACGAAAGAATCCTAGATATGATGACATTTTAAAAAAGAATTACTAAAATCCTACTACACACATCTCCTAAAAAGCACCCACCCAATAAGCTTGCCTCCTACTAATACATTGTAAGGTTAGTTTATTAAAGATTGGTTATGCTATCCTAAGAAGACCAAAAAAAAAAAAAAATCCACAACAACATACTAAAATCTTAGAAAACACATACCCCAAAACAAACTACCAATGAAGCTACTCCTATGTCAAAAACAAAAAAAAAAAATTATGCAAACATATAGCATTGTTTCCACTTTTGCTTATCACTCTAGAAACTATGATACCACTACAAATTAAGCTTCTAACACCACTAAGCTCTAATTGGTTACAGCAAAGAACAAAACAACATAAAAAAGAAAAAGAAAAGAATGAATGTTAGTTTTATGAGTTACTCATTACAAATATGAATGAAAACAAAATCCACAATCCATCCAATGATGAATAACCATCACAATTCAACACTACTACCTGACAAACAGACGCCGCCGTCTCCTTCGCCCGATCCAGCGGCGACGAGTAGATGGCGCCGAACCGGACGCCCTGCGACTTGAGGAACACCGCCAGCGCCCTCGCCTGCCGCTTCCCATTCCCAGTCAGTGCCGCGGCGGGCCAACGTCCACCGACCAGATCCGGCCGCATCCCGACCTCACACTCCCCGTGGCAGATCAAGAAAACCTCCACCGTCCAATCCTCCTCCAACCCGCTATCCAATGGCGGGATCTGCCTCGGAGACAGGAGGTTGAACGGGTCCCACACCTTGATCGACGGCCCTAACCGCGGCGTGCCGAGGGACGACAGCTGCGGGGATAGCGGAGATGCCGACGCGTGGCAGGGGAGGATCTCGGGCGCTTGCTGCAGAAGCTTCTTCGACGACGCGTTCGGATTGCTGCTGCGGGTTTCGTTCTCTTCTTCTTCTTCTTCTTCTTCTTCTTCGTCTCCATCGTCGATGTCTTGGGAGGATTGGGCGGAGCCCATGTTTGGGGAGGTGAAATTACGGAAAAGGACAGGGGAGGTTGGGGGAATTACAGGTTGGGGTTATTGGTTGAGGGGAGATTGGAGGGGTATGCGTTGGATAGCCTTGGAAAAAATGCACGGTTTGTTGCTAGAATGGAAAGGGTCGTTGTGGTGTTTGTTTTGGGAATGAGATGAGATCTAGGGTTTTGTTTGGGTAGAAGATTTTGTTGCAGATCTCTCGATCCCTTCAAGTTTGAGATTCTGTGTGTGTGTGGTTTTTTTTTTTTGTGTGTGAAAAGGGTTGTGACGGCAGAGAGAGAGAGAGAGCGAGAGCGAGAGCGAGAGAGAGAATAGCTGAGACAGCTAGAGAGAGAGAGAATAGCTGAGACAGCTAGATTTTGATTGGTGTGCGTTTGGGACACTCTTTTGGTCTTTAAAACTCAGATGATATAAGAGTCAGGATCCCGTGAAACTTTTAAGTATTAACATGGGAGGTTTTTTTTTTTTTTTTTAATTAACATAGGAGTCAAAATGTGTATTATTAGACATTTGGTTACTTTTAAATTGAGGGAAAGAGGTGAGACAGAGGTGAATGCTATTATATTTAAGTTGTTGACATTAGATATGTATGTAAGGGCTCCCACTTTATATATACAGGAGGAGGCGGTCTAATTAGGACAATCATTATGATTTATCGTGAGGACCGTCTATTGGGGCCCACCGTGAGAGTCCAATGGTCATGAGACAAGAGGGACTGAAAGATCCAAGTGGAGCCAACTTATATATCAGGTTTAAAGTCAATCTAATACCTCTAACCCCTTTATCTATGGTCCACAAGTTTAATAGCTTTATATCAAAAAAGAAGAATTGACCATCAATCCAACGGTCTAGTTCATCTGAATCTCTGTAAATTCATGGGATTCAGTGCTTATAAGGGGGTTATGAATGAGTGGTCAATTTGGATGGCACATGTAAGAATATACATATTTATTTAAGTAGCCAAATGTTAAAAGCTGAAATAAATGCGTTCGGTGATCCTATTAACATTAGAATAATATTTCCACAATGCTTACATCTTTTTTTCTTATAGCAAAAAATAGTTATTGAGATTATTTAGAAAATGAAAAATAGTGTGTTCATTTTTTTTATTGCTTTTGGAGTGTATTTGATGAGTTGCTCTTGATAGATATTTTTTTCCTCTTTCTATTGGATCATTAATCCAGGAGTGGTACTCATGGGTCAATTTCATAAGTAACATTATGTCGTTAGAGGGGAATATATTTTGATCAGTCGATATGGAAATCACAAAATTTGACATGGGCCCCTATGGTGCCAATATGAGAAAACTAAAAATTTTCATGAACATTATTAGGTTTATGTCTTATGGAGTTTCCAAAAAATGACACAAAAAATTTAGTCTTTCAATTTAGGGTCTAAGTTTTTTCTTTTATATCTTTCAATTAGGCCTTTATGGCAAAATTGACCCACAACCTCTCTCTTTTGTTTTTTTTTTTTTTTTTAAGATGACAAAAAATGATCTTCTTTAAAGAAAAAGTCATTGTTGCTCTTTCAACAACCCATTTACCTTTATTCTCCCTAGGGATGTAAATGGGCCCCCGATTCTCCGATTACTAGGAAGTTCTGACTCGTTAAAAACCGGGTATGGATCCTTGTTTAGGCTTCGATAAATAAATGGTCTGGGTCCGGTTCCACCTTGGTTCGGACTCATGGACCCGAGACCAGACATATTACCTCAATTTTTGAAAATCTCTCAGAAAAATTATATATTTTAAATATCATTCTCTATCTAGATCCGGATCCGAACTCGCACCCAGATCTGTCCTACATATGGTTCTAGTTCAGGTTCCGGAGCCAAGAAATCGGTTTCGAAACGGTCCGGATCCGATTCTACCTTCTCCTTAACAGTTCCATCAACCTATTTACAACCCTAACTCTCCCCTTTCTCGCTCCCTTCCCTTCCCCTTCATCCTCACCTCTTTTCCTTCACCGGCAACTATCTCGACTTTCATTCATTTAATGGAGCTTCTCCCTTGGTCATATGGTTCCTGAAATGTGGAAACATAAAAATTTATATGAGCCACAATAACTACACCAAGTGCTATTTATATTCTAAGGATTTACCACCTTGGGCCTTTCAAATTTCAACTTAAATGCTGCAATCTTCAATAGTACTAATACCTCCTGTAAAATCCCAGTGGCTAATGTATCCTGAAATGAACAAGCTTCATGAATTACACTTCAGGTGTTCCCTCATATCATGTTGTTGTTGGATAGTTTGGAAAAGGTTCAAGCTGACGTGGTTTGGAAAAGCACCATCACAACATATTAGTTCATCAAAACTCATGGCCCATTGGTTGATGAATTTCTTATCCTGCGTTCGTACCAAAGACAACAATATTGAAGAAGGGTGCAGCCCATAGTTGTCCATCCCTTTCCGATTATCATTTCGGTCTGGACTTCAAGATGATATATTTCGGTATTTCGGAGTTTCGGCCAATCTTTTCAAAGTAACTTTTTAGAATAATAAAAAAATGTAAACTATATATACATATATGTAAAACAATAGAAAAATAAATTATAAATTATGCATATTTCTTAATATGGATAGTGAGGAGAAAATAAAAGAATTAGTGAAATTTGTGCTACAAACGGAATTGGACCAGAATCTAAACTAGGAATTTTTTAACCCCAACCTTTCGGCCGAAACGAAAGGAATGGACTACTACGGTGCAGCCACCCAAGCCCTATGAAATGATTAGCTGATCATCACCTCATTCTTCATTCTAATTTTGGCAATTTTATCGGTCGTCGTTGAAGGAGAAAAGATAGGGATGAAGGGAGGGAATGAGAAATGGGAAAGTGAAGGAAGGGGCTGTTTTGAAAGAGGCAGGGCTTTTTTTTCTCTCTCTTTTAGAGAAGGGCATTTTCTTTTTTAAATAGGGGAAGAGAGGTTAGAGGCGGGGTCAATTTCACCGGAGGACCTAATTGAAAGATCTATCGAAAACTTAGATCCTAATTTGAAAATGTAGCTTTTATATTTTTTTTTCTTAAACTTGCAAAAATTATAGGGACTTCTTGAAAATTCCCCAAGAAAAACAAAATTATCCAAACACTGTTCCACCCCTCGCCCATTTGAATGGATGATTTGCAATTGCACATCAAAAGGCCAAATGCTCCCGCCGCCTCCTAAACTGCTAGTCTCAGGTTAAGAAAAGCTGAAGATAAATAAAGACAAAGCAAACAAAACTAACCCAATGGATACATTGAATTTTGAGTAATGTCAAACCAATCTTTCTCCACCTTATCCATAATAGATGATAGGCAAATTAAAGAATAGACACCTTCAATCACGGGAGAAGCATCAACCAAACTTCATTGATCTTAAACAGAATGCCAAATCACATAATTTGATTTTACCTATAAACACCTTGTCAGAGGAAAATGGGCCCGGTTGTTGGAAGCATTTCAATTGGGAAATTGGACTAATGTCAAAAGTGGTGGATTCAGGATTTTTATTAGAGAGGGGCAGGTCAAAACTGGTAGTCGGGTTTTGAATGCAAATCCAAAATTCTCACGTGGATTTACAGGGCGGACCCAGGATTTTTCACGTGGGTTTTGTAAACGGACACAGTGTCAAAGTTTTCAAGTAAGTTTTGGAAGCGGATTCAGGTTTGACGGAGGCAGCTGCCTCAAATCCATGTATGTAGGTCCACCCTTGAATGTCAACTCAGTCATTGTGAGAAGAGACCATATTTGATGTGAAATTGGGAACGAGGAGTAGCTAAAAGTTGGTTGCTTCCCATTTCTCATCCTACTTTCAGGGTTTGAATCCTCGCGTCTTTCCTACATTGAGCAGGAAAAAAAAAGGCCAGTGAAATTTGTGGATGACACAGGTGGTCCAGCTAGTACCTGTGTAAGAAATCAGTTTCTTGAAGAAGAAAATATGCGTACAGACACTTCAACTTTACCTGTTACAATTTCATCTGATAAAGTACAGCTTGTATGACTTAGTTTTGTTTTTACAGTGGTGAATGATTTTTTTTTTTCCCTTTTATTTATTTTTCTTGAATCAATGCTTTACATAGTGGGCTTTTATTTTTATTTTCCCCCCTCCTTTCTAAATTTTCATTACTAGAAATTTCGGGGTTGCTACTTTACTCTCTTTGAATTTTCCAGGAGCAATTTAGTATAATCTTTCTGCAATTCATTTTGGATAAACCTACGACGTTCAGTTTGAATGGAGAAGATTCTTTACATTTAAGGTTCAAGTCCAGACCATATATGTCATGAGCCCCACAAGCAATGATCAAAATGTAATTCATATTCTACATTACTGTCTAATCCTAAGAGATGAGCTCCAAGCAATGATCAAACTGTAATTCTTATTCTGCATTACTGTCTAATCCTAAGAGAACTAAAATTTAGACAAATAAATAGCAGTGAAATGCATGTAGTTTAATTTTAATGGTCACAGACTTCTGCATTGAAGCGTCGGTTCACTTTATCAACCATAGATTGCATGCTCAAGTCAATATCTATGTCACCCATAGCATTATATAAACTTTTTGAGAAGCAAATAAATATTTCATTGATAATAAGAAATTATAAGAAAAGGTGTGTTTACATATAAAAAATTAAGCATACAAATGCGTCAAAACTCTTAAACAAAAAAGACATCTCTGATGCTCAACAAAAATATTTCACATCTTCCTCAAACACTATTTGCACTCACTGTTGTCATAGCATTGCCCACAGTTAATAACTCCGCAGTTGGTACTTGGTACATCTTCCCCACTGAACTACAACAAAAGTATATTTAGAATCGGCCCAAATTTCACCTTTCCTTGGAAAGTTCTCTGTATGACAACGCCTGCTGTAGTAGTTTGACAATCTTGAACTTGAACATTCTGGATGAATTAGATAAACATCAAATACCTGTATGATGTAGGAATTAGTACCAAATCTTCAAAATACAAAGCAAATGGTCTCCATTTACAAGGTAGAGCTTCTAAGCAAAAGAAACTGTATATCATCTTCCAGTCTCAATTTGGAAAAAAAAAAAAAAAATCAAATTTCTTTCTTCTTCTTTTTTTTTTGTCCTGTGGGCATCCTGAAACATTCGAAAACAACTTTGCTAAACCCACCCTTAAATTGGCGTTGAACAAATAATATTGCTGGGTGGCAGTCCATATTGGACAGTTGGGCTAGTTGTTAGGTCCAAACCGCGCCTACTACGGGGACCATATGGCCTGGCTCGGTCCATTGAGTTCAGGTCAGCTTTTGACCTGTAACTCGCTGAAAAATTGCAGATAAGCCACTGATTTGTACAGCTTTATCAAACATTCTTTGACGGTCAAACTAGTGACTTGAGATGGTTTTGGGACTCATCTAATTCTAAAATTTCTTAAATGCATGAACAGATCCCATAGACACAATCAAAGGCTTCTAAGAGATACATAGCTTGGCCCAAAATAGCGGCTTCATCTTCATCAATGAATGCCCGCCAATTTGAAATTCAAAAAAGTGTACAAAGATTTCTTCGAGGGTATCACGCATTAATCTCAAACTAGCATAGCAAGGCTGTGGTAAGCTTGGGCCCTAGTAGAAAAATGTATAAGTGGCTAATTAAAAAATGAGAGCCCCTTTAGGTGGTTCAGAAAAGGGGTGAAATTTGTTTAAAATCAATTTAAAATTTTACTCTTTTTTTTTTTTAATTTTGATAATCATTAAAACATCTTATCACATTTTTAGATATTTACAAACAACCTTAGATATATACTAGCATTTACTCAAAGGAAATGTTTAGGGAATAAAAAAAGAAAAAGAAAAGTAAAGGTGTGCAATTCTACACAAGTTAATGCTCAAACTCTTGGCATATTCATCATCATTATCGTCGTTGAGGCCTTATGCAATCTACTTCAGGAGACCTCAGGGCCCAGGGCCTGTTCTTGCCTTGTCAAAACGAGCTTCATGCATCCAACAGAGCTTTTTCTTAATGAACTTGGTCCATCTCTAGACGGGTTGGGCTTGTGAGATTGGATCCTTGGAAACTCTGCCTTCCAGAGGCTTCACAAAAGAAGTGTGCAAAGAAGGGACTACTTTTAGTATGGAGATGGACAAAATACTACATAGAAGGTGAAAAAAAGAAAAATACTTGCACAAGATTTACTAGTGTTCGGACATACCTCGAATGGAAAGAGTTTTAAAGGTTTTGACTTTTAAGAGAATGGATGATTACCCATTCCACTAAGCATTTAGGGTGACTAAAGCAGGATACTGTTCTGTCATTACCACCACACAATAGTAATTTGGAGTAGAAAAGACTGGACAACAGTAAACAGTACCCCATCTAATAATCCTTCAAATGTACATCAGAAGGTATAACCATCCATTCAGCCAAAATAGTCAAACTTACTAAGATGAGTACATCCAACAAGCCGTAAAACAAAATGGCAAGCAATAGAAAGTACAAGTCAATAACTGCATGCTATACCTCCATTAAAATTCATGTTGGTTGCATCCTTTGACTGGATAGCATTGATCAGAGTTTCTGACACCGCTCTATCAAGAGTGAACCCATTTTCCATCATCTGGTCCCAAACTCGACGAGCCGTCCCAATCTTTTCTTCCTGCAGGAGTCCTCTAATTATTGTTTTATAGGTCACCTCATCTGGAGTGAAACCACTACTCATCATATCTTCATATAGAACCATGGCCTCAGTCACCCGAAAGGCCGTGCACAGCCCATTTATAAGAGCATTATACAAAACTGTATCAGGTGAGATTCCCTTCTCAATCATGTCAAGGAAAAAGCTACGAGCCAGCTCTATACGACCAGCCTTGCATAGGTGATCAATCATAGTTGTATATGAAACAGAATCGGGGACCAATCCAGTCCGCAACATCTGGTCATAAAGCTCCTCAGCCAAATCAGCATGGCCTTCTCTGAAGAAACCTTGTATCAGGGTGTTGAATGTCACAACATCGGGTTTAATCCCCTTCTGTCCCATCTCCTCAAACAGCTTATAAGCTGTTCCCATCCTTCGAGTCCGGCAAAGAGCTGCAATGAGGGTGTTGCATGAGACAACATCGCACAGGCCTTCTGCCTCCATCTTGTTAACCATTAGAGAGTATGCTTTATCAAGCTGGTTAGCTCTACATAAACCCTTTAGTAGCTGATTGTAACTATACCTATCCGGCCTTATGCCACTTCTTTCCAACTTTTGGATCAATTTCTCTGCCTCATCTAACATAAACTCAGCACAACAGTAATTTATCAGTGTGTTGTAAGTAACAAGATCCGGGTTACAGCCATTTCTCCTCATAAAGGATGCAATGGCTTGAGCTTTATCAATCCTTCCTGCTCGACAAAACCCGCTAATAAGCAAATTGAAGATGAAAGAGCTCAGCTTGACTTCACTCTTCACCATTCTCATCATAAGCTCGTAAGCTAAATCAACCTTCCCATGATTACACAAGCCCAAGAATAATTTACCGCAAGCTCCACTGTCTGGATGGTAACCTTTCCCCATCATTTCATGACAGATGCCAACTAAAGTTTGAAACCTCTCTGCCTTGCATAAACCATGGATGATTGTCGTGTAAGTGACAATGTCGGGATCTCTCCCTTTCCTAGTCATGGTCCCCAATACCTCTAAAGCCATGTCTAATTTATTCTCCTTACACAATAAATTCACATATATATTAAATGCCCAAATGTCTGGCACCACATTATTCTTATCCATATCTTCCAGAAGTTTTTGAATAATATCCAGCCTTTTAATCTTACAGAGCCCAGAAATGAACCTCGAATACGTAAAACCATCTAGTAAGAATCCTTGTGGCATCATGTAGTAGTAGTAGTGCTCAGCCAAATCAAAGCGACAATCTTTAATCAATACACCAATGAATCTATTGTAGTCAATGCTAAATACCCGACAGCCCGATTTAATCATTTCATCAAATGTTTGGATTGCCAAATCGATCAAATTGGCTTTGACATACCCAGATATGAGCATCCGATAAATAGACCGATGCATTGAAAACCCACCATCCTTTATTCTCTTTAACATCCATGATAAGGTATCAAACTTCTGATCCTTTAACAACAAACAGATAATGGATCTGTTCGTAAAGTAATCATGCTTGAAACCTGGTTGGGATTCAGCCCAGGAATAAAAATGGATGGCTAGTTCAGAATCCAGAATACGCGCCAAGACCTGATTTACAATGTAAGTATTCAACTCCAAATTCAAGCTCTGCAACTCCGTCTCTACTGAGTCAGACCATTGGTTGCATTTGATGGTTTTCCAGATATCATAGGCAGACCCCAAGTAAGAAGGTTTTCTGCTGGTTTCTAAGGCATTTGATAGATGGATTTCCTTCTTGTGAGATTCAAATGAAATGCATTCCTCTTCAACTGTATTTGGATTTGAATTTCTACTTGGATCTCTTCTATCTGAAGAGCTAAAACACCTGGAGCTGGTTTTCATAGCAGAGGAAGGCGATAGAATTCGACCAAGTGAGAGTATAGAAACTCTTACCATCTAATGAAAAGGTAGGTGCTTCTCTCAGGAATTTCATCGAACAGCTTAAGTGCGACTCGAACAATGCTCTTTATCTACTCCAGCTATCGATCTAAGCTCTTCCTGAAACGACGAAGATTTAGAGACCTTTTGAATCAAATCTAATCTCTGCGGAGACCTGCAAAGATTTCGGTTGCATTTGACGCCGTAATTTTGGTCGGCATTGCGAGGAATATCGGAGGTGGTCGCATTTTATAAGAAGAGTGCTCGGCAGATCTACACCCTACCCAAACTGTGGGCCCCAACACAAGGCAGCCGTCAGATGGCCACAGATCAGTTGCTCATCAACTATGGGCCCAGAAGAACGAAAGATTTGAATCAGATCTCAGAACCCAATTGTACAGAATGTTGGCCCAAATATCAATATTTTCAAACTACGTACCATATGCAATGGTAGATAAATGGGTTGGTTATTCCGAATCCTATTTGGGTAAACTGGTTTGTAAGATCTCATCCATTGGGTCTCACATAAATACTGTTTATAGGCACGATGATGTGGTTGTCACGTGAAGAATTCCTTATTTCAGGAACATTATTGGAAAATATGATGGTGGTTAGAAATAAATTTAATTCTTAGGAGAGTAAGTTAAACTTATTTTTTATATTTCTTTTTAATAAATATGAAAATTTTACCGAAAAGATCTTCTTAAACTTGGTGGAGAACCAGAAAGCCCTCAAAGTTTTTTATGCGCCGGATCGGTTCCAAATGCTCTTTTTAGTTGTTGTTTTTTTTTTTTTTTTTTTTTTTTTTTTTTTTTTGTGTGTGTGTGTGTGTGTGTGTGTGTGAAGCAACGATATTGCTGCTCACTTAATCACATTTTTCTCCACTTTCTTATATTAACTCCACTTCATTCAACTAAGTAGAAACCCATGTTGTTTTCTCAAATCATTTCTAAACCTGCAAATCAAGCAACCATACAAACTTGAGTGACCCCATTACCACCAGATTGTAATTGTCAAACGCCCCGCTACAATATCCAACAAGCATGAATCATCTTTCAACCCCTTCTGATTTCTATAAAACTGAACCAGTGTTCCAACTTTGACAATTTGAAAGCCTTTACCCTTGTCGAGATTTTGAAAGATTTGTGAAATTTTTGATTCAATCCAGTCAGGTCTTCTTAAATTACTCATTAATTAAATGAGAAGCAGGTGGAATTTGTAAAGATTTTATACTTTTTATTTTTTCTTTTTATCAAACTCGCAGAGGGTTATTGTTTCAATTTGAGAGATTCATTTTTTGAGAAAAAAATCTAAACAATCAGTAGCGTGAGGGCGAATCAATCTTGTTAGAGATTGGCAAGACCTCGAATGTTGACAAAAAAGAAGATGACATAGGCAACGATATTACTGCTCAGCAAAATAAAAATTAAAAAAATAAAAAAGTGACGGGAGGGCCTTTATAGTCTATATTGAAGTTTAAGGTTCTTTTAGGTCTTCAGCCACTTCAAGGGAGTTTTTTCAATAAAATCCGCAATAAATATTTATATAAAAAATATGTGGTGCAATGGTTGAAAAGTTTTAAATAATGAGAGTGGTTGAGTTTGAGTTTTTACAATTTATATATTTCAGCGTTTGTTATTATGATAGTGGGCTCCTCAACTTTTTGCAAGTTCCATTGAGAATCAAAATTAATTGGGGAGGTCACAATAGAAATCAATTTCTTTGAATAATTCCACTTTTTCGTATTTATTTCTACATTTACAATTTGCATGCTTTCTCAAATTTGACGTGGTAAAGATTTGGACTCATGGCCTATAATTTATCAAAGCTCTTTAGATGGTACTCTATCCACCATAACCAAATAAAATGTTTGTCCAACTTACTAAAAAGGTTAAAGGCCATTATAAACTGTGGACCTGCCTTCAGCCTTTAGATAAAAAGTTAAGTGTAAGTCATACTCATGACTGTTAAAAATAAAAATAAAAAAACGTTACAAAAAAATATGCACTATATTATTTAAAATATTTTTATATAAGACCTTACTAACTTTTATATGTTCACACACACAAGATCTATGGGGAAGGCACCAAATATATCACCAACAACAATAGATATGTAGAGAATAAAAGAACAATTGGATTGAAAACACTATGTTGTAATATACCCATGCAGGACATTGTGTGAGACAATTGTTGCCCCTCCTACATATCATGGGAGAGGTGGGATCAAAAGATCTAGATAGGACTACCCTAAAAACGAAATTTCAAGTCAACTTAGTAATATTTATCTCTTAATCTATAGCTTACGAGTTTAATGATTTTAAATTAAAAATATACTTTCACATTCAATCAAATGATCTAGTCTATTAGGATTGATGAGAGATGTGTTAAGATGATCCATTTGGATTGATGATCAAAAGCAGTGATGAAGAAGTGAAGAGTTCTTTTATTTTTTTTTCAAAAAAGGCCTTGCATTTTCACGCAACATCAAAAGGGCCCTTATACATTATGTTTTTACTAAAACCTCCTTTGACTTATAGTGTAACTGTGACAAAAAGTAGCTAGACAATCCTCCTTTTTTTTTTTTTTTTTTTTACTAGTGTAACTTTAATAAAACTCAAATGACTTACTCCTTGAGTTTAAAGATAAAAAAGGAAGCTTTGTCCCTTAACTTTGAGGACCTGAAACCAATTTATAGTATCATTTGAATGGCTTTAATGGCTTAATGTTGCATATTTTCAGATATACAACCATGCCTTTCCTTTGCATTCCTCCCATGGCCATATCCATTCAGGCAGGACCCACTGAATGTAACTTAAGTTAATTAGTGATATTTGCTGAGGTTACCCTAAAGTAAAAAATAGTACACATAAACTTGTGAGATGATAATGGGTAAACTTAAAAAAGAAAGACGAAAGGTGCCATACATTCATTTTTTGAAGAAGAAGTAAAACAAAGGTCTTGAACTGGATTGCTTATTATTAAAGAGAACCCAGACAAATTTTACTAAACGCACTCAAATATCTATTTGAAACGGTTTTAAGTAAGACACTTTCAATGTAATTTCATGAACCACAGCTCATTCTGCTGCGTCATTTTCGGCCGTAGAATCCACGTTGCCCTGTCCCTCTTCCACCCGCTGCTGCTCTTCTGAAATTGAATTTCTTCTGATAGATCTTCTTGTCATTGTTCCATTTCTTGGGTTGCTCTCTGATGATCCACAATGAGTATCATTTCTTGCATTTAAAGCTGGAAGTGCCAAAACCACTGACCTATCTATGTAAATAAATTCAGGAGAAGTTGGACTCCCAGCACCCACTTCAACATTTGCTGCTGGAATTGTCAAAATCACAGGCCTGTCTATTCTATGTCGTCTTCTGTTGGATTGTCTTCTCCAATTGTTTTTGAGGCTTTGGGAGCGACACATCTTTGAAATTGAACTCAATAATAGCTTCTTTGGAAGTCTGCTTTTTTGGAAAATGGTTTCAGAGATTTAAGACAATCATAAGAGAAATAGAAGTTTCCAATTTCGTATGGGCCCCATGCTCACAGTGGGGGACAAATAACCACAACCACAAGGCACTCACCATTAAGGTGCGCACCTGATCCGATCTCTATTATACGGTGAGGGACAAATTTGTTAGGGCCCACCTAGAGCCCCATTGATCATGGGACTTGAGAGGGATAAAAAGAGATATCTTGGATGGGCCCATATATCAAGTTTGGAGTCAATCCTTAGCTTCTAAATCCTTCATCCATGGCCCACAAACTTAACGACATTAAAGAAAGAAATTTGACCCTCGATCCAACGGATCAATCCATTCGAATTAGTGAAAACTCAATTGATTCATTGTGATTTAGAGGTCCCATGTGTGTGGATGGTTCGAATGAATCATAAAGTTGGTCCCACTATGTTGTCCATCGCCAGAATATGGTGAGGGATAGATGTGCATGAATATTTGCTCATAGTATAAACAATTTGGGCCCGGCTGTGTCTAGAAAAAGGGTTAAGAAAGTTCTTTTATTAATAATAATAATACAAATGAAAACAAAAAAGTTTAAGAAAAAAAAAAACCAATCACAAAACTAATCACTATTCACCTGCCATCACCATGGTCGTCATTAATTTGTCACATTAATGTTGATTATGGAGGTCATCAAAATCAATATTAATTTTATCATGTTGGCATTATCGTCATCATCACCATCACAAACCCACTCAATAGGCATGAGAGAGTTTAGTGCGGTGTATAATCATTAAAAAAAGGATTTTTAGCTGCGGGGAAAAATCGCCCGCCACTAAATGATTTAGAACTCCCAATTTTATCGGCGAAAAACTATTTAAAGTGGCAGAACCTTTAGATAATCACTTTGGAGGCAAAAACAACACTTTTAGCTGCGGAAAACTACTCCCACCACCATTTTTTTTAAAGAGAAAAAACGACACTATTTTTTCCACCACTAAAAGTGACCTTTGGCGGCGTATTTTTTTCCGCCGCCAGAAGTCACTTTTTTATAGTGATTACTAGGTCTCATATTGAAAAACCAAATTATTTAATAGCTATCTCACCTTCTTCATTTCAAAATCTTTCAAGTGATACCCACGGTCAAATTGAACTTTGGTAAAGAAAATAAATGATACGAATTAGAATGGTGGAAAAGATCTTGTTAAAACGAGATTTTCAAAAGCTAACTATTGTGGACTATCATTCTCATCAACACAACATTATATAAAAAAAGTTAAAAAATGCATTGGGAATGCACAGGTCATCACTGTCTCGTCAGTGGAGCCCACCTTAATAATCCAAATTAGTCAGGTATCATTTCCCCACCTTCTTCTAACATCAAGGGAATTATACTTTTTACCAAAAAAGTAAAAAAAAAATCATCAAGGGAATTATAACTCCAATAATATAATGTCCACTATTGGGTTCATCATATCTAAAACACATAATTAAAGACAATTTCCTTACAAATATATTCAATACGAGTGGGCAGGCCTGTCACAGTGTCACCATGTAATTCAGCGGAGCCTACATGGAAATTCAAATCGTTTAATATCATGATATCACCTTCTTCTATAACAGCAAAAGGTCGTAATAAAAAAAAAAAAAGTTATCTCCAGTTAGAGTGATATCGACCATCGTATATCAATCATGTCTAAAATAAATGATCAGGAAAATTTTTAAAAAAAGAAATCCTTGAATAAGTGTTTCGCAGGCGACCAATCTGTTGGTAGGCATAGATCTGATTAAGGTGGAAATTTTCTTGATTCTAAAATATAGTGGGACTAGGATCTTGAGCTGTTTGGATTTCAAAAATACGCTTGTTACTTAACCATGAAAGGTATTTAACCACATAATAAATAAATAAATAAAAACAACTAAACTCTTTTTGTTTCCTTACCAAGTTTCAGCTAAAACATATAGATCAAAACTTTCATACAGGGGAGATGGTTATGGTGGAGAAGTGACTCTATTTCTGTTAACATAATCATCAGTTCCCATTCCAAGAAAGAAAACCAGCAACATTTCCAAATAAAATAAATTGATATGATTGATCAGGGCAAGACAAAGACATCCATGTTATCAAGATCCTAAAGAAGCAGGAAAAGAAAAGAGAACTTGCAAATAAACATCATATACCTGTATGAAGCAGGAACTGATTCCAAATCCTCAAAACTCCAAGCAAATACTCAGCATTTAAAAGGTAGTAAATACTATATTGGGGGATCAAGATATCTAACTCATATACACAATCTTTTAAGCAATGAATCTAGACGTCTGCTTCAAAATATGAGAGTCTTGATTTGGAAAGAAAAAGAAAAACTGTAATCTTCTTCTGGCTTGTTGGCAGTTGTAACGTTCCAAAACAGTGATGTTAAACATGACCTGTAGCTTGCTGAAAATATGCAATTATGCCCCTAAAACCGTGTAGCATATGCCAAGATCTCCACTGTGGAGCCTACATTGATATAATCGGGGCAGTTCAAGATAAATCCCGATCCCCTCTATTGAAAATTTCTCAAATTTTATTCTAATAAGAGTGGATCCCATTGTAATATTGAACACCGGATTAAATCGTGACTTATAAACGGGGGATGGGGTTGGACACGATTTTCCCAATTTCACATAAATCTAAATAATAGCACTAGAGTCGCTTGGCTCTAGTCAACAATTTTTTTTAAAAGTTTGTGCACACTATCCTGTGATATTATGGGAACAATGTATGGTGTCTTGTTTAAAAAAAAAACTTTAAATTCACTTACTCACAGTAGAAAGTGCATAATATGAAATCTGATAAATCTCATGATATTATAGAATACGGCGCCTTTTTTTTTAAAATGCCGACTAGAGTAAAGTGGGTAACATTATTTAAATTTCAGTCATGCAATTGAAAAAATCAAATTTAAAGAGTACTAATATGTCAAAATTCCAAATATAAATAAAAAATAAACTCTTATAATAATCTTATTGTTTGAAGCAAGTTCATTAAATGGCATTAGCCAAGCCAAAACTCAATGAATCATTATATAAGTTAGAATTTTAGAGGATTTTACCCGAAAAAAGCACCTTAGAGGTCCACTTACCGAAAGAGGTACCCATAGTTTTAATGCAAGAGAACTAGTATTCTAGCCAAAATATTCTTTCTTTCCTTTTTTTGCCTTTTCTCAACCAGCGATGACATCGTTGCATAATATCAAGAGTTAGTGTCGACGTTGTCGCTAATTCGTCAAATCTGCTTCTTATCCGACTTTTATTATCTGTGATTGTTGGTTTTTTATATCAAAATGAATCAAAACAAAACTCTTCCCCAACATTGAATATTCTTTGTGGAGGTTATTGATCTCCATTAACGAGGTAGACATAGCACAGTTTGACATTCTTTCATGCGTTATCTACAATAGAGCCTAAGTTTCATATTTATTTTTTGAAAAAAGTTCATTAAGGTTTTGATAAATAGTTTATTCATTTTATTATCTTTGTTGTATGATTATTTTTGGGTAGCTAAATCATCAAGGTAAGAACCTTTTGAGTAAGGAAGAAAGGAAACCGCTAGAGAAAGGGCGGAAATTATGGGAGGAAGAAGGGGAAAATGGAGTTTCGTTGACTAGTGGCGTGTTTTTCTATTAGTGGCCATCTAGGGTCATTTTTTTTTTTTTTTGTAGTTTTCTTTAGAATCTTTTCAATTTTGGTATTTTAATTTTAAACGATGCATTCTAAAATTTTTGAAAAATAAAAAATACTATTAGTCTTTTTTTCATTTTTTATTGTATTATGAGCACTTTTAAATGTGAAGAAATAGTACACATTCCTGTAAAAGTGATGAGACTCATGAGCGTACCCACTGTTAGAAAAAAAAAAAAATATATATATATATATATATATATATTCGCACTTTCCTGAGATAATAAATACCCCACGGAAGGAATACATACATTCGGACAAAGGGCTGGTGGTTTAAAGATATTAACTACTATGGTGGTTAAAGATGATTACTACTATGCTAACTTGCAAGCCCACACTGGCTAGGGCTCCTTAATGAGTCATATAGCTCCAAGTCCAAGCCCATGCCCTTCCAAATTAACTAAATAGAGTTACACTACGCCCATGTTTGGCATTTTATTTTATGCTTCTATTTTTTTAAATGTCTAAATCGGATAGAGGTTCAAACAATTAGAGCGTTTGGTACAAGATTTTAGACTTTGTCCGCTTTAGACATTTAGAGGCAAATCCTCTAAAATCCAAATGCTCCAAAAGTGGATAGATGAGAAATAGAGCTTTTGGGTCTTAAAAATATAAAGGCGAGTGATATTTAAAATAGATTCGTGCATTACCAAATGCGTGCATAAGTAAATGACATTTTATTTTCCATCATATCCAATGTGGGATTCTAGTAATAAGGTCTAAATGGATCTTTACTAAAAAATTTCCAACACCCACATATATGGTTGTGGGACAGTCACACCTATCGGACTTGAGTCTGCCTCTAAACTTGCATGGAAATCTTACTCTGTCTTCAAAATAAATACAAAAATTTTGGATCCGCCTCCAAAACTTATAGGAAAATTCTGAGTTTACCCACAAATCTCAACTACCAATTCGGATCTACCCTTTCATACGTAAACCTTGGTACACTGCTGTGATGACTCTAACCTTTTAAGGAAAGAAAAAAAAAAAAAAAAAAAACCCATCACAAATCATCTTCAATTCATGAGTGCACAAGTTGTCGTCAGAGGAAGAACCAAATTTTTAGCATATAACCTTATAAAACGATCACGTGAACAGTGGTCATAGGTGGAAAGAAACGAATCTTTGTTTGTCAAATTTGGTGTTATCTACTCTAAATTTGTTTTATCCAGGGCTTAGTGGGGAACAAATCCCACACATTGCCTTTTGTCGGTGGTTGGTTTGCACTATTTTTCAACCAGGTAGGGATGGGAACCCGATGGGGTTAACTAGGCGACCCTTTCTAATATGTTCTTATTAGATGCATGTTATCAGCAAATCAAGAGAGAGAAATTACATAAAGTTAGTTATAAAAGCACAAAACGTACTCTTAAACACAAAATCATAAAATTAGTGATTTTACTTTCAAAACCTTTTTTTTTTCTACACTTAATTTTATTTCATTATACTCAACACGGCCAAAAATTAACGGGAGCCCGAGTTGAGAGAAAATTGTCCCTACATGTGATAGTGTCCAAATTTGTTTTACCCAAGGCCCAAGTGGGGAACAAATCCTACTCTTGACTCTCTCTCTATCTTTTTTTTTTTTTTTTTCTTTTTTATTTTATTTTATTGTGTGGGGCTGGATTGCCCTAGTTTTCTCCGGTCTCCTCCATGAATGGGAATGGCGACCAACTCAGTCAAATAAGGGACCCATCCCTCGTTTTTTCAAATAAAGAGGGAGGCCAATCCTTTTACTAGTTGTTATTGGGATTCTGGTTGGGTTTTGGTAATGAATTTGTCAACGCGGGGTAAGTATAGGCTTTTAACTTTGACTTTAGTCGGGTTCAAGAGGGTTTATCATTAATTAGTTTGCTTACATACAAAAAATCTTGTTCGTAGTACAAGTGATGGTGAACAGATGGTGTGTAGGTTTGATTTCTCAGCTGCACAATAAATAGTACTCAATAGACTTTAACCATCGTCATGTGACAGGTTTGATAGTTAAAAAAAAAATAAATCCACCTTTGGACATTAGATGTGCATAAACAATGATTTCATACCCAACCAATATGGAAAAAGGCTATATGATATATACCAATTTTTCAATTGAAACGGATTTAAATTCCGAGGGGTACCTCAGTTGGCTTAGAACTACTGTTTCGACACAGAGGTTGTGGAGTTCAAAACTGCAATACAACACTGGAGTCACAAGAGAATTTTATTCGACTTTCTCTCCTAGACTTATAGAGATTATTCTGACAATTGTGTATATCAAACAAGGGCCTTTTTATTTACATAAGGAGTGACATGAAATAAAATTAAACGTTAAATCAAAACAAATAAAAAGAAGAGATAGTCATTGTGAAATTTTGTTAATTGCACAAAGTGGGGCCCTAGGTAGGTTAAACCAGGTTAAGGGATCCTGTCCACTCTTTTCCTGATGCTACCCCTAACCTAATTTTTTTTCTAAAAGTTTCTTTTATGGTGGTCTAAACATGAGATGGCCCACTCACTTCAACGGTCGGATCACTGGGCAGGTGCGAAGCTCCAACGACTCTAGACAGTGGGCCCCACCAGACGTTCGACATACTTTTTATACGCTAGTATCGCGGCATACGGCGACAGTGACGGGTCGTCTTCACCACTCCGACACACGACCTTTCTCCGTAACATCGCTGCCGTCTTCTTCACCTTCCAAACCCGAAACGAAATCGCCGAAACCGCGACGCAAATATAGCGTTTCCATTTCTCCTTATCTCTCTCTCTTTCTCTTTCTCTGTGTCTCTGAAGAAGAAGATATTTCTTCACCCTCTCCTCCTCTTTTATCTCCCAGTCAAATCTCCACCGTTCGATCCCAAATCGTACGGCTATTATTCAACCGCCGTCTCTCAAGCACAGCTTCCCTCATTTCTCTCTGTTGGACGACTTCCGACAAATGGACCGGTTTCGAACCGGCGTCCCGGTATACTCCCTCGAGAGGACCGGCTCGTCATCTCCGTCGGCGTCGCCGGCTCACCACCGGACGCCTTCGGCGGCCGGGGTCTCCACCATGAAGCGGACACAGAATGTCGCAGCGAAGGCAGCTGCGCAGCGACTGGCTCAGGTCATGGCGTCACAGGCGGCCGGCGGCGAGGATGACGACGATGACGATGATCTTGGCGCGGTGTTCGGATACAATGCTACGCCGCTCCGGCACATGAATGGCGGCAATGCTGGCGCCACGCGGGCACTGGAGACGAGGACTGCCAGATCTCCATCTCCTGTGGTAATTTTGACATTTTGTGACAAGATTTTGATGGATGTTAGGGTCTTTGTGATTGGAGACTCTGGAGATTGTGAGATTGTGGTGATTTTAAGTCTTGGTCATCTGCAATTTTGATTTGGTGACAATAATTCATTAGCTTGAGGAAACTGGGTCATAATTTTGATTCTAAAATTCATTAGTCTTGGTCATCTGCATTTTGATTTGGTTACAAGACTTCATAGCTTGAGATGCCAATGACAAAATTCATGAAATCTTCTTTCTTTCCTGTTATATATGCTGTATGCACATAGCCAGATATTGCTTAAACATGTTTTACATTTGCGTAATTATAAAATAGTAGGAAGACATTTTGTATAAGTGCTCTGTTTAGTTCTCTTTATTTATGTTTCAGACTTTGAAGAGTTTCAGATTGTTTGTAGATGAGCTTCCTACCACATGAAGCAATCATATTTTGTTAATTGGGTTTTCTTGTATTGTAATTAGTTGCGGCAGAACTATTTAGATGAAACTCAGTCTGTCCAGTCTACATCAGTTGGAAGGCCGGTGACATCTGTTCATTCGACGGCGGCACCCGGCAAGCCAATTCCTAGAGTCCGAACTTCTATGCCAGCGAGTGAACCTCCTATCAGTAGGGAAGCAAATGAAAGGTAAAGAAAAGCCTTTGTGTTCTTGCCTGGTGATTTTTCTCTTCATACTGAGATCTCTCACGTTTGCTCATTCAATGGAGCCCACCTATGATCACTCCAAAGTTGAAACACTCACTCTCCTGTGAAATTGAACACTGATCTGACTGTTTTTGTTGAATTGAATGCCTATTACACTGTACTTAAAACCATTGGACTTTGAGGCTGAAATTAAAGATCTTGGATCATCTGTTCGGAATGATTCTTGGTCAATACACACGTACAATTCACTTTTTGATATTGAATCTCCTTTTCATCAATACATTTTAACTTCTCTGCCAATAGTTGAGATAATTAGTCTAATATTGAGATAAATTAATCTGATAAGAGGAATCATATTAAATTTATGACTGAAATAAGAAAATCTTTCCTGTTAGTTCGGTCTCCAATTGATGTCAAAGGGATGAGACTAGTTGTTAAGCAAGGTTATTTTAACATTTGTTGCAGGTTTCCATCTGACAGGGGACAGCTGAACTCTAAAGAACCAGAAAGTGACCGTGAAGCTTCTGCTCTTCAAGATGAGGTAATTCACTTTCATCCATGAATATTTTATTTGTTGTAAGAGATGGCCTCTGGAAAAATTAAAAGCAAAGCCGATGCAGGTCACTTTTGGTGTGCATGTACAGGCCTGCTAAACGGTGTCTCAAACAAATATCCTGGTTAATTTGTTGATAGAATTAGAATTATAGGCCTTGATTTTTAATTGTTAAGCTTACTTCTGCTTAACTGCAGCTTGATATGCTACAAGAAGAGAAACTTCTCAATCTTGACAAGGTATGGTGCCTTTCGAGTAATTTATTTTTTGTTCTGAAGGTAAAACTTATAATAATTTATTTCACTTCTCACCTGCTTTGTAATATGTTTATGGCATTCATTTTGGAATGTGCCATCCAGCTTCAACTTGAACAAGAGCGATGTAGGGAAGCAGAGGCCAGAGTTAGGGAGCTTGAGAAACAGGTTAGTTAATTTAGGATTATGCTTTTTACACAGATTTTTCAATCTAGGAGATGTTTTTTTATGCTTATTATTATCATCCAATTAATGCCCCAAGCCCATTTGTTTTTCAATTTTTATGGGATTCTGATATCTCAAAGGTTGCTGCTCTTGGAGAAGGGTTATCTTTGGAAGCCCGGCTGTTGAGCAGGTAACCTCTTTGGAGGTAGAGCTTTTTTTTTTTTTTTTTTTCGTTCTGTTTTATTTTGAGTCTGAGTTAGTCTGAGTTTTGGGAATTTATGTGATTCATTTGCAGAAAGGAGGCAGCATTGCGTGAAAGAGAGGTAAATGTCCATCTTTTTTGGATTCTGTGTCCATAATTTTCTAGGCTTGATTTTCAACAAATAATTTAGTACTATATTGCATGACCTTGTGAGGTTAATCTTTCTGTTCTTTCTTTTTGAGTTGTGTCAGAGAAGCATCAAGTTAGGACCCAAAACCATTGCCTTTATGCGAATGATAACTGTATTCTGTTTTCGGATAGTATGTTCCGAGTCTTATATCATCAATAAAAAAAGGTCAAAGTCATTATATATGATGCAGGCCAGACAATAGGCCGGCCAACCCATTGGGATGCATCAATATATTATATTTATGAGCTATATTACAGATATTTTCAAGAAATAATATTCTATGCTATAAATGTAGACCAATATGAATATAACATATTATTATGTTGTGAAGGTAATGATTGCATTAAGTAGAAAATAAATGAGAAGGAATTTCCAAGTACATATTGATATCTTTCAACTAGGAGATGAGGAAGAAAACTTCTTCACTGAGTTAGGACTTAGGACAGAGTTCCTTCCTTGTGGAAATCAACAAGCCCCTTGGGTTTGCAAGGATAGTCTAAACTATGTCCTTTTTTCAATGCGGTTGTTTTAATCTCATTTGAATATAGTGTGAAGAAATAAACGAGTATGATATAACATTCATTTGCCACTCTTTACCTCTTTACTTATTCATTTATACTACTTTATTTCATCTTTACAATCATCATCATCATCTTGGCGTTGTCCTGTCAATTTGAGGTTAGCCTAATGCATTCTCCTCTCTCTCTCTCTCTCTCTCTCTCTGATAGTATCAACCAAGTCCAATATGACTTGGCTGAATCAGATTGAGTAGCATCCAACAAATTCTCTATCCAATTGAGTTGGAGTTGGATAGTGCCAGCTTGGCTGATACTCAAAGGACTCAGGGTAAGTCTTATATAAATATGCATAATTGGAGTTTTGGGTTATTGTAGGACCAAATGTATAAGAGATTGAAATAACTTAAGGTTTCTTTTGTGACTTCTCCTTTTCCAATTGATCCTGATATAGTTACCGGATTTCAATTCAATGGATTCGCATTCAAGTTTGTAATTTGGCACTTAACCAATTCAAAAACTCATCGGGGTAGGCTCATTTAATTCGGTGTTCAATTCACTTAATTAGTAGTTTGATTTTGATGAGTTCGATGCACTAATCTGAATATACAATTCAACACAGTTGCTGATAATTCACATGTCTATATAGAAATATGTAGATGAGAACCGTATGTGTGGATCTTATTTGCAGTCCAGCCCATGCCTATGAATTGCCACAAGCGTAAAATTGACACTCATTCATCCAACACTCTTAGATTGAAATAGAGAAAAAAAAATGATGTCTGCTAAAATCATTAAACATGAGGAGCCATGGATCAACGGTTAGGACAAATGGGGTTTGGACGGTGGGTGACAGGGAATGGGGGGATTGAAAGGGCCAACTTGGACAGCGACCATATAAAGTTTTCAGGTGCATCGATCGATGGGGCCCATTGAAAACAAGCTATGAAAAAATGAATAGTTATTAAAGTCGCTAATTTCAAAGCTTTTTTCAGTGGGCCCTGCAAATGGAAGTAAGGCACCTTTCAATTGGGACCCACTCTCGTGTGGACCCTACAACCTCGCCACATGATAGTGGTAAGGATTAAGTTACGAGGAGGGATGGTAGAATTCTCTTAGTCCTCAAGGGAGCCCATATCTAAAATCCTAACAATCCATTATGACTATCCCTCCTTGCTTTATCTCTATGTTAGATTTCACTTCAATTGGCTTTAGACACACCATCAGATTGATCACTCATAAGACATGAGATTAGACTCTTTATTTTATGTTTTATTCATGTGTTTTGGACTTGACTGATCTGAAGGTGTGCTCAACTTCAGTAACAGTGATATTTGGGTCTGAATAGTTCGGATTTTAGATGGGGGACCTACTGATGGATTTACAGGGATTAGCTCAACATATTATCTAAGCTCTGCCAAAAGGGGATTGGGATTTGATGAGGAAATAGCCCAGTCAAATGCCCATCTTCCTTGCATTCATAAACATCCGGACCCATGTAGTTTTTTTTTTTTTTTTTTCATACGGTCACTTCTCAATAGAAAATTGCTTGCTCAGTGAGATGGTGGACACCTGGCTTGGAGAAGTAGCCCACCAATTCTGTGAGAGAGATGAGACTATAACTTTTCTTTTTTATTCTCATCGGGGAAATTGTTTCCTTCAAATTAACTTTATAGATTTCGATTTTAAGTAATTAAAATTTGTTTACTACCTTTAGATATCATGAATCAAGAGTGTCATGCTTTTTATTTCAATCTATGTCTTCATCTATGCATTTTAGCTGTTCATTTATAATTTGGTTATTCCATATATCTGTCGGTATTATAGAATTGTCTTATCAGCGATCAAAATAATAAAATGTGTTATTGTTTATTTGTTTCAGGCTGTTCTTAAAACTGCTTTGAATGCAAAGGATGGGAGAGATGAAGAGATCGTGGCTCTCCGATTGGAAGTTGAGGTAGCATTCCAACTCATTAGCCATATGCCTGTCTTGATAATCATAAATTATTGCAATTGTGTAACTTCTGCTGTGCAGCTATATTAGATGCATATTCATCTTCCATTATAATTATTTTTATTACAGTCGGCAAAAGATGAGGCTGCAGCTGTTATAGGACAGCTCCAAGAAACAGAATTTGAAGCAAAAGCTCTTCGCTCTATGTCACAGAGAATGCTCTTGACCCAGGAAGAGATGGTTTGCATTTCCTTTGTTGATTTTTAGGATTTCTAACATTTGTGATCTACTGTTAAGAGATTAATTGTATTACTGTATCCGTATTTTAGGAAGAAGTTGTTCTCAAAAGGTGTTGGCTTGCACGTTATTGGGGTCTAGCAGTTCGGCATGGTAAATTTCTTGCAAAAGATGTATTTCTTGCTCACAACAAATACCAGTTCTTGGCCTTGGTTGGATTTTATTCTCAAACTCTGTTGGTTTTTATTTTATAGCTTTCTGGGTTTACTTTTGTCAGTCAAATGGAAATCACAAAGAGATATTTTAGTCCCAGCCCATCATAAAAAATATGAAAAGATGCACTGATGTATCATAACCACCTTGCTCGTGAGATACCATCCTTAGCAATTACAAAAGGTAAGTTATCGATCAAGCATCAAACCACCACCGTGCATGTGAGATGCTGTCATTAGCTAGAAATCGACAGCAGAATTTGCCGGCCTCAACACATAGGAGAAGACGACTTCCATGTTGACTAGTCATTCCTTTAGCTCATCTAGCTAAGATGTAATCTTCCAAGGCCCAATGCTCTTCCCCCAGCCCATTTAACCGCACACAGAGGCTCCTTCTACACCGAAGGAAAAACCACCTCATTGTGAAAGCCTCCTGTGTGCCAATTAGCAAGGCAAGAAATTCAGCTTCACAAAGGAGCAAGGACCTCATAGCATTCTCTTATGTTCACATATCGTTCAAAAAAATATTCTCTTGTGGTCACAAATCAAGTCGCCCATTCTAGTGTCACCTAGATTCCTTAAAGCACTGGCATGAAAGTTTAGCCATTCAAAAAAAAAAAAAGCATAAGTAAATCTTTTGTAACAGAAAGCCATTTCATTTTCCTAGTTTCTTGGTAACATTCCACTATTATTCTCCTTTCAGCCTTGTCTAGTTGCATTCCTTTCTTGGGTTATTGGTATTTCTGGAAACTTCATATCCATCCTTACTAATTGTTGTCAGTTGCGATCTTTATATCTTAATTTATATTTTTATAGTTTTCTAGAAGTATCATTGTTGTTTTGTGCAATAACTCAATGATTGTTGGTGATTCCTTTCATTCATATAATATCTCACTGTATATATTTTGTGTAATGGCATTATTTATATTATACAAGTTTTCTTTTTCTTTTTTTCCTGCAATTCTTTAATTTTTTTTTCCTTTTATATATTATTATCTATTTTTATATTTTTCTAGTAAAAATTGAGTTATTATTCGCGACCATTTCCTGATTTTGTAATAGTTTTGGCACAACTCTTTTTGTGGGGTCTCTCTCGACCATACATTATTTTAAGGCTTTTGGAAGTAGCTTTTAAGGAAGTACCTCAAGTATAGAACTTTTATGTTATAATTAGGTATATTATTTTTAATTTCTTATAATTTGATTTTTGATTTTTTGATTTTTTATTTTTTGAAGCTCAAAGTTGTACGGCAAAACATATGCCTGTTTGGATGACTGAGTCATCCACTTGATCTTATCAACATCTCATTTAACCAAGTTATCCACTTGACCTTGTCAACATCTCCCTGATGCTAATCCAACTCATTGCTATCGTTATCAATTCTCTCTACTTGATCCTGGTAACTCTATAAATTGATAAACAAACATCCAAATATAGTGAGTGAATTTCAACCAAATCCATTCCCTCTCCGAGGCATCAAAGCCTTAAGATAGAAATCCTTTCTCTCTCCTAGTGGCCTCGTCCGCTGCTAGATCTTCCACCTCTTCCTTCTGGAATTCCAAACATTTCTAATGTGGCCATCTAGTTGGATCAATGCAACTATATTCTTTGGAGAAGCCAACTTCTTCCTATTCTATATGGCACGGTATGCAGTCCATGGTTGATGACACCATTTCTGATCCAGAGGACCAATCACTGTGGATTCAAAATCCATTATTTCTGGAAAGGAAGGCCTAGACGCTTCTAAGTTGGTTGCATGCCTCTTTGTTTGCTCTAGTCATTGGTTACAAACCGCTCGTGCAACTTGGGAGGCTCTTGATCAAGCTTAAATCTCTCTAACCGGTTCTTGGCACTATGAGATCAAGCATGTGCTCTCCAATATACAAGAAGGTTCGCTCCCTATTACTGATTATATGGATCTAACTGATAAATTATCTCTTCTATATCAATCCATGAATACTAAAGATCCTATTGTTTGTGATTTTGATGGACTTGATCTTGATTATGATGTGATTGTTGGCACTGTCCAGACAAAGGCCAATCTTCTTTTGGAGAATTATATAGCATGCTTCTTAATCGTGAAAAACGATTGGAGCTTTATCATCAGCCATGCCAGGATACCACAGCTTTCTTTATCACTCAAGGTCGTTGGTCTGCCATAGAACGTGGAAATGACTAAGGTCAAAATCTCAGCAACAATTTGTGGATCTGGTAGAGGCAATGGTCGTGGTAACAATAATAACATAGCTGGCTTTCACAATACTTAACAAATAGTGAGTCATCAATCATTTGTCAGATTTGCATTAAGGCTGGCCATGATGCACTCTTATATGTTTAAAAGTTGCAAAGGCACCAACTATTCTTATTACTCTGATGACTTACCTGCGACAATTTCTGCCATGAATATATCTTCTGCACAATATGATTCTACACAGTATCCTTATATGGGGGCAACCAACCATATGACAATCTATGCTTCCTCAACGGTCAATCTTCAGGGCTCAGGAGTCAGGACTACGGTGGCTCCAACCAAATTACTGTGGCCAATGGTAATACCTTGCCTATGAAGAGTATTGGTATATGCAGTTACCTCTTAAGAGAGATTCACTCAATCTTATCTGCATCTCTGTTTAGATGACCGAGTTATTCACTTGATCTTATCAATGTCCCCTTGGAGCTAATCTAGCTCAATTCTGTCCTTATCAAATCTCTTTCTAATTGTGACTGAGAGAAAACTCTCCACTTGATCTTGCTTGCCTTGCAACTCTATAAATAGGTGACAAACATCCAAATGTAGTGAGTGAATTTTAAATAAATGTGTTGCTTCTTTAAGATTGCTAATTTGATACCTCATTTCTTCTTCACATGTTCTTTTTTCTCATGAGTGGAGGCATTTACTGTTTATAAATTAAAAAAAAAGAAGAGGAAGAATTAGAAATGAAAACATCTAAATTCATCGTCATGTCTGTTTTGTTTTTTCTTTTTCCTTTTTTTTTTTTTTCCTTTTATGGGTTTCCCCAACATGTAGCTGCTTTGTAGGCATCCATCCTGAGATAGCGATGTCAAAACATGAACACTGGTCATCATTAGCACCTCTTCCGCTTGAAGTTGTCATTTCTGCCGGTCAGAAGGCTAAGGATGATTCATGGAATCGAGGCAAGTCATCACACTATGATCTTTATTCTATCGTGCCTTTTCTTTTCCTCAATGATCCAAAACTGGTGAACTATAGTTTGATTAACGATGATTATTTGTAATTTTTTATCCTATATTTGCTTATGATGATGAGCAGGTAATGATGATTCAGTGAAAAGGAATAATCTTGTGTGGGATGTGAATGACCTAACTGGAGATGGAAACATTGAGAGCATGCTTTCAGTTGAAAATGGTTTGAGGGAATTAGCTTCTTTAAAGGTCTCCTATTATTCTCAGTAGGATTTTTTGCTTCATATTTGTTTCTATCCTTTTTAATTTTCCATATTAGCTTCTATTTTTCCTTACCAGTAGTGTTCTTAACTCTCAACTAGGTATTCCTATTTGGATGCATTTTGGATATTTTCTATGGCCCTGAAATCTAATGTTTGTGTTCATCTGTCTTTTGTTTTCTGCATTCTTGCCTCCTTTCATATTGTACTTTTGGTATGTCATTTAAACCCATGCTTCTCTTTTTTCCTTTCTAAATAATATCTGCTGTTTTCAAGGTTGAGGATGCTGTTATACATGCTATGGCTCACCATCGGTACTCAAATTCAGGTCATCAATCCATCTCAGGTCCCTATCTTCACTCTGTAACCAGTAATCATTATTTTTGTTCCATTATTTTTTTCTGATTTCATTCGCATCATATTTTCTGTTTTTTTTTATCAGGGGAGAAATTTTGATCCTCATTCCTCAATCCGAGGATATGCAATGTATATGTGGAACCCAATGTATATTGATATCAAAGATAGGCCTATGTGGATAGATAATGCCCCTAGCCCAACTGGGGGATCTCAGTGATGTAGATCCAGCCTGAATGAATTGACCAAAAGGTGGGGCAGATCTAACAATAGAAGTACAGAACAGAGCCTTGATGCTCCAAACCACCTAGAAATAACACAACAGCTCTAGAACAACGATATCAGTCTAGATCACGTGTAGTTCAAGGAAAACCACACTTCCAATGCAATATACACTCATTCAAGTTGGGGTTGTTGCATGGTTGGAAGGTGAAAAAACAGTCAAAAGAACTGAGGCTGCTTTGTTATTAGTATCCATATGGATTTTTATGGAAACAGCCCTAGAAACTATCATAAGTTCATTACCACAGATACCTGTAACAAAACATAATTCAACACATCCAAACTAGTATTTTTAAAAAAAAAAAAACTAGTAGTATTGTTTTGCCCTTGCCTCGTGCAAGCAAAGCTTTGTAGGCCTTGCACAAGAATTGTGTAGGCATTGAGCAACGCAAGTGCATAAAAGTGGTATCATAGCCATTTTTTTATGTAGTTCATACGCTCCTTCTTGACTCTTTCTTTCCTTCTCAATCTTGGGCTGAAGCTCTCTCGAATGTTGCTCGCCATATTAATTGTCTTCCATCTGCCGGGTTACAACATCCAAGACCTTACTGTCCATGGAAACATCCTAATTATGATCACCTTCACATGTTTGGCTAATTTTGTTTTCTCACCTTTTGAATGAACCAAATTGACTGCACAATTTATGAAGTGTGCACTTTTAGGATGTGCTACACATCGAAAGGGCTATCTTTGTTATGACCCCTCTATCCATCGCATCCACTTTTCTAGAAATGTTTTGTTTGTTGAACATCAATATATTTTTTTTTCAACACTAGTCACTTCCCAAAACTCCGCCTCATCGATATCTTACCTTCTAGATTTTCATGACACTTGTTTTCCCTTTATAGCTCGGTTCAAACCATGAGCTGTCCACCACTGATGAAATCATCACGAGGACTTTCCTAATATAAGCGCTCCCCGGGGAAACTTCACCTTTGGAGCCAGAGCCTACTAACTTTGTTGATATGAGTCCCTCTAGGAGCTTTCTCCAGGTCCAAATCCAGAGCCTACCCTTCAACTTTGATGAGTGTCTCGTACTTCTAGACCTCCCAATCATTACGGTTTCTCCAACCACTTTATTTATATCTTTATCTATCATGTCTATCCCTAACATCTATACGGAGGCTGTGAAGCACAAAGGTTGGCGATAGGCAAAGAGGAACTTGATGCCCTTGACCGGGATATTGTCTGGTTGGTTGCAGGTGGGTTGACACTATTAAACTCAAGTCAGATAGCATGTTACATTGCTATAAGGTTCGATTGGTGACTTTTGTATATAAGGAAGAATATGGAATTGATTATGCTGAAACGTTCACTCCCATAGCCAAAATGGCAACTAACTCTGTGAGAAATGCGCTCTTTGTTGTTGCACCTCAATCTTGGCCGCCTTTCCAAATGGATATCAAGAATGCCTTCCTGCACGAGGATTTCAAAGAAGAAATATGTCTTCCAGTTGGATTACCAACAATATACAAAAGTGCTATTTGTCGTTTGCACAGTTCGCATTTCGGATTGAAACAAACACCTAGAGCTTGGTTTGATAGATTTCGTCGAACTCTAGTAACAACTTACTTCAGGTAGAGCAGTTATGATCCCTCCATGTTCCTTCGTCGATCTTCCATTGGAAACAGAATGTTACTTGTATATGTTGATGACATCATCATTATTGGAAGTGACTCTTCATCTAACATGAAAGATCTTAGGCCCCTCACATGTTTCCTTGGTCTTGAAGTACATACATCTAAGAAAGACATCTTCATAAATCAACATGAACAGACAATCAATCTCACTAATATGCCCCAACTAAAAGATTCACATCTGGTTGACATTCCTTTAGAAGCCATTGCAAATATTGCTCATGTTGTTAATATTGTTAGAATGTTAGTCAATTCATGACGAATCCATGACATCTCCATCTAGCAGCAGTGCACTGCATTATTCGTTACCTCAAGGATACTTCCGATCACAGCCTTTTCTTCCATCAGGTACGACAACTATGTTTTTTGCGTATTATGACGCCGACTAGGCTAGATGTCCAGACACTCGACAGTCTACACAAAAAGATGGTGTATATATCTTGAAAATTCCTTGCTTTCGTGGAAATGTAAGAAACAAGATTGCATTTCCAAATCTTAGACAAAAGTTTAATATCAAGCTATGTCGCGCACTTCCTCCAAAATTGTTTGGCTCCAGGGCCTCTGTTCCAAGCTTGGTTTCCCTCAAAGTTGTTTTACTAGGGATGTAAACAGGATGGTTCTTATTCGGATCCATGGCGGACCCTGACCCGAAACCGTTGAGGAGAAGATGGAACCAGAACCAAAATCGATTCCGTATATGGGACGGGTCTAGGTCAAGTAAAGAATGATTTATAAAAGGCTAGCTAAATGATTTAGAAAAAAACTAGCTTTTAGGAGGGTTTTTTATGAGATAATATGTCGGGTCTTGGGTCCACGGGTTGGAACCAAGGTGAAACCAGACCCAGACCCGCTTGGGTCACGGGTCCAAAAATGGACCCAAACCCAAACCCATTTACTTATTGGAACCTAAATAAGGACCATTTACTTATTGGAACCTAAATAAGGACCCAAACCTGGTTATTAATTGGTCAGAACCTCTTGGTAATCAGAGAATTAATCGGGGACCCATTTACATCCCTATGATTTACTCCACTTTATGCTGATAACACAATGCCATTAAAATCACAACCAATCCAGTGTTCCACGAGCACACCAAACATATTGAAGTGGATTGCCATTATATTTGAGAACCTTGTGATCTTGATGTCATAACTTTCCCCCATGTACCATCAAATCTACAAATTGCAGATATTTTCACAAATGCCCACCTTATGACTGGGACCTACGTCATAGAAGAATATAGAGGAAACTACGTGAAAAAACCCCATAGGACCCCATAGGATCGACGAGGACCTAGTAGCATGATGAAGACGGAAGGGGTCCTCAAGTTCCTTTTTGGTCCTTTTTTTTTTATCATTTTGCGATATGGTCAATATCGACCATTTTACGAGAATATTTTCAGCAAGTCTGGATCAAACAATGTTCCTAAATTCAGGTCTAGACGTCGGAAACTGGATTTCTCAGACAATGGGCGTTGGCGCAAATTACGATTTTCAACCTCTGAATTCTCCTTGGAAGGAATTAAGACTTTGGGTGGTTCAGGAGTCCTGATGTTTTCTTTATCAATGTTTCCAATGTAGTGTTCTATATCTTCATCTTCTCCAAGGTCTTTTGAGAGCTCTGAGATGTCGGGTTCGGGTTGGGCTGTTTCGTGAACAGGGGGAGCCTTAAACACTTGCTCTGAATCAGGAAACTTAAGAACTTGGCCTGAATCAGGCAGGAAAGGGTCTAAAAACCCATCAGAGGCAGTCACCTGAAGCACACGTCTAGGTTTCAAAGAACCAATCTGTCCAATGGATTTCAGTTTCTTTAAGAACTTTCCCTTTATCCCCTTCATCTATGTTCTTATAGATATTTAAAGTGAAAAGTAGCTATCTTGAGATTCAATTCTTGAAATGAAGTGAATATGGGGATTGACTTTAACCAAGAGATGAAATCACTGCTCTTGATTTTCTTCCTTGATCCTCTTAAAAATTTGAATAGAAGATTGCAGTTCTCTGAAAGCCTAGTTCTTGAAATGAAGAGACGAAGGAAATAATTAGGTGAGGGATTATTGGATAGAATCAAAACCTCCGTGGACTTTTATAACAAAAGTTAAAATCAATTCTCTTCAAAAGCCCCAGTTCTTGACTGACAAATATAGTTGGTGGTTTTTTCTCGCTCTTGGTAATCTTTTAGTCATATTGTCGAACATCTAATTTGCGTTCTTCTCACTCACCTGCGGAAGAGAGAGATAGCGTTTTTTCTTCTTTTTAGCTCTAATGGTCGAGATCGTTTTTTCTTCTTTTTAGCTCTAATGGTCAAGATCGACTAATCTGTCAGTCATATTTTTTTTTTCCCAACTTATTTGTTGAACACGACAGAATGGTCGATATCAGCCATTACTATTTCTTCCTAATGATCGATATCGACCAATCTGCCAGTCATATTTTTTCCAAACATGTAACAATCTTATTTGCTTAATATTATAAAATGGTCAATATCGACCATGTCACAAAATGATTATAAAAAAAAAAAGACCGAAAAGGAACTTGAGGACCCCTCCCGTCTTCGACATGCTACTGGGTCCTCGTCGATCCTATGAAGTCCTATGGGGTTTTTTCTCGTAGTTTCCTCAAGAATATATACATATATATATATATATATATATATAATCACATGGAACCAAGACCCCATGAACATTCTCTTTAGCAGTTTCTTTTATTTTTCTCTTTGATATTTTGTTAGGGTCATGGCTGGGCCTGGCCATGAGCATGGCTTGGCCGGCTATGGGCATGGCTTGATCCAGAATTCCAGATGGCTTGCAATTGAATTTGGGCCCACTTCAGGATCGGCTGCCTAGTTTATTATTTTTTCATAATTACTAAAAACCACTTATGAATTTTTTAAAATTATGAATTAGTCTGCTATTTTTCTAAATTACTGAAAAGTCTAACTGTATTTCTCAACAGTTTATTCGTATTATAGTGCAGTTTAATGCACCGAGCATGCATGAGATGCAACTAACATGTCCATTTCTTTGTGCTTGTGTATTCAGATCTAAAATCACCTGGTGACCCTAAGTTCTTGGAGGCATTTGGTAACATTTATACTTCATTTGCTTTGTGTAATATATCGACTGGTTGATTTATTGCTTTTAAAGACAGTAGTACCCAATTAGGGTGGTTTTCGAGGTATGACACGCGTACTCCCGTGAACTCGCACCTGTTCCGGACCAAGTCCGAATTCACAAAGGAGAAAACTCCACTTTGCAGGTGTGAGAATTACTCATAACACCTGTTTATTTGCGGAAGCATGTATATCTTGTTAATAAATGATTCATAGTTCATCACTGCAGTAATGCCAATATTTTCCCTTAGTGGGTGTTTGTTGCAATCATTAGTTATAGAAAAAGAGCCTACTTAGTATGGGCCTCCTATGGTTGGTACTTAGATTTGACCATGCCTTTATTATGCTTTACGCTTTCTGAGTTTGATGGTGGCAGCTTAAGGGCGCACATGGAACTAATGTCTTACCTTAATCTATTTAAATGCCAAAAAAAAAAAAAGCAGAAAAAATGCCTTGATTATGTTAACATAGTTTAATACACTAGCAATGGAAAAGAAAAAACAAGAAGAAAGGCGTATTGGCCAATAAATTGGCTGTGACGGCACCTTTGACTTGAAAATCAGAAGAATATATGAAAGAAAATAGAGTTATTTTAAGAAAGAACAAGACGGAAGAGTTTAGGGTTTTGAAGAAGACAGGAGGAGAGAAAGGTGGTGGCATTACAGGGCTTTTATGACAATGAGGGGTCTGATACTCCCACTTAGTTACTAATCAAAACATCAAATTCTTACCTTTTTCAATATTCTAATTTTTTTGAATCTTCTTGCTTCATTTTAGATTCACATTGATAACCAATACGTATCGATGGCAAGTATCGCAACAGCCCGTAGGTATTGCTTAATACTTATAATTTGGGGGCTCACCAATACACCATCTCAAGTCTCAAACCACTTTTTGGATCCTTGACCGCTCAACTAATTTATCCTACAGAAACTGATGATAATTTACATGATACATTGTTGTGCCTTAAATCATTGCCATTTGTGCCCTCAGTGTTTTGTTTCATGGGGACTGGTTGTTAATCTTACTTTCATTTTTCTTGCAGAGTTAAGTCCAGAGGAATCAGAAGATGTTCTTTTCAAGCAGGTCTGTTAATTGGTTGCCTTAATGGCTTCTAAACACCATTTCTGTTTCACTCCTTTCTCTCAGTACACATCCTTATATATTTTCTGATTGTTTTGATTGACTGCAATGCTACCACCTTTCGATATTTGTTCTCTTAGGATACTTTTCATCTGAAATTCTTACAGTAACTTCATTCCCTTCTTTGCAATCTTACAGTAACTTCCCTTTCTTTGTAAACTTGGCCCAGGAGTAACCAACAAACAGTTGTATGGTGTGTTTGGCTGTTCCCATATATGCTTGGAAGAAACCATTGAAAAATATATATATATGTAGACTAGTTAGAATTCTGAGCAGTGCATGCCTCTCTTAAGTTATCTGATGTATTGCACTAAGATTGGTCAAGTGGCTTGGTTATCCATGTTCTGGACCTTTCATCTGATAGGTCCCTTTGTCAATAGATCCCTGGTCACAGATTGTCTGGAATGGACAGACAATCTTTCCCATCCAATTGATTGACAAGCACAATACTAACTATTGTCAACATTCTTCTGTGCCATCCATTTGTAGGTAAAAAATCAGAAGTTCAGAAGTTGTCCAATGAACCTTGGACATTACCAATGTGGTCCACGGATCTGGTACTTTCAAACGTTGCAAGATTTAAATTGCATCATAAAGATAGAGCCACTTAGGTGTGTGCCATCCCTATTCAATAGTGGAGCTAATCGACCTGCCCGGGTTCGAAGGTTTCTGTTTGGTGCCATCTCAAATAAAATCTCAACCATGGACATTTCTAAGAAAAGATATAGAAAAACAAAACTAGGAATGAGAATGTTGGTAAATGAGTGTAGAAAAAAACAGAATGTTGAGATGGATGTGTGATAAAAGTAGGAGTGCTAGAATCAGAAAGGAACATTTAAGGGGTAGTAGCAACAATGGGTGAGGGATTAAGAGAGACTTGTTTGAGATGGGTTGGACACTTGGACTTGTCTAACACGGGCAGCAATGGTGCTGGCGAGGAAAAGTTTTCCTATGCTGGTTGATGGCCCCTTAAGGAAAAGGGGTAAGCCAAAGAGGACTTTGATGGAAGTAATAAGGATATATGTGAAGAAGTGCATCCTATAAGAGGATTTGCCTTAGGATAGACTAGAATGGAGTAATAGAAATCATGTGGCTGACCCTAACATCGTTGGTACAAGGCTTTGATGATGATAATGATGATATAGAAAAATAAAAATAAAATCAGATTCGTGAATAAGTGCATCATGTGTAACAAGCAAGAGGAGTATTAGGATCACATATTTCTTAATTGCAAGATGGCTCCTGGATTTGGAACTTCTAGAACTTATTGAGTCTCATGGACTTTTAAGATGTCATTAGAAGAACATATGATGGTGGACAATAAGAGGGCCCATTTGTATTAGAAGAGAAAATGTTGTCGCCTCTTATCCCCTTTGGTTATGTTTGGGGATCTGGAGAGGAAATAATTGAGAGATTTTGGAGACCATATGCACTGTCATGAATAGCATAATCAACTGATCATCTGTTTTTAAAGCCTTCTAAGAATCTAACTAATCCGATGATACATATAAAAGATTCATGATTCTTCTTGAATAAACATTTTTCTTTTTCCTCCTGGCCATGTCTTAGCTTCATATTTCTGCATCTTTAATAATGAACAAAGTCACTGGAAAAAGGGTTTTACAAAACATTCATAGGCAGAGGGGCGGCGGGCACTACGTGACGCGAGGGATGGCACAGAGGACCTTTTTTTTTTTGTTAGTGCGCGCCGAGCTGGTTTTGAAGGTTCTTAGTTAGGCCAGCAGGGTGGTCACAGGTCGGTGCGGCCTATCATGTTCTGTCAGTGGAGCTTATCGGTCTCTAGAAGATAGGCGTAGTAACCGAGGCCTATAAAGAGGGGTTTATGTCCATTGTACAGTCAGTAAGCAGTTGTACAGTACAACGCGAGTAGTTGTGCGAGTCAGATCTGTAGGGTCAGAGTTTGATTCCCTTCTCCCGCTTCCGGCCCCGGTACTCAAGCTGGACTTGTATATTTTTATATACCGGCTCGGAACGGAAAGTAGTGATTTCTCACAGCACCTGGTACAACACGCTTGCCCGTAACTGATCAAGACCCTTATCCTGCCTTTAGACCTTGATATGGGCTTCCCGTCACTAGAAGTCCTAGAAGTCAACTGAACCTGCGTTCCTTTATATGATTAATACGATCAAAGATCAATTTGTAACCACATTGCAAAGATCTGGTTAAGTTATCCAACACATCAGACAAGGAACTCAATGTCTCGATCAATATTTGTTAATTCTGAAAGTGTCAATTCCTTTATTCTCCACAACTCACAGACCAGTTATTGAGTATCATTAATAAATACATATATAGATGTGATGTTCCTGATGGAGATCCATGATGTCTTTGAATGGGCATTTCTACAATAAGGGTCACTGTATCTGCATCACATCTTCACATTCTTTTGCCCTACTTATGTGTTTGGATGCTAATTTCTGTATGTAAAGTTATTTTCTATTGAATGATAAAAGATTTATTGCTACGAAGGACAAGGCTTTGATGATGATGATGATGATGATACAAAAAAACAAGTACAACCCATTTTTAAGAAATAAAACTGCAGCAATGGCCAGGCCCATGTTATATAGTCCACACCCATGATGATTACTTTCTTGCAGGCATGGCTTCTATATTTTTGGAGAAGGGCCAAAGCCCATGGTTTGGAAGAAGATCTTGCCGAAGAGAGACTTAAGTTCTGGAGTAGCCTTAGTGCCCGGTCACCAACTTCACATGATGCCATTGATGGTAATTTCTACCTTGTTGCAAGTGGTGCACATATGAATGAACTTCACCGTGCATGCAAATGCATCTACAAGACCACCCTAAAGGTTATTGGCCTTGCACTAGTATCTTGCAGATGCTACGACTACCTCTCGGTTTGTAACTTAGCCTTTTCAAGGGCATGGTGACTTGGCTTAGACCATGTATTTGTACCAGGTTAACTGACCTGGTCAGAGAGTTCATAGTGAAACTGCTGAGATTTTGTGTCCAAAAAGCGAGACATTCAATTGACATTTCTAGTAGTCATAGACCACATCACACAGCCTCAATTTGTTTTGTAGTTATATATAGAATCTATATAACAATACTTTAATATTTCCAATAGTGAGTACTATTACATTTATAGCAATTTTTCTCTTTTTTGTGTTTTGTTTTTTTTTTTTACTGGAAAAAAAATGGAGACCATATGTCATCATTCGTGTTTAATACATCTCATAAATTAGCTGGTTAATATTGCATCTCTAATAGCATGTTATGTATTTCATGCTTGGAAGCTCAACCTCAGCATCTTGAATCTCATATTGGGCCATCACATTGCTTAAGACGAGCTTGTTTAGTAACATGATTCTAGACAATTGATAAAACCACAACTTATTTCTTGTTGTCCGTTCTGTTTGTTCAGTTGAGCGTGGCCTGGGGGAGCTGAGGAAGCTGGGAATAGAACAACAACTGTGGGAAGCATCCCGTAAGGACATCGACCAAGCAACCATTGCCGATCACAAAGCCTTTGCAGACTTGTAGGCCTATTTCCACCCCAATATCGTGTCCATTTCAATTTTCCGCCAGCTTGTATAGTACCCACCTTTCCGTTCTTTCAATGTTGACATGTGGTTTACATACATCGATGTTGTTTAAGATCATAGGGTTGTTATCATACACTGGCTGGCATGGATGCCTTAGATGGTGAGCAGAGCTTAACCTTGGTGTGCCTGATGAGAGTCCATGCCCCTACACCACAATATGCTGGTGGGGACGCTTTAACATCACTGCTTATAATGCACCATTCTTCCCACTGTTTTGTGGGTTCTTTTAGATTTTGAGGTTTTGGTAATCAAGCGGAAAAGAAGATATTTTTGAGAGTAAGTCTTTTGAGATTGATTCTTTTGTTGGTCTCCTGGTTCTTGTGACTTGCATAAATCACAGATGGTAATAATTCAGAAAAATCGAGGGCTGTGGCAATCTCCAATATAATCCAAAATCTTGTAAAATGGTGGCCAACAGAATCCTTATCTCCAGTGCTCTGAATACAGATTTATCCAAAAAGATTGAGCCTTTTTATTCCTTATCTGTAATTTTACTTGCTGAACATGCCACATGAAATTGCCCTAAAAACATCAAATGACTGACATGATACTCACATTCCATCTTGCCTGCATTGTCCACTGGAAGTCTATCTGGATAAGCGTTTGGCCTAAGGTACCACTTTGGATCCATTCAGGTGCAGCTCTGACTTGCAAGCAGAGAAGAATCAATGGAATCTTTGCCGTTTCGCCGTTGAAGAAAATCAGTCATGCAAGTGGGAGCTCTACGTCTCTTTCAACTGTCCCTACACTACAGTAATTCCTTTTTTGGGTTTTGAAAGTACACGTGCCATCATACCTAACTTATGCCTTGTAGGTGTTGTGCTTGTACTACGAAGGATTGTGAAAATGATAATTTTACCTTATAGTGTGGGATATCGTATGCTTCTAGGATATTGCATAATATTTACAGGTAGGATATTGCACATTGCACATATTTACTTTTACCCTTACTCCAGAAACTGGCTTCTTCTACATTGTGGGGTAAGCAAAATTTCTGTGCAATATCCTATAGGCAAAGGATATCGCATTGTATGAGGGAAAAAATGTCATTTTTTACCATCCTTAGTTGTACGAATCGTTGTACGAATCATTCTGAAGGGATTACTTAAATGTCAATAGGTACAAGGCAACACTCATGCTGGATGATCGAAATTCCTTTTTTGGGGGTTTACATGGGTTCATTTTCTTTCTTTCTTTCTTTTTAAAATTTGCAGATCTAATGACAACAGGATTACCTAGAGTATTGTCTTTCCATTTTGCTATACACATTCGAGGCTTCTAATACAGCTGTTACAATCAGTTTTCACCTTTTGGCCGTTGTCAATTTTGGTAGTCAGTAGTCCTGACTGTTGAGTTCATCTAAATGTAAACGGCATAGGAGTCGGTAAAGGCCCGTTTGCATGCATGGCACTGAAATCCTAGCAATTCCGGGTAAAATAAATCCAAACAAGGGATTATGAAAAACGGTGAGGGGCCAAGGGATGCATGGTTGAGATGTAGATAGTACTACTTTTGATTTACTAGGGTTGTAGCTGGGTATTCTTTTTTCCAATAATAGAGGAGGAGGTTATTTGGTGGCCATTTATGGCTCTTCTTCTTTTCTTTTCTGTTCTTTTCTCCGTTTTGGCCGCCGTTTTGAAAATACATTCTTAAATTTACTAGTAATTCAACAGGCCCTAGGAACTGACTCATTTTTCCTAGCTTTCTAAGCATTTTAAATATTTTGTGTGATGCAATGAGAATATGATTTGGACTTTCATATCAGCTATTACATGATTTCTGCCTTGCTCTAATAGACTTGAAAACATTATTATGAAACCATGAATGCATCTCTCAAAAATTGCCCATGACCAATTATTGCGACTTTAAAGAAAATAAACCGATTCTCTTTTACACGTTTTGCTGTGTGTATAATGAAACTAGAGTTCTCCAATAAGTTAGAGGTTAACTATCTTTGAGATGACAAAAACTATGTCTCGAAATTTAAGAAAGGATAACTATGTTCCAGTGCCTACTCTGCCTGCCGTTTAAAGGCCCAAGACAGATGCTGAAATTAAGAGGCATGTAACCCTTGCAGGGTAGAGTCTTTTTATCACTATCAGGGCAATTGGCCGACTTAAATGGATGGACCATCCAAATTAAGGAAGGTTTGGTAGTGGTTTTATCATGTTAGGGGCAAAGGTAAGTGTTATAGATTTTCACTCAACTCAGGTTTGGGGTGGCTTCTTGATGCACCCGTCCTACTCCATTTCAATTACTTTACATAATCCCTGAATAGATTACGATGCAGACTTGGCTAGTGCTGTTGGTAGAGGACTGGTCTTACTATTTGCAGGAAATGTAGATGTTTCTTTTTTACATTTTAATATTTTAAAATAGTAAAATTAAAAATAAAACCGCAATCAAACTTGACACAGAGGCCAGAACCGTCACGGGATGGGTCTAATATCACAAATCCGAACTCAACATGGGTCTGATCAGGTGTGAGTCGGTGTGAGTTCAGGTATAGCAGAACAATCATCATCCCTCAGTTGCATAAGCTTATCCAATTTTTTCCCATTGTTGCTCAGGACGCTCTATCCAATTGTATCACACCCTTGTCTCTAATTGTATATTCATTTTGAGACCCGTTTCTTGAACTCGGTTTCGGTTTCGATTTGCCCACATTCAGGCTGTGCAGATCCGTAATTGTACACGCAGCTTGGGCCATTCATTCAATCGCATGAACCATCTTTTGCAAACAAACCAAGTGACCTGCCTACCATTCAGTTTATGATGACACACACAAGCACTGAGATTTTCCATCATTTTTGACTTTTGAGGGATTCAGAGAGCTCTCTACTATCAGTCAAATAACAATGTCCCAACTCAAAATAATCCCGAGAGTTGGCCAGGTTGAAAATTTTCCTCATTCCAGGGAACAGGCCCCAAAAAAGAAGTGGAAGATATGCTAGAAAATTTATGACAAAAATGAAAACAATCATACAGAACGTATAGGTGAACACTAAATATAGTTAGCCAGGCAGCAATGGCATCCCTCTTCACCTTAACTATGCTTGTATTCATTTATTACTACAAAACCACCATCAAGCTTTGTTTCTAATATCAATGTTAACCAACAATAAAAATTCAACATGCAGATCAGCGACTCATCAGACAATATTCATAAGCATCACAGCCAGCTACAGTGCAATTAAACCTATCCAGTAGAGATTTCGCAAAAACATTTAAAACAGTTACACTGGTATCGCTGGGGGGGGCAACGGCTCTGGGATGCCAGTGCTGCCATTGAGCACTGTCACATTCCCATCAGAATCAACATCAACAATGGCTGAATCACCCTCCTTTATCTCACCCGCAAGCATCTTTTCTGCTAAACTGTCCTCCAAGAGCCTCATGATGGCCCGCCTCAGCGGCCGTGCCCCATAGCTCGGGCTGTACCCTTCGTCCACGACCCTGTCGCGGAACCTCTCTGTCACCTGGAGCTCTATATCCTTCACCTTCAGCCTCTCAAACACTTCCCTCAACATAATATCTGCAATGTCTTTCACCTCCAGCTTTGTTAGCTGTCTGAAAACTATCATCTCATCCAACCTATTCAAGAACTCTGGCCGGAAGTACTGCTTCAGCTCCTCAGTCACCAGACTCTTTATCCTGTTGTAACTGCTGTCTTTCTCATCATAGTCAAGATCAAAGCCAATGCGACGACCACCCTTCTCAATTACACTGCTGCCAACATTGGATGTCATGATTAGGAGTGTGTTCTTGAAATCAACAGTACGACCCTTGCTGTCTGTCAGCCTACCATCTTCAAGAATCTGAAGCATCATGTTGAAGACGTCTGGATGTGCCTTCTCGATCTCATCAAAGAGGACTACTGTGTAGGGACGACGGCGGACAGCTTCTGTCAGCTGCCCACCCTCAGTGTATCCAACATAACCAGGTGGTGAACCAATGAGCTTGGATACTGTGTGCCTCTCCATGAACTCACTCATGTCCAGACGGATCATGGCTTCCTCTGAACCAAAGTAGTAGGCAGCCAGTGCCTTGGCTAGCTCAGATTTTCCAACACCAGTTGGGCCTGAAAATATGAAGCTAGCAATTGGGCGGTTGGGGTTCTTGAGGCCAACACGAGCACGGCGGATAGCACGGCTGATGGCTTTGACAGCCTCATCCTGGCCAATGACACGCTTGTGAAGGGTCTCTTCCATTTTGAGGAGGCGGTCAGACTCATCACTCGAGACTTTCTCAACAGGGATTCCGGTCCATGAAGAGACAATGTGTTGTATGTCGACTTCTGTCACAATTGGGCCTGAATCACCTGCCTCACTCTCAGCTTTGCTTCTCTCCTTGCCTTTGTCTATCATAGCTGTGATCTGGGCCTTAAGTTCCATCTCCCGATCTCGCAGCTCCCCAGCCTGTCAAGAGTTGCAGTATAAGAATATTGGATATAAGAAAAGACACCCAAAACTACTGACATCTGCAAGAGGGATGATTTCAGGATCCCCAGCATAGTGTAGAAGGAATTCTAGCAAGTAAAGCCCTCTTTAAGTAAGAGATTTAAGTTAGATATTCTTCCTACAATCCCCAACAGTGTAGAAGGAATTCTAGCAATGAAAGCACTCTTTAAGTAAGAGATTTAAGTTAGATATTCTTCCTACAATCCTCTCATCCAGATTGTGTTTGGACTCTTCTGCTCCATTGGCAAATGCTCCAACTGTTCGATCGTGGATTGGATGATTGACGGTCTTTAACCTAAGTCATCATCTCATTCACAAAATCAGGTGGAAATCCAAATGAAATAGATGAACATGTGACTGCAGCTCTCTTTGCAGAACGAAGACGCATCACCTCAAATTGTGAAAGATAATTTAGAGGCATTGGATCAGATTGACAACTGAATGTAACAACGAAATATGGACCAACCACTTTATTAATTAGGTTAAAAAATGTCTACCTGAACCCTTTGGGTTGGCAAGTTGGGGTACAATAGTCAGGTTGGACCGCTTTTGGGTTGAGTTAACAGAACTATCAGAACAGACCCAACCAGAACCTAACCTGTTTATTAATCAGGTAGGAAAGGTCAAGCCGAGACATGAATTAATAGTGTTTATTGATCAGGTAGACATCCACCCAAACCAAGAATTACTAGGTTGGGTGAGCTCAGTAATAATTGCAATTATACTATATTAAAGAGAAGGGTTTTGGATTCAATTTTGGCCCGGGTTCGGTCCGGAACCCGGGACAAGTTTTATAATTTTGACCGAAAGTTACATCAACTACATGCTTAATCTCTTTATCATAACCACCTATATCCACTCTCCATTTTTCCTTTTCCGTTTTTTTTTTTTTTTTTTTCCAAAGACTGTTCCTATCCAAACTCTACCATTTCCTTTCTACTCCAATTCTCCATAACCTTTTTTTACTTTTGATTTCTTTTTTAAAAAAACTATGGATTTTTTATGGATGACTATTTAAATTGCAATGTTCGACATATCCATGCTCAGCACGGGTAATTATTCTAGTATAATTTAAATGAGGCAATGGGTCCGATCAGATTGACCACTGAAGATAACAACCAAGTATGGACCCAGCCACTTTATTAATCAGGTAAAAAAATGCATACCTGAACCCTCCAGGTCATTCAGTGAGTTTGGGCACAGTCAGTCAAACTGGGCCATTTTGGATTGAGTTAGTAAAACTATTGGTAAGGATCCAACCTGAACCTAACCTGTTTCTTAATCAGGGAGGAAAGGTCAACCTGAAAAACTAGTATTTAGTGATCAGGTAGGAAAAGTCCACCCGAACCCAGAATTACTAGATCAGGTAAGCGCTCAGGAATCTCAACTCCTAAGGTCATTTAAGAAATTGAAAATAGTGTATTCCTGAAAATCTGCAATTGCTGTTTAAATAAGAGCACATTGACTACCTTTTCGAAGTCCTGCCCACTGACAGCATCAGTTTTTTCTTTGACGATCTGTCTAAGCTCTTTGTCAAGTTCTCTAGCTTCCTCCGGGAGCTGCCATATAAAAAGCATACTCCATGAATGTACAGTTCAGTGAAGAGAAGAAGATTGTGTTGTCATAACTAGAACACTCCATACCTGTGCGTGACGAAGCCGAACACGAGATCCAGCCTCATCAACTAGGTCGATTGCTTTATCTGGGAGGAATCGGTCACTGAAGCATATGGAAACATCTATTAGAAGAAAAACAGATGAAGGAATTACACAAAAAGATGGCTGCGTGTTACGGTCCTAAATAGTTACTAGCACAATAGCCCCTACTAAGCACGGACGTGTTCACCAAAAATTGTAAAATATTTTCTACGGTCAATTAAAAAAAATTAGATCACATAAAATCATTTTCAAATACTTAGTGACAACAATTTGGTTTAGATAGAGCATAATATAATATTTTAAAAAGAGAATAAAATAAGAGAAGATTATGAGTGTACCTATTTTCTCAATCCAAGAGTCCAAGAGTAGAAATGGGTAAGAGAAGTGCGGTAGAAGGAAAAGAGGAGAATAAGAGAACAAGAATTGGAATAGAATTGAAGTTACTGAGAGAATGAAAAGTAGGAAGAAAACTTAAGTGGTTACAATTATATTTTGGAAGTGGGAGGAAAAAGTGAGCTACTCGTAGAACATGGGTGAAACTTCCAGTCAAAATCAGAAAGTTATGGTCAAAATTAACTTCAAAACCCTCCACTTTAATATAATATAATAGGATTTGATTTGACGTATTCCATCAATCCTAAGGCTTTTGGCATATTAGTTAGGTACATAACATTTGGTATTAGAGCTGACCTCCACGTCTCGAGTTCGAGTCACAAAAAGGACTACCTACGGCCAGAGTGAGAGCTGCCGTGGAGGGCTACCTAGGCAGAGTAAGAGCAATCCCAAGAGGGGAAAAGGGCTACCTGCTACCTCGGCAATAGAAGCGTGGTGGTATGTTATGGTCCTAAATAGTTACTGGATTTGATTTGACACGTTTCATCAGTCCTGGGGCTTTTGGCATATTGGTTAAGTCCGTAACTATATGAGAGACTAGAATTAAAGCAGTCAATAAAAATGGTAGAAAGGAGATCTGATTAGTATTGGCCCCTTGCAGTAAATCTGTCAGCCAGCAATGATAGCTGACTAGAAAGGAGAACTGCATTTTCACCTGAATCAGGAGCAATCACTTACCCTCCCACATGGCAAGAGGCCACACAGCCTAGTTGACACGATGAAGTGAACAGATAAATTGACCAGGTCAACCTCTGAAGCCAAAGCTTCAAGAAATCAAAATCATGACTGTATTCAGCAACACTAGTGTTGCACAGAATACATGTTCGACCATGGAAGAGAAGATTTCAAGTTCAATAAATCAATGAGTGAATAAGGACAACATTCAACATATATAGGCATGACTTCCTAAAATAACGATGGGGATATCCAAAAATCCTAATCAACATAAGAACTTCCTAAGAATTCCAATTAACATAATTTGAAACAATTTAACTCGCGAAACAAAGAGTTACTCATCCAAGTTTGCTTCACATCATGTAATATCTTAATTTCTTGGTGTTATCAGGCCTCATGGACCCTTTTTATCTTCCTTTCTTGACGTTCTCAGGCCCTCATGGGTCCCCTCTATCTTCATTTGAAGGTGTTCAGCCCACACGGACTTCTATCTGCTTTCGTGGATTTTTTACTTCTTCAAGAAGATCAGAATCTTTTTATTTCGACTTGCTATAAGGCTCACACTTCCATTAAACGAAGGGCCTCATAGGCACACACATCTAGCTCAAACCAGAGCGTGCCAAATAGACAGTTTCGTTTTCTTGTGAAGACATGATTAATCGATTACTTAATTCCAGTAACAAACACCACTCCATCAAAATTCCTATTGCTAATATTTGAGACAATGAATAAATTTCTGAAAAGCCTGGGTGCCTTCCATACATCTCAATCCTAAAGGACTCGGCCCCTAAGGGCAGTTGCTTTACAGGTTTTGGGACAAAAGCCAGATGGAAATGACCTTAGGTCCATCTGCAATTTGTGTATGAAGCTTCAATCGAGTCATCCACCACAAGGAGAGATGGGGCCCACAAGGCTACTACCAGGGCTACACCATTCCTCTACCAAGTGTTCCAATTTAACTAGAAAAGCATTGGAGCTACTTATAGTATGATTAAGTGCTTTTGAGTTTCAACTATAAGAATGAATGCATTAGAACTACATGTGACCCTTTATTTTTGCTCAGTTAGGGTGAAGAGGATATGGATGAAAGTACTAAGGATAGATCTGAAGAAGTGCAACCTATATAAGGATTTGGCTCAAGATAGATCAGAATGGAGAAACAGAATTCATGTAACCATCCCAACATAGTTGGGACAAGGCTTCGATGATGATGATGAAGTTTCACAACGTTAAACCATGACTGCATACACACCATCTCTTCTAAACAGTGCAGATGCAAGTACATACATAATTTGAAAGATTGGTACTTAAACATCACAGACCTGATGTACTGATATGACAGCTGAGCAGCCGCAACCAAAGCTTCATCTGTATAGCGAAGCTTGTGGTGCAGTTCATACCGTTCTCGTAGACCCTTGAGAATCTGAATGGTCTCATCTACAGTTGGTTCAGGTACTTTTACTGGCTGGAAACGCCTCTCCAAAGCTGGGTCTTTCTCAATGTGTTTCCTGTATTCGTCTAGTGTCGTGGCACCAATACACTGCACCAAATAAAAAATAAATAAATTTATTGCCAAAACTGATATCTGTGACAACTTGAAGGCATATACAACTCGACTTTTCATATGAAGCATAACTGTTCTATAGGATAAGAAGACAACCATACTTGAATACCATGAAAATAACCTACCTGCAGTTCACCTCTTGCTAGAGCTGGTTTCAAGATGTTTGCGGCATCAATTGCACCCTCTGCAGCTCCTGCTCCAATTAAAGTATGTACCTCATCAATAAAGAGTATTATCTCATCACTTTGTTTGATTTCCTCCATCAGCTTCTTTAATCTTTCCTCAAACTCTCCACGATATTTAGTACCCGCAACAAGAAGACCCATGTCCAAGGTAATCACCTGCATTGCAAAGAAAAATTCGACAATCACATAATGACCATCTTGTACTTTTAACTTTTCTCTTGGTTTTTGTTTATTTCAGGCTTCCTCAGACGTATGTACTAATCTTAGCTTCATCTTCAGTACCTTGTTGAAATAAAAAATGTATGCAGATGATATTCTGATAACATTTTATCAGTACATAAATGAGAACTTTGCGCAAGCTGTGGAGGTAAAAGAACATGGTATCCACCAAGAAAACAAAGTACCAAGCATACTATGGAGGAAAAAACCCATAAATCATACTAATGTCTATTAATTCCCACTGAGAAAATTAAGACCAGTGAATGAATGCCAAAACATTAAATTCAAACACGGAAACTAATTTCCTTCTATTTTCTGTATGTCCCGACGCAAGTCGAGAACCAGGGAACTAATCTTCTATTGTAAGTGAAATTAATGTCATGTTAGAGTCCAAAAACTTCATTTTTGTGGCTCGAGCGCACACAATGAGGGACATGAGGGAAAAACTGACACATTGATTGCAATAAAACTTAGCCCAAAAAATTCAGATTTATGGACTATCATTGTAGCATCCCAAAGATAAGCAATAGTAAGTAATTTCACTAACAAAAGACATATTAAAGGATAAAAGAATAAATAAACAAGAGAAGCTAAAATCACTAAAATTGTCTTTTCAGGGATCTTTTATCCTCAAAGAAACTAGAAAAGGGAATTTTCTCCCAAGAAAATTTTAAAAAATAGAAAAAGGAAAGAAAATCACCTCAAGACCGTTACTAAAACCTCACCATACGTATCGAAGTAAGTCCTTATCAAACAATATGCTAATGAAGAACACCTAAGACTATTATTCAAAAAAACAAAAACAAAAACAAAACAAAAAAAATAAAAAATAAAAAGAACACCTAAGACTAATGCTTCAACTTAAAACTCTAAAATCTACCTCAAACTTCAAACTCTACCTTAAAAGACTCCCTAATTAAATCACAGTAGGGCTAAATATAATGATAATTTACTCACACTAGGAATAAATATCATGAAAAATATGGACGGCTGTTAAAATTTGGACTCTTACTGATAATAGTGGGCAACTTCAAGAAGGAAAAAAGACTCCATTTGATCGTTATCCACTTCTACTCATATATTCTATGAAAATATTGGGAAGGGGCTCATTTGGTTGCATCAACAATTCATAGTCAGATGGTTAGATACTCACCTTCTTTCCCTCAATTGTCTCAGGAACATCTCCATTCGCAATGCGTTGAGCTAGCCCTTCGGCAATAGCTGTCTTCCCAACACCAGGCTCTCCAATAAGGCAGGGATTATTCTTTGTCCGCCTGCCCAAAATTTGAGTGACACGCTCAATTTGCGGCTGCCTTCCAACAACAGGATCAAGTTTACCCTGAAAAAAAAAGGGATATATTTAGCACATTTTACCAAACACTTTAGATGGGACAAGCACCATAGAGAAACAGACATGGCACATATATGATCTACCTCCTCTGCCAGCTTTGTCAGATTGGTGCCATACTCCTCTAGTGTTGGCATTTTATTGCCACTGCTTCCTCCTCCAACCCCAGCACCAACAGCTTCTGTGCTTTCACCCACCATACGAATAACCTGTTGCATCAAGAACAAATCAAGAATGTTCAGCATTGAAAATGAAAGACGGAATGTTTAACTGGATAAAATAAGTAGCTACAAAAGGGTGCATCACAAACTTGCCTGTGTACGTATGTTAGTGGGGTCAGCACCAAGGTTCTCAAGAACCCGAGCTGCTACACCTTCACCTTCACGTAGTAGGCCAAGAAGCAAGTGCTCAGATCCTATATAGTTATGACCTAAAATATTTTACGAATTTCAATTAGTTAGATGTTTATATTCAAGGAAATGAAAACATCTTAAGTAATATAAAGGTAGCATTTGTAGCAGAAATATATAGCCATCTACTTAGGATCAAATGTTGTCATTTCTGTGAAGGAAAAAAACTGTCCACACAAATGTTCAAAAACAGAAAGTTTTGTGGTTACAATCTCGAAAAAGGGGAGCATAAAATATAGTAGTAAGAAAGAAAAAATGCTCACTGTAGTGTAGAAGAACCCAGTCCCATCTCAAAACCATGCCAGACAGATCAAAATTTCAACTGTAAAACAATATGTATATGAATCTCTCTTTTCTTTTCTTTTCTTTTGTTCTCTTTTTTTTTTTCCCAAAAAGATGTGAAAGAAATATAGTAATGAACAAAATGCATCAAGGAAGCATTGAAGCAATGAACAAAAAAGCTTACAGCACCAATTAAAAAAAAAAGGCTTAAAGCTAATAGGAAGGAGTGAAAAAAAAGTTACCAAGTTGCCGGGCTTCCTCCAGGGAGAGTTCCAAAACACGCTTTGCACGAGGAGTAAATGGTATCTCTACTGCAACAAATCCACTGCCTCTCCCAATAATTTTCTCCACTTCAACCCGGGCATCCTTGAGGTTAATGCCCATGGATTTCAACACTTTAGCCGCAATACCAGTCCCTTCACCAATAAGACCCAACAAAATCTGTTCTGTGCCGACAAAATTGTGTCCTAGTCGTCTGGCTTCCTCTTGTGCAAGCATAATAACTTTGATGGCCTTTTCTGTGAAGCGCTCAAACATAGCAAAGGCAACCCCTCGGCTAGCTTTTCCCCTTGGAACAGAGATAGCAGCTGCAACTGTAGAATGAAAATCACGACCAGATCTTGCAATCATGTCCAAAGTATTTGAACACCGGAGTCCCGCGAAACCCTGCATATTCGGGATGCATGTTCTCTGCCTATACATCATTCTGGCATACTTTCTGGTTTTCCCTGATCCCTGGAGCCGGCCATTATTTTCATTGACAACAGCAGCAGGGAGGTATGATGATTGAACTAGAGCCCTAGCCATAATTCCTTGCAGCAAGCAGCAGCCCTAGAATCCTATATAACCAAACAGCCTGCACAGAATGTGCACACATGATTAATCACGATAACTTATGACTGATCACGAAAGGATTCTTAAAAAGAGGAATAAAATATTTTCTTAACAAATTTGATGTCATGAGGTATGTTATCAGAGTCAGAATGTGTTCAAATAACCAACACTGCAGAAAAGTTAGTTTTTTACACCATAAAGAGTTAATTGCCGAAACTATCATGTGACTGACAATATAAAGGCCAAAAACCATTATATCATTCCCTTTGTTGTACATTTTCTATTTCTTTATTTAAGAATATTATAAATCCTAAAGAAATTCTTTTGGGTCATCCTAACCAGTAACCACACAGAGATATAGCAAAAAGTGCTCCAAGGTGCACAAGGCTAAAGACACAATTGCGCATAAGAAGACATTTGGATACAGAAAAATGAAGTTGAGAGAGAGAAGGGAAACAAAATAAAAGGGGAGCAAACATGCAGCCACCTACTGTTGGTAGTATCATTATAGAAACTTCGGAACTAAATAACCCAACACAAATGGATGCCGGAATTATAAACTATGCAATCTGACACATTAGTACAACAGTTGCAAAAATTTCTAACTCACAAACAAAATGGATCGAGCAAATCAGTTCTACAAATTCAGGCCACCTATCACCTAACTTCATAAAGAATACAGGAAAACCAACCAAGAAGACCAAACTTAATTCAGAAAAGAAATAATGAATCAAGACAGAATACTTTCAAGTAGCATGCAAATGTTATAGAGTGGGCAGCCAATACCCATGATGGAAAGTTTTGTGAATCATCTATTGTTCCAAAGAGTTCCCAAGAAAGACTACTCAAATTACAGCTGTTGAAGCCCAAAAAAAACATGATGCCCTCAGAAATATAAAATACTAACAAGCACTACAATATTACATTACCAAGTCCAGAATTATCAGTACCCTACAAGTATCCATGAAATATACAGTACCACTATAGGTACTGTTAGGCATAAAGAGTATCCAATCATCATAGAATTAATATATCCATCCATAGACAAAAATAACCAAATTAAAATTGCAAAGCACACAAAGATACTGGCCAAATGATCATGTATTTGTATCACCCAACGAAGTCAAGAGCATACAAAACTTAATACAATACATTCAAAGGCATCATGATTGCTGATTAAGAAGAAAAAAACTTGACTCAGCTTTTCTAAAAAAAAAAAAAAAAATAGCACAGCTATCAATGCTTATGATAGATGCTTAAGTTGCCATATACAAACTTCTAATGATAAAAATGCAAGAATCATGAAAACTGCAGCTCCAAAAACCATTACAATAAGAACAGATCGAGGGCTTTTCAGCAACAAACTATACATCAATTATGGTGGGGGGTAAAGAGAACTCATTCAATGGATTCTGTATTAATGACCATTTCCAAGCAAGAAAACACCTGAAGCAACAAATCTTCAAAAACATCACAACAAAAAGCAGTCGACGGCTTTCAATAATCAAAGCGCTAGCTTGCGCTCAAAGTTCGACCTACAAATCAATCAAGTTCTGAAAAAAAAAAAAAATAGAGCATACACAGATTTCAACGTAAAAAAAACCTACAAGAACAGCAGCAAAAATGAAATCCAAGATCACACCTTTACAAAAACCCTAATTTCGATTCCCTCACAAAGGTAAGAAAGAAAAGAAGGCAATAGGCAATCAAACCCTAATTCCAAATCCAAGAGGCATCTGATCGATTAGGTAAAAAGAGAAATCATTACCGAAATCAATGATTTTGAGCTGAATTTAAGAGAAACCCAACCCTAATATTGCAGCGAGCAGAAATGGAGAAGAAGAAGAAGAACAAGAGAAGGCGAGAGGGAGAGAGAAAAGAAGGGTTTGTGAAGTTGGGAATCTGCGGGAGAGGAGGGTAGGGATTGCTTTTTATATACGGTGTATGCGATCGGAGGATGTGTGGACGGTGATAAGCCGTGTTTGTCGTATACACCAAAGATATCTTGTATCTTCTAATAACGTAACGGAGTTCTCCTTCTTGTGTTTTTACCGTTTCGCCCCTGCTTGCACGACACGACCCATGCAAGAGACGGTACGGAGGATTGAACGCACTTCGTTAGGCCCAACATAATAACTACTGCCTCTTGGTGATCCACTTAAAACACTTCTATGAGTATATATTACGTCTCCTTCTCTTTTATCTTTTATAAATGCATATGAGATGTGAAATATCCACCAAAACCATTTAATAGCAATAATAGTGACATTAAAGGAGGTGTGAAATGATATAAATAAATGAAGCCCACTTAGATGCATTTTTATCACTAGGGTGGGGTGCATGGAAAGGCCTATGATAAGGGTTGGATTTTTTTGTTTTTAAATTAAATCCCATGATGGATAAAGGGTTGATAAGAGTGGAATTGGGCTAGTGCCAATTATGAAGAGATGAGAGTGTTAAAGGGTCTACGCTAATTAAATGTGGGCCAAATCGGTCGTCCCATAGAGATGGACTAAATATCATGTAGCTCGTTATGAGGGCATTTTTGGTGGATTTTTTTACTTCCGTTTAGAAGACGGAACCGTTACATATATGTACAACAACTAAAAGAAGCCATTTAGGTCATGGGCACATTCATATTTTTTTTTAGTTGGCCGAGTGGTCAGGAGAGGAGAGTGTAAACCACTTTGTCATGGATCGATCCTCCCTAACAGGCGCTATAAGAGTGGGAGTTACTATCCACGGCAACTCCCTCTTATTCCTAACATATTCATACATTTTATTTTCACTTTTGTATGTCTCAAATTGGTAATGCTAATTTTTCTCTTTTTTTTACTAATCTAATAAATTCGAAAATTATTTAGTCAGTATCTTAAATTCCATGGTTTTTAAAACATTTGTTAAAGAAATTAAACAAACTTTATGCACTTTTGTAATTGTAGGCCTCCAATTTTTAACCCGAAATTATTCGATGTTATAGTATTAATGATAAGAATTAACAAATTTAATTAATATTTAAGTAATCACAAAATTTCAGAAATTTATTGAAAAATATTATAAGATTATAACTAATCTAAAATGAATATTTAACTCGTGTGAATATTGTGCTTCCAAGTAGGCGGAATGGCAGATGCAACATTTGTGTAAAGAAAAAAAAAACTGAGATGGTGAGTGTAAGAATGTGGTGTTTGCTTGGTGTATGTAGATGGATTTGATCAACAAAATAAGTGGGACCCGCACGATTTTGCATGAGATAATGTCCTCATTGATCTTAAGTCGGTCTTTGGAATTAGGATACGGTACATCAGATATTTGTTTTCAGGTTTGGATGTAATGTGGGTTTGCTACCGTGAAAAGCGAGTGATTACTTCTTACCTACGTGGCCATTCCACTTCCTTTTGTCATTATAGCACATTAGCACGGATGGATGAAGACTGCTGGGTTTTTGGGTCGGAATGTCGGATCCTTGGGCACGGATCTAAATTCCTAACAATGCCGTTGATAGGCTTGGGTCCAGCCGTCCAGGTCATATTAAAGGAAAATTCTGAACACACCGTGCGTACACATGACGAAAATTTCCATAAATTATGTACGTATCTTATATTGCACGGATGTGAAGTGATGTGCATATGATATACGTATGGGTTTTTCAGTCATACACCTCTTTATGTGCACGGGTTTCAAGTGCAGGGCTCTAAAATTCTGTATTCCTCACCAACAAGCGATACACGCGAAGAAGGAGAAGATGGTCGCTGCTGATTGTGGGGTAGAGAGGGGAGCTCGCGCGGTGATGAGGCGGCCATTGGGGTTCAATTGCAGTAGGTGGGAGGGGAAGAGAAGAAGAGAACAAACCGCTTAGCTCACATGATGGAGAAGAGAGGGGAGCTCACCGATGATGGTGGGGCAGAGCTGGGAGCTCACCGATGGGAGAGATGGTCTCCAGTAATGGGGCGGTCATTAGGTTTCGGTCACAACAAGTGTGAGGGGAAGAGAAAAGGGGAAGAGAAAAGGAGATAAGAGGAGAGGATGGTGATTTTGGTAATATTTGAAAAGTGAGTGTCCTCAACAAAATATATGGGTACAAATAGAATTACCCCATATTAAATAGTCAAGTAGAATTCACACAGAATTACGGTATGGACCTATAACACTAATGACATTGTTAATAAGATCTGGGCTCAACCCAATGACATTCAAGGGCTTCCATGCGGTCTTCAAGTCTACTTTCTAAGCTTATTTGACTTAAATCTGATTATATTCGAATGCTTTAGATTGTGAGCTTATGTGGATGTCCGATTCATTTAGATTTTAGCTCCTTCGTCTCTTTTTCAAAAAGCATAAAAAAAAAAAGGCAATCTTTTTAATAAGAAAAGCAATAAAACATTTTTCTAATAAGTTTGTCATATAACTTTTACTATATTGCTTTTATCTTCTTTTTACTGGGTTTCGAATAGTGGTCGGGGGTGATGCTTTAAACTCAAGGACCCAGGGATTGACCCTGGGCATGTCTGCGATTCTAAGGTGCCATGCACTGCTTTTACCATATTAACTTTGCCCATGTAATTATTAATATATGATAAGTCTACTTTTTATTATTGAACAGGAGGCATCTATTTGAAAAGTTGAATGATCTTGAAACAACTCCATCTCAAACATAAAAATTGAGTCAGCCCTATATCAATTTGATAAGAGATTTGCCAGATAACATTCCAATAAATTAAATCATTCAAACAAATGACCCACTGTCAATCATTCTTTGGTCCCCCAATTTATAGAGGAAAAAAGGAGATTTGATATAAATTAAATATTGAACTCAACCATCTAAGAAATTCACATGTTTGGTAAATTTATTTATGTATCAGGAGAGAGTCAAATGTCATATCATTAAAATGATTAAGTATGATGGATACAGACATATTGTAAAGATAAAAAGCCGTCAACATTCTTATATTTTAATTGTATGCGGACATAAATCACAAAGAGGAGAACAATTGAAAATGGGTTGTCTTCCTTTGCCCACTTTCTAATTAGATTATATTGAATCTAGTAGGTTGCGAACAAACTTGCAATCCAAGTAGGGATGACAACGAGTTTGGATTGGGCTAAAGCCCAACCCACAGCACCACACTTTAAATATATTTTTCAAATATGAAATAAACCCGTCTTGGCTTATTGAAATTGTTTAAAGTAGTTATATATGATGGTGGGGAGGGATAGCCCAAACTCAAACCCACTCTCAAACAATTAAGCTCCACACTAAGACCGTGTTTATTTAGTGAAATTTTTATTAGGAATTCACCATGTCCAAGAATTTCCGAACATGATGTGACAGACTGTCCCCTCTGAAATTTCTGAATTCCATGTTTCTTTACTAACATTTTTAGTTTCCAGCCAAATGAAAGGTCTCTTTTGACTTATGGAAATCAAAGAATTCCACTTCATATGCATTTTGGTGGAATTCCTGGATACTCAAGCCCAAAGAAACATATAGAATTCCACTTTGTCTGGAAATTCAAGAATTCTCTATATAGGAATTCCAGCAAAGAAACAGGTCCTAAATCCAACTCGGGTCAAATTTATAAATCACATGCTTGCCTTGAACTCTATAAAACACCGCCAAACCCGCTGACAAACCCATCAAGTCCTACTTTTTGTCATTTTAACATAAAATTGGAAAATCCAATAAGACGATCTTATCACAAAATTCCTATTTTTTTTCAAAATAGTTTTTGCATCTATTTTATAGGTAAGGAGGATATCCTCATCAATCTAAACCATTAAAAAGAATAGGCTGAGTCTTAACCATCTAAACATGATAAAATAAATAATATGATAGTTAGATCTTATTAGCAACTGACAATAGCTTTCTTGGGCCACGAAGAGTATTTCCCGTGGAATAGTGGGTTCGATGGAAGCATCTCTGATTGATAAATTTACTTTATTAGTAAGGTGAGGTGAGTGGGTTCGATGGAAGTATCTTTGATTGATAAATTTACTTTATTAGTAAAGTGAGGTGAGTCGTCATTTAAATTCAAGAGACAATAAAATAAAATGGTGAAACAAAAATATTTCATATTTTTAAAAAATAATTTTACTTTCTACCAAATTTTATTTTTAAAAAGTTACGTCTTTTTTAATTCACTAATGACACTTTTATTTTCCATCTTAATTTTACCATTCGCCCCATTTCACTTTACCGGTGAAGTAAACAGAGGCATTCTTGTTGGGAACGCAGCTCGCTCGTAAGCTGACAGAGGCGAGTGCGGTGAGACGACGTAGGAGCAGAGTAGAACAGAGGGATGAAGGGCTCGAGTCGAAGACCGACTGTTCTCCTCATTCTCTTCGCTGCTATCTTCTTCTACTTTCTCGTTCTCTCAATTCAATCCACCTTCTTCACAGGTAGTCCATACCATTTGCTCTATCATCTCTCTCCAATTCCCCAAACCCCTTGTTTTTACTTGGATCTCACTCGATTTCTTAGGCTCGAATCGCAACTACATTGGAGTCGGAAACACGCTCGATGTGAATCTGGAGATTCGCGTTCTTTCAGCCTTCCAATCCCGCGTTCAGCAATGCGTGGTGAGTTTTTCCACCGTCGGGTTGTCAATGATGTTTGGTTCTCTTTCATAAGCTTTCTATCAGTGCGCGTTTGGATGTCCATGGTGTTGATTTCTGCCCCATTGGAGAGTGGTGGGAATTGGGATGCCTGTTGCATTTTCTTCATTCAGATCTGATAGCAATTGGATTGGAGAAAGATGGGTTTTGCATTTGGTGAGTGATTGTTACCATTCAAGGCGAGAAGATGAGATTTTGGGCCCTATCCAATGTTAGCTCAGTCAGTGAGGCACCTCCCTTCTGCAGAAACCAAAATTATTGCCGTAAAACATAAAAATTAACACCACTTATGAATTCACGTGTAGGAAAGAGATGGAGGGTGGCAAATGGAAAGGAAGTGTTGAAGAGGTGAGGAGTGAAAGATAGAAGGTGGAGATGTAGATGGGATCCACACCTTGTTAGGATTTGATCCACTAGGATGATGGCTGGATAATGATTTTCTGCCAAAGAAGACTATTTGATACCCATATGTGGATCTTCACCTTTACTTCGATTTTAGCCTCTTCCACATTAGGAAGTTGCTTAGAATTCCTAGGAATTCATTACTGAGCTAACAAATGAGCCCTTAACAGATGGCATGGTGGAAACTTCTAATTATAGTTATCTAGTTTGCAATTCGACTAATTAGCATTCAAATTCTCAATTCGTAAATCGAGTCTTTGCTGGATCAATGAATTCGATGGAGTAGGTTTATTTGACTCGCATCTCTATTCGTCTAATTCGCGGTTTGAGTTCAATAGGTTCGATGAACTAATTCATTAGTGTCCATGCTTAGGCAATCACTGGGGCCCACATCTAAAATCCAAATCACCATGAAAACCAAAATAAAACTTCATGTTTTACTGGTAAGCAATCTTAAGGTGCCACTTTGATTGGAGTTCGATTTGGATTAGCGCTAATAGATAGGGTGTGCCATGCTTTTGAATTGCTTGGATTTTCAGGTGGACACTTTCAGGCGGCCACCACAACTGGACTCAATGTAGAGAACTACATGAGACTAGTTCAATGACAATTCGTGAATCGAACTACGAATTATTCGAAATGAACTAGTAGGAGTTCGAAGGCCTCATGAATGAACTAGATAACTATGCTTCTAACAGGATTGGAACATGCAACGTCGTGGTTGGAGCAGTTAGCACCTTCCAAGTTCCAACTATGCCATGGTTTCTTGTTAGAAGTTTCAAGTTCAACTTTGATGGGAGCTTGATTGGCACTTTTGGGCCCGTGAGGAAGGTGTGGAATTTTTTTTTTTTCAATTAAAAAGGTGGAGGCTAATGAAGGCAAGGTGCAGGTTTTGAAGGAGGAATAAGTTTTTTAATACAAACTTTCTAGTGACTTGCCAATAGTGGAATGCATCTCAATGAACAAGATCAAATGGTCATCCTCTTCTGCAACCAGGTAGGCTGGGATTATTTTCTATGAGATTAAATACCTGGTATCTACGTCGAATTTATCCTTTCCCAATGAGCCTAGTGAGAACAATAGTTCAGCCAATTGTGCGTCAATTTAGAATGGGGACGCTTCACATTCATCCATGAAACTCTAGTTCTTTTGTTTTCTATTATTTTACTGTTACTGTTATTATTTCCATTGTAGTTTACATTGATCATAAAAGAGGAAATTAATTCTAGATGTGAAATGCATGCTTGAGATAAAAAAAATAAAAACAGACGAGCGGCGGTTGGGCACATTAAGTTACACATTGAACAGTATTGGGGATATCTGCCTGAGGAAAAGGCCTCTTTGTAGATCCTAGCTGTTAGACTAATGTATTACTTAGCAACATGCCGTCTTCTCTCTCGTGGCCTCAAGCATAAGGCTTGGTTCCCCTCATCCTGGTGGAGCATAGAAATATAAGCATAATAATGTTCTTGCTTGTATTTTCAGATTTCTCATTATGTTCATGGGCTTCTATTTCCTCTATAAACATGCTGAGACTACTTCTGCACTTGGATTTACATTTAGGCAAACAGAGGACTTGGACTTACTGTGGACATTCTTGATCACTGCAAATTGATCCTCAAATTCCCTGAAGGCACAAATAGCACTTGGGTTAGGCACTTTCCTTTATATTTGGCTTAAGGACCATTTGATGCAATTTTCTTTCCCTAATGCTTTCAGCAACCTCCTTAGTTTGGAGGCTCAGTTTTCTTTCCTTTAATAATATTCTCACTTATTTATCTTTTATTTCTTATTTATCTTTTATTTCCACACAGTACAATGCTCAGTTTAAGATCTTTGAGCCCCTGGAGTACCAGTATGATGTTTGCGAGGCAATTCTATTATGGGAACAGGTAGACGTTCTCCTCTCAAATTGCTTTTTGTTCCCCTTGTTTGTCTTCCTTCTGTTGTCCGAGAATAATTACTAAGTCGCAGACAATTCCAGTATCGTAACATGACAACAATCTTGACGAGGGAGTATTTAGACGCTCGACCAGATGGATGGCTTGAATATGCTGCAAAAAGGATTGCACAGCTGTATGATGCTGAACACATTCTTTTTCATTCTATATATTGCTACATTTTATGGCACTTTAACTTAGAAATGTCAAGTCATAATATATTTTCATGTGTTGGCTTAGTGGTACAGATAAGTGCTACAACCGTACTCTTTGTGAGGAGCACCTTAATTTGATCTTGCCATCAGAGCCCCCTTTTCACCCACGCCAGTTTCAGACATGTGCGGTTATTGGGAACTCAGGGGATCTCTTAAAGACACAGTTCGGACAAGAGATTGATGCACATGACATTGTTATTCGAGACAATGAAGCTCCTGTTAATGAGGTAAATTAATCTCTTAGTGATGGTTTTCAATTTTGTCTATCCACTGTATACTTATGTTACGTGGGTACTTCAAAATAGGCAATATACTGTGTCATATCATATCCATACTTCATATTTTGTGTAAAATTCGTGCCTCTGACATGTCCATGACATCCCTACTATAAGAAAAAAGGGGCAGCCCAATGCACGAGGCTCCCGCCACTGCAGGGTCTGGGGAGGGTCAGATGCACGCAGCCTTACCCCTGCAATCCGAGAGGCTGATTCCGCGTTTCAAACCCGTGACGCCTACCGTTGCGCCAAGGCCTGCCCTCCATGACATCCCTACTGTATTCATCCTATATCTGGGCATCATAGCTGTACACATTGGCAGTTAAACTAGTAGTAACTACCATAAATGAAAATAGAATAATCTGTTCGTAATTGACAGATTTGTATCACTAAGTTCCCTTTTAACTATTTCGAAATATAATATTTTGCCATACAAGAGTTTCCTTCATGACATTGTATTCATAATGGCTTTCTCTGCATGATAACTGAACTTGTTTATGAAACTGACTTCTGAGTTGGCCTATTCCGTACAATGCAGAAATATGCCAGGCATGTTGGTCTGAAGAGGGATTTTCGCCTTGTAGTCAGGGGTGGTGCCCGCAACATGGTCACTATTCTCAATGGATCTGGTGAGATTGGATTTATATGTTTTTAACTAGAGTATGATCTGTTTTGATTTGACCTATTTCTTCCATTGTCAACTAGTGGATTTTTGTTGGCATAAAAAATATCTATTCTTGCCTAATTTCATTCAATATCAGCTACTTTTGATTACCTATTTTACAGTTTACTACATGCTGAATTGCTCGTGCCTTAACGAAATTACATTTGTTGGAGGTTATTCCCCGGAATGCCACATATATTTAAAATTTTGTGAAATATGTTCTGATATATTTTCCATATACCATTATCATTATTATTTTTGGAATTATTCCCTTTATAGTTGTTGCATGAGACAATGTGAAAGCTTGTAGGTTGGTGTGGCAGTGTGCACATTTTATATGACGCCCTTAGCTATTGAAGTAGAGATTCCAGTGGCCTAAAAGTAGTTGGAAGGGAGAATTGGGTGTCAGATTTCATTACCTAAAGCTGCAATAGCCTCATTATTGTCCCTGGGCAGCCTGTTTGAGCTATAAACTGCATCTTATATCATGAAAACCAGTTGGTGGGTTAGTCAAAGTTGGCATGGATATTCTTCTTCGTAGAGTGAGAAAGGTTCAGTTTGGCCGTACCACTCCATTGAGAAACTTTGAGAGCAATATGCAGAATACCATATCTCAGAGGATGATGTGAACCTGGCTTCTGCTGGATGTCTTTGTTGGCCTCACGAAAGTCGAACAAAACGTTGGGAGCTGGAAGTTTAGTCATGTAACATTGAGGTTGTGGGTTCAATTCACTTTACCAATAAAAAAAAGAAGTGATATCTCTTTGATTTGAAAATATAGGAATATCCAATTTTTCTTTAAGATGTTGGCCTCATATCTCATAGTATATTCCCACTTGAATTTTTATGTTGGGTTTTGTTTCATTATCATTCTATGCCTCTGCTGGCATCTCCTTTATTTTTGTGTTCAGCTTATTTTAGTTTCTTCTCTATATAGAAGAGCTGCTAGTTTCTTTATTTTTGTGATCAGATTATTTAAAGTCTCGTCTTTGTAGAAGATTGCTGTCATGTTTCTACACATTTATTCTTCAACTTACTTCCAGTGTGTTTCATCTGCAGCTGATGAGGTCTTTATAATTAAAAGTATGACCCATAAAGATTTCAATGCGATGATAAAGGTGAAGTTCTTGCTGTTATCATGGGAAAAAAAAAAAAACTTAGCACTATTTAGCCTGCAAATTTATATTATATTGTTAAACAGAGCAGATTGCAATTTTATTGTTAAATTTATGGTGCTGACACCTCATGCCCGTCGGAATAATAAACCCAAAGAGCTTTATTTAAGGTCGAGCTTTAACAACTCGTATGGTATGAAACGCAGGAGATTCCAAACCCGGTTTATCTTTTTCAAGGTATTGTGTTGCGTAGGGGTGCTAAAGGAACTGGAATGAAATCCATAGAGCTAGCACTTTCCATGTGTGACATTGTTGACATATATGGCTTCACAGTGGATCCTGGCTATACAGAATGGTTAGTTTAGCTATGATTATATGCTTGTTTTCTTGGGTTCTGTATTCATTTCTTTGTATAGCTACTAAGAAAGTAAAATACGTGTAACATGTGAATGAAAGCACAACATACTTATGTGCTTAGTGCTTGCAAATTTATATTAACTAATTACTAGATTCAACATATTTGCTGTGACAGTCTCTTTTGCTTTTGCAACTTGGTAAAGCAATTTAGTGTTGTTATTTGTGTGATTTTTCTGTGAATCGCGATGGTTACTGGCTTGCATTTTGTGTTCTATGGACTGCTGTGTATCTTTCTTCCTTGAATTTTCTTTTTTGCTTGTGTACGACAGCTTTTCATTTTCCACGATGGTCTTACCCTTTTGAGCATGCTTCCCCTTGTAGGACACGTTATTTCTCAGCCCCCAGAAAGGGGCACAATCCATTGCAAGGAAGGGCCTACTATCAACTTCTGGAGTGCCTTGGTGTAAGATCCCTTGTAGACCTCTCTCTCTCTCTCTCTCTCTCTCTCTCACACACACACACACACACTTTGTTTTTTCCTACACTGGACTACTGGTCAAGAGTGAATACTTTTCAGCTTGAAGACCCATGGATAGATTCCTAAGAAGGTGTGTGATACTAACGTGCTAACACCACTCAACCAAGAGTGTGTTGGCAGAAACATGGCTTTTGTTATTCAGTTTCTTACTGTCTTTTAAGTTTTAAATGGTGAATAGGTGGTTATATGATACCAGATTCTTGGAAAGCAAACTGAAGCATCAGTTGTCAGAAGCAAAGAAGGCTAAAGCATGTTTCAGAATGCATTTGTTTGTGTCTATAGGTTGAGGAAGATTTCATGTGGAACCATTTTTTATTCCTTTCAGCTGAGCATATTATGAAGTGTGGAGAACTTGGAGCAAACGGCGCTCTGCATTTTGTTTTCACTTTTTACAAACGTTCAATTTTCTTTTTCAGCTCTTATTTAGAAACAATCGACAGTGACATGGGTGGAAAAGCATCCTGTCCAACCTGTTGCTATGGAGCTATAATAATATAATTATTGGCATTTTTCTGAACTTTGAAATCATAATACAAATTATTCAAGGTTTCAAATCAATTGGAATCATGAATCATAAGATTTTCTTCTTTCCTTATTAATTTTTTGTGATGAATGAAATTTTAAAAAAAATTAAAGATAAGAAAAATAGTATCTAATGATAACCCATCCATCTTTTATCTAAAATAGCATCAATTTTAGTAACAAATAAAACTAAGATACAATCATATGAAGAATATCATTAACATATATCAACATATAGTGTGTACGTGCGCGTGCATGTGCATGTGGATACGTTAAGATTTCAACATTAATAGAAATAAATTAATTCCAGTTTTCCCCCTCTTTAAATCCAAAGAGTATCTTGGGTTTGAAACACTTCCTTTAAACCTAAGAGCTGTTTACCAGTGTGAAACACTTTTCTTGAAACTATATTTTACCAGCTTGTAATTTTGTTAAAACTGCGATGGTATTGTAGCTGCAATAATATTGCAATAAAAAAAATCATGATGCATTAAATTCATCACAATGATATCTCCATTATGCAATTTCAAGAAAGTATCTTGGTGTAATCACGATAATCTCAAAATATTGGCAATATTTGCAACATGGGCTATGACAGGCTATGACCCACCTAGTCTGTTAATGTAGATTTAAGTCTTTCAGCAATAAACTTTTTTTGTGAATTATTTATGACTCTCCACCTGAGGTTGTTTAAAGTTTGCGTGGTTTTGGATTGAACTAGTGGAGTGGTCCAGTGATCCTGGCAGTATGATGAATCTGAGAGTGATCCTGCATGTGGAAGGAATTCCACACTTGTATCATTAGCAAAATTCTACCATTCAGAAAAAAAAAAAAATCATTAGCAAAATTCTCTGTACCATGTGGAATTTCACTGTATTTTTCTCTTTTCTTTATTGGTCAGTGATCATATGGTTCAGAATTATCCCATCTGTGGCACTTTTGTGAATGATCTGTCCACACTCCACAGTAATTTCCATCATGTCAACAGTTTGGATAACTGAAAGTATTGAACCATGCAAACTATCCATGTTCTCAAGCTGAGCATTGTATTTTCCTTAAATGTCATTGACTTTACTCTGCTTTTAAGAAACACGATCCAACATAATCAGTTGACCTAGTATGGTAGTTTTGTGTAAAATATATAATCATTCTCCCAAGAAACTTGCACTGTGAGTACCGAGTAATATGGTTAAACATGACTGATCTTGATGGGCTTTATACTTGCAGGTTATCAGAATCCATTCCCCCATGAGAGCAAAGCGGGAGCAAGACTGGTCTGATGTGCCAAGCAAAGATGTGATAAAAAGTGCTCATGCTGCTGCCTTGCGTTTGAAAAGAGCCCAAGCTGGTCCTGCAGATGGGCTTGGACAGTTTGGTAGCTGCAAGGTGTGGAGCACAGTGAGATCAGTAGGCAGTGGACCCATTTCCGGATCACCGGATATGGGGGAGTTACGGAAGAAATCAAATTACAGCAGGTGGGAAATCCTTCCATTTGAGAGCCTTAGGAAGGACGCACAGGAACACTACATTCAAATGGAAGGGGTTTCCTTGTACAAAATGGATGGCAATAAATTGGATGATCTTGTTTGTGTGAGACACCCTTTGAAATCATCAGCATGAAGAAAAGATGGTCGGGTGTTTGAAGCTCTCTTCCCATCCACTGTTGGTTCAGTTTTTATGCAACAGAGATGGCGTATACCCAAGTAGGCATTTTTTTTTTTATTTTTTGTTGCGGAGCTTATCAAGATGGGCTTATGGGTGGTTGGAGTTCAGTTGGCAAGAATTGGATGGTTTGGATGTGGAAATTTGGGTTGAACAATTCTATGGAGGAACTAGTGTTTGGAAATTGGATGGTTGGAATTGAGACATTCTAATTGTACTGTTGATCATCAGTCCCCCATGGTATATTATTAGTTTGGTATAATCGCCACAATGGCTTCTTGTGGTAAATCATGCTACCCAATGTTCTTAGAGGAGAACCTTTTTTTTTTTTTAGAGGAAAAAGGAGTTCTCAGGTCATTGCCATTCCATTTCCTTTGATGAACTTGAGCTATGGATCCATTTATACTGAAACAAGGAAATGTAGGAGTGACCCTCTCTGCAAATATGCCCATCCTATACATGTAGGGCCATTGGGTCAGTGAATGGACTACCAATTCAGACTCCCTTAATCAGATGGACGAGTGTGGATGGGATATGCCTTATGGCCCAGTTTGCCTGCTTTGCATTGTTAAGTCATGTGGATTTGGGCCTCCATGTTTAGAGGACAAGGATTTAGTGTCATGCCCTTTGGAATTTCCTGCTCCAAAAGGTCAGTCTTTTGAAATGTTGTTTTTGGCCTCTAGAAGTCCCCAAATTTCAGCTTTAGTAAATGCTGGGATATATATAGCATTTTTGGAAACTGCTGGAACAGCATTTTTTTTTGAGAAATTTGCAGTTCTCTCCAACGAGGATTCTCAGAATTCTTGCAAAATGATGTCTTCACAAATCTATTAATGTTTTGGTACTTGTTAGAGAGTCCGGAATACCTATCGCAGCTGCAGCTGATATGCACTCGTCATAAATGGATCAACGGTGAGCCATGTCCGCTTATCAGCTGTGATAGGTGATCTGATCCAGACTCGAAGGAAGAGCCCCAGCACAGTTGGGAGGACAGAATAAAAAATAAAACAAAAGGAAATTAAGGTTTTCAGTTTTCATTCATTTGGTTCTCGGACCATAGTCCATGAATGGCTGGGGTGGCCAAGTAAGCTGTGTTGATCTCCCATTTTCTTGGCTACAGTCTAAGATGGTGTCTGCTATAGCATGGTTGATACTTGAGGCGTATTATTCAATTCGTCTTCCAGCCATAAACACCCTAAGACTTCCAGCATTGTCTTGAATCCCTCAGCAGGTAGACCATTATCATAATCATCATTTAAGTCTTATCTCATCACAGATTAATCCATATCATCATCGAAGCAATGTCCATCTATTTGGGGTTAGCATCTATTGGAGTTTTCTTTGTAATACATCAAACTATGTTACAGAATGAAAAAACGTAAACTAACCCAGTGAAAATAGAATTCGGCAATACGTGGAAAGATGAGGGTCTATCGATCCACTTTAACTTAAAAGACGGCTGTGAACCCGGCATTTCTTATATCATATCCACCAGTTAGGGGTGTTCATGTCCGGGCTAAGACATATCCAGGCCCGGCCCGGTTTTAGAAGCACCGGCCCAGGCCGGCCTTAGCCAGATATGAGCCGTAAATGTCAGGCCTGAGCCCACCCATTTAATCAATCGGAACCGAGCTTTTTATCGCTTTTAATCAATCATGTTGGGTTTAACATGAATATATAGTCTTCGAATTTATATAGAAAAATCAAATTATAATATATTTAGCGTGGGACTATTTGAAACACAATTTATCCAAACCCATTGTTTACAGTGGGGAAGCATTGCCAAAATACCAACAGGAGCAGGATGAGACAAGTTATCTTTTTAACTTGGCCCCATTGCCAAGTGGGCCCCACACAATCAAGCAGGGGCCCTTTTTTTCATTAACTTCACTCCACGACTGATGGATGATGAATAGAGAAGGTTCAGTGGAGGGAATATTCGTTCAATTGATCATTAGCGGTGGGTCCCACCCATACATACGAAGGCTTTGCACAGACAAAATCTCAGAGATTCGCTTGGTCCGTGCATTGTGTGAGAGGCATTCAGCCTTCTCCTTTGGTGACTCCCCTCTCTCTCTCTCTCTCTCTCTCAATTCTTTCTTCCACGCATACGCATGAGAAGAAGAGAAGCTTTGCTTTTGTTTGTTTTCCCGCTTTTGTCGAGGGACGCGACAAAGTCAAAAAGAGGTAAATGATAAAAAGAGAACCAGCATCATCAAAAGATGCAACCCAGACAGCGACACTCCTTCCCCTTCATTTCTCTTCCTCTCATTTCTCTTCCTCTCTCCAGGTAGTCCTCCCCTCTAAGCCTCTTCTGTGTCTGTGGGGCACACCGCACACTGCTGTGGAAACTAATCACATCAATAATAAGGAGTAGAATCAGTTATTCCCTACCAACACACTCATGGCTAAATATGTCACACATCCAAACATATGCCATTATGCCCACATATTAAATGAGTGAGGTTTTTTTAGATGTCCATAATTTTTTAATTTTATTAGAGAAACATGTCCGTTAAAATTTCAAAATCTTTATAAATTATTTGTGACCTTTTAGGTGATATAAATTTTGAAAATCCAATAAAGAAATATGACATTTGCCTGGATTGCAAATTGCCATATAATGTCCATAAATTTCCAACACGCCATATTTTTGTCATAATCCCAATAAAAAAAAAGTCCAAAGTACAACTCCTAACCCGTAGTCAATTCTACATGAGGCTGTAACCTTGAGGAATCCTTAGTTAAAAAGAGCGAAACTCTATAGTAGGGCCCAACTATTAAAATCTAAATTATTCAAAATTTACTGCTCTAGTATATAGTGTACCCTCAAATTTTATGTCAATTAGAGTTTGTTCGACTAACTACTAATTGATTGCCTGTTCCATAAATAATAAAAAATGATAATAGATTTGGTGAAAAATAATATATGATTTTTAAAAACCAAAAAAATTAAAAATTAAAAATATTGCATTTTTGGGTTTCAAACTTTTACCGTGGAACAAATATTTGAAACAATATTAAATCTTATTTACATGTTGTGAAAATTATATGGCCCTATATCGAAATTGGATGAAATTGTGGCGCTGAGTTGTGATTTATAATTACAGCCACTCCTCCATCGTCATCAAGTCTTCCATCGCAGGAGCTCAAATGCACAGCATGGAGAGAGAGAGATTGAGAGAGAGAGAGAGAGAGAGAATATTTATATGACAAATGAAGGAACAGATGATAATATAATTAATGAAGTAATTAGAGTGACTTAAGCATGATTACAAAACCAATGTTCTTACTGTTTTCAAGAAAAATGAAAATGGATTTGTTTTCTAGTTCGGGCACAACAGTCATTTTCATTAAAATAAAATGATTATTGCAATGAACGAAGGACAGAAAAGTGTGTGTTTAACAAGAGTGTAGACTAAAGAATGGAGCATTCACATTTGAGTTATACAGCACTGAGTTAAATCGAACTCTTACCAAATCAATAGCCATTATAGTGTGAAGTTTTTACACTGTATTCAGATCTCCTTTTATGTTGGTTTTAAATGAACACATATTAGGAGCCGCATATATATATTATAATATATTAATATAAGGAGGTTTTGACTTTAATTTTGACCGTCGGTTATAATGTTGTTCGACAGTTATATAACAACTCATGCAACTACCTTCTCATTTTTCCATCAAACCACTCATGTTTCAGTTGTTTCTGCGTAACTATATCATTTTTATCCTAATTTTATCTATTTCTATTTTATCCAACTTGTCTTATGAGAAAGATATAAGTTTTTTTAATATGTGATTATTTATTTTGCAGTGCAAGGAAAAGCCGTACTGAGCACGGACTATTAAACTAGTACTTTCTTACTAGCCATTGGAAAAATTTTAAGAAGCATTTAAATGGGCATTGTCGAATGTTGAATATGGAGCACCATGTCGTTTGTGAACCTCTCTATGCTTTAGGCATGGAATCAGGTTAAGGGGTGACCTAGTGTTAAGACTTGCTCATATTTGGGGGAATGTTCTCCTATGGCTATGAGCAGACCACGTGTTAAATATTGTAGTGACAATTCAACCTGTAGGACCCACTTCAACGCATGTCTATTATTGAAGGTGAAGCAGATGAAAATGTCTTCTTGTGTTTAGGGTCAATCGGGAAAACCCTTTTAAAATTATTTAGTATTTCTTGATTATTTCTCGTGACATTTCTTATATGATGTCTTAAAAAAGGAAAAAAAAATACTAAAATAATGATATGTTATTTTGCCGATAAAATAAATTCACAGTTGGTGGCAAAGAATGCTGCTAGTATTTACCTCCTTTAAACACTGTGAAGTTGGGTCACATTCTTTCTTTTTTATTTTTTTACCATAGTACTATGCGCAGGAATCATTTAATACGGCCCACTAGGCCACTAAAAGCTCAGGGCCCCAGTATTAATGATTGTATATATGAAATGGAGGTACATTTTTCCATCCCACACCACACTGAGTGTGGACCGACAATCAGTCCACCATGTGTTGAACTTGAACCTGCCTCAGAAGATCATGGGTGGGATCTGGTGGTCACTCTTTTCCTCCCCTATGTTGGGGTACTGGCTCAGGAGTGATATTTCAACTTGAGAATCTGAGTAAAACAAAAGTGCCCACCCGGCTCGACCACACTTATGAGGACAAGCCCAAGAGTACTCTCCAAAGCCCATCCTATTATTACCCATGTATGGGTCACAAATGTGAAACCTAACCACTTAAATAAAAAAATATCATGTGAACAATAGAATTGCATCCTGGGTGTCTTTTGTTAAGCTTTTATAACTAAGACAAGTGATAGCTCGCACGCACACAAGGAAGTACATACAGATGGAAAGAAAGCCGACACATGGAAAAAACTGACGTATCCAGAATTCAATTCTATGCAGCCAAATGATAACAGCCACTCCTTATTCCTTACCACTCAGGCACTCAGGTAAGGAGCCGTTATCAATAAAACAATTCCAATTGAGAATTTTCTGCATAATCTTATATCACGTTTAGATATTTCTATCTCCCACCTCCTCACCTCCTCATAATTGGCATGGCCCCGGCCTTAAGTGGCCCTACAAGGTGATGCTTGTGGATGATGCTCCGGTTGATGAGGGTACTTGTGCGTGTGATATAGGAGTGATGTAAAACTAAGGTATTGGGGACCATGGAAAGGGCGTGGAACAGACAGGAGTCACTTTTAAAGGAATGGCTTAAAACTCAGAAGCGACAAATTGGGTTTTTGATGGACAGAATATGATGATGGCAAGTGTTCATAGAAATTAGTATTAGGCTCAATGATGAAGCTAGCACTTAAATCAATAGATATAGATATGGAATAATCAGGGGCAGAATCCTTGAGCTTTTTTCTTGTTGCATTAGGCCCACTTTTAAGTTGATTAGATAGGTTCATTGTATTTCTCCAATCAATCAGCGGTTTCACAAGTAAAGAGTTAAAAAGAAAGACTGGCATTTAGCAATAACACAAATCCAGTAGAAAAGATACCCAACCCAATGACTTAATTACTAAACTATGAAGGGTCATTGTATGAGGCGACTGTGACAGTGGGCATTCTTGTGTGACACCATTTTCAAAAGAACTGAAAAGCATTATTGTCTTTTGTATAGAGATATTTGCTTGGGAAGGAGAAGAAAAACAAATGAATTTCTACAGTTTCACATAAAAAGAAAGTGTTCTTCGTTCGGCGTGGGTGGTGAGGTTGGAAAAGCGGAGCATTCCACGGCATTCCCTTTCGCATTACATAATTGTGCCCAAAAGGTTGGATGTTTTCCGTGTAAGTTCTTTAGATCTCATCAAGGCCCTGTTTCTTCAATGTAATTTCTGTCAGAAATTCTTGGATATAATGTGATATGCTGTCCTGTAATTTCTAAATTCCATATTTCTTCACTAGCATTTCTGAATTCTATCAATGTGAAATGTCTCTTTTAACATTTGGAAATCCAGGAATTCCACTCTCTTTGCATTTTTGTGAAATTCGTAGATGCTCAGGCCCAAAGGAGGATCTATGAATTCCACTATGTATGGGAATTCAGAAATTCCCCATACAGGAATTCCCCATGCAGGAATTTCTGAAATCCCAACAAATAAATAGGCCCTAATGGTGAATAACAATTGAATGGGTGTCAAATTTAGGCTTTTGTGAACTCATAAACACGAGCGTGAGAGGATTGAATTTACCATAAGAGGTCCCACACATCTAGAGAATAAACTGGTATGATGTCTCTTATGAGAAATGTCCTCACATAAACATTGGTTATACTTATATATAGGCTTCCTTCTCTCGCATCCTCTTATTGTGTGTGCCACCTTACCAATTTAGGAGAAGGTGGGGGAATCAAGAACTGTTTGACAGTAAACCCATGTGTAAAGCTTTGAGTCCATTAAATCATTTTAACCTCGATTTTTATGGTTTTAAAAGGCCCCCTTTTTTCACAATCAAATAGTTAATTTTATTCATATTAGTGTAAAAACCATGGGATCAATGACACATTGGGAGAGGAGTGGCGGATGATAGTCTTAGATGTAATGTATTGCTAAAAAAACATACGGCAAAAATAAGAAGACACAATGCACACATAGGGTGCTCATATAAGGGCATTCACAAGAGAAAACTCCATACATGTGTGGCTTCTATGAGTCCAGCTTGAGGGCCCCATTTAGATAGATGCAAGTTTATCAATGGGAGGAAGGCAAATGTAAAGGTCTCTTCATGGACAAAGGTGGTAGAAAAAAAACTGTCCCCCCAAATTATCCCAGCCATTGATTTAACGACATTATGAGATGTAGGCTTTAAATTTTAATGACATCTTAATTGTAGATTTTCTTAACATTCAATCTAATAGTGATGGTTTCATTAGTGATTGTAAGATTAGGATTTATGTCAAATTGTGAGACGAAAAGAGCATTAAAGGGACTGCAATAAAGAAAGACTAGCACACTAACTCGTGCTTACAATTTGCAGCAGCATACATGAAAATATTCAATTAAATAAAACCCAAATCACATAAAATCATCTTCAATCACTTACCGACGTACAATAATGAAAAGATGATTATGACAGTAACTCCTTTTTTTTTTTTAAACAAAGAGTATGTGGTGTAGAAATGGAATAAGAGAAGTTGGGTGGAAAGGAAAGATGAGTGTATATGAGATTTGGAATGAAAACGAAGTGTTTGAAAAGAGAATAGCTAACAGCCTGTTTGTCTGCAAAAGAGTAAAGTAGAGGAGGGTTGAAATAAATCTTGACGGTTGGATTTTTTACCCCCTGATGTGTTTGTTTGCATTAGCTTAGAAAGTAAAGTAAATATGCCTGCCTAGTTGGCAGTTACTCAAGCTTTACTTTTTCTCCTTCACAGTTACTCGGAAATACCATGATAAAGTGAGTAGAGTAACTCATTCCTCATTCTCTTTATCCAATCAAATACAAATTTTAAATCATTTTACTTTACATCAACTATCCAAACACATACAAAGTATTTTATCTACTAATTTATTTCCACTCACTCCTCTTTATGTAACACCCTACTCCTCTTCTATTCCTCTCATCTAATGCAAACAAACACGCTCGAGAAGAAATAGAGTAATTGCATATGGAAGTGAGGAAATAATGTGGATTAGTTACAGAAAATGTATATAACTCCCGATCAAAATCAATGGTTACAGTCAAAATTGGCTTCAAAAGGCTTGACTTTAACATGGTATAATGGGCTCAAGTGGTCTCCACCCGATTACACTTGGAGCTGGATAGAGATGTCAAATAGGCCGTGCAGCCCAGCATGGCAGTCAACGTGCCATAGCCCAGACCAAGGTCTTAGGCCCGTAGGCACAACTGAGCACGGCCCGCCAGAGGCACGGCACGAGATGTTTGATTTTTCAGTGTAAATATAAAAAATATAGTATTTTATTTTTTTATATTTTAGGTCGAAAATGACTGAACCACTTACATTTGTGTGTTAGTCTCTTATTTATGTGTATCTTTTAGTTTTTTTAATGTAAGATCTCTTAAAAATTTAAGTTTAAACAACTATAAACCTAGTTAGGAGATCATAAAAACCCACGATACGAAATGACATGACACAAATGGTACAATATAGCTTTAGGGTCGCCCTAGGCACGTCGTTCCATGCCTGATGGCCGTGCTGGGCCGATCATTTTGTTCGGCACGGCCGTGCCCCAAACTAGACACGACATTGAACAATTCACACCTCAAGAGTTGGAGTTGCCTTAATGAGAAAATGTTCCATATACATACATACAAATATACATATTTTTTAAATAGGGTTAATAGCAGAATACCTACTTGTACTTTGGTCGTTTTGCAGAGTACCCCCTGTATTTTGGTATTTTGTACTAAACATACTTGTATTTTAAATCACAATGCAAATAGAGATGGCCGTAACAGAAAATAGGGAATGACGAATTTACCCCTCCATATATAAGATGTCTCTTGGCCTTTTTTGTTCATTTTCACCTCTTTCACTTGGGGCAAGTTCTTCTTCGCCACCCTTGGAAATCGGCACCGGCACCGACATCGTCGACGGCATGGCTGCTTTCGCCAGGCACTGACAGCATAGCATCTGTGTCCTTAGCGGCAATGGCATCGTAACCAATGTTACTCTCCGTCTGTGAAAATGGCGGTGCTCAGCCCTATATATCGTTTCAAGATCCCCCAAAATAGGGCCTCTGTTCTTCCTAAAGTTGCGTATGCAAGTGAATGGATGGTCGGATGCAAGCCTGCTAAAAGGCCAATGGCTTTTCCTACATCTTTGGCAAAAGAGAGATTGTTGAGCTGAAGCTGGGTGAGAGCCATGTGGGATTTCAAGGCATCTGAATAGTTGGAGAATGTGTAGTTGTTTCCTGATATTGATTGGACCCAGACTGCTCTTACAAATCCCAGCCATTTTCCGGCTGGGGAAATGGGGGATATGAGGGCACCCATGTTTTTTTTTTTTTCTTTGGTTTTGAAAAAGAGTGTTTTGATTTTTGAAGGGGTTGGTGTGGATGGAAAGGGGGGCTTATTGTTTACTTTTTATAAGGGTTTGAGTCCCGTTTGATTTTGTGCATTTGCTTATTTACTAATGGAAATGGTGCAAGACTGGGGAAGATGGAGTGTTTGGGTGGTCTTCATAGCTGGAAAAATAGGAGGAAAATGGGCAAAAAGCCATTAGTGAAGGTTCCTCGCATGAAATTGAAGTGGGTGGGTGGACGGGTTTTCAAGGAAAATAGGCAGAAAGCCATTAGTGAAGCATCAACCATTCCTACATTCCTTTTTGGTCAGAACTTTCTTGGAATTACAAGCCTTTCTCAAGTTCCCTCTCCTGCATCTTTTTCTATTGAGGAAGAAATGGTCTATTTCATTCCTAGAGAGGACATCTTCCCACACCCATTCCTTTCATAAACAACAATCCATAGGTGAAATCTGTTGTGACAGAGATCACAGATAAAGGTGATGAGAGTGTTTATAACAACGAAGGGCCAAAGAAGCCAAAATCAAGTTTTTCAAGTACTTCATCTGAATCACATAGCTTTGGCCCGATGTTGAATGAGGAATCTTCTGCAATTAAAGTGGGAAATGGGTCTCAGATTGAAGTGGGAAATGGGCTATAGCACGCCGGAGATGGATAGAGGCAGAGTTATAGATTGATTAGATTCAGAAATTTGGAAAGGGGGAAATGAGAAAAAAGAAAAAGTTTGTCTAGGATTTTTTCTCCCCCAAGGGCAAATAAGTCTTTTTGGGCGAAAATTTGCTGCCAATATGCATTAGACACCATTTATACCACATACACCGTTAATACTAACAGATTCCGTGAGTTTTGCATGTTAATTAGAACTACAAGTAGGTTTAGTACAAAATACCAAAGTGCAGGGGGTACTCTGCAAAATGGCCAAAGTCCAAGTAGGTATTTTGCTGTTTTCCCTTTTAAATATAAGCATATAGTATGGATCATTTTAATGAACTCCTAGCTGTAAATTATATACTGATCCACACTTTTTTTTTAAAATTTTTGGTAGGATATGCTGATCGAAGTCTAAAAAATCTCATACTAAATTTGAAGTCCTGTACAGCTCTGGTAAGTTAATTAATTTGGCAATGTGGCAGTGTGTGGCACTTCCACAGGTCAGTGACCGGTATGAGTCTTGTCACCATTCCATTGTTACGAACGGTTGGCTCTCCGAAAAATTTCGGAAGAAAATCATACGAAAAATTTATAAGAGAAAAAGTAAAAGACGCTTTTGCCCATTCCCTCTCTCCTTTCTCTTTCGCTTTCCCTTTCGCTTTGCCTTTCCCTTTCCCCTCTCTCTGCACAAAAATTCCCCTATAAATCCTTCCAATGCCACCAACTTTCTCTCTCTACTCACACTCTTCCTTTCCTATCTTTCTAGGGTTTAGTAGGGTTTCCTTCCTTTCACACTCCTTCCAAAAACCCTAGTCCCTGCAAAAAAAACCCTCACCGAATCCACCTGCAAATCTGCACCCGATACCATGTTTTCCTGAAATCTGCTGCTTTCTCGAAGCTCCATCGATGGAAATTGCAGCTTTCTTCGGTGGATCGAGATCCGATGGCGATATCTCGCTCATGCGCGTCGGTACCGTTACCGGATTGCGTTGATCGAGTCGAGTGCTTGATCGGATTCGTGTGATGTTGGTGTGGATTCGTGGAAGCTACGAGGAGAAGAGATCGAAGCCGTCAAGATGCTTTTCCCGAAACTCGATGATTCTCCGATGTTTCGGAAACAAGTGAGATTTCGGATTTCCGTTCCTTTTTCCATGAGTTTTCGTGTCGGATGACTCGTTGTTGATATGCTTGTTTTGGATCGGTATGAAATGCCGTTTTTTTTTTAAGTGAAGCTTGTGATGGAAGTTGGTGAAAACCTAATCTTTTTTACCATTTCCCGCCCATTTGTCTTGTTTTGCTTTTTAGAAGACTCGTTTGGATTTTATATTTGTCCTGTGTTTGTGACTGTGACTGTATAAACAAGTGATATTTGTGCGTGTGTGTTGTAATCAGGGATTCTGGAAGTTTCCATGTTCTTTCCCATCCTCAAAAGTCAAATTTATTAGAGAGCGACGAATCCAAACTAACACGGAATCAAAGTAAATACTTTACTAACCTTTAGGAAGGATTAAATCAAAGAGATTCTAATTGAAGAATTTGCAGTTTGATCGCCACCGTATGTGCAGAATCCAGTCACAGCAAAGATTGGACTATAACCAGGGTGATGTAAACCTCGCACCAGATGTTGATGAGCTCGACCAAACATGAGATGTTGATAGATTCGACCAAAATGAAATTGAAAAACTAGGGTTTCTTATTAAGAATCCAGACTAAATTATCTTGTTTCCCAACATGAAAAAGACATTCACTTGTATAAAGAAGAAAGGAGGACTCACCTTCCCATAGATCAAGATCATGAAAATAAAATGGAAACTAAATCGATGTTGTTTTTTTGAATAGTAACTTGCATTAAACCAAAGCTTAGCGGTTACGGGAGCTAATATGCTGACAAGCTAAAGCCTCCAAAAGAGAAAACCATCAAAAAAAGGAAAAATCACAAGGAAGCAACTGAAGGGCAACAAAAGAAACTTAAGTAGGACAACTCAATCGCTATTTGGAGGGCCTCTGTTAAGAAGCCACCACCTCCTTGTTGTAAACCTCGAAAGAGAGGATGGAAAGCGCGATGAAACTTTTTGATTTTGAAGTCAAAGCCGTGGCAATGATCGAGTTGCCTTCATGACACAGCAAATTTCTTTCCTTCCAAACGAACCAAATAATGGCCACAAAGGATGATTTCCACGCAACTCTTCCTCCATATGACTTGCCAAAGTAGCTCCAAGCCTCAAAAAGATCAAGTTGGGTACTAGGAAGCACCCAACTTTTCTTGAACCAAATAAGCACTTCTGTCTACTGTACATAAAATATGCACAAACATGCAGTTTAGGAGACATTGTCCACTGCTTCCTCATCAGCTGGGCACACGGGACAAGTGTCACAATAATTCTTTTGCATCGGCAAAGGTTGTCATAGTAAGAATGGCACCCGAAGCGATAACCACCCAAATGCAATGACTCTAGGAGGGGCATTTGCTTTCCATAAATTGTGGAGAGTGCTAGAAACTAGAGGCCCAGATATAGTTGAAAAGAAGGAAGAATGGAGAAGAAGCCATCCTCGTTAGGAACTCGAAACCTGGAATCCTCACACATAAACGGTACATGGACTTGATTGAGAGTCTCCATAAAAGGATAGAAGCTGATTTATTTTCAAGTCCAAAATGTTTCTTCTTAATATGGGCCCCCCAATAACTTGGTTATTGAGTTTGTCCATGTAGGGGGTCCTGTTGGCACGGCGGTTTGAGAACACAATGAAATGGATTGGGAAATTGAACTGCCAGAGGTCCTTCACCGACTCATAAATCCAGCCAAAAGAGTACTTTGTCGCCAGAACCTACATGAATTCTAATGTTATCCTGGAAATCTTCCTTGGCTAACAATGTCTATCCAATCTCCATGGGTTGGAATTCTGATAATTTGGAGTTTGAGACTCTTGAGTGTCCTAGATACCTGTGGAAACGTTATACTTGGCTTTAATGATGAGTCCAAAGAATGATGCTCTTCTCCCAATCTTACAACCACTGCACTATTCATTTGCTTCAAGGTAACCCACCCTCCCTTTTCAGTTTGCAATTTGATATATAGTCGACCGAGTGATACTTATTTTTAGAATCATTGCCATTCCATATAAAGATATGTTGGAGCTTTTCTAAGTGATTGGACACACCCACTGGGCACTTGAAGATGGACATGATGTATATCGGCAGATTAGAGAGCCAATTGAATGAGAGTGATACTTCCCTTGAGGGAGAGATTTTACTTTCCAAGAAGCCAACTTTCTTTCCATTCTCTCAATCACGGGGAGCCAAATGGATTTGGGAGGCTTACCACTGCAAAGTGGAATACTAGCATAGGAAGCTGGAAGAGATCCTGGCATCTCGCTCTTCATCCCATAACATTGGCAAAGGGTGTGAGAAGATGATCATCTACCCTGACACCAATCGACTTGCTTTTGAAGAAGTTGACCCTTAATCCGGACACAACTTCAAGCAAAATTAGGTGGCCTAGATATTTCTTATCTGATCCTCCTTTGTACCACAGAAAATGAGAGTATTGTCTGCAAATTAGAGGTGAGTGATAGTTGGGGCATTCAGAGCTTGCTGGAAACCAGTCAAAAGGTGGGCTCTACTTGCCGCCGCAAGCATCTTGCTAAGAGCCTCTCTGACAATGACAAACAAGAAAGGAGATAGTGGGTCACCTTGCCGTAGATCTCCATGAGCTGGAAAGAAGCCCTTTGGGGAACCGTTGATTAAAATGGAGAAAGATGCCGAGGAGATACTCTCCCGAATCCACTTTCTCCATCTTAAGCCAAAACCCATTCTGCAGAGCAAATAAATGAGAAGGTCCCATTCAACTCTATCAAAAGCATTTCCCTGGTCCTGATTGCAAAGAAGTTCAGGTGTATTGGCTTTAAGCTTGGAGTGGATGCACTCGTTTACAATGGGGACTCCATCTAATATTTGTCTATCTTGGATGAAAGCTCCTTGATAAAAGGTAATAATAGAAGAAAGTGCCTTTTGTAATCTTCCCACCAAAACTTTATGAGAATCTTATATATGGAACCAATTAAGCCGATGGGTCTGAACTCCTTGATGCAATCAGCTCTTGGCTTCTTGGGAATGAGAGCGATGAATGAGGCACCATGGTTTTTAGGAAGCCTGCCCCTGGAGTAAAATATCAAGGACCGAAGACTACATCTCTAACTTCTCCTTCCTCGAAGTGCCTTTCCAACCAGAGCATGCTACTCTCTAATACAAGAGAAGTTGAAGGATATTAAGGGTAGGCCTATCCTAATCTTCCTTCGCATTGAGATTGGTGAAAAAAATAATGTATATGCTTGACGATCTCCTCTTGGTTCTCCAAACGTGTTTCCCCATTCCTCATAGAATAAATTCTGTTGCCCCTGAATCTTGCTGAACTTATCGCAAAAGAACTTCGAGTTCCAATCGCCATCCTTCAGCCAATGGCACTGGGATCTTTGTCTCCATCTGCTCAATTCCTCTGTAAGCCTTTTAAGGTCATCTTTTACAAATTATCTTCTGGAAATTTCAGCTTCTGAGAGTTGGGAGTGTTCCTCTTTCCTGCCAATGCTATGAATTCTGGCTAGGAGTTTGGATTTGGCAGCCTCTGTGTCCCCAAAATGATTTTTGATCTATTCCTTAATTTTTTCTTTCAGCTTTTTAAGTTTGATGGCAAGCCTGAAACAAAGCCTACCCATCCACTCTAAGCTCGGACCACTAAGCACAGATTAAACGAGGAAGGGAAAAGGGCCCCATCGGGGGTTGCTCGTGTCAAGAAGAATCAGGCAGTGATTGTTGACACAATTTTTTTTAGGAAAAGTCAAAGGTCAAAGCAGTCAAAGTTCAACCACTTCCAGAAGACAAAGCAAGGGTCAAAGCTCATGGAAAGTCAGGCACATTATAAAGAAGATATCCTCAAAATTTCAGAACAAATGGAGGTCAAAATATCAAGAAACAAGCCATGGAAAGTCACTGTCGAACACTTCCGGGCGGGTCAGTCTGGCACTTCTGGATAAATCCACAGTGCACTTCCGGGTGCAATGTTTGAAGCACTTCTGAACGCAATGTGTTACAACAACCGACGTCGCATACGTCACTCAACAACAACAGAGGAACGGTTCCTGGCAGTTTCCACATGTTGCAGCTCACGTTCTCTTCTTTTTGACTGGGTCCCACTATCGGGCGACTCCAGAAACTGCCTGGAAGTGGACAACAGTGCAGTTTTGGCACCTAATTTCCCACTTTCTGCAACTGCCTCCACTCCCACGACTTGCAACTGTTTCCTCCTCTTTGAAGCCTAGAAAAGGAGCACCTGGGGCAGCATTTTCCACCAAGTATTTTCTGCAATTAGCCCAAAACTCTGCTCAAACCTCACCAACAACTTCCCTTCATCACAGTTATAAAAAAAAAAAAAAAGCAACTTCCGTTCATCAATAGTAAGGTAAATGACCTCCTAAGTCACCACCGGATGGCCATGACAGGGTCCTAAAGTCATACTGCTTCGTCATTACTGGTCCCTAACAACTTTCCTTGTCCTCTTCACTAAGGAGGTTGAGATAATCATGCTTTTGTAGTATTTATCACTCCGGCTTACCATGCAAAGGTCCTTGAGTGACACTACCTTGGATTTTCTCTTCTTCAACTCCCTGGGAATTTTGCACTCTTTGCATCCGAGAAAACAAGTGATAGATCACAAAGATTGTCTAAGGGACAAATACCCCGTGCTTTGGGTTCAAACTACTATAAACTTGTCAAAACATCCTCTCATAGATACTTCAAAATGGGCAACGTATCATGTCGTATCGTATTGTATCCGATACTTCACTTTTTATGTGTAAAATCCGTGTCCTTGCCGTGTCTATAGCGTATCCTTGCTGTATCTGTGCATCATAGCCTCTAACAGTTCCAAGAAGAAGGAGAATGTGCTGGAAAACTCTGCGCACCACTACCGAATGGAATCAAGCAGAAAAGAGCAGTTTGCAAGCCACTTCCGGATGTTTTGCAAGCAGTACCGGACAAACCGGAATCTTATCTGCAGCGTTCGACAGTCTTTTATTTCCCTCTTTTGTGTATTCTCTTTTTTTTTTGTAAATTTCTTTGTGTTTGATCTCCTAAGCCGAATAGGGGAGTCATATAAAAATGTTTATGAAATGACTTGCATCCAGGATTACTTTGAACAACCATCTTACTCTTCTTACAACACAAAATCCTCCCCACGGCGGTAAAAGTCTCCGATTACACAATTTATATCCAAGTTAATCTTATTGAACTTTTTGTTATAACTTCCCACTCATTTTCATTGCAATGAAATCATGTACCTCTGTCATCTCCTTCTCCTTGTATTTAAGTTCCTTTCATTTTATTCGCCTCAAAATAAGTTTTGGCCTCTTTTTTGGAATTGTTGACTAGTGACTACCCCTACCTCGAATTGCCTCCCTCGACCATCTTGGAAAGCACCGCATAATGCTGTGCAGAGAAAGAAAATGGTTCTATTCTATATCCTTTTTTGAGAACTCACTGTAATAAAAGGTGGTCAAAAATTTCCGTGTCCGTTTTAAGTTGGAAAGTGCTCGTTGAGTCATTGTTACAGAAACAAGGTTGCAGGTTCTAGTCGTGTTACCTATCAAAGAGAACTGATCAGAGTTAAGGATGGCAGACAGGGTGTATCTGCTATGTTTTTATGCTTTGCCCCACCTCAAGAAAAGGGGAAAAAATAGTTGCCGCCTCAAGGAAAATTTTCTGGATCTGCCACTGCCTATACACATTTTTTGAAAACCTTATGCTGTTTGTTCTTTTACAATTTATTTATTTGTTTTGGTGGCCAGTAACATAGAACCTTGACTTTTGTTATGTTGAAATAGATTCAATCCCTAGAAGAAAATGCCGAGGCACTAAGGGAGAGAGGTCTAAAGTTCTACAAAGGATGTCGAAAATATACGTATGTGTTTCTTTCTTATCCCTTTTTATGTTTTCTTTTTTTACGTGTTACTACTATTTCTATATGTAAAGTCTTGATTAAATGAGTTCCTTATCACACCAATGACTGAGGAAACATCCTCATTTTATTTTGGCACGTATTTTTTTATTTTTGATGCTTACAATGTGAATTTTCCAATTTCTTATTGATATTATTGGTCAAGGTGATTTTGAGAAACTGTTATTTGTTGTTATTTGCTCTTTTACCTTAATTGGTGGCAATACTAAAAGGTCACTTAAAGAATCGTAATGTCTTTTTTTTCCCCTGTAACTTCTGTTAATTGTTAGTTATTGCTGTCATTTCTGCCATTCTCAAACAAGATTGATCACAAATTCAATCTCCAAGTTGAAGCTCGAAGGTTTCACACATCCATTGGAGTCGTTATCAATGGAATTTCGACACCAATCCTAGGAGGCAAAACAAATCAAAGTATTCAAGGCTGTAAGGCGAGGAATCAGAATCGTTTTCTTCCTGTGGAAAAAGGTGTCATGCTTGTTTGGTGTCACTGTGGGAATTGGTAACAGAAAAACACAATTGTCTTCCACCTTCTCTATTTTCCAAGAATTGGTGCTTCTAGGAAGAAGAGAAAGGGGTTGGTTGGACTTGGATTTTGTGGAATGCTGAAATGGTTGACGTAATGTTTTCACTTCTGCCTTCCCGTGAAGTTTCCAAAGGTGCCCTTGCTCATATAAAAGGCTGGATGTTCCCTGCCTTTATTGTTTTCACGCTATGATCTCTCTTCCTATATTCATAAACAACTCAGATTATTAACTTTTATTCCAACTAAAACTTGTTTCCTAATTATCCTACTTGAAACATATATAAGGCCTAAAAAAGATCTTCTAGAAACCCTTAGGATGCGTTCTTTCATTGTTTTTGACATGTGATGACATTTTTCAAGTGAAAAAATTATGCATGTGCGTAATTATTTCACATGTATATACCGGGGCATTCCCTTTTGACGGTTCGACTAAGGCCTTTGGGCCTTCTTTTGTAGGTAATGTGCATTTCCTTGAATCATAGGGCTAGGGAAATCTTGTATTTCTCACTACTGTGGCATTTTAGATTGAAAAAAATAGCTAGACATCGAGTTGTAGGATGTAAGTGTAGAGGTTGCATTGCAGTGGAGATGCACTCTATGCTCAACAAAGAACAAGAAAGAAGAAAAATATAATTAAAGAAGAAGAAAAAGAAACTTTCTACTCACAAATCAAACCACCAAGAGAACTCTTTTCTCTCTCAAAGCAACTTTATTAAATAATGTTAAAAAATTGCATGAGCTTCCAAATGGGCTCTCTATTTATAGCAAAGGTAATCTAAGACAGTAAAAGAAATCTAACTCCTGCACTATCTCAAACCGTGACAAACATAGATGAAAATATCGGCCGATACGAAGCGTATCGGCCGATATATCGGCCGTATCGGCCAAGGCCGATACGATAAATTCAAATTATCGGCGATACATACCGTATCGCACCCGTATCGGCCGATACGGGCCGATACGGTATGTATCGGCCCATACACGTGGGGGGGGGGGGGGTTATAAAACCCCCCCTTTGGGACTTTTTAGGGTTTTTTACCCTTCCCTTTCTTCTCTTCCCCTCTATAGTTTCCATTTTCACTTCCTTGTGGTCCCAAATGTCTCCCAAATCCCTCTCTTCAAGATATTTTGCCACCAAATCACCAACAAACCATTATTGAAAGAGATCTAGAGATTCAAAAGTCAAAACAAGATTCTTCATTAAGGTATATGTGGTTTATTTTTTCAACTTTTGACATGATCATTTCATTTATCACTCTCTAACTACTATGAATCACAACATAATGGCATCATTGTGTTGTTTTATTGTAGATTCATGCTTCCTTTTGATCTTACATGCATATCTTTTGTTTTTTTTTTATATATTGTTATTTTTATTTTCGGATTTATGTTATTTAAAAAAAAAAAAACATTATCACTTATGGAAAACTCATGAAACAACTTGAAAATAGCTTCATATTGTTAGATCTATGTTTCTCATAGATGAAATCAACACATTTTTAAGTTAACATGACTAAGAAACATGAATACATGTGAAAAAACTAATCATTACTATTATTTTCTATTTATACAGCGATACAGGACCTCATATATTGAGGGCACCGATACGCCCCCTTTTCTTACTTACTTTTGCAAAAGAACCACATTTTCTTTCATTTTACAATTTTCTGGATTTTCTGGAATTTTTTCAGATTTTTTTGGCGATTTTTTAAAATCGCACCGCTACGCCGATACGTATCCCCGATACGCTACGTATCGCCCGCTTCGTATCGGTTTGGCGGCGGGCCGCTACGCCCGCCGATACCGATATTTTCATCTATGGTGACAAACAAATCTTATATTTTAAACTTTAACAAAAATTATCCTCAATTTATGTAGATGAGACTAATTTAAAATAAAATCCTATTCTATCTGAGATACGTCCAATTCAAATTGGACTTATCAGTTATCATGCTTAGTTGGTGATGACTCTCACAGGAAGCCAAAATAATAGCTGAAGTATTGGAAAGACAGATCATATTTTAACATGAGCTCATTTTCTTACTGTAAAAAAAGGATTTCATATTTTTTTCTGAAAGTAGTGAGCGGCTAACTCATTTTGTCAAGCCATAGAGATTAATTTTTTAACAAGTCAAACCATTCAAAAATTCTTTTTTTAACAAGTCTAAGGTTCAATACAAAGGTTGCTCAACAGATCTCTGAGCACTATGAGATTACTTTTTCTTCTAGCAAACAGCTTCTTAGATTTAAAAAATAAATGGAGGTACTTTGGTTTTTTAGATGTTGGCTGAAGTATGGCTTGGATGATTTTTGTTACTCTGATTAGGTAATTTCTCTCAATTGTTAAATATAGTACATGTGATGAGTACTGACTGCACTTTCTTGGTGCCACTATTGTATGCAATCTGCCTCATTGTTGGGCAAGTCCTCAACAGCTGTTAACTAAACTTGCTTTCCGGATATATTTTCTTGTTAATATAGCTTTCTTTTAGCTGCCAAGTATATCACGTGCGTGGTCTTTTATGTTTTTCAGAGAAGGGCTTGGGGAGGGGTACGATGGGGACATTGCTTTTGCTAGCTCTCTTGAAATGTTTGGAGGAGGGCATAATGACCCTATTAGTATTGCTTTTGGAGGTTTGTCCTATTTGAATGCTGTAAATTTTTATTTAGTTGAAGTTCCTTTGTTGGACAGCACAGCTGCAGTTTTTTTTTTAGTTCCTTTGAGTTTACCTTCAATGACATGTATCAAGTTCAGTTGCAGGAACCTTATCTGAGCTGCTGCTCTTCTTTTCTTTCTTCATGCTCTGATTCCCTTTTCCTACCATGTAAACTTGCTGACATACTAGAAAACAACCTGTCCAATGCACAGGATGATGTGCAAAGAATTAATAACAGCAACCACAACAACAATATTATTCATTCTGTTAGGTTCCACAATGATGGATGATATTGGTGGCACCAAAGGATGGAAACCTGGTTTGGTTGTTCACCCAACAATAGAAGCATTTGGTACTACAATCTTATCTTGGAAAAATCATGATCAGCCCACCTGATGATGGAATGCATGGTGTGGCTCACTTGGTGATGGAAACATTGTAGCCAACCAAATAAATGAAATCTTAGTGGGCCCTTCTAAACTGAAATATGGTGGAGACAACACATGATGAGAAACATCAGTTGGCCGAGCCCATCATGTATTTATCATCATTGGATGGGCTTGACCATAATTGAGTTGGCCAAGTTGTATCTCATTAGGTGAGTCCACCTTGGTTCATTGCTCTGGGTGGACACCATGCTTTCCATCCTCTAGGTGTCCAATGTGATTTTCATCACTGGTTGGGCCCACTGTGATTGAATTGTTTGGTGGCCTGGAGTTTTCTTAGGTCCGCTTTATTTTTAGCATTGGGGTATTATGGATCCCGCATTTTTTCCTTTTACATATTATGAAGTCATAGAAAGCGCGCTCTTGCAATACATGAGGTGTCATGCATTAGAGAGAGATAAATTGTTAATGATGAAAGTTCTCCTTTCTCTGTGCATTGTAAAGTGGCAATAAATGAATCCATTTTATGAGGAAAAAAAAAAAAAAGAATCTTAGAATTCATCACATCACCATTCGTTTTGGTGTTAGTGGGTCTATAGATGAGAGTTGCCACTAAGACTCTCGTATGTTTTGCACTCTTCAATTTCATACGCTTTTTATTTCTATGTACTGCTTTTTTCTGATTTAGATGTGAATAATACTAATTGAGCTATCACACAAGTCATAAGTATTATACGGAATTATTGTAAATTGAGGATACTAATGGGTTGTAGCAGTCCAAGCTTTATTGAAATCCTGAAGATTTGGCATTCAGAGGACCTGTCATTATTTTGAACCTTGCCATGCTTGATATCTGTACGTAGGTATACTCTCACACTCAAAACTCAAAAGACAACTCCCCTCCACTTCTGATGGTGCTATGTGCAGATAAGACATAATATAATGCAATCCAATAGCAGATGCTGCTCAAAAAGAGGAAAGAGGGAAAAGAAGGGGGTTTTGTGGTGGGGTGTGTGTGTGGTTACCTCTTTGGTTAATAACTACATTTTAAACATCATACATTTAGTTATGACGGCATCGTTTTACTGCTCCGAGGGAACCAAGCTAATGCCTCAGATAGCTGTATATGCCCTACCTTTGTACATTCGACTTATTCGTTTATGTGATATGTGGCATCATGCCTTGCATTGGGTACTTGAATGTTTTTAATGTTGGCTGTTTCTTGTGACAAGCCTAACTATACCTGTCTTTCTTTTGCTGCACTACTGTCATCAATTCTGCTAGGTTGCCAATCTGTAGCAAGAATTGGTTTCCTATTTATTTCCTACTGATATTAATGAAATGCGTGTCCTCTTAGGGCCTGTTATGACCAAATTTACTATTGCATTAAGAGAAATAGGCACATACAAGGAAGTCCTTCGGTCACAGGTGATTTATTTTATTTTATTTTTTCTCCTGAAAATTCTAGATTAATTATCTCATTCTATGCATAACTTGTTTTATTCATGGAATCTTATTTGTTTTGCAATTAGTTGAGTTTCTCAAACCATGTTGTACCATTGAGATTTTTTTTCCTCGATGCAAGCAAAGCTTTGTAACCATTGAACCATATGCATGTGCCATTTAGGCCACATAAGGGTCCTACCTTTCTCATTTATTATGTTTAGGGACACTGGCCTGAGAGTCTGTGTGTATGTTGTTCGAGGCCCCTATATGTAGGACAACAGCAGCAAAAAAGGGGGAAAGAAAAAAGAATTTTTTTGCTTTCTTACTGATCATAAAAAAGATCATGTTATTTAAGTTGTGAGGGTAGTTTGAGTATTTTTCTTTTGATTAGTTCCGATGGCTGAGATCAGAACATCTTATGAGTGATGACTAGAACCTATGTGTAGGATTCACCCAAGGGCTTCTCTTTTGATTACAAGCATGCAAGTATTTATTGAAGGATCGTACAGCTAGACATGATGTGTATTTTCTGTTACAAGATTTGAGGAAGAAGATCCAAGTTGGGTGGGATACCCATTCAACCTTAGTATAATGAGATTCCCTTTCTCCCATATTATGAAGCTGACATCCTGCTGTGCCATGTAATCTAGCTTTGTGCATTGTCCTAAAACACACAAGAAATCTCTCTCTCTCTCTCTCTATATATATATATATGTATATATTTGTTTTGTTTTTGAGAAGTGTAAGTTCTTTATTCTTGTGATCCTGATCTTTGATATAGTGGCTGGGTTTTGTGCTTAAAACTGGGTTCCATTCCATCAATCCATCTATGTTGACTTCCTATTGTCAATGGTTACTGTGGGTTGAGTTTGAGCACAAGCAATCTAGGAGCATTGTTGACCCCTGACAAACCATTTGGTTTAGAGCATTACGTGCTCTAAATTTTGATAGTAATGTTGAAAAGTATTTTTGTTGCCTCTTTTAACGCCTTGGGGTTTTGGTTGGATTGGTCAGCGAAGGAAATTTAACATGGTATTAGAGCTAACCGGTAGCAAGTTTGAATCCCAGGAGGAATGACTTGGCGCTGAAATATGCGTGTCACGAAATGTGCGCTGACTGGGTTCCACCTGAGGGGGATTGTTGAAAAGTCACTGCCTCTACTGAAGCCTCACGATAAAGGACCTTGGCTTCACTGTAATCAATTATCCCTTCCATACCAGCTATCCCTGGATTACCGATAGGACATCCATTGAAATCTACCTTAATCTTGAAAAGCTCCAATGGAGGAGGAGACCACTATGATCGAGAATTTTGAACTTATTATTATTATTATTATTATTATTTTCTGTGTGTGCGTGCGTGCGCGTGCGTGGGGTGTGTGTGTGTGGGGAGATCTCATGTCAAAGCTATTCCAGAATTGAGTAGTGACAACTCTCTTGTTCATTCCATCCTACCTTTTTGACATATGTTTAATGAAGCATTTTGACTTCGTTCTTATTCCCTTCCGTGGTTTTAAAAGAGTTTGAGACTTTGGCCTCGCGGCTTGCATCAGGTAGGGCTTCGCAAAAAGCACCGTGCTCAAGTCTATGATGCGGTTTGCATTTAGGGAATACATCTTACCGTATGAGGCATATTTGCGAGGGACTATTTTAAGCTTCTCCCAGTATGTGCTTGAAATTGTATTCCTGATTAATTGTAAACCCATTGCCTGTGAACACTGACTACCTTGACTGTTATACTTTCTTCTAGTAATCTAATTTTTAACTAAATGATTATTCATTTTGAATTTCCAATAGTCTATACCCTTGAGATTCATTCTGCATATTTCTCTGAAAATATTTATTTTTTAGTTATTTCTAGTTTCTTGCCAGTGCTAATTTTGAATGATTTCGACAGGTTGAGCACATGCTAAATGACAGGTTGCTGCAATTTGTTAACATTGATTTGCATGACGTCAAGGTGCATTATGTCTACACATTATTATTATTTTTTTGAATGGTGTCTCCACGTTATTACATACATTGTTGATGGTTAGAAAGTAAAATATAAGAAAATGTCTTCTTAATGAATTCTGATATTAGAACGTCTGAGGGTTTCTAGTAGAAACTGTTACATAGGAGGGCCTATACTGTTATGTAGGATCATCCAAGTATCTTCTCTTTTCTAAACTATAAATAACTCAAAGCTATTCAACAGGGGTTGTGTTGCATTTTTACACTATGGACTTGTGGAGATTATTAACTTCTTCCCTTATTCCAATGAATGATGAACAAAATGATTGCACACTACAACTTAGTGCTCCCTGTCTGCATCATCATCATCATCATCATCATCATCAAAGCCTTGTCCCAACCATGTTGGGGTCAGCTACACTAGTCTATCATGGGTCAAATCCTCAAATAGGTTGTACTTCTTCAGATATCTAACCTTACTACTTCCTTCTAATTTGGCCTACTCCTTTTCCTTGGTAGGCCATCAGCTTACATAGAAAGACTTTTCCTTACCGGCCCTGTAGCTGGCCTGCATTAAACATGTCCAAACCATCTCAAATGAGTGTATCTGCATAAATATTGATATTATGCATAACCACTCTGAAGTCATGTATCCTTCTATACTGTGCAAACATACTAGTTTTGTTACTGATTGGGAGTGTGTATGCACCTTGTGCTTCGTAGTTGGCAGAAATCTAGTATCTTGATAATAAAATAAGATAAATTTACGAATAGAATAAAAAAACACAACCTTTTTAGTAGCCATTATAGTACCCATGTATGTAAACAAGTTTATGTCTATGCCAGTGAGCAAAATTTTTTTAATGACTGTAAAGCATTTTATTGCACCAAAATAGCACAAAAAACAAGAAGCAAAGCTAAGCCAGCCTCAGGCAAAATCACTCGGCACGCATGCCAGTGAGCAAAGATGATCAGTGATTTCTTCTCAAGATTCTCAACTTGTGTCATTGCCACTTTAATGATGTAAAATTCAAATGGTGAATCTTGTTGCTGCTGCAGGAAGCCCGAAAGCGCTTTGACAAGGCTAGTCTTCTTTATGACCAGGTTTGCCTTTTTTCCCCCTTTATTTTCTAGGTGCGCCTTTTTCTTCCATTTCTTTGTTTTTATGTTTAATGTTACAACATGATGACAAATTTTGTAACATTGTCATGGTTCTGATTCTATGGACAGTTTGACATAGAAGTAACTATATTGTTATATGTAGTTTGTAACAATCAGTTTGGTGATGGTTCTGACGCGTCCCACCCACCCACAAGCACCCACCCCCACTCCCACCTCCCCCACCCCCATCCAGTGGGCTGATTCATGAATAAACTTTTGATGTTTGCCGCATGAGAAATATCGAGGCGAGTAATCGTCATGTACCATGACTCCCTATAAGCTTCCTATAAAGTGTTGGATCTTAAAGGGGTTTGCCAACATCTTTGTTGTATTTCACATTGAGCTCTAAAGTGTTATCCACTGTAGTTTTGTTTTGCAATCAAGCTTGAGCAATAACATCGTGGATATGTGATTCAAGCTCAATAGTCTTCCATGAACTTCCTTACAATTTTTTTTTTTTTTTTTTTTTTTTTGAATGGTTGAATTTCCATACATTGAAACAAAAATTTCTAGAAAGAAGAAAACCTTTGGACTGCAGCTCGGTCCTGGCCGAAATTGAACGCTGCCACTTTCAGCTCAACTTCAGAAATAGGAAATTCAACATTTAAACCATGACCCACCCCCACCTGCTTTCAGTAGTGTATTGAAGTAGAGATTGTCCAGCTTTTGACCTTTTCTGCTTTCATATCAAGGGGGAAAAAGCTTCTTATAAAACCCCAGCAAAAGAGATCTGTAACGTGCACATAGTAACTGCACACAATTGTCGTGTATGAAGAGATCTGTGATGCATATGGGCAAAAATGCTTCTTATTAAGGTTTGTTGCTCACATGTCAATTGGCAGAGGTTGTCCTGGTGAGAATCATAATACAAATTATATTTGGAATTCAGTTTATTTGATTAGTCATGTCACTTAGTCTTTGATTTTCTTGAGAATTAAGGAATACTATTTTATTAATAACCTAAAAAGAAACAATACAGACTAAACAAGATATGACCTCATGCAAACAAACTATTTTAACTTACATTTGTGAGTTGATAAAAATATTTTTGTTTTGTGAGACAGGCCCGTGAGAAATTTCTGTCACTGAGGAAGGGTACAAAGACAGATGTAGCTAATCTTGTTGAGGAGGTATTGTCAATAGTTTATCTTAAATTAAATAGATTTACTCATTCTAATCCGTAGAATGATTGGAACTTGGAAGCCAGCAAAGTATCAATTTAATTTTGCACACATTACAGGAGCTCCACAGTGCAAGGTCTTTATTCGAGCAGTCTCGCTTCAAGCTGGTATGGATCACCCATTCATTGTCATGCGAGTATTTCCAGGAGATTCCAATGACGGGATATCCTTGGCACAGATTGATGGTGGCCAGGTTCCCTAAGTTGTTTATTTTAATATCCAGGTTACAGCTCTTTCTAATATAGAGGCAAAGAAGAGGTTTGAATTTTTGGAGGCTGTTAGTGCAACAATGGATGCTCATCTCCGTTATTTTAAACAAGTATGTCACGACATCGTAATACTGCTTTTCTTGTCACTTCATCTGGGTAAAGTGCTTTGTTATGTATATGTTGTTCTTAATGTTTTGTTGTCTTGTTCTGTCCCCAGGGTTATGAGCTATTGCACCAGATGGAGCCTTACATCCACCAGGTTTGTTTTTCATTTATGTATATTTACAATTATTGTGGGTTTAGACCCTTTTTTGGTTTATCCTTTTGAAAACAGTTATTATTTCCTATTATTATTTTAAAGAGAAAGAGAGCTGCAATAAATTTTTTTTGGTAAAAGAAGAGTTGCTATAATTGATGTACAGAGATTTCTAGGGTTTTTTCCAATTAGGTGAGAAAAAACCCTATAGTGGAAAAGGTTAAAGAAAGATGAGAAAGAGAAGAATTTGGTGGGGAAGAGAGTAGGTCATGTACCTTAGAATAGGTGACCGTTTTTATTTGTTAAAAGACTTAATTTTGAAAAATAACAAACAAAGAAAAACCATGTAGAGCTGTTAGAATTACAAATGAGTCCTATTCTAACCATAACACTCCCCCTCAAGCTAGTGCATATATATATATATATATATTCACTCTGCCTAGCTTGGAGAAAACATCAACTGTTTCTTGCCAACTGCTTTTATAAGAAATCTGCAACTTTATCATCTATACTTGAATATGCTATTCTTCGACTTTTTCTCTGATGAAGTGACAGTCAACTCCCACATCCTTTCATTAGTCATAATATATTGTATTCTTGGCTAGTTTAACTGCTGAAGTACTGTCACAAAGCAAAACTGGGGTCAACCTTGTTTGAACCCTATTCTTCTAACAATATTTTCAGCCACAACAATTCACAACATTCATGGGTGCTAGCCCGATATTCAGCTTCAGCACTTAAATTTTACAGCAACTTCTTGTTTTTTAGTCTTCCAAGAAATAAAGTTTCCACCAAACATAGTACAATATCCTCTAGTAAATCTGTTAGTATGGTAGCTTGTTTCCTCGCACAACAAGGTTCATGACTCATATATAATTCAAACTCACATCATAGCTCTCTGAATTTTGCCTAGTAGTTTCCTATGGATAAATCTCCTTGTCTAAACGTTGCAATTTCCTTTTTCTATTCAAATATTTGAACACTACTTGTTTTCTAGTCATAGGCTGCCTCACTTGAGTCTGAAGTTCCTTTGTTGTCTCAGTATAATTGAAATTGGCTGCAATACTTTCTTCCATTGAGTTCAGTATCCAGTCCATAATCAACAAATTTTCAGAAACCCAATCTAAGTACTTAGGGTGCTTTTTTGGGGGCTCTTCAATGCTCCCGTCAATATATCCAAACCTTTTAGACCTTTAAAAGCCCAATCTTTATAATTGTTGCCGTTCACAGAGTGGGTGTAATTCTTATGTTTGGATTTACAACACTAAGCGACTGTTAAAAAGGCAGTCAATAGAACTTTCTCCTTCTGGTTTTGACTCCATTCCATACCCAAAACACAATTACTCCTTATCGTGAAAAACAGCCCTCGAAAAACACTAATAGCAGAACTGCTGCAACCTGATTTGGTTCGACTCTATTTTTCAGATCAGAAGCTTTTTAGGTATTCACACAAATATACCTTAAAGAGAGAAGAATGTTTCCACTGCCAACTCAAATACAAATTAATTGAAATCCATAAATTGCTACCACATGAAAAGCAACCCAAAAGAGGAAAACAAGTTTTAGCCTGTCAAACTACCAATAATGTAGTCAAATTCCAATACTCTGTTGAAGACTATTCTGTAGCCTTCTATAGTAATTTGAACTTTAATACAACAGAGAACTGTCCTGCCAATCAGTTAAGGCACAATCGAACTTCAATAATATACTCAAAACTGTGGAATACAAGAAATATTGCTTTAGAACTTCTACACGAAAAAATTCTGGAAACAAATACCCGGAACCTGTCAATCCAGCAAAAAATCACTGTTATCTTGAAATGAAGATTTTGGAACTTCCAGAATTCAATGGATTGCGATAGGCAGTGTTGGAACTTCCAGAATTCAAGAAGATGGCAGTTGGCAGTGTTGGAACTTCTAGAATTTGAAAAGATGTCAGCCGAATAGCTTTCTAGTTTTGGCTGGGGCAACATTGCTTAAATTATTGTTCTCTCTCTCTCTCTCTCTCTCTCTCTCTCTCTCTCTCTCTCTCTCTCTAATTGACACCAAATGTCTCCTTTGGGGAGTAGAAATAATTGATATATAGATATCTAGGGTTTTTTTTCCAATTAGGTCAGAAAAAATCCTAGAGTAGAAAAGGATTAAAAAAAAAAAAAAAGATGAGAAAGAGAGAATTTGGAGGAAAAGAGAGTATGGTCATGTACCCTAGAGTGGGCAACCATCGCTATTTATTAGAGACTTAATTTTAACAAATTTAAAAAAGAAAAAGTGTATTTCCTACTAATTACAGAAAGACCCCTATTACCGTTGGAATTACAAATAAATCCTATTCTTAGTCATAACAAGAAGTACATACATGTACCCGATCCATTAAGCTATTGATAGGAGTGACCAATACAAACTGAGATCTTTGAAACACATTTTAGCAGGTCATTATCATTAATATCATTGAAAACTTCTTCCCATCTGCTTAAGTTAAAAACTAATTTTACCCATTAAAAAAAAAACCCAACAAAGGAACTAATTTCTAAATTGCTTCAACAGAATGAATTAAAATTAAAGGGCACTGAAATGAGTGAAATGTCCTGTGCCTGGCAGTGGGCCCTATTACCAAAGCCATGATGACTATGAGCCCTGGTCTTGGGTATTGATTTGCTTTGAGGATCTTTTGACTCTGTCAAATTCTGGTAGGAACTTTGACATGAAGAATCTTCTTGGAGGCAGTGTTTGATATGTTGGTTGGGGTGTTCCCCAGTAAACTGATGGAGAAGATTGGAGATCATTTGCAATTAGAGACATCTTAGGTTGGTCATATGACGTGTGAGCACTTTATAGATCTTCATCTTTGATAGGACTATTTAGTTAATTTGAGTCCTTATTATGGCCCTCATAGATGTAATCTAGTTGACAATTCAGTGACTTTTGAAACATGTTTAGAGCTAATATTGGTGAGAGAGGGTTTAAACATATTAATTGCTGACAATTGTGCTGGCAAATCAGCGACTGTTACTGAACATGGTGTGTGTGAGAGATGGGGTTTGAACACATAACTTGCTGACACCGATGCTGTTAATTCAGTGACTCTTTTTGAACATGTTCATACACATATATTGATCCGTAGCAGATAAATTATTATTAGAGAGAGAAATCCATACACAATCCAAAGAGAACACACCAAAAGCTATAAAAGCATTATACCCTATGATACCCGGATACTTGTACAAGTCCAACGTATCCGTACCGGACGGTTACGGCACTTGTGTTGGTACCTGATACTGTACCGATACTTATAGGGAAAAAATTTCACATATCCTACATTCCTACTTATTCATATAGGTGGTTTTTTTTTTTTTTTACTTCTCACCATAAAAAAATGCTAGAAAGGGATGAAAACAATGATAATTTCATTGATTCAAAAGTGATTAAAGAAAAAATTAGGACACCCGTATCCGTATCCGTATCCTATATTTTCAAAAGTGAGGAGTTGTATCCCTGATTCTCGTATCAGTGTCTGACTGTCTGTAACCATATCTGGGCATCATAGATTATACCCTGGCAGAAATAACATTGTAAAAGCTACCAATGGAATAGTCCTATCAACAACTCTTGTTTTGCAAAAGCACTGATGCGGATGATGGGGATGGTGCAACTACAATTGAAGATCAAGTGGTTGATAAGGCTATGAAGTTCATGGAGGCATTTGATCAAACGCATGGGGTCAGAACCCATGTGTAGATGCCCCAACTGCATTATAGAGCCCAAAACGGCCTACACTTTCTAAATTATACACATGCAGGTGCTGTTCAAGAAACTACATTTACTATAGGGGCTGTTTAGCAAATAAGAAGAAAACTGCACTTCATAACAGTGCACAGAAAGAGGGTCACGTCTGGGTTGTTTGGGCTGGAAAACTGAAGGTCCAGATGGGCCCAAATCCAACTACAACAGCACACCCATGGTCGCCCATAAGTGTACGGCCAGAGGGTGTGACCCACCTTTTGATCAGATGTATCATGTGGGGCCCATGTTGATTCTCATGACACAGTGCTGGAACGACTCTGTTTGGAAAAATCTCTAATATTCAGTGATTTCTTTCCTAATAATTTGTTAGGTTCCTTTGATTTAGTTGCTATGAATCGCTATTTCATGATTCTTGGCATAGATGATGGATTCGATTGACTGTAATTAAGTTTTTAGGCTTTATATGCTTCAAAAAGGTCGTCTGGTAATGCTGGTGAATAGTTGAATTCTACTTTGAATATGAAAACTGAGACTTTTGTCTCTTTTGTTCTTTGTGTGATTTTTCTTCCTTTATTCCTAGATATTCATGGTGTTCATGGTGGAAGAATAGTGATCAGGTTTGTTGATCACCATAGTCCAATTGGAAACAGCATAGCCTTACAATCTCGACGGATTTGTTTTGTGTGCGGGTTCCATTTACACCTGTGACTGCATCAAGCATCCACCATGCTATTGGTAGATCGGCTAACAAGATGAAAAACCACCTTCATAAGAGAGGACAATGCTCTTATTGACAGCGTCAATGTCAGCATCATAATAAATCTTTTGAACATGTTCAGTGCTAATATTATATGCTGTCATTTCAGTGATTCTTTCTGAATGTGGTGTGTGCGCATATGTGAGAGAGTGTCCTTTGTAGATATTATCCATTGTAGATACTGGATACTTTTAACTCTGGAGTTTAAAGTTCATGGAATGGTAAGGAGAATATACAAATTTACGCTGTTGATCACAGCTTACATTTTTCCTTTCAACATCAGGTTCTCTTGAACTCCTAACCTGAGGAATTATATTGGTCTACCCTTTAGGTGGTAAAAACATCACAGGACCACACGGCCTCCTTCCTGTATCTCTTAGATGGTAAAAACTCCAATCACAGGACCACATTGCATCGTGCCCTGCTGCTACCTGCTGTTCCGTTGCTCTATGAGCATGAAACCGCCATTATCGTCATGTACATACATGTGCTATATGGTCACATTGTGACTTCCACAGATTTATTATGAACAGGACTGAAACTATGAGTTCTTTGTGCCCTCAACTGTGGGGCTTTTATGGCTCTTTACATTCACCTGATTTTATCATGAAAGTGTGCTTTAGTTTAATTTCTCAACGCGTAAGTATGATACTTTTTTTCTTTCTATATTGGACCTCTGCAGAATTTTGAGACTGCCTGTTTTCCATATGCTGTCTGCAAGCTCTCTTCATGGTTACAAACAGTTCTGCTTGTTTGGCTTTTTCTTGCCTCCAAAATTGAGAACTATTAAAAATAGAAGACCACTTGTCATTTTGAAGGTTTTGACCTACGCCCAACAGTCAAGAGAAAGATCCAATTATGAGCTGGCAGCTCTTACAGAGAGGATGCAGGAGTTCAAAAGGCAGATTGATCGTGAAAGTCGTTGGCATTCTAATGGCTCACACAGTTCTCCTACTGGAGATGGTATACAAGCCATTGGTAGAAGTTCTCACAAGATGATAGAAGCAGCCATGCAATCTGCTGCGAAGGGAAAGGTAATTTTGCAAGCACTTACATTCTCCTGATTTATTAGTTGATCTTAACATCTTTTGTGATGTAGAGTCGATTAAATGTCATTTCATGCCTTTTTTTTTTTAATTTTAAATCTTGGTGTTTTTTTTTTTTTTTTTTTAAATCTTAATGTTTTTTTGTTCTTGTAAATGATTAAAGATTTGTACATTAAAAGCAATACCAAATTTTTAGGTCCAAACAATTCGACAAGGTTACCTTTCAAAGCGTTCCTCAAACTTGAGAGGTGATTGGAAAAGAAGATTTTTTGTTCTTGATAGTCGAGGAATGTTATACTACTACCGCAAGCAGTCAAGCAGGCCATCTGTAAGTAATTGCTAAGATGGAAAAACACATGAGATGTAGTCTTAATAATTTTATTTTTGTTTCAGAGTTGTCCTCTTTTTCTTCTATTTATGGCTCTTTTCTGCTCACATCTGACACTGAATGTATCATTTCTTAGGGTGGCGTAAGCCAACATTCTAATCAGAGAAATCATAATTCGTCTGAAATTGGTTCTGGACTGCTAAGCCGGTGGCTTTCTTCTCACCATCATGGCGGAGTACATGATGAGAAGTCTGTCGCACGTCATACTGTGAACCTGCTGACATCGACAATAAAAGTTGATGCAGACCAGTCCGATTTGCGCTTCTGCTTCACTATCATATCCCCAACCAAGAACTACACTTTGCAGGTATACTTTCTGTGGTCAAACATGAATAAAATTTTCAGAACACCATTTTGTCATCCACCATTATCATCAATTCAGCTTTATGTTACCAATCTGGGGCCTGCTTAAAGAACTCTAGCATTATACTCTTAGAAGGCTATTATCAAATATCCCTCTCTCTCTCTCTGTCTTTCTCTCTCTCTCAGACACAAACACCGTCACCCATTTAAAGTCATTAAAAGTGTACAGTAATTTGTTAAGTTGTCTATCATAAAGGCGAACCAGTAGGGGCTCAAAGCAGACTCTTTGTGCAATCCAACTCCAACAAGGAACTTTGACATGATCTCCACATGGTTCTCATTCAAAGTTTTATTGATAAATTTGGTTAACCAACCACCTCAGTTTCATGTTGTGAACTCAAGTATCTATAGGTATGTCATCTGCATCTAGGGATGCAAGTGGATATTTGATTCTTAGATTATGCAGAGGTTCTGACCCATAAAAAAATCGGGTTTGGAACTTGTTTTAGGTTCCGATTTATAAACAGGTCCATATCTGGAACCCAATTTAGGTTCCAATTGATAAACGGGCCCGGTTCCGGATCCATACAGGCTCCGATTGGTGAACTTGGGACCCGGCTTGTTTGCCTATACTTTTTTTTTTTTTAATGGTAACAAAAATTAAATTAATAAAAGAAATAAAAACTCATGATACAAAAGAAGATTAAGGGGAGCTAATACCCTTTGACCAAAACCATACAAAAGAAACATCAAAATACAAGAAGAAAGCATAGAAGAAACTATTGAGATGCCCCTCTTACCCAACATATCCGCCTCACCATTCGCTGACTGAAGAATGTGCCTAAACTCCACCTCCAATTCCGATGAAAGAAGCTTAATTTCATTGAGAAGAAAATGGGACTTCCATGGCCCGTAGTTGAATTCGTCACCCAACAGGAGCATTGAGGGAATCACTTTCCACAATCAAGGGCTGCTGAAATGAGCTTCTAAATAACCTTAGAGCTTCTAGGATGGCTAAAACCTCAGCTTCATTAGAATCTTAAACTCCAATGAAAGAAGAAACAGAAAGAAAGGTGATATCCTCATGGTTACGAAGAACCCCACCAAATCCAATACCTGCCAGTCCTGATTTCCCTCTAGCCGCTCCATCCACATTAAATCTTAGAACTCCTGCAGGTGGAAGAGACCATTGCTCTTGCTTTTTAACCTTAAAGGGACGACCAACCATACAAGCCTCCCAATTGCTAAGAATGATATCATGATTGAATTTTTTAAACTACTTCCTTAGCATCGCCCATTTACCGATTATCACCTTCACAACATCTAAAACGTCGGGAGTCAGGAGGAGATGCTGCTACATTTCTAAAGACTCACATTTCTAAAGACTCAACTATTTCTTACTTTCCATATAGATCAAATAACAGCATAAGGGACAAGATTCCAAAGAATCCTCCCACACTCGAAAATAGGCCCATTCTCCAAGATAGAAACACTTCACCTAAGGAACGAGGCATACAAGAAGCTTCAAATACTAGCTGAAACCTCACAATGAAGAAATGCATGAGATATTGTCTCATTCTCTTTCCCACAAAAAGTACAAAAAAAAAAAAAAAAAAAAAAAAAAAAAAAGATTAACTGAAGAGAAACCTCTCCTTCTGGGAATGTCAACTGTAGATATTTTCCCAGCTGCCACTAACCAACAAAAGACTTCCTCAACAAGAGGAACGAAACTTATCTAGACTCCAGATAAAGGATGCACAAATGGTTTAAAAAAACGGCTGTTTCGACATTATGAAACGGTAACGGCCTATACCGTTGTGTTATTTACAATATAACGGTCATAGTATAAAAAAAGGGTGAAAAAAAGGATCCATAACGGCCGTCACTGCCGATATTTTGAAAATAACGGTCAATGATGATTTTTTTTAAAACTCTCTTTCCTTTTTTTTTTTTTTTTTTTCTTTCTTTCCCAAACCATTTGTGGAGCTTCATAAGACTATGCTAGAGCTTCCTAAGTTTCTTTTTTCACCATAACTCAATTGATTTGCAAGATTTTGGTCGATTCTTTTTTGATGGTTTCTTCCCTCAACTACAATGCCCTTGTGTTCATACTCCTCTGTTTTAATTAATTAACGAGCCTCTATGTAGTAGTAAATGTTACTCTGAAGTTGAAATTCGTTCTCAATTTACTTGGTGATTGCGTACGACGACTACGACTATGACTACTACTACTACTATGCAATGTATACTGTAAAATTTGTGATATTTGAACTTATGTTAATATATACATGTAAACCTACTACTACTAATGAGTATTTAACACTAATGATTAATTCAAAATTATGGTTGCAATGTATACTGTAAAATTTGTGATATTTGAACTCATGTTAATATATACATGTAAACCTATTTTATTCAGATCAGACTTTACAAGGTTCAGATAAGATAGCGATACGGGATGTAATGACTCTGGAGGACTGATATTTTGCTTAACGTGTTTACTAATGGGAAAAAAAATATTGTTTTTTAGCATTTTAGAATATTCTGGATTTTTTGAATTTTTTTTTTTTCAGATTTGTTTGGGGTAAAATAAAAATTCACACCGCGATGACCGTGAACCCTGACGCGATGGCGATTACGACCGCGATTTTGAACCATGTGCACAACCCCATTAGAAGCCTCTAAAAGCCAAGAGAAAGGTTTTACTGAGAAAAGGCCAGAAGGATTCGGTTTCCAAATGTGATCGTCAATATGATCCCTGCAAATAAACGCATTAGAAATAAAACTCAACAAGGACTCAGACTACTCAAACTGATGCAACCTTCTCCTAAGAGGTACCCTCCACATCACTGAATTCCCCTCCACCACATAACAATCTTTCGCAACCGACTCTTTATTTAACACCACCCTAAACACTCTAGGAAACAAGACTGACAAAGAACCCATACCCATCCAATCATCTTAGCTCTACTCACTTCCCCAACTCTAAAACCCACTCCCCTTGAGAATACCTCCCCACATGAACTTGAAACATCCCTAAGACATGAGATAACCTGCCCAACACGAAGATCTCCTGTATCTATGGACTCTACTAGGAACCCATCCCCTCCCTCACCAAATTTAGAAACAATGATTCCCCTCTATAAGGCCTCTGTTTCCACCCCAAATCTCCACCACGATTTCTCCGTTCCCACCATTTGCGTATACCTTTCTCATATCTTAGATGTTCTGTTTGATGGACTATCAATCAGACTATAGAAACTGCACGTATTGTATTTTTCTTTGTCATGCAAATGTGGGATATGGATTGCCCAGCTTCTACTTAGCTGGCGTCACATGTCTAGGTGCTTGAGTTAAAATCTCTTGTAAAACAAATAAAAAAAAAAAGTTTAGATACGTGTCCTTAATCTTTCTAATTATGGATCAAAATCAAATTAGGTTGGGCATTCTTATGTTTAATCCTGGAGAGTGGAGACATTAGACTTGATGCACTGTTATAGGTTGAATGATATCCCTATTTTAAGCAAAAAATAAAAAAGAAGTTAGTATTATTTTTGGAACCGGTTCCCAGTCCTCTAATTGGAACCGGTTCCAAAACTAGATCCTCCTCTTAGCGGAACCGGGTTTGGAACCAGCAAACAAGTTCCAAGTCAGAACCAGATCCGGAACCAGAACTGTCATTTAGAAAACGGTTCATGGTCCAGTATGCCTCCGGCCTGGAACCGACCTGTTTGCATCCGTAATCAGCTCCTAATGTTCTGTTCTTCATTGATCGTAGCGTGAGCTGGTTCCATACCATAATCCATTTTACTTTCATATTCTTTATTTGAACAACCTTTAAAATACAGTTTTCTTTTTTCTTTTTTTCGAACGATAAATACACCATCCATCTTTGACTTCCTCTTCTTTACAAGCCCCTCGAAGTACTCATTATATTGAGAGCAGTGTCCATTTTTGTGTGTTTCTTTTTTTTTTTTTTTTCTCTGTTGCTGTAGATCAGATTTGTTTATGTGATCAAAGTCATGCCTTCACGGCCTGATTGTTTCTTCTCTTACTTATCAATGCAGGCAGAGAGTTCAATGGATCAAATGGATTGGATTGAAAAAATAACTGGAGTTATTGCTTCGCTGCTGAGTTCACAGGCCCCTGAACAGGTTCATATCATTAACTTCATAGTTTTTGTTCAATTTCTGAGAAATATTTTATAGTTGTAATCCCATTATATTTCAGCCCCTTCCTGTTGGTTCTACAAACACCGGGCATCGTCGTGCTGCCAGCGAGAGCAGTTCAATTGGAAGTTCTTCTGATCCAGATCAGTTGGCACTTGAAGAAAGTACATTGGAAAGGAATTTCAATCCTGGACATCAGGATCGTTTCGGGGCAAGTTCGCAGCAGCATAGGTTCAGCATAAAATATGATAAGCCAATCGATGTACTGCGGAGAGTCAGTGGAAATGACAGATGTGCTGATTGTGGTGCTTCTGATCCTGATTGGGCATCCTTGAACCTTGGAGTTCTCATCTGCATTGAATGTTCTGGTGTTCATCGTAATCTTGGTGTACACATATCAAAGGTAAATGGCAAGCTACTATTTAAGTAGTTTGGTTCCATTCTTTTAAGTTGTCTATACTGATTTTTCAGTGTCTCCTATAATGACAATGACCAATACTTTTCAAATAATGAAAAATTATTTGTTAAAATCTGATACCATACTGGCGTTGTTAGCTAAATGCTAAACCGTGAGACCCCAATCTGCCTGGGTAAACTCTTGAGGCAAGATCAAGTCAAGTGATCCTATGAGTCAAGAAAGGGAAATATACAGGGATAAGGGTGGAGTGCTTCGGTTAGCATCATAAGGCTTTGTCCAAGTCCCACATTGGAAATATCCAAGTCCTGACCTTAGGCTTATAAGTCAAACTCCGTCTTGACTTGACTTGATGTGTTTTAAAGTCGTGCTGCCTCGGATTCCATAAGAATTCTGAAGTTAAGCATTCTCGGGTGGGAGCAATATCGGGATAGGTGACTACCTGGGAAATCCCCGTACGTGCACGTGGGTCAAAGTGGACAATATCATGCTGAGTTGGGCAGGGCTGTAACAATTGATTTCAGAGCCGAGGATGACTCTATTTCTGGTGGGGGAGGGTGTGAGACCCCAATCTGCCTGGGGTAATCCCTTGAGACAAGATCAAGTCAAGTGATCCTGTGTGCTAAGAAAGGGGCATCCACAGGGGTAAGGGTGGAGTGCTTTGTTTAGCACCGTAAGGCTTTGTCCAAGTCCCACTTTGGAAATATCCAAGTCCTGATCCTGGGCTTATAAGTCAAACTACGTCTTAACTCGACATGACTGGTTTTAAAGCCATGTGGCCCCGGATCCTATAAGAACTCCGAAGTTGAGCGTGCTCGGGCACGAGCACTACCAGGAAGGGTGACCACATAGGAAGTTCTCGCGCGTGCACGTGGGCAAAAGCGGACAATATCATGCTAAGTTGAGCGGGGCTGGGGCTGGGACATAAACACCTCTATTTTTTTTTTATTTTTTTTTTTTTTTTTTTTGGGGGGGGGTGGGTGGTGGGGGGGGGGGTTATTTTAATATTCAAACCTTTTCAGGTTGTGCTCCAGGTTAATATGTAGTTGCCCTTAGTGTTAATACATTGAGAGGGACTGAGTTTATTTGAGTGGTACAATTAGTCTGTGGATTGGAAGATATGTTTTACTGAAATCAAGTAAATTGGATGTGACAGCAGCTGCATTGTCATCATCGTTTTGGTGGCATGTCTTTCAGCGTGGATGGTTTTTTATTTTTTATTTTTTTTTCCTGAGTGAAATTCTAGGGCTGTAGCATAAGTATTTGTGTTCTTATTTTTGGGTTAAAAGTCCTTTTCCTTTTATATTTTATTTATGCACCCCTTTTGGTCTACAAATTAGTTTTCTAACATCATCTAGTGAGTGTTGCTGGCAAGATGGCCACACCTGAGCAAAAGTGAGCATGTGATGGTCATGTTTGTATCACGGCCACTTGTTTCTCCAATGATGTTTTTTATTTTGTTTTTTATAACTTCTTTTTTTAGTGGTCTTAATAGAAGGTCCATAAATGTCAGATGACCAACAAAAACAAAACAAAACAAAAAACAGATTGTCCAAGATGAAAACACTGGATAGTTTTTATTGTTCTAGCCTTAACGGAAAATTTATAGTTTAGGTCAGGTGACTGGGTGATTTTCATTTGCTTTTATTTGTCATTACACAAACACGTTAATGCAAACACTCATATTGCTTCATGTAGCTAATTTTGGTCCACTTGGTTTTGGTCTGCAATAAGCTGCACTTTTATCTTCTTGATAAGAAATTTGGGTACCATTACACATTTTCTTTTCTGTATGTGTACTTTTTTGCTGCTGCCAGCCCTTTTGAAAATTGGTTGTGATGCTTTTTGACTATGCGTGCAGGTGAGGTCGTTGACACTTGATGTGAAAGTGTGGGAGCCTTCCGTTATAAATTTGTTTCAGTCGCTGGGTAACTTATATGCGAATTTAATCTGGGAGGAACTATTGCCGTCAGTTCATAATCTAAATGCTCATAATGCCTCTTCCACAAGAAGGTAATTTGGCATCCAATGAGAGAATTCATAGTATTCTCCCTATGAATTCTGCAAGATATATCCAAATAGTGTGTGCCACACGGATGCTAAATTTTAATATCCTCGGTTTTTTTTTTTTTTCTGTCTGTAATGCAGTTACTGTGATTTGGATAAAAAGCAACAACATATTTTTATCAGCAAACCTAATCATATGGATCCTATATCTATAAAAGAAAAGTTCATTCAAGCAAAGGTATGACAGTGAAACAAAATATACTATCTTGGTTCATTATAACTATTTTTTCTTTCTGTGTAAGAGCATTTATTTCGCTGATGAGGAGAATATAGATGCCATTTCACTCAGTTGCATCAATACATGTACTGCTGATCTGTTTTGAATATAAATATATATATATATATATATATATGGCATTTCATTTAGTTGCATCAATACATGTAGCTACTGTTTTGGTAAGCTATAGTTGTTTTCTGTTGCTTTTCTTTCCACTTATTTTCAGCACCTCTCTGTTGCTTCCCCCACTGTCAATCTGTTTCATTTATAATTATGATCTCTGTGTAAAGACCTTATTTGGTTAAGGGGCTGCTCAGTGATAACTGAACTTTATTTCTTTGTTTCTAGTATGTAGAAAAGCTCTTTGTTAGTAAGCCGACTGCAGATAAACATATTTCTACAGCCCAACAGATTTGGGATGCTGTTCGTGGCAACAACAAGAAAGTGGTATACCGCCGCATAGTTGATTCTGAAGTCGATATCAATGCTTTGCACAAGCAGGCTGCTTTTAATAATTCAACGCTAGCAAAAGCCATTCTTTTGGAGCGACATCAGGGCTCAGTGTTTGATGGCACAGGGGATTCGTTCCACGAAGCTTCTGCTACAAGCTCAATGAGCTCACTAAGCCTGAATGAGGACCAGAACGAAATGGATGAATGTTTCGATGGATGCTCACTGCTTCACCTTGCATGCCGGACAGCAGATGTAGGCATGATAGAGCTCCTCTTGCAGTATGGGGCCAATATAAATGCCCGTGATGAGAAAAGCCAAACGCCCCTTCACCATTGCATCCTCAGAGGCAGGACTTCCTTTGCAAAACTGCTTGTTGCCAGGTAATAGCAGAACCTGTCATTGTTTCACAGCATTTTGGTTGGCTGCCGCAGCTGCTGTTATGATGCTGATGATGCCTTTCACACGCTAAAAATTATCTCCCTAACTGAAGTTTTATTTCCCTACTAAAGTTTTTTTTTTCCTAAATGTATCTGTAATATTTTATTTTATTTTATTATTATTATTATTATTTTTTACATATAAATAACCCCATGCACATCGGAGGACCAGCCCACTCTATCAAGGCAAACATGTGCAACACCAGGAGACGTGACAACATGGAACACGTGTATGTTTTGAACTTCTCATGTTGTATCATGTGAGCTGTGTTTGGAGAATTACAAAAAGATGGATGTGCAGGTCTATATCTAGCTATATTATCCATCCTAAATATCAAATTCATCCTCAATGATTCTAAATATGCATATTGCCTGCAGGGGAGCCGATCCACAAGCTATTGACGTGGATGGTAAAACCCCTTTACAGCGTGCGATGGAGATTGGAACATTCAATGATGAAGAAATTCTTGTCCTGTTAGCTGACACAAACAGATGACAGATTGTCTAAGCTACTCAATGACTTATCAGAAAGATGGGGCTGTGAATTGATGTGCTTTCCTTATGATTGTTGTTGTCTGTAAAATTGGGGTGATTTCATGCTAAAGCGAGTGCAAGGAATTTTTCTTTCGTAAGTGGCGGAGCTTTGATAAGTGGTGGAGCTTTGCTGGCTGCCTATGTGCCTGTGCAGAATCAGCCTCATGTAAATTAACAGTCCCATTCCTTGCGATCTTAAGAGAGCCGCTTGTTTTTGGGGTTGGGGCTCTATAATGTAAGATGACCCGTCTATTTATCTTCTATAGTTTCCATATGGTTGGCAGTTTGTTGATGATGGCTTGGCATTGTGTGATTGTACATTACATTCCTTGGTTTGTGGTTGGCGGCAGTGTGTGGCCTGTGGCCATTATGTTGTATTTTGCTTTATATTGTGTTTTGAGTTACCAAGATTTGTCATGCTATTGATTTATACAACTCAGGCTGTGTGTTCTCAACTTGGGATGGCTACCTTCTGTAATGATTTGAATGAAAGACCAAGAACTGCCAGGTGGAAAAAAAAAAATTGAATATCACCACTCACTAGGTGTGGGGCTTTTGCCTGATACATGCTACAAGCTCATTAATACACCTCGGATATCTGAGCCGAACATCAGTGGCCCCAACTTGCACAGGTAGTCATGAATGGTTTGAAGACCCAATAACCTCAAAATTTTTTAGTGTTATTAGGCTGCTACTGTAGGTGTTATTTCACAGTTATCATGGTAACAGTTAGGCCCTTTCCGGAATAATGAATGTTGGTCTGCATTCAGTTAACCTGTAGATGCATTACTTATTATTTATGCATGGCCCTAGTAGCAACGGTAGACTTTCTAAGGACTTGTTCGCGTGACCACAGGATTTCTGTTTTCATGGGAGAGAGTATCTTGCATTCCTCTCCCGCAGAGGAATTGAAATCCTCAGTATCAAGAAAAATCAGTTTGTGTTTTTTTTCTTTTCTGCGAGGGAAGTACATTGCACCAAACAACGCAATGGTGCAATAGTGGGTTGCTCAAGAAATCAGCTCGTCGTATAAATGCACCCTATGAGGGGGTGGGGGGCACATTTGTGTAACTGCCTTTCTGTGGAAATGCTGTGGAAAAGTGGGGTGTATTTCTGCTGAAATTTGTTTTCATCACTTGGTAATCACTAATCACCGCGGGACACAAATGTGCCCTAGAAGGGAACATTAGTACGACCTACCAATGGATGAAAAATTGAAAATGCATCACTGATTATCAAAATGCATGAACCCACTGGTATCCTATTTGCGTTAAGCTTAGGAATGCAATTATTTAGCATTTTTTGTAGTACCCCTGACGGTGACCTGACCTGGGCGACTGCGGCTTGTTTGCTAGCCCTTGCAAGGTTTTGAAAACATTGGAGACATCTACAGCCAATGATAATTGATGCAGAAGCATAGGTTTTTTTTCTGGAAGATCTTCATGGCGAGGCCCACATATTGAAGTGGACTAGACCCATATTTGCTCAGATTAGTGTAGAAGCAAAACCTTAAGACAAATCAATTCCAATCTATCACCGAAACCTCACTATCTGAATGGCATCTGGACTAATAGCCATTGACGAGGTTAGTCTGGTCCAAAGGTACGCCGTTGAAAAACAAGTCTGACCCACCATTGGTTTCTTTGAATAATATCGCTAGAGGACAACTCGGCTCTTAATCTAGCTTATAATTAAGAAAAAAATGATCGAGTCCAACCCATCAGATTCCAGCCTAATGCACCTTGTGGGGCCAGTCTACCTACCTTCATGGTGGTCGATGGTTTGCTTAGAAGTAAGAAAATTACATATACATATAAAGTGTTGCATTTCATTAAGAAATGGCCTCTTATCTCAGTGGTAAGAGGCGTCAGTTCCTGCCTAGTTGCTCAGGGTTTGAATTGGGGCTGTCACCTTCCTTCACCTAAGGTCTCTTCTACCTCACCGGAGGCCTACTTTTCTCGTCAAAGGGCTGGGGTGGTAACCAAACCAAAAAAAAAAAGGGTTGTTTTCATTTCATTTGATTATAAAACTCAGGAGGGGCCTCCAAAATAATCAGAAAAGTATTTTACATAGATTGAAGCTTAAATATTGACTTCATTTGATTAATCATTAAGAATCTCATGATGGGTTGGCTTAAAAAAAAGATGGATCCAAACTTCATTTTCCATGCTCATTAGTTGTGCTCATGATCAGAACCCGAATTGGATCAGCATCCCTATCCACCCACATGATGGTGAGCTGGACTTACTACATTTTATCTCCTGCCACTGGCTTTAATACAAGCTTTTGTCATATGCAATTGTTAGAAAAGCTCAAAAAGGGAAACCGTCATCATAACGATAATAATGACAAATCTTGATGACTTTGGCTGGTGCCGATATAATTTTCTGCTTCTGTGGCATACTTGGGCCTTCTCTCCCTAGTAACAACACTTGTGTGTGTGTTTTCTTTTGGTTAAACAACACCACTTGTGTTTTTTTTTGGTAGAAACATCACCACCATCACCACCACTTGTGTTGCTATGACAAAAGGAACACTTGTCTGGCAACCCCGGTTCTGTGGGGCCAACCTTTATGGAAGATTGTCAATATACCATCCAATGATTTCTAGCCATCTACTCAAAACTCAAAAGGCCCCAAAAGCAGTAGGTCTGTTAATGGGTTGCACTTGAATTTCTTTGGGCCATGATTATGGCATAGTCAAAATGCCAGTCCCTCTAAGGCCTAGGCCAGGCCAGACCAGTGACAACTCTACCCACAATTTAATAGTTATATGTGTGCTTGCAAAACCACAATTCAACTTCGAGGGTCTTTAAATAGATGATTGTCATATTAGGTTGGTCTCTTTAGATTCTTTATGAGCTTTGATCTATTATGCTGAAACAGCAAGACCTTGTCAACTAGGTCCTTGTATAACTCTGCAAGAGTGGCATAACTAAAGAGCATTTCTTTTTTCAACAAAACAAGAATTTTCTTGAAGAAAAAAATCTTGAGAGTCCCAACTCCTAAGCTAGCCTGCCCACCTGAGCATTAGTGGAGTGCTATAATGTGTGGATTTGCTCCCCATGTCTTGTGTTCCAAACAGCCTCAAATTTATTCGGTGTGCGTTTAGATGGATTTACTAGGTAGCACCTTGATGGATTAGTCTTGTTGCGTCGAAGACATCAGGGTTATCTATGTCATATAAAAACTGAAGAAAAACCTCCTAAACTAGCCTAATCTAAGTATCCCATGTATATTCCACCACAGTTGCATCCATGCTCATGCTATAACCTGGGATCGGTCCTTGCACTGAGTTCTGAGCCAATATCGTGGGTTCCACCTTGATGTACGCCCGCAAGGCACAAATGGAGAGAAAGGTCTTAGCCAACGTAAAAAATATGTTGTCAAGATTTTGAAAAATGTCACTTTACTATGATGGTATTTAATCAATACAGTATTTCATGATCACATTATGCCTTTTTCTTTTTTTTTTTTTTTTTTTATGATGTGGGTATCCCATGATTTCTATTTCTATGTTTACCATGAAATAAAATAAAATTTCACGTTGCGTTTTTTTATTCATTTACATATTTGCTGGCGGATATTGCAAGCGAAAAAATAAGAATAGCTAATGTCTTTTATCCAACGGCACTATTCTCCCTGGTGGTTCCCCCTAAAGGCCTAAACCCACACACAAAATGGAAATTATATATAATGTCATAATTGAAACTATAATGATAAAATCACAATAGAATTGCAGTAAGACACAAAAAGTGGAAAGATCTATGAAAATAGCTTATAACTGTTTTTTATACATTATATTTGTTTCTCTCTCTCTCTCTCTCTCTCTCTCTCTCTCTCGACAATGTCTTCCAGATAAAATCCATAATGAAAACTCATACTCTTCCTCAAATTATAATTTTCCGAGAATGATATTCAGGAGAATGATCTTAGTGTGGGTGCAAGATCATATAAAGTTAGCAAGATCCAATGATTGTGAACATTTAGTTAAGTGATCGAAGTATAAAAATATATTTGTAAGTTATTATATAACCGTTAACTTTTGAGGCCTTTAAATAGATGATCATTATAATTAGATTGTTCTGATATTTGCCCACTTCAAGCCATATCTAGATCTCTGGATCCCATCTCCACCAGTGATTAACATATTGGAAGGTGGGTCCCACAGTACCATTTCCCAGCTTTAGAAGTTGTGGCCAATTAGTAGCCAGAATCTCCTCATTACAACTTTTAATGTGGCATCAATTAGGCTACAAAGCTGAGGTTTGCTACTTGCTACTTAAAAAGCATCTTATGCTAAGCATATCTTTTGTCCTTGGAAATGTTCCCATGCTGCCATGACACCTACGTGACACAGCTGAAAATGTCCTTCATCCTGAGTGGAGCTCACTGTGATAAAATCCACTCATATCACATGCACACTTCTTAGGAATTAGTCCTAATTTCACTACAATCGGAGATGTTAAATCCAATAATTCATGCGCACTCAACTTTTTTTCTACACGTAATCAATTCAACAGTGTCTTGTAATCCGTTTGGATGACATTTGGGACAGTTCATGTATAGATGGGTGCATGTGATATGAATGGCTCTGATCACATGAAGGTCAGCCCCACACACTATAGTGGGGTTAACACTAATCATGAAGATGATCCAAACCTCGCAACTAAGTGACAATTACTTGTTGGTCAGGTTTGATGATTATTATTTTTATTTAAACATCAAACGTAACACATCTAATGCCCTTGAGGACTTGAACTTGTGATCTATCACTCTTCATTTCTTTCTAATTATCTATTAATGATTGTGCTATACTTAGATGAAATCAGAATCTATTTAATTTGAACCTGACTCTAAACTCATACCCATTAAGAAACCTGCGTAAGTAGTGGGTCGGTACAAATTGCCTTCTTAACTTGACCCATTGCCATCCTCATTCAAAATTGTATTGCAGACATTTTTCTCTTCACCTTTTGTCTCTATCTAAATTACTTCTTAGGAGCCTAATAAAGATAACAAAAATTCAGAAGAAGGAAAACAAAAGGGACAGAGAAAAAAAGGCCCCGTGGGCCAATTACAAGCAAAGTGTCATATCTCAAAGGGCCGGACTGAGGTAAGCCCTTACCTTACCTTCATATGGGTAGGCCGGGCGACTAAAAGCTCTCGGTGCCTTGGGTGGGCTTACAATACCTTGGCCTCATCCCACTCTAGTGGCTAGGGCTGGGCAAGGTCAAAAGGAAAGGGTTTTCTTTTTTTTCTTTTTTTTTTTGGGTTAGCCTAAAAACATCCTCTATTGGATACCAAAATAACTAATTACAACTTGACCCATATAGAAGATAAAAGAATAATGAAGTAGAGTGTAAAGAAAATTGGTCACGCCGAGCTAGGTCAAGCATCAAGACTGGCCGGTTACATGCTTTTCAAGATTAGCCTTCTTTTGCCACGGGGTTTTAAGACAAAAAGAAAAGCTCTCACTTTGTTGGACCCAACCCACCCTTTCAAACACCTTTGAAGAATAAAATTAGAATTCAAAACCTTTGACAAATAAATAATAAAAGAGAATAAAAAAGAAGAATGAAACTATATAAATAAAGATTGGAAAGTTAAAGTTATTCCTCCAATTCCAAAAGCGTGTGTTTTATGCTAACATCATCTCTCATTCTCATTCGCTTATTTCCCTTAATCGAAAGACGTGCTCACCCGAACATATCCTCGATTCTCTTTCAACGGCTGAGATCTAATCCTACACAATCTACGGTCCTGATCTTCTGCAACGCACAGCTCCAGGGTTTCATTTTCCGCCCCCCGATCGCGACCGTTTGGCCCTCGGTGACATGGAAGTGGGCCACCACTCACTCACCCCAAAAAAAAAGAGCGCGCGAAAGCAGAAAGGGAACACGCCGCGGGTTATCGATTTCTGTGTGAGTCTTCCACAGATCAAAACTCTGAGCCAACTGCGCACTTACACAAGTGAATTGGATCTTATGATACTTGGTGCTGTGCATGTGCTGTTTCAAGTTTTCAACCCTTGGTAGGGATCAGACCCAATTTTGTAAGATCAGTAATTACTGGGATTATGTTATATGACTTTAAAGGGTTTGCCGAGTGGTTGGGACCATGATTCATTCCTCTTCTAGAACTAGAGGTCTTCATATCGATCCGATTTTCACTTCTTCGTGAATCGTATGTTGAGTCCACTAGTGCTACCACCTAGAAGCCATAGGAGTGTTTAACCAGCTCCCCTTTGGGCCCATATGGATTAGTCCAGCTCAAAGGGTTAGGAACCCTCCGATAGAAAAAAAAATTATATTATATACACTCTGGTAGATTGCCTAATTTGATTGGGCGAGTTTGGGTGAGTCAACTCGACTCGATAGATGCAAGGCCAGACCCAATAATTTTTCCTTGTAGGGGCCACTATATAAAAATACAAAAATCTTAGAACACGCAAAAGAAGCTAAGCAAGTACAGAGGAGTGCTTATTTTTTTAATTATAATTTATTCTTTCGTTAATAGGGCGCTTGATTGAACTTGTCTCAATAATTGTGTTTGCTTAAACACATAACTATATGCTTTAAACATAACTAATCAACCACGCTTGGCATTGCAATTTGAATGAAAAGTGCGCCATTGAGTATGTAATGAAGAGGTGTGATCAAATAAAGAAAGGCGTAACAGAAATTAACCTACTATTGGGTAAATGCTACATGGGTCTAATCTTTTTGTGATTAGAAAATTTTCATTGTTGTACACATAATTTAATGGAAAAATTACATTGTTTTGGAGAAATTTATGATTAAAATCCCATGTGTTGGGGATTTCTTACACCAATGGGGAGGTTGTAATCCCCATTTGATTAATGGAATCTGAAAAATTAAGCACTAAAATGTTAGTTTTGACTTTTGGAATTCTCCAAATTCTATTTTCGTAATTATTGAGATGTACATGTCCATTTAAAGCTTTTGAAGCACAGACTACATTTGTATTTCTTTCCCATATAAGTTTTTAGAGTTCCTACAAAGAAACAAGCCTAAACTTTGAGCTCTACTTTTGTATTTTGAAGAGATGTTGGAGAAAACTCTATATTACTCTATTAACGTATTTAAATAAATAGCTAAAGTCCTTTTGCATTTTTATAAGTGGTTAAAAATGAAGATTGCTCGATGGCTTTTAAAACTTTCATTTTCATAAGTGATTAAAACAAAATCAAAGACAGATATTTAAAAAAGGCGTCAGCTCTCCTAAGCTGAAACAGTATGGTCCCACAAATCAAAGTCGATTATTGTTGTTTTTTGCATGATGATCGTCTCCAAAATCAAGATAAATCTAATTAGAATTAGATTTTCCGGTTCCATCATATAAAAAACTGATATAATCAACTTTGATTTGTGGGACCAGCACTATTCCAGTTTATGATAAACTAAGTTTCAGCTTATGAGAGCCTTGCTCTTTAAAAAATACCATCAAAATCTTTTAAGCGGAGCGTAGATGAGAGATGAATACACATTACACACCCATCAAATTCGAGGAAAGTCAGGATTCTGTCATTCTATATTCTTTGTCCCTATCCTATTTAATAATCATTAGCCTTAGGCTTGACCCTACATTCCTACTTCTTTAATTATTAATGAAGCTCATTTGACCATAAATTCCTATGACTAGGGTCATATGTGCGCTTATGAATTAGGAACTAAACATCTCAATGTAATAAAATGAAAATAAAAATAAAGTTTAACCTGATAATGTAGTGATAAGAAAATAGTATAGTTAGGACGACGGTTCGACGATTTGTTTTGCTATACTGGGGTCATATGAGATTTACCTCGCTTCAGTCTTTGACCCGCAGGAATTAGTCCGACTTATAAGGTGGATCACTTCCTCTATTATTGAAAACTTTTTTTTCTCTAAAGTTCCAAAATCCAAACCCTACATTTGGATTGCGCTCCACCCAAGTAAGCGTGCATGATCCTGAACGGCCAGGATTGGATTGATCCTGTGCCACGTGCACGTAAAGCGTGTGTTGTTACAAAGTTTTGCTTTATCGTGGGACAAACATTGGAGCCCAGTCCGAGACCGGGAAGCGCAAACCGAGGCCCTGCTCTCTCTCTCTCTCTCTCCTCTCACACACACACACAGACAAACAAAGAACGAAAATTTCGGAGCTTTTCAGTGAAAAATCGAAGCGGGTCGTGTCGTTTCGGGAAATTATCGGTAGAAAACACCTGTCGGTCTTTGTCTTCTTTACTGAGAATCCGATACTTCGAGCTGTTCCGTAACAGTTCTTGAGAGCGTATCGTATTTCTCGGTGGGGGATCCTAAACGAGGTGAGAATGCAGTTTCGGTGCTGGGTTTTGTGTCTCGATGATGGAAATGGCATAGAAGAAGTGAAAAAAGGCATCTTCTTTGTTGGGTTTTTGAATTTTTTCTGTTTTTGTTCTATTGCTAAAGTTTTAGAAATTTGAAAAAGATTCGATTTTTAGAGAGGATTATCAATGTTTCTAAAGCTGATTCAGCTGGTTTTACTTGTTTCTGGAACTTCAAATCGATGGGGGTGTTTGATTTCTATTTAGAGGAGAAATGGTAAGTTCTGTTTCAGGAGGTAAAGATGCTGTCTTCAAGATACTGAAATGAGATGCGGTTTTTCAGATGGGTTTTTGAAGGTCATTGTGCTGGAATCGATTCTGTGACTTCAAGTTCTAGAAAGGGTTTCGATTCCTTTTGAAGAGAAACCCTATAAGGAACTGTTGGAAAATCTCAAGAATCCCACTGAGAAATGCTAATTTTAGCTGGAGTTTTTGAAAAAAATACGAGGTTGAGCTAAAATTGTTTGATTTTCTCCGTTTTGTAGTTTCAGTTTTAGAGGGTTTTGATTCTTCCTGAAAGAAGCAAAATCGCTCATATGATCAGAGTCATTTGGAAAACCTCCGACCCCAAATGCTATTTTTAGTTGAAAAGTGTGAAACCGTTTGAGCTAAAATCAGTTGGTTTTCTCTGTTCTTGAGGCTTTGTGTCTTCTTAGGAGAAAGAGAGAGAGAGAGAAAAAAAAAAAAAAAAGACCCTGAAAGAGAGTGAAGGACTCCCCTCACAATGTGATTTTAACTGAAAGTTGCTGTGCTAAAATCACTTGGTGTTGCTTTTTTCTTGCAATTTCAGTATGAGTTCTGATTTTACTTGAAAGAAGAAGTAAAGCCCAGAAGAAATTTATTCAGGAAAGGAACTTGAGTTTTTACTGGTATCTTTGAAGTTTTTGAAGCTGTTGGTGGTGTTTTGGAGTGTTTCGATTCTTCTTACATGGCAGTTACAAAACCCAAATTCTGTTTGACACAAACAACCCTTATTTTACTCCAAATCCTCTTTCTCTTGTGCCTCTTCCAATCCCTTGAATGTAGAGAAACATCAAAGACCTCTCCCTTAAACCACCTCAACCGAATTGTTGCACAGACCCCTTCATCTCCCTCCAAAAGTCCCACATTTAAGACACGCGGCTGGAGAATTCTCTTCGGCATCATCTTTGGATCTCTCTCTGGATTCATTCTCGCAATCTGTTTAGCCATTGTAGTCCGATTCTTCATTCAGTATATGAATAGGACTCCAATTTTCAAAGGCCCTGTCGTCTTCTCCCCCAAAATCGCCCCAAAAACTCTGCAGTCCGCGATTGAGAATGAGACGCAATTGCTTGGATCGAGCCCCAACGGGAAATACCATCGAGTTGTCCTTGATAATGGCCATGTTGTTGCGGTCAAGAAGCTCCAACGATTGGAGAATGGTTCTCCTGAGACACAGAGCAAATCCATGAAGAGACAGATACAGAGAGAGTTAGAAGTGCTTGCCCAGTTGAGTGATCCCAATCTCATGACCTTACGAGCGTATGTTCGGGAATCTGACCGGTACTCTCTGATTTATGATTACATGCCGAATGGTAGCCTTGAAGACGCAATGATGAGAGTCCGGGAGAACCAGCTGCAGCTTGGGTGGGAAATTCGGCGTCGAATTGCAGTTGGAGTTATCAAGGGGCTGCGGCATCTTCATTTCGATTGCAGCCCACGGATTCTGCATTATGATTTGAAGCCTGCCAATATTCTGTTGGATGAGGAGTTCGAGCCCAGGTTGGCAGACTGTGGGTTGGCAAAACTCATGCCCAATCTGGGTGAAGTTGCATCGGTCTACGTTGCCCCTGAGTGTTTCCAGAATTGCAGGTATAATTTTACTATTTTAGTGAGTTCAAATTGTATTTTGCACTTGAATTATTGTTTTCCTGAGATCATATTGAATATACCTTGATAGTGTATCCAACAATTGTGCTATGTGATTGACATAGCTCAATAGAATGGACATTAGTTAAGAAAAAGTACAGTTTACAGCTTTGATTTCTTTTCCTGATTGTGGTGCTTGTTGAAGTGTTAGTTGCAGATATAATTGCTATAAACCATTTCATTAACCAAGTCTTTCAATGTGTTATTTTACCGATAGCATATGAGGAAGCTACAACCGGTTTGATAATTAGAATTTGGTTTTCTATAGATTGGCAGAAGGCAGAAGATTGAGGCTGGTTGCTGTAGGCATGTGCTTAGTTTTTATGTTCTTATTGCTTGTATTAAGTTGTGGTTGTATGTAGTGTTAGTCAAATTTCACTAGTCAAATTGTGAAATTCGACCAAGTTCATTTTCTGTTATTTTACTAAGATTGAAAAGCTATGAACATATCCAATAACCAATGATGAAGTTTACCATGACTGATGCACTTTGAGCAGTTTGTTATTTGATTGTAACTTATTGTCCATTGTTTTCCCCCTTGTTATTTTCTAAATCATTCTATTGTTGTGGGACTTGTGTAGAGAATGAAAATCCCCTTGTTGAGAGAAACCGGGTTTCACCCGAGGGGGAGTGTTGAAAAATATTTCCATTGCCTTTACTAACTCCTCGAGGTTTTGGTAAGAATGGTTAGCTGATGAAAACTTAATATGGTATTAGAGCCAACTAGTTGCGAGTTCGGATCCCAAAAAAGCACTAAAAAAAAGTGCTTGTCACGGCAATGTCACCAAAAGTGTGCCAACCGGGTTCCACCCAAAGGGAAGTGTAGAAAAGTATTTCCATTGCCTCTACTAACACCTGAGGTTTTGGTAGGAATGGTTAGTTGAGGGAAACTTAATACCCCTCACATATGTTTGAACGTCATTATATTGAGATCACCTTCTCAAAAGTAAACTTGTGGGCTGTTCCTTGAACACTTGCTTCTCTATTAAATTGTTTTCTCCAAGTATTTTTTTTCAAATATAATTTGATTCACTGGTGATTTTATGGTAAAGAATAGTTCATGTGGCCACATCTAAGTCCCTGTTGGAGTTAGTTTGCACCAAGGGTCCCCTTTTATCCCCTTTTATTTGCCTTGCATAAATTAATTAACATATTCAAGTGGATTCCCGTGTATCTAATGTTCTTAATGAACTGGTGCTCTAATTAGTCAAAGAAGATAGTAAGTGAACAATAAGTAGAAACTTTGTACTTTGGACAAAGTACAAAGTGGTCCAAATCAAATGTGTTAAAAATTAGTAGATCCAAGGCCGAATGTATAAAGTGCAAGTCTAGTGGGTCAGAGAGTAGAGAAGTTGAGATATTGGCAATGAGAAAAGGGAAAAGGCTAAAGTTCATGTAACCAAGATGCACATACTTGAAAGGATGCACAGTGTTTAAAGAATTGAAAATATTAGAAATGAGTACATTAACAGTAATTTTTATATCATTGTATTTTTTGAGATGGTTTTTGGCATGTTTACAGAAGGCCAGAAATTGCCCCTCTGGCTGCCAGATGAATCAAAGGGATACTTGTGGAAAGTATTATGAAAAGGGGAAGGTCATTTAAGACCTTAGGTGACGTGGTGAGAAATAACATGTCATTTTGTGGGTAACTGAGAGCATGATGTTTGAATAGGGTTTTGTGGTAGAATAGAACTCACTAAGTTGACTTAAAGTAGATGGGTTTTGCAATTTCGAAGATGAGCTGTATCCTTTGTTAGTAAGAGGATGATAATCTATAACATGTATCATATACTAGGAATGGTATAGAGAGTGGGGAGTGTGGGGGCGTAGATGCTTGTTGTCAGTTTCTTGGTTGGTATTTTGGTCCTAGCTTTGGAGTATTTTATCTTTTTCAGTTGAGTTTTTTGGTCCCAGTTATACTGTCTTGTAGCCAACCCCAGATTGATGGGATAATGCGATGATGGGGATAATGAATTCAGCCAGCCAGCCATTATTGTTTTTGAATTTGTTGATTTCTCAGTCTATGTTTTGTGCCTTCTTTCAAGTGGTATATAAAGTGTTAAACAAAACGGTTGGTAGAGTTTATTTTATGTTCCGTGCCTTAAGTTGTTGATGAAGTGTTAAAGAAAATGGTCGGTATAGTTTCTTTTTCTTTGATTAATAATCCTTGTTTGTTGTGTTTTTCTTTGTGTTTAAACATTAAGCGAGCCCTGGTCCATTGTCCACAGGTACACTGATAAAAGCGACATCTTCAGTTTTGGAATGATTTTGGGTGTTCTATTAACTGGGAGAGACCCCTTGGACCCATTCTTCAGTGAATCAGGTGGGGGTAGTTTAGGGAGATGGCTCAGGCATTTACAGCAAGCAGGCGAGGCTCGCCAAGGGTTGGATAAGGCTCTTCTCGGGGAAGAAGTAGAGGAAGATGAGATGCTGATGGCAGTAAGAATAGCAGTTGTATGCTTGTCAGATTTGCCTGCTGATCGGCCTTCAAGCGACGAGCTAGTTCCGATGCTGACCCAGTTGCATAGCTTCTGACAGATGGATATATATACTTCTGCCTTCCTGAACTCGTATTAGCTGAATCTGGTAGTTGGGTATTTTGGTTTTTCTAATTTTTGAGGGTCTAATTCTGTATTCCACATGGATTTAGATATGTTACAAATGGAATAGAGGGTGCATTGGTTTGGATGTTTGTGGCCTTTTGATGCTCAGCTATTCTTGTAATCTTGTGGTACTTGGTACTGTAGTCTGAAGAGATTGGCTGTAGTGGAGAGAAAATGTTAAGAAAGTTCACATGCAAGAGATTTTGAATCAATGGGACTGTGTTTGACCCATCTGCAGACAGCATCATCGTGTTCTTGCTTGTGGGGTTGCATGGCTGTCTTTATTTATAGCTGCAAACCTTTTGTGTTTGAAAAGTGCTCTTAGGGACTACTATATCAGAACCGTGATGGGTGTGGATTTTCCTGGGTGAGAAAAAAAAGGTTTGTTTCCAGCAATGATGGGTCATTCTAAAGCAATGTATTGCTGTCCATGGGCCCACAAGAAATGACCAAATGAGGGCAGGTGGAATGGGCTTTCACAGGAAAGGACTTTTCTGGTGACTGTAGAGGGATAATTGAAGTCGTGTGCTTCTACTGAAAAACAAAACTAAACACAGCTCACTCTTATTAGCATTGGCCCGTAACCACCTATTTTGAACATCATCATCATAAAAGCCTTGTTCCAACTATGGATTTCAAACGTGATCAGTCCCATGAAGATAGTTCAAGTGAAAATTGGGCTAGTGCCGGTAGAGATAGATGCATATATAACTGGGTTGGATCAAGATTGTTGACAATCAATTACTCTAAAAATTTAAGCTAATACAGTACCGTGTAACAATGTATATCAAGGTCACAATAAAGCTAATATCAGAATTTGCATGAAATCTGTCATCCCCTCTTTGAGTGAGTGTCCCATATTATACTAATGTCCATCCCAGATTCCGTCTTTGAATGAGTCCAACAGAAATCTCATGCTCCACCTTTGTACCGAATGAGTACTCTCTTCACGGAGCTATGCATTTTGAAGAAGTGGCAAGTACCATTCTAAGCTGTCTCAGATGAAAAATGAATGTCAATGGAGGAAAGTTTTCTCTTGAGGCAAGTTTCTTTACTTAGTATTTATATAAAAGATTTGCCACGTTGAAAATTTTTTTGGACATGATGTGACATCTTCTCCTTTTGGCATTTACAAATGTCATGTTTCTTTATAAGCATTTTAAAATTTCAGCCACCCAAAAAGTTTCAAATGGCCTTTGAAAATTTAGGAACTTCAACTCCTTTATTTTTTAGTGAAATTTTTAGATGCTCAAGTACAAAGGAGCATTTATGAATTCTACCATGTCGGAAGAATTCTACTAAAGAAATGGGCCACGGCCGCTCTCAATTGTAACTAGATGCATTCTTAAGAGCCCGTTTCTTTGCTAGAATTCAAGAAATTCCCATCTAGGGAGTTAATTCACAAACAAGGAGAAAAACCTTGATGCTTCCTTGTAATTGAACATCCAGAAATTCTAACAAAAAAACAAAGGAGTTGGAGTTCTTGAATTCTAAAAGGTTATTTAAGACCATTCATGTGATTGGAATTTTGAAATGCTTGACAAAAAAGAAGGCATTTGCAAATGCCAAGGAATAAGATGTCACGTCATGTCTCAAAAACCCCTAAATGGTATATGATTAAAGCTAAGTACACTCTAAAATATATATGTAACTCAAGTTATTCAAGCCCTTAAAACCCATATATATTTACTTTGTGTACCTAATAATCCTCTATACGAATCTTGAAGACAGAGCATACAAGGACCCAGTTCCGAATCCAAATGCTCCTGATCCTATATCCATGGCTCTAGATTTGGATTTTAAAGACTTATTTGGTTGCAAGCATATCTAATGATAATTCTCTTTATTTGGAACTCCCAATAGCAATGCAATCGTTGTCTTGGAGAATTTTGAATTCCCTCTTTGTTTGAGTTTAGATTGTGAGAATTTGTTGAGTTAGTCACGTGAAAATTTACTTTCGGATGACGGAATTCTGAATTTCAAAATGGTATGTTCCCTTTGGGCATTTTGAAAATCTTCTCAAGGAGAATGCTCCAACAAACATTTCTCCAATTGTTTGCAACTAAATAATACCCTAATGCTTCTCGGATTCAAATATAGGTTCCATGCCCACTTTACTCAGAGTAGGAGACTCCAAATGCTACCCCAATTTGCAACCCTACACTGTCGACCTCGATCTAATAGTCCTATCTGGGGGAGGGAAATGGCCTCATCTGTAGTGATGAGGCCAGACCCAATTCAGTTTGGTCTCAAAACGGCAAAGGAGGCATGGACTATCCCTGATTAGATGATCGTAGGCATCCATCATGGATCCACCCAATGTACTGTTCTGCTACTGCAATCAAACGGCTCATTTTGCATGCTCTTTCTAAAAAGTTAAGATACACACTTCAATATTAAAAGTTAGAGCCTACCAATGGAAGGGCCAAGTCCAACCATTTTCAACTAGGCCTTAAAGCTAAGCCCAATGACAGCCAATGGGCGAGTAAAGTAGTACACAATCTGGACCGTGTTCAACAAAGCCCAAGCCCATCCTGCTTTTGGCTGAAAATGGGTAAACATTAAGCCCATGAGCTAGGCCAGGCTTAGTAAGTCCAATAGCCTATTTATGCCTTGGCCTTTGCCTAAATATACTTTGCCAATTAGTTTGACCCAAGCCTACTCAATCAATGCCTCCATAGCCCAACAATTAAGTGAATGGGCTTGCATTTGTTTAGGCCAGCGATTTTCAACCCATTGTTGATAGACTCACCCATATTGCAAAAACTAAATTGTGATTCAACCGTCTATAACTCACTACTCGTTTTGCTGACATTCTGAGTTGAATTGAGTTTCCAATTTTTTAAAATAGGAGACTCAGCTACTATGGCCCAATTGGGAACTTTTTTTGTTTTTGTTTAGTTAACGGAGGGTTCTCGGCCTTTTGACTGGACTAATCCCTTTGGGCCCAGAGAGAAGCCGGGTAAGAGGGGGGAACCGGGGGTCGATACAAAGACCTCTAACTTCGGAAGTAGGAGGAACTGTAGTCCTCACCACTCGGCCAACTCCTTGGGGTTCACCCAATTAGGACTTGGTTCGCTTAAGCCTGCCCCTATTAAAAACTGCTTTGGTGGGTGGCATTTGGATGCAGCTTGACTGGGTTGGGTGTTGCCCCAGCTCAAGATCTTTTGTTTTTTAATGTGGGTGGACTGAAAATTGTGCCCATCACCCAAATGAATCCTGAACATGCGGTCAGGCAACTCAGGCTTAAGCCTAATTGAAAATTTTAGACCCAAGAATAATGCAAGTTGAGTTGACACGACCTGGGCCAGGTCCGTACTCAGAATTCCTGTAGTTCGCTTTTGAAGGATATAAAGTTTTCCAAATGTACATATAGTTTCGTTTAGGTATTGTAGCCTATGCTCAGATATAGTACAAGTAGGAAAATGATCTCCAGCGCAAGGTTCGCATGGAAATGATATTGAGGAGTGGACTCTACTGATAAGGAAGTATAAAAAAGTATTTATACAGCCTCTACTAATGCATCGGAATTTTAGTAGAAATGTTTAGCCGATAAAATTTAATATGATATTAGAGTTAACCGGTCATGAATTTGAATTCTAAGAGAACTAATTCGATGCTAAAAAAATACATATTGCCAAAAATATATTGACCGGTTCCACTTGAGGGGCGTCTGATGAGAATGGGCTCCACTCAAAGGGGAATAAAAACTGCACAAGTGCCCATGCGAACCATGCACAAGAGAATCTTCTCCATTACAAGCATATGGGTCAATTGCCATAACAAAACAGAGGCCCAAACCCCATCCAAATTCATGTGGACTTCAAAACTTGGCCAAAGACCTGTCAATGTTTAGGAAAAAAAATATCTCCAAAGTTGATAAGACCCTCTTTTACAATCTTCTACAGTGAAGACAACACCACCTTATCTACTCCCAAAAATCTTGCCTTCCCAAAGCATGGAGGAGAGCTGATTGCATCCTTATCCAATTCAAACAACACAACCAAAATCCCCCAATTATAAAGTTACAAACACCCCCATCTCACGCACATTCCCCATAGCCCATAGCAACTTCATTCTGAACAACCATCAGACAATGCAATCAGCTCTCTGCTTTCCATCCTCCCTACCTTTCACAGCCACTACCACCAGGACTTCACCATCGTGGAAACCATCTCTCAGACAGCAGAAAACACTCTCCCTTCCGAGGATCAAAGCTCCTGCTGCCACCCCAGAAACATCTACAGTTGATTACAGCTCCACAACTTCGTAAGCTGCTCTCTCTCTCTCTCTCTCTCTCTCTCTCTCTCTCTCTCTACCCTTTGCTTTTCAGCTCATTACCTATTAAAATTGTATAGAGATGAATAAAAATTTGTTCTTTGAATGCATATTTGCAGTGTGTTTCCTGCAGAGGCATGTGATACAGTTGGTGGGGAAGCTTGTGATGCGGAAATGTATCCTGAAGTGAAGCTCAAAGCACAGGCCAGCAGAACCAAAGATGGGGTGGTTAAAGAGGAAGTTGATAGAGATTATGTCGAATACAGCGAACCCAAAACGTGAGTTTCTTTGGATAATTTCCTGATAGTTGCAAGCGCTTGGTTGTTGAAAGCAAAGAAAAGATTAGGGGGTGTTTGATTATGTCCAAATCTGATGGGAATTCCTTTTGGAGAGAGAGAGAGAGAGAGAGAGAGATTTGGGGGTGTCCATTTTAACAATTCCTTATACCTGGAGATGGAGAGGGGGTGTCCATTATAACAATTCCTCATACCTGGAGAACCCTTGGGGGTCTCCATTTTAACAATTCCTTATACCTGGAGAACCCTTGGGGGTCTCCATTTTAACAATTCCTTATACCTGGAGATTGGAGAACCCTTGTTTGCAAAGTCACAGAAACTCTTTGCGAGATTTGGGCACAAATTGCTCATATTTTCTGTGGAACTGAGAGAAGTCTGACTACCAAACAGGTTAAAATGTGTACTTCCTTGAACATTTTAAAGCATCAGCTGTTGTTTCCAGAGAGTCTTTCAACCCAAACATATTTCATGAAATAGCTCATTTCCCTGAAATGGGCTATGTGTATCTATAAAATATGATGACATGACCGTTGTTACTTTGATTTGTGCTGCAGGGTGTTCCCAGCGGAGGCCTGTGACGATCTTGGTGGAGAATTCTGCGAGCCTGAGTATCAAAAGGGTGTCTACAAATAGAAAATCATGTCTAAATGAAGAACTCTCTCTTCCCATTTTAATTTTATTGAAAGCTGTTTAGAGTTGGGAAATATCTGAGAATAAAGCAAGTTTGTAACGCCCAGAGAGTAGATCAACAGGGATCTTAGCATTAGGTGAGGATTATCTGTTGTTCTACATGTCTTCTTTTGCTTGCATGTATGTGTGAATATATATACAAATTACATCTTCATGGCCATCAGTTAAAGTTTGAACTCAACATTAATCAATAGCTGCAAAATAAGATATGTCATGAGCTGAATTAATCAACTATGTAGCAATTGTGTGATTCTGAAGCAAAGTGACACTGTTGTCCAATTTTGCATTATAGTACTGGAATAAGCAACTCTAGGGGTCTCAATGGGCTGCACTTGGATTTGAAAATGTAAAACAGGCCTGGCTCGAATGTCCAGATAGATCAGTTTTATTAGGGATTTGGAGCGTGGACGCCACAATGATGATGATGATGATGATGATGATGATGAAAACAACAATTACATGAGAAAAACTTTAATTGAAGAAGTCGGGTAAAAGTTTTTGGGTGTCAAAGAAGACACTAGGCTTGAATTAGACTTCAATATCTGTGAGGGAAGGGGTGCTTGTGGATTTACAAAATTCCAAAAGCTAGAACTATTAGACTTTAACAGCAGGTTAATTCAAGGAAACAGATTGTATTGTATGGGGATCATCATTTATCACCTTTCAATGTTAACGGTCGCGGAACTAGAAAATGTATTTTGGGGGCTGCCGCAATTATACTATATTGAGGCCAAGGGCTTTAAAGCTAATTTTTACGGTAACTATTAATTTTGATCGGGAATTATATCCCTTCTCTAAAACTTACCCACATTCTCTTTCAACTCCACATGCAACCACTTTCACTCTTCTCAACAAGTTGTACGTGTTATCTTCTTTCCTTTCCACCCTACTTCTTTTACACCATTTATACACCATATACTCTTGGATTAGAAAAATAAAGGTCCTCTTTTTTGTTGTTCTATGATAGTAAGTGTTTGGGGATGATTCTATATGATCTGAAAAAAATTTCAATTATTTTTTATATATGTTGTTGTAAGTTTTATTGGTAAGCATGTCCGTGCTTAGCACGGGTTATTATGCTAGCAATATCCAATGAATGTAATTTTTGATATATGATTAATCCACTTCACTTGTATTTTGTTTGGCGTCTTCTTTCGACTATATTCAATCAGTAAATTCATTGCTTATTTTGTTTTGGGCAAGAAAAATGGATTTTACAAGAGCAAAAAAGTTCAGTGACATAAAAACATCAAACCAAAATAACAACAGACTCATTATGAAAACCCACATCTGAGCCCAAAACAACGATAAACCCGAGTCCTTCAGCAGCCTTGTCTAATCTGCAATTCAGCTCATGCAACTCAATCCCCTTTTTTTAGGAGGCAAAAAAAAAAAAAACATTCCCATTGTATGCTGCAGCATTCTGTTTGAAGGTGAGCACAATGTCTCACAGGGAAGTCCTATGGAAGAGATTGACATGGTGCACATATTAGCTGCAGCATTCTGTTTGAAGGTGAGCACAATGTCTCACAGGGAAGTCCTAAGGAAGAGATTGACATGGTGCACATATTAGCTAGCTACATTCCAATCAAAGAATGAACTGATAGTTTTTGGTGAGGGCCTCTTACAACAAGAGGAAGAACTAGAGAGTGGTAAGGATGGTCTAGGAGGGGAAGGAGAGAGAGAGAGAGAGAGGGAGGGAGGGAGAGAGAGAGAGAGAGAGAGAGAGAGAGAGAGAGAGAGAGAGAGAGATGTAGCAAGAATAATTGGCTGCTTGATTTCTTCAATGCCACTTAAATCGATATATGACCTTCAATCAATAGAATTCAAAATTTGATTATCAATTCAAGTATGGCAAAAGGAGGAAAAAGAAAAAGAAAAAGAAAAAAAACAGTGAGATCCTAAGTTATAGCTGGCATCTCATTGGAAGCTAGGAATTGCTCCTCAATTTTGTCACCCTAGTAAACACTTTGGAATTTATCTATTTCCTCTTTCATTCTCTCCTTGGAATGAAAAGGTGATTCACCCGTCACCCATACATTTGATTTGCTTGTTTTAATGGATGTAGAACAAAATATGTTATGTTTTTTCTTTTTTCTTTTTTTATGACGAGGAACTCAGCGACCATTTATGGTTGATCATTGGTAAAACCTCATATACAAAACACCACCCACTAGCGCCGTCAGCCGTATATCGGGTAAGGCCCCAAACGATTTGAAGCGGGTACCTCCAGCTCATTACTGGATTTCCTAACCACTCGAATAACTTATAATTTAAGTGTGGATAACAATTTTAGTGTGGGTATAATTTAAGTGGGGGAAAAAAAAGTCATGTTTTACCTTGAAACTAGCTAATGAAACAAGGAATTTTTCATTTTTTTTCATGAAAGCGATTTGAAAGCAATGAAAATTTATCAAAATGGGGAAGTGGCCTAATAACAACTAGAGAAAAAAAAAAGTAATAAAAAAACTCTAGTTGGATTTCTTTTCATCTTTTGTGCTTTTGTAAAATACTCACGTGCCAACACACTACCAAAGTCTTCTAACCAATGGAGCTACAACCAACTGTCTAGATATTTCTGTACAAAGAAAAATGCCTCATCAATGAGCTATTAGTGGATTAGTGTAAACTCCCGTCATTGTAAACATTGGGAACATCTCACCGAAGAGGATAGCATTCATTTTGAGTGATCCAAATCTTCAATAACTCGGTCTCATCATAAAACGTATTTGTGCAACCGTCGCTAGAAAGAAAATCTAGTGGAAAGCTAAGTTTGACCTAGGAGGTAAGAAACAGAGATCATTGGAAACATAGATAAATATTTTCTACGACGATAATAAGGCGCATCAATTTGCATTTTTCACTTCCTTTTCATGGCAATGCAATTGCACAAACGAGACTCTAAGGTTCCACATCCTTTACTCCTAGGGGGGTGAATGCACTTGGAGGATCCGAATTTGATTCACAACTGTGATAGTTGCGGCTAATTTCTTTAATATCTCAACCATCTGATTTACAGCTTGAGACTCTAATTTCCTTTCATCTATTACCCCAATTAATACCCCAAGTAGAATAAGAATACATCTCCATCTAATAATATACGACCTCTTTTCTAAATGCATCCCGACCGTTTATCTGTTGGGCCCCTTCACATGGTAATATATTATATCTATACTAGAATTCATGCACTCTCGGCGTATATTAACAAACAACAAAAAAGCTCCTTCCTGTTAGGCTTCCATTCCTCCACCAGCCTATGACACTGCTGCTCCGAGCCCATGCATTCTACCACTTTGCCCCCATAACACCAGCAATATTTCCAAAATGCCATCGCCACCTCTCCCTCCTTCAACACGTAGACGCCCAAATAATCAAAACGGGCTTCAATCCAAACACCTATCGCTCCAATCATCTCATGGAATCCCTCCTCCAAAGAGGCGAGCTCTCAGAAGCACGCCAACTGTTCGACGAAATGCCTCACAGAAATACAATTTCCACAAACACTTTGATCTCTGGCTTTGTGAAATCTGGGAACCTAAGCGACGCACGCCAGATGTTCGACCGGATGACCGAGCGGAACATGGTGAGTTGGACGATCTTAATTGGCGGATATGCGCAGTCCAAACGGACCCATGAAGCGTTCGAGCTCTTCTCGGAGATGCGGAGTGCGGGAGCGAAACCTGACCATGTGACTTACGTGTCGCTTTTATCGGGGTATGTCGATGAGGAGAGCCTCAATCTGGTGATTCAAGTCCATGCCCATGTTGTTAAATTAGGCTTTGGATCGACCTTTCTGGTATCAAACACTTTGGTTGATTCGTATTGCAAATGTCGGTCTCTCAATGCTGCGTGTCAGCTGTTTGAGGAAATGCCTGAAAGGGATTGTGTGACGTTTAATGCATTGATAACAGGGCATGCAAAAGATGGGTCGTGTGAAAATTCGATGAGCCTCTTCCTAGAAATGCAGAGTTTCGGATTGAAACCTTCGGAATTCACGTTTGCCGCGGTTTTATCTGCTAGTACTGGATTGGGTGTTTTGGGTCTTGGCCAACAGATTCATGGGCTGGTGATCAAGTCCCATCTTGGATGGAATGTGTTTGTGAGCAATGCCTTGCTTGACTTCTACTCTAAGTGTGATTGCTTGATTGAGGCGAGAAGACTTTTCGATGGGATGCCGGAATTAGACTGTGTTTCTTACAATGTGATCATCGCAGGTTATGCTTGGAATGGGCAAAGCAAAGAGTCTCTCGACCTCTTTCGGGAATTGCAGTTTAAGGGGTTTGATAGGAAGCAATACCCTTTTGCTATCGTCTTGAACATTGCTGCGGCCATGCCAAATTTGGAAATGGGTAGGCAAATCCATGCTCAAGCGATTCTAACATCCACAGAATCAGACATTCTTGTGGGAAATTCTCTGATCGACATGTATGCGAAATGCGGTTCTATGGAGACAGCAGAGATGATTTTTAGGAATCGAATGGACCGAAACTCGGTCTCGTGGACTGCAATGATCTCAGGCCATGTCCAGAGCGGATCCCATGAAGAAGCCTTAAAACTGTTCTCAGAGATGCGTAGAGCCAACGTCAGGTCGGATCAGGCAACATTTTCTAGTGTGTTAAGAGCTTTAGCAAGTTTGGCATTGATTGGATTAGGAAAACAACTGCATTCTTATATAATTAGATTGGGATACATGGCAAATGTGTTTGCCGGAAGCGCTCTTTTAGACATGTATGCAAAATGCGGGTGCATCAAGGAGGCCATGCAAACATTTGATGAGATGCCAGATCGGAATCTAGTCTCTTGGAATGCCATGATTGCTGCTTACTCTCAAAATGGGCGTGCTAATGCTGCTATTAGATTATTTGAAGACATGCTGGAATGTGGAATGCAAGCCGATTCGGTCACCTTCCTTAATGTCCTATCTGCATGCAGTCATGGTGGACTTGTAGCAGAGGGATTCCGATACTTTGATTCCATGACTAAATTGTTTAAGATAAATCCCAAGAGAGAGCACTACGCCTGTATGGTTGACGTCTTGGGTCGGATGGGACGTTTAGATGAAGCAGAGAAACTGATTGCTGAGATGCCTTTTGAACCTGATTGTATCATGTGGTCGTCGATCTTGAATTCGTGTAGGATCCATGGAAACCAGGAACTGGGGCAGCGGGCTGCGGATCAGCTGTTCAAGATGGAGCTCAAAGATGCGTATCCTTATGTGATCATGTCTAATATCTATGCGGCAGCAGGGCGGTGGAAAGATGTTGGCAAGGTAAAGAAGGCAATGAAGGATCGGGGAGTGAAGAAAGTACCAGCGTCTAGTTGGGTTGAAATCAAAGAGAAAATCTATGTATTCTCAGCCAATGACGACTTCTACCTGCAATGGGATGAAATTAGGGGAATGATAGACATGTTATCTGATCAGATGGAGAAAGAAGGATACACACCCGATACGAGCTGTACTCTTCACAATGTTGAGGAGGAAACCAAAGCTGAGTTGCTAAGATATCACAGCGAGAGACTCGCAATTGCTTTTGCATTGATCCATACTGCACCTGAATCACCGATACGAATCATGAAGAATCTGCGTGCGTGTACAGACTGCCATGCTGCCATCAAGATAATTTCAAAGATTGTAGGTAGGGAAATTACAGTAAGGGACTCGAGCAGGTTCCACCATTTCAAAGATGGGTTTTGCTCATGTGGGGATTACTGGTGAGTTCATAATAGAAAAGAAAGCTGCTTGAGGTTCACGTAACATATCAATGGCCGAAGGTTCTGATAGAGCTGCTGCAGAAGGCATCCTGTAAGTGCTTTCGTGAAATTCACGAGATCAATCTTTCCGGATGACCTTGTGCACATGACGATGTCAATGCCCTAGATCTTGAAGACCTTGTAACAGAGGCATGAAAGCTTTGTTTGACCAGACCAAGATCATAGGCGCTGAAGCAAAGCAACTCAAAGATGTTTTCTGTCTAATTTAATTGTGTTTGCAAGGAGCTTCAATACAGGGCCCAGCTTGTGCTTTTGAATCTCCTACTTATATAAAACTTGGGTGCCCTAAAAATATGTTCATCTTCTACTGTTGACTGCCTTTCTGATTTATTCCTGCCGCCCACACACCACATGAAAAGCCTTCGTCTCCGCTAAGAAAACATTCTTTGGTTCCATATCCCATTATGTGTACTAACGCTGAGGATTGCTGATTGGTCTGCCACCAAAACAAAGAAAACTATATTCCTCTCTTCTAATTAGGTTGTAATTTTTATGTACCCCATAATGCAAGAAATTTTGGGTATTTTTTTACAGAATAGATGATTATTCATTCTGATGTGCATCTTGGCAGCATAGAAGTTGGAAACCACATTATTATGCGGTATGCTGCTTCACATTGTCACATTATAAGTGTTTGTCACTGTTCTTGATTTCTAGAAGATTGATCTCCTCAGCATGACAATTGCAATTGAAAGGCATAATTTGTGAACGATTTTGTGTCTGGCACCTGAATGGGAATGAAGAAATCAGAATAACCAAAAGCAACTGGTGCCATTTTACTTTGAATAGCTGTGTCCATGTGTGTATCATTTGGCATCACAATTTCTTTTTTTAATTAAATATATACATAATTCTTTTAGATTGGTGTTGTTTATACTTCTCTGCTAATTGATATGCAATGGATACAGCAGGGATGCAGTTTTTCTACATAAAGATGGAGTATTGAGCATAAAAACGATCGCCTATTTTGACGTATACAGTTATGATAGTTCACAATAGAACCTATTTCAAATTTGGAGTGGTTAGTTCAATTCAACAGGTAGCTAGCTACTAAAGGATATGATCTCTGGACTTATCTCACAGCCTAGCACCTGCAGTCCTCCATGACTCTTTTTTTTTTTTTTGATGATTAGTTCTGTTCTGTTTAACTGTGTTGCTTGCAGATCTTGTGCCTTGGTCACGCATCTTTTCTTGTTGTGGAATGTAACTCGTGCTCCACAGGTTGCCAGTTGATATGCAGTTACCTTGATTTGATGCAAATATTCTTGCATTGCAGAAGAAATGCGCAAATATTCTTGCATTGTAGAAGAACACTTCTTAACATGCTTGTAAGTGCCTAAATTCTTAGGGACTTATTTAGATGGGTGTGAGATTTCTCTTGGAAAAGATCGAATACTTGAAACCCGAAAGAGGAGGAAGAAAGTGCAATCAGAGACTCTAGCTGCTCTCAGCGCAAGGCCCTCCGGTGCCTAAGTTAGTTCCACAACTCAATAAAGGATAAGAGGAAGGAAACATAAGTTTTGGGTATGTGTAAGCATAAGTGTAAGCGTACCCGTTCCGAATTAGCTCCATGTATTTAGGCTGAAAATCCCATGATCCTCGTCTTGATTTTTCAATGATTGAGTCTTATTCGGAATTTACCCCGATCTTTCAGGGATAAGGATAACTCATTACCATTATCCAGTGTTTATCCTTATCTATCAATACGTTCTGCAATGTGAACATTTATTCAGTACTCATCTCGGTTAATCGAACCAAACTGAAGATGATACCGAGGTCATGGCATAAACGTTTCATGGCGCTATTGTCGAGCAGCATTGAGCCGAGATGCCTAGCTGGTACCTTTACCGAAGCTAGAAGGATCTCGGTGCTGAGGAAATATTTTTATTGGCACTATTGCCAAGATGTATAAAACCGAACTGGTACTCATACCGAAACCAGGACAATCTCGGTATTATGAAAACGTCCCACACAATGCTGAAGGCGCCTTTTGAGCTCAATAACGTGAGAGCAAGAGAGGGAGCCATACCGATGCTCCAGGGACTCCCAGGCATCTTTTGCAATCTCCTTTCCGACGATGTAAGGGAGGGAGAGGCTGATAATGTAGCATTAATCCAAGCAGTGGCGGACCCAGGATTTTTACTTGGGTGGGGCTAAACTTTTACTTGACTTTGCTAACTTTTTTTAACATTAACAATGCAAAAAAATGCATTGTAGTTAAATAGACACAAAACTTTTTTCATACTTAGATCTCCTGCCCAATTGAAGTGCCTTCTCACTCCCTCTTCCAAATTCAAGTGATCATCAATTTATTATCATCAAAACAACCTAAGATAATATTTCATTTAATCCTAGGTGTTTAGATACCTTGCAATGATTATTTGGGTGAGCACCCATGTACCCAATTTGGGTTTCCGAATGGGTTTAATTTGGATTTAAGGAATTTGATTTCATGCACTTACCTAGCTGTAAAAACCATTCCCTATGATCATGGGCCCGTGGCAAAGAAGAAAAATCACTACATAAATGCAACACAAGTTATCCAAACATATGAGTCATAAGGTCTGATTTATGTATGAATTGAAGTTTAAAGTGTGTCAAATGGTGATTTGGTTAGCTTGGGACTTATAGATATGCTTGGATTTAGTGATTTAGGGTTTAAAGTTTGAATTAGGATTTAGAGATAGAGTTTGAAATTAAGATTTGAAAATTAAGGGTTCAAATTTAGGTATAGAGTAATTATGATTATACTACATTTGAAGAGAGATGAAGATTGCTTTATTTAGGGTTATTTGGTGAGAGAGAGACTAACTACGAGAAAACCGACAACGAGAACTCGATCGGTGCGAGGATCTTAGACTCTTCGTAGAAGCAATTCATGCAAAGAGGATATCATACTCTTGGTAGGAAGAAGATGTTCAAAGAGAAGATAAGTGTTTTCACCAAAATTTTGTGACGTGGGGCAATCACAATATTTAGACGTGGGGCAACTATTTACTAAACATATATGAGAGAGGTTCAAACCCCTTCACATATCATGCAATATCAAATTTGACCTGGGGCCGCCGCTGCAGGTCATGAAAGGGTAGGTCCGCCCATGAATCCAAGACAGTAGAGTTTGATCACGCTCAAACCAAACAGAGACGGCGTGATTAGGAGAGGTTTTTCCATTTGCACTAATGATTTCCCGAGATGGGATTGGTTTGGAGCCATCAATGAAGTGCTCCAGTTGGTGACTGTGCAGAATAAGTCGGAACAGGGACTTCCATAACAAGATTGGGTATAACAGTAGAAGAAGAAGAGACTAGAGTAGTGGAAGAGGGCGATGATATAGAGGAGGCCATACCGTAATGCAGAGTAGTGGAAGAGGGCGATGATACAGAGGAGGCCATACCGTAATGCAGAAGATGACTAATATAGTTGCAGGTTGCAAACAGCACAACCAGAGAGATGTAGAACCGTGATGCTCTGATACTATGAAACAACGATAATCTGATGGAAAATTCAAATCTTGATTTCATTGGATAAGTATATTCGAGTATATATATTATGATACAGTTACAGCAAGTGAGAAAATCTTGGACAATAAAAACAGATGAAACAGTCCGGTAGACTTGGTGAAGTGGGTATGGGTTTGGAACAACCAATAATACCCAGTCAACATATAATACATGGCCCTGGCCCTAGACTATCCTCTATCAGATAGCACTTGCATATCTTTGTTGCTGACCCGTTTCTCTATTCAGCTCAGGTTGTTGCAAACTTGTTTGAGAGGCAGTTAATGGACAAACTCATTGTTCTTCTTCATCCTTGAAATGGCATTTCATTCTTGAAATGGCATACTTTTTATATTCGGAGACAATAACACTGTCAAAGGTAACTAGGGTTATCCAATCGCATGAACACTGAATTGGGCCTAAAACTGGGTTGGTAGCACTCTTTTTTATGAAGATCAAAATAGGCCATTGGAAAGCTCATTGCATAGGTTTAGGATCTTGTAATGTTTTATCAATGTGGTGGGCTATCTTTCACTATGAACACTTGAAGCTGAACGTGGCGATCACCGATTGGAGCCTGATAATTACTCACATCAATGGGCTTTTGACTTACTTGTGGACAATCAGGGACCGAAGAGAAGCTGCTAGTAAATGCATCCTAAATTTGGCTAGCTATCCACAACAATCCAGTCTAATCTGGATTTTGATATGAGGCCGGGCCTATTCGAAATTCTGGCTTTCCTAGGCCATGGCCCAGCCCATGGGCTGGCCCCTATAAGCTCAAAGGTGATCATTGAATGAGTCTGGCAAAGTTTGACCAAGTTTTTGGCCACACTTGCCTGAGTTATTACTCAGCTAGGTGACCTCTTCTACAGGGGCCGGAATGGCCAGGTTGGTTGTCATCTACAGTAAACAACAGGATTTATTAAATTGCCTCCTCACTTTACAATGGCCAATACACACCAAGAAAATTAAGAAGACAAACAAAGCTAAAAATGTGGATTTCATACTAAAATTGATTGATTCTTTATATTTTGTTGTTGACTAGCAAAAAGCCCACGCGATGCACTGGTTAAGTTTCATGCAAATTGAATAACAACTATAAATAAATAAAAATATATAATTTTGATCATTGTAGTTGTAATATTGATTTCAACAATAGTACTGTAAGAACAATGAATATGAAAACATTTAAGAACAGATTATAAGTATGAAAATGAACCATACTAATTGAGCTCAAGATATTGATTATTTAGATCAGTAAAGCATCACAAGTGATGTTCGAAATAAAAATTAATCACACTTTGATCAACTACAATTGGATGAATCATAAAAGCAACTACCAAATACCAAAGTTGTCTCTGTATAAAGGAGAGAGATGAAGATGAAAAATTAAGTTACTTTAAAGAACCATGTTTTCTTTTTCACTGAAAAAAGAAGCCAGTTTTAATTGGTAGGAAGTTTCCTCAGAATGCCCTATACTAAAGGCAAGAAGGATCTTTAAATTTGGATTTTTTTTTTTATTTACTTTATGAGTCCTCCTTTCTTCCCATCACCTCCTTTTTCATCTTTAGGCTTTATTGAGAAAAGATTTAAAAGAAATTGACCATCATCATGAAATCGACCAGGGGACCTCTTTTTTGCTTTTTATGAACAATCACATCTTTTAATAAAAAAGATAAAAAAAAAAAAAAAAAATCTTGGACAACCATGTTACAAGGAAGACAGTGGTGGACGCAGGATTTATGTACTTCATTATTTTGTCATTTTGGGGTTAGCATTAAGTGGTTTTTGGTTGAATTGAAGTGCAACAGTTAATGGTTATGACCCGATCGTATCATATTGGTTTGACAGATTTTGTTTTTAATATGTGGGCTTCCTCATTCCCTATTTGTTGTTCAATTGGTTCGGGACATATGAAGTATGAGGATGCATTAGTCAATGTCCCTTTTAAAGAAAAAAGAATAAAGTAGGGTTCCTTAAGAATTCAAGGCTTTTGAGTAAAGAAGCGATTGCATATGTTACAGCCTTTTCTTTTCTCAGAAACCCAAAATGAGTTGGGATGCAATTTTTTAAGTCTCCAATCTTCTTTTCCCATAAAGGCATATCCTATATGATCACTACTCTCCCTTACTATATTATTAAAAAAAAAAAAAAAAAAAAAGGCAGTTGGAGGTGGCCAATGAAATGTTGCTGCATCAGTAGAGACTCAAACCTCCTTATCCTCTTACAATGTTGAGTTGTTTGGCAAAGAAAGGAACAGGTGGCGCACTGGGTTAGAGAATTCCTTTATGGTGTGAACTTTTCCATCAGAACAAGTGGCCCTGTTAGAGAAGGATCTGTGTCAAGTTTTCTTAGAAAAACCCTACCAGCAAGTAACACCAACACCCCCACAGCCCCACACTAACCCCACCACCACCACCACCACCCACACCCCCACCTTTTATTTTATTGATCATGGATTACTTCACCTCAGGAGCAATGTTTGTGACATTGTATCTACCAAATCCCAAACATATTGTGAAATACATATACACAGAAATATTTAATAGAGAACCATTCCTTTTTTTTTTTCTCCATCGGAGGGTTTCCAGCCTTTTGGGTTAGAATAATCTCTTTGGGCCCAGAGAGAAGCCGGATAAACACCCATGTAGCCCTAAGATGGTAGCGCTAGTGAACTCAACCTTCGATTTTTTAAGAAGGGGAAACCGGAGGTTGATACCAAAACCTCTAGCTCCGAAAGAGAGAGAAACCGTGGTCCTAACAACTCAGCCAACCCCTTGAGATTAATTGAGAACCATTTGCACCGATGTTATGTGCAGTCTGCTTTATTATCTAAGCCACCTATGATCAAGTTACTTCCACCGTACACATTACCAGCCTGAGAAGCCTGGCAAGATTTAATGTTAACTACATATTCGATGGCCCGAGAGTCCAACTCACTTTTCTTTGTTGCAGTGAAGACCAGTTATGCAATTGATCATATACAAATCTAGCATAGAGGTCGTCAAAATAGTTAGAAATGCCACAAGGAGCACCTGGTGAAGTAGCTCAGTTGAATTGGCCAAGTTGTTGGCAGACTCAGTATCCATGGTATTTTACCCAACAGGACTAATCCCCTAAGCGCACGCACGACCTTGAAACACAAGTGGTGGGTAGCAAAACCATGCTTTATGTCAAAGAACCAACACCCAGGCCATTTCAGTCTCAGTTGTAGTTTGAGCCATACTTCAAAACTTTGGACAGAAAAAAAAAAAAAAAAAAAAAAAAGAGCTCAAAAGTACCCATTTTCATGGTAGTTTCAGAAAGGATGAGCTGACTGTGATATGGAAGGAAGAACTGAACTGACAATTGATTTCCAAAATCAACTCCAGATTACTGATGAATAGTGTCTAAATCACACGTTCGGTTGTAGAAAAAAATTGGACTTATTGTTTGTCATTTTCGCTTTCTTTCAGGTGATCTGATCAAATTGTGAACATTGATCAATGAGGCATGTTTGTTTGCATGGAATATGTTTGTAGGAATTCAGGGTGGAATTGGTTCAGATAAAGGAATATTAAAGAGGTAATGGGTGAAGGATATAAGCCAAGAAATATAGATGAAACTCTGACTTTCTGTGGATTTAATTTACTAGGATGATGGCTGTCATTTTGTACCGAAGGAGAGAGACTATTTGTTGTCCATTTTTATGGATCTTCATTTTTGTTTTTTTAATTTTAGCTACACTGACATAAATATACTTCTCACATAGGATGAAAGCTGTTTTTGGCTTTTTGCTTGGAACAACTTAAAATTTTCAACTATGACATGTGGTATCTTAGTAAAGTTTATCGGATATATATATATATATATATATATATATATAGATGCACTTGAATATTTTTCATATATATATATATGGGTAGAGTGCCAACCTTGAATACATATATAGGATATGTGGTAACTGGGCCTCATCTTAAAACCCTGAATAGCGAACGAGACTACTATTTTGTGTTTCAGTAATAGGCCAAAGAGAAAGAATATTCCATGGAAAAGCTTTTCCTACAAAGGTTTAGAAAAAAATTCCACGGAAGAGAAAACATACGAAAGACAGATGATATCGTATGATATGCGGGGTCAGGATACATGGACCCACCAGCTCCAAATTTTGGGATCGCAGTGGACCACACACCATATAAACGAATTTTCTAAGTAGTTTGGATCACTTATCGCAGTTGTTATACATTCACCATGAGTGGACCGTAACGTGACGGAGTGTTATTGGTCCACTCACGAAAGAAGGCAATCTCAACATTTCAAGGAAAAAACCTACTTCATTAAATTAAAAAAAAATTATAATAATCTCATACGTATGCTTTCTCTGTGGAAGAAAATAGTAAGGATAGATATGAAGTGGAACCTATCCGAAAATAAGTAGCGTCTCTGAAACTTCAATCCGCCCATCACTTCAATGAGAGCGATGCCAAATGAGAATTTAATTAAATTCAATAGGTAATATTATTTTTCATTTCTTCATCAATGCAATGCATCAGAAGACTTTAATCAAACAAATGTAGGCCCCATATAGAAAGTTGTTCCTATGAGATTGTCAAATGTCAATACGGATTACGGAATCGTTCCTCTCCAAGATAGCAAATGGCAAGGAACAGCCAATTCTCCAAATTGAATGAGGGGTTTGAAACTTTAAACTGAAGGGCAGTGTCCCTTTTACCCCCTTCTATTCGATTTCAAAAAATTGACCTGTCATGTTTATGTCAGAGTCACATGACATCCGACATGTTGGCAGGACCCACTATTACATCTCCACCATGTAACACGTTTATGGCCTACATAGAGATAATTCAAATAGTTCGAGATGATTCTCGTAACATCCACCAATATATTCTTATAATTTCAATTCAAATGGAGCACATCCTGCCATATGATTGAGCACCAAAACATGATTGGACACAATCATGGCATCGTGGGTAATATGGTGTTAATCATGTTTAGGCCATGGTGCTCAATTGTATGAGAGCACCCACTTCATTTTTAATGGCTCCGTCTGGCCCTATAAATCCCACGGTTGAGGCTACTTCTAAAATCTAAATCGTTCAATATCACTTGTCTCTTATATAATGGGGCTATGCCAAATTCACCAAAATTAAAGCAGGTACTAACCTCAGGTTGAACTCATGTCAGTCAAACACATTATTGAAATAAAAAGAATAAGTAGTTAAACCAAGTATTAAGCAAGTTATCAATCTGTTGGTGGGTATAACTTTAATCATTGAGAATGAAATTTGGCACATGTGAATAAACAAGGAAATAGTTATTTCAGTGGTATGAATATGAGGGTTGAACTTGAACCCCATTAATGAATTTATGGAGGTGACCTCACAGGATCCAGATCAATCCTATTTTATATTGCAAGGTTATCTTCCTGTCATCCAGAAATCCTGGATTGGTTCTTCCAAAGCATCTGACCAATCATAAGCTTAGTTAGTGCAATTACTTAATATTATCTTGGGCCTTAATTATAGGATAAGATAAGATTATTTTAGCTCTTAATTTAAGACCTTGGCTTCCTAACATGTCTTGGATTTGTAAAGAATCTAAAGGGAAAGGAAATGCCAATGTACCCAGTATAAGGACCATTGCTTTTGATTTTGGTTTTCATGACTTTTTCTTCAGTCGCTCTCATGAATTTTACTGCACAAAAGACATACAAAATATTTGAAGAAAGAGAGGGTATATATATTTGGGAGATGCTCCAGTGAGAGACACTCTTACCAAGTTGGTGAGAGATGGGTGGGGGCTCTCACATCTAAGTTGGAAGTCTTTGCATTTAAGTTGGTGAGAATGAATATGGAAGTGAGGGCCCCCATCTATTTCTCATAAACTCGGTGAAAGTGTTTCTCATAGAAGCACCTCCCTATATTTATATATATATATATATATTATAATTAACTTAGCTACATGAATTTTTCATTCAACCCCCATACAACCTAGAGGGGAAAAGGTACAAAATAAGGCCTCATCAGTCATCACAAATGAGGTTTGGCCACTTTCACACGTATGTTGGCACTGTTCAAATGGGGACACGCCTTTGATAGCTCTTTTTCTTTTTTTTATTTTGTCTATAAGCAAGTATAGACACATATGTACGCAATAACATACGGATTATTGCATAGGTGTCCAACTTGGATTGAGTCAAACATATATAAATCTTGTGCTCTACAACTTAGTGTTCTACTAGTGGTGGTAATAAATACCCCAGGGTGGATCCGAGAAATTTTCCTTCACAGATAAGGGACGACTCAGAAAATTTAACTTTTGGGGGGATGGTTTTAAATTTCAAAAAAATATTGTGGGAAGAGGCGAATGTAAAAAAATACATACAAATTATCAAAATCTGGAGGGGAGTCTTTGAAAACTTTTAGGCAGGGTGGGGGCTTCCAAATCCACCCTCAGGCCCTTGTACCTAGGTCATACATAAAGTACTTAAAGTTCTAAAAAAAAAAGAAGGGAGGGCAATGTTCGAGTCCTTGCTAATAGGGTAGGGCCCTACTGCCACTAGGGCAATCACACCTGTTGTTAGGGGAGGTTGTAAAAAAGAAACTTAAACCCTCATGACCCCATGTGTCCAAAAATGAAATTTTTAGTTGGACTTGTTTGGGTTCAAGCTAGGATTAGGCTTTGATTTTGATAACATGATGAAACTCGGGTCGGGTTAGAGTTTAGCCTTTGCATACCTGAATTCAACTTACATACATGACTCTTACTGAAACATATATATGCATGTGTGGTATTATGCATAGTAGTACATAAACAATTGCGTTTTGCAAGTATACAAGATTTATTACTTTAGTTCCCTTTAACCAAACTAAAAATTTGGATATCCAACATCGACTGACTCAATTTGAATTGCACTGGGCTGCGGAATTTACAATTCGATCAAGTTTGAGTTTGGGTTTAGGCACATAAGATTCAACCTGAACTTCAGGTGACCAGGCTTGCCTAATTCCACACATATCCAAAAATGCATAAACAAAAACAAAGCCTATTGCCTGACATAGAGGAACCAATATGTTCACATTATGAGCATGTGTTTGGAAGATCGATAGTATATTTTACAAATAGTGAACCTCTTTTTTATTTAGGACAATGGGAGCCTACATATAATATAATAAAACCCACTACCACCTACCTTGTGTATTCTTCTTTTTTCTTTTTATCAATAGCAGCCACTTAAATTAAAAGTAAAAGAATTACAATGATACAAAAAGAAAACAAGATATATCCTCAGTATAAAAGCCTTATATGAAAAAACTACAAAACAATAGGGATGTAAATAGGTCTCAATTCTTCGATTACCCGATAAGTAAATGGGTCCGGGTCTAGTTCCACCTCGGTTCGGACCCGTAGACCCGAAACCCGACATATTACCTTAGTTTTCGAGAATCTCTTTTAAAAATTATATATTTTTTAATACCATTCTCTACTTAAATCCGAACCCAGGATCTAAACACGTCCCATATATGGTTCTTATTCCGGTTCCAGAGCCAAGAAACCAGTTCCACATTTTCTTTAATGGTTTCCGTTCTGAGTCCACCATGTACCCAAACTGTAATCGATCCATTTACAATCCTACAAACCAATCAGTACAAGATAGAAGCAAATAAGGAAACCGTCCTCTTCACCCCCTTGCTTAACTGATAAATCGGTTATGACCATAGCTTCCCTAACTACATGAGAAAAAGATATCGCACCACAATAAAAAAAAAAATGGCTTTGATCTCTCTGAAGAATAAGTAAAATTCTCATAGCCCACCTTTCAATTTAGAAACCCATAAAAAATCTTAGGAATATCACTTGCCACTAGCAACCTCTTCCTAAACATCCGGCCTAAACCCTTGGAGCAATCAAAATCGCTAAAACTAATGTCCAGTCCTACCATGTGAATTGGCACTAATCCTAATTATTTGATACTAATATGATTATTACACACCATTGCATTGAGTCACTAGAGAAGTTCGCATTGTGTGTAATCACCAAAACTAAGGACCAAGCACAAGTGCACTTTTTGGACAAGTGAACTTACTCTGTGAATTGCACTAATTGACACTAATAGGATCGTTACATACCATTGTATTGAACTCATTTTCATCATATTTCTTTATATATATATATATATATATATATAATTATGTACTTTTATATGCACAAGTTTATTCACAGGGAGATTATATAATATTGGATGTGGTAATTTGTTACCCCTTCTCAAGAAAAGAGCCCTTGGTTAGGGTTTAAGTTTAGAAAGACCCATGAACTAATTCTTGATTTGCAGCCCTTTGTGTGGGCAGGAAGAAAGCAGGAGGTATCATAAAATGGTGGTTATAATAGTAATTTACAGGTGGGCATATGGTTAGGCTCCTCAACCACCAGGCATAAGTTAAAACGACCCATCAACCCTTGACACGAGCCACGTGTGTCGGGGATGATGTTGCACATGATTCAGCCTGCGTCGGTTGGCGGTATTATCATTGTGTTTTACAACCTAAGACTCGTGTGCTTCCTCTCTTATCTTATATATATACTTTTGTACCTATGTATTCATGTGTGTGTTTCTCGGCACCTCCTATATATTTTGTTCTCCCAAAAAAGGTTGTGGTCTCACTCTCACTTCAATATTGTATTATAAGCAGGTTGTAACCTTATTTTTCTTATGAGTTCCTAGAAATCTAATGTGAAGTTAGCAAACAAGCCTTAGCAAGAAAATTCCTAGGTAGAGACATTTGAGAGAACAACTACCTTTTCTTTTGTCCCCATGGTAGTATTTTGTAGTTCCATTATAACATGGAGTATGAGTCTAATCCTATCTTAGACCATACTGCTTTTAGAATGAAATATCATAATGATAGAAAAGCTTCACAATCAGGATCCACTTAGTTTTAAATTAATCACTGGTACAAAGATAAGAGGGAAAAAATAATGGCAAAGTCAATTTACTATCATTAGTGCTAATGATATTATCTTAACCTGCGCAATTCATTATGGTGCTTAACCTCTTTCCAAAATATTTGCTTCCTTCCAAACACACAACACCACCCCCAACTGCAATCACATCTTAACTACTGATTACCTCACTTTAAGTTGGCACCGACTAAGTTAATCTATTGATTAGAAGCTAAATCAATGATTTAAGAGTATGGTTTAAAATATTAGCCACCGGCAGCTCAGATGTCATCCTTATCAATATGTGCATGTAAAGGTCCAAAATTATGGGGGTATAACTCCTAACCCAACATGCCAACTGAACCCTAACCCGGCCCAGTAGTCAGGGTGAAGGGTGACCACTCAAGTTGGATTGGTGTTGACATTTTCCACCCTTTTTATGAACAGATTGGATTCTGGCCGTGTACATGTTATTCAACCCACCTACCCAACTCATTGCATTTTAATCCACCAACCCATATGAGGGAATGATGTGGGTCAGACATTGGGTTTTAGTTAAACCCATGCATTTATCTCTATTGGCTAACCCTACCGCACCCATTGCCATCCCTAAAATGAACATAAAATACAAAGGAACCATATTATTGCCAGTGGTGTATTTTAATTTCATCTACGGCACTGTAGGAAGCCTAGATTTGGGATTTTACTGAAGAACTTTCATTTTAATTCTAAGATTTCTTGTAAAAGTTATTGATTTTTAAGATAAAGGGCCAGTTAAACAAATGGATAAAGTGATTTGGAAGATTGTATGGCCCATTACTTAATAGTCTTGGTCCTTACATTCCAAACCATGCTGCTGCTGCTTCTTCTTTTCTTTGATACACACTTACACGCCTTTTTTAAGTACTCATTAATATAATTTATCGTTACCCATGAAAAAAATACATATTTATACCGGCACTCTCACGTTATCCAATTTCTCATCTAGGAGAACTAGGGATCGGCCTTTAGGTAAAAGAAGAGTCTCATTGCTATTCGATATTTGTGTGTGTGTGTGTGTGTTTTTTTTTTCTATTTTCAGTAGAAGTTATCCTATATTACTATTTTGAATCCGAAAGTTGTTGGTTCGAAATTGCACTACCACACTGGGCCTATAGGAGAATTTTATTCGGCTTTATTTCCTGGGCCTGTAGGAATTATTCTAACCCAAAGGGCTGGGAACCCTACATTCTTAAAAAAAACTATCTTAAATCAAAATGCGGTTAAAAAAATTATTGTTATAGCTGAAACCTTTATAGTGCAGCTATTATTTAATGTTGCAATGATATAATACTTTATTTTAGTATTTATTTTCAAGTAAAGTCAATCTTAAATATAATTAGAAATAAAAGTTTGAAGATTTTCAATTTTTTTGTATTTATTGTTAGGGTGTTTTAGATGTTGAAAAAAATAATATTTCAATAGATCTAAAGTTGCTAACAAAGTACATAAGAAAATAGTATTTTAAAACCATGTCCCCTGGTATTTTCTGTCTCACATTGGCCCTGCAGTCAAAGGGCACGTGCATCACATTCCATCCCTTCTAAGTCACGGAGATCTCAAAGAAAAATTGAGCTTGACTAGAGAAAATCAAATAAACTCAACCACTTTGGTTTTAGTCCTCCTCAGTAGAACAGATTGCTTTTTTTTAAAGAAAAATCCAACAACTCTCAGTGACCATGGAGGTTGTTCCATCTCTTGACTTTTCAAATCCCCCTTTCGTTATCACCTTCTCTTAGTTTACGGCCGACATGGTTAGCTTTGTCTGCATTCTTCCAAGCACAAGTTTCAGTCCAGGAGGCACATTGATACACATTGATATTCTATGTAATGCTTACCAGGTATACCACTGTAGAGTCTGGATTCCCTTTGGCTTTGACTTGGAAAAAATCTAAAATGATGGAAAATGTGATAATAATTTTTATTTTTATTTTTTTATCAAACAGATCTGGAAAAGCTTTTCTGTGGAGCAGCTCGGATTTTTAATAGGTAGACCCTGCACTCCTTTAACGCGGAATTTCTTGCTTATCATAAATAGAAAAATAAAGAAAAAGGTCAGGATTTCTCTAGGTCAAAGCCTCACAGGGACTCTTTTGACTATTAACATCTTGATGGCAGATGCATGAACGGGGGTGGTTGTTATCTTGATCCACTAGTTTGAAAAAGTAAGAAATCCAAAGTGTGGATGGGTCCCACATTTGATTTCAAATCTTTGAAGAATCTTCCATGTTGAAAATTTAAACAAATGGAATAGTAAAGGGCCCAAACTGGACTGGGCCAAGCCCACTTTCAGATGGATGTGGACCTCATGTTTTTGTACTTGGAATGGGGCTTAGGTCTAAAAATTTTGCCTGTCTAATATCTGGGTTGAGCCTGGATAAAGTGATCCAATGTCAGAAGCCCGGGTCAGCTTTCTTGGAACAAATAGCTCTTATGGTTTAGTGACTGATTAATTAACTTACATTTGAGTGGGGAAACCCGTTGCAACAATCCTTTTAGCACTTGAGATGATGGACACAGGAAGAAGAAAGTTACATGACTGGCATAAGAATTAACTTGTAATACTATTATTAATATGAACCCTAAGATCTTTAACATCATGATAATCACGTGTAGGATTTAATCTTAAATAAATAGAAGATTACCTTCAGACATCTTGATGCAGAGAGGTTTCCGATCCTGCTGTCTGGTGCTGATTGATATTGAGATGCGTCGAAGAAGAGGCTGGGTGGATGATTCCGGTATCTCTCTCCTTGCCTATAAATCCTAATGTGTTGAGTTTTGTGTATAGCCTTTGTGATGGATAAAAGGCTTTATTTATAGGTGGAGATGACCGAATTTCCAATTAGGATTTCGTTAGACTTAATCTCAACCGTCCATCAAGGTAGAGAATATTATGAAATATATCTCATTGAGAAACCGTTTTAAATAGCATATATCCTATGAAAACGGAATTCTTATAATGACCACAATTTAGGAAAGATAAGGACTTGTGGTCCAAGTAATAGACCTAAAAGTAATTTCCTTACATAACTTTGTTGCATCATAATGCAACGAACCCACATTGGCTTATACATCACCTAAATTTCAGCTCAATCATACAATTATAGTCATGGAACCATAGTAACTGCAGATTTCATTTATTGGATCAAATAATTCAAAACCCTCAAGTTTTTATAAGGTTTGGCATCCTCCTCAACCTATAGGTAAAATCTGAACTCCATTCAAGCCAAGCAGAATTCTTTCTAGTAGACTTATTGCAACTTATTCATTCATCTCCAAAGATGAAAAGCAAAGTCTCAAAGAATGGTTCGGATTAATCGGATCTTCTAATGTAGAAACTTGAGGTTTTTAACCATTTCGATCATACCAATGGTCTCAAATCTCAATCACTGTAGCATGGGCTACATTGGAGAGCATGGCATTGACCAATCAAGCCCCTTCACCTGAACCGTATGCACAATTCAAAAGGATGCATCTATGGTCCACTACATAAAAGGACCTGAGCTAAGCCAGTCAAACTCCATAGCAGGGACCATATGGTGAGTAAATTCAATGTACATGTGTGCCTGTGAATAAATTCAGTGTACATGTGCCCCTCGTGTAGTCAAGGCCCTAGGCTTACGTGGATATGAAGAGCAAATGGTGAAACGTAAAATTACATGTTCCATTTTCTAAGTTTACCTTACCTCCCACATGAATATTTCATATGTAAGATAATAATAAAAAAATACAAATCTTATTTAGAACAACCTCTTTTGACATTCATATAGTCATCTTACTAAACAATTATATAAACGCCTATAAAAACAATTTTTTACAATGGCTAACTACATCACTTTCAATGGGATACCAAAGAATATGCCCAATGGGTAGTTAGGTTTTTTTTTTTTTTTTTTTTAATAGTCCCACCCCACAATGCACTTATGTATTAAGCATGGATGATAGGTCCCACCAAGGTACTCCTCATTAGGTGATAATTTCTTTAATAATCCAAACCATGAATATTAAACGCACAAGGATAAGCCTCAAGGAATTCTCTCAAGTGTGTCTTTGAATTCATCAATGGAGCCCACAGACCTCAGACCAATCAATCTCTTTGTCACTCCTCATGTATTAGCACAACCAAAGTTGATCTAACCATCTAATCAAGAGTAAATAAAATTAGATATAGTTGCCAACAAATTCTTAATAAATAAAAATTTAACATAGGAGAAGTGCCTCACGATAGAGTGGTTAAAAAGGATATCACCTTTGAGCCTATTTAATTGTAAGCATTTAGCAATATCTTGTATAGGAAATTTGGAGAACTCCAAATGATGTACCCCATGGTAGAACTCTAATCTAATCAAGGGGTTAGTAGTTAGGGCTGTCAAAATGTCACACGATCCGTTAACACGACACGAACCCACATGATATTAATGGGTTTGGGTTGGCTCTTAATGGGTTCGGGTCGTTAATGGGTCAAACCCGTTAACACGTTAAATTAACGGGTCGGGTATGAATTAAACAAGTAATCCGTTAACAACCCGCTTGACCCGTTAAATCTTTTTTTACTCCCTAAATGTAAATAAATTAATTTATATTCATAAAAAAAAATTTTATTGTTTTATAGTGGGTTTTTAGGTGGGATCCACTTGAAATCCTCACTTATAGTTTCATGTGGCTTATATATTTTTCTTATCCTCACTTATAGTTTCATGTGGCTTATATATTTTTCTTCTTCTATTTTTGTATAATTTTTTTTTAAATTTCGAAATGACTTAATTACTTAACGGGTTAACAGGTTGGGTCGGGTAACCCGTTAAATTAACGGGTCGCGTTCAGGTTAGATTCTTTGACCCGTTAAGTTAACGGGTCGGGTACGGATTGAGGTGATTTTAATCTGAATTCGTTAATCCATAACCCGAATTTATTAACACGACACGATTGACAGCCCTACTAGTAGCATTCTAAAATTCCGAGTTTCAAAAATATCCCATGGCCAAAAGTGTCTTTTTACAATGGCTAACTACATCACTTTCAATGGGATACCAAAGAATATGCCCAATGGGTAGTTAGTTTGTTTGTTTGTATGCTTTTTTTTTTTTTTTTTTTTTAAGTCCCACCCCACAATGCACTTATGTATTAAGCATGGATGATAGGTCCCACCAAGGTACTCCTCATTAGGTGATAATTTCTTTAATAATCCAAACCATGAATATTAAACGCACAAGGATAAGCCTCAAGGAATTCTCTCAAGTGTGTCTTTGAATTCATCAATGGAGCCCACAGACCTCAGACCAATCAATCTCTTTGTCACTCCTCATGTATTAGCACAACCAAAGTTGATCTAACCATCTAATCAAGAGTAAATAAAATTATATATATAGTTGCCAACAAATTCTTAATAAATAAAAATTTAACATAGGAGAAGTGCCTCACGATAGAGTGGTTAAAAAGGATATCACCTTTGAGCCTATTTAATTGTAAGCATTTAGCAATATCTTGTATAGGAAATTTGGAGAACTCCAAATGATGTACCCCATGGTAGAACTCTAATCTAATCAAGGGGCTAGTAGTTAGGGCTGTCAAAATGTCACACGATCCGTTAACACGACACGAACCCACATGATATTAATGGGTTTGGGTTGGCTCTTAATGGGTTCGGGTCGTTAATGGGTCAAACCCGTTAACACGTTAAGTTAACGGGTCGGGTATGAATTAAACAAGTAATCCGTTAACAACCCGCTTGACCCGTTAAATCTTTTTTTACTCCCTAAATGTAAATAAATTAATTTATATTCATAAAAAAAATTTTATTGTTTTATAGTGGGTTTTTAGGTGGGATCCACTTGAAATCCTCACTTATAGTTTCATGTGGCTTATATATTTTTCTTATCCTCACTTATAGTTTCATGTGGCTTATATATTTTTCTTCTTCTATTTTTGTATAATTTTTTTTTAAATTTCGAAATGACTTAATTACTTAACGGGTTAACAGGTTGGGTCGGGTAACCCGTTAAAATTAACGGGTCGCGTTCGGGTTAGATTCTTTGACCCGTTAAGTTAACGGGTCGGGTACGGATTGAGGTGATTTTAATCTGAATTCGTTAATCCATAACCCGAATTTATTAACACGACACGATTGACAGCCCTACTAGTAGCATTCTAAAATTCCGAGTTTCAAAAATATCCCATGGCCAAAAGTGTCTTTTTACAATGGCTAACTACATCACTTTCAATGGGATACCAAAGAATATGCCCAATGGGTAGTTAGTTTGTTTGTTTGTATGCTTTTTTTTTTTTTTTTTTTTTTTAAGTCCCACCCCACAATACACTTATGTATTAAGCATGGATGATAGATCCCACCAAGGTACTCCTCATTAGGTGATAATTTCTTTAATAATCCAAACCATGAATATTAAACGCACAAGGATAAGCCTCAAGGAATTCTCTCAAGTGTGTCTTTGAATTCATCAATGGAGCCCACAGACCTCAGACCAATCAATCTCTTTGTCACTCCTCATGTATTAGCACAACCAAAGTTGATCTAACCATCTAATCAAGAGTAAATAAAATTATATATAGTTGCCAACAAATTCTTAATAAAAAAAAAATTAACATAGGAAAAGTGCCTCACGATAGAGTGGTTAAAAAGGATATCACCTTTGAGCCTATTTAATTGCAAGCATTTAGCAATATCTTGTATAGGAAATTTGGAGAACTCCAAATGATGTACCCCATGGTAGAACTCTAATCTAATCAAGGGGCTAGTAGTTAGGGCTGTCAAAATGTCACACGATCCGTTAACACGATACGAACCCACATAATATTAATGGGTTTGGGTTGGCTCTTAATGGGTTCGGGTCGTTAATGGGTCAAACCCGTTAACACGTTAAGTTAATGGGTCGGGTATGAATTAAACAAGTAATACGTTAACAACCTGCTTGACCCGTTAAATTTTTTTTTTACTCCCTAAATATAAATAAATTAATTTATATTCATAAAAAAATTTTAAAATTTATTGTTTTATAGTGGGTTTTTAGGTGGGATCCACTTGAGATCCTCACTTATAGTTTCATATGGCTTATATATTTTTCTTCTTTTATTTTTGTATAATAATTTTTTTAATTTTGAAATGACTTAATTACTTAACGGGTTAACGGGTTGGGTCGGGTAACCAGTTAAATTAACGGGTCGTGTTCGAATTAGATTTTTTGACCCGTTAAGTTATCGGGTCGGGTACGGATTGAGGTGATTTTAACCCTAATTCGTTAATCCGTAATCCGAATTTGTTAACACAACACTATTGACGGCCCTACTAGTAGCATTCTAAAATTCCGTGTTTTAAAAATATCCCATGGCCAAAAGTGTCTTTTTACATGCCTGTTAAACAATTTATCACCAATCAAACCCTGTCAAATACTTACTTTTTTCAAAAAACAACCCCTATTTTTTCATCGAAAATTACGAAAAAGAGATTCTCACTTAAAAATACTTTCAACCAAACAAGCTCTTAATAGCTATTCAAGGATCCACCTCCGACAGGATAGGTTTTCATGGTAGTCATTTCCAACTCTAGTTTATGCTAGGATGGAATAGCTTTGGTTAAATACATGCCAAATGAGAGGAATTTTGAGTAATTTAACAATAGTACTATTTGTTATGATCATTTTATCCATGATTAGCAAGGGGAACAATACGCCTCCGTGTCTTCTAACCCAAAACATCCCAATCTTTACACGTCGACTCCCCCATTCCCCATTCTCATTACCAACTTTAAAAACTTTGTTTACTTTTTCTCGACAGCAAAGTGCTATCCAATGAGTCTTCAACACGCAAAATCACATAAAAGTTTAAAAAATTTAAACAAATCAAAAGAACTTCGTCATGATTATTAGCCATGACATCATATGCGTAACGCTCTTGCTCACATATGACCGAATGATCATGCCACACGCGTTTCCTGGTGGCAGAATATGACCGAATGATTTACAGCAAACCCCCTCTCTTTTCTATCGGTTGGAAAACAACCCCTCTATCAGGAAAAAAAACCTTTTTTTCTTTTTTTTTTTTTTTGTTTTTATCTATGGATTCACCTTATCAAATGGCTAATGGCAGCCTATTTATTTGTTTCCTCCTATTTTATGATTTTTTATATTTTTAAATGATAAAAATAATAATGAATATCCAAAAATAACTATCAAATGATCATCTTATAATTCATTTGATAAGTAAATCAAGTCCCGTCTATATTCCTTCTTTATATCAGTCATCCCTCACATCATTAATAATATTTTTTTCTGGAATCCAATCCACCATGAATTACTGTTTAATAAGTTTCAAGCAAACTTAACAGTTTTTGGAAAAAATTTTCTCTCCTGTTCCTATAGTTTATTCAAACGTTCCCCAAAGGCGAGACCCCTTTAAATTTTGCACACTCTACCATATAACCGGCATCGGTCCAAATAAACTATTGGGCAGAGTAGAAAATTGCTCAAGTTTCTTAGAATCTCCAAAATGTATAATTTTTTGGGGGGCTTGGAGATCGCCTTCTCAACTGTGCCTCTATAACTCCATCTCTTAGATGTTTGGCCCTTAACGGCCTCTTATCTTTGCACGATTTGATGATAAAATAGGTTCAGAAACAGCCTAGTTACTTAGGCCAGCTAGGTCTCCAGTCAAGTCCAAGTTGTGGGTGTAAAAATACTGGTGGGTTTTGTCTTTCTCCATTCTTGAACCACCCAATAAAGTTTACAAGGCGTGACCCTTCCAACCATTTAAAGGTAGTGGACACACCAAATAAAGAAATACATGTCTCTTTCTTTGAGTGGGGGCCATCTTATGTTCTCTTCCAACATGAGACACCCATTAAAGAGTGAATAAATGGGTAGGCATCTAAGATTAAGAATACATGGAGAGTCCCTTAAATAACAAATAGGGGGTATATTCTAGTCATTAAATTGACCTATGAATGTAGTCATTGTGGACCCATTCCAATAACATGATACATTAGTGGCCCACCCAAAGGGTACACGGTGGATTTTAATTATATTGGGTGGGCCAACAGTGATTATATCCCAATAGGACCAATTTAAAAAAAAAAAAAAAAAACGTATGTTCACAGCCCTTTAGGCCAAAATAATCCCTACGGGCCTAAAGTCGGATAAAATTTCCATATAGCCCCAGTGTGGTAGTGCAGTTTCGAATCCACAACCTTCAGATGTAAACTGTAGTCCTCATATGGCAACTGAGCTAACCCTCGGGGTTAAAATAGGACCAAATCAATGACTAAATCTCACAATTTATTACAACATTAAGTGGATCACTCTTTGAAACACACCCACTATACTTCTGCAATAAGTGAGCCCACAATTATCAAGTTCATCATCTATTTAAATATGTAAATGAACCACTAATTGCCCAATTACCCAAAGAACCCGACCTATTGATAATCCAGTTTGGGTCCGCTGCTAAGGTCCAATTGATGACCATCAGGTTCAACACGAAGATTCATATATACTTGAGTGTATAATGCATTATGTATAACATTAACATTAACATCTTATATGAATATGTATAATAATATAATTATACATTGTATTAATATACAAAAATACTAATATATTACATTAACATCATTTTATATTAGTCAAATAGAAAATATGATCTATATAGTGATATATTTAGAGGATTTGACTCACGATTGGAATGTAAAAAATGAATTTATATAACTAATCTCAATATAATTGGAATAAGACTTTGCTGCTGATACTGTTGCTGTTGTTGTTGTTGTTGATGGTGATGAAAGTAATATACTTTGCTGGAATTTGGTCTGTCCAGTTTGGCCTAGGTTTAGGTGACTCATGTTGGGTTTGGGTCCATGTACACTGCAAACAATATTGGGGACCATTTTACATGTCTTATGCCAATCACAGAAAGATTCCTTTCCTGACTGCCTCGTTGAAGGCCTGTTTTTGAGAGGACAATATCCAAGTTTCAGAGTCTTTTTCGTAATTGTCAGAAAATAGAGGGTGTTTGTGTAAAATTCTTCCCGAAACGACCTTCTCTGTTCTCTCGCCCTTTGCAGTTTCAATCTCGACGGTCACGATCTTTCAAATTCCACGTGGGCCGTCGCGATCCTTCAGATTCCACGTGGAATCCTATGAAGGGTAAGCTAGATCCGAACCTGAGGGCATATGACAGAAAAGAAAAAAAAAAAAAAAAAAGTCAATTGGATAAACATTGGAGTCCGTTAAGGAGTTCTCCATATTTTATAACAATTGAGGTCCGTTTCGGTAGTCCTGCACATTAACATATCAGCACAACACTTGACACTGATAGGCTCACAGAGGCCCGTCGCAGGGCAATGTGGGCCACCTGCTTTTGCTAAATGATTCAAAAGGACACGTTGGTGGGCCCCACACCAATTCACGGGCTACTGCATCACTATCAAACGCTAGCCCCGCTTTACCAAACAAGAATCAACAAAACGATAAAAATAAAGTAGTAGGGACAATGGGACCCACCACTTGGTGGGTCCCAGTACATAAATCCTGAACTCCGGATGATCCACTACGCACGTGCTGATAGACGGTCTGGATTGGATCTATCAACTGCCACCTATGATCATGGACCATGGCCCTTTCCGTGGAAATTGGTGGGTCACACTCATGAAAGATTACAAATACAATTACGTGCCCGTAAACGGAACTTTGAAAAGGAGGGAAATTGATGACGTGGAGGGTGGTTAGGTTTCCTAACCCAACACAGGTTAAAGGGTGGTGAGAGAGAGAGAGAGAGAGAGAGAGAGAGAGAGACATGCTTTTGGTCCGCAGGTGAGGTGTCAGGAGGAGAGGAGGGAGCTCAGCGTCTGTCTGCAGGCAGTGGTTTTGTCTATTTCCTGGGGTGCATGTAGGGCCCACCATTCTTGTCATAGCTGCCCTCTCTTCAGGGAACACGTGCTTGGGCCCACACAGGCTTTGAAGGCGGATTTCTCGACGCGCACAGCTCCACCGACGGAGCATAAGTCCTAAAAATATAAATAAATAAACATATTCCATCCAATGGGAAAAGAAATCAAAACCTCGAAGTTGGTGGGTGGTGGAGAGTTCACATTTGATGGGCTTATTCAAAGTTTATCACTAGAGCGGGGCCTGCAATGTTTGCACCGGTCTTGCCCCTACAGTTTTAATTAGGGATGGAAATAGGTGTTCCATTTTTTGGTTATCCGGAGGCTTTAACTCATTCAAAAGCGGGTCTGGGTTCTTATTTAGGCCCTCATAAATAAATGATTCCGGGTTCGGTTCCACCTTGGTTCGGACCTATGAACCCGAGACCCAACATATTACCTCAATTTTTAAAATTTTCTCCTAAAAAATATGTATTTTAAATATCATTCTCTACCTAGACTTAGAACCGGATCCGGACCCGTCCCATATATGGTTCTAGTTTCGGAACCAAGAAATCGGTTCTGAAACTGTTCCGGGTCTGGATCCGGTTCCACCTTGTCCTTAATGATTCTGGTTCCGGATCCACCATGGACCTGGACCGGAACCGACCCGTTTACAACCCTAGTTTTAGTATTGGTGTGTTGGGTTGATCTGAAATTTGGGCCCTTTAAATGTTTAGGGCCTTGAACTAAATAATAATAAAGCTGAAAGCTCAGCCCATCCAAGCCCAATGGAAAGCTCATTGACCAAATGGGGTGGTCTCGAGGTTGACATATTTGAGCCTGGCTTTACTTGGGTCAGGCACTTACGACCCATTTCAGGCTTGAGCTGAAAATGAGGTTGTGTTTCCTGAGTGGGGCAGGTCAGTGACGGTTAAGTTCGATCAAATATTTTTCTTAAGTTGATTTTAGGAAACAAAAAAGTGAAATTGCATTTTTTTTTTTTTAATAAGTACTCGACTCACACACCCATGCATACTGCATAAGTACCTAGTTACATGATCATCGTTATGGAAAGGGAGATGCCGCTCAAGTTGATCCATCCGTTTAAAAGCGGATGTGTTTTTGGTTTTTTCCTAGTTGACCATTAGTATCCCTGTAATATCTAACCTGAATGGGTAAATCCGTTAACACAGATGTTAATCATTAATATTTTATTTTTCATTTCTAATGTTGAATCTTCTTCATTCAATTGATTTCAGGAAATGAAAAGAGGTAGCACCTATTAGTGATTAATCTTTCATTTTTCTTTTTTTTCATATCAATTCTTATTCATTCACTTGGTTTTAAGAAATAGAAAAGGTAGAAGGGCATGTAGATAAGCAATTAATTCTTTATTGTTCATTTCTATATAATTTGACCACCTGATTACAACTAAACCCATTGTTTGATTGATCAAACTAAAAATTACATAGCTAAGAAATTGCATTAGACTTCGAACCCCAGAAATCAAGGATTGTAACCAATCTTCCTTGTGCTCTTTGGTTGCATGATTGGAAGCCAAGTAGGTCAAGGACTGTGAGATGGGCTTGATTTTTCGAAGCCCATCATCCATGGTCTAGGCTTCCCATCTGCTGAATTTGCATCCGCCTACAAAGTGTTCTGCAAATAATTTCGTATAGAATAATCCTGAGGGATAGTTCAATTGACCCAGGACCAAGGCTTTCTCCCGAAGGTTGAGGGTTCAAAATTACACGACCATACTGAGGCAACAAGGGATTTATCTGGCTCTCCCTTGGCCGCTATGGATTAGGCCAGCCCAAAGGACTTAGACACCTTCCATTATCCAAAAAAAAAAAAAAATTTCCATATAGAACATCCCTTAAACAAAATTCTCCATAATTAATATTCAAACAATATCATGCAATTGTAACACAAGTGTCTTCCTACTTCCTATACAATTTTATTAACTTTAGGAAGTAACAAGTGCTTTCCAAAATGCTTGGGTCTTAATCATATCTTAAATATGTAAACAAAAATTAGAGCAATAAGAAACACAAGACGAATTAATTAATTAGTCTATTTTAACATGCAGAGCTCCTCAAGTATGTAGAACATATGGTCTAGCCAATCAGATTTAACTGCCACCTTTTTAAGACTCAACTACTTTAGTTTGATGGGATAGAGCTTTTAACAACAACAACCGGCTTAAGTTAACAGATTTTATGTAAAAGTAAGATATTGTGAACATAATCTATTGAGAACCTCTTTTAATAATATATAATATATTGTGAAGGCCATGCGATTGACTTGTGAATACTCTATATTATACATGAGACACGACCAATAATGTGACACTTCTCTATTTTTCACTTAAGTTTTGTGACTTCTCCTTTTAGCTGTAGCACATCGTCTGCTTGGATTCCACTTGAACATATAATCACATTGTTGTTATTATTTACAACTATGGTTATCAACAAAAATGTGAAAGAAGATATAGCTTTGTCAAATATATATATATATATATGATCCATCTCTACTGGATCTAACTCACCCATCTTGTATGTCTCCCTACATTGTTCCAATTATGTTGCGGTCAGATATATGAATTATGTTTTTCCATTCTAATCTAACCTTGCATTTTCTCATATATATTTTTACTACCTTCATCTATATCTTTAGCCTACTTTATTCGCCTGCTTATTCTCTTGGTGGGCCATCAACCTACATAGCCAAATTTCTCCTCATCGGCAATGTTGTCGGCCTGTGTTAGACATGTCCAGACCATCTCAGACACATTTCTCTAATTTTATCCCACGCCAATGCTACCCCTAAATGCTCTTGAAAACGCTCATTTTTAATTTTATCTTTCATAATGTTACCATACATCCACTTCAACATTCTCTTCTCTGCTATATTTATTTTGTCCATATATTACTTTTTGATTGACCAACATTTTGTGCACATGCCTCACTAGGTATAAAGAAAATCACTTCAATAAGAGCATTTTCTCCACTGCCAATTCGTTGATGACTATAATTTGAATGGATGGTTGAATATTTTGTAACTAATTGTTATGATTGATGGATTGGATGGTTTGGGAAAAAGAAGAGTTCTATTAAGGAAGCGGAAAAAAAAAACAAACAAGAGAAGGAAATCAGAAATGTTGAGCTTGAAGATCAACCATTGATCATCATTGAGCCGAATTTCACCTTAAAAATATATAAAATAAAATGGCCGGTCATAAGATGGTATTCCTTACACTAATTGGAGTAAAATATGCGTCCATCCGTTAAACTAGCATAAAGTCCCTGTGCATCGCACAGGTTAAGTCCTGAATAATATATTAAAAACTAATATCCACATTCTTATCAATCTATTTATAACAAGCTAATTAAAAAATCCAAATCAACCAAATATTTATGAAAACCTAACATTTCATCGCTTAATCCACATCAAGATACATGAAATAAATGATTCATATGCATTTATGCTCATTTTGAATACTAAACAAAAAATTTAAAAATAATCTTAACTTATAGAGTTGGAAGGCATCCCTTTGAATTGGATTACATCCACACAAATGGGCTCAATAGATATTTTATTGAAAAGGGCACATATTTAGCCTAAGAGACACCTTTTATTGAAAAGGCACATATTGTGTGTTTTTGAAAGGACACATCCACAAATGAGCCCCAATGAGGTGATGTGGCTTCTTTAAGGCCATAATTGAGGGGTTGTTTTAGGTTTTTTTTGCAACCAACATTCAGCTTTACAGAGAAAGAATGATATGGTTTTCATTACTGAACCTGCGGCTAGTACTTCTAAACTAGTTAATACTTTTTTTTTTCTTCTGGGAGATAGACTATTCAAAAATCTATTTAAATTCTACAATCAAGAATTCTCTAAATTCCTCTAATGAAATGGATTATAGGTGGTGATTGTTTAAGCTCATTAGCAAGTATTTAGATAACCCCGAGGGGTAACTCAGTTGACTTAGGACCACAGTTTATATCTGGAGGTTGTGAGTTCGAAACTGCATTGCCACACTTGGGCCACAGGAGAATTTTACCCAGCTTTCTTTCCTAGGCCTGTAGGAATTATTATGGCCCAAAGAGCTAGAACCTGCGTTATTTAAAAAAAAAAAAAAAAAACAGAGAGAGAGAGAGAGAGAGAGAGAGAGAGAGAGAGAAGAAAGTCACTATTTGGTGTATGAAATAAAAGTCATGGTTCATGCGGGGGTAGGAACGGGTCCATTTGGATTCAAACCAGGTTGAGCATTGTGACTTGTGAGGAGTAACATAAGACTTAGAGCAGTGACAATGGGTCGGGTCACATTGGGTTCAGATCGGGCTGACTTGTATACAAAGGAGACAAAGTCTAAACCGGATTATGAAATATGCCATGCAACCTAACCAGTTTAAACCCTTCAAAGAAAAATAAACAAACAAACAAACATGTTTTAAGGCTGGCGAAAGGGAATTTGGAAAGGCCCACAGGTCAAAAAGTTAAAACCTATAAAGGTCTCTTTTTTAAGGCCACTTTTGAATCTGGATTTGTTAAAAGACGAGGCAAGACTCTAAATCCATCAGTGGGTCCCATCTTTGAGTTCATCAATATCATTGCCCTGTGTTGTTCTACTATTAGGAAGAAATTCACTTCATGTCTTTCAATAGATTTATTTATCCAGTTAAAACATTGTTTTCATCGACATAATCAATCTAACTTTGTATATGATTTTGATTGGAGTTGGAATATGTTTATTATAAAATAGGTGAGACTATGATTTTGACTGGTTTGGATTTCAAGGGTGGGCTTAATTGTAACAATGAACTGAGAAAAAATTTAAAGGGCGGGATCAATTTTTTTATTTTTGATCCAAGGCCTAGAGATAAATTCCAAGCTTCAATTTTGATTGTCCATATTGACCTTAGATTTTTTTATTTTTTTTTAGAACTAATAATATTCAATTAATCTACTTTTCAATATATGGCTAGATTGCAAATCACTCCTACATGCACAGGTTAGTGGGTTTCAGAAGCATTTTAGACAATCTTTTGCATAAAAAATTGATAGGTCAATTACTTAAAAAAAGCTTAGATGATATTTTTTCCAATTAGCACGAGATGTCTTTCTTTTTTTTTTTTTTTTAACCATTACAATGGAGATGGGACCCAAGAGAGAGCTCACATACACAGGAAGACAGCTTGCGCAAGCAGGAAGAAAACCCGCACAAACAGTAAGAAAGCCCACACATATGGGAAAATGTGACATACTCTTAATTTGAAACCATAGACAGCCAAGTGAGAATCACCAGCACTTACTAGTCAGGTGTCAGCTATACCAGACATGAATCTTGAATGGGTTAAAGTTCTTAGTGACCCATTTGCAATGTGACTTGGCTAGAGAATGCATGGTCGGTGGTTTCCAATCAACTTTTTCCACCAAGGGCGGACCTAGGAATTCTTCCTTGAAAAGGCCATTATGTAGAAATATAATCTTGGGAGGGCCACATATAAAAAACTACATATGATTTTTAAAACATATAAGGGTTTTTTTGATAACTTAGGAGGGCCCATTAAGAGAAAAAATCAAAAAATCCTTTAAAACCTTATGGCGTTTTCTACAATTTTGTGGGGGCCATGGCTCCACCCCACTCCTTTGCCACTCCAGGCTACCAGCACTCAAGTCATTCATTAATCAGGTTCAAATATCAACTCCAATCTAACCCAAACAAAAATCAATGATCAACTGCTACCCTTGGGTCCATTTATGTAAAGAGAGGAAAATTATTTTGATTTTCATTGCAACCTACTCGCTCGTCCTTTGCTGTGGTAGTTTTAACATGCAAAAAAGAGAGATGAATCGATGTTTTTCGAAGAATATGATTTCCATTTCCTATTGAAACTGGTAAAAATAGAGGATTCCTCTCTATTTCATGAAAATATAAAAGTCTAAGAGTGCATAGCCGTCTTTTTGCATAAATACCTTGAGAAAGATGCATTGCACCAAACTGGTAAACGGTAGAAAATAACTATACGAAACATTAGAACAATTTTCCTCTCCCATGCTGATTGCACTCAAAGAAAAGCGCACTCTAAAATCATCATGTTAGGTCAGGAATTGCTCTAACCACGCCACCAGCACCTCCTCTTGTGACCACAGCAGTTCAGACCATATTCCTCAAATGCTGAGATAGTGTATGTTATCATGTCAACATTCACAGACATAATACACAAGTAAACTATCTGAAACAGCAACGCCACCTACATGCTTATGGCATGGCCGGATCATACTATAAGCATGGCACCAATCAAATACATGCACGTGCCATTTACTGGTTAGGCGTGCATGAGCCGAGCCTGAGCTCACCAACAGCACAAAATGACTCATGAGATTTATTCAAATCTTCCACTTTTTCTTCTTCGGTATGTTTATCTTATCCGGGAAAATTCACGTTTTCTCGATGAAATGTCTGCATTGTCCACTAAGATCAAGAGTTATGATGAGACAAAATTTTCTTTTCTTGTTAAAGACGTGTGGCATATGACTTACTAGTAGACCACAATGATTCCCCCCTGTAGAGTCGAATATTCTCCAAGGAATTTGCAACATGTGATGACTTCGAGGATTTGTTGATTGCTCACTGCCAACGTAGAATAAGAATTCCTCGTTGGGAATTATATAAAAGAGGATTTTACATTGTTATAATTGGTTTTGATGTATAGATCTGCAAAAGTGAAGAGAGGTTGGGCTTTAAAACCCTAAGAGTAAGGACTTCCATGGGTTTAAATTTTTAGGATGGGATTTACAATGGTCAAATATGAGTTTTCATAATAAAAAAAAAAAATTTCCTAAAGCTTTGGTTGCCAAACATGACCTTAGAATATTCGTAGCCTAGACAGTACATAATTGGAAATTTGAGCGGCTCAAAATAAATGTCTGTTATTATAGGACGAAACCCTATATTAGAGTAAACTTGGAGATACTTCATACACTTGGAGGCCATTTATTATGTTGTAATGTTTTATTTATTTTAAAATGCCGCGAGAGCGATGAAACGAAAAAAAAAAATTGTAAATTTTTATTTTTAATTACTTTTAGAAAATCTTGGTAATTATAGGAAGGAACAGCCAAAAGAATCCGATACATTAGTACAATAATGATAAATCAGCCAATGCGTTAAAAATCTTGACTTTGGCTCATGCATTGTCTGAAACCATGTCTCATAGCCACGGTTTAAAAGTTTGAGCCTCAGTTTGAAGAGAGCCATCTTGATGCCTGCCAATCATAAATGTATTAAAGGGCAATGTGAAGAGAAGGGTGTGAATGAATGGTCAAGCAAATACCACTCTAATCATATCTCTATAACCATATGCTTAAAGCCCTCATAACCTAAATGGTTTTATGAGTGCAACTTTTTAATCCTAATTTAGCTAAATTAATGCCAAATTAGGATGAGTACAAATTATAGAGGATAGGTCTCTAAGAGTGAGTTTAGAATTTGGATTGATCATGGTTATGCTCCATTGTATGGATTGAAGTGGAGCTTACTTCAAAGCTTTCCACAATTGTAGTAAATGGTTAATATAAAAACAACATAGGTTTCGCAATCACCACATTAATCTAACAGCTATCATCAACCATAGACATTTTTATACATAACCAATCCATCAAATGTAATACATTTATATAAATAGCTAATATACCAATTGTCTTTACGAGAGTGGAATACATTAAGCCAACCCAACGTCGATTAATGAAGCATTTAGGGGCAAATGATGGGCAAACCGCTAAAAAAGTCTTTCAAAACCTTCAGTTTTTGCACATGACCTACGCAACAATTTTTCTTGTATACATATAGTGATCTCCTCAAGAAAAATCCCCTATGCCGCTGAAACTTTTTCTTTTTTATACATTGGGGCCGATTGACACTATATGCTAAAAAAGAAAAAAGAAAGGAAAAATGTCATTTTTGAATCATTGTTAATTTGTTCCTATAAATTTTTTCAGCTTTCTAATTAAAAGCACTAATTTAAAGGCCCATGTGTTTGCGTGAGACTGAATTACTAGAATTGTTAAGGAATGAATACCTAAAAGTGGTAAAATATAAAGAAGCAAAGGTGAGATATGTTAACAACTACTAAATAATCTCCATTTCGATAAAAAATGAATTTATGGAACATGAGAAATGAATGCCCAGTTATCATCTTAATAAATCAAATCCTAAAAAATACCAACTTTAGCATGAATTCCTCAAACTCAATTTCTCCAAACTTCAAGCCTTATGAGTTATAAGCACAAACCTCAAGGGCTGGTTCAATTGGCCTAAGACCACAGTTTGCATCCGGAGATTGTACATTCGAAATTGCACTATCACACTTGGACTACAGAGCAGTTTTTCCGACTTCCCTCTGGACCCGAAGTAATCAGTCGAGCCCAAACGGTTGGAAACCCTCATGTAGAAAAAATAAAAAGTTACAAGCACAAACTCTGATATTTCAAACATTTTACTTTTTTCCAAAGCATCATACAATGCCCATATGTGATGTCGCTGGTAGGACGAATTCCACTCCCTTTTTTTCGCCGATACTTTTCATTACTTTCCCGTGCCGGGCCGAGAAAAGCATGCATCATCTTTACTCGATATTAAACACGCACATTGTTAAAATTCATGTATTTCCTCAATATGCAGAGCATTGCATGTGATCTCTCACATGTTGATGAGTAAAAATAGAAGAATTTTGCTTCCAGTGTGTTTCACGTGTTAGCAGTCCCTTTTCACATCTTGTAGGATAATGTGAGTTTTTGATGTTAGGATTTGTACATCTATATATCATGTCTTTTCCTACATAGGGCTCCCATTTGTTGGTGGCCCATACCACTGTCACCTCTCTTTTTAATGGAAATTCTTGTTCAAGGAAACATTGCTAACAATTGTGACTCAGATATACTTTCTTAGGTCAAATTTTAAGATAAAAGATTCTTATTGGTGGAAGTTCTACTTAAATGACCAAAAATCTTCGCCTCCAAACAAACTAAAATGAGTGTATTTTTCTTTGTGTTAAGAGTTCGCTAAATGAAGTGAAGCATCTTAAAATTCTTTTATGCACTGCAATATTAGTAGTCATTGAAGGCTTTAATGGAAAAAATATTGAGCTGTTGTTTTTATTATATTGGATATTCTATGTATTGCGAGGATTTTAGATGGTTGCACACTATCTAGTTAAGCTTGGAGGCTGTAGGAATTTTGTTGGTGCTCACACATCCAGAGATGCCTCACCGGTTGAGCTACAAATGTCACTTTCATTTTCTTTCTTGTGTTATGTATTTCATTTTGAAAAAAAAAAAAACAAAGAGAAAAAGAAATGAATAGAAAGAGATGGAAATGAATACCCGACCAAAATCTGGTAAATCAAATCTTAGAAAACCAATGATCCCAAATAAATATCCTCGGTATGGGCTTTATACATCGCCTAGTTAATCATCATGGGGTAAAAACTCATTTACCAAGAATTCTTAAGAAATCAATTCAATGCAAAAGAGTAGTAGCCCCTCAACAATAATAAAACTCTTATGCTTTAGCCCTCAATAACTCTTTTGGTGTTTTTAGAAGTAAAAGTAGAACCTTGATTTTTTTTAATTTAAAAGTGCCTAAAGGCACACTAAAACTGTTTATAAGGATTTCAACACGATATCATGTATTTTGATCCTGTCTGTAACAGGAGCATCGGATTTCTTAAACCTCCATTTTCCATCGATGAGAAAAGAACCCACATGGCCTATGTATGTTCCGATACATTTTCTACCTCGTTGACTCACTGTCTCCAGATCTGTGCATATCCCAAACGTTATTTTTCCGAAACCGAAACGTGAAACGTGAATCGTGGATCAATCATATTCGAATTTGACAAGAGGGGTGAAAAGAAAGTCGGAGGATCATTGAATATTGATATTCGGGATGTTGTGCTGGTAACGTTATTTTTTAAAATACCAACGCTAATCTTTTGACTTCATTTGGATGTACGAAATATAAAAATATCGGCCGATACTGTAACTTTCGGCAAACCAAGAACCGGGATAGTAATTTTTAATAACTTTAGAGGACAGAGATTCCATATGATTGCTTTATCAGACGATACACTTCTGCTAACGACAATGCAGGTGGGTCCCGATAAGACGAAGCCGTTACGCTTTTCTTAAAAGCATGTAACGGAAGAGAGGCGTTACCAGAGCTCATGTTGCGACATAGTCGGGCCCTGTTGCCCTCGTATTCTCGCTGAATTTCACGTGCTTGCTAAATATCGGCTCTTTGTGCTGCTGTTCATTGTAGTCCGCGTGACCACTGAAAAGGTAAAGAGGCTTAATCTTATTGTAGTTGCATGAGATGTGAGGGTGATTTTTTTTTTTCAATTCTAGGATAGGGTTTCCAACTTTTGGGCTAAACTGTATCTTTCGGGTTTAGAAAGAAGCAAGATAAAACTCCTGTGACCTCCAAGTAATAACATTAGTGGACTCAACCTTTGATTCCTAAAGAGGAGAGAACTAAAGATCGATACCAGGACTTCTAACTCCATAAGAGAGAGGAACTGTGGTCCTGATCACTCGGTCAACCCCCTGGGGTTCTGTGAGGGTGATTTTGGAAGCATCATCAAATGGGGAAATTTATTTTTACTAGTTCTCCCCACTCTTATCGCATGTGTGAGTTCCTCTCTCTGAGCATGTGTGAGTTCTCACTCTCGATTTGTGTGCAAGTTTGTTCTCCTCACATGTGCGGACCCTCTATTCGCGTATATAAGTTTCTTGTGGTCCTAATCCCCTTAGTTAGGATACCAAAAATAAAGAAAGAAAGAAGAAAGAAAATGGCTTGTGGGGTTAGGGGTCGGTGTTGGTGTTGGTGCTTTTATTTATTGCAGTTTATTAAAAAAAAAATCATTTATGGGTGGATAATGGATGTCCAATATGCAATCCTCTGCCTACATTTTCCCTCTAACTAACATCCAAGGGCGACTCGGGTGGGTTCTGAAATTTTGAAAATTTAAAAAGCCAAAACAAACATTTCAAAATACAAATTTATTTTGGGAATTTCACTCGTCATCAAATTATGTGTAATTGTTTAGGATAATTAGCTACTACAGGATAACCGCCCCCCGGGGGATCAAAGGATCTCTTCCATCAGCCCTATGTATGGTGACGTAGGCTTAAATCATCATCAGCCCCACTTGATCGATGGCTAACTCATATTTATCGCCCAAAATGAGTGCACATTAATTCACCGGCCAAATTCATTCGGATGGATGCTAAACTCCGAAATTCATGACCATAAAAAAAATGTCAGTGTTTCATGGTCCACTTGGATGGATGAAAACATGGGCACCACCACATGTTCCAGAACACGAGCGGGAGCTCACCTCATGCTGGCCCTTTTAAGATGGGAATGAATTTTGGAGACGCTAACAATTTACTCTTCAAGAACTTTCATGTTATATGATATGCTAAATTTGACGGGCAAATGAATAGTTATGGCTGTTGAAATTAGGCGACGCACTGCGGTGCTTAGTGCAAGTACAGACACATGGCACACATTGTGTATACAATGTGCCAGGAAGAATCTTAGGTCTAGCTATGAATAATTTACCCAAAAAAGAAGTCCAGCTATGAATAGAGGTCTCTCACCTCATTCAAAGTAGAAAAAAAGCTTCTCTCATTCTTTCTTTCTTTTTCTTTTTTTTTTTTTACTTTTTCCTCCATCAACTGCTCTAAAAAGAATTTTTAGAAAGGAGAAGGAGAGGAATTGGGCGCAATCCAGGAGTGTTCCTAAGAAGAAACAACCACAAAAATAGATTGAGAACTAGAAAAAGAAGAAGAAAGGGAAGAAGCTCAAAACAATGTGTTGAAAATATATTTTCTAAATTAGAAGAGAGAGATAGTTTCAGAAATACAGAGAGTACATAAATATATATATATATATATATATATACAGCCTGCTTAGGAATATCTCTAGCTTGATCCTAATCCTTTGATGAAGGTTTTGAAATCCTTCTAATAATCAAATTCCTAAGTTTTTTAGAACTTCGGTTTTTAAAAACTTTCGAGTTTTTAGTGGATTAAAGGGCTTGGACATGAGGCCTATGATCTTCGATCTTTAGGTGCCTTAGATTCAATATATTTTTTCAATTGTATTTATAATCAAGCTTTCCTCTTTAAGTTTCTTGAAAACTTTTTCTTATCGTGGTTCAACTGCCTACATAAATGTGTAATGTTGTTGCAAAGATGACTTAGAATTTTACAGGGCACAATTGATCAGAACCACAACACAATGTGAATCTCACTCTACCATAAACAATGAGGGGGTAGAGTAACTAGTAATTAGATTTATAGTTGAGTGCAACTTAATTGGGTTCCTCCAAGCATGCGAATGTCAATGTTAGATCTATTGGACTTTGATAGCCATGCAAGATTATGGCTCTGTCAAGTACTTATATCCACTTCATTACTTTGGATTCAATGATGCTGATGGTTATTGGGAGGATGCTAACAAAGAAAACCCTCTCTTACCTTTTCTGAAGTTTATTTTCTCTTTCTTTTTATGGTGTTAGTTGAGAAGCAACAATGAAAATTTTATTTATTTATATATATATATATATATATATATGTGTGTGTGTGTGTGTGATTCATAAACTCCTCTTTTAATTATTTAAGCCAATCAGCATTGGATATGCCTCATTCAAATATCATTGTCGAGTCATTATATAATGAGGATTAAAAAAAAAAAAAAAAACCACTTTAGGCAGCCATTGCACCAAAAATGTCACTTTAGTTAAACTCACATCAAACCAACCTTCCCATAAAAAAACCTTTCTTTTTTTTACACAAGATAGCAAAATTAATGCCATTCTTTTAGTCACCATATAACATTATGGCCCATGAAGCTAAGTTGTTTTGGCCTCCATTTATGTACCAAGTTTTTTTCAATAACTTGGGCTAAAATCACTTGACTCTCTCTAACTTATTTAAGCCGACTTGACACAAATGGCCTAGAGGCATACATCTAATTGAGTTTGTAAAACTATCACCCTTTTTAAGCCACTCGGGCAATGCCATTTTTAGAATTATGGACGTATGACTTTAAGAAGAAGGAATCTTTCTAATTGGAATTTATTAAAGTCGAAGGTTTTAGACCAATTTTGATTGTACTTTCTATTTTGACTGGAAGTTACTCTCAAGTTTACAACCGTAGCATGTTCTCTCCCATGTACTCCCCTGCCCATACAACTCTCATCTACCCTGCCACTTCTAACAAATATGCAACCCCCTCACCTTTATAATTCTACCTCTTCCTCATCTTTCATCAACCACATATGGTATTCATTCCCTCCTCTCACATCAACCATATATGGTTCATGAGTACGATATAAATTTTTGGTTTACAGTATATTTGATTTACAACATATTTGGTTTTGCTTACCTTGGATATCATAATTGCAACTTTCACGTATGGTATTCATGAATTTGAATGTATGATATTCATACCCTCTCTATGATAATTAGCCTCTTTCGATCTTATCTAAGAATTTATTATGATGTTCATTTTGAACTTCTTCATCATTTTCATTTTTAAAAATTTTTTCATGTTTAAATGTTCTATGAAGTGATGTCTAAATTTATTAATGCTTGATTTACAATATAGATTATTTATTTTTTAGTCTATTGTTGTTTAATTTGAAATGAACGTATATACTTGTGCTTAGTATGGGTTTTTGTGCTAGTTTTATTTATATATATATATATATATATACACAAATTACCTAGTAGCATAAGAAATTGATGGTCCCACTAAATTAGTGTTACACTTTCTTTTCAACAAACGCCAAGAGAAGATATTAGTGAACCATACGGATGCCCAAATATAACAAAATACTACCAACTCATTTAACATAATCTTGTATAAGAATATATACATTCAAACCAAATACATGACATGAGAAGCTTGAAATTTTGATGCTTTCATATATATATATATATATATATAGAGAGAGAGAGAGAGAGAGAGAGAGAAGAGAGAGAGGGTGGGGGTCTCTCCATAACGGTAAGGGCACGCTTGTGTGACATTGCAGAAAAGTAGGTTTAAGGAATTTCTTTTCATATTTTTGTGAAAAACCTTTTCCGACCTCCCTCCATTGGAAATGATTTTTTGTGGAATCATGAAAAAGTTAGTTCACGTGTCTAGTTTTTCTCTAAGAATTTATATAGCATAAAAAAGCATTTTCACTTTTTCATGCTTTTTCCACGAAAAACAGTCGTTAAAGTGTGCTCTTAGCTGTAGGCTTGTAGTTACTTTCAAATTTCCACATGAAATTATAACAAGGCAATGACACATCTATTAATTTAGGAGTTTTATGAACCTAATGCATTGTTTGGTCTGTTAACTGCCGTATTTAATAACTACAAGGGGTAGCTCAGTTGGCCTAAGATCACGATTTGCACTCAGAGGTTATAGGTTCAAATCTGCACTACCACACTGGGGCTGCAAGAGAGATTACCCGGTTTTCCTCTGGGCCCATAGGGATTAGTCGAGCTCAAAGGGTTGGGAACCCTCCGATAGCAAAAGGAAAAAAAACCGCCATATTTAAAAGCAACATGGAACCCAATGCCATTTTAATGACTAGGTGGTTGGATGATTGGATAAAAAAAACTCCCTAAAAATGATTAGGATCTTCCCTTTTCCATTAATTGGAAAATAGGAGTCCCCACTTGAACTAAAAACAGTTAGTGCAACAACTCATGTGTTGCAGCAACTTAATTGCTTATTTGTGTGATTCCATCTCCAAGGAATTTAAATTTTGTAAAGGGCATTTTAAACCAAGTGGTCTGATCTTACATGCATTTATTTTGGAAATCTGCATTTCAATTATATGAAAATGCCTTTCTAAAATAAGAAAAAAAAGAGAGGATCCACTTGAGTGTTGGTTTGTTGGCATAAGGTGTGGGTTTACTTCTCACATTATATGTTTGACACTCCTCATATTTGCATGGTTCAGTTGTGTTGTGGGGTTATACATATGCCCAAGCGATCACTCACATTGGATCAACGGCAGACAATAAAAATACTTTTCAATATTTTTCATAAGGTAGAACCCATTAGCACACAATTGGTGACATGCATTTTATTTTATTTTATTTTGTTTTTTTCACATAGCCATTTATCTTGGATTCAAACTCGCAATTGATTGGCTCTAATACCATATTAAATTTCTTAGTTAACCATTTATATCAAAACCTCAATGCATTAGTAACTGTCACATAAATATTTTTTTAATAACTACTCTTGCCAACAAAAAAATGAAAAAATGAGAGATTTTCTTGCAAGGCCTCTCAATAACAGTTTTGTAGTGCCTTTCATCCATCTAAATTCTGAACCCATGAAACTGATAAGGATTACAGGATCATTGTCTATGGCAGAATATTGGATTCTTGTTCTTCTTTTTATTTCCTTCTCTTTTTACTCTTGTGGAGACCCATACATGGTCGCCCAAGCGTGTTTTTACAATCAACAACACTCTTCACTATAATTTTTTTTTTCTTGATTTCACACTCTTCACTACGCGGCACTACAATCAAAGAGAACAAAATGGCTGAGATGGGTTTGTGGGCCAATCTTTTCATAATGTGAGAAAATGCCCAGCTAGAGAAGGATGCTTTCTTTATAAGCAACAGTTCCATAGTACATTTGATGGGCCACATGGAATTGAATTACCCTAGTACATTTGATGGGCCACATGGAATTGAATTACCCTGCAGTCCATATGATACAACTGGAATTTGACATACCAACTGCCCTCTTCATCACCCCAGTCATGTTCATCACACATTTTCAATGGGTTTTACGTGTCAATACTCATCAGAGGAACAAGAAATGACCCCTCATAAAAGGGGTGTCCCAGAGAGCTTGTCCTATTTCAATAGTATCATAAACTCAAAAACCTTAAAATCACTGGTTAGATCTGTTTTACATCCACCCCCAACCGCTCAAAAGACCAATTAATTTAATCCCTATTTCAGCGTTATCCTATCAACCAACATTTGTCAGCCATAAAAAAATAAAATAAAAAAATCACTTCTTTTCATTTTATATTATAGGACAGCTGACGTGAGATTTTATACCCCCGGCCAATGTTGATAGATAGGCTAGTTTGGCACTTTACTAATATAGTATTAGTCAAATAAAGTCTCTAATTTTCAAATAAAATGTCACATTAAAAGTACTTTAATTCAAAACTTTCTATCTTAAAAAAATAATAATAAAAAAAAATAACTACATTTATCCACTAAAATACAAAAAAATTCCACTTACCCATATAAAAATATAAAATTTTTTTCATAACAAACAATTAGAAATAAAATAATATCATTACTCACTTATATTTCATTCTCTCTTCAAAGTCAACTTTATTAGAATAGATGCCAAACTGGCCATTCATCCACCCATCATAATCCCTTTTGGCCATGGTGGGCCCCACACGGTGGGCCACGGAGACGTACTCCAAAAGGAATTATCGTCCACAAATATCTTTATTTAGTGCTAATCTTGTCCTCATCCACATTTTCATTCCATGCTCAAGACGTGTCCGGTACAAATCGTTGTCCTTACAAGAGAAAGGCGGGACTAACTACTTCGGTAGCCCCGCGGACGACATTCCCGTTATCCACTCCACTAGAAATATCGGATGCGGAGAAAATGATACGCAGCGCTTCTCTCGATAAACTCACGAGGAGTAGAAGGGGTTGTGATTGTTATATTCCGAGTCTTCCACCATCTAACCGCGGCGATTGGATCGCAGAAACATGTCCTGGTCAGTTGGTCCCCAAAAGCGCAAGTGAACGTAACCGGAGCCGTGGGTTGGGGATGGGCGGGGACTCATAAAGTAACTGTAGTTAAGAGCGCACCATTCGAGGAAATTAAAAGCTAATTAAAATATCTGCCTGTTAATAGCACGACAAAGCTACTTCCCCTAAAAACGGTACAGCTTTCCGCGGAAGCGGAACGGTTTAAAGTAAGGCTCAGCCTCACCATTGCCTCTTTTTATTGTTACTGACCCCCACAAATTGGGATGTGGTCCCCTCACCCCTAATGCCCTATTATTTGTTCTATAGTTCAATGTTCACAACTGTTGAAGGAAATGATTGGTTAAGATGTTTAACTTTGATTAGACACTAATGATGTAATAGTTTTTCAATCTCTTATAGATAATTGATTTTATCAAGTTTTTAGATATGTGGAGCTCTCTTGGACGTCTATAATTTATATGAGAAAAATATTTTCATGCGCACATCATCGCTACGTGGGAGCACCCATTCGGACAGGCCCAAAGGGCCGAACTTCAATTCACCTTCCTGATTTGTTCGTGATAATTGACAATGATAGGTTCGATCGTAGAGCATAGGAGAATATTCCCCCTTAGATATCATAAGTACGCCTCCTCCTTAATAATCATTTCTCAAGGCTTGTTTGTTTTATGTTATTTCTAATGAGAATTATAATCATATGGAGTTTCTAATGTTAGTGTTGGATTATATCTCTGAGCATTGGTAATTCTCCATTTTTAAATATCGGACTCATGAAAATTACTATATTAAAAAACGAAAATACTCCCATGAGAGTAGCTCTCATAATAATATGAGAGTAACGATGGAGGCCCTCACGTCCCAAATCCAATTCCAATAGACTAAATATGAAGGAGGGCCTTTACGCTTACTCTTATAGTATCGTAAAAGTAACTGTCACAGAAGCATCTCTTGTGAAAAAGTTTCTTTTGGCTTTTGCAAATTTTCAGAATTCTAATATTCTCAATGCCGAATAATACTTTAGCATTTTAAAAAACCAGTCCAAAGAACTCATTTTGAGAGTTCATAATCCTCTTCGTATAAGGATTCTTAGGATTCTTCTTACCAAACAGGCTCATTTTAAATTGACCGTTTCATCTATTCAATTTCATACAAACAAGCAAACGTACTCCTAAAGCAACAGTGAATTGACTACACCACAAGACAACATGTCTATGATCTTGGTGCTTATCCATGAGATCTAAACTATCTATTAATATCATCATTTATCAGCTTTATGTCAATTTCACTTAAGTAAAGTTTAACCCAATATGAAATGGACCACTCAAGCATTTACATTTAATTAATCTAGTGGTGTGGGGGGACCAACTCTGTGTGGTGTAAAATTACTGAGTTAATTAGGTTAACCGGATGAAATCCCCTTCAAACAGTAACGTTAACGGAGTCCGTAATGTACTCCCCAATTTCCGTTAGAAGATGCGCCGTTACGTACGTTCTCTCCAAAACAAAAATGCCACGTGGCATCTTCAGTATCGCTGTTTAGTGAAGGATGCCGTCAAGCCGCCTTCATAAATGCTGGGGGCATGGCCAGCATGTCGCTTTCGCGTCTCTGCCCGTTAACCGGTTGGCAAGCCGGTAATTTCTGACCGAAAACCGGTTATAGCCCGTTCCCACTCGGTTAGAATCTGACCAAAGGTTAGAAACCATAAACACGCGGGGACACAGAACCGCGGTTAAGGTAGTCTCGCAGTCTACGACTGGTACGTGCATTGCAGAGAGAGAGAGAGAGAGAGATAAAACGACAACAATTCCTAGCTGCTGCAGGAAAATCGTAGGAGAGTTTCGAGGGTTTCAGAGAAGAAGCTCGATCGAGAAATTAGGTTTCGAAGGATTTCTCTGAAGGAATTCGACTTCGGATTCGACGCCTGGTGCCGTTGAAGAACGACGCCTTCGATTTCTGCTGCGTTTTCGCGCGAGGATTCGTGGGGAGCTGCTTTTTTTTTTTTCGATTTCGAGCGATTTGACGAGATTTGAAGAGAGAAAGAGCGAGATAAAGACGTAAATCGCTTGCAGTAGGAAATCTCGTGGCGGATTTAGAGGGTTTCGGAGACGGAACTGCTGAGAAGTTAGGGTTTTGGAGCTTCGAAGTCGATCCGCTGTGGAATTCGTAGAGGGCTGCAGCTGTTGAAGGTTTGTTTTGCGTTTTCAGCTTCGTTTGTTCTTGAGGATACGTTCGGTGCTGCTTCGGTTTCCGATTTCTTCTTTTTCACTGCAGGAATCGCGCAAGAGGAGCTGTCGATGAGAGATCTGGGCTGAAATTACGGTGATATTGAATTTCGCTTGCTGTTCGTGGAGATTTCTAGGGTTTTTAAGCTGCTAGTGTCGTTCTTCCGAGGTTTCGTTGGTAAAATCGCTCGTAGGAGCTTCGAATGAGTGGTCGGTGTTGAAATCCCTTTTCCATGACGTCTTCTGAGCTTTCTGTCAAGGGAAATTGCAGTAATGGCCGAGGAGAGAGCTTCTCCTCTGGTTGTAGCGAGCCGAACGAAGGTGGAAATGCAATGAAGGGCGTTTCTGCTTCTATGGCTTCCGGGAAAGGTAAATACGTCGCTTTTTTTTTTTTTTTTTTCTAGGTTTCTTTCGTTCTCCTCAGGGTTTTGATGTCGAGATTTCCGGTGTGTTTGAGAGGCAATCTTCTTGTGAAGTTAGTGTTTCCTTTCCTCTTTGCTTTGATTGAATGCTCTGAGGTCATGAGGTAGAGGTTTTTGGCGAGTTTGAGAGGCAATCATCTTCTGAAAGTAATGTTTCTTCTTCTTTTTGGTTGATTGAATGTTCTAGATTCGGAAGCTGCTCTTTATACTGAGCTCTGGCATGCCTGTGCTGGCCCTCTTGTAACGGTCCCTCGCGAAGGAGAGCTAGTTTTCTATTTTCCGCAGGGGCATATAGAACAGGTAAATCTCAGACGGACCTGCCATTCGAAGGAATTTCTGCTGTTTTGCTTGATCTTTATGTTGGTTATCGATTTTTTTTTTTTTTTTTCAAAGTATGTTCTTATGTCTGGATTTTGGTCTGAGTTGTTTTTAAGGTTGAGGCATCTACGAATCAGATCGCCGACCAGCAGATGCCCGTCTATGATCTTGGATGGAAGATCCTTTGCCGCGTGATGAACGTTGAGTTGAAGGTATCGATTTTATCTCCTGATGATTGTAGGATTAGGGTTCTAGGGTTTTTGAACACAATGATAGATTATGATATGTTTCATTTCCTTGAATGTTCTTTTCTCTGCTCATAGGCTGAACCGGACACGGATGAGGTTTTTGCTCAAGTGACTTTACTTCCTGAAGGCATGGTATGATCCCTGTTAGTGGGGGTTTTTTTTTTATTCTCTTTTTTTTATTTGGATCGTTCTATTTGAACTTTTGATTTTGTGGTTGTTGGGTGTTTTGAGAATTTTGGTTGTGCCTTTTGTTCCAGCAGGATGAGAATGCTGTGGAGAAGTTGTCTGTGTCTCCTCCCCCACTACGCCCACACGTTCATTCCTTTTGTAAGACTCTCACTGCGTCTGATACAAGCACCCATGGTGGTTTCTCTGTATTGAGACGACATGCGGATGAATGCCTTCCACCCCTGGTTAGTATTGTATATGTGTTTTTATCAGAGTCAAATTATTTGATCCATGGAAGTTACGTTAATTTTTTGGAGTTCTGTTGTTGATTGATGGTTATTAGGACATGGCTCGTCAACCCCCAACTCAAGAATTGGTTGCTAAAGATCTGCATGGAATAGAGTGGCGCTTCCGCCATATATTCCGAGGTAATGAACTCCATGAGAACTGTAGGATAGCTGAATTTCGGTTGGGAATTTTTGTGTTGCAAATGTACAATCCATTTTTTCTCTGATTCTGGAAGTTGAACTTCATCAGAGAACATAGATCTCTGCGTCTACTAGCTTAAGTCTTCTAGGCCATGCATCAAGCTGTTAGTATTTTAGTGCCATTTGCATAGAAGTGGTAGACCGTAGACGTCATGGAGGTTGATGAACTATGCATCTACTAGTGTGGCATAGTTGAAACTAAAAAATAAACTGGTTGTTGTGGCGTCGGGATGCAACAACTTTGCAACAGCAGGAGTTATGGTTCTTCTGCAGTTGATGGCTTTCTTTGATGTTGAGTATTAGCATGGTTTATGTTTTTATTTTTTTTATTGGAGTTTAATTCATAGACTGGTTTTGAAATGGCAGGACAACCAAGAAGGCACCTCCTTCAAAGTGGTTGGAGTGTCTTTGTCAGCTCCAAACGTCTTGTGGCAGGGGATGCATTCATTTTTCTGAGGTTTCTTATCTTCATTGTAACTTTTCAGCTTCCATTGTTCATTTTCTTTTATAATAACTCACTACCAAATAACTTGTGGTTTCCAGGGGCGAGAATGGCGAACTCCGTGTTGGGGTAAGGCGCGCGATGAGGCAGCAGAGTAATGTTCCATCTTCTGTTATATCTAGCCACAGCATGCACCTTGGCGTCCTTGCTACAGCATGGCATGCCGTATCAACAGGAACCATGTTCACCGTTTATTACAAACCTAGGTATATGATTGAGATGCATTTTAAACTGAGTTTTGTATGTAAATTTATTTTAAGAACCATCTGATACGGTTGCATTACTTTTGCTTTTTCCTTGTCACTTTCATGCGTGTTTTGCTTTTACTAGGATGCTATATGTGATATGTGACATGTCTGTTAGTTACATGGAATCATACCCACTATTTGGTAGTGTAAAGAAATATAAAGCATCCATTTACCATCACCTTTAGGAGAGAAGTGCATACTGTGTGGATATGGATTATTTGGATCTGTTGATTTCTCATACTGATGTACTCTAATGTTTAGAAGACTATCATATGAAGTTCATTTAATGCTAAACTCATGTGATAGGACGAGCCCGTCTGAGTTCATTGTGCCGTTTGATCAGTACATGGAGTCCGTTAAAGCCAACCATTCTATTGGAATGAGGTTTAAAATGAGATTTGAAGGTGAAGAAGCTCCAGAGCAAAGGTACAAGTCAGCAGTCTACTGTGGCCTATTTTTTTTGTGACAGGCAACTCATTAGTAGGCATTGGACACTGTATGTGATGCCGTTTTATCTTTCTGGCCAGGTTTACAGGCACCATAGTTGGCATTGGAGACGTTGATCCCAAAAGATGGGCTGGATCAAAGTGGAGATGTCTGAAGGTAATACTTTTAATCATTCCTCTTATTGGTCACTTCTATCTTGGAATTCATGGCTCATACGATGATGCTTGAAGTATATGTGCTTGTCTTTTACCATTTCTTGAGTGTGTAGTTGCCGGTCATTAATAAAAATGAAACCTTTTGGCTTGTAGGTGAGGTGGGATGAAACTTCTTCCATTCCTCGCCCAGAAAGGGTTTCTCCTTGGAAAATAGAACCTGCTTTGACTCCTCCTGTGCCTAACCCTCTTCCAATTCCCAGACCCAAAAGGCCTCGGGCGAACATGGTATCATCTTCGCCTGATTCATCTGTTCTGACAAGGGAAGGTGTGATCTCTGTCACTGCATTGCTTTCTATTTTTTTTCAGTAGTTACATTCAGAACATCTGTTTTGTTCTTCTGAAGCTTGTACAAAATTTGTTTAATGAGTGTCGTGCTATATTCTTCTAGGACCATCCAAAGTTACAGTAGACCCTTCACAATTGCATGGATTTTCGAGGGTCTTTCAAGGTCAAGAAATTACGACCTTGAGGAGCTCTTTTGCTGAAAGTAATGAGTCAGACACTGCTCAGAAACCCCTTGCGTGGGCGTCTGCACAAGGTGATGATAAAACTGACATAGTTTCTGCTCAGAGAAGATTGGGAACTGAGAGTTGGATGGCACTGATGAGGCAGGAGCGAACCTATCCAGATATATCGAGTTTCAGATCACACAATGATTCACATGGGTTCCGCTCGCCAATTGTCAACCACTGTCCAGATGACTCTAGTTTGAAGAAGCATTTTCAAGATCAGGAAGGCAAGTTCAGCTTAATTTCTGGGCCGTGCCAGTGGTCCATGATGGCTTCCAGTCCTGCAGGAAGCATGAGGGAAGCTAGCTTGAAGATGCCTACACAGGCTGGTGATATGGCTTACAAAAATTATGGAGATGTTGGATATGCTGGGTTGGGAGGCTACCCTCTACTGCAGACTCTTGGAGTTGACCAACATTCTGGAAACTGGTTGATGCCATTGCTGCCATCGTCTCATGTGGATAACCCATCTCATCATTTGGGAGCAGAAGCTCAACCCGCACCTTTATTCCAGCAGGATGTGAAATCCAAAGGGGAAGGCAACTGCAAGATATTTGGGATTCATCTAAACAGCAAACCTGCACCATCTGAACCTGTGCAGTCGCAGACAACTCCAACCAACGAGCCAGAGGGTTATAATCAACCTGTGCTGAAGCAACAGCAATCTCTAGAGCCTGACCAGTGGACAGATCCGTCAAAAGGTACAAAGGTGGCTGATACTGCCCTTGCTGGAAGTGATCAGGAGAAACCTTTCCAATCATGCACTCAACTACATAGGGATGTTCAGAGCAAACCTCAGGGTGGTTCAACGAGAAGTTGCACTAAGGTTTTTTTCTTATATGACTTGTATCTGGAGTAGATAAAATGGAACTTTACTAGGCTTATAATCTTTTTTCTCAAATATCCTGCTTTTGATCTTTAGCCAACTTTTTCATCTCTCTCTCACACGCGCTTTTGATAAACAGTCACCTTTATAAGTTTCTTGTAATTGTATGCATGGGCATCTTATTTGTTCATTTATCTCAAACTGTTCCATGTGAAATATACCATCTTCTAGAAGCAAACAAGTACAGGCCCATATATAGAAACCACAGTTGTGTTTTTTATTTTTATTTTTTGGGATATGGTATTCATGCATATGAAGTCGGACTATTTAGCCTTGTTATATACTGTGGATAATATGTTTTCACTCATGAAAAATGCGATCTGTTTCTTAGTTTACTGATCTGATGTTGGAGTAAAAAACTAAGGTTAAGTTATGGTTTGACATTCAGGTTCACAAGCAGGGTATCGCTCTTGGTAGGTCTGTTGACCTTACAAAGTTCAATGACTATGATGAACTGATTGCTGAGTTGGATGAGATGTTTGAATTCGACGGTGATCTCAAGGGTCCTAGCAAGAATTGGCAAATTGTATATACAGATAATGAGGGTGACATGATGCTCGTTGGAGATGATCCCTGGCAGTATGCTCTCAAACCTCTTTCCTTTTATTATTGTATGCTTTTCTGTAGTCTTTTCAACCTTTATTTATTCTGCTGAATTTCTATGCGTTAATTTTATTTCCCATCTTTCATGTCTTTGGGATTTTTTAGCACTAAGTGGAATTCTAATGGTATTAATTTTGTGATGATCTGTAATTCTAACAGTATTATGGTTTACCAAATATTGAAGATGAGTTAAAGATAAAAAAAAAATTAGGCTGCTAAATTTTAATTCTAACTATTTTTTCTTTTTTAAATCTTTGACAAAGTTATTAAGCAGTTTGTATTGTCTGATTATGTCACACCCATTGTAGGAGTAAATTTGAAGCAACTGAACTATCCTTTCTCTGCTTTTGCTTAAATAGGCCATTTTTTGACATCAACATTGAATCTGTACGATACAAGTTAGCCTCAGTATATCGACAACTATATTTGCATACTGACCTACTACCATGACATTTTACAATACTGCTTCCTCATCTGTCCCATGATTTGACCTTGTTTAATGTCTCTTTTTTAATCTATACATATCCATTATTTCTTTGAAAGTTTTCTTTTTAAGGATTTTTTTTTTGGAAATGAAATTATTGTGACTTGGACCTGCAAACTCATGGTTGCAACTAGGAACACTTCCAACTATGTTATAAGCTTCTTTTGTTCGACAGGTTATAGCAATGAAATCTTTCTTTTTTGGTAAGGTCGTCTGATTGACTTATTAGAGCCTTTTTCTGTGAAAACAGGGAATTCTGCAGCATGGTTCGCAAGATCAACATCTACACACGTGAGGAGGTCCAACGGATGAACCGAGTTATTTTGAACCCCAGGAATGAAGAAAACCTGACAGCATCTGAAGACAAGTCCACCACAAAAGAAATTAAATGCCTGCTGTCTTCACCGGCGGTTGATCTAGAGAACTGCTAGCTTTAGCTCTACTAGTTGTATGGTGTGTAATTTATTTGACGTCACATTTATGTGTTCACATTCGTAAATATCACATTATTTTCAAATGCTTTTTGAACATTGATCCAGACAATGCCATTATTGTTATTATAATTTTGTCCCCTTTTTAATGAAAACCCAGTGTTTTATTTTACGGGAATGAATATAAAATTATAAACAATAATCATCTTGCACGGTTGTCATCTCCTTTTAAGAAGTCCCAGAAGCTATCCATATTGCTTTTGCTCTCTTCATTAACCCATCTGCTTCATCATGCAAGAAAGCTTATCTGCCGTGGTTTTCCTCCTGTTCCAGGTTTTGGGAAGCTTAAAGCGAAGAAAGAAGCTGATTGGATTGGTGCTTGGCCAAGCATAGGCTCTAACTTCACTGTAAACCTCTTCAACCATACAATGTATTTCCTTTTTAGAAAAGGTGCGTTTGATATCACAGTTTTGGATGTAGTTTGATTTTTGCTCACTAAATCCCTTTTATGCTTCTTTATGATTATATGTTCTATACATGTGCTATATTTTCGGTAAGGCCTGGTCTGGGGCTACCTTGCATTCTCAATGTACATAGCCTTCTTTACTATATGTAATCCAAGGGCAAAATCTTACAGTCTTCTATTAACCTTTTTTTTTTTTTTGGTGTATACTTCTATTCCACCACCATTGTTCAGTTTGCTTAATTTCTGATTATGTCACCAGTATATGAACTTTAAATCATTTGATCTTTTTAACTTATTTCTTCTAACCACTGGCTTGACAATAGATTTGATATAATATAATCTTTTGCTTGGCCATTTACTAAGTGCCTTCCGATGAATGATGGCAGATAACATGTTTGCTTTTCAGCATGGTAATATTCCTCAGCGCATTTCTATGGCTGAGTAAATATTACACCATATTCCTCGGAAAAGAGGTGAACTTGCATCTGGAGATTGGGAATGTTCCAGAATAGTTACTAGTATTTAGCGACCTGAGTGCAGCTGTATGGCTCTCAATCTGGACTTTTGTTTTTTTGTGACTTTTTATTATTATTATGGATGGGTGCAAATTACCAATTAAAAGAGCAGCAGCCTGTAATGACTTTGTGGTTCTTTTTGCTTGGTCATTTACCTTTTTGCATGATTGCATTATCTAAAAGGGCTAGAGGTAGTATCAACATTTGATGCGGATGATTGCTCTCAACCCCTATCACCACTGTCGTCGGATTATTCGCATTCAACCCAGAACTTGCAATATGGGACAGTTTGTCAACGTGTTTTTCACACTGTATTACCCGTTTCACATTGGTGCCGTTTCACTGGTGCACAAGCTTTTAGCTGGGATAAGGTGATTGGACGGAGGGAGAGATGCTGAGGGCGCTGGATTGTTCATTATTCATTCTGGTCCCTTTCTTATCCAAAACATATTTCTATTATTGACTATTATTAAAAGCATGGACCTGGACCTGAAAACGATTTTCATCCGTCTTATATGCAACTTTAACTTCCTGAACTTGATTGTTGAAACCTTTATCATGGTTTTTATTTTCACCATTTAAGGTCACGAGTGTGGGAACGGATTCAGGTTTTTGCCTGCCAGGACCCATGCTGGCCTGCCTCCATTTACGACCTATTATTATTTACATAATGAAGGATAATATAAAATATGAGCTTTGTCTTAGCACATTTAATATTTTGCTGGGTTGAAATAAAATATGGGTTAAATTAAACTGTGTCAAACCCGTATCTTCCCATCCTTTTAAGGGAGGGCAGGTTTTAGTATCACTATCTTTCCCCAGTCACTTGATGAACAGGCTTGGGGTCTGGGTAGGTAGGTTTTCAGTTGCAGTAGTAGTGGAGTGTGAGAGACTATTTTATTTGTGTGGATAGAAGGAATTATATTGGCTTCAAAATTTTCACGTGTGGCCTAGGCATCTTTAAATAGCCATTGCAACTTTTTGTCCATTGGATCTTGAGGCCCGATGAATTCTTCTTTCGTATCCAACGAAGGCCGATATTTAGGAAACGCCTTAATGCACAACAGGATTACCGTCAAACCTGTTTGCCACTGCTACTTTTATTAACATGTACGTTCGCATGTGTTTCATCTTATCAAGCAAATGAGGCGCTTGAGCTTCCTTATTACCAGACCGGACTGGAGTGAAAGCACTAGTATCCTAAAATAGGGATTGCCTTGCATTGTAATAACAGTATGAAGAAATCAATCGATTCGTAGAGAGGGCCGACGGCAGAAAATTCATCTCACCACGTGGATGAAAGTGCCACCAGCACGCACGATACTGTTTAGAAACTCGCCACTATCTGCCATTCACAAGGGCACACGAGGAACTTATTTCCATATGTTTGAAGTGCCCAGCTATTGATTGAAGCGGGGAACGGTGTAAAATCATATAAACGTTTCTCATGTCATGTGAGGTGACTATTTTAGCTCTTTTACGTTACATGTCCATCATGTGGAGGCGGCCGGATAACTGAAAGATTGTCGGTGCATCATAACATTATAATAAAAACAACAAAAATTCTCTCAAATTTAATGGCCAGCAGGCGGAACATCACTTCTTAAATGAACTTCAACGGAGCTTATAGCATTTAGGTATGATATATGCGTGTCTTAAGTTCCAAGTTCCTGAAGAGGCAGAAATAGCTACCTCCACAGTACCCCCGACCTTCAGAACCCAACATCAAAATACTGAAGGTTGGGCAATGTGTGAAGGGCTTAAATTGATCACCAACAGAAGGCCACCACAGACCCAGACCAATCCAAAGAATTGGCAAACGACTCATTTCTGCCCCAGAAGAAAAGACGACAAAAATGCTAACTTATTGCTTACTTGGCGTTCGAAAACATTCAAAAGAACAATGTTGATTCATAGCATATGGACTCTTTCACGCACAAAGATCCATTCACGACTGGTCCCCACTAAAAAAAAAAAAAGGGATGGGTGAAAAGACTCAACAAATAGAGCTGATCACACAGTCCAAAATCGAAAATGACTATCAATGCATATACACAAAACCAACTTGGTACCATCTCTACTTGTTTCTATGGAGAGGGAGCTATCAGTGAGGGTTTAGGGTATTATCACCCAAATTGAGCCTAATTTAATGTCGACAGCAGTTCAAAGTTGAAGTTTATAAAAGTGGTTCACCATTTTTACACTGATTTCAATCCTAACTGCCCATTTTGATGACCTTTGATCAAATGGCTGGCATCATTAAATGGGAATATATTGACTTATAGTAGATACATGATCCATAAACTTGTATAAACCGGACTTAGCTCATCTATAAAAGATCCGGCTGTTCACAAGCTTTCCTCGCTACCATCTATCTACCTTCATGCAAATGTCCATTGGAGTTCCATGAAAGATTTGCCTGGCTACCAAAAGGGGCCGAACTTAGCTATAAAACATAGCAAAAGAGAAAAGAAGAAAAAGAAGATGCTTCAATCATATAGGTGCGGCCAACTAACTTAATTCCACGTTCTACATGACCAAAAAACAGGATTAGTTGCATCAATGCATACGCCTACAAACATTTACCTCAGAAAACCAAAAAACCAAAAAAAAAAAAAAAAAACAAAACCCCTCGGCCGCATTATCAGGACCACTTTTCCAGCCATGATAGAATGGATACTAAATCATAAATTATGTAACCGATGGGAGACAGGACAGTATCAATGTGTACCACAGTAGTTTGTAGAGGCATTATGGAAACCATTAGTCGCATCAAGTTCAGAGAGAACACCTTGCTCAAAGAAGGTGGAATGGAGCGCCCTCACACACTGTTCTGCTTCGCTATCATTTACGATCAAGGAAATGTTCACCTGCCAAATAACCATGGGGATGGGCAATGCAGACAAAGACATAGGTAAAATAGATACACAGGAAAAATATATGGCGCATTGTTGGAAGGAATCCATGGTTTGTTTGGGCAACCATTCCATACAGGTGGGGTCCATGGCCAGAAATATAGGAAATGCAGTAACCTCAACTACATCCATCTGACAAGAAAATACACTCCACAGTCCATATAAACTGCAAAACGAATATCAATGAGATTTTTTCAGCAACGAGACTCTTTTCCTTTCCCATTGCTTAATCCGCCGTGGCAGCCTAAAATTATGGAATGGACCTAGGCCCAAGATACAGATTCCCTGTGCATTCGTGTGTGTGTGTGTGAGAGAGAAAGAGAGAGAGAGAGAGAGAGACCTTCGATGCTCCTTGGGAGATCATTTGAACATTGACTCCATTAGTTCGCAGCACATTAAAAGCCTGCCACAACATAAAATTTGAACATGTAACTTCTGATAATGGCCACAAAAACAAATGTCTCCACAAGTGAAAACTTCGTATATAATCGCCCCTTCCTTTTTTTGTGATGACCTCACTTACTATCAAGATGTTGAATTCACTGGGGCAAGCAGAGCCCAAATTAACCTACCCTATGGAGAGTAAGGTGACTCCCAACACACAATGCGTGGGAGATATATGCAAATTGCCCCTCCCAAGTCCCAATACGCAATGCGTGGGAGATATACTCAGATTGCCCTTTGTGAACTTTGAAGGTCAACTGAAGATTTCTGATGATTATTTCTAAACAGTTTAAACATTTTCAGGTCTTGCACTATGGCTAAGAGGTATTAGTGAGATTAGTGACTTTTTTCAGGGACATGCAATTAGGAATAATTTTATTATTTGTAATGTCAAATTATGATGGTAGGTTACTTTTTTCTGAATAACGCTACATGATGTCCACATGGTGCCCGGCATTTAGCCACTGGGATGGATGACAATCAAGGGAGGTTCAGCAATGGAATGTTTTCAAAGTGGATTATAGGGGCACAAGAAATCTCAAGCTGATCAAATGATCCTAACCTTTAGTTTCAGGGTACACAAAATTTCAAGTTGATCAAATGATCCTAACCTTTGGTTTCAGGGTACACAAAATTTCAAGTTGATCAAATGATCCTAACCTTTGGTTTCAGGTCCTCAAAACTAATAGGTGACTTATATTTTGGATCAGTCAAATTAGAAAATGGCCTGTGCAATGCACTGAATTCAAAGAATCAATAGTAACAACCACAACCACAACAACAACAATGACAACAACAACAAAAATATGTTCATCATGGTAAGGTCTGGATAATAAATGTTGCACCAAAGGATGGAAACACGTTGGATCACCCCAACGATGGAATTGTAGGCCTCACCTTCTCTAGTATTAATGAGGAACGTTGCACATTTCCAATAAGAGAGATTATAGATCTGTGCTGCAGAAGATTCACGACTGCAATTTTCTCAAGCTCCTCTACTACATGATCAAGCTCCTGCACAACCAGAAAGGTCCACGAGGTTTCAGATCATAGTACATAAAACAACAGTACAATAAGAGGATACTTCGGGAATCAAAATCTACCAATTAATATAACTTGCACGTCTGCTTTAATCAAGTCATAAGGCATTAGACAAAGAAAGACACAAAATGATCTGTTTTCAGGTGGCCTAACTTAGTTAAATTTCGGAGTTCAGGTCTCCATCTGGAAAGAAACGTACTCCACATTTTTGCCAGTATATTCAGATCAGATAAACATTTTGTCACTGAATACAAAATGAAACTCAAGCAACATGCATCAATCAGGTTGGCCAATGATACCATGTTCGGCTCCCCAATTTTTCTTTTTTTTTAATCAGCGACAGGTAAAATTTCATTACAAGGGAAAACATAACAAGGCAACACAGCCTACAACCAAGGACACCAACAACGTTGGTATAAAAGGTTTATACCAAACGCAAACAAAATACAACCTCACGAGTGTAAACATCACACATGTGACTTCTTTTTCATAGACAAGCAACACGTTATTTGGCCGAAAAATCATGTGGGTCCACTAACTAGAGGGGTCATGTGCCTATTGAGTTATTCTCCTAGAGGCGTTCCTTTTCTTTTACAACTATCCATTTATTTTTGTACAAGCGGCTCTCCTTAAAGGCAGAGGCCCAATGCAGCTTGTGCATGTGCGAAGTATGTATGTAAGTGTGCAATGCACAAATAAATGCTTAAAACTGAAGTTAAATAAATGGCAAGGAAGCATCCAGTGGAAACAAAAATGAGGTTAAGTTCGTACGCTTGCCTGCTGAATAAGTTCTCTACTCCAGAGCTTTGAGGGATCCAAAGTCAATGAAATACTGACTTCACTGGTGGCAACAACATCAACAGAGATACCCAGATCTTCAAAGATGGAAAAGACCTGCACAGAGAGAGTGATGCAAATAGCACTTAGACAACACACAGCAAAGTGGAACTGAACTTGAAAATGTCATTATATGCATCATACCTTTGCAAGAAAACCAAACTGACCAAGCATTCTGGTGCTCGCTATATCCAACATAGTAACATTACGCTTCAAGACTATGCTGGTTAATACAGCCTGGATGTAAAAATATTGTTCAGACCCACTTGGATTTCATACAACAGTGTTTCTATGAATACAAGATTTGTTCATCATAGAAGTTAAGATGAAAATCTGCTTGCTACTAACCTTACTCATATCCCTTGATTTGGTGATGAGAGTACCTGGAGCTTTAGGGTTGTAAGAGTTCTTGACCCTAACAGGAATATCACCTTCTCTAGCAGGTCTCATGGATTGAGGATGTAACACCTAGAATAGGAAAAATGGCACTAAGTAATTTTTTAACAAAGAAAATGGCTAATCCCACTAGAATTTACAATAGTTGCTAATCACTGATTACATGCAACTAATCTTACAATAGAAACTCAACTTGGTAGTTTAGACATAAAACAAAAAAAAAAAGAGAATATTTGATTACCAAAATGCTTGTGGAAAATAGCAACCATCATATAGTATTGAACACAAAAGGGATTGTTACCAACATGTCCCGGAAATAGCATTCTCTATATAGTTTCCATCTCTCAAATGAGCCTAGGGTACAGCAATGACATGACATTTGATATGGCAGGGCACATATTTTACACAAAAAAAAATTAAGTCTGACACAATAAGACTTTTATGCTCAATTTATCCTCGTAACATGCTTTCATATTATCAACAAGTTATTATGTTAACAATAAAAAAAATTTAATAAGGTGTTTCGACTTTTGAAACCATTCTTTTACTTAAGATGTTAGCCATTCCAACATATTAGTTCCAAACTGGCATACATGTACTAACAGAATAAGAAAATAATTATGAGGCTTTCATATTATCAACAAATTATTATGTCAACAATAAAAAATCTTAGAAATCCTAGGCGTAGGAATTAGGATATACAGAGTAGAGAGTCTGTTTAAATGAATCACCTCAATTGACTATTAGTTGCTCAATATAGTAATTGGCAATCTTAACTTAAACGCCAGCAGCTTTCCAGTGCTTTAAAGTAGCAAGAAAAGAAAAAGTGCCATAAGTACCTGTGCACCAAAGTAAGCAAGTTCGGCTGCCTCGTCAAATGTCAAATATGGTACTGGCTCTGCACGTGGATAAATATTAGGATCACACGTCAAAACACCATCCACATCCTTCCACACCTGTAATAAAAGTTACACTGTCAGATAACAATTAAGACTACAAAGTAGCATACTAGGAATGTGCGCAAGTATAACATATTATAGATCCAAATAGGAAGTGCTAAAATGTAAGTTACAAAAAATTAAAACTGTACTCAAATTGGACATGGGGTAATGATCAATGTTTCCAGACATAAATCATTGCTATGATTGAAAGGATTATTAGTCAATCATAATCATCTCATAGTGGATGTTCTATAGCTAAATTCTGATCAACACCAACACTGATTTGTACGGAGGGAAAACATCAGATACTGGTTTTCCCCTCTTCAGCTTATCCACAATAAAACATTGATGCAGCCCATGGGATGCAAACAAACAAATGAAAAGTGGCCCACAACCCTCATTCAGGTATATCTCAGAAGAGGACAGCAGATGCTGATTGATTGTAATTTTGGAGGACAAATATTCATTTTAGGCAAGAATCCATGAAGAAATAAAGGAATAAAACGCTGATGTCCAACAGCCCTGTACTTACACAACAGAAGTCATTCCAGCATTCAAGAAGTATATCAAGGAGGATATGATAAATTCTCTAGCAGTCTTAATATAAGCATGTCTCTGTTGATAGGACTCCCGTTCTCACCATACCACCCAGGGATCAATCCCTAGGCTGTCATGCCAAGCAAGCCACAAAAAAACTACTCTAGCAGCCTTACACGTAGACAGTTAGACAATAGCAACTAAACCTGGAATAAAGAAGAATCATTTAAAAGCTAGAGGGAGGATAGAGACAGGAGAAATCAAGGGGAGGATTGAATTGGTGATTGTCATGACTCATGGGGCAATAAGCCTCTTCGTCGAAGCCTTTCCAGATGAAATGTGTATTGTTTCCACAAGGTTTCTGGAGTTAGCACTGTTGGTGCAGATTCTCTCAATGAAGTGGCCTTTTATCTTTCCTCTTTTTTGGGGGGGGGGTGTGGGTGGGGATTGTTTCCTTAGTCACTGAGACTCTAAATCTGATTATAGCAGTTTAAGGAATATTTGGCATTATGGCCTATTTGGCATCACTCTGGGAATGTTTCATTCTGAGAATGAATGAAGAAAAACATATTTTGGCAGGCATTTCTCACCCTTTCTGCACATCTCTAAAATCTCTCCTGCTATCTCCCATTTCTCCCTCTTTTCTCTAGATATTTTATCTTACAAAATGCCTGCCAAACAAGTTTTTCTTTATTCATTTTCAGAATGAAACATTCCTAGAATGATACCAAGCATGCCCTTAATGACTAGGACCATAGACACCAATGCAGTCAAATTAGATTTAATAAGTAAACAGGTAGTTTACCGCTATAAGTTATTCTTTTTTTTTTTTTGAATGGTCGCTATAAGTTATTCATAATGATGCAAATCAAAGAAGAAAATGCCAAAAATCATTCCCACCTAAAAATGGAAGCAATGTGTAATAGAGTGTGTGTGTGTGTGCAAAAATAAAAAAATAAATAAAAAATCTATTTTTAATACACTTGTGCTTTGGTATAGACCTGAATCTCTCGTAATCCCAAGGCTTTACCAATCGTAGTAGCTGTCAAATCACTCCCACCCCTGCCTAAGGTGGTCACAGCACAAGATTTCCACCCCTGAAGTTAGCAGATCATATGCGAAAATGTTAAAATAAGGTTGAACTGAAGTAGGATAAAATAAATAAATAAATAAATAAAATTTATGAAGCAGATTAGCAGTGAAAGACCTTTCCAAGGAAGCCAGTAACAATGGGAATTGCAGGATCAAGAATCCAATCTCCATGCAATCTCTTTGCCACAGCAGGATATGTTGCTTCTAGTATGTCAGCATTAGTGAAGTCGTCTGTGGTTATAAAGCCAATATGAAATGCATCATACTGCATAAAAACGGACAGATATATCACTCACTGTCATCATGTATCATACCAGCATGCTCTACTAACAGAATTAACATGGACCGAAGCATCAGATATTTGCCAAAAAGTCTACAAATGCAAGGAAAGTTACTTAATCTTGCACCAAATGAGAATTTTTTAATCAGGTATCAATGTTGCCACAGCCATGCATGCTTTTTTTAAATATAACAATAACAATAATCTACATGATAATTTTTTTTTTTTTTTTTGTTGGTCCTCATGTCAATGTCAGGTCTTGATAGTAAGTGGCCCCAGATGTGTTATGCGTTTGACATTGTGCTTTCTACATGGTAGGCATAACCCATAAGAACATGCATATATCACACAAAATAGTAAAGACAGGAATGCAGGATCGTTGCAAATTGCAGCAGCAAGCTGTGAAAGGTGAAAAGATATCAAAGTAAACTGTAAACAGAATATCCCAGCAGCTTCTTGGCTGACCCAAATCTCGACTCTTCTGCTACAGTTGCATGCATTGGTCTTCTTCGAGGAGCACTGCTCCTCATAGACCCTTTTTGCACATGTCAAATTTTTGTTATAAAGAAGGTAAAATCTTAATGGAATGAAGTAGCAGTGATAGTAGAAAAAGCAGTTCTCAAATGTCAGTAATTGCAAACTCCAACAAAGCAGAAGGGAAGTTCCTCCGCTTGACAGTACGAAGGGACAATGACAGAAACAAAGAAGAGCAAACCTGACAGCTACATGAGGCTACCCAACTCGCACATGCATGATGCTTGTTTACATTAACAGTTTAAACAACCAGATGAACAAATCTACCCAGTAATTTTATTTGATATCCAACTAATATGAGCACACAATGAAGGCCCAGCACCTGGCTGGGTTTATACACATCAAAGCCCAATGTTTCAGTTATCGAGCTAAGTTCAATGCCCACATCAAGGCCATGGGACTGAGCTTTAGGGCCCAGCCTGGACAGAAACAAAATATAAGGGCAACTTTTATTACATATGTCAAAGCATGGCAGTCCAACTTGAACTCTAAAATGGATTATAAAACAAGCGATCGCAAATTCACATAAAACTTACTTGGCGGGCTTTAGCACCAATTTTATTCAAGTATGCAGCAAAAATCCTTGTGGACATGCATTCTCCAAATGAAACTAAATAGTCTTTTGTACGTAGAGTCATCTCTTTCATCATAGCAATTCCTTTCAGAAGTTGCTCCAATTCATCAAGATGTGCTACAACACAAAACACATGTGACAGCCAAATATTAAGGTGTCTTTCAGCAGCTGTTCCAATTCATTTAACTGTGGAACAAAATAGATTATAGGCCAAACAGCCAAAATATTAAGGCACATATAGAGGGAATAATCAGAACCAATAAAACAAGTATGTGGTTCAGAAAAGATTAAGAGGTACATGTCAATTAAAATCTTCTCATAAATGTGTACAACGGGCACAACTGAAATGTGACCAACAATAACATCCAAGCATCCCTGGATGTTGTTAAGCTAGTCAAGGACGTGTAGTGTGCATGGGTGAGTGAGTTTCAGTCCCTCGTGGACAAAAAGGGGCAAATACTCTTTTAAGTTTCCTTTTAAGCAAATACTCCTTGTGCTGCAAATCATTCATGGAAAAGATGGTTCAAGAAATCCTAAATCAAATATCAGCATGAAAACATCAGCTACAATTGATAAGAAAGACAATTAGAAACAACAGCATTACATTTCATTGCATCACACAAGCTTCGGCAAAACACAAAATGGAAAGATTTTTCTTATTTTGAGTGCAACTGGAAATGAAAGAAAGAACCAACATGTATGGACTCACTTTTCTAAATGTAATTTCCTAAGACGTAGAAGGTTTTTGATAAGAATGATGGGGCTTAGGCAGGACATTATCTAAAACCCACTGAAAATTCCATGATTTGGTTTCTCCACAAAGGTATATTTGTCAGTTCCTAAGATGGTCTACCTCTAGCTAGTAACATAAGCTCCCAAACACAAAGTTCCCCTGCATGACTTGGAGGTACATTGTCAAAACTCCAATACCATTTAGCAAACAGCTAGAATGGATTTTTACAAGAAATCCGGAAAGGTAAGTATCTTTATAGCATTAATGAGTCCTACTAAGTGCAACATAACCATCTGATGGTTATTAATAGAGTTATGGATATAAATATCGGCCGCCACGCTATCGGCCGTGGCGGGCGACACCGCCACGCCACGGCTGAAATATCGGCCGTCGCATGCGTGGCGGCCCATAGCGGCCGCTACGCAATCGTGGCGGCCGATACGGGCCGCCACGGTGCACGTGGCGGGATGGTTATAAAAACCCCCCATTTTGACGAAAATGGGTTTCAAACCCATTTCTTCTTCTCCAAGCTGCTGTTTTCCCCCATTTCTTCCTCCAAAGTGGTCCCAAGTGTCCCCTAAGTGGATTTTTTCAAGATTTCTTGCCTCCAAATCAACAACATACAACTAGTCAAAGGATTTTAAAGATTCTAAATAAGAATCTTCTTCTAGGTATGTAATTTTTTTTCAACTTTTGAGATTTTCACTCTCTAACTACTATGAATCACAATATAATGGCATCATTGGCTTGTTTTATTGTAGATCCATGCTTCCTTTTGATCTTGCATGCATATCTTTTGTTTTTTTTTTTTAATATTGTTATTTTTATTTTCGGATTTATGTTATTTAAAAAAAAAAAAAAACATAATCACTTTTGGAAAACTCATGAAACAACTTGAAAATAGCTTCATATTGTTAGATCTATGTTTCCCATAGACCATTCCAACATATAATGCTTGTTTTTCAATTTTTTTCCTTTTTTTATTTTCGGATTTTTTTATTTTTGTAAAAAAAAAATATTTTTAGTAATTGAATGCCATTCAAATGTCTTGAAAAGGGCTCCTAGATTATAGATCTATGTTTCCCATATACCATTCCAACATGTAATGCTTGTTTTTCAATTTTTTCTCCTTTTTTTATTTTCGGATTTTTTTATTTTTGTAAAAAAAAAATATTTTTAGTAATTGAATGCCATTCAAATGTCTTGAAAAGGGCTCCTAGATTATAGATCTATGTTTCCCATATACCATTCCAACATGTAATGCTTGTTTTTCAATTTTTTTTCCTTTTTTTATTTTCGGATTTTTTTATTTTTGTAAAAAAAAAATATTTTTAGTAATTGAATGCCATTCAAATGTCTTGAAAAGGGCTCCTAGATTATAGATCTATGTTTCCCATAGACCATTCCAACATGTAATGCTTGTTTTTCAATTTTTTTTCCTTTTTTTATTTTCGGATTTTTTTATTTTTGTAAAAAAAAAATATTTTTAGTAATTGATTGCCAATCAAATGTCTTGAAAAGGGCTCCTAGATTATAGATCTATGTTTCTCATAGATCATTCCAACATGTAATGCTTGTTTTTCAATTTTTTTTCCTTTTTTTATTTTCGGATTTTTTTATTTTTGTAAAAAAAAATTATTTTTAGTAATTGAATGCCAATCAAATGTCTTGAAAAGGGCTCCTAGATTATAGTTCTATGTTTCTCATAGATCATTCCAACATGTAATGCTTGTTTTTCAATTTTTTTCCATTTTTTTATTTTCGGATTTTTTTATTTTTGTAAAAAAAAATTATTTTTAGTAATTGAATACCAATCAAATGTCAAGAGAATGATTCTTAAGTGTTAGATATATATTTCCTCTAACATGTTTTTCTGTTTTTTTAATTTTTAACATACTACTTGTTCATATTTATAGGTATTCAGTCTTCTACTGTGCATTTGTGTTTGCCAATTGATTTTTGAAAATACCTCGTGATATTGATCCCGCATGGAACTATGGTGAGGCAGTTGAGAACAACAGGTTGAAAATCAAATGCAAGTTTTGTGGGAAAGTGACCAATGGAGGCATTACAAGATTCAAGCACCATTTGGGCCACATTTCTGGCAATGTTGCTGGCTGTACCGAAGTACCAAGGGAAATCAGGGAACAAATGAAAGCTTTGGTTGGCCAAAACAAAGCTAGAAAAATAGAGATAAAAGAAAAGAGGCAGCAAGATGTTGATGCTGCTCGTTATGATGTATTTGGGTATGAAGGTTTTGATGATGAGGATGCACAGATGGAGGCTGCACGCCGAGAGTCCTTTATGAGTCACCAAGAAGAATACGAACGTCGTGCATTTGCTGGAAGCAGCAAATATTATGATGCAGGGGGCTCTCTGCTGTGCCAAGCAGGGGCAAGGGCCTTGCGGGGGCCATGCGTAGGGCATTTAGCACCCGAAAAAGGGATGTTGATGTAGAAGTTATTTCTACTAGAAGAGCAGTTCCTCCCTCTATTGATCCTCTAGCACATAGAAAAGAGGGGGCTAAACAACCAAATATATCAAGTGTTATGAAAGGGGTGATGAAGGGTGCAAGAGATAGATTAGCCAAAGCTACAGCAAAATGGCTAATTCACAAGAGCATACCGCCTACAGCAATAGATTCCCCATATTTCCAAACAATTCTTGATGTTGCCGCCGAAGCTGGCCGAGGAATACAGTCGCCCTCTGTTTATGATGTGGGCACTAAGTATCTCGAAGAAGAATATAAAGAAATAAAGGCATGGGTGAAGAACTTTAGGCCCATGTGGCAACAGAATAGGGTTACTATTATGTGTGATGGTTGGACCAGCGGCACACAAACACAATTCATAAACTTTTTGGTACAATCAATTGCTGGGTGTGTCTTTGTGAAATCCGTGGATGCATCTGAACATAGACGGACAGCTAAATATATATACACTCTTATGGATAAGGTTGTAGATAGTGTGGGAGAGGAGAATGTTGTACAGATAGTTACAGATAATGGCGCCAATTTCAAGGCAGCCGGTAGGATGTTGGAGAATAAAAGACCTCATCTGTTTTGGACTCCATGTGCAGCACACTGTATAGATCTCATTATGGAAGATATTGGAAAGAAGAAGAAAATTGCTGAAGTTATCAAGGCATGTAGATGCATTACCAGATTTATTTATGATCATTCATGGCTCTTGAGCTTGATGAAAAGATTCACAAATAACCATGCCTTGATACGTCCGGGATCAACTAGGTTTGCCATCCATTTCATTGTGATGGAGAGCCTTGTAAGGTTTAGAACAGAGCTGATTCAGATGTTTGCATCAGAGGAATGGCTTCGTTCGAAATGGGGCAATGCAACAAGTGGTCCGGAATTTGAGATCCCTAACTTGATGAGGGACAATAAATTTTGGAAAAAAGTATCTAATTTATTAAAGGTTTATGAGCCTTTAGTTAAAGTGTTGCGGCTTGTAGATGGTGACAAGCCAACATTGGGATATATATACGAACCAATGGATCGGGCTAAGCAAGCTATCATGGAAGATGTTAGATATCATGAAGAATATATAAAAATTATTGATGCCCGGTGGAATGACCAGCTGCACCATCCATTGCATGCTGCAGGTACTCAATAACAATATCACTATTTGATGCTTTTAAATCAATCTAGTTCTCTTTGATTGACGTTTAATCAATTAATCATTTTGCATTTCAACTGTTTTCAATGTAGGTTATTTCCTTAATCCCGAATTCTACTACCCCAATGCCCAACAGCACAGCGATGCAATAGATACAGAGTTGAGGGTAGGATTAAGGGAAGTGTTGAAAAAATTGTTGGGAATTGATGATTCAATCGAAGCCATCCAAGAGGTGAGTTCGTGATTGGGAATTTTATATTTGAGTCTTGAGATGACAAATGTATATGCTTGAGATAGGTCTTAAACATGTATGGTTTATTAATTTATTCCGAATTTTCACATTGTAGATATCTACATACACACAAAGGAGAGGAGGCTTCGCAGACCCTCTTGCAATGAGGGCGATTGGAAAGATGCCACCTGGTACCCAATCACCAAACCTATTAGGCTTTTGTTATTTATCTTTCAATTGATTGGAACTTGGAAGGACCTAAGGAATATTTAATTTTATTTGTTTACATTGAATTTCAGGTGGACGAATTTTGGAGAAGACACTCCAATGCTAAGGAAAGCGGCTGTTCGCATCCTTAGTCAAGTTACAACTTCATCAAACTGCGAAAGAAATTGATGCACTTTCTCTTTGATCCACACAAAGTCCAGGAATCGGCTTACCATGCAAAAACTCAACAAGCTTGTATATTGCCATTACAATTTGAAGTTGAGAAACAGAACAAGAGAAAGGAGGGCAATGGATGATCCGAACTATTGTCCTATTAGTTTGGATCACATATTTAGAGAGGACGATCCCTTACTCCCATGGATAGCCGAGATAGAGGATCCATTGCTAGATTCAGATCCGGACTTTCAGGAGGAGGTTAGAGATTTGCTTGATGAAGATATAGGCGGGGCAGAGGGTGCCCCATTTGGAGGAGAAGGCTCAAGTGCACAGCCGCAAGGCCCGCAACCACAACCAAGAGGGAAAGAACCTGCTCATGCTATGTTATCTTCTGAGAAGACGAGTACAACCGTCTCTTCGAGTAGCCATGGTGGAGGAGATGGGGGAGATGGAGCGGGAGACACTAGTGGGACAGGTGCTACTAGTGAATACTACCAACATGATCAGGAAGATGTCATTCCTGTAGAGGAGGTACACGACTTTCCGAAAAGAATGGAAGGAAACCGTGGTTATCAACGGCATCGGAGACCACCTGCTCCTGGAGGTAGTAATGAACAAGGTGGAGGTATTGGAGGCCAACAAGCAGCATCATTGGCTGAATCGTGGAACCCTAGTTACAGTGGACAAGGACCCTCACAGTATTTTGACTATTTTCCATATGGTCAGCCAGGTCAAGTACAATAAGGAGAAGAACAGTCTTCAACTTCAAGGTCCTACTCATATGGTGACTATGGTGAAACCCAATATAGTAGATATCCACCTCCTCCACCTCCTCCAAGTTCTTTTGATGCAGGTGCGGCTGCCTTCTTTGGATTTGTGGATCCCAATGCTCATCAATATCAAATTCCATATAGTGCCACTAGAAATGATAACAATGATGGGGATGAGGATAGTCATAGCCCCTTGAATCTTGGTAGACGTTCGTTTTGGTGGTGATTAAGGTATTCTTATTTCCTTCACTAACTCTATTCTTTGTCATTTCTAAATTAGCGTTGAACGTTGATTGTTGATCACTTCATGCTTCATAGTTCATCCACTTGATTGAATTTGAACCTTGAATGTTGAAGTATTGATATTTGATTGTTTAATGTTCATTAATGAGTAATGAGTAATGAGTAATGAGTAATGAGCTAACCTAACTCTTAACTCTTAAGTCTTCTTAATTCTTATGCCTTTATTTCATGTTCTATTTTTTTTATAAGCTTTCCATTACTTTTTAAGTTAACATGACTAAGAAACATGAATACATGTGAAAAAACTCATCTTTACTATTATTTTCTATTTATACAGCGATACAGGACCTCATGTATTGAGGGCACCGCTACGCCCCCTTTTCTTACTTACTTTTGCAAAAGAACCACATTTTCTTTCATTTTACAATTTTCTGGATTTTCTGGAATTTTTTCATATTTTTTTGGCTATTTTTTCAAATCGCACCGCTACGCCGCTACGTATCCCCGCTACACTACGTATCGCCCGCTTCGTATCGTTTTGGCGGCGGGCCGCTATGCCCGCCGCTACCGCTATTTTCATCCTTGAATAGAGTATCCTACCCATGAAGAATGCAAGTCATTGGCACAACACAGAAGACTTCATATTAGTCTTTAACCAGCCACTAGGCCCACTACCATGATATTTAGGAACTGGAAGTCCCACGTTCTCCATGACCTCGGGAAAAATAAAATGAGATGCTTTGTATTGAAAGGCCATTGGCCAGGAATGCATTCTGAAGTTCCTGCAAAGAACACATACCCGTAAGGAAGAATACAACAAAGACAATCCAACTTAGATTCCCAGTACTAGAAACAAGCCAGTACGATGTGTCCTAATACAACAGAACCAACAGTGCCTGATATGGTACCTACTCCCTCTCTGGCATGGGGTGTTAAAATGCTCCCTCCTAACGTCACCAAGATGATACCATCTATGCCACGGCATCGGCTCTCTCTTACCAGTTTTCAAAGTAAGTGCCTTTTCTTTTATGCATGAGACTCAAACTCACACGCATACACTGTCCCTAACCAACTAAGCAACGGCAGGGGACATATTCAGTGGTTTGCTTTTATTTCCTTATTATTCAAAACCATTTTCCTCATTTCCTCCCATCAAGCTGTCATCCTTTCCCTCCACAAGCATCCCCTTCTTTCATCTTCCACCACCAGCTTCCCTTCCCTTCAGTTTTTGTACAAGGTTTTGCTCTAACTACATTTCTCCTCTTTCCCCTTTTCTCTTAGTCGTACCAGCCTCCTCACTAAAAAAAGATGCCCATATCCTCTTCCTTCTTGCTAGACAAAGAGTGTTCCTGTTGAAGGGCTCTAGCACTCAAGAAAAGGCCGGTTAGGGATCCATTTACTATCACTAAAAATAAGCAAAAGAGACACAAATAAGCCCAAATAAACCATATCGTAAGTCGTCTAGAAAGCAATTTTCAAACACCATTCCAATGTTGTGGCATCTTGTATCAATACACCAAAGCAATAGTCATACCGTATGGTTTGTGTTTAGGTCTTCGTCAAAATTTGTCAACCAATAAAGAGATCTCTTTGTTCATTTTGTCCATCTAGAACTAGACAAACAGTAAGGGTAAAGAGGATGGCACTGTTGTGGCAAGTTTTGTAATGGTTTTCATAGATTCAAAAAGAAATGTTACCATATACAGTATGGTGGTTGCCGCAGCAACAGTAGGAATACCAATAATAATGTCATCATAATTCTTATTCATTATTACATATTACTATAACTGAGAGTGAATTCATTAAAATAGAATAAGCATGTCCTTCTAACTATGGCTGTTGTTGTTATTATTCAGTAAATTCAGTAGAACTCGTATAAGAGGAGAAAACACTTTTCATGTACTATTTGTTCTCTACAACATGATATGAGCTCCAAACCAAATAATTTACTACAACCTAGCAATCAAGTAATTTGTGTGCATAACATCAAACTGCATCAATCAACACATAAACTCAAATGGAGCTAATTTCACTCGTGCCCCAAAAGTTTGCATACTATCTAGACAGAGGATGGAGGTCCTGATACAAGGATAAATATATTAACTTCAAGACCAAATGGTATTATTATAATTTTTGAACAACTTAACTTGAATAAAAAAAAAAAGTCTCACCAGAAATAGTGGACCTATCTACTTCAAGCTCATCAACAGTCCTGCATAAAGCCAACAGGAAAAATAAAGAACGCAGGAAAATAGAGGGTGAGACTAGATCCAAACATATGGTTATGGCCACAAATGATCAATTTCAAAGATTGGACTCAACCTGGAAATCAGCTTTCATTTTCCATAATGGAACCAAGTCAATGACAAATCTACCAATTTAATCAAGAATTACCCAAATCAATCAACTTGGCCTTTTCCTTTTACTACTTTTGTAAAGTTAGAATTTCAACTTGGTACTTTTAATCGAGTACACATACCCGGGTTGAGTCCATCACTAAGCTTTTTGAACACCATTAAGCATAAGAATACGAATAAGAACTGAGATCTCACATAAGATGCAATTCTTTGATGAAGCTCAACTCATCAATGTCGGATACATTGGAAACACCGCAACCGACAGCCTTTTCACCAGCCTATGCAATGCATTAAATCATGTGAATTGTGATAACCTAAACTCACCAAAATGTACTTAAGAGAGGAAAAAACATAGCGCAAGCAACATACATTTAGAAGTTTGTTGGTGGTCTTTCCCATAGCAGAGAGAACTATTACAGGCCTTTCTTCTGGGAAACTGAGAATGAGTTCCGCAACCTCGCTCATTCGTTCAGCTGATGCCAGAGAAGAACCACCAAACTTCATTACACAAGTCAATTGCCCGACATTTCCATCAGCACTTAGATCCAAAGTCTCGACCTTGTCAACCACGGCAACCACTCCTCCCTCGCAGCTGATTTTCAAACCTCTTCTTCTGCAAGCACCAACTCTCCGTCTACATAAGAATCCAGCAGCCGAAGCAACTGATGCTGTAAATTCAAGCTGCCTGGACGAAACTGACAACCAATTCTTTCCGAACCCAGCACAAGGAGTTTCAACACTGCCAACTCTCATAGAAACTGCCATGATAGAAGCAGCTACAGGCAATCTAATTACCTACTGTAACTTCACAGATCTAATAATGCCCAGACCTTTCTATTCCTTAAAATGAGCAAACCTAGGGTTTTTTGAACCGCCTGAAGGCAGTAGAAAAATCTATTAATCTATACACTGCTCTATCCAAAATCTTCAAAGATCTATAGCTATCACAAGTTCGTCTGACAAATGGCTTAGCCTATCCTCCCAAATCCAAGAAGATTCACAACAAATCTGCTTAAACTCACACAATGCCTGCAGATTCCGCAATTAATTCAAAAATCCATGCATCAGTATAGAAGAAGACGACAAACAAACAGAAAGGAATTACAGACTCAAGCCCTCAAAAAAACACAACAATGAAGAAAGATTCCATGGAGAATAATCTTCCATTGTTCCGAGTTAACAATAGTTTTCGCACAATTGACACGAAAGGCTAGAAATCCATTTCATGCATCTTCTTTGGAAGCACATTTCACCGTGAAAAAAATGCCTCGTCTTTAACTCTCAACAGAAACTGAAACTGTGTAAAAATGAAAGCATTCAGTTTCCAGTTTCGCAGAAAGTGAGATCACCGTGCAAACAAATACCGTGGAAAGCTGTAGCAAACACAAACTTGAACTTAAATTCCAAGAAATCAGCATAAGATGTTACACTAGTTGATTTAGAAACGGAATCAAACGCAGAAAGCTCAATATATATATAAATATATATATATATATATATATCAGATCAAAGAAGAAATGTAAAGAGAAATACAGTAGAAAAGTAGATTGAGATAAAAAATCTCAGAATCCCTTCAAATACCATGGAAAGTTGTTCAGAAAAATCCGGAAACGCCAGAGACTCGAACAGAACGAAGAGAGATTGAAATTACAAGAGCAGTGAAAAAAAAAATCTATTACAGAAATGCATAGAAATGAGGAGAAATGCAGAGAAAGAAGAGTACCTGGAGATGAGAAGATTCGAGCCGAGAGGATTAGGGTCAGGGTTTGAGTTTCTCTCTCGTTTTTCCTTGAGAATTTGAGGTGGAGAAGAGAAAGCTCTGTCAAGGAAAATCTGAGAGAGAAAGGAACACACAGATTTTGAGCTGACAGCGGAGGCGAGTATTTATTAGCGGGGGAAGGAGGAAGCGAAGTCGAAGTTGGGGTTTTGTGGAATAAAAACCCTGCTGATTGGTTTAGAGAGGGAATGGACGGTCGAGATTGGATCTAATAAGATCCTACTTGGACAGTTGGGTGTTTCGCAGAAATGAGTTAAAAAAAGGTGAGGGAAGAAACGTGTTCAGAAATCTCGAGACTTGTAAAAGTTTTAAACGACTGGGACCGACCATATGGTCCAAAATGTCTGCTTCCAGGGGTCGCATGTGCCTGTGAAACCATGGCCTGGACTCAACAGCATGAAACCATTGTGTGGCCCACCGCCGGCCCTCCCCATCTTAGAATTGAGTTTTTTTTTTTTTTTGCCCCCTGCACTATTGAGTTTTCTTGTTAAGATAATTCATGTACTATGATCGATCTTAGGGGGGAACCCAACCCCCCCCCCACCCCCCCCCTTTTTTTTTTTTCTCTCTGCAACGTGAACGTTCTAATTGCAAATGCGAGAGACAATTCATCACATCATGTCTATAAATTCTCAATATATCGACGAGTCTGGATCTCACAAGTGATAATTTACTACATGCATTTGATGGGTGAGATGTGTGTAACTCACTGAGGGGCTCATTTACTAATGATCTAAATCGTTAAAATTGAATGTCATCCCCACTCACCGGATTTGGACTCAACATCAATGGACCTTGGATTTCACAGTAATTTGATGGGGCCGATGGGAATATTCTAAATATTTTGGTGTCTCTATTTTGCAGCCTCATGTATAATCTACTCTGGATCCAGGTCTGATGAAATCTATGTTAGGAATACTTATGTATTCAAATGATATAAATTCTTCTCTTCATATCCAAGTTTGGAAAACCCCCTGACTTGGAATAGACTCGTCGAATGATAAAAAAAAAAAAAAAAAAAGACCCTCAGATAAAGTCAACATGGAGACTAGGGACAATCATGTTTTTTTATAAATAATTTTAAAGATATTTAAAAAAGGAATCCATTACTTATAAAATATAAAAACATATTTATTTGCATTCATTCGTGATAATCAATTCAAAATTAGTAAATTTATATATACAAGAGAAGTACAACAATAAAGATAATAAAAGAAAAACTATTGCATATTATGTAATTTGTCAATTCAAAAATTGAGTGTGAAAGATCAAATATAAGTTGCAAACTACATTCTAGTCATCGTTTTTAAATTACCGTCTCCAAACTTCATGAATAATTACCTATAAATAAATTTTAATTATTTAAAATTAGATATGCCTATTACATGATTCGAAATGCAAACAACTTACTAAAATAAGATAACTCGGCTGATCCTCTCCTATTTTTGACTTGGTCTTTTATTAAAATAAGATGGCTCGGGAGAGTTAATGTAAACTCGGAGATTTCCCAACCATATTCATATCATTTTACTATGAATTCTTCTATTTCCAATTCCAAAATATATGAGATACAAACAGATGACTAATTATATTAGTTGAACACGGAAAACCCCTACTTGCTCAATATCATATGAATAGAGTTTGCCAGCTATCATCATCATTATCATTTTGAAACCCTGGTCAAAGTATGTTGGGGTGGCTATATAAATTTTATTTGTTTTTTGTTTTTTTATCTCGAATTCATCCTGAGTCAAATTCTCAAATAAATTGCACTTCTTTATGTTATTCTCGCTACTTCAATGTCTCATTTAGTTTTTACCTTTTTTCTTGGCGGGCCATTAACTTGAATAATCTTTTTTCTCAAAAGCTCTATTGTTGGCTTATATTGGACGTGTCAAAACCATTTCAAATCAATCTGTTCTAAGTTATTTTTAATCTATTGATGCCATCTCTAAATACACCCTAAAACTACCTATCTAATATAAAATTATAAATGCATCTACTAAAGATGAATGCAACTTATATTTCAGCCACCCATTTTGATGGCATTAGATAAAATGCCTAGAAGGCTAGACCCCCACCAGATCTAACCACCAGGAATCCATACTCCAGAGTGCTGTCCACATCTCGGCTCCCATGGGTTGGGCCAGCCCATTGATTCTACACATCCTCTGCCACCATGTTTTTATTGATTATAATATTTTTCAACTTGGCCCTTTGTTGATTGTGCGTGTATTGTCAGCAGTGGGCCACTAAAAACGGAGAAGGCCAAAGCACCAGAAGTTTACAACTCCCACCATTTTACATGTCCCCACCCCCACTTTCTCTGTGCTCAATATTGGCCAAAAGGATTTTTTAGTACTGGTTTTGTTTCCATGATTTTGTGCAGGTGAGGCCCACTTTTTAACTGACTCAGATCATTTGATCTGATGGGTGTCATTCTGGCCGATGATAGAGGAAAATCTATCATCTACCAATGTCACAAATATGGCAACATCTATGTTGAATGTGTGCGAGTGCTTGTGATAAAGTCCAACATATGTTGGTAGTGTAGATTCCACAAATCGAAAAAATAATATTAGGGATTGTGCGGGACCCACCAGTTACTATTCCTAATTATTCAAATTATTGTAGCCAACTATTGTAATGAGGGATTGGGTAACATGGGAAATGAAAAGCAGTGAGATTTTACTTCTTTGATTCGCTGACGAAAAGGATCAATTTATTTTAGTAGCCCCGAGTGGTAGTGCAGTTGGCTAGGCCTAAGATTTAAAAATTGGAGGTTGCGGGTTTGAACCCGAGCTCTCACCTACGCAAAAGTCTAACTTATCCGGTTTAACATGTCTAGAGGAGTAATTGATTTTTTGAAAGGCCGGACACTTTCATTAATAAAAAAAATACAGTTTTATTAGAATAGGTTGGCGTCTGATTGATATTTTAGTTTATTCGGTAACTTCCACTGTTGATGTCTAAACCATGATATAGTTAGGTGTCATTTCCGTTGGTTTTGAAATGGCTGAAAAAAAATAAAATACACTTTTATTAGAATAGGTTGGCGTCTCATTGATATTTTAGTTTATTCGGTAACTTCTACTGTTGATGTCTAAACCATGATATAGTTAGGTGTCATTTCCGTTGGTTTTGGAATGGCTGGCACTGGTGTGCGAGTAAACTAGGTGCATTACCCAACTGATATATAGCTAGGCATGTCAAGGCGACGGGATGGGCCGGGGCTTTGATTGTTCAATTCCATCTTAAATATTAGGCGGACTTGTCAGGCGTTATCTAATCTCGTTCTAAATTAAATAGGCCTACGTCAAATCCCGACTTGTGTGGGCCAGTGCCTAGCACGATCTTGAATATAAGTTTGGAAATGACAGTTTGATAAAAAAAATTCTGGATTTTTTGAATATTTTTGTAAATTCCTTTTATATATAAAAAAAAATGACATCGCGACGACCGCGATAGACCAATAACTACAACCGATATCGATATTATATCGGTTTTTGTCCCGACCGATACCGCAACCGATACTGCAATTTTAAACCATGGGTATGTGTGAGTTGTGGTCATGGCTACTTGTTTGGATGTTCTTTCTTCTCTCTTATAACGACATAAATATTTTACCCCAAAAAAAAAAAAACCGAAAAAACCATCCCACCAACAATTCTCTCCCCTACACACTCTCAAGCAATGAATTCAGTTATGTCCCAAAAAGAATCAATGTCAAAAGCTATCTAGACGATTTCTTTCTGCTTTGCTTTTGAAGAATCAACACAAAGTAATGAAATATTACCAGGAATACATCAATTTTTAGTTAACACACCTACTTTATTTGAAATCGAAGACTTTAAATATCTGGATAATCGGATATCCATTTGCCACACTAACATTTTATTTATATTCCAGCCTTGAAGTCTGAAGTAGACCCCAATCCCCAATCCCCAATCCCCAATCCCGTGCAGGTTCAAAAATTAAAATATTAGTTGTGTTCATGGGGCGGGTTGTACTGGGCCAGAGTTTGTCCAAGTTTGCCCATTCAGTTATCGGGCCTAAAACTCAGGTCTAGAAATAACCATGGGCTTAAAAGTTAGGCCCATGACTTGCTTGTTTGCAAAGTGTATGCATCCCATGTTGAGCATGTTGGGTCAGGATGGGCCTTTAAGCTTATCTAAGCTCAGCAACAGGCCCATTTAATAATCAATCCAGAATGTTACGCACTAGTAAAGACCATAGGCCAAGGCCCAAATCCAACCCAACACGGGTCATCCTGCTTCATGAGCACCCAACCCCAAAAAAAAAAACCAGACCTGAGATGAGCAAAAGCCGAATGAGCTTACCAAAACTGGGCCGGACTGAAGGATGTAAATGGGTACCCGATTCTTCGATTACTCAGAGGTTTCGACCCGCTAAAAACATGGGTATGGGTCCTTATTTAGGCCCCGATAAGTAAATGGGTCCGGGTACACCTTGGTTCGGACCTGAGGACCCGATACCCAATATATTATCTCAATTTTAAAAAATCTCTCATAAAAACCATATATATATATATATTTAATATCATTCTATATCTAAATCCGGATCTAAATCTAGACCCGTCACATATATGGTTCTGGTTCTGGAACTAAGAAACCGTTTCCGAAACAGTTCTGGGTCTGGATCCGGTTCCACCTTCTCCTTAACGGTTCCGGTTCCACCATGGACCCGGACCGGAACCGACCCATTTACAACCCTAGCTGGACTGTGTGTGTTTGGACTTTCCTTTAGAACCAACTCAAAACGATGATCTCCTCTCTATGGGTTGTGGGTCAAACTCACTCCAATCAGTGGTAAATGACTGTCTAGACACATGATTCCTGGTTTCACATTTGATCAATTGGAGGTGGGCCCTGATCCAATTGAATTGAGTCCAATACTAGGACACGGAAGCAGAAATTTGACCGGCTAAGATTCGAGAAGGTGAGCCTCATTGGCCGGAGAGAAAATCGGATTAGTCAGTGGCCCACTTACAGACTTTGAAAATTCAAATTGGAATTTTGCATGGAAAGTTGGGTGCAAACAGACAGCAGACATTTCCTGCATTATACCACGGATTATGGATATGTGATGGACAATAGCCGGGTAGATAAAGGGAGGACCAGGTGGGCCACACATAGACAGTGACAATAGGTAGATGATTGGAAGGTGGTGGACCACATGACAAATGTGTCAATGACAATGAGATGTTTTTTTTTGGCTAAGAGAAGGTATTACATTAATGGAAAACCAAGAATTACATTGCTAAGAAAAGGTGTCACATTAAAAGAAAAGAAAGAGTTACAATATAGAATTAAGATATTAAAAACAAGACATCTTCAAATAGCAAAAAACAAACTGAGCAAATTCCTATATAAGTATTAGGAGGTGTTGCACTTAAGCCCGTCAATTTAGTCCGTTGAAATGGGTCCCCGGCCCGGTCCAAACCCAAACACAGAGTTTTTGTCTCGTGAGAAATTATTATGGGATATGTTCTACATTTTTATTATGACAATCATACTATAAAGATAAAAAAATTTGTCAGCGCCCATGCCAAGTGCATGTTTTTAACTCTGTCATGTTGCTTATTGCATTGCATTATTGGTTCCAAGCCCGACATAAAGGAGGAGGATTTAAAGTCCGGTTCACACTGGGTGTCCGATGACAGTATATAAAAAATTAGAGAAGGTTTAGTTTATGTTTAAGATCGTGGGAAGCCCTAGCCCAAACGGGATGGGATTTGACACAGGCCCATTCAATTTAGGTCCAGGACTGGATAAGCCCCCGCAGGCCCGTCCAGCTTTTGAGACGAGATTGGAAAACCCAAGCTCAACCTGGCCCGGCCCGGCCCATTGACATGTCTAGTTGCACTCCTTAAAACCTTCAACCATCATTCTATTTTATGCAATGTGTCCCTTGTTGTGTACAAACATCTTGTGAATAAGTCTCCCATATATGCAGAGGAAGGGAGTGGTGGAACACAATCTCCTGAGGTGGCACTAATTTTGTTAGCTGATCTGCCACTACATTTGCCGATCTTCGACATAAGGTCGTCTTCCATTCATTTATCTTCTTCAGAATTTTATCAATTTGCCGAGTGCTAGACTCCTCATTGAGTTGGATTGAAATCGCTTCAAAAATTATAAAAGAGGACGAGTTTGTGGAGCCTACCTAGGCATATGAATTTGAGATTTAACCACTCGTACAAAGTTTGGACTCATATAACATATAAGTGGGTCAGACTTGGATCACCCTGCAAGGCATGTGGCTGACCTAATCTGAATTGAGTACCTCATCTGAACTCAACAGAGTAGTTGACCAATCTGATAAGTGGTCCAACCAATGGACCACTGCTATCCAAATCTGGGTGTGGTACCTGAGGTCCACCCGATAAGACAGGTCAGACCCAATGACTACTTTATCTAATGTTGTTTTGGATTGAGTTGGACCGACCCATTTAGCTTCCTAATCCCATCTATCATGAGCCTAGATTGGGCTTATGATTAGGCCCAAGGCTGATTTTGGAGCCTAACCCATTGTTTTTTTTTTTTTTTTTGGGGGGGGGGGGGAAAGTTGGGGGAAAATTTTTTTGGAGGGTGCTTGGGAAAGGCGGGGTTGGGGGGGGGGGGGGGGGGGGCGGCGAATGGAGGGGAGGGGGAGGGGAAAAAGGGTGAAAAAATTTTCCCCCCAAAATTGCGGGGAAAATGGGGGAGAGGAGGGGAAAATGAGAGAAATTACTAAATTGCCTTTTATGTGTAAAGAAAATTTTAAAGTTTTTATAAAAGTAAGGACAAAACGGTAATTTTCTCTATATCTCACAAATAAACAAAACTCTACTTTTTCACTTTTCTTCTCCCTACTTTTTCACTTCCCAAACAAGAGAAGGTAAAATTAATTTTCCCTCCCCTCCCTTCCCCTTCATTTTCCTTCCCCCTCAAATTTTCTCTCCCCTCCCCTCCCCTCCCCTCTCCTCTCCCAAACGGACCGTAAAAACAAGTGAACAGAGCCAAGGCACAGATGCAAAAGCTGGAGAATTTGTTAATGGGGCCCTGGACCCGACCCACCCTGTCCAGGCTACTTTATGGGTTCAATGGGCTGGGTAGTGGTCTACATTTTTGACCTGTCGATGAACGGTTTTGTTTAAGAATTTCTAATGACGGTCGGGATTTAGGGGGAGATAGGGTTATTCTCTTAATTGCTTACACCATGTAATTGTCTTTTTTTCTTCTTTGTGTATAAGGCTTTTATACATGTTGGTGGTGGTGTATTGTTTTTTTGTTTGCCTTATTTTTTAATGTTTTATTTACAGTTCAAAAAAAAAAAAAGAATGACGGTCAGGATTATGCGGGTCAGAACCTATTGAAATGTAGATCAAACAGATCACTGAGTTGGGTAGATCTTGACTTATTTTGAAATTGTAGACTGAGTCTCACTTGCCCAAGTTACTCTTTAGATGACTTGGGTCCAGTTATGGAGTTTTGGGACCCATGGTGGGACCCAACCAAATGAACAGTTCTAAATTCCAATCACCTTTACTAAACCCAAATAGGTTGGTGTCAATCAAATATTGTGAATTGGGTTTGGAATTTGGATACTCATAAAGACTACTATAACAACCCTCCCATCTTTCTCTGTTCCTTGCTTGTATTCATGATTCAACATCTTGGTATTGAAGAATCATTATATGCAGTTTTCACCTGGAAGTCACTGGAGATGACACAAGTACACTGCGCTTTTCTTCAGAAGTTCCAACTACAAAGTTTAGAATCTTTATTGGAACTTCTGACCATGCTTTCAATGTGAATAAATAATCAGCCCAAGTGCTTTATATGGGCTTTATATGTCCATTCATCAGCATGCACTGATTGGATTTCCAGCAATTTTACTTGGTCCATCAAGACATGATGATCCAGATTCCGGATCCAGGATTCAATTATATTTAATCAGGTCCGTCAATGGGTCCAATTCTGATCCGAACATAGAATCAACCCAGATCCAATAGATAGATCGTGTAGGATTTTGCAGCATCCAAGTCTAGGGGTGGGCCCATGATCCCGTCCCTCTCGATCAGCAAGAATGGGCCAAAATAGATCTCATCACTTTGTCACGTGCATGCTTGGAGGCCTCGGCGTGGAATAAATTTTGGGGTGTTCCTTGTTGGGGGTGAGAATTATTTACATGATCCGAATCCAATCCGATAAATCCAGGTTTGGATTAACATTTCAAAAGTGATCAATAAATGGGTTTGTTGGGTCTAGCGCAGCCCATAATGAACTGCCGTTTTAGGCCCGTTGACTCAGTTTGAGTCTGTGCTACCTGGTCGGTTGAGAACCCTATCTCTCACCCAGATGAGGGATGATACCTATGTCTCTCCCTCCGTGCATGTGTAGAGTCATTCCTTGCCGTGAGTACAAGCATAATCTCCTTTATAAGTGAAAAAATAATGAAAGAATTATGGTATGAGCGGGAATTCTTGCATAGCAAAATGTCAAAAAGTATATGTAATTAAGAAAATTATAAAATTTTAAGGTACAGAATCTACTCCCATCCAATATAAAGATATCCATATGTGAGTCCTACGTAGCTGTAAATTAATTTTGGGCATTTGAGAATGCTGAAACTTTTAGATTCTCAAAAACCCAATTAAGAAACAAAAAGTTCATAACAAAAATTTTAGAAAATTTAAAGAGCCAAGATTCCTGTAAGAAACTGCAGCAAACAAATTGGGCTCTAAGAAGATAATGCAATGAGGCCTGACCCATTTTCACCCATAGCTGCTGCCTACCTACCAATAATGATATCCTTTTTTATTTTTTCTGAAAAATGTCAATTCGAGAACCAAACAGCCTTTTGGATTGCTCTTTTGAGTATATCTATCCTCACATGAAAGTGGCTGATGATGACAGAAGTACAAGAACAACATCATGAAACCACAGTGTTTGAGATTCTATTAAAAGAACAACACCTGGTCATGCTTTTATGTGAAACAGCAATATAGGAGCAGGTGTTCTGCACTCTCTCACAGCCTTTATCGGTTTTAACCACTTCACTAGAGTAGTGTTACAAGCACAAATTATTAGGTCAGAATTTTGGATAAACTCCTAGATATTTTTTGAATATCACTTGGTTAAAATTTTGTACAAACCTCTAGATATCCCTTGAATATCACTATGAGATTCAAGAAATATCTAGGAATTTGTCCAAAATTCTGACAAAAAAATTTGTCCATATAGACTTTTTGACTTCACTATCCACCATCATTCATCACCATGTGGAATAATGGGTTTTACCATGGATGATTTTATTCTCCAGTTCATGCTTGTACAATATTGTATAAAAATATAAGAAAGGAGATATTCCTTTTTCAAGAGAGAGAGAGAGAGAGAGAGAGATGGGTATGCAAAAGTTTAAAAAACTTAATATTCACAATGTGTAGATGAAATTCACACTATTTAGATATTCAAATGGATATCATGCTGGCAACTGAGTTACCATTGTCAAATTTCAATTTAGTGAGAGTTGGACCCATTTAAACTCTAATTATAGAACACTTGATTTATCATTTTATTCAAGGTTTTTTTCACATTAATCTACATGATAGTGGGTTACATTTGAATGAAATTTAACCTAACAGTAAAATAGGGGAGAGCAATTGTGAGTGACTTAAATTTAAAAAGGCAGTCCCCACCATTGACCCAAGCCATGGTAAGTTCTTTTTATCTCTTAAAGGCATGCTTTTTGAATGACAATTATTTCATGGCATTTTATTTTTTCAGAGCAATTTTATTTATCATGAATATAAAATCAGATATTTAATTTTCCATAATTTTTATTATCAACTATAAAAAATAAAAGAAATAGTAATGATGATGGGTAATATGGCATTTCGTTTGTTTATATAAGAAAGTCTGGAAAAAAAAAAAAAAAAGAACAGTTTTGGGCTGGTGTTTAAGATGGAGATTAAAGATCTGATGTTTAAAATCTGAATTCATGGTGTCCCACTCCTTAAAATCAGTAAATTAAGGCCTCATAGGATCCGAACTCTTAACAAAATACAAGGAATAGGAACCCACCTGTATCAAATCTATTTAGTTTTCATGAGAAACTTCTGATAACTTTGAAAATTTGCAGAGAAGAAAGAGCATAACCATTATCACCATCATTTTTTTTTTTTTTATTTATAAGGGAGGGTGTCCTAGTCCTTTGGGCCAGACTATTCCCTACGAGCCTAGGAGTAAATCCCCTATGGTCTCACTTTAGTAACGCAATTACGAACCCTCAATCTCGAGTAGCGTACCGCTACTTGAGCTGGTCATTGAAAAATATCTAAGTCATTCCTTGGAAAAGGGAGGTCTTGATTAGATGACTCATTGTATGATTGGAGCATGCAAATACAAGAGGATTATTTTAATTTTGAAGGGGAGTGGGAATGTAAGTGGGCCCTAGGGAGCAGAGGGTTTAATTTGGACCAGAGAAGGCCTCTGCAGTGGGTCAAGCAACAGAAAAGTGTACAGTCTTTTGATTTGAAGTAGATTCTCCTAGTGCCAGTGGCAGTAATCTTGTGTGGCGAGAAAAAGTTCCAATGTAAAGCCACACCTCTATTTCAAATTTCTTGTGGGGCTATGGTCCCCTGCACCCCTAATCCACCTCTAAGTGGGGCTGAAGCTTATGGGTATCTAATCTATGAACCTTTCTTCTAGGTTTAATGGTCCACCAACAAGTTTTGCTCTTTTACCATGTGATATAATCAGTGTATCTTGCAATCTGTTGTTCGTACATTGCCATCCATGGGCCAAATTCTGATCCAATTTTTGTATTCAAACTGGAAATTGTGAATGGAATTGACAAATGATAGGATATGGGCCATTAGAAAATTGGGCTAAATGGAACCATAAGATCCAAAGTCCATCTAGAGACTAGTTTGTGGGAAACTTTCTAATTTGTTTTGTTTGGTAACTTCATGTTGGGTTATATTTTGGAAGAAGAACTTAATGTTGGATGTGGGTTACATGTCCCTCATTGGAGATTGCACTTTTGGAGAGTTAAATTTTATTTTTTTATCTTAACATGGATATGGGTTGCTTACTTTGCCCGGATGTGGGTTTGGGATTGATGTATTTGTGGATCATGCCTTTTGTTAGGGGTACGCCCCTTTGAGATTAGACTGCCCATTGAGTAGGGAATTCTCTTAATTTGTACTATCTCATTGTTAAAAAAAGCTTCATGTTGGGCTGGTTGAGATGTTGGCAGAGAAAGTTATAGTCTCCAGCAGCAGGTGCTTCAACAGGAAAGGGATTTGATATGAAATATCAATGGAATGATGCAATAGAAAGAATGTCAGAAAGAGGGAAGTGCTCAGCAATCAATGTCATTGATGGATGGATGGATGGACGCTTGCATGAGAATGGAAACCAATCAGTTCTGATGATGGTGCTTTAAAATCATCTGTACCTTCATCACAATCTTGTACATGTTATCTGGACCGTTCATTTTCTGAGTCATGCAATAATACAAACTATGGTCAAAATTCATCCCAGCCATTCATTTTGCACTTCACCTAGGGTTGTAATCAGGTCGGTTCCGGTCCGGGTCTATGGTGGACCCCGAATAAAATCCGTTAAGGAGAAGGTGGAAGGAACTGGATCTGGACCAGGAACCGTTTCGGAACCGATTTTTTAGCTCCGGAACCGGAACCAGAACTATATATGGAACGGGTCCAAATCCGGGTCCTGATTTAGGTAGAGAATGATATTGAAAAAACATGATTTTTAGGATAAATTTTCAAAAAATGAGGTAATATGTCGGGTCTTGAGTCTCGGGTCCACGGGGCCAAATCAAGGTGGACCCGGATACATTTACTTATCGGAGCCAAAATAACGACTCAGATCCGATTTTTAACGGATCAAAACCTCCAACTAAACGGAGAATCATGACCCATTTACATCCTAAGCCTTCACCACCCTACTACGTTTCTTTCTTATTATCTGGCAGAGTCTTGGAGCGAGGGCGAAATCTCATCTTTAGAGGGCATCGTGGACCAAATCCACTTTGTTCTTTTATAATAATGCCCGCGGGCTGTGGCCCCTCGACTAATAAAATATATACTAGAATTTGTGAAGCTCACTGGATTTGAGATCTAACTACTCACAAACAGTCTTCAAAGTTTATAATCTTTATAGGAACTTCTGACCATACTTTCAATGTGAAAAAGAATCAGATCGAGTGCTCTTTTATTTTCCATTCATCAGCATGCACTGATTGGATTTCCAACAATTTTCCTGGGTCCATCAAAACATGATGGTCCAGATTCCGGACCCAAGATTAAATTATATTTAATCAAGTGGGTCGACGGGCCCAAGTCCGATCTGAATCGTACGATCGCCCCAGATCCAATAGGACGATTGTGTAGGATTTTGCAGCATCCCAATCTAGGGGTAGGTCCATGGTGCCTTTTTCTCTGGATCAGTAAAAATGGGCCAAAATAAGGTATGAAATTGGGAGGAAAGGATCACCTGGATATTTATCTTATGGGACCTACAACCCATTTGGAAACCCACCAAACAGAACGTCGTCACAATCACTTTTGCCGATCTTTGTTGGCTCAATTTGAGTCTAATCTTCTATTCCAATTGTAAATGGTCCCGGGGAAAGGACATATATGTGCTAACAAGCTTGGCCTGGCCTGACATATGATGAACAAAGCAGAGGTATATTCTTTTGCAAATGGTTTGGGCCTGGGTATGACTTTTCAGCGTCAGGCGTGTAAGCTAGATCCAGGGCTTAATATTAGGCCCATATCTAGATGGGCTGGGCTTGCATATTATCACCGATGCGATCCTAACCTTAGGGTTGCCTGTTAATAACCGGGTTCAGGGTTCAAGGAAAATCTTCTTATGTATAGCACACATCCGGATCGTCACCAAAGGCGGGACCCCCCTAAATTTCACGGGGTTCTAGGCGAAGAATGACACTTGCATTCACAAATGCACTGTGCTCAGGAGAAAATCTGTCATAGGTTAGAATGGGGCTAATTCTTGTTGCCCTAAAGGGACCTTTTTCTGCAGAGATTTCTGAAATTCATATAAGAAAAATTGAATGCTGCTGAACTTTGTCCATTCCTAGATTCCATAAATTTCTTCTTTCATAATTATTAAAACTCATTACTAGAATTACACCTGCGAATGTATTATTTACACAAAAATTTGAATCTTTAGATATTATAGTGCAGGAAATGTATTAGAACCAAATCTATACTGTTCTTATCACAAAATGCAACGTGCAAACATATGGCCACATTTATATAAGGGAGATGAAAACCCGCGGTTGGTAGATTTAATAGCATTTGCAGTGAGTTCGCAAAATCTAACTCACACCGAAGCACACAAAGGTTTTTAGCGAGTTCGGTTCCGACACCCATATGAAACCAGTAGTTTCTTTCACATATGAAATGAGCGTGCCAACGCCACTGAACTACGAGTGTGTTGGTCAAGATATGGAATCTAAACACATCTAATATGAAGAGATCAATATGTGAGTCCCACGTCCCTATAGAATGCGACAGCCGCATGCGGAACCTCTGACTGAAATGACTGTTGAGGATATTGGAGGTCCACTGCAAAGCCACAGGAATTTCTTTCTTCTGAAAATCCCAAATGCTTGGTGCAATCTGGATTCTGGAGATGCATAATTTTGGGCATTTGAGAATACTAAAACTGAGAATTGCACCCGAGTGGCAAAAGTGTCTCATCTCACATAGTGTGTCTCACAGGTTGTGTACCACTCACCCATCTAGCAAGAAAAAAGAAAAAAAAGAAGCTAAAACTTTTAGATTCTCAAAAGCCAATTAAGAAATATAAAGTTCATAACAAGAATTCTAGAAAATCTAAAGAGCCAAACTCCTTTCAGAAATTCAAGCAGACAGATTGTGCTCTAAGAAGTGAACTTAAGAGGACTGACCCATTTCCACCCCTGGTTGTCCCCACTAGCTACCAAAAAATGATTTTCTTCTCTCCTGAAAAATGTCCAATTGGAAACCAAACTGCCCTTTTGGATTACTCTTTGGGTATCTCTCATGTTCACATGAAAGTGGCTGATGATGACAGAAGTACAAGAACAACATCATGAAACCACAATGTTTTGAGATTCTATAAAAGAACTGCACTTGGTCATGCTTTTTCTGTGAAACAGCAATAGGAGCAGGTGTTTTGCACTCTCTCACAGCCTTTTTCTTACTTCACTATCCACCACCATTCATGTGGAATAATGGGTTTTATTAACATGGATGATTTTATCCTCCAGTCACTCAAAAACCGGACTCTGACTCACCCTGTCTTAGCCCAATTGACTCGACTCGAACGGCATCGAGTTGATGAATCTCACTAAATCTACCAAGATCCCAGTTAAAAACTCACCTGAGTTGCTCAACTTGTGCTCTTCGAAGTCACTTGGGCTGGATTTGTTTCTGTTTTTAGGTCCATGGGCTGGAGCTGAGCCTAATGTTATTACCCGACAGTTTATGAGGCTGGATGTAAGCCTATGTATGCTTTAAGGCCTGGCCCATTTAAAGTACTTAGCACGAGGGGGTATATATATCTGGCTTCCAGGCCCTGATGTCGATCAGGTTGGGGTCTGGATAAATATTGGACAACGCTACTATGATAGTGATGTAGATGGCAACAACAGTAAGATTATAATATATTTTTTGTGCACGTTATTATGCATGGATTAGGATGAGCACCCAAACCCAAAGTGGTAATGGGCTCTTGGTTGGGGACTGAATCCACCATATTTAGTGGTAGCATATAAATGCTAAACATGGAAGGGTCAAATACGTTCAAAAGTGTCATTTTTAGAAGGTAAACTTTTGAAACTTCACTAATACAATAAGGAATTTTAACCGCTCCTAGAAATCAACTGGCATTGCTGCCAGAAATTCCTTCAAACAATTAGGCCTTAACGATTTTTAAGCTTTCATCTGAGAACCACCAAGATGCATGTAAACATTGGAGCAGGCAATAGGAAGGTCTCATCATGGAAAGTTTATGAGTTTTATAAGTGCATTATAAAACCGTTAAAACACTTACCAACCAATCAGATTAACATGCATCTAGGAGGGTCCCAAATGCAATACGTACACTCCTTCAAACTAAACACATGGGCCAGGCGTACAAGCATGCATCGGCCTAGGCCCGCCCGTTCAATAATTGACCTAGAAATTTATGCCCAATTCCAACTCATTGGCCCGATAAAACCGCCCAAGATCATCCCTAGTTAGAGGCCCAAATTTTGAAGTATTTCCTCCCATCATTGTAGATAGTGGCACGTTGGAACTTACATACTTGTACATCTTCAATTTCCAATCAAACTCCCGTGTTGAGTTGATGTTCGGAAACCCCAGCAGATTCACATGAAAGCACTGATGACCAAGTGGGATTGATTCAAACGTACCAAACCCACTTCCACAAAGTTCTGAATGAAAAAACAAAGTAACAGCTACAGACTTCTAAAATCTCAATCAGAACCTCTGCGTGCTTTTGGGTGCACGCAAGTTTTCAAAGTAAAGCACTGTTTTGGCTTTATTGTGTGCCCCAAACCATCTGTTCCTTTTAATACCATTGGAAACAGAGAGAAGTTTGTATGTAGCTGACATGGTCAAGCTAATAATCCCAGTCAATTACGTATGAGTATCGTCCTTGTACTTTTTTTCTGCGTCTCTGTGTGTGTGTCATTATCAGCTTCATGTGTAGAACTTGAAAACTGATAGTGCAATGACGGTACTCTCTGGTAACTACCACTGAGCGTGGAATCGTGGCCTAGTGGAGTGGATCTACAGCTGTGAAAGAGAGAGATTGATGTAATCAAATAGTAATCATGGATAAAAGGAGTGGGCCTCATTGAATATCTTTGTCTTTGCCCATGCAATCAAAGATAAAGGATTTTGAGAAGTTGATTGTTTTGATATTTATCTTCAACTTGAGTTCTTCCCATTAAATGATTAGGAAAGATGCCCAAATTAACTGATCCTTTTTCTATTTTATAAACTATTCCTTAGATCCTATTTGTTCAGTAGAGGAGAAAAGAAAAAATGCCTAATGTGACGTAAAATTTTAGTTCATATTGTTTGAATGGAAAAGTAAACGGAAAGTAAATTAGGTACTATGACTTTTTTACTTTATTGTCGTTTGGATGGAAAGAAAGGAAAGTGGAGAGTAAACTTAGAAACAACTTAAGGCCAGTCTTTTACCCCAACTTTTTTTTATCCTCCCAAAGGGTAACAACTTCGGAGAGAAGTATAATCTTGTTTTCTAGTGTTTTCTACTTAAATCCCCTCCTCTTTTATTTATTCATGAGTCCCACCAGGGCATAGAATTTTTTCCCTTCACAAGTTGTGAGAGGTTCCTATCAGTGTAAAAAAAAACTGCTTGTATTTAACTATTTATCTATCAACCAATCTAGTTGTACACATGTCTGGGCTAGCCGGCTAGGACCGCAGGGCTTCATGTCAAAATGTTATGTATTGCACCAGTATCATAAGAACAATAAAAGTACGAGATGACAATAGTTCAGGTTGAAAGTAAAACTAGCCCCACCTCTAATAGGGTAGATTTAGTAGTCGTTTTTACGGTTTGGACCAGGTAAAGTGGCAGGTAGAATAATAGGCTCCCCACGATTGATGATATTCAGACTATAAGGGGTTGATTTAGCTGCCTATTAAAAGCTAGATTCAATAAACATTGATATGCACAGTATATATGGCCATCAACAATGACAGATCCAGGATTTTGTTTGAGGGGTGCGGATCCAATAGAGTTTGGTTTTGAGGGCAAACTAATGATTTTCATGTGGATTTTGTAGGTGGGTCACAATTTTTATTGGATCTTTAAAAGTGGCTGCAGAAATTTCATATAAGTTCTAAAATCGCACCCACATGCCCACATGCCAATACTTGAGTCTGCACATGCCCATCAATATCCTGGTGCAAACACCACATAAGATCTAGTACAACCCTAATTTGATATTGATCTGGATAATACTCCTCATTGATTGATTTTAATTCTGTAGCTTAAGAAACAATTATAGGGTCCCTAAATCAATGTTGTGATGATCTTATGTAGATGAGTTCTTGTCCAAAATCACATTTACAATGAGGCCTTTCTATTACCCTTCCCTAATTCTGATGACAATGGCTGAGTAGCATTCCAAAAAGTAGGTATCTAAGAGGTTTCACATGGAATCCAATGTTGTAAAGTTCTCCTCAATCAAATAAGTCATTTAGAGGGAAAAAAAAAGTAAAATAGTGAAAAATACAGCTTTCATGGATCAGTACACAACCAAATTTTAAGCAATCAGAACAACAGTGAAAAATGACTAAATTGTCTTTGTCCAATCCGATGAATGAAACTCTGTTTGAATGTTAGATCTCCTACAGTCATAGGGGAGAAAATTGTGCATCTAGTTGATAGTCCAAATCACCAAAAGGTGGGATCCATTGTGCACATAAAACAGATCTTTTAATAAATCATTTTTAATTAGTCCTTTAATCACACTGTCCTTCAATTCAACTATTAATAACAGTTCTTCCTTCAGAGAAAGTGCTCAAGCATACCAGTAGGGTGGGAGGTGGGACCATAACTCTTAACAGTTCAAATCTTAAAGGCAGGCCCTACATGTATAGGTTTGATTTGACCTTATAACCATAATATCATTGTTGTTGATGATGATGGGAAGCCGGGAATGTGTACAACCTATAATGATAGTTCCAACTTCCAACTAATTATTTTGCACGAGATCTCAAGCCCAAGTTACAATATTTGATCATATATACCAAATCAAATGCATATGGTAGGATTAAAACAAAGCTCATACTCATCTAAGAAGCTGTAAATCCAACAAAAGATTTTATTGTAAAATCTGAAATTTCTAAAGAGAACAACAAACACGTTTGTGTGCATTCAAACCCTCTGTTAAGAGAATGACCCACAAACATAATTCCATCTATGAACACAGAGTAATCAGTGCTGACTACCCTCCTAAACTGGCCTGGTCATGTGCTAGCCCATGACATGGAGAACACTGAGCCCAAACTTCGGTTAGTGCGAGAGCCTCTTCAATGGTCGAGCATAGTCCCATGGAAGCCCGCAGAGTGCAAAAGTACAGCTTTGATTTCCTCCGGCAGAACGTCGGCCCCCTCCCCGCATTGCTGAGATAATAGCAAATTCATTCGTAAGCTTCAGTTTCACATTTGGATGCACCCCAAATATTAGTTATTTGAATATTTTGGCAAGATGGTGTCCATGCATTCTGATAGGCATTTGTGAGTTGTGACAGAACATAAATAGGAAGTGGCAGCAGTTGCTGATATTGATTAGGAGTGGAAAATGGATTTCTTTTGAAAAAATATTATGATAGGTGCTAACCAAATGTTGGGTGCAGAGATTTTCCATGGAAATGTTTCAGCAAGAAAAAGTACAGTGTGGATTTTGCAAGCCATAGGAATCCACAGCTGTTTCCATATGTACCCTTTAACTATTGCTTTCTATGGAACATTCAATTTTCAAACACATCCTTAGTTCATTAGAGGAGCTAAGGAGCAAACTTACCTCAGCTCGGAAAACATCTAGTGCAAATCCATTAAAACAACTGATGACTGCCTGTTGGATGTCGAGCCCCAGTCCGTCAAGTGCCCTCATTGCTGAGAGGAGGAGGCCGGGTCTTCGGGCACAGAACATATGAATATTGACTGCCCTGCCTTCTCTCACCCTGACTTCCACCTAAATATATTGAAAACAAGTGGTGACTAAAAAGTTCACTGGAGAAAGATCACAAACAAGTGGTTTTCCATGGACATGGAGTGGTGTTAGACAGGAATTGGAGAAAATAAAGTGGTCCTAAATGAAACCCAATGACAAAATTCTTTCAATATGAACACAGTGAAACTATATGAAACACAAACAAGTTAAGGAATATGAAAATCTATAAAAATGATAAAGAAAATGCCAATTAAAAGCAATGGATTTACAGAGGCAGCGTCTGAATAATTCATGAAAGAATTGCATCAGTCATGTCATTCCTTGGTTGGATCATATTGCATATCATCTAGTTTCAGAAGACAAACTTGGAATTGAAATAATTGTTAGCACAAAAGTATAACATTTAGTTAACAATCACATGAGCAAGAAAGAGTTGGGGGCAAGGAGATTGCAATTTACCCGCGCAGGTTGGCTATTCGGGCTCGGTAATGAGCTGGGACAGAGTTCTTCTTTGACACGACTCGGCAAGGTAAGTGGCGTAGGTGTCAAAGGGTGGAAGCTGGTAGAAGCAGGCAGCGAATAACTGGAAGGTGTGGATTCAAGTTCGTTGTGTAGGTCATTAATTCGTTGCAGAAGCTCCTTCAAGTAATCAATTGCATCACCAAGGATTGAAGCTCTATCCATCTGTCCACAAGGAAAACAAGAGAAAAAAAAAAAAACAGTGAGTCATTAAACCTTAGTTTCTATTAGCATCATGCAGGAATCATGACTAAAGATAGAAAATAAGCTTTTAGGTGATCTAAAGAGCCAAGGAATTGGCAGTTTTCAACGTGGAAGAAACACGTGCTCTCTTATTGCTTAGATGAACTTAAGAGGAGAAATGGATCTTTAAAATTCTCATGGGAGCTGTTTGGATCTTCTGAATTGAGTGGAGGTAACTCTAGGCCTGTTTGTTTGCAATAAGATACATAGGGAATTGAATGCATAGGAACTCATGCTGAAATGAACTCCACCAAAAGGATTGAAGAGGTGAGGGGTGATGGACATGAGGTGAGGGATAAAAGATATAAGGTGGAGATGTAGATAGGACCTTCACTTTCCTATGTCCACAATTACTTGGGCGATAGCTGGGTATTAAAAAAGGATGCTCATTTTTTAAAATTCACCTTTAATCTTTATTGTTAACAACTTAATGGCATAAAATCCTATGTATTCAATTCCTATGGATTCTAATGTAAAAACAAACAAGCCCATTGCGCAAATGAGAGTACATGCATTTATTTGGATAAGTAGAGTTACCTATACAAGACAGTTGTGTTTCCCTTAGCCAAAACTAATAATAACTAATTACAAGTAAATAGTTAAGATAATTAGATTTATTGGTAAACTGACTACAGCCCTATCGAGTTTTGAGCATCCAAGTGAGGCCTAGGGGTGCTGCGTTGGATATGACATGACATGCGTAAAGTGACCCACATATTTTGAATTGAAAGCAATTAAATTATAAAACCTATATTATAAGTATAAAACAAAAACAAAAAAAAAAAGTAAATATATCTAAATAGAAAAATCATGATATGTCTAGCATGTTTCTTTTGAGATTTGGGACGTAATGAGTTCAACATTTAAAATAGTATCAGAAGATTCAGAACCCATTAAAATGGACTTTAGAGCTCAAGGCAACCTAGAGCATATGTGCATAAACAAATAGTGAAGTGCCAGTTCAAAGCATGGAATAATATTAATTCTTCAATGACATTCCCTTATACCTGAACACTGATTCAAAACAGACTCAAAGTTGACTCGAAAAATAAATACCAGAATTCCTCCTTTACTTGCTTGGATCAGTGAAATTGAAATTAATAATTTTAACTCAGCACTAGAAGCTCAAGCAACAATGATGCTTTGGCCGCTTTTTAAATCAACAATTATGTTCCAAACATTGCCAAAAACAGTGTCCTCTAATCTAACTAGGTCTTGGGATCATGGTGGAACCAGCCGGGCAGAGGTGGCCACTGGCCATGGGCACTCAAGTATTTTTCAGAAATCTTTGTCTTTTACATATGGTTGGGGAAAAAAACTACGAAGTGGCTCTTTCGAAGAAAATCTCCTAAATCTGCCACTAGTTGGGATGCACGAAAAAGGCGGAGCATCCACTGGTGTGATCTTTTCTCCACCCACCCATTCCCAGCCTTTCCCCAAATCCAAACTACCCAGTCTGTAAGGATGGGGGAAATGATCACATAGAACAAATTTGAACTGTATCATCACTGTCCCCACTCATGGATGTCCCACTTTTTCTCACATCCTAACAACCCCTAAAAGAACCAGTATCAGTGAGATGAAAAGGCAAGAGAAAAAGTGGTGGAGCCACCTCTTTTGCCCAAGCAAGTTCAAAGAGTCCCGATGCAGGGTGAAAAACCCTAATCTTAAATAATAATAATAATAATAATAATAATAATAATAAAAATCTCACCATTGTCTCACTTCATCAATCAGATTCACAAAACTCTTAGGGCACATTTGGATAATGTCTTCGAAGAGGAATCCTCTCTGATTTTCCTTGACTCTGAGGAAAATCCAAGTTTGAGTGAAGAGAGGAAAAGTGAGGGGGGATTTTCTAAACCCTCCAAACCCATCAACAATCCTCTCTTCCACTTGTTCCTCTGTCTCCACCTCCCCGCATCAAATTTTGCAAATCCATGGAGGCAAAGAAGCACCTAATTAAAAGGAGTGACTCCTCCTAGATGTTTTCCAACCCTGAAATGTAGTAATTCCCCTCATCAGAAATCCTCATAGAGGAGAGTATGGTTCCAAGGGAATGATAGAGGATTCCTCTCTTCTTACCAAACATGCTCTTAGTCTAACTAGAAAAGGAGAAATCATTAACACAGACAACCCATTCCACTCCTTGAGAAAGCAGCTAGAACAGAAGCAAATACCCATATTCTCCACTATCATTAACTCAAAAGGAGCAACGCCCCAAAGCTATTTATGAGAGAGCTTTAATGCAATAAAACAATGCAAAAAAAAAAAAAAAAACTGAGAACTCAACTGCACTTAAAAAAAGCCATGTTTTGTATCTTGTCTTCACCAATAACTATGCAGAACTGCACATGCAACTCTGTGTGTGTGTGTGTGTGTGTGTGTGAGAGAGAGAGAGAGAGAGAGAGAGAGAGAGAGAGAGAGATTCAAATAAATTTTCCAAGGAACTGGAGAGAAGTAATTAAAACACTGAAGAAATTCTTACTTTGCTAATCTTTGGAACAACTGATCTGAGCATGTAGAGCCTGTCATTCAGCTTCTTCCTTCTCCTCCTCTCTGCCATCAGATTCTTTGCAGGGAACCCCTTCTTCTTCCCTTTCTGATCTACCCCAGTTACAGAACTGTTTGCATTAGAGTTACTGCCTCTATTCCTCCCACTCTCCTCCAACTTCGCATCCTCAATCCTCCCTCCCTCATCAGAATCATAATTCAAACCCGAAGCATCAATGCTTGTATCGTCCATCTCATCATGCCCACTGATATTTCTCCTCTTCTGCTCCTGATCTTCCTCCAAATCCCACCTCTCCTTGCTGCTGCTGCTACCATCGACCCGAATCTGATTGCTGGTCTCTGCAGGAGTTAAATTCTGCCGAAGAGCTGCTCTCTTTTGGAAGAGAGTGGGCTGAGCACCAACTGGAGGGAAGATTTCTAGAGGTCTCAGAGCTTTAGGCCTGTTCAGAAAGAGAGCATTTGAAGAAGAACCCTCAAAACCCCCGAACCCAGATGGATCGAAAACGGGATTTTCAGAGTACGGGAGCAAATGGGTTGTTGGAAATTTTCCTTCCGAGCTCAAATCAAGAACACCCATCTGGCCATTCGAACCCATTTCTCCGAATCCGGACAAAACCCCTCTGTTCATCAAAACAGAGGAATTCGAGGAGAGAAACCCCGCATCGCAGCTGAGATCGAACCCGGCCTCAAAAGGGTTGCTGCAGACAGTTCCAAGGAGGGAGGAGAGGCAGTTCTTTGGAGGGAAGAAGGGCTGAGAAGAGTCGAGGTTGAAGCTGTTTGGGTCGGAAGAAAAGGCAATGTCTTTGATTTCTTGGTGGTTTTGGATGGTCTGAAAGTCGTTTTGAGGTGGGTTTGAGGTGGTGTTCATGTACCAGTCTTCTTCCAGGAGGGATTTGAAGTTGGAAAGGCTTAGTTCGTCCTGTTTTTCAGTTATTCTAGGCCAGGAAATCGCTTCTTCTTCTTCTTCTCCATTTCCTTCCATCCAAGCAGCTCCATTAGCCCTGGACACCATTTCTCCTCTCTCAGCTCTTGTTTTCTAAGTTTAGAGAGGGAGGAGAGATGGAGAGAAAGGAAACAACTTTTTTTCAGTACTCCATTTGGAGAAGCTGCAGAGATTGCTTTTCAGCACTCCATTTTCAGTACCCAGACAAACATAGAAGGAGACGTTATAGCAAGAGCCCTGAAACCTCTTGTTATTTACACATAGATGAGAGAGCTAGAGAGAGAGAGAGGAGTTTCAGAAACAGTTCTTTTGGAGGAAGCAGAGAAGATAGAGATGGCTTGGAAACGGTCTACTGAGAGAGAGTCTTGTAATCTGTGGTTCTCTCTATAGCTTATAATAGCAGTACGAAATTACAAGATGGACCTTGGAATGTGCTGGAATTACAAGTTCTTTGGCCCTCACATCTGGACCGTTAAAGTAGTAGGGCCAACAGGTGGACCCCTTGTTAGTTCCTGAAACTAAAAGCCGTCCGTTATGACTAGTGAAACAGAAATATTCCTCTGGATGCCGTTCATACAATGGTTACTGCAGTTGTCACCTTGTTTCAACATGTTTTATGTCCTAATCTATCAACCTTCCTTCTTTTGATTATATCACAAATGGCAAAGTAATGTGGGCAGTTGATTTTGATCATGTGTGGTATATATAGTTATGTTGTTAACAGGAGGCGTAAGGAAGAATCTTAAATAATATAAACAGATGAATTAAGTTTGATCATATAAAAAGTGAGTCTGATTTTATTAAATTAAAAGCACAAGCCGTTATCATGGAATGTCTGAATTAGGCCATCAATATCTCAATTGGAACAGAAAACCCTTTATAATATTGATATAGGATAGAAAGTAGTAAAAGTAGATTTGAAGAGATACAATCGGTGCATTAATTTACCTAATGATGAATTTGAATGGAAGTAAAATATTTAAATAGTAGACCCAACGTAATCGGGACAGGGCTTTCATGAAGATTAACTCTAATTTTTAATTTCTAATTATACTTAGTATGTTTAATAAACAAGGATTTAAAAAAAAAAAAAAAAAGCTTTGATCTTGCAAAGTGCATTTGATAAATTTAAAGAAAAAAAATTTGCATTTGACCACACATGAGTAAACTTTTTTTAATGATCTGTCTTATCAAATAGTATATAGGTGGGCCACACAAAAATGAAGGGACAAATGATAGCATGGAATGGTAGAAGGGGTGGGCTTTTGCTTTTTCTGTCCATTGAAAAGGGCGTTCTGATGGGTGAGAAGTGCGAATTTCTCTCTGTCCCCACTCCGGAAGGGGACGTTGCATTGCATGGATTGGGATTTGGGAACCTTTTTGGCATTTCTTTGATAAATAAAACAAAACAAATCATAGCTAGAAAGAGGTCTTGATATGTTGTAGACCTGCAGCTATAAAGGGCTGGAGCTTTCAAAAACAAAAGGCCTTTTGCCCTCTAAACCCACTTTCTGTGGTGGGACCCATTTGGGCCATTCCAAATGTGTGGGTTGGGGCCTACTGGAACAGGCCAACTGTTAATTTTATCAAATGATCCTGACTGTTGATTTTAATTTGTAGGGTCTCAATATTTAATCATTGGTATTACTTAAATGGGCCAGTCCAACCTTACTGACCTTTTTTTTTTTTTTCTGGTCCATTCCAATTACTTACATTGGCCTTCTGGTTGGGTCTGGATTATCTCCAAAACTCCACTCAGCTAGTGAAGCGACTAAGCAGAGTTGACTCAGATTCTAGGCTGAGGTTTCATTGAGCAAGTTAATATGAGTTGACTCAAATTCGTTCTGGACCTAGTTAGTCACCAACTACTTGGATTTATAGCCAATTCGAGTCGAGTCAACTGAGTCTGGCTGAGTTTAAAGGTCTAGACTCAATATACGCGATTAGACCATGACCAAGATCAGTCATAAAATAGATGAGATCCATTTCTGTTACCCGCATCTTTTTCGGACCGGAAAATAAGCCAAATCTCAGCCCAGAGAGACCAAGTAGGTCATGTGTTGGGTCCGAATTTATTCCATAGGCCTGATTCATGATGATTAGAAAAGATCCATTAATATTATCCAAAGTTTATGGGGTTATAGAATTGACCTAGTTTTAAGCTCACATAAGTATAAAAATCTGGCCTAAATTCAGTCCATAACTAGCTAGACTTGTTTTGGGTCAGGGTGGTCCACGTCCATTTGCAACCCTAGTGGATCAGAGACCCAAATGTTTCCAAGTGCATGGCAAGCCTCCGAGCCAACCCTAGAGATCCGGTGGCGGGTGAGTCCAGCAACACCATGCGGCCCACTTTTTTCTGCTCGCCCACCGTTAACCCACTGGCCCATTTTGTCGGTCTGGCCCACTCACCTATCAGGGGGCTTCCTGGCGGCCCGCCATCAAGCCCATTTAATCATCTATAAATAACACGAAGATCGAGGGCGCAAGGGATCAAACTTTTGTGGTTCTTGAGATTTGTGCCTTGAGCTCAAGTCCCCATGTATTTCGGCGAAAATTTATTTTTACGCTCATTGGAAATGTAATCATCTTCACCATAATGTCAGTCTTTCCATTTTAAAAATTGAGTATTGCTTAGTGTCATTGTATCCAGATTAATTCTTTTTTTTTTTAGCGCTGTGTATTAGTTTTTTTTTATTGAGTAAGAGCCCACCTTTGGAAAGCCCAAGTTATTCACAATCACCTTTCCTGAATTTACAATAATCTTAATTCTACTCTCGTTCAATAACCAACTATAATTAGGGTCAATCACAAAAAGAAAAACACATCATTAGCCCATTTGTGAATGTGAAAAAAATGAACTTCTAGACAGTGGGATTTGTTATATCACTACAACTATCAATCTATGACCCAATTGTGAAAGTACAAGATGAATGTGGTTAAGTTTAGAAGTTCTTGATATTACAAGAAGTTTGGCAAGCCCTGAAGCAATAGAATACAATAAGCACATAACATGATAGGCCCTCAAATTCACTCCAACCAGTTTGTGATAGTTAACCATTGTTTCATCATTACTAAAACACAAATGAGCTTCAACTTGTTCAACAGTAAATTATGTTTTTAATTACACATGATAATTCCAGTTGTGATCATCACTCTCTGGATTAAGATTTGTTTTCTATGCTCCAGATTTAAGAAAGGTTTGGTGCAACATCTTCCAGAGAAATGAGAGGGGTGATCAGCAAATTAAATCATGGGTTGCCCATAACCAGTGGATCTGGATTCTCATCTTAGGCTATTACTCTTAAGTAAATGGAAGGCTCAGATGTTCTAATTACACATTACTAAACCCCTATCCTCGGTGAGACCTGTCAAATCAATGCTCCTGATCACAGGATCATGGGCCCCACCTGTGAAAAGCCAAGGCCATACATTTTACACAGGCGCGTATGGGAAGGTGACAGCTTGAGCAATGTATTAGAAGGATAGGGACTGCTACAAGGCATTGTCTATGGCAGAAGTAGAATAAATTGCTTGTGAGGAAGATCCCAGGTTTCTCGTGAACACTGAATTCACCGCAACCAAAAGCAAAAACCAGTCCTCCTCAATCCAGTCAACTACTACTTGGGTTTGGTTGAGTGTTTGTTTGGGTGTGCTTTTACAGCTAGACACATCTGCACCGTACACATGGCCTGTGTGCCCATGAAGGAAATGGTGGGAAACCCATTTCAGATGAGCATAGATTGATCCCAAATTTTGGTGTTTTGGTTGGATTATGAATTTATTTGCTGTTCTTATTTTCTGTTTCTTTTGAGCCGTCCAATTCGATGGCCATCAATCGAACGGCTAGGATAACTATCATCTATGGTTTCTAATTATTTGATTGCCATGTTAAACCCTATTTGAGGAGATGCCTGTTTTTGTTGGAGATTATGATACTTTCTACTTTACTAAAATGCTTTGTATTTGTATGTATTGATGTATTGCAATCAAGTTTTCTAACTGGACATGGAGGTGAATTGATGTATTGCAATCAAGTTTCTTTTACTCACCCCATGGGGCTATGTTTCTTAACCCTTTTGTATCATGTTTCCTTTGAATGAAAGCTAACTATTCATTGAAAAAAAAAAAAACCCTGCAAAGTTCAACATTTGAGGAATTCTAATGAGAGAAACTGGCCAACTACCTTTTGAGGTTTTTGAAATTCTCTCCATACTAACTCCTGTAGATTTTTACGTCGGTAAAAAATAAAATTTTGGGGTTTTAAAATTATTTGCGAATGATAGTTTCACCTTCTTAAAATCGATTTTTTACGAAGAAAACGAAAATAATGAGTCCAAAGGCCTTTGCCTTTGAACCCCACTTGTGATAAAAAGAAGAAAGGAGAGAAAAAGTGCATCAAACAAAATTGGTTTTTAGCTTCCAGTTACAAGAATTTTGAGTTGATTGAGTTGACCTGCATATGTAACAAATACAGTGGATTTGTTCTTTGAATGACTGAGTCGGTTGAGAAGAGCAACAGTTCAATTCGAACATACTTGTATGTGTAATAAATGGAGGAGGAGAATTCAAATTTACAGCCTGGTTAGCGTGAATGACTTGAATTTTCTAGTGCCATCCTTGTACACGGCATGTTTTATATCCTTTAATTTATCCTGGCCACTGATATCTATATGCAATGCAAAAGGTAGTCATGCCAGCCAGTGGAAACCAGAAATTTCTATTGCCACGCCAGAAAATTAACAGCTTGCAATCGGCAGTGCCACAGGCCCAACAGCCTTCGATTCTTGCATTTATGTGAAATCTAGTCCTTTATTATTAATATAAAAAAAACATAAAAAAAGGACATTTACCAAATAATTAAGCTTATAGTGTAACTAATCAATTTTATGAAGAATGATAACAAAATCACCATTTAGTTGTTCGTACCTTTCTTTTGACGAAATTATCACAGTTGACGATATCGCCAACTTGTACACGAAATTACCGTAGCCGGCGATATTGCCAATTATAAAGAAAATTCATGGGGTTTAAACACAGGTAGTTGACGATATCGCTAACTTAGTGGCAATATCGTCAACTGAGATAATTTCGTTAAAAAAAAGTACGAAGAACTAAATGGTGGTTTTGTTATCATTTTTCATAAAATCGATTAATTATACTATAATCTTTATTATTTGGTAAATGTCCCAAAAACATAATACATTGTGCTTATAAAATTTAGAAAAAGAAGAAAAAGAATATTTCTTGTATTTTATTCTACTTTGTTTTGAGTAAAAACCAGAAAATAGGGAGAGGTAAGAGGCACTTGCATTTTTTTTTCTTTCATTTTCCTTTTTCCTTTTTCTAACTTGAAGTTAACATAATCTCCATTTTTTACGATATTTCTTTATTGCGACATCGCAAGAAGTTTATTGAATCATGCGCATAAACCCGTACTGTTTCCAATAATTTAGTTAAGTTTTGCAATATCTCAATAAAGTTTTGCAATACCGCAAAATTGGAGCAGTATGGAATGCTTGGGGAAATATCTCGACTTTGATCACCAAGTGCGAAAACTAATGGCTAATGGTGATCGCACAAGAGAAACCTCCAAAAAAAAAAAGAATATGGCACATTGATTTTAGAGAATTTCTTTAAAAAAAAGAAGGAAAAAAATATTTTTTGTATTTTATTATACTTTGCTTTGAGTAAAAACCATAAAATAGTGAGAGGTAAGAGGCACTTGCGTTTTTATTTTATTTTATTTTCTAACATGAAGATAACATACATCTTCATGAAAACGAAATTAGTTAAAACTGTGTTTACTATCATTATCACAAAGTTCTTGTCTAAAGAGAAAGTTAATACATTTTCAAGTTTTGACTTTTTTGGATATTATGGAAAGTGTTGCACGTTGGCATAGCACATTCTCTAAAACAATCTGCTTAGGAATTTTTTTTACGGTACTTATACATTTTTTTTTAACCTTTTTTTACTATTTCCATCCTGATTATATGACATCTTTCTTACTTGTTCTCAATTTTTTTTGGGATTTTTTACAGAAAAATTTAGGGTAAATTAGTCAACAGTCCTTGAGCACGGTCTTCTAGGGCATTAAGGACAACAACTTTTTCTCTAATGTCTCTAGTACAGACAACTGAAGATATTTTGGTGAAAGGTCCCTAATATGTCACGTCATATATTTTCATGACTAATTTGTCCCTTTCAATCATCACTTTTAGGCCAAGTTTTTGCTTATTCTCTGTTGTCCCAAAGAACTCATTCCTTCTTCTTCACTCTCATTTTTCATTTTTTGTTCGTTTCCATGGTTGTGGAGTATCGTTGCAGAGCACAATCTGTCGCTATCATGACTTCCGATTTTCACTCTTTCATTTTTTTAAAGATGATAACGGTTTTACTTTCTCTTACTTTTTCATTTGAAGTTTCTTCTAAATCTCTCTCTCTACAACTGATTTGAAAGAGAGCAGTTTGCTCTTTGGCTTGTTTTTCATCTCTCTCTTTTCTTGATTGGTTCATGGTCATCAACTGTTCTTGTTTTGGATTTCGATTTTTACTAGAATCTGATTTTCTGTATTTAGACTTTTGGTGTCGCCGAACTCAGATAAATTTCCCAGAAACTCTGATAAACTGGTCAAAAACTCAGATAAATTTGCTGAAACTCAGATAAATTACTCACATAAATTGCCGAAACTCAGATAAATTATCTAAGTTTTGGCAAATTTATCTGAGTTTTTGCCAGAACTCAAGACAAATTTATCTGAGTTTCTAGCAGAAGTCAGGAAGGGGAATAATCACTTTGGTGTCAAGGTTGTTATCTTCTACCTCATCGGCCATGTAAATTATGTTAGGCATCTCTGGGAGTTGATCGAGAACTAGCCCTTGTTCATCATAGGTCCCTTGTAATCTTGTGGAATTATTAGTGAAAGGTGTCTTATGCGAGTCAAGTTTTTCAAAAAAAAAAAAAAAAAAAGGCTACAGAGAGCTGAAGCATGCTCTTATTCAAGACGGACGGTTTTTTTTTCCTTTCTAATTTGGGAGGACAGAGAATGGGGTGCCAAATGAAGTAGTGGTTCTTGATAGATGATTATTTTTTTATACAGTGACATACATTGTAAACTTTTGAAGGGATACACTGATGTTATTATGTTTCTCTTTTGAGTGATTTCCTTTTACTTTAAAATTCCTGGACCATCTTGTGGTTACATTGAGGTGTGGAATTGAGCGCCATCGACCCAAATCTGTACGCACAGTCTGGATTGAATATCTTTCTGCCTGCTACCACTACTATAATAGATGAAGGGACTGAAAAATCACTTTGACTTTAGTTATTCAAATCTGTAAGTCTCTAGCCTCCCTCCATTCTCACTTCACATCATTACAAAAAGCAAGACAAATTTATCCGAGCAGAAAAATTAACAGCAAACTCAGAAAATCAGGAAATTTATCTGAGTTTTTCTAAAAACTTATGTTAATTTCTAGTAAAACTCATTTGGCAAATTTATTTGAGTTTTGCCAAAACTCAGATAAATTTGTCTGGCATTTGCTTTTGCTGACGTGTACGAGGGCTTTTTTTGTCTTTTTTACTGCCTCATTTTTATGAGAGGACTTCCGTCGGTACGATAAAATATCGTGGATCTTAGGCTATAAAAGCAAATGATGAAGGACCTACCGCCAAAAGCCCCAAGAATTTATGCTAAACATGGATTAGACGGATTTATTAAGAAATATGTGACAAAATCGAAGTAGGGGTTCGTACACAATAAAAAGACAATTTCGCCCCTCGCTAAGACAATTAGGGGTTCTCAAATTTGCCCCTCGAATTAGGGGTCCAGTTCCATATAACACATTTTAGTCCTGGCTCGATTATTTCAGATCATTTTTAACCAAAAGTTCATGCCTATAAAGAAGAATGATGAATTAAAGAGAAAGAAGAAGGAATGGAACAACCCAGTTTTTCGATATTATCGTTCCCTCCTCTTATCTTACTAATGAAACCAGGCTAATAGATTGTATGCATCTGCTAATTTGAAACATGACACTTGAATAAGATTGGACGCATCTCCATACGCATCCTCCTCCGTTATACTATTATTCAAACCCAATTTCTTATGTGGTCAAATGGAACAGCGACGTCCATAGCAACGATTAACGAACACAGAGAGGAGAATGAATAAGAGAAAAAAAAAGAGGGATCGTAGGGGGGCAAATTGGTAACGATATTGTTAGCGAGCAAATTAGTCCAAAAAATGCACAAACCACCAATCGGAGATTTTTATGTATTTGTTAATAAATCCGTCTGATCCATGTTTAGCATAATTTTTTTCATAAAAACTCCAAAGTTTAAAGATTTTTAATACCACTATTTTGTTGAGAATTAGCTTCATCTTCTCATGATCTGTGTATTTAAGAATGCATCAACAATACTTTTACATGTTTTTTAACCCTTCTTACTATGTGGGAATGTTTGCATTAGAATACATAAGGATTGAACACATAAGGTATTATATTTCTGAAAATTCACCTTGATCTTCATTTTTCATCCCCCTACCGTCATGATTATACCACATTTTTCTTTCTTATTCTCACAAAGCTTTTGAATATACAGATTTTTTAGTACCACAATTTTGTTGAGAAATTTGCATCTAATGATATTGCCGTATCCAAGCAATGTATCAACAATACTTCGAGTAGAGGATTCAGGTTAAAATTTGTACTACTCGTACTTCGTTAGGGTTAGACCAATTAAAAACATTTAGCCTTCTCGGGCCAAAGCCTGGGTCATTTACCTAAAAGAGGCCCACCCTTACTCTAAAACCCCAAAAGTGGATGCAGATCCAAAACCCACGACTTGGCCCCGAGTCAGATAATAATAGACGATGACTCAAAAATCTTCCACAATAGAAGATATTATTTGTTTTCATGTTTTATTCCCTTGTATAAAGTCTAGTGCAAAGAATTTGTAATGGGTGATGCATGTAAAAGAGTACCAAGGAAGAGCAAACTCTGTTCCAGTAAAATTAATATAAGCAACCCATGTTCTTCATAAGACTGACTCCCAAATACCAACAATCTCAACACACTTCATGCAAGCTTTAAAAAGACCCAAAAACAAAGAATTTTCAGTCAATTCAAGCCAAACACCCCCTTGAGGTTGGGTCCACACTTTGTTTTACAAGTCTGGCGTGCCCAAATTTGGATAGCCATTGGTCCCATTTGGGTCCTTGGAACCCAAATGCCCTGCACTCAGCTCCAATTGTGACCATAAATGGTATGGCAAAGCACGAAAATGAAAAATGGCTGCTAATTACGTGAAATCAGGTAACATGGGCTCAGCCTAAGAAGACTTTACAGTCTGATGGTATAGCGGGTTTCTCCAACGTTACACAAAACCAGTAACATGAACAATGAACTATTCCCATGTGGTCCAGATGGGGAGCAGAGCTCTTTCAAAGTTCTAGCATCCAACATGTAAAAGCTGAATCACTTGGACACCTACCAAATGCTTCAAGAGAGAAAAAAAAAGGGTTCATGGAACCAACTGTGCATTACCCTCAAAAGTCAAAAGTAAAACATTTCCCAGCATATGCAAATTTTTCTAGCAATAAACACAAGCAATATCACCATGACCATGTAAGGAAAAGGAAACAGATGATTTGGACAAAAGTACATGAAATTCTGCAGCTACGAACTGAATCCATCCTGTATACTCTCAATCCCAGGTTATATTGCTAGTGAGATGCCCGTACATCATCCAAAAGATTGATCAGTCCATATAAACACGAGCTGCGCAGGCAGGAACAAAATGAAACCATACATTGTCTTCAATAGCGCCGGCCACCAGCAGTGGACAAAAGCACCCTACTTGGTTTCTTCCCTTTCTTTCCAACATCATTCATTTTTGGGACCTCCGTGCCACCTTCGGGTTTGGCAGTGGAAATGATGTTTGCAAATGACATCGTGGGTGCAGTCCTCGGACCTGCAGAGAAAGGAAAAAACTGCTCATCTAATATATCCCCGAGTCCAGAAGTTTTCATTAGAGTAGATGGCTTCTTTTTTACATCCAAAATGTGCAAAGGAAAGTGTAGGCCCGAGCCTCAACAAATGTACATCCTTTATATGTGAGGCCATTCTTCAGGGACCGAAACATGGTCACACTGGATGAGGTATCTTCCAACATTTTTCAATACTGGAAGATCAAGATTCTTTGATCAGTGGCCTATAAATAGAACGATAAAAGAATAATACACGGGGAAACCCAACAGATCAAAAATGTAATGGTACTCTTACAAAAAAGAATTAAGAAAAAAATGTAATGGCAATGTTGAGTGTTACCAGTTAGCCTTGAAGCTTCGCCTGTCATCTCCAAGGTACTCAAAGCATCAATGGACTCATCAGCCTTCAGAGACGGTGAGTCATGTGCAGCAGCAAAACCTAGCCTTGTCACATCTGAGAACAGCTTCCGTTCGCCAGTGACCGGGGGGCTCGTAGATGACACCGAAGAACTTCCTAAGGCTTTAAATAGACACACAATAGATTAATCAAAAGGCATCTCATAACCCAATTAAATCATTGGCCCCTCCCAAAAGATCAGAAAATGACACTCGATCATTCTAGTTCTTGTGAGATCAACATTGGAACTTTAATCTCTTGGAATTTTCAACTACCTCACAAAAGGAATGGCATGAAATATCTTACCTTCAAAGTCATCAATGGAGAATGTCGCATCATTATAGGAGCAAGGTCTAAAGTCGGATGGGATAGGTGTCGAATGAAAAGCAGCAGCAGCAGCTTCTGCCTTGGCTTTCTCATCATTTTCCTAGATAAGATAAGAGCATTTAGACATTAATGCGGCATCAAAAATGTGCTTCCAAAGGAAAAAAATAGATGAGGCTGAAGAAAGGAAGAACTGCAGTGTTGTCCCTCTATAATCTTCAGTTATTAGCGACTCGGAGCACATCACATGTATGGGATCTAAATCATCCTTCTACTGGATCTAAAACAGATGAGCCAGCCCACAGATCAAACAAGTCTCACAATTACAATCCTCCCACTTCTGATGGAGGGATTTTGGTGGCAAATGAACCATTAGTCAAGCCACCTCTCTCCTTTTTGAAGTTTTTAAATCCTCTAGTATAAAGACCATCTCTCCAGTGAATGCTTAGGCTGGAACTGCCAAGATATATAGATCATTTATATTTCTCATGTTCCACTTTCCTATAATGGGGAGACCCAGAAAGTAATGAAGGATAAGTAAACCTTTGGAAGTCATCAGTGTTGTGAACTTGATAGAATGTCAAACTGTGAATGCCATCATCGAAGGTAACTCTGTTTCAACAATCTGGGGGGATCATTTCCTTCTGCTTCTCCAATTTATTCCTTGTAAATTCAATTTTCCTTCTTCCTGTAAATGTTCTTTTTTCTCTTTTTACTTTTTGCTGCCATTGTCTCATAGTCAATAAGTTGGTTGATGGATTGACCTAAAATGGTGGATTCACATAGATCTCTTGTAAAATGTTTGATCTCTTACTTGTTTCCTTTGCTGGTGCTACTAAATGAATATATTTAGTCTTGCCAGAAGAAAATCAGTGGCACCAGTCTCTCATGGTATTTCTAATTAAATGCATCAAATGGGATGTTCTACTTTTCATACCTTCCTGAATCCAGATGGACAAAGGCTTTTTTAATTAATTAATTCCAATTCAAACAATATGGTGAGCTACCCAAAATGACATCATAAAATAATAGAGACATTCTTGAATAATAAACAAATCGAAGTGTTACCATATATTTTGAAAAACAGAAAGAAAAATAACACACCGTCCTACCTCGCCACAAGCAAGCACAATGTTTGTGCACGTAGGTGCAAATAACATCAGCTGCAAACCTCACAAACCCAAAGAAAGGGGGTTTTCTCCTGTAGACGTCTGCGTCACCACGGTGGGTGACGTTAAGTCCAAACCAACCCCCCCCCCCACACAAACACCATTGATGTGGGTCCTGCCGCTTTAACATCCAGACATTCACATGGGACATTCACATGTGGACATTCCCATGGGAGAAATTTTTTGCCACAAAGAAATGCATCACAGAAGAGAAATATAAAAGAAACAACTGGCTGCTGCAAGAAACATAACATCACATGATAGCATCAGCCAAAGCTGACATCTTCCCTACAGAAGGATTCAAGATGGATGGAGAAAAATGTTCCAGAGGCAATCAGGGTCCATCCAGCATGATATGCTCATAAAAGAGCTGGGAGAATCAATCCCTCCAATTTCAGTGCCAGTGATGATTCCTGACTAGTGTTGCAGAGATCTTAACCATCAAGAAAGGTTTAGAAATTATTAAATCAAGATTGCATGGCTTGCAGGTGGTGGAAAGGGGAATCAAGAGACGCAATATTGTGAGCAAGTGAACTTTGAAATCCTGAAGATTTCAATGTCTTAATAAAATGAACGCCTTGGCAAAAGAAAAGCCCCCTTTTTTCATTACATTCCGCCATCAAGGGAACTCAGGAGATTTGCTAATCAACTCAGGAGTTTAAACAAAGGAGATGCTCATTGGTACTGCTATGCTATCTTAGATGATAGAGGTGTTACTGCTCTTGTTGTACTCTGCTTGTACATAATGTTCACTATCAAAATAGACCACTTGTTCTGCTGCAATAATTCATTTGGAATGAGCAGTCATTTTTTTTTTTTTTTTTAAATGAGAATGAGCAGTCATCAACTATCAAAATAAAGACAGCCCAAAATAAATAAGTTGAATCAATATCCGAAACACAAGACAGAAGTCAGTACCTTCTTAGCAACTCGCTTCCGCTGCTTCTCACGCTTCTTGATTTCATCGATGAACGGTGACAGAGCTTCGGGAGGTAAGATATCACTCAGATCAATCTCACAAAGCTGCAATATTTGATGATAACTGATGAGAGACAGAATTTACCACAACACATACCAAGTCTTCAATCAACAAACACATACCTGGAATGTAGTTGTTAAGGAAAAATGACTTAAGAAACGATAACGCCTCCTCATGGCTTCTGACTGAGTCACTGTCTCCATTTGTAAGATTTCACCACCAATTCTGCAGTTACTTTTAACTTATTTTAGCTGGTGTAACTCATGTGATAATCACTGGAGGTGTGCTTGAATTCGAAGAGACAAAAACATAGTAAAAATCAAAGATATACTTGAAAGTTGAAACAAAGGAATCGCAGCAGAGTTCCTATGCTTGGATAGGTGCATGAAACTCCACTAAAACCAAGGTTGCAAATATCATTATGGGGATAAGATCAGCAGTCGAATTGCACATCAGTGGCTTTTATCGGGATAACATCAGAAAATCATTGTAGAAAATAAATATCTTTTACTGTTTTACATATTAAAATAATAAAAATATGAATCAAGAAAATCTATTAAACTTCAGCATAAGGTGATGCGTCCCTTAGTGGCAAAAAAGGTATTTATTTTTCTTGATAAGAGATCACTCTTGAATATAGCAACTTTCATCCCATCTAGACCATAAGTACCCTTACTTTGATAGCAGACAATATCCGCAATGATGTCTATGTATAGTCTGACAGGGGTTAAATAACAAGTGCTATAAAAACAATCCATGGAAATGGACTATATATCAGACCCATCTTTTCTTAATTCATCCCATTCATATTATACTTACCTATGGATGCAGAGTATATGTACCAATGAATTATTTCATCAAAAGTCACTCATCACATAACCACATTGTTAGCACTGATTACGATCGGTTCCATCAACCGAAATGTGGAAGCAAATGTAATTTATAGTATACTTTTAAGAGTTTTGTTTTTTATTTAACTCTTTATTAGTATTATTATAGCTTTTTAGTCACATTCATTCAATGCTGAGGAGTTTGTGATGCTTCACAGAAAGATCCAATGTTCCGCAAGCACAACTTTTTCACGGTTTGGTGTAGCACTTTTTCACACGGGAGGAGGAAAAATAGAATTTATTTTCCTCAATTCACTAGAAAAGAATTTTTTGGGAATCAGAAATGGTTTTTTGTGCTGCTTACGGTATCCCTGTTTTACACAAAGTATTCCTTATAGCTGTTATAGTTTTTATATTTATTTTGACCCCGAATTTTACTTTTTCATCCATTGCTTAAATTTTGACATAAGTTAAATAAATTAAAAAAAAAAAAAAAACCTTACATTACATCTTTTTTTTCTTCATTCAAAAAGAAATTTATTCTATCATTCATTTTTTTTTTTCTTGAGTATATTTCTAAATCTTACATTTCTGTTTCTAGGCCAATGCATTGTGCGGCTTTTACCTCTAAATCCTATCATGATAAATTCATCAGCAGTTGAATTTCTTGAGATAATGTCACTATAAGATATTCTCAAGAAATATCGGGATATCATCATGTTAAATTTTATCTATTGGCTATATCTATCACACGGAATGAAAGATCCCTAAATCAAGGAATCCTTTCAACCAAGGTTTAAAAAATCGGACTCGGGACCCGACTCGGCCAATTTTTTAAACCATGCTTTCAATACGTATAGAAAGGTAGAGGTTTACTTATCCAGTAAACTAAAAACAGTACCAAGGAACTACACACTTCAGCCAAACAACAGAAATCAGATGGTGGGATTTTTTTTTCCAGGGTTGCAGGATTCCAAGAGCTCCAGTCCTTTCGGATACAGTTGTTCCTCTTTCGAGAGCTCCACAACTCCAAACAGTTTCCTAAGGTAATAGGGATTGGAGTAAATTCCATGAGATTCTTTCTATATAGTTGCCATTTGAATTGCTCACTTAAAATTAGTCCTCAAAATCTTCTTTGTAACCCGTCTTGTCAACATCTTTATAAACCATTTTAGCTCAAATGATCACATCCAAAGGGTTAATCGTCAAACTCAATCAAAGAGCAGAGACATTTCAACAGGGGAATAATGGAAAAATGCTCTGTTCTAGATAATAAAGTGAATGCCAAATCAATGCAAATGAGTGAATGACCAGACCACTTTAGTGATGCCAAATGACTGGACCTGAAGAATTGAATTAGTACACTCCCACATCTAAGGACATATCCAGTCGAAGGACACTGGCATGAACAAACACAGTATAGAGGTGTTCATAAATCCTCACAGACAGTGCACAAAATATTGAAAGTTTGAAACGCTAAATTTTCTTGTTAGGAAAAGGTTTTTTCCTGTTGTGTTCTAGTTCTTGCCACTACAATTACAACATTAGCTAACATTTAGTTGCAAATAAGAATGAATGAGACATTTACAAACCTTGATGGAAGTAAATCATAACTTCCATAATAATTAAGAAGGCATTTCATGTTTAATGGATGAAGAATAAGGTGCTGACCATCAATTGCCTGCAACAAATACCAAGGATGGATTAAAAAAGGGAAAGAAAAGAATAAAAGGGGTTCAGAACACAGTACACAAAGCATGCAGGATTGTAGTCAATTTGGGGACGGCAACAGGTCTGGGTAAACCGTGAGATATTCCTATTTAAGGGTTTGGTAGTGGTTTTTACAGGTTTACACAGGTACAAGTTTAGAGATGTCAACAAGAGTCGGGTTCAGGACAGGTTTCCATTTTTGCTACCCTGGCCTCTTTTTTCCGTTTATGACTAATTTTTATTTATTAATCAAATAATGTTTCAAAATAACAATTTTCTTAAAATATTTAACAGTTCTTAAAATTAAAAAAGACTATGGGATGAACTGTGTCAAACCACACCAACCCCTCAAGCTTGGTATCCCAAATCCTAAATCCATCATGAAGCAGGTCATGTATAGGGCAGGATAGGTGTGATTTGGGGCAGTCATGGGGTTTTTTACCAAAAAAAAAGAGTCAAGTAATGGAGGTCTATGTGGTAAGTCTCATGATGAGAATATTGCACTCTATAATAAAGACAAAAAGCATGCAAATTGCTTGTAAGTATTGATTTTACTAAACCTTTGCTTATCGCTCCAACATTGTAATGATGACCTTTATGCCTAGGAAATACTCCTAGCGCAATTTGCATGCATGCATATGTATGTATTGTTGCAATGCTATTCTCACATTGCCTGGTGGAACTTAAAATAGGAAAGGTAAGAGTGTAACCGTAGTCTAAGATACCTGGTAAAAAGTGTAGGAGTCCTCCTTCACATCTTTGAAACCATGGGAATGCCTATGAAAACCTTTGTCCTCTTCAAAAGAAGATGAAACCTTTTCTTGAGTATCAAATGACTCAGGAACATCAGGAAAAGGAGTAAGATAATCTTCCCTATGTAACTTCTCCGAAGACCAATTATCACGTCCATTTGTTTCATCTTTACAAACTATGCATGGAGTTCTCTGAGTCTGTGTGGGTTCACATGCTTCAGAACCGACTGCATCAGCACTGGTAGTTGAAGAGAGTTCATGAGATTCTCTCTTACTGGAGGCATATTTACAGTTCTTGAGATTTGAACTCTGAACACTGGAACTTCTTATGGGTGGGCTGCCACTAAGAGATCGGTGCTCGGCCCAGCACTTCTCCCTCTGTTCTAAATGTTCTAATGCAGCACAAACATAGGGGAGCTGCTCCATATCATCAACTAGCCCAGATTCTGCTTTAGCTAACCAGTCATTGAGCTCCATTTTGGCTTCCCTCACCGACAGTTCGACATCAGAAGTCAAAGTGAACTTGGAAAAGGAATCACAGATGCCATCACTGCTGTATGGTAAGGCACTCACCTCTTGATGACATTTCTGAGAAGGAATCAATGAACCTTTTGGACGATTTAGAAGGGTAAAATTTACATGATCACCAACACGGTACTGCTTGACAGGATCAATGACAATTGTGTATAAATCCTTTGAAGATATCATCATGAAACAAAGGGGGCACTTTTTCCAGCAGTCACCTTTGTGATCCTCTTCACCCATCAACAAATACCTCAAAATGCAAGGAAAACAAAATATATGGCCACATGATGTTATTTGTGAACACACAGGACTTTCCAAGCAAATTGGACACTGTACCGGAAATGGTGTGGAGTATCTTACACAAATAACATCTTCCCACTCTAGCATTTTATCTGGATCCATCGACTCAATTGCAGAGTGCCCTGAACTTAACACTACAAACTTGAAGTTCGCCTGAAGGAATAGATCTTTATTGTAAGGCTTTTGCTTCATCTTTCGAGGCCTTCTTGGAGGAGGCATTCTCGGTTGAGGACGAGAGATGGGGTCATAATAAAAATTCAGTAAGTGATTACCATTCATCGTCTGATTTTTCCTTGATGGTAAGTGTGAATTGCTGCCATGAGGACTGTTGAACCCCACGGCTGGTTGGTCAACATGTGATGAACTGACAACTCCAGATTGCTTCCCATTGAGTCGGGCAGAAGTAAATTGATCAGACTTGAATTGGGAAGATAATCCTCCTAGACCAACAGGCTGGTACTGAGAAGAGGAGCCATGGTTTCGGCTATTTGTGTCCTTTTTAGTCTCTGTGTTCCTCACACCAGTCGCCTGTGACATTACAATTAAATAACCAGATATATAACATTGATGCAGGATAAAACCAAAAGAATAGTGCTTGATGAATCATGATTCGGACAGATGCTTTCGTAAAATGCACCAGAAAGCAGTCAATTTGTTTACATTAGTTTACCTTATTGCATCACCACAATGTGCATGCAACTCAAAATCCAAATGGAATGAAAGACTTAAATGTCATAGGTTCTAATCATGCCTTTCGTTTCAAAAATTATTAAAAAAATCATAATGCAACAATTAATGGGAAAACAGACAGAAACAAAAGTTAAAAATGCATCATACTGTGTGTGCAAAATCATCGTCATCATTGTAACTTCATCCCACTTCGCTAGGGTCAACTTTGTGAATTCTAGTTTTCCACTATATGTTATTAAAAGCTGTACTGATACAGATCTGGATGAATGGAATATGCCTGGCGATGCAGTAGCAATACAGTATTAGTGCAGCAAAGCACGTGGACCACATGCGGGACCCATGAGATTCCGATTTTTAAAATATTATTAATTTTAATTTTAGCAAATATTGTAATTAGGATTAGTTTATAATTTGGATAGGATTATTATTTGGTTTTCTAGTTTGATTGGGATTGATTTCTTAGCCCCTAAGTTTCTTTTATTATATATAGGGCATTGTAGAGATTAATAATCTCAGATTTTGAAGTTAATAAAATTTCCCTGTGTGGGTTTTATCATTGGAGAGTGAAATTTTGGCAACTTTCTCATCCTGATTGTCGCTTGTCTATTTGCAAATTATCCAAATCACAGCAAATAAGAAACTAAAATACATGTTGCTTACGCCATTCAAAAAAAAAAAAACATGTTGCTTATCAAGAAAAAGAACACAAGTTCTTATTAAAGGTGATTCATGTAGAACTTACTTTCTTGGATGGCACACAAGAATCAGTGGAAGCTGCAGCCATGCAACCTACAAAACAAGAGTACTCATAAGTCAAAACTACAATATTTTTCTCGAGAAATTACCAATGGTTAATAAAAAAGGAACAGGAACCAATGATTAGGAAACACATAGGATGTATGAAGCCACAGAGTTATATTTATTGGATACTACAAAGCATCAAAATATACAGCGGAAAATATCTAAGTTGAATACAAATGGCCAATTTTCGTCCTATTTAATCTGTGGACAGGTGGCTGTTGGCTACTAGACCCACTTCATATCTAATTAAGTTCCATTATTGATGTGTCAAATGTTTTCAGTATGACATATTTCTGTTGCATCATTTTCTTTTTGGTTGATAAAGTTAAGCTAAATCATGACTCGTGAGATTGTTTAAATACCACTAGACACAATACAGAGAAGGAGAGCCTCGACTTCATACAAATGTATATGATCTAGAGATGTAATAGCAACTGTTCCCCTCACGAGTGATACTGCTAGACGTCAAATTAGCACCCTTAACATTTGTCATCTCATCCCACCAAGATCTATCAGACCCATCAGTCAGGGCTCATCAATCATTGTCAATGTCTCTAGATTCACAGAAATCGGATATACAAGAAGACTGCCGACCTAATGTGTTCTCGCATTTTATTGTATGATTTCTTGCATCTACCAGCTCATGGGCTCCATCAAGTTCAATCATTTTGAGTCATTCCACCCCATTCCAATAATTGAGTAAATCCCATCTAGTTTTGCCTTTTGAGATTCACAATGACCACTAGAAGCAGGAATGCAGGAGTCATTACTTAGGCAAGTTCATCTACCACAGATGGGTTCAATCCTCATGATCAAAGATTACCAAGAACATTATTGTCTGAATCACAAGATTACCAAAAGAACCCGCATCCAAGCTATACCCCAACAAGTGACATAAGAAAGGTTGTGTAGCCTAATCCATGCCTATTTATGAACGCAGGTACAGACACGGACATGGGGAATAGGGGTTCGATACGCGATATGCCATCTTCAAAAAGTTAAGACATGGATATGGGTACGGCACTTAAGATACATTTCAAAAAAAATAAAAATATTAACATTAAATTTGGCTAGGGCCCATTAATTAGCATGACATTTATTTTATACAAGTTAGATTTTTTAATAAGTGGGCTCATTGTGGATCCACAATAAAAAAAATAAAAAAAAATTCCGTATTATATATAAAGGGTAATATTCAGGTGGGAACTGTTCTCACATATTATGTGAGAACTTTTTTGTGGGGCCCAATTGTGGGCCCCATTTAGGGATGGGACCGGGGGATGAAAAGATCTATGTCAGACCGCCCCAAGTATCAAGTTTGACCCCAAACCCATGCCCCTAACCCCTTCATCCGTAGCCCACAAGTTTAATGGCTTTCTATTCAAAAAAATATTCAACCCTCGATCCAACGGTTCAGTCCATTCGGATGTGTGTCAATCCTTGGGATTAGTGACTATCAGGGGGGTTCCCTATTAGTTGCTAGGTTTGGATGGGTTGCTAGTTGGGCCCCGCCAAAACGTTCCGATATAATAGGTGAGAACTAGTTCTCACTAGAATATTTCCCATAAATAAATTTAACAAAGGAGCTTTTATGAAAATAAATTTAACTTGGTGGAATTTTCGTATTATACATATGCAAAGGGGCATTTATGAAGAAAAAAGAAAAACAGATGGCAACTCATAAAGCAAAAGGACATTTTTGAAACAACAAAAAGTACGGGCAAATTAGGAAAGGGCAAATGCTCTTATAAAAGACATTTCCCCCTTTTTCCTTTTCTGCTTCTTGAGATATAGTTCGAGAGATGGGTGAGAGCCCTTTTTGGTTTTCCACACAGAGAGGCAGAGGAGGAAGAAGAAGACGATGGCAATAGCGACAGCGACGGCAATGGGTGGGCGGCAGGCAAGCAGCTCATTGTGGCACTAGGTACTCTCTCTCTCTCTCTCTTTATCCCTTCTCTCTTTCTGTTTCTTTTTCCTTTTTATTTTCCTTCACGGAACTAAGAAGCAATGTTAATTTCCCCTCCCCATGCCTTTCCCCTTTTTTTCCTGAAAAAAGAAAAAAAAAAAAACTCGTTTCTGGCCAAAATCCTAATTTTAGGAGAAAACTGTATCCTAAATTTTTGCACCGTATCTTGCCGTATCTAATATCCATATTTGTATCGGACCGTGTCAGCACGGGTACCATGTGAAAAATGTCATATCCAGGTATCATAGCTAATCCACCACCACGACCTAAAAGTAATGTTATAATTTGTCCTGCATGTGGCCCATTAAACAATTGATTGTCTTAATGAATCAGATTATGTCATGTGGTGGAAGCAGACATTAATGGACAAATGTCCTACTAAATCAGCCTGCAGAGGAATTCAAGTTAAAAAAGTCGATCTAATGTTTGATGGAAGTGCAATGGCAGAATAAGTGATAAATGAGAAAACAAAGAAGATAAAGAAGAGTTAAATCAATAAGAAAGCTTCAGATTCAACGAATCAAGCAACACTAGTCAACCCAGAAGTGCCTGAGAAGCAACAATGATTCACCCTCAATTGTAAGCATCCTCTCTCATGAAATGACATATTCAGATGCCCTGCACTAACTTTGTATTTGGTGATATATGGTGGACGCTTGCATGAGAGAGACTGAAGGATGGATCATATTTTTTATGGATCGAAAACTTAGATCTAAACCATTAGATGATCAAACTATTCGAGAACAACAAGAGTTACAAGACCATCAACAGAAGTCCCACCTCTGATCTACCAATGACTGGAGAACTCAATTGCATGTCCAACCTACACAAAGATTGTTGAAAGACATCCAACCATTAGATGGTAAATTTTAATGGTTGGTTTTTAATCCAGTTCATCTTAGCTTGTTGGAGTTGAGTTCTCTCACTCTGATGAGAACTGACGCATGCCATGGGTAAAAATGATTTATCAAAGAAAGAAAGCCCCAGAAAACCCAGATAGGACCAATCCAATAAGTGGGCTCATAACTAAGTGATTAATTAGTTAGATGTTAAATAAAGGCATTGTGGTCATGTCACGTGCCAAATCTCATATTTTAGGAAATCTTATCTTAAAAGAATCAGCTTTATTGTGATTTGCTTAGATTTATAACGACGAGTAAGTCAATAACTTTTGGATCCTATATTAGAAATTACAATCAATAATTAGGAGTCAGATAACTAACTTCTCTCATTAGAAGGTAAAATCTCTAAATGAAAACTAAGATTGCAAACATTCTCCAAAGAAATCAATGAATATTTCCCTCTCTTCCAATATTGAGGAAATCAAACTCTCTTAGCCCTGTGTGAAGACTCCGAGGCAACTCCAATGTGTGAAAACTCCATTGGCATGGCATCTAGGACCTAGGTGTGTATGAAGATTCCATATCTATCCACTCTCCATTACGGATGCGCATTGATATTGTAAGGTTTGTGTCAAAATGTGATGTATGTCAACGAAACAAGGGAAAGAATATAGCTTCAACTGGTCCAATATGGCCACTTCCATTCCAGATTAAATTTGACCATGGATTTGGTGGAGAGGATAACCCACGATATTTAGTAAGAAAGTGATCATGGTTTTCATTGATCACCTCTCTAAAGGCGCACACTCTGTTATTCTTTCTCATCCATATTCAACATCGACAATTGCCCAACTCTTTGTAAATCATATTTTTCATTGTCATGGTAAGTCTCAATCGATCAGCAGCGATCAAGACCCAATTTCTACTAACAAATTTTGACATGAATTATTTCAATTGAAAGGCACTCATCTTATGATGAGGTCTTCATACTGCCCGCAGGCAGGTTGATCGAGCCGAAGCAGTCAATAGGTGTCCCGAAGCTTATCTCCATGCTTTTGTAATGATCTTCTCAAGCACTGGTACGTTGGTTACATTAACAAATGGTGGTACAATGCTAGCTTCCATTCGGCCACCAAAATGACACCAAATGAAGTTATCAATATCAGCCAGCCCCTAAACTCACATCTTATCTTTTCAGTAGTTATCTTCTCGGTAGTAACTTGGCGGCACAAGTTGCGCTCAAAGTATGTCCTCATGTTTCTATGTTATGTCTCAACAAAAATCTTACCATGGCTCAAAATTGCATGAAGCAATAAGCAGATCGGCATTGATCTGAACAAGAATTTGTTGCCAGTGACTTGATTTTTCTTCGACTATAACCTCATAGACAGTTCTCTATTGCCTCTCATAGCTCAATGAAATTGACGCCCGCCAATGAGCTGGACCGATAGCTTACAAGTTGGAGCTTTCTGAAGGTTCAAAGGTTCACCTTGTTTTTCACGTCTCATGCTTAAAAAAGGAAGATTCTTTCTACAACTATGGCACGACATCATCTCTTTAACGAACCATGAGGGACTTAGACATTAGCTGTGTTGGACTGCCATATGGTGAAGCATCATGATCATCATACATACAGTGACAGAGTTCCTAACCCAGTGGTCTAATTCACTCGATGATGATGTTACTCGCGAGTTGTGGTTCGCCGTTCAGCTATGTTTTCCACCCTTCCAACCTCGAAGACGAGGTCGTTCCTTTTACGCGGGCTACTCTCTATTTAGCAAGTTTGTTCCTTCTTTTTTTTTGCAAATGCCCATGTTAAGAGAATCTTTATTAGGGTTATATCATAGATAATGAAATATATGAAGGAATGTTCTCAATGAGTGCGTTCTCCCTAAAAGAAAAGCAGTTCCTACAATGTTGTATAGCAATTTCAGTTTCATACCAGATCTGCATCAGACCAAACAAGAATCACAGATTCTACTCTGGACTCTCCATCGATCATTCCCACAAAAAAGCAAACTGCAATTTTGTACTGAAAATACCATGATCTCACAACAGTTCAAAAAGAAAATCTCTTCCTGAAAATCAGGAATCCAATAGAAGCAGAGGAATCCACCAATTCCATAGATCAAAAACCCTAATTCCACCAAAAAGAACAAGAAGAAGAAGAAGAAGAAGAAGAAGAAGAATTAAAAATCATACGGGGATTTCCGACAGAGAGAGACTCCGATGCGGAGATCTGCAGAGATCCGACGGCTGAGGCGTCGGGGGCAGATGCGATCGGACGGTCGAGGAGGGATTGAGAGGGATGAAGTGGGCCATGATTGGAGCTAGGGTTTTGGGAGAGAGAACAAGACGTTGACGGTGAAGATCTTTGAGCGTCAGAGGGCGAGATGGACATGAAAGGAAAGGAGACGAAGGAGGGAGGGGTTTTGCTGCGGGAGCTGGTCAAGCCTTCAATGACGGGAAGAAGAAAACAAGGTGGAGCACCGATAGAAGGTATTTTTATAAGGGCCCAATGTAGTCTTTCACGTGCATGACACGTGCCATTTGTGCAAGTAAAGGTTGTGCGGGAATCCAGCACCATCTAGGGTCGTTGGTGTGGCCCACTTATCATGTCTCTCAATCGCTCCATGAGTATGGGAATTGGGACCACGCTTTAATTGATTGAGCAGTAGTGGGCCATTCGTGTGCACCGTTTGGCATTAAGTGAGTTTTTTTTTTTTTTTTTCCTCTTAACAACCCAGGCCATTTCCTGCCAGCTCAATTCAACTCAGGAGCGTTGATAATAAACTCAATGCACATTTGATTCTATATTAAGTGAATTTAATAATAGGATATTTTATTTTTATAACTCGAGTATCTCTCGCTTAATTCAGAAGCCTTTCGCCTTTAGCCCGAGGGACATTTGATTCTGAAGAGCTGAGAATTAATCCCTAGAGCAGAATATTCTATCCACATGTATTGGATAAAATTATAAAAAATTACCAGCAAGATGAATGAATTTAAAAGTAGAAAGTTTTCAAAAAAATTTAAAAAACTTTGAATTTTCAAAAGAGGGCCAAGTTTTCAAGCAAAATGAATGAATGTAAAAGTAGAAAGTTTTTCAAAAAACGTAAAAAAACTTTGAATTTTCAAAAGAGGGGCCAAGTTTTCAATCAATTCAATTAAGGGCATCCGGGGAAATAAAAGGAAGAGAGATTGCTTATGTAGAATGAATTTTATCGGATGTCCTTAATTGAAATTTGGATGGAAAACTTGAACCCTATTTTAAAATCTCTTTTTTTTTTTCTTTGTTTAAAACTGTGAAAACTTAATAACTATTTTGAAAATTCTCCTTTATAGTATATTGAGCTCCCATCCATATTGGACCTACTCTATGGGACCCAAGAGGGCTAACACCAGTGGCCACCCATGGAGGCTTGACCAGGTCTTTGAAGTCGATTGAGAAACCTAACCATAGAGGATGAATTGTTTGCAGGTGGCATTAATATTATCCACCCCTTGCTCACATCCCTTTCATCCATCCATACCATTTATGAAATATGATACATCATTCTAACTAAATAGAGTGACTATGACCACAGATAGTACATTAGAAATCAAGATTACCTGCCAAACACTTAAAAATTTATAGAACTAAATTATGGGCAGGTACGCATTGAAGCCTTCATTCAAAATGGGTGATTAAGAACGACTTCTTAAACTTACTTTTAGATGGAAGCTTTCTTCTTCTCTATCCCTTGAGTCGATCCTCATTCATCATGAGCTTTAGAAACTTGCATGAATTGGCAAATAAGAATCCTAATTGATTAGGACTTCTTCAAACACCAAAGATATCTCCTATAAAGATCTTGTATAATATGGCGAAACTTGTAGTTGAAATTGGTTGTCCAAGTGGGGCCATGGATTAGGCGTGTGGTCATGTGGGCCACATTTTCTAACAGATCCCATCCCACACTATTGGCTTTATAGAAATGACCATCTAATAATGAAATGAAATGAAATGTTATTATAAGCTGCTGATCGGACAGACGAGAATCCAAGTAGTCACCAGATTTGATGAGGAGATCCACTCTGTGGACGAGGTACCGATCATCAAGCTCCTGAATCAGACTTATTCTCCAAGGTTGAATCGAAAATGGTGGAATGAGAGGCCGGAGAAGACCGGCCCGGCCTCTATTTTCTATTCATTGCAGCCTCAGGCCCCGGGGCAGTTTTCGGATTTAAAATAAAAAAGGGAAAATTTTCACCTGAAAATCTCAGATCCAGCAGTTCGTCCTTATTTGAAATGTGTTTGGAAAACTTAAAAGGCGCATTTTGAAATGTGGTTCTTGTTTTGTCTTGTTTTGAAATGTCCCAGAAAACCTAAGTCCCATTTTGAAACTTTCCCTTATTATTATTATTATTTTAAGAAGGTAAAGCCAGGAAGGGAGAGAGACGAAAACAACAGACAATAAAAATCTCCAATGGAGCCCCCATTCCAGGCCAGGGGAAAAGAAGGCAGGATCCTGCCAGAAGCATAGAAGATGTTCAATTCAATACTATCTATATGCTCCATACCTTCTACTTGCTCTGATGTATAAGTATAACTTGCTATAATGGATTCTAGCAACTCCCAGTTGCTTTGAGGTTTAAATTTATAGCAACTTCTTGATTGCCATTTAAGTTTCCAATCACTCTTACAAGGATTCACAGTCCTTTTCAAAGCACAATTTGGCAAGCATTCCAAATTGATAGGACTACATTTCTTAAAATTCTCAGTAATTCAATTCATGCAAACAAACAGGCTCTAAAAAAAAACTCAGGTTTGTTTTGAAAAAATACACCCTGTTCTCTGTGAGACCCACCTAGACACATCAAATCACTAGGTTAGAGGATGAGAGGGAGTGCCATGAATCAGGAGCTGGTCAAATATCAGTCAAACAAAATCACCCTCAAAAGCTCAGTTCAACCATTTGTAGGTGCATGTTTTAGCTCCTTCAATCAAACAAGGGATAAATATTGGATGAGTAGGAAGTGTTCATTGGCTAGCTTGGGTTGAGCTCGAATCCTGCAATCCAAGTCCATTTAGTTTATTGGGCGTAATAAACATGGAATGCTTTTTTAAAAATTCTATCCTCTGTATATCATCAGGGATTTGGTAATGAGAAATTAGTGCTCTTGACTTTGTTCTCATGTCTCTATTTTTATTCTGTATTTCATCATGGTCGTGCATACAAACTAAATACAAGGAGCTGTATCTCAACTGGTGGTAATGCTTTGCACTCGTGGTTTAAAAATTAAAATTACCTCCGCTCTGTAGAGGGCATCACAGCAGGAACAAAAAAAAAAAAAAAAAAAATCATCTCCAAGGTACTAGCAAATAGATTTGAGGGTAACGTGAATATTTACCGGGAGTGGTAAGTATTTACCAAAGCGAAACAAAGAAAAATAAAAGGAAGAGGAAGTTGTGATTAAAATATAAAAAATCCAACTAATTAGTCTAGTGGGAATCGTCTCAAAGGTGCTAGCAAAAAGATTGAGAGTAGCAATGCCAAGCATTATTAGTCCATTCCAAGAACTTCAAACATGGAAAACAGAATTTGGATGGTATATTCATTGCAAATTAATGTAGTTACCCTAGGGAAAGGGAAGGTGAACAAGGAGTCGTATGCAAAATTGATTTAGAAAGGCCTCCTACCATGTGGATTGGTCACTTCATGTACTTGATTGAGAGAGTGGGGCTTGGATATGGGAATGTATCTCAGGAACCTGATTTTATATCCTTGTGAATGGGTTGCTGAAAGGCTATTTGGCTAGCATGAGAGACCCAAGACAAAGGTGAACCAATATAATCCTTCCTACTCTCAATGATGACAGAAATATGGAAAAGGCTTTTCTAAAGGGCATGTTCAGTGGGCATGTTGCCACCTTTTTGAATTGGCATTTTCAATTTATATATAGCAAATCTACATTTCACAGCCAGCACCATTGTCTTTTGTGTAGCCTCTCACCAAAGTTCAAAAGATTTTCGGAATAATGCGATGCTCTGAAGCGGCTCCAGGTTTAAGGGTGAACATAGCAAATAGCTTACTGGCAGGGGTGGCACTGGATGAATCTGTTATCTAATCTCCAGTGACTCTTCTGCGTGATCGAATCACCTGCTCATCATAACTCTTATCTAATTTGTTCATCCACTACCTTCCACTTTCAAAATTACTATTTCGTAATTTGCTCGAGAAGATTCAACGAAACTATCTACCAGAAATGGGGAAAAGATACGGCTTGTGAAAGGTAAACGACGACACTACAACAGAAAATGGGGGGTTTAGTAGGGGATGGGAAGCAAATAAAAGTAAGAGGATCTTTGGGTTGGGGTAAAATCTCTAAAGAAACCATTTCTATGACTTCTGTTACAGATAATAATAAATAAATAAATAACCATTCCTACGACTTTATAGCATTAAATCATAACCAAGAACTTACATTGAGACGTGGAGAAGTGGCGGATGGGAATGGGACCATGGACTCTTACATTTAGGTAGCCTTATGGTATAGAAGGTGGAACAATTGAAAGCTCTCATAAATCTAGCAGGAGTTCTACTGGCAGTTGGGAGAAGAATAGTCATAGTCGGGCAGAGGAAAGATGATCATGAATCTAACCTACTTTCGCAGTATGATAGCAAACATGTCAGCCGCTGTACAGCTGGAGAACGCCGTGAACCTTCGGAAGTTGGCAACTCTCCTAGAAGCAGGTGGTGCTACAATGATGAATCATAGATCTGAAAATAAGCAGAAGCACAAGGACACTGGTATGGGGTCAGTGCAGAGGATGGATGATCTACCCAGTCCACACTGCAGCAGAAGCCCAAGGAAAATTATGTGATGGAGGAAGATGATCCGGAAACATCCACAGTAGGATAGAGAATCAGCTTTTAGAAACCAGATCATTAGTATGGGTTCTAGCCTCCTAGGTTAATCAGATGACTCCACTTCTTGACTGTATTTGATATGTTTGGAAACACAACTGAAATTCAATCATCTCGATGTTGCATTGGTAACTAGAACAAAACAATTGTCACTCATGAGCAACTCAGGTTTACAAGTGCACAAACCCTCCATTTAAACTGGGTTATCAGCGCTTGGTTTATGAAGGGCCTAAACAGGACCTAAATTTTCTTTCTTTAACTGGGTGAGCTGGTGAATCAATCGAAGGTAACTTGGGTGCATGTGCGCATGTGGTATGTGTGATAATGGATGGTTGATCTAACTGCATATCTAGAGCTTGCTTGGTAGCAATTCCTTGCTTTCAGTTGCACTGCATGCTCCTCAGGTGTTTGCACTGTCATAATCACACCCCTTAATTTATTCCTTGGTAACGCAGCTGTTCAGATCCAATTTTCAGGATGCAGTTAGAACCATTGCCACAAGTAGCGTCTTTGGGTTAATAGCAGCATTTTTCTCAAAATGGTAAATAATGGCAAAGTCATTAACAGAGATTCCAAAATTTTCAGTGCATGTTCCATCCAAACTGCTCAGTGCTACCACATCAACCGTCATGATCAATGTGTGTGTGTGTGTGTGTGTGTGTGAGAGAGAGAGAGAGAGAGAGAGAGAGAGAGAACAGTTAAATAAAATCAGAAATCTACCCAACAGCACTATTTTATAATGACATTGCAACAGATATAATTACACAAGTATGAGACGATCTTTTTCCTTTTGTTTTATTCTATAAAAACTTGTCAACCTCAAGATCCAAATAGAGAGAAAGTAGCAAGATTCTGTAAAATTTACTTCAGCTCATGTAGTTTTATGATGCCTATGAACTCTGCAACTCTGTTGTGGCATCAAGCTCAAAGAAAAGAAAGTGGGAAGGACACTGCAGGGCTTTACACCCAAGAGCATGTTTGGATGTATTCCAAATTGCAATATGGTAGAAAAATTAGGCAGATTGACAAGTTTCCATTCACTGTGCATTTAGGGTGATGCAAAAATTAGACAGTGCAGCCGGAGAAAAATGAAATATCGCACCTAACATGTGTTTTTCAATAATATGGCACCACCCTAAAGGCATATATGAACAGAGAACCACCCATTCTACCAAATTATACAAACTACTCATTACTTGGGCTGCATCCAAACACAACAATAACTTAGGATCAAGTAGTGTTAATTTATAAAATGCTGCTGCATTCACTAAACTGGTGTTGTTTGGCTTGTATCTACCTGTACACTGGCTTTGCATTTCCTGCCTTATCATTTTTCCAGCCATGCTACAACTTATCAGCAATTCTTCCAAGAGCATCAGCGAGTCTGCTAAGAACACCAATCAAGCTCTCAGTGTGGTCCTTCCTCTGGTCTCTATCCAGTTGGCAATTAATATTCATGGCTTCAAACTGGGTTTTCATCATCCTGCTATTCTGCTCCACGATTTCTATTAGCTGGCCCTGCAGGTTGGTGACTCCACCTCCTTCCGGAGAAACCCGCTTCCGCTTCTTTCCATCTCGAGATGTAGAACCTTTCTCAGGATTCAAGGCTGGCTGCTGCTCATTTGGTGTACCTATGAGAGTAAACCCAATCAGTAAAAATGTGTATTCATTAAATGCATTCATCTGCAGTTGGCCAATTGTCATTCTGCAGATTCTAATTATTGAGAATCTGACTCTTTGCATAGACACCCAAAAATCGGAAAAGAAGTTTTTCTGCTTGTAAAACCACAAGGTTCAGCCTTAAGTCTTCATTTAAATGAAAATTGTGTTGTGATATGTCACAAAATGCCATCAATTTTTTGCGATAACCATTCAGTTGAATCTGTGGACATAAGACGCCATATTGGTGTGTCTCTTTTACTTTTCTGCCTCGAATTATGATAAAAAGCAATCAGTAGCAATAAATATTTGGGAGAAAATTTTGGAAAAATAGCTCACATCTTCTATGGTTCCTGAATATACACCCAGAACAAGTTGTTTAACTCTTTTGCTGAGTCTATGATATTAAGAATCGCTGATGAATCAATAAATGCCTGTTAAAAAGCACACGACATAGCCATATTTTGAAGACATCTCCATATCAGTGATCTAGCTTTTGTTCTTCATATTGGCATCTCTAAAAAAAATTTTGCGAAAGATAAAAATTTGCTCCTTCTGTCACTAATCAGTCAGCATGCAAAGTTGCCATCTAAATTCCAGGTTGCATTATAACCTTGTATACTGCTAGTACCAGAACAAGAAAGGAGCACATTTATAAGTCTTTCTTGCAAATACTGAAATGAAAGAATCCACTAAAGACCTTTATAGAGACCTTTTTTTTTTTCTTTTAAATAACAGCAATTTAAATTTTCCAAAAGGCATCCAAAGACAATGGCAGACTCCTCAATAAATATATATAGATTCCAAAGATTACTTTCTTCGTAAGAGTGTCATCAACTCATTAGTCTTGCAATGAATGCGAACACAAGATACAACAATAACACAAACAAGGTCCCAGATTTCTAAATGTCAACCAATTACTTCTAACTCTGACTTCTTGCTTTGCCAATTCCAACAAAAAAGAATCTTGATGACCACAAATGTGTGAGGCTAAAGTAATTAAGTTTTAGATCAAGATTGTAATAACACTGCACCGATGGCATTGTCAGTAACTTGACCCTTTACTTGCTGATGTAGAGAGCTCAGCAGAAACAGATAGAAACAAACAGATCTTGCCTTACCTAATAATTCCTGGAAAAACTCTAATCTGCCATCAGGGAATTTGCTTAGTCACAATGAGATGCTACTTACCCTGCTACGGGTACTACAGTGGATTATGATGGGAAGGTACAACATTTTTTTTAATCCCAAAATGTTAGAATTGAGTTGCAACAGTAATTAATGTGGGGTACCAATCCTTAAGTATAATCATGTAAAAAAATTTCCACAACTATAGTACAAGTTAGGCTTGCAGTCCAATTAGCTCCAAGTTTACATGATTCACCTCATTCAACAACAAAACTTTTCTCTGGCATCATTCTACTTATTTCGTAATTGGCTTTAAGATCCCTCCTGCTTCCAAAATACAATTTAACAAGGGAAACCAAATGACATGTGATTACATATTAGATTTTAAGATGCAGAGGAAACACAGATTCTAGAGAGTACTTCAAATATCAGCAAGTCCTGGTATGGGCAAAGAAAAGGCGAGCTATATGGAGATGCCATCATTGAAATCCACTAAAAACAAACAGGGAAGCACTATAGTCTTACCTGGATTTAAATATTCTTGATAAACTGGCTGATACTTCTTTTCTGCACCCAAAGAAGGCAAAATCAAGTAAATTATTGCAACTCTTCCTATAAACTAAGCTACAGCTCCCAAATCAGATGAGAAGAAAAGAAGCAACCAAAATTCAGTCAGGCTCAATCATATCAAAAAATAATTCAGTTCCACTCAAAATTGCCACAGTATGCAACAATCTTAGTATTCATGGCAACAAATAAGTGAAAAGGTTGAACCCCCAAAATCAATTAGGGCCTGTTTGTCTCATTTAATTAAGTTTCTAGGAATTCTAAAACTTGTATTTCTAAAAGTGGTTAAAATTGAAGAAACAACTGTTAATACCCAAAAATGACTACAAAATATTCCCCCCTTCAATGGAAAATGAATCATGGGGAGATGGGCAATGAATACCAATTCATCACCCTAGTAATTCAAGTTCTAGGATTGTCAAGGTCCCCATTACACCTCCACCTTATATCCATCACCCCTCACCTCTTTAATAATCTTGGAGCCCATTTGACCATGAAATCTTATGTATTCAATTCCATGCAAGCAAATGGCTCTTAAAAATCAACAAAATTCCCCAAATTAGCAAAATGCAGAAACTCAGGCCATAGCTCCATAATCAGATAGAAATCCAGTCTGCTACAAGAATGATACCTAGTGTGGTGGAATGATGAAGGTGGGCCCACGAGGGGACACAAGGTAGAAGAATGATGCAATGATGTGTACATTACCATATAGATAGTAGGTGGAAGAAGTTGCACCTCCATTTGAACAGTTTTATGCTTTTTGTAATCAAAATCAGAGTTTTTTATTTTAGGAGAAATCAAAATCAAAGCTGTTACAATTACAATGGCACGGGCCACAGATCACACTGGATTTTTTGCTCCCCTTCACATCCCACTTCCCCATGAAGCGGCCCTCATCCAGACGGGCCCCACCCCCCACACCACCATCCATGATCGGTCCATCACACTAAATCACTACTTATGTTCCAAAACTTATATTCAAATCTCAAATTTGAACAAAGTAGAAGGAAAAAGGAAACCAAATGAGCGAAGAAGTTAAAGTCAAAACAATAATCTGCAACCCCATAGAACATCGATCACACCATAAAATGCAAGCACTAGGATCCAATCCAATAATTATCCACATACTACTAAACCTTTTTTTTTCTCTTGACAACAGAATTTCAGCTCAAAGTGAATAATGAATTTTGTACAAATAAATCACTAATTCCATGCCAATGAAAGGATGCTAATTCAAACCCCAGCAGGTAACCAAAAGCCCTGCATTAATCTATCCAAAATCACGAAAATCCTCACATCACACATAAACCGAAACGTATTAGAATTAGAACTCTCAAACATTTCGCAGAAAGAGTAAAAACCAAAAACCTCACAAGAAACTCAGTCAAATTCAAAGTACCCCAACCCCCCAAACAAATATAAAATAAACCCTGCTTCTAAATTTCCAAGCCCTCAAAATAAAACCAAAATGCCCCCACACTTCCCTTCAAAACTTGTCACCCAAAATGCAATTTCCCTTAATGCACCAGAAAGAAGATGAAAGCACCAACAGAAACCACTCCAAATCAAAATTTTCGCAACCACTAAAAGGAAAAAGAAACCAAAAGAACTCATTTTCTATAAATCGAATGGACCCAATCGCCTCTACAAGTTCGCTACAATTCTTAGGCCCACTTGGATCCTTGTAACCCAGTGTATTCGCAAATCTAATTACATATAACTCTGGTTAGCTGTAATTAGTTTTGACAGCGCCTTATTTGAATCCTCAAAACTCACTCTGTAAATCTAATAGCTTGTAATTGGTTATATAGCAAACAACAAAATAACTGTCACTGCAGGCAACTTAGATCATCCCAATGCATGAGTCCTGATTTATACATGTAAACTGGATTGCCTGCACTCAAATTACCAAGGATCCGAACAGAGAAACAACTGTAAACTTACAGATCATCACCAAAAGAAAAACTCCCCCTGTAACTTACAGATAACTCTCAATAAATCTTCATATTGAAGATCTAAACAGGTCTAAGTGATCACAAATAGATGCAAAATGCCCAAAAGAACAAATTTTGATGAACTCTTTAAACAAATCAAAACTCAATTCAATTCCCCAAAAAACATAATCACCAAAAAGGAAAAAAAAAATATATATATATATATATTTATAACTTGAACCAACAAAAATCCTAAAAAAGGAAAAAAAAAATCCAAGAACTTAAAAAAACCACACCAAAACCTGAAATGCTTTTCTCCACAGAAACCTTCAAAACACTATAAAGTCCAAAAAAATTACTGAAACAGATAAAACCCAATTACCCGATACCGGCACAGCCACCTCCGCCTCCATCTCCGGCCTCTCCGCCGTCTCTGCTGCAAAAAAAGAAAAAAAAAATCTCACTTCAGTTCAAAAAAGGGAGTATAAAAAAACGCCACAAAAATTTTCCCAAATCAAACAAAGCCCAATTACCAGAAACCGGCATCCCCGCCTCAACCTCCGCCTCCTTTTCCATACTCTCCGCCGCCTCCTCCTCCTCCTTGGACGGATCGAAATCGGAATTCAACCCATCCAAACCCACCTCCTCCTCTCCGGCCCCCGCCACCGCCGCCTCCGCCGCCGCATCCCCTCCTTCCAGCACCTCATAAACCTCCCGGTCGAAGAACCCCGGCAGCCTCCTCTCCCTCCGGGCATCATTCCTCATGACCCAGAACGACTCCGACCCATCCGATATCTGCGCCTCCCACTCCTTGATCTTCCGGTAATCTCCGGCGAGGTTGCTCCACCGCTTCCGGCACTGGACAGGCCCCCGGCTCACCCCGTGCCGGCGGCAGTAGGAAGCCACGGAGGCCCACTTCGGCTCCACCTGGTGGTGGGCCCCTCCGAGCTGGTGGGCCCGGGGTCCTCCCCGCCTGACCCGTGTCTCGGCGACCCTCTTCCCCTGGATGAGGACGAGGATCTCCTGCCTCGTCCAGCGCGGGAGACGGGGCGGGCGGTTGAGGTCGTTGACGGCGCCGTTAGTGGGGGACGTTATCTGGGCCGGGTCCGGATCCATTCTCAACTCCAAAAAAAAGACTTTTAGCGGGCGTTACGGCCCGTCACTTAACGGCGTTTTGGACGGAGAGTCCGTTTGGAAAAGAGAGAGAAATAGAGAGAGAGAGAGGGCATGTGTCTTAAGGAGGGGAGGGAAGAAGGAAAGGGAAGGGGTTGTGTTGTGTCTGTAAGAGGGATTAAAGAAAGAGATTAGGAGCCATAAATATGTGATTAGTGTGCAATTATTCATTCCCCCATTCTCTTATTTTGCCCTTTCCCTTTGTTGTTTTTGTTTTACTGCTTTCCCTATCCCATGAGACTGAGGCATGACATGAGACCTATACATATTGGTCACTGCCCATTTTAGTAAATATGAATTAGCCTATTTAGTTGGAGTGTGGTTTTGTTTTAACTAAAAAAATTATCATACTTGTCTATATTCGTTTTGCTTCTGCTTACTGCGCATTCCTTTGTTAGTGTGATATAAGTTTCAGTAAAAAATTAAACTGGTTTTTACTGGCTTGAAAGAATTTTCTCCTCCGGAATGTCCGCATTCAGCATATGGATGCCCTGAAAATTGGGGGTCCCGATTTTTGGATAGGCCCACCACCTCTTCAACATCTGAATTGGATGGACGTCCCACAGGAGAATATTTAGTTACCAAATTGTACCAACTTATCTTGTTTTACGGCCAATCATACCAAATGGCATAATTATGGGAATGGTTCATTTCGAAAAATGAATGAAAAAAAATTTTTGATAGGCATTTTCTCATGCACATTTATAATAAAATATATAAATCTCTCTCTTTATTTTCTGTCTTACAAAATACCCGTGAAACAAGTTTTCTTCATTCGTTCTTAGAATGAAACATTCTGAGACCCTTAAGGCCTTGTGCTTGCAGGGATATAGGAGTATATGTATTGAGGCCCCTCACAGAAGAAAAGTGTGAATGGCCCTCCTGTGATGTGCATTTTGTTATAAGTTAATCAAGCCACATCCACTTTCAAAAGAGAAAAAAATTATGTGAGTATTGGTCCTTTTGAAAGATAAATGGTGATTTATGTATAGTTTTCATGGATGGTTTTGAGGATCATTCTCTCAGCTATTTTCCTTTGACTAATCATAACAATTTGGAGGTGAGCGTGACAGATTTTAAGTTTGTAACTGTCAGAAATATTTTACTCCATTGATTCTCCTATTTTTCTACTGTAAGCTTCTTTTTAAAGCTTTCTCTAAATGTTTAATTACACTGATATATTGCAAGGATTCTCCAACAATTAATGATTCTGTATATTGTAAGGATTTCAATCCTTTTTTTTCCTTGAAAGGCCAATGTGGAATGACAGTTTTGTTTTTTTCCTATTTTATAATGATTCTGTATATTGTTATGACCCAAACACACCCCCCCCCCCCCCCCCTCTCTCTCCACACCTAACATTGTCATAACAGTAAAAACTTTCTTTTAATTTTTTTTTTCTAACTCTAATCTTTCTCTCTGTCATAGTGATGCAAGAGCACAATGTGGGGAACACTACACCAAGAGTGAGCTGATGGAGCACTAATGTGGAGCACTGTAGGATGAGCCATTTTTCATAGATTATGCTAACTTATGATTAGGATAGTTTACCATCTCTACCTTGTCAAAGCAAAATGGGAAAAAAAAAAATCTCTCTTCCTAAGTACACTTACCTTTAACTTTTCACCAAATTAGAAAAATTGGAACCCACATAGCCACCTTAGTAAATCTAAACAATTAAGAAGAACTCTCTCCAGTGGCAGACCCATGATTGATTTTTAGGTGGGGCTAAAATTTTGCTAGACTTAACATTAAAAAAAAAAATTGCAAGACTTTGCTAAACCTTTTCACATTACCAAATAGAACCTATAAGTTTTTCTTTAGAAAATGTCTAACTCGTGAAACTCAACTAGATGCATGATAATTATTAAAGATTAGGCAATGAAGAGGTTAGAAATTAGGATGTTAATTAGAAGTATCAAAAGACATTGGATGGATAAAAAATGATTCCAACTTTAATTTTAGTTACTCAAACTTACATTATCATCTTTCACTAAATTTATATATCAAAGTCAATGCCCAATGGAGATTGTTGCTGGTTCAAGGTGAGTGGGTCTGTGAGAAAAAACAAAATACAAGAACATTTTGAGGACATCCATCATTTTCCCTTTTCACTTTCTCAAGGCCTCCAACATTTGGATAATGGGGAGTGAAATTCTATCTTTGAATCATAATGGAGGTAAGAAGAGATGATAAGAGGAATGGATTTTGTCATCTTTGGATTTGTAGATATACTCATACTTGATGGTTTAAGGATTAGGATTTAGGGATTCAAGGTTTGGAATTAGGATCTGGAGATTAAGCGTTCAAATTTAAGTATAGAGTGATTAAGGAAGGATTATACTAGATTTATTTGACAGATGTGATGCGGTAGTCTATACGGTACATAGAACTGGCGACGAGGAACTCGATCCACAATCGGCACGAAGGGATTTCGAAAGAAGAGTTTGAAGAAGTGGGAGTGATGTGTTCCCGCATTGTTTTCTTTTCTTTTTTTTATTTTACCAACGAAGTTTTACATATGTGGGGCTATCTTTATACATGCGGAGCGACAAATTGAGACATGTAAGGCATTCTCCAAGGCCCATTCAACTCTATGGAGATTTCAATTCCGACGTGGGGCAACTTCCTAGATCGCTCCAACGTAGGTCCACCCTTACTCCAAGGCCCCCTTCAAACTCCATGTTTAAGATAATAATAATAATAATAATAATACTCCATGGGTTTTAATTTTGGACGCCCCAGGTCTTTTCAACCTAGGTCCACCACTAAACCTCTCTATTTTGCATAATTTAGGACAGGGTTGTTCCTTAGATTGATCACATATAGAACGTATGATTAATTTGATACTAAACCTATACTAATTGGAGTAAAATTGGTCGCTGTTGGAATAACGAAGGCGGCTATTTTTATCAGTTTTAATTAATCGAAGTGGGGCCTTACTGCAATTCCTTCAGTACCTTATTCTAAGGGGCTGCCTTCAGAGCATCAAGTTTCCCTTTCACCAATAACTTCAAGTTTCTTATCTTTCTTCTCTGGACTGAGTAAAAAGAAGAAGATTCTTCTCTCTCTTTCATACACCCATCAATTTATTCATACTTAAATCTTTTCATTAGTGGCACAAGTTTCATTTGTCTTTATTTTTCAGGAAAAGTAGGAGAGATAAAGTAAAGAGATTAGGAGAGGAAGCACAAATCTCGTGAGGTGATAAGGTCATTAGAGAAAGGGGTGTCCCTAGGTGTCACAATCTCCTTGTGATAAGGGTGTGGGGCCCAGTGTTGGCTGCTAACCTATGGAGTGTAACACCCTCTCTAGTGCCCTTTGGACTCTCTTTCTTCCTTTGGCTAATGTCTATTTTCGGAGAATGATCTGACCACTGACCCCACTATGGAAGGATTGGGCCACCGTCATCTAACTTCCACACACAGTGTCTTTGCCTTTTCAGGGCTTGAAAGGAAATGACCATTTTTCTCAAGGGGTTGGTGCTCTGATGATAGGATTAAAGGGTATGTGAATCACAAGGTAAGTGATGTGTCCCTCTCAACAACCCCCGCCTAAATGATGCATACTTTGTGCTGAGATTGATTTAAAGATGTTGGTATCTTACCCTCCCTCTACTTGCTCTTTCAAGCTAGATTACTTCATGAAAATCAGGAAAATAATTTAGTAGAGTTACCTCCAAGAACTGCCACGCAGGCGCGTGATATAAATGGATTGGATCAAACAAACATGGGCCCTATGCTGGTCAATAGAAATTGTCCATTTCTTATATATAGATATATTTAAGCGAGAATAATTCGTAGGGTTCTAATATAGAGAAACTTGACGCCTTCTAAAACCGCTGTACTTGGGTGACAATAGATTAAAAAGGTTAGGATGATATAATGGGGCTGAAATTGCAAACAACAAGGTCTCATTGAAATCTTCCAATTCGTGTGATTGGCACGGTGGTCCCAAGCGGATTGCAGAGATGAGTTGCATGGTACTATATTTATTTATTGATTTATTAATTTGGACAATTTAGTCCATAGATTGATAGGATAAGGCTAGGCGTGGAACAGGTGGGGGCTAAAGGTTGTGTAAGCCTGTTTTCTTTACTTTAGGCCTAATCACTACTCAGGCCATGAGTCAGCCCATGAGCCTGAATGTCAGGTCTAGGCCTATGCTGGGCCTTTAAGCACACATAGGCCCAAACATTAACTATACAGGCCATAAACTAGACATGCATCCTGCCTAAGGGTCTAAAGGCTCAACCCAAATCCTGACTGAGCACCCCTACAATTGATGATGACAATGAATTATCATTTAGATGTAATTTCAATATCCAAGCCCAATATAGATATTTAAGGTCCTGGCACATCAAAATTGCATTTTCTGGCAGGTTTTATCATATGAGTTGGTTTATCTCCAGCTTGAGTTGCACCCCTACTAGTACCCAATGGGGACCATTCCGGTGCATAGATGCTTGGTGTAATCATAAAGGATTCTTGTAATCCAGTCCTTTTGTAATCAATTAGATGGGCAGGTGAAAGCTGGTAAAGTTGGTCCCCGTCTTACCATAGTCAATGATTTAGTTTATTAAATTGTAATGAAATGTCAAAACCATGGGAGGTTCAATGTATAATACCACTTTGCTTTATGCTGAATTTTAAATGATCATTAGGGCTTAGAATGATAGCCAGGCGACTAATCCATTCTAATTAGTATGGTGGTTACAGTGGTTCCTTCTTTAATTTGGGATTTTCAATCTCCAATATTGACCTGCAGATGTTTCTACCCAAAAAAATACATATAATTTTTCTGATATCCAATCTACTGTGAGAAAGATTTGACAAGCGTAAAATTGAGTTGGTGGTGGGGGGATGGTTGGTTTAATAGTATGAAAAGGAGTTGCATTGATCAAAAATGGCCGAAGTGGGCTCTATAGAGGTGGATTGTACATTCAGTTCATACATAAAAGAAAATTTAAAATGCAAAGTCTATATCCTGTTTCACTCATAGTTTCCATTTGGGGATTGCCATTAAAAAAAAAGTTTCCATTTTGGGTGTGATTTACCTATTGTATATCACTCAGCTCCTCAACAATCCTCTGGGACCAAGCTCTAAGCTCAATAACTTTACTGTGTGACACTCGGATATGAACTGTGCATGAATGTGTGAGCTTTCTCCAATAATAGTATAATCTTGGCCAAGACTCACTCCAACGGTACATCGACTCGCAATAAGAATAGAGATCAAGGGATCATTTGTTACCCATGTATCTATCTATCTATCTATACTCTTATAAAGAGAGAGAAAGATGCACTTGCTTTCACTACACACCTCGCCCATTTAAGAACAAATGAAATTACTTATGTGGGCTCCACTCATATGATAATTATCTATATCCATCTATCTACTTCTATCTACTATTATAAAATAGGAGATATTGCAAACTTTCCACTACACCATTGTGGGGCTATATATTATTATTATTATTAATTATTAACTATTATAAAAGAGGAGATATTGTAAATTTTTTCACTACACCATTGTGGGGCTCACTCCCAAATATTATAATATAATATAATATAATAATATATTATTATGAGAAATTGCAAACTTATTAACTATTATACCTTTGTGGACCCATCTCATATTATAATGCAAACTTTTTCACTACACCATTGTCGGGGCCCACCCTCAAATATTATAATATAGTATAATAATAATTACTATGAGAAATTGTAAAAATTTTTTCACTACACTTGTGTAGGGCCCACCTCCAAATATTATAATTTATCTACTATTTTATCTATTATCTCTACTATTATAAAAGAGGAGAAATTGCATACTTTTTCACTACACCTTTGTGGGGCTCACTCCCAAATATTATAATATAATATCTATACTCTAATTATTATTATCTATCTATGTATCTATCTATTTCTATATTCTATCTACTCTTATAAAAGAGAGAAAGATGATGTACTTTTTTTACTACACACATAACCAATAAAATGCAAGTTGTGGGGCCCACCTTTATATATATTTTATTATATATCTATCTATCCACTCTTATAAAAGAGAGAAAGATGATGTACTTTTTTCACTACACACATGCCCAATGAAATGTAAGTTGTGGGGCTCACCCTTATATATATATTTGTTATGTATATGTATTTTATATATGGATAAAGATGGGGACATAATGGAAAATTTTCAATTTGTCAAAAATAGACTTTAGTTCAGGCTTCGATTTAGAGGGGTTTTAAGGATCTGGATCAAGATAATCTAGAAGACTAAAGTTTAGGAATTAAAAATAGAGATAATTAGCGAAAGGTCCCTTGAATTGAATCTATCCAGCCTCCAGTCCAAACAAATTCTTTTTAAGGGCTCTAGTCCAAGCAGCTAGACTGTTTGCAGCCAGAGGTCCCTAAATACATTTTACATAACTAATTTGCCCTCTTTCAACTGTTTAGGCATCTAATTTTGAATTTTAAATTTCAAATCTTTCATTCTCCCACTTATTACTTCAAACCGGACATAGAAATCGACAGATTGGATCTCAACAGTTGAGATCGATCTCTGAAAAAGAAAACCCTTGCAACGAAGAAGAAGAAGAAGAAAAAAAAGAAAAAAAAGATTGCAACGAAGAAGAAGACTGCTGCAAAGAAAATGAAAAAGAAGAAGAAGAAGAAAAAGAAGACCCCTGCAACGAAGAAGAAAAAGAAGAAGAAGAACCTACAAAGAAGAAGAAGAAGAAGAAGAAGAAGAAAACTTACAGAACACGAAAACGAAGAAGAAGACGATCTTCTATACCATCGCCGGATTTCTTGCGCCACCGTCGTTCCTACCTGTTGCTTGAGAAGGGGAATCACCACCGGACGCCGCGCCATGCCATCGCCAGAATCGAGGAAGAAGGCAAATGGAAGATGACTTTCGTGTTTCTGATTCTCGAATGAAGAAGAAGAAGAAAGTGGGACTAAGATCTGCAACAGTTCCGGGTTGGTTCTAGGTCAGGTTTGATTTGACTCATTCCAGAAGTCCATCCACATTCCAGTCAAAGTTAAATTTATCTGAGTTTTGTATTTTATTTTTTTTTTTGTCAAATTTATTTGTGTTTTGGACAAAATCTATCTGAGTTTTTGGCTAATTATATGACTTCTGGTACAAATTTATCTAAGTTCTGGACAAATCTGTCTGGGTATTGGATGAATTTATCTAAGTTCTGGATGAATTTATCTGAGTTGTGGACAAATCTGTCTGAGTTCTGGATAAATTTATCTGAGTTCTGGACAAATCTGTCTGAGTTCTGAATGAATTTATCAGAATTCTTGATGAATTTATCTGAGTTCTGGATAAATCTATCCAAGTTTTAAGCTATTTATCTGAGTTTTTGAACAAATCTATTTGAGTTATAAACAAGTCTATATGAGTTTTTGGCATATTTATTTGTATTTTTGAATTTTATTTGTGTCCTTGAAATTTATTTGTATTTTTTAAAATAAATTTAACTGAGTTTTTGACAAAAAGACTTGAGTTTTTTGCCACATTATTCGCTAATTTGAAAATCCGGCGATGTCTTAGTTTTGGCAAATGTATTTGCTTTTTTTTTAAATTTATTTGCGTTTTTTAATTTTATTTACTTCTTTTGAAATTTATTTGAGCCTTTTGAAATTTATTTATATATTTTTTTAAATTTATTTGGATCTTTTGAAATGTATTTGGATCTTTTGAAATTGATTTTCATCTTTTGAAATTTATTTATATTTTTTAAATTTTATTTGTGTCTTTTTCAATTTATCTGCGTTCTTTTGAAATTTATTGCTTTTTTTTTTAAATTTATTGTGTTTTTTGAAATTTATTTCATTTTTTGAAATTTATTTGGGTTTTTTAAATTCATTTCATTTTTTGAAATTTATTTGCCTTCTTTTGAATTTTATTTGCATTTATTTAAATTTATTTCATTTTTAGAGATTTATTTGAAATTTGTTTCCTGTTTTTTGAAACTTATTTGTGTTTTTTTTTAAATTTATTTGAAAATCTCATTAGTGAAATTTTATTAATCGTGCATAATTTAATGGTAGTTGACCATTATTAATGGCTTATCCCAGTAATCATGGGATATGATTTGAATAAAGGGTAAATTAGACATTTTAAGTTTTCAAATTTGAAAAAATAACCAATCACACTATAAGAAAAGATTGTGGACCTAAGGCAATAAAGTGAAATGTTCAGGGACCCGTCGCCGAATCCCCCTTAAAAATATCTACCCAACAGTACCATAATATCAAAATTCTAAAATTACGAAAAAGCCCCTAAATTCTCTGAAAAATTGCTAATTATTCCCCCACTATACCCAAATGAACTCGGATCCAGACCAAACTTAGCACACACAATCCCAATAATTTTACTCGACTGAACCTGGAACCAGACTAGACTTGGCACATACGATCCTAATAATTTTTTTAATCTCTTATATTGAGTAGATGTTGATATTTTAAACATAATAAAATTTCGTTTTAATACATTCCAATAAATCGAGTAATTTTTTTCGATTTTTTTTTAAGGTAGTGGAGAAAAGAAAATTAAAATGTGGATAAGCTTGGAATCTATCTCAAATGTTGTTTTTTTCCCTCTTCTTTTTTCAATTTTCTTTTAACATCCTTCTTATTCAGATACTGCATGATTTTCAATGTAGGGAATTTTGTGGGTATGCGGATTTTCCTCTGTGAGTAATTGTGTAAAGAAGAACATGATATTTTAACAGATTCTTCATTGACTCTTAGCTTTTTTTGGAATGAAGAGAGTTTTCATACATGTAAGTGGGCACTGTCTACTGAAATTATTATTGTTTGATTATGTCTTCTTCTTCAATTTTTTTAATGTTGCAATAAAATATTTATTCTCATAAAAATGGGTGCAACCAGAGTTGAGAAAATGATGATGAAGAGTTGGTTTTTTCTTTCTTAATCCTGTTGGGGCGAAAGTTAGGCCCATTTATAGCCTTCGTGCTCTGATAATTTTAATTATATGTCTGTTTTATTTATTGAATCTTAATTGCAGGCTTTCAAATTGTGCGTGTTTCGTGTTTCCGTATGGTATGCGTGTTTCCGGGAGGTTTCCAGAAGATATGAGATTATTTTCTTTGCACGGATGTAACCCTGTGTTATTATTTTTTAAATATTAACCCTTTAATCTTTTGTACACTAACCTTAAATTTTTTTAATTTGATGTTCCTTCAGTTGTATATTATTTATTATGGCCTTTGAAAAAAGTACAGGGACCTCCAAAATTTATAAGCACATCCTATATATACAGGTACTTCGTTTGCATTATTGCTTTATGTTTAGTTTTTTCTTTGTCTTTTTTAGACTAACGTAGCAACTAACAAAATATCATAAATAAAAAAGTGAAATGTACAAACTTAAACTCATTTTATGTCCGCTCTGTTTTTTTCTCTCTTTTAATTAAAGTTACCATTAAAAAATTTTAAATTTTGTTTTCCCGCCTTTTGCTTCATGTGTTTGTATTTTATTTAGTTATGATAATTGAGTTTTCAATATGACATAATAGTTGTATTGATCTTGATTTATATCCTTGTTGGAAGAGTAATCCCAAGTTGGATGATGTGATAACTACTACTAAATATTGGTTCTCTTTTGATATTAGTAATTGCTAAAGATAATTTCATAAATGCAATTTAGTGGTAGGCCTTATAGATTGCTATTGTAAAATGGTTGTTGTTCAGTATAATTTTTAGTTTCTTAATATACAACTTTTGTGAATTTGTTTTTACTATAAAAGGGCATTTCAAGGGCATTTATATATTTATTTATTATTGCTCTTACTCATGAGGCTTAAATTGAAGAACTTCGATCATTTTCTAACACATTAATTTCTTTCATCATTGCAAGCTGCTTCTTCTTCTTCTTTTCATATATTTCAATGAAACGTCATGCATTTTCTTAAAGGGAAAACGAGAATCTCATAGAAACTGCTTTTTATGCTAGAGTTACTACTAACTTCAGAGTCAATGAATGAAGTTGTCGTTTTAAGTATAAACAACTAAAATAAGTATTTGATACTGAGATGCAACAAATTCAGTTTGTCTTTGTTCGTTTGGAATTTTTCTTACTTTGATCAGCACTCTCATCCTCTATATAGAAACAGAGCAGAAGAGTTGATTTAGGATACATGAGTTACATTCTTATGTATTTCTTAAGAGGAAGGTCCAAATTCTTTTGGCAGATTTGTATTTGTAGTTTTTGTTTTCTAGTATTTGTTCCTTATTGATATCTCTATTTGTGAGCTTGCATTTAGTTGAACTTTTATGATTACTTTGTATTATCCTTTTATTATAGGGTATAAAATATAGTACTTGGTATCAAGCCAAAGAAGGTGCTGACTCTTGGAGAGATATTGCCTCTTTTTACCTGATAGTGGTCCGTCTTATAAAATAAAACAAAGCACATATTAAATACTAATATTGATCAACAGATGCTTTGCAAATTTTACCCGTCATAGTTTATATCATAGTTCCACCATTGTTGATCCATATCACTTGAGGACAAGCCGGATTACTTCATTATTCTTAACGGTCAATGTGAGATGTTATTATTCTTTGTAAGTTAGGACTAAAACCACAATCTCAGTTTTGTTATTTTGATGTCCTTAGGTAAGATATAATTAATTTTTTTCCTTAATAGAATCCGATTTTGTAGTGAACATATAATGTTCATGGTAATTGGTCAGAACAGTAAGCTCATCTGGTTCTTAGTTTTTATTTTTATTTTTTATAAAACTACAAGTTATCAATTTGATTATGCTTTCGACTGGACTCCAACTTTAGTAGGTCAAGTCTACTAGAAAACTGATAAGCCGACCTAACAGGTTAAATAAAGTAAATTGAAATTTCTTTGTACACATTCATGATAAAATATCTAGAAATATGTGATTTATATCCTCAAAAAGTTATATAAATTTCATATTGATTGTCTTTTGAGATCTCTTTTTTCTCACTGTATCATTATTTTATTGTTTCCAAATGTATAGAAAAATAGTAGTGTCAACTGTATTTGGACATTGCACAGGCCTTGCAATTTACAATCACTCATTTTCTGTTAAAATTTTATTTTTAAATGTATTTAAGCTTCTACTGAATTTTTTAAGAACTTTATTTTTTTAAGATTTTCTTAGTAAAACTGTGTATTTGGTGCACGTGCATTGCACGTGCAGAGCTCCACTAGTATATCTAAATATTAGACATGTGTATACACACATTTATTTGCGCACATGGGTAAATGAGATATGGAAATGATACTTAAATGATGCCACTTTTCCATAAAAATTTTCATACCCAAAAAAGTGTGAAAGCGTTTCACACCTCCCGCTAGAATGGCATTAGTACAAAGTATGCCTGGATAGGTCGTGGTGGTTGGAAAAATGGCTAAGAGCACCATTATTTTTTGGTCAACTTTGAGCCAAAATCTAAGTGGGACCCACTTATCATTTTAGGTGGGAATACATTGGAATGTAATCTACTTCATAAGTAGATTAAGGACATGTATTGGATTGCTCTAATCTACCTAAACACCACTACTTGAACATGTTAAACATAGAAACACAAGGAAGTGGTGAAACTTGCTTCCCATATTGCTTGGGAGTAACACATTCATTGGGTATAAATATGCTTACCTTGGTAGTTTAGGATGAGCCCTAAGGGACATTCCACTTTTGTGGAAGATGAAGGACCTAGACTTGACCAAAGTGGGGTCACCACCACACACGCGCACCCCGAACCGGGCTGGGCTTGGGCTTCATGTGCAAGTTGTGGAAGCGAAATTTGCCTAAAGACATAGTGTTAAATACTAGCCATGTCTTTGCTTGCAAATTTCACCGTTTGCGACTCTGGTGGGCCCTAACATTTTAATTTAAATGGTAAATCTCAAAATATTTAGTTTCATGTATTAGGTTTTGAAATATATGAAGATTTTACATATGTAATTCAAACCGCTCGACATCTACTCATGTGAGAAGCACCATTTTTCACATGATTAAACATTGAGTGGTCAGGATTATGTATGTAAAATCTTCATTTTATCTCGCAATCTATGAATATTTGAAATATTAAATGGCATTTAATAAGTCAATAAGAACTTTGAAAGGATCAGATTAAAAGTCAGGGCCCACAGGAATCATTAAAAAAACAATAACCAGAGCTTGATTCCATGACTTGGGTCTAGAAATTCTCATATGAAAATTGCTTCATTTGCTTGCAGATCATTTTCACACTTCATTACATATGTGATCCTTCATTGAGTGCAAACAAGAGGACTTATACATAAATATTATACATGTAAATGGGTGCAAACAAACAACCTCTAAATTACTATGTTGCTATAGATTATATTAAGACAAAGCTCCATTAAAGCTTGCCTCATGACACAAAGTGCCAAGGCCCCATAATCCATTTGGACCAAATCCATATGTCCCTGACTGCATAAACTATTGAGCTCCACAAGCATCACCCCTTCTCATATATTCCACATTGTTTCATAACTAAAATGATTGTAGGCCCAAAAAATCATGTTCATGACAAGTTTAGCTAAGACTATATGCTAATGTACTTCGGCCTACTATACTGTGTTCTGTCTTTCATTCAAACCTATCATGCTATGCTCATGTCCATTTCCTTCCATGACTTGATGAGCCCCAAATTGCAACAAGTCATTAAGCACAGTCTAGTTCCAGGAGTCAAGAGAGTCTAAAGCCCAATACACCACACCTTATATCGACCACAGCTAGACCTAACCATGCTATGAATATAAAAACAGCTCCAAATACGACTGCAAGAGTCCAAACTTCAATTACTCTGCAACACATGTATATGATAGCTGCAAAATTAGTGGCTGCATAAGGCCCAATTAATGCCAAGCCTATAAGGGGCCCTTGAAGACCAATTGAATGACAGTCCCATTCAATGATGAGGCCCAATTAATGCCGAGCCTATAAGGGCCCTTGAAGGCCAATTGAATGACAGTCCCTTTCAATGATGAGGCCCAATTGGAAGATGAAGCTCATTAATACATCTTGACAATGAGGCCCGTTGGGCCTATTAAGGCAAAATTGAATAGTAGCTTCTGTAAGATCACTTAGATGTGAAGTCTTTCAAGGCCCACTAAGGCCCAATTTGCAGCGATCACGGGTGGGCTCTATTGATGTTCCTTGCTTCACAATGATGATGGCTCCAAAAACTAAATCAAATAACGAACTCAATAATTTTATACGGACCTCTCTTTCTAGGATCTCTCCAGATTTCACTCCGAACAGATATTTATTTCACACATGATCAAACTGATAGTGCATTTCTCAATTGAACTGAGATTTGGGTCAAATCATGGGCAGGCTTGTAATATAATCAAGTTGGATCAACTGAGAGTATGTCTCACACATGTTAAATTTAGGGGGTGCAAGTCGTGTTGGGTTAGCCTAGGGTGTCTATGGGTTGAACTCCAATCTACACCTGACCCATTTCTACAATAGATCAACTCGACCTGACTTGTATAACTCGCACTCAATGTGGGCCAATTCCTTTAACCTGACTCAACCCAACCCAACTTGTAAAAGCTTGGCTCAAGACTAATCCTTTCAAATATTAAGGCTATATTTCGAGTAGGTTGCAAGCGTAAAAAAAAAAAGCTCAACACAAGCTTTTGCCCATTCCACCTAAAATAAACAATTCTGGGTTCTAATACATTAAACCACCAAACCATGTAAATAGGTTCAGATATGTGGGTTGACCCAAACCTGACCTGTTTAAATGAGTTATCCGGGTTGACCCTACCCAAACTATTTAAACGCACGCATTTTTTGTTCCCTGCTAACTCATATATATTGCATGCAATACTAAGTGTGGGTGGGAGTCAGATTGAGTCATGACTGAAACTGACTTGCCCATACAGAGAGAGAAACTAGGGATCAAACCCTGTGTAATTAGTGAGAAACAAGGCATCCAACCAACTCAGCTGCCCTTAATGCATTTACCTTGGCGTTCCGTAGAATTTCCGGTACTGCCCACAAGATTCAAAGGCGTCTCCCAGTAGAATATTTCATTGGACCAACTCAACAGAATGATTTTCTCAAATGCTAACTTGATTGATTTATTAACAAATAGATAAAGAGGAGAAAACTGTAGAGTATGTGTAGGATAACCTTGTAAATCACCTTCATATATAATTCTCTCTTTACTGGCATCAGTAGATTTCTGCTCTGTATTTTACCGAGTTCTAATCAATAATGCTGTGTTTGCAAATTGTTATTCTCTAGTCTTCTCATAGGAATACTGGATGAATCATTAGAAGTTCTTGTGTGTTAGTGTTGGTCCAAATTTCACTATAACTATAGTTGAGCGAGCCCCCATCAAATAAATAGCAACTAGAACACATAATTTTAATTTATTTTGACATGACTGTTACGGTCCTAAATGGTTATTAGACGTATTAATTAGGTACATAACAATGATCCTCTTAATTCTAAAGGATCCGGATTAGAGTGAGAACACCCATTCAATTTCAACAGAGAAGAAAGCCTACTAAAGACTGCGGCTTTTTAATAAGCTAGCAACGTTGGCGCACAGTTAGCCACACGAATAAAGAAGAAAAGCATGCAATTACCACCACAAAGGGCCATGAGCCCATCTATATATAATGTACCCCATCAAGAAATGGCTCGAACCATCTTGTAAATGGGTTTGCTTGCAAGAGGGTTTTTTAATTTGCTTCTCTTGGTTACGGCCCTTTCCAAGGGCCAATCTCTTGGCTATGAAAAATCACCCAACTGTGGGTCTCTTGAGTGCCCTTCTTATGAGATCCTTCACTCCCAAGAGGCCTTTGAAATAAGAAGCTACAAAGATGCTGTGTGGATGTCTACTCCCCCAATCAACTCTAGCTCCTACAAAGAGGCAGCCAACACGGGTTTCGACATGTGAGCCTCCCTCTCCCTCTCCCCCTCTCTCTCCATGTACGGTAAGTTTTTTTTTTTTTTTTTTTTCAATGTTGCATGGTGACATGACAGTTCCCTTGTTGGTTTGTTGTGAATTTTTGGAATGAAAATGGCCTATCCCGTGGGAAATTGAGACCATTCTTGACACGTGATTACAAGTTCAATTAGTTGACTAAGTGCCATTCTCAAAATCTTTAAGATCCTATGGCCTTTTTGCCTTTCTTTTAGGAGAGAAATAGAAGAGGAGTAGGATGTTACGTTAAGATAAAGTTAAAAAAGAGTGGGGTGAAATAAATTTATAAATGAATTACTTTTTGTGCGTTTGGACACCAAGTGAAGTAAAAGGATTTAAATTTGTAATTGGTTGAAAAAAGAAAATGGGGAATGCGTTACTCTACCCCACAATGGGAGAGAAAAGGTAGAGTTGGAGTAACTGCCAACTGGACATACCTATCTCCGACCGTTGGGATTTATTTCAACCCTCCTTTATTTTACTCTTTTGCAATCAAACAGGCCTTATGGCCTATTGAATGACTTTTCCTCTTGATTCTCAATTTTTCACCAAGTAGGATTCTTCCATCTCATCCTAGTGGTACTAATTCTTAAGAAATGTACACAAATAGTTTACAACTACCTTGGTTTAAAGACAAAAAGAAAGATCATTTTATTTGTTGTTGTATTAGAGATTAGTTTTTTTATCATATTCCATTTCCTAGTGCTTCATGGTAGTTAAGGCACTCCATCATCCCTCAAACATTATTTGGAGATTTGAGTGGTCACGGGGATAATGTAAAGACCACTGCTTTTATTGTATAATAGTTAAAGATGCCACATCAAATCTTGATGCCTACAGGGGATGCTTATAGTAGGACATATATAATTCCTTTTGAAAGGTCACCTTCAAGTCTTTCTCTTGTATTTTCACTCCCTTCTTAAGGGTTTTTTTGGCTTGAGGAGGAAAGTTAGAGTAAATGAGGGTGGAAAAAACAATCCACACTTCAAATTTGTACTCGGAAAGTTTTCTACACATGACTTATTCACCCATTCTCTTTACATCTAGAGAGTCCTTACTCACCAATTAGTCTCATGTGAACTTTATTACTCTCAAGTACATATATTTACACGCACATAAGCACATTGAGAGAGATTCATTTTCTTTTTTAGATAGCAATTATTCTCATGAACAGTATTTTTCATTAATGTAAACATTTATACTAATTATAGAGTTGGTGAATGAGATAAATAGGAGACTTAATCTAAATAATAAAATTAACTCAAACCATTTGAAATCTCTTATAGCCCATTATATTAGTCTATCATGGCTCCTTCTAGAAGGATATGAAGTAGAGTCATGTGGCTAAAGCTTTCATTGAAAAGACCTAGAGGAAAGATAAAATAGGAAAGTTAATATAGTCATAAATCTAATTTAAACTTATTTCAAATTCACTAAAACGTCAATTGGTGAGGCACTCTCCCTCCCACATAAATCACCACGGTATCAAATCCCTAGCAGTAGCACTGATGGTGAGGGACTTGGGTGAGTGTGTAAAGGTAAGAGCATGATTACTTATTTCAAAATCTTACCTTCCAAAAATACTTATTTCAAATCTACTATTTAAGAAAAATGTTAGCAGATCATTATTATCATTTTATCAACTTAATATTTTACAGTTATTGCATGTCTTTGATGTTGTTGTAAGGACTCATTAAGCAGCCCGGGCCACATTGAAGTGATAAGGCTATAGTTTGATTAGCTTCTCTTTCACCTCATCACAGGCTCTTTGCATACATTCAAGGCAAAAACCATCAAGGAACCAAAATTGAGATGACAGCGCCGGTTCTCATTGACATCTCACCTTCAACGGGCCCTTTCTGCAACTCCTCCTTCATTGTCTATTTCTACATGCCGCGGAAGTACCAGAAAGAGCCACCACTTTCTGATCAAGTTCACCAAGAAAGGTGGCCCCAACACCGATACGCTGCAATTAGGCGCTTTGGGGGTTTCATGAATGACTCGAACATACCCATGGAAGCTTCTGCATTGAAGAAGAGCCTCAAAGGAACAGCTTGGGAGTCTAAGGTTGCAAGTAGAAGGTCGACTTACACTGTTGCAGGCTACAACTCTCCATTGGAGTATGAGAATCGCATCAATGAAGTTATGTTATTGTTTGATGAGCAGTGACTTGTACTGATGCACATATTAATTATGTATTAATAATGTAAGTCCTAGATAAGAGCCCATAGCACAGTTGGAAGGTGTTCAATGTGTTAGCCAATCTAATCACAAGATCATTGTGTCCCACTTAGCATATCAAACCAGCAATCATGATAGATAATGATCTCTCTCTATGTTTGGACAATCTCATTGTATCTATTTATGTCATGTAGGATCCCTGACTTGTAGGATCCTGATGAGATCCCTTTTTATACATTCCTATCCTATATGATTATAGGATCATATGGATCTTCAATACTGTATTATAAATATGCAATCAATAATACAACTCTCTGTGTGTTCTGATCAAGAAGTCTTTCACAATGTTGCAACTACATGGTTGCGGATTTTAGCTATGTAACAATTAATACTGCAAGTTAATTGGTTAGGATGTGAGTTCCAGCTTCACAAGTTGTTGATAGAAAGAGCTAAATTTCTTCTAATGTTCTATTGGAGAATAAAATGACATAAATGGTTTAGTAGATGGCCAGAATTGGCTGGAAACATGTGAGCCCAGGCCATGCCCATTTATATAAGGCTCAAAGCTTTGATCCGAGACCTGCCACCAATTACTATGATTTGGGCTTTGTTTTTAGGCCAGGCCCAACCCCAATAAATTGGTCAGGTCAGGGTGTCAAGCTGACACGGATTTATTTCAAAAGTGTTCTCTCTAGCCAACATGGAAGCCCCATTTTCAGATCATTGGATGGTCTATAATGTGGCCCACGTTTATTTGAACCAAAACATTCATAATTTCATATTATAGGCACCAGTGTTGGATTAATATCCTTCGTTGGTTTATTAAGTTGGAGGATTTTATACATTGGTCGATCCAACATTGAGCTTCAATGATTTAAAAAGTTTGTTCTTACTTCTTACAAATAGGTTGAACTTGTAGGATTTCTATCATTGCAAGCATATACCAAGAAACTATGAATGGATCATACTAAAATTTCCCTGAACACAAAAGGGCAGGTAGCTTTAGATCTGTAAATGCTTCATTATTTCTCTGTTTGGATGCTGGCTGCCTAGACCCCAGCACAAGAAGATTTGAAAAATGTAGCCATCATGATTAAACATGACAGGGACTTTTAGGCCACTAACTCCTAGAGTAGAGGAGTGAAGATTTGGATTTGGTAATCTGCTCTCACTATTTTATCAAGGACTTTAGTCTACTTTAGTACAGATGCCAGTTTTAATGTCCCAAGGAATGTATATAGGGTTTGAGCCTTTGATGGGTTTCTCTAGCATGGTGAAAAAACAATGTACATAGGTGCTGACCAGTGAAAAATCACCAGTTAAGATTGAAGTAGATGGGGTTTCTTTCTTCTTCTTTTTTTTGTTATTGTCTACTGAGAACTCTTATCTTGTCCACAGTTTGATTGTACTCTGGAGTCATATTTACATCTAAAATCTCCTTCAATCCAGTGGTGTGAAGTTGTCTAAATAGTTTTATTTTCAGGGAAGATGGGGAGAGGAAATAGATCTATGTTATAGACAGGTCGATGGGCCACAAGGCCCACAACCCCTTTTAAGTAAATGGTGTGAATTCCAAGAATTCATGTCCGGGAGGATTTCAGATTCTCCAAAAGTTATCCCTTTAGGCAGAATTCCAAATCTCTTTTTCTAATGAAAGATTTAAAATCCCAACAAATGGTATACAGAGTGGAATTCCAAGAATTCCAAAAGATTTTTTGGGTGGTTGGAATTTGAAACTCTAATGAAAGAAACACGACATTTTAAATGCCTGGAGACAAGATGTCACATCATGTAAAAAAAAATCCAACTTTCCAAATTTTAATCATAAATTCTAGTAAAGAAACATGGCCTTATAAACCATAAACATTTGGGTCAATTTGCACAATGACATGTATATTTGAGATGACTTTTCGTTTCCAAGAACATAGGGGAAGCAGGTTGTGTTTGGATGCTTGGTTTTCTATGGAAATGTAATTTGTTTTCTAAAAAATGTGTGGCTATTTGTATTCCATTTACAAGCCCAGCTCACAGAAGAGAAGAGAATGGACCAAAAGCCAAACCTATTGTTGATGCATAAGAGCTGTGGAAGAGAAAGGTTCCACAGTGGAATCTTGGTGGGTTTGGGTACAAGGTTTTATAGGTGTTGTCTACTGAAGTCCGGTCCAACCCGAGTTATCCTGTCCAAGCCAAGTTAAGAGATGGGCTTGGTTCAGGTTAGGGCTAGGACATTGAACCCAGAAGGCATTGGTCATGATTTCAAGCCCATAAATACATGGGCCCTATTCGCTACCATAGCCTGCCCAGGCCTAGCCAGTTGGTTGCTTGACTGTGGCTTGTCAATGGTCCGGGGTGGCCTGCCATGCATTCTGGGGAGCCTACTTCTGGACCATTAGTGAGGACCCAGGAGCTAACCCAAATTACAAACCTAATTGAGAGGGTGAGACGAGGACTCCATATCAGTACCACAATTCAATTTCACTTTGATTAAAGAGGAATATTTAGGAGATGGTTCTTAAACTGGCTTTCTTGTATGTAACAGGGAAGAATAGAACAAGGTAAAATACAGAGTCGAAGCTCCAAAGTTTAATATGGAAAACATGTGCCGATGTGCATACTTGTTTATGCGATGAGAAGATTCCGCGATTTAGAGGAGAACTATTCTGATTTTTTGTACAGCCCCTTTTTCGATTCGATTGTTTGGTGCAACACAATTTTCTCGTGGAAAAGAAAAAAAAAATTAAAGTGATTTTCTTTAATAAGGAGGATTTCAATTTTCTATGTGAAAGGTAGAAATGCTGGATTTCTCCAACTTAAGAAAATTGAGGTCCGCGGATGGAATTCTCTTGCTGCACAAATCAACCTGTAAAGTTACAAAATAAAGAAAATGAGTTAGAATTGATACCGAAGGTAAAACCTAGCTACTTGGTATGTAATAAGAAGGACTAATAAAACAAATGTAATTTGAAAGGGTGGGGGACATTGGGTGCACAAATACCAAAAAAAAAAAAAAAAAAAAACTACCTCTATAGTTACAACTAGTGGTGGATTTATGCCTTGTATTCCAGGTTTACCGGAGTGTCTATCGGGTTAAATGATCGGGTTTAGGGTCAAGGGTAGTTTGGTCATTGTATAGAGGCTGAAGAGAGTCAATATGTGAGTCATTGCTCTTTTGCCGTGAACATTGGCTGCAATATTCTCGTCTCTCTTGTGTGTCATAATTGTTCAATCGCAGGTTTTGTGTTTCCGCATGGACACGCACAACAACTAGGGACCCTAGTTTCACCGACACAACTTGGGATACATCCATGGTGATTAGATTCAAAGAAACACTCTTGCAAGAGAGGAAATAGCAAAAGAAAAGGAAAGAAAAGAAATAGTGCCTTTATCACGGAAACCAACTGAACTTGGCTGTTGCATACTCCATTCAAAGACCTGATTAAAATCAGGCAGTCTACTAATTAAAAAAGCATTAAGAAAAAGCTTCGGCCAAATATCTTTCTAACATTCTGACATGAAATAAGATTGTAAGCCTTGTTTGGTTGGAATATCAACTATTTCATTTTGTTCAAGAGTACATGGATATGACATCTGTCTAATAGTTTTTATACTTTTCTAAACAATGATGTGAATATTGGAGATTAAAAGAGATTAACATGAAAATCTGAATAAAAAAATGTAAAGATTTGTGAAAATTGAATAATAAAAGTTTGGGTCCTCAATCACACTTGGTGCACGTAGAATGTGAGTGGATCCATCACGGTCCCACAAGTCCAAAAGATATATAAAAAGTAAAATTTCCAACATCTTTTTCCCTTGATAAGAGTCCTTGAGTTGCAACTTTTCATATTTATATTGAAAATCTTTCAACTAACAATAAAGAATCTATCATCATGAAGCCATACATTTATCTTGATTTAAGAAAATGTGGGTAGTATATTTAGTGGTCATACAGTTTTACAGAGTGAATCACTATACTGTCAAGCGAAAGCCAAACCTCCTCTATTTTGGTATAATTCAGTGTACATTTATTGTATTTTTCTACGTCAGTGATGCATCATTGATCCCACATAATGTATTTGATTCAATCACCGTGAATTATTCGTTCACAGTCGCATGCACAAGTGTGAGACATTCCATTGATTCAAGCCCATGAGACACTCAATTACTACCAGTGCATTACTCAACTCCGCACTATTGTAAGATTGGTATGTACTAATTATAGTTTTACTCTATACAATAAATGGTTAAGTCCTATTTATAATTTTACTCTATACAATAAATAGCTAATCTTGACCAAGTTCTATACACATGTCACTCATCTAACCAATTAGAACATTTTAGAACCAACTTTGAAAACTTCCACACAACTTTATCCTAATCTTACACTTCTGCAAAATGTTGGAACACTCCATATAACTTATTTCTACAATATAAAAGAATTCTATGGATAACTCTATGCAGCTCAAAGAATATCTAAAGTCTTTCAGAAGCTTCCGGAAACTCTTTAATATCTGCATTGATATGCATCAACGATCCATCCTTTCTTGTAAAAACAAAAGGAAATTTTCAAAAAAATATAAAACTTTTGGCAGATTTTCAAAAAAATACATCAAGATTTGAATATTTCAAAGAAGCATGAAAGTTTTCTACTATTTTTTTAATCAAGTCCTCTCCATAAAAAAGTTTTAATGAATGACAAAAGTACCATTTTCTTCTATTAACCTTTTTTTTCTCCCCAAAATCAGCCATTTTGCTTTTCTAAAGTGGGCCCCACTAGGTCATTTGGGTTGTACTTCATCACTTTTCTTAAATGATTTATTAAAGAAAAGTTTTGAATATTCGCATAAAGGTATTTTCCTCATTTTTCTAACTTTTGTCTTAGAGAGGACTTAATTGAAAGAAATATGCAAAACCTTTATATTTTTTTTGAAATATTCAAGATTTTATGTACTTTTTTGAAAATAAGGCAAAAGTTTCATACCTTTCTTAAGTTTTTTTTAAAAAAAGAAGAGATTTCATCATCTCATCCAATCACGTGCTCGTGCCAGCAATTTGATGGTGATGATGGTCGTATTATTCCAAGAACCTTTTGACCCTCCCATCACATTCTGTAAGTTGAGAGCAACTGCAATGGCAGGCCCATGATTTTCATTTGAAGGGGAAAAGCCAAATAAGTAGTTGGGCTTTTACGACAAACCCATAATTCTCATATTTGGGGGCAAATTTATTATTTTCATGTGGATTTTGTAAGCAAACCCATATTTTTCATATGGGTTTTGGAAGCGGACCTAGGTCAATTGGGGTAACTTCCCCGCAAAACAATATATGTTGGTCTACCCTCGAGCGCCCAACAGTAGAGATGGCAATGGGGCGGGTTAGGGTTAGGTCATAGTAATTTCAAATCCAACCCACCTAACATTCACCCTGTCCGGCAACCTTCCATTGAACTCTATGGCCCGCCCAACCCCCCATATGCGACGGATCAAGTCGGGTTGGGTTGGTTAGGTGATTGTGGTATATTCATAGCATGAAGCTCCGCATTAAGAATAAAATATTAAAACACAAACACTATAAATATTCAAAAATCCACAAAAAGTAACAGTATGCCACCTAAAAATGTGAAAAGAGCGGGGGAGGGAAGGATATGGCAATGGGGCGGGTTAGGGTAAGGGGAGGGAAGAAGAGAGGAAGAGCGGGGGAGGGAAGGAGAGAGAAGGGGGGGGGGGGGGGGGGGGAGTTTAAAATTTTTTTGTGTGGTGCAGATAGATAAAACTGTGGTGCCAATAGAAGCTCCATTTTCCAATTCTATCAGCCAATTACAGTTTTTAATTTAACTCAAATTCACACTAAGTTGAAAAATTGCCTTAAGACAATACATCGTCCAAAAATCTCAACTTAATCAACCAATGTTTTTAATCATATCAAATTCCAACTCAATTGCAAATAAGTAGTGAGCTGTGAGATTAACGGGCATAAGACCCGTTGGGTAGGGAAGATGAAACCCAAACCCGCCCTATAACCGTGACAAGTTTTAACGTACATACACAAACCCGCCCTACACCGGTAAAAAAAGCTCTAGCAAACCCACCCCTAATGTGAGCGAGGCAGTTTAGTGCCGTTTAAACTCAATGCATCGACGCATTACCACCCCCACCTACTTACAGCTGCTTTTCGGGCTGTCTTTCTTCATTTAACATACATTTTTATTGTTCTCAAGGAATAATCAATATTATCATATTTTGTAAATTTTCAATTGACTTGAGTTGTAAGTGTTGTTGATAGGCAGCATTGTTATTATGGCATTTAAATCATGTGGTTTGGCTGTTATCTCTGCCTTCACAACAATGTTGAAACAAGGCTTCAATGATGATGATGATATTTGCTTTTTTGTGCTTGTGGGTTGGTTAGTTCCTTTTATTTCGAGTGAGAGGAGTTTTTCATATATAAAGTTCTGTACATTATCTTTTGATGCATAGCTAAAAAAAATATCATCCTCTGAAAATTATCAATCTGATAAATGTCAAGATATTTTCAAACTTTTGCACCATATTTGTGACTTTGCTGGTGAGATGCACCTCTGTTTTTCTTGTTCACCATAAAAGTTGCTGAAATGAATTGTTTCCTGATCTCTCCAGTGGGAAGTGGGAAGGGGATAGTGTACCTTTCTTTTCCTACTTTTCTTTCTTTGATTTATAGCAGCTCTTGCATCAATTCATTGATATAAGAAAGGAAATGCCCTCTCCAATTGGAACTAGCTCTTGTCTTGTATGCATGGTGGTGGCCCACAAGCAATCCATAAATGGAAGCTCACATGCTCCCCTTTATGATGGCCGCATGTACTGTTGTGAATATCCCTCCAATTCAAACTCCACAATCCCCACCTTCACAAGGATTAGATATTTCCCAACCTGGATTGCTCCTCTGGAATATTCTTTGAGTTCTTTCCTACAAATTCACCCTGTTGGGTCACCTTTGAAATCCAAACAGCTCATATCATTGTTCCCCTATGTATTAACACTGGGCCATTTTCTCTCCAATCAATGGTGGGATGGACTTTAATTAGAGAGAAATTTGGCATGGTCCATAGGTGCTTTTATGCCTTGGGAACTTGTTTTGAATGGTTATTTTGGATTCATGATAACGTGGGACACGGTTTATTTATAAACTAGAATAAAATAATAAGCGTGAAAATATATAAAATAAACTTCCATCAGTTATTTAAATTTATTTTTTCATTAATTATTTGAAAGTCGGTTTTGAGAGGTTTTCTTGTGGAAACCCCATGAGGTAGCTCATTTGGTATAGGATCACGGTTTGTACCCGGAGGTTGTAGGTTCAAAACTGCACTACCATATTAGGGCTACATGGGAGTTTACCAAGCTTCCCCCTAAACCCGAAGCGGTTAGTCCAATCCAAAGGATTGAGAACTCTCCAATAGCGAAAAAAAAAATCTTGAAGAAAAATCCAAACTTAAAAATATGGAAACATTTTTTTTCCATAACCCACTCTTTCTCATTTCTGACCTATGTTGCATCTTTACCTGTAAGGCTGTACATATAAGTTGAGGATATTTAAAAAGATAATGTTTTCATAAATGTAGTAATATACCTTTTTATATTATAGGTCGGAGTGCTGATGGATCGGGTCCTGCCCTCTTTGGGACGGGCTCGAGCAGTAGGTTTTAGTACATGGGTTGGGCTTGAATCTGCTATTTGAGCATGTTTAATATTTGGGCTCGGCTTGGATTATGGGATAGAAAGTTCAAAGCTTGACCTGAATAACTAGTCCTTGCAATTTAGTAATTTCTATGGGAGGTCTCAGTATCAAAGTCCGCCAATGTGTTGGGATCCCAGGCTATTCTAACCCGACGAACCCAGTGAGTAAAAACAGGGGGAGGCCACCACCCTGGGGGATTTGGTTAGGCACTCAAAGAGACCTTGGATACCCCCGGTTAGCCCAAAAAGAAAGAAGAGTGATTAAAGGCCAACCTGGCTGGGGCTGGCCCAATCGACCAAGTGGATGAGTCTAGCCTAGAAAGTTTGTGGCGGGTCGTAACCAATGCTAATCCATTGTGGTCTCTAGTAGACTAACATGTAATTTTGACTCTCGATTGTTGAACACTGTCAATAGATCTAGACCGTCCAAATTTGTTGATTATCAATCACAAGGCCTGGGTCATGTGCCCCATTGATGGGCCAAGATTTTTAATGCTAAAAAAAGAGGATCTAAAGAGTATCCGTCGATCCAGTCAAAGCTCTGCAAAGAATTAAAAATTTTGACTTGGGAAAAGAACGTTAACAGTACTTTGGTTTGGGTGGGCCCAACAAGGTGAACGGAGAGTGGACCCACAAAAATGAAGATTTGTGTAGGGGCGCATGTTGGTAAAATGATTGGGTGTGTGAAGAATCTCTCTCTCTGTCACCCACAACTCAAATTTCAAGGTGATTAGGTGATGTGGTTGAAATGATTGTTTGATTGTATTTTCCAATGGGTTAGGAATCTCTTTGTTCAACTTTCAAGATGATTATATTAGCTCACTGGTAAAATTATTGTTTTTATTAGTCTCTCTTCTTTCTCTCACTTATCATCCATTGAAATGATTCTACTTGGAATTTGATGTCTTTGGGTCTGATTGGAGGATTTTGGGGTCCCTCAGCTATAAAAAATAAATAAATTTGTGACTTCTTTATTACTGTGTTTGAAATCTCTTATTTGTCATACTCTGGGACTTTTTTAAGCTCCAAAATACTTTCATAATTAAATTTGGAATCTCGTCACTTAAAAATTTGATATAGGCATTGAATTGTATGTATGTAGCAATGTATATCAAATTTTTAGTAGTAGGTCATTCTAGGTTTTATATATATATATATATATATATATACATATATATAGCAAGGCTATCCTAAACTCAAGTTTCAGATAAGATTTCGTAAGCTTATGCTTATGGGGCCCACTTTTGATCCATCTAAATGGACCAAACACATGACCTCTTAAATTTTGCATGTTCATCAACTTTCGATTAGATCCAAATTTACTAGACTGTTGGATCGACTATGTATTGATCCAAATGAATTATTGACTATTAAACTTTTGGACCCATATGAAAATGATAGAAATCACGGTTGGAGCTGATTTTTTGATATACTTATGAAGACATATTCCTCTTATATCTCAAGAGAAGTCCCAAGTTTGAAAATATTTTATCATATTTTTTAGAAAATGATTTTCAAGAATAATATTCATGACAATGGTATATCATATAAATAAATAAAAAATGTTTAATAAACTTGTGCGAGCCCACATGAAAAAAGAAAACAAAAACCCTGCTTGTTCTCTCAAAGTTCAAACACATATAATACAAAACCTAGAACTTCTATTCTCTGAAGAAGAAATCTACTCCATAATTTCGAACCCATAGGCCTCAAAATGATAATTAGGTTCAACTAATCTTCCAAATACACATATGTTTCTTTATTAAATAAGTAGTGGCGGATTGGGCCTCGGCTTACAATGGACTAGGTCCAACCCATTTACATATTGGGTCTGGATTGAGAATGTAATGGAAATGGCTAATTACCTGATAACTCTAGGAAGTAGGACCTGACCTGAAAAGGTCGAATATGGTACCAACTACCAAATCCTATTGAAATGATACACACACAATTGCACACTTTGTGCATGGTGCACACCTGACTGGACCACGCACATACCCCTTTTGGATTTCACACATCCCATGGGTTTGCACCCATCTGAATAGACTAGATCGTTGAATCGACTGGATACCTATTTAAATGGAATGAACTTTTGGGCCCTGAATGATAGGTTTATAGTGATTGATTGGAGCTTATATTTTGTCGAGAGGAGAGCCCCAACCAAATCTTCAAAACGCCCCGGTCCCAACCCTATGTGCGGCCATAGGTGGGCCCCACAACCAGGTGCACCTGACGCACATTTGATTGGGACTTATATATATACACATCCATATCAATCGCCAACAACCTAAATGAGAGGGGCCCCGCCCCTTATTCTCATGGTACCATGAGAGTAACTCTCACAAGAGCATCTCCTTATATATATATATATATATATATATGTACACATACTAGCAATAACGCCCCGTGTTTAGCCCGGGTCAAAAAGTAAGATATTACATTTTTAATTTATGAGATATCAAAATTAATTATAAACATATAAGAATATATTCATACATATTTATATAAAAACAGTCAACACATCTTCAATCATAAATACAATTGTTATCTTCACATAGGCCAATGGTCATTTAAATCCCTCCGTACAATTTTTTTCTCTACCCCTTTGAAGTAGCACTAATACCATTTTAGAATCGATCAAACCGTTTTTAAGCTCTAAATTTAAAAAAAAAATAAAAATTATATAAATATCTTAACTTTAAAAGCCATAAATTATGAGACTTTAACCTAGAAAACTATATCTATGCATAATCCATGAGTGGGTCCTACTGCAGAAATAAGTTAAATGTGCGGGGCCCACTAATTGATTTGCATCCATTAAGAAACCAGACAACGACTAATAGGCTTGCCTCCTTCCATCAGTGGGGCTCACTTTTAGAAAAAAGGAGTTAAGAAAAGGTCATTGGGATTTCATCGAATACTGGAGTCCAATCTTAAAATATATTTAATACGAACTGGTGCCCACTACTGGATCCATCCATTTAGGGAAAAAAAATGAAAGGAGAGTAAAGAGCAACAATTTGGATTTTAAATTCAAACGTTCATAAAAAATCTCACATGAGAGAGGTTTTAGGAGAAAAAAAGTAGCCCTCTTTGAAATGAGAGACTTTTTAAGGATGATGTGGCACCCCTCATAACCCAAAGAGACTTTTTAGGGATGAGGTGGCACCCCTCACAGCCCACCTCCCCATTTGCTTTAATATATAATAATAATATATATATAATGAAAATTCCATGTAAACTATATGTCGTTAATTTGATATAGCCTAATTATTGTTAAAGTGAAGTTTGAGGAGAGCCCATACAAAGAGGAGGCATTCATTTTACATTGTCGAGATTATAGTTATATTAAGTGACTCAAACTAATCCTAATCTTTTGGTCCACCTTTTGGTTATTTCTTTGATTGTATTTTGGCTAAAGGAAACTGAATCATGTAGTAACACTTGCCTTCTCAAAGCCTACTTTGTGATTCAGCTGCTTACTTTGTGATTCAGCTGCTTTTGGTTTAATATAAAGTCCTACTTCAGCCAAAAGAGAAAAAAAAGGTCCTGGAACTCCAGTTGGCTATTCGTGTTTCTTCTTGGACATCCTTCATCTTTAAAACACATTTCTAGTGATGTTTGGTTGATCTATTTTCATGAAGTGCATTTTACTGTATCCTTCTTGCTTAATGCCTTGAAGCTACTAAATGCTCCAACTATTATAATATAGAGCAAAACACATTATTTTAATCTTTTTTGCCATATACAATTTTTTTTTATACGTAAAATGAACTTTCTTGGATTTAATTAGTAGGCGCTAAACCCATTTAAACGCTAATCTAACATTGACTGTCACATAAGACATGTTTGTACGACAAGAGGATTCATGCTGCTTCATCAATTTTCATTCCCACACTCGATTGAAAATCATGCTTTACTACCATTAATTTTTTATATCACGGAAAAGTAATCCTTTTTTTTCCTTTTTCTGCAATAAAAAAAAATGTAGTTGAGAAAAGCATAATAACTTTTCTCTGCATTACGTAATCCTCACCGTGTTTGAGTTTGTCACTATTGTCAAGTGATCCATTCATAGCAATGCACATCAATAGTTAGTTCACATGTCACAGATCAGTGGGATTTCTCTTGATTTTGCCAGTAACCATACCATTCAAAGCTATATAAATGAATCAGAATCATCAACGACTTTAATGATGCCTTCTATGTACTTTCTTAATCTCAAAAAGAAAGTTTGTTTTTTCAAGGGAACAGAAAACTCAGATGCCAAATCTCCAATTAATGTAAAATCTGATTAGAATATACCAGTTCCATCAACTTTACATGGTCCTCTTCATGGTTAAAGAAGTGGGGATAAATTTGCACTTTTTTGTATGGGTTCGCATCCCTAATGAGGCTAGGAACCCTACGTATATAGCCTCTAGTGGGCTGTGGGCTGCCATTGTTTGACCACCAAGCCGGGCTCAAATCCTCAAAAACTTGCTATTCGTAATGGGAGGTCTTTTCTATTTCTCTTTTTCAGCCATTGAAGCAGGTGCTACAAATTACAAAATATGATGGTATTAAGGATCGATCTTGTGCCAAATATAGAACAAAGCACACTTTGAGGAGTGGTAATGATTTGGGGTTCTAAGAAGGGAGTCTAATGAGCCCATAAATATATATTTTTATCAGTAAGGGATATCATAAAATCTAAATAATCAATTAAAATTCATCATCGGACCTTTTTTTTTTATCATTTATGCAAAATTTCACTCTAACAAGGGTTTTTCCTTGCATGAGATTAGCCGTGTGTAATCCATGCTAAGAACATAGCAGTCGGACACCGAAGGAGCCTAAGTAATATTTGCCTTTGCAAGTAAACAAAAGGCGGTGTGGGGCACTGATTTTGAGCTTTTAGTGTCCATTTATTTCGAGAATTCAAATAATTCATGTTTAGAGAATTTATATATTCTTCAAAAGTTGTCTCCTAGGTGGTATTCTTAAATTCTCTTATTGGCTAGAGTACAAAGAAATGTTTCAAGCAGTTGCAAATTGGATATCCCAAAGCATAGAAGTAATTTTTCCAGTCATTAGAATTCAAACTTCTAATTAAAGATATATGGAATTTGAAAACACCAAGAGGGCATCCATCATGTCATTGTTTAAAAGCCCACAACATAAATTTCTATTAGGAATTACGCTAAAAAATATAGAGTGAAGTTTCATCTATGAGCCCAATTGACGGAGTTTCATAAATAGTTTGAGTAAAATAAATTATATATGGCATACACACACAAACCTACAACAAAAGTGAAGTAAGTATAAATGTAAGCTTGGACATATGTTTGATAATATATATTAAAATACATACTTTTAATGGCAAAGGTGGCAGTTCTTACCTGCCCGACCAAAGTTCAAACCTAAATATTCATCTTCCCCAATTCAATGACTGTCCTACCTCTCTCGGTGTCTACCTATCACGGGGGCTGATACAGTGGAAACCACACACACACTATAGGGCTTACAGTGAAAAACCCAAAACTGAAAACCCCCAACCAGCCAGCATTCATGCCTCAATCTTACTGTGGGTCTCATGCAGATGACACACACGTGCTACCGATTAGAGGAAAAGACATACGAAACAATCATTTCAACACATGCTATGTGTACGCCTAACAACCCTCCTCCATGACTCCATGTTCCTTTCTCGATTGACGAACCTGTGCACATGTTTCACGTGCGTTGCCCATTACGCGCTTCTTTCTCATACGTGTTTCGAGCAAGGCTGGAATCCAACTTTCCTCTCCCGACTCCCAACTGATATACAACTTACAAATGCCCTTGAAGCCCCCCACACAAATATAAAGGGAGCATTACAAAAATATCCCAAAATTTTAGTTAGCCTTTAAAAAGGGTTCTTATGAATTGGTTATTTTAAAAGGCTTCAAAGCCTAAAAACAAAAAAACAAAAAAAAAAAAAAATGGCTTCTGAGTTTTTTCTATTTTTTTGGAAAGGGTTTTTCTTTGATTATTTGTTATTATATGGAGGCAACTTGTCATGGAGTGTTTCCGTCATAATAAAAATACCCTTCTAAAAATTTAAAAAATAAGATTTTTATCTTCTCTTATTTCTCTTATTTCTTCGTGTTTAAATCCACCAACATCTTCCTTCCCCTTTTCATTTCCGTAGATAAAACTTATCTTATTTATTGGCTTGAATTATCGAACTGCTTAACATGACTTTAGAAATGCGATGAAGTATCCCAAAAGTGGATTTTCTTTTTTGCAAGTTATAACCTTTGTATGAGCAACCTCTTTTGTTTTAGCACAAGTGATTATTTATGATCAATACGACAATCTCACATTTAACTACTCTTTATGAATTTGCACAAGCCTACATTTGACACTCTTCAAAATATTATTCATTTTCAAACTAAAATCTTAAGAAAAATTATGCCTTTTAAAATAACTGAACTTCTAAGTGATAGATCAAGTGTGAAGATAATCTAATTGATCGGGCATTTTAAATGTCATTGAGATCTTTCAGTCCCCTCCTTTGCCATTAATTGACATGGTTGCTAATCCATCAAAGTATGATTGATGGTACGATTTCAATGAAATTTTTTTCAATCCTCTATCTGCCATTCTACTTGCCCATCTATTCCCTTCTATCCCGTCTCCTTTGAGCCTCTGCTAGTTGAGTCTAAAATGAATGACCAATTCTAATCGTTGTAGGTTTCTTAGGGCCATTAAAAAAATCAACTTCTAAGTCGTTGCATTTAGGATTGTCTTGTTTCATTTAATTAAAATCTCGAGATTGTATTTTTATTAGTGATAAAAATATAATCCAAGGTGAATATCCAAAAGGACAATCGAATAACCACTCCTTTTAAGGAAATCAAATCAAGGGAAGATGAATATTTATTAATCACGTTGGTAATTCAAGTTGTAAGAAACTCAATGTCTCATCTATATCACCAGCTTATGCATTTCACCTCTCATCTCATAATACCCTTCACTCCTCACCCCTCACTCTAATAATCCTTGGTAGAGCTCAATTGGCCAAGAGTCCTATAAGGAGGTCCTTTACCTTTCAATGAAATAATATAATGCAGCAAAACCTCTTATCACATTACTAGGGAAGTTAGCAACACCAGAAGGGTCTTTTTTTGTCTTCATTTATTTTAAAGATCTTACGGAAAAAAAATATGCTAAATATGGATTAGACGGATTTATTAATAAATACATAAACACCTCTGATTGGTGATTCATATATATTTTTTTGGATTAATTTGCCCCCAAACAATATCGTTAGTCTAATTTTAAAACCCTACAATTCCTCTTTTATCTCTTATTCCTTCTTTCTTCTTTTTATGTTCAATGTTATAGTTGTCGCCATTCCATTTGACCACGGAAGAAATCCGACTTGAATAATAGTATATCGGAGGATGATGGATTTATAGATGCAAGAAATCTCATTCCCCTTGACATGTTTCAAATTAGGAAATGCATCCAATCTATTAGCCCGACTACATTAGTAAGAGAAAAGGAGGAAAAGGTAATATCCAAAAACCGAATCGTTCCATTCCTTCTTCTTTCTCGTCAATTCATTAATTCATCTTTCTTCTTTATAGGCATGAACTTCTGGTTAAAATGATTGGAAATATCTGCGTGAGGACTTACATGTGTTACATGTCATATGATACTTTGTGTAAACTTCATTCTCTGTTTAGATTCCTGCCTTGGGGAGGAGGGCCTGACGATTTTTGTAAAAATCACTTTATTTAAGGGACATTGGGCCCCACCAACAGCATCATTTAACAGATTTCATGTGTGCTTGATCCAAGTATTTACTTGAACCGTTTATAAACCATGAACCCATCATCAGTTGTTGTAAATATTTGATGAGTGGGTCCCTCACTTCCCAAGAAATGAGAATTCCATATAGAAGTCCCAAACTGCAAAGTGATCAGGACCAGGCAGGCAGCTTTTAGAGCTTCAATTTTTTTTTATGACAGTCATCCAAAGTGGGCCATGACATTGAATAATGTGGGTTCCATAGAACCTGGTCTAAAGTCTTGTCCGGAAGAGAATAGAAAGGCAGTGTAGGGTCGGTCGCTAGCATTTCAAATGGATAGAATTTCGAATGGATAGAGTGAATTCATGTGAAGTGAACGGGACCAGGCAGGCAGCTTTTGGTTATAAAATGCATAAGGACTTTCTGTAGGGGAAACAAGAGACACTTTACACAAGGCTTCTGTTTTTTACATGTCACTTTGACAGAGAAGACAAAGGCTAGGATGACATATAGGAACATCACTCTGCAGATGGGCCATCCCTTTTGTGTGGGCCCCACTGCAAGTAAAGTTACCCCAAGCCCTCCAATATATGACCACATGCAGTAAAAAAAAAAATGATTTTTTTACTGTGATTAGGTTAGGTACTGTTTAATACATGTGGTAAAGGGGCATGGGGGTGTGTGTGGGGTGGGTGCAATGGTTTAAATGGAATATATATATATATATATATATATATATATATTTTAACATAAACGTTCTTCAGTTCTTGTTTAAATGGATCAAATCATACCCTCATTACTCCAAAATAAAAGAAAGGAAGACAGCATTTTTAAAGTAAACATGTATATAATTTTTATAAACCAAACCAAGCAGCCTGCAAGTTCTATCAAGACCCAAAAGCTAAGCTTAAACCAAGCTGAATAGGCTAAAATGTAGATAGTGTAGTATCTTTTCTTAACTTCTTTCACACAATCTATTTTTCTAGCTAGGGTGGACATTGGACAACCATGATAGTATCAGGAAATGAAACAAGAACCTTATGTTGTTGTTTTTTGTTATTACTATTACAACTGCTAATGTTGTTATTATTATTAATTAATAGAAAGTAGTTTTATATTATTCAGACAATAACCATGGACCTGACTTGATCAGGATTGGATCCAAGAAGACTCGAGTTGGATGTAGACCTTTATGATGATCATAATATATATATAGTTTGAGTTCAGCCTGGTTGGAACCAGTACTAACACTGTTTAATTACCATATGAATGCAAACTCAGACACACAATGTTGTCAAGTCATGTAACCCGTCTGAGTTTGCTTGCAAACTTGCCAGACTCACTCAGCTACACAACACCTTTTGAACCCAAATTGATTCGGCCAAGCTCTCTCTCTCTCTCTCTCTCTCTCTCTCAAAAGAAAACTACAAGGGGCATGACGTCATTCGCAATGGTCCCATTAATGAGGGCCACTAGGAGCCATTGAGCAGGGATGAATTTGGTATTGTGCCAAGTGAATTAAGAGGAAAGTTTGCAGAATAGTTAAGACCACGGTTCCTTCTTCTTTTGGAGTTAGAGGTTTTAGTATCAACCCCTGACTCCCCCCTCTTCAGGAACCAGAGGTTTAGTTCACTTGTGCTACCACCTGGGGGCCACAACGGTTTTATTCGGTTTCTCTTTGGGTTCGGATGGATTAGTCATGTCTAAAAAATTGGGAACCATTTGTGAGCAAAAAATAAAAAATACAAAATTTAAGAGGGTAGTTGAGTGTGATGGTGCTGGATAACAGTACGAGGACCTCACCTAAACAAAATCATTTTCATATATAATTACATTATAGTAATAAGAAATTCTCTTTTTTTAAAACGGCACATTCGATAGGATAGTGATGTTATCCATCTATAATAAACTATGTAAGTGACGATAACCAAAATCGACAGTAAGTACTATACTTATATGGAAGTGGGACTGCAAACAGATTTCATACTTGACCATTTCATAAAGACACTCTTGACAGTAAAGAAATGATGCATTTGATATCCTATATTATCATCTGTATGATGATTGTATTGGATAATGAAATGCATAACTATTTTATTTAGAGGGATGCTATAAAGAACTCACGTTTGTTCCTTACTAGGGTGCTGCAGTTGAGTGGGGCCCACCTAGATATACATGTCATTCATTGGGCAGAGGAGTGAGACGGATAAAATGTAGATCATTAGGAGTTGGACAAACATCATTCAAAAAAAAAAAACAAAGAGTTCGGTAGGAAAGAAGTGTCATTCAAATTGGTCACTGCAATCCTACAACCAGGAGCCTGGTTATTATCAATCACACACCATATGCATTATGAATTGGCAATAGAACCAATATTGTTTTGATAGGTTATTAGACCTAATTTGATACTTACTCAAATTTACTATCATGATAAATTTTGTTAATCTAATGGTGGGTGTGTGATTAATGAATTTTACCCATTATAGCCCATGTTCTTTGCCTCTTTAGAATATTATTACAGTCTGTTGTTAGCTGTAAAACTCGTTTTCAATTGACTCAACCATGAACCCCAAGGGGGTCGGCCGAGTGGTCAGGACCACGTACAGTTCCTCCCTCTTTCGAAGCTAGACGTCTTGGTATCAACCCCCGATTCCCCCTTCTTCAGAAAGCGAAGGTTGAGTCCACTAGTGCTACTACCTTATGGCCACAGGGGTGTTTACCCACCTTCCCTCTGGGTCCGAAGGAATTAAAAAGGGTTGGGAACCCTCCACTAGCACAGGCAAAAAAAAAAAAAAAAAAATGCTCAACCATAGTTAAAGATTTCATGACTTTAAGCTAAGTGGGTCTTGCATTTGTAGACCCGCCTAACCATGTAACTTTCTGGTCCCACACAAATATAGCAAAATAGTTTTTTGGACGACACTCATACCAGTGATTACATGAATGCATGCCCAGTCCCCTATAAAAGGTTGGCCGATATGGAATAAAACCCAAAATAAAAACAAATGTTGTGAACAAAGTTGAACGATTCAGGCCGGGTTGACCTGCGTTACATACAAGTTTGGGTAATGGGTATACCAGCTTGTCTAATAAAAAGATGGGAGACGAAGGCCTTATTTGTTATCTCTACTCTTATCTCAATAGACCCATTAAGATTCTTTACCACCAAAAAAAAAGACCCACTAAGAAAAGAGCCATCAAGAAAAGAGGTTAAAGTTCTTATTTTGAAAAGCCCACAAACAAGGTATTTCATTTTAAAAGGATTTGTATCAACTTCTCTAAACCAGTTAACGGGTAAACTCGTGTGTCAAATACTCTTATTTTTTAAATTTCTAACAACTTTAGACAATGGATGTTCGAAATAGAGACGCCAAACACTGGCAAAGACGGTGCAAATCCCTTACCTAAACGTAGACCCGTTAAAACTTGACCAACCCATGTCCCATCCCTAAATAGTTAAACCATTCCCATATGTAGTAGTTACGCAAACCTAACCTAGTTATTAAGAGTGGGAATAGTTGACCCAAAACCCAAAACAAGTTTTTATTCGAGTTGGACATATTGGCCAAAAAACCTTGTTGGATTTGGGTTGGGTTGTTAGATTAGATAGCAATAAATATAAAAATTATCCTCCACACGCCTCATACTGGGGCCCATCTGATGGCCCATCCAAATGAATCATACACACCTCTGGTAGTAACGAATTTTATATTCTGAAATCCTTCTGAACGAACAACACTATTGAAATTGATGTTTCAAATTTTTGAGGGTTGAAATAATTTGAACGTTGTTGATCAAAGAGTTATGATGATCCCGTAAGGCTCCGCCCCGCCACGTCATTCCCTCCAGTAAACACCTCTTTTTTATCTTTTTTTGGAGGGGTGGTTTTGTTTTAAATTACAAACCCCTCACATCTCACAAAATAATATCCTCTTACATGTCCACAAGCGACTGCTACCATTTCCTTCAGAGGCGAAAACACACTCACCTTATCGCCGCCTGTGAGCATCCTTTTCCGTTTTGTCGTGTACGCCACAATCTCACATGCTTGTGGCGCGTTATGTTCTTCTGTGGACCCCACTTCTAACCTCTGATTCCTCCACGTGGATCCTTTTGCGACGTTATTATCGGCGTGAGGCGTATTTTTAAAATAGGTCAGTGCTGTACGCCAGATCTGCTAACTTGATGGCGGGTTACGCTAAAGTGCGCTTTTAGAAATTTTTTAATAATACGCCACTACGCGACAACACGGGGGACTTACAATTACAATGGTAAAAACCGCTTTCGTGACGGAACCGGTTTTGGATAAAGATCCGTTTCACGTCCTCGTTGTTTGTACCGCATTGACCTTTTCGGATACAAAATTGAAAATACCCTTCTCTTGTTGGGTATTTACTGTGGAGACCATCGATAAACGACATAGTGCCCGCGCATGATTTTCCAAATTTTCAAACACCCAGCCTTCACTGCACACGTGTGAGAGTTATGAGAGATCAGGGCCGTCCATCTGAACAGATGTTCAAAGATGGCCCACCGCTTTAGTCCTGATCCATGGTGAAGGACGCAAATTGAAATAGCGGTTTCCAAACTTAATTGTAATGATTTTGATTTGTGGGCCTTGCACATCTTACACCAGAACCATCGGGTTGTTTCTTAACTAGAAATTTTTATTAAGAATTTGATGTGCTGAGAAATTTATTACTTATCTCCTACAACTTGCAAATGCTATGATAATTTCTTACTAAAATATGAAAAGTCCAGCTGCCTAAAAGGTATCGAACGGCTTTCGAAATTCCTAAAATTCGAATCCTATTCAATTATAAGTAATGATTTAAGAATTCCAATATGTCTTGAAAATTTTAAAACTCTCGAAACAAAAATGAATTCTAATAAAATAACATGCCCCTTGTCTATGTTCCTTTACAACACAAGAAAAAGGAATTTATTCTCTTTATATTTTTCCTATGCAGAGAAAGAGGAGGAACAAAACTCCAGACAGGTAACATGCATAAGAAAATACCAAACATCAAAATAATATTTTAAAAGAAAAGCTGAATCTAAGGAGACTCAAGGTCATGAATGGGCAATGTTGTGCAAGTCTTTTCTGCTACCCCCTCCTGGAGTCAGCTGTATTTGCTTAGTGGAGAATGTAATTTAAGGATTAATCTTCATCTAGAGTTCATTTTCTTTACTTGAAATTTAAAGTACGAAGAATTCTCATAAATGCATTTTTGAAAGTATCTACGAGTAAAGAAAAAAGTTGAAAAAGGCTATCAAATGATTTTGTCCATTAATTAAAATTGAATACGGTCAATCCCCATAATTAATGAATCAAATAATGATAAGGTCTAGTTTACATCTCCTACTTGTATCATTCACCCCTCGCCTCTTCAATAATCATGAAAAAGGAGAGACTAAGGAAGACTAAGATGGAGAGCACTGCCATCACTTTTCATCGATGTAATTTACTTTGGTAATTGGTCGGTTACTGTTTTTTGATTTTGTTGGTTTTCACCCTCTATCTTTAACTGGTACCAGTTTTAACAAAAAAGACATGGCTAAACAGCTCGAAGTTTGATTATTTGATATCCCATTAAAATCTCCCCTTCTGACCGGCATAAATTGAATAGAGATGAGGACGTTATATTCATATCATACGTATTTCATACTTTTTTTTTTCCCACTGGTAAATACTCATAGATCCACACATGTACTCTACGCAAGGTCCCACACTTTTAGAGCCACATTAGGATTGATATCAGGTTGTTTTCATCGAGGAGAGGTGCTTCACCACTACGCTGCCTGAATTAGATTCAGGATTTTCTTTCCTTGTCAACTTTAGTTGTCTCTTTTGCATATTTTGGATTACAACTTTAATGAATACATCAAGGTCCTAGGATAGGCATTTTGTCAGATAATAGACTTCCAAGTCCCAACTGCAGTGACTAGATATCATTACTCAACTGAACTCCATCCACTTTGCAATGAAAGAAAACCAGCTAAAGCGAAAGAAACAACACAATCCAACCACTTTATCAAACCAACTTCCAATCTATCACTTAACCAACTAAAATCCAACTAAAACTAACCCCTTTTACATCTTCTAGGGAATCTGTGGATGTCACCATATAAAAAAGGAAAAAAAAAAAAAATGAGGGGTGCATTTGTAAAGGATAAGAAAATCTTAAAACAAAAAATAGATGGGGGGCCATGACAAAGATTGTGAGCCCGATGCTCTCTTTACATGGCAATGTGCCTCTAACTCAGCTTGCCAGAGCGTCATGGGTGTGAGTCGGAGAGTGCATAAATTTGAGTCTTCCATATGGAAAAAAAAAAAATATATATATATATATATATATAAAGGTTTTGCATAAATTGAACCGTTAAATGGGCCTAGCAGTGGAAAATCGCTAACAAGCGCAATCTCGGGTAAAATGGGTTGACTATGTTGGATGCGGATTATGTTGGTCAGGTTGGTTTGAGGGACCCACATCAAATATGGTAGTTTAGCTTACCTATTTTAAAGTTCATGATGGATACAGGTTGACAAGACAACTAAAGTCATCCCGGCCCATTTAGACCCAACCAAACCAATTTGTAGGGACAAACAAAAGTTTCTCAGATTGCACAACAAAGGATCCCAGTCTGCTATCGGATCCTGAACCGTTTTATCTAGTTTTTATCCATTCATCCCTTGGCCGCGAAATCAAAGTCACCAAAACAAAACAATGAGGCTTTTCGCATGGCAAATCCAATGCAGTTTCGTTGACTAGATAATCGGGCTAGCAATGTCCAATGGATATGATATCTTAATATTGTCTGATGGTTATGGTGATCACTCTGATCAGATTGTTGCTCAACCATAACATTGATGACTTTGTAAGATATGATATTCTTTCTCACTCAGATCTGATATTTGAATGATCCGACAGTGACTGACCCTCTAATGAGAATGGAACTTGGGGCCTAGCCATGAACTGATACAGAGTCAGAATTAGAATGCTGAAATCCAAGAAGAGTGGGGGACAGTGTCTTGCAAAGGGCCATAAACATTGGATCCAAACTGTTTCCCAGGCCTAAGTTTGCAAACGGCCCAGTTGTGCATCAAGCTCATGGTGTGCTCACATCTGCACCCAATTATCAGTCAGTGCATATTTTATATATCAACTTCCAGCTGATTGGATTTGGATCTTGATCATTATCTACTATTAAAATACATTTTGCATAATATAGAATGTACAAATCATGTTTATGTTTATAATCAACAATATAATACACACTAGTTTACGTTTTTTAATATTCTACTTGGATACATTTACAGCCTTACATATATTCTTATTGTTAGGGCCCACTTCATCTTATATGTGGATTGTAATTCGCTAGTCAACTTCATCTCTAGTCGGCCCAGAGGATCCAACCTGAGACCAACCCAGTAATTTAGGTTTTGGGTGAATCGTTTTATGCTCCGGTCGATTTTCTGATCCAATCAAGAAATGGGCTTGATTCAGTTCATATACATTCTCATCATTTTACCCGCCTACCAACCCGACATGACTAATGAAATTATGGGCCGGGTTCATTTGACCTTTTCAACTATTGGGTCGGGTCCAGGTCGACAATTGAACCCTATTCGGGCATTGTTTCGATTGATGAAGTCAATCCACCTGACCCGGCCCAACCCATTGTCAGCCCTTCCTGGCGTTCTGTTTTATCATCAAGGGCCAGGGGTATTTATGTCAATCTAAAAGTTAACTATTGATGGACTTAGGTCCTACAAAGATAATAAATTAATTATGACCTTCCAACTTAGTACCATCACATGAAAATTATAAACCGGATAGAGTATCGGGTTTTCACGGATCCCGAAACTTTTTTTTAAACCAAAAAAGTGATACTTGCTCTGAAAAAGTAAAAGACGTTTCGGCCTTTGTTTCTCTTGCTCATGGAAAGAACAAATGGATCATGTCAAAAAAAAAACAAATGGGGCCCTTTTTCACAGTACATGCCGGAGTAGTTCAAAATCTACCTCTCTTGATCCGAACTATTTACTTGTGCCACACGTAATAGGCAAGGACCAACACTCACCTTCATCAAGGGCCTCTTTGTTTCCATATGGTGCAAAGGAATTGAATACATTGGTATTCATATCCGCATAAACAACATCCCTAACAATCAAATAAACTCCCCATTCAAAAGTAGATAAAAAAAAAAGGTACGAAAATATAAACTCAACTTTTATTCTATTAATTCAAATAACAGGAAAGTTGAAGTTTTGTATATTTTGATGAAATATATCATTCATCCCTCACCTCATATCATTTTTAGATTACCTCTGTAATTCAGTGGAATTCTTTGGATCATTAATTAGAATTGATTAATGATCAAAATTTGAAGAAGAAAAATAGTTGATTGTGTTATTAGTGTTATTTGATATAGACTTAGTGGACTTTATACATGACGGGTTGTATCTTGTCATTTTCATTTCTAGTGACAGGGCTCTTATATGATAGCAACTGGATATTAAATATGAAATGTTCCACTTGAATGGTAAATTAGTAATTAGAGAATAAGCTCCAATTTAAAACCTGTTTAATACTCAGATCTGGGTCAGGGTCTATTCCTTTGGACTCTTTATTTATTTATTTATTTTTTTAACCTCAAGTTTTGGGTCCATGTAATCTAGTCAAGTCAGACCCAAAAAAGAAAAATATTTCAAACATAAATATAAATAGTTGGCATACCCATGAATTTTTCCTCAATTAGGTAGTCATTGAAAAAAAAAATCTCAAAATTTTGAAAAAAGTATAAAAAAAATATATATTTTTGGAGAGAGGGGATGGCCACCACTTGTCCCATTGTTACTTTATCTGACAGTTAGAGTTACTTTTATTTAATTCTCAAATCTGACCACATGTAACCCCTAATTTCATATGGGCTCCATAGTTTGAATTGTTCCTTGAATGGTCTAGACATTCATAAAATTGGCAGATAATAATGTATAATGTATTTGTACATCCATCCATCCATATATTGTATGTTGTGAATTGTGATACTTTCCCCATCATGAGACCTGGCTTAGTCCCTTGTACACTTTTCAAGCCCTGCGACTTCATTGGATCTGGGTTTGGGTCAGGATCCCAGAACTAAGATGGGCCTAGGATCCAAACATGGCGAAAACCCGGACCCACGATATCTTTTTATTGGATCTAGGTTTGTCCCACCATGTTCCGGACCCACCATTGCTATCCAAGTTTCTTGTCACCATCTTCTCATTGAGGGTGAGTGTTGAACGGTGTGATAGAGAGCCTATGGCCCACCGAATGTGGGTCCCAGTAATTATTTTCATATTGTTGTGATGTCGTACATGCGCCACCTTTGGCCCAGTGCTCATGAGGTGTACCTAGTGTCAGCCTTCTGACGCAGAAAATCATAGCTCGTGTTTTCATGTGGCACTTCATCAAAACCGGACTTATAAGTGAATGACACGTGGTCGAATAAGGATACTGCAAAAGGATAATCATCATTACTATATTACGGAAACTAGCAACCATTCGAATGCCGTTTTGCCTGCGGTCAGGGGGAAAACTGAGGTAAATAGTCTAGGGCTCGGCTTGGCTCAGCTTATTGAGCCCAGATGCTCATGGAAATTGGGGTCCACCTGGTCCTAGGTCCCATGTTTGAAGTGGGTCCCATGGTGATTCAAGGGTCACTAATTCCATTGAGGTCACATGAAGTTAAGAGGCATATCTCATGAATTGCACAAAGCCCCCTCGTGAAGAGATGGTAAGATCGAAATATATAATTGTAGATATAACTACAGATAGGAATCATCTCAATCAAATCGTCACAGATATTAATTTAGTCTTAATTAATGTTTCCAAAAATAATCAATGATGACTTAGAGTTCATATTAGTATGAAATTAGGGTGAGTACCAATTCGGGGTTTAAGAGGGTTGGATTATTCGGGTCACACTGGTGGACTTTTTTTTTTTTTTTTTTTAACCTCGCATGGTCTTGTGTAATCTGTGAAAAGTACCTATGAAAAAAACATAACGCAAGGTTAAGTCCATTTATATTATTTAACACGCAAGCTTGATCTAAATCCATCGTAATCTGAGTAATTGTGCGGTGATATGCTAACCCTAGTTCAACCCAATGCGTAGATTAAGCGTCAAAGTTAATCCTTTTGACTTTTTGTTGGGTCCTGTTATCATTCCAAACTTTATTTATAACTAGGTGGGGTTTAGTTGAGCCATAAATGTTAACCCATAGCTCTCATCCCAAACCGACCATGCCCTCCTTAGTTATGGTTGGAATGTCCATGTGGATCACACTCATCTTGAGGTCTCCACAAGTTTTCAATTTTTCGAATAAATGATATCTTTACTTCGATTTCATTTTCAAGTGAGTATTTTTAATTCTAATTTTTCTCCCAAATTTCTACCAAGGGGGCCCATAGTTATGTATCTACAAATCAGCATCATCTAACATTCTAAAACATTAAATTCTAGACGGATGACTAATAAATTGTCTATGGGATTTGGACTTTTAAAGTGTCTAGTTCACATCTATCCATTATATGTTTCGTGGGAGTGATAAACACAACCATGCCATGTTTACACTGAGTGTGACTCATTGACACAAGTCATGAAAGAGTTTTTAGCCTTTAGCAAATGATTTGGCCTATACAAAATTCAGGCTTTCAAGTGAAAGTAAGCCAATTGTTCATACTGATAACTCAAAGATTCATGAGACCTCCACACAAAGTCACAAGAGAATATAATAATGCAAACAAGTTTGACTCAAATTTCCTTGAGTTGCCATGCCTTATTAAGAAAAAAGAGAAATTGTTTGAAATTTTTATTTATTTTTAATTGTGCTTGTTACTAAAGTTACTCTTTAAAAAGAAAAAAAAAATCAACTCTTCAAAAAAGAAAAAAAAAAAAAGTTACTTTTACTAACCATTCTCGAGGTGTTAGCATCTACGGCAAAAATATTTTTTGATACTTCATTTCGGATAGAGTCACTCCTCAATACTCCCTCTCGGGTGGATTTCGGTCGGCGCAATTTTGGCGACATGTATTTTTTTAATGCCGAGTCGTTCTTCTTGACATTCAAACTTGCAACCAATTGGCTCTGTTACCATATTAAAGTTCATTTTGCTAACAATTCATACTAAAACCTCATGGTGTTAGTAGAGGCGGCATAAATACTTATTAATGCTCCTCCTTGGGTGTAGCCCACTGCTCGACACTTATTACAAGTTTTTGAGATGCAAACAATGTATTAGGTGTGATTAAAGAAAACCTTAAATCGTTCAATTAAGAGTCTGGTTTGTATTGTTATTAGAATGCATGGTTATATCGTTGACTTGCCGATAAACTAAAAAATACAAAAATGAGAGTTTAAGTAGATTTTGATATTATCGTTGGAAAGTTTTCACTCATTGATAATAAATGCACTATGAAAGTAATATTGCTATCATAATCATGGATCACGCTAGCTAGCATGTAAGCATGATGAAATGGCGATCGATAAAACCTTGATAGAATTTATGGAATCTCTTTGATAAAAGGATATGCTTGTTTGTATGAAACACAGAGAAATTCTTGCTATAAGTGGTTGACAGCGAAGAACTAGATTTGAATGCCAAAAAATGATAATAAAATAACATCCCCTGAATGATAATTGAATAAAGGGAATATACGGAATAAATACCCAACCATCGTCCTAGTAATTAAATACTCATAAAAGTCAAAACTCCATCCATATCTCCACCCTCCTCACCTCATATCTTTTGATGGAGTTTATTTGACCATAAATCCTATGTCTAGTTGCAAAGCAAATAGGTCCCTCGCCCTTACTTCCATTGTCGAACTAAACATAGAATTAGTCGACACAAGAGGAAGGGTTGTGTGCCAGCTCAACCAACACCCTTAAATTTGCATGTTTTGATTTAGGTCACATTTTGTTCACTAAGTAGACTTGACGATGATGAAAGAAAAAAGTGCATCATCTAATAAGGGCCCCAAACTATAATCTTCAAATAGCCAATGCTGTACCTACTTACTGGCTCATTGACAAGCTAAGTAGCACTGAGTGACAATTGTCGTTCTATCATTAGCATAATTTCACAAGTTAATGAGGAGAAATGGTCCCATGCAAGCAATCTCATAGGCAGTCCAAGTATGTGGGGCCCACTTAGGGTTGCCTTTAATTGGTAAAGCCTTTTCACGCTCTCCTCCCACAAGATCTGTCACTTGGGTCAGCTTCACTCTCATCGAACATTTATCCACTGTTCGATTGAATTTCTAATAATATATGATTAAAAGGCTGCTAAACTTTATTGCTACCAATTCAAGGACTATGATGATTCGATGGAGCTGATTTTTTTGTTGGCCTGCATTTTTATGAAGACCTTTCCATGTACCTCACCTTCATCGATATTCAACTGGATTGTATGCGAGAAGCTTGCAATCTGCTTGCAAGAGACCATTACCCATTACCAAGATGACAAACGACAGCCATGGATACAAATTCAACATCAAATATGAACAAGAAAATTTTTTTGAGATTAGAAAATCTTTTAAATTCTAATTTATTGCGAACCATTTAATAACCCAACTTGGGAAAACTAAGGATTGCTGGATCTTTCCAAGCTGGACCAAAAAAAATTTAAGTTGATCTATCACATGATCATCCATCACAAACCATGTTGTCAATTTAGCCCTTTGACGAGGGGGTTCGGCCCGGCCTACAAAAGCCTGTGTGTATAGTAGGCCCAAATTTGAAAAGCCTGCAACCTTGAGGGCTTAGGTAGGGTTGATTTAGTTGGGGCGAGGGGGCCCAGCCCAAACCTTTCTCCATTAATATATAAAATGAATAATATGTATAATATTTAATTGGAATGTGCTCTTGTGAGAGACACTTTCACCTTACTATGAGAGATAAATGTGGGGGCCCTCACATTTAAGTTGTTGGATACGGATGTGAGGGCCCCCACCTTATCTCTCATTGTAATGCGAGAGTGTCTCTCACAAGAGCACCTCTCTATATAATATATTGGGAGTTTTACAATAAAATCATAAAAGAAACTCTTTTGATTAGCAATTAATGATAGACTTAATCTTTTTTTAAACAATAATAACCAAATATTAGGAATTTTTTTAAATGGATATCCCCTTAGATAATAGTATTGCTACCCATGTTTGATCTTATGTTTAATGGATATCCCCATAAATAATTGAACCGCCTATGTGCTCAAACCGAACAAAAATGAACTAGTTTGGTTTGGTTATGGTTTTTTTTGATTTTTTATTTACAAAAAATAGCAGTTAAATTGGTGAGAGACGTTAAACTTTAAGCAACGGAGTGAGGATTCAAGTCTTTTTCAAGTAATCTCTCATATTCCTTTATATATTTTATAAAAAATATATATTTATATAATTGTTTCAGTTCAGTTTGAATGGTTTAACCGCACATTTAAATTGAAAACCAAACTGAACTGAACGGTTTGAAGGAAATCCGAACTGCCCGATTCGGATCGATCCAGATCGGTTTAGTTATTATTATTATTATTATTATTTTTTGTGTGTGTGCACCCCCCGTTAGAGTATTTAATAGTGTCTTGCTTATCCTAATTTAATTTGATGTCACAATGCTATAAAATCAGGTCATTTATTTTAATTTTAAATAATATATCTATAAAAGGACAAAGTAACTTATTTTGTGCATTTTTTTTTTATAAGTGGTATGAAAACATTAACTTTTACATTGCACCTCATATAAAAAGATAAAAAAAATATTATATATAAAAAATATTAATAAATCATTTATTTCGGCCTTAATATAGCCCTAACACGACCCTTGCCCTTGAGGATCGGGTAAGGGCTTCAATAATGTAGGCACATGGTTCAACTCTGAGAGCTTTGTCTCGACCTAAGTCCAGTCCAGTCCCCATATATGATTGTAGGATAAGGCCTTACCCTGCTCGGTCCTTTAAAAGCCCTAATCTTGAAAGACTGTGGGACCCGCCGTCCTAACAATCCAGGCCATTGATTTCACTCTACTAACCCCCTCCAACTCATGACCCACACTATTCCTACCCATAAAAGGTAACAACTCACATGCATTACCCATTGCGGATAAGCGTGCATGTAAATGTGTAATTGGCCAGCGAGGATGAGATTATAGCATTACCAAATATGGTTAAGTCCTAAACTAAGTCCACACGCGGCCCATGTGCAATGTGCAACTGGATAAACCAATAGTTATCCGGCAGTGGTATTCTCGTAATTCAACTAAACATTTCGTCCAAAGGTCTATCCCCGAATGCTCTAACAGCCGCTTAACACACGGCTCTCTTACAAAACCGCTGCTAAATTTTCAGTGAGTTTCCGAAAATACCCTTCCATCAACCTCTATAATCAGACACAGGGGAGTAGGGATGGGGAGGGGGGTCCGTACGTGTGAGATAGAGAGGACGCATTTCCGAATCTGATGGTAACGGCGTCACGTCTTTGCCGCTTCTCCCTCCGTCACCTCGGGTTTGTAGGACACGGGTCTGGTAACTGCCGTTTTCTCTCTCCGTTATATATCTACAATCGATCGAAACTCGCTGTTCTTCTTCTTCTCCTCTTTCTGTCTCTCTCTCTCTCTCTCGCTTTAGTTCCTCTCGAGCGAGGGAGGGATCGGATCGGGATATCGGTTTTCTGTGCCGGACGGAACTCCAGAGATTCGGATATATCGCCCGCTACTCGAGCGGGGTTTTGCGATTCGAAGATTAAAATATTCTTCTCTCTTTCTTCTTCTCGATTTCTTTTTCTTGCAATGTAGGGAAGAAGGAAGAGAGAGAGAGAGAGAGACGGGAGGGAAATTAGAAAAAATAAAGAATCGCTTTGGAGCTTCTTACACGGCACAGATGCCGAGATCTCTCTGTTGCCTTGGCTTGTGGCGTAATTTATTCTGAGAGGAAGGGGTTAAATGCGCACTCTGGAAAAAGGCCTTTCTTTCTTTGTCGTTGATTTTGGGAGAAAGTTGGGAGTTTTGCAGAGGGAGGAAGAGGAGGGAAGACTTCGTGATATGGTGAGGGGTTTTGATTTAGTTCTGTTTTTGGTTGAGGGGATTTTTCGGGCTGTTGTTTTGCATTTTTTTGCTTTGGGGTTTTGTTGTGATCTTTTGATTTTTGGTGTTTGGGTTGGAAAGCTGGGATCTTTTGTCGATTTTTGATATGGGTTTTGTTTTTTTTGGCTTTGGGGATCGGTGTGAATTGGGGGTTTTCTGTGGACAGTTTTGGGTTTTTCAAGATTCGTGAATTTTGGGTTTTTTTCTTTTCATTGTGTTGGGAATTGGAGGGTTTTTTTTTTTCTTTTTTCTTTTTGGTTGTTGTGGGGTGGGGAGATTTTGAGTTCCGGTGTTTGTGATATCCATTGCATGTTTTCTTCGATCTGTTTTCCATTTTATGCTGGTTTAGATGTGATGGGATCATAAAAGATACGTTCTTTCTTTGCTGAATTGCGATCATTTGTGTTTTTTTTCTGAGGGAGATCGGTTTTTATTTTGTTTTTTCTTGCTTTTGCTGGGAATGGTGTTTTCTTTCTGACCCCACATTTGAATTTTGGTGTTTTTGAGGCCTGGAATCTGACGATCGGCGGGAAGCCTCACCATTTCTTGATTTTCCCTTTTGGGGTTTCTCATTCGGAAAAATTGACTGTGTTTCCTGAATTATTATTATTATTTTTTGTGGAATCTTTGTTTTTGTGCATATTTTCCCAGCAAGATCTTATCTTTTGAGTTTCTTTGTACTTTCCTTTGTTTGACCCTTCACACTGTGGACTATTGCTTATCCAATAGGGAATTGTCCAAATCTGAGAATAATCTTTGAATGGAATTTGTTGCGATCTTGATTATTAAACCCAATTAAATTACACTGAATCAAGATTTTTTTTTTCTCTATGTTAGTGGCTTCTGTTGAAGTGAGTGGTAACTAGGTGAAATCTGAATTTAGTTTTACCTTCTTATAGGGTTTATGGTTTCAAGATTTGAAGGATGCCATCTGAAGTAATGGATAAGAGGGGCGCATCTTCGTTGTATGGGGCACCGTCCTTCTTCTCTAATGAAACTCGCTTACCTACAGAGGTAAAAGCTCTATATTATTTGAATTTTACAGTAGGACTTTGAAATTCTAGTTCTTTTAGGGCATTTTGTGTCCCTCAGCTTTCAATTATTTTTATTACATTGTCAGCATGGATTGTTATTTACTTCTTCACGTTTTTCGGGGTACCATTGATATATGAAATCGTACTCTGGTATTTTGTGTTTGTGATTTTCTTCTCCTCGCCATTGAATCTACCTGAAACAAGTTCCTGCCCAATGGAGCTTGACCTTCCACATGGGTAAATATCCTTGCTGCCAAGCTATTTGAAATCGAAAGAACCAAATGCGCCCTTAATTAGTTCATGGCTGTTTTTAGCAATCAGCACAACAACATAATCATCAGAGCTTTATTATATCATTGCATCATTACTTGCTCCCAAAGCATGTATTAGGAAATGCATCAGTTTTTGGCTATGCACAAGGTTGCAATTTACCTGTACACATACACTTTGCATTTGTGGTGGGTGGTGTTAGAATCAGAAATGACATTTGGCAGCACGAATTTCTTTTCCTTTCAAGAGCAGATCACATCATTTTTTTCCTGAAAAATATTTAAGCTGTTTGCAAATTTTTGTGTGTCCAAATGCATCGTTTGTTTGGATCTTATTCTTCTGACTTTTATTGAAAATTTGAAAGATGTTTTCCTTTATTCTGCAGAGACAAGTTGGGTTTTGGAAGTCCGATTTGATGCCAGATCATGGTGAGTGTTATTTTGTTGGCTCTATCGCTTTGCAGCATGGAAGGTGTGCCTTGCATGCAATCTCTATGTGAATCATGTCAGGTCCAAAAATGTGCATGGGTCAGTCGGTGTCTGCACATCATTTGATGATTTTAACTTGGTCTCTGGCACATAATTTGATGATTTTAACTATGTAATAATAGATTAGATATTATCCAATGTGTTAATTGGGGCAGAAAACACAGCTAGAGCAACAATGTGCTGCACGTTCTCGCAGCAGAACTATTCACCTTCGTATTGCATTTTGGTGATGGCTGAGGAGAATGCATGGGACAGTGGACTTTCTTTTTAAGAACCCCTTTTTATTTGGAATATTGAAAATGTGACATTCTTACAGGAACTGTGCTTTTTTTCCCCCTCATCTTTGTGATTGTGCACCTTTGGTTCTCGAAGATACCATCATAAAATCCCTCAGCAAATCTTAGCAATTCTGCATTTACTTGATTTGGCCAATTCTTGTTGCACATGGCCATGAATAATTTTCTGGCTCATGTGGACTGACATGTGTGCGCGGAATTCTTGCTTGCCATTGCAGCTATGCATTGTTTGTGCAGTACAGAGGGGATGACGTGATTTTATTTGTTTCTTCCTATATTGAATGATATTTTTTGATCTGTTATTTTTTCGATAGTTATAAATTATCACTGATTCAAATGATTCTCTCGATTTATATTTATTAAAAATGGAAGGAATGCCATCAATGTTAGGTAATAAGGCTGATGCTTCTTCTGCACTGGATAAACACCGACCAAATGGAGTGCCTGCAGTGGATTCCATAGACATCTCTCAGCCTTACATTGTTAAAGACCAAAAAGACATGCTTAACGTCAACCGGAACTTCATCGGTGCTGAGAGGACATCTAGTTTGTCAATGGCTCCCTGGAAAGTGGTTGGCCATGGTTTAGGATCTCAGCTGAGTCAACATTCGCAGCCTTCTTCTTTATTTAAGGAAGGAAACAAGGCTGAGTTGAATGAGCGTCAATATGAGAACAGTCTCTTTTCAAGCTCTTTATCGGACTTATTTAAGAAAAACTGTAAGTTTAGCTTTTCTTGTTGATCCTTATTTATCTATCATATTTGTGCATTGCTGCCGTGTTGGTAGCTGGAACAGTTAAAGCTATATTTGTTACAAACTGCTTTCTTGATTGGGATAGCTGTTTGGGATCTTATTAGTGGCGGCGGTGTTGGTGTTGGTTTGTCATGTGTTTTGCTATTTATTTGGGAGCTGTGACAGTGCAAAAATAGGAAAGGATATAATGTGCATCCAACAATATTACAGTGAAGTGTGTGTGTGTGTGTGTGTGTGTGTGTGTGTGTGTGTCTTATAGATTAGCCATATTAGTCTGGAGCCTTTTTTTTTCCCTTCTTAAGTGGCAACTTTATTATATTACAGGGTGAAGCCATCAGTAACCCGATTGCTGATATTAGTTTTTGGGGTGAAAATGTTGGAGATCCAGCATTGCAAAGTATGCGATTTCTTACTTCTGCACTCCATGCACAATGGAATGCCATGTTGCCAGAATGTTAAAAAGTTTCAAACCACTTGTTATCAATAGTTTTCATTTGCCTACCTTGTATCGAGTTTTTATTAATCATTTATGCCAATGCCTTAAACACTAAATTATACTTCTCCGCCACTATATAACATCTCAAGGTTTTTTCTATGTAGAACACCAAAGAAACAGAAATGATTAGAGTACTATTTTATTTTTATTCTTATTTTCATGATTTATATTTGTAATGATATTATAAGTTTATATCATTCAAAATTTTTTTTTTTTTTTTTTTATGAGTTTATATCTAAAAGGGGATAAACCGATCTTTGGTATGAACTGTTACAGAATAGTGTTGGGCATGTGATAAAGGAGATTGAATGAATCTGTTGTATCGACATTTGTATAACAGTTGCACTCGTTGCACTGTCCTTGGAAAGGTTAAAAAAAATGCAACGATGAGCTGTTAGAGTAATGAAGGAAGATGGAAAATAACTTGATATTCCGTTGGTGGGACTCAAACCCAGGATCTCTTGGGTGAGCGCCAAGTATCCTTAGCAACTAGACTAGAATGAATGATTTTGCTTTTGGGTGTGACACTGGAACTTTCAACTTGAATTTTCTCAATTACGGTTAGATTTATCCATCTGATATCATTTGGTACCGATGGAAAATAGACTTGGCAAGGGATGAAAGTGGGTTCGGTCCATACTGTACACGAAACAGAACCTACATTATTTGCTGAGTGGAGAGTTGGAGTGTTGTTTTAACAGGATATTTCAGATGCCCCTCATTAGATTTCTATATGAAAGTTTCGGTCAATTTGATGAGTTTCTTCACTCACCAAATGATGATGCAGCAGCAATTCTACGTTATTGCAACAAGAGGCGTGGTCCACATGTGGGACCCGTACCATTTTGATTTGTCAATTGTTATTAGTTTCTAGTTTTTATTTAAGAAGTTGCATATAGGAATAGTTTCTAATTTGGGTAGGATTATTATCCGGTTTCTTAGTTTGATTAGGAAAGCTTTCTTAGAGCTCTAGTTTATTTTCTTATAAATATAACTTTGTAGAGATTGTTAATCTCAGATATTAGAATTGATTAATAGAATTCCCTGTGTGGATTTTTCGTTGGAGACTGTTTCTTCATCGTGTGATTGTTCCCGTGTGGGAACCCAATTGTGCCCTGGCACTTGCATCCTAACCCTAGGATTGCATCAATTGGTATCAGAGCTCTGTAGATTTACAAGATTGCATAAATTAGAGATACTATTGGATAGATTGACTAATCATTTAGGTTACCGTTTCATTATCTTTTTGGGTTACTCTTTCAAATGGCTGCCAAATTTTGGTAGAGAATTGGCAATGTCGTCATTATTCATATATGATTTAAAGCATGATCATTTCTGTTATGGACCTAACCAATACGCCAAAAGCCCCAGGACTGATGGAACGTGTCAAATTAAGTCTTATCACTATTTAGGACCGTAATGATTTTTATATTACGCAACTGTTTTGGCAGTAATAGTTGTTATATATGTTGACAGTGTGAAACATTAGAGTCTAGAGACTCTGGACTGTGTTTTAAATCTATCATTACCAAAACGAGAATAATAAAAAAGAGGAAAAGTCTGTTTGAACTATATTCTATCTGTCACAGTATCATATTGCTATACTTTGTCTTTTGCTATACTTTGTCTATAGTAAGAATGAAGATTTAAAATTCAAATTTTGTCTATAATATTTAAAAAATTATTTTTGAAAAATTTGGGATGTTAGGCGGGAGTGCGGGACCGATCACAACCGTTTTCGCCTTGGACCTAGACAGTGGTTTAAGGGAACCGATCGGTCCTTACATTGATGTGTGGAAAAGAGCTATGATAACGACTTATGTTGATCGGTGTATGTCACTGATATAATTAGACATAATGGTATTTTATTATGTTACAGTATTTCTTTAATGATTTTTGATAATTTGTTCCGATCTTTTCTTTTTAACTATATTGGTTTATGTTTGAGAATGAACTATAAATTGGACCTTGGAAGGGGGCATAGCGACTGCAGCAGTAATAATAGTAAGTTATTAATAACAATAATAACAGTAATTAGTATTATTAATATATGATCGAAACATATAAAAGCTGGTTCCTTAAATGCACTTGCTTCATGTGATTCATGAGTAAGCTCCACACGGGATGATCTGAGGGCAGTGGTTTCTACTAATGCCTCCCTATCATCGTTGCTGTCATTAAAGCACAAATTTGAAAGGGTTGATTACTATTAAGTACCTGATGTGCTTAGGTTGTTCCCTTGCAGCACCTAATACATCCCTTAAAACAAAACACAATAATTAGGACAGCTAGAAGACTTAATTACTACAGTTATTATCTAATATGTTTCTACTGCGATCATTAAAAAAAAAAAAAACAAAAACTGACACAAATATTGGCTGCTTTTAGTATGTTTAAGTGTTCACCCAAAAGAACTTTTTTGTTTTGTGACATTTTCCCACAATAGTATCCCAAGAAAAACCCCAAATTTAAAATATTTCCTGACATTTTACCAAGAAGATGATTCCCCAAGAACTCCATATGTGTGAATGCTCACCTCACTCACGGCAATGTATCTATATAAAGAAAGAAAGAGGACATTCTCCCACAGTAGTATTTCAAGAAAACCCCCGAATTTGAAATATTTCCTGACATTTTACCAAGAAGATGATTTCCTGAGAATGCGATTTCTGACAATGCTCAGCTTCCTTCGTATCGCAATCTATGTTAGCAATCCATCTATATAAAGAAAGAAAGAAGTTATAAATCAATCAATCTGTGTCCCAAATTTGAAAAGTATCCCTACATATTACTGAGATGATAGTTTCCCAAGAACGGCATTTGAGACAATGCCCACTCCCTTACTAGTTACTACGGCAATTTATCGATATAAAAAGAAAGAACCTATAAAAACTAAATCAGTCTCTGAGCTCCCAACCCAAATTTAAAAATGTTCCGACATTTTGCCAACACTATAATTTCCCAAGAACGAGATTTGTGAAAATGCTGATTGCCCTTCTCCTTATGGCAATCTATTGATATAAAAATGAAAGAAGCTATAAATAAATAAATCAGTCTATGTGCGACGTGCAACTTATCGGAGGATTTGCCTGAAGATACCAGATAGATCGGAATGGAGAAATAGAATTCATGCAGCTGACCCCAATATAGTTGGGACAAGGCTTTGATGATGATGATGCGGCCCATACAAATTTGAAAATATTCTGACATTGTACCAACACAATAATTTCCCGAGAACGGTATTTGTGACAATGCGGACCTCCTTTCTCATTATAGCAATCAATGTTGGCAATCTATCCAATAGATTACTAAACAAATAAATCAATCTATACGGGTTCCTTCTTTCCTTCCCTTCAAGTCATTCTCTTTGTATGGCAGAGACTCACAAATTGTGCTATTATTTCCTCCAGGTAAATTTCTACCAACGTCTGTCGATTAATTATGGAAAGTGGTTTAGGACTTTATGAGTGTGTCTATATGACTTACCAACAGCTCTTAATCACGAGATTAAGCTTCGTGCTAGCATCAACAACCAAACCCTATGCTGTAAAATCTTCTTATCTTGGGTGGGTCTCCCATACTTAACTCATGATTAAGACCATCAAAAGTTAACATTTGAGGATTGGTTCCTAATGCATCTGGGACATAAACTATGGAAGAATAGTTAATCAATCTTTTAACAATACGGAATCTAGTCTTAAAAATTGTTGGTTTTGTAGCCCAAGTGGACACCTTGATCTAAAGAGTGTTGACCAACATGCCACACGCTGCTACATTACATGTCTTTTATTAATTTTTCCCCCTCAAATCTATGTCGTCATTTGAAGTGCTTTAACTCAATTTCTGATTGCTATTTATGTGGCTTTTCTTTATGGTCGTCTTTTCTCATGTGATGCATTTCAGATTTTTTGTTTGCATATATATTCTTACTTTCTCTTCTATTTACAGTCTAATTTTTTTAATTTTTTCCTCCTTTTTTTAACAAAATACTATTAGTCTATGTATTAGCCGACCCCATCTAGTGGGAAAAGGCTTGGTTTGGTTTGGTTTACTATTAGTCTATGTATTGAACTGATAGACATATTTACTTGCATCTATATATATCATATCTACCTGTTGTATCACTAGGGTTTCCTGCTAGTTTGATAAACTGCAATATCCTGCTGATTGCTTATTTTTCTTTGAATATTGATGGGTGCAGTGAGACTATCATCAACTGATGTTCTATTCAGTCAATCTATCGATACGGTTACCTCCCACTTTGAGGAAGAGGAGCATTTTGAGTCTCTTAAAGAAATTGAGGCCCAAACTATTGGGAATCTCCTTCCTGATGATGATGATTTGCTTTCTGGAGTTACTGATGGCCTTGGATTCCATGTCCAACGAAATACTGGAGATGATATGGAAGATGTTGACTTTTTTAGTAGTGTAGGAGGGATGGAATTAGAAGCAGATGATGGTGTAAGTTGCTACACTGGCAACAAAAGTTCAGATCTTATGGCGGGGATTCCTAATGGTCAGCCAGGGGGATCCAACAGTGCTCTTGCTGGAGAGCATCCTTTTGGTGAACACCCTTCAAGAACACTTTTTGTAAGGAATATTAACAGCAATGTTGAAGATTCTGAGTTGAGAGCTCTCTTTGAGGTATTTTTTTTTTTTGTTTTGAGAAAATAAGTAATTGGAGTCAAAATTTCTTTCATCTTGCCAAGTTTTCAGTTAAATTTTGACGCTTATGTTCCCGTTCAGTATTATGGAGATATTCGTGCGCTTTATACTGCCTGCAAGCATCGGGGTTTTGTTATGATTTCTTACTTTGATATAAGGGCAGCACGCAATGCTATGAAAGCACTTCAAAACAAACCATTGAGGCGTAGGAAGCTGGACATTCATTTTTCAATTCCTAAGGTATACATCTTGGCCGATTTTTTTCTGTATCGAGTACTTGGATTTTATCACAAGTAACAACGCCTTATCACAAGTAGTAGGATTTTATCACAAGCTTGAAGAGTATTAATTCTATGGATTCCAATTATTCTTGGCTTAATGAGGCACAATATTTGCCGTTTTACCTTTTTTGTGTGGTTTTACCTTGCACATCTACAAATCCCCCCACGCTAACAGTTCAGAGTTGAATAATTTCATGATTGGTAATCTATTGTCAGGACAATCCTTCAGAGAAAGATATTAACCAGGGTACGCTTGTGGTATTCAACCTTGATTCTTCTGTTTCAAATGATGATCTTCGCCAAATATTCGGTGTCTATGGAGAAATTAAAGAGGTGAGCTTACTTGCTGACCTTTCCAGCTGCTTGTTTCTTTTCAATTTCTTTTGATGTTTATTGGCGTTCCTCATTCAAATTCCTTTTGTACAGATTCGCGAGACTCCGCACAAGCGTCATCACAAATTCATTGAATTTTATGATGTAAGAGCTGCTGAAGCTGCACTCCGTGCTTTGAACAGGAGCGATATTGCAGGAAAGCGGATTAAACTTGAGCCTAGTCGTCCTGGAGGTGCGAGACGGTGGTATTGTCCAAACACATTCACTTGCTTTTTCAGTTCATCTCGGTATTGTCCAAACACATTCACTTGCCTTTTCTGTTTGTATCGTTGTGTCTTTTCCTCTCGAAGTAAAGAAATTTATGTTGCTGATTTAAGTTTTTCTTATCTTTTTGTACTGGTCTGTTGTTTTTTTTACTGCTATTAAGGTCAAAGCTTTTATGTCCCTATGACTTTAAATTTATGTTTCAAAATTTCTCCACATACAATATAATGGGCATCTCTGCAAAAAAATGTGAAACCAGCAAAGCGACCTAGAAATTAGCTTTCTTGTGGGTGATGATATTTCTCCTGTAAAGTTGAGGCCTTTCTAAACCAGCAAAGCACGCTCTTCCTATTCTATTGACGGGCTTCGTGGTTTAAACCATGAAATTAGCTATTCACTAGGGTACTTGATTTGTGGTGATTCTTGTAGTTCAATTTCTCTTGGAGTTGCTTTGTGAATGTATAATGTATTGAAATATTACTGCGGTAGAAAACTCTTGATCCTTTGTAAAAATGAAAATCTCAAATTGTTTTTTAAGTAACAGTCTTTCATACCACGTTTCCTGGGGTTAACACGACTGGTCTTGCCTTCGAATTTTTGCCATTGATATTTTGCTTTCTAATGTACAATGAGAGTCGCAGTCTTGTTCTTGCATCATGCAGCACCCACTGAGCTGCTGACTCAACCATACACTCCTGAAATGACCTACAGGCTCTCTGGTTTGGCCTTAACCTCAAAATTTTAGCTATGGGATACATTCTAGCACCTAGTGGTCTATAGGCTGACCAATGGTCTCCATAATTTCTTGTTGACTTGTTCTAATACCAATGTGTACTGTTTGTCCATTCAATTTTTAGTGATGTCTGGAAGGGTGTGACTTTATGTAGCTTGAGAAGATTCTTTTGTTATCATCTATCCTTTTATGCTTCTTAACTTGTTAAATAGTAAAACTTATTCCCATGGTATCATAACTTCAGGAATTTCTCAATCACATGAGGGCTTTGGAAATCTAGTGTTGATTTGATTTTTTTTTTTTCCATTAGTAGGCTTAAATTTGTTTCAAGTTTCATTACATACAATTACTTGTATTTAATTTTGTAAGGTTGTCATAAATGTAAGTTAGAACACTTTGACAGTGCAAATGAAATAGAACTACTAGATTTAGGCCTCTAAAGGCTCCAATTCTCTGGTTTTCCATTCTTTCCTTATCTGGCCTAGCGATAACTTTTGGCATCATTTCATCTAAGTTTAGTTTGTAGTAGCCTCTACAGCTCATTGAAATAATTATAACCGGTGACAAGATCCTAACCTGCGTGTTATTTGACTAAAGAAGGAAATCAGATTGCACTCTTGCATCATGTAGCAGGAGAATGTTCTACGAGCAGACTGCATATTGCCCATACGCAGTCCAGCGGATGGAGCCCACTTATGTGCATGTTTATCAATGGGAGGAGGGCAGATGGAAAGGTCTCTTACGAAAAAGGGGGTGCCAAAAAATCAGCCCCACCAGATTATCCTACTAGATTAACAGCCTTCAGGTTCATGTCTTTACCGTGGATATTTTTTGAGATTCAATCGAAGTGAGTGAAGGTTCAATGAGTATAAAATCAGGCCTGATGTCTGTCAGATCATGGGATGACAAGATTATCAAAGGGGACTGATAAAATGTGGGCCCATAAAGTTGGACTGCACATGCAGTTTGCTCGTTGGGACATTTTCCCATGTAACAATTTGTAATTAATTCTGCTACTCAAGCATTAATGTACTGGATTTCCGCTTTTATGTTTGCTTTTAATTTTCTGGCGATTGAAGCACAGGTTCAGTACTGCAATTGGCATGAGGTATGCATTTAATCTGACTTAAATATTGTCCATTCTTGGATTGTTGATTGGGTGAGCCTTTCCCTGGATGGACCACTGCCCACAAATTGTATGGAATGGCCTGATCCTGCCTAGTTGATTGGTGGTCCTACTTTGATGGTTACGACTTACGATGGTCAGCATCTTTTAGTTTTTCTCTATCCATTTGTAGGTAGGTTGTTAAATGTTTAAAGCTATGATTAGTTAGAATTTTATCTATTTGGTTGACTTTTGGACCCAGCTGATGGATGATCTGATCTAGAGGGACTGCGTTCAGATTAGTTTCCAATAATGTTTCTTTCAGGAGTGGAATAAGTCTTGCAAAAATCTCTTCTGCACATTTTATTTTCAGTTGTTACTTCTCTTTTTGTTGTAATTGACAATCTACATAGAGCTTATTCCAATTAAGTTAGTTTTTCTTGTCAATATTCAATTTTTTGTTCTTGTTGATTTCAATTTCTGACAAATAGTAATTCTTGCAGCTTGATGCAACAGCTTTCTCCGGATTTGGACCCAGAGGAAGCCAGTGGATTTCGACAGCAGGGGAGCCCACCCGATAATTCACCATCAGGATGTTTCGGTACGCTGCTTGGCTGATTTATTTACCTTTCACAAGTTTGATCATGCTTTAAAAAACCCTGTGCCTGGTTGCATCTTTTTTCAGGACCTGTACAACCAGGGGCAACTGCATCAGGTGGTCTTGATAATGGTGCTATTGTGGGTCTACATTCTGCAGTCAGAGCACCTATTGACCCATTTCTTGAAACAGCATTTCATGGGATATCCTCGAGTCTTCCTCATAGCCTATCCTCTCCAGTTAGGGCTGCATCTGTTAGCAATCACAACAGTCAAACAGGCCTTGGTGAGCTCAGTCATTCTCTGGGCCATATGAACTTTGGTTTCCAGAGCATGCCAATTTTTCATCCTCATTCGCTTCCGGAGTATCACCACGAAAGCATAAGCAGCGGTGTTGCTTATAATTCCCCAGGCGGCATGTCTACTATTGCAGCAAGCATGAGTTCTAGACCTGCTGAAGGAAATGATAGTAGGCACATTCCTGGTGTAGGCTCTGGTGGGCTCAACAGTCGCTCGTTTGAGCTTAATGACAGCGGTGAGCGGAAAAAAAACTTAGTGGTGTTTTGAGTTTTATTGATTGAGGGATTTTTTTTTTCGTTTCCTTATATTTTTCTTTATCTCCGTTAAACGTAACAATACAAGTAATAGCATGATCACAGAACAGACCATCCTAATGGCGAATCTTGATACTCATCCACACTTGCTAGATGGAAGTGGACCTGGCAACTAAAAATAGGACACATGGCAATTGATCTGTGTTTTAAAAAAGGGGGTTCCACCCGAAAGGGGAATATTGAAAAGTATTTCCGCTTCTTCTACTAATGCCTTGAGGTTTTTGTAGGAATGGTTAGCTAAGGAAAGTTGATATTATGTATATGGGGTTGGAGCAGAGGGGACTGGGGAGGGTCATTCCTAATGATTCATCCTGTAAAATCAGCTCCATCTTGCATTGTTCACCATCTAATCCAAGTCAAAGGGATTTATTTTTCATTATCTTTTTTGGGCCTTGGTTATTTCAACTATTCATCTCAAAAATTGGATAACATGATAACTGATGTCTGGTAGAGTTATTTTCAGTAAATGGAAAATTAACAGCCACCTTGAATTTCTTGGGTCCAGTGGTCCCCACCAACATGCAGTATGTGCTATACTTTGATGCCAAATTTACCTCTGTCCCACAAGGGGTTTATCCTAGCTCTATGTGGTTAAAATGAACCAATGCAGGTAGTAGTTCGCTTTTGTTGGGCTCCAACCAGACTGTAGGATGATTTTGTGGTATTGGGGGAGTTCTTTTGGGGCATTTTGTACCCTCTATTGTCTGATTATATGATGGATGGACAGAAGGTAACTCCCCACATAAAGCTTGTCAGGCTTCACAAATGCTCAACCAAATCATTACATTTTGGTGTTTCCAGTTTGAGCTACAGAGGCCACACTATGACCGAGTGGACTCAGTGGAGTTTTATTTTTTATGGTATAAAAGGTATGTTCTTTCTTGTATTTGCTTTTTGTAACTAATGCATCTCTCTGTTTTGCAGTTTTTGGTGGACAACAATATGTTTGGGCAAACTCCAACTCGTATCATCCTCATCGCCCAAGTTCCATGATGTGGCCAAACTCGCCTTCATTTGCCAATGGTGTTCATGCCCATCCTCATCAGATCCACAGTCTTCCTAGAGCACCATCTCATATACTACACTCAGTTTTACCTCTACACCATCAGCACCATGTTGGTTCAGCACCTGCTGTTAATCCGTCTCTCTGGGACAGGCGACATCCCTATCCGGGGCATTCTGCTGATGCATCTGCTTTTCACCCAGGGTCTCTTGGAAGTATAGGGTCTCTTGGAAGTATAGGATTTACTGGCAGCTCGAATTTGCATCCATTGGAAATGACTTCCCATAATATATTTGCACATGGTGGTGCGAATTGCTTAGACCCTTCAATCTCCTCTCCAAATATTGGTATCCCTTCTCCACAGCAAAGGTGCAACATGTTCCCTGGCAGAAATTCAATGATTCCAGTGCCTTCACTTGATGCTTCTAATGAGCGTGCGAGGAGCAGGAGAAACGAAGTGAATTCCAATCAGACTGACAACAAGAAACAGTATGAACTTGATATTGACCGCATATTGCGTGGAGAGGACACTCGGACCACTATTATGATAAAAAACATTCCAAACAAGTATGCCGGTTTATACACCTTGCTCCTCTGTCATCCAAATTCGTAGTAATAAATTTTACTTCAGTACAGTTTGAAACTGTTGGGTTCGGTCAGGTGACTGAACTGAACAGCCCTCTGAAAAAGTTTGGTCCAGAACTCGGACCTGTTCACCCTTTTTGACTGTTTTGGTCTAGATTCTGTCAGTTAGGTCGTTTCATCTACATCTCGGCCAAGCAGGAACAGCAGTGCAATTTCTTTGCCAAATTTCTTTTGACAATAATTCTCTTCATATTGATTTAATACCCTACTATACCATAGTGGTCATGTGAATGTATCTATTTCCATGTTAATTTAGGCTATACGACATAGGTAACTGGAGACGACGGCTTAGAATGAATGTCTTCATTTCACATTTTTTCACACAACATGGCTTATAAATTATTTGTAGGTTTTCTAGAAATAACATATTGTATTGTTCATTTAGTAGAATGAATTAAATATTATAGTATATTATTTAATTTTCTCTGTAGTATTACCAATGTGCTGTTTTTTATAAAATTTTAGTTTCCATTAAAAAAAACACTTGTTTACTATTTTCATAATTTTCTGATCACATATTTTTACAATTTTTTATTTTTTCTACCAAAACAATACCCCAAATTCAATGCTGAACTGGTTGAAATGTTTTGCCTTCGAACTACAAAGGCATCTGAAATAAAAATGACAACCATGTCCAAACTACATTCAGTGATTTTCTTTTCAGCAAAGCCAACTGTGAATTTGGGTGCATTTGAGGAGGCCTACTATTGTGATATTCATTTTGGTGGTCATGCCTACTAGATGTTATATTTCAAAACAGCAGATGAGTTCTTACCCAGGTCTTCCCTATGGAGGAGATGATGTGCCTAATCAATAGTCTACTGGCAAATATGGGTTTCCCTCAGGTGTGCTGCGCATGATGATATACTGACCCTTGGATTGGCTGAGATGACTTCGGCAGCGGAAACACGTGGTAATGCACAAGTTAAGAGCGCACCTGAGGGAACCCCGGCAGATATTGCGATATTTTGAAATATTTCAATATAACATTATTTGGACATTTCATATTAGTTGGCACCCAAAGTCAAACGTAGAAATTGCAAGTTTTGGTGCTGTATTTGCCTAAAAAAAGGGTCATTACTCAGTGTGGGTCCCGTTGAAGTAGGGTCTTGTGAGGGTCTAGACTAGACTTGTGGACAGACCTAACCTTTGACAATTTTGCACAAAGTGGCTGTTCATAGGTCTCGAACTTGCGTTATCACGCTTGGCACCCAAGACTTTTACTATTGCACAAAGTGCTGTACTTGCCTCCGAATATATATATATATATTTTAAGTTTTAATTTCATGATATGGAATTAAAAACCATGCAAATCTGTTGTTCTGCCTTATTTTAGTCTTTAGTGCTTTTAATAGAAATTGACCATTTGGTTTTTCTGGTTATCACTACAGATATACTTCTAAAATGCTCTTGGCTGCTATAGATGAACACCACCGGGGGACTTATGATTTCATTTATTTGCCTATTGATTTTAAGGTGACTGAACTTTTTACCCATAGAAATTTTGTATTTGTGACTACTTTGACTTTGATTTGTTCTATGTTTCAATCTCCTGATTGATTTCCCCCCCTTCTTGTCCATATATAGAACAAATGCAATGTAGGTTATGCCTTCATCAACATGATTGATCCTTCGAAAGATCGTTCCATTCTTTCAGGTTTGATCTATCCACACCAGGTTTTATAAATTGCTTTAATAATGTGGGTTCTTTATTACAAAACCTTTACTGCTTATCATAGATATCCTTGTTTTTTCTTGCACCAATCTGGCATGCCAGCCTCTATGCACATGATGTAAAAACGAAAAGAGGAAGAAGCAAAGATGTCCGATACACCGTTTGGTAATTTTACTTGTCAAGTAAAGTTAAGTATCAAATCAAAAGCACTTTAATTCAAAACTCTATCTTTTTCAAAAAAGTCAAAACGCAACTACCTTTATTCACTAAAAGACAAAAAAACTCCATTTCCCCGTACGAAAAGTAAAAAATATTCCATCCCAAACAACTAAAAAAAAAAAACCATCATAACCACTTATATTTTATTCCCTCTTTTCATTTCACTTCACTCCACTTTATTGTAAAAGTAAAATGCCAAACGGGCTTAATGAAGAAAATGGTTAATAAACACCAAGTTTTTTATTCCCATGGCAATAAAGCTGGTCTTATTTGGCTGGGTGTCTTTTCTTATCTCTTGGTACTTTTGATACCAAGATATGTACTTCTGGTAATGGTAATTTTTTTTTTCTGGTTTGTTGTGGTAATCTAACTTGAACCCATAACCTCAAGTTTGCAATAGTTGCACACCTTCTAGTGTGCCATGGCCTCTTGTCATGTACTTTTGGTAGTTTAGGTACCAAGTTAAGAATTCAATCTCTTGATTTTTACCTCAACTCTTGTTCAAGCTTGTTTGGATATATGGTGAATTGAAGTAAAGTGAGGTGAAGCATCAAATCAAGAGAGAATAAAATATACGGGGTTATGATGGTCTTTTGATTTTAGTTGTTTGATAGGGAATCTTTTTGACTTTTTTGTGTGAAAAGAGGATATTTTTTTTGTCATTTAGTGGAGAAAGGAGGTTGCTTTTTGAACTTTTTATTTTTTATTTTTTTTAAAGGAGCGAATTTTGAATGTGTGAACCTTTGATATGACCCCTTGTTTGGATAATGGAGGCTTTACTTCACTCTTAACTTTTCTAGTTAATTGCCAAACATGAGTGTAACTTATAGAAATACTGATTCTTTTGTTCTTTTATTAAAAAACTTTATTAAAAGAGAAGGTAGTCAAATACAGAAAAGAGCACTAAAAGCCAAAATATTGATTGATTGATGCAACTTTTATGTTTGCTACCTTTGAAGGAAATAAAAAAAAAAACGTTTAGTACTTTGTTTATAATTTCTACCCCATCTTTTTGCCTAAACAATACTAAATAGGACAGTGAAATCTTCTGCAGGCATTCAATGGAAAGAAATGGGAGAAGTTTAACAGTGAAAAGGTGGCGTCACTAGCATATGCTAGGATCCAGGGAAAAGCTGCTCTTATTGCTCATTTTCAGAACTCCAGCTTGATGAATGAGGATAAACGATGTCGCCCTATCATTTTTCATTCTGATGGTCCAAATGCAGGTGATCAGGTGAGGATTTTCTAAGCATGCATATGGCCGATGCTTAATAACTATGATAGCCAGATACTTCAAAATAGGTGATGTATAATGTTGTCTCGGATCCAATACTTCACTTTTTGTGTAAAATTAGCATTCCTGTCATATCTATGGCATGTCCCTGCCATATCATACCATATTTGGGCACATTGGGTTAGAGAAGTTGCTAGTTTGAGGGGAGCATATTGGGATATGCTTTTTAGATGATCCATGTTGTGGGCTTTAGATTTACTATGGAGTGTTTTCTCATGTCTTCCTAGTGTACTTGCATTCCTCTTGAAGGCTTTAAGCTGACCCCAGCTTGATGGGATTAGGCTGAGATGATAATGATGATATGTGACCAATGCTTCAGAAATATAACGGCCCATGTACTGCAAGAACATTACCTATACCAAGTGACAAATTTTTGCAGCCTCTATCTCCATATCTGGAGGTTTCAGGTCCTACCAGAAAGATAGTTTGATACCAGTCTGTGCAATAAGCATCTTGTCAACACCCCAGTCCTAGCATGCTGTAGCTGACTATCTTTGTAGTTGGTTGAATTTTTGGATTCATCTGGAAGTTCTTGCTTCCTTACGACAGATGTGATATGACCATCCAAATTAGTTATGTGATGGATGACAAGGGTATTGCATGCCATTGCCATCCACTGTGGTGTGTTGTACCTAATGTTCCCAAATTAAAACAGACAATTCCAACATTGGGCTGCCCAATTTGGGGCAACGTACAAAAATCACCGAATGTCCACTTCAGAAATAACACAAGTTAGTCTCCAAGTAGAGCTGTTTTTCAGTCTCATTTAGTTTTAATTGGCTCGGCTGTAGTTTTGATTCTCTTTTTCTCACACCTTCAGGAGCCCTTCCCAATGGGGGTCAATATTCGTTCAAGACCTGGCAAAACACGGACCAGTGGCAATGAGGATAACCATCAAGGCAGCCCATCAAACTCTGTGAGTGGGGAGGATGGAACAGACTCTTCTTCTAGTTCTGCAAAGGATGCGGAGTGATAGTTGCTTTCCTTAGCAACAAATTTAGAGCAATTTGCGCAACCGGCATTTACTTTTTTCCATAATCTCAATCAAGTGCTTGATGAGGGAGAAGGGGGTTGTTGGATTCTTTTTTATGCTTCCAGGAAGCCTTTTAGTTTTGCAACCGCATGCGTAACAGGGTGCATCATGATTTTTTATTGGACTTTGAAATCGTAATTGTGGCACATACAAAGATAGAGGGTGCAGGAAGAGTTTCCAGAGATTTTCAACTGTTTGTGAGGAATAAATGTACAGGTGGATTATGAGTAAGGGACACCAATGTTTGCAGTGCGGTTTGAAAAGGCTTCTTTGATTTTTGTATTTCTTCTGTCTGTGTCTGTTGGTCTGGTTATGTGATTCGGTTTGGACCGAGTCTGTGTGGGCTCTGTGTTATTTTTGGAGTGGAAAATGTGGTTATAAACTGTTGAGAGATCTTGTGCTTGTCTCATCTCTTTGTATGATCTGTGTAATAGAGAGGGAGATGACGGTTGGTTCCTTTCCCATTAATTGAAGGTGTCTTTTCTCTCTCCCTTGGAGGAGTTCCTTTTGTATTTCATTTTGTCGAATGTATGTAGTTTTGCATCTGTGGTTGATATATTGTGTGGTGGTGATCGTGCTTTGAATTCTGGTCATGGCTTCATGGAATTCCTGTTAAAACTTGAGCATGGTTCATTTTGAATTGCCACACTTGCATGTGAGTCCTGATGATACACATGGACTAATCAGATATCTAGGCCACCACTTACTGACACTGCTCATCAACCATAAATCATGGTGCCTCATCCAAGTTCAAAAGAGGCAGGAGCTGATTAATATGTATATAGGGTCTTGGAATTCTTGATCTTGTATCCAAGTTGTCTCAATGAGCAATTAATGGGTATTATACTACATACTACAGCTGTGCTTTGTATTGAACATTGAAAGATAAAATGAGTGGTGTATTGAGCTGGACTGATTGGGGTCATGGCCCACGAGAGCCTGCAGTAGTCATTGTCTCAAACCACCTGAGTATTGTTAAATCAAAAGGCCAAAAGGCCCATTTACTCAGCACCAAATTTAATATAGGGAGACTAAAAAAAAAAAAAAAAAAAAAAAGAAGAGTAGGAAGTCAAAGGTGAAAAAGAGATAGGAGTAGAGACATGCCATTATAACTCAGCAGCCGAGGTAATTCTCTGGCCCTCGCACTCGCTTGAGAAAAAGCTCGAAATTATGGCATCATTCTAGGAATATTTCATTATGAGAATCAAGGAAACGAAGAAAAATTTATTTGGCATGTATCTATCAAATAAGTTATTCTTTATTATTTTTCGAATAAAAACATTCCTCGAAAATGATATATGAGAACAGACCGAACCCTACGAGTACAAGGCCCAAGGCCCAAGGCCCAACCCCTCGATGATTTATCTGGTCGAGTCTAGGCTCTCCTCTAGGGCTAGCCCTCATTTCCTACGAAAACTTGGAACTTTCCATTTGGAGGGAAAACAAAAGAAAGCAAATCTAGTCTAGAGAGAGAGAGAGAGAGAGAGTGGGGGAGAGAGATTTTTCATCGACCGTTACGATGTCTGGTTCGCGTCCGATCCGAGTTTTGAACGTGGCGGAGAAGCCATCAGTGGCCAAGGCTGTTGCAGGGATCCTATCAAGGAATCGAGGTCTCCGCGTCCGAGACGGACGGTCACGATACAATCGGATATTCGAGTTCGAGTACACGATACGATCTCAGGCGTGCCACATGCTCGTTACCTCCGTAACAGGCCATCTCATGGAACTCGACTTCGACGAGCGCTACCGCAAATGGTACTCCTGCGACCCCTCCGACCTCTACTCCGCCCCCGTCCGAAAGCATGTCCCTCAGGTCTCTCTCTCTCTCTCTCTCTGTGCATTACTTTAGTTTCAAGTGGAAAGATTGGATTTTTCTTTCATTGGCACAATCATTCTCTATGTTGCTATAAAAATTCGCAGGATAAGGTGGACATCAAGAGGTGTTTGGAGGAGGAAGCTAGAAAGTGTCAATGGCTCATATTGTGGCTTGATTGTGATAGGGAAGGTGAAAATATTGCATTTGAAGTGGTTGAGGTGTGTACAGCTGTAAATCATCATCTAAATATTTGGAGGGCGCGCTTCTCCGCATTGATTGACAGGTCTCAAGGGCTGGCTGATTGATTTTGGAATTTCTTGTACAATCCACATTGTTTTTTTTTTTTTTTATCTTTTTTTATCATGTGTTACAAAAAAATAAAATAAATTATGATCTTGTTGTTATTTGAACCTCAGGGAAATTCATGAGTCCGTGCAGAATCTTGTTCGACCGAACCAATTGTTTGCAGATGCAGTGGATGCTAGGCAGGTGATTTCTTTGTCTTGTAATGCAGACCTTAGTAACCATCACTATGTTTTATTATAACCTAGGTTTGGTCTTGGATATTCTCTTTCGACTTTGTCTGTGGTACCCGTGGTTTAAAATAGATTCCTGGGGCATTGGACTAGCTTAATATGTAATGCTGGATAGTGTTGCGATAAATTGAAGTAAAGCAACAGAATGGTGATTTTATAGGCCTAAATGGATGGACACATTATAATTCTGATATGGCCAACCTAAAGTGAATATTTTTCACTTGATTTTTATGATTGTTTATAGAGAAGTTATGAAAATGCTTCTTTTGGGGTGTTTAATGTTGCGCATAAAATGCACGATTAGTACTCTAGTTCTTGGATATGAGCATTTGATTACACTCTAATATGCACAGAAGTTAAAATTTATAGATGCGTATGGATAAATATGTATTTATGTACATTTTGAGCTAACTTTTGCTATTTAGGGAAGTTTATTTTGGTTTTTTTGTCCTATCATAGGTACTAGGTCTAATATGCTAACCATGCAACTTTGTAATGGGATCCATTAATCAATAATGGCTCTATTTGTATACTTAATTTCATATGTTTCAATTTTAGTTCATGCTTACAATAGTTTTTGTACTTTTGTTCTCATATGATATGAGCTTTTATTCTGACCTGATGAATACAATGATATAACACATTATTTATTATGTCTGACGTGCTTATATTATTTTATGACATTTAGCCGGTAGGGATATATATCTATATATCTATAGGGAGATGCTCCTATGAGAGCATCTCTAACCTTACTATGAGAGATAAGGTGGGGCCCCTCACATTTAAGCTGTTGCCATTGGATATGGATGTGAGGGCCCCCACCCTATCTCTCATATAAGGCGAGAGATATCTCATATATATATATATATATATTGTAACGCCTAATCTCAATAGGTTCAATTGTTTAGCATTAAACAATGATACATGATAATTTGGGTTCAATAGATGCCTATATACAATGTGGGAATTAAATAGGGGGACAACATTAAAATCCATCATTTAACATTTTTTTTTAAATTTTTTTGGATATCTTATTCTAGTTTCTTGAGGGAAAAAAATTCAATGCACAATGAACTGTTGCAATACATATTGCCTTTCTAGGCTCATTCATACACCCTTGGATACTGTTATTTTGAGCCATGGTACTGCCTTATGTTAAGTTTGAGATGTGACAAAATTTTATGCTAACTGCCAACATACCTTTCACAACCCTCCTTTATCCGGGATTTGGATCAATATTTTAAACGGGCAAAGTTATTATGAGAATTGAAGCTCAATAGATACGAGAAATAGATTTATTCTCATTCCGATACCTTGGCTTGATAATTAGCAAGGATGGAGAGATTGAGGAAAATGTCGAAATTAAGATAGGAGTGGGATGGTTGAAGTGGAGACTTGTTTTGGAATGTCATGTGATTGGGGCATACCGACAAGATTGGAGGAAAAATTTATACGACAACGATTAGATCAGCTATGACCTATGGAGTTGAATATTGACTAATCAAGAAGCAACACATGCACAAAATGAGTGTAGCGGAGATGAGAATATCGAGGTGGATGTGTGGTAAAGGTAAGAAAGATAAAATCAGAAATGAGCGCTTTTGGGAGCATTTAGTGGTAGCCTGATAAAATAAGGGAAATTCGTTTGAGATGGGTTGGACATGTCCACTGTAGGCCAGCAACAACACCGAAGAGGAAAAGCTTTTCTGTGTAGGTTGATGGCCCACCAAGGGGAAGGGTAGGCTGAAGAGGATGTGGACGAAAGTAATAACTATAGATCTGAAGAAGTACAACCTATCCCTATATGAGGATTTGGCTTAGGATCTATCTAAATGGAGAAACATAATTCATGTATCCTTGATCCCAACATAGTTGCGACAAGGCTATGATGATGATATGATGGTATTGGCTTATGTCGGTGCAAAGGTGTTGAATGGGACAAGGATCTTGCGCAATGGAATCATGAATTCCTAAGATACGGTACATCTAGGATTTGCTATATAACCATTGTTATATGACTTGGCATTGATCACCGACTTAGTGACTTCCTAGTTTGTATTGACTCGGCTGAGTCACACCAAGACTTGGCCAAGACATGGTAAAGATTGATTTTGATGCAACCTAGCCCAGCCAACTCTCTCTTGGCGGAGTTTTACGATAATCTGCAGGTACAATCAGTTAAAATCTGTCTCCATCAATAGTTGAACTTGATCATTATCATCAATCAGCTACTTGAACTTTGTTTTGCCTTTGAGAATTCATGTTGTAGTTGTGACAAAAGTTTTATGTTGGCTGTCAACCTAACCGATCCAACCCTCCTTTATCTGGGCTTGGGACCGGCGGTTATAATATCGAACTCAATATTGTATCCATTATCGCTGTTTGCACCAAGTTTCTAATAATTAGTGAGTGTAGAACTCATAATGAAACTAAATCTAGAGTCCAATTCTTGGTGAAGGGTGATCCTTATGCTTAATCCCTATCCAATTTTCTGAGCAGCTATCACTTCATTGCCTTTGAAAGATCTGAGTATCATAGGTGCTGGTTAGAAGATTGTGACATTTTATTTGTAGTAATATCTTAAGCTCTTATATTGTTATTTTCTTTTCCTTTTTTTTAATTTTTAATTTTGGTTTGTGAAACTGAGGTGAAAATATAGGAGTTCACTTGATGTCTGAGTTCTTTATTATTTCCTTGCTCCCTTGCTCTTTTTTCTCTGCTATTTTAGTCCGAGAATGTGAGCGCCTGCTCTGGCAACAAATTTACAGTTTGATGTGCCCTTCTTTTGGTACATGTTGGACGTTGGACCAGGCTTTGACGATTGAAATCGATATTCTATGATCCTAATCACGTCTCTTTGGACTGTTGCTGTTGTTCTGTTCTTAATGCCCATTGTAGGCTATTGATTGAGAGTTAAGATTCTCAATCTGGTAGAGTTTTGAAAAACTATCAAGTCAATTGTCTGAGTTGAAAAAACATGCTTTTGGTATGTCTAGTGTAGGGCAAGCGTAGTGAATTGTATACTGTTGTTTCCTTATTTTTATGATTATTCCCTTTTGTGCCAAAAGGACTGGTTAATTTTTGCTTATGATATTATCTCATTTTGAATCTTTTCTAGGAAATTGACCTCCGGATTGGTGCCTCCTTCACAAGGTTTCAGACGATGCTGTTGAAAGATGCATTTGTTCTAGACTTTGCTGGGGATGAGAAGAATCTTGTTCTAAGTTATGGTCCTTGTCAGGTGAGCGACACTTGTTTCCATTAACATATGAAAATTACTGAACTGAGGTCTATTGGCTCTTTCCCCTATTTAGTGCATAGTGAAGTTCCATGAAGTTTTTCAGTTAATCTCTCTCTCTCTCTCTCTCTCTCTCTCTCTCTCTTGTGTGTGTGTGCAGTTCCCGACACTTGGGTTTGTTGTGGAACGGTTTTGGGAGATACAGTCTCATGAACCTGAAGAGTTTTGGACAATCAATTGTTCCCATACCTCAGATGAAGGCATTGCAACTTTCAATTGGATGTAAGATGTTACAGCTTTTGGCATATTGAATTTTCTTTTTTCAGTTTCTACATCCACATCTTTTTTTTTCAATTATTTTGCTTTGTCTAAATATTATTATTTTTTTTTTTTTACAGGCGTGGGCATATGTTTGACCATACTTGTGCAGTTATAATTTATGAGATGTGTGTTGAAGAACCCACTGCAACTGTTAAGTCATATTTTGGACTCGATACTAAATTGCCTCACCTTCTCTCTCTCTCTCTCTCTCTCTCTCTCTCTCTCTCTCACTCACACAACTTGTTAGTTTTTTATTTTTACTTTTATTTTTTATATTGTCATTTCAGGTCACAAGAGTTAGAAATCAAGAGAAACTGAAGTATCCCCCATATCCATTGAGTACAATTGAGCTCCAAAAACGTGCATCACGGTACTTTCGGATGAGTTCTGAACACACTATGAAGGTAAGGAGTGGCAGCTGTTTAGCTAGGTGTATCCAGTGTTGTGTGTTCTCTTTCTTTTATTATTATTTTTTTTTATCAAAATTAAAACTGGGGAAAGACCCATGCAGTGCATGAGGATCACACCTAGGGGTGGAAATTTTAGGGAACATGTAAATGTCATCAGAAGTCGTCCTATCATCAAAACCCATGCAGTCCTGAGTGCAAGAAAGGGACTGCTGCTACAAGAAAGTTGATGTGACAGCAACTTGACCGCTGGAGGTCCCAAGGAACAGCAGAAAGAGAGGAGAAAATGGGAGGAAACTCAGCCAAAGTGGTCAAAAAAATTAGGCGTTTGGAACCCCAAACTTTTGGATTTCTTTAACTAAACACGTCCAAAGGGAACTGGTTTCTTCTTGCGAACTTCAAAAGAGCCAATATTCTATCTCTACTACACTCATTTTGTGCATATATTGCTTTTTGATTGGCCAATATTCTACTCCATAGGTCATAGCTGATCTAATTATTGTATTGTACAATTTTCTTTTCAATCTTGTTGGTATGTGCGGTTCACAAAGTGCTCCAGAAGCAAGTCTCCCCTTCAACCATCCCACTCTTATCCTATGTTCAACATCATCTTCAATCTCTCTATCCTTACTAATCGAAGTGTCCTTGGAGTAAAATTGCAAAAAGTACCATCCATTGTTTGGACTAAGAGGGGCAAATTTTCTCTCTTAAAAATATAATGGCTTGCCATGTTAGCATCTTCTTTATTATGTGTATTAGATTCATTTTGTTGATCTTTGGGTTCTGGATCCTTGTAGTTTGTAATATTTAGATGAATTTAATTCATGTTTTACTTCCTTCGGCATTATTATTATTATTTGAATGGCTACGTCCTTCGGCATTCTTTCACGTCTAAGAGTCCTTTTTTTTCAAATATTTGTATCGACATCAAAGTAGTCTTTAGATACATTCCTAGTTTAATTTGTAATTATAAATTATGGCCAGAAATGGAAACGCTATGAAAATGAGTTGATTCTTTAGCATTAATTTCTTTTGCATGTTCTTTGATTCATTTGCTTTTCTTCTTTATACTCTTTTCACAATTTATCTGATTAGAAATATTATTTTATTTTTCATGTTACGTATTAGTCTGAGAAACTGTCTTCTATAAATAGTTTTTGTTTTATGTTGTTCTCATAGGTTTGATTTTATTATGAACTCTATTTTCCTGTTTCAGTGGTCACATTATGTATCCTTGCTTCCCTATTGCCAGCTCGAGTATGATTTTCCCCTCCTTTTCCTTAAATCCTCTTTCAGGTAGCTGAAGAGCTCTACCAAGCAGGGTTCATCAGTTATCCTCGTACAGAGACTGACGGCTTCTCAGTGAATACAGATTTGCATGTAGGTAATTAGTATCTTCTTTACAATGATATTGGTTTTCTTCTTTGTTACAGGCGATACCTTTGAGATGATGATAGTTCTTCTATCACGCCAACAGTCCTTCCAAAATCAAGTGTGAAAATTGATAATAATCAAGTAAATAAGCATTAATCTATTGGAACCTAGTGTGTCTGTAATTTTGTATGGCAAGATTGACCACAAAACTGTGAAATTTCTAGCTTTTGGCTTTTTCTTTGAAGTAGTTTAGACAACAAATTGGAAACAAAGAAGTTAATGGGTGAAGGTTACCGCCAGTCCAGTGAAAAGATGACCTGATATTAGGGATGAAACTGGATAACTCTTCACTTGATTACTTGAAGACCATACCTGACGATACTTGCATGGGTTCTGCTTTTATCCCAATTACTTTTTGGGACTATGTTTGGATCCAAGATTATTGGCCCCAAAAGTTTTTGGGTTTGTGTCCATATGCTTGCAGTTACAGACCCTCAGACCGGAGATCCAACAACAGTATTCCACAGAACTAGGAACCCAGACATAAGCCAATGTTAAGGATGGCACTCGGTAACCGTTCCTACATTTATATAGTGATAACATCTAATATTACTGATAAATAAAAAAAAAGCTACTCCTGATCTTCTCATTACATCATCCCAATTGTAGATTTCCTAGAAATTTCCTTTTGTCATGTGTGGATTTATATTTCTGTTTTTTTTTCCTTATTGAGGATACCACCCATACAATTAGGAACTGAAACACATCACATGGTGGAGATGTGGCTCCCATGTCATAAGGTTCAAATGTGTGGAAATTCACCTGCAAGTCTTCCTTTTCTCATCCAAACTAACTCCCTTTGTTTTGGTGATTGGTCAGTGCGGTTCAAGAGTATGACTTTATTAGTTTGGACTTCATGGCTTTCCAAATAGAGATTTTTTTTTGAGAACTACTTTGGAAACTTCATTGTGTTTATGCTTTGAAACAACTGACACCTATGTGTGCTCTATTGTTTCATTGAGGAACAGATGGATTACTCCGGATATGAGAGGCTCATTATTATCTTCATGGTTCTTGATTTATCCGTATAAGTGTGGACTTGTCTGTTTTGATGTTTGGGACCTCGACAAGCCTTGTCCGAAGGACAGTTTTCCCTTTCCCAGTATTTGGATTGTCATTGATCATATGGGTGTAAGTGACGTTTAGTCATGGATGACTGCTATTAGTAGAAATTGTTGATATACATTGTTGTGCTGTTTACTAGCAGCTCGAGCTTTTGGTGTTTTTGGTTATAAACGTGGTATGAGCGAGAGGTCGTGAGTTTGAAACCCCTGGGAGCCGTGTTAGCTCTATCTGTCTGTTTCGTTCCGTTCCGTTCCGTCTGTTTGTTGGGTTTCGAATTTGAACAGCTTCCCGTTCAAGGGGGGGTGTTGATATACGTTGTTGTGCCATTTACTAATAGCTTGAGCTTTTGACGTTTTTGGTTATTAACGAAAATAACATAAAAAACTTCAAAGGATTTTCCCTGACTCCCATTTTTGAAAGACGACAATTGAAGTTCAGTGATATAATATAGTTTCAATGTTGCAAATATCTGCTTCATTGGACCAAGTGATTCTTGCATGGCCTTAAGTAGCCCATACAGTGAGAATATGGAGTATACTTTCCAATTAACACAATAAATGATATAATAACCTGAAATACAACTTAAAACACAACAAGGTGCATATTGCTCATTCCAAATCAACCGTAGACATCCAAAATACATTGTAAAAGGAAATGGAAAAAATGGAGAAAAACAAACTATGCTTGGGTAGTATGATATGTGGAAAAATTTTCAAAGTGGCCTAATCCAATCTCAATTTCTCTTGGTTCCACTTTGAGCTTCCTAATAGCATTTAAACTTACCAACATTGAGTATAGAAACCATGCAAGGCTCTTGATTTTAGGCATTGAAGAAAAATGTTGCAGGGAGTTTTCAAGAACTTTTCTCTATAGGGAACCTATGAAATCCCTAACATTCAAAACTAGGGGAAAATCATATACATCATATCAAGACCTATCAGTGGGCACAGGTTCTTAGTTTCGTACTATATTAAAATTATTAATCATGAGTTGCTAACACCACTTGGAAGTTCTAATGAGTAATGACATTAGCAGCTTGCGGTGAGGGTGAAGAACTTTGAGACATGACCTATAATGCTATGTTACCAAGCGAGATCTTACATTAGGTGGTAGGAAGAAGCAGAAGTTCACCAAAACTCACCAACCATGTGTTGGGAAGTTCTACGTCCCACATCTCCTTAGTAATAGGCTTGATATTTCTTAATATACCTGTATGGGCCTTCCACCTATCAGCTTAAGCTTTTGGGTTGGTATATGGTGTCTTACACCACTAGCTTTGTAGCTTCACTATAGTGTTCGTGGTGAGCCCGCTCACCATGAAATAATTGCACTAGTACCATTAATCTTCATCTGTTAACTTATCTAATGCAGGCAATTGCTCGAGAACAACAAGGACATCCTTTGTGGGGTTCCTATGCACAACAACTTCTAGATCCTGAATCTGGGCTTTGGAGAAATCCTGGTAGTGGTGGGCATGATGACAAAGCACACCCACCTATTCATCCGACAAAATTTTCTACGGGAGAATCTCGGTGGAGCCAAGACCACAATGTAGGTTAAACCTTTGCTGTCTGTTGAAAATCAGTTATTATAAACATAGCAGTCAACTTCCCTTTTATTCTGAACAGGCTGAAACGTTTGGTTCAGTCAGATGATCGAACTGGACAATGCTGTAAAGGTTTTGATCCAAATTTCAGACCTGTTCTGACTTGTTCGGTCATTTGGGTTCAGATTTTGGCCTGTTTGGCTGAAGAGACCGAAATAACCTGATTTCGGCCAAACAGGGATGGTAGTGTGATTTCTTTTATTCTACTTTTATCACAAAAGCTCTTCATATTGAGTTCGGTAATAGTTTACCCTATTAGTAGTGTGGTAATTATGTGGATGTGTTTATTTTATGTTTTTGCTATGTCATTGATATTTGGAAATGCGGAATTGAAAAGTAGAATTCCTGTAGCCGACCCCAACATAGTTGGGATAAGGCTTTGATGATGATGATTGATGGTTGGAAATGATGTCCTCAGAATGGAGGTCCTCATTTCACATTGTCATTAACACACATGGCTTGTAAATCGTTTATCTGACACATAGAATAACATTTTGCATTGTTAATTTTAGTAGTATGAATTAAATGTATATTGTTTTATATGTTAATTCAATTTTTTTTTTACTATTTTTCATTTTTCTAATTATATATACTTCTAAATTTTTTAATTTTTTTGAAACAGAACCTTTGAAATGTTGAACTGCCCAAATGTTTTAGTCTAGAGTCAAACTGAAACGGGCCCCAAAATGACTTCATCTGTGATATGACTAGAATTATCATGTAAAGAAAAATATTATCCTAATCCCCTAACATCACTCACTACGTCATGCCAACTTATTATACTACTCATTTTCTTTATGCATCCCATCTGAAAATCATCCTTACTATTGTCGAATAACCATTACCATGATAAAAATATTTTATCATTTGCTGAAGAACTTTACTTTTATTTTTATGATTAAAAAAAAAAAGCTTTACTTTTATTGCCGACAGAAGCACCATTTATATAATCTATTTCATAAGTTTTTTATTCAGTCCTCTCCAAAATAGAATTACTAGGGAATACTGCAGCTGTATTTGGGATCATGACATTCAGATTTCATCTGATAAGAAGATAACATAGAGCTTCCATTATATGAACCACCATTGTGCGTGAAAGATCATTCACCCCCGGACTCTACCAGTCAGCTTGACTTATACCATTGCATGAATCTGTATTGAGCCCATTAATTCCCTCTTCTGGCGAGTCTTATTATAATATATTTTGTTTATGTATGTTATGTCATTTTTATATATTTGCATAAGATATATTCAAGTTGGGTACTCAAGTGCGCAGCCTGAATTTTACTCGAGCTTCAAGACCTAGACCTAAGCCAGGCTCGAGCCCTAAGATGCCTGGCTCGAATTGGATTTTCACGTAGGCTGGGACATACGAGCTCAGGCATGGCCTGGCCCAAGAATCTGAATGGCTATGATCTTCCGTTCGGGAGGTTTCTACAATGTTTTTCTACAGACATCCATCACATCAATGATCTGGGCTGCCTAACAATGTGGCCGTGGCGTGGAAAGGGCATTTCATATTCATGACACCATATTTGTGATGGTGCATAGTGATAGTAGTCTTATAATGACTTGAACATATTCCAAGTTTACCTTTGGCTGAAGATTCACAGTTCTATTTATGAAGCCCTAAATTTCTTTTAACATTGTCACTAGAGGTTGTACGAGCTTGTTGTTCGTCACTTCCTTGCCTGTGTCTCTCAACCGGCAGTTGGGGCTGAAACTACTGTTGAAATTGACATTGCTGGCGAACTGTTTTCTGCCTCTGGACGTGTGATCGTGGCAGTAAGTGTTCTATACTTCTATTGCTTCTTTTATGTCTCTGCTCTAATAAAAATGTATGCATGCAATGAATGATCTTAAAAGGATTGTGCCATGTGGAAAATTTAAATATAAGTTCCTATATGAAGTATGAACCCAATGTACGTAGAAATGAGCTAGTTGAGATGAAAGTACTTCCAAACACTTTATATCGGCAGAAGTTAATCTGTACTATAAAAACTTATTATCTTTTACTTATTATTACCTTTTTTTATAGTTGCTGTACCTATCTGGGATTTTTGAGAGATAATCAATTAAAAATTGCACTGTGTGAGCTGTGAACCCTTACTCTGGGCTTCTCTGGATGCATTCTATTCACTGGAGCATGGTTTTTAGGGGTTCGGGGGATACATAAAAAGAGAAAAATGATCTTTGAGCAATACAATACATTGTCACCCTTTTCAAAAAAAAAATTTTTTTTTTTTGGTGGTTCTTTTGGATGCCACCTGATTTATTTATTATCACCAAAAATAGATTACCAATAGGATCAGATCAGCAACCCTAACTAACCTAATGACAGGAACTTATCTTAATACTTTCTCTAACTAGTTTGCATAAGTCTTATCTTATTTAATTTCTATGACAGTTTTAGAGTTGCTGACCCATATGCCTAGGCCCAACTCTTGACCTAGGTCCACAAGACTTCTTGAGCCAAAGGCCCATTTCATTGACCTGTTTGGTCTCTTCACCCCCTCTCAACTTGATGTGGGGTGGAATGGAGCATGAATTTACAAGTGAGAAAATCATGATGTGATTGTCATAACTTTAGATAAGTCTGTTAGCTGATGTCAAAAAGAGGCGAGGTAGAGAAATGTTCTTTGAGAGGAAATGCTATTGTCGAATATGAATTTCCATGAAACAATAAAACTGCTTGGAAACGTATGTAGTCCTGCATTGGAACGTCTAGTATCAAACAACCTGGCCTAATTTGCATTGGCGTAGCCACATAAATAGGGAGGAAGAAGGGTTAAATAATCGTCGATTGAGGCAGAGAAATGTACCTTGGAGATATCGCGGAATTCGATACACAATAGTCAGATGATGTTGGCAGGGCACAAAGCCAAATTGACTCACAACTTGAACTGTGTGGGAAATGTCAGGACATGTCATTGTTAAGTAAATGAGAGTATGAGAGTACCCACAAGTTGGCGAAAGAGGGTAGGATTTGCAACAGAAATACCTTTATCTTTTCTATATTTTACATTTAGTTCCAAAGGTGTATCTCCTGTTAGAGAATCCATGAGGCCTGCCAGTTCAATCAAATCCTCGACATATTTCCACTGGTGCACATGAATACCTATAGAAGACCTTTGAATCTCAAGCTCGAGAAAGTAGGTAAGAGGCCCTAGACCTTCACATGAAAATAGCGTGCAAGGTCAGCCCTGAAAATTTTGATGCCACAAGAATCATCACTTGCGATGATAATGTCATCAACATATAATGAAAATATCATAATCCCACAAGATGTATTATGAAGTAAGAGAGAGTATCATTTGAGCTTTGTAAGAAATGAGCATGAAGGATGGCATAGTGAAAAATCTCAAACAAAGAATGTGTTGCTTGTTTAGGCCCATATAAGGACTTAAGATGACAAGCTGGGCCAGGTGAACACTGATATCTGTCAATGAACGTGTATTACTATGTTGGAGGCATAGTACATGAAGCTCGTGGTTTCTGGGTGTATACAGGGCCAAAAAATCTGTTGGGAGAACTAGGAGAATGTGGGTTTGGAAATGCAGGCAGGTGTGAGATGTTGGAAAATTTGGAATTTTTTTATATAGTTATAGAAATAAATGCTTTAAAAAAAGATGACATGTCAACTAACTTTAACTTGTCTAGCAGTAGGGTAATAACAAAGAAACCCCTTGTTTTCATTGCTATATCTATTGGAAACACATTTGGCTAATTGTGCACAGAGTTTTGTACATTCATGTGAAGGAAGATGAACAAAGCATAGACATCCAAAAACAGAAGCATAGAATATGCCGGGGGTTTCTTAAATAGTATTTAAAGGGAGATTTGTTATGTAAATTAGTGGTTGATCACTTGATCGATGATTGATTAAATAAATTGCAGTTTGAACAACTTCCCACCAGTCCCCACCGGAAGGTTGGAGGGACCATAGATTCTAAAATACCAGTGCCATTTTTTGTCAGAATGTCCTTATTTTTCACCATGCCTTTTTCACCAACATAGGATATAGTCATTGGACATGCACTCTCCCCCCGAATCAGAACACAAATTTTTAATATGTTTGTTGAATTGTGTGAAAACAAATTGGAAATTTTTGGAAAACATGCAGTACCTAACACTTACTACGAAGAAAATACAACCATGTTAAACGTGTGTGATCTTCAATTAAGGTGACATAATAACGAAATCCTAGTCTGTAGGTGATGGGAGCATGCTCTCATATATCGGAATGAATAATATCATAAGGTGCTTCTGCACAAGAATTAAAAATAGGAAAAGGAAGAGGCATACTCTTTCCTAAACAACTAGACATGCATTTATCATTCAACAATGAAGTATTAGTAAAAGATTTTCTGTGAAGATGTTTCTGTTTAAACAAAGATACGAGACGGTAACTTTTCAAATATTTCAAGTTTTATGTGACAAAAGCCAATCAGTGGCGAAAAGCTAGGCGGAAGGACAATCAATGTTGAAGACAAAAAGTTTACCTTGTGTATGTCCTATCCCTAGACCTTCCTAGTCGCTCAATTCTGCAAAACAAACCAGAAGAGGAAAATACAATCAAGCAGTTTTGCTCAACAAGTTGGTCAATGAAAGTAAGATTAGTTCGTTTGGTAACACTAAAAACAAACACTTATTTAATGGTTTAGAACTTATTTATGATTAGAGTGTTTGATAAACATATAATTATTGCATATTTTAATCTGACCTTATTAGAAATTAGAGATTTTACCCTCTAAATTATAAGCTGGGGAGAGTAGCCTTTTTCTATTCGACCTTCTTTTCCTAATGGTGGAGAAAGTTGGACGACACAATTTATGGGTCCTTTGGACCAAAATACCCTACAAAATATTTCGTATTACACAAGTCCCATTGTTAAATTTCCCTCTGGAAAACCCTCTTGTCTTCCTTCGAGAGCTTTCCTTTTGCAGATCTCCTCCACGCCATATCGTCCGTCATCAACACAACAACAATTCATGGAATCGAAGTGGGCCAATCGATCATCATCGACTATCCTGACTGCCCAAGAACCCCTTTTTCTCTATTCTCTTCTTTTTCCTTCTGTGTTTCTTGATTCTGTGTTTCGTGAGGCCAGTGGGCCAAAGCGGACAATATCATGCATGGGTCTGGGTGGGGCGTTACAAATGGTATCAGAGCCGACTCTCGACTAGTTCGAGTGTGGGTCCCCTGCCGTGGTCTGGTGTAAGTGGGCGGGTCTCCATGTGGGCGGGCCAAAAGGGCTGGCAGGCTACAGAGACTGGCAGGCTACTGTACAGGGACGTGCAGCCTTTAAAGGGGGTGGATTGTGACGCCCCGGAGTCCCACATCGACTATAGAGAGGAAAGTGAATGGGGTTATATGTAGAGCTTACACCCTTACCTTGCATGAGGCCTTTTGATGGGTTGAGGCCCATCAGAAGCAAAACCGTGAGGCCAGTGGGCCAAAGCGGACAATATCATGCATGGGTCTGGGTGGGGCGTTACAGATGGTATCAGAGCCGACTCTCGACTAGTTCGAGTGTGGGTCCCCTGCCGTGGTCTGGTGTAAGTGGGCGGGTCTCCATGTGGGCGGGCCAAAAGGGCTGGCAGGCTACAGAGACTGGCAGGCTACTGTACAGGGACGTGCCCCTTTAAGGGGGTGGATTGTGACGCCTTAGAGTTGCATGAGGCCTTTTGATGGGTTGAGGCCCATCAGAAGCAAAACCGTGAGGCCAGTGGGCCAAAGCGGACAATATCATGCATGGGTATGGGTGGGGCGTTACAAATGGTATCAGAGCCGACTCTCGACTAGTTCGAGTGTGGGTCCCCTGCCGTGGTCTGGTGTAAGTGGGCGGGTCTCCATGTGGGCGGGCCAAGAGGGCTGGCAGGCTACAGAGACTGGCAGGCTACTGCACAGGGACGTGCAGCCTTAAGGGGGGTGGATTGTGATGCCCCGGAGTCCCACATCGACTATAGAGAGGAAAGTGAATGGAGTTATATGTAGAGCTTACACCCTTACCTTGCATGAGGCCTTTTGATGGGTTGAGGCCCATCAGAAGCAAAAACCGTGAGGCCGGTGGGCCAAAGCGGACAATATCATGCATGGGTATGGGTGGGGCGTTACACTTAGTCAACAAATTAGGCACATAGTATGTGTATAATAGAGTCAATGTTTGAGTGGGGCTGATAGAGAGTGCAATGGATCCTGTTCCAGATTAGACATATTTTTACTATTAGGGGTAGTAATATGTCTGTTTCCTTTATGAGGTCGGGAATCAGTAAATAAATCATTCACTGCTGCCATGTAGTTTGATGCATCACAGTGGTAGGATGAAAACAAGAAACAACAGACAGACAAGATAAATGACCAGTTATACCCATAGTAGAGAGCACAAACCTGTATCAAGGTGGCCACAGAGTGTTGAATCATGTCCTTAATTTGATGGAGTATTATAGAGACAACAAGAGAGGATACTTCTTCATCTGGTCGAAGTCGTGCTTTTAGAGCTATGGGGTTGAGGAAGCTTCTTTATTCGGTCCTTGGTCCTTGCTTGTGTTGTGGATGAGGAGTACATTCGGAGATAATATCTTCATGTCATTTACAATTGGAGCAAATATTCCTCTTCTTGCAATTTCTAGTTTGAGTCCTTTGCCCTGAAAACATTGAAAACTTGTTTGCTTAAGGCTAATCTTATTTAATTTATGCTACAATTTTATGGGTTGCTTGACCCATGAGCCTAGGCCCAATTCCTAACCCAGGCTCGCAAGACATTGGTCCTGAGGCCCATCTGGCCGAACTTTTCCATCTCATCGTGCGCTGGGCTGTTTTTTTTTTTTTTTTTTGTTGGTGTGGTGGGGCGGCGGCATGGATTAGGTCTTATATATCACTTGCCAAGTTTCTTAAAAAATACCTAAGGTCAATACAGCCCAATTACATTCTCAACAACATCCACACCAAATAATTTGACACTCATCCCATGTTTACCCCAATCTGAATATCGTACACTGTTAAATTGATCAATGAAAGAGGACTGCTCTTATAAAACCGGTAAAGTTTATGGCCGTAGAGACAAGAGTACAGATCCAATGATTTTAGTGTACTTTTTGTCACCCATTGTCCACATGATGACATATCTATTCACTCCAACCTCTTTGTTCGGCATGCATCCTGGTGGATCCCTACAGGCAGGGGCGTAAAATGTTGAATTTATCTTTGTTCCAACTGATTCCTACATTTTCACAAAAGAGGAGAAAATTGGCTTTGCATTCTTCTGTGGTTATAACGTAAAGCCCTTTGCACTGGATCCTATATCTTGAAGTCAACATATGAGATGATCACATATTCAATCGGCAGGTATATATGCTCAATATATGAAGCTTCCCCAGAGGTGAACAGTGTACTTTTTTCTAATACAGTAAACTGGCACTTGATGACTCTTCAGTTTGTGAATTGTGATGTTTATGTGCAGGTGAGTTGTGTATATCTTATTATTATTATTATTATTATTCATTGTTTAAAATATTACATTGATGAGCTTTCTGAAGGTCTGACTATTTATATGTAATTTTATCTTAATCATTTTCTTTTTCTCCTCTATATATCTTGTTGACATTGACATCTGTAATGCAAACCGTTTCTAACACTTTTTTTATTATTTTTATTTAGACTGTATTTTGGTCAACTTCCATTTTTGATTATTGGTTTCCTGTTTCTCAGAAAAATTACTTGGATGTGTATCGGTTTGAATCTTGGGGAGGTTCAATGATCCCAAATTACCTCTTTGGTCAGCAGGTTTGTTATCAATTTGCACATCTTTGCATTTAATTCATAAAAATAATGAGGTGTTATCTTTCTGTTGGGTCACATGAAAATTATGATACCTTTTCTATTTTGAAACAATGAAAATTATTTATCTTTGTTGCTCATAGAAAAGTCGTAAGGGGCTCATTATCACAACCATGGGGATGCAGATAGTAATATTACCAATCAAAGTGAGAGTGCAGATTATTTATCTTGTTGATTCTTTTACCAGATTTGGTTTTTTCTAGCCACTTTCTCAGACGGGAGCATTCTCAACTTTGTTTCTGAAGTTGCTTTTTCGTAACGTTTAATATATATGATGTTTAATAATGGATGGAACTAGGAGAAAGGAAGACCAATAATGGCCCTTGGATGAAATAGTGAGAAGGGATTTGGAGTTACTAAGAGCATGGCTTTAAATAGGGTTGAGTGGAAGAGCAAAACTAAAATGCAACCCAAATTGATGGGTTAACAGGACAAGAGCCTTTAGCACAGTTGGAAGGTGCCCATAATTGCAACTACAAGCCTATATGAGTTGTGTTACCAATAAGAAAAAAGATGGGTTGAGACGACAATGATGATTATAATTTTGGATCCTAGATGGCGATTTGACAATTTTGAGGGTGACATAACCAGCGCCTAGCAGACATTAGAGATAGGGAATCAAAAATATTCTTGAGATTCTTATAGAGGCTGGTCAAGTCCTCCCCCCACTCCCTTCCCACCTCTCTCTAGGTAGTAGGTAAATTTTATTCAAGATAAAAGAAAAATATGCTACTAAATTGATGGGAAACAACATCATGAAGAAAACAGATCCAAAATCCAATAAAGAATATAACACATCAATCTTCTAGTTAAAGCTGAGTTACTGTCCTTACCAAGAGAATCTGCTACAAAATTGGTTATCTCTTCATGCATGAGAAAATACTGCTTGATGGTCTGCTAGAAGGTCTTCAACTTCTGAACTTCCCCAATCCATTACCCTGTTGACCACAGGCAGGGGCACCGGCTTTCTGCCCTCGTAATCAGATAAGCTCAGTTGCCTCAATAACCAGAGAAAACAAGCCTCGGTTATTGACTTAGTGATTGATGTGCAAGTCTCTTATATGCTTATATTCCTGGGCAAACCACATGTATGTTGGGGTTACTGTGCATCTGCTTTGTTTTATGTTATAAAAGAAGAGTTTTGAAGGTTTACAAATTGCCTCAAAATAGTTTATCATAACTACTAATGAACTCAATAGTCAAAAAAAGAAAAAGAAAAAGAAAAACACAAATTTACTGGTATTTAAATCAAAATGCCTTGAATTCACCATCCGAAAAAACTTGAAAAACCATTTGAAAAATAAAGTGTGCGTCCATGGAATATGGTTGAAATTGGCCATTTTACATGAGCATAGTAAAAAATGGTCCCATCTCAGAAAAAAATGGGACTCAACAAGGACTTGATATTATCTGAAAACTTTAAACCCAAAAAACAAAATAAAAAATAAGAAAACCTAATGTCTGATATAGCCGAATTCCTGGACTTAGGCTGTTCTAACTATTTCTAAGGCATATCTGGTTGTTTCCATATATCCAAAGGGCCCATAGTCTATTGTTAGTGCGTTTTAATTTTAATGAGATAAGCTAGGGGTAGAATAGCCTTATAGAGTATTTTAGGAAGTCATTCCTATTCTAAATTGTTGGTGGTGTTGCAGTTTGTTCCAACGAGTTTGACACTTGATTCAGGTGTCACCAGACCTCCCCCTCTTTTAAGTGAAGCTGATTTGCTTAGTTGTATGGACAAGGTGAGCTAATTCTTTTTGTTATGTATTATGTTTTGATTGACATCTGCTTCATATTCGTGAGCTCATATACTATATATATATATATATATATATATATATTTTTTACATTGGAGAAGCTGCCTAACATGTGTGTGTCTCTCCTATTGCATTTTTTTAGGCGGGCATTGGCACAGATGCCACGATGCATGATCACATAAAGAAGCTACTCGATCGATTCTATGCAACTAAGGATACAAATACTCGTTTCTCCCCAACAAATCTTGTATTTCTCATTTGTTTAGGGACTTGTCATTGTTATCTTTTACTTGTATTCTTTCTCATTCTTTTTATCTATGAGTATGGATATTGCATTCATCAATGTTATCATCATCATCATTGAAGCTTTATCCCATTCCCAGCCATGGTTGGTGCAGTAAGTTCTACTTTACTGAAAAAATAAGCTATGGGTGTGGGACTGGGGAAGTGTTCCGTTCCATCATGCACTTCAGATGGAACATTGTGGCCATTTTGTTCAGGAACTGGGCAGAATTGACCACTATCAGAACATTCTCAAGAGTCTCTTCTGGGAATCTTAATGCTACAGGCCTAAAATTTTAGTCCATAGTTTCTTTTTTGGACTGCACAACCATCATTCTTGATTGATTCCATGCTTATGAATAAAAGCAAACAGTAGAATTGATAATTTGAAACATGTAGTAGAATTACAATTTCTGTCTTCTTGGAAACATACTAATTATTTGGTCAATTGTGGGCTTTGTTAATTACAGGGAGAGGCGCTAGTGATGGGATATGATGAAATGGGGTATGCCACTCATTTTTTTTTTTTTTTTTTTCTATTCTTGAACCTTTTATATTAGATACACATTTTTATGAGTAGTTCATATTCAAGGTTCAATTTTATATTTCAACAGAATGAGTACGCTGCTACATGTTGATTGATATTTATTGAAACATATTTGGTTGCATTCACATTCTACCTGATGGACCCATAGTTTGGTTGATCTGGCATGACAATGCTTATCTGCTTCATGTATTGATTGAGTTGTCATGTAGCCTTGCTTTGTGAACGATAATACAATTCAAGTCTAACAATATGTAGGTCCTTGGATTTTGTTTGTATTGTTTGCCTACTGTATATTCATTTCATATAGTCATTTCAACTGACCTTTTCAGGTATGAGCTCTGGAAACCATATCTTAGATCTATGATGGAATGTGACATGAAAGCAGTAAGTGTAGGCACCAAGAGGAAAGCTGAAATTCTGGAAACTTGCTTGCAGCAGATGAAGGCCTGCTTTTTAGATGTAAGACAGATTACTGTTATGACAAACTTGACATGTGCTGACTGCTAAGGAAAATTCAACTAAGTGCAAATGGTAGTGTGTGAATCCTTGTGGTGGGCCTGCCTCGATGCCAAAGTAGACAATTTTCTTTCTAGTCCCATTTCGATTAAGCTCAATACTGAAACATTATGGCCACTTTGATGTTTTTCTTTTTTGAATTTATGAAAAATTAAAATTTATAAACACATAATTTAGGAATATACTTAAATGTTACAATATATATCTCATTGAACTAAGTAGTGAATATAGAATGAAATATGTTATGTCTACAACATACCATTGTTTCATCTAATATAATGCATAGCTCCAAGGTTCAAATTCTTAAAGCACATCACATGATTGTTGCCTACATCTCATTGTTTAAATAACAGCTCTGTAACAGAGAATGTTAAACACTTAAACTACATGTGTTTTAATTATTTAGATTGAATTTAACTAATAAAAGGTGTTGCATTTGGTTTTCATTGGGTCAGATAAGCAATACTTTGTCCTTAAAATACTTAAATCTTCTGGAAAATATGGTTTTGGTCTTCCACTATTATTGCAAAAGGATTCTGAAAGCCTCCTACATCATCCCACAACTAATAGGGGTAAAAATACTACTTTTGGCCTTTTTCCTGATGGGACTCGACCAAACCAACTCAGGGGGCAACTTGATTCGGTAGGTATTGATTCCGAGTTACTCGACTGATTTTTAAAACCTTCTAGAATTAAATTAGGCCTAATATCACTAGGCCCCAAGGATTTAGCTATCCATTTAAGAATCCCAAATCTTAATGGACATGATGCGGCATTGGACCTTTTTCCCGTGCTCACATGCACCTGCACACAGGACGCAGCACTGGGCCTTTTTTTGCCCTGCGCGGATTCGGACACGGGACTTGTTGGCTCCAATACCATCTCAAGTTGCTAACCATTACATCCAAAATGCCTAGGCGTTAAAGGTGGGGCAAACTAACTACTTAACAATAAGGAACCCAAATTTTAATGGTTTTATTAAGTTCATGCATAAGCATTAAAATTTGGGTCCTGCCAATTTTTAAAACCATCTGGAATTAAGGAAGACCAAATATCACTAAGACCTCATGATTGTAGTCATCTGTGTAAGGATCCCAATTTTTAACGGTTTTATTACGTGCATGCATAAGCATTAAAATCTGGAACCCTTAAATGGATGGTTTGATCATCTAAAGGTATTTAGGCCACCCCTATTCTTGTTGGAACCTTCGAAATACCTCCCCTTTGGTTGGCACGCATCTATGTAGGCCCTATAGCATGAGTTTGCATACTAACTTTTTTGGTAATTCCTAGCTGAGCTTTCCTCCATTTATTGAATTTGAGAAATGATATTGATTTTATTCTCAACAATTTCCTTTTTGGAATATTACAATGGAACTTTAAATTTTGTTTTGCTTAACACAATACAATACTTGTCTTCTAGTAAAGGGCAAGGTTTTAAGGGAGACTCGTTTGAGATAGTTTGGGTGTCCAATGTAGGCAGCAATATCGCCGATGAGGAAAGTATTTTTATGTAGGTCGATGACCCCTCATAGAACAAGGGTAGTCCAAAGAGGACATAGATGGAAGTAGTAAGGATAGATTTGAAGAAGTGCAACCTGTCTGAGGATTTGGCCCAAGATAGGTTGGAATGGAGAAAAATAATTCATGTGCTTGGCCCCAACATAGTTGGGACTGGGCTTTGATGATAATGATGTCAAAGTTGTGGCCTAGGCCCTAGGCTCACTAGGATCCTTGCGCTTTGTTTGGGGGTCGGGTGAGGTCCTATGATTAGGCGGGCATCTGGTGCGCCTAGGCTGCTGCGCTCAAGTGCATCGTAGGTATTGTCTAGTTCTATTACGTCTTTCCTGTTTTCAATAGATATTTCGTATTTTAACCTTTTGGGGTTTCTATAGCGCTAAAAAAGACGAGTCTCTATGAAGGAAAAAAGTGAAGGAAAGGAGAGAATGTAGAGCGGAGACGGAAATTGCTACAGTTGCAAAATTATTTGCTCCTCTTGTTGCTACCATAGCTTCTTTTCATCCTCCTCTGTAGTTTATTGTAACAATCGACTAACTATTGCAATTGTAATAAGCCCATTTTTAGTGGATGAAGAAGAAACTAATGAAGAGGAAGACTATGTCAGCGAAGGTAACAACTAGAAAAATGATTGCATGGAAGGAGGATAAGATGATATAGAATTCATTGATTGAAGTCAGTTGATGTGGTCATGAAAGGTTGAAATTTTACTTTCGCGAAGCATTTTGATTTTGGACATATTAGTTATGACTATGGTTGTTTCCTTGATACATTGTTTTATTTAATGAACTACTAGTATGATTATTGGTACTATGGTTCCTTTCCAATTCTCATTTTTTATTATCTGTACTTTTATTTCCAATAACCTTATATATGGACTACATAAAATGAAAATTGAGCTAACTAGTTAATAATGGTGTGTCAAAATTGACAAAAAAAAGTTGAAGTGTGCTTATTTAGAGATACCACAAAGAGATTGATTCTGATACCTTGGTTGATAATTAGTAAGGATGGAGAGATTGGGGAAGATGTCAAACAAAGGATAAGATCGGGATGATTGAAGTGGAGACTTGCTTCTAGAGAGCTTTATGATGGGCACATACCTAATGAGATTCAAGGGAAATTTTTATAGGACAACGATTAGACCAGCCAATGCCATGGCTTATGGAGCAGAACGTTGGCCAATCAAGAAGCAACACATGCACTAAATGAGTGTAGCAGAGATAAAAATATTGAGATGGATGTGTAATAAAGCGAAGAAAGCTGGAATCAGAAATGAGCACTTTCGGGAGCATTTAGGGGTAGCATCTATAGGTGATATATTAAGTGAAACTCGTTTAAGATAGTTTGGACATGTTCAACGCACGCCAATAATAGTGCCGTTTAGGAAAAGTTTTTCAATGAAGGTTGATGGCCAACTAAGGAGAAGGGGTAGGCTGAAGAGGACATGGATGGACGCAGTAAGAATAAATTTGAAGTAGCTCAACCTATCTGAGAATTTGGATCAGGATAGATCAGAATGAAGAAACAAAACTTATGTAGCTGACCCTAACATAGTTGGGACAAGGCTTTGATTTCATGTGTTTTGTTGTAGGCGTGCTTAGAAAAATTACGTTTGTGTCTTGGCGTGCACCTTACACCTTAAACTCCAGGGGGGCTTGGCGCCTAGCTTGCACATTGCGTCTTGAGTCTTGACAACATTGTATTTATGGTTTGGTGGTCTAATGTGTTCACAGTAGCAAAGAAGGTACCAAAAAAGACTTGTAATGAAGTCGTTAGAATTGAATATATTAGATTACAGAATTTGGAGTGGCAGAACTTTGCAACCAAAAGGGACTGAGTGAAGTAGAAGAACTCACAGAGTAAACTTGTGATAGATGGCCAAGGCTTTGATCATGATGATTGAAAGCTAAAGCTTCATATGTTATTCGTAGTTTTCTCCTTCTTTTTTGAATTTTTTGATGGTTTATTAATTTTATATTTTTCCTTGTTTTTATTTTTCTATTTAAAGGGAAGGGATGCTCACCTTGAGGCTTGTAGTTTCTCTCTTAGGAGTCTCAACGCGGCAGGAGACCTCACATATTTTGATTTGGTTGTAGGCAAAGTCGAATAAAGTGAAGCTCTTGGAAGCAATGGAGATTTTCTTTGAAAGGTTCTCTTTCTATCATTTAATGAATAGATCTGGCTTCCATGAAATTATATCTAATAACACTATATATGCACCATTTAATTTTGTCGCCATTTAATTATGTACATATACATGTGTATATATACATGTGCAGGTCTAACAGAGGTGGTGGAGTTAGGGATGAGCAACATGATGTTGGGCAGGTGGTCCGATCTTGTGGTTCCTGCCATCAGTCTGATATGGTGCTGAAGCGAAAGCCGGTACTTTTATGTGAACTTCTATAAGGATGTGCACAAGTCACGTTTTTGCAAAATTAATGAATTTTAAAATGCTGTTTATGAGGTTGAAAGTTTTGTTTGTTTCCTAATATTTTATATGATCTCAGGATGGCAATTTTATGGTTGGATGCTTGCATTTTCCACAAGTGAGTATGCTTGTTTTTTATATATCCAGCTTCTAGAAACTTACAGAATTAGACTGAAAGATGCTTTTCTTTCAATGAAAGAGTTATAATTTAAATGTTTATTTTATTTCTTTTAACAGGAAATTGTTGTGTGTGTATTTATATGTTTCATTCTTTAAGACTGCGTTTGAATTTTTTTCCATTTTGGAGATTATGTTCTTACTTGAAAGGGCATTGAAGTTTTCGCTTGAGGAACTTCAACAATAACAACAAAAAAACTATCAAAAAAGGATATTGACTGATCAAAAAGTTAAAAGAAGGAACTTCTATGTTAGCTTTTTGTGTGGTTTTGAAGATGCTCCTTACACTTTCTTTGGTTTACAAACGTATGCAGACCATCACGAGAAATCTCTGTGCCAAAATTTGAATTTTGTGTATGCCATTGAATTAAGATTTTGAGGTGGTGGCATCAAAGTGTGGTTCCATGAGAGCAAATTGATCGCATAAACTAGTTTTAGAAATAATGGATGCTGTCATTTCCTTATTCAACATTCTCCCATTCAACTTTGTATCTCCTGGAAGAATTGGTTTGAGTGGATAACCGAGACAAATATTCCTAGGCTTCTTGTCAATAGATGGATCTACTGTATTCGGTATCCAAGAATTGATTCTACCAATGTCAATACTCATATTCCTTATATCGGGAATTGGTTTTGACACGGGATATTAGAGAATTCTTCAATAAACGATAGGCAAAACAGTCTGCAGCCTTCTGATTGATTGGATGTTTTCAATCCAGGTAGCATTCAGTATCTGCTGAATGGAAAGCGATGTCTTGAAGACAATGACCCAAATTCTGCAGAAGCTTCTGGATTGCAATCTTCAACCTTTTTGAGAAACCCAGATTCACCAATCAATAATACGTGTGGTTGGCTGCAAACAATAGTGAAAATCGAAGCAAAATAACAGCAAACAAATAAGATATAAAAGATTGGTCTCAAACCAACAGAATCATATAGAGAACTGAATTGGAAAAAGTTCTCACAAAGAGAATACATTTGAAATTTCGTAAATCTCATAAACATCCCAATAGTGCTTGAAAGTGAGCACTACCATGTTTAAATAGAACTCTTTACTTTTCGAAGAACTTCAGGTTCAATTCTATCCGTCCATCCAAGTAACTAAATCTCTAAGCCGCTAACATAAAAGAAAACCCTACTAATTAACTTAAAGAAAATAATGAAAATAAAATAATAAAAGATGAAACTGTTATGGGCGGCAAGCCTGGAACATCAGCTGCTCCACTGCTTCTTTGGCCAGATTCAGTTTGAGCCTTAAGTTGGTATAGTCTTGAAACTTGGGCTGGATCTGAAACCTGTTCTGGCTGTCTTGGGCCCTATTTAGGTACGGACTGGTGCTAAAACCTGATGAGGTCCAGTCTTGGGCCTATGCCTATAAACATGTTGACTTATGGGTTGTGTTGCATCAGGTTTCACCAGGAGTTTCTATTTTTCCCCAAATATATATCTATAGTTTAAAACCCTCAAGATGATTCCTCATTAGAGGGTAGGCATAATTGACTGGTTCCATCTGATCACACCATAAAAGGTAAAACCTTGTCGTTTCTCCATTTTTTAATATCAAGGTTGATTTAATGATGCAGAGATGTGAGATCAAGATTCTTTCAGAGAAATAAATAAATCCAACAAAACCAATTCGAACTATGGGTCAGGCAACCTGTCTTATATGGGATGGGAGCTGTAAATCAAAGGGTTAAACACCCCTGTTGACTGATCAGAGATACAGGTGAATAGAGACCCAAAAGTAGTGTCTCAGAAAATATCAGGCAGAGATATGACCAGATGCAGAAACAGGAGGGTCCGAATAGATCATATGGCATGAAATTCATTGAGAAGAGGAGGGAAATAATGCCAGGAATCAGCCCTAAAGCATCTGGGATTTTTTTAACCTTCCAAGCATGGGCCGACTCTGGCTGTAGAAGAATCCTTTGATGCTGACCAGTCAGGTGTGGCTCTTCAGTGATCAGATGTGAAGGCAAAATCTGGACACTGCAGTTGCACAGTAGAACTTCAGATGCTATGATCTGTGTTGAATCGGAGTGGAGGATATAAAACTGAAATTCTTCTAGAAGATGGGTCCCACAGCTTCTCGGCAGAACAGATACCAATCTCATAGTATGAGTTTTAACAATCGTGTCACAGGCTAGAGCTGAAGAAGATAGATCAAACATCTGAAGCAGATCTGATCAGAAAACAGAAAAAAAATAAAAAAACTTTTGACCAGAAAGCCACACGTCTTTGATTTATGTGGAATATGATGAATGAAGAGGAATAAGACAGCATTTCTGGATAATTTTCAGTGGTGTTGCTTGAAACCACGAGACTATATTTATGTAAGATTACATGTAATAGAAGTAGAAAAATCAACCCTAGTTTTCCTAATAAGAAGGGATAACAGCTATCCTTAAGGATAAATAAAGATACAAAGAAATTCTATGTAAATAGTACAACAGTTCGTGAGCCATTTGACCCAACAGCCCATGACATAGCCCATGGATGGCCCATGTGTCTATTGAGCCATAGGCACATTTTGTCAGGGCGGGCAGCTATATATATGCTTTACATTGTGCCTCGCCTTGGATTGCCATATCTCTTAACCATCACTTTAATTGGACAGCATAATCATCCATATGACAGTCTGATCTGAGCATTCCATGGTCTGAATTGACATTGGCGCTCAAGTGGTTCCCAAATTGGAGAATCCCAAGAATGCATCCAATCTCCTTAGCCCCTAAGTTGCATGAGTACTGGGTGGGTCTGTGTCTTGAAACCTGGTAACAATAAGAGGTGTCCAATTTGGAAAATTCCAAAACATAGGATTCATTGATTCAATTTAATACTCTAATAATTTAAATAATATTTATTTTGAATAAGAATAATATGCGAAAATATCTCTAAGACTCTGCACTTGTGGTAGCCATTATCATGCTTCCTTGGGCATTTCCATTATCACTGGGGTTTGCCATAGAAAAGGGGGAAAAGGAAAAAAAAAAAAAAGAACCATTCTTGAGAATCCAACGCAGTTTTGTGTCTGAGACGTGTCCAACATGTGTACATTGCCCATTTCAAAGATTTCATGATAGCTTCACCCCTTGGACCATGGGACCGAATCCTCATGCCAAAACCAGTTTTCCAGAACTAGATGTTGAAGCATGTTTTGTCATTCTCATGCCATATTCCGCAATTAGGGATGTTGAAGAATGTGCGTTAGTAGTTGTGAGGATAGACGATAAAGTCAACAATCAAGTAATGAAAAGTATTGGTCCTTTGCTTGGAAAGACAGGCATGAAAAGCTGTGTTAAATGTTAGCTAATGGATACTTTTTGTTTCTTCTTGGTATGTTGAGTCTCACAAAATGCCATCTGAACTTTAGGAGGCTCTCGTTAATGCTTGTTATCATAAACTCTAATGAAGCTTTCCTTTGTCAGTGTAGGAATGTTGTTTGGCTTCCTGGAGGCATCTCAGAAGCAGCTGTCACAAGCCAAATTTGCAATTCTTGCACTCCAGGTTGGGTATTCACGAGTTTGTATCGTTCATCTTCTAATTTCAAGTCGTAATGCATATGGATATACTGTTTTATTTGTTCTGTTTCTTGATTCTCTTTGTCTAACATTCTTCTAGTTCTGTAGTTTCTCAGTTCATGTAACTTTTATGAATAAATTTCATATCATTCATTTGTCATCTATAGGTCCTGTTTTTAAGATTCAATTTAAGTTTCAGCGGATTGCGATTCCACATCACTACAATGTCGATCATTTGGGTAAGTCTGTTATCATAGAAATATGGCATGTATTTTAAATCTTGTCTTTATAGGAACCATGTTTTAATTCATTGGGATACGTGTAGTTTTGCTGTCATTTTCAGTTGGAAGTTATAAACCTACTTCTTAAGTTTGCTGCAATCTCTCTGCATATGGTTTATATAAATCGTATATAATTAATTTGAAAACCGTCACTTTCGATCACAATAACAAGCTTCGGATGGAAAATGAAAAGGTATTCTGATCATTAAACGAACTTTTAGATGGTCTATATTGTATTAAATCACACAAAAGGTTTTAATTGTGGCCAAACATGATGGAGTTTCATTTCTTTGTTTTCTTTAAATTGTACATTAGGAGGTCTTTTTTGACCAAATAGAAAAGTGTAAATCTTCATAAAATGGTATAATTCCCAGTTGAGTCACATGTGACTCACCTGAGTTGTACTGTTCCTTGTATTTAGTACTTGCCAGTTACCAAGTTAGTATGACTCGGTCAAGTTGCATCTGACTGATTTGAGCTGTATGGTACCAGTGGATACCATGCCTCGTAAACATGTAGATATGAATGTATGATTGTGCAGGCTGCATCTTAAGGCCCAGCAACGGTGACTTGACCGATGGATAGATGGACACCTATGTTGATTGTCTGGAGTTCCATGAGGTCATAATCATACTGATTGGTCAATTGGTGTCATTCCTTAAAGGGCTGCAAAATGGACCTGAAGAAAGTTCAGTGCAATCTCTTTACCTGCACTTAAAAATGAATGGTTTGGAGCACCAATTAGTATGACTTGTCGGTTTCAAGCAACCCACATTGTGTATCACCTTTCCATTAGTTGAAATCACTATAGCTGGGTCCAAATGGGCCATCGAATGCTGTTTGTAGTCTTGTACCATTTTAGTTAAAAAGTGTATTTATCTCAGTAATATTTTATCTTTTTTATTATTTCATTGGTTTAGACCATTCAATCAGCAAACCACCTGTCAGATTAGACAATTTACAATCAAACCTTTTGTGACATCAGCTACAAGATTGGGCATTGCTTAAAAAAGCCATTGATGATTAAGAAAATGAAAATTCTCAGATTATATTGTCTTGGCGATACCATAAGGATGATACTAAACTAATTGTAACTGCTTCATAGGTAATATCATAGAGAGAGATTAAACTAATTGTAACTGCTTCATAAATACCAAGCAGTGGAACCTACTAATGAACCTCAAAATGTCTTGGGAGATCTTTTAGTTCATCATCATCATCATCATCATCATCATAGAGTCACTGAGCTGAGCATCACTGAATTTAAATCTGGTTCAATGAAGTGTCCACTGGGCACAGGGATAAATGTTGTTGGTCACCACAAATCAGCCAAAACAGAAACTACAATCCCAACAGGAGACATAAAAGCTCATGATCTGAAATAAATGGTTGGGGAAAATGTATAAAGAGCCAGATAACTGGGGATTTCAAAGACTTTAACCTTTCAACGCGCGTCATTATAGGCTTTTTTGTGGTTCGTTTTGGGTGTGTTTTTAACACTGATTTCTCTGTCTAATTACGTTACAGTTCAGTCAATCTGACATTTTCTCGTCTGGAGTTTTAAATTTAGAAAGAACAAATAAATTTCAGATTAACCCAACGGCAACATCTAACCTTAGAAAGCAAGTGATGTGCATGCATGCGCATGCATGTGTGTGTGTGCATAAGTGAGCGTTTGTACATGCATGTGCGTGTGCCATAACTTACATGTCTCAGTACCGCATCTTTATGAAGTGGCATCTTTTATGTTTTTGACAGAAAATTAATATCTAGATTTTGCTCATCTGGCTTCAAATGCATGGACTTGGGTATCATATAATATGATTCTTATAGTTTCAAAGCAATTATTCATTCGGCTTTTCCTTCAGATGCATTGACTTTGGTCTCATGTGTCATTCTATAGTTTCAAATTGTTCTATTCTTACATAATAGATGTTGAGAAAATTTACTTTTTTATCATGTGAAATTGTTTTTAATGATATTACTCCGGTAGAATTTTGTAATCTCAATCATCTATATGATAACTGTAGTTTCTTTTGTCAGGATGCATTGGTGGCTGCGATGATACGCTTAAAGAATTAATAGAAATTTGTGGAACAGGGCCCCGAAATCCTGTTATCACACCAGGTCAGTGTTATACTCATTTTATTATTTAGGTAGTGCAGACAATTCAGAAAAAGGGGGAAAAACTTCCATGTTTGTTGCCATTGTAAAACATGTTTGCGCACATATCGCAAAAGAACTGTAATGTATCCCTTTTTGTATTTTAGGCGGTACTAACATACTCTCTATATCATTCTAATTTACAAAACCTTGTTCCATGCATAACAACTCATGGCCAGAGGGTGCCTGTTCTAATATTTCTTGCATGTGTAGCAGTCGGTACCACTACTAGTAAACACATCTTTGTTACCTAACCTTTTATATAGGGTATGACTGTTACAAACCCTCGTCAGTTTCTTCTTTTGTCCACATTTGAGTTTGTAGCTACTTTTCCCTGGAATAAAAATTAACATATGCTGTCATTCCCAATTTGACGTTGATAGTTCTGTTCTTTTTTTTTTTTTTTCTAATATATTACAATGAAAATGTTATTTCACCAAACCCAAAAAGGGACAAAACATAGCCAATGCAAAACTAACAAAAAGAAAACAAAAAAAACTAAACATCGAAATAAATGGACAAGCGAAAACCTCCTTCCCTTGGAAGACTATCCGCCACAACATTGGGCGACTTGGTCTTCTTCACCTTCGTGGTATTTGGCAAACATTATTGAAGAGGTGCTTCAGTGGTCAGGTGAATTGAACGTTTCGTACGCTCACATTATGAGATTAGCAAATGCGGAGGCTGATAAACTTGCAAAAGAGGGAGTTCTTAAACCTTCTTTGCTCATTTCTGGCCCTACTTAAGTTCCTTTTCTTTTTGTTGGTGTATAACCTTCCCCGTGTTTTTATAGGCGCTTTTTTGGTCGTTTTAGCCCTCTTATACTGTACAGTCTTTGTGCAATGAAAAGTCACCTTTTTCAAAAAAATAAATAAAAAAAATGATGGAAGCTAGCGCCCAACCTCTTTGAAATATCCTGCACCTCCTCCACCCAATTCGCCGATCTCCAAAGATGAGAAGGACTGAACACCACTGAATTACCGAGAAAGAATCTCCTTCAAGAATAGCATTATAACTAGCCATCCGAAGAAACTCTCATCAACCGATAAGAATAGCAAATAACTCAGTTTCATTATCATCCGAAGAGTCAATCGGCACAGAGAAGTTCCTTACAATATTACCATTCCAATCTTATAACTACTCCTATCCCTCTTTTTCACAATCAAAATCCAACTTCAAAACACTAATAGGGGGATTCATCCATACAACTCTAACCATGGACTTAACACTCCAACCACCCTTAAAGAAAGAAGACCAAGATCTATTAAGATCTTTCAAAGAAACTCCTTTCGCATACTCGCCCATTCGGAGACGGACCAAGTTATGGACTCAACCACCTCCATCATAGAATTAGACTTACTCTTGAAAACTCTATTATTCCTTCCAACCAAAGCTTCCAATAGGTAGCATATAAGACTAGCCTCCATAAAATCTTACCCCGAATAAACTTGCAGCGCCTACACCATTGAAGAAAAAAGATCTTCAACTATCCTAGGCATAACCCACTCCATACCAAACATTTCAAATAAAGCAGACCACACTCTCTGACGAAATTGACAATGAATCATCAAATGATGCACTGTTTCCTTATCTTCTAAACACATTGGACACTCATTAATGATAATATGATTCATTCTTCTGAACTCGTCTATTGTCAGAATTTTATGTAACCTCACTATCCAATAGAAAATCAAAACCCTTGGCGGAACTTAAGGAGCACAAAAGTTATGCCAGCCCTCCACCCTTTCAATAGAATCAGCCAAAGCATTATAAAAAGACTTCACCGAAAACCGGCCTTTAACATTTGGTTTCCATTTTCCACAATCTGACACCTGAATTACCAACTGACACGTACACTTTTCCTAGTAAACAAAGTAATCGAGCAACATAAAAAGCCCACAATCCAAAGATTGCTTCCCGAACAGGAAAAATTATCCATCACTAAAGCATGTTGTCTCTGATCCAACAAAAAAAGATTAGGAAATTGATGGTTCCAACACCGTTTGACCACACGATTCATCATGCCAAAATCTGAGCCTCCTCCCAATGTAGATAGTTCTCTTCACTATGGTGGATTTGAAATTACTTAACAAGCAAGGGATGGGTTGATTATCTCCCAAAATATCTTTGAAAGATATTTTATTTTTTCTTTCTTTGTCATGAAGGAAACATAACGATAGCCCTTAAAAAAAAATAAAAATGGTAGCATAACAATAGGTATTGGTTTCCTAATCATGGGGGGTATTTGAGAGTCCAACTCAACAATTGAAGGTGTTTTGAGGTTTTTTTTCTTTTTTTTTTTTTTTTGAAGAATGGATGGTTCTACATTCTGCTTCATGTTTGAGGTTGTTTAGAAGTCGAACGCCACATTAGTTGTGATACTTTGCAAAGATCCTCCACCAAATACACAATGGAACAGAGGCATCCACCTAATTGTATTTCGGTGTGTGGGATCCAGTAAGTGCCCAATGGAATGGAGAGACAATTAGACATTCCTTGTGCCAAAATGTTTGAGTTGGTTGTTTCTTTGGATAATCCAAATGCACCCTAACCTTTATTTAAGTTTCCATTTAAGTATGAAATTCTGATTTCCCTTCCATAGAAGGGATTATAGTAAGTACTCATATGTTGTTGCCTGTGGGACAGGGCTTTTTTTTTTTATTATTATCAATAACTGCAAACATTTACAAAGGAACCAAAAAAATCAAAACAAAGCTAAAACAAGGGTATAAGAGCCTTGTACCAAAAGAATTAAGAAGGAAAGTTTCAGAGAAAGTTAAGAAGAAAAATTAAATCAACGGATCAATAGAGGGACCAATTCTACCACTCCTTAGGCAATGAATCCGCTATATCATTAGCCATGCTTGACCCACGTGCTGAGAGTCCACCTGAAAAGAACCCAATGACCTATAATTTCATTCAAAGGGAATTGAGACTTTCAAGTATTCTTTTTTAAGCCTGAAACCCAAGGGATTGTGTTAGCCGAGTCCCTGTGGCAAACTGTTTCAATTAGAAACCACAAACACTTCAGTCCTCATCACTTACCATACTAAGAACTTGTTTTCTGTCAATAACGAAGTGAACACTGTCTTTTTCTGATGACTGCCCTGTTTCTCAGAAGAATTTATTGTTGATCATTCATCTGAATGATGCTTTGATTAAAGTTTTGTTAATTACCGAAATTCATTTGAAGGAGGTTACTCTCCAATTAAAAGTTACTCCTATCCACTTGTAATCATCGTGGAAAACCTGCTGCATATTTGTTCTATCCAGCAAGGGTTGTTTCCTTAACGCATATTCAACATAATGCTAAAATTTGATTTTCATTTGCAGCAAGAGGGCGTCGGCCCATGGAACCTTCAAGTAATGCTCAAAGAGGGACTACAAGGCAATCTGCTTGTGTACATTGCAGGCAAACAGGACATTCTTCAAATGATTGCCCTTCACAGATTTCCGACTCTCGGGGCAGTCAGCGTGGAAGAAGGTTAAGCTTGCAAAACAGTATGGATTCTGACGATCTAATCCAAATTCTTGTGCATGCTTAGAGTGCAGGATTAATACCAAATACTGTTTCAAGATAGTATTTGCATATCATTTCACATCCTACTGTACTAGGTTTACTATTTCCTGAAATTCTATCATTTTCAAAGTAAAACAGTTTGAACAATGTAATTAGAAAGAACTGAATCAGATTTAGGATTTGCATGAGAGAGAGAGAGAGAGAGAGAGAGAGAGAGAGAGAGAGAGAGAGAGATGCTTTGTATAAAAGGGCCAAAGTTGTTATCATGGCCTAAATTTATTGAATAAAAATCATAAATACCAATGCTATAAAAACTCATAAAATTAAGGGCATGCATAGATCAATGTTCTAAACTGTTAAAGTGTGATGCGAGGTGTTCCAATTGTCCAAAGCGTAGAGCTTAAGCCTCGTGATTGCACATTTTAATAAATAAATATAGAATATATAGAACATACTAAAAGGGCCTACTCCCGTCCAATCATCAAACCAAAAAATGGACCCCCTTCCTTTCCCCTCATTTGTTATTTCTCTTTCAACAACAACTCATGGAAACATCATCATCATCAAAGCCTTGTCCCAACTATGTTGGGGTCGGCTATATGAATTATATTTCTCCATTCTGATCTACCTGAATCCTTAGATAAGTTGCACTTCTTCAAATTTATTTTTACTACCTCCACCCTCTTTGGCCTATCCCTTCCCCTTGGTGGTGGGCCATCAACCCGCATAGCCAAACTTTTACTTATCAGTGTAATTGCTGGCCTGCATTGGACGTGCCTAAACCATCTCAAATGAGTTTATCTAATTTTGTCCTCTATCGATGCTACCCCTAAATGCTCTCGAAAACGCTAATTTTTAATTTTATATTTCCTAGTTTTACCACACATCTACCTCAACATTCTCATCTCTGCTACATCCATTTTGTGCATATGTTGCTTTTTGATTGACCAACATTCTGCACTATAGGATATAGCTGGTTTAATCACTATCCTATAAAAATTTTCCTTCAATTTTGTTGGAATTCGTCAGTCACAGAGCACTCTATTCGTAAGTCTCCACTTCAACCGTCTTGCCTTTAACCTATGTTTGACATTTTCATCAATCTCCCCATCCTTGCTAATTATCGAGCCAATGTAACAGAATGAATCTCTTTGTTGTGTCTCCTAGGTTTTAGTTCTCAGTGTGGTTTCAGCTTTTTGTAAATGCCCATTAAAGTTACAATCCATATATTCTGTCTTTGTATGACTTATTTTAAAGCCTTTGGGTTCTAAAGTCTCCCACCATTTCTCAAGTTTTGCATTCACTCCATCTCTTAATTCATCCACCAACACTATATCAACTGAAACAACATACACCAAGCTACCTCTTGAATATGAGCAGTTAACTCATCCATAATTAATGCAAAGAGGTAAGGGCTTAGGGCCGACCCCCGATGCAAACCTATGGTCACTGGGAACTCACTTGTCTCTCTACAGGTAGTTCTCACACTTGTTACCGCTCCTTCGTACAAGTCTTTAATTATTTCAATTTAACATCATAGAACATTCCTTTTATTTAAAGCCTACCAAATTAAATCTCTAGGTACCCAGTCATAAGCTTTTTCTAGATCAATGAAGACCATATGCAGATTTTCCCTCTTCACTCGATATTTTTCCATTAATTGCCTAATTGAGGTGATAGCTTCTATAGTTGACCTCCTTGGCATAAAACCAAATTGATTTGTAGATTTCTTGATCTTCTGTCTAAGTCATTGCTCCATTATTCTATCCCATAGCTTTTTAGTGCGACTCATAAGTTTAATCCCATAGTAGTTGGTACCAGTTTGTATATTTCCCGTGTTCTTATATATTGGTACTATAATACTTATTCTCCACTCATTTGGTATCTTCTTTGTCACCAATATCTTATTAAGGAGACTAGTTAACAAAGCCCCCACAACTTCTCCTAAGCATTTCCAAGTTTCTATCAGAATGTTGTCTGGACCTGTAGCCTTTCCTTTCTTCATTTGTTTTAATGCTTTCATCACTCCAACTACCCTAATTATACATAAAAAAGTATGTTATGCTAATAAAGTATTCTCTCTTGTTCTTATGTCTCCAACATACTCTTCATTGAAAAGTATACTAAACTATTCTCTCCACCTTTCTTTGATATTGTTGTCCTTCACTAGAACCTTTTGGTCATTCCTTCACTAGGTTTCTCTATTGTAGTGTCTTTTCCGTTTTGACTCTTCAAGTACCGCTTTAGCAACCTTCCTAATACAGTAAGTCATTTGATTCCACATCGCTTCAACTTCCCCTTAAAATTCCATCCTCCCTGCTTAATCACTTTATCCTTAAATATTGTTGCTTGTTTTCTTTTCGCACATTTTATTTACTACCCCTCTTTCTATATCTAATGCAAATATCTAAAACTACTAGCCTATGTTGTGTGGCGAAACTCTCTCCTGGAATGACCCTACTGTCTTTACAAGCCAATCGGTCATGTCTTCTAACTAGAAAAAAGTGTATCTAGTTCCTGCGAATTCCACTATTATAGGTAATTAAATGCTCATCTCTCTTTTTAATGCAAGTGTTTGCTATTATAGGGTCAAAAGCTAATGCAACGTCCAAAATAGTGTCTCCTAACTCATTGTTTTCTCCAAATCCTTGTCCTCCATGCAGTCTCTCATACTCTCTATTATCCTTTCGTACATGCGCATTTAAATCCCCCACTAGGAAAAATCTTTTTACTAGTTGGGATTTCTCATAGTAAACTATCCATCTCCTCTCAAAATTATTTCTTGACACTTTCATCTAATCCTGCTTGGGGAGCATATGCGCTAATTATATGAATTATGTCTTCCTCTAACACTAGTTTAATTGTTATAATTCTTTCACCCAACCTCTTTACCCCCACAATTTTTTCTTTCAAATCCCATTTCTAATATTGTTCTTTTCCGCATAAACAACTCATAGAATATTATATTATATTTTCTTTTGATAATGCAGGAACTACTACTCTTTCATGTAATGCATGTGGGGAGCCCTGCATATTTCGAACTGCTAATACAGCTAACAACAGGGGAAGGAAGTTCTACAAATGCCAGCGGGAGGAGTGTAATTTCTTTGTGTAAGTATATTGGAACTTGGCATAACACTTCCCATTGCCAGTGGATGTCAAGTGTAAACAAATTGGATAGAACAAGGCCATCAGCACTGACCCCATTCAATTTGTTTCAAGCCATTTCCTTGTTTTGAGCTGTCAATCCATTTCTTAAGGTTCTTCCAATGATAATTTGCTGGTACCAGTCATGGATGGGTCGGAGTAGTATATCCCTAACTTGTCTGTGATGCAGATGGGAAGATAGCATTGACAATAATGACACTGGCGGAGGAAGGGCACGCAGCCCCCCCAGCAGAGGCAGCCGAGGCAGAGGACGTGGGGAAGGACGCAGTGCTCCAAATGTTTCTTTTGTGACAGCAACTGGTGAGCCTATCTCAGGCAGGAGGTGCTTTATTTGTGGTGATCCCTCACACTTTGCAAATGTTTGTCCAAATCGAGGTATGCTATCTCACCTACCTCCTGTAAAAGAAATACAGTTGCCTGTCTTCCTCTTTCTAATTCTTTGGTTATTGCCTTCTGGTATAGGTAAATAGACAATTAGCACAAGGAACTAAATGCACATTATTTTTATCTGTTTTCACCATTTTGTAAATTTCCGGCTTTCAGGATGAGGAATGGTATTCGCGTGCATAAGAGTAAAGGAACATGCTATTTTCTATTGCCAGCGGCTTGTTTGGTTAGTGTGTCAATGATGAAACTCATCATCTACAAGAGATGCATATGGACGTGGTTGGACTGGGGTTTATGGCTTATGAGTTCTTGAGGCTGCAATAATGGTTTGCAAAGCTGAAATGCTGTAGTTTGCTCTTTGCATCAACTTTCTTGTCTTTCAAAGAAACAATGGCTGTATCACGTTATGTCATGTATTTACATGTATAGAGCTAAGGGGAGCAGGTATTAAGGCAAGGTCGCTAGGGTGTCAGATCACTGCTGCTTTTTCCTTAACAAGAGAAGTTTTTCCTTTGTATGTTTGATCTAATTTACATCACGGATGGAGGTGATGAAACCAATTGTTTCTAACCTAGTGTTCATCTCCAGGTTGGAGTTTTTTTTTTTTTCACAACTGTGCATTTGCTATGAGTCTCTTTTATCTCTTAAATTGTTTTATGAGTTTTGAATAGTGTATTTTTAGAATTGAGTTTGATTTTGAACTCTGAAAAAAAGGAAGATTTCAAGACTTTCCTAAGGAGTGGGGAACATCAGAATGCTTTTGTTACCTTGAGCTTCACCCATTGGAGACTTGCTGCTCCTCATGATCCTTTTTGGTGCTTCTCAAGGTGTATACACTACTACAGGTCATTTGTGTTTGCCGACTGTTGTCATTCAGTGGTCTTTTGAATTAATGTATGGTTGTAATCATGCAGGGAATTTCTCAGTCTAGGCTCCCTACTAAGTTCTGTTTTAGCCCATTGAATCATATTCCTGATGTTTCTGATATTTCTTTTCTCTTCCCTTTCTTTCTTTCCATTTGTTTTTTTAAATGACAATTGAAGAATGATTTTCACTGAGAGAAAATGCTTCTGATTGGGGCTTTTATGCAGGGCATTCTGGGACTGCTTAATCCAAATCATGTGAGACATTTTTCTGTGGTTTTGGTCCTTTGAACTTTAGCCATATACAAAATCTTAAAAAAAAATAAAAATAATAATAATAACTGCAAGGTCAAAAATTAATTCCGGTTGTCATCCAAGTTCCCTTAAATCATTTGACATGCCTTGAACAAATGCAAAGAAGGCTAGAAGTAGAATCCCTTTACATTTTATAGGGTTTCTTGTTCCATGGATCGGAGTAATGTCTGGAAAAGCCTTAAATGCAGGGAGGAGAGAAATGATGGGATATTGAGTTATTAAAAACATGACTGCAAATAAGGATGAAAATGGGTCCCTAAGTACACATAGGACCGTGCTAAAATATAGGGTATGAGTCCAATTTTTGGACCCTTTTTCAATTTAGGTCCAGCTTTGGGTTAAGGTCCATGGTCATACCTGAGGACTTGACCCCTGATGCCATGATCATAAATTGTGTACTATATATGTATATTAAGTAATCTTGTACTATTATTTATATTTGAACTGGGTTTTTGTTTGAATCCATGCCTGCTTTCAAGGCTGAGTTTGGTTCTTCAATCAGCAGAAAACCCCTTTCTTCTTTACCTTTCCATTCGTTTCCTAGTGGTTTTGTTGCTTCCTTGGTGATCCTGCCCTTGATTCTCTTTATTCTATCATTCATTTTTCTTTTCTCTCTTTTATACAATACCTTTCTTTTTCTCTGTATTACTTGTTTCTAAGGTTCTCTAAACAATGTAATAATATAATCTCAATTGAATATGCTATTTTGTTTTGTGCATCTTATTCCTTTTATGGTCTTTATTAAGGAGGAATTCATGAAACGATGCAATTCTTGTACCCTCATTAATTGTGTCCTTTTTACCCCAAAATTCTACCTAGAGTTAGTTACATAGGTTTTTATATTCTTTTTGGTATATCCTATTGCTTATTGTAAATAGAATGTAAGACCTTCTTGATATCCAGTGATATGATTGTATATTGTTAATTAAAAAAACAGTTCTCTGGATATTAAAGAATGTATTTTTTTTTTTCCATTACGTCACTAGAACTTAGAATTTTACATCATCTTTATTCACAAGTATAACATTCCATCTCCATTTACAACATTCCTTCTCTATTCATCTCCATTTAGGGCATGTTTGTGTAACGCTTTTCCGCGGAAAAGTGGACGGTTTTCCACGGAAAACCCATTTGTCCAGCGTTTGGTGCGGAACAATTCCGCGGAAATGTTTTCCTGCCTAGTAAGCATTTTCCTTGATAATTGTGGAAATGGGTTTCCTATGGGGGGGTATGAGAAATGGATTTCCTCGGAAAACTTCATCTACTTTTCCTCACTCTTGTCCATTTCAACCCAAAAACCCTACAAATCTTTCATTTTTTATTTCTTTATATAAATTATTATTTAATATTGAATAAATAATATACATGTTATGTTATTTTTATTCAAAAAAAGTATATCACCAAATAAGAAATTTTGATTTTCTATAAGGAATCCAAGACCGCACCAAACAACATTAGCACCAATTCAATGAGGAAACTCTTTTTGCACCAAACATGAATTTCTAAATTCTATGAAAATCTTTTTCCGAGGTTTTTACTTCTATGGAATTTGCTTACGTGGCAGTTTCCCCTTTCCGCGGAAAAGGTGTGTACACAAACGTGCCCTTAGTAAATATTTACAACCTTCCAATGGAAAGATGAGAAAGTCAACAAGAAAAAATGAAGATGGATTGTGGCAGGGCCAAACAAGGAGAAGGAAGTATACTTCTGCGTATTAGTAAACTCATGAGCAGAAGTTTGGGCACTCATAGTTAGTACTTTTTATATTTTTGTTTCATATTGTATTTAAGGGGTATGCCCTTTTTGGAAGTATACTCAATCTTTCGGATAATATACTTCCATTTCTGTAGATTATCATTGAGAAACTGAAGACCTAACTTACTTTAAAAAAAAAAAGGAAGAGAAGGAAACATATAAAAGGTAAATAAAGAGAATCGAGGGCTGGGACCATTGAAGAGGAAGCATCAAAATGATTTGGAAAATGGGTGCAAAAGGTAAAGAAAAAAGGGGTTTCCTATTAAAGATTTATATTCGATATTTGGTGATAAGGCGAACGTCCATTGATATTGTGAGCAAAAAAGTCAAAAAAAAAAAAAAAAAAAAAAAAAAAACCCCACGGTGGAAGGCTCTTATGAGTTAATATGGGGTGGGCGGGCAATTTGTAGTTTTTTATTTCCATGGGAGAGAGGAAGCTTGTGAATTTCATTTCATTATGTTCCTTTCATGTATAGACAATGAGTTGCAGCATTAGTCTCCACAAAAATCAAAATAAACTTTCACATTCGTGAAACTCTTTTGTGACTTGTTTGTACAATGAAAGGATTTTGCATTGTGAATTTCTATTTTCATGGGAGAAAGGAATCCTGCATTCCTACTCTTCCCATCAGAAATCAAAATTTATGGAAATTATTTCCCTTTTTTTTATCACCTTTCCTGTGGAATTAATACATTGCACAAACCAACATGGCAGTGGACTTACAACACGAAATATCATAACATTTTTTCTCTCCGACGTGAAATCTTCTAATTGCGCAAATGCACCTTCAACTTAGTGAGATAGAACTAAGAAGAATCCTCCAAATGGGATATTAGGGCTCGTCTTTGCTAACCCACCAATCATAAATTGAAGGTTTGGATGAATGAATCTTTTAATTCTTCCTACTTGACCTCCCAACCACCTAATTGCTCTATGAGCTGCAAACCCAACCTGCACCGAAAAAGAAGAATTGGGGTTCATCATTTAAAAATTTGGGTAGGGCATGGATTCACAATTTTTTTGGCCTGATCAATAAATGGGTGTGCTTGGGTTGAGCCTGTGCATATTGTCCACTGCTCAACTTGACTCAGCCCAGACCACTGCCACCTCCCTGACCTTGCTCTTAAATATGGGTGGTGTGACTCAGTTGGGTCCCCACTCCTGAGACCAGCTAGGTTTTTGGTAGAGAATACTAGGTATGGAAGTTGGTCCATCTGAGTCAATCAAGTCTCTTTCTCAAATTGGAAAAAATGAAAAATCTCGAGGGAAAGTTGCGTTGGCTTAGAACCATGGTTTGCATGGGACCATAGAAAAATTTTACCCGACTTTCTTTTTCTCTTTTGTAGGAATTATTCTGGACGAAAGGGTTGCCAAACGTAATTTGTATAAAAAAAAATAAAATATGAAGAAAGATTATTCAGAAGTCACACCCAAAAGACCGAGTTCGGATCACCTATTGCAATTGTTATACTTTCACCGTGAGTGGACCAATAGCAGTCCGCCACGTCATCCAAAAATTTAAGTGATTTTGAGGTTTAAAAAGTTTAAATTAAATGAAAGAAAATCAACTAAATTTTTAGATGACGTGGCGAACTGCTATTGGTCCACTCACAGTAAAAATATAACAACTATGATAGGTGATCCGTACTCCAAAAGACCAACAGCACCTCTTTTCAAGGTAAAACAACAAAAAAAAAAAAAAAAAAAAAACCAGGTGATCCGTACTCCAAAAGACCAACAGCACCTCTTTTCAAGGTAAAACACCCACCTCTTTTCAAGGTAAAACAACCCCCCCCCACCCCACCCCCCTCCCCCCCCCTTTCAAGGTAAAAAACAAACCACCCCCCCTCCCCACCCCGACGAACAGCACCTCTTTTCAAAGGTAAAACACCACGCGCCCTCCCCCCCCCCCCCCACCCCTCTCTCTCTCTCATCTCTCTCTCTCTCTCATGATTTATTTTTTCCTTTTCTCTTTGAAAGATTGGTTTCCAAGTTGGGATTTTTGGGTGGCATAGTTTCAGATTTCTGCGAAAACTCAAACCCAACATCAAAGTCTTCTACTTTGATTAATACTGTTGAGATTTTCCATCAGAGCTGTAGGCATGCAGGATTCATAAATCCTCTGCTAAAAATCTCTACAGTATCAGAATCTGTAAAAATATTTCTGCTTGGATTGAAACATGTTGTGAATTTCTCCATTGGTGCAGGGGTCAAAAACCCCAAACAATGGCCAAATGATGAAGTGCCCAACGCCCCCAACCCCTTTTTTTTTTAGGTTAGAGTTTTAGACCCTTATTTCAGTTTCACCCATCTCACGACAACACCAAAAGAAGATGCAAAGTAGAGCATTTTGGGAAATATGGCGGCCCAAGGTATTTCAGCAGTGCCGATATTTTGTTTCCATCGTCGCAGAAGACGTCCGATATGCGGATGTTCCAAAACCCTGCAGGGCGAAATCGGAACGGAAGCCGTATCCGACCCCAATGAAAGTTTTGATACGGAGAGCCAAGGAAAAGAAGAAAGCAAGGAATGCTGGCCTTTGCACGATCCTTGAAGCACCTGAGAATGGACTACTTGTTCCTGAACTTGTTGAGGTGGCCCACCATGTCAACCAAGCAAGAGAATCGCTCCTCCATGGCCTGGCAAAGCTTGTGGGTGTCGTTGTTCCTGTGAAAAGATGCAGGTATGGAATTTTGGCCACTCTTGAATTGCTTACTTGACTATGATCATGGTGGTGTTCACCACTTTAATAGTGTATGGTTTTATGCCTCTCTTGAATTTTGCTAACATCACTATGATCATGGTGATGTATGTTCACCACTTTAATAGTTTGGGTTTGTTTTTGGAGGTTGTATGGTTATAATTGAAGTTGGAGTGCAACTTGGGTTGGTTGAGTTGTCTTGACTAGCCCAATTCTTGCCTGAATTGCATGTGGGTAAGCATGAGCATGAATGATATTGTATAATGTTGTGGTATTGTAGGTTCGTTTTTAAGCAATGGGCCAACTTTTTTGAAGCTAGAAATGACCAAGCTTGTTGGTCTCACCTGAATGCATGCCGATGATGGAAGGGGTAAGGATATTGAAAGTTGCATGGTCTATGTTTATCCAAAAAAAATGGAACTGTATACTCATGGGAAGCACCTCTTTGGGAGCTACAGAGTTGTGCAATTCCTACCTTTTGAATATAGTCAGATGAGTGCCAAAAATTTATGATCAACTCAAGGGTTTACAAAACTCAAATAAGTGTGAAATTTAGAGTGCGCTACATTGCTAATTCATTGGCAGTGTGAAGGGTATGGATTGATTATAAGGGGCCTGGGTTGGTCCACAAGCCTGTTCTAGAAATTTCTGCATTGTATGCGTGTGTGTTATCATGAAAAATATGTGGGTTATTCCAATACCCAGGCTCAGTTTGGGAATTCAAAACCCGAGTTTGAGCTTAAAGCAAATTCACTCATGCTTCATAATGTAGGCTCGAATCTATTATCCATCCTGCCTCATTTGAAGTAAAAAGATTAGAAGAACAAGCTCGCAGGGGAGACTTTTTTGTGGTAATTACCATTAAAAAGAAATGAACTTTTTCGTGGTAATCCATTCGTGTTGGTCAGGAGTGCTCTTCATGAATTGTCCTTTCTTCTCTGCTCTCCAACAGGAGAGAATTTCACCGAGTAGCGGCATATTCTCGTCTCCTCGTCTTTTTCAACATCTCTTTGATTGCTTTCTATCACCTCTCTTGCCCCCACTCAGTATTATGCACTTGGTCCAGCACTCCAGCATCCAGTAGGATGGGAGGAAGAATTGAGTTCAACCATCGCACATTGCCTCATAAAGTGAAGGATGACGAAGAAGAGGTGGACCATGTTCCTTCAACTTCCAATCATATAGAAGGTTTGTGACTCTCTTATCATCTTTCCATCTATCTGTTGTGTCTCTGTTTTCATGGTAGGGGTACCATTTCCTGGTGGTGAACACAAGTTGGTTTGGTTCGCTCCAAGGTGTATTGGCACTTAGAACTAAATATGGGTATGCAAAACTGTACCCAAACAGGTACATGGGATAACATAAGACCCTCACTGGTGTCCACTTGTCTCACCAAACCTGTACTTGGACCCGATTTAGATCCTCACTTGCTCCCACTTGTTTGTGTGAGAGTTTCGATTGATTAACCCACAAGCTAAGTTAGCTTGGCTTATTGACAGCCCCTATAGTTGCTTACATGTAAGAATCCATTTCTCATTTTTCATTGTACTTATGTTACCTCCAACTCCAACCTTTGAGAAAGATTCACTCAAAACAAAAAAAGGTTGCGTCAAGCTGAGCATCAGCTGGTGAGGGACAGTGTGCGCGTGTGGGGGTTTGTGAGTTCGATTCCCTTGCAAAGCATAAACAAAGAAACAAAAAAGTTTACTTCCAACCTTCCTCCCATGGCAGATATGAACTTCTGATATAACTGAAAGTCAGGGAGAACAATCATCTCTCTCTTCTTTGACGTTTTCACTTTGAGAGGCAATGTGAGATTGTTGGACTCAGAATAGTAAGTAAAGAAGAGGTGATAGAAAGCAAGCAGAGAAGATTTGGAGGAACAGATGATCGAAGTATTTGCTGTATTGTTAGGTTCTCTTGTGTTGGCGCAGAGTGAAAACCATTTGTGAAAAAAACGCTGGCCTACTCCTTGTCTTGCTTCAGACCTGTTTTCCTTAGTCGGACACCAGTTGCCCATTTCACCACAGTACTACCCCCTTTGTCACATGGAACTGCCTTATTGATAGGTCCTTTTCAAACTGACTTAATGTGGTCAGTTCACAGTTCTTCTTTTCTCTTTTTAATTATGTCAAAGTAAGACATCACCCCATGCCAGAAATGCAGATATACCTGGGTCAGCACTGATAATCTGATTTGTGACCTAAAAATGGTTGAGAAAAGAGTCAAATGGTCAGCACGATTGTGAGAAACCTACCATTTTCAAATTCTAAAGTTACTGATCACAAGGTTTTCATATGATTGGAACTAATTTCCATTTTCAAGCTTCTTATTGGTGTTGGTCCCTTTGAAAATAAATACCTATTTTCATATGCTACTGGAACTTCTGTGTTCAGGTTTTGCTCTGAAGTTCACATTGGCCATGTCGGTCATGAAATCCGAACATGTACAGGGCCTGAGAGCGGTTTCAGAGCCGCCACTCATGTATGGAAGAAAGGTGGCATTGAAGATGTAATTTACTTCCCATCCTGCTATCATCTTTATGATAGGGTAGGAAAGCCAAGAGTTGTCCACCATGAAAGACTCCAAGTCCCAAGACTCCCAGCAGTTTTAGAGCTCTGCATACAGGCCGGTCTAGACCATGAAGACTATCAAACAAAGAGAAGATCCAAACCTGTTTACTGGATCGACGGAAGGATGGCAGATTTCGAGGAAGAGATGGATGAAGCAGGTACTGAAAATAATCAGCAACCGGATGATCCCCCTTCGCCAATTCCAATTTGCTTGGATAGAAAGAACTGCATCACTTGCCAGAACGAAGAGGAGAAGCCGAGTGAATTGAGTGCCAAGATATTGGAGTCATGGTATGTTATGAGATCAGGAGCTGAGGAGATAATGAAGACATATGGTGTGAGCACTTGTGGGTATTGCCCTGAGGTTCAGGTGGGTCCTAAGGGTCACAAGGTGAGGTGCTGCCGAGCTGCGAAGCATCAGTACCGACAAGGCCAGCATGCATGGCAGGAAGCGACCATCGATGATCTGATTGGACCAAACTATGTTTGGCATGTGCGGAATCCACATGGGCCTCCTCTGATCAATGAGCTTAAGAGGTACTACGGCAAGGCGCCTGCTGTTGTGGAACTCTGCGTGCAGGCTGGGGCACCAGTTCCTCGTGAATATCGGAGTATGATGAGGTTGGATGTGGTTCCTCCAGACCGTGATGAAGTCGATCTGGTCGCTTAAATTCATGTTTATAATGGATGATGGTACCCCTTTTGCAGTCTACAATGGTTTGTCTGATGATGCCCCTTCAGCAATCTCGTAGACAGTATACATTATTTAAAATCAAATTAGAAGCATTTTGTCTACTTTTTCTCAGTTCATCGGAGTTTTAAGGATAGAGGCTTTTATTTGGAGGGGGTATTGGATGGATGAAAGTGACTAATAAGGGTAGAGATATGGAGATCTTTAATGTTTTAGGATTGAATTTACTATGTTTAAAGGGTGGGAGTCTCTTGTATATCTCCCTGTTTAATCTTTAGCTCCTTTTGATAATGCGTGTGAAACAAAAGGGCCTAAATATGTAGTGCAATTTTTCATCACTGCTACCAACCTAAGCATGATCATATCAGTTGAGGGTCTGGTATGCATATCCAGGGGCAACAGTCAAGGCTTACCACCCCAATACTATGATCCTAGGACCCTTATCTAATATAGTAAACTGCTAATTTTTATGGTGTATTACGTTAGTTTTGGTTACATAACCCTAAACCCAGTTTGACAGGAGTAAAAGTCCAATCAAATTCAGGTCTGAATCTGTTCGTGTACAATTTCACCAAATGAACTTGTTTATGGGTGCACTGAGTTGGATAATTGGGATAAGGCTTTTGATGATGATGACAACAACAAAGTTTTGCGCATGTCACGATGATAACAAGAAATGCTTGTTAAATTTTAAGGCTATCAAAATTAAGGCTTGAGATGACTAGATATTTCTAATATTTGCCTTAAACTTATTCATGATGAGACCTTTCTATCCAGAATCTCACTAATAGTCATGCATTTAGATTGGCCCCATGAGTTGTACCTTATATGTAATAAATATCCTTGTTGGTATAAACTCCTCACATGTCACAGCAGCTATGCCTTCTTCCTATGCATCAATCCCTGGTCCACTTACCAATTTCTCCCAATTTCCTTTTTTTTTTTTTTTTTTTGTTCATTTTACATTTCTCGCATTTTGACATTACATTTGAAAAAAAATGACATTCAATCCAACAAAATCAAGAAAATCGGTCACCAAGACACACAATTGGGAGTTGGGTGAGTGTGATGGGTTTGCTCCTCATGTCTTGTATTTAAATTCCACTTCGGACTTACACCTTACACGTGTGGGTTTCATGCGTACGCCCGGGGGAATAGTCATATCCGATTATATACCATGGAAAACCCTAGAAGTAGGGTTGTAAAAGGGTCAGTTCTGGTTAGGGTCCATGGTGGACCCGGAACAGGAAGATCCAGACTCAGAACTGCTTCAGAACCTGTTTCTTGGCTCCAGAACCAAAACCATAACCATATATGGGACGGGTCTAGATCCGGATTCGGGTCTAGGTAGAGAATGATATATATATATATATATATATATATAAATATAAAACAACATAGTTTTTAGGAGAGATTTTCAAAAATTAAGGTAATATGTCAGGTTCACGGGTCCGAACAAAGGTGAAACTGGACCTGGACTCATTTACTTATCGGGGACTAAATAAGGATTCAGACCCAATTTTTAATAGGTCGGAACCTTCAGGTAATCGGAGAATCAAGGACTCATTTATATCCCTACCTAGAAGTCACCAAGCTGGGCCAGGCAATGCTAGGCCTAGTATGTTATTAGTGGGCCCGGCCAACGTTAGGCCTAGTTTTGTTATTATTGGCCCCGGTCCAGCTCCCCTCTCACGGACACCTATATATTTGCAGGCGCCCATTTTCCTTTTCATTCTCTCCGGTGTTTTCGCACACGAGGTGTTCGCGAACATCAGATTCCTTCTACTCTGGTACGCTCTGTTTTCGGATTTCACTCACGATCGTGTCGTTCTCCTTCTCCTTCTCCTTCTCATTTCGTGCTTTTATTAGGGTTTCTGTTGATAGACAAATCTTTGAAAGTTTTAAAATTGGGGTTTCTAAAAAGTTGGCTTCTTTTTAGGGTTTCGACGAATTCTCGGTCCTGTTTGGATGAACTGAACTACATTGTGCAGGATTTCCTGTTTTCACACCACCTCTTTTCCATCCCCATTCAGCATCCACTGTGATTTTTTTTTTTTTTTTTTTTTTGTTGTTAGATTTGAAAAACAACTGATATTGGATTGTGGAAAACGGTGTACTGTTGCAAACCCTAAAACTGTTAGTCCTTGGATTAGAGAATGCTCAAGCACCCACAAGATGTTCTTGCTGAAGGGAGAAACTGAAAAAATGTATAATTGTTTTTGACTGATTCGTCTTTCTTACAAAGCTTAAAGCTTTCCTCTTAAATAGAGGAATTCTCAATCGAACCCATAGATTAAAGCAAATGTGCAATAAAGAAATCAAGAATCTACTATTAAAGATGGTTAGTGATTGCTGAAGACTTACTTAAGATTGCTAATTTGCAGCCATGTAAATCCATGATGCTTGTAGATTTTATTGTGATACCATCTATGAATGCACAGGGCTTAGCGCTCCATCCCCCTTAAGCAGCCATCTTGTCCTCAAGGTGGCTGGCCAGACTGGAGTGGGATTTGATTGTTAAGGGGCTGTTGAGGTGGTAGGCTGCTTGGCTCTTGGAACGGGCTGCGTTAGTTTGACTAGACCCAGTGGCGGATCCAGGATTTTCGTTTAGGTGGGGTAGACAATGGTCAATTGAAAAAATGATATCCTTTTGGTAAGAAAACCTACAGTATCACTCGCTTCCCTAAGAACAAGAATACATGATGGAGAGCATAATTGTGAAAATTAGCCAATAAATGGAACAATTAAGGCAAACATGATACAATGACAATTTAAGCAAATCATAAACCCAAAAGCACATGGTCAATAAGAAATTCAATTCACACTATATTCAATTTTTAATTTCTTTAAATCAAACCGTTTATGCCCAAAACCTACAAATCATAATATATTCCATCAATATAAGATTCAATAGACACAAATTACTAGGACATTAGGAGTTATATCGTGGATCAACTAAAGGAAATGCCAAACAAGTGTTTGAAATCGTAATGAAAGTGGAAGAAGAAACATGCAAAAGTCCCGACTCCCGATTATCTTTTCTCCATGTATGAGTAAAAAATAAAGAAATAATTGATTTCCAATACCAAATCATCCAAAGAGGAAAAGTAAAAAGGAAAAAGGAGGAAAGAAATCTAATAAGCCTTACAGGCAACAAAGCCAGATCGAATCGAGAGAGACTTCCTTGGATTTTGATAGTTTGTGAATGATCGAACCATGGGTTTTGTGGGAAATAGCAGGAGAGAAAAGGGTAAAAAAAGAGCATTATTTTAAAAAAAAATAGAGAAGGAGACGAAGTCTTAGACATTAGACATGTGGGGCAGTTTTTTGGACATATGTGGGGCATGGCCTAGCACTCCATCTGACTCTCTAGGGCTTCAAGATATGACCTGGGGCGGCCGCCCCTTATGATCACAACTTGGGTCTGCCCTTGAAGTCTAGACCAGCAGTGAGGTTAATGGTGTTGGTGTTGAAACTTGTTTGGCATAAAGGTGAAAAATCTACATGCTTGCACCTAGTGTCTTTTCGTGAATCAACCACTCCATATGATTGGATTCCACGGGATTATTTAGTCCAGTATTCTCCCCCTTATGGTGACTTCATTAGAAAAATTGCATTTTTAACTCATTGGAATCCTGCAGGATTGTGTCCAAGTTTCAGAGACTGTGTGCTTTGTTTCCATTGCAGAGGCATTTTATAAAACCAAAAGTTTGGAGTTGGAAAAATAATTATCTGTGCGATGTGAGTAATTACATCACAAGGGCATGAAACCGTACCATTAAGATTTTCTTTGCTCAATGAGACCTGTTGAGAGAACTTGAAGGGCATGAATGGTGCCATTAAGGGTGACTTCTTTTTTCTTTTTTTAGATGAAAAATGAGTAGTGATGAATAAGATTTAAGTCTGTTCTTTAACATTTCATCTTATAACTTCCCGGTCAACACTGTTGACATGGTTCCTTGAATAAGTTTCTGTGCCCAACAGTTAGATTTGGTGGATTTTTAGGTACTATAGAGTGGCTAAGTTTGTTGCCTTTTATTTTCACCTGTAGCCTACAGGCTGTAGCTTTTATTCAGTTCTTATGCTGACTTACTTTTTTTTTTAATCCACTTCTTTCGAATCTTTGCATTTTGTTTTGATTCATTATCTGAATGTTTGGTTGTTGATAAAATGCATGATGGGTTGTCATCTTCAGAATTTGCAGTACTGAACATGGTAAAAAGGTGGTCTGGCAAGCGGCACAGTAACAAGGGGCATCCTAGAAAGCACCCAAATACCACCAGGAACCTAGCAAAGAAATATAAAAGGAAGGCCTTTCATGCAATTGCTGCACCCACTCCTGCCCCTGTTCCCCTTCTTCCTTACCCTGGTTATGGCAATCAGGAAGTTACATCGGTAGGAAATGTGGGACCAGATGCAGGTGAAAGGATTTCAGGGTTTATTTTCATGTGCAATGCAAAGACAAAGCCAGAGTGCTATCGCTCCCATGTCTTTGGTCTTCCTCCAGGGAAGATGGAAGTTGTCCAGGGAATTAAGGATGGCACAAAGCTTTTCCTTTTTGACTATGATCTGAAGCTTCTTTATGGCATATACAAGGCTATTGGATGCGGTGGGAAGAGTTTGGAGCCAGCTGCTTTTGGAGGAGCATTTCCTGCACAGGTAGTTCATTTGTAGTATTTTGTTTCTCCTTTACCCTATTGCTACTAGCTATGTATTGCCTTGTAAAACTTGGTATTTCCTGCAAGACATTCTTTGTTGAATATTAATCATCACTGCTTGGATAGATGCGAGTCTTCCTTCACTTTATCTGGTATTATCTAGTTTCCAGTAAGGCTTTTCATTTAGGGCACACTCGACATTTCCTTGAGAAGAAAAATGATTAATCCTATTCTACTTTTATAGGTTCCTAATCCATTGCTATTTTCTCTTATGCTATTGAAAATATGGAGCTATGCGATGCACTGTTAGGAAACAGAAATCTGAATATCAGAGAGATTTTGTTGAGATTTGTCGTTTCCTTACTGTGAGATAATACTATAAGAATCTCTTATCTAGGGAATCTACAAGATATTTGCAGTCCTATTATTTTCTCTAATTACCTTACAATAAGCCATGATCTACAAATAGGTTACATGATACTCTAAAATATATAGTTCACTGCAGGGGCATCTCTTCTTGCGTAATTTCCAAGAATATGATGATCTGCAGGAGCATGTTTTGTAGTCTCTTACATGTATTGGCACCCATGGTAAACATGGAATGTGAGTTCTACTTCCTGACATTTTCGAATGTCCAGGAAGACTTGGATTTAGATTCCGAATTAGGAAACCGTGACCTTCTTCATTCACAAGAAAACAAATCTAGGAATTCTGCTACAGAAACAGTTATTTCTATTCATGTTGCAGCTTAGTACTTCACTTATGTCAGTCATCTTCAACTTCTTGGAAGCATTGTATCCATGGTTAAAAAACTGCATTATCAGCCGTTGGCTGGTACACTTTTCTGAAAAAAAAGTGGCACTTACATGCGTAGCTACCATAGCAGCTGCTATTTTGCCACAGAAGATTTAGATTTTTTTTTTCTTTTATTTTTTTGCTTCTTTCATTCTTTTTTCATGAACCACTTGAAAATGTCTTTGTAACTTGCAGATCTATATTTTCCATAGATCAATCACAAATTGTTTGCATTTTTTCTTTCTTAAATTTTGCTATTTATTTTCAATTTGTTTTGAGTTTTTTCAGTTTTTCCCTCAAACTAGGCTAACCAATCAGATCCTAATGCATTCTACTTGTGGATTTATGTTTCCCATAGATCAATCCCAAATGGTTTGAGGTATTTTTAATTTGTTTTTGCTGTTTATTTTTTGATTCTTGGGGATTTAAAAAAAATGATTTTGTTCTCAAAGTGAGCCAACTAAATCACATCCAAATGCATTCTAATTTGTAGACCTTTCTTTCCCAAGTTTCAACAAAATTTCAGTGTTCCATTGATGAAAGATGAACATGTGTTTGAGTTTTGAGCTTTACTTAATGTAAACATTACTTTATATAAATAAATAAATATATATATATATATATATTGTATTTTGTGCAGCTCTGCTAAATAGCTTATTTTAATTAAGAATTTAGAATCTTTTGATCTGCAATGTGGCTCTTGATCTTTAGAATTCTGTCCTCAGTGGGTTTGATTGCAGCTGGGTTCTTCCATTGGCCATTGTTCATTTGTTCGACACATGGATTATCGCCATAGGGTCTCCCAAAGGAAGGACTTTGTGGCGTCATTCTTTTGTTGCAACAATTTACGTCATCTGGAAAGAAAAGAATCAAAGATTCTTTGAAGGAAAAGCGGCCTCTGTCTAAGAATTCTTTACAAAGATGAAACTAAGCATTGGTCGTTACGTATTGTTTTGGTCGCCGGACACTATGGACTCCACAATTGCTATTTTGAACTATGATTGTATCCCCATATACTAATTACTCTATATATGATTATTATTAAAAAAAGAAAAACTCTATATATGATTGAACTGTCAAAAATCATATCTATTTCAATTGCTTGTGCAGTGGGGCGTCTTTGGGTGTGCTACATGTGGAGATGATTTATTGAGGGTATATCTTTGCAGGTGAAATTCCAAGTTGACAAAGATTGTTTGCCTTTACCAGAGAGCGTCTTCAAACATGCTATCCAAGAAAACTACATGGGGAAAGTTAAATTTAAACCAGAGCTTAATTCTCAGCAGGTGATTTCCAAATGTGAGATCATTGATAAAAAAGGAAAAATAAAAATGACATCCTTCTCTCTTGTTAATCACTGTAAAAAAGGAAATTCCAATTTTTCCTATAAAATCTATATTTCATAGTTTGATTTTGTTGCCCTTTTGCTAAGAGACCATTTGGATGTACAAAAGATGATGAGCAGAGAATCCCTATTGCTGGAGAAATGAGGGGCAAATTGGGGGTGGATAACCACCTTGTGGAGAATCACCACTTCTCTCTAGCAACGATTCTCCACTGTTTTTGGATTTGAATGGGGGTATACTAAGTAGGAGAAAGCCATTTTAAAAAAATTGTATAAATGAGAAGCTTAGTAGTAAATAGTTAAATGCCAGTTTTTATTAAAAAAAAACTCAATTTCACTGGAGAAAGGGGTGTTTTCTCCACACCCCTTTGGAGAATTTTTTTTAAACCTACATTTTACTAAACTTAAGTAGAAGATAGAAGATTACTTTTCTCCCTTAGGCCAAGTTTGTGTGACATCAAAGACTCCATGATGCAGCGAAATATGCTTCATCTTTCTGCGGTGTTGTGTTTGTTTAGGATGTTGGGACTGCGTTTCCACGCCTGTGATGAAACACATTTTCGCGAAGCGCAGAATCACAGCGTTACACAAACAAGCTCTAGAAGTAGATCTAAATATGGGAATACATAGTTTCTTTTCTTGATCAGGGGAATATGTGGGCCCTAAGGGTTGGGTCTATGTATCTTAAAAAAGAAGGGTGGGTTCTATTTTGTCATGTTACTGATGTTTTAGGATTTGGCATTAAATGCAGGTTGAGAAGCTGCTTTCATTGTTTTGTTCAGTTATGCCACAGCAGATGGTGCCTCTGCCTCCATTTGTCACATCAGCACAACTGCCTTCTGTACATCCAGTTGTGATAGGCCATCGCTTTGAGCCAGTGCAATTGCCTCATGTGCCACCACTTGTGAATGACCGTTGCTTAGTACTGGCTCAGCCACCTCTGGTGGCTCCAGTTGTAGGCAGCCATCGCCTAGAACTGGCCCGGCCACCTCCTGCACCCTCTTTTTTGGACTATCGTCTTCTAGCAACAGCACAAGTGCATCACCCAGCATCAGTGCAACGTCCTCCTTTTCCCCCAGGTGTGGACAATCATCACATAGCATCAGCACGACAACCTCCTGTACCGGCAGCTGACAATCACTCTTTGTCACGGCTGCCTCCTAGGCCCCCAGTTGTGGATGATCGAAGCCTGGCGTTGCAACAATTCGCCCCATTTGTGAATCCTTATGGAAAAACAGTGCACCAAGTTCGTGTTCCTCCAGAAACAGAGCCACCACGACATCTGCAGGTGGATCCCACTCACCAATATGGAAAACAAGCTCATTTTGTCTGTGCCTCATCTCCCATGGACTCTCAAAGATTTCGGCCAGTGGTCCTGCCAATTTCAAGTAACCCATATTATCTGGCAAATGCTCAGGAGGCACAATATCCTTTAAAGATAGCAATGGAGTCTCAGAATGTCCAACCAGTGGTCCATCCAAGTCTGACACACCCACAGCAGCCATGCTTGCCTGAAAAACTGATTGATGGAACATGAGTTTTACCGCAGGTATGTTTTCTAATCGAGCTTGAGGTTTGTTAAGCCCACATGTTCATGTAGATCCAACCCATCCACTGGAGCCACATGTGCAAGTGAGGCAGCTGTCTGCCAGATTGAAGCAGTCTGGCACATGTGAGTTTTGTGTCACGTGTGCCCTAGCCAAAAAAAAAATTCTAAATCTTTAACAGGTCAGCCGTACATCTTCAGAATTAAATGGTGGGCTATAATGAAGAGTTATATGATGCTAAAAAAGAGGGAAAAATTGATAAGATTCACTGCTTGCATTTTTTAGTTTCTACAAGGAATCTCAGGATTCTGTGATTTGAACTGTTGATATTAAGGCACGTTGGCGGATGACTTATGCACAAAAATCTCTTAAGTGAGAGAATTGGAAACCTTTTATTAGTGTCACAAAAGTAGATGGTTGTGAAAGAATTACGGCAACTATCTGCATCCAACAACCAAAGTCCAAAGATTGGATGCTCTTACACTACTACCCTGTTTGGATGTGGAGAAAAGGTAGAAAAAAATACGAGAAAACTCTCAACAGTTCAGATTTATACAGTTGATAGCTTTCTCCTTTTGTTTTCTTTAGCCCTACAGAGATTTTTTGTCATCAGTGCATTGTCCATCCTGTCGGTCATTCCCAAGTTCTGATTAATTCCCACTTATAACCTGGAAACAAGTGAACCTCATCATAATCATCACTGAAACCTTATCCGATCTATTAACTGTACATGTAGGTTTCCTTAAAAGAACTCTCCAATGATCAACATTTAGTGTTACTGGCCCACATTATGAGTGGACCCACCTCTTTTTGGGATGCAGCTCATCTGTTGCACGTATTGCTACAATTGGAGCCATGTGTCGCTTATGTGACACTCCTGAAGGTCATATACTGATATACATGTTAACCACAGCGTTAGGGGTTCAAAGAGATTACCTATTAAAAAAGTTTGTATAATTTTTTTTTTCTTTAGCATTTTACCTTTCAACATTATCTTCACTACTTGCTATTGAACTTGTAACTTTCTTCTTTTTTTTTAATATCCATATGGGGCTGTCTTGCAACTGACTTTTGTTGCAACTATGACCCGATCCATATGGGGCTGTGCCGGAGATGATCCCAAAGGATCAACCTGGCAGCCTGCAGAGGGAGCATTTTACACCCTCTGGGTATGGAGAGAGAAATGGTTCCAGTTTCACATCCTATGGGTGATTGCACAGCACCCTGCAAGCTACACATTTTGCACCTATGGAGTTGCTGCATTGAACAGGCTGCTGGAGGCCAGTGTATGAGAGTTCGGCTGGGATGTATGCCAATAGTTTGGCTGGGCTGGTCTGTGGGCATGGCCAATGCATCAGGTGCACCTGTTTCTTCTGTGGATTCTTATGCCAAAGTTCTGCTCTTTCTTCTGCTTATTCCCATGCCACTGCGGCCAAAGCACCGAGTACTCCTGCTGCTGTTGTGAATTCCCATGCTGGGGAAGAAAATGTTCCTAGTGAGCTTGCGCCTGTTTCTTCTGTGTCCTCTTGTTCTTCCATGGCAGTGTGTCTAGAGTGCCTACTCCTGATTCTTCTGAGGATTCTTGTTTATATTCCCATGCTGGAGCAGATAATGCTCCAAGTGTGCTCGTTCCTGTTTCTTCTATGTACCTGTACTGGCATGACTCATGAGTAACGTGCCAAGTGCAAGTGTTCCTTTTTCTTGTGTATATTCCCATGCTAGTTTGGCTGGTGGGCCAAGTGCATCTTTTCCTGTGACTCCTGTGCATTCCTGTGCTGGTGTGGATAATTCAAGTGTGCCTGTTCCTAAATCTTCTGCACATTTGCATTTTGATATGTTCTCTTTCTGGTTTGGCTACAGTGCCTTTTGTGTGTTCATGTATGGGTTCTTCTCCTTCCTCCTGAAGAAACATGTCCATCAAATTACTATACTAATTTTTTGCCATTGTTCCTTAGATGTTGTGGGCCTTCGGTTTGTCTTTAATGTTTCAGATGCTGTTCTGTATTAGGAACTCGTAGTGCCACGTGAATATATTGTCAAGGTAGGCTTGCACACTTCTTATGCTTTCTTTAGGTTGAGAATGGTTGTCTCCTGTTGTGCAAGAAGCACTCCATTGTGCCACTCCGTTGGTGAATCAGGCCTAGCCATTTGGTGGAAATATTAGAGTAATTAGCTATCACGTCTTAATTTTAGAATGTTGACATCATCATTATTATAATTAAAGCCTTGTCCCAATTATGTTGGGATCAGCTACATGAATTTTATCTCATCATTCCAGCCTATCTTTGGCCAAATCCCTAGATAGGTTGCGCTCTTCAGATCTATCATTAGTAATTCTGTCCATGTCTTCTTCATCCTTCCCCTTTTCCTTTGAGAGACCATCAATTTGCATAGAGAAATTTATCCTCACCGGCGCCAATGTTGGCTTGCATTGGACATGTCCAAATTATTCTCAAATGAGTCTCTCTTGATTTTTCATCTATTACGAGTAACTCTCCTTTAATGCTCAAATAGAGAGGGATGTGGCTTTTATCTCCGGTTCACTATGTGGATGGTATAGATCAATGGTGATATGTGCAAGGATCTTAATGGAACCAGATTCGAAATGGTTATTTAATCTGGCCTTGGTTCAGGTCCAATCTGGTCCATACCCAGATGCCTGTGTATCCTTGTTTGTAATTTTCATCTAATATCTATAGATTTTTACTTAAATATATTAGACATGATATGCATGATCTTTAACTTGATTTATCTCGCGTATGATTGATGCATTGTTTGACTGTGTTTTTGGCTTGTTAATTTGATACATTTAACTCGAAAGGATAGAGCCAAAGAAGTGCAAGCAGGTATCCAAGGATTTAGCTCTGGGTAGATTGGAAAGGAGAAACTGAATTCATGTAGTCATGTAGTGACCCCAACATAGTTGGACTTGGGACAAGGAGGCATTGATGATGATGATGAATATGATACATTTAACTTGAAAGAGATGGATATTGTATTCAATGATACTTTTTTTTTTTTTGTCTGCAGCTGGGGCCAACATCGAGCCCGGGCCTAGCCAGTCCATCCGAGTCAAGGCTGCTTCCTCAAGATGAGACTTTCCTTCAGTTTGGGTGCAGGTCAGGGTCCACCATAGACCCACCCTGCTTACATTCTTAGGTATGTGCCACTTGTATGTATAGTTGTGAGTATAATCTTCCAATGCTGTAACTTCTGAAAGTCTGCATAAGAAAACCGACATGTGATGGTGCCTAGGCCCAACCTGAATATGCCTGGTGACTCAATGGGCTGATCTGACCTATTGCTATTCTTATGAGAAGGGGCTAGTGAAAAGCCCTCACCGGTGAGGGAATTTGCAGGTAAGCCTTGATCAGGGCTTGTCCATGTCAAGCCTGTAAAATTAGGTCCAACTCATTGGGAATAAATTGTTGGGAAGTCCCACATCCCATATTGCCTAAGTCCTTTTGGGCCTTCCATCTATCAGCTTAAGCTTTTGAGTTGGTATATGGTATCTTACATGGTATCAGAACGGGTTTTGATTCCGTCACTCTTGTGTAGCCCACATGGCTCCTGTCGTTCTTGTGTAGCCCACGTGGCAAGCCCGTCCATGAACTTTGTTGGGCTTGCATGTGAGAGGGAGTGTTGGGAAGTCCCACATCGCCTATCTCTTGAGTTAAACATGGCTTTATATACTTGTTTGGGCCTTCCACCAATCAGCTTTTAGGTTGGTATATGGTATCTTACATAAATAATTATGCATAGGGCATTTACTATCTTATGCATGGGCCATTTGTTTTGGCATCGGTTCGGGCGAAACTTTGGGACTAAATAATTGAGCCCAATCATATTCCCCAGGCTTAGGCGAGAAATAAATATAGGAAATGCCTAAGTCTAGAGCGCTTACCAGTTGGGGTCATGATTAGGCTCTGATTAAGTGCAACCGGTTCATATTGTAAAGACTGCCAAAAGTCACCTGAGTTTAATTGACTCGGAATAAGTTACAATGTTGGTAAGTAGATTAAGATACAACATTTTCCTCGAGACACCCCCGAGAAAACCCCAAATTTGAAAATATTCTTGACATTTTCCAAGATAATAATTTGCTTGTAACACTGGTTTGATCACCTTAAAAAGGGCATGTAAGTCATATAAACAAAGGCATAGCCAAATGAAAGGTATAACTAAAGATGTAGGAACTTTCAGGCTAGAATATGAGAAATCTAATGATAGTAACTGTTGTATGATCAGAAAATCTGGGATTCGTGTGAAACAGAAGAGGGAGTTGGAAGCAATGAAAGAAAGGAATCTCCAGGTGATAACCATGAGAAATGCAAAAAAAAAAAGAAGGCATCACATAAAAAATAAAGCTGTGGGGCATAATGCTGAGAAAAGGATAAAAAGAAAACAATTTTACACGTGACATTGTTGAAAGTGAGTAAAAAGGAAATGGAGAAGATCACAGATTTTGGCCTCTATAGCTTTAATCCTTAAAAATGAATGCATCTGTCTTTCTGTGCTTATATAACTTTGTCTGTCTTTCCATTGTGTGTGTTTCACACTGGCTTTCTCACTTTACCAGTGAAAACGTGTTCCATAGCATGGTTTTTTAAATGTTCAACTGAGAAACTGTATTGTATTCTCTCTCTCTCTCTCAATGTGTAGAGGTTTCTGCTATGCCTGATGCTGATTTTTCTTGTTTAGTGGACAACATGACTTGTATTGAAATTTGATCTCACTACCTTTGTGCTCTATTCTGTTTTGTTGTCTACATCCAAGACACCCTAGAAAAATAAAAGGATGAAGGATTGCTATCTATTTATTTTCTGGAAATTTCTTTTGTTTTCTGAAGAAGCCAAAACAAACAGATATGTCAGTTCAGTAGCGATAATAGGCCGATACGCAAAGGTTTCTGCCTTGTGATTCTTCAATTAAAATTGACAAGTGGGACCCATGTAGATAATGCAGTATGGGCCAGGATCTTTCATCTGAGTGAGTCCACATGTAGATAGTAAAGGGTAAAGGCAGTGTTTCTATTTCATGTCTATTTTGAATCCTAGGATCTGATGGATGGACATGCCTGGCGGTCTGCTGGCACCAACAGCATGCCTTATGTCCAATGATTCCTTGTCTGTACCGCTTGCCTAATGATGGAAAAGCCAAGCCTAGGGTCACAACAAGGAGCTTCTTGCATACTAGTAGATGTTCTAGATTTGAAGGAGTTTCACTAGTCCAGGGATGAATTTTCAGATGTGCAATAGTCAAGAGCTGAGAAATCTTGTGGGTACTATAGACATTCCAGATGTGAAGTTTACATCTGTGGAAGTCTTCATTAATCATCACCATAAATGCCTTTTGGGTCACAGGAGCGAAAGGATGCACCCATCCACCGCCCCACCCACCCACCCACCCACCAACTAACCTACCAATGACTCAATGGTCCACGGTCGTTTTGGCAAAACTTTGGAAAAAAAAAAAAAAGGGGGAAAAGTATGGAATATTTTTTTTTTATGAGTATATAATATGGATGGAATATTAAAATATGGTTAAAATTTGGCCATAAAAATGAGAGAATCATACAATTATGCTCAAGAATTGTGCTTCTTTTTTTTTTTTTTTTAATGATCGTATTTCATAGCAATTTCAAAATGGTTTTTAAATTAAGCATGTCCAATTAGACTTTATATGTAAGGTGTGTATATGTTAGAAATGATCTAATTCCGAACAGAATTCGCATTAATTTGGGTCATTATCTTAGAATTCAAGACTGATCAACTTGGACTATAGACTTGTCAATTGACTTTATACTTTTGACCCAACCTCCTTATTTTCTTTGCAAGTAACTGATAGTCAAACTCGGATGATTGCGTACAAATAATGCATGTGGAAGTAGCTTACAAATTCTTTCTATAAAAAGAAATACGGAAGTGGGGCCTTATTATAAATTTAAGAGAAGAGTATAAATTGGAAAAGGATTCAAAGTCAGGGTATTTAATGCATTGTCAAACATATGAGTATGACTTTTTGGCATGTGCAAGAATCAAAACCCTACAACATCAGAACTATTTCAAATGGGAAATCTTCTTGAAAATCACTTCAATTTGACGGTGCCGCCATGTTACTACTGACATGGTCAGCCAAAATAAGTATAATTAAAAATGACTCTGGCCCATGTCCAAACATTAGTCAAAAGACAAAATTAGATAAATATTTAATATTTAGGGACAGGAGAATAAACGGTTGATGCATATCTATTGCATTGATTGGACTATTTGAACCATGCCAGTTCTCAGCATTTGTTAGGACTAGAAGCATGTGGGTCTTTGAACAACACACAAGCCTATGGTCATCAGTAAGGAAGCATATCCATGTGAGCCTTTGCTTGTCACGTTGAGAGAGAGAGAGAGAGAGAAATGAAAAGGTCAGATTCAAGTTGATCATGAATCTAGCCTACTATATGGACTTGTGCTACCCCAGGAATCCATTTGGGTTTAGACCCAGATCATTTGTCCGACTATTACATATATATCACCCATCGTTATTGTCATAAAAACCTTTGTCACTATGTTGGGATTAGTTACAAGAATTCTGTTTTTGTCATTCTAATTTATTTTGATCCAGATCCTCAGATGGGGATTATTAAAAAATAAATATACCATCACTATATGTAATGGAAATGATGTGTTTTCTTTTTTTTTTTTTTTTTTGGTAAAAATGATGGGGCTTGTTATTGCCATTTCTGGAGCAAAAGGGAGTTAATTTCAAGGCACACCTGAATTCATACCAATGATGGTAGTTTTTTTTTTTAATCACACCGCATTATCGTTTTAACCTTAGATTTAAGGCCTTTATACCTAGAATCTTTTAAACATCAGGTAAGACCTTTGCATTAATAAAATGAGGAGGAATTGATATGGATGTAAAATTTGTTATTATTCCAAAAGAGGTGAAAGGATAGTAATGTGCGGAATAGGATTTATCACGAGGAGGCTCATGTAGTCATGTGGGCAGCTCTATAAGGACCCACCCTTTTTTTCCAATTTGGACATTTCCTTCTCAATTTCTCATGATATAATGATAGAACTCTATTTTATGTACAAAAGCAAATACATAAAAGTATATATTCTACATTTGGACAAACAAGTTTTGTTGAATACCCGATTCCATTTAGACTTTCTTTTTGTCAAAAACAATTCCATTTGCACTAGAGAGAGAGAGAGAGAGAGAGAGAGAGAGAGACATGTGTAGAAGGAAAAAAAAAAAGTAGTATGTAGAGGACAAAAGGGCAGCCTCATGTTCAAATTCCAATCAGACACCGAACGAACACTTGCTTCTTTAAAGAAAAGAGAAAAGATCAAAGGAAACAAAGACACGGCACAATCTAATCTAAGGAAAAGAGATTGATTATGCACAAAAGCTTAGATGCGACCAAACCCAACATTTAGAAGGGAAAAAAAAAAAAAAGGTATAATACCCTGAAAAGACAAGTAAAACACTGATTCCCATGTTAGCTGTTCACACCACACAATCCATCGTGTATGTTTGGTCGTATGATAATGGTTTTAAATAAAATCTGTTCAAATTTTCAAAAAAATAAAAGGTTCAAAAACAAGAAAAATGAAACTTTTAGGATTTGAATTTCTTTTAGATCATCTGCCTCATTGTTGTGTTTATTGGTTCTTACGTGACAAAAAACTTGTTTTCAACCAAACATTATGATTTTAATGGAATCAATTGAGCATTTTAGTAATTTGTATTCTCATAATCATGCCACTATTATTTTATTTTGTTTTTATATACTTTTTATGTTGTAAATCTAAATATTTTTGTTTTCAAGTAAATACAGATTTTCTATAAATGTTTCACCAACTATGTCAATGATGCCAAGGTGATCAATCAATGAAAATGGATCTCACATGTAAAACACCAAATAATGAGGTGGATTACTACCTAAAAAGCTCAGATGTATCATAATCAAAACAAAGAAGTGAATGGATGAAATTATAAGTGCATTAAAAGTGATCATAGTATCAATCCAATCAAATGATCGTCATTGCTCTTCAATGTGACAAAATTCAAATGATCTTAGCTGCTCTTCAATGTGATAAAACCCAACAATCTTTTACATATTTTAGGGCATGTTTGTGTAGCCCATTTCTGGGAAAAATGATGTAGTTTTCTGCGGAAATCTTCTTTTTCATTTGTTTGGTGCGGTAGTTTTCCAAGGAACTGTTTTTTTGCCACGTCAGCTTTTTTCTTCCTAGGCATGGAAATAGACTTCCTATGGGAGGGCATGGGAAGTCCATTTCCACGAAAAATTGATCCCCCATTTCCTCACTCCACCAAAGCACCCTCTTTCTTCCCCCTCCCCTCCCCTCCCCTCCCCTCCCCACACACATACCAACCCACTCACCCAATAATTTCCACTAAAAAATGGTTTTTACTAAAGAAATCTACAGCTGCACCAAACAACATTAATTCTAATTCATCGTGGAAAAACTTTTTGCAACAAACATAAATTTCTAACTTCTTTATAAAACATTTTCTTAGGAATTTAAAAAATATAGAATTTATTAATATAGTAATTTCATCTTTTCATGGAAGTTGCTTCAACACGAAGGTGCCCTTAGTGTTCTTATGACAGTTGAAAAAAGGCTAGGTATCTGATCATGTCTGTGAAGAGATCCCATCAATCAATCATACACGCATCTAATGGTTTCTATTAAGTCCAAAATTGGAGATAGGCCACACAAGTCTCACCTCATGTTCAAAGAGAAAAAAGTCCTAATGCTATAATTAGGATTTGCCCAATCAACACCATTTATTTTGTGAGCGGGTCCCATTCAAATGTACCTCCATCACACGATCCACCAGAACCAGTTCGTCAAACAGGACTTTTCCTCACATATAAAACCCAGTCCAACCATCCTCATAAACCCCTCTTACGTTGCGACAGCACTTCTCTCTCTCTCTCTCTCTCTCTCTCCATTGTTTTCTTCTTATTCTGCTTCTTAGTCTCTGCTCCTTATCTCTCCATATAGATTTCTTCTTACTTTCTCATCATCACCTTTTTCTTATTCTCCCTCCCTCCCTCTCTCTCTCTCTCTCTCTCTCTCTCTCTCTCTCTCTCTCTCATACTTACAACAGAGATCTTCTTCTTAGTATGAGATCTGATAATTTCCATTGAAACCGACCTCCCATATGCAGTTTTGAGCTGACCCATTACGTTTCAAACAATTTAAAGGTGGATCGAAGGCATGGGAAGAGGTCTATTCCTCCTAATATATCCCAAGGAAGAGCACATGAGTCTGGTTCTAGTGCCAACTTCCCACCCTTCGACACCGCACGTGCCGAGCATGACATGACTGCTATGGTATCAGCCCTCACTCACGTCATTGGCACAACCGACATGGAAACAACTCCACCTGGTTCGGGTTATCCGTTACAAGTGCCCCAGTCGGGCGTTGCAGAACAGTCGTCTCAAGAGCAAGGTACTCTTTGTCTGTAATTCAATCTTCTTCAGGGGCTTAAGCTAAAATTATAAGGAACATGTATGCCATGTGTACGGTGATAGTTGCACCATCTGCATGGCCCAATAGCCCAGGATCATGCATCTCTCACTTTTGAATGATAGCACTAATTGTTTTGCTTCTTCATCATTCAATTCAATCGATAAGAGAGATGATCTTGCAATTTCCTTGATCAATGTGGTTTATGGCCCACAATCCAACTTATGGGACAGTTCCAATGATGGATGGTCTGCATTCACCTGTAATGTGGCATGTAACCTCGTGGGGCACATGGATCTTGGTGGTCCCAGATGGGCCTCATGATGATCTCATCTCTCTCTCCCTCTCTCTCTGTGTCTCAAAAAAAGACATGGTTTTCCATGCAGGGGAGATTAAAGAATTCACGAAAATCTAGGGGGTTTATAGCAAAATAATTAGAGATCACTTTAAGAGGGGCGAGTTTAGCACCATCTTTAAGCCACGAGGATGACGCAATGAGTTGAGGAAAACCCCACCAAGGAAACTATTAAAAAGTCCCAATGACCCAGTACATAAAACAAATGTGTTCCAATGAGAATCTGTTCTTAACCAGGTATCATGTTTTAAAATGATAAAAGTTCACCAATCAGTTCTCAACTACTATTATATGAATACATAGCATCAAAACATATAGTATACTAAGTTTATACAGATTTGTAAATCACAAACTTTTAGTTTCCTTATTTCCAGATCTTTCATGTGTTTGCTTTTTCCAAATCCTTTTGTCTCAAAAGAAACAGAGCACAAACAGAGCATTTTGTAATACATCCCAAAGCTCGAACAAAAATGTTGCATCAAACTAACCAATTGATAGCTACATAAAGTGGTACGAATGTTGATTTGATGTGAACCACTATATGGCAATTATTCAATCATTTTCAAAGATTAGTTAGTTTCTTGGTGAACCTCGAAGTAGAAAAGATCTCTATCCATAATCAATAAGGCCGTGTCATATATATATATATTGAGATTAGTTACATAAATTTTGTTTTTCCATTTTGGTCCATCTCAAATGAAATTTCCCCAAATAGGTTGTACTTCTTCAAATATCTCATTGCCATTTTCACTCATGTTTTCTTTGGCCGGCCCCTTTAGAAGATCTTCCTTATTATCAATAATAATTAGTAAACTGTGAATGCACAAACTTTGAAGTGGTAGAAGTAGAATATATCTTTATCATGTTTTACCGAGACATGTATCATCTTCAAAACTTAAATGAAGATCCACCAAGAAGGCGTTATAGGGGAGTAAGGCAGCGGCCATGGGGCAAATGGGCAGCTGAGATAAGAGACCCCAACAAAGCAGCCCGTGTCTGGCTTGGCACCTTCGACACTGCAGAAGAGGCCGCACTCGCCTATGATGAAGCTGCCCTCAGATTCAAAGGAGCCAAAGCCAAGCTTAATTTCCCAGAAAGAGTGCAAGGACAGACGCACGTCGGCTTTTTCTTCGATGATCAATCACACATTTCACCACAACCACAACCACAACACAACCACAACCACAACCACCACTGCCACCGCCACCATTCAGCCAATGCATATCTTCCTCCACATGCACAGAGTTCATACTCGGATTATCTTCCATATGCTCAATTCTTGTCTAGTAAGGAAGAAGATCTACAGTATGCTGCTGCGGCATCTAGCTTATATAATTATCAAGACTACTCATCTATGTCCTCATCATCCTCGGATCCATCGCAGTTCCCTTCGCAATTTGGTAGCAGTGCTTCTTCTTCTTCTACATCAGATCAGACTGCCGACTATGGGAGGTTCATGGACAGCAGCCACCACCCAAGAGATTATTATCGCTAAGTGTGTAATTTGTATTATGTCTTATGAGAGAGAGAGAGATTGGTTTGAGTGAGTTTGGTTTGTTTGAGTTCTTCTTCTAATTGATGTTGCTTTCTTGTACTAGATGTAAAACATCTTATATATATATATGAATGGCTTTTCAAAATCTCTTAGTGGTTTATTATCTTTTGTTACTATGCGAATTCTCACACTTTAAAATAGAACTTGCTGCAGTGTGAGGCCAACTGACCATATCGATCATGTGGTGTACATTTACCATAAAAAAGAATGTAATCTTATCAGGTTTATCGTAAGTTCGTCACCTCTAATTTGATGTCTGGGACAATAATCAAACTCCTAATTTTTCCTGATCCCTCAATCTGGAGATTTAATGGTTAAAACAATCAATATGAAGCATGAACTATATATATATACTGGATGAGCTTCCAACTTCTAACCTTGCACATTAATGCAGGCAACTTCACAGATTTTATTATTTGGGTGAGCAATGTCTTACATACTACTAAGATCCATGATATAAATCATAGTTTTTTTATTGTATTAGAAGCTATCCAACTTGCTTAAACCCCAATGGGGCCCACAATGAAATGGATGATTAGTCACAGTCTTAACATCTAGTTGTTTTTTTAACAACAGAAAAATGGAGTTGATGAATGATAAGATCCACAGAAAGTCTCAAAGTGTGCCTGTCAATCATCACAATGATCCAGTAATTTAGATCTTATCCATGATTTACATGATTTTATAATGATGTTTTCTGTGTCATTATTGTATTATGGCTTGTGTTTTCAAGGGAAAATCAGACGGCTGGATCAAACATGAGACATTTATACTAGAGAAATGGATTTCCACCTATAAAAGCTTACATGAAATACAAAAGATTTCTTTAGAAAAAAAAAAACAGTGTACATCATTATATTTGGACCTTTTCCTCTGAGAATATCTTTTGCCATTTCTTCAAGTTTAACTAAAGAGATGGTTTACTGGGTGGAAGGACGGCGCTGCTTTTAGAAATTATGTACTCCCGTACTCATTGCTAGTGAAACATTCACATTGCTGGATCTTTAATACTTTCCCTGTTTCACTTTTATCCTAATGAAGCCAAGTGGACAAAAGGCAATCCCAAGGGGTTCTCCGACTTATCAGGATCACGGTTCCTCCCTCTTCCCTAGTTAGAGGTCTTGATATCGACCCTGGTTCCCTCTTCTTTAGGAACCGAAGGTTGAGTCTACTTGTGCTACCACCTAGAGGCCACAGGGGTTTTACCCGGCTTCTCTCTTGTGCCTGGAGGGAATAGTCCAGCCCAAAGGGTTGAGAATCCTCCGTTAGTAAAAAAAAAAAAAATAAAAATTGGACAAAAGGCCAACTATTTGATTATCATGAATTTTGCACATGATCAGCTTAATTTGGCATTGGGTCATTCTAGGGCACATTTGAAAACAGTCATGTAAAAAAAAATCATGGTCATTTGCCCTGAGTGCCTGTCTAAATAGTACTGGGAAATTGAGGTTCTTTTGCCATTGATCCATCTGTATTTTTGGTAAGTGAGAGAGAGGGGAAGGAAAGAGTGCATATTTTCCATGAAAAAAAAAGTTATGAGTTCCACTCCTTCCCTCCAATTTCAAAATCCTTGACATTGTGGATTTTTTGTTGAATTTCTTTTAAAGGATTTATGCACCAAACATTGATTAGCACTTGTCCATGGGAAAACTTAGTTGTTTTTTTTTTTTCCACAAAACATCAATTGACGAGCAAGGTTTAAGGAAGAGTAAAGTAGGATTAATCACAATTGTTACGCATGAATAATCCGGTGGCATGTTAAGGAAAAATTAATGCCCATACAAGAGGACATTTTTTTATCAAATTAGAATGTATGATAACTTAGGGTGAGTGCTAATTCATAGCTGGTTAGTGAGTGTAGGGGGATTGGATTTGTCATAAGACGTCCCATGTGGTGGTAAAAAAGGTTCTCTCTCATGCAATTACAAGCGATGTACACACACAAATTATAAATGAAAACCGTTGGCATGTTTTTTTAGGGTGGAACCCTACTTTTAAGCCACTGGTTTACATATGATTAACAACCCCATTACACAAATTTGATAACCATCCAACTATTACTCACTATTAGATTGAGATCTAAAATAATGATACATTCTAAAACCACTAACTTGACATTGATAGAACAAAGGGATATTTTACATAATATTGTATATATGGTTTCTTTTTATATTCACCTAAATTCCACACTAATCAAACTCATACTTACCATTAGAATGTATTTAATAATAATAAAAAAAAAACATGTAACTTAAGAAACTGATAGGCATGCATTCAACGGGGTTTACATGAGTCTTAGATTTTTACTTAAACATAACTCATGGAGGTACTGGAGTGGGAGATGCCTCACCACTTAGCTTTCTATTCTTCCTGTGCATATAACTTGCACAGATCTTACCGTGCAACGTAGCATGTGCATCCCATCCTATGCACCAGTCCAAATGGACCAATCCAAACGCACCAGGATCCCGGTGGGCTTGCACATATCTGAATGGATTAGACAGTTGGATCGAAAGTCCTTTATTTTAATATAAAGCATTAAACTTTTGGGTCATGCATCAATGGTTTAGAGGCAGGGGGTGACCTCTAATTTGTTATGTGGGCTTTAGACAGAAGGATCTTTCCATATGGGCAATTTTCCTATGCATCTGCCTCACACTGTTTACGTTGTGAGGTAACTTGCTGGGGCCGATGGATCATGGGACCAAGGGATGGAAAGATCTATGTGTAGGGCTCACATATCATATTTCAAGTCAATCCCATAGTCCTAACCCCTTGATCCGTGGCTTGCAAATCTAATTGTTTTAGATATTTAAAAAAAAAACATACAAAAAGTTGACCCTTGAATCCAAAGGTCATATTCGCTCAAATTCATGCAAACCCATGGGATCCAATGTACTAGGGTGGGGTGTTAGATGCATCTGTCTCACATATGGCATCGTGAGAGACAGATGTTGCCAGGGCCCACTTAGGGCACCACAAATCAAGGGATGGGCGAGGATGGAATGATTCATGTGGGACCACCAAAGATATCAAATTTCACGTCATTTTGATGATCCTATACCCTTGGTCCGTGGTTCATAAATTTAGCGGTTCTATATCAAAATTTTCCCTTGATCTAATGGTCTAGTCCATAGGAATCGGTGCAACTCCATGGGATCCAATGACATATGGGGTAGGTGGGGATTGTATTGGATGGTTCCTTCATATACTACCTCTTACGATAAGCTCTGCGTAAGGTGGATGCACAAGAGGACTCGCCATCTATACATGCATATATGTGAGGAATTCTTCAAACTGCTCCATTGAAAATGGGTATTTTTGCGCCCCTAATGATATCCATGGAAAATAAGTCATGTAAAAAGCAATAATTATGGAGAATAAGGGATTGCGTAGTTAGTCGGCAACCCCAACTTTCACCCAGCTGACCCCCTAGTCCTTAGTCCTTGCATCCGTGAGTCTCTTGTAGATCCCAGTCCCCTTAGCCTGTCTACCAAAAAACAAAAAAAAAAAAAAAAAAAAAAAAAAAAAAACAGAAAAAGCTATAATAGTCTAAGGGGAAAATGAACATAAAAGCCAAAAAGCAAGATGGTTGCATCATTTGATAGTGCTCTGCATGAGAAGGACCATAGATGGATAACCGACTCACCAATAGGGTGGGTTCAACTAGACTGCCGACTCTTATTTTGAATTATGACCTTTCATTACTCATTCCATTGAAATGTTGCTCATAATAACTTGGAAAACGATCTTTCTTTCCTTCAAATACATGGAAAGAAAATGTCTTCTAAAAACCCCATCATTGTCTTGTTGAAACCGATATATGAGAACAGTGGTGGCTCCATAAATTTAGGAATTTGAATAAGTGGAGTCAACAAAAGACTTGTCTTCCACAAATCCATTATCATCTACTTTCGATAATGTTAGGGTTTTCTCCTTCTAATACGAGGAGAATACCGTATTTACAAGTTAAGTTAGGGTAAATGAAAAGTTACCGACGGAATGTCTAAAAAATGGAATTTTCTTTATAAAATAAAAGTTGCACCAATTATATTTTTTTTATTATTATTATTTTGGTAGACAGATGGTCCATTAATTTAGACATTGAGTGGGGTCAAAAACTTTTCATAAGTTCAATTCATTAAAAAATATTTTTTAAAAATATTTTTTCAGATCTCGACGGCGTCAATTGACCCCACTGAAATCCAAGTAGCGCCGCCCATTTATTAGTAGTAAAAGGATTGGTGTCTACTCATAACCTATCCTTGGACAGTGTTTGATATTTCAAGAGTATATGATGATTGACATATTTTTACCATTCAAATTTGAATGTTTCTGATCATTTCCACTGCTCACTAAAAATAAAGCAGCTTATCACTTATTAATTCACATACATCAATCCATAATACCATAATTAGTCATTTGGCATAGGAAAATCTATGGTACAAAATATTCTCAATCTTCAGTCACAGAAAAGTAAATGTAAGGAAGTCGATTCAAGTACATTTTGGCACAACATGGTTCTCTTTGATATGCTCGATCGAAAACAAAAGTCTTTGTTGAATCTTTGGTTCTATATTGCTTGTTAGATAAGGGCCTGTTTGGATGTACAAGAAAACACAAGAAAATAATATTTTATATAATATAATCTTTCATTTTTTAAAGAAGAAAATCTTGTGCGTTTGGTAACTCAAGAAAAATTTGAAGAAAAGATTCTTTTCTTTCAAAAAGCTCAATATTCTCTTATACAGCTCCCCCCTATAGAAAACTTTCTACAAAATAAGAATCTTTTAGAATGACTATTACAAAGTGGTAGAGTAAAGTAAAGACTTTAGTTCACCAAATCCATCATAATATTTATGTTTACACATATGGTAAAGTAAAGTAAAAGTAAATCTCACAGGACAGTAAAAGTCTGGTAAAGTAAATGTGAGATAAAGTGCATGGTGAAGTAAAGTGGGAAGAAATGGTAAAGTAGTTTCTTTTATTTACTTCACTTTATCACATTTTATCGTAGTTTTATATGGTAAAGAAAAATGACTTGTTTACGGGTGTGGTAAAGTAAAATAAAGATTAATTGATGTCATATCATGGTAAAATGGTGAGGTAAAGTAAGGTCAGATGAAGTATGTGGTAAAGCAAACTGAGAGAGAGAGAGAGTTATAAAGTAGTTATTTTTTTATTGACTTTACTTTACTATACTTTACCATGGTTTTCTGTGATAAAAAGAAAGTAACTTCTAGTAAAAATATGAAAGTTAAACTTTACTTGACTACATTACCTTTTTATCTAGACGTGGTAAATTACATATAAATTAAAATATTTAATAATTTTTTTCTTATAATGTAATTTACTTTAATCATAACACCTTCCAAGCTGCTCAATTTGAAATCTGTAATATTCTTAAAAAAATGCCAAACAGTTAAATATTATAATATTATAATATTGCATTATTGTATTCTATACTATTTTATTCTTGCAATATTTAAATCTGTAAATATTTTATTCTGTAGACATCCAAACGGGCCCTAAACCTTTTTTTTTTTTTTCACATGATATCTCACCCTTGATTCAACTTTTGGGCCATCCAATCAACGGTGAAGAGCATCTGATTGGACCATGTAAATAAAATCACGGGTAGTCTCAATCATGTTTGAGTATCACATACAACAATGACGAGATGCTGATGGATGGATCTTCACATAATTTACTTTCCTTCATGACTTATGTTGACAAGTTATTATATATATATACAGCAAGCCTACTGAATTCTCAAGTGTCTCCATCAACATCTGATCCATGATGAGCCAACAAGGTGGTAAGGGCCCCACCACCCCATCATATCATTGTGAAATTATTAATGTGGGGCCAGGCCCCAGTGGTGGGCCTCCAGTGAAATAATCAGTGCAAGTGGCAGTGACAAGTAGACTGATAAGGAAGGGAAATGCTTTCTGCTCTTTCACCTGTTTGCAATGATCATGAATCCGACTTGAAAATCCTATGAAAAGATCCAGTGTGCGAGTCTTTGTCACCATCACATCCATCCATGTAGAGGGTGGCCCAGATATCCCATCACCAATCTCCAAAAGAGGAAAGGAGAGATTACAATGGGCCCATGATGTGGAGCAGGAGTATCTTATATGCATGCGTGGCTGAAGGTGGGCCATCGCTATCATGGCTCCAAATGGATGGATCACAAGCCACAGAGCACATCAAGAGGAGTTTCAATCAAACCTTTAAGGTTCATGCTCAGTTCAACAATGGAGTTGCCCCGAGAATAAACAAGGGGTAGTTAAGTTGGTTAGCACACCCATTTCTTATTTTAGTTTCCGGCGATCTTTCTACCACTTCTTTCTACGGTGAGAATGTAGCCCTTCTTACCTATGGCGAGTGAGTCTAGAAAGGGTCCAGAAGATACAAGTGGTGGACTCAGAATTTTTACTAGAAAATGACCAACGTAAACCATTGATTATTTTTTATAAGAGCATGGGCTTATTTTTTACATGAGACAGGGCAATTGCCCAAAAGATCCAATACCTGAGCCCACTACTGGTCCCAACCCCTTGGCTGGGTTAGAGCCTTTTTACCTATTTGATTGCAAGGATTCCAAAATCTCTAGCATGGAGCATTTGGAGAATTCCAAATGGTCATCCTCCAACAAGTGGAATTCAATAATAGTTCAGGTTGTCAGGAAGAGATAGTTGACAGAATTGCAAGTGAAATTCAAAATAAGGTCATTTGGAAATTCCATGATAATACTCTTCACCCTGTCATACCTTGATGAGTGATGACCCACCTCCAAAAGAGAAGGATGATGATTGTTGACCCATTTGAATTTTGATCAATTGGAATTAGCTTGAAACTCATTGAACTCAGTGGGCCCCGCAAGACACCTCAGAAGGATGTCAATTGTCATCATCTCTTCATTAAATGCAGTCCGTTGGATCATGGATGATCCCTATGAGATGGGTGGTTGGGATTCAACCCACATGCGACATCAGCTCAAATCTAGCGTTCTCTCTACAAGACAAAAATAATAATAATGAGAGGGACACGAAGCTTCCATCCAACGGTCCCACCAGATCAGATGAAAACAAAAGCCTTGCCTCCCAGCCACGTGTACAGAAAGCACGCTCAATTCTGACGTGGCACACGTGCATGATGACGTTGGGGCGGGGGAGCGCGAATCGAGAGGGAGGGAGGGAGGGGTATGATTAGAGCGGCCAGTGGGGCCCACCTTGTCTCTTGCTTGATGGACGGCTGGCAGACGCTTTCGGCTCGTCGTCAACCTTTGCGGCCTAGACGGTTTCTTTATCTGTGTTTTTTTAACCCACTCCACAGTCCACAGGCCACAAGTCCACATTCCAGTGCCCATGAAAATGAAGTAGGCGCGTGTGGTGGAACCTTGAATTGATGCAAGACAAGAAGAATGTGGGTGTAAGTGTAACTAATTGAGTGCAGATCAAGAACATTTTTAATGTGGGGGCCCACAATGGAACATTTTACTGGACCAAAAGTGAGGGCAGATCCACTTCTCCCGGAGGGCACATTTGTGTTCAGAGGCTATTTCCAATAATAATGGAAAAGAGAATAATAAGTCCGCTCTTTCTCTCTCTCTCTGTTGTTTTTTTTTTCCCTCCTCCTTCCTGGAAACGGGGTGGGTTTGGTACGAATTGGGGTAAAATCAAATCAAATCAGTTCATCTCGTAAATCTAAATCTATCCTATTTTAATTTTATATTAAAAGAGTATGACTAGCTCCATGACAGGTCATTTGTATGTGATACTAAATTAGCCTCGTGATCAAATTGTGGTTATGGCGAATTTAAAGTTAAAAGTTTTTCAAAACATAAGGAATGAGGATGGAAAAGATCAATCACACCAATTATTCTTTCCACATGGCTTAAGTAAATGCCCAACACCATATATACTACATTAGTTTTGTCAGAAACTTTATTAAATACTATAACAGGGCGGAGTAGGATAGAATAACAAAACCTAAATCCGCCCAGAACTAAGAAAACCACTAACTCACACCTTCTAATAGGAGCAAGTCGGGGCTGGTATCCGTTTAAACCCGATCGGTTGCCATCCCTTGCTTGATTTGTTTGCTTGCAACTAGTCAAATGAATGACAGCTGGGTGTTTATTTCTCAGCTATCTTCGTTTAGTTTCAATTAAAAGGAAGAATCTTCATCGGTCTTTTTTTAATATCTATTTTGTCTCCATTCTAACCATTTTTATAAACATATGCCCTATAAATCCTAAGGATTCAATTGCATGAAAAAGAGGAGCCCCAAAATGAAAATAAGAGGGAATTTCTATTTTGATGAGGAGTTGAGATACATAAGTCAAAGGAATTTTCTCTATATAAGTTGCACTTGATGTTTCATGAAATCTCCTGCTTTTAATGCAGAGGTCCCCACTTTTTGGATAGGAGCGATCGAAAATCTTGTATTATGCGGGACTCTTGTAGATGAAAAACTATAGCAGATATTCTCACATAAAAACAAAATTTCAGTTGGTATATGATTTTCTCGTGCTTCATCAATGCGCCTAAACATTAATTAGTGTCTGGTCTAAATTTGATAATGATAGCTCTTGCAAAACAAAACAAAAGAGTAAATAATGCATCTTGTTTCCATGGGTGTCAGGCCCGAGTCTTGAATAACATAAACGATATACAATGAAAATTTGTCAAACCAAATCTTATATCTGCCTTGAATTAATTCAAATCTATAAGTTCAGTTTGGACTAATGCTGAACTGATTTTCAGCTGAGCATGAATGATGTGAAATGTTTCAGTAATTAGTCATAGATTAGTATGTATTCTTGCGAGATATTCAATCTGAGGCATGGTTTGTTTCTCCCCTCACTTTAATTCAATTCATCATCCATCCAAACACGCATTCTCTTCCGCGTCAATTGGTAATGAAGAAAAGGTGGAAAAAAAGAAAGAGAGGAGGAAGAAAAAAAAAAGGAAAAACTCAGTCATCTTATCCTTGTCATCTGGACCCTTCCATTCCAACAATCGACTTCAATTTGATCTAATCGATATTTGAAAATTATCAAGTTTACAAAGAAAATATACTTCAGAAAATGGTTGAAACAAACAAAGCGGAACCAGAATAGGGATTGCTTGGGAATACACTGCACTTTTGTGGTGGCTTTGGCTTCCTGCACCCACATGGATGCATACCAATCACAAACATTTGAAGTGAATTAGCGATTATCCAAATGTCACCCTAATCAAGGTCATCCCATCCATTTCAAAGTTAATTAGTTTCATACATGCATCTTTTAACATAATAAAGTTCAGTGGTGGATAGTGTTCTGCACAGTGACAAATTAGTTTGAGTAGCAACTAGCAACTCACAAATGGGGTGGACTCCACTGAAAGGATTTTGTCTCAGGTTTCATGGAGTTTATTCCCCCTTTCAAGATACATTGCATGTATCCAATGTCCTTTTCCTAAGATTGCAAGTGATTAAAAATTTAGATCTAAAGCAACTGGTCTTACAGATAGGTTACATTAGTGCTTTAGCTGAGTCACCATCAAGACAAAAAATCACTGGAGGCACTTTAGTAACCTCAGATAGAAGACATAGTTTCCACTTCAGGACATTGGAAATTACAAATGCCAATTACAGTACAATGGCAAGCATAGGTCCCTGTGAACCTATAAGCTTTTAACTGCTTAACAAATCAAATGTCCCCTACCACTCTTATGTAATTCAAATGCAACCCCTCTGATATGTTGGTGGTACAATAGAAGGGTTTGTGGTGACAATGAAGGCAGTTAAAAAAATATTGATGGGATGCTGCCTAGTGGGCTATCCCCCCTACTTGTACCCTCATATTCCCAACATGAGATGCTGATGAAATTATAATTACCAATTTTCATGCTATAGGTCCTACCATGGGTGGAGGATATCCAACAAAACTATTTGAAATCAATAACAAAAAGAGTCATAACCATTTTGGAAGTAAAATATGGAGCCTGCTTTAATCATGGCAGTGTTTTTTCCTTCTTCCTCATCGTCGTCGTCATCGTCTTCTTCTATTTTTTTCTTTCTACATTGAGGATAAAAATCGAGAATTCTCACACTCACATCCATGTCCCTAACTATCTTAACTCCAACCATAGATAACCATATCAGGCCTCAACCAATGATAATATGCAGTCGTTTGATAAGTTTTTAACTTCACAAAGATGTCAACAAATCTTTCCACGGTGAGTTGAGTCACAGCAAAAAGGGGTCTAAGAAGAGAACCTTATGAAATTGTTAGAATATTAAGGGCATGTTTGTTTGCATAGAATATGCAGTAATCAAATACATGCAGATTCATGATCAAATGAGCTCCACCAAGGATTATTAAATAAGCAAGGGGTGAAGTATATAAGGTAAACGAGCTGGGAAGGATACAAGGTGGAGATGTAGATGTGACCTTGAGTGTTTTAGGATTTAAATAACCAGGGTGATGGGTATTCATTTTCAATCTTCCCTATATTCGGTTTCCATTCAAAGGAAGGTCATCTAATGGTCTTTTTTCGGATATTCATCTTTAGTTCTTCCTTTTTAAGCACTTATGCAAAGTCGTAGAGTTCTTTAAGAATTCAATTGCATGAAACAAATTGGCCTTAAAGTGTTTGGAGCAAGCCTTACATACTAAAGAAGCTTTACTTGAATTATAGTGAAGTGTAGGGAGCATTTTATTTATATAAAAAAAAATGTTCATTTTTACAACTTTAATTGCAATAATTTTATTTTTCTACACAGATTAGGTTGTTGGAGTTTCTATTCTTTGGAGTTGTTATAATCACTTATATTTTGAGTTTCAGATCAGTAAGGCATGATGAGTCCAGATCCTCTATTTTGAGCCAAACATGAACCTACTTCTAATAGAACAAGGAGAAAAAAGAGGCACCTACTAAGACCGTTGTGTCTATCCAGTCCCACCAAATAAACAGATTAGGGATCTCCTAAAAATTTAGCCAACTGATGTATCTACTAATGCAATGTAAAGCTACCAAATGTTGATTGGTTAGATTGAGCAAAGTTTTCTGTTTTTACTATTCATTTGATTGCTTCAAAGGGTAAGGCAAGCAGCTCGAAATATCTAATGAGCCAAACTTTTTTTAAGATCTTAGTACCAAATGGGTGGCCCCCTTTCTCTTGGGCCGGGCCGGATGGGCTAACCCGACTTGCTAGATATCAAAGACATTGAAGTAACACTCACCTCAAATTGAAATTTATCTATTAGAAATACTTAATCCACCATCCAATTGAATCAAAACAGTTTAGGCATGCATTCAAACTGCTTAAACTTGTGGGCCTTAAAAACCATTTTTGTGACTAATCCTATCTAGCTGATCTTTCCCTTCTAATGACTGTCGGCATTCATCCAGGCTTTCTCCATAGAGGAATCTCCTGTTTACCACCATCCACCAAGAAAATAGACCCTTTAAAAAACCACTCATAGGTGCTTGTCCCACCTGATAATCCTAGAACGAGGAAGAGACTGTCATGTCATTCGTCCTTAACACTTCAATATGGAAAAGTTCATTGGAGGTAGTGGGGCTTTGGCCTACTAGTTTAAAGATTGTTTTGAGTAGTTTTTGTAGTGTTGTACCTATTCTTTCATCATCACACACACAAACAAAATAGATGCATGCACCCTTGCCTTTAATGTCATGTAAATGAGCGTGCTTAAAGTGCCAATAAACTGCTACACAAAAAGTTAATTCCCAGCAGCATCAGTCAAGCCAGGACCAAGAACAGTCCGGCCTCCTTACTAGCCTCTTGCATGGGTTTAAATAAGAGTCAAGTAGAATAACTAGGGCTTTCGATGGACCTTAATTCTGCCTGTATTGCCCAAGCCCAAATCCAGTGACACTTTGGTTCCAAGTCTCCAGCACGCCTAATGGGCAACTCCTCAAGTTCAGAACCCATTTGGTTAGCAGACTGGAGATGGGTTCCTAAGTTCGACACCTACTGGACTGGGGCTTTTATTGTACTGGGCCCTTACCGGGCTGGCCGCATATCATTTATCAGTCAGGTTCAGAAACAGGTTGACAGGTCCATTTCAGACGTCCTGGAATCCTAATCGGGTCAGAACCAGTATCTGGCCAGTTGACAACCAAAATAATCACAGCTCTCACTGCAGGTATGTTAACCTCAGCTACAACAACTGAGAGTTTCAGACGTCCAAAGTACTTATTTTGAAGCATTGTAAGAAAAATGAAAAGAAGAATAAAGAAGCCTTTGGTTTGGGCATACATCAAATGAAAAAGAATTTTGTTTGAATACACATTTGAATTTCTCCAATAAAAAGCAAGTTTTGGAGACCTAAGCATGTAGGCCTTCATAACTTTTTGGAAGTCTGCACCTAAGAACTCTCATAGACATACCAATCTATCATGGAATATAGACCCATTGTTCAAAGTTCATTTACTAGACTTGAGCCAATGAAACTTTAGTTTATGTACCATTGCATTCACTATTTAAGGGTTATTTAATAGCAAAAAGATCAGACAATAACATGTACTCTCCAGAATTTCCAAATTCCTGTAAGAAACTGCACAATGAATTGATTATGATGCATAGAATTTCTTAATGCAAATCTACCACTGATATTATGTGGACTGCAAATAATCTGACTTCCAAGGATATTATACCAGGGCACCTGGATCAGCAAAACATAATCTCATACAGACCACACACATCGGGAGTGAGAGGGCACAAGACCCTGGATTCCTCTTCAACCAGGCCAAACAACTATTAGAAATAAATCTATATGAAAAGCTCACACACAATCAACCACATAGCAAGAAATGTTGTATATGCCTTCCATTAGAAATTTAATCAGATTGTAGAGTATATAGCTGACACTATGAATCAACATTTTGTTGCCAAAAAAAAAAAAAGAGCTATTTTTGAAAATACTCAAAAAAAAAATTGAGGAAACTTCTCCAAAAGGTATACCTTCTCCCAAAGGAATAGAGAAAACCAGTAATAAACGTTCAATCCATGAATGCCTTTTCCCAAAAACACAGATCATGGGCCCAAAATGAACAAATCCCTAGTCAGGCAACGACGATCAGCCTCAGCACATTGCAATAAGATCACCGGAAATTATCATCCTCTTCTGTTTCGACATGAAGTGGACTCGAAGGGGAATCATCCCTTACCACTTCAACCTCATTAGACTCATTGCTCTTCTTACCCTTCTTCTCCACGTGCGTCATTGATGAGGCATCTTCATTTCTAGTTTTTCGCTTGCATGTCGCTTCTGTTTTGCCATCAGTGGCAGGAATCTCACCACCATCCTTGTCGCTGGATTCTGGCATTTCAGGATTCTCAGACCCAGCTTCAGTTTCAGCATCCTTGTCAATAGAGTCGGGCATGTCAGGATTCTCAGACCCAACTTCAGTTTCATCATCAGCAGGCACGTCAGATTTCTCACTTGAATCACCCCCTGCCCCAATTTCATCACTGTTCTCCTCAGTCTTATGTTTGAGTGATTCAATTACATCCATCAATTCTCTATTAACCTGTTACAACAATAGATTGCAATTGGCTTTCATGCTATTGCAAATAAACAGCCTCACTAATATCTTGTGCCTAAATAAAAGAAACAAAACTATGCTCTTTCCAAAAGCAGTGTATAATAATACCAAGTAGCTATTTAATAAAAGATCTTCATCGCTGTTCATACCTGAGGATTTTTGAGGAAATCGGAGATGTCATTCGGGCAAGCAGGGCACTTCATGACATTTTTCTGTGCTCGCAGGGTCCGGCCTCCCTCACGGGTCCTTTCTCGCACAAAAGTCTGACCGGCAAAAGCACCCTCCAAACACTGCTTGCAGAAGTTATGAGCACAGGGAGTTGTGATCGGAAGATTCATCACTTGGCGACAAAGTAGGCAGCTGAACTCTGAGAGATCCAATGCCAAGCATATCCTTTTAGAATGAATAATACTGATTGAATATGGAGGAAAATTGTGTAATCTAATTCTAGCCATAAAAATCTGATTCAGGAAGCAACATCCAAACGTTGTGGAGTTGGACGAAATTATTTTCTAATCTAGCAGTGGAAAATGCAAGAGTATTGGGAAAATGGAAAAAGAAAATAGAAGAACAAGGAGCTTCTACTTTTGGGCTAAACCAGAAACAGATTTCCAATTTAGGTCTAAAAGAAAAGTGCAAGTGAAAAAAAAACAGGAAAAACCATCAAGAGGTGTGCATCTTCATAAGCACATCAATTCAAAAAGAAGAAAATTGAAAGAAGTTGAGAACAAACAAAATATAAGGAACTAAAAATTAAAAAAGGGAAGGTTCCACATAATTTTTTTTGGAAGTAATGAAAAGGGAGGACTCCGATGAGTCAAGATCTTAATATAGAAGGAATTTCTTTTTGACTCCAAATCTTCCAACATCTCCACTGTCCTAGCTCACCCTGCAGGTAGACCGGATTTAGGAAAAACACTGCTCCAACCAAGTTATACCAAACCCAGTCAACTAGCTAGGAATGAACCGAGTCAACTAGCCAGGTCAAAAAACTAGGGTTCAAAATTTTTATTCAACCTAGTGTTTGAAAGCTTGATGCTTTAGTTAACAATTTGATGCTTCACATAAAATAAGGGGATTTGAGCAAAAATGAACTATCTTCAGATGCTGGTTTTGGAGGAAAATAAACGGAATCATATGACATTTAAAAGTCACTGCCTATCGAAAGACAGGAAATATTTGATTCTCTCCACTCTCCAGTAGTACTTGATAGAATTGGATGGAATTATGGATGGAAAAGCTGGCTAGTAAATTATTCCATGGTATGTGTGTAGTGGCCAGGATAATAGATGGGGATGAGAAGATTAAAATGTGATTTGCTGAATGAGAATGCATGAGAAATACAGAGTACTGGACTGACCTTTCAAAAGCTTGTCTCTAACAGAGAGATTCTGCGCTTGTTTAATTGCTCTTCTAGCTACCTTTCTGTCTTCTGGGTTTCCAGTCAAAACCTGTTTCCTGCTTACAGGTGGCGGCTTTGTCCATCTCCACTGCTCTTCCTGAGTGAGAGGGAGACACTATATCTAACTACAAAGAGAAGGCTACAGAATGCAACAACCAAAATCTTCTAAACTAGAAACACAAGCTCTTTAACAATGTCAAACATTCTTTATTCTAATTAATTAGGCTAAAGATTTATATCTTATAAAGAAAGTTCAAACATACTGCTTAAATTCATAACGCTGAATGACAAAGATTCACACCTATGATGCAGGGATTCATTGAAATGAGCAACACAACCACGTCATTAGTGGGAAAAAAAACCATGTATACATAAAAAAAAAAAAATACATCTCATGTAATTAGCTGACATGGAGAATGGAACTCTCTAGTCAGTCAAGGGAATCTCTCATCATCATCATCATCATCATGAAGGCCAAATATAAGCAATGGCAACAGTTCTTTAATTTCTAGCTTAGGTGCATGAAAGTGTGTCTGTGGGTGTGTTAGCACATCAAGAGAGTGATTTTCAGGAAAGGATACAAGTGCAAGAAGAAGATAGAGGTCAAACTCCAAATGAAATTTCTAATTTCCTAGCAAATGCCAATGCACAAAATAACGGGGCGTCCTCTCTAACAATGTATTTCAGATTTCCAAATCATCATAATTCTTCATCAAGATCAATAAAAAATAATAATAATAACTCCATCACCATAGCCTTATCCCATCCAAGGTCATCTTTGTGAGTTTTGTTTTAACATTCAGCTCTATTTAAAACAATGTAATTTGTGACTGCATATTCTATCATTCTTTTCTAGCTACTTCATCCAAGGTCTTATACCTTCTAGTAGTAGAACATTTAACCTGCAATCCTTCAATACATCATACAAGGCTACTTATTATCTGCTATGTACGTGCACAATCAATTTCAAATGACAGTCTTTGATTTATTTTTCTAGAGGATCTTCCTGTGTATACCCCTTATGTTCTCATTCAAAATTCTGTCTTTTTAGGATATTTTCCTTCTAATAACAGTAAAATACAACTAGAAGAATTGCAAAGGAGTGATATGCATACATCATAATCCCATGCAGGGCTCTCCTTCCTTTCAGTAATGTCAGTTGCTTCCTCTAGCTCCTGAATGACGGGCAGAGGTCTTGGGCGGTCACCATGTTCATCACTGCAGTTCAAATTTCAAATAGACTTAGCACGAATGGTTAAGACCAGAACTACATCCCCCAGAAAACAATACATAAATAAATAAGTAAATAACCAACCTGGTCCATGGTGCAGGTTCGTTGTCACATCGGACAAAAAGATACCTGCAGACCTTGAAGCCCTGTAAAAAGTTGGGTACAGACTCATCAACTATCGACAATCTAAATTATCGAGTAAGGCCAAGCCAAAATATGCAAGATCCAAATACAACTGACCATAGAAATAATCAAGGGCAACCTCTACCAATCTTTCACCAAAAGAAAAGGATTAATTTATAAGTCGAACACATACTGTCCCCGGCTGTAGCTAAGCATACCTGTATTCCAACTTTCCGCCAGCATTTCTCAATCCTGTAAATTCCGTCATAACGAACACCAGTTTCAGGCGCATATGATGACCGCTTTTCCTTATGAGACCTGCTCACATAAAGGAATATTACTACTAGAAAACTAGAACATTGAATCTCGACTAAAACATTGAAGATATGCAGTAACTGTTGATAAATAGGGCATACAAATTCAAATCATCCAATATATGAAAGTTTTTCTCAAATGATCGAAAACATAACACGCGCGCGAAAAATGAGATCTTAAAGGAAATTCACTCAAATAATGGAAGTTTGTTTCTTCAAAAAATAAACACTGATTAAGCATGGAGTATATAGAATGAAAAATCTCACAGCATACAACTAAACTAACTGATCAGTTCCACAAGGATGAAATTGCACAAGAATTTCATTTCACATAATACAATTAAAACTCAAAATCAGATCCATTTTTTAGTGAGTTTTCAGTTTATTTCACCAACTCAGCTGGTTTCCAGATTTTCATGCATTATGCAGCCTTCAACATTGGTGGGCCGGCAGCTTCATGCCCATACCCATCCAAGACAACCAAGAGATGTGAAACCACCCTTTATTAATGCAAAAGCAATGAAATAATTACAATCTGCATAAGTACTTGCCTCACTACTCGAACTGGATAACCTTTCTTGCAGCTGACTCGCAGTGCCTCGTTCATCTTATCAAATTTCTGATCAAAGGACTGTGATTTGTTTGTACGCTTGTTCCCACTCAGGTCCCTTCCACCACTGCCAATCACAAATAGGAAAAAGTCTTTGCATCAACAGCAGATCCAACAGAAACTGATGAACAACACCAAGAAGCAGAATGAACAAAACACATAAAAGAATCTTGGACAAGACTACTATATATAGTTGCAGGAGTAAATGAAGAGAACAATGTAGCCAATCCACTGGCAGCTACATGGTGAGGCACACCTCCCCTCCACAAAAACAACCAGGGATCAATCCCTGGCTGTAGTACTGGCGGTGAGTGACTTCCAGAGGGTCTGTGTGGGTGGGTGCATGGGCTTACTAGAGCATATAAAAAAAGGAAGAGAACAATGTAAACGTTATGATCATAGAGGAAAGAGGAATGACTCAATAAAGGTATAACTCAACCCAGTTAAGTCCACTACAGTCAACTGACTTAGAATCAATCATGTTGAGTCAACAGAAGGAACATCTTGAAAGGGAAAATTGATACTATGCAACCAGGGTTGTAGAATTCTCTGTGACCAAAGTAAACAGGACGCCTGCATGCGGTCATAGGTGGGAAGAGAAAGGGAGGGTCAATTGTTAAGGGTTGTAGGTATAGGATAGGGTGTAGGTGATCTTTCATGCCATCCAACAGATATCAACCATAAACAAAGGCAGACTTTTCAACAGTTCATAAAGCTCAGGTTTGAATCATGAATTTCCATGAAGGAACAGGAAGTTTCCATATCTAACTTGAACCAAATGAGTTGAGCCTTATTCATGTTAGACAAAAAAAGAGGAAGCAAGGGAAACACTCAAAAGGAAGATGAAGATGATGAAAATTGGGGGAGGCTCATAGATTCGCAACAAATACAACCGAGCCATATCGACCGACTCACCTTCATATTGGTCATGTTGAATAGTGTTCTGTTTTCTAATTAAAATAAATTTTAAAGGTTCCATTATTACACCTTTACTTCTTTTTTTGTCTGTCATGAAATTTTCATATTATCAATCACTTTATGGTCATGAAATTTTCATATTATCAATCACTTTATGGTCTTCAATAACTAGATCCAACAATTACAGCCATAAATGTGAATACTTAATTACTTTCTTCTAACTCAATCAACTTACAAAATAAAACTAAAACTAGTCAAGATTTTCTTTTAGTGCATGTTATTCAATTTTAAAAGTTTCCATAGATGTCTGTACAAATTTCTTAGCACAAAAATAGAAGATTAAAGGATTTGATCTGAAGTGGCGTAATTTCACTGCCAAAAAAGTCACATACCAAAATCAATCGATCCCAGTATATTGACACTAGCATATTGACAACCATAACACTAAAGGCAGACATTTTCTAAGTTCTATACAACGCCCTCTTTCTATCATGGAAATCCTATGTTGGATAGGGTCAAATTGGGTGAAACCTCAACCAACACTATCCACGAGATACACTACGCGTCGCCCCTTCCCTCTCCATGTGGGGCCCGTGAGTGATGCATTTTTCTTTAGTTGAGGAGAACCTTGAGAATCAAAGCACAAGTACAATAATGATCAAGCAGTAACAGAAATTCCAAGATATAAAAAGAATGAGAACAATTATAGTGCCATAAAGAAGACGAGTTTAAGGAAATGGGTCATCCATGGTAAGCTGAGCATAAGTTCAAACCCAACCATGCACCAAAATGACATTGTCAGAATCTAACATCCTCTATTTGTGACACGTGTCCTTCTAGGGACAAATTCATAGCAATCGAAATTCCATACCTCCACTCTCACTTTCTAAGGCATATGTTTTGGTCACTCTTATATTATTCGCCACAGATACTACTCCATAAATGCTATATGTTTTCTCACCTTATATTGTTCCGCCCTTTTCCAATTATTAACCATCCCTAAAATGTTGGAAAATAATCCAATACTAGAACACCGCTAAAAAGCTATATAATAAAGGTAGATGGATCCAGGCAGGACTCAAAAGAATTCTCAGAGGCCAACCTATAAATTCAGAGTGGGTCCACCTTTGCAATCTAAGCCATTCAAAAGTCAAAACCAATGCTCACCTTGTTTCATCGGGAAGAAAAATCCCACTTCAATTAGAGCTACGCTCGCAGTCATAACTGAAGCCATGCGAAACACTTGATTTGACTGACATTCTTTCTTATTCTAATCATTTGGCTTGGACGTAATCAATATGACACTGGGTGAAACTTTGAATTGAGTGAAGTTCTTAAATGATACAGCAACGAGTTTCCGTCATTTTGAGCTACACACGTGTTTAAGGTTGATCCAATTGATGTATCTATAACTTTGTGTTAAAGAGTTCTCAAGTACAACCCTTGAAGCATCTTGAATTCTTGATTCTTGACTCGATGAAGGTATTATGTAATCCTAAAAGCCTCAATCTTACCATAAAAAACATCCACCATTCTACATAATTGTCAATTTCGTTGCAAACCCTATGTCGATTTGGCCTCCAAAATGAAATGTTTCAGTCGCCAATTCGGAGTTTCGGTGAAAAATTTCGGAGTCAACATTGAAAAAAAATAAATAAAAATAAATATACATATATATATGCTAAAAATAGAAAAATTAAATATAAATTACGCATTTAATCATTATATAAAACAATATTATAATATACATTTATAAAATCTAAGCACATTTCTTACCACAATAAAGTTAAAACACAAATTTCATAATAATAAAAGTTAATGACCTTTAAGATTGAAGTTTGAACACATTGCCCATAACATTTCATCCATTCCTGAAATTTCATCCATTTTGGCCGGAATCAATAGAAAATCAAACAAAAAATTTATACTTCGCATTCCGTTCTAGCTTCATGGCCGAAATGAAAGTTTTCAGCTATTTTGGCCGAAACAAAATGGTTTTGATACCTATGCTTTCTACTCTCACCTTAAGCTTCCCATTTTACAATACACGGTAATCAATCTTTTATGCCTATTAATGTTTAAGACCCACAATCCAAAACGGGGCAGTCCAATTATCACAATTTGATTTGTTCAATCAATTCAAAAGAAAGCAAAACCCACAACAAATAAATGGCAAATTCAACTTACATCACATGCACCCACCTGGGATTTGAGTGACTGGCATAAGGCGTGGGTTTGCTCCCCACGTCATGTGCTCGAATCCTACCCTAGACTTACCAAATGCATGTGTTTGGGTTTACCAAATGCATGTGTATGGGTTTCGTGCATGCGCCTGGGGGACTAGTCTTGTCTATAACGACGGGGAAACCCTCGTAAAAAATAAATAAAAAAGTAAAAAAGAAAAAAAGAACTTACACATGTAAAATGTAAAATCAACAATACCAAGGATTTAATGTGCCCAAAAAACAAGTGAGAAAACACGTACAATAAGTGGGGTGTCCAAATCTCTCTTTAAAAATAGTATTAATTTCCAACAAAGTAAATCTCTATCTAGCACATTCATACACACACACAAATTGCCTTTCAATCTCATCCATCAAACTCTTCGGCAAATCTCAATCCAAGCCATTCACAAATATATAATGCTCTTAAATAAAACCCACCAAAGGAAAGCGATCTCTTACAAAGAGAAGAAAAAAAAAATGGAAAAGGACATATGGAGGAGAGGATTAAGAAAGGATCAAAAGAGAAATAGAACTAAGAAATTTAAAAAGGAGAGAAATTAAATCAGTGGAAAAGTAGGAAAGAATAAAAGAGAAAGCATCATTTAAAGATAATAAATAAGATTAAATACGGTAAATTCGTTATAAAACAACATTATATCCTAAAATGGGCCACCTTTCTGAATGAAGTTGGAATTAAAAATACTCGGGCATGTTGGAAAGCTAACTCAATAAGTCATGCAACAAATTTTGTTACTAGCATAGTTGTCAATTTCGTTCCGGTCGCCGTTCCAGTTTGACCATTTAGTGGAACATTTCAGCATTTCGGTCAACTCCGGTATTCCGTTCCGGAAAAGATGTGATTGGAAAATGAAAAAAATATATAAAAGAATAACTAAAATTGAAAAAATAGTTGAAAGCTAAAATAATACTAAAAATGCATACTTACATTACTAAAATTAAACTACACTCTACAATTGACCATTTCTAGTTTTCACTACATACGAATGGAAGTATGAAATCTTTGCCCAAATGGGGCAGAATTGGTCCAGAATTGGGAACGGAACAGCCAAAATGAGACGGAATGACCGGAACGGACCGAAATTGGGACCGGAAACTTTTAAGGGGCCATTCCATTCCGCCCAAGGCCAATTCTAGAACGTTCCGGCCAATTCTAGCGGGAACGGAATGGAATTAACAACTATGGTTTCTAGCCATCAAACCTCATCTGGTGCATAGGATGCTAGCATTTATCGAAAATATGAACATAAAACATGGTTGGGTCCTAGCGTACGTCTAATGGATTAAGCTTGTCTTGGGACTTCATAGAAGGGTTGCCCTTGGGCGGCATGGGTTTTCCTAAACTTATCCAAAAAAAAATCCTATGTTACACTCTTAAGGCATTTCTCATATTTCAACAAACTGAAGTTGATGTTACTCCATTCTCAAACATCTTACTTGCTATTTAATTAACCAGATGCATTAGAGTGGGATAATTTTCACAGAACTATTTAAGTCTCTTCTCATCCCTCCCTTTCCTTTATATGCTTTCCTCAAACATCTCTCTTGATGTACATATTGTCAGTGTTGCAAAATCTTCGCCTATGGGATGTCCCGCAATGGGATGGTGAGGATTTTGAGTTCGGATCATCCACAAAGGAGGAACCTCATTGAATTAAAGGTGCTCATTGAAAATCCCTCATGGTAATCATGCAGGATTGTCGTGAGAGAAAATCGCCCTATCAATGTTTACTGTACATATAATTCTAGTCTTTTTGATCCACTGCCATGAGTGCAACTTTATGCAAGCTTTTCTTCTAGTCGAGGCCAATAAGTCAATTCCAAGCTTCTCTTATTTTGACCCATCAAGCTTCTTGATCCATTCAAGATTTATAACAGTGATAAAAAGATGTTAAAAACCACTTTTTAATACTCTCTCTCTCTTACCAAAAAAATATACTCCCTCTCTCTCTCTCTCCTTGGATCAGGCCAACGTAGGCAATTGATCCAAGTTGACATTCTTGGTTCATGAGTCCCGTCTAAATGAATCTTGGATATCGATTTCCATCAAAAGCCTAAATATATCAATAAAAAGACATGTCACTGGCTCACTGCTCCACTTGCAACTCAAAAGGCCCTAAAATGTGAAAGCTGGGATATAGCTATCTGGATTGTTGAATTTGGGTTTCCCTATTCAGCAGCTGGATCACTAAACATATAGTGATACCTACAACCAAGTGATCCATCTTCAATTCAATGGAGCCACCACTAGAAAAAACAGCCTATCGTCTACAGCCCAAAGTGCAATGGCTAGGATGTTTCTATTTGGAACAGAATCATGCACCTAGGACCATCATATTGAAGGCCAACATTACCAAACTCGATGGTGAGATCCATGGCCCATTGATCCCATATGAGAAGCGTCGCTCTCGAATGAGACCGCTAGGGCTACTTCTCAAAACAAGGCCCAACTATGCAATAGCTATGATTTACCAAACTGGATGATCAGATTGCAATCACGATGGGCTGGATCTGGATCGTCAGTTTTTTTTTTTTTTTTTCTTTTTTCATCTGTAACAATATGGATATATTAATTAAAGAAAAGGTCCAAAAACAAATAATAAAACAAACGTATTAAAAAGGAAAAATCAAAACGTGAATAAAGGAGCATTATGCCCAACAAATGACACAACTAAGTAAGAGAAGCCCCCAATGCACAAACCCCCTCGACCCCTTGTTCGGTGAGAACATCCGCCATGTCATTAATGAATAGGCTTACATGACAAAAGTCCACCTGAGCAGAGATCGCATTGAACTTGATCTCATTGAAGCAGAATTGAAACTTTCAAGGCTTCGACTAGGTTGAATTCACCCAAGTGATGGAACTGAGCGAAAAGCTCTCCACAATCAACTACTCAAGGAAAGTACTGGAACAAATATAAAGGATAGGCCCACGAGAAAACAACGTTTTCATTTTCTTTATAATAACTAAGATTTTACTAAAGATAGACGAACAGAAAAGGAGACACATACTGAAAAGCTACAGTATCAACAACAAAGCAAGTAAACCAAGAAGATGAGAGCCTAAGAATGGCCAACAACATCAAGACAAGGAAGAGCTAAAATACTTTAATGCCAAGATAGGGCACACAACAGCCTCCTTTGTTACAATATCCATAGCTGAGTTAATGCTTCTTTTAACATGGTTGAAAGAGGCATTGAGATGCTAACTAATTCAACCACCTCTTCCGCTATGAGGATACAATCTTAAGAATCACAAAATCATTGCCTGACCTTAGAACAGCAAGCAGCAGTAAGCAAAGTATAGAACTCAGGCATTAAATTACAAATTATAATATTTATTCTTCTCAAGTTTCATGTTATGTCATTGATTTCTAATTTTGCTCATAATCAACTGTAATTGTAAATATGTCGACATAGGTTTCACTTTCTATCATTTTCATTGCTTTATTATTTATGAATTCTTATTAGTTAGCCCCAATCATTACCCTTAATACCCATATGAATTTCCACATGTTTTTTCTTTAAAAAGGAAAATATACTAGGAAAATATAGGATATTTGTTTTCTAAATATATTTAAAGAGTCAAACCGTACAACACCCAGGCATTTTTTATTGAAGAACGGCATCAATGTAGGGGCACACCCACATGCATGGAAATCTTTTCACCAATTAGGAGTAGAAAGAAAAGAATCACCCCAGTCAGAGAGTTTTAAACCTTATTTTAAAACCCTCACAGTTTAACAGGTTTTACATGCATTTTGTCACTTATCCAAGGATGGAAACAATAAGATCAATGTCAAATTGTACTAGCACCCATTTATGGTAGATAGATGCGTGAATGGACCACCGTTTAAAATGTCAGTTGCAGAGGGTGTCATAGTTGTCCCAGAAAAGAAAGTCACACAGCAGTATACAGCAGTTCGCGACCTTTACAGCATGAGTTTAATTTTACAAAAAAATATCCAGAAAATACCCAAGTTCTTCTTTTCACTGTGACATAGCTTAAGAGTATATAACAGATTACAATCTTTTTTATTTTCACTATGACATAGCTTAAGAGTACATAACAGCCCCCAAAATCATACAATTCTTGTATTAGCCCATATTTTTAACCATCAAAGAGACAGGATAGATCAAAGGACGGTCCCATGCATGAAAACAAAATGGAATGTAAAGTACAAGGTCTTTTTTCACTAATTTATCTTATTGATACAAACTTTTCAAAAAATTTATTTGATGACTCAATAGAAATTTGACCTTTTTCCTCATCATTCAGAGGATTATATTGAAACATAATTATTACTAAGAATTTTCAAAATTCTACTTCCCATTTTCTAAGTTTATCTTTTATCAATCAACTTTTTATTATCTTGGAACAAATTATTTTGAATCATTAAAAAATTTAACTTTTTTCTGTTCTATACAATCCGGAAAAAAATCAAATGTTAATTTTCAATTATAATATTTATAATAGTTTATTATTTTCTCAAAGTTTTCCCATCTTCTGTTTCTAATTTCATTCTACATCAATGTAGTATTAATATTTTCCAATTTTTATTAGTAATTTTACCTTCTCAATAGTATTTACAGTATCTATTTTATAGTTTTATTTAAGACAGTGATATACTGATTAAAACAAATAGTTGACCATAGAGCTTTTATTTCCTCTTAAAGCTAAATTATATTCTAAACTATTCAGTACTTATTATTTTAGAAACCTGGTAAGATATAGTTTTTTTTTTTCCAATTGTCTAACATTATATAATGTTTCCATCGACTTGCAAATGTTATAAAGTTAGGCTATTATATTTTATTCATCAACAATATATTTTCTATTGCCTTTATTTCTTTTTACTTCTTCTTTTTCACTTCTCTCACATATCTTCACCAAAACATCTTAAATGTATAAATATAAATATTGCAGTTGTTAGTTTTCTAAATTTTTCCTGTTTCTACCCTTTCCTTATTTAGTTATTACTGGCACATGTAAAATTTAAACCATCAACAAACACCACAAGCCTAGATTAAAACAACCGCCCCTTCAATAGGTAAAACAAGTCATCTCTAGCCAACACACTCGTAGTTGAGTGGTGTTAGCACCTTATTTTCACATACATGCTCAGGGATCAGCTCAACATGAGAAACCAGTAAAAGGAGAGTGAGTTTCTTAGTCTCTAGAAAGAAGGGAACATGAACTAGTAAAAGCATATATTAACAAACCAACCTCCCGGTGTAGAGAAACCACTCTCCGTGGTCTTCATCGTCTTGGTAACCCCCAGATAGGGCCACGGACTGTGCACCATACTCTGATTGGCCCGCTATGCCCGCGACATGGGGGAGGTGAGCGCCCCACTGCCGGCACTCCATCCTGTCTTCCCAGGATTCCCCCACCAAAACGCCCAGCTTCCTCGCAGGGTCGTTCTCGGCCAGGATTGGGCCGAAGTGGTCCGGTGGGACAGTGACAAATATCTTCCCACTCGCAGCGTTGGCCTTTCCGGCCCGCTTGGCTCCTGTCGGTTGTGAAGGCCTTGTCAGGCCGCTCTTCGTTACGCTGGAAGTGGTAGACATTTGCGGAGCCGTCACTGGTGTTGTTCTTGGCTGTCTTGGCCACTCGAATGGCCTTGACAAGGGTGGAGTTGATTCTGGGTTGACTCGCCATTTTTGCCGGAATCGGGTGCCGGCATTTTGCGCATGTCATATTCCTTTGAGCAACCCATTTCTGGAAGCACTTTAGGCAGAAGTTGTGGCCACATGGAGTCTGCAACAGGAGGAAAATGGATGAGAATTAGAACACCCCACTCCCCATTTCTTCTGAATGTACAGAGATAGCAAGTAGAAGCAATGGAAGTTAGGACGTAAAGTTTTGGGGGCATTGTAATCAAGTGATAAACATCAGAGAGAAGGATAGATAGAAATATATGGACATTTACTTCAATGTGGGGCCCATCGGATGATCTATTAAGACTTTTTATTAGTTTCAATCGGACCGTTCAACAATTTCCTTGTAACATTCTGTTGCTGGGTAGCAAATTAACGCTTTAGAATACCCAATTAGATTGATCGTTTCACCTCATGACCCATGCACGAGGTCGCCATGGAACTGGATAATGTGGGTTCACGAGAAACAGTGCCACGCCAAGGGTCCAAATTAAACCTGCTCAGATTTTCTGCTAATGCAGAGAAAATTAAGCCTGCTGTTAGAAAAACAGACCAGGTGGGATGGGTTGCAAAGACCTGAATAAATTGGGCCAGGACCATTAACTTAGGGTTTGGGTTTGGGTTTGGGTTGACCCAATTGTACTCCTTACACGGGCTGGGCCGGGATTTGGGCTCTCTATCCCTCAATCCAAGCCCGACCCATTTATTAAACGGGCCCTAATTATAAACACAAGCCCGACCCGATATGGGCTGGGTCCGGCCCATGAACATCCCTATATGTGAGAGCTTTTCGAAGGTAGACATGGGTTCATAATTAAGTTGGGTCGGGCCCAGTAACTTAGGGTTTGGGCTGGCTGTGCCGGAATTTAGGCTTTCTATCCCTCAATCCAAGTCCGACCCATTTATTAGACGGGCCCTAATTATAAACACCGCCCGACCCGAGATGGGCTGGGTCCGGCCCATGAACATCCCTATGCACGAGCTCTTCGAAGGTAGACACGGGTTCAAAAGACCTAATTAAATTGGGTCAGGCCCAGTAACTTAGGGTTTGGGTTTACCCCAATTGTACTCCTTAGAAGACATATCAAATCGAGCTCTGAGCCATCTTCGTAATGGGTCAACAGATTTGATACAATCTGCCAACCCAATTAAACCTGACTCATTGTATTCCCACCAACTCACGCAACCCGGTTGGCTCAGGCTTGGGACTCACCCTTTTTAAATTCCAAGTCCAACAACCCATGGAGTTCATGTGTGGGGCCCATACATGCAGAGAACTTCTTGTATCCATCAACAACAACATATAGACAAATCCATATAAAACAAAGCCATAACAGCCGAATCCTCCTCTCCTCATCGTCTATCCAAACCAAAACCATTTAGACACGTGGCATCCGGATGGACGGGTCCAGATCCCTTGAGGCCCATCCCCGATTAAGTGGGCCCCACATGCAGCTCATCGAGCATCTGAACTCCCCATCATTAGTCGCGTGTCACACCATCTCAGCAAATCAACCATTTGGACACGTGGCATGCTGATGGGCCCACCCGCCCTAACCGAACCATGATAGTTTCCCCAATGGTTGGAATCAAATAAAACAAACGGGCCCACTCAAAACAATGGACGGTCAGATCGATCAAAACAGCAGGGAAAAACAATCCTTACATAACAAAATCAGTGGGCCAGAGGACCCACAAAGATGCCACGTGTCACCTGACAGCCTTATTCTAGAAGAAAGGGATCATTAAATGCGCAGAGAAACCGGCGCCTGTACGCCTTCTGCCGCCTGTACGGCCGCAGCCACCATCGCTGCAGCGGAGCCGCAGAGGACTCATCCAAGAAGGGAAAAACGATCGCAGTCTTCTCCCCTTCGCTTTTATACGGCCTCTGCGTTTACACATTTTAGTGAAAGCCGCACACAGAGTCCAAAGCGCACATCATCCAACCATCGAAAAACACGGACGAAAACATTAAAAAAAACCGCGCTCGATCGATCAAACTGAAATGGGCCCCCACACACAGACAAAAAATTGTAGGAAGAAGGAGAAGAAACATGTATCGGTATTGCGGATACAGCCGATATGTATATATCGATGTATCAGCGTCATTTCAATTGAATCCGTTACGTAACGGCCGATGTTTATAAAAAAGAAGACCGATAAGAAGGAGAGAAGAGCTTACTGTAACGGGTCTGTCAGGCAGCTCTCTACAGAAGGAGCAGTTTATGTTCTCATCGAGAACACCGAGAATGTCGTCATCGTCCGCCTTCTTCTTCCCCTTCCTCTTATCCGAAGACGACGCCGGATCTGCATCGGCGGCGCTAGATCTGCCGGACATCAGCTCCTGGCGCTTCTTGGCCTTCTCCGCATCGGAGAGCGACGCGTCGGCCTCGATCTCTCGGATCGCGGCGATGAGGCCGCCAGCGACCGAGGGAGCGGCAGAGGAGGGGGCGTAAATGGCGGAGCAGTCGGGGCAGTGCCACTGGAGGGTGGAGGAGAGGGACTGAGGTGGGGAGGAGAGACAGGCCACGTGCCATGGGGTGGCGCACGTGACGCAGACAAGCTTCTCTTCTTCTAATGGGGTGGCCTTGCAGGCCATGCAGGCGCCGTCGGCGTCGCAGGGGAGGTCGCTATTGTGCGCCATGGGTGGAGGAGAGGGAGTTTTTTGAAAATATGGGATTTGGGGTTTGAATTTGGGTCTCTCTCTCCTCCCTCTCTCTGTCTGTCTCTGTCTCTCTCTGTCTCTGTTTCTGTTGAAAATGAGGAGAAAGAGAAGATATACCCGCAGGGGCCACCGATGACGTGGACATATTGTGTGATTTGTAATGACCAGAATGCCCTTTTATTTCTGGTTTTTAGATTTTGTTTTAGATTGATTTCTTTTCTTAGCTGGGGCACACTGCATCCAGGCCTTTAATTATTAGGAGGGTTGGACCTACCTCTGAATTTGGAGGGTACAGATACACAATCCGCAGTGTGCAAAACAAAATTTTCTTTCTTTTCTTCATTATTAAAAGGCTTAAAATAGGTCTCCAGTAGTATAATACTAGTTAAGGAGTCGTACGTATCAAAACAAGTGAATTAGGGTTCACAACATAGTGAAAAACAAAAAAATACAAGAAAGGGTTAAATTAAAAATAATTTTACATTTTGGATTGATCACATTTTGAAAGGATATATATATATATATATATATATATTCGAGCATTGATTGGTTCTATTGTGAAATTTGAATTGCCTTAGTGGGTTGATTAGCGGAAGGTGTTTCTCTGTTCAATAGATGGTTTGGACTGAGGTCAATACAAAGGCAAACATTACTTGGATTGAAGCTGATATGGGGCATGTGACCCTTTCTTTGCAATTAGATTCACCTAATCATTCAGAATTAGAAAAGTGAGCCCCAAAGTAAAAAGCTCTTTGTGATGAAATTTGCTTCTGACAGTTAATTATTCGTCTTTAGTTATTACTTAGAACTAGGTAAAAGAAAGTTTAGCTAAAGTAAAACTCAAAAATATCTCAAGCATACAAGGAAATAAAATAAAATATTTAGAGCCAATTAAGGACAAAAAGTCCTTTAAGCCAAACTTACTACAGTCATTGGCTTTATTTATTTAGATACAAAGCATAGTTCAGAGTTGTTTTGTAAAGATTCTCATAAATAGGTGAACTTTTCCTTTTATGACCTTAACATATTTAATACATTACAAGGTTGCCTTTTTGGCCACTAATCCGAAAAAATTGGGTTCATGTTCCCATCTCCCTCCCCATCACTCCCCTCCACCACTTTTTGTTGGGGAACACAAAGAAAATATAACATCTTATTTAGGTATGGAACATGCCCCACATATTAAGTTATCAATTAAAACCACCACGAGTCCATGACCAGTGCAAATGAAATGTGGCCCTTTTAAATATTAGAAGTGCTGGTAGAAGGGACATATATTATTTATTGTGACATATATTAGCATTGTTGTTATCAACTAAGAAAATAAGGATCAAAAGATATTACACATTTCAAATGAGATAGATATTGATTTTCATAAGAGGGGGTTGTAAGTGTGGTCAAATGCGATATAATATTGTGACAATAATGATTGGAGTTATCTTTTGATAACGCTATTTAACATGACAGACCATTTTGTATGCAACAAGGTTCATGGTCCAGCCCATTAGCTCTATTATCTGGCATGCATTGAAGTGGGTCCATAATATGTCATTGTTGCATTGGAGGAGCATATATTGATATCAGATTTTTATCATGACATATATTTGCATTGTTATTATTGAAGTAGTCAGATACAATGTGTGATAATGACGATAAGAGATATCTCTAGATAGCGTCATTTAATAGGATTGACCTTTTTTATACAATACTGGTTCATTGTTCAACCCGTTGACTTTGCTATTTGGCATGCATCAAGGTAGGTCATACATTTCTTACTTTCATAAATGTCGGGTTGGAGGAGCACCAGTCATTATCTAATTTTTGTCGTGACATATATTGCCATTGTTATAATTGACTGAGAAGATAAGGATCTAATAATGTTAGACATATCATCTAGATATTGAGTTTCATAAAAGGAGATCGTAAGCATTGTCAGATGCAATGCATGGCAACAACAATTGGAGATAACTTTTGATAGTGTTATTTAGTACGATTAACCATTTTTATGCAATATTGGTTCATGGTCCAACCCATGAGCTTTGCTATCTGGCATGCATTGAGGTGGTTCCATAAGGTATCATCGCTATATAATACAATGCACCTGTTCATATCTGATCTATGCCATTGCATCTATTTTCATTATTATTATTGAAGAGTCGGATACAATGCATGATAATAACAATGGTAGATATCTCTAGATAGCGTCATTTAATAGGACTAACTTTTTTTATACAACAATGGTTCATTGTTCAGCCCATTAGCTTTGCTATTTGGCACGTATCAAAGTGGGTCCATAAAGTGTCATACATTCCTTAATTTTAGAAGTGTCGCGTTGGATGAGCACTTGCTCTTATCTAATTTTTTTCGTGGCATATATCGGCATTGTTATTATCAGTGAAGAAGATAAGGATCAAATATTATTAGACACCTCATATGAGCTAGATTTTGATTTTCATAAACATGGGTTAGCGATTGGAGATATCGTTGGATTGCGTCATTTAGTAGACTATTCTTTTTTATGCTACACTTGTTCATGGCCCATTCCCATTAGCTCCACTATTAGGCATGCATCGAGGTGGGTCCATAAGGTGTCATACATTTTTTATTTTTAAAAAGCGTTGCATTAGAAGAGCACTTGTTCTTATTTGATTTTTGTCGTGACATATAATAGCATTGTTATTGTTGAAGTGGTCAAATAAAATGAATGATGAAAACAATGGGAGATATCTAATTGAACTTACTTTTTTTTATGCAACACTGGTTCATAGTCCAACCCATTAGCTCTACTATTTGGCATGCATTAAGGTGGGTCCATAAAGCGTCATATATTTTTTGTATTTTAAAAATGCAGCATTGGATGAGCACTTATGCTTAATTGGTTTTTATCACAACATATATTAACATTGTTATTATCAATTGACAAGATAAGGATCAATGTTATTAGACATCTCAACTTAGCTAGGTGTTGATTTTCATAAAAGAAGGTTGCAAGCGTGGTCAGATGCAATGCATGACAATAACAATTAGAGATATCTTTGGATAGCGTCATTTAACATGACATACATTTTTTGTTCATGGTCCAGCCCAGTAGCTATGCTAGTTGGCATACATCGAGGTGGGTCCATAGGATGTCATACATTTCTTATTTTTAGAAATGTCAAGTTGTAGGAGCACATGTTCTTATCTTTTTTTTTTTTTTTTTTTTTTTTTGTGACATATATTGGTATTGCTACTATCGAAGTGGTAAGATACAATGCATGATAATAACGATAGGAGATATCTTAATTTGGACAACGTCATTTCATAGGATCGATTTTTTTATGCAACATTGGTTCATGGTCCATCCCATTCGCTCTACCATTTGGCAGTCTATAAAAGGAGTCATATATTTCTTACTTTTAGAAGTGTCGCATCGGAGGAGAACCTTTTCTTATTTGGCATCATTATTATTGGTTGAGAAGATAATGATCAAACCCTAATTAACATCTCTAATGGCCTACATGTTAATTTTTATAAAATGAGGTTGTAAGCATGGGCCAAGAATGATGCATGATAATAATAATATGGGAGTTTGTCTTGGAATGGCATCATTTAATAAGATTGACTTTGTATGCAACAATGGCTCATGGTAAAACTTTTCCAACCCATTAGCTATGCTAGTTGGCATGCATTGAGGTGGGTCCACATGCCTAAAAGATTTTCTTTTTCACTAATACTGCATGCTTTTGACCAGTGATTCTTCAATCAGTTCTCTAGAAACAGAAGGTATTGTATTGTCAAATATACATTTCTTATTTTTAGAAGTGTCACGATAGATGTGTAATTTCTACTATCTAAGTTTTATCGTGACATATATTGTCATTGTTATTATTGATTGAGAAGATAAAGATCAAATATTATTAGGCATCTCAAAATGATCTAGATGTTGATTTCTATAAAAGGAGATTACAAGCGTGCTCAAATATAGAAAATGAAAACAATGATGTGAGATTGTCTTAGGATAATGCATCATAAAAATAAAAATAAAAAGACTGACTTGGGATAGTGGCATTTAATAGGATCGATTTTTTATGCAAAACTTTTCCCACCTATTAGTTCTCTGCTATTTGGCATGCATTGGGGTGGGTCCATAAGGTGATTCTATGTGCCTAAAAGTTTTTTTTTTTTTTCACTAATACTACACGCGCTTGTCCAATGATTCTTGAATCAATTCACTAGGAACAAAAATATGCATTTCTTACTTTTAAGTGCCGTGTTGGAGGCGCCTTTGTTCTATTATAAGTTTTGTCATGGAATACATTGATGTTGTTATTATCGACGGAGAAAATAAGGATCTAATATAATGAGACATATCTCAAATGTTATAGATGTGTATTTTCATAAAAGAAGGTTGTAAGCGCTATCAAATACAATGCATGATAATAACAATTGGAGATCATCTTAGGATAATGTCATTGAATAGGGTTGACTTTTCATGCAACATTGCTTTATGGTGAAACATTTTCAATCCAATATTTGCTCTGCTATTTGACATGGATTGAAATGGGTCCATAAGGTACTTATGTGCTAAGAGACTCTCCCTTTTACTAATATCATGTGCTTTTGGTGAGTGTCGTTAAAAATTAGCTTACTATAAACAAAGGTTGCATCACAATACAAGAAGCTAAAATTGTTCTAGGATTGGACTACAATTAAAGTGCATCCCATCTTGTGAGGTCCTTACCTATACCTGAGGTCTATTGGGAGATATAGGCCTTGATAGATTGTGATGACTAAAATATTGCCTACTCTATAAGAGAGATAATATGGGGATGAACATCATTTAGTAGGATATTCATCTTTTTGCATAGCCCTAATTCATAGAAAGACTTTTTCAACACCTACGCTTCTAATTGATATCTCACAAGGCTGTTCAATGTGCTCAAGAATTCCTTAGTCCTTCTATAAACTTGGTTGTTCCAATGACCAATCACCTCACCAGAAGGGAAAAGTTAAATCACAAAGAAATCGCAAAAACACACTATTTCAGAATTTGGAGTAATGATCAAGTCACACCCTATATCGATCTCATAGGATTCACATCCATCAACGGTCAACATTTGCAACTCTTGAATAAGAAGGGCTTAATTATATAGTTTGTGTATGTAAATAGAAGTTTGTGCTCTTACTAGTACTTTCAAAGTAAACAGCTAAAACAATTCAACAAAGCAGATTTTAGCACACTAAAATTATACTATTGACAAAAATCAAGTTGAAAGTGAGTATTATTATATCATCCCTATCTGACCATGCATCCTCCGTACAAGATGGGTTAAATTGCTTTTTTAACCTCAGTAAAACTTCAATCATTTTTAATTGTCTAGGTACTAGAAAGATATAAAGATCTCCATGTTGTATTACATCTTGCCATCTGGTTTGGTTGGCTTGGTCTATTTTTAAGTTGCCTAATCCAATCCATGTATCTTGTTATCAGTAAAGTAACTACTGAAACAGTGTCAAGGCTCCTGACATGCCCACTTTTTTTAATATGGTTGTTTACTTGTTTTCATTCTTTTATTTTGTCACATGTTTGAAGGCAGATGAGTTTATGGGACCACCAGAGTATTAAAGTACCATGTGTCCTTAAATAGGTTTGAAAAGAGCTGATAAAATATAGAGGCTACCACTCTCTTGCATTACAGGAGGTGACAATTACAGTGACAGTGACAGAAGGAATGGGTTACATCTGGCTGGGTGTCCCTCTTATTTCTGGAGATAGTGATGGTGTTGGTGTCTCAGTTAACTGGACAAAAGGGGTGCTGAAATGTGGATTTTGGTTAGGTGGGGTCAATTAGGAGCAGAAATTTGAATGGTTTGTCATCTATGATATACCATGTACACAGCAACACACTACACACACCAAATACTATATGGATATATACATTGCACGGCAATTGAGAGACCCAGAATGGCGCGAAACCATTGGTTCAAACCTGAGTTTTCCATTTTCTCTACAGACTGGTGCAGTCATGCAAGGAGTGACACAGCAGTGTGAGGCTAAAAGTTGGCTTAGCAGTTAGCAGTCATCGGTCATCTATTGGTGTGGTTTCTTAGGAGAATTTTGAAATTTCAGTTCTTGTTTTGGGGAGTTTTGGGTGTTTGGGAATTGTCAAGATTTTCATAATTTTTAATTAAAATTTTAAAATTAAAGAATTAAAATTTCTGAATAGCTTGAAATATCTATTTAAATCAGTTTTATGTTAAATAGACAAAAAAAAAAAGTATACTCTTTAAATGACACTTAAGGTCTCAAAATTAAACTATTTCAAATCCAAGACCTATTTGATGCTTTTGGACTTTAGGCGGCATTTTGGGTGAATTCCATTTCCAGCACCTCCATTTACGAAAAATTCTAGATGGGCTCCAAGTTGTAATTCTAAAAGGGTGGCCCCACTTACCACAATTTCTAAAGGTAGGTATCATGTAGTTCCTAAAGTTCCGCCTTGCACAATTTCTAGAAGTTGACCCCACGTAATTCCTAAAGGTGGGGTGCATTATTATTCCTATGGGTTTGGCCCACATACTAATTTCTAAAGGTGGGCTCAAGTAAATTCTAAAAATGGACCCCACATTATTCCTAAAGCCGGGTTTGCATAATGTCTACAAGTGGGCCCCATATCATTTGTATAGGGTGGCCCCCATGTTGTAATTCCTAAAGGTATGCCCCGCATGCTAATTTCTCACGGTGGGCCAATTTCTAAAGCTGGGGCCCGCATTTTATTTTGTAAAGGTGGGCCTCACATTTAATTTCTTAAAGTGAGGCACATGCTATAATTTCATGTATCACAATTTCCAAAGGTGGGCCCCATGTTACGATTTTTAAAGGTGGGCCTCGCATTATAGTTTTTGAATATTGTAGGAGCAACGTTGTAATTTCTAAATGTGAATCCAAAATTCCTAAAAAATGAGCCCTTTGGTATTCCTAAAAGTAGGCCTCCAATTGTAGTTTCCAAAGATGGACCCCATTTACCACAATGCTTGGATTAAGAGTAATTCTAGTAGCTGCAAAATCACGAATTTATGAAATTTACGATGCATGAAATCCATATGTAGAAATGATAGCATGAATAAAACAAGCAATTCGGGACAAGAATATTTCAAAGCTCTAGCATTTGAAATTCTGAAACATCCATGAGACATGAGTTCCATCTTGTGAGGTGCACTTCAGTTTCCTAAGGGTCGTTTGTTTCCTGTGAAAGTGCTTCACATGTGTAAATGACCCACATGTGAGTCATTTGCATATGTAAATGACTCACATGTGGATCAGATTCCACTATTTGTTACTAGCATAACATTTCACATGTGAATTTATGAATAGGTTGTATATTGTTTGATGATATCTCAATATCCAAGCAACATCAACGGTTGCAAATTGGACACATGACTGTGTTTGAGCTTCTGAAGAATATGAATGGTCCTGATTTTACAGGTGAGGCCCAGAAAAATAAAAAAAAAATCATAAAAGGCGGACTGGGTATGTTAGTAATAATAGGTTGTATATTGTTTGATGATATCTCAACATTCAAGCAACATCAATGGTTAAAAATTGGACACATGGCCGTATTTGAACTTCTGAAAAATATGAACGGTCCTAATTTTACAGGTGGGGACCAGAATAATAAAAAACTCATAAAAGGCGGACTGGGTATGTTAGTAATAATAGATTAATCTAACGACTGTAATTATGTTGATGATATCTCAACCTCCAAGCATCACCAACGGTTGAAAATTGGACACATGGCCGTGTTTGAGCTTCTTAAAAGAATGAATGGTCTGGATGTTACAAGTGGGGCCCAAAAAAAATAAGAGGCGGACTGCTCATTGAGGCACTGTAGCACTCCGCCTGGTAACAGTGCTATGTGAAACTGTTTCACACCTTTTGAGGTGTGAAAATGTGCTGCCTCTTTTGCATGTGATTTACACACCAAAATCACATGGGATTTACACACCTAGGTGTGTAAATGTGGTAAACAAACATGAATGTGTGAATCCATTTCCCATGTGGGATGGTTGCATATGTAAAAGTTCATAAACAAACGACACTGTGCATGGTTGATTGAGCGAGCTTCTAAATGCAACCCTTCATTTTTTTTTTCTTTGCACACCCACCATTTTTCTTTATGTAATCATATTTTGTATGCTTTTGATACATGGCTACAGATAGAGTTGTAAATGGAACGGTTTCAAGTCAGAACCATACTGGACCTAGATTTGGACCCGTTTCTATATAATTGTTCTAGTTTTGACTCGGAATCTGTTTTATTTGTTCCAGACCTAGTTCTGATAGAAATACTCGAATCTGGTTTCAGGAGTGGGTCCACCTAGATGACTGGATCTAGTTTCAAAATTGATTTTAACTTCTCTTCATTTTTTTTTCTTAAAATAAGTATGTCACTCAACTTATAATAGTGCATCAAGTCTACTACCTCCAGCATTATACATAAAAATGTCTAAAAAAAAGTTTATTTTGAGGTACAACCTGTAATATCAAAGACCCATATGCCGGGTTTTGGGTCTAATGGTCAGAACCCATATGTACCAAGAACCGGACACGTTTATCAATCGGAACCTAAATTATATTCCGGACCCGAACCCATTTATGTATTAGAACCTAAAATAGGTTCTAGACCGCTTTTTTTTGCCAAAACTTTCGGATAATCAGAGAATCGAATACCCGTTTGTAACCGTAGCTACAAACAACAAACCAATTTGGACTTTAGGGCACATGCAGTCAGCATTGTATCATTGTCGTCTATCTGACTATCCAGCTTGCATATAGGTGGTTGCAATGGGCTTTAAAAGGTGGGTTGTCCAGCTATGGTAGCTCAGCAAAATGTTCTTTTATCATTCATTCATTTGTAATTATTGGAGGTTTTATTAGGCCCACATTTATATCAGTGAAGCAACAAATTAGGGTTGTTTATTGGCCCGGTCAAACTGGCTTGACGCATATCCAAGCCCTTCCCAACTTTTATAAACATATTCACGTAAGCCTGAAATGGGCCATAAGTGCTTGCATGAGCAAAGTTCAACTCAAAAAAGTCAGGCCCGAGCCCATCCATTTAGTCAATTGAACCCAAGCTCGGTAAAAGCTTGGTTGAAAGACAGAAGCTTTTCTACTAGCAAGTCTTTACTTCATAATCCTGTGGTAATAAAAAGGGAGTAATTAGCAAAAGTCAAAAGTAATTAGAAGGTGAAGAGTCTTGGATGCGGGTGTGTCTGGTGTTGTTTTGTTCTGCTTCTTACAAGTCAAAAGTACTTTTCCAAAATTGTACAGATTATTTCAGAAACTCAAAATTGTACAGATTATTTCAGAAACTCTAGGATCAACCTACAAACTTTGAAATCTTATTTTTACGGCACCATCAATCACACACACACACACACACAAACACTTCAAACTGTAATAAAAGAGAGAGGAGAAGAATATTTCTCATTCTATCAAGTTGGAACAACAATGTCTATTGAACAAAATATATTTCGTGGGGGGCACATTTCAGGAAGCCATGAATCCAACCCATACAACAAAAACCCACAACCCAGAAATGGTGGGCACATTATCAGATCGATATCATATGGTAGATAGTCATGCTTTTATTTATTTATTTTTATTTTATCAAGCCATTTAACATGGCCATCTACTTATGATAATTTTTTTTTCAGTCATCTCATTTCTCGCCTATGTTAATCTTGCGCTCTTCTCTGCCCGATTAGCAATAAACATAGCAACAGCCCTGACCACTTGAAAATTTGTGATTAAACTGTTGAATCTTGACTGGGAACTAAAGACAGTTTACCACCATATATCTCAGGGAGCTGGCTCTCCTCAATGTCTTGCAGCAGTGTTTCTTTTAGGTTCTTGTTTTCCACGAAAACGATCTGTGTAACAATGTATCAAAAAACATATTCAAGCAAGAAATAGTATAGCAATTAGTAAAAATGCTTGTTAGATGAACATGCAAACTCTTATTTCATAGTAAATATCATAGCTTTTAGGGCTTGTATGTGTAATGCCGTGGAAACATGGGGTTTCTCTTGGAAATGCATGGGGAGGTTGGACTCATGTTTCTTATTTCGTGCAGAAAAGATCTAAAAAAAAAGGGATTTTCCGCAAAGAGTATATTAACACCGAACGATGAAAAAAGACCCAGTGAAATATAAAGAGGTCTTACCTTTTTTGTTTCCACAAAAAAAAAAAAAAAAAAAGACCCACACACATGTGCCTGTTTCTCTGGAAATGAACTTGTTTTTTTGTCATTCGGTGCAAGCAGACTCTCCATCGAAGATCCCTATTTTTGTGGGATCTTTTATGTTGCACAAACAAGCCCTTTTAAAGATAACCCAATTTGATGGGAAAGGCTAAGTTGATGGTGAGACGACAGTAACAACTAAAATACCCATATATCCTCTAAAAATTGCATTATTTGACCTGATTCTTGTAAAATCCAAACCGATGGACTCAAACTCCCTCCAACTATGAGTGTTGATCACATCATTTGCAATGGTTCAATCCAACAGTGACCAAATATGGGAGGTTTTTTTTTTTTCCTGTTAGCTTTGGTCTTTGGCATGACTTCTTCTCAACATTTCATCCTACTTTATAATGGGAACACAGAAAAATTGGTGCATCTTAAAAGATGTTGCAGGTATTTTGGAATTATCCCAATAATATTTAGAGCCTGTTTGTTTCATGTAATTGAATTCCTAGTAATTCTAATAATTGTATTATGATAAGTGGTTAAGATTGAAGAAAAAGAAGGTAAATATTAAAAAAAAGCCCACCACATAATCTCCCCTTCAATGGAAAATAAATTAATGGGAGATGAAAAAAATGGATACCCAACATTCACCCTATTAGGTTAAATCCTAAGAAAGTCATGGTCCCTACCTTATCCTTCGTTTCTCACCTCGGCTCTTTAACAACTCTTTGTTGAAGCCCATTCAATGACGAATTCATATGTATTCAATTCGATGCAAACAAATGGGCACTAATAGAATTATGCAAGATTTTCAAAAATATTTCAAACATTTGTAAATCTTCAGGTGTTTATATCACAGCATAATATCATCCAAATCTAATCCTATTAGAAGCAACCGAAATGAGATTTTCATAGAGTCCATCAAATCCGCCCAAGATGTAGACGTATTACCCAAATGCATCTTTCAAGAAAACAAAGTTGGTGGTGGTGGTGGTGGTGGTCGCGGTGGTGGTGGTGGTGGTGATGGTGATGATGAGGTTGTCAAGGTTGGTAAAGCTATTAATGGCCCAGACCTGTGTTGTTTCAGGCAAATATTCTGAACTGTGATTATAGTGGCCTGACAAGTCTACCCTATTCAAATATTCGATTTACTTAAGCCTGGGCCTGGCCCATTAACAGCCCTAATTTGGAAATAAATTAGGATGCATAGTTATAATAAACTTGAATAAACAATGGGCCTTGCATTTGCTTATAAACAATGGGGGTTGCATTTGCTTGCCATCTACAAAATTAATGCAGCAAATTAGGTTTGGGAATGTACCTTTTCTCTGGTATTCTTATCAATAAATGGGTAGATAATCTTCCAAGCTGTCCAAAATATGTATGGCACATGGATTAGAAACACCTTACCAAGCCTTTCTGGGAAGTATTCCTGCCATTCAACAAAATACATAAATGGCCATTCAGATAATTAAAAAAAGAAAGAAAGAAGAGAATACATAAATGAAAGCATCAACACAAATGGAAGCGCTCATGAAGATTGTAAGGTGAATGACAAGTATAAAATATAGCCATGAGAGAGGATGGGAGGACTCTAAGAGGACAAAAGAATGCACATGATTATGGCCTGAGGCCCAATATTCCAGAGACTAGAACTCAGGCCTGTCTTTTGGGGCCCACCTTTGGGCCTTACATTGAATCTTGGGCCAGCCAAAAAAATAGTCAGGACCTTCTATTTCTTATAATTTTTCTTATTCAGGCCTGAGCTCAGCCAGTACATATGCCCATTTATTATGATTTTTCATATTGTGTTTTTGTTCTGGACCCTGTTTGATAATCTTATAAAGTACCCAATTAGAGAAGCAAACCTGCATGATCTCCAGACATGCTACATATCCCCGGAGGTCGAAATTTGAATAACCCCATCCTTTAATATCTCCGATGGCTATGAACTTTTCCTGTCCACTAGGCGTACTGATGACAAGGAAACAAGTTAATCAGAAACTACAGCTATAGCACCTTAACCTTCCACTAAGTGGAATTGGACTAGGCCGGCTCAGGATAATAGATCGGAATGGAGAAACATAATTCATGCAGCCGACTCCAATATAGTCGGGACAAGGCCTTGTTGATGATGATGATGAATTGGACCAGGCCAGACCTGTGAAGCTGGGAGGCAAGCTTAGTGATTACACCTTAATATCAGGCTTGACTGCAATCTTTGCTGATGGCACTGAAATTCTGTCCCAGGCCCAACTTACGATAATAAAACTGGACCCACTGCGGGTCAGGCCAGAAGGCCAGTGTTGCAGCCCCAGATATCATCTATCTAAATGCAACAGGGGAAATATGAACCAAAGTGAGAACAATCATGAGAGAGATGAAATTACCTGGCACATAACTTGTCCAGACTGTATATTACAAAACCTGCGATGGTAATGGAGATTTCAATATCAGCTGAATAAAGATTTCAGGCACATTGTGTTGTTCATAAAGTACTTGGTTAAGGGTGTAATTTAAGTACACGGTCAGGAAAGCTTTAGATAATTATACAGGATGGATTCTACGTTGCAAGATGGCTGCAAAATTGGAAACAACATTACATGCATACTGGTTTTCTGTTTTTTCCACTGTAGCGGAATGGTTGACATTTCCTTGAAAGGAAATGGTTTCTGACGAAGGGGCTTTTCTTATACTTGGTGCAGAGATTATTATTTTTTTTTTTTTTATGAGGAGGGTTGAGAATCATTTCCCAAGAAACTTTACCATCAGTGTTCTAGAATATGGCTACTTATTGCTTAAATGAACTCTGGCTAGATTCCTTTATCCAAGATTGTTAAACCCCTTTGAGAAAACCCCCGTCATAGCAAACAGTATGTGCACCAACTCACTCTAAGTCCCTATTGTTGTTATTGATTTGGGCCGAGGAAGTTGAACAGAAAATCATTACTGAAGCCTTATTCCATTGTTTTAGGGTTGGAATAAGACCAAAATCATCAAAGAAGCCTTATCGCATTGTTTAGATGAGAGAAAATAGTTGTCCATCACACCCTAAATGCAGCAAGTAAAATAACCATCCAACTTGCCGAAGCATTCAACATGGTTGTGGGTTGGATGCATTCAAACACTATAATTCAGGGTCTACACTGAACAAAACTGAAATCTTGATCAAAAAAGAAAAATTCACTTCGCAGTATCAGATGGAGACTTGGGAATTCTGTAATCAAGTTGATAGAATTCTTGATGAGACTTATTAATCTTGTAATGGGAACTTTAATTAAACTCGAACTTAGTAAGTATGATTAAATTCTTGTATTGATTCTCATAAAGAACACCATAATTCGTGCTAATGAAAATACATACGCTTGAACTCCTCGAGATCTCTTTTATGAGGACTATGTTTAGCAAGGTGCACGACACCAATGCGACGCCCCTTTTTATCAAATCCTTGCACAAATAGTTTCCTCTCCGTGCATTGATTCTTGACTTCAGACTCAGATATGAAACCATTTGGAACAGCTGCCCGCCTCCATTTCAGGTACTTCAGAAACATAGCAGAGGCCTTCTCAATGTCTAGATCACGTGCTACCAAGAATCTTCTAAGCATTAGATCATCTACTTCCTACACAAAACCCACTCAGCCAAAATTCAGAGAGTAGAAAGTGTGAATTAAGTATAAATTAGGCAGAAGGAGGTACTACAATCACAGATAACTGAGCATGTGTTCACATGTACTCCAAATTGCAATCAGATTCAAATCTGGTCTAGCGTTGTGCATTATGGGGCATATAAGTGAGAAAGACTACTATGCATTATACTCAAATTTCAAATTTACCTGCAATTTCAGGAACATTAAAAAGCATCCTGAATTCAACTTAAGGCATATAGGTCTCTGTTGGTTGAAAGGTGAAATATCAAACCTCCATTTCAAATCATAGTGCTACATGGGATTTATGAGCATGATGATGAAGCTGAAGTTGTTTAATAATCCTAGGCATTTATCAATTGAGTTTTCATAATTATCTGATAAGAGGCGGAGATTCAAACTCAACATGGTATTAAAAAACTGGTTACCCTAGTACCCATGCCCCAAGCGTCAACATTATGATTTGTGGTTTTGCCATTTTAATGTTACCATGAGCATTAAGTAATACATAGCTATTATATATTGATAGTTTGGTGTTCTTTGCTAAATGATCCTTTCATTAGCTGCAAGAATCAATGAACAATAGTACTAGCCTGAAGAAAAACTAAAATAACAAAATAATTGAGAGATACAATTAAACTATCAAATTTACATATTTAGCACTTTACAGTAATTATAATTTTCTTGATTTTTTGTTTGCAATTGTTTAAAGACCAACATGCTCATACCAATTTGGCATGGATGGACGCAGCATCGATTCTTTCTGGAACCTCCACGCCCAAGGGTGGCTCTAGAAATTTAGAACCTTGACTTCAACTTAGTTGGTGAGAGATGACTTGTTGAATAATGTATTGAGACCATGGACCAAGACCCTTCCATTTCCCAATAGGCACAACCTCTTGATTTTCTACAAAACCCTTTCCTCTATATATAAAATTAAGTTTTTTTCTTTCTTTTTTTTTTTTTTGGGTAAAAACATAAAATATTAAGTTATTAAATACATAAATTATGGTAGACAGACTAATACCATAGTTCTCAGCATATCAAACTGATAACAACCATCAATGGACAACAGTCTGCTCCTCACAAATTCAGGGACTAGTTCTGATTTTGAAAATAAGTCTGTTTTATGTAAGCCCACACTTATGAAAAATCTTAAGAGTGTCATCCATGATGGCCCATCACACATGGACCATTGAACCATCTTATTGGATGACCATAGGCAACAGCACATGATTAATATACATAGCCAAATGAACTCTCCCAAGCCAACCTAGATAGCTTTTTGATTTTTTATTTTTTTTTATTCTAATCATCAAAGAACAACCAGTGAGATTGTGGGTCATGATAAATAAACATGATAAAAGACAACCAATTTCCATATATTGTACTGTAGTGCTACATGAAATTGTTTCCATAAAGTGCAATAGAAATTGATAGTCCAAACACTCAATATAAACAATCAATTTACAGGCCAGCACACCATGAATTTTGAGCAATGGCCCACCCACAATGTGGGCCCACTAGATCCAAACAAGAAACTAAAACAAACCCATCTAGGAATAGTCAAAAGCAAGAAACATAAAACCATCTCAAAAGAGAAGAACAAGGGGGAAAGGGTTAAAAATAAGTAAATGAAAATTGGTAATAAGGAATAAAGAAATCCAAAGATCCTTGGAATGTGGAGATTCTAATTCCCCATTTCTCCAACACAAACATCCAAACAAGCCCACAATTATAAAAAAAAAAAAAAAAATGGCAAGACAGAAGAACAGAGCAATTAAGAAAGAAGACTCACCTTTGAAGTGGGATCCTCTCTCTCAACAAAAACTCTCATCAAAGCAACTTTGTTCTTCTCCACATCACTAACCCAGTTGTAATCCTGCAAATCCTGAGATGGGCCTTTGAGATCCATGTCAAATGTTATCAGATATCGGCTCAGATCGAGAGAGAAATTGAGAAACAGAGAGATATCAAGAAGTCTGAGGAAGATGCAGAAGACTGGGAAAGTTCTTATAGTGGGGGGACGAGGAGACGACAGTTTTCAGAAGAGGACAGGTGGCATGTTGTAAGGTGGTTTCTGGTCCTTGATTTGGCATCTACCAAAATTTGGTTAGATTAGAAGGCCATGTGAGATGCACAAGTTAAGTCTCATCTAAGTTGAATAATATATACAAAAACTTTCTAGACTAGCCTAAAGGCCCTGTGGAAAGAAAATGTCAAAAGTTGGTGTTAGAGAAAAATATTAAAAGAGGTGTTTCCTGTTTTTTAAGATGCATCCATTTATTTAAAGAGAGATAAAAAGTTTACATCTCTTTTGAAGTAATAAATGAGGCTTAATTGCTGATGTAGTTCAAGAAAAAAGAAATTTGAGGGTTTTTTTTGTATAACTACTTTCTACCTGCTATTATAATACAAGCATCAAATCCCCGTGCGATGCACGGTTAAGAAATGTATAAAACACCTCTATAGCTCTAAGTTACTAACCTATTCTAATACTCCCAACTTGCTCCGTAAATTATAAAATTAAACCTGCAATATGTACCTTTCAACCAAAGTAGATGATGGAGAAAAAATTATCATAAGAATGCATGTAGCTACTATACACAACACTTGTCACCTACTCATGTATCCCACAATTATGGCACTGTCAGATTCATTGCTTTCATTCGATAAAAACACATGGTCTGTCATTTAAATGATCTAAGTAGGAAAAAATATGCACGCTACAGGTCCTTCTCATGGGTTCTTTTTTTCTTGCTCTTTTTTTTTTTTTTTTTTTTTTTTTGTGGTAAAAGTCATTCTCATTGGTTAAACGGTTTAGATTGAAAAGACAAACTCCGCCGTTGGATACAAATTGTTTCTTTAGAATTTTGAAACGTGGGCTACCAGAGGGCCACAACATCAAGCAACATTATAGTGAAGTTCATCTTGATTAATGTACTGGGTCTCACATTCCTATTTGCAACTCTAGAGTTTCTAAAAGAGTTGAGACACTATTATCAAGGATTTAGAGGGCTAGACCATGGTGATGCCCATCTTGATCAATGGATCAAGTGTCACACTTATAACAGGCAAAATACCTTGCTTAGCATTTCTCAATAGTGAGAGGCCTATATTATGAGGCATGACTTAAGAGGTGATTCTTAATACTAAGAGGAGTTTTTCAAGCGTTTTAAATGGGTAAAATGTTAAGAGGCATGTATTATGGGGTGCAGTAGAAAGGTGCAGTGCGACTTGCAACCCCTAATTATATTTAAGGGATAAGTATTAGAGTCCTTGGATATACCATGCTAATGTGGCTCAAGGAGAAGAGAAATTTGCCTCTTTTTTTTTCATTTGTTTCCTCTAACTAACATCCAGCTTTAATATATAGAATATACTATATAAAAACTTTAAAAATAACTTTAATTTATAGAGTTAGAAGGCATCCCTTTAAATTGGGTCACATCCACACAAATGGGCCTAATAGACACATTTTATTGAAAAGGCACATATGTAGCCCAAGAGACACATTTTATTGAAAAAGCACATATTATATGTTTTTAAAAGGACACATTCACAATTGGACTCAAGAAGCTGACGTGGCTTCTCCTAAAGCCATAACTGAGTTTTTTTTTTTCCAACTAACATTCAGCTTTAAAGATAAAAAATATTAAGTTGTAAGGTTTTAGATCTAATTTTGACTTTACTTTTTAATTTTGACCATAAGTTAATTTCGATTTCTACAACTATTAGCAAGTTATTTTCGGTTTCTATAACTGCTAACATACTCTTCCTCCACTTTCCACTAATAACTTCCCCTACTTATGGACTCCCATCTTAAACCTTTCTAGCATACATAGAATCTTATCTGCCCTTGATTAGTATGGATTTTTGTGCTAGTTCAACTTTAAAGAGAAAGAATTAGATCATGAAATCAGAGTCTGAAAGGTCACAGGGCCTTTACTGGCACACGTGTGAGTTCATGACTAGTAGAGGGTCTGGAACACTGAATTGATGGTGGAAGGTGAGAAATCTACTTGTGTTTTTTGTTGCTGTGGCCAAACAACAAATTTTATGTGGGCCCCACCAGAATTAATAGATGTGCTGCAAAGAAAAGTACTAAACCATTACAAAAATTTCTAGACAATTAAGACAAGTATTGCCCTGAAAAACAAGGAATTAAAAGACAAGTATTGATCTAAGTGAACAGCCAACCAATTGAATGCTAGCCGCCCAATTGAATGTTGACCTACCAATTTCCCCTCTTATGATTGACAATGATCCCTTTGATGTATCAATCTCATTTATGACTGCTTTAAAAATACTCCCTTAATAGCTTGCTTATATTTCAATTAAGTTCATTTTGAGATTAGCAGAAGAAATGCAACAAGTTGTAAAAATCTCTTCCAACCTGACTTTGGGCCTAGTAATTGGAAAGAACCACTCTCCATGCTTACACAAGACTACAGGGCCTAAATGCAAACAAGATAAATTAAAAGGTGTTAAAGATTATACATGGGCTAGCAGAGAACTATATACCTCCAAAGATACAAAACAATTTGGCCCAAAAAGCCCTAAAGGCCAATGGAAAAAAGTTACAAAAGAAGCAACAACAAAACAGGGCCATATATACTATCCATTGGCTTCAGACAGGGCAAAAGCAAGACAAGGATAATCTTGTGTATTGAGTTTGAGCCATGCAAGTGCTGGCTTTTTCTATGAGGTAATGTAATGAAATCTAAAGCACCCAAGAAATGCTTTCATCTTCAATGGGAACATCATCATGACCCACAAGCTAGTCTGTCTGCAGCTCAGTTACCCTCACAAGGGATGCAGGGGATTTGGTTGTTAGGGGATCTTGGAGAAGAACTTTGAATTAAGACTGGATCAAGGGTCTTGCAGTAATTTAAGCCAAGGCAAGCTTCGAAGCATAGCACAATCCAAACATCAGAATGTTTGTGGAGTAGGTCCCAAGCTAGAGTGATTGAGAGCTTAACCTGAAGGAGATTCTACCAAACAAGAGGTATATTGTGGGGTTCAAAGTTTGGTCAAATATAAATTTAATCATATCATTTTAACATTAATTTCAGGGTCTCAAAGTCCAAAGGTTAATAATTATTGAACTAGTGTCAAATTAGGATGAGTATCAATTGAGAGGGTAAGTTATGTGCGAGAGCATTAAAGTTAATCATAAATGGTCTAACATTGAATTTCAACGGCAAACATTTACGTCTTTTTTTTTTTCCCTGTTTTTGGTGTTTTTGCTTATTTGAAAGTCTATTGAAGTATCAAATGATTCTTTGGTTCAATCCATCTAAGAGCTTGTTATCAATAACATATGAAAGTCATGAAATCACGTGAATTGAATAATTTATTTGATTTGGGTCTTTTTCAGCTACAGGACTTGAGATTGGAATTTGAACTTTAGCTGCCCAAGTCTTTACTCTTTGCTATTGTCAAAGTCTACCTAGTTAATTTTGTGGGCTCACTTTTTGGTTCAAATTCAACTGTGGGCTAAAAGAAATTAAGGCCACATACAACCAGCCTACTTGCATAGTAATGTCAACTTTTCTAGATTATGTGGGGTGGGTCAAAACCATTTAGCTAAAGAGCCAGAAAATCAAGTGCAGGCCAATGCACAATGCCAAAATACAACTCAACATGGCTTGGGTATACCATGGACTGCGCTATTACCATTTTGCTCATTGTTTGAAAACTCAACCTGACTTGACTCATACTTTTGGAGTTTAAAAAGCAATGATTTCACCTTCTCTCTACTTTTCTTTTATCTTTTTACCTTTCTCAATGGGATCTACTTTCTTCCTTCCTTTTGTGCTTGACTTGTGTCCACCCTTTTGTGCAACTTTACATGTATCTCCTCATATTTCAGAATCTCTACAATTCTATGTTGTAAAATTTGTAGAACTTTGTGCTAAAAAAACATGGCAAGCTTGACTATGCAAATATTGATAAAATAGAAATTACTAGTTTAGATCTTTTTGATAAGTAAAACTTCTAACTCAGAGTCCTATAATTGAAATTTCTATCAATCTTAGTTTCTCTGAATCCTCCAAATCCTCTGTTTAAAAAATGACTGAAAACATATGAAATGCTCTAAATTATATAATCCCAAATGCTTTTTTGAGATTAGGAGACAAATTATGCAAATTACAACTTGCATTTTTAAGCCTACCTTACACTAATCTTAATTTTCTCTCTTCTGAAAGGCATTGGAAAAAAACCAAATTGCTAGCCTTTGTCTAGAGCAGGTTCATAATCTCAATCACCTTAGCTTTACTAGTCTAATGAAATACAAGCATCAATTGCAGTTTCATAATTTGCAACCACCAATTAATTGACTTATGTACTTTAGCTGTATCCCATGTGCTTGATGTCAAAAGCTGTAGGAATAGGATGGGGAGGAGCATTTACTTATGCCGGTGCAGGTGCTACTACTGCTCACAACTTTTCAACTACAAATTTGGCTCTTTCCAAATGTGGGCCTGAATAGAATTGTACAATTCTCATCAACATTTTAGGTCTTGTGCCAGGATATTGTCTGTCATAAACAAAGACAAACACCTTTAATGAAAAGGACAACAGATCTTGGAGAAGAATCTAAATTTTTCCTAGTTTTGTTTGGATATGTGGCACTAAGCACCCAGTAAACAATGTTGCTTCATATCTTCTTTTACAGTCGAGATTAATGACAATACGAAAAATGAAAAGAGATAAGAAATGGGTTTCCCCAAAAATACCTCATAGACTCTGAAATTCTTCCAAAATCCTTCTTGTTTACATATTTATTGTAGAGGGACTCATCTACATTACTTTAATGAAAGCTCCTATGTTGGACACTGCAAGTTTCCTACATTAAATGTGACTAGATTGATAATGTTAATCTTGTGAATTTCACTTACTACTTTTTTTTTTTTTCTTGGTAACCCAATTAAGGGGCTGTGACTTGAGAGACCCACACATGCGAGATGATGAGAACTTACACATACAAGAAGAAATAACTCATATATGTAAAGAGACACAACTCACATACATGATGTAATAACAAACTATATATTCAAATGAGAACCGTAGTTCCTTACCACAGGGAAAGGAGTCGTTCTTGATGCACTAGTTAAAAAAAAACTAGTTTCCTATATCATAAAAATAGAATTCTCTAAAATCTTTTTAGCCTTTTCCATATGGAAAAATGGGATCTTCGATATGGGACTTAAGGTTCTTGACAAAGTCGATGTACTTTTCCTTTAAGAACAAAAGAGTTTTGTTCTATTGTGATTTTTCATCGATGTTTCCATCCCCTTATGGTTTTCCTTATGTGTGTTAAGTTTAGGAGGAAGACACAAGACAAGTGGGTTGAGTTTTGTAATGGGCATGCAAGAGAGGGTATTTTGAGGAAGGAGAGGATCTTGCTTATTTTATTTTATTTTGTAGTTGGTTATTTGCTTTGAAGAAAGAGATTACATTTGAATGTTTTTGGAGGAGAGAGAGGATTGTTCGCTATAAGTTCTTAGGTAAATCAGAGTTGAAGAATTGAAAATGAAGAAAAAGGATTTTATGTTATTGTGATAAATTATTTATTTTTATTTTATTTTAAAACAATAGGTTATTCAGATTTATATGATTTTGAGAAGAGATTGGAGATGGTATTTTGAATGTACTCCTACCTTTCTTGAGTCTAAAGTAGCGATCGATCTGCTTTATAACTTAGGAAGGAAAATTGCCTTGGGGCAAATGACATTGGCATGCTTTATGGTTATTATTGCTTTGAAAGACTTGATGATTTTCATATTAGAAGTCTTAAATTTCCTATATCGCATTTCCTTTCTTCATGTATGGGAAGATTCTCCCCTATAAAAAAACGCTAACATTTTTTTTAGCCGGTAAAAACTTAAAAGATTTTCATATGGAAGATTCTATCTTCCAAGACAAGAAACTCACCTTTTCAAACTCCCAAATGAGCGCATCAAACGATATCATGTTAATTTCATTCAATATATAGGGGACTTGAGGTTCTCCATTTAAGAAATAAAAGGTTTTTTTTTTTTTTTTTTAGTAACATATAAGAGTCCCTCTGCAACAAATATATAAAAGTTACGGACTCCGGGGGCAATTCAGAGTCTATGAGGTACTTTCAGGAAAATAAACCAAAGTAATGGAGTGGCAAGGAGAAAGAAGATTTTTCTCTATGGGCTTTTATATGCTTCTACAAGTTCTAATAATAGCTAGTATGATCCCAAGCTTATTTGGGCATTTACCATATCTCTATGAACTTATTGAAACAATAAAACCTCATATTTCATGACTCTGCTTAGGTTCCAAACATTAATGGGGTCACATCCTATAATTTTGTTTAATTTTCAAATCCCAACTATAGTTGGGTCACACTAGCTATCTATCATATTTTAGATACAAGATATCTTCAAACATGTTTACATTCACTTGAGATCTAAACCCACCAATGCAATTAATTGCTTTTGGCATCTCTTTCCTCCATGCACAATATGTCCACCACCCCAATTGGAGTGATTTGGATTAAAAGAATGACCCCCTCTTATCATATCCAGGGATCAAAACTAATTAAAAACTTTTAATGGTGTACTGAAAAATATAGTTAACTTTAGGCCATGCCCGGATAAATAAGGAGAAATGTATTAGGTAGATTGATAGTCAGCATAGAATTTTGTTATAATCCAAACGTAAATTCTAATGATGATGACTGTAAATATGATTTACAATTGGTTCTTACTTAAAAAAAAAAAGGGTTTTTCCATAATCTTTTTTTTTGCTTCCTCATGTATAAGAAGTCCAATCACATGTACCACTGCAGCAGTACAAACCACATTGTGAGACCCATTCCACCCACCTTCGTTGAAACTACTTGTTTTGGGGTTTGTGGAATAATGATCAATATCCAATTAGTTGTGCTTTTACCAATCTGTGTTGCAAGTCCATTTGGACCACTTGCATCTACAATGGATAGTTACACAAGAGGTACATCCCATTTATTAGATGTGTTTAAATTTTAGTTTGGTTTGATGGTTATAAACATTGGACCAAGACCATGCAAAATGGAAGACTGGACCACATCATGTTCTAGCCATTTATTTTAGAGGTCCATGATTACAAGGATGGCTATCTAGTTAGGACCACATTTGACACAAATGTAATTCATTAAAATGGCTTTCTCATCCAATCATCCAACTGCTTGTATTACTGTTGTTGTCAACGCAAACATTACAATGATGATTAGGTCCTACAGATTGGATTCTGGACCTACTTTAGTCTCTACATAAATGCCAAATTGATAGTTCAAATATCACTATTACTAATTAGTCAGGACTGCTCTCTGCCCCTCTCATATGGGGCCTCCAAAAGTCAGAGTCTAGGATAGTTCGAGTCATGGCTTACTGACTTACCACCACTAGACCAAATTGGAAATTAGAACATATGGCTTAACCATGGAAGCACATGCAAGTGGCTAAAATTAGCCCCACAGCATGGGTTCTATGTATCTTCTTCTTCTTCTTCTTCTTTTTTTTTTTTTTTTTTTTTTTTTTTTTTAATGTATGTGTGTGTTTTTTTTTTTTAACGTGGACATTCCCGAGGTCTTTCACCCAACAGAATTAATCCATCAGATCGCAGCCTCTAAACCTACACAAATGCACATCGGGCAAATTTGGACGATTTTTTTTTTGATAAGGCAACATATATCGTTAAAGGAGGGAAACAAACAACAGAAATAAAACTACATATAATACTACAGCCCAACAATCCAAAACATTGAATACAAGATGTGGAGAGTGACCTTATTCCATTCCACCAACTCTCAGGGTGTTCTATAGGGGTTCCACTTAGATCATTTTCCATGTAATCAAGGTTTTAATGAAACTCTAGCTTGTGGATATATCGTCATTAAGCTTTGTAGGTTGGAATTGTCAAAGAAAGGCCCCATAGAAGCATTTGAAGCTTATGTCCCAGGCTTAGAGGTTGTGTGTAAACTAAGGGAAGGATTTTTATCTATCTAAAAACTATTAACCTCTAAAGTTTCCACTGGGGAGATTAGAGTAAATTATCTAATGAATTTAGTAATAAAACTTATGAAGTGTATTGTATCTTCTTTACAATGCTATTATATATGAAAAATTAGACTTTCAAACAACCTGATTTTGGCTGACTTAAAATAGTTATATATCATACTTAGACTTAAGAGCACCTTGCACCTCCAAACATCTTCTAGAAATCTATAATCGTCTTATGGAAGGCATTGGATCTTAGTTAGATTGATACCTTCCGTTGAATTGAGACATCTGTTACTCTTTATTACGGGTAAATGTTGACACTTTTAACTTCTGAGCTAGATTTGGAATGACATTTTAACTTAGTCACTTTCCTAATTCCCCATTTCTGAATTGAAATGCCATTCTTTGATGTGGATAGAAATCATCATCACCACATCATGGAACTTCCAGCTCAGGAAAGAAGCTGTAATTGACAACTGAATAAGCCTGGCTATCACTGAGATGATGATGGCAAACCAACCAAATGGGACAGTTATGAAATCACCATTTGAAATCCAATGGTATAGTTGGTCACGTAATCTATTTCTATCACATCCAAATAAGAACGTGTTCAGTGCATGTTTGGTAAGAATTTAGTGAGGAGTATCAAGCTGACAATAGCTGATTGAGGCTCATGGAGATGGATCATTACCATTCAATCAGTGGGCCACATTGATTACTGCAATTTTTCTACCTTGTCTACCCAATAAGGTGGCTTGTCAGTTTTTAGGACTCTCTCTCTCTCTCTCTCTCAGTGATTAGGATCCTGGGGAGTCAAAATTTGACCTGATAAATTAACTCAACCTACATTTGCACTTGGGCTGCAACTGGTAGAGAACCCAGGTTAACCTGGCCTGTTTTGACCCAACAAACCTGTTTCCACCCCTACATAATACAATAAAATCTGAATACCAAAAATTGAGTTGGGCCTCCTACTATCACATTGATCAAATGTAACAATTGTGAATTCCCTCTTTCTTCTTTAATTTTCCATTTCTTTCAACAATTTTAATAACGCGATTTACATGTCATCAACTTCAGACCAACTTAGAATTAACAAAATTAGGAATAGGGCCATCCTTGATAAGTTTACATAATAATATCCAGTTCTACTGGATGTCTAGATAGGTTATGATGCAGCTCGGGTTCAAACTGAAAGACCAACTACTCCAAATCTGATGGACTGATCCTTTTCTGTGGATTTGCCCTTGTACAACATTACAAGGTAAAATAGAAATTAAGGAAACTCACATAGAGACCTAATCATGTGTTAAAATAGGTCCCATAGAAATTAAGCCAAGTTTTTTACCAAAAAAAAACAGAAGCAAAGTTTAGCCTTTGCATTTGGGCTTGGTCTCATATAAAATATTAACTTAATTGAGCAGAGATCTAAGGTGAATAGGTCTTAACTTAAGCTTGACTCATTAGGTTCAAGACGAACTCAAGTCGAGCCCAACCAAACTGAATCAAGCCGGGTTGTGAGTCAATTCGACTAGGCCCTGGCGCATCTACTCACACACTAGGGGTGCTCATGGCTCGAGCCTAATCATACCCAACCAGCTTTTGGGATGGGCCTGGATCTTAATCCGGGCCTGTCTAATCTTTGTGTCTAACTCAGATTAAGTGCTAGAAATCACAAAGCCTGTCTTGTCCCAACCCAAATAAGGACAATTTGTCCAAAAACTTGCCAGGAAGCCCCGTACAACTAATTAAAGCATGATTCGCCCTCACTCCGCCCGATTGATTAAATGGGTGGGCTTGGCCCTGATATTTACAGCATGTGTCAGGGTATGGCCAGACACGAGCGTATGTTACTAAAGTCTGGCCCGGCGGGCAGGCGCAAATATGCGACACCCCGGCTCGACCCGGCCCATGAACACCCCACATGAATGGTGTGGGAGGAAGCTTGTTTGATTAGAAATTTTGAATGAGAGAGTTAAGTAATTATTATATTATTAAAATTGGTCTATTTGTATTATTGCTTGTACTTAAAACCTAACTATCACTCTCAACAGATTGTTATTACTCTCTGACCAGATTGTTATTACTCTCTGGTGGAAAAGCACGGTCGACCGAACTATATCTCTCTCTCTCTCTCTCAGACACACAAACATAAATACTCTCAATCTATCTTAGAATCTCTTGTCAGAAACTACAAACTACGTATTATAGGTACTGCATTTACAGTGGACTTAGAGACTGTGTTAGCCTCTTCTTTAGCAGCATATGAACACTTGTTGGGCAGGAGAATGAAGGTTGGGATGTGGGTTTTCTGCAACTTCTCTGTTTTTTGGCTTCTTTTGATGGTGGGTGCTAAGGAAATCAATCATAGTAAGCAGGAAGTGCGGATTTCTGGTGGGTGTTGATGGGTTTGCTTTCTTTTCCTACTTTTGTTTTCTTTTTCGTGTTTTGGATTGGAATTGTAGTTCTTTTGGTGTTAAAATCAGGTTCTCTGGACGTTTTATGGGGTTCTTATTTCTGGGTGTTTTTGGGTTTGATGATTTACATCTTGGTTTTTCCTTGTTTGGGCTGCTCTAGTCTAAGCTGCTATTCTGTGGTTGGATTTAGAACTTTTCTTTGGTTCTGGAGTACAGGTTTCAAGAAATTTGAGGGATTTTGTGAGATTGAGTTCTGTTGATAGGAATGACGTTCAGAGTTTGATTATTATTATTTTTTTAAGTATGTATACAGGTTGAATAGTTGTAATGTAGGAATTTCATATTTGTATAGCTTGCCTTCCATTTTTGTCCTCTCTCTTGTTTTTTGTTTTGTTTTTGTTTTGGGTTCAATTTCAACTTAATATGAATCTAATTGCAATTGTTTCAACTCTAATTTGAATTAAATTTAATAACATTTTAGGACTCGTTATTACTGATCAAAAGAAAGGGACTAGCTAGCGATCCAAAGTGTGACTATTCCAGCTTTTCATTTATTGGGGATGGTAGTTTATTGAGATCAATTCATGACATTTCACCATGTTCTAAGCTGCATCTTTATTATCTAAACTAGTCGTGGATGCAGCATGATTTCTAATGCGGAACTGAAATTTGGGATATTGGGGCTATCTGGTATAGTAGTCTCTTTTTTCCCCCCTCTTGAATCTGATTAGTAGTTGAAATTTGAGTTTGTTTTGACTATATTCTTTTTGTTTTTTGTCCTTTTGATATTTGGCCTTTAGGGGTTTGAACTTTGAACAATTCAAATTGAGCAGATTTACATTTACCTCCCATTTGGACTGAAGTAAATTGTGACTTGAACATTCAATGTGAAATGTCCATTCTACAGGTTCCTACTACATTTGGGGTGACCATCTGGCCCAACTCACACAAACTTCTGTTTTTCTTTCCACCTGAAACTGGAAACCTGAAATAATTTTAGATGGGTGGATTTGATTGGCCGTTTTGAATTTTCTTTAGATTTGCGTTAACTATTAATACATGTGTATTCATCAGAGATTGGTTTTAGGACTGCTAGGCCCATGCATGAGCTAATTCATGACACATGTATAAATTTGGCATTCAATGTAACATATCGAAGCCAGGGAAATTATGGAGCTTCTGTGTAGATGACTCTGACTCTGCCCCCAGACAAGGAATAAATAAACGATTGATGGACTGTTAAAATGATGGATGGACTCTTAGGGTGTGTTTGTGCGCTGAGAGGACTCTCCCCTCTTTTGGACTTCTGATTCTATGGTAGAGGGGAATCTTACATTCCTACCCTTCCCATCGGAAATCAAATTCGTCTCTTTCAAGGGAAGTCTCATGGTTTTTTTTTTTTTTTTTCTATGTGGAAAGTATGCACCAAACAATGGAAGAGTGGGCTGCATGGAAAACTAATACAATTTTCCTCTATCACGGAATCCTCTCATCTCGCAAAAATGTACCTTAGAAAATCTTTTTAATGATCCACATTAAACATTCATGTACAGCCCACCTGATGAGTTGACCTATCTGATTGGCCCAAGCCGATAAACATGAGGTGGTGGGTCCCACCTTATGTTTGGCTTGGATGTGATTCTTGTTTGTCAGACACTGGCGGACTGGTGGCTTGTGAAGCTGCACCATTCATGGAACTATGTTCCATTGTATAGAATTTGTTTCAAGTTTCAGAGTTTATATAGGTTGTTTGAAGTTAAAATTTTGGGTAGAGGATGAGTTTTGATTTATGATACCTGGATACTTCAATATATGCAACATATTGTATTGTATCCGATACTTAATTTTTTATTATTATGTAAAATTAGTGTCCTTGCCATATCCATGGTGTTTTCCTGCCTTATCAGAGCATCATAGCTTCTGATCCCTTTTTTTCTCCTCCATACTGCAGCAGGGTCATATAGTTGAAGTGACTGTCGTCTATCTGCTGTAATAAGATTTGTTCAGGGTTTTCCATGGGTGGGAGTCTTTAAACTGTGGCATCAAATCCCAACCTTTTGTCTGTTTGTGTTAGCTTCTTGTTTTTGTAAATTTTAATCTCAGGCACAGAGGCACTACCGTAAAGCTAATATTTGCCAACTCTTCAGACTCAAGTTTGAGATGGACGCTTCTCTGACCTAATGGAAGTCCAGAAGAAAAGAATGAGGAACTTAATCACATGACTATGAGTCCATTGTCTAGACCAGGATGGTTTGACGGCTGTACCAGTCATTTAGAGTACACTTCAGAGCAATGAGGACAATGATTTTTTGTTCTTTTATTGAAGTTTTGGTTCTTTTTGCCCTTTTCTGGAATTGGTAATTGTAATTCATAGAGTTTGAATGGATCGGTGAGTTTACCTCATTTTGCAGCTTGGGTTGATTTGCCTTTATTTTTTGGATAGAATAAAATTGAATTGCTTTAAATTTTTCATTGAAATTGGTTTTTTTTTTTGGCGTATGATTCTTTCTGAAGGACTCTCTTCGCATGTAGTAATGGTATTATTTTTCCATAAAAAATGTAGGGAGTGCTGGTGATGTTCTTGAAAATGATCCACTTGGAAAGCTTAAGGTGTTTGTTTATGAGTTGCCAAGCAAGTACAACGAGAAAATGGTGAAAAAGCATCCCAGGTGTCTCAAGCATATGTTTGCTGTAGAGGTCTATATGCACCGATTCTTATTGTCCAGTCATGTCCGCACTCTTAATCCTGAAGAAGCTGATTGGTTTTACACCCCCGTATACCCTACGTGTGACTTGACTCCTGATGGGCTCCCGTTGCCTTTCAATTCACCAAGGATTATGAGAAGTGCGATAAAGCTGATTTCTACAAAGTGGCCCTACTGGAACCGCACTGAAGGGGCAGATCACTTTTTTGTTGTTCCTCATGATTTTGCAGCCTGCTTCCACTATTTAGTAATAACTTCTCCCTCTCTCTCTCTCTCTATCTCTGTGTGTGTGTGTGTGTGTCCTGTCAGATGTAGTAAATGACTCAGATCTTGCACATGTTTTCCACCTTGTTATTGCATGAATTTTTTTTCAAAAGCATTAAAATGTTGAGATCAGTTTCATGCATTTAGATTTATATCTACCACAAGTGGAAAAATTCTCAAATTCTAATATTTTTGGAAGAATGATCATTGTCTATTCTGTTCTTTTTCTTGGGGCACCATGGAAAATGGATTATTGGAATCGCAGTGTAAGGGTACTATTGTTAGACTTTCTATCCAAAATCAACATTGGTGGTTGATATTGATAATTCTTTGGGATAGAATTGGCAGATAGACGAGACCAAGAAATGCGTGTTCTGGTTTCTGTGCCACTTCAAATGCATATTAGATAACCATCTGTTTTGGTCAAGATTTTATGTGCTTGCAATTTGAGGCACATGCAAAACACACTCTTGATGTGCTATAACTAGACGAGCGAGAAGTAAATTGCAGCATATTCTCTGTTGTTCTTGTTTACCTTTTAAAAAAAATATATATATTTGAGACCAGTGTTGTACTCGTCTTTTTCTTGCCTTTTTTTGGCTTTACAGGGGACTTGAACTCATGCACGCATGCACACTACATGTCCCTTACCAGCTGACAAACAGCTTGGGTCCATGCCTTTTACTCTGTTTTATTATAAATTACTCTCACACTAATTTCTTCCTCATGGCTGAATATTTTCTTTTAGGAGGAAACAGCTGTTGAACGAGGGATCTTGCCACTGCTTAAGCGTGCTACATTGGTTCAAACTTTTGGGCAACGAAATCATGTTTGTCTAAAAGAGGGTTCAATTACAATTCCTCCGTATGCACCTCCCCAGAGAATGCAAAATCACTTGATATCTCCTGACACTCCTCGGTCCATCTTTGTTTACTTCCGTGGCTTGTTTTATGACATGGGGAACGATCCAGAGGGTGGATACTATGCAAGGTATACTTCTTGCAAGCTTGTTTAACTAAACTGACATGAAATAACTGGCAGTCATTTTGTCTTTAGGCTACATTTGCAGATGAATTAAAGGGTCACCATACATCAGTATAGTGGCTGGTGCCCATGCACACATGTGGGGCACATTGTTGGTGAACCAGACTGTGGTTAGAGAATGGAGAATGCCCCCAAAAATCTCTAATTATGAACAGTTCCGTACAAATATATCTTGAAGAGAAATATTCAGCAGTTGTCTGGAGAGAAGAAAAAAGGTTGGATTATGAAGATTTCATTAACCTGAGAAATTTCTGTGTCATCTTCAGTGCATGATGGTAAGGCACATCAGATTATGGATCTGGATCCCTGAATCACGGGTGCCACCTGCAGTCCTGCACGGAAAATATGAAGTAGCCTCATAGGTATTTCAACATTTCTGATGCATCAAGACCCCACTATTCCTTATTTCCTGCTGTCCTCTTTTACTGGCATGGGTTGGTTTTGTTAATGCTCAAATCTCTGGTGAAAGAAAAAAAAAAAAAGGGTTTGACCTGCTTTAATTCACTTGCAGGAGATGGAAGTGTGGGTGGAGTTTGATTGCATTAAAACTGATATTTGGAGTGTTAATCTGGGGTGAACAATTTTAAGTGCATAGAAGGGGATAGTTCTTGTGTATGACGTCTTACATTGAACCTTTTTTGAGGTTTGGTAGAACTAAATTGTTTTTAGGTTGTATTCAATTGCTTAATGATCCATTGCCATTTTCTCTTGGTTGATCTTGGCAGAGGCGCACGGGCATCAGTGTGGGAAAACTTCCAGAACAACCCGGTCTTTGACATCTCAACTGAGCACACATACACTTATTACGAAGATATGCAACGGTCTGTCTTCTGTTTGTGCCCTGTGGGTTGGGCTCCATGGAGTCCCAGGTTGGCTGAGTCAGTGGTATTTGGCTGCATACCAGTGATCATAGCAGATGACATTGTCTTGCCTTTTGCGGACGCAATTCCATGGGAGGAAATAGGTGTGATTGTAGATGAAGTGGATGTCCCCAAATTGGATACAATCCTCACATCGATACCACCCAAGGAGATATTGAGAAAGCTAAAGTTGCTGGCTAATCCTGCACTAAAGCGGGCGGTGGTGTTCCCACAACCTGCCCAACCAGGGGATGGATTCCATCAGATATTGAATGTGCTTGCGCATAAGCTTCCACATGACAAGAGCATATACTTGAAGCCAGGGGAGAAGATTTTGAACTGGACCGATGGCCCTGTAGAAGATCAAAAACCTTGGTAGATTCAGTTTTTTTTCAAAACTACAGTCAGACATATTGTTGTGTGCTAAAAAGAAGGTACTGGCTATCATGAATGGCTGTGTAAAAACTTCATTCTTCCATTCAAAAGGCATATTGTTCCAAGTTTTCCACCTCTTCTGTAATCTTGTGATATTCTGCCGCTGATGTTGGTTGGTGATCCATCTGGGCTATAGAATGTTAAGACTCTGGAGACATTTCAAAAGAATACATATATGTATGTAAGTGTATATCTGCAGTGTTAGCATTGTCCAACACAGAAATAGCAAAATCTTCTGTTGAAAAGTGTTACATTATATAACATCTTTCCCCTTTTTTTTTTTTTTTTTTTGAACTTTAGATGCATCTGTATGATGATGTCTTGTACTTTTTTACATCAGATGGTGTAGTTAATTAATTTTTATTTATATTTTATGATGACATTCCTGTCTTTTTTACTGGTTCCATGAATGTTCATTGTTTGTTGGTTAGATGAATCTTCCTCTTGTTGTGTTGGTATTGCGTTGTGGCAATTTGATAGGAGGAATTACACTTTCTGGATGCACATTTGTGGGTCTCAGGTTTGGTCATCCCTGATGCCTATATGAGGGCCCGGGAACTCCTAAAATGGTATTTGCATGAACTTTTCAGGAAAAAATGGTTGAAGAATGGATGCACATAATTTGCCCATCTAGGTTGTTAAATAGTTGTTTGTGCAGATTCCTATCACTAATTGGTTTTGGGATTACTGGCTAGCAACTCTGTCATGTTAACAGAGTGGATTTCGATCTCATTGTTCTTATATAGAACATCCCATATCACCTTAGCAGTAGGCTTGCCATATCTTAATATGCCTGTACGGTCCAAATCTATCTGAAATTTGGTAGATGGCTTATTCTCAAGTGCCCACTTTCTTTGGATGCTTGATGCGTACATTATCCACTGCCTTGATTGTTTATCTTAGTCATGTGGTCATGCAGAGTCTTTGTTTGTAATTTTGCCAAATTCACTCATTGCATATAAAAACAGTTCTTATATATTATTCAGGTCATACCAATGCCAAATGTGGGTCAACTCTACCTGACCCAACCCTAGAAGCGCAGTCTATTTACTTGTGCCATGTGAGCCTGGCATTTACAATTTAGATGGTTTAGAAAGGTCAAATTAGGTTCAACTCATTTAATTGTAGGTCAAGATGTTCTAAGCCACAATTGATCCCGATACATACGCGGACCCGATTCGAGTCTGGTTGGTGGGTTGGGTCAGGCTTTGCAAACCTCACCTTACAATGTAGCCTCAGTAACAAAGCAGAGCATTGAGGTCAAAGAGTCCAAACTTTGTACATGTTGCACGTTTATGTCTATTTAATGGGATTGTTGTCTATTTAAAAAACCACCCACTTGCAAATCAAAATCAAGCGTAGACATTGTTTGAAAGTCTAATGAGTTATGATTATTTTTATCATCTTTTGTGGATTTGAGATTATTGTACAATTCATTATAAGAATATGTAGAATGTTGTAGACACAAAAAAAGTTTCCTCAAAAACTTTCCAGCAATCCTGACGGCAGGAGGAGCCCTCATTGATTGTGATAACCCCTCCAAACAGGAACTCCATTGATTGTGATAATTGACCAGGAGTGTAGTGTCAGCCTAGAAATCTAGTTGTAGTTCAATTTGATCAGCAAAAGTAAAAGTTGTCTTCTCCAACACAATTTAGTCAAGTAAGAAATGTAGAAAGTCCTATGATAGTAGTAAGAAATAGTACTGCTAAAACCTGAAAAATTAAAGACTATATTAGTTGGTTGAGAAGTTGTTGCATGAATGTAAAGAAGCAATGAAAGGCTGTAATGGAATTTTATTTTCCTTAATGCAATATGTTTTCAAATTAAGGAGAAGAAAGCTTCTTTTTTGTTTCTGCTTCCTTGATTGGTAACATCTATGAATGAGGCCATCCTGAACAATATCCAATAAAAGCTTGTCCACATCCATATCCAATTGAGTTTGTGGCACAGACCAATAAATAGATAATTCTGTCCTATCAGTGGACATAGGCAGGCTGAATATTTTGGTGGCTTGACACTTTCGTTTAAAGTGAAAAAAGAAAAAAAAAAAAAATTCCCAGATCTAGTCAAGGTGGTTGATCAATATTCTCAGATTAATACTATTTATATTTATAAAAGTAAAAAAATCTAAGTAACTATTATAATTGTCAAGAAAAAAAAATTAGAGGTCTATAAATTTCCCTTTCTGTTGCTCCCCACTTGAATGATTAGGATTGGATGATCAAAGTTTTGAAATAAAAGATAATTAATCAAATAAAATGGGACTAGAATGCTTCATATGCAGGTGCCCTTTTGATTTTCAAAAATCCACCACCACCGAATCTTCAATTCATTCACACTTTCATATAAGTAATAGAGTAACAGTATTGCCATTGAGCAACATTGCTTCCTTTATTAATACAGCACAGAGGACAAACCCAGATAGAACATTTAGGCTAATAGAGCAGTCAGAAAGTAGACAATTAGGCTAATAGAGTCTAAGGATATGCTTCAATAATGGCCTCATTGATAGCCATGGGTATTATCTTATAGTTCCCAAAACCAGCTTCTGTCAAGAGATTTTTCCACTCATCCTTTGTTCTCTCCTTGCCCCCAAACACGACCAATCCCAAGTCCATGCAGAGTCTAGACCTTGCAAACTCAAGAGTTTCATCTATGTCCACTACTATCTCTACAATGATCAACCTCCCTCCCTTTGCAGGTATGGCTTCCTTGCACTCGTTCAGGATCTTGATGCAATCATCATCATCATAGTAATGGAGAAAGGACTGCAACAATCTCAACTTCATCAGATAGATAGCCAATGACACAAACAAATAAGCAAGAGAACCTTCACATAGCTTAGTGAAATGGTTCAATAAAATCTTAGTAATGCTTGGGTAGACTCTAGTCCGGTAACTAGTTGGGTACCAGATGCAATGATGAACTGGGGTACTCCCAAATGGGCCTATTAAATGCAATTAACCTCTTTATGCTATAGTTTTCATAATGTTTTCTATGGTCATGTTTTGAAAAATCCATTCCATTTATCTGTTCAATATAATTATACTATAATAACTGGACCAAATTGGCCATTTGACCAGGTTCAACTGAAACCGGATACATGGAAAGAATATTGGTCCTAATTATACCATTCATTTTGTCATGAACCAGCCAAAATTGGATAAAACCACAAGTTGGATAGGGTTCAGTTCAACCTGTTTTGACTAATTTTTAGATGTTTGAGTGGTGTATTAGACCCTTTGGTCTAAACGGAACCATTCATTTGGAAAAGAACTGATCAAAGTCATCAATAAAATTTTGACAGTCCCTTGAGGTTGATTCTCATCGAGACTGTTCTATTCCAAATTCCCTTTGAATTTATCTCAAATAACTTTTCCTTTTCGGTATGTATAATAGGGATGGCAATGGGGCGATGCGGGTTGAGTTCAGGTATAGGTAGACTCGAACTAAACCAGATTGCTATTTTCAGTGCACCATACCTGCCCTGGCCCATGAAAGGAAAATTTGAAACCATGACATGTAGGAAAGTGTAACCCCCTATTACTACTTTACACCAATAAGCTCTCATATGCAGAGATTTCACATAGTAATATATAAAGTGAAGACATAAGGGTTGAAGCGGGTTAGATGCACCAAAAACGATCCCAAACCCGCCCTATACCAGACTCGGGTTAGTACATGGAAACCCAAACTGGACATGAACCCTACCAACACACTACCAAACCTGCCCCAAATAGGATCGTATATATTGAGGTGGTGGTTCCCCTATTTAAACCCGACCCACTGCGATCCCTGGTGTATACATGCATGCGTAATGTATGTAGTAAGGGGGAGAGTGATTACCTTCATTAGAACTGCATCAGCTTTGGGCACATAGTCAAAGGCGTTCCCGACGACAAAATCAACCTTGGGGTCTTTGGGCACAGCCTCTATCACATGAGCAAGGTCCATAACAGTGCACTTGACATGTGGGAAGGCATTGGTAATGGCCTTTGAGGCCACACCAGTGCTGCCCCCAACATCCACCAAACTGCGCACCCCATCAAGCACACCCTCCTTGGCGCACCCTTGCACTAGGGCTGGGACCACAAAGCTTGTGTGGCTCGTCATTGCATCATTAAGAAGCTTGGTATACTCTGGGTCCTTACCCACCCGATCATAATAGGGCACCCCATTGTGTGCCGCCAGCCATGGTATCGTTTCACCTTCAATGCCCGCAATGAGATAGTGCCATGGCAACATCTCATCAGTGTGCAATTGGACCAAGGCATACGACACCAGGTTCTTGTCTTCAGCTCTCACCAAGAGCTTAGATGCTGGTGTCAATGTGTACTTCTCCTCCGGGCCATCAACAACATTGAACAACTTCATGTGGACCAAGAACCGCATTATGCGATGCAAGCGGTCCAAGCTAGGAGAAGGTATGGTGAGCTCGCCTGCTATCTCCGATAGGATCATGGGCTTGCCATGTTTGTGAAGTATGTCGGGTACACCAAGTTCTATAGCGCACTTGAGTGTGAGTGATTCTGCAAACCCATAAATATGTTTCCATATTTGGGCTTGAGCATGCATTTCCTCATCCATAGCCTGTTGATATGGTGCATAAGAAGTAAGAACAATGTAGATTGGCAGAGGCCCATGGCTGTGGAGTAGAACATTAATCAATCATTTCTTTTGCTGTTTCGTTGTGAAAGAGGACATCTTTCGCGTGGGATGGATGTGACTCATGACCACCGGATTGTACCCCACTGACCACCACAATCTCAAAAGGCACGAGCCAAAAACTCCTAGCACGTTTGTGGAGCTACATTTTTTTTTGTAGAAAATGTAAGCAGAAGTCTGCCTATTTTTTGTGGCGAAAATTTTTCTGAGTGAATTTTTTTTTTTATGATACCATGATGTTGCTGTTTGGTGTTGTTGCATTGAAGGCCTAAAAACCCCCCATCATGTTGTTTTGTTCACTTGATTGAATAAAAAAATCTTTCATACCAGAAACAATAGAGACAGAATTGTGTGTGGCACCTGACAAGAGAGAGAAGGCTAGGAGCTACTCCCTATACAACGTCCCTTCACAGTGCAAAAGTGCAATATGAAACATATGAGGGTAATGGGATAGAACAAGCAGAAGCTGGTAGAAAAGTGGACATCCAAAGATGAAGACAGCTTTGATGAAGACTTCTCTCTCGATTCGGAGTATGAGACCCAATCAAATTTTGAATCCATGAGCTATGCTGAAACAGAGTTCACTGATTTTAGCACTGATACAACATAAAACCGGTTTGCAGTTAATCAGATTTGGGCTGCTTATGATACAAACTGATGTATGCCGAGATTCTATGCTCCTATTAAGAAGGTCATTTCAGACCAGTCAAAGTTGGTTGTTAGATGGCCAGAACCCTGTCTTGATCCGGATAACAAAGATGAGGTTGATTGGAGTGTCGGGAGCAGATTGAGCAGAGGAGATTTCAGGAAGCGTATAAATGGAACTAGTTAGAATTCCCCTTTTATTGGAAGAGAACACTATGAAAGTGACCATCCTAACTATCCAACAAATGGACCAAACCCTTTGCACATGCATGTCCAATTGATTTTGTGGCGCTGGATAACAAATGGATCATAGCGTCCAATCGATGGACATTTGTAAGTTCAATTTTGGTGGGCTGACAATTAAATTTAATAATTAATTGTAGTCAAGATGGTTGATTGAGATTTTCAGATTAATATATAGTAGGCCTTTGGAAAAACATAAATGAATATGCTTTTCAAATTGCCATAATATATAGTTTAGTATCTGTAAATTTTCCTCTCTCTTGACCAACACTTGAATGATTATGATCGCATGATCAAAGTGTTATAAATAACAATCAAAACGGGATTAGAACGATTTACGCAGGCGCCTCTTAATTTCATAAAGCCTCCACTAATCTTCAATTTATTTATACTTTAACATTAGAAATAGAGTACATTATTGGCATTGAGTAGCATTCCTCCATCTATTAAAACAGTGAAGAGCACAAACCCAGATAGAAAAATTAAGAGTAGGTGGAAAGTAGACTGCTAGGGCTCCAACAGAGAGGCTAAGGATATGCTTCAATGATGGCCTCATTCACAGTCATGGGTATTATCTTATAGTTCCCAAAACCAGCTTTTGACAAAAGATTCTCTATGGTTGGAAGAATCATGGCAAAATTCCCTTCATTTTCTCTATGGATATTCATATCAGCTGAGGTGGATGCTAGGTTTACACAAGTAATATGATGAGCTGGGACGTTATGTATGTGCTGAGATTCTATTGGACCTTGATAGGTTGAGCCTATATGAGATTGAGCTGATTGCATTGAATCTTGATAAGCTAGACTTGGAACATCTTGATGAGACTGGGTTGATCCATCTGGAATGCAATGAGTTGATTCGTGTTGAAGATAAGCTTGCGACTTGCAGTCCTTAATACCTAAGTAGTTGAGATTTACCCAAAAAAAAAAAAAAAGTTGAGATTATCCCTGAAAGGAACAAATCTCTCTCATGAAGAAATAAATCCAAAAAAGAGTTATAAAAAGAGATGCGTTGTTCCTTTGCAATATATCATAAGAAAAAATGATTTATAACTAAGGCAAGCGTTTGTTTTTGTAAAATTCGAGAATCCTTTTTTCTATATTCAATATCTGAGTTTCTTTTCCTTTGATTTTAGATTCTATTTTAGGTTTCTAGCTTGCATTTTTCTATTGTATTTTCATGGTTATATTTATACTTTTGAACCCTATTCATTTTAAAGTCTTTGAATTCTAGCACAACTAAAATCAGGCCAAGCCTTTAGATTTGCAATCCCCCGCAGATTTGTCACATTAAGAAAGTGGTTTCTTCTGCACAATTTAAGTCGGCAGAAAAAGAGAGATTTCCATCGGCTATCCCCTGAATGCATAAAGTAGGTCTGTCCTTTTTTGCCAATATTGAGTTTTACATTCTTCATGGGCAGAAGGCACTGTTGTTTTCTGATAGCCCTGATGGTATTTGTTTGATGAATTTTTAGATGTACCAGTTGACTTGGTTATTGCAGGCAGATTTGTTGAAACTTATGTTTCTACTCCAACTCGTTTGAATGCATCTCATCTTATTCATGTATTCTTTCAACCAAGTTGGATATACTTTGATTAATGGCCTTTTGATATTGAAAATCTCTTATATTTTGCATATAGATCTCTAATTAATGTGGATGAGATTGTTTATTGGGTAATCAATGCTTAAGAATCATTGCCCTTTCACGCTTATTGTAAGCTTTTGAGGATTTGATCTTATTATTCTATTATTTGTCCAATCCATGGTGTTTGCTTGTAGTTTAACTCTTCAATGCTGTAAATGCCTTAAATTTCTTACTTTGGCGGCTTGATTGATGGATGTTGTAACTTTTACTGTAGTTAAGGCATCATTTGATCCTTTCCAAGTATACATCTGACGAAGGAAAACTCTGATTGAATCTAAGGAAGTGAAAATCTAATTGAGTTAAGGTAAGGATTCAAGTATGTAAGATCTTCTTTGATTTTTGTTTGCTTTGAATTTCCATTTGTCTACTTTTTATTTTATTTGTACGTTAGGACTTATCCATCCTTTCTTGAATTAATCATGTTAAGTCCAATCCTTTTTATTCCCAAATATTATATTTTACATTGCTTTAAAGAGGCTTCTTCTTTCCACATCAACACATAACCCATCGGTCAAAATTGAAAAAAAAAAAAATGAAATAGATACAAGCTCTCTTTTACCCCCTTTCTTTGTTAGGACCTTTTATGAACCTTCCTAATCAAATCTTGGATATTTTCTTTTTGAGTTTGAGAGGTGAGCAATTGCCAACCACTTTATCATTTTCATCAATTTCCTAACTAATGCAAACCTTTAGCTATTTTTGTGGTTGCAAACTAAAGATTTTCCAATATTTGTGTCGATTAAGTTTTGAAGCCGGACTCAAAAGCCTTAAACTACATTAACCATTATGTTTATGATAAGTTTACTTGATGAACATAAGCACAAATCTTTAATCACATTCTAACATATCTAATGATTTTAATTTTTTTTAGTGCTTGTGTATCAATGTGTAGTTCCTAATTATGTTTTTGTCCCCAAGGGGAATCCTTACAAATAACTGACTCCATCTCGACCCTTACCACGCACCAACCTTCAAGTTAAAATTGTCCATTACGGGGAACAACATCAATGGCAGGAGATCATGTGACATGGATCTCACAGACTCGGCTTCCAGTGCAGAATTATAAGTGGCCTAATTTCTAGATAGTGTTTGATCAATCTCACTTGATTTGAATCTAAAACTTAGTCCCGCATGGGTTGATCTGCATTATACTTCTAAACTCTCAATATCAAGGTTGATCTCAATTGTAGTTATGGTTTTGTTACCTAGAAACATTTCTTTGCATCTCTGTGGCCTATATATCAACACTTGTGTTAACTAGACATTGAAGTCAGCGGAAATCATTTTGGCCCAATGTGATCTCCCTCGCCACGTTTGCATTGCATGAACTGCTAATTTTTCTTTTTTATTTGGGAGTGTGCATTGTCTAGAACTTACTATGGAAGAAAAATCTTTTTTTTCAGGGTCTGGTTCATTAAGTGTGTTCACATGTAAGTGGCCTGGCACCATTGTCTGAGTACTTTCAGTTGATTTAATATATTGTGCTTTGAATCAGGGTAGCTCATGTATTACCAAACCTTCTATACATCATTTGATGTGTGTGTGTGTGTGTGTGTGTGGGGTGGGGGGGGGGGGGGGGGTTGTGTTGTGGGGGTGTGTGGGGGTGGGTGGTTTGGGGGGGGGTTTGGTTTTTACCAACCTTCATTGCTCATGTTGTTTTCCTTGGTATTTCCATAATTCTCTCTACTGTAATTAGGACAACTGAGATGTTTGTGCAAGAATAAAGCAGAAGCCCATGTCTAAATAGTGCCATTGTTTTTTATTTTAATCTACTGTTCTTATTAAACAACACTATATCTGATGAATTTTAAGATTACACTAATATGTACAATTTTACATGTTGAACTTTCAACTTGTGCAGTCAATTATAGTTTTTTTTTTTTTTTTTTCTTTTTTTTTACATGTTCAATCTATCAATATCTTACTTGGATTCATGCAAATGCCAATCATAGCTGTTGAGTTTGTTTAAGATAGATTTTCAAAAGGAGATTTACAAAAGGATGCCTTGTAAAACTACTAAGGTGGAGGAATGATTATCTTTCAAAATAAAAATAAAAATGAAAATGATTTCTCATTCCTTTTATTTTCATCAATCTATTGTTTAATTGTGTTGAAATTTACTAGAAAAGTAAAGACATATTCAAATGTTATCATTTACCATACCCCGCCAATTTAATGTGGAATTGGGGCATTTTTTAAATCAGTTTAAAAATTTAAAAATAATAATGTAAAATAATGGAATTTGATAATGATTCCATTGAAGAATTATTAATTCTGTGAATTGTAGGCACTCAAAATTAGAATAGATTTTTTTTAATGGTTAAATTCATTAAAAAAGCTACCAGTACAAGAGGACTATAGTGACAACCTTCAAACACCTCATAATTAGAATTGCTCCCATGGCGATGCCCTTTTCATTATGTTCTGATCTTGGTTTTCTTTTAATAAATGACTCTTCCTTTAACTTCTTGTAAGTTAATCTATGATGTTTCTATTCAAAATAATAATAATAACACCCTATTTTATCTCAACTTTGTTTCAACACATTTTTCCGAGATGAATCACGTGACTATTGTCTTGAGCTGATCAATTCAGTTGATTTCATTATATAAGATTATTATCCTTAGAAATTGGATTGAAGAATGTTAACTTTAGGCTATTGCAGAGGTCAAGGAGATATGAGATTTCTTTAGTATTATCATATGGCCTATTGAAACCTGACAACTATCTTTTTAATGTGACCATATCAAACATGTATGATAAACGCATTTAGGTGTACTTAACAACATTTTTAGCACGTCCAATGCAAATTTTTTTTTTTTTTTTCATTTCAACATTACTTTTTTACTGCCTACAAATTATGTTCAAACTATTCCTAGAGTATAGCGGGCAATCATAGGTGACAGTTTTGTTCAGTGACCTTCAAGTTTGAGTTTTACCAGTTAAAAAAGTATTATTAATGGAATGCACTCTTCTTTTCAGGCTTTATATTGCCCCAGCTCCTAGAAGGGTGGATTACACAGGCGCTGTTGAAAGGTAATGATAAATTGATAATGATCACAGCATATAAATTATTTGCTTTTCAAGTGAGTTTGAAAAATCACAACAACAAAGTCCCTTCTCAATCATATGAAAAAAAAATACTCCTACTACAAAATCAGTCATAAAAAGCAAATGAGAATTATAAAATCAGTCCTATAAAGAGAGAGCACCTTAATCTGGTCATGCTATTACCATGCATTTCTTTCTTTTATTTCTTTTACAGCTCATTTAAATGAAGTGGCAAAGTGTCGATCAACCACCTTAGCAATGTGTCGTGGCCTTTTTTCTGCAAGCAAATGAATTTGTTCTGAACATGAAGCAGTGGCAAAGTGTTTTGACTTCATTTGCTCTTGTTCCTGGAGTAGCTCGCAGGATTAGGAACTTGCACATGTGAGACAACTCGTGCACATACGCAAATTGGAACTCATGCATGCAATGATTACTAACTTAAACATGCAAGGTGATAGGAACTCGCACATGCAAGTGTGGAAGCGGGTCATACTTTCTCCCAAATTCTCACTTTGTATATAAATGGAAAAGACCTAGGGAAACAAAAAAGAAAAAGTCATTAGAGAAATTTTATTAAAGTTTTGAGAAACTTCTAAGCAGGTTCTTGTGTTTAGAGTAACTGGGGAATTTTTTAAGAACAGTAGTAAACTAAGCACATGAAGAACAACATGGTCCAAAAGTCTTACCAAAATTAGCAAAAAAGCCACCAGCAAAACGTATTGTGATTGGCCAGAAACCCAATTAGATTTTATTAATAAAAAAGTGACAGAAGAGGAACTCTAGGGTTTGAATGTGGAATGAGATTGAGCTGACCAGTTTCATTATGTGAGCTAGGAGCCAAATCTACAGTTCTCTAAAAAAATTTAATTCCATATAGTACTGAAATCATATGGGCGTCTGTTTCAGTGATCCAAAAGGTTGATCAAATGATGTATCCCATTGTTGATGGGGGCTTACTGTGAGATGATGCAAACCCTAGAATGACATAAAATCTAGAATCTTCTTGGTAATAATCTTCCGAATTTGGAGATTTTATTAGATCCATGTCCATGTTTGATCATTGCATTTAGCCCCTCATGAACAGCCTTTTCATAAAAAAATTGTTCACAAGTAATTATCCAATCTAGAGCCTCACTTTCCAATGTGTGGTAGTTTTTAGTACTCAAAGGCCCATAAGGCCTCAATATGTACGCATGGTTTTTTTTTTTTCCTAATCCGAATCTCCTGTTTCAACTGAACAACAGAAAAATATATTTGGACCAATCAGATGTGACGCATGAATTTATTAAGTTTAAAAATCGATGTTATTTTGAAAAACCAACTCCTGCTCTTAAGTATAAAATATTACTGGCACCCCTTGATTGCCCTGTATGGTGCATAAGACCAATGTAGATTGGCAGTGGCCCATGGCTGTGGAATAGATCATTAATCAATCATATCTTTTGCCCTTTCTTATATAAAAAAATAAAAATAAATCATATCTTTTGCTGTACAAAAAGTCTACAGCCCCGGGGGAGACCCCGGGCTGTAGCACGGCTCTTTGCTGTATCGTTGTAAAAGAGGACTTCTTTCGCGTGGGATGGATGGGACTCATGACCAACTGATTGTACCCCACCGACCATCAGTCAAAATGGGCAATAGAAAACAGAAATCATCAATAACTCAAGTGGGAAAATATGGTCCCACCAAAAGTGGGTAGTTCTAGTAAGTGGGAGTGGGACAACTCAAGTGGGTCGGACTAGAATTGGCCCAATTCAAGTCCAACCCAAATTGCATTTGGGTGAATATTTTAAAATAAACTTGAGTAAGGTAAGACGCAGAGTAAGGTAAGACCCACGCAATCTCAATAGGCACGGGCCAAAAATTCCTAGCACTTGTGTGCAGCTACATTTTTGTAGAAAATGTAAGCAAAAGTCAGCCTATTTTTTGTGGCGAAAATTTTTCTTGTTCGGTGTAGTTGCTTTTCCAAAAGAAGAAAAAAAAAATATGAAAAAAAAAAAAAACCCCGCCACCCCGCCATGCCCCTACCGTGTTGTTGTCTTCATTTGATTGAATCAGACAATCTTTCGTACGAGAAACAATAGAGAGAGAAATGTGGGCGGCAGCTGACAAGAGAGAGAGAAAGAGGGGAGGATGAGAGCTACTCCCTACACAACGTCCCTTCACAGTGAAATAGTGCAATATGAAACATCTATCTACCCTTATATAATAGAGAAAGATGTACTTTTTTTACTCCACACATGTCCAATAAAATACAAGTTGTGAGGCCCACCCTTATTATATAATAAATCTATATACCCATATGAAAGAGAGAAATATGCAGTCAAGTTGTGGGGCCCACCCTTATTATATAATAAATTTATATACCCTTATAAAAGAGAGAAATATGTAGTTAAGTTGTGAGGCCCACGCTTATTATATATATTTTTAAAAATATATATATATATATATTAAATCTATATACCCTTATAAAAGAGAGAAATATGTAGTCACGTTGTGGGGCCCACCCTTATTATATTATATATCTATATCTATATTTATATCTATTTATCCTTATAAAAGAGAGAAAGATAATGTACGCCCACCCATATAAAAGAGAGAAAGATAATGTACTTTTTTCACTACATGCATGTCCAATAAAATGCAAGTTGTGGAGCCCACCTTTATATATATAGTACCTTTTTCACTATACATGACCAATAACATGCAAGTTGTGGGGCCCAATAAAATCCAACGTGGACCAAAGGATAATGTTTGGGAAGAAAATAAAACTTATCTATGCAAGTTGATGCCCCCTTAAAAATAGGTAAGCCAAAAAGGACACAAATGAAGGTAGTAAGAATAGATCCAATGAAGTGCTACCTATTCAAGAATTTAGCCTTCATGCGGCTGAACCCATTAATATAAATTGGGACAAGATTTTGATAATGATGATCTTTAAACCAAGAAATATAAAAAAAGCAATTAAAGATGAAAACCCATTTTGTTTTCCTAGAAAAAACCTCGAGCTCATGCACTCTCATAAAGCTATTAGGACGTTTGGTGTCCATAACTAGCTGAGCTAAACTAGGGACACCCACTATTATCTTATATTTTGTGTGCGTATTTTTGAAAAAATAAAGCCAAAATAATGGAGAAACTCAATATGAAGCCAGCCGCAAAAAGGTTTTTGCTCTGCTACATTTGAGATTTATATATTAAAGCAATAGGGGAGGGGTGCTCGAGGGGTGCCATGTTAGCAGGTAGGGAATTCTCCTTTCAAAGAATTACTTTTAAAAAAACTTATACACAGCTTTGGCTTTGATGTGGGCCACTACACCTCCTAAATCTCCTCCCTAAATCTCTCGAGTTAACTTAAGATTATGTTTCCATAACTACATTTCTAAAATCCTTCTAACTTCTTCTCAAATCTCTCTTTTCTTTGATGTGGGCCACTACACCTCCTAAATCTCTCCCCTAAATCTCTCGAGTTAAATTTAGATAATATTTCCATAACTACATTTCTAAAATCTTTCTAACTTCTTCTTAAATCTCTCTTTTCCTAACTTTCCTATTTTATCTTCCTATCTTAATCCTCACATCTCTGTAATCTTAATCCATCCTAGATCAGAGGTGATCAGATAAGCCCATTAATATATGATTTCCTTAATCCTCTCAAAATACCACTCTTAAAATACTGTTACATGGTCCTCTCAACCTCTTCCTCAACCTCTCCATCTACAAAATGCAACAAGCTTTACGGTAGATAGTCTTCTCAAACCTATCATCAAAACCAAGAAAGACAACCTATTTAATAAAAAAAAAAATCCAAATGTCATAGGGTTAATGGTTTTTTTTTTTTTTTTTGTTTTTTTGTTTTCCACGAATAAAAAGACTGAAATAGCTTTTTCTTCTTTTGAAAGAATTTTTCATTTGCCATTGTATTTTCTTCAGGTTCATATGTTGATTTTTAGTGATTCAACCTCATTAAATGTGGGTACTATTAGGACGAACCAAGCCATTTTTCTAAATAATATATATATTTATTTATTTCATCAATAATTATTTTATGAAAATATTCAATTTAAATATATTTTTATTTCTTTAGCCCGGGCTTAGCATGGACCTGGGAAGAAAGAATCTAGTTATAATTTTTTCTCCACGCCATGGGGCCCACTCAACCAAATCCAAATCAACATATGCCAGTTCTTCCCACTCTCAATCAAACTTCAAATGACAATTAGCATGACGTATAGATATAGATAGTGGGCCCCACAAGAGCATGACATGCATGGCAGCAAAATGGACAGTTGCCCATCTTCTCTCCTCCACCGAACTTAAAATCCTATGCATCATGACACATAGATAGTGGGCCCCAAGAGAGGTGTTTGAGAATTTCATTTTTGCTTTGAGAAGCTCTGCACTGCCTTAAAAAAATAAAGAAAATTGAAACAAAACCTATGAGGGTTTTCTCTCTTAAACAATATGATCTCTTCTCTTTGAAACTGAGATCAATTTACTCATCGACAACTTTTATGAGATCCACGACTAGATGATGTCTTACATATATATCACGGCCACAACATTCAATGACTTTCTCCTTTTTTCTTCCCGTCTTCTAGGTATGAAGAAAATCCACTTTTTCTCTTCTGTCTCCTCTTACTGCATTTTTCCTAACACTAAGCCAATAGAAGATCATGCATTGATTTATGAGTTTTTTGGGAGTGGGGATTTTTTTTCGTTTCCCAATGGAATTTAGGGTACTGCGATTTGAGTATTTTCCCATTCACAAGATGATGTGGGATGGTAGTTGATGACTCACCTACGTGTGGAGGATTTGTGGTTGGTTTACAATGTTGGGATGACTTATATAGGATGAAAATTCACATACCTCATATTTGTGTTTGTTTTAGTTTCACATGTCACTATATCTATGAATTGCCACTTATCTAGGTGGGACATGTTTCCTAGCCATTACCTTGTATCATTATCGGCTAGGGGGATGTTTTAATTCCTTTCTTCTTTATTTTTAATCTAATTTGTATTGATGAATTACATTTCTATTGGAAAATTCTTAGAATATCTTCAGTTACCCTTATAATTTTTTCTATTTATTTCTTTTCTCTATTTGTTCATGTCTTATGATACTTGATCTTTAGATTTATCTTTTTTAATATCGAATGAAACTTAAAAAAGTTTCTCTTCAGATAGTGAAAAAAGTTAGAAGTGACTAATAATCTTATTAACATAAATTACTTATTAAATAGAATTAACAATCCTATTAGTTATGAGAAATTAAAATTTTAGGTTAGTGAAAAATGCAGAAGTCAATGAGAGACTTAAAACGTGAGAAAAATTACACCTTAATAAAAGATTAAAATAGTTTAAAATTTAAATAGATAAAAAGCTCGTCAATAAAAGAAAAGCAACCAGTTGAGAATGGACAATACCTATTTTTACTTTCAATCATAAATTACATAAACACTATAAGAGGTAAGACATTAATTTAAATAAAATTGGTTAATTAATAAAAATAAAAAAGATATGAAAAAGCGGTGCACAATCTAAAAGGCAGGATAAAAGAATTAGTAATAAAGGAAAACATTTATAATGGTAACGGAAAAGGGAATAAATTAGAACTTTTCAATCCGAAAGAAGGTAAAGCTATAAAAAAATTATACATTCAGACAAAACACTTGTAGCACTATATGAGTGGCATGCTATTGAGTTGGATTTACATTAGCTTTGTAAAATAAAATGTGAAAGTGCTGATAAAACCTTAATGATAAGTAGGCATCTCAAATTTCAAACAACCAAATGCTTGTGATTCATTTTCTTTTATACTCCTCTTTTGATGAACTCGAACTTTTGTCATTATACATATGAATGTAATTTCCATACCTTTCTATTCCTTTTTTTTTTCTGCTTCTTCTTTTAATAGTGATGTTTTAAATTTTATGCATATTCCTTAACGTTTGATTCAATTGATACTATTATCGTTTCTTAATTGGTTATTTTAGGCTAAGACTATAAAGGATTAGTTAGCTAAAGATGGACCAAGTTGTCTACTATCGTACGTGCATGTGTAATAATAAGCTTTATTCACTTCTATTTTTAATGCTTATTTCCAATACAATTTTATGTTATCTTTTTTGTGAAAAAGAAAAAAAAAAATGATAGAAGGAGATTAAAGTCGAGAAGAAACAATAGAAAGGGAACGCTTTCCCAAACAAAAGCAAATATCTGCTTTCACTCATTTATTTTTTTATCGATATGTTGTTGAGTGGAAATACTTAAAAGTATTTCAATCTAACAATATAGATTTTCTCATTTGTAATAAAATAAATAGCATCGTGAGATATAATTTTCTTTATATATATATATATATATATATATGGGGTCAGCTCTCCTAAGCTCAAGCTTAGGATAAGGTAAGTTCAAGTGTGTGGTAGGGCCCACTTGGGGACCTGCATGAGGATGGAGATAATGGGGATTTCAAGGACTCCCTGTGATCCTCCTTTGTACAAAAAATCAGCCCCAACCGTGATTTCTATCATCTCCATATGAGCCCAAAAGTTTAATGGTCAATAGTCCATTTGGATCAATATATAGTTAATCCAATGGTCTAGTAATTTCGGATTTTACCGAAAGTTTATGGACATATGTAATTTAGGGGGGTCATGTATTTGGTTCATTTGGATGGACCAAAGATGGGCCCCACAAGCATGAGCTTACGAAATTTTCTCCTTTGCTCTATATATGTGTGTGTGTGTGTTTGGACAGCACGTGCAGGCTTCACTACTGTAAGGATAATGGGATAGAACAAGCAGATGTTGGTAGAAAAGTGGACAACTCCAAAGATGCATGCATGAAGACAGCTTTGATGAAGACTTCACTCTCGATTCGGAGTACGAGACCCAATCAAATTTTGAATACAATGACCTATCCTGAACCAGAGTTCACTGATTTTCGAACTGATAGAACAGAAAGCCAGTTTGTAGTGAATCAGATTTGGGCTGCTAATGATACAAACTGATTTATACTGAGATTCTATGCTCGTATCAGACCAGTCAAAGTTGGTTGTTAGATGGCCAGAACCCTGTCCTGATCCGGATAACAAAGATAAGGTTAATTGAGCAGATTGAGCGGAGGGGAGAGATTTCAGGATGCCTATAAATGGAACTAGTTAGAATTCCCCTTTTATTGGAAGAGAACACTATGAAAGTGACCACCCTAACTATCCAACAAATGGACCAAAGCCGTTGCGCATGCATGCCCAATTGATTTTGTGGCGCAGAATAACAAATGGATCATAGTGTCCAATCGATGGGCATTTATAATTTCAATTTTGGTGGGCTGACAATTAAATTTAATAATTAAAAATTGTAGTCAAGGTGGTTGATTGAGATTTTCAGATTAATATATAGTAGGCTTTTGGAAAAACATAAATTAATACACTTTTCAAATTGCCATAATATATATTGTTTATTATCTGTAAATTTTCCTCTCTATTGACCACCACTTGAATGATTATGATCGCATGATCAAACTGTTATAAATAACAATCAAAATGGGATTAGAACGATTTACGCAGGCGCCTCTTAATTTCATAAAGCCTCCACTAATCTTTAATTTATTGATACTTTAAAATAAGAAATAGAGTACATTATTGGCATTGAGTAGCATTCCTCCATCTATTAAAACAGTAAAGAGCACAAACCCAGATAGAAAAATTAAGAGTAGGTGGAAAGTAGACTGCTAGAGCTCCAATAGAGAGGCTAAGGATATGCTTCAATGATGGCCTCATTCACAGCCATGGGTATTATCTTATAGTTTCCAAAACCGGCTTTTGTCAAAAGATTCTTCCACTCATCCTTTGTTCTCTCCTTGCCTCCAAACATGCCCAATTCCAGATCCATACAGAGTCTAGGCCTTGCAAACTCAAGAGTTCCATCAATGTCCACCACAATCTCTACTATGATCAACTTCCCTCCCTTTGCAGGTATAGCCTCCCTGCACTTGTTGAGGATCTTGATGCTATCATCATCATCAAAGCCATGGAGAAAAGACTGCAACAAACTCAACTTCAATTAGATAAGAGACCCATAAACACACAATCAAATAAACAAGAGAGTTGACAAATCCACTCCAAAATGACCCTTTGCGTACATCAAAATGATGAACTCGGGGATGCCAAAATGGGCCGAGCTATGAGTCGCCTATAAAGTCTCCTTTTGCTAACAATTTTATGAAGTTTTACATGGGAATGTTATGGAAAATCCACTCCACTAAACCCATTTAAAAACTGACTTAATAAAAGCTAAACCAAATTGACAAGGTTAAATTAGCAGGTTGAACTGAAACCAGTTCTTTGGACAGATTGGTCTTAAACAAACCATTCATTTGGTCAAAAAACAGTCAAAACTGGTCAAATTGACCAGTTGGATCGGGTTGAACCTGCAGCTCAAACTCTTTTGGACTATTTTTAGATGTGTAACTGGTGCGGTAGACCATTTGGTCCACTTAAAACCACTCATTTGGACAAGAACTTGTCATAATCAATATAGTTTTGCCAGTCCCACAGGGTTGATATTCATCAAAATTGTCTTCATGAGAATTATTTTTCAAATCTCCATTGAATTTATGTCAAATAAGTTCTACTTCTTAGTGTGTATGTGTGTGTGATGTATCTACGTAGTATGTACTAAGGCAGAGAGAGAGAGAGAGAGAGAGAGAGAGAGAGAGAGAGAGAGAGAGAGAGAGAGAGAGAGAGAGAGAGAGAGAGAGAGAGAGAGATTGCCTTCATTAGAACTGCATCAGCTTTGGGCACAGAGTCAAAAACGTCCCCGGCGACAAAATCGACCTTGGGGTCTTTAGGCACAGCATCTACAACATGAGCAAAGTCCATAACAGTGCACTTGACATGGGGAAAGGCATTGGTAATGGCCTTAGAGGCCACACCAGTGCTGCCCCCAACATCCACCAAACTGCGCACCCCATCAAGCACACCCTCCTTGGCGCACCCTTGCACTAATGCTGAGACCACAAAGCTTGTGTGGCTCGTCATTGCATCATTGTGAAGCTTGTTATACTCCGGGTCCTTTCCCACCCTGTCATAGTAAGGGACCCCATTGTGCGACGCCAACCATGGCGTCGTCTCGCCTTCAATCCCCGCGATGAGATAGTGCCATGGCAACATCTCATCAGCGTGCAATTGGATCAAGGCGAATGACACCAGGTTCTTCTCTTCAGCTCTCACCAAGAGCTTCGATGCTGGTGTCAATGCATACTTCATCTCCGGGCCATCACTAACAGTGAACAACTTCATGTGGACCAAGAACCGCATTATGCGATGAAAGCGGTCCATGTTCGGAGAAGGTATGGTGAGCTCGCCGGCGATCTCCGATAGGGTCATGGGCTTGCCATGCTTGTGAATTATGTCTGGTACCCCAAGTTCGATGGCGCACTTGAGAGTCAGCGATTCAGCAAACCCATAAATATGTTTCCATATCTGGGCTTGACCCTGAATTTCCTCATCCATAGCCAATGTAATTAGATCATTTTTCATTGAATCCATGTCTTTCTACTGAATGTCAACACCTCTCTCAAGTCTTGGCTATGTTTTCAGTATGGATTAGAGAACATGTGAGTTTATTGTGACATGAAGAGGGGCATTTATAGAAACCCACAATGAATCAGGTGATGGGGGATTTTCTCTGCTTATGTCCTATATGGTTCCCACCACTTGGACAGTGGGGGATATAAAAGTCTTGCAATGGAAGAAAATATTATATAAAATGGGGGTAGTTCTTATCTCTTTGTGGGATTATCAATAAATATATATATATATATATATGCATATGACTGATTTATTGAAGCTCCTGATTTTGAATGAGTAATCAAAATCAGATACAAACTCATTTGTTTCCACCAGTCGGATTCAAAATTGGATAGGATTAACTGTTGGATTGGATCTGATCCATTTCTATTCCATTCCCTCTTACTACCTGATTGTGTTACTACAATTTTAGTATATTTTAGAGCCAAGTTATTGATTATAGTCTACAATATGATTTGGGTGGAGTCCATCTGAAATTGAGATAGGCTGTGTGCGTTATGCCATTAGCAAAGAAAATGAGCCATTTCCACACTAATTTTTGTTTAATCTTGATCCTTTCCCTCAAGAGAATGGAAATTTGGGCTATTGAGAGCATGCACGATGGGTCAAGTAAATGTGGACCAGACACCTCTTGAGTCTTTGGACAACTCGTCTCATTAAGGGGCTACATGGGCGTTTCATGCTGGTATCAAAGATAATGACCCATCAACTCTCAGAGAAAAAAATCAGAGTCCGAACCTTCTAAACCGTTGAAAGGCTTACATCCTAGCTTGTAGTATTGCATGATACCCAAAAACCAAAATGGGACCTGTTTTTATTAAGTTTTGAGTCCTGTTCATTTTCTTCCTAATAACAGAGTTTTAATGTAACTAGACCAAAGATAAATAAATAAATAAAAGAAAAGTTGTGTTGCTAATTGTATTACAAACCACTGGCAAAGTATTGTAACTTCAAAGAAATGATCACAGGAAGCAGACTATATCTCCCTCATACCTTTGAATACCTCTCTCTCTCTCTCTCTCTCTCCTACTATCTCTAACATTCTTCTGCAATTCAATATGATGATAAGATTGCAGGATTGTTAAGATAAAAAAAGATACAAGCCTTTGTCATATTTAATTTGTGGGTATCACCATCAATCCTATGAGTTCATCACTGTCCCAGACAGTGCCAATAGTCTGCTAGATTAGATGAATGCCTCGACAAAACAAGACTTTCATTCAAGAGAAACAGAAAATGAAGGGTGAGATTATCAAGACCCTTTGAATACATAGTCTCCTATCGTTCACTAATAGCTTAAGCTTTTGCTGTTTTTGGTTATTAACATGCTATCAAAATTGAAATTACGTTACACATTGGAAACACAAATTTTCTCCTGAGGGAGGAGAGCGGTCCTATGTTTGTCAAGCCACCAATTTGGTGTCACCCTATTCTTAAGAGTTTACACTAGAACCTAATTTTAATATTTTTTTTCTTCTTTTTCCAATGTATACAATTCCTTAATAAGATTTTCATTTTCTTTTAACAAATAGCGGATTTGAACTCATGCCCCTGACTCACCCACCTATGTCTCTAATCAGCTCAGCCACATTTAAGGACAAGATTGCTTTTCAATTATATCATCTATATCAAGAGAAAAACCCACGAAGTTAATAAAACAATAATAGTGGATTATTGGAGAATATTCAAAGTTTAGAGAAATTTCTGTGCAGGTTGTTGCCCCATATTTTTCGGATTTTAGAGTTTAAAAGTACGGAGTAAAAGAATGTTAAAAGTCTTACCAAATGCCGCCAAATCACTAGCAAATTGGATTGTAATTGGCCGTCCACTCACCAGATCTACTTTTCAAACTTGAGAAAATATAAAATAGGAGGAAATCTACTGTTTGAGGGTGGAATGTGATTGAGCTGACCAGTTTCATTGCACCAGCAAAGGGCCTTAAGCCTCATTAAACATGTCAATTCCATATATTTTAAGTCGATTGGGCCTTAATCCCAAGGGGTTGACTGAGTAGTCAGGACCACGATTCCTTCCTTTTCCGGATCTAGAGGTCTTACTATCGACCCCGGTTCCCTCTTCTTCGGGAATTGAAGGTTAAGTCCGCTAGTGCTACTACTTTGGGGCCACATGGGTGTTTACCAGACTTCCTTCTAAGTCCGAAGGGATTAGCCCAGCCCTTGCTAGTTGCTATCACATTGGGAACCTTCGATAGCGCCAAAAAAAAAAAAAGTTCATATGGGCCTATATTTTAGTGATCCAAAGGGTTGAAATGATGTAATGTTGAAATGGACTTCAAAAACAAAATGTACTACAATCTGAGAGGCTGCAAACCCTAAAATGAGATTGTCGACCTTAGAAGTTTCTTGGTCTTTGGATGTGTGCATTTAAATGGATATAGTAGGCGGCCAATCAAAGGGTTATAATCTTCTGAATTTGGAGAATTTTATTAGATTCATGCTCACATTTGATCGTTTGCTTATGTCATTCATATACAGGTTTTTCAAGGCCTTGGCAATGATTTGTAATAGAAAATGTTAAATTTCCATATTATCTAGGAACCCACACAATTGACATGGTGGGCCTTGTTCCAAGCAATTATCCAAGATAGAGTCTTTCCCATGTGTGGTAGTTTTAGTACTAACTGGCCCATTGAATTAGCAATTGGAACGTTGGGCCTTATGGTGATTCTTATTTTAATTTCTAGGGTTTTCTAAAAATTGGTCTTTATATATATTGATTTAGACCTCTTTAATTGAAATCAAATCTTAAGAGTTCAGTAGTCCATTATCTTTGATATCACCCCTTCACTCATTAGCAAGGTCTAATTTGATATAAAATTCATCAGGACTTTGTCAAACATGGCCTAAGTCATATCTCAAACTAAAGTATTCTAACCCTTTTGACAGACACTTGAGGTATTTTTTTTTATTCATGATGGGCCAATCCCAAAAGGCCTCAGCATGTAGGGTGGAGATGGGGAACAAAAGAACAGTGTAGATTTTCTGAGGCACGCTGCACGTGTGTCCCTGGAATTCTTCTCCCATTGCAAACATCCAAGCTGCAAACTTCATATTAACATTACTTAATCCATGGTTTTCCAAGAAAATATCATTACTTTTAAGTTTTATCATATCTTTTGCAGTTTCTAAGTGAAAGAGGACACCTTTCGCGTGGGATGAATGTGACCCATGGCCACATAATTAGACCACACCAACCACCAGTCAAAATGGGCAACAGAAAAAAGAAATATCAGGGCTGTCTTTATTCACCAACCATGGAAACTATGGTCCCACCAAAAGAAATTAAGTGCGGATCCCCTAAGCCCTAAACTTTTAGAAATCACAAATTAAAGAAGTGGAGCTCCAAGATGGTGTCCAATTCAACTCCAATTCAAATTGGATGTGGGTAGATCCAAACCGAGACTGACCAATGTCAAATCCAGATATTTTCAATAAGCATGACTTGAAACTCCCGGCCCTAATGTAATTGGATTAGTGTAATTTTTAGGTTTAGTTTGCTTTGTCAAATAGTACAATTAGATAATGTGTAGAACAGGGGGACAATTGGGAGGACAGTCACACGGCCTACAAGTGGCATGTGAGGTTCACGGTTCACCTGGCTCGGCTGTGATTACTAGGGAAAAAGACTCGACTCAACAGCATTGCCAACCAACATTGTCCGATCCCCAGATAATCCCAAAATTCACCCTTAGCAAGACTATAAGCTATATCATTCATGTGCCTAGGAATATTATGCTTAATAGCAAACCCATCAAACTTTCGAACATTGAATATAAAATAGGCGGAATAGTCTGTGAGATCAAGCGGGCATGGCCCAAGGTGGTAGATCCAGTTCACTTTAGAGAACACTCAGGTTATAAGGGACTCCATTTGTCCCACATCAGATATTTCTAACTTCTAACCCTTTGCATATATGTACGGTCTGGCCTTAACCTCAAAATAATGCTTTTTAAAGCTGTGAGACTTTGGTCAAAGCGAGTAATATCATGTGGTTAGTGGGCTCAGGTCATCACAAAATTGTATCTAATGATAGAAAGTGTGAGATTCGGCGGACTCTTATCCCAGATAGGATGGATGGATTAGCGCCTGGGAAGAAAAAAAAACAAAAACACAAAGACCCCGCAGAGCATATGCTTGGGCATGTTATGGAGTAACAAAGTTAAGTTTAATGATCTTTTAAACCTATACTTTTTTTTTCAGAATTAATCCAATGCTGAGTAAAGACTTACTGAGCATATATATACTTGGGTATGATGCCAGATCAGGAGGGGATGATAGTGAGAAAAGAGCTGTACTTATGAAATAGAGTAATATTAGTGGCACTAAGCACCATTGCTTCTTTCACTGATAATAATAGCAAAAGGACAGACGTACACAGAAAAATCATTAACAGGTGGAAAGAAGGCAACTTGGGTCCATTTAAGGATCAGGACATGCTTCAATGATAGCCTCATTGACGGTCATGGGTATTATCTTGTAGTTCCCAAAACCAGCTTTTGTAAGGAGGTTTTTCCACTCATCCTCAGTTCTCTCCTTGCCTCCAATCAAACCCATCCCCAAGTCCATCCAGAGTCGAGACCCAGCTAACTCAGGAGTTCCATCTCTCTCCAACTCCAACACTATCTCTACTATGATCAACTTCCCTCCCTTTGGAGGTATGGCCTCCCTGCACTTGCTGAGGATCTTAATGGAATCATCATCATCTAAGTCATGGAGAAAAGACAGCAACAAACTCAGCTTCATCAGATAGAGACCCAAAAACACACAAACGAATAAGCAGGAGATCATACACTATCGAGCCTAGTTGTTACACCCCGACCCGAGTTAATCAAGATTAACTCTAATTAATCGAGCTTAATGTGGATTAAGCATGATTAATCAACTTAATGGTGATTAATGACTAAGATGAGTCAAATTAGTCTTAAAAATGTGAATTAAGCATAATGAACCAATTTGAGAGGGATTACCTCAATAGAGTTGATTTTAGACCCAAATTAGTGAGGTTAAGGACTTATTGATAAATATGGATTTATGCGTATATCGTCGAATACGGTGAAACTTAGTACCATCACGTGTATTTCAACGAGTACAATAACTTTCATAATACACTTGTAGTCATTTGACCTGAAATGAATAAAATAGGTATTAGTTTGACTTAAATTGAAAATTAGTGGAAAAGGTGGGGTGTATGTGCAAAATGCTGTTAATAAGGTTGAGAAGAGCCTAGAATGTAGTTCATTCGGTGGCTTCCATCCTAGTAACAGTGAAAAAGAGGGAAACAGAGCAGCCAAGTTCTCCTCCTTCATTTCTTCTCCATCAAGTACTTGGAAAGGTATTTTTACAAGGGATTTTGAGAGGGAAATTGTGAGATTCATCTTCTCCATCATTTCCTTCAAGTCTCTTTGGAGATGTAGTTGAAAAGAAGCGGTGATTTCCTCTTGTTGAGCTACAAGTAAGTACTTGTAGTGGTTTTGATTTCAATAGAGTTATTTAGACTCTTTTCATTGTAATTAGCTTATAGAAATTGGTTTTGGTTGTTTTCATGGAATTAGGGTTTGAATATTGGTGATTTTGGTCAAATAGAGAGTGAAAAGAAAGGGGTTTTGTGTTTCTCTCAATTGAAGGCAAGTATAAATAATACTCATGATTAAATGTTAATTCATATGAGTTTTCTTGTGATTTTGTCATTGAATATGATTTCATTCTATTTGTATGGAATTGATTTAGTTTGTGGATCAATTAAATGGTATGTGGATTGATTGAATGATGAATTGGAGATGTTGTTTTAGAAGGGAACAGGAGGTTCCATGTATGGTGCAGGTTGAGAAGGAATGAGAGTGAAAATGGCTTCAGAAAATTGCATTAAACTGCAGTTTCGGATGCCAAACAGCATGGAGTCTCGCTATAGCGAGCTCTGGGCTCGCTATAGCGAGCTGGCCCAATGGGCCCAACAATGCTAACTTAAAAATGCCATAACTTTTGAACCGTAGGTCGGATTTTGGACTTCTATATATCGTTGGAAAGCTCTTTGAATGTAGAATCTAATGGTCTATATACCATTGTGATTGGAAGACTCAAAGTTGGGTCCAAATAAAGGTGATTCTAATTGAATAAAAAAAAAAACTCATTTGGTATGTGTAAATAGGTCTATAAATTAGTCTAAAGACTATTTATAGTGTAATTGAGGTTTATGAACTATAGAAGAAGGAGTATTGATTATGTTTGATTGACTAGATGGTTAATCAACTATATTTAAAGTATACTTGAATTCTCTATAAGTTAGTATCCATGGATTTGGAGCTAAGATAGATTATTGATTAATTACCGAAACTAATAAAAGTCGTAAGTTGATTTCTATATATAAAAGGAAAAGAGCCTATTGATTGTATCAAGGCTATTAATATTGTTTTACCTCCATGGGTGTTAATTAAGGGGACTTTAATGTACAAAGTTCATATATATTGTGATGTCCATCGTAAATAACACGTACATTAAACAACTGAGAATTACACCTGAATGGTTGGTATCACTCAATTGAAATTGTACATTGTAATTAATGTGTTAATTGAATTATTCATTGAGCCTGGCACTACATAGTGATTTCTTTAAGCTCTTTGGAGCTGTTACTGCTGCAGCAGATTATATGGGAGTGTTCCGGAGCTCCGTGGTGATATCAGTGGTCCCTGGCCCGGTCACTGGTAAATCCCACAAAATGTGATTCCTTCCTTTTAGGAAGATGTGATATGATTTGAAATGCTATTGTAGGCTTGCCAACTATGAAAGACTCATATTGAATTAAATTAAATGGTAAATTGTATTAGTATAACTTGGCTTAGACAAAGGAAATGATGTGTTAGCATATTAAATCAGATAATTGTTTATACATTGCTGAATTGTCAAATTCATAGTGTTATTGATGGCATTACAGGCAAAGCTGCCCATGCCGACTCTTCTAAGGCCTCAACGTCAACGGAGAAGACCACTCAGGTTCCTCCAGGAGGATTAGTAGAGTGGAAATGAAATGAAAACTTGAGTTAAATGGATTTGGAACGTTTCACACTTTTGATCCTTGCATTGTATTTAAATATGCAAGTGATTAATATTGTATATGATGTAAATGAACTTTTGTTTTAACATAAGCAATGTATAGTTGTTTATATTCCGCATTTTGTGTATTTGATATCCTTTGTGAATTTTATGGTGATTGAAATTCACGGGAGTAAGTATGCGTCACGACTCGAGATTAATTCGGATTTAATCTTAATCTTGGGATCGGGTCGTGACACTAGTGAAATGGTCAAATAAAATCATAGTAATGCTTTTGGAGTCCTGTACCTAGTTGGTTATAGATGCAATGCTGAATCAGGGTGCACCAAATTGGGCATATTAATTACCTCTTTACCTCTTTAAGATAAGAACGGCTCCTCACTTGAGTAGTAGGAAGTCCAGTTTTCATTGAGAGGTCTTGGGTTCAAACCCTGCCTCCTCCTTTGCATATGTGAGTTTTTATTACCTTATATGTGTGAGTTGTGTTTATTCTCTTCGCATGTGTGAGTTTGTATTTATTTTCTTCGCATGTGTGAGTTTCTATCACCCTATATGTGTGAGTTGTGTTTATATCTCTTTGTATGTATGAATTTCTATCACCTCACATATGTGAGTTGTGTCTAATTTTTTTATTTTTTTTACCTTTTTATGATAACACATTTCCAAATGTTTTACATTGCAATGCCTTCGAAAATTCCCATCACACCATTCCATTCAAACTAATGTTGCAAAAACATACCTAATTGCCTAGGTTGACCAGGTTCAACTAAAACCAGCGTGGAAGTGATCACTCAGATCGGGTTACACTAACACTTTAGCCTCTTTTTGACTATTTCTAGATGTGTAGTTGGTCCATTGGAAGAACGGTAAGACGCGTTAGTTCTTACTTAACTGTCAGAATTCGAACCTGAGCATGCCACCTTCCCTCAATGAAGGGCTATCTTACCTCACACAAGGTCTTTGTCCCTCACCCTGCAAGGGCTCCTTCACCTCACCCAAGGGCTAGGGCTAGGGTCCAGCCCCTCTCAGCTAGGTACCAAATAAAAATAAAAGAAAGAAAACTGGTGCATTGGACTGTATGTTCCACAAACTACCATCCATTTGGACAAGAACCGGTCAAAATCAATTAAAATTGTCTTCATGGAATTATACTTCAGATTCCCTTTGAATTGCCAATGCACTGATTAGGAAGTGGCAATGGCACTTTAATCCCACGGAAGCAAAAGATCAATCTGTCGAGAATCAATAATCAATATGTTCCCATAAATTCATCGTGTATTTTATGGAGACATTCTTCCCGTTTTATACAAGAGAAAATGCAATTCAAAGTCAAACAATTCTTATCTCTAACCAATTCTAACTATTCTCTATCTTTAACATCCATTCTCAATCACGTAGTCCTTTCATGGAAAGGATTTGTGACTGTTGAAATAAAAACAGCAAACGTTTGATCGTACTTAAAAGTACTTGGCGGATATCACAACTATGACTGCCACGACTCTGTCTTGAATACCCGACTTACTAAACTTTGATAACATTTATAGGATCTTATATCCTAGTGAGCTACTATTTATCCTAAAACCAATAGGTGATGGAAAATGGCGTAACAATGTTTTTATGGTTAGGGCGAAGACTCGACCACAATTATGACTGCTCAGGAGCGAGGGTGGACATGGACCTCAACATATCGTGATCTCTTCCAAAAAAATCTTTGTATTAGATGAAGTTAGTGAGGTAAGCTTGGATAACTGAATCGATAAAAGATGCTTGATTTTTATTGAAATAGGAAAATATGACTATGATTATTGCGAATGCATAATAAAAGGGAGGCCGGCATGCATGAGGGTTACTGCTGTGATTTTTTTTTTATTGATACATTCTTCTCTTTTTTATATAAGAAAGAACATAAAAGAATACTAATCTTTTAACCAATTCTAACTAATGTCCATCTCTAACACAATCCCTATTCTTGTAACCCAAAAAACAAAAAACAATCCCTATTCCTGTAGGTTGGTTATTGACTCAGTAGCCATTAGTCGTCCCATCCAAAAAAAAAATAAAAAAACCACACACACACAAACAAAACCATTGAATTTATCTTAAATAACTTTTACCTTTATAGTGTATGTGTGTGTAATTAATGCATTTACTAAGACGGAGAGAAATTGCCTTCATTAGGACTGCATCAGCTTTCGGCACATAGTCGAAGGCATCCCCCCCAGCAACAAAAGCAACCATACGGGGTCTTTGGGCCACTCTCCAACACATGAGCAAAGTCCATGGCAGTGCATTTGACATGGGGGAAGGCACTGATGATGGCCAAAGTGCGCACCCCTTCAAGCACACCCTCCTTGGCGCACCCTTGCACAAGTGCTGGGACAGCCAAACTTGAGTGGTTTATCATTGCATCATTGAAAAGCTTGTTATACTCTGGGTCCTTCCCTATCCATTCATAACAAGGCACCCCCTTGTAAGCCACGAGCCATGGTGGCGTCTCACCTTCGATCCCCGCAATGAGATGTTCCCACAGCAACATCGGTTCAGCTTGCAATTGAATCCAAGCGAAGGACACCAGGTTCTTCTCTTCAGCTCTCACTAAGAGCTTTGATACAGGTGTCAATGAGTACTTCTTCTCCGGGCCATCAACAACAGCGAAGAGCTTCATGTGGACCATGAACCGCATCAGGAGTTGAAAGAAGTCCATGTTAATTTGGAGAAGGTATGGCGAATTCGCTGGCGATCTCTGAGAGGGTCATGGGCTGACCATGCTTGTGAAGTATGTCGGGTACCCCCAGTTCGATTGCGCACTTGAGGGTGAGTGATTCTGCGAACCCATAAATATGTTTCCATATTTGGGCTGCAGCATGCATTTCCTCATCCTGTTGAGGATCATCATTTCTTATAGAATCCATGTCCTAATTTCTACTGAATGTCAACACCTTTGTCAAGCCTTAACTAAGCTTTAGTTTAATTGGAGGGGCATATATAGACACCTCATAATAAAATAAATAAAAAAAAATGCAACATATGCATCATGTGATAGGGTATTGTGGCTACTCATGTCCCACATGCTCTAATTGTAGATCACTTTTAAGGGGTTTTTACATTTTAATCCTCCTTAAATCTGATTTTTCTAGTTTCATAAGCAAAATTCATATAATGTCACCAGCGTCGCTTACACTTGTCAACATTAAATTATTTTTTTTTATGCCACAATCCCATGAAATCATGTGAGTTATCAATTTCTATATCATATGCTTTTATAACCAACAGGGCAAATTCGTTTTTTACATAACACAAAAAAAGACATTTTGTGAAAAAGTAAATACACATTTGACCACCATTTCTCAAGTTCTATCATTCGGAAAAAAAAATTCCTAAGAGGCTTCATAACAATCATGACATCCTGGGACAGTCCGATGAAATCATGGGGTTTATCAGTTTACGTGACATACACCATTCCTATAATATTATGGGATCTGGGGCAAAAAAAATTAAAAAACTATTCACTGAAGTCAGGTCATACATTATCTGAATTTCGGTCATGATATTACAAAAATCAAGTTTAGGAGGATTAATGTGTCAAAGCCCTTACTTTTAAGAAGACTACATTAACATAAAAGGAATTTAATTCAATTTATACATAACCCTTATAACAAGACGGGCTTATTCAAATTCAAACTAGCTCATGTTTCTAAGCTAATCTATAAAATAAACATAATCTCTAACCACCATACTGCTATAAACCTGTTGGGCCCATTTGGAAATTTACTATTTTAGTAAAAGTACTATAAAGTCTCCATTTTTTAGATAATGTGTCACATCAAGAGTACATATCTTCAAAATTTTCTCCTTTTTTTAAAAAGAAAAATCAACAAGCAACCTCCTTTCTCCACTAAATAACAAAAAAGCACCCACTTCTTTTTTTTTTAAAAAAAAAGTCAAAAAAAGATTCCCTACCAACACACTAATGACAAAATACCAACATAACCTCCTTATATATTATTCTCTTGATTAGATGCTTTACATCATGTTTATTTTAATAGAAAGTTATGAAATGAGCCCTTAGCCTCTAAACGAATAACATGATAAATATCATGTAGAATCAATCATAAGACTTGGGTATTTTTGACTGCCGTAGATGGATGAGAAATGATGTTGATTTTATTGAAAGAATGCAAAGTTTGGTAGTGATTTTTTTTGTAATTATGTGGAAGCTGAAAGATATAATTTAGTCAGCGGTGGTGGGCAACTCCAATACCACGAAAATGGATCCCCTGTTTGGTCAAATCAGGAAGACCATGTTTGGACCAATCAAAGGTGCCACGTGAATAGAGAAGTGACATCCCATCTCTAAAAAAAATAAAAATAAAAAAATCTATCTCCTAAAAAAATTCCTTTCTCCGTGTTGCACCGCACATCGGACCAAACAGGGTTGACCAAACAGGGATCCGGATCCCAATACCACACTCATTCATAGATAACTTTATGGTACATCAAGTGACAAGTGGTGCTTCAACTTTTATGTGTGCCATAAAAGAGAATACGAATACTAGTACATTGAGATAATATACCATGAAAAATTCTATTTGGACGGACTTTTGGGACCGATCCGTGGACCGGTCCCAAAGTCCCAAACCAAATATCATCCCAAACCAAATATCATCTGATATTTGGTTTGGGACTTTGGGACCGGTCCACGGATCGGTCCCAAAATCCGTCCAAGTAGCAGGACTGATATACCATACCACTTTAACTTTTGTTAATGGAATTCAATCGAGTTTCTACATATATAACCCTCTCAACAAGATGCGCTATTAAAATTCAACCTAATTTAATTAACTTTTATCATTTCTATAGAAAGAATTTATCGAGATGACTTGATTGAAAGAGTTGTGAAATTTTTTTATATTTTTTTGAAATATTCAAATCTCCATTTACTTTTTTGAAATTGAGCCAGAACGTTTAAACTTTTTTAAGAATCTTTCCGTTTTATACTTTTAAAAAAAATTTCCTTTACTATTTGAATAATGAATTCCCAAAATATGATTCACAATCTGAGAGGATCAAGGTTCAACTCATCGAGACATTAGATATGAGATGCAAAACAGATGTATGAAGGTGTTTGGTAAATATAAACCAAAGGGAAGCAACCTGCAAAATGGATAAAAGTGAAAGAAATTGGATATAAGCATTCAAGTGACACAGCATTTTGATGAAATTTATTGTTGCTTGAATAAGAGATCAAGTTATTCAAATTTATTAGAAAGAGAATAAAGAATCAACTTAAAATATTTAAAAGTCAATCTTCCTAATTTCCCTCTCCCACTATCTGTAATACCTTCCCATAATCCACCATTTCTCTAAAATAGTTTGTTACTGTTGCATACTGCTCTTTTCATTGAATTAATAAATGAATGCACTAACAAATTAAAGATGACTTATTCATAATTTCAGAAGTATCCTTTATCATATATGAGTCAAGTTTTACTTGCTTTTAAGTGTGACTTAGCATCAAATTGCCCTACTTTAGTTTTTTTTTTATCGAAGTATGTAAATGTAACAATAGATCGAAATGTGAAAGCTATCAAAGTGAAAAAAGAGTAATTTTAGATGTGGACCCACCTAAGAAAATAAGGCATTAAACTCAGGGGCAAGATACATGAAAAGATCTCCTTATGAATAAGGGCCAACAAAAAATTACGACCAAGGATCAAACCAGGTAACCGCATGATTAGGATCGCGAGAACTTTAATAGATGATAACATGATGTGGCACCATAATGGGCCCACAATGACGTGCTTCTTTAATAACGGCTTGTCAAGTTGAGAACGAGATGGCATCACCAAAAGGTCATGAAAGAGATGAAGGCTTAAAGAGTTTTGGATTATTAGAAATCTCTTTTCATTTGAATTTAGAAAGAGATCTAAATTAAGAGGAAACCATGTTGAGAGACTTGGGGCTTGTTTGGCGACTCTTATCTGTATAAAATAGATCTATTTTAAATGGCCTGATTTAAAGTAGATAGTATAGAAGTAGGCTGTTTGGTAACACTTTAAAATAGATTCAAACCGATTCTTTTATTTAAATGGTTGATATTTTTTTATAAATTTATTGATATACATAGTGAGTCAGTGGTTAATACTTGACCATATGGCTATTTGTAGTATTCCTAAGATGCCCAATGGTTCAGATCTTGATAATGGGGCCCACAAAGTCTAGAATTTAACCTCAATTGTTCATTTTGTTTTACAAATATCTCAAGATTGGGGAATGGTCAATGGTTGATATCTGATATGGAGGTTGTTCTTAGTCATCCTAACAACTTGTACAGTTAAGATGATGGGGCCCACAACTGGAAACAAACGAGAAAAATCGGACTGTGTGAAAAACATGGATCACCCAGTCGAGTAATGGATGGTGCATCAACGGTCCTGAGTTTTTCTTTGATTATTCGAAACCTACAATGAATTAGGCACTACAAATTGATCTCATAGCCATGTTTATCCATCCAAAGAGGACTACTTTGGTTTGGGGCCCACAATGTAAAAAAAAACATGGATCTAACGGCATGGTTTGTTTTTTTATAAATATCTAAAAGTATAAGATCATCCAACGGTTGCAATTTGAATGTGTGGCCGTTTTTTACTCTCTGAATCTCGTTAGTGATGTGGATCTTGCTTTAGGGGCCCAAAAGTTAAAGAAAAAAATTTAAAAAACACGACCTAACAAAAGTTACATCATGTTTCACTGTTCATGTAAGTGTCTTTCCGCTTCAGACAATTTTGTCTGATTGGATTGTTCCCCTTTTGCTTGCTTTTTGAAATGGACAAATCATGTCTTAAGTCCATTTGAAAAGGACACGGTAAATGTAACTAACAAACACACTAAAATCTGATTGAATCAGCTTTTAGATATTAAGAGGGAGAAAATAGAGATGCCAAATTAATTGAACCTTGGTCAAAATTATTTAGACTTTTCATTCTCAAAGTGCAAACAAAGGATAAATAACTAATAAGTAAAACTGCATTAAAGTATGACTTCAAATTGCCACCAACTTTTATTTTACCCTTTTACTTTTGCCATGACCGGTAGCACGGTGGTGAGGCTCCTCTCTTCATAGAAACAACCAATCAAATGGCGGCGAAAGCCGTTTTGGGGGGGGGGGGGGGGTGGGTGGGGTTTAGAAGGGGGGTTGGTTTAGAAGAAGCTATTTATTAGGTTTATTAGGCCAAAATAAAAGTAGAAGAACTAAACTTGCCACCAACAATATTCAATTAATCTTCCCTAATTTTACAAAAGAAACGGAGTAATATTATTGGCATTGAGCACGCACTGCTTCTTTTACTACTATGGCAAATAGGACAAACCCACGCAGATAAATCAATACTAGGTTGAAAGTAGATTACTGGGGTCCAAATGAGGATAAGGATATGCTTCAATGATGGCCTCGTTGACACTCATGGGTATTATATTGTAGTTCCCAAAACCAGCTTTTGTAAGGAGGTTTTTCCACTCATCCATAGTTCTCTCCTTGCCCCCATACACCCCCATTTCCAAGTCCATGCAGAGTCTAGATCGAGAAAACTCAGGAGTTCCATCAATGTCCATCACTATCTCTACTATGATCAACTTCCCTCCCTTTGCAGGTATGGCCTCCCTGCACTTGTTGAGGATCTTGATGCAATTATTATCATCAAAGCTATGGAGAAAAGACTGCAACAAAACCACCTTCATCAGATCAAGACCCAAAAACACACACCAACATGTATACAAGATCATATGCACTGATCAGCTTAGTAAAATGGATAAGTAAAATCTGTTGGAGTAAGAGAGTGTGGCCCACCTGACCACATGGGCTCACTTTGTTCTAGAACATCCAATAAAAGATTTTTTCTCATGGTCAAATGATTTAAAAACTTGCCTTTGTAAGTTGTTCAATTAGGGAGATATGATGGAAGAGATTTTAGATTACTTATCTTGATGGGAGGATTCTCTCTCTATAAAAGAATCTCTTGCCTATGGTGAATTTTCTTCGCTTCCATCAAGTTGCGAGAAAGAAAAGAAAATGGTTCAAAAGAAAGTTGTAAATCCCTCCTCAATTGAGCCCCATAGCCATGGAATCAAGTATGATTTTAATTATATTAAGTGTTATTTGTTTGTATTCAATGAGATCTTGGCATCATAGAAATTTTAACATTTAGTATCAGAGACGCTCATGTCCATCTCTTTCAATTTCGACGCTATGTGCGCCATTGCAAGGATGTGTTTTCTTACTCCTAGGATTCCATCATATTTCATACTTGAAAGACAACTTATCAACGAAGCACATACTGCCTTATTAGTTATCGTAAATTGCTTTTTCACCATATATAAAAGGTCCTTGGCCTTATCTTTTATTCCTATAGACCCTCGGATAGTACGTGAAATAGAATTTAAGATGATTTTTACTCCCATTTTGTTTGCCTTTATCCAATTTTCATATATTGTCATTTCTTCGGCAGTAAAGTTTTCAGTGGGATTTTCAGGCATAGGTTCGTTGAAGGCAATTTCTAAGTCCAAGAACGTTATAGCAATCATTAAAGCATCCAACCATTCAACGAAATTGGAACCATCCAAAGTGGGTATGGTTCCTAAGGTGGAAAGTGCGGCTAATGATCTGGTTACTGTAAGAAACACTAAATAGCTATATGTTAAGATTCTGTAACTAGAACAAAGCAATTGGTACATTAATGTAAATCTACCTTTGGGTGGATAAACAACATGTGAAATATTGCTTTCCATAATTAATCTATCCATGTTAACAAATGTGATGTAAATTACGAAGATCATACCTTTGAGTGTAAATCATTCAAAAATTTATATCAGATTCATAAACATGTCAAATTCCGATTTCTAACCGTTCGGATGATCTCACCTTTGGGTGAACCTCCATTAATGAAATCACAGTCTTAAGTGATATCATAATCACTCAAATAAGAGGTGATTCATTACACTCAATTCAAGAAATTATACATTTTCGTAACTAGTGTCGCTTTGGCGGCTAACGAGTTAATCAAAAGCTAATTTCCAATTGATATATATGATAACACTTAATTTATCATTTGATTGTCAAATAAAAGTATGACAAACTAATTTGGAGAAATCCTTAATTACACCAAGTTAGTGTCAAATTTTTTTTTTCATTTGACATTCAAAGATTACCCATCATGATCTAATAGTTAAGTTTATAATAGTCAAAATGTCCTTAATATGGCCAAAATTAAACCAAACTTAATCAATGGATCTAAAAACTATTATTAGTTTTGCTAAAGAAATAACATTATATACAAATAAAAATTACACAATAAACAATCATAATATCAAACTTGATGCGGAAAAATATTTTAAGAATCTAATTTACATGTTTAAGAAATATGCAAAAAATATTAGAGATGTCTTATAATGGATCCAAACCATTTAGATTAAAGATCCAATTGTTACGAATCCATAGGAGAAAACATAATGCAATTCTGAGTTCGTATGAGTCCAATATGATCAAAAATATGTTCTGTAACATCCATTTCTGGCCAACATGATCAACTCAAATTTTGATCGATGATATCCAAAAATTATTATAATCCTGATGAATAACTTTAACGGTTCTGATTTGATCAATTAAATAGTGTCTAAGATTAATTTGATATTTACTTGATCAATTTATACCCCCTTGATTTGATCATATCAGGGACCTATTCATGTTACCGATATTTAATTTACACTTAGATATATCTTGTTACATCTTACATGGACTACAGATAAATCTAGAATGATCAAGCCAAACAGGTCACACTGAAGCTTCAGTCAGTACCAGTTTGTACAGAAATCTAGTTCAGGGGTCATTTTCTAAGCTTTAATTGGGTCAGATTTAGAACTCTTTTGTGCCAATTGATTGTACAAATAGGCACTATCTAACAAGTGGGTCAATCGGAAAAGTTTTACCCAAAACTGAAAAAGGGGCTGAAAAGAGACTTAGTGGGGCCCTTAATGGGCCGGGCCCACCCATAATGGATCCATTCTTAACCCAATCCAGGACTAGACCTGATCCAATCCGTGAGTGGGCCGGACCATGTCAGAACTGGCTGATCCGACCCATGGCCCGGAACAGGCCAACGGGCTGGGCTAGAAAAATCAGGTAGGGTTGGCCCAACTTTCTGGTCCGGCCCACTAGCTCAGACTGGGGTTTGCTGCATAAACTATCCAGCAAGTTGTATAGTTTTTGTCCGGCTACGCTGTACAGTTTTTGTCCGACTCTCTGTACAGTGCGGTGGATAGTTTCTATCCGGCTCGCTGTACATTTCTGTGACTTTTATTATTATTATTATATTCTTTTACGCCCAAAAAAAAATATTATTATAATGAACGTGAAATAAATCTTTTAGTCTCATCTCTTTCAGATTGGGTTGGGCACTGTAATCCTCATTTTCTGAGGAGTTTTATTTAATAACTTGAATATCATTTATCAAATACCTAAAATATCTTTAATTTGGGTATTTTGGTTTAATTCATGAAGAAACCAGGAAGTCCCAATAAAATATATAAAATGTAAACGATTATTTGTTATGCCCAAAACCAATGCTCTTGTTAGATAGTGCCTATTTGTACAATCAATTGGCACAAAAGAGGTCTAAATTTGACCCAATTAAAGCTCCAAAAATGACCCCTAAACTAGATTTATGTACATATTGGTACTGACCAATGTTGGAATAAGGGAGTGTGGCCCACCTGACCACATGGGCTCACTTTGTTCTAGAACATCTAATAAAAGATATTTTCCCCATGGTCAAAGGATTTAAATACTTGCCTTTGTAAGTTGCTCAATTAGGGAGATATGATTGGAGAGATTTTAGCTTACTTACCTCGCTGGGAGAATTCTCTCTCTATAAAAGAACCTCTTTTGTTACTTTTTTGCCTACGGTGTATTTTCTTGGCTTCCATCAAGTTGCAAGAGAGAAGAGAAAAGAGTTAAGGAAGTTGTAAATCCCTCCTCAATTTAGCCCCATAGTCATGGAATCAGGTATGATTTTAGTTACATTAAGTGTTACTAGCAACAATGCCCCGTGCTTAGCCCGGGGCAAAAAGTAAGATATTACATTTTGAATTTATAAGACATCAAAATTAATTATAAACATATAAGCATATATTCATGATATTTATATAAAAAAAGTCAACACATCTTCAATCACAAATACAAGTGGTCAACATCAACAATAAACTATTGCAAAGATAAAGCTAAAAAAAAACTCATTCAACAACAACATAAAAATAAACATAACAGCAATAATTACTAAAAAAGATATAGAAAAATGAGTTTTTTTAATATATATAATATTAGTAATAAGAAATGCACTCAAGTTTTTGTTGCCCATTGATAATTTCAAAGCCCAATAAAACAAAGCCACCCCATTTGGACTTGTTTGTGCAACACGAGGATTCTAGTTTATGCACATTTTTATTTCCTCATGAGAATGGAATTTTGTATTTTCGTTGAAAATCAAAGTCCTCTATATTAAGGAAAAATGATTCATTTTTTTCTTCAATACAAGGAAAATACATCACACCAAACAACATTATATTGTTAACAAAGAAAATCATAAAACTGTGCAATCCTCTCATTGTACAAATGAACCATTTTTTTTATTTTCATATAGGCCAATGGTCATTTCAATCTCTTCGCACAAATTTCTTTTCTACCCCTTTGAAGTAGTACCAATATCATTTTAGAATTGATCAAATCATTTTTTAGCTCTAGATTTTTAGAAAAATATATAAACATCTTAACTTTAAAAGCCATAAATTATGAGACTTTAAACTACAGGCTAGTGTTATTTGATCCAAGTAATAATTGGCTCACCTTGAATCAATGTATATATCTCTTAATTTTGAGTTCATGTGGGCCCACGGAAGTGTAATTTATGGTGGGACAAACATATGGTCATATGTCTATATAATCATATCAGAAAAGGCCAATGTCTATAAGACTCAACCACAAAACTCCAACCTCAAAAAATATTTGTATCACAAGCCCATTCATGAGGTGATCTACCAGATGGTCGGGTCTGATTTTCGTTCACATATGACAATCTCTGAATAGAGTAGAGCTGTATTTGAAAACTAAAATAAAATGATATTTTTAATGAAAATTTTATCAGTATGAATTGTTGAGAGGTGGGCCCCAAATATTAAAATAAAAGGATAACAATCTTGAGAGGATGGAAGATAGATGATGTTGAAAGAGAGAATAACTATAGCAAAATAGAGAGATTTTATGGGATATGGATTGAGAGATTTTATGAGATAGATGATATGGATAAAGAGATTTTTCTGAAAAAAGAAATTGTGGCATGTGATGACATGGCACCTTAAAGTATTCTATGTTTTTTCTCCATATTTATTTGAAAAGATAATGATTGAGTTGCTGATGTGACACCCCTCACAGCCCTCCTCCCCGTTTGCTTTAATATAAATAAATAATAATAATTTGTTTGTATCCGATGAAATCTTGGCATCATACAAACTTTAATAAAATCACACTAATGCATATCTAGTCCCATGCATGTGCTTGTTATCTAAGCAGTAAGGTGGGGTGAGGAATTGCCTTCATTAGAACTGCGTCAGCTTTCGGCACATAGTCGAAGGCATTGCCGGCCACAAAATTCACTTTGGGGTCTTCGGGCACAGTCTCTACCACATGAGCAAAGTCCAAAACTGTGCATTTGACATGGGGAAAGGCATTGGTGATGGCCTTAGATGCCACACCAGTGTTGCCCCCAACATCCACCATAGTACGCACCCCATCAAATACACCCTCTTTGGCGCATCCTTGCACAAGGGCTGGGACCACAAAACTTGTGTGGCTCGTCATTGCATCATTGTTAAGCTTGTTATGCCCAGGGTCCTTCCCCACCAGATCATAAAAGGGTACTCCATTGTGGCATGCCAACCATGGCGTCGTCTTGCCTTCAATTCCTGCGATTAGATAGTGCCACGGCCCCATCTCATTGGCATGCAATTGCGACAAGGCGAATGGCACCAGGTTCTTCTCTTCAGCTCTCACCAGGAGCTTTGATGCCGGTGTCAATGCATACATGTTCTCTGGCCCATCAACACTGGCGAACAACTTCATGTGGACCAAGAACCGCATTATGCGATGCAAGAGGTCCATGTTTGGAGAAGGTATATTGGTGAGCTCGCCTGCTATCTCCGAGAGGGTCATGGGCTGACCATGCTTGTGAAGTATGTCGGGCACCCCAAGTTCGATTGCGCACTTGAGGTTGAGTGATTCTGCGAACCCATAAATATGTTTCCATATTTGGGCTGCAGCCTGCATTTCCTCATCCTGTTGAAGCTCAATATTTTTCATTGAATCCATGTCTTTCTAGTGTCTACTACACCTTTCTCAAGTCTTAAGCTTATGTTTTAGTTGTGAATTAGAGAACGAGGATTATAAAGGGGGCATTTATAGACTCCTCAAAAAAAAAAAAAAAAAAAAAAAAAAAAAAAAAAAAAGGAGCAACATGTGCATCATGTGATTGTAGATTGCCGCATTCTCTTTAACACTCTTAAGAGATAATAAATGACCGGGACTCTTAAGGCAATGCACATGTGCATCATATGGCCTTAAAAAAAAATAAAAATAAAAAAAGCAACATATGCATAAACTTAAGGTATATATACAGGGGCCACCTCTCTTAAGCTAAAGCTTAGAATAAGGTAAGTTCAAGTATGTGGTGGGACCCACCTAAAGACCCACATGCGGATGAGAATAGGAGGGATTTCAAGAACTCCCTAGGATCTTACTCTTAGCAAAAAATCAACCCTGACCGTGATTTTTATCATCTCCATATGGGCCCAAAAGTTTAATGGTCAACAATACATTTGGATCGATACATAATCGATCCAACGGTCCAGTAAATTCGGATCTGATCGAAAGTTGATGAACATGTGCAATTTTTTTTTTTTTGGGGGGGGGGGGGGTCATGTATTTAGTCCATTTGGATGGACCAAAGGTGGGCTCCACAAGCATGAGCTTACGAGATTTTATTTTAAGCTTGAGCTTAAGAGAGCTCTGCTCATATATAAATTCATGATGGGCCAATCCCAAAAGGCCTCAGCATGTATGGTGGAGATGGGGCACAAGAACAATGTAGATTTTCTGAGGCACGCCGCAGGTGTGCCTGGAATCCTTCTGCCATTGCATACATCCAAGCTGCGGACTTTAAAAATTACCATTACTTAATCCGTGGTTTTCCATGTAAATAACATTACTTTATCATATCTTATTTTGCCGATTCTAAGTGAAAGAGGACACCTTTCGCGTGGGATGAATGTGACCCATGGCCACAGAATTAGTCCACACTAACCATGAGTGAAAATGGGCAACAGAAAGAAGAAATATCAGTATCAGGGCTGTCTTTATTCACCAACCATGGAAACTATGGTCCCACCAAAAGAAATTCAGTGCGGATCCACTGAGCCCTAAACTTTCAGAAATAGCAAATTAAAGAAGTGGAGCTCCAAGATGGTGTCCACGTATTAAAAATATGAACCGCTCAAAATAAATGCCTATTATTATTAACTAAATTAATTTGTCAAAACACTTAATGTGATAGCACATTTTGTAATAAATGGTCAATCCTAAATGGGACCAACTCTTAGTAATATAAAATTTGGGGATACCCCATGGGGATTCGGGCTAGCCTAAAGTGGATGGATGTGCATATTTTAGGGTTCTAGTTAGGGTCACAACTAGGCAGGTAGAGATCAGGTTTGGTATTGGACCAATTCAACTCCAATTCAAATTGGATGTTGGGTAGATCCAAACCGATATTGACCAATGTAAAATCCAGATATTTTCAATAAGCATAACTTAAAACTCCCAGCCTTAATGTAATTGGATTGGTGTAATTTTTAGGTTTAGTTTGCTTTGTCAAATAGTACAATTAGATAATGTGTAAAACAGGGGGACAATTGGGAGGACAGTCACACGGCCTACAAGTGGCATGTGAGGTTCACGGTTCACCTGGCTTGGTTCACCTGGCTTGGCTGTGATTACTAGGGAAAAAGACTCGACTCAACAGCATTTGCCAACCAACATTGTCCGATCCCCAGATAATCCCAAAATTCACCCTTAGCAAGACTATAAGCCATATCATTCATATGCCTAGATATATTATGCCTAATAGCAAACCCATCAAACTTTCGAACATTGAATATAAAATAGGCGGAATAGTCTATAAGATCAAGCGGGCATGGCCCAAGGTGGTAGATCCAATTCACTTAAAAAACACTCGGGGTACAAGGGACTTCATTTGTCCCACATCATCAGATATTTGTAACTTCTGGACTTGTGCATATATGTACGGCTTAGCCTTAACCTTAATATACACAAAAAAACATACACCACTCGTGTAATGTCATTTTAGGCCATGATTTTTTTTCTCCAAAAGTCTCTCTATTCATATCCTCTATATCTATTCTATCGATTCTCTCTATTTTGAAACAGTTATTCTCTCTCTCTCTCTCTCTATATATATATATATATATATATATATGAGAGAGATGCTCATTTGAGAGTTACTTATCACCTTATTAGGAGAGTAAGAGGTGGGGGTCCTCACATCCATATTCAATGTCAAGAGCGTAAATATGAGGGTCCCCACCCCTTAACTCTCATAATATCGTGACAGTAACTCCCTATATATATATATATATATATATATATCTTTTATCTTCCAAAAAATATATCTTTCTATTTTAATATTTGGGGCTCACCTTACAAAACACCCCGAACAAGCACATGTAATGAGGAACATAGAAAATATTGCATCGATCACCGACATGAGTCAGATGACCAACAAATGGATGATATTTTCCAATCAAGGGACATTTGTATGCTAACTTTGTTATGGTGTGACAGTTTGATTTACCCATACAAAATCGATCAAACTAATCGAGATGGCTGATTTAAATTTTGTTTAATAATGTCTTTGTAAAAATAAACACGCATGTAGCTATTGAAATTTCCAAAAAAAAAAAAAAAAAAAAGGAAGTATAGAGTTTATTATTTATAAACTTCCCTTTTATAACAAAAGATATTCCCCTGTAAGCAGATCGTAGATTGTGTATCCACATTATACGGTCTAGCTTGTGGGATCCGCATGGATGCTTTCCTATCATTGACGATAAGATGGATGAAAAGAACCGTTTGTGGATAATAGTACTGAAGAAAAAAATTAGCCCCATCAAATCATTGTAGCCTTGATTTACCCGGGTTAAAGTTCAACGGTCTTTTAATCTTTGATCCTTTTTCAGATTCAATATAATGGTTATTAGAGGATTGACAAGCATACAATTGGGCATTGCACCATATCATAAAGAGATAGGAGTGAGAAAAGAACAAAACTTACAGATGGTCGACAGGCCAAGTGGACTTTCACGACCCCAAATTTAAATTAAGGGAACGCAAGGCGCACAGAAGCATACTAGAAAATAGCACTGAGCAAGAAACAGATGAGGATCGAACCCGGGTTCTAACACTGATGGTGAGGGCCATGTGTGACGAATTTATTATAGCAAAAATAAAAATAAAATAACTAAAAATTGCCACCAACAATATTCAATTCTTCCCTAATTTTACAAAAGAAATAGAGTAATATTATTGGCAATGATCAGCGCCAGCTGCTTTTCTTTTACAGATCGATATGGCAAAAGGAACGAACCCATGTAGATAAATCAATAATAGGTTGAAAGTAGATTACTGAGGACAAGGATATGCTTCAATGATGGCCTCTCGTTGACAGTCATGGGTATTATATTGTCGTTCCCAAAACCATCTTTTGTAAGGAGGTTTTTGTTGTGAATTATGGACCATCACAAACTCCACATTGGTATGATATTGTCCACTTTGGGCCTAAGCCCTCATGGATTTGCTCTTGAACTCTACCCAAAAGGCCTCATATATATGCGGAAACGTGAATCAATGCGATCGAGCAAACAATCAACCACACAAGAACAAGCAATCACACACAAGAGAATTACGTGGTTCGGCAATCTTACCTACGTCCACGGGAAATAAACTCGACTCTCCTTTGGATTCACTCTCTGTATAATATATTCTAATGCATCATGGGTTACCCATTACATCATATATATAATGCTCTCTTTCTTATCCCCCAAGAAACCCTATCTTAGTCAATAAGAAAGTCCTGGTACAATTACCAAAAATACTCATGGCTCTGATACCACTTGTTGTGAACTATGGACCATTACAAACTCCACATTAGTATGATATTGTCCACTTTGGGCCTAAGCCCTCATGGATTTGCTCTTGGACTCTACCCAAAAGGCCTCATGCCAATGGAGTACTTGTTCCAACTTATATGCCCATGATCTTTCCCATTTCTAAACGATCATCTATTCGTCCGCTCCATCGAGGAGAGCCAACTTGAGAGCCTCACCACAGATCCACCAATCGTGAGTACCGCGCTTTTCCTGCGCATCACCGAGGCCCACCACCTTTGTTTGGTGGTCCGATGATTCTTCTGGCTAAGTCTAGGCCTGGGTGCTCTGATACCACTTGTTGTGAACTATGGACCATCACAAACTCCACATTGGTATGATATTGTCCACTTTGGGCCTAAGCCCTCATGGATTTGCTCTTGAACTATACCCAAAAGGCCTCATGCCAGTGGAGTACTTGGTCCAACTTATACGCCCATGATCTTTCTCATTTCTAGCCGATGTGGGACTTTGGTTGTACATCCCCAACATTTTTTCCACTCATCCATAGTTCTCGATCTCCTTGCCCTCAAACACCCCCATTTCCAAGTCCATGCAGAGTCTAGAACAAGCAAACTCGGGAGTTCTCGATATCCTTGCCCCCAAACACCCCCATTTCCAAGTCCCGCTGCGCTGAAGTGCAAGTTTTGGATCTGATTCCATCCTCTTTCTTGAAGGTGGTTCTGCTCAAGCACGGTGAAGATTTGTGATAAGTTGTCAACAAAATCTGAAACAGTCCTTAGTTTGAGTCAACAACTAGGAAACGGTTGTAAATATTCTTGTAATCTTCGTTTTTCATATAGTGTTTGGTTGTTTGTTGGCCTAGACGGTAAGGCCCGTGGTTTTTTCCCGAGCAGGGTTTTTTACGTAAAAATCGCTTGTCCTTCTCTCTTTGTGGTTTGATTGATTTTTAACTGGAATTAGAATTAATCATTAGTTTAATCACATCTTTTTAATATTTAATTGTGATTAAGTATTTGGGACTTCTGCCTGTGTTAAGGTAGAAATATAATTTTTCATTTAATCCTAATGAAGTTAGGCAACTTTAAGCACGACCCTAGAGCTATTTAAAGAACTCAAAGGCTATTCCAATGAAAGACCTCACATCTCAAAGTTCTAATTTAAAGATTTTATTGAGAGAATTCTTCTCTAGAGTTTTATTAAGAAGTTGTGCTGACAAGTTCTCTTGAGCCAATTCTTCTGCATCATTTGTAGAAGATTATCTTCTTGCGAGAAAACTTAAGGAGTCAAGCGCTGAATTGAATCTGTTGCAATCAACGGTGTGAAGTCGTTGAAACGTGAAGCGACACAAGGTAACTCCAGTCATTGGGTAGGGGATATTCAGGGAAGAGATCTGAGTTTTTTGTAATTGCGAGATTCATAGTGTTTGATTTGATCCAGTTCGAGTCGGTGGTTTTTCACTTAGTTAGGGCTTTCCACCTTAAATTTGGTGTCCTTGTGATGTGTGCTTGTTGAGTTTATTTCCGCTGCATATTATTTATTTATGCACACTTTTGGGTTGATTGTTTGAGTTGACCAATCTAGAGATCGAGAACCCTAAAATTTTCAACCAGTGTTGCCCTCAGCATCCACCAAAGTACGCACCCCATCAAATACACCCTCTTTGGCGCACCCTTGCACATGGGCTGAGACCACAAAACTTGTGTGGCTCGTCATTGCATCATTGTTAAGCTTGTTATGCCCAGGGTCCTTCCCCACCAGATCATAAAAGGGTACTCCATTGTGGCATGCCAACCATGGCGTCGTCTTGCCTTCAATTCCTGCGATTAGATAGTGCTTCGGCCCCATCTCATTGGCATGCAATTGCGACAAGGCGAATGGCACCAGGTTCTTCTCTTCAGCTCTCACCAAGAGCTTTGATGCCGGTGTCAATGCATACATGTTCTCTGGCCCATCAACACTGGCGAACAACTTTATATGGACCAAGAACCGCATTATGCGATGCAAGAGGTCCATGTTTGGAGAAGGTATATATATTGGTGAGCTCGCCTGCTATCTCCGGCCGATAGGGTCATGGGCTAGCCATGCTTGTGAAGTATGTCGGGTCCCCCGAGCTCGAATGCACACTCGAGTGTGAGTGATTCGGCAAACCCATAAATATGTTTCAATACTTGGGCTTGAGCATTAACTTCCTCCTCCATAGCCTGTTGTAGATCATTTTTGATGGAACTCATCTCTTTCTGGTGTATGATATCATGAAATGAATTCCTTTGTGAAGTCTTTAGCCTCGCTCTAGTGAGGATTGGAGGACATGCAAAGGACAATAATAGAGATATCCAATGCATTATTGTGATTGGTGATTCTAGCTGCTTCTGTCCTGTATGGGTCGCACCAATTTGAAGATGGGCCATATTCTCCGGAAACGGAATGGTTGGGGGTGTTGGATATTATATGATATATATATATATATATATATATGGAAAATATTTAAGTACATATATCCCTCACTATTTGTGGTGAGGGATACCCCTTTTTGGGGTGTTTCAAGTACAAAAGGGGTTTCAAGTACAAATGGTGAGGGATAGATGCACTTGAATAATCCCCTATATATATATATATATAGTGTTGTCAATTTACATATTTACCTAATTACTTGAGCTCTTGATTTGAATAAGAAGTCAAACTCAGATATGAACCTATTTGTTTCAACCAGTCGATTCCAAATTGGATTTCAACAAAAGCTTGTTTGTTTGCATGGTCAATTTTGGAATTTTAACTTTTCATCTTCAATTTTAAAAATAAGTATTAGCATTCCTATATATTCAATTACCTTAAATAAACAGGCCATAAGCAAATCAAGAACAATGCACACCAATAGTGCCGAGCCTGACACTACAACTAGGGGTGTTTATGGGCAAGGTTAAGGTATATTCAGGCCCAACCCGACTTTAGAAACACTGGCCCAGGCCCAGCCCATGTCCAAAACGGGCCGTAAAAGTTAGGCCCGGCCCCGTCTGTTAATCAATCGGGCCGGGTCGAACCAGATTTTTTTTATCATTTTTATGGACATTTGATCAATTGTTTGGACTAATTAAATTAAATTACATGGATTCCTTATACACGCCAAGCCAGGCCGGGCTGGGCGGGGCTTTGGGCTTTCTGTCATTTAATCCAAGCCCAGCCCAATTATTAAACGGGTTCTAATTACATATCCAAGCCCTACTCAAAGCGAGCTGAGCCCAGATCGGGCTCGGGCTGGCCCGGCCATGAGCAACCCTAAATACAACAGGTGAGTGTTTTTACATCTCCTGGGTATCATAGGTCACTACCGCTTACCACTCCCTCAACATTGATTTTGAAAAAAAAAAAAAAGAAGGGAAATGGAAAAGGGTCCAAAATCACCAGCAAATTAATTTGAATGTGATTATGACTGTCCAGTCACCAGATCCATTTTGTAAACCTGATAAAATAAAGAGTCTGCATCCCTTGTTTGGTCCAAACAGTTGTATTTAAATGGCTTTTAAAGATAACACCGGTTTTTAAACTCAATAAGTTCATGTCTCACCCCCTAGTTAGTTCAAACAGGGAGGTCTGGTTGGATAAGGTCATGGTAATTCGAGTTTGTCGATTATTGACTTGATCATAGGCATGACCCACAACCTGCCCAGTTATTCTGGGCTTGGTTAACGACTCCAACTCTATTAACAAATGCTATTCGACCTGCCAACTCAACTTGAACCTGGCCCATCTTATCTTCAACATGAAACCCAAACTGTGATTTTAAAGTTCGGCTTGAGATTTTCAACCCCATTAGTAAACTCCAAGCCTCTCAACATTGATTTAAAGTCACATGATGAGAGCCAACCCACCACCCTATTAAAGAGGAAATAGCATGCTAAATGGTCTGCAACTGTCCCCTTTCCACTTTTTTCCAATTTCCCTACCTTGATGAGTTAGATGGTTTTTTCTTAGTCCAACTAAGAGACGGGGACATTTTTTTGGTACCCCAGCTTCACTGGTACCTAGGAGTGCATAGAAAGCAGTCAATTCAAATGGGAAGCAGACTCGCACACACAAGAAAGCAGTCCACACAAGAGGAAAAGAAGCCCACAAGTGCGAAAAGAGATGGCGCTAGGTAAAGAGATCGGGAGGCTTGAGAGACTCACACAAGCGAAGAAAGCATAACTCGCACTAGCAAAGAGAAGGAATTTGCATGAGGAAGGGGAGTGGGGGGCCAAGGTCGAAACCCTAACCTCCTAATAAGAACCACACATCTTACCCACTGGGGTAAGACCCCATTCTAACCTTGATGATTTGATGATATTGCCAAGGAAAGCTTCAGAGGGTCAGAGCTTCCACAATGTAATGCAGGATGGGGTTTGTTCCACTAGGGTAGTCCCGCACACTAGCAGTGGGGGATTTCGTGACTCAGCGGTCCTCTTTTCAGATAAAGATGATTGAAAATCCCACACTACCCTTGTACAAGATCTCCACCGACAGTGGCTGATCCAAGAATCCCATTTGAGGGGGAAAAATGGCTATAATATTACTTCTTCTTTTTTTTCATTATTTCGTCGCTTGAGGGGGTGAGGGCTTATTTTTAACAGGACATGAGCCATCTGGGACCCAATTATTGATTGGATTCAAAAAGAAGTTTGACGCCGTTTTGCACTCCGATGGAGGTGACTGCCCCAAAACCCCAAATGTAGGTTCCACCCTGCCGAGAGGATGTAGGTGAAATAAGTGCACAAAAGATTTCAAGCTCATTGCACCAAGACATATTGGCCGTAAAAGAACATTGGATTTCACGTGTGAAATCATCATCGCCAAAGCTTTATCTCAAGTATATTTCAGTATATTGGGGTTTGAATTCTGCTTCACGATTCTAATCTATTTTGTACCAAATTTTCATATAGGTAAAATTTTTTCAAAACTATCCTTGTTATTTTATTTCTACGCTCTTCTGCCTACTTTTTTTTACTAGAGATGATCCATCAACCTACTTTTCCTCAGATTTCATGTATAAAATGTAGTGTCAAATCTGACAAAATTCAAATACGCAATCTAATTCTAGCAATCTGACCGTCAGAGAGTGGAACAAATACTTCAATGATAGGACTATGACTCAAGAATAGCTGAATAGGGTACACTTGAGGTACAAAGAGGATGCTTGGAAACCCCAATCCCTCTTGGAAGCAATAGAACCACAGTAAATTAATTTAATCCATTGACCTAAGCAATGTTTGATTCAAGATACCAAGCATACCCAATCTCCACTTGCAAGCATGAACTTTTGTCATAAGAGGATTTTAAGTTTTAATACTTCAGTTAATCTTATGCCTGATTTCATTTGCTCTAAACTTATTCTAAGTTTAAGATCATTTATTTTACGACATGGTTTTTTGCATAGCATATATAGGAATTGAATACAAAGGAATTCATATCCTATGTGGCTAAAAATGCAATATTGAAGTTGAATATATATAGAAATAACCACCAAATAACCTTCCCATTAATGAGAAGTAATTTGAAAGATAGAAATGAATATCTAGTTATCACCCTGGTATTTTAAATCCGTGGAAAGTCAACATCTCACTCACATTGCTAGATTGTTTCCTTCACCTCTTACCTCATATCATTCACACTTGACCTCTTTAATAATTCTTTGGTAGGTGGAGCTCATTTAACCATGAAATCCTATATATTATATCGCAAACAAGTAAGCCCTAAAAAATAATCAATATTAATATATGAGAATCCTTACATATTCAAGCATTTGGGTCTGTGTCTAAAAACCCCATGGACCAAAACCCAGATACAGGAAAATAGTATTTGGGCCCATGCTGGACACAGAGCAGGCCCCAACCTTAAAATAGGTCCAAACCCTGAACCATGCCAATCTCTTTTCTGGGTCGGGTCCATTGGGTATTCAGGTATTTGAGGACCCATTTTGCCTAAGCTGGTGAGCTAATTCCCCCTCCAGAGAGGAGGAACAAACAGCACAGAGAGAGGCATTGATGGAGGCCCTGGATTGGGAACACTACATTCCAAAGCTAAACTTGACATTCACAGTATCTTCTTCCTTGTCACTGTGCTACCAAACCCTTCATCTCCATTGTTTTCTTCTTCTTTTTCTTCTTTCTTTTTTCTTTTTTCTTTTTATTCAACATCTCTATTGTTATGGGGTCACTTTCCCACATTTCATTATTTTTTGAAAATGTGCACCATGCTTCTCTCTTCTAAGTCACTTGATTTCCTACTTCTTTTGCTGGTCAATCTATACAATATTCAGATGAAAATGCATTTTGTTTCCAAAATGTATTTACTATGATGTAATTATTATTAAAACGAAAAATGACATAAAAATTTTAGAACAATGCAAGATAAATGTTAATGACTTGTTAATAACTCGGAAGGAGAAAACAAATTTTTCACTCCAAACACTTGGTTTTGAACGGTTTGAATTGGATAAGTGGGCACCACTGATAGATTTATTGGGCTGGATCCAGAGTTATTACTTGTTTAATTTACATCCGTCTTTTCTTTTTCTTGTTTTTTTTTTCCTCCATTTTGGGAATGCATGGAGCGTTTGATTTGCACTTGGTTATCGAGTACCCGGAGTACAAAAATGGGACCAATGAGACTTGGAATCAACAATCATGTGTGTTGTATATTCAAACTAAACCGGTTATTTTTTCTTTTCTTTTCTTCTTCATACCATGTTGTACATTCATCACCTCAAGTTGCATGTGAGAGGTGATTAGATGATCGAAACTGTCCATTACAGATACCATATTAATTTCTTAGTTAACCATTCAAATTCACAATCGGTTGACTCTAGTTATTGATACCATATTAATTACTTAGTTAACCATTTATATCGAAAACTATAGAGGCCGCAACTTAATAATTTATCTATTTAGGATCATACAAGATGAATAGCCAAAAACAACATTGGGGACAACAAATATATGAAAACAAAGATTGTACGCCAAGTTGCATAAAATATGTTTGGTATCATATTATAACTCAGCTGATGCTGTTTAGACATGTTGATTTAAAGTAGAGATGGCAAAAATTAGAGAAATTAGAAAATTCGCATGATATCATAAAATTTATTAGTTTTTGTGATATGCATTGTTCCTTGATATTATGTAATATAGGGCGAAAAGGTAAAAAAAAAAATTAATATTAACTAGAGTCCAGCGGCTTTGATAATATTATCTGAATTTCACATTATCTGAGTTTCGGTCTTAAAATTTAAAAATCCGAATTTAACGAGCACTAATAATTCAAATCCCATTTAAAAAATTATAACAAAAAAAAATCTAAAATTACGTAGACCATGATGAATTTGGACTGGTCCTGAAGTCCACCGTACCAACAAACATCGAAGTCGTCGTTTTCACTTTCAGACCTTCCTCTCCTACTCTCCCAACAACCCAAATATTATTTTCCTTTCCACTTTTGCCCTTCTTTCTCTCCAAACGCCACCACCCATTCTCTCTCTCTCTCTCTCTCAATTAAATTAAAACCCTCTCTCTCTCTATCTCTCTCTGAATCTGTCTCTGAATCTCTCCCTGTTTCTCTCTCATGGCTTCCATTTCCTTTTCCGCAAACCCTAGCCGCCTCTCTTCTCCATCTTCTCTCAGATCCACATCCTCCGATCCCAAACTCTCCCTTGGTTTCCATGCCAGACCTTCGATCCGAAGCGGATTCTCCTCCATCTGCCTCTCGATTCGAAGAGATCGCGTCGAGAGGAGTTCATTGATGTAAGTTTCTTCCTTTCCTTTTACGATCTCTTCTTCGCATGCACGATCTTCTTCTCCGGATTGTTTGATCGATTCGCTGCTTTCATTTTAGATTCCGTTATGTATGTAGCTTTGTTGAGTTTCGATCTTTGGCTTTGTTTTTGTTTGATTTAGTATGCGTTTGCTGTTGTTGTTACTTCTAACTACTTGATTCAGAAGGAATTTACGAGGAAAGAAGCTCTATGATGTATAAGTTTCTTTCTTTCTTCTTCTTCATCTTCTGTTATAATTTCTTAGATGATCCGTTTGCATGCGCGGTTTTCTGATGACCGATTTGGTCGGTTTTGCTTCCGGTTTGAAGATTCCTTGATCTGATTTACAATTTCGTGTTTTATTTCGATTGTTGTTACGGTTTGATCCATGAGAAATGATACATACTTGATTTAACATGTGCGCAGCTGTCCCTTTGCGTGATCTAAGTAGTGGAGATGGCGTGCTTCATGAATAGAGAGTGGCCAAATAAGTGATCACTTTGAAATATATGGTTATGTTGTTTAGCCATGATCGATTAAATGGTGAATGGAACTCCATTCCAGTGAAATTTGTGCAAGATCCCATCAAGTAGTGTTCCATGGGATATGGCCGGGATCATGCAAAGGCGGGCCAGGGCATTTGATCATTTTCTCTCGGCTTATGCCTTTTATTTTGTTTGCATTGGCATGCATGACTTTGTTGCCTTTCCTGCTGCTATTGAGGAATGTTATGACTTATGACACCTAGGTAGTAGTGGAACTCCATCATACTCATTTACTCATCGGCCATACTACATGTACTGAATTGTGTAATTTGCTTGTTGGGATCTGGAGTTTCTCTTGAACATCATTATGATTCGATGTCCATTAAATTTATGGAATCAGGGGTTAAGCAATCATGGGAAGCGTAACATTCGGCCCAAAAAAATGATGTGTATTGTTAATATGCAGCAGTTATTGGCAGTAGTGACCTGTAGGTTGTGTTTTCTCCAATTTTGACCCTCAATTGTCAAAAAAGATTTGAGTTTAGTGATTTTATCCCATCTATTGGTCAAAAGTGTTGGCTATATCATATGTAATTATTTCATTATTTAATTTCATTCATGAACCTAATGAATGTCACATTGCCATTCAAAAGGTTAAAGCTTGAGGCAAGGCACTCAAGTTGTCCAAACCTAAGGCATAGGCATTAAGATGTGGAGCACAAACCTTAAGAGCATGCTTTTTTAATAAATATTACATGACACTATAAAATTGTAAAACAAATATAGAAAGTTGCAATTTAAGTCTTCTAATATGTTAAAGATACTAAGTCTTTTAATAAGTTAAGCAGGGTGACTTAAGTTAATTCTAGTTACAACAATCTTAAATTAGAAATAAAATTAAGTTTTAATTTTACTATTACAAACTGCTGCCTCTCCTTTTTTTTCTCAAAAAAAAAAAAAAAGACGTGTTAAATCAGTATAATCCTTTGTATGGAATGTGATTGAAGCAGACACTTTACAATTACAAACTGCTGCCTCTCCTTTTTTTTTTTCTCAAAAAAAAAAAAAAAAAAAAAAAAAAAGACGTGTTAAATCAGTATAATCCTTTGTATGGAATGTGATTGAAGCAGACACTTTATATAGAGTGTACGCCTAACATATACCTAGAGCATACACCCAAAATGCAAGCCACGCCTCAGATTTGAGCCCCAGGGGCATTTTTGGGATGCTACACCTTGAGGCAAACCTTTTTAGGGACTAGGCATAAGCCCCAAAGGCTTCTGAAGACACTGCTCATTCCATATGAAGTCTGAAGTCTGAAACTAGTTTAAGTTTCAAGTATTAATTACAAAAGTTAAAGCAAATGAAGCTATCTAAATGTTTAATAGATAAATAGGCTAATAGGGCTACCATTGATTGATGACTCCTAATTAGAAAGTTGTTTCGTACTTATCATTAAAAAATGTGAAAGTACCCCAAAAATCTCCTCAAAATGTGGAGAATTGAGTATTTGAACATTGAAGTACAATTAAAACAGAGGTTTAGCTATTGAAGCTTGTAATTGAGAGTTGGTGTTCAAATTTAACCTCACCTTGGAGTAGCATTCAGCCTACTATTATGTAAAGAATCGCAAAACGTAAGTGAAAAAGTGAAAAGTTGCCTTTTCACGCTGACCGTATTGGCCCAAGGCAGTCCTATTTGCTGTGCATTGTGACTGATTTGTTTTTTTTTTTTTATCAACACTAAAATAGTTTTGATATAAACCATGATTCAAAATAGTGGCCGCTACATAGTGTAGCAGCTGCATTATTGGCCATAGCGGTCGAAGCCGCTACACTATTTTGAAAATAGCAGCGATACAGTCTAAAACCCAATAGAGCCAATCAATTTTAATTTTAAACATTGTTTTACCTTTTTTTTTTTTTCCTCTTCAATAGCCTTTTCTAAAGTTGTCTCTACCTTTATATGGTTTCAAATCACTAAAAAAGCACAAGATTTGTTATACAAGATTTAAAAAAAATTTACCACTCAAAAAATTCACACCGCTACACTGTTGCATATCGTTGCAACCGCTACGTATCACCCGTTCCGTAGCGTTTTGGCCATTGGCCGCTACGCCCGCCATAATCGCTATTTTGATCCTTTGACATAAACTATTATGCGCAACGAAGCAGCCAATACGCAATGTATTGTTATCTATTTTTGAACAATGGATGGCATGACTCATCCCTACATTGATAGTTTTTCTGTCATGCATGCTCATCATGGTTGTCCATATTATGTGCCCAACAATCTTAATCAGATTATCTCTTTTGTTTGAAGGGTCATTTACGTGTCTTTTTAAACTTCCATCTAGTGGGTCTTTTCAAACATCTGACTTTTCAAAGGTCAAACATCTATCTATTGGCTAGAATATTCTAACTAGTCCTTTCTCTCAATCTATCTATCTACCTACGTACCTCCCTATCTGGATGGTCTAGATTCATGTGCATGGAATTAAAACTATTGTTGGGACGCCTGCTACTTAGTTGAATTGTACTGAGGCAGTAAGTACTGAGTCTGTTCGAATCGAATGAGTCACATGTGACTTAGTCAAGTCATATACTGGTACAAGTGGTGTACAAACTGGATATCAGCACTGGGATTCAATACCTTCCTCGTGTTCCAGGGGTAGTTTCATCAAATTTCTCCACACATTATTCATCTCTTTGATTGGAAGAAACTTCACCCTGCAACCTTTTCTTCTTCAAATGGCGGATATGTGTTCTTGTATTCTTGTTTCCTAAAGGAGAGTTGTTTTGCAGTATCAAATGTTCTCAAGTGGATGGAAATGGTGCCCAAGTAAAGAGAACGACTCTTCACGATCTTTACGAGAAGCAAGGACAGAGCCCTTGGTATGATAATCTCTGTCGCCCAGTCACCGATCTTCTGCCTTTGATAGCAAGTGGTGTCAGAGGTGTCACCAGCAACCCAACGGTAATCTATATTTTTTGCATCTTGAAACAGTCTTTTTTTTTGTCAAAAAAAAAAAAAAAAAACATATGTCTATTTGATATGACAAGTGCCAGTAGCACAGTTGGCCAGCGCTAATTGCCACAAAAGTGAGGTTGTGGCACGAGTAATATTACCAATAATAGCGAATGTCTCTTTCATGTGTTTTATTTGTTATTTAAATGCATTGTTGGAAAGAAAGTAACTGACAATGATGAGTACTGTTAATTCAATTAAGTCCAAATTAGTTTCTTGTTTGATTATATATTGTGTCTATTATTTTTCTAATTGACAAACTTGTGGGCTTGATACATCTGATTGCAGATTTTCCAAAAAGCAATCTCATCATCAAATGCCTATGATGAGCAATTCAGGTATTTCCAGCAGGCGATCTGTTTCTTGAATTTTATAGTTTATTTGCATAAATATTTGTAACATAGAATCTAAAGAGTGCTGCTTTCCATCCAACTTTCAGATTTATTTTTGGCCAAGGTTCTCTTAATTGTTGTTGCAGCTTAGCTTTTTGTAAAGGGGTTGGGATTTTGGTGAAAAGTCAGTGGTCATTCATGGCATGCCAGCCTGCTGTTAGTTTTTCAAATAATGGTTATCAAGGTCCCTGAAAACCGACCATGGTCGATTGCCTTTAGTTGCCACATCATATTCATTGACCGTACACCATCGCCATGGTGTCAATTTAGAGCATGTGTGCTAGTGGCCTGAATAAGTTAGGAAGGCACTCCATGTGTCTCTACTCTCTACAGTCACACACTGGGCAAGAGCATCCTTCTGGTTCAGGATTGTCTCTACCATTTCCTTTTAAATCGGGTTTGTGGGTTCCAGTTGCATTAAGAATTTGCCTTGTTCAAAGTTTTAGGGCAAGGAAAACCAACTAGTACGAACATCACCAGATTAATCTGGTGACGTATACCACTGGATATACATATGTGCAATATATAATGGTGTGTTCTACACATGATCAATCCTTCTAGAGTGAAGTTTGGTTTAGTTTCTAGAAAGAGGGCATGCGGATATGAGTGGGTTGGGTCGTTTCTCGATGATACTGAATGTTTGGCTGCTGTATGGAACTGATGACAGTGCAGGATTGTTTGACAATAATACTTGAATGTTTGTTGTTGAGCAAATAATTGCGATAAACATTACTTGTAACTTGCTTGGGCTACATTTACATAAAACCATGGTTCAAAATGGCTGCATAGCAGCCACATTATCGACTGTAGCAGTCGAGGCTGCCACGCTATTTTGAAAATAGCGGCGCTATGGTCTAAAGTCTATTAGAGCCAATCAGTTTTAATTTAAAACATTGTTTTTCCTATTTTTCTTATCAATAGCCTCTCTTAAAATTGTCTCTAGCCTTGTATGGTTCTAAATCACTAAAAAAAGAAGAATGGTTGCTACATAAGATTTGAGTTCTTTTAACTACCTAAAACAATTCACACCCCTATGCCGCTATGCATCGCCCGTTACATAGCATTTTGACCCCTAACCGCTACACCTGCTGTAGCCGCTATTTTTTATCATTGAGTCACAATTGAGTTTTTTGTATTGATATCATTGTACGTGCTTTTGTTGGAGATAGAAAATGAGAGAGGCTTCAGTAATAAAATTGCTCCTTGAACATGGATTGCAGATTTGATTCTGTTGATTCATGAACATTAACTTAATATTCAGCATATCAGACTTACGAAGTTGTTTATTGTATGATATCAGTTCCTCGTCAACTAATGTGAATGTTGTATGTGAACTGCAACCACTGGACTATACAGGCAGCTAATTCAAGCAGGAAAAGACGCAGAAAGTGCATACTGGGAACTTGTGATCAAAGATATCCAGGATGCATGCAAACTTTTTGAACCAATATATGATCAAACTGATGGGGCAGATGGCTATGTTTCTGTTGAAGTATCTCCTAGACTTGCTGACAAGACAGACGAAACTGTGGAGGCAGCAAGGTGGTTGCATAAAGTGGTTGCTCGTCCCAATGTGTACATAAAGATCCCTGCAACAGCAGAATGCATCCCTTCTATCAAGGAAGTTATCTCACATGGGATAAGCGTAAATGTAACTGTAAGTTTCACAGCATATTTTCATACCTTGTCTAGATTGTAAGCTTTTATCCTATGATGCCCAGAAACGGACACTCGGGGATATGGGATATGACTACTCACTTTTCAAAATCTAGGACACGGGTACAAATACAGGTGTCCTAATTTTTTCTTTAGATCACTTTTGAATCAATGAACTTATCATTGTTTTAGTCCCTTTTTAGCATTTTTCAGCTGTGCCGTGTCCGTGCCATATCTGGGGCATCATAGATCAAATCAACTTGTTTTAAAAAAAAAAAAGAACATCAAATCAACTTTCTCAGCATTTCATTTGTGGAACTGGAATTCTGTGGACTTCCAAACCCTAGTAACCTACATTAACTGGTACTATAATAATGATGATGATGATATCCTATGGTACAATGTCTTGCCTGATAGTATGACGTTTTATTATTAACATTGTTTCTTTTAATAGTATGATTCTTATATAGTTTTTTTAATAATATGATTCTTATACTCTTTTTTTTTTTTTGTGTTATTGTATGGCATTGGCTTGCATATCAAATAAGTTTGAAGGATTCAGGTATCGTAGTAAATACTGATTTTATTGCTCACGTACAGCTCATCTTCTCTCTTTCCCGATATGAAGCGGTCATCGATGCTTACTTGGATGGCCTTGAGGCTTCAGGGCTCAGTGACCTTTCAAAAGTTACAAGCGTTGCATCATTCTTTGTCAGTCGTGTTGACACGCTTGTTGACAAGATGCTTGAAAAGATTGGAACACCTGAAGCCCTCGACCTCCGTGGGAAGGTAATACTCATATTGCTTGCATTCCACAGTAATGGGTTTTTTAAACGCTTAAAAACATTAATCACTTGTTTGTATAGGCTGCAGTAGCTCAAGCAGCACTAGCATATAAGCTGTATCAAAAGAAATTCTCTGGCCCACGATGGGAGGCTCTGGTAAAGAAAGGTGCCAAGAAACAGAGACTGCTGTGGGCCTCAACCGGTGTGAAGAATCCTGCATACCCAGACACCTTATATGTTGATCCTCTGATTGGACCTGACACGGTGAGTCATCTCTCTCAACACCTTATATATTGTCTCTGCTGGGTTCTTTGTTTTAATGATCCTCGGTTGTTAAAATCCTAAGATTTGGTCTGTATTTTGGATTTCATCCTAAGATTTGGTCTGTATAGTGGATTTCAAATTCAAATAACTCAAATACCGATGAAAGTATTTGTTGGGACGTGATTTGCTTAGTGGGGAAAGAACCAATAGTTGGGATTGGAATTGTGTAACATGCTCCATCGCTCCAGCTGACTTCTTTCCTTATGCAATGTGCCTATATAATAACTATATTATATGCATTACCACATAGTAATGAAAATAATTATATTAAACTTTGGTTGGTGGCACTTTTGGATGCATCCTGAAATCTTAGCTTGGTTTGGATTGGTGGGGTTAGATTCACATTGATGTTGGGGTTTGAGGTAATAATGCAGAAACTGCATCATCTTAGGATTTATTACCCTCTCAGTCCAAACTGATGGTCAGATCCAATATCCCAGTTCAATTTTTGAGCAACATAATTCAGAAACTGCATCTATGGGTCTGCTTTACTTCTATAATCTAAAACAGATGGAAGATCTGATTGTGGGTTCTGGGTGGATTTCGATTGCATGCTTCTTGAAGCTCCAAAATCATACCCTGAATTTATGTCCATTTCATGCTATGACTTGATGATTTATGCTGGTGTTTTGTCTTTTGAAACATTTTTCAGGTCTCAACAATGCCTGACAATGCTTTGTTAGCATTCGTTGACCATGGAACCGTCTCAAGGACAATTGACAGCAACTTGTCGGAAGCTGAAGGCATTTACAGCGCTCTTGAGAAGATTGGGATTGATTGGAGCGAGGTTGGGTCATTACTTGAACTTGAAGGTGTAGAGTCGTTTAAGAAGAGCTTTGACAGTCTGCTAACGAGCCTCCAAGAGAAGGCAGCGTCACTCAAGTTAGTTAGCTTGTAAGCGGGCTTTGCTTGATTTTCTGCCATAATCTTAAGACTTGAATAAATCCCGGTCTGTTTTACTATTAAAGACTACCATGGATGTCTTTGTATATGGTTTGTAACCTGGTTTTTGTGTACTCTTGATAATAAGCTTTGCATAATCTGCCTTCCATTTGTTGGCTAATAGTGGATAAATGCAGAAGGTTGTATGTTACCCTAGGCCCGTCTGAGTTCCTTCTCTCTAAGTTAATCTTTAAATATAATTACTACAGCCTCATTTATTATTAGGTATTGCAAAAATCTAAACCGTCATTTAGGGCCGGCCTGTTTGTTTTTGTTTGCATTAAAGATGTAAAGGAATTGAGTACATGGGAATTTAGGGGTAAAATGAACTCTACCAATGGATTATTAAAAAAGTGAGGAGTGAAGGATATGAGGTTAGGAATGAAGGAAATAAGGTGATGTAAATGGGACCTTCACTTTCCCGTGTATTGAGTTACTAGCGTGATGGTATAGTTTTCATTTCCCATATTTCCTTTATTTTATTTTCATAAAAGGAAAGTTTACTTATTTTCATTTTTTCAAATTTTGCCATTAATCTGGATGCTGTTCAATGGACATTGAATGGTAGAAGATGGAGAGATGTTATCCTACAAGCAACAGTCCGGCTCCATGGACCCACTTTTGATCACTGCCAGCCCTTTTCACTCTCATCTCCCCATGATATACTATTCTTCTTCAAAAAAGAGATGGTCGCTGGTCCTAAACAAACTCAGAACGTTAAGTCTGATCTCTCTCTCTCTCTCTCTCTCTCTCTCTCTTTTTCACTTATAATGCATTAGCAATACTGATGATTTGGAATGAAACAAGTGCATGCAAAGCAGCTGTCAATAGGTCTCTGCCTAAATATGCCATTTTCCCAAAAATGAGATATGGGATCTATTGTTATTTTGGTGCGTGGCCTTTAGATGGTAAATGTTCACCCACGAGCAAACATCATATAATCTAGAGGAATTTACGGCGTAGGTCCCCTAAAGACTCCATACTACTCTTGAAGTCCTAGAAACACAGTATTTATGGATAAGGTCCTCAAAGTTCGATTTTGTATTTTTTTTTGTTGTTTAGCGAATGGTCGATATCGACCATAAAAATGGTCGATATCGACTATTATGCGGGAACTCAAATAGAAGTTGGGTTTTTCAGGCAGGAGAAGGGGGAGGGCAGGAGGAAGAGGAGGGAGAAGAGGAGATGGAATCTTTCATGACCCCTTCTTCCTCATCGCCACTGTTGAGGGCTATATCATATTTTTCAAGATTCTTCTTTACAATCAGTTCCGTTTTGGGCACCAATTTCATGTGAGAACCCTTGCTCCACAAGTTTCAAATCAAATATATTTGAACCCAACACGTCTTTTCTGCAACTTTCTTGATGAGTTTTTCCTGAAATCCTAGAAATCCCAACTTGGGCTATTTTCAAATCAAAATCAGAACCAAATCCATCAGAGTATGTAATCTCAGTACTAATATCTTGATGAGTTTGTTGAGAAAATCCACATTCAACCCCATTTGGAACAGACCCACCTGGGTATGGATTCTCATTTTGAACAGACTCATCTGGCCATGGAGGTGCACTAGCAACCAAAGGAGAAAACCCATATTCGTCTTTTTTTCTTGTTATTTCGCGATATGGTCGATATCGACCATACAAGGAAAAGTGCCTTTCAGTTATATGGTCGATATCGACCATACAAGGAAAAATACATTTTAGTTATATGGTCGATATCGACCATACAGAGAAAAATGCATTTCAGTTATATGGTCGATATCGACCATACCACTAAACGACAAAAAACAAAAAAAAAAAAACGAAAACGCACTCAGGGAGCTTTATTCGTGTCCATGGTAAATACGGCACCTCCGAAGTGGTATAGAGTCCTATAGGGCTCTATGCCGTAAATTCCTCTATAATCTATATACAGTCCAGCTCATAGAGCCAACTTGGATGCAAGTTTACCAAAGGTAACAGCGTAGATTGAAACGTATCCATATGGACAAAAAGGCTCCAAAACAATCCAGCCCCACCAGATTATCCTAGCTTTAATTTAACAACCTTTAAAGTTTAATGACATCTTTAACTATAGATTTTCTTGAGACTTAATCTAATGGTAAGTAAAGGTTCAATGAGTGTAAAATTAGCCAGACAGTGGGATGAAAAGACTATCCAAGAGGCTGCACTGATGAAAGGTAAGGCCAAAGCTGGACTGTACTTGAGTTGCTCGTAGGATAACACTGATGATGTAGAGGAGGTTCCATTCAGGGATAGGTCTTGGAGATAACAATTTTGGTGCTTAGTCTCTCTGGAATGGAGCACACACCACTAGGTAACCAATCTATGAGGCCCATTCATCCCAATGCATCTTAAAAAGGGATATCAAAACCGAAAAAAGGGATATCAAAACCGTGCCCCAGTCTCAGACGTCTGAAACAACTGAATATACAAGCACAGCCTACCACTAATTTAAGAGATGATACTGGGCCCAAGTAACCCATTTTAGTGGGGCTAGCGACTAAACCTTACCTAATGTGATTGTCTTTTCTTTGTTTATAATCACCCAAGTCACATGAAACCTACAGAATATTAATGGTGAAGGGAGAGAGAGAGAGAGAGAGACGTACAGAATATTAATGGTGAAGAAAAGGGAGGGAGGGAGGGGGAGAGAGAGAGAGAGAGGCATTGTTGGATAACTATATTAACAATGGCTTTATTAACACTAACTGGAAAATGATGAGAACATTATTCCCGCATGATAAATGAATCCTCAATCTTCGTTCCCAGTGACACTGCAGGGACAAAATTTACAGGGGAAAACATGTAATCAGAACTCACTGCAGGTGCAGGAGCAGGTTTGAACTCGTAAGGGCCTCCCTTTGCTCCCCAAACCTGTTCACATCGAAACACAAATCTCCGGTAAATTTTATGTGTAATGTTTTGTTTTAAGCAGGACCCCATCATTTTGACTGTGTTTGGATATATGCCCTATCTGATGCTACTTTTCTGGCTTTCATGCCCAAATTAGCAAAGCCAATTGCCCATAATGTTCTTTCGTTTTTTTCGTTTTTTCTTTTTTTGTAAATACCCGCTAACAAAAAATTATTCATTGAAATTGTAAATCGGTGTAAATGATTTGGGGCATAAAAGTTGGAAAAATGTAAACTACCAAATGCAATTCCCAATTACCGAGCCACCCAGATGCTGAGTGAACAGATAACTGTTTAGATCAGCTGGCATCTATGGATGAAGGCCAAGGAGATCGCTGTTATTTTGCTTGACCAATCAAATTAGGGCTCTAATGGACCCAAACCAACAGGCTGACCTAATTGGGGTGCAACCACGAATGTGTCCTCACTCTTCTTGAAAATATCATCTATTTGATAAATAACAGGCTTTAAATAAGAACTCAACCAAAATACCAAGAGAAAAATATAAGTTTCTCCTATAAAAAAAAAAAAAAAAAAAAGAAGAGGCAATTATAATTAATGACTGAAACTTACTTGATTTCCTTCATCATCATAACCCCTATCCCATGTATGTATTTCACTGTTTTTCAAGACTGCAAGTTCAGAAGTACAGTACGTCGCACCATTCTGTCAAAAGGATAAAAAAGGAGGTGAGAAACTGAACCAGAGTAGTAGACAGAAGGGAAGAATATTATGTTGTAAATACCCATGAATTTGGAAAGCCGCCTGGTGGAGTTGAACCTTCATATAAGCAACGCCTTCCACGTTCACAGCGGGAGAGATGTATGGTTGTGAGATGTTCTGCAATGTCCTGAATACACCAGTATAAAGAAAGATCTATTCAGGCAAGTTGAAATTTCCTGTTTGTCTTTTACCCAGACTTCAGTGGCAGATTAAGGCAGAAAAGAAAAAAGTTTTTGGACTTTCTTTCTCTTTTTGACTGGCAACATACTCAAACATGCAACCTCATGGTTGCAACAATGAGCACTTTCCAACTGTGCTATGGGCTGTTGGAAAAGTTAAATTTCCTTTGGAAAGTAGAATTTCTGAATTTCAGGTAAAAACAGAAATGTACTTCTCAATTTTAAGCCTATTAAATCAAACGAAATTTTTTAAAAATTAAAATTACTCTTTTCTCTCAAAGAAACCTCCAAACCCAAACTCCAAAGGAGCATCTTGCCAATGTCGGATCTCGATGACGCCTAATGCCCAAGAGCAGAACAAGAACAGAAATTTATATCTCAATACTGAATTTCCTTGGCTCTAGATTTAGCACCTATTCAACATTGGTTTTCATAAGGTAACTGCCACCATGACAAGACAAATTCGGAGAACCAACCATAGCAGAAGCCAAGGTATAGGAGATTAGGAGTTCAGGATGTTGGGGGGTCATTTCTTCTTTTGGTGTGCGTCTAATGTCAAGGGAAAGATTTTTAGAAAAGGGAAGGGTCTAGGAGTTGGGATAGGTACAAGAGTCACTTTTTGGTATGATCATTGTGTCAGTAAAGGGCCGCCTTAGATTATCTCAAAGGGTGTTTCGGGCCTTTGGTTAAGGATTGTCGTATGGGAGAGGAAGGCGCATTTTCTTGGAATGTGTTGGTGAGGAGGTTTTTGGGTCAGTATGTGGAGTCCAAGAATGTCTCTCTATTGAGTCTGCTTGTTAACATTTTCATTTGCAGGAATAAAAAGGATATTCACATTTGGAAGTTTTTTACTTGAGTCCAATTAGAAAACCCTATGTTAGAGGCTGCCTCAAAGGATTGCAAGGATAAAAAGGATATTCACATTTGGAAGTTTTTTTAACTCAAGCCCAATCGGAAGACCCTATGTTAGGGGCCTTCTCAAAATCTTTTGCCTCCATTTTCACCAAGTCATCGTCCATGGTCTCGCATTTGGTGAGTCTCATCTACACAGTTGTCAATTCCGTTCCGTTCTAGCCAGAACATTCCGGAATTGGCCTTGAGCGGAATGGAATGGCCCTCTAAAACTTTCTAGTCCCAATTCCAATTTCAATTCTGGACCAATTCCACCTCAATCCGGCCAATGTTTCATACTCCCATTCATATGTAGTGAAAACTTAGAAAATGGTCAACTATAGAGTGTAATATAATTTAAGTGATGAAAGTAGCAATTTTTAGTATAATTTTAGCATTCAACTAATTATTTTTTTAGGTATTCGTTTATATTTTTTTTCATTTTTCAATCGCGTCTTTTCCAGAACGGAATACCGAAATTCACCAGAATGCCAAAATGTTCCACTATAGGGTCAAATCGGAAGGGCGACCAGAACGGAATTGACAACTATGCTCATCTAATGAAAACCTGAACACTCAAAATGTGTCCTCTTCATTTATAGGACATGGCCAATTTTAATATGAGTTGGCCAACCATAAGATTCAGCTTGTATAAGACACATGATTTTTTTTTCTCTTTTTTTATATATTTTATTCATAATGATTTTTCTCTTTTTTTTATATTTTATTCATAAGTTATCTTATTGTGGGGCCAACTCATATTAGAGTAAATTTGGCCACATCCCACAAAAGAGGGCGGTCATTTTTAGTGGTTCATATGATCCCATCCACACTGGCTTGAGTGACAGGTAAGTAGTTTGTCAGCTCAAAAGGAACTATATGGGAGGAAAAGAACATAATCATTGAGAATATCGTGGATAATATGATCAATTAAATTTTCCAAATGCAATAACCCATACCCCAATTATTTCCTCAGGCTGTGGCCGCTGGTCCTTCGACCGATCACAGTAGTTCTTGTATTCCTCAGCATCCCTAATGGCATATGAACTCACCTGTGCATCTAAGAAAGTTAGGAAAGCCAAAACAACATATTTAGTTTGAGTCTTTAAAAACAAGCCAATATCAACCATATAATAACAAAAGACCCAGGAAAAGCTTTACTCCTATGTCTTCCACAACCCAAACTGTGGCAACTCATCTGCCTTAAAGCAGCATACTTGCTCCAAATTGTATGTGCCATAGCAAGGGAAACTAGCCCAAAAAACATTTGATTAGACAACCAGAACCATCCAACTGGTGTCAATCAAATGAATGATTAAGAAGAGAATGAATGGTAAGCAAAATTCAACACCACACTAAATGTTTAGAACTATCCAATCAACTAATTCAGGGTAAAGTTCTATCTGACTTGGCCCTCTCTCTGTTGATGCCATGTCTCAAACCCATGACCTAATGATCTACACCATCAGTTTAAACCATTGTGCCAAGGTAGAGATAGGCACAATGTGGGGTAAAGTTCTGTTAAAGGTTTGGGGTAAAGTTTAAAGTTCTGTTTAATTTGGGGTAAAGTTCTATCCACAAAAGTGATCACAAATTGACAAATAATCAAGATTGACATCCCATATGCCATTTATAATGGATGAGTTAAACACATTATTTCATTTCTGTTAAAGACCGACGTAGAAGCCTAGCACATTCCGTATTATTAACTTAAATGTTAAGGTTTTTCAACTGATAATTGTACATGCTATTCATTAAGCTCTATTATTCAGTATGAACAATGAATTAAGTCTTACAAGTTACAACAACAGCAGAGCAGCAGCAGAAATTGATATGGATCCGTATGTTGAACCAAGAAGATCCCTGTGGCCCAAGCCTTGATCTTTCTAGGCGTATGATCATGCACATGGGCCCGATGCTCTGGTAGATGGCTTGAATCCATGGTGCCTGAAAAGGCCCATTAACTGCACATATAGGACTTTTCACAAGCAGTCCCCTCGAGTCTTGAGACTGTTGGGCAAAGTCTAGTGGACGGTAGGCCATTAGAAATCCCATGTTTAGATCCATAGGGACCCAAGAAGTATGCCAGGCCCATAGGGGCCTGTGCCCCATGCCCCATCCAGAACAGGCCCAGACCTGGTCTACCAGTCCATTTGGGCCAGCTAATTAGCCCAACTGCAGTGTTCTGTGATGTGTAAAGTAAAGAAGATTATAACTCAATAAATAAAGGAATGGTCATCCATCCTAATCTATAATTAATTTTAGCACAAACTGGGACATTTGATTCACTTATCAACTAGATTATAGTAGTCCAGATAAAAAAGGGTTGAACTGGTGTATGACAGTTGGTTAACAATGACTTATCTGACGTCATGTGACACAAAGCACAAGAATATAAAATCCATGTCAAGGAGCATTTACCTGTTGTGTTGCTATGGCAGAGACCATAGTAGATGGTTGACAATTCTCTAGGGATGTCAAAAGTATTTGCTGCAACCTTTCATAAACCAGCAGTTTGAATGTGTTGTAAGATCTCCAGGGACCTGTAGTAATTTGTATCGACGGAAAAGGTTGCAGAGTTAAATGAAGGGGCTCCTTGACCGTTGACAGGATTAGATTGTGGAGGACCCCGATTATTGTTTCGTTGAGCTTGATCAGAACTTCAATTGCCTCAAGTTTTAAAACGAATGAGGCAATCCCATTTTTAATGCTCAAGTTTCTTACAATAGTTGCAAATATCAGAGGTTCCTTGGCCATTCTAACTGAAGGAGTCAGTGATACTAGCTAAGACAAATTGCGTATCAACTAGTTTCGTTTTCAGTAGTGAACTTTGGGTTGATTCTTTGGTGAGGAGTTCTTAGAGAACAGAAACCGCGGAGGGCAGTGGTGATCTATGAAGTAGCAGCCCCCTAATGAGCCCAAACACAGGTCCAAGAGCCATAAGGAACTGAAGAAGTCTGGTTTCTTGTCTGTACATAATGAAGGTGTGGTATCGACAGTGCAGATAAATTGAGGTTCCATTAGAGCAAGCTGGACTCACAATTCAATAATCTGTATGTAGAAATCATGGATATTGCCATTCCCTCATTCAGCATTTTTTGTTTCACATTCTAATTGATATCACTTGGCTGAATTAGGTTGCATGTATAAGCGAGATAAATATTCCCAAGCCTCTTTAGGCAGCTTAAATATGGCCAACTGTATACCAATAGAAGGATCAGCACTATTTGCTATCAAAGAGTTAATTTTTCCATTTTCAGAATCATACCCCTCAAACTTCATGTCAGACTAATCTGAAATCTCATTTATAAGAGTAAAAATTAGAGTAGATAACCCTCATTAGCTGAATACAGGGGATAAGACCTATATCACATTGACTTTATCTAAAATTTATAACAGAACTGCGGGTTATTTGGACCATTACCCGAGCCCATTAAGCTATTAGGCCTGTGGCCCAGACGACCAGGCAATAAATCTTCTTTACACACAACGTAACCCAATAATGAGATAGATACAAAATATCATATCGATGAAAACAATACCTAGTTCACATCTGATACGGATCATATCAGATGATATTTTAAACCACGTTTAGAACTCTTTACACCTTGTAAATAAGTATAAATCTCATAATAAACTTTAGATGAATTCCTCCAATTATCCCATGTGATTTAGTCAAGTCACCTAACATGAATAGAACCCATATTATGATGCACGACTAGGGAATATTTTGGGGTTTGGGGCTCTCACACAGACAATAGGCCATCAGGGGTGGTCATGCATCACCAAGGCCACAAACTGAACCCTAACCAAGTTCACATTGAATTGGACTTTTGTGACATGAGTCCGACATGAACCCAAATTAGCCCAACCCAACACAACAAATCTTTTCTATTTTTCCCAAATAGTAAGAGATTAACTTTATGGAGAAAAAACAGAACATTTAAGCGAAGCGAGAGCTAGAGATAAGACAAACCCGCACATGACAGAGCTAAGAAACGAAAACATGGAACAAGGATACCAAAACCAAACAATGAACACATGGCATAGGTCACCCTCAAACTAAGGGATCACATCACCAAACCATAATAGTGCTGTGATACTCCATGTTCTGCCAAACAGTCAGCTATACCATCAAACCCTCTCAGTTCTCAGCCCATGGGCAAGAGACGCATCATTGTATTGGGTGAATTCCCTATAACTCATCTATGAGGTGATTATCCTCCATGGAGCATCATACATGCCTAGAGCCCACTTGTTACCAAACAAAAATTTGATTGTGCCAAAAATTTGATTCATTATCAAAGCCTTGTCCCAACTATATTGAGGTCAGTTGTACAAATTCTGTTTTTCCATTCGGATCTATCTTGAGCCAAATCCTCAAATAAGTTACACTTCTTCATATGTATCTTTACTACCTCCATCCACGTCCTCTTTGGCATACCCCTTCCTCTTGGTGGGCCATTAACTTTCATGGCCAAACTTTTCCCTATCGGCGCCGTTACCGGCCTACGTTGGACATGCCCAAATCATCTCAAACAATTTTCTTTAATTTTATCCCCTATTTTTGCTACCCCTAAATGCACTCGAAAGCGCTCATTTCTAATTATATCCTTCATAGTTTTACCATATATCCACCTCAACATTCTCATCTCTACTACATCCATTTTGTACATATATTGCTTCTTGATTGGACAACATTTTGCTCCATAGGTCATAGCTGGTCTAATCGTTGTCTTGTAAAATTTTTCCTTCAATTTTGTTGGCATTCGTCAGTCACAAAGCACTCCCGAAGCAAGTTTCAACTTCAACCATATTGCTTTAATTCTATGCTCAACATCTTCATCAATCTCCCCATCCTTACTAATTATAGAGCCAAGGTAGCAGAAAGAATTACTTTGTGGTATCTCATGGTCAGAATTACTTTGTGGTATATCATGGTTTTCAATTCTCATAGTAGTTTCAGCCCTTTCTATATGCACATTGAAGTTACAAACCATATATTCCGCCTTTGTACGCCTTATTTTAAAGCATTTGGGTTCTTAACCCTCCCACCATCTCTCGAGTTTTGCATTCATACCATCTCTTGAATTCATCTACCAACACAATATTATCTACAAATAACATGCACCAAGGTACCTTTTATTGAATATGAGCAGTAACCTCATCCATAATCAGTGTAAAGAGATATGGGCTTAGGGCCGACCCCTAATGCAAATCTATAATCACTGGAAACTCCCATGTCTCTCCACAAGTAGTTTTCACACTCGTTACTGCTCCTTCATACATGTCTTTAATAATTTCAATTTCAATATATGTCTTTTGGCTCCTTCATGCAGCCAAAATTTTTATTACCATTTAAATTATAAAAAAAAAAAAAAACGGATTGCACCATCTGGATTTAGGTTGGGCCTGACCCAGGTCGCAACCCCAGTTGAACTTGACCATGAGTGTTCCACACGTATGGAAATGAGTCCTTAACACATTTGACAAGGTAGAAGGTGTATCATTTCTTATTGAGAGAGAGAGAGAGAGAGAGAGAGAGCACCACACAAGAGGAGAGGGCTCATCACCTGACTGCACCCTCTCCTCAAGCACCAGCATTCAGTGAGACAGCAACAAGCAAGTTAGAACTTTAAGCATGGGAATTAAATGAAATTATAAATAATATGACATGACTGCATGCTCACGTATTTGGAAATGATCAAATGAATCAGAACTATAGTCTCACCTCAACATCACATTTCATCTCTTTTGGACAAGGCTTCACCATGTAAAATCTCTGTAACAACAATTATTTCAAAGTTCTTAAATAAAGGCATTTCAATGTGGTGGTCTACTACAAAAGTTTAACAATCAAATGTAAGCATCAAAATTGTATCAAGTACAGTAGCTAAACCCGGCAAAATGAATGAATAAATCATATAATCCTTTTTTTATTGGTAACATATGTCTTGAACCCACAACCTTAAGGTTGCATCAGTGAGCACCTTCCACCGTGCCACAGGCTCTTATCATCTTCTAATCCCGTAAAAAGACCATCTTTGAATATATGGACAGTTTTAAAAGACTATATCTGGCCACTGACCATCTTCTAATCCCTTACAAAAGACTATTTTTAAGATATGGACCGTTTTATTCTAATCATGCATATAACTGTTTGGATTGGGGACCACAAATTTGTTTCTCTACCCAAGAAGACTGGGCTTGATTTAAGACAAAGCTGAATCATGCTTAGCCAAACAACTAAAATTATTCTTTCACAGCTAGGCCACAGAAAGACAAAAGGAATCCAGTCTGGAACTGCAGATTAGATGGGACCCACATGTTTCTATTTACAAAAAAGGTGGACTTTCATGATTGCATAATCCAAGTCCCGAGCAAATTTTACATGCAAAAGTTTTTTTTTTTTTTTCCTGGCACAACTCAGTAACACACCCACCCACTCATACCACACCCTGCCCAAGTCCCTTACCATCAGCGCTACAACTAGGAATCGGACCTTGATCTTTTGTGAGGAGAGGAAGGGGCCTCACCATTAAGCTAACAACAGAATGGTGCAGTCGGAAAAAAAAAAAAAAAAAAAAGCAAAGTGAAAAATGACCATGTCATGAACTTTTGAAAAGATGAAAGAAATATAAAGTAAAAAAACAGCAGAAAACATTGCAGCATGAGGGGGAAGTTATCATACTTGCCGAAAGGGCTTCTGGGGAGTTCTCCAAAAAGCCTGCCACCACAAAGAGCCCTTACATAAATATGTGCTGGCATGTATAACTAAAATCATTAGAAGTTGATGCATAACTATGAAGTTACACTGACTTGTTCAAAATATAAAACCCTTGAACCATCTACCATTTCCGTTGCTGGGCAGGTAAGCATTCTGCAGGAAAAAAAAAAGCCTTGGATCAATGAAATAACACAGTTTTGCAGCAAAAAACCTAAATAGTATGATTATTGGTATATGTATGAATCTTTATCCCAAGCACTCAGATATGTTTATATGAAAAGTAGGATTCGTATCCGAAATAAATCCAGATATAAATGCATGATAAATAAAATTGTGTTTGCATAATTAGAAACATCATAAAAGTACATGAAGAGTGAACTATACTGTTAACTAAATTAATCAAAGAAAATCCAAGGTCTATTCCCTAATACAAGTGTTGAGAAGCAACACGCCGTAGCATATAACAAAAAAATCAATTTTCTCGAGATGAATATGGCCATGAAAGTAATATTACATTATTCTGCAACAAATCGAGTAACTTCAAAATATTGCATATAGCATTTCTATCAAGCACTGAACGATATAAAGAGAATCAAATATTCTTTTCTTTTTTCCTTTTGTAAAAGAAACAAACTGAATATAAACGTCAAAGATCCAAAAAATACCAACACATTGTATGAGGATTTCAATATAATTTCCACAGGAATTGACCTTGAATAGTCAACTTCAAATCATAGGCACATAGGCATTATTTGTTACGAAAACTAACTTTATTCAGGCACTCCAAAGTCCAGAGTCCAAACGTGTTAAGAAGGAAAAACCTTAAAACCTTAATAACTCCCAGATGAGAAGACTTGAACCTAATGCCAAGGCATGAAATCGCACAGTCAGGAAAACAAACCAACAAGTAACTTTGCAGATGAGAAATACGTGTGTGCTCACTTCGCAGTTAACCATAAGCAAGTAGTAACCATTGCATTGTTTCTTTTCTAGATGTAACTTGTTCTTTTTAGCTTGTAACAGTGAAAATGGTAAGTTCTACTTCATTAAACTTCAATAACCATGAACATGCTGGAAAATACAGTTCCAGTTTAGTTTTAAAGCATTGCCCCAGTAGCAACTTAAATTTCGAGAACACATTAACAATGTGAAACTCTTTGATTCCAATAAATAATTACAAGAGATTGAATAACCACTACTAAATTAACATTCACTAATATCAAAACAGTTCAAGTTCAATCAAAACAGTTCCACTTGACGTTATGGGTTCAAGACTTCAAGTTTAAGTCATGTCTTCCAGGAAAAAAAATCCTCATCAATTCAGTTCATTAATACTTTGATTGTTTACACTGTTAAGCTGAATCAACACCATCTTCCTTAGTGTTCAAAGTGGCAGGCACCAAATTGTAGTTTTGTAACTTTCAAGTCAAATTCGAATGAATCTAACTGAAATTATGAAAAACACAGCCCTTTAAAATCAAAAAAAAAAAAAAAGGTAAGTACAACTAGATCATTTACACACTACTGAAATGACTACCACTGTTCATTTCCATAGAGCTAGCCACAGCCACAATTAATAGAAGAGAACATTGAATACGCATTATGATTCAGGAAAAAAATCGCCTACCTTAAATTGAAGTAATTATCAGGGTCCCTAGAAGCTTGATCACGTGAAAACTTCACCGCAGAATTTGAAGAAGGAAAAAAACAAGAGAGAGACCAATTCAGAATCACATCAGATCATCCCAAATAATAAAAAACAGTATATGTACAAAAATACAAACACTGATGCAAAAACTTCACATCTGCATAGTAAAGAAAGATAATCCAATTTAACATTTTAAAAGGTAGCATCATTCTCAGATTCAGAATTTCAGATCCTTACTGTGAAAAAAAAAAAAAAAGAAGGAAACTTTCATTAATGAAGCACTGGATCATCTAATAAAGTACAGTATTTCTCTTAAAATCCTAACAGACGAAATAATAACAGCAGCACAAAACACCGTAAACAGAAAACCCAATCGAGAGCAGTGTTAGATAATTCTCAGAAAACAGTTAAAAAGGGTAACACCCACAGAGTCTAAACATCATACCAATATAGTCAAAAAAAAAAAAAAAAAAAAGTAAAACCCAACTTCGAACAACATCATATTAATCAAAATCACCTCTAAAAAGAACCAAAAAAAAAAAAAACACACACACACACAAAACAGATTGCAAAAAATTTCAGTCCAGATACTGAGAAAAGAAAACACGATTAAGAACAGCATCAAATCATTCTAAATCACCCCTAAACAGTTAAAAGTAAATCACAAACAGATTGGGGGAAAAAACCCAAGTGAGAACGGCATCTAAGATTTCGAAGGGAACCCAAAAAAGAAAAAAGTAAAAAGTACCTTTTCGCCGCAGAGGGATTGGTCTACGAAGCGGGCATGGTCCCATCTGGTGGTGGATTTGGTGAGTTTCTTGAGAAGAAGAGCGCCCCCAATAAAAACCAAAGCTTTCAAAACCAATCCCCTCACTCGGTTCTGCCCATTTCCTCCCGTGTCTGGACCTGTCATCGATTCCACTCCAATCCAACCCAATCTAATCCGCAACGAAGAAGCTCATGATGATCAAAAAAACCCTAAGTCGAAATGAAATCATCTCTTAATTAATAGTTTCAGCACAGGAATGAAACCCCTCTTTCTCTTCTGTCTCTCATAAACGACAGAGGGCAGTAGAAAGAAATGGAAATGCGCGGCTACTGTTCGATGAAAAGCTCAAACCACACGCCATTATAAGCTCATACTCTCATACGGTCATATGTTTGTATTGTACGTAAGTGGACAGAATACAATAGTGGGCCCCACAGGAGAGTGGGTCCAATCACAGTGGCAAAGGATGCTAGGAAAGTAGGTTTTTTTTTTTTTTTTTTTTCCCAACTGATTTGTATAGTTTAGGATTTTACATTGATATTGGTGTATATCGATCAATATAGTTGAGAAAAATAGGGTTCGGTGTGAAATCCACTTAAGTGGGGATTTTCAAATCTTATAAAGGGTAGTCGGATCTTAAAATCTTAACAAATGAAGATTTTCATTCGTCCAAATCTCTATGAATTTATAGTTGTCAAATATGGATTTACAACAACTTTAGGAAAACTAAAAATCTTCTCAAAAGATTTAGTTGCCAACCATGACTTAAGGATTCTCAAAATTCCAACCTACTCGGCAATTTTTGAGGCACCAAGGGAGAGGAAGAAAGGATTTTGGTTTGACGTTAAAGAAAAATCCCGCATTCTTACCCCTCACACGGGAATTGAATTCCTCTCCATCCAAGAAAATCAACACTCTTTTTTATCCTTTTTCAAGAAAATTTACTTCCCGCACATGCACATGCATGTGCATTAGGTAAGTCTTGGGTGGAACTTGAACAGCAAGACATGAGTGGCAAATCCACACCTTATGCGAGCGAATCATTTCCCTCGTAAAATCAAGCTTTTTATTAATGAGATTTGACTCTTTTAACTGTTTAACAGTTTGTGTTTTTTGATATAAATATAGTGTTTTTTTAACTGGTTTTATCCTCTATAATTTCCTCCATCTGGATACAAACGCAGTAAAGAATTGACACTAGAGAAAAGTGGAGTACTTTCACCAGAAGGAGACTCTCAGTGTCCACACCACACCTAGTTTTCTCCACCAAGTAGGGATTCTTCACTTCATTTTGTTGAGATCCAAATGTGCATTGGGGAATCCTTTCAAAGTGGAGAATTCAGGAGAAAGTGGAGAATCCCATTGTGGAGATTATGCACCTGTCTCTCATGTGTTTTGATTTTGAATGAAAAAAGAAAAAAATCACTTGGGTGGAAATCATTTTGAAACCTTAGAAGTGAAAAACTATTTCTCCTAGTACTTGTTGCAAAAAGAAATTATGAGGAGAAAATATCTCTCCTCTTAAGCAAAGAAAGGAAAAGCTCTCAATTATCTGCATGGTCCAGTTTACATCCTTTGGTGCAACAGCTTTTCCTGCTGAAAAATTATTTTTGAGCTAATTTTTAATGTGAGAAAGGAAAGTGGTATACAATGTGATGCAAGCCTCAGGATTAGGGTTTGTGTGGCAATTGCCGAAGCACATGAAAAATAACGAGTTTTGAATCTCGTGGACTATAAAAATCCTCAAACTACTTGACACACTAAAATGACAGTAGGACATAGATCTTAGGAAATTAGTTCTAGGCTGTAGCTCGGCTAGTTAGGAACACCGAACACCTCCCTTAGGGGGCAGAGCGGCATGGGAGCAGCCCTTCCGGTACATGGGCCTATAATATCAGTCCATATCCAGCCAAAAGTGGATCATGCTCAATCCAAGCCTGGATTGTTGCAGCCTAAGTGCAAGCCTATAATAGAGGCATCCCCTCCAGCTCAGGTTTTAAAACACTGCTCTGTACTTGTTCTCTATGTATCAAGGGACAAGGCAAATCTTATTACCTGACCAATTGATCGCGAGAGTCATTAGTTCAGCATGCTCCATGTGTGGATAAAAGACGGTTAGCATCAGATACAGCCGACAAGTTCTACTTCGAGAATTAGTTAAAAGGTCACCCCTAGATAGATGAGATAATTGGGATAATCCTTTGATGATGAGAATGATAATAGAATGATAGAGCAATGTAAAATAAAGATGTCCATTCAAAAAACAAACACTGTCCTGGACTTTGAAATGAAGCCCCATTGTACAGGCAACTGCAGCCTTAGATTGTTGTAAATATGTACCCTCAACAGAGAGTCCTAACATTCATAAATCTGCAAAAACCTCCCCCCTCTCTCAGCTTTGAATCTATATGTAGTATATATACACTTCTGGCCTTATAATGTAAGCTTTCACTAATTGTATACCACATCCTCTCAAACAGACTGGGTTCCATCCCTCCCCAGCCCACAAAAGTCATTTATGTGGACCATGAAGCAAACATGAATGTGGTGGCCCTCTTGTCTGAGGTTGCATAATCACACCAATAATTCCATTACCTCAAACTTGGTTTCCCGTTTGCATCACGTGGACCAGGATTTGGACTTGGCATGTTCATCCACATAAATGGATTGTTGTCCACTTTCATGGCAGCAGGGGGGGTTTCACTTGCATTCAAATAATTGAGTTGATGAAGAGAGCCAATGCCCCCACTGCTTATAAAGTTCTTAGCAGGACTATACTGCTCAGGATTCATTGAAGTATAAGGAGGGAGAGAGTGTAACTCATTTGGAAAAATACTGAATAGCCTTTTCTCCGTATTGGCATTGTATTCCAAGCACTGCCCTCTGGAGCTGGGAAGCCAGTCATGATTCAACAATCTGCTGCTACCAAGAGGAGATTGTATAGGAGCTGCTGCATGGGCAGAATCTGCTGCCCAGCACTGCACATTGGCTGCTGCTGTTTGAAGTTCTTGCCTCCCATATATGCTGCTAGAATAGATGTTCTCATGCATGAGCTGACGCATGTAAAGCTCTCTGTCTCTGATCAACAGATGCCTTTGTTGTTCCTCAAACTGCTGGTGCAACTGCCAATTTTCAGGAAGGATGTTATTTTCCTCTAGGAATAGCAATCCAGGTTGTTTGAGGCCATTGGTATTCTCTTGTGGATAATATTGTGACATCTTCTGGTCCTCGATAAAGGGTGGAAGTAACCCACAATGGGCTTGGTCAGTGTAAGAGTAGAATGAAGAGGTCCCACGGTCAGTATGCAACAATGGCATAGCCTCATTGGATGATGCATGTGGTGGCAAGGATTCTCCAGCTTCTAGTTCAATTGCATCACTTTCCAAATTGATCAAAGGAGCTTGCTGTTCTTTGACACTTTGTGGTTGCCTGAGTGACAACTCATCAGTGTATGCACATCCGTGGCTGGTTGTAGTAATATGGCAGTAAGAATCTGACGTTCTCGCTTCTTCCCAGACTTTTCTAGCAGCAAAATACTGGAGTAGTTGACCACAATCAGATATGGAAGTCAAAAGGAGTATATTTCTCAGTGCACAAGAAAAAGGGCAAACAAAAGGCAACCAGATTGCTCTGCTCTTTCCATGAACACTGCAAAATATAGGGAAGCAAGAGGAGGCTGGCTGAAGATATCTCTAGGTAAGCCTTGCTTTAATAAATTGGACCTAGGTCTGAGTCAAGCCAAGCTTTCCAGGCCGAAGCCCTGACCTCATTATAGTTCTATCAGGCCCAATTCTGTCATAAATTACTATTTATAATAATTACATTAGAAACATAAAATATATATGCATTTTATTATTACTAATTTATCATAAGCTGGATCTGAAAAAGGCCCATCCTACCTGATCACCAGGAATAGTAGTCCAGGCTCAAGTCTAAACCATTAATGGGCCAGAGTGAAGACCCAACAAGTTGGCCTGAACCTTTGACATCCATACTGGAAAGGGAGAGAGAAGCATTACAACCCAATCCACATATATCTAGAGACGAGTTAGTTTTCAAGTAAAGGAATGCACATCAAAAAGAGTAGTAGCAAACCTCATCCGTCGAGAGTTTCTATTCTTCCGCAAGTTTTTTCTCCAAGCACTTCATTGACAATTCTTTCTGCAACTGTCCTTTGCTATGGTTTGCAAAAGCTATACTGGAATGTCTCTACTTACCAATTGCAACCTATATACAAAGAACTGAACTTTCAGAAAATTCCTATACAGTGAAGTAAAAGTGCAAAATGAATTAAAATACTAACCGATGATCATGCAACTTCTTTGTTTCTTCCTCCTCAAATTCTTTGCATGGCTGTACATGAATGCTTTGGACATTAATTGTTACATGGTTAGGAGATTTGGATTGAGTATCATCATGACATAGGGTCATTCTTGTAACCTGTTGGTCCTGCTTTTTAGTTGTCTGAAACATTCAAAATCAGAGGACTAATTATTCAACCTTGAAAGTGATCATTATATCTGAACTTTGAATCACACAGTTCAGGAGAAACCATTGGACTGACTCTGTCTTGGTTGAAACCAACAAGCTCCACTACGAGTCATCCCAAACATACATATATTTTGTGGAGGCGACTTGGTTCTTGCAAAAAGCTAAGCTCACTTGCTGATTTCAGTGCTTTAAAATAAACTTGCCTCGAATACATTGTATGATATCTTCTAAGATCTAAAGAGATTAAAACTACAACAGCCTAATGTTTAGATAAATAGGAAACCATATGGTTTTCTTGATAAAATCTATCCATGAGCTATGAGCCTCTTAGAAGCAGCAGGGAATTCAAAGAAACTACTCATGTGAATTTATCTTTCAGATGGCTAGAAGCAACAAAAACCTCAGTTTGAAAAAAATAAAAGATGAGGCATTGTTGACAAAAAACATTGTTGTCTCAAAGCAACAAAAAGTAGTGATTCAATTACAAGTGCTGGATCAAGTGATAAATCATTATTATGAGTTTTGAGATACAAAACCAATATAGAAACACACATTCTCATTTTTGCAGCAAAAGATACACTACAAAGTCGGAAATTTTAATGTGGTACGTAGGGAATGTTAACAACAGAAAGCTATCCTTACCCAAGAAAAAACAACAAATATCTTGACTGTTTTCCAAGCCAAGCCTGAACTCTCCTCCCTATTGCTTTCAAAGCACGTTTAACTAGTCATTAATGATCCAACAACTCACACACCCCCAACCCCAAGAGGCAAAAGGAAAAGCAATTGCAAGTTTGTAATTAAAAAACAAATCATTTGCGCCATATCTTTGGGAGAATATTCTTTGAGGTAAAACAAACTAAAAATAAAAAGAAAATATAGGGAAACAATATATAAAGAAACAAATGGCAGTTTCCCCTCACATCTGGGTTTCATGTTTGAAACAAAGCAATGATGACAAAAACAGTTCTCTAACCTTGGAATAGGTTTCATATTTAGCAGCATCACCAAAGCGGATGTAAGTTTTGTCTAGCATTTCTTGTCCAGAATTAGTAACCTCTTCTGTCGCTTCTGAAGCAATTGTTGAACTCCCAAGCTTATGTTTCCTATACATTGAAAACAGGTAGCTTAGGTGCATGTCATAAGAAAATATGCACTCACAACATAAACGAGCCAACCATCTGCTAGAGAAGAAAAGAAAAACAAGCCCTCATTTCAGGCATACAACATGTCTTAATCCTTATATAAAAGCCGTGCAATGACTTTACATTAGATATTTATTGAACCCCACGTTTATATGCTTAGACAAGCCTCTCACTATGAGAACTTCCATAATACAGAGCACCTGGGGTGTAAGTAGAAGTGATGTGATAATTGTAATTTCTAAGTCCCTTGATCAACATTTTTTCAGCCTTGTTGGGAAACAGAAAGACTCTTGAAAGATATATTTTTTTCATCATTTTCTCGTTCTTAGATGAGATCTTCCCCCGTTAACTGCCCCTAGGATGTAAGTGTTAAGTGTATCCATGGGTGACCATATGCCTAGGCCTTATATGACCTTCCGCTCTCTCTCTCTCTATGAAATCTTCCCTAGTTCATTTATAGCTCTTACAATCTAAGTCAAAGTGTCATTATGCAGTAGCTTCTCTGATCTTCTAATACAAAACTAGCAAAAGATACTCATAGCCATCTCTCTAGAAGTCCTTCATTCATGAACTTTCATATGTTGTTCCTATTCAAATCATAACACTGTCCTCAGACCGTTTCCTTTTAGATTCCACCAAACTTCTCTATGGAAGTTATTTGCCTCCATACATAAAGCTGAAGAATAAAGAACATGAAAAAAGTGAAGTCCTACAGGAACGGGTAGTTGCAGGATCTATCAGAAAATGCACAAAACAAAGAACAAGTCCAAGAAGAGAAGCTTGTAAACACCAAAAACAAGTGTCTCGGGCAGCTTCCACCAAAGGATCTGATAGCAATGAGGGAGATACATCCTCCTAGCAAGCTCTCAGGAATCAGATCAGAAGCAAAATGCACAACCCGTAAAAGGCAAAGGTGGCCCTTCCCACAGCAAGTCTCCAGTAGAGCAACAGAAAGAACTGTCTAACCAATTTTCAGGTGATGGGTATTCCACTTTAACATGTGACTACTTGAATATTTCTATTTTGTTTGTTTCAGCGAAAAGATGAGAACAATAAAAGCTTATGATAGTCAAATGTTAACAATAAAAGCATATGATAGTCAAATGTTAGCAACAGTCATTAGAATAAAGGCATAAATCGAAGGTTCAAGCATTACCCGAGATTCATTCAGATCTTTTTCTTTAGGGAATTATATCAGAGTCACATCCAGTCTTCATCAGTGACAATGACATAACTTTAATTGCTTTCTTCCTTTTATTAAGGAAAAAATCAACAGCGTTTTACAAAAAAAGAAGTTGAGATGTATTTCACTAGACAATTTACATATAGAACATAAAGAAAATCATGACAAGCTGCACATCTTCCCAACAATTTCCCCTTCAAGATTGTTACAGCGTGCCAATCTGCTCTTCCATTTTTGCAAATTATCAACCATACTGCCACAAGAGAAAAGGAAACAACATTTTTCAATTGAACAAAAAAAAAAAAAAAAGACAAAAAAAAATCCTTTCACAAGATCCTCAAATTCTATTAATAATAATAATACTAACAGAAAACATTGCTTGAGAATTTTCGTACTCAAAATGGTACTTCTGTAATCCTGAGTAGTAAGCTTTCTTCCTGGCCTTGAAATGATGATCCGATGAATAAGAACATCTGGATGAAGGTTGCCTGAACAAAGTGAAGCTCCCCTGCAAATATATATTCAAGATAAACAATTCACCTCAGCATAAATCTTAATCACTGAGAAAAAAAACAAAAATAAAATCATTTTTAGAGATCTATCATTAAAACTCTCTTTTAAAAATACATGAGCATACTGGTACTTAATTGTTGGAAAACTAAAACTAAACATGTTTTGGACCTTCACAAAATATTCACATTGATACAGAAAAGTTGTTTACATTCATATCTAGGATACCATATGCACGTGCATCGATTCCACAAAGAAGAAGAGTAACAAAGTCCATATATGAAGCAAGTACACTGGGGAAAAACGACCAACGTTTAAAAGAAGAAGAAGAAGAAGATAAGGAAATAAGAATAAGAATGAGTAAAAGGAAAAATTGGTGACATACTCTCTCTCTCTCTCTCTCTCCCTCCCTCCCTCCTTTTTACTCTTTTTTTCTGGGTTTTTTGCATTTTCTGCAGTGATCTGGATAAGGATGAGATGATGATGATTAATAATGCTGTAATATTAATTTTGATTGAGCAATGACTTTCTGGAGCCAATTGGTTTTGAGTATTTTGATTTTTGAATGTTGTCTTGAATTCTTGTATTTAAATTAAAATTGGCATACAATAGTTGTTGCCAAAAAAACCATGGAATTGCATCAATCTGTTGAGTTTGTACTATTGAATGTGAATTATGGGTTATCATCATCATCGATGCCTTGCCCCAACTACATTAGGGTCATCCAGTTAGCTAAATGAATTCTGTTTCGCCATTCAAGTCTATCCTGAGCCAAATCCTCTAATAGGTTGCAATTCTTCATATTTATCACTACTACTTCCTTTCATATCCTCTTCGACCTACCGCTTTTCCTTGAGGAACCATCAACCTACATAGAGAAACTTTTCCTCACTGGTGCCGTTGTTAGCTTGCATTAGACATGTCCAAACCATCTCAATTCTCAATTCTCAAATAAGTCACTCTTGATTTATCAATTATTGATACTACCCCTAAAGTATCCCAAATGTGCTCATTTCTAATTCAATCTTTCCTAGTTTTACCCACACATCCATCTAAACATTCTCATTTCTGCTATACCCATTTACTACATATGTTGTTTCCTAATTGGCCAACATTCAGCTCCATAGGTCATAGTTGGTCTAATTGCTATCTTGTAATTTTTTTCCCTTCAATCTTTGTTAGCATGCACTAATCACAAAGCACCCAAAAGAAATTCTCCACTTCCACCATCGAACTCTTATCCTATGTTCAAAATCCTCTTCAATCCCCCCATCCTTACTAATTATAGAACTAAGATATCAAAAGGACCCTCATTGTGGTATCTCTTAAGCTTCAATTCTCACAAAAGTGACATCTCTCTGCACATCCCCATTGATGTTGTAATTCATACATTCTGTCTTTGTAAGACTTATTTTGAAGCCCTTGGATCCTAAAGCCTCTTACTATCTCTCAAATTTCACACCCATGTCATCTCTCGTTTCATCCACCAACACTATATCATCTACAAACAATATGCACTAAGGTACCTCCTTTTGAATGTGAGCAATTAACTCATCCATAATTATAAAAAGAGATACAGGCTTAAAGCTGAACTTCATGCAAACCAATGGTCACTGGAAATTCACATGTCCTTCCACAAGTAATTCTCACACTTGTTACCACTTCCTCATACATATTTTTAATGTCAATATAACCTCTTGAGACCCTCCTTTTATCTAAACCCACCAAATCAATTCTTTAGGTAACCTGTGGTAGGCTTTCTTTAGATTGATAAAGACCATATGAAGATTTTTTTTCTCTTCTCTCAACATTTTTCCATTAATAGTCTAAGTGAAGAGAAAGCTTCCTTTTGTAGCCATCAATCAGTGATCCACTTCTCTAGTGATTAGGATCATTGCTTGAGGTGTTTCTATGAGGCCTTAGATATCTGCGAATTCATAGCACACAATAAAAATGGAACTCCCAATCCAAAACAACAAGAAAAAAGGGAGAAATTACAAAACATACTAGTTCTTGCCAAAAACTTACATATCACTAGATCAAGGTTATGATCTAGTAAACTCCACTGAAATGGCGAACAACTAACTTTGCACATGAAGAGGGTTGAAATGGTACAGTTCCTGGTCCAATAAAATTCCCACATCCGCACAAATGTTAATGTCAGAAATGAACAAAGGCAAGAAGAATGATCTTCCAACTTTTGACCCAATGTTCTAATAACACATTGATTTGTAGAAGAAAGGGGAAACATGTATAAGGAAAGCTTTCCCTTGCAACAATATAAATAAATAAGGAGGAGAGAGAAGATAAGAGAAGATGAAGGAGAATAAAAGGGAGAGTAAATTTATTATACCAATCTTCCCTCTTCCTACCAATCCTTTATTATTTATTAAAAGGTAGAAAATTGATCGAAAAGGTACCCATTGTCGCACAATAAAAATAAATGAGACATGAAATAATACACTAACAATAAAAATTGCAAAAACTAATACTTCAAAGTAGCATCCATATGCGAGTGCACCAAAACCACTGAGCATTCCCAACAGACACGAATGCAATTGATTGTTGTTCCCCTCTAAAGTATTCCTACAATGTGCAACCAACTAATGCATTTTAAAACATAAAGGTGAATACTGTATGTCAACAGAACACAGCCGGAAAGGTTAAACTGGGATATAAAGATTAATATAATTAGAGACTCATTGTCTAGCTTTGACAGAACAAATAGTATGCCTTCCATGATATTTCTTGGTTAAAGACATCAGGATACTGAAGGTACAAATCTACAGCTTGAAATTATATCGTAATTTGTAACTATCACCAACTTCACGCCCATTACTTTTCCATGGATCAGTTTTCTTAATAAATATGCATTGGAAATAAATTGCCATTGATCTTCGTTTCTGCTACAGAATGAATACTAATCCCATAAGGTTACCTATTAAAACTTTAGAATAAACTGTACAAAGCTCACCATAAGGAGAAAAAAAGAAAAGTCCAGAAGTGCTACACTGTGATGCACAATATATAAGAAAATCTTACACTTTGCAACATCATTGTTTTGAATTTCTGTTGAATGTTAGAAGTTAAGGTAACACACTAAAAGCAACTTCAGAAAATACTGCTCTTACTACTTGCCATGAGAAAGAACGATTCCCAAAGTGAAGATTTTCCCCCATAAGCAATGCTTGAACCACCTGATCCACATCATCGGTCCCTCTTGGAAGAAATTGAGAGAGAAGACTTCTCTCTGATTCTGATAGATGAGTCTTCCATTCCTGGCAATAAGTTCAAAATGAAGTTAAACAAATCATATCCAGTAATGAAGGAGCTCGTGTGGGGACATTTCACAAGCACAGAATCCAGCAAATGATCCGGCTAGGCCTGTCCCGATCCCAACTCCTGAAGATGGGTCCACCTCGGTGAAAACACTGTCCGACTGTCCCCCTTTTTGTGCAGCTCGGTAAATGCAATAGAATGCGCAGTTCGGCAGTGGCGCCAAGGTGAGGTGAGCATCAGCAGCTTGGCCAGCCGAGGTGGGCTTCATGTCAATCAATAATTAATAAGGTTATGGCTACGCTCTGACAGACAAGATGGGCGCCGGATATAGAAAAGACGTGGACCTCACTCAGCCATCTTATCAGCAATCATATTGAAGATCAAGGTATGGTCTGATGGGACAGAACCTCTACCTACCCCCACTAACAAGAAAAAGCATGGTCTGATAGGACTACGCATCCACCAACTCCCACTGAGGAAGGGTCTGAGACAGCCAACACCTATATATTTGCACGAGGTAGAGCAAGCAGGGGGTAAGAAAATCCTGAGTCCTCCATTCTTCCCCATTCACTCACCCTTCGTTCAATAACTGTACTAACTTAGGCGTCGGAGTGCCTTCAGCTGGCAGCATCCAGGGGCCCCTCACCTTTATCTCTTTCATCTCTTTCAGCTTTTAGGCATCCGATTGTTCCCAAAGAAGAACGCAACGACAACTCAGAGCGTATCTTCATCTCCCAAACAAGTCCGTATTATTTTAGGCACTTACAGAGCCAATTTCCAAATTGGTGTATATGTGAGTGTATGAACATAAGTAAAGAATTGATGATAAACTTACAAACGATAGTTACCTTATATGTGAGAACGCTCATCAAATTTTCCAACCTAAAAAATCTCTTCAGGAACAGGAAACACATCAGCTAAGCCTGTCTTAAATTGATGAGCAGAGTCAATGGAAGGAGAAATATCTCTCCAAGATATCCCAATCTGTTCCCACTTGGCCAAGACTTTCTTCTGACAATCATCCCACTCCAAAGATATCTGAGGTCTCATGTTCAATGCATTTCCATCCACAATCTTCTTCTTTTTCCCTCCACACTGCTCTTGTAAATTGCATTTAACAACAACAGCAGCCCTTTTCTGCTGACCTACCGCCATTTGGCAGGTTATCTATGAGAAATCACCAGAAGTTTGTATCACCTTAGTTCCCTTCAAATATGAGTGCCACAGACTGTGGCATGAAAATGCATAGTGTTCACTCGCTATAATATAAAAATGCACATCTTTAGCTCACTAATGCTGTTCTGGAATCAAAAGAGAAAAAAAATGCATCTTCCATTTTATAGTTTGTATTCTATTTCAGTGTTCTACAAGATATTTGAGAGTATCATTACATAGCAAGCAACAGAAAATCATCAGTCTATGCCAGAAAATTAAAGCACGATTAGCAAGATACCCAAGTCAATTATTTTATTATTATTTTTATTGGTACCCAACTCAATTCATTATGAGTTAATCATTGAAAAAACAAGAAAAGGGGAAGGGAAGAATATTCTGGCATAATATAAATCCAGTATCATACTATACTTTCACGTTTGAATAGCAAGGTCTTAGCTGAATACTTTAACTGAAAAAAACAAGACAAGTAAATGATAGGTCTTGCAAGATTTCCATCTATACATTAGGATGGCCAACAATAAAACAATATTAAACATAGGTCCTAAGATGCAGTAAATGTACAAATCTAGAGTATAATTTCCATACATGTCAGGTCTATTATTTGGAGTGGAGACAAACTGCGGATCGGAATCTATTAAGATCACACATCCCTCGAATTGTAAAAATTCTAATGCTTTCTTTGGTGGCCTACAGGCTACAGACAGTTAATGAAGGAAAACATCAGTAGTCCAAAAAAAGAAGTGCAAATTAATGGAAGGCTCCGAGATGGAATGAAGTATGTACAATCCAACATCCACAGTGGGAAACATGTGTGTTTGATGAGGCTCAGAATCCTCTAATCCAATATTGTTGTATTAAAAAAAGTGCAATACTAGGCTCTTCCAATCATTCCTTTAAAACAAGAGTCTACCAGTCTGCGGATGCTCATTTTTCAAAATTCACCTATGAACTTTATTTTTAACCACTTATAGTATGAATCCTATGTATTCAATTCCTATGTATTATAACACAAACAAACAGACCCGTAATGTATAATTCACAGTACATGCGCTGTACTATATTAAAACTTATACAAGCTTAAGCAAATTAAACAAAAAAGATTTAAGTACCCAACCTGAGCCGCATCAACCCAAATCTCACTCATGTAGAGAATTTAAAATGTGGGTCAGGATTGGGTCGAGTATTTTTGGGTTCCATTTGGTTTTGGGTTAACCCACATGCAATATAGGTCAGGCTCGGATCGAACCACTGCCATTAGAAACCATTCTTCTGATTAAAACCCAAATATCAGGTAGCAGCAAAATTAATGAACCTAAACTAACAAAATCAATTCATTCAAAACATACCCACACATACAAAATCAGTACCTTTTGCATTCCAAATCAGAGAGAACCAGAAGCCCAAGAAAAGAGAAAGAAGAAGAAGAAGATAGAACGTTGAGAAAACACTGAGGGGATTAAAATAAAGAAAAACACCTGGTGAAGGAAAAGGTAATGGGATTCTCTCTTTTCTTCTCTTCTTCTAGTAATTATAGTAGCAAAGTGGTATTGGAATTCTTGGGAGAGAAGGAATGAAGAAGGAGATAAAAATTAGGGTTTATCTGGTGGTTTCTGGAAAGGAAAGACTAAGGAGAGAGGGAGGTTTTCGTCCTTCTTGGAACCGTTAATTTCGGTTATTGGTGGTAGTCAAAGTCAAGGGTTCTGAAGCTTCTGCTACTGCTCTGAAGGAAGAGGATTTATCTGATGTGGGCACCAGTGAGCCCTTGGGGTTCTGGCCCTTACAAGGGGCATAAGAAGAAAACTGGGCCTTTCTTGGAAAAAATGATCCACATCTAAGCAATGTGGGGATCAGCTTGACACTGATCCGAATGGATAGGACTGTTGAATCGAGGATTAAGATTTTTCCTGATATAAAGTCATTAAAAATGTAGGCCGTGGATCAAGGGGTTAACGATGATCTATGGACTACAATTTTGCATAGAAGTAGATTACATCCAGTTCTTCCAAACCCCACTGCCCCATGATTGATAGGGCCCAGGTGGGCCTCACTAGGCTATCCGTATGGAAGTACATGGGAACATCCTGTAGTTTTGTTTCAGGTATTTTTGCAGGTTTAGGCCTGTTTGGGACAAAAAAATTGTCTGCTCCTTATTCATTTGCACATAGAACTTTTTTCTTTAAGTTGTGCAATAAGATGATGCCAACAAACAATCAAACAAAAAAAATTTTGATATATTTCTACATGCATTGTGGAAAATTAATATTATATCCCATTAATCTGGATGGAATTAAATTCCTAGGATTTGACCAGGGGTGAAGGATATAAAGTGTAAATATAAATGGAACCTTATAGAAGATGTTAATCAACAAGTTAAACTTTGATGGACTAGTGAGTTTTAAAGGTTTAGATTTTATAAGCAGGCCCATTTGTTCATCATAGGCCTTATAAATTATTGCTAAATCCCTAGGGAATAGTCTTTGCTAGTCAAAATCAGGTAACCCTTAGGCCGGAGGCCAAAGGTCCAAAGACTGGGCTGACGAGAGATAACGTCGGTTAAAAAAAAAAAAAAAAAAAAATGCTAATCCCATATTTTAGACCTAAACCATTCAAAGTCATGGTCCTCGAGTGTAATTTCTAGAGCTCTAGCTTTTGCTTCCAAGTTGGATCCTTCGTCAAATTAATCAATTAATCACGTAATTTGGTGTTAATCAATTTAATTGGTGGGCCCACCTCTCATTGCAGTATACCAAAGGACAGTGATCTCTAGGATTCCATAAGTGGGACCCAAAGAATGATTGGCTAGTGGCAGCATTTATATTTTCCCGGTACTATTGAAAGGGGACGTAGGTCGTTAGAAGGAGGACAAGAAAAAAAGGCGTTACAGTTGCAGACCCAAAACAGAAGGCCTATGTGAGTATGTGACATATGACACCTGTACTTGAAATCTCAAGCTTCCATAATTCCCAAGCATGTAATTTGTCCAATCCAAACAAACCCTTCACATTTCATGTCTGGAATTTGATCTCCCAAAAGACCATTTTACATAATCTTCTTCTTCTTCTTCTTCTTCTGAAGTTTGCAGAGATGGACAAGAAGAACAAAGATGTCATACGTTTGGAGCGGGAATCTGTTATTCCGGTTCTGAAGCCAAAGATTGTCATGAAATTGGCTTACCTTATAGGTACATACATACATATGGGGCTTCATTTACTCATGTTTTCCTGGCATCTCTACCTCTGTTTCTATCTGTGTTTTGGGATTATTTTATTATATAGTTTTTGTGGGTGTTCTGTGCTCATGATTTTGATGAACGTGATGTGGGTTTAGTTTGTTTGTTGTTCTTCAATTGACTTGGGTTTGATGGTGGTTATTGATTTTGATTCTATCTGGGTTTTGGGATTATGTTTGTTTTATTTATTTATTTTTATTTTTTTTGTGGGTGTTCATGATTTTGATGAATGTGGCATGGGTTTATTGGTTTGTGGTTTCTTGAATTGTTATGGGGTTGTTGGTGGGAATTGATTTTGTTATTTGATGTCAAAAACTCATCATGAAATTGAATGAATTACCTCATAGTGCATACCAGAAAATCCTACCATTTAATTTTTGACATTGCTTCAGAACTTGGTTCGGATCGGGCTGATTTTTTAAAGCTCTGCAAGCGAGTTGAGTATATGGTTCGTGCTTGGTATCTGCTACAATTTGAAGATCTGATGGTATGTCAATATTCTGGTCCCCTTTATGAGAATTACACATTGTTGTTTATCCTGGTGTTGATAATAAACACGTACACCCAAATTATTGTTACAATCGTATGATTCGTATCAAATCCTAACAAAAATTATTTGTATCTATGCAATGAGCCCCATTTATAAATGAATCTTTGGATTCAGGTTGAATCATATGATTCAATATTTTATCGAGTCTTACGATTCAGGTGATTCTTTTGGCTGAAAGTAGCCTTAGCTAATGGCTAATATTAATAATTTTTCCTTCATTTTTTCCAAGTGTTTCTATTTGTGGGATTTTAGAGAGATTTCAAAGATAAGGAATAAGCATGTGATCGGAGCGTTCTTCTATATGTATGAGTTTCATCAGATTCTTTCTTATTTTTATTTATTTTTAATGAACACTTACTTTAACTTCAGGAGACATCCTAACCATGTATGCAATTTTTCATGCTTACATCATTTGCTATATATTAATAGATGTAAATAATTCTTTCATATGATTGTATCAAAGTCTTTTTTGTTATTATGTTCGTGCTGCTATGGATAGAAAATGGACAAATTATGAATAACTACGTTTTCCTTTTTCTTTTTACAAGCAAAATAATAACTCCTACAATTTGCAACACGATTCGGTTCAACCCCTTCAATGATTTGCGACATAACCTTTTCATTTTTCAGAACAACGCATGCACTTAGTTTGTGTTGATTACACACAAATACTCATTCAGTCCTCTAGCTCAATCATTTCATCTAAGTTGAAGAAGTTTTGCATTTGTAGCAATTGTTCTCCCTTTTCGATCCCATTTATGGAGGGAAAAGGTTGGAGCAGCAAAATCTATCTTCCGAAGAGATTGATGTTCTTGAACAGAATTTCCTCACAGATTTGTTCCAGGTTGTCTTCTCACAATGTATTCTCTTTATTGTTTTTCATTGCTTTTTTATGTTTTTCTTAATCACTTGACAAGGGGTTCCCACCTTAGCCATATGTTTGGTTTGCATTTCATCCAGGTAATGGAAAAGAGTAATTTTAAAATAGTGACCGATGATGAGATTGAAGTTGCTCGCTCTGGGCAATATCTCCTCAATCTTCCTATCTCAGTGGATGAATCAAAGGTTCATAATTGGATATATTATCTATATTAGTCCCCAATTAGAATTGACTTTCACAAATTCCCTTTCAGCATTAGCTATTTTCATGCCTTTCTTTGAATTTACTAACTACAATCTTGTTTTGGAGTACTGCAGCTTGACAAGAAGCTCTTGCGAAGGTATTTTGAAGAACACCCTCATGATAATCTCCCACAATATCATGATAAGGTATTATTTAAGACTTGAAGGTAGAATTGACTGGGAAATTCTACATTATATTTTGTTCAGTATTTGGTAAATTTTAGTATTTCTCTATACATTGATGATTTTCTTTTTCTTTTTTTTAGAGTAGTAAGGTAGAGGAAAATATAGAAATAAGGTGGATGAACTAACCCATCCGAAAAAAAAAGCTGCAGATTAAAATAGGCCAACAAAGAAGAACCAAAGAGAGTCCAACAAGAACACTAGAAAAAGAACAATTCCTCCTAGGGTAGCCCAAGATGGATCTCTTATTGGCTAAAATTGTACTAAGTGAAACCCCACAAGATCGTTAATAGTTTAATGCACAGGACTCATTGGAACAAATTAACCTAAATTTTTCAATCAAAGTCGTCAATGTGTGGGTGTCACTTTTGAAAATTCTGTTATTTCTTCCCAGCCAGATTTGCCATAATGGCAATTTAGAGGAGGAAAACCACTTTTTATTTAACTTGGAATAGAGAGCATATTCTGAATCGAACATTGATTCTTGAGCGTAAGATGCATTGTATATTGGAGGAGTGTCCTAAAGATCAACTAATGCAGCCCTCACTGCAATGAGATTGAACTTTGAAGACTACGAAGGAAAAGTACCTGTGTGAAAGAAAAGGAAGAAAAAAAAATTTTAAAAATAAAAAGACTCACTTGTTTTGTAAATTACATAAAATAGTCACATAAATTTCGGAAATATGACTCTTGAGAGTTGCCTGATATATGATTGGTTGTACTGCAGACATACACATCTGATGCAGATAAGATTATAATGAGCCCAAATGTAATGTAAATGGGCTGGGTCCTCATCTTATTGCACAAATTGATAGCAAGGATCGTTCAACTGATTGATGTGGAAAATAAGTCTTGTAACTTGAATTGAATCAAAATCAAACAGTGAAAGAACTAACACAATGAAAGTATATCAGTATCATCTCTTCTAACGAAATCTTCAATCAGATTCAAAGGTCAACATTTAGGAAGTGTGGTTGCTAAATAAACTCAGTTCTGTATGGTGCCAATCAACTGCTAGATGAACATATTGTTGATATAAATTCTTGTACCATTCACTAACAGGTTAACCATTTCCTGTTACTGGTTATCAAGAGGTTCGAGCTTTTGGAGTTTCTAGTTAATAACATGGTATCAGAGCTGGGGGGTCGTGTGTTTGAATCCCTAGGGACGTGTTTCTGTCCACGTATGGTAGTTTAGCGTGTTTCTGTCCATTAGATGAGCCCCACGCATGAGGGGCCCTTTTAGGACCCTTTGATATACATTGTTCTATCGTTCACTAACAGCTCAAGCTTTTGGTGTTTCTGGTTATTAACACATATGAAGGAATAGCATCTATAAGGTGTTGGCTGGTTGTGTAGGCTTGTAGTTTATATCTCAATGTCCATCAATTTACACAGACTTTTTCTCGAGCAGTCTGGAATGGCTTCTCTTCAAGAGGGTTAGTTGCAAACAAGGCAACCCAAGAAACTTTCATGCATATCTGAAAATGGAAGTCAGATCTATCCAGACATTAAAGGAGAAATCACAAGATGATGATAGTGATAGTGCAAGAAGAATGCTCTGCACATAATGGGTATTGAATGAAACCAACTTGCAATTGCTGCAGCAATCATTATGTCCCCTAAAACCATGTTAAGGCTTTATAGCCTTTTGTATATCCCATCGCTAAAGACTATAAAATAGAATTAAATAGAAATCCTATCACAATTAACCACTTCAACAAAGAAAGATAGAAATATGAAGGAAATAGGAGTCATTCACCATAGCTAAAAGAGGGAATGTTAAAAAAAAAAAAAAAAAACACCTACTGGAGGCCCTGTTTGGGCCATGAGCCTGAAGTACATTGGACCAGGTTTTAAACCTGTTTTAGCTAATTGACCTTGACATGGGCCTGAACCTGGGCTCGACCTGGTTGGACCTATTTTGGAACAAAGCTTGGTTTGGTTGGGCCTAGGCCAAAGATTGAAGTCAGCAAGGTTGGATCTGAACCGTTCTGGGTCTGCATAACAAACAGATGCACCAGATTAAGTGCTCATTTTTCATGAGTGTGAACTGTGAAGATACAGATACAGCAGTCCCCTGAAGTGGGATCCATATGCATCTTTATCTTCACAATGAGGACTACCATACACTGAAGATATACTTATTTTTCCAATACACTTGAATGTATCATAATGTATTACTTTTAGGTTCTTGAAGATCTTCAGGTCTATCTAGGAGAGTCTGATTCACATGTATTACTGCTCTAATATCTTTTATTATAGTTATATAATTAATGGTGACAGCCACTACGGGCTCACAAGTTACCACTTCCTCTTCATTTTAGTCTAATAAGATTTAGAGTTCAATATTCTCATTGAATCAGAGCAGTACATCAATGCTGTCTCTTATGTTGGTCCTCTGTTTGAGAGGCTTAACTCGTTTCTTTAGTATTGATTAACAAAACTGAAAATTCCTGAGGCTTACATACTTTCTATTGCAGAAGAGTACTATTTACATAAGTCCTGGATTTATGTTCCCTGAATAACTCAGAAAAAGTCCAAGTATAGCTGTCTTCATGAGCACTTAATCCAGTGCATCCATATGTGCATATCGACATGTACAACTTGGTCACAAGATTATCATCATAATCATCATCATCATTATTTCCCATAAAACTTGAATAATTTATGGCGCAGTTAAAATTTTAAAGGCCCTGCTATTATGTATCATTCTTTTGTCTTTATTTTCCCTACCATATACTGATGATTTTAGACTAATCTGGTAACACGTGCATGTCAAAAGTACATAATCTTTCGTCGAGGAATTGGAATTGATCGTACAACTGATTACTTTTTCATGGAGAAACTGGACATGATCATAGCGCGCATTTGGGGGTGGTTACTGTATATCACCAGGTAATAGAGGTGGTTGCCTTATATCACCAGTTAATGCACTATATTCATGGTCAGGTGTTGGAAATGGAACAGGTGTGGGTTGAGCATCATTTTAAATTGATCAATTCTGAAGTTCAGACCTGGGCTCAACCATGCACTCATGAAAGAGGCCTGAATTCTGTTCTTGGGAACTATGATGCCCTGATACAGGAAGGTTGGATATGGCAAAGACACATTACAGATAAGACAGGCTGACAGGGACACAGATTTTAACACAAAAGATGAAGTATTGGATACATTACAATACAATTTGTCGCCTATTTTGAAGTATCCAGCTACCATAGCTTGGCAATGTCCCAATACAAAAAGCTGTCAGCGTGAGGCAAAGGCTTGAGCTATTTGTTAATTGGACCTGAAATTAGATCCATTTATGATCTCTGAGCCTAATAAGAAGGCCAGGACAGTCCTATTTGGATTGGGTCATTTGGAATTCCCAATGAGCTAGCTAGGTCCATTGCCAACCCCATCTATGGAGAATCTATGAGAATTATTAATGCATTCTGTCCATTATAAGTTCATTTCTTACTTTGAAATGTTGAAACAAATCTTTTTGTGTGGTTATTATGCTTTCAGACTGCAATGCATCTTTTCTAGGAAGCAAAGCAGAGAAAGTCAGATAAATCCAATGAAAACCGATGAAATGATTGGTGAAAGAGAGCAGGATCTGTTTGTCGAACGAGTTCGAATTGAAAACATGAATCTAAGGTTCAAATTGATATATTTGATTTCCTTCAGAATAAGTTGTGATGTATTGACATGAATCCCTGATGGTTAGGGGTTATTCTATCAGTACTATTATCTTGATATTATATCATCATTGAAGACTTACCAGTTATTTGACATGCATTCTTTTTATTATGTCTGTCCAGCTTGAGAAATCTGTTTGGAAAGATCACACTTCAAGAACCAACTTTTGATAGGATGATTGTTGTCTACAGGTGGTAGTCTTCAGCCTTACAGTGATTCATTTTGACATGCCTTTAAATTAAAATGCATCATTTTACTTGGAGTAATGCTCGACAGCTTGGATAGAAACTGGAATAAGCCCAAATAATGTCTTCTGATGTTTGAGTTTGAGTCCATGAATACATAGGACACTGGCCATTTATTGTCTTTTGATGCCTGTCTTTGAGTGCATGTAATACACAGAAAATTTACCATTTACTGGAAAGAAGGCCAAGTCAATCATTAATGTGTACTTATCCAAAGAGTCTTTGGACATGGTCCTCGGCAGCATCATGGTCAGGCTAAGTTGAGTTGGTCTGTTGGGAAGTCCTACATCCCACATCACCTAAGTAATATGCTTGACATGTCTTAATATACCTGTATGGGCATTCCACCTATCAGCTTAAGCTTTTGGGTTGATATATGGTTTATTACATGGTATCAGAGCAGGTTTCGATCCCGTTGTTCTTGTGTAGCCCACATGACAGGCCCATCCATGAAATCTATTGGGCCTACACGTGAGGGGGAGTGTTGGGAAGTCACACATCGCCTAAGTAATAGGCTTGACATGTCTTAATATACCTGTATGGGGCTTCCTTCTCATGATAATTTATTGTGGAGACAATTAGATGAATCTAATGGTGAAAATATACGGTAGAAAGATATCTCTGAATGACTTCAGCTCATAAGCGTAATCCTATTTTGGGGATTCCACCATGGAAAGAATGCAGAGAACGAAGAGAATTTTCTCCATGGTCAAAGTGAAGAAGCCAAACTTGGCTGTAAGTTGGTTTTATCACTAGGCTTGAATGATATTTTAAAATGTGCAGTTGGGCAGTAAAAATATCAGACACCACATGGGGTGGGATACTTCTTTTATAATGTTTCAGCCCTGAATTGTTATTGTTTGTTTGTGCTCAAAATTTTTTTGGATGGAAAATGCACAATAAAAAAAATCTGCCTAATGTTTAAAATTTTCACTTCACCCAACTGTGTAGTGGAATGGATAATCATGTGCTCGGGGAAAAAAAATCGACTAATTGCATCTTTGGGTAGCAGAAAAACTACCTTCAAACTTGGGACTTAGAAGAGGGGACCTTCTGGCCAACGTGCCACCACTGTCTCTAGGTTTTCCTTCCTCTGCTACTACCACTTACAGACCTCTTGTCATGATTACATCAACGTCTTTGCACCCATATTTATATAAAGGTGACTTTCCAGACAATTAAAATTGTATTTTATTGTCACCTTTTGAGTTTGGATATCTCAACTTGCTAAATATGGTGAAGTAATTGTGTTTTATTTTTATTTGTAGAAAGGTGGACACCGGTGGTGATCTCCTTAGTAAATTGGGTAATGTGGCCTCTACTTTTGCTTCGCTTGAAGCCACAGCTCAAACTGTTGATAGTGCATCCCTTTCTCAAGCGATCTCAGATGCAATAAATTCGGATTGTCAACATAGCAAGTAATCTCTTTTGATCTCTTGTTTTCGGCCCCCTTTTTCGCTCTTGGATGCATCTTTTCTTGTTTTGGCCAGTTGGATTCTAGCTTCTATGGTTTTATCCTTCTAAAAATTCAACCATGCCCTCTCAAATTTACAAATGAATGTAATATATTTTAGATAAATATAGATATTTACATTCTTTATTTTATTGTATTGGTATATTGTTTATATTCTTTACTTTGGTTTTATTTGTATGCTTGCTAAGTGACAGTTCTTCCTGTCTTAGTTGATAACTGCTGTTTCATTTCTTGCACATCCTAATCCACTTCAAGTCACTGTTTTTTTCAACTAAGATCTATTTTTAAAAAGAGAGATTCTTGATTCTTGATTTAGATAAGTATTATTTTTTTATTTAGTTTTCCCGCAGTAGTATGAGTGGGGCAACCTCTTTACTAATCTAAGCTGTTTGCTTCCTGGGCCTCATCATGGGGTATTATGATTAGCTATGCCTTAATATGTACACCCTATTGACTGATCTAAGATATGCTACTGGTGGCTCCCAAATGGAATATTGAAGTCAGTTGCACTACTTAAGTTTGAGAGTAGGACCATCTGTCTTTAGTGCTGAGCAAATGGTATGATCAAGCTGTGTATATTTCCTCTTTAGAAATCTGGTCAATGGCTGATAATTATAGTAGTTTTCCAGGCGGGTAAATAAGAAGGACAAAACAGAGCGAGGAATTTATGTAAAGCATTTTAAAAACATCCCTATGGCTGACATGGAGTTAGTTCTGGTGAGTCTTTTTGCTATATTTAGGCCAGAAGGAGCAGTTGTTGTCAACTTATGGGCTGATTTTGGGTTGTCATTATTGTAGCCAGAGAAGAAAAATCCAAGTTTAACACCAATGGATTGGGTTAAGCTCCTTGTTTCTGCAGTTCTTGGGCTGGTCAGTCTTTGATGTTCTGGAAAGTCAATGAATTTACTTAATCTTCTTTTCTTTTATCCATTAAGTTCTTACTTGTCGTTGCCTTCTTTTCAGGCTGCCCTTATTAGTTCTCTTGAAATGCCTAAAGCTGATATTTGGGTTATGATTGCTATTCTTTCTGGATTGGGTGGCTACTGTGCTAAAATTTACTTCACGTAAGTTTATAGTGCATCATGCTCTGACATAAGGTAGTTATTATGAAGCTTGAAATGAATCCTTTGTAACCTTTTATTCTAGGTATGAGACATGATCAATTAATAATATCTCTTACTGAAAAGTTTATTATTATAGCTGTGGGTGGCAGGCCCAGTATGTTGTTTACTTAGTCTGCTTAAAATTCAGGTCCATCAGTCCATGACCATCCTGTAATAGTTAGAAACAGGTCTTGACTTTGTTGTCAGGAAAAAATGATCCTGAGATCTTGCTCCAAATGCTGCTTTTTACCAGTTGAACCTGAAATTTAGGCGTAGGTCTGATGGATTTATTAATTGGACCTGAAAAACTAGGAAGCCCAAGCAGCCTACTTGCTCATTTATAGTTTTCATAGCTGCTTGTTAGAACTATATATATATTTTTTTTAAATTTCCATTTTCTGCCATGTAGGTTTCAGCAAGATATGTCAAGGTACCAAACCTTAATAATGCAGTCGATGTATGACAAACAGTTGGATAGTGGCAGAGGCACTCTTCTTCACTTGTGCGATGATGTTATTCAACAGGAAGTAGGTGCTAACTGATGTGAGATTTTGAGAAAACCTAAGTTTTCACTGTATCTTTTCTCTCACATGGCCTGGATGTGTGAAATCAAATTACCATGATGGGGCTATGGCCCAAATTGAAATCCATCGGACAGTGCCCACAATTGAGTTGGAGGATTTTTTTTTAACAAAAAGAAAAAGGATGATCAATTTATATTTGGTTGACATTGTTGTCAATCATCCATTCTCTTTTGCCAAAATCCTCTAATCAAATGCTTAAGGGGCAACTTGAATATTTTATGCATGGGATATGAAAATGGGGTTTACATATATGAAATTTCATAGATGTAAAACTTACACATGTGAAACACATTGGCATATTTGTTTGGACCATTTTAACATTAGTAAACCTTGAATGGTTTGGATTACATATATTATCTCAAAATCTATGAATATTTAAGACATGAAAAACAAATCTTTTGGGGTTTTATAGGTCAATAAAGAATTTAAATAGTTCATATCAAAATTTTGGGGCCCACATGAGTTTCAAAACAGGAGACATGGGATTTGGAACAGCGCCCTGTCCTGGGAAAGAATTGTGCTAGCTCCCTTTTAACCAGAGGAGAAGTGTGAAAATGTTTCACGTCTTTTTATATGTGGAAAATTTTCATATTGGCCCAATTTACACACCATTTTCGCACCTCATTAACACATGTGGTGCATAACCGAGAGCACACAAACATACATATGCATAATATTTACATATGTAAATGGGTGCAAACAAACCCCACACCCCCACCCCCTCAAAAAAAAAAAAAAAAAAAACTTGCCTTGGCACTGTATTTTTGGGCTATGGCACATCCACGGTAGGCAGGATCACTGGTTTAAATCATGTACACATGGATTGCATATATCATAAAGGAACAACTAAAAGGAAAAAAAAAAAAAAAAAGACTATTGTTTAACTAGACATTATCATAGAGAAAACAGCATTTCCGAGCCTCTACATGTTTTAGAATCTTGAAAGTGGACTCACACTTGATGAAGAGCTTTCAAGTTCCTATAATCTCTCTTCTTTTCTGTTTTTTTTCCAATTCATTAGATATTCATTGAGTTTTTCAGTGCACATGATTGAGTTTTCAAGCACATGATTGAGTTTATCTCGTTTTGGAATTAGGCTTCCATTGATCTGAGTTGAGTCAGTGAGTGTCTAGAGAGCTTAACTTTGATATCAACTACTGAACCTGCACAGAAAATTTCTGTCCTAATTTCTTGACATATTTTAAATGCAGGTAAAAGAGGTCATTATATCATTCTTTATTCTGATGGAGCAGGGCAAACTGACTGTAGAAGTAAGGAATCTCAGTAAATGCTCACTGCCACTTAATATTTACACTTTTTCCATGTGAAGTTGAAAACACTAAGTGCATGGAATCATGCTGACTATACAGCTCCAATTGTATATATAGGAGCTCGACCAGCGATGTGAAGAACTGATTAAAGATGAGTTTGGAGAGCAATGCAATTTTGAGGTGGAAGACGCAGTCCAAAAGTTAGAAAAGCTTGGCATCGTGGCAAGAGTGCGTTTTACATTTTCGTTAATTTATGTCTGCTTTTAGCATTTTTTAGTTTCTTGGGCATCAGTTTCTGGTGCAAACTAGTTGAAATGCTTTCTCTATCCTTTAAATTATGTGATATCAACATATGATAAAGATGTTGTGTTATGGTAGTATGAAAATTCCTTCGGATTTTTCTTATCGATGAACTGTGACCCAGTGAAAAAAGAGTATGGAATTTCTAATTGTTTAATTTTCTTTTGCTGGATCTAACTTTTTCTGTTTTCCCCGACTGAAGAGGATTAACTTTTTGCTTCAGGACCCCCTTGGAAGGATATACTGTGTGGGCTTGAAGCGTGCTAATGAGATCATAGGCATCACTACTGAAGAATTTGTGCTAAAAGCAAAACAAGACACTCCTGCTTGATGCCATCTTCAAAGTGCAAGATTTCTGTCAAGTGTAAGCTTTTACTTGCTACTTACTCATTGGAGTCTCTTTAATGCCATCTATTATAGTTGTACTATTGGTTTGGTGAATCGCATCATTGACCCCCACTACGGTTGGGAAGCCCCAAAACTCTTGTAGTCATAAAAGTCCTTTCTCGTCCATGCTTCAGCCTTCAAAATAAAGAGTATAGAGTATAGACAGCATGGGGGAAATGACGAAAGATTAGTTAGCTTGGCCTTATAGTATGGGTACATTTTAGGCATCCCTATCAACAAAGTTGCCAAAATACTAACAGTCTAGATCAGCTCACTTGTAAGATATAGACATCAGAACACTAATGCCCATTCTGATGCAGGATCTCTTCACTTTTTAGGTTGTTCCAGAACTACAGTGTGGATAATAAGGTGATCTACTTCTCCGTAGCTATGATTGTGCTCATCAGCCTGCGGACATGGAATCTCTCTTGAAGGACTGTTCTCTTTGGAATATTTTCTCCACCTTTGCAGTCTTGTTAATGATCTGTGTAATCTAATACATGAACTTCATTCATTCATTGGTTTCCATGTTTGTAATTTTTCAATTTTAATTTGTTCATTGTTGATTTGTAGTTGTATAATCTCAGAACTACTTTGTGGCATGTTGTCATTGGAATTTTTCCTTCTTAAACATTTTAGCAAGAAATTTGCTATAATGTGTTTTTTTTTTTTTTTAATCAAGAGGGATGCTCATGCCCTTTCTTTTAAGTATGGGATTAATGTAAAAACTGTTGATGCTTGAAAGAATGACAAGGAAATTCTCCAATTCTTTCTACTGTGCCCTTCTATATAGTTGAGAACCACAATGAGATAAATTACAAATCATTGATACAACTTTCTGTAAGCAACACTGGGCCCCACTCTTACCTTTTTTTTTTGGTTCCCTTGACTCTAGCATCATCTAGAAGCATTATGTCTCCTTACCTTTTCTCTCTTACATCTTTCAACTTCTAGAAATCTCATGAGAATTCTCCACCGACATTGATGAATAGATGATAGTGGGACACGTGGACCCTTCCACATCCACATCTCATATTCACCGACCTACATGTAGCCTATAAATAGATGCGGCTGCCTTATAAGGAAGACACATAGAGAAGTCCTTGAGTGCAAGAGTATGTAGAGTGCTTAGTGAGAGTGCTAAGTGCAGTGAGTGTAATGTGTCTACAGTACAATTAGTGTGTTGCATAGGTGCAAGTTGTAGTGTGTAGTCCATCTAATGTGTCTAGTGCTGTGAATGTTTATGTCATGTACCCACATATATGAATTGTAGTAATAAATAGTTAAGGGTATATTTTGTATAAGTGTGTTGTCTTGAGTCTTGGGTCCATCATAGTTAGAGTTGGGCTTCCCTACACTTTCTATGTGGTAATAGCCCCAATGGTTGTCCCCGGTCCTATCTCAGTTGGTTATGGACATTTAGTATTTCAGGGTGTGTTATAGGACTATTTTTTCATGGTTTCATTCTTAGCCAACCAACAAGATTAGAGACTTTATGTGGTCAAAAGCCTCATCCAATTGCATGGGTATGAAGCAACTTTGGAAACAATGCTAATGATTTGGATGATGTAACTCCTAGGCGAGCAAGAGAGTTGTGTGGGGTAAGCTGTTGTTTCGTTATGGTCTTATTTGCCAGGGGAATGAAGGCTCACATTTTCTAAGTCATTTGCAATTGGAAGTTTCTTAACCATGTTGTCCATTAATAGGATGCCATTGGAACTTTGATCTGGACTATATAATGTTTAGACTGGGTTGACTATTACAAGTCACATGAAAATAGAATATGCAACATGGTAAGTTGCCCATGATGTAAAAAGCAGATGGATTCCACAAGCAATGATTTTGATTGTACAGCTTTGAAAATTGAACAATCTTCTCTAATTCTAGGTTATGTTGTGGAGTGGATAATTTTCATGACTTGCAGTCGGGCCATGTATGTTTTAAGTGATTTAAAATGGTATTTTTCATGGGCCAGACAAATGACAGTCTAGGCCCAGCCCACATCCGTACGAGGTAGACCTACCCGCAGCTTGAGCTACACAGCTTTAAAATATAAGATGCCTGGAATTATAATCAAAAAAATGTTTGATATTTTCTCATATATGGTAGATGGCTAATCCTAACCTCCCCTTGTGTTCTTTTTTAAATAGGCCCTTTTTTGTGTGTTTTTTCTTTTTTTTTTTTAATTTGTTTGTTCACCACTTCTAGATGCCTGTTTATGCTCTGTGAAAGAGAGCAGTTACAGTTATCAAGATCTTTGAGGGAAACTCTAATTTTCACACCGGTCTCAAGTTAGGGACAACAATGCACCCGCCCCAAATAACTGAAGGACCCGACATGCGAAAATAGGTTTAGGTCCAAGATTGACCCATATTGGTAGTGGTCTGGGTTCAAATGAACATAGATTCAAATAAATATCAAAATGTCTACCTGGACAAACTTTTTTGCCAGAATTTTGGACAACTCCTATGATATCCCTTAAATATCAGATATCATAGGGGTTGTCCAAAATTCTGGCCAAAAAATTTATCCAGGCAGCACTACTCAATAAATATTCAGGTGTCCAGTTCCAATATGGTTTCATACCCGAAGACCTGAATACAGAATGCCACCATTATTTACAAATAAAGTATATTATAGTATTGGACTCTCGATTCTAGTCCAGGTTCAGGACCCTTTACTCTGGTTCGGGTCTTTGATTCGAATTTGAAAATGAGTACAGGTCCTATAACCTGAATCCTAGTCATTCGCGGTTCCCAGTTTAGTAATTGGGTCTTGGTCTGGTTACACAGAGCACCCGACCCAAATTCAACCTGTTTTCATCTGTACACAGGAATCACTCTTAACTCTGAACTCTTTTTAAGGGGGACTGAACATCACTCTCCACCATGCAATATCTACCAGTATATTTGATCACTCTCAACTCTCAAGGGGACAAATCTTTCTCCAATCCAAGACCGCCAGCAATGTATATTAATTAGAACATGGAAATGAGATGGAGAGAAAGAACGGCTGAACAGAAAAAATATTTCCATGAATGTTCTTTACAGGTGATACTATCTTCCTCCATCAATTTCCTGAAAATATTTAGTTGCTTGGTTCTGCAATTGCTATACTTTCATCTGGAAAAGTATTGCACTACAATAAGCTCTTTCCAAAGAAATTAGAGTATCTCACATTGGCATTTGCGGTTCCATCCTCCACCCACCGACTTCCATGACCTGCCTACTTCCACAATTCGGTTTCATACAAACGCCAATTGTAGCATTCTCTTCCCTTTATGTGATATTAGGTGCTCTGCCCAAAACAAGCAAAGAAACTAGTCAGTAAGAGCAGCGCCAGATATTCCAATTCCTGAAAATGTTGATAGCTAAAACAGAACAGTTACCTTGGATGTGAGAACATAAGATCATGTATGAATAGGATACATCCATCTTCCTGAAGCTGACCACCGATCGATGGGGTAAGGCAAAGAAGATGATGGTAGTGATCTTCTTGTGCCTGTAGACAGTACCATTCTGTCAGGTAAAATGCAAATAAAACTTGGAAACAGTACGTACTGATATCGTTACTATTTCAATCTATTAGAGAGGAAACCAATGCTAATCTAGCAGGGCATGACTGCACGCCTATTCCAAATCGTAATGATCAGATGACATTTAACATCTGGTCAATGGACATTGTTTAGTCAAAGTTTAGACCACAGAACTTTTCATTTTACCTGTCTGTTTGATCAATATTATTATTACAAAGTTGGCCCTCAAGTTCTTTGATCTTGGGTCCTCTCCCTAATGGGAGAACGCCTTAAATGCCGTGCCAGTCACATGGATGGGTGTCAAGTGGAAAACAGAATAATCAATTCACTGCCTCTTTCTGTATTATGTTCCATCCACAATTGGGAAGATGATTATCTATTCTAGATGGCTTGGATCTACTTTCATGCACACCATGTGAAAAGCGTCAATGCAGGTATTTATGTAAATATGCAGAATATTAAAACATGCCTCCATATCACAACATCATTCTCCTACACATGTAGACTCATTTGGCTTCATAAGGTCATGTAAAAGTATAGGCTGGAAATATCACCATGACAGTGGTTGCTGAATTTTCAGCACATGGGTCTTATGATTATGTTGAAATCATAACTTTGGATGTTGTCTTTCTCCTTTCACATAAAATGTAATGAAATTTCAGCTACATTGCACATTTCAATAATCTATAATGAAGGGTCTAGAATGCAAAGAATAGCTAAACAGAACTTTCAATCAGAGAAGTCTCCTTTTAGTCCACAGAATCCCATCTGCCTTTCCATTCTAGTTTTTCTAATTCCATTTTTTTCGCTATAAAAAATTATCTGGAATCTGGAATAGGAATAAATCCAATACAAACTATTCCATCAGAAGAATTTAAAGTAAAGATATTATGATAAAATAGAAATTTGTGAAAGATAACTCACATCAATGTTGAAGATTCTGTATGAGTGTGCGGTCCACAATCTTCTAAATCAGTGGCTTAGCTTTCACGAATCTTTCAACTGCTTCAATTTCTCTACAACCTGCTTCATTGTTGGCCGAACGGACAGTGACTCTACCGTGCAAGCCAACGCAAGCTTCATCATCCCAATCAAAGGATCCTTGGGTCCCCCTTCCCACAGCATTGGCGAGAAAAGCTCCCAGGGGCGGCCCTCCATGATCAACAACTTTCCCCAAGTGACAATATTGAACCCATTTCCATACTCTGAGAATGACGGATCAAGAGACTTCTTCCCTGACATCAACTCCAAGAGAACAACTCCAAAGCTATATACATCTGACTTATCGGACACCCTGCAGGTCGTTGCGTACTCTGGTGCAACATACCCAAATGTGCCAGCGACATCTGTCGTCGCATGGGTCTCAGAAACTTCCAGGAGCCTTGCCAGTCCGAAATCAGACAGATAGGCATTCAGTTCCTCATCGAGCAAGATGTTGCTTGGCTTGATATCGCGGTGAACTATCCGTGGCACACAGGAGTAGTGAAGATAGGCCAGTGCATGGGCCACATCTAAAGCTATCTTGTGAATTACAGGCCAACATGTGTTCTTTCCAGATCGGTCATGAATGAAGCTCTCTAGATTTCCCCCTGATAGATAGTTGTAGATTAGAAATGTATCAGCTTCTCCCATATGGTACCCGATGAGGGTAACGAGGTTCTTGTGTCGAATCCTTCCTAATGTTCTGATCTCTGCATCAAACTGTTGAAGGCCTTGAAATCTGCCAATGGAAAGCCTCTTCACAGCTACTAGAAAACCAGGGACCAGCTCTGCCTTATAGGTTGCTCCGAAACCACCGGTTCCTATCAGGTTTCGGATACTGAAATTCCCAGTCGCCCTAACAACATTGTCGTAATTCAGCTCAGCAGGAGCATCTGTGAATGTCATGAGGACTTTCCTTCGCAGGCTGGTGAGTCTAACAAGCTTCTTCCTTCCAAAGATCAGGACTAGGACCAGCAGCATGAGAACAAACAATATTAAAGAAGCAGAAACTATCGCTGCTATTACATTCGATTTCAATTTACTGCTTCGACCGCTCCTCCTCGGCACTTCCATTGGAAAAGGAAACCCAGTTGGCGACAATGAATTTGAATCCGGACATTGCGGTAAGAATGAGTTACCTTGGAATAAAGCGCAGTCCACCACATGTTTCAGATGTGGGATACGACCAGAAAGTTCGTTAAAAGAAACATCTAGAATTGAAAGACCAGCCAGCGTAGAGAAAGATGAAGGAATCTCACCAGAAAGCCTGTTCCGATTGAGCAATATGGATTCAAGGTTAGAAGCATTGGATAAACTCACAGGAATCTTACCTGTAAGAACGTTATTAGATAGATCCAGAACTCTAAGAGATGCCAACTCTCCAAGCTGAGTAGGGATCTCCCCTGTTAACCTGTTTTTGCTGAGGAGAATCCATTTTAGATCTCTCAGTTTACCCAACTGATCAGGCAACTTTCCGTTCAATCCATTTCCACTCAAGTCAAGCGATGAAAGCATTCTCAAATCACCAATGTCTGGAGGAATCGTCCCACTGAGCTTATTATAAGCTGCTTCAAAACCCTTCAACTGCAAGCATCCAAGAAGCAGCCTTCTATTGATCTCACCCGTAATCTGATTCGCACTCAAATTAACCGCAAAACTCCATATATCACTACATCCAGTGAAAAGACTGTCTGGAAGCGATCCATTGAACAGGTTGTTGTTCAGCAACAAACCATACGAAGAAGACATTTGAGGTTTCTCTGATAAAAATCCATCTCCCAATGAAATTGTCGGCAACGAACCTGTCAAGTTGTTCCAACTGAAATCATGAAGAACTATGAAACCATCATTCAAAATCATTTCGAGTGGGTTATTCATCCAAGCACTTGATAGAAGAGGGACCATTGTTGGATGGTACAAGCGCTCAACATTTCCATTTTCGAAGAGACTTGCCCTCTGATCACAGCTGATCTTATCAAACTCTGGCAAAGAACCTGATAGGGAATTGCGACTCACATTCAAGTAGACCATACACTGAGCTTTCAGCGGCAAAGGTATCAGACCCTGAAAATCATTTGAACTCAAATCCAAGAATGACAAATTGCGACAATTCGCAAGTGATTCAGGTATCAACCCAGTGATGTAATTCTGCCCAAGATTGAGAACGCGCAACCTGCAAAACTCACTCCAATTCTCCGGCAACCGGCCCCCAAGATTCGCTCTTGGCGCCCAAACCATCTCAAGACTGGGAATTGACAGCACTTCCCATGGAATTGCTCCCAAAAAGGCATTGAATTCGACTCGCGGATACGCCCCTGAGCTGACGTTGAATGGTGGTGACTCAGCCAAATTCGTCAAAACAAGAACAGATAGCTTGCTACAATTACCTAGATCTCTAGGAATTCCCTCAACTAGACTGTTTCTCGAGACATCAAGAACTCGAAGCTCAGAGATCCGACCGAGCTCCGCCGGAATCCGGCCCTCGATGATGTTACCATCGATCAAAAGTGACCGCAGATTCGAGCAGTTTCCGATCTCCGGCGGGATATTATCGACGAGATAATTGCCGGAAAGCCTTAGATGCGTCAATGATTCACATCTGCTTACAGGATTCACACGAATTCCTCCAGAGAGCAGATTGAATGAAAGATCAATCGACTCGACCCGTGAGAATCCGATCAGATTCTCCGGTATCGGGCCGGAGAGCGAGTTGTAAGAGAGATTAAGCAGCTTAAGAGAGGACAGATCGCTTATCTGATCGGGGATCCGACCGGAGAGATTGTTGCCTTGGAGCTGCAAGATCTCGAGCGATCCGAGCCGTCCGATCGACGGAGGGATCTCGCCGTGGAGCGCGCCGTGCGGTATGGAGAGGATCCGCAGGCCGGCAAGGTCTCCAATGGAAGGAGTCAGCGTTCCGACGATCACAGAGCCTCCTCCACCGCCGTCGCCAGCGGCAGAGATGGTGAGTGACGTCACCCTGCCGGAGGATCCGGCGCAGGCGACGCCGCGCCAGAGGCAGTAGGGTTTTCCGGTGAGGTTCCAGTCGGAGAGGAGACCCGACGGGTCGGACTCGACGGAGGACTTGAAGGCGAGAAGAGCGGCGGCATCGGACGGCTCGGATTCCGCCGTGACGGCGGAGGAAGAGAAAGCTGAGAGAAGGAAGAGAGCGAGAACCAGTGGCATTGTGGGGAAATGCAGAGAAGAGAGGGGTATTTTCGGAAAAGAAGCTCAAACGGAGATGCTTGCAGAGGAAGCTAGAGTTTAAATCTGCAAATGCTGCTGAAGCTGAAGAAGATATCAGAGCAAGGGCATTTTGGTCATAAAAAAAAGAGGAAGAAGTAGTGCGTTGCAGCGGCCGGCGAGATTTTGGAGCGGAGGAGACGAGATGTTGGAGAGGGCGAGACTTCGGATGAAGAAGAAGAGGCAGGGGCAGAGATGGAATTTGTGTTCTTGTTTTTGAGTTTCTGTTGGAAGAAGGAGAAGGAGAAGGAGAAGTAGAAGTAGAAGGAAGTAAGTGGTAGAGGGAGAAATACCGGTTAGTTTTAGGGGATACGGTGTGAGTCGAGCTTGTCTGGTTTGGGTAAATGGTATTGAACTGTCAACTTCACATTATGATCAGTCACTCTGTCTATCAAAAGAGGAAGTGTACTATCTACCAGACTAGTATGTGTAAATGGAGTCTCGAGTTGATCGTGGGGTTCATTTATTACGGTGATCAGAGTTCAGACCACTTGTGCAATGGGTGCACAAAGGATTGGGGAATGGAGAGAACTAGGATTGTTTGGTTGGATCTTTGAAATTTGAGATTTGAAAATTGTGAATCAGTAATTAATGTTTTGTAGAAACAGGTTTAGAACCCTCTTTAGAAGAAATATTTGATGATGACGGCATTAAAAGGACTTTTTGGGTTTGCCAAAAAAAAAAAAATTTATTCTAGGTGTCCATTGATTCTCTAATCCTAATTCAATCATATATTCACATAAATTTTTTTAAACCAACCGTAGCGGTTTTACCTTGAATAAGCCTTACATTACACTCCCTATACGACACCGTATGCAACATTACAAGGGAATTCAAGATTTTAGGCTGGCCTCATTTGATGTTACATAGGAATTGGTATGCACCATTAGAGTGATTAATGTTAATAAAAGTAAAAATCTTGCGTTAATACTTAATTTTACTTTTTGAAGCATGCATGTCATAAAAGCTCTCCTACATAATTCCTTTCTCCTAAAACAGTACGAAACGCACACTAGAAACTCCACCCTCACGTGATTTGACCCTAGTTTTTTAACCCAAGGTGTACTGGAGTCTGACATGTCGTGTTCCGTTACCCGGAACGCTTCAGATTCCGGTGACCGGACTCCTCAAGAAGACAAAAGCCCGCCGGCGTCACGTCATGTGCTTCTCATGGCCTGGAATTTCGTAACGGTTCCGCATTGACTACGTTTTCCGGTTTTTCGCTTCTGCTACCATAAATAGTGAGTGGAATATTAATTGTGGACTTGCAGATTCGCATATGGTATGGACAAGGACACGTCACTGTTCACATGCTCCACTGCCTTACACTTTTTAGGTGACCCCCCACATGGTCATTGGTCACTAGATTGCTTCATCTCTGCCCTTCAATCCAATTAATTAGATAGAAAGCATGGCCCACTGACCAACAGCTGTGATCATGAGGGAAATTCCTTATTGTTGAATCCGAATTGGGCAACTATATGATGGTGTCCATCTATTGAAAATCCAAACGGCTCAAAATAAATAATAAATTCATATATAAGATGCCCCAAATTTTACTCTGATGGGTGTTGGTCTCACCATAAAATTAAGCAACGGTATGCATGAAGAGATATGATTATATGCATGTTAGTAATATGGAAGATGGGAGTCTTTAAATGGGGCAAATATATTAGTGGAAAGCGGAAGGAGAATATGTTAGGTGTAGAAATCGAAAATAACTAGGGGTCAAAATTAGATTCAAAATTTCCCCGCTTAATATATTATAATGTGATTAGCAAATATAATAAATAATGCATAATAATCAGATAAAAATTGTTATTAATTGTATGCCCATGTGATTCAAGTGAAGCCCATATGATGTCAATTATTTGTGTTGATATTCTATGTCATTTCACATCAGCCATAATGATCTGCATCAACTGATATTTTCTGAACATTGCCACCACATTTTAAAAAAAAAAAAAAAAAAAGAAGAAAAGAAGAGAAGAGGCAACTCAGCTAGTAATTGAGTCGACTCAACAACAACTCGCTGCCAAATGGAGAGAAGTGGTTCCACAAGGAGAAATGGTCAAATGTAACTTTTGGGTGCTAGTGTTATTTTTAACTATTGTTAGTCCCAGATTGCAGCTGCTTATTCTTTTGGTTAGGATGAAAATTTAGACTGATTGAAGACAGATCACCCCTTTTCATTAGCTAATTGGCTAAAAGGGATCTTGCTTTGAAATGAAAAACACAGGTCTTTTCAATGTCTAGAGTTGTCTGGGCCTTCCTTAATTTATACAGACATGAATGATTTTTCAAATCTCAAAACAACTGGAGGTTTGATTAGGCCATTGTTACTTCTTTAATAGAAATGATATTTACACTCCCTGTTTTTTTTTTTTTTAATTTCTTTTATCAAACACTCTTGCATCCATTGACACACCATTATATGTATGCCATTCATGTAGGTCAATTTAAACCATCCATGAGAGGGTCCCACTACAACATGTGGCATAGATTCAACATGAAATTGAAGGGACAATCTCAGCATTCTGCTTCAAGGGAAGACTGTACATTTACTAATCTCCAGTTTTTGGACAAACTGGCATCCATTATCTGTGATCTGTACCTGTGGATCTGATCAGCCCCATCTTGGATGTGGGGAGATATGCTCAAAATATTCTGCATGAAAAGGTGATGACCCTTAGCAACTCTACAAAACTGATCGATTTGGTAGTTGGCTTTAGTGCTAAACCGATCCGAACCATCCATGTGTAGCCCTACAAACCACTGTATAAGCCTTTTCGGAGCGATTAGCGTAGTTTGAATACTGTTATTCCGATTACATGTTCAGTATTAAGAAACAGTTCTTCACAACAGTGAAGCAAAATAATAGAACAGAATTATAGAAAATAATCTAAAACTAAATTAAAATACGCTTACTATTTGAAGGCAGAAAAACAGTTTTCTGTATTTGAACTCTGTTGATCAAGGTTAGTGTTTTAACACTATGTCCTTAAGACAAATTTCGCCCCCGCAATGGTGCTAACGAACTTCAGCAGCGTTTGTCTCTCTCCCAGGATACAATGATCGGTCTCACAACAGTTGCAGCACTACAAACTGTGTGATCGGCTAATAACAGTGGAGATGAAGACTGGACAATGCAATGCACAACAGCAGTGACGGATGATAAAAAACGCATGGACGACACACCACTCCCGTTTGAAAAAGGAAAGCCCCAGCCCCGACCCGGGTCGGTGCGGGGCAAGGCAGTTCGTGCGTGTGGTGGTGACCCCACCTTGATTTAGGCCCTCCCTCCTCCACAAAAGTGAGATGCTCCTTGAGGCTCATCTTATACTACCAAGGTAAGTATATTTATACCTAATGAATGTTTTGCTTCCAAGCAATGTAAGAAGCAAATTCACAACTTCCTTCTGTTTCTATATTTAACATGTTCAAATAGTGGTGTTTTGGAGGCAATTTCTCATTCACTCCTTAATGGATTAGAGCAACCCAATACATATCTCTAAAATACCCATGTATTCCCACCTAAAATGATAAGTGGGTCCCACTTAATTTTTGGCTCAAAGTTTATAAAAAATAATGGTTATCTAGGCCATTTTCCAACAAATACCAACTAATGCTTAATCCGCTGTTTCAAAAAATTAAAAATAATAATAATAATAATAATAATGCTTAATTTGCATGAGTCCAGTGGCTGTAGGCAGGCCACAAATTTTCTAACATAAAGTAATAATTAGTAGAAAAGAGAAGGAGGGCATGTATCAGATACATTGGGTGTAAATATCATCTACTTCTTTTATATAAGTTTTTGTTTTGTTTAAGAGGGTGATGTGTCCTTGGCGAAGTGTCTTTTTGCAAGTGGATTTCTTGGCAGGGAACCCAATGGATCTCTTTTTTGGAAGCTTCACATGACCATACAAAACTACAGAAGAGTACACAGTGGGGGTGAGACTAAATATTGTCTATAGAGAAAAAGATGAAAAGGCTTCTTTCTTTTGCTCTGTGCATAAGCAATCACAAGGTCCTTTTCTGGGTACCATGTCTATCCATGCATCCCATCACACCTTGTGCTAGAGATAAACAACAGACCAATGTGCATTCTACCTTTCAGTTGGTCTTATCTTTGATGGGTTATGTCAAGCTTTTAGAAGCAAATACAAGTACAAATATGCATTAAATATTAGATAAGTTTGGGCATATTGTGGAGGAAGGTTAACTCAAATATATACTTGTAGATTTCAACCTTTCAAGTAATGGTCCAGCTTATAGTAGGCTACTAGGCTTGAGCTTAAGTAGCATCAACTTTTGAACTGAAGGAAGAAATGATTAGAGTACTCATTGATAAAATTATTTTTCACTCACAGTAAGGACCACATTTTGTGAGCAAGACTATCCATTAGATGCAAAGTTTTCTCCATTAGAACTGAATGAATTTCAGTTCCAAACAAAGGCACATTCACTATTAACTTAGATAAATACGACTAAGCTACATTTTTCATGTGTCCAATCTAATGATCAATCTGATACTAATTGACTTGGAGTTTGGGATGTATAATTGAAGCCTCGAGAGAAAATTGAATTCATGGTTTAAATTCATATTATATGGTCGCCACTGTGTGGGAATTTTAATTCATAATTAGTGTCAAATTGGGTTTAGTAGTAATTCAATGTGAGAGGGGACAATGGAAGAAAAGGCCATGTTATGAGTGTGAGGAGGAATCTACAAACTGGTGGGTAGCCTCATTGGTGTGGTGAAGTGACCAAAATCACACACACACACATGCACAAGAAAATTTCAGGATGGCCAGTTGCTCCTTTGCTAATAGTCCAGCATATCGGGTCAAAATGGCCTCGTTCTGATCAACCAAAGTCTTACAATCTTTCCCCCGAATTGCCACCAACCCAAACTTGACATTCACTCAAAAATTATAGGTCATATTAATTGATCATGCGGATTTTGGTCAAGATTGAGCCTTATCTAATAGTTTGGATTTAGACAATTTTGAGATCCTCAAAATAGTGCCATACCTATATAATTGTCATTCTTGCAAGGGCTCCACAGGTGGTACCATTCCTTGTATAGGAACGACCTAATCATTCATGAAGGAGGTCATGTATGTGTTTACATCCACATCACCATCTTAGTTTTATCCCATTACTCTCGGCTAACTTAAAATGTTACACAACGACAAAAGGGAAAAGACCATTGCATTTTACGACATGTCTTTCTAAAGATGAAGAAGAAAATAGTACTAATGGATTCAATCATCTTAAGTTCTAGTCATTAAATCTTCTAAACTCTTAAATGGATGGCTATTATTGTTCCATTTATTTTTTCCACCAACCCTAATCCATTGGAAGAACTTTAATAGAAGGGTAACAGCTTCATAAATACTAGTAAGCCCCAAATAAGTATAAATAAGTACTCTCTTCAGAAAGGAAATTTCTTAATATTATTAAAATTGGAGCACAGAAATGTATATGACTTGTAAATGAATGGCTTGCATTTACACTTTTATTTATGAGACACATTCATGTCATCATCCTGAGGGCCAATTCTACTTGCTGTCCAATTTTGTTTACATTCTGACATGTTGTTACTCCTTGACACTTCATTATACTGTCCAAAAACTTAAATTTCCACTGAAAAAATCTATTGGGCAACTTGACTTGACTTAGCATCATCCACTAATAGAAACTGGAGATTTTCCTTGAGGGGCCATAATGTTTTCTTTTTTCTTAAAAAAAAGAAGAAGAAGAAGAGAAAAAATTGATATGGTTATAAAAAAATTTGGGGACGAAAACTCAAAAGTCAGTATGAATACATATGAAAAGAATAAAAGCAGAAGTTGCTTTTTTTTTTTTTACTTTGGGATTTTGAATGAGTCCTCACAAAGTCTTGATGCATGGAGTCAACCAAGTCTTTTGCCATGTCTTCCCAAAACTTGTTATAAAAAAATAAAAAAAAAATAAATAAAAAGAAGAGAGTTTCCACCAAGTATCAATTCAAGTCAACTCTGGCAGTTTGTTTTTAGTTTTCAGACTAAGCTTCATTCCAAGTATCTATTATTTTTTTCCTATTAACAAAATACATGTTTATTGGAATATATATTTTTCAACAGAAAGCACAAAACTGCTAATGCAACTTAAGAAGTTTCATAATTAGGAAAGAAAATGCAGAAAAAAAAAATCATGAGAATGATAGGGAATTATTAATAAATTTCACAATGAAGGTTGGAAAATGATTTCGAGTTATTTAGATTTCATGTAAAAGATTGGCGTAATAAAAACTCTCTAGAGAAGAAAACCAAATTATTAACAGTTGAGAAACTAAAGAGTTGCCTCCATGATACAATAATAATGAAGCCCAACATTTGCTATATGTTGATTTTTTGGTTGCTAACTGGGAAAGCAACTAGAGCAATAGGTCCAAAAAGAGAAACTAAAGAGTTGTCTCCATGATACAATGATAATGAAGCCCAACACTTGCTTTTTGTTGATTTTTTGGTTGTTAACTTGGAAAGTAACTAGAGCAATAGGTCCAAAAATGATAAAATGGAGCAAAATTATGAATCAAAGAAAAGAGATAGACCCATTGGGAAAAATGTGTGTGTGTCTCCAGGGTCCTATATAATAAAGACCCATAGGTAACTCTGATGGTTGGAATATTGGTGCCTGTTTAGAATAGCCATTAGTGCTTGTTCATTCAAACTCAAGTTGTGCATGTATGAATGGCACGACCTGACTAGACACCCTTTGGGAAAAATGACTAGCTAGCTCACAAGCAGACATACAAGACCATGCACTATATATGCTGCCCCTTGACAACTCACTGAGTTGAGTCTACCTGGACATAATCCATAGACACTTGGATTGGACATGATCAGTTGGGAAATGACTATTTTGTGAATGGGCATGACCTATGTCACAATGCCTAGCAAATGACTCATTGAAGTCAAGTCAACCACATAGGCTCAGCCTTGAAACCGAGTCAACTCAGTGAGGTCAAGCTTTCTAGGTAGAAACTCAGTAATTTACCCATTAGACTTGCCTGACTCGGCGATCTGATCATCAAGTCCAATTGACTCACCCACTCACCCTGACCTTTTTTTTTTTTTTTTATTTGGTAGTAGACTCAGTACCCCTGACTTGGGCAAGGCAAAATGAGCTATAAAACTGTGGATCCTATCCATATCTGGGCCCATGTGTCTCAACCTGTTCCTGACCATAGTGGCCTAGGTCCAAAGACCCAATGGGATGCATGAATTTATGCATGTATGTCTTAGAACTCCATAATATATCTTTGTAATTTAAATCTGCATCATCTGTATAGATTGCATGTGAAGGAATATGTGGATCTTGAAATAAAAGGGAATCGTTTGCATAGGAGTCTGGAGGCCCAAAGATTACTAAAATCAAGGCCTTAAACGAAGGGAGCATGTCTTGAGAGACATTAGCCAGGAATCAAGCTGAATGTTTGTATACATTTCATTATCTTCTCATAATCTCTCTCTCTCTCTCTCTCTCTCTCGACAAACAAAGATTCCCAGAGAAAAAAAAGACAGCTATTTTGGCCAACTTGATAGTTGATAGAGACTCGTGAGAAAGTTTCTTTTGGAGGGATGTGTGCTAGTGGGTCCATTGAGGACCTTGACCTCACTGGTTTGGACTTTGGAGCCAAATGAGGTCATAGGTTCAACCCCACACCACAAAAGTGAGGAACCAGTTCACTCTATAAGGAGTACCAAGAAATGTAGTTCGCAGAGCCTCCTCCCTTCATCAGGGCCCCCCTCTTTGATCACAGCCACTCATCCGGTGGGCCTAATCGTGGAAAAACTACTGATCGAAGGATTAAGGCCCACCCCATCGCGTGCCCCACAAAAAAGAAAGGGCTAATGGGCAATTGTTCACATTTAATGGGTGAATTTCACCATCATGGATGGTTGTGATTTTCCAATCAGTGTGGATTTTGCACTATGTTTCATCTGCAGTGGACCCCATGCAGATTGGGATGTTCTAATTGATGGGGCTAGCATTGTAGATTACAACTTTAGGTAGTGACATGAACCACTAAACCCATTTAGATTATTCCCTTTGTCAAATGATTAGGGTTTTGAACCCATGAAGTAGTTGTCTACAACCATGAGATTGTATGCAATAAAGTAGTAAAAAGGTCAGGATACATTAATGGGGTTTGGAACCAAGAAAGATCCTTTGGAGAACTAATATAAATGTTTGTTTTATTTATAATATAGAGCAAATAGGGAGTTCAAACCTTGGTCATGTAACCATGTAAAGAACTTTTAACCCTAGAGATCTTTAGGTTTCTTTTACTAGTTAAGGTAAACAAGTTAGAATGAGTAAACAACTCTAGCCAAAACCCTAAAAATGACCACCACATTAACATTAATGCAACTGGCATCATCCAAATGGTGATATATCTTATATGGCACACTGATGGTTCATTAGCACTAGAATTTCAAGTGGGGTTGTGGATTTGATACCTTCCTAAAATCAGTTCCATTTTGACTTTTATTTGTCCAACCTAATAAGGCAATAATTGCATTTGCAGGTCGTCCTCTAGCAAAAAAATAAAAATTGTGAGCTTCAACTCAAGGTTTGTTCTGGGCATTTATTTCAGATCCTTGATCTTTTTTTGTTTCTTTTTCCATGAGAAGATACTCCGATATTATAAATGTCATGGGACATAAACTTTTAAGTAGATGACTGATCCACATTCCCCACTGAAAAGTTATATATCATATAAGGCTATCATTGAACTTGATGGCCAATGGGCCTATCAGCAGCTCAGCGTGCATAGTGTTGCCACTGTAAACTCCTGCCAGAGTTATAGGGTGATCAGCTTATCATTAGAGCTGTTAATTGGCCGGGCTTGATTGATTGAGGATAGGAGTTATAATCTCTTTGAGGGCTAGGCCTGCTAAAATTTTCAATTTTTCTATGCCCAGTCCTAACAGCCCTTTCTATCATGTTATGTGGAGAATTGAGATCTAAGTGCTGGGACCACTAGAGATTATGCCCATGTTCCCAAAGAGCAACAGCCAAAATATCCAACTCATCTGATATTCTAAAGACTATCACCTATTTCTGCCATTAAATCATATTCTATAGGTTTATCTATGTTCATCAAATTCCAAGGTTTATTTGTGTTTAAAACACTTGCAGACCTTTTTTTTTTTTCCCTTGGAGTCTTAAGTATGGTTCATCAGATTGATCAGGTTTAAGACATGATTAAATTACCAAAAAGAGAAAAAGAAACCGAAGGGAGATTTTTTTTTTTTCCTGAAAAAAAAAAAAAAAGACGATGAGAGTGAAATCATGTGTTTCACTTGTGATGAATCTAATAATAAGTCAAGCCCATGCTGGAGTGAAATTAGGCATACAGGCAACTGTGATCTTGAGCAGTTTAAATCTCAAAGGTGGGCCTCTATTACGGACCTAACCAATACACCAAAAGCCTCAGGAATAATGAAACGTGTCAAATCAAGTGTCATAACTATTTAGTATCGTAATAGCCTCACTAATAGATTATTGGGCTGACCTCAGGAATCCGGCATTCTGAATTTGTCTCTACTAGTGTCCGGACTCCTGACTCCAGTTAAATCTGCAACCAAAAAGGCTGTTGGAAATACAAAATTACATGACCTTACCCACATGTGTTCCTTTTGAAAATACCATTTACTCAATACTCAGTAAAGAGGGCCTTTACCATCAACAATGTGACACATGCATGTGAGTTGTGACCCCTTTCCAAAATTTTCAAAAAGGGGTTCTCTACTTCTCTTCTTTGCATTGGTCTCCCCATCTTTGATTTGAATTTCCCTTCCCTCCTGGGCCAAAAAAGATATAACATAGTCATAAGTAGTAGATAATGGGTCTTTATCTTCTTTATCCTGCCATCATCAATGGAAGATTCAGATAATTTTTCCGCAGTATGATTGACAATTGCAATAGCACCATGTAAAAAGACGATGACAAGCCCTGCAGAGGGAGGACCCATTGGAACTTGGAACAGGACAAAGGTTTTTTTTTTTTTTTCTTACTCCTTCCACTCTTTCCAAGCGAAGGACAAGGACAAGGACATGGGCAAGAAATGCCTGTCCTTGTCTTACATGAGACCTCTCCTCCCATGGATCCACCACATTGATATTTTTACCCACTTTTCCTTCCCAACAGTCAAAAGTAGCCCCATTTGGATGGTTTTTTTTAAATTGGGAGGAATTGTAGGGTCCTGATACTCAGAAGTACAACTCAGTGATGCCAGCTACCCTGGATGTGGGGCAACTCAGTGATGCCAGCTACCCTGGATGTGGGGCCTACTTTTGGGGGAGACCTCAAATCACAATGGTGGTGTTGGTGGGAATGCTTCAGGAACTGTCCATTTCAATTGTGCATGTGGGGTATGTTAGTTGAGGCCTAGGACATTATGAAAGATGGGGTCTCTTTGACAAAACTGTGGAGTTGAAGAAGGGTAAAGAATGGAGGGAGGGGCCCATGGGTTGCACCAACCGACCACTGGACTGACTTGTGGAACGTGGAGGGTTCGCAATCAATCAAAGGTGGCACATAAGCTGTCATAGAGAGTCAGCCTTATGGCACTGTGGGGACCTCTCTAATCTCTACCATGTGACATCACCGTTATCCATGCATGCAACTCTCTTGACACCCATCCTGTAAAGAGGATCCTTTGAAGCAGCCCAATAAATTTACTTTGGAAATCCAAACCACTCCTATTCACTTTTGCACTAGGGCTTTGCAAAATCTCACTTCAAATGAAACTGGGCTCAGCAACCAGATTAATCAAGCCTAAAACACATCATTTAAATACACTAAAAAAAAAAAAAAAAATGCAGAGGGAGTGAAACATTTGTGTTCAGCTTGGCCAGTGGGTAGAAAGAGAAAGAGATCACACTCAAGTTAAAAAAAATCTTGGGTCAAATAGCCGGCATGAAACTTTTGTCACAATCCAAATATGAATTCGAAAAAAATTAAAATTCATATAGTCCACCTCAATATAGTTAGAACAAGGTTTTGATGATGATGATTGTATTTTGATCTTATATAGAACTCATAAAAACCAACCTCAGAATCTACAAGTGATGGTGGTGGTGGTCGTGGTGGTGGGGGCGGCAGTCACGGCGACATAGATAATGACAATGAACTATGAACTAGAAAGTCCCAGGCCTAACATCAGTATTGTGGTCATTCACCTCTTCTGTGGTTATATATCAGGCCCGACTTGTTCAGCCCATGGGCTATCAAGAGATGAATGTTGAGTGAGTGAAAATTAAGGATAAATGATACCAAGACCAGTGTGAGAATGAACCATCTCAAGGAGCACACTTAGCAGGCGCCTAGTACTTTTGGCTAGTGGTGCTCATGGCCAGGTTGGACCAGACCGAGGCATATCCAGAAACATCTCGACTTTAACCCTTATCCAGACTAAGCCCAACAGGGCCAGGAATGTCAGGCCCAAGGAAATGGGCTGAGCTAGGGTTGGCCAAACCGACCTTTTCAAAGTTGTATGGCATGTTTGGACAGTTTATCAATAAATAATACACACTCATTATTCATTCAGGTTGCGCTTTGGGCTTTATATCACTTAATCCAAGCAGGCCCAAATACTAACCGGTCCAAGATTATATATCCAAGCCCAACCCAAAGCAGATGGGGGTGAAATAATGATCTTCCTGGACTCATCCATCCCAAAAGCCTTCTTGATGGCTAACAATTACAAACACAGTTTATTTTTGATAAATATGTAATTTGAAGCCCCGATTACATCTTCGCTTTTTTCTAATCTTTTGAATAATACACATCTAGGATTCATCCCCACTTCAAGCAAATAAATACCTAGCAGCCCGATGTTTTCTTATTTTTAATGTATTTGATTAAATATCTTGCACAAGATGGCTAACAATTACCAACAGAGTTGAGTTTTGGTAAATGGTATGGGGGTCTTAATCTTCTTTACCCCTTCAAACCTACATTGAAAAAATCACATAAAAATAAATGGCTAAGGCATTGTTGCAGATGAAAATGATATAAAAAATCAGATTTTAATAGCAATTTATGTTTCTTTTCACATTTTCAGTATCTTTATTATTTAAAATTATAATTTATTCTCAGCAACATTTTCCTGTACGCCGTTTCACCAGCAAGACTCCATGATAAAATCAACAGCAAAACCATAAAACAATCATGGGACTCCCAAGTCCCACCTCCTTTCTATTCCCCAGCGACAGCATTCATGAAAGAGTTCAATGGTGCATCATTTCCCATGGAACTGGAACCGAAATTGAAGTGTTTGAACTGTATAAATCACAAAGATTTTGTATTTATTGTTCAAGAAGAAATGTGCTAATCTGTTAACTCAGTCTCGTTGCCCAGTCAACAAAATATCCAAAAATATTGATTGCCAACAAGGATTGAACACATATCCCTAAGCTGTAGCGCAGATGGTTTCGGACATGGTTACGCACAATAGATTGTGCAAGGGATTGAGCACATACTGCATTGGCCTGCATTCTAACAGAATATATTGTAATAATTAGGTACAACACCACCTTTACATTATTTTTGTATGAGTTTGCTAATAATCCTTAGTGCAAGTAAGAAAAAGGAACCAACTTGCCATTTTATTGGTTACATAGTAACAACACACATGTATAAAACAAGACCACCATAGTTAGGCATAAATCTCATCACTATATTATGGTATGACGGCCCTTTCTTTCTTAAATATCAGGATCTTACTCATCACTTAAACGAAATAATGCCTTTCTCAAACCTTATATGAATGACTTGACACTACTGATTTCCATATCGTGGGCCCTCTTGTCCTCTCTTATCGTCCCATCCTCTTACCCACGGTTGCCCAGGTGTTGCCCTCGTCTCAGGAGCAGCATGGCTGTTCAGATTTCCCATAACCTTGGCACGAACAGCAGAAAATACCTGCAAATAGAGTAATGGTATAAAAACCAAAGCATGCAGAAGAAAACCATGATGGCATCCAGTGCTTTAAACACTTACAGGGTTGCCATTCACGGCCTCTGGTGGTTGCTCCTGGCCAGTGAGCCACTTCCACAAGTCTGGGTTTTCCTGTGAATCAGACAGAAGCTTCTGTGAATTGATGTATTAAGAAAAATTCATAAAAATAACATTTCCATTCTTTAGCATGAAAACACACTTCTTCTCTTTTTCACTTTTTGAGTTATCACTTATCAGTCCTCTTTCATTTGAAAGCAAAAGATGAGAAGAAAAGTTTCCATGAAAGAAGCTCAGTTAGAGATCTTGGTGGCTCTTGCAACCGGCCTTCATGGGGATGATGTCACATCATTTGAAGTCCTCGTAGCGTTCAATATGGAAAGTCAAAAAACAAATTTTATTGACCGAATCGCCATATCATTCGCCCAAGCAATCATGTAAGGAGTTGGGTGTTTCTCCATTGGCAGTTGCAATTTTTCAATCGCTTTGCCAGAACTTTCATGGCGCTTCCTCCATTAATGATTAGGTTACATACTTTGCCCTTTCACCATACACGAGTGTAGAAGATGTTGGTGCACAACCAATCACCCTTTTCTTCCTCTCTAGTGGCAAGCAAGTGTCGAATGACTAATAGAAGGCCTTCTCTATACACCAAATCATCGGAGCCATCATCACTGTCATCATTTGAGGAGATCTGGCTCCATCTATAAAGAATGGTCAACCTTAGAGATGTCAAATGGGCCGGGCCGGCACTGGAGTCAACGGCCTATGGCCCGGTCAATGAAACGGGCAGTGCGGGGCCAAGGTGCTTGGTACGGGCAGCCCGGTTGGGCACGGTAGGCCTGCCCAATGGCTACTTTTTTGAAAAAAGTCCATCATATAATCCTTTCCTTGTAGAATCTTAGAAAATTCCTCAAGTATTAGCCAATAGGAGAAATGTTTCCTTTTAAGAAACCACATGCCATAAGGAGTCCTTAAGTCTTTGTTGTCCAGTGGGACTCATGTTATGGGTGAGTGGTCATGTAGACCACACCCCCAAAATGCCCAACATGTTGTTCCCAAAACCAGTGGCTTTGATAGGAACGTGAAGTCTATGAGCTATTTTTAGCCCTCATTATGGAAACCAATGAAGACTAACTTCCAATTCTCTCATATATAGCATCCAAAGACAAAAGGTCAAACCAAGATTATCAACAAAAGCACTTGGTAATCTTCTATGCAACTTAGCAGGTGATAGGGTCACTACATGGGATCTGAGGATTTGACTCGAGATAGAACGGAATGGAGAAACATAATTCGTATAGCTGACCTCAATATAGTTGGGACCAGGCTTTGAGGATGATGATGATGAGCATCAGTACATGGGATCTCATATTGCCTATGGCCGAGTTTGCTTATAACAACTCAGTTAACCGATTGACAAGCCAATACGATTTGATGTGGTCATGGGAATTCAGCAGCGCCAAGCCGCCAACTAATTGATTTAATACCACTTCCTCTTGAAGCACATCCAAGTGAAGATGCTAAAAAGCTTTTGCTCAACATATATGCATGACATCCATGACGAAGTTTGACAAAAGATCATTGAGCAATAAGAAGTAGAAGAGTGACACGGACATCGTTACTTTGTAAGCTTTGATGAAGGTGGCCTCTAGTTATGGTGCAGTACAAACATGCAGGTCCCCTTAAAATCATCAAAACAATTAATGTTAATGCATACCTGCTTGACTTGCCCAAAGATTGGAGCACAAGTCCAACAATCAATCTTGAAGACTAGACTCTTTATTGTGGACATTACAAGGATGAGTCGTAAAAGGAACAAACACCATAGTTATCTCCTATCCAAAGGTGATGGAAGAGATTAAGGAGGTGTTGGATAATCAATTGGTTTCGAATTTCGACACAAAATGGAGGTTACTCTTAGTGAAGTGAAGAGGTTAACCGTATTCTAACTGCACCAGGATTAAATCCGTTGACTTTCAGCAGCTCAATCTAGACTTGTATGAGTGGTATATCAAAATTTTAGCCAGTGGGAGCTGAGGAGAGATAATGCAGGCCATGGGTCAAATCCATCATTGAAAAATCATAAAACAAAGCCTAATATTTAAGAAGACCAAGCTAGGCCTAGTCCACTAGAAAAGCCCATAATTTAAGTATTGAATTAGTTACATGTTAAATGAGAGCATTAAGAATATGATCATGTCACATGCCTACCAATTGCAATCTTTGTACCATAATAAGTTTGGTCTTAAAGAATCCATTTGATTATAATATATTTTAAGTCTTATATATAGGATCATAGTGAGAATTGTAATCTCTAATTAAGATACCAGAAGGGGATGACTAATTGTATAAGGTTGTAAAAGACCCAACCAAGTAAAATCAGTGAACATCTTTCTCAACTATTAAACCATCTCATATCATCCAATCCATCAAAAGCAATTCAAAAACTGAAAACAACCTCTAAGGCGGCACCCACCCTAATCTTACCAGATCGAGAACGTCCACAAGCGCTTTAATTCCCGCCTCATCCATCACCCGGATATGATCCTCCACCCATTTCCCCAAAACCAAATCCAATTCAAGAAACCCTCGTTGCTTGCTCCTATACAACAATCTACACAACCAAACATTACAAACAGAAATTACAGAACAAGATGTATATTATATATAGAGAGAGCCCAAGATTTCAGATACCTGTTAAAGAGGCGCCTTTTGCTTTCTTCATTCGAAAGATCAATGTCAATCGATCCTCTATCAGAATTAAATCGAGAAACTGAACCAACAACAGATCTAGAACAGAAATTTAAAAAAAAAAAAAAAATGAGAATCGATGTTCAATCAAAACAAGTCGAGATCGAGATCGAGATCGAGATCGAGAGAGAAATAGAGATTTGTTCTACCTTTGATGGATTAGGGTTTTGGGGAGGTTTGGATTGGCGAGCACAGGGGAATTTAGGGTTTGGTGGAGACGAAACAGAGCTCTCCTCAGACTCGCCATAGCCACCGTCAATTCGAGAAACTGAGAAGGATTATTTCGTGGAGGAGGGAGAAAATGGAGATTGTCACGGTGAGCAAAGATCCACGTCACGCAAATAACAGCCGTCGGTACGGTGGGCCAATTTCAAAAAAGTATGGCCCATTTGAAAACAACGTAAAGATTTGTGATGAATTTGACCCACCAACGTCGTCATCATCATCAATGGTGGGCAAATTTCGAAATTTTAGGCCGGGTATACTATTTATATAAGCTTGAGCAAATTCTCAAATAAATTTATACACTATTATTTATATTTTTTTCCTCAATTTGCGGGCCTCAAATTTTTTATTTGAACAGTTCATCTTCATTATGAGATTAAGAAGGTATAAGATATAAAATTTCATAACTTAATTCTTTTTAAATTTTGAGAAATCTAAATAAAAAAAGTATGAATAAGGTCTCAACCATTAAACCCGGTTTTTTTTCTCCTTTTTTTTTTTTTTTTTTTTTTTTTTTTTTTTTTTTTTTTTGCTTTTGCACTTTTGTGATCCCCACACTTCAAATTCATGAATTGAACCGTTTAATATTCTCTTATTAATGGTAAATATTAGATGCATAATTTCATATTTTGATTTTTCTTACATTTTGAGAAACTTGTGAAAAATGACCGAAAAAAAAAAACAAACAAATGTAAAACCATTGGATATAGAAAATGGTGATTTTGACAATCATGATAATGTGTTTGGCTTGTTTGGCATTAAATATATAAGCGGTAATATTCAAGTAAGAACTAGTTCTTACATATTACAAAAAGTCTAAATCCCGGGCTCTGGCACGGCTCTACATATTATATGAGAATCTTTTTGTGAGGTCCAATTGTGGGCTCCATTTGGGGATAGGACTAAGGGGGATGAAAAGAACTATATGAGACCACCCCCAAGTATCAAATTTGACCCCAAACTCAAACTCATGCCCCAACTCCTTCATCCATTGCCCAAAAGTTTAATGGCTTCATATTCAAAAAAAAAATATTAAACCCTCGATCCAACGGTTCAGTCCATTCGGATGTGTATCAATCTTTGGGATTAGTGACTATCAGAGGGTTGCTAGTTGGGCTCCGCAAAAAAATTCTCATATGATAGTTCGCACTTAAATATTTTCCATATAAGTCTTATTTCTCTACCACTTGTATAAGAGTGGCAAGTAACCCTTGAAGGTGCCCTCAAAGGGGAATAAAGAAGCTAATTTGGCCATTCAATCAATTTGTGGAGAGTGGGATAAATAATTATAAATCCAGCATTCTTCAAAATGAACAGCATCTCAATAAGCTTGATTTTTTGGCTGCTATTTTAAATATTAACTTACAGAAAATAATATTATTACACTTTTTTCTTTTAAATAGACAACATTGAAATGTTCATTACTTGATATTTTTATAATAAGATTAGCACAGTAGCCACAATAGAATAACCTGTCCATGTCGATCATGAATTGCAGTGACCACCTTAGACTTTAGAGTGCGCCACGTTCTAGGTAAAGGATAACCTGAACTTAGTCTGCTTTCAGTTAGGTATGGCTTACTGTATAAGCATGTGGGTTGGGCCCAAGCTAAATAATTTCACTCTACAGATAAATGGGTTGGTCATGAAACTGTATGACTAAAGGCTAGAGTTAGGGATGTAAATGGGTCCCCGATTCTCTTATTATCCTAAATTCCAACCTGTTAAAAATCAGTGTTGGGTCCTTATTTACGTCCTGATAAGTGGACGGGTCCAGTCCAGGTCTTTTGGGCCCATAATTTAAACGGGTTCAAGCCCAGTTCTAATTTGGTTCTGACGTGTAGACCCAGGACCCGATATATTACCTTAATTCTCAAGAGTCCCTTATAGAAATTAATTTTTTTCCTACTATCATTATCTACCTAAACCCAAAACCATCTCTTGTACATTAGGCCTAACACATTTTGACCTAATATATATTAGGACCCGAAAACCGACCCATTCACATTCCTAGCTAGAGTTGAAGGCACAATAACATAATCCGATTGACATCATGCCCCCATATGGGCCTAAGGTACAAATTTTAATTTCAACGTGGCTCATGTGCCATCCAAATTAGGGGACATACTCTCGACCTATATGTTGGAGTTTGTAAAAAATTATAATAAAGGGCATTGTGTTGCTTGGCCATTGTAAGAATTCCATTTGTACAAAAATATCTTCACCTCCCATGCAAAAGTGGGATTAAAAGTTAACCAAAAAAAAGAAAAAAAAAAAAAAAAAAACTTTTGGACACTTTTTATAGTAGTTGAGAAATCCAATGATTTAAAACCATCTCACTTTCGCACTTGGGATTAAAAAAATTTCAACCGAGGTAAGCCGGATTTGTATAGCTCAAGGCTCCACATCAATATTAACATATAATAAATAAATAATGGTGTGATGCGTGAATCTCTAATTTAATTCACGAGGGAGAACCATATACTTAGATTTCTAAAAATAATGAGGATTTCTACTTAGGTCAAATCCACACCGTTGAAAAATTCTAAAAAAATTGAGGATTCCCACCTGCTCAAATCTAGTAAACTTTACACAGATTTCCAAAGGATTTTGCTGCATAGGTTTCCCGCGCTATATATATATATATATATATATATATATAGTTTTAGGTGCTCGTGGAATTGGGAGGAATTCGAAGGTCATGCATTGGTGGGGCCCGCCCTTTCACATGTTAAATCGGGTAGTTACCGCTGTCCTTATGCGGTGACGTCAGCAGAGGATCCTCTCTCTCATTGGATTCGAGCATCTCTTCTTTTTTGGTAGGTTTCGCTTTCTCGTTTCGTTTTCTTCCGTTACATATCTTCACAATATCTTTCCATCTCTCTCTCTCTCTCTCTCTCTCTCTCGCAATCGAAGAATTCATCGCAAAGTAAGCAATCGAAGGCCTGAAATTTGGGGTTTTTCCTTTTTTAGGGTTTCGATTCTTGCAACGGTTGACGTTTCGATCCTTTTTTTTTTTTTTTTTTATTTGTTTTGTTTTGTTTTGTTTCTTCGATCGAATGCCGAGATGAAAAACTTGTTGATGTTCAGATTAGGGTTTTCTCATCATGATCATGGTTTTGATTTCAAGGTTTCTCCTTTTGAGATTATAATTTGATGTTTCATGTATTGAGATCGGTTTAGGGTTTTGAACCTTACTGATCTTTTATGATTCTGTATGGTTATTGTTATTATTAGTTTTTCTTCTTTGATCGAATCGAGGATTTGGGATTTTGAGATGGAACTGTAACGATCCGTTCGTGATTAAGGTATCTCGAGAGATGATTCTGAATGCAAATTTTGGGCCTTTTTTGGATCATAATTTAGTTTGCTGGGTGTATGGGGTGTCTTATTTCTTTGAAATTTGATTTCAATGTGGGAATTGATTAATCCACATGACCGTTGATCACTTTCAGGGTAGAATCTGATTGATAGCCAGCTTTTGGGCAGAAAATGGATCTTTTAGCTTTGGATTGACACATCCTGATTACTTCTTTATGCCCAATTCAATTTTATCTGATATCTCTGTTGCATTTCCCATTTCTGATCTTGATGCTTTTGAGCTTGAATAGATTATGGTTTCAATGTATTCCCAGTTGCAATCTCTCTCTCTCTCTCTCTCTATATATATATATATGTTTTGTATGTTTTTTCTTTAATCAAAGGCAATTGAGTAATCAAACTAATCATGCAAAGCTTGAGACTGGACAGGAAGGCTGTTCTGGATATTGAAATTGGATTGGGGTCTCCTTTTCCTCTAAAAGGAGAAATGCTGTCTTCGAATTGTGTCAGGGATTTCCCTGAGCTGATTATTATTGATGATGATGACAATAATGATGGGCAGAGATACTCTTCGAGATCTTCTACTGAGGTATTTCATCTCTTCAGTAGCCCATTTATTAAGCTTCCAAATTTAATGGTGCTGTCAAATTTTCATCTTATGAGTTTGTTCTACTGCATCAGTTGCAGCCACTGACGCTGTTTCCTTGTACAAGCTCATGGGTCATTTCTGAAGAAGATTTAGAACTTCGGCTTGGATTCAAAGGTGATTTCACATACTCCTATTCCTTGGGCGCTTAGGGCATGCTCGTGAAGCTGGTTTTCTGCAGAAAAAGTGAGGATTGCAGAAATTAAAATCCATGCTACAACGAAATTTATGTTTGATGTGGCCGCTTTACTTTGCGGAAAAGCACAAAAATGGGCAAAGTTTTCTGTGATTGCTCGGAAAATAATTCCCATTGGGAGTGGTTGGAATTTCCCCCCCGCTGAATAGGTTTTCCGCTGCGTGTACGCAAACATGCCCTTAAGTGTTTTGTGGATATGACATGACAGTCGTGATTTTTTTTTAATTTTTAAATTATTATTAGTTTTTTCTTTTTAAATGGTTAAACATTCTTAAATTATGGTTTGCTTCATATTTCTTGCAATTTTGTGACACCCATTCAAATACTCCATTTCAGTTTTTACCAATCAATGAGAACCAGTAGTTTCCATCATCATTTAGTGAAGGCATCTGGAAAAACTGTTAGCAACTATAATTGACAATTTTTGTTTTCTGACCATGTAATACCCACTGATTGCTAGCAGTCCAAGACTGGTTGCACTTAGTTGTACTTGTGGAGTTGATTTGTCTGCAACTTGGTTCTTCTAGTTACGTGTGTGGTTTGCAAACGTAGAAGTTGCCTCTGTTGTGTGCTTGACTTAATAAATGGTTTACTTGTTTCTCTCTTCACAATTATGATATCTCAATACTTCAAGTTGGTTTAATTTTACCTTGTGTTCCCTATACTGAAAGTTCACATATTGGATGATTAATATCTAATAATCTTCTCAGATATGCCGTGACCTAGAACACAATGTAACTTCTATGTGCACATGCCTTATATAAACATTAAGAGAATTTGTTGAGTGTAGATTATCACACACCTAAACACTGACCCTTTTTTTTTGTTGGTAAAGTCGGTATATTAAGACTGAAAGATACATTGATGGAAAAAAAAAATATAAAAAAAAAATATTTTGTGATCTGTAGGCTGGAATACAGTTGAAAGGCATTCCAAAATCTATCAACCATCACTATTGATGTTGCTAATCATACTCAATCTTTAATAATTTCTTTGTGCAAGGAATTTACGGGAATATCCCTTAACGATCTTTGGAGGAGTGATTACTGATTAGGGCCAAATACTTTTTTTTTTTTTATAAGTTTTTGGGCAATTGATTTTTCCCTGATAAATCTTTTCCATATTTTAATGGTTTGTGTTATTATTATCTTGAAATAATAATAATAATAAAAAGAAGAAGAAGAAGAAGAAGATGAAGATTACAACATGGCTGCTACATGCACTATATCGTTGTCCACTATCTGTTTGGTAACGAGTCCGCCACCTCATTGGCTTCCCACAAAGTATGTTGATTTGATTTGCGTATTTCTTGCATGACATCACATTGAAAAAAAAAATCCACCTCCATAGACCTATTTCATGCTTTGAAACATTAGCGTTTGTGTTAGCATTTTGGAGTTGTTCTCCGTTATCTCTTGTTGATTTTTAACTTTTGAAGATTCTTTAGGCCTTCTTGACAACAAAACTTTAGCTGCATTTGAGTCCTTCACCTTGTATGGTAAAATGCCAATTTTATAGAATTTCTCTTTAAATCAGGGAAGTCAAAGGACCTCCAATTACATAGTTACTTGAAGGACCCAACCACCTAAAAATTGGGCATGGGTCCTTTTGAACCCTATTGATAATCAGGCAGGGTCCATATCCAAGTCCAGTCAGATTGTTATTTAAAAGCCATTTACCAAGTGATTGTATAAAAACTATAAGTATTGTATACTATAATATTTCGAGAAATACTATATCAGTATATTTATATACAAAAACCTTACTCAAAAGCGTTATTGGTTCAATTGATAGTTGGTAGTCATCCATAGTGGCATTCATTATGTTAGAGGTGTCAAATGGGCGGCCTGGCCCGACGGTCAACGTGCCATGGCACGGCCCGTAGGCACGGGCCATGCTGGGCATGACTCCTAGGCCCGTTGGCACGAATGCAGCATGGAACGACAAGACCCAGGCACAACAGACTGTGCAAATTGGCCATATTTTGTGTATTTTGATCGTTTTGCCCCTCCAATGTAGTCTTTTACCTTTTTATTTTTTTATTATCTACAAAAATTATAAAGATTTCGAAGGTAATCCTGTTGAAAAGCCTTCAATAGAAAAGATCCAAATGGTTCTCTTATAAGTGGAGTAGGTTGAGTTTGACTAAACCACTTAAATTTATGCCATACTCTTCTTTGTGTCTATCTTTTAATGTTCTTTTTTAGCTTAAAAGGCTAAAACCCTAAAAATGGAAGCATGACAGATTAGAAGCCCAGCACCAAGGCTTGGCACGGATGGCACAGCCTAGGCACTATTCAGGAATGACACCAGCCGTGCTGGGCCGAGACGGCATGCCCCGTGGCACTGTCGTGCCTGGTTTGAGGCATGCTGTATAGGCACGGCCCGTGGCACTGCCGTGCCTAGTTTGAGGCGTGCTGTACGGTGCCGGCACAACATGTTTGACACCTTTACATCAGGTCATAGGATCGGTTTCTCCACTTATAATACAAAAAGTCTACTCACCCCGGGGCAAACCCCAGGGTGGAGCACGACTCCCCTTGGGGAGCCGTTGGATCCCAGCGCCCATGGGATCCAACGGCTCCCCATAGGGAGTCGTGCTCCATCTTGGGGTTTTCCCCGGGGTGAGTAGCACGGCTGCTTATAATATACTATATTTTTAGTATGTGTTTGGATGAGGTTCAGGCTCATATCGCATCCGGGTCCAATCATGTCCACCAAAGTTCGGTTTGGGCCGAGGTATTTAAACTAAATGTGCTGAGGTATTTAAACTAAATATGGTTTGTCCACAAAGTATCCATACTGAATCCACCCCATTTACATGCTTACGTTGCATAGTGCTCCCCCAATTCCAGATTCCCTCATGAAGCACTTTTTGAATTGAATTTTAGCTGAAAGATTGGCGAGGAAATTCAGGTTTTTCTTTTTTAGTGCCAACCCCTTGTCATAAAAGTCGAACACTTTTATATTATTGTTTGATGTCCAGTTTCCTGATTCCAACCTTGTTGTTATTGTATTCATGTACTGGCCTCTCCTTTCCCATTTTTTATCATGAGGTTGTCCAATAAAAAACAAACAAACAAACAAAAAAGTAATGGGATTTTCTCTCTCACCCACTCATTCTGAATGGGTTTCATCCCTAATTAACAATGCAACTAATGAGAATGTAAAAACTCCAAATCGTGATCGTTAAAGCGAGTGAAGTAATGGTTAGTTTTCTTGTCCTCCTATTGTATCATCTATGAAATGTTTGAGGAAGAGATTCGTTCTCCTTAAATGAAAATAAAAGGGTCCTGGTTAAAGAGAGGAATGCCAGAAATTGTTGAGAGACGGTTTGAAAAGGTCTATTAAATATAGAGTTGGTAGTGTATATGTTGATTCTGAACCAAATCAAGGAGTAATCAACAATATTTCTAAACTAGAAGTATCCCATAGCCGGAGTGGTGAGCATTATGTTTGGACATCATTTTAAAATTTCAAAATCGTTTCACAAATTGTTAAGGGGTCGAATTAAACTTGAATCAAATACTGAATCGTAGGATTTCTATTTATTTTGTAAAAAATGAAAAAAAAAAAACTATTAAGAATTGGGGTTTTGTACCAAAAGCATCCTCAAATATCCCTATACCTCCAAAAGCATCTTCAAATACATGTCATGCCCAAAAGCATCTTATACAGTAGACTTCATTTTTTTTCTAAACCAAATTGCCCTTTACCATATCTCTCGCAAGTTCGAGACATGACACTCGCGAGCTCGAGATATAACACTCGCAGGCTCAGGATTTTGTGTCTATATGTGTCCAGCATCATTCGAGAGCTGGGGTATGAATTGAACATTAACATGAATAAGTTGCAATGTTGAGAAACAACTTTCGATGTCGAGAAGAGACTTAACTGTAATAACAAAAAAATATGATGCATGGATGTGCATTTAGATTGACTAACAATTTTGAATCTTTTTTTTTTTTTTTTTTTGAATGGTGAATTGTATTAATCAAAGCAGAGCAATACAAAAGTTATATACTGAACAGCAAAGAGAGATACAAAGGGACCAAAGAAACCAACCAAAGAAACAAAAGAGCAGCTAACAATTTTGAATATGAATGAATGATTTCTGTAGATGTATGAGTTCAGCCATTCTATTATGAGTTTCTTCAATAATGAATGTAGTCACCGTGAGCATTCTCTTACTACAATTTGTGGAGATTTTGCTAAAAAAAAATCTAACTTTTTCATTTTTACAAAAATTAACACAAAAATTTGTGCTCCTAACTTTTTCATTTTTACAAAAATTAACACAAAAATTTGTGCTCCACCCCATTCCCTATTCATAACCCTACTTTTAGTACAACCATGGAGAGGATTACCTTCAAAGTTGAGGATGTTTTTCCTCAACATTTATTGCTTTAGAATATGGGTTTAAAATAAATGTGAACTACTTATATCTTGAATAAAACAACGAGTTCAAGAATTGAAACAAAAATAACAATTCTTGAAATACTTCAATGTGTGAATGTGGTCGAGTCTTGATGTCGCGAGAAAGGGGTTGAAGGGCAATTTGGTCTGGAAAAAATCAAAGGATACGGTATAGAGATGCTTTTGGGCATTGCATGTATTTGAGGATGCTTTTGAGGGTATAGGGATATTTGAGGATGCTTTTGGTAAAAAACCCTTAAAATTTAAGAATGATAAATTATAGGTGATGGTAATAAATAATAAATCAATTTTTCATCCATAGTGATACTTATACAACAACAATTAAAGCTATGATACAATTGCATGAAGAACATCATTAGCATATATCGTCATGTCATAAATAATATGTGTGAATAGTTGAATATATTATATATATATATATATATATATTTAAAGGGAGAAGCTCCTTTGAGAGATGCTCTTACCTTACTATGAGAGATAAGGTGGAAGCCCTCACATCCATATCCAATGCCAACAACTTAAATGTGAGGGCCTCCACCCCTATCTCTCATAGTAAGGTGAGAGATACTCTCACAAAAGCACCTCCCATATTTAAAATATCAATTTAAAATATCAATGTTGCTTGAAAAATAATGAGTTGTAGTTTTTTCCCCCTTAGAATTAAATGCTATCCAGATCATCAATGTTTACATTGTTAGAATGTGTCACCAAAATTAACGTCATGAGTCATGAAAAAAAAAAAATCATCAAGATCTTCAAAGCCTCATACCAGCTATGTTGCTATAATCTATGTGAATTCTATTTTTCTATTCCAATCTATCCTCTAGGCCAAATCCTCCGATAGGTTGCACATCTTTAGATATATCCCTACAACTTCCATTCCATTCATGTCCTCTTTGGCCTACCCTTTTTTCTTTGGGGGCTATCTATGTGTGTGTAGAAAACTTTTCCTCACTAGCAGCTGAACTATTGCTGGCCTGCGCTGAACATGTCCAAATCATCTCAAACAACTCTCTTTCTCTCTCTCTTAATTTATCACCTATTGATGCTATCCCTGAATGCACTCATTTCTGATTATGCACTCATTTCTAATTCTTTCTTTCCCTGTTTTATCTCACACCTATCTTAACATTCTTGTCTTTAATAAATGTATTTTTGGCATATGTTTTTTCTTGATTGGCCAACATTCTGCTCCATAGCCTATGGTTGTTTTAATCGTTCCCCTGTAAAAACTTTCCTTCAATCTTGTCGGTCTATGCCAATCACGAAGCACTTTAGAAGCAAGTCTCCATTCCAACCATCTAGCCTTTATCTTATGTTTGACATCCTCTTCAATTTCTCCATTCTTTCTCTTTAAAGCTGGATAGTGGTTGGGAAAAAAAAAAAACTCAATACTGGCCTTAGGAGAAGCCACGTCAGCTTCTTGGGGCCCATTTGTGAATGTGTGTTTTTAAAAATATGTGTGCATTTTCAATAAAATGTCTCTTGGGCCCATTTGTGTGGATGTGACCCAATTCAATGGGATGCCTAGTGGTTGGGTAAAAAAAAAAAAACAAAAAACTCAATACTAACCTTAGGAGAAGCCATGTTAGCTTCTTGGGGCCCATTTGTGAGTGTGTCTTTCCGAAAACACATATATGCCTTTTCAATAAAATGTGCCCCTTTTTGGGGCCCAATTGTGAATGTGTCTTTTTAAATATATATATATATATATATATGTGCCTTTTCAATAAAATATGTCTCTTGGGCCCATTTGTGTGGATGTGACCTAATTCAAATGGATGCCTTCCAACTCTAGAAATTAAGGTGATTTTTAAAGTTTTTATATAGTATTCAAAATGAGCAGAAATGCATACGAATCATTTGTCTTTAAGATAAAACGTGTATGCTCACATGAATTAAAAGAGTATAGGTTTGATTTTCATAATTTTTTGATTGATTTGAACTTTTTTTATTTTGTTATAAATGGATTTATATGAAAGGAATATTATTTTTAATATATTATTCAGGTCGCACAAGACTTAACTTGCTAGTCTTTAGTAATTATACAACCAAGGTATCAAAAGGAATCTCCTCATGGTATCCCTTGAGCTTCAATTCTCACAATAGTTTCATCTCCTTGCACATGATGCACATCCTTATTGAAGTTTCAATTCATATGTCTTTGTACTATTTATTTTAAAGCCCTTAGATTTTTAAGCATTCCGCCATCTCTTAAGTTTCTCGTTCACACCATGTCTCGATTCATCCATCAATACTATATCATCAACTAACTACAACCAACACCTATGAGTCCAACTGTAGCAAAATATCTTTTGCCTTGACTCATATCACTAGTTGCACCTTGATTTTCACCAGATTCTACTCTCTGTAACCCAGCAATTTTGGATGAGAACCTGAGAAATGGATGCAAAATTTCTGTGAGATGTATTCATTTTTTTATCTTTCACAAAAAAAAGGTAAAATAAAAGGAGATGAACAAGATTATGATTCATGTGGTTTTTTACTTGTTGGTTCTCACTCTTATGGATTATCAGTTCAGTTATGTAATTCTTGTATAAATGTTATAATGGAAGCATGTTACACTGTGCATGTATCTTTGTTTTACTGTGTTCCAGCTTGTGACAATTCTCATGTATTGGAATGGCTTTGTCATAATGTTAGATGGTTTGGTTGACTGCAAAATATGGGTTGTCTTCCTGTTTATTTTCGCAGCTGTTTTCTCATGTATTTGGTGCAATGGCAGCACATAACCGGAATCCAGTTACAACAATAAATTTTTTTGACGATGGATCAGAACAACAATCTTTGCAGGCATGGAAAAGCTTTAAGGTGTGTAGTGAATTTCTTTAATGTATTCTGAGAATCTTAGTTTTGTATTTGCTTGAAAACACGATGAATTATTGGAAGGCTCAATGAAAAAGTTGAAGAAGTCACATGTCGTTCGTGAATCAGTTGACACCACCTTGGCTTAGTCAAGGCTAAGCAAGACACCACCTTGGCTTAGTCAAGGCTAAGCAAGACACCACCTTGGCTTAGTCATATATATATGGAAGATGCTCCTATGAGAGATATCTTTCACCTTATACGAGAGATAGGGGTGAGGGCCCTCACATTTAAGTTGTTGGCATTGAATGTGGATGTGAGGGCCCCCACCCAATCTCTCATTTAAAGTGAGAGATATTTCTCATAGGAGCATCTCCCATATAATACACACACACACCACTGTGAAAGGCTGAAAGCCTTGGCTAGTCTACTCTTTGGCTTAATCTGGCAGCTTATGGGTTAGAGTTGAGGTTTCAAGATTTTGGATACTGATGAGATGTCTTTACCTTTTATAGCACGCCAATGTAGTCAAGGTGCAAAATGCAAGCTAGTTAGGGGCCGCAAAGTCCTTTTGGAGCCCGAGGCTCAAGGTGCACACCTGGGCATGGTTTTAAGTATCCCAGGCACCTCCAACAAAAACAAGGAGAAAATCCTATGTATATTTCCTTTCTGGCTTCTATTTTTATACCACACCATTATTACCTATGAAAGGCATTCACTCATTTGAAGATGAAGACTACTGTAAAATTTGTAGACCTATGAGTCCCATGCAGTTCATTGATCCCTGCAGGATGTATAGACCTACGTTGTACCGTAAGAATTTTTTTATTTGTCTTTATTCTAGGAGATTGGTTGAATACTTGTATCAATCTCTAGAGATTGGATAGGCTTTAATAGGATATCTGTCCAAAGGTATAACATTTATCCATTGTATCTTGAACTCATAAAAAGGGAAGAAGACTGATCACGTGGATCATCCCACTTAATCAATACTTCATCTTAAACTTTCATGGTAGTATTAGAGTCATCTCAGTTCATCATCATCAGTTGGGCCTAAGTTATTGGTAGGGCCCATTTAAAGAAAGTAGTATCTTGTTTTGAAATGAATGCTCCTTTTCGGTGGGGTTGTAGTGTTTGGTTGGGCTGGTTCTTCAAATCTCTCTCTTGATAGATTCTTGGTTTTCATCTCTCTCCCTCATCAAATAAAATCAGAGGTTTGGTTCTCACACTTCTATCTGCAGCTCAGATCTGTCTTATTGTCGAATTCAGTTTTTGCAAACCATCCTGCAAATCCAATTGGTATTCTCTTGCATGGTTCACTATTCCCAGATGCATCTTCTTCCGGCTGTTTTCATTACTATCTCACCTGATAGATGTTATAGATATTGGAGAAATCTTTCAGACCCTACAAGTGACAAATGGGTCAAGGACGACTCTGCCTCTGCAAGTGGGGTCCAGTCTGGTCTCTGGTGATATGTTCTACCTGAAAGCTCTACATCCTGGCTGGTTGACTTTCTCTGGCATTTTTTGATATTTTAGAGCATCAGAAGGTAGGCTGCAGTGCCCCTCTTTTTTGTACATCAGATCTGTTGGCCAATGTTCATCTTGGTCAACTGTGAGGCTACATAAATTCCGTTTCACCTTTCCGTTCTATCTTGAGCCAATTCATCGGATATGTTGCACTTATTCAAATCTATCCTTTCTACTTTCATCCATCTCCTTTGCATCCTACCTCTCTTTTCCTTGGTGAGCCATCAACATGCATAGAAAAACTTGCCTCAAAGGAACCATTGCCGGTCTGCAGGGGACATGTCTATCTCAAATGAGTCTCTTAATTTATCATTTATTGATGCTTCTACCCGTAAATGTTCCCAAATACACTCATTTCTGATTCTGTCTTTCCTAGTTTCGACACACAGCCTTCTCAACATTTCCATCTTTAGTACACTGAACTTTTCCAGTTTTTACTTCCAGTCCCAAGCCCAGATAAAAGGAGGGTTGCTTTAGATAGGTTGACCGACGGCGTAAAAACTTATATCACAACCCAAACATGAACATGCAGCGTACCATAATATTTTATCTTTTATCTTTATCATTGGAGATTAGGTTGAGAAGAGGAAAGAAAGCCATAGTACCATAGTCATAGCTCAGAAATTAAAATTATTTATCTAGCAAACTACCACCCTCATGCCTATATACTGTATAGAAGTATAAATTCAAAGGGTTTCAATACTTGGAAGATGAGTTATGATGCAAACCCTAGGGAAGAGTTTGGATTGAAAAGGATGAAAGTTCACGTAAAACAATGACTCACACCTTAGTATGGTGCCTCTTTAACTACACTGTAGCATACTACATGTCCATGCTTGGAAGCATGCCTGAGATGTCTTTACCTTTTAGCAATACTGTAAAAGATTCCTACTGATTCTTTCTTTCGATGACATCACCTTGACTTAGTCGCAAAGACCCCTTCGAATATCACCATCAACTAAAAAAATTCTCCAAGCCTGTCAATCACAAGTTACTATTACGGGGCAAAAAGAGGATTCCAATTTAGAGATTGGTCTCCCCCCTTACATTGGGACTCGAATTCACGCACTCTCACAAACACTAGTGTCCCCAACCAGCTAAGCAATAGATGAGGTCAATCATGAGAATGGCTTTTGTCCATCCAACCATTGTGCAAGTTGGCCCATCTTTTGGTAATATAAGCTATTCGCCTGCTGTCTTGGGCCATGCTTTGTTGGATGATTCTAGTTCTTTTCATCTGGGCTTACAAGTAGATAGTTGTGGATAATGGTGCACACTGGTTCTTCACTTCTATAGTGGGTTTTAAGGTTTTAACTTTTATCATATGTTTCCTTCCTACTGCTGTCTCTAAATTCTGCTATTTAGAAGACATAATGTGCTGTCAATTAATTGAAGCGTGTCTATACCTGTGATATACTCATCTTTTATTACATCCCATGGCTTACATATTGTGGAAACTCAGCAGAGAAAGTTAGCACAGACATCGAGCAGCCATCGTCTACCAGATGGAAAGGAGGTGAAACTGAGATGCAATATCTGCATGGATACAATGAAGGAGGAGACGTCTACTACCTGTGGCCACATCTTTTGCAAGCAGTGCATCACTGACGCCATCCGGGTCCAGAGGAGGTGCCCAACCTGCCGAGAGAGGCTCTCTCCCAGCAATATCCATCGCATCTATCTGCCAGGGGCCACATCTTGATGACCCACCACAACTGATATCTCTACACTTGAGAAATATGCATAGTATTGACCTCTTGAGCAGCATTCATACAAGAAGGTAAATTTGTAAACAGGGAGATTTGGTAGTGGATGGAGTTGCTTTTAGCAAAAGAGATCAGATTATTAAGGGGGGCCTTTTGGGACTTCCATGTGATTCATTTTCAGCTGAAAGGTTTTTGTGAGAAGTGATAAGATGGAGAAACTGATCCGGACGATTGTTAATTCAGTTGCTAATTTTAAGATTTGTGTTGAAAACTGGGGCGTGTTTGAACTGTAGAAGCATTTTGTTTTGAGCCATGTGGTGTAATCTTGTGTAATTAACCGTATGTGAAGCTTTTCAGTTTGTTTACTGCCCATCATAAAATGAAATGAGATGCTGAAGCATTTGCAATTGATTTGATTCTGATAATGACAAATCAAATAAGCACTTTGAACTTCCTAGTATGATACCCAAAAAAAAAAAAAGGTGTTTGGAACTGACCTCTCATTTATTTTTAAAATGTGCACCCCCCACCTTTCAGTGTAGCAAAATGCCCGTTTATTTGGATATCAATTATTTTGCTTAATTGGTGGCATTTTATTAAAAAAAAAAAAAGGGTATGAAGTTTGCCACAGCTCCCTCTGTGACTCTGGATGCATGGCTGGGTTTTTCAAGCAGATGAATGTGGGTGTATGCTTCTGTTGTTGCGGCAAGACAATCTGACAAATGCCAATAAAAGCTGCTGCTGCTGCTGCTGCGTTTAGGGCCTAGAGCGAGTATTATTGGAGGACAGAAATTTCTACATCATTCATGAGTAGAATTGTAACAGATGTTACAGGAATTCTTCAAATTTGGGATTCTTCTTGGGATATTATCAGGAAATGTTGCAGAAAATAAATTCGTTCTTAACTGAAATATTCAGGCGAGAATATGTGAGAACTACTCGTGGGGCCCACCGTGCACAAACAGGGAAACCCGCTCGACCGTTGGATGGATGGTTTTTTTATTTACTTATTTTAAATATGAAGGGGGGGGCGGGGGGGGGGGGGGGGGGGGCGTTGAAGGTGCATGGGATTAGGGTCAAAGTGGGTAATTCCACATAGATCATTCCACATAGATTTTTTCCATCCCCTCTGTTCCTATCCCTAGATGGAACCCATAGTTGGGCCCCATAGAAAGTCACATTCTTAAACTAAAGAAACAAAAATAAACAAGATATTTTGGCAATATCAAGAAAATATCGTTTTGACATTTTGAGAATACTCATGTCTGCTTGAAAATATTTATTCACCACCTTTTCACTTGCCGTGTGTTTGGCAAAATGTTTACTAAATTCCACGGAGCCTTTAATAAAGGATCAAGAGGAACTAGGGAGGAGGGCTTGCAAGCATAGTAATTATTTTTGTACCGTTTTGGCCGAAATGGCTGAAATTTCTCCTTTCAGTCAAGTGGCCGAAGCAAGATTTCACATAAAACTTTTAGTTTTTAAATTTCTGCCGAAATCAAAAAATCATAATTAGGCCAAAATGATATTTTATATCATTAATTTTTTTTAAATTTTAATATATTATATATATACTCTGTATTTCTTATATTTTTTCAAAACAAAATTCCAAAAAGATTTACTAGAATGGATTAAATCATATCTATTTTTTTTTTTTTTTTTTACATATATATTGTTTTTATATTTCTTTGAAATGTAATTCTTCAAAATTTCTCCGAAATTTTGAATCAACCGAAACTTCACATTTTGGAGGCCAGATTGAAATGAGTCCGAAACGATATTGGCAACTATGCTTGCAAGAGATCATCAAATACCAAATAAATGTTTCTTATTAAAGGGGTAGATTTCTGTTTCTCTCTTGAAGCTCTACTCTCTTTAACCCCTCTGATAACAGCTTATTTCCTAGAAATTCATGGGATTATCATTAAAGTAATAGTAGTAGCAGCTTGTCAAATGTATCCACAGTATCAAGCAGTTTAATGATGCTACTCCCTGACCATATATCCTGTGATAAGGTTTCCCCAGGGGACAATTCTAGAGTTTAAACTAATCGGTTGGTTGTTTCTGTTATGTAGTTTGGCTGTTCCATATTCAGTTTCCTCTCTTCTGGTACTTTCTGCTTTAATAAAATCCAACTGTAACCCAAAAAAACTCAAAAAGATAGTTGACAGAGAAATATAACAAAGGTCCAAACTGATGTTACAAAAGGTCAAACATTGTATGGCTAACATCTAATGTTTAGGTTATTTTCAGCAGGGGCAATCCACCAATGGATCAGACCATGAGCTCCCCCACAGTGTTCAAGACTCACAGGCAAACATACACTCCATTTGTGGACAAATAAGCTCACAAGTTCCTCAATTTTCAAAATTATTTCAGTGAAGAAACAGTATACAATGTGATTCCACATAAACAATATGGAGGAAAAATAACAAACAAATACTGCAGCTGTTCTTTTATACACTTTGGAGGCAGCTGAATCGCATACTATACAGTTGAAAAAAACCAAAAACAAAAATAATCATGCACAAAGAACAAACAATCTATATTTTCACTCATCTCGATGAAGTAAATAATTGACTTCCAAGAGCTACGGTAGGAGTCCCTTCACCCATGATCGTTGTCAAGCTCCTTTCTTTCTCGAGTATCCGATCGAGCTCTGAGACCACGTAATGCATGGTGGGCCGCCTCTCAGTGTATGCATTCACACAGTGGACAATCAGCCATATGAATTCTTTCATGCCTTCTTGTGTGAAACTGCTTCCCAATCGAGGATCAATGATGGTACTGACGTCTTTGGACTCCTGATAGTTTTGAGCCTTCAAAAAAAGCAGCCAGGCAAAAGCTGTCTGTTTCAGGATGCAGCACTTATAATGGCACATAGTCATCCTCTTTAAAGGTGAATTTGGATGTATCCATATCACAGACAGTTTGAATATTTGGGTAGTAGTTGGATATACAATTGGCTCCGTTGGGGACTCAGTTCTAAAAGAACATGTTATGTATATTGTCGTTTGGCTTCTGAGCCAACCAAATCACTAGGGGCCTGTTTGTTTACATACAATACATAGGAATTGATGATTATATGAGCTTCATCCTAAAGATTTAGAGGTGAGGGGTGAAGGATACAAGGTAGTGATCAATACATAGGAATTGATGATTATATGAGCTTCATCCTTAAGATTTAGAGGTGAGGGGTGAAGGATACAAGGTAGTGATGTAGACGGGACTCTGATTTTGCTAGGATTTGAATTACTAGAGTGATGGCTGGAGACTCATTTCCTTCTTTGTTTGATTCTATTTCAATAAAAGAAAAGGTTATTTGACGCTCATTTCTAAATATTCACCTTCATCTTCATTTTTAATCACTTAGGGCATGAATTCCTATGTACTCTATGCAAACAAACAAGCCCTAAGTGCTAATCATCCACAATAATTTAGCCACAAAAGTACATAATATAATTGCCAATTTCTAAAGTGTCTCATTGTCACCATGCATGAGTCCGGATCACCTATCATAGTTGTTATACTTTCACCGTAAGTGGACCATTAGCAATCCACCACGTCATCCAAAAATTTAGGTGATTTTCTTTCATTTGATTTAAACTTTTTAAACCTCAAAATCACCTAAATTTTTGGATGACGTGGCAGACTGTTATTGGTCTACTCACGGTGAAAGTATAACAATTACGATAGGTGATCCAATCAAAACATTTAAATTTACTAATTTGAGAAGCATCCATGCGCACCCTTTTTTTTTCTTTTTTTTGTTTGGAGCTTCTAATCAAATGTAATGATTTAATTGTTTGATTGGTATAAGTCTATCACCCAACCTTTTTAACCTCACAATCTTTTCTTTCAAATCCTCATCTATTACTATATCTACTCTATTTCTAGCATTGTTCTTTCCTATCCAATAACTAGAGTATAGAGGAAGATATACCACATATCATTAATGCCTCTGGACCCAAGTAGGATCATATGAAAGTATTAACAGACAATTTTGAGAGGAGATGGATGGTTTAATACGAGAAGTTAAAACTAGTGGAAGAATTTTCCTTGGAGAATATGTAGTTCGAGATCCAAGGTTATGGCCCGAGATCTAGATCTAAGGGCTCAATGTTTAAAAAAAAAACACCAAGAGGTGTTTTTTGCCGTACTAGTTCAATTAGGATAAATTCTTTAATTTATTTATTTTTTTAATGACAAGGGGTTCCCCATGGTATATAACCCAACAGGACTATTCACCTAGGCAGATGCACAAAACCCACACGCACGTGCACAGGGTAAGTCTAGATCAGGATTTGAACACATGACGTGGGGAGCAAACCCATGCCTTATGCCAGTCACCCAATGTCCAGATGGGAATTTATTGTTTCAGTTGTTTAAATGTAGGGTCCAGATTAGTTTTTAGTGAGGCTTTTCAATTGGCAAAAACTTCATTTAAGAGTTATTACGATTGAATGAGATAAGTTATTGGAATATTGGGAAGTTATGCTTCTTTGGTGAGACTTAATGATGGATGGAGTCTTCATACATTCACCATGGATGCCCAGCCTTTGGAGTCATCAGCATTGGCAACCCAATAAGTCTTCACACAGTGGGAAAACACTTGTTCAATGCAATCACAATTCACAATAATGAGTGAAAAAGAGTAGATTTTCATTAATCTTTTTTATTTATTTATTAATGATAGCCAAATATAAAACTAAAGAGATACAAGGCTAAATAACAAAACAAAAGAATAAATACGTAATTTTTTTTCAATAAATACATAAATGGGAGTATAGAAGAGAATCTATAGAGAATGAGCTGACAATCCTACCTATCAGGGATCCTCCATAGGATTCCCTTTCCTCTCCTCCAGATGATCACATGCCAATCTCCTTTTTCTGAATAGATATTTGTTTTTTCTTCTCACTCATTGATTACATGCCAATCAACTATCTTGTTAGATCTAAGAAATCTTCTTAGAATTTTCTAGAATAAGAATATAGATCTAAGAAATCTCCCTAGAAAATTTTCTAAACTAAAGAATGCATATCCAAAGAGTCTTTTCAGAAATTTCATATACAAGAAGGTGGAGATAGTTGTGCCCAAAGGGCTAGATCCAATGGGCCAGTTAACTAGGGGCTTGACCCACTATGGGCTAGGTCTGATGAGCTGGCTGAATGTGAGCCTTTTTCTTGGGCCTCCTTTTGTAGACTGAGGTCCATGATGCACTTGGATTGCATCGTTATTGTAGAAGTTCCGTGGGCCTTCGAACATGAGCCTTGCAAAGGCTTTGCAAGAGCCTTAATCTTGCTATTGGGCACAGGCCTGGCAACAATTATGCAAGTACCTTGATCTTGCTGCGGATGTTTGGCAATGACCTTAATCTTGCTGCATCGCTTTTATTGATACCAAATGCATCATATGTTTATGCTTTTAAATGATGTGGATTACATTTCTGCAGTGATCCAAACTGTTGTCTTATAGAATGCACGGACCAAGAGGAATGTATTTACATTCCCCTACAGATTGAGGGGGAATAACGAATGCACATATCAGTGCCGGCAATAATTTATCTAATCTAAACGAGCATCAGGTCCATAATCTACTAAGCCATTAAGAATATAGTATAATTGAACAACCACCTGTCATGCTTTCATGTCTACCATTAATCATCACAAAAGATTGGCATTCTCTCTGTGAGTAAATGAACAGAACTTGGAAAAAAAAAGAAGGTGAAAGAGTCGCAGATGAAGTAATTTTGGTTTTGTATATGGAAATTGAGTACTGCAGAAAAAAGTTGAAAAGGAAAAAAATATGGAAGCAGTTGTTATTTGACTAGCAAACCATGTTATCTGAGTACATTATACTTTTACACTATGAAAGGATTAATAATATTGACCCCACTGAAATCCTATTTCTCAGGATATGGATACACAGAAATTATTACAACTTGAGAAGTATGATCATCATCTCATCGTCATCGTTGTCATCATCATCAAAGCCTCAGTACATCTATTGACATTCAACCTATTGAGCACTACTTCTCCACTCATCCCTATTTTATGTTTTGTTCACTTTTACCCAAAGGCCAGAATCCCCCAGACTGCCTCATTCCAAATCTTCATTGCTCTTTCCCTTTTAGTTCCTTGTTCTAGCAACAATTCAATTCTTTGTATGGAAGTTAATTCTGTTCCATGTACATGCTGGGGCAGAACACCCGCCCCGCCCCCCGCGTAAAAAAAATTCACAATGGCCCCACAAGGCATTTCCTGGTTCCACCCGTGTACATGCCCAGACCATTCAAACAGCATCACCTGATTTTTTTTCCATCTATTCAAGCCACCTGTAGATTTCCTCTTTTGCTAATTCCCAATTCTACCCTTTCTGGTTACAACACATCCATTTTTAGCAAACACATCATAGGACATGTCCGTTGTCATCTTCTTGTCTCATTGTTATAACAAACCTGACTGCCATCTTAAGAAAATTTCCTTGAACCACACATCAGAATTAGCTATTTGTCATGATTTATCTAGAGTTTAGAACTCGGGTCAGGTCTAGAGTTCAAGTTTCAGGAATTAGGTATTCATATCCTTATCCAAGAATTCAAGTATCTGAGTGTGTTTTTCTTCATAGACATTCGTGTCAATGTTAGGAGGCATTCTCTTGCAAGAATTTCTGATGAGGGTTCTAGGCATTGGGAATTCTGACAGAAATGTCAGCTGCTGGCTATGGAATTCATGGAATTCCTTGTTCGATTGATTAGTGGAATTCCTAAACTCAGCCTTTCAAAATGTCACTTTTGGCCTTACAAATACTCCAGCATCTTGGATGCTGGGTTGTATGGATGGATTTGGGAAACCTGCAGGGAGACGGTATGTGGAGAACTTATAATTTTCCCAAACAGGAATTCTATGAATTCCAACAAACAAACATGCCATAGACATGTCATGGAATGAGATACTAGATATCACTTGAGATCCTGAGAAAAGATACATCAGAACAGTTACGTGCAACACTTTATTGTCTACTATATATAAACAGTAGACCATAAAAACATGAGGGAATATATATGCAGCGCCTCCCAACCCAAATTGAATTTTACATTGAAGATTTTGACCATTCTCTCACCCTTGATTTTTAAGCATTGACATCTAGACCATTTGAGATCTAACCAAGCTGATTTTTGGTCCAACACTTATCCATGCACAGACTAAATCAGAAGGTAAATGGTAGCTGCATGAGGACCAACTATGAAACGTCAATACAAGAATTTCTGCAGAATCCTTCCACGAGTACATATGAGTATTGTACAGTAGCTGTACATTGGCTCATGATTCGGCATTATAGTTGACCTAGTGGGCCCAACTTGCCTAAATAATCTCCCATGGGACAACCCTAATTCTTTAATCAACTTCTTAAAACTAGAAGGTTTAGAAAAATACAGTAACGCTCCATATTCAACCCAAAGAGATGGTATTGTTGAAGTTCTCAAAGAGACCCCACATGCATTTATATCAGAAGCAAACTAATTTCAGCTACAAGATCAGAAATGCATATTTTAACATAATAAGAAAGATTTTCAATACCCATTCAACTATGCTTTGAGTTTGACCGGATTCTGGAAATTGCAACCTATCAGCTTCCTGCCCACTTAGTAGCTCCAAAAGGAACACTCCAAAACTATATACATCACTCTTCTCGGAGAATCTTCCAAACTCCTTGATCCTTATCATATAAATGAGAGATGAGTAAATAATAAATGCAATAGAAAGCAATGATTATAAATAGGTCTTGCTGGGAGAGAACCAAATAAGTAACACACCATAATGGAAATATAGATGTATGCACTATCATCGTCAAAAAGAAGAAGAAGAAGAAGAAGAAAGTAATTCAATTCAGCATGTTATATTGTATTGAATACTAGAGTTTTCTAGAATGGGGCTTAAATATCCATGTAGGAGAGGATACTAGAGGGTACAAGAGAGTGCTTGGAGGACATGGATTTGAAGAAATAAGTTAGGAGACATTATCTTGGAATTTGCGCTGGCATTTGACCTTGTAATGACAAGCACCTACTTTAAAAAGAGAGATTAGCATTTAATTACCTATAAGAGTGAAACTAATAGGAGCTAGTAGACTTTTTTGCTTTGAAAATACGACAGACCAGCTTATAAAGACTCTAAGGTTATTGCTCGAGAGAGTTTGACCACACAACATAGTATAGTAGTTTTAAATATTCGCATTATAAGTTAGAACAAAAGGGGTAGTAAATGAAAGGAACCCTAAAACAAGGTGGGGGAAATTTAAATGGGGAAAGAGTGACAATATTTAAACATAAAGTGGTTAGTGGGGGAGAATGGAATTTGGAAGGAGAAACTAAGATAGTGTGGAACCAAATGGTTGACTGTATTAGAAGAGTTGCAAAAGCGGCACTTGGATATTCGAAAGGGAAAATACACTTTGATAAAGAAACCTGGTGGTGGAGTGTAGAAGTTCGGGAAGTTGTTTTTGTTCAATAGAAAAGAAAATGCTATGAAGTTTGGCAAGGGACTAGGAATTTGGAAAATTATGAAATGTATAAGAAGGTAAAGAAAGAAGTTAAAGAAAGTTAAGAAAGCAGTAAGTGATGTAAAGTCAAAAGGATATAATGACCCATGTAATAACTTGGGAAAAGAAGGAGAGAGATATTTTCAACCTTGCAAGAATGAGGAAAAGAAAAGTCGGGAATTAGATCATGTCAGATGTATAAAAAGTGATGACCAAAAAGTTTAAACAAAGGACTATGATATTAAAGAAAGTGGACATAATATTTTAACAATCTCTTAAACGAATATTCTATAAGAGGCTTAGGGAAAAGAAATGATACTTTGTTAGCAAGACATTCCTTTTATCACAAAATTAGGGCAACAAAAGTGAAAAAAACATTGGTAAGAATGAATACAGTAAACGTTATCGGGTCAAGTTGCATTCCAATAGAGGCTAAAAAATGCTTAGGAGAAATTGGATGGGTCTGGTTAACTAGACTCTTTTTAATAAGATATTAAGGATAAAAAAACGTGAGATGAAATTCCACGCCAACCAAAAAGCACACAGAATAGATAACAACCGGCTCAAATAGATTATTCAACATGTTTGCAATTTGAATACAACTAGAAACACCATGTTGTCTTCCTTGAATGAAAACCTTTCTTCATCAATACTGAAATGAAAACCAGTTCTAATATTTCCAACATGATGAGCAATACCTTGGATCAAGGAAAATATCATCAGACAACAATCGAGAAGATGGACCCGCATCATCATTTCGGCGAAGTAGGTTTCTGAGCCCTGAATCAGCAACCTTAGGTACAAAGTCTTCATCAACAAGGACGTTTCTTGTTTTGAAATCCTTGTGTATCAAAGGTGGATTCAAAGCATGCAAGTGACTCAAACCTGCACAAAGGGAAAATTGGGAGTAACTTAATAACATTTCTTTGAGCTTCAGTGTCCAGAATGAAGATACCATGAAACAAATCTTAGGTAGTACTTAATGTACCCCAAACTACAACTGGTATGAATATTTGAAAAGGATAAGAGGGTTCTCCATTATTCTTTCTGTGGGATGGCACAGAATCCAGATACTAAATCACTCAAACCTATTATATTATCCAATTTCAATGCAGCCCCAGATGAACAATGGAATGGATAAACTGTCTATACTGTTGAAATATGCAATCTGATGCGACTTGGGGTTACCCAAACATACCCTTCAGAGAAGTGCAGATTTCCTATGAGAAGAAGTGATGGCCCCTCCATATGTATTAGCATATTCTATTTACAAAGGAAAAACCAATACCAGGAAAGCCACCAATGCTCCCTGATTTTGCAAATGATCACCTTTAGCTGCTCCTAGAGCTATTGAAAGTCTCTGCTTGAATTCTAGCTTTCCATTGGAGAGCTGACTGGGACCTACAGAAGTAGAAACCAAGAAAACATTCTATAATTAACATAATCATTATTTTATATTTTGAGAGATAAAATGATAGCAAGTGAGAGGTAATTACCATATAAATGACTAGAAACACTGCCGTTTGGTATATACTCATAAACAAGCATTTGCTGATCATTTTCCTGGCAATAGCCCAAAAGAGTCACAAGATTCCGATTTCGGATAGATGACAGATAGCACACCTGATATAAAATTTAGAATGTATTTTAAATATTTCAAATCATAGGAAAATCCAGAAAAGCTAACATTCTTATGGAAATATTTTTACCCAAAAAAAATATTCACATGGAAATATGAAATGCTTCAAACTCTAGGGAAAACCAGAAAAGGAAAAATTCATGTGGAAGATATGAACTGGAAGGAAAAACAATGTGTAACTGATCAAGAACAAAAGGTCTCATGATTAGATTTCTCCAATATTTTTATATATAGCTGGCCACTAAATAGCAAAGTCCAGTGGGATTCTTGTCTGCTCGAATTTGTGGGAATGACTCAAGTATGAGCGCTTGATTGATTTGAGAAAATTCTTAGTTCCTACTGAGGCCTTTTCCATCTGGTGTACCTGAAATTTATGTAATTTTTCATGTTTTCATAGGCGTGGCCCCTCTTAAGGTCCCACCCTTCACACATCTCTACAGGCAGGGTGAACCGTTAGGTCTCACCGTACACACGTCTTTATGTGTGGCACCCACCATTTGATTTTCAACATCCATGTGTGGCTCCCACCATGCATATCACCATTAGAGGGAAAGTGCTCCATGCACGTGTTAAGGTGGTTACACCATCTGGGTCCCAAAATGTACATGTTTTCATGGGTAGGCAATTAGGTCCACCATTTAAGAAATCTTAACAAGTAGGATCTTTATATGCAATAAAAGAGAATATACAAATGATAATGAATGCTAGCTTCCAGATGCACCAAATGCATAAGTTCGTGGGCAGACAAGAATTCCGTGCCAAGAAATTTTGGGTACCAAATTGACAATTAACTACAGTGGAACATGTGCTTTAAAGACTAGACACATGATCGCGCTTGTGGATAATGCCAAGGCATCATTCATTTATGTCGTTAAGCTTAGATAAAGAACTATTTACTTGGAAATTGACCGACTTGAATATATAGAAAAATATAATACAGTCGTAATTATAAATTAGTAACTTAAGATGGGTTTCATAAGGCTTTCCTAATGATGATACACATGTACAGATGTGCTTAATTGGAGATGCTGGAATCTGTTGTTTCCGCTTTGAGTGTTTACTTCATGTATTTCCAGGGCACCCACTTTTTTCTTTCCTTGCCAACACTATACTCTCCCATGAATTGGTTCTCACTGATATTTGACAATTGACACTCAACTGATGTTCACTCGCTGTTGGGTTTATTATGCAAAAAACACAAGAAAAAAAAAAAGCACTTTGCAAGTACAAAAAGATTTCTGACATTCAAGCCATCAAATCAAGGGTCAAGTTCAGGACGACTCCATTTTTTTGGACAAATTTGAAGACCTTTACAACCACACCTTAACCCATTACTAGCATGCATCCAAGAAGGCCTCACTAAAAACTCCGTATGCACTGTATGGATGTTTCATATCTTACATGGATGTAGGTATAAAAAGCTCTTATATTGTCACCTAATCAGATTTAGTGATCCAAGTGTAAATCTGTAACAAGCAGCTCTCTTCCATGACCATTTGTAGGATAAAATGTGTGGTTACCTCGTTAACAAATTCCTGACTACGTGCACCAGGCCTCTTTTTAATAGCAACAATCATCCCATCATGAAGCAAACCCTTGTGCACTTCTCCAAACTTTCCTACCCCAATCAGATTGATATCAGTGAAATTCCTTGTAGCGATGGCTAGTTCTTCCAAAGCAAAACACCTGGCTTCCCGTGAATCAGAAGGATGAGGAACACCTCCAGGAGTAGATAATTCAATGCCTCCTCCCACTGTAAAATATGAGGAAAACCATGAGCATTATTTCAGAGTGAAAACACTTAGTCCTCTAGAATTCCATTAACTACAGATGGATGTGTCCCAAATCACAAGTAGTTTATACATTCTGTAAACATTGTTGTCATCTGTTCTCCTGTGCATTTTTGGGTGGTGCCCAAATAGAAAGTTTAGTTGGGATATTTTCACAAATTATCCCTCCAAATCAAAACATGATCACATTAATATAACCAAAAATCAAAAGGGATCCCAACTAGTGTGACTTGTGATTTCAAACCATTCTCTGAACAGATACTGGCACAAGTTCTTATCTATTATGGCAAAACTGACAACCCAGTTGCAATTAAGAAATTGGAACACATCCAAGCACAACCTGAACAGTAAGGATCATTACCTGGAAGTGATGGATCAGATGAACCCGTCTCAGAAGTTCTTGAAATACTCCTGTTACGCAATAGGCAGAACCATAAAAATATGACTACTATCCCCCCCAATGCCACGGCTCCTGCAGCACCTCCAATTATGGCTGCACGAGGCCCTGACATTTGGTTTGGGCCCACTTCAGTTAAGCAGAACGGGAAGTTCGAGAATATATATTCCTAAACAATTAACCTGAAATGTGAACGACATAAACTTAATTGTCAACAGTATCACCAATATAAGGCCAATAAACAGCAGCTGGCAATGAAGTGTTTAGATTTCAAAAGGAGATGAATAGTGTGTCTGTAGCATGATCATTTGGGCAGAGAAGCAACACACTTGACTCTTCTGCTCAAAGTAACGACCTTATTAGAATTTATAATCAGGTTTTAGTAAAAGGATTTATAACATGGACTGAACAAGTGATTTGTCATTGAGCAAAAGCATATCTTTCTTCATTTTCCTGGTTTTTGTTGGAGATTGTTAAGTGTGGACGTAGATGGATAGGACAAAAACCATTTGATCTGAATCAAATTGAGCTAATTTTTTTCTGGCGGAATCTTAACGATAAAATCCAGTTTTGAATAGTATCACCCATTGCTAACTAAATGAATGATGGGCAAGAGAGGAAAGAATTTAGAAGTTTCATTCTGTAGATGTGCATATAAAAATTAAAAATGAAAAAGAAAAAATCACCACAGATTTTCCTCAATTTTGCAGCAGGAGAAGGTAGCTGATTACAGATACAGGACTATCAAGATTTAAAACCCATATGAAAATCCCAAGAAGAGCTTAATTTATGTGCAGCTCTCCTCATATAGAGTGTCCTGCTCATTAAGATTGCTGTTGAGTGCTTGTAATTCATTTATCAATCCCAAAAGGGAGATCACAACATATACCCATTATCTTAGATGAATGTAGTATGATCACATTAGCAGAGTGAAAGAAAGATCCAAGAACCAAAAAACATTGTGAAGTATAAATTCCATACCCGCAATTGTTTCCATTGCACAGATTGCAGCAGAATCTTAATAAAGCTTTGCTTCACTTACTGAACGCCAATTGATTCAATCACATTTTCCAACCTGCTCAAAATCAAAGTTCATCCAATTTCCCTACACAAATCCTCAGTGGATCTGGAAAGAACAAGAAACCAAACCAATAAAATAGATCACCAAGATTTCCACCCAATTCCAACCACAACAGATGGAAGAACTGCTTGTGAAAAATCAATTCCAGTATTTCCAGCACTTGATCAATGCTCCAACTGCTTTTCAATTAAAATACACCAAACTGAATTTCGATCTGGGATTACTTGAGTGATGATTGGGATCAAAATTCCTACACACCCACATCACCCAGATCAATATTTACCCAGATTCCCATTCCAAATCCTCCTCACTGGATCCAAACAAACCCTCCCACCAACAAAAAAAAGACTGGGTTAAAATGACAACCAGATGCAGAATTCTTATCTGAATCTAGAAACAAGTTCTACTTGCTGCCAACTGCTCCCAATTGATGAAGTTACAACCGAATAACAATCCAATCGCCGGCTCCGCACAAAACCCACCAACTGCTTGAGTGCCAATGCAACCAACACGTTAGGCCAGAGGAATCTCCACTGTATTCAAAATAATCTAATGGAAAAACCTTCTCTGTATCATCGTTTGAATACCGACAATGCCGACAGATGGGGACTGGACGCCGACACAATCAGGGTATAGAACCCCACCAAACTGCCAATTCAAACCAATTAAAAATGGAATGACAAAGACCCTTTTTTTCCTTGGATGTTTTATACAAAACCCATATAAGGAGATTTGGTTTTGGAAAAAAATGCACTACCACACTATCTACAAAAACCAATAAAAGAATTTTAGAAAGATGAGACCTTTCCCTGTTACCTTCTTTATGATTTAGAGAAAACCCATGTTGGGAAATTTGAAATTGAAGAAGATGGTTTAAAAATATAAATAAGAAAATAGAAACCCTAGAACCTACCTATTCAAGCCAGTAACTTTCCTTTTTAAAAAATACCCTTATTCCCTTTTAATGTTTCAAAGAAAACCCATGTGATGAAATTTGAAAATGAAAGATCAAAACCAAAGAGGAGAAAAAAAGGGGTTTGAAGAGAGAGAGAGAGAGGGAGGGAGAGAGGGAGAGGAATGGAATGGGATCTTGCTTGTGTGGGCTGTAAAGCAATTTGAAAGGGGTTGTCTGATACTGCAAGTTGGATGTTCTTTGAAGGGTTATTTCTGTTTTTTCACCCTTCTCCAATCCTAGGCATCTTGGGCAATGGCAGTAGAAAGAAAAGGGTATTTATCAGAGAGAGAGAGAGAGAGAGAGAGAGAGAGAGCGCCCCAATGGTATATATCTTCCATTCAAAGCTGTGGGGTTCTCTTGTTGCCACCATCCAGCTGCAGTGACATTGCTCCAACCAAAAATATACATATTAATTTTATACATTTATACATATTGCTGATCACTTTAGCAGCTCAGGTGATTTTGGGCAAGAGACCAGTGGAATTCACCTTATTTAAGGTGGTGGGGACAAAAGAGGCTATGCTTGGAGAAGTGACTACAAATCTCACATTCTGAAGCTCTTCTCAAGATCAATGGTTAAAAATGCCTGAGCTTTACATAATTACATTCCAATTGCCAACTATTAGAAAAACTCTATTGAGTGTAAAATTGGGCATGGTGGTAATTTATGGGATGAAATAGTGACTAAGTAGGTGTGAGCATGAGTTCACAAACTGGCCAATAGGCTTTCATTTAACAAAAAGTCTCTCATAAATAAATATATATATATATATTTCTACGAGGATTTTACTCGAAAAATCTTAAAATTCAGTCATTTATCGCGAAAGGTCCTCACAAATTATATAGTACTAACAAAGTCCTCTCGTTAATTTTTTATATTTTTTTATACTTTTTTTCTGAGCGACGATAGCGTCGTCGAGCATCTCCTAATGCCTTCTTCTTCCTCTCCTCCTCCTATTTCTCTATATGGGATTTGCCCTGTATTAAAGCAATCTGACTTGGGTTTTCAACATTCATGAAGACATGTAGATTTGTAGGAGTGAGGAAGGAAATGAAGCTATGTTATGTTTTATAATGTTTTTTACTACATGATCAAGTTGCTTTATCTTGCTTCAGTCCAAACTTTGGTTTTGTAAAATGCTTGCGGTATAAAACCCGCCCAAATCTTTCATAGTGAGATTCCTTAAAATCTTAACCTTACGTTCAAAGAATACACCACGTGCATCTATCCTATTGGACTGAGCCAGCTCCAATCATTTGTAAAGTGGGATTAAAAAAAAAACCCTTTGATGTCTCTGTGATCGAAGTGATTCAATGAGAAAAAACCCATCAAACTTCTTACAAGAAATCTTCAAGAAAATCATGAAGAAACAAACCCATCAAATCCCACAACAGAAATGAAATAAATAGCAAGTAATGAAACCCCACCACAGATACAGATGAAAGTCATCAAACCAGAGTTAAATGAAGAAACAAGAAAAAAAAAAAAAAAAAAACCACAAAGATGGCGGTCTCCCAGTAGACTGCATCCCCACCATTAGACTGGATGCGGGTCAGGTGGGAGTCTTCCATGTGGACTAGATAGAGAATAGGAGGAGGAGAGGAAGAAGAAGACAATAGGAGGTGTTCTGACGAGCGACGTTAGCGTCGCCCATGGTGACGTTATCGTCGCTCAGAAAAAAATATTAAAAAGTAAAAAAAATTGGCGAGAGGACCTCGTTAGTACTACACAATTTGCAATGACCTTTCACAATAAATGGCTGAATTTGGGAATTTTTTTTTTTAGTAAAATCCTCTATTTCTACATTCAATCTCTTCTTCTTTTCCACTTTCATCTCTACCCCGACAAAAATTGTATCATAAGATAATAAAATGGGCTCTTTTAATTTTTAAAAACAATGCAAACTAGTAATTTTGCAGCTTATTGATCATGTTGGATTATTAAACCCATGTGCAGTTATAGTCACTAATGACATCAGAAGTTCATTGGAACAAATGGATGATCTGGATGGATGGCATGGATCATAATCAGTATAACAGTCTGGTTTTTTCATCTTTTCATGGTAGTCACCATTTTGTTTTCTTTTAATTGTTTTTTCAATTATTGTATGAGATAATATATAGAAACTAGAGCTTCAGAATTTTCAATTACTTTTAGAAAGTAAGAGTTTCATATTCTTCAATCCAATATCAAAAGCCTCTTAGATAGTTTTGCATGTAAATAAATTATAAAAATCATAAAATACAACTATCTATAATATAGGTGTTATTTGTGACATACATATGCCAATGTTTCAGAGTTTTCTACTTCTATATTCACATGATGGTTGTTTGGGACTCTGCCAGAGTTCATACCAATAAGAGAAACCATCATGGAACAGCTGTTGTCTTAAATCAATGTCAACATTTTATCAGGATAATCTACCTATTTGGTCCCCTGTTAATAATAATATGTATTGACTCTATCAACCATGGAAGATGACATTTTATTTATCCGGATAATCATGTATCAGGTTGGTCACCTGATAATAATAATATGTATTGACTCTATCAACCATGAAAGATTTTCTCCTGTGAGCGGGCCTGCAGAAAAAATCCCGTCTGTGTAATTCTGGAAGGGTTCTGCCATATCTAGGGTTAGGATGGGAGCTCCTACGTCCTGCTGCTCGTTAGAGAATTTCCATCAACCATACAAGTGTGAAATGGGTATCACATTGATACTATATTGATTTTTGAAAACCAAAACATTTCGTTTATTTCATATTGCAATGTAATTATACCTAAGATGAAACAAACATTAAAAAAATTATCAGGGTATGACTGAGGGCTTGTTGTTCATATGAAATTGAATTCTAAAGGCCTTTTTGTTTACATAGAATGTTACATAGGAATTAAATACATAAGAACTCATGATTAAATTAGCTCCATCTCTAAAATCATTAAAGCGAGAGGTATACGAGGTAAGCAATGTAGATGAAGTCTTGACTTTCCAAGGACTTAAATTACTAGCATGATGGTTGAGTATTCATTTTTCAATTTTTCTTATTTAATTTTATAAAAGGAAATGATATTAGATGCTCTTTTTTTTTTTTTTTTTTTTATATTCACATTTTAAACCACTTAAGGCAAATTCCTTTGTATTCTATACAAACAAACCAGCCCTAAGAATCTATTGCAAAATGGGTTCGATGAAGAATAATTAAAGAAATACAAGCTGAATGATATAATGTAGGAAGGTAGATGGAACCCTGACTTTCAAACCACTTTAATAAGACTCTTTTTCTTAAAATATCTAGGAATTCACTTTCATGCAAACAAACATACCCTGATAAAAAGATTATTTAAAATGCATAGGTACATTATAAAAGATCCTAATGCACCATTTAATATAACAAACCTCATATAATATTACCAATATATGTGGGACCCATGTAATGTTGAAAACTAAGGTAAGATTGGTTATGTGTTAGATTTGTATTTATTACATTATCTACTACAACCCTCTTGAACAAGATTGTTGGTAGAACTTTGTTCACATCTTTCTTCAACCATCATTTCCTTGAAAGTAATTACTAGGGTTAAGAAGACCCAATCAATATATCAGCAATGGTAAGTAACCCACAACATGAATGCTTAATATATAAGGTACAAATCTAACATAATGTTGGGGCTGTGATTTCATTTTTGTTTCTTTTACCAATGATCTATACCATTGAATTTGATGAGGTCCAAAATGGATGTTTCAATCTTCCTCCTGCTGATAATGTGGGGGATAGATGTTCACATCTTTTCTTGGACATAAACACCTTTGTGATCAATTTTATAATAAAGTGGCATTCAAAACATAATTAGTGTCTTGTATATATCCAAATTATTCTTTTTCTAATTGATATTTTCTTATTTCCAAAATCTGGGACAAAGTACATATATTAAAAAAGAAAACTACAATGTTCATGGCCATCTAAAGAAATTGTAGATAGATCATCCACAGCCAATAATTTAGATCGAAAGACCAATATCAGAATGATTAAATGATATTAACCCTTACTTTAAAGTATCAGAGGTCCAAAATATAATGGACACATGTAGAGCAATATTTATGATTACATCAAATGATGGATAATGGTCCAACCAATGGCCTTATATGGTACAAGTTTTTAATATTAGATCCAACAATAGTTAATAAGCAACTTTAATTGGGACCAATGCTAATTCATGAGAGTAGATGTGTGTATAAAGGGATCTCTGATCGTGGTTGGCCTCATCTAAGGATTTAGAAAGGGGTTTTCTTTTATGACGAAGAACTCTCCAACCCCTCTCCGGTTGATCATTGGCAAAACCCTACCACCTAGTTGTGAGACTCAAATCCGCCTGAGTATTGTCCAAGTCCCACGTCGAAAATATCGAAGTCCTGACCTGACCATAGGTTTATAAATCAAGTCTCATCTTAACTCGAGAGTATGCATTTTTAAAATCGTAGGGCCCCAAAAACGACTCTATTTTAGAGTGGGAGAGTATGTCATGCCTAACTCTGCGGCAAGATTAATGGTTGGAAGTGGGGACATTAGAATAACATCTCTTCTTAATTAAAAAAAAAACAAGGTACCCTTAGCTTAAACAAAAATAAAATAAAGAAAATAAAAGAGAGATGCCCCTAGTACTTATTTGAAATGGGGATATTTTGGTCTTTTTGACTATAGCTCTTATGGCAAGGCAAAGCATGAGCAACTGCCAGCTGTAAACATGACACCTGGAGCCTTACTAGGAGAGTTTAAAAAAAAAAAGCGGATACCTTGCTAGTCTTCCACAGATCCCACAAAGCTGCTGCAGTCTGCACTGACAAACTCATCCACCGCAACAATGGGCAAATGGCATGCATTCACGCCAATCTAGACTGTACAAATGTGGGGCCCACCGAGGATGGATTAAACCCATACCTATATCTGTGTCTGATGAAATCCCCATATGCAACAAAACGTTGTAAGGTGGATTCTGCAGACAACCAACTACAGTTCCAGTAGGTAGACAGCACTCTCTTGGCTGTCTTTGGAAGTTTTCTGTGATGTTAGAGAGAGAGAGATGCTCCTGTGATAACCATGCTCACCATATTAGGGTAATTTATAATTCAACCATCTAGGTACTCGGGATTTTCTTTGTAATGTATTGAATTTCAAGGACTTGCACCCATTCGAATGGATTGAACCGTCAGTTCGAATGTTAGATTTCTTGTGTGTTATAAATCCATTAAATTTGTGGGCCACAAATCAATGGATTAAGAGGCAAGAGTGGTCCTACTTGGATCCTTCTATCCCCATTGCCCCCATGATTTGTGGGGCTCGTCCAGTTAGCCCAATCTATGTGGTGCTCCAAGACAAAAAGGTATATTTGAATGTTGGAATGATGTTCAAATCATGATCTATTTGCGATTTATATATTGGATTTCGAAGATTTTAATTAATTTGTCCCAATTTAATTTTATAGCCAACTGGTCCTCAAAATTCATGCTTGAATTGCAACAAAGTTTTATTTATGTCAACCTACCTGCCGTAATCCTCCTCTTTTATCGGTGCTTACGACCACAAGCTACAAAGGAAAAATCCTAGGTATGATAGACGGTGAGCCTAAAATTCAGGATTTTCTCACTAGCTTTGTTAATGTAAAGGTTCTATTTTCGTGGAGGGTGAAGATTGAAAATCCTACGCTCTCTTCACATAGCGCTCATCTAGATCGTTCCCAAAGGCACGATCTCCCCGGAAGTTACTCGGACTGATTTGAATGAAATTGGAGAGTGCGGGAGAGCCATAGAGAATCAACCCCCTATTGAATCCTTTGGAATTCTTAGAATTAATTCAAAATATCGATCCTTCGACCGAAAATGGTCGCCCATTCCTCACCCTTTTAAATCAAATCATAGGAATTAGATGGTCCAATCTGATAACTAAACCACAAATACTTGTTCAAATCAGAAGGGAGTGATTAGACCATCAATCACTAATCAAATTCTACAACTAAAATCATATTATTAGGATTCATATCACTTCATAAAGTTACTTCAATTACACTTCTGAAAAGTGTTTTTTCTACTAGAGGCCCCCACCTAAGATTGATCTCGGGTATGATTGGGATATGCAGGGGAGATTGAAAAGAGCATAAAGAAATACTACACTCCAATTAGACAATTCTAACCATTGATTATAAATCCTCATGGTTGATTCATTTAATTAAAGTCAACCGTGATTAGCGATCGAATAAATGTGAATTGGATTTTTAAAATTGTAGGCCACTGTGAACGGCTTGGATTTATTGGATTTGAGCTGATATAAAATAGGTTGGCCTGCATATGCCACATGTGGTGGTTGGGATTCTATTTATGTTTTGTGCAAGACTTGCATAAGAGTCTGCCTATTGCGTATTTCAATGTAAAGTAAAGAACATTCTATGATTGAAAACATGATTAGCAAACATCTTACTCATAATTAAAGTTCTTAAAACTAAAATAATGGGAATATTCCCAACATTAATAATGGACCAAAGTGCTCTTTGTTTTCTCAGTAAAACAATTTTCAAGTTAATGATTTTCGAGAAATTGATAATATAAATTTTCATTGGTACCTCACTCACCTAAATCACTGTTTTTTTTTTTTTTTTAATTTATTATTATCCTAGTTTAGGGGGGCTGGAGCCCTTAGCGCTCCGGAGAGAGGAGTAAACCTCACGTGAGGTGGGGGGTCTTCTGGTGAGGGAAATAGATCTTGGTGAGTTATCACAGCATTGGGTGAGGAAAGGTGTATGCCTGGGTTCGAATTCAGGACATGTAGGTAAAAACTGTCACCTTTTACCGTTTAAATCACTACATGTTGAAAGGGACCAAATAGGCTCATATGTGCTTGTAAATGAAAAAATTAATAAGAAAAACTTTCTTTTATAAAAAAATGATTATCATCTTAATCATAATTAAAGTTCTTAAAATAAAATAATGGGAATATTCCCAACATTAATAATGGACCATTGTGCTTTTTGGCTTTGTAGTAAAATAGTTTTCAAGTTAATGATTCTTGAGAAATTGATATTGTAAGTTTTCATTGGTACCTAGCTCTCAACTATTCTCTACATGTTGAAAGGGAGAAACTAGGCTCATATATGATGATAAATGGGAAAAAAATAAAAAATTTCTTTTATCCAAGAAAATAATTTTTTCTTCCATATATCCAGCTTTATAGGTCTCACTTGTGATCAGTGCAGCCTCATTCACACTCTTAAAATCTCATGATCCGAGACGAGGCCGAGTTTTGTGCTCATCGAACCTCACTCATCATTGGATTGAGTCTTTTAATAAAAAGTATGGTTAAAATTGCCATTACACTTTAAGACGGTTAAATCAAAGGCTAAGATAATCTAATGGGGTTGTTTTTTGACTCTCTTATTTTTTTTTTAAGGAATTTTTGAATTTTGACTGACTCATATCCACATAAGGAGGCCTCTACATCCACCCTCTTCCTACTGATAGGCATACAACTAACCAGGCCTGATGAGTTGGACCGGGTCTGTTGGTAGAAGAAAGTCTTTCTTTGATAAGGTCAAATATGAACTATCATTCCACTTTTTCTGCTGAAAATGAAAATTCTCTAGTTCAATTGCTATGTCAATATATGTCAAACCCTAAAGTTTTCTTCGATCGATTGGAGAGAAATTGGTTCGACTCGGTGGGCCACATAGACTCGTTGGAGTTGGATAAGAGAGAGTAGTCTAGGTTCTTTGTTTTGTAGAGTTCCAAGTACTGATCTCAAGGGTTGTAGGGTTCCATTGCATCTCTCTTGTCTCGGTTTGCATGCTCAAAAGCACATGGCCTTTTCTCCCATGATCTTGACAAGTGGTAGATAGGGAAAGAGATATGAGAGAAGTTGGCTTAATTCAAGCCAAGCTACAAGAAGAAGATAGAAATGGGGAAGAGGACGGCTAAGCTTTTGCACGAGATCGGCTGTGATGCCCAGCATCCCCTCAGTCTGTATGCCATCAAATTTGTGTTGGTCCAGACTAAGATAAATTTGTTCGCAAATTAGAAAAGTTGTTCAAAACTCAGATAAATTTGTCTGAGTTTTGCCAGAAGTTAAGATAAGTTTTCATAAAACTCAGATAAATTTACTATTTTTATGAGTTTGCTGTTAATTTATCTGCTCGGGTAAATTTGTGTTGGTCTAGACTCAGATAAATTTGTTCGCAATTCAGAAAAGTTATTCAAAACTCAGATAAATTTATCTGAGTTTTGCTAAAAGTTAAGATAAGTTTTCAGAAAACTCAGATAAATTTACTGTTTTTTCTGAGTTTGCTGTTAATTTATCTGCTCGGATAAATTTGTGTTGGTTCATACTCAAATAAATTTGTTCGCAACTCAAAAAAGTTGTTCAAAACTCATATAAATTTATCTAAGTTTTGCCAAAAGTTAAGATAATTTTTCAAGAAACTCAGATAAATTTACTATTTTTTTGAGTTTGTTGCTAATTTATCTGCTTGGATAAATTTGTATTGGTCTAGACTCAGATAAATTTTTTCGAAACTCAGAAAAGTTGTTCAAAACTCACATAAATTTGTCTGATTTTTGCCAGAAGTTAAGATAAGTTTTCAGAAAACTCAGATAAATTTACTGTTTTTCTAAGTTTGCTGTTAATTTATCTGAGTTTTTTTATATGTTATCTAATTTTGTCATGAAGTTATTTGACTTTAAATTAAAGTTATCTTTGTATTTATATGAATTTATCTGTATTTTATGTTAATTAATCTCTATTTGCTGTCAATTAATCTGAGTGTGACTTCAATTTATCTGAATTTGAAAGTAATTTATCTAAGCTTGCTATGCATTTATATTAATTTGATTTGCACTTTTTTTTTAACTTTGATGTGAGTTTATATGAATTTATCTGTGTTCGATATCATAACCAGTTCAAAAAAAAGCTATGTACCATAAAAAAAAGTTATATGAATTTTATTTATGTCTTTTGAAATTTATTTACATTTTTTAAAATTTATTTGAAACTTTTGAAATTTATTTTTGTCTTTTTAAATTTATTTGCGTTCCTTTGAGATTTTTGTGCGTTTTTTGAAATTTAGTTGCATTATTTTAAAATTTATTTGTGTCTTTTGAATTTTATTTGTGTTTTTTTTTAAATTTATTTCAAAATCTCATTAATGGTATTTTCATTAATCGTGGTCAATTAAATAGTAGTTGGCCATTATTAATGGCATATCCCACTAATCATGGGATATGATTTATCTTTAAATAGATAAGGGCTTATAAAGAAAGGGCAATTTAGACATTTTAAATCTTCAAATTTGGAAGAAGAACTTACGACACTATGAAAAGAAAGTGTGGATCTAAGGCCATAAAATTAAATTTTTAGGGACCTCCGCCCAATTGCCCCTGTTAATAATGCAAGTTGATGTTTTGCTTGGTTGATAAGGGGTTTTAGCACTGATATTTGAAACTGTGTTTATTAAATGGTGAGCTACAAGAGTGGGGATTGAGCTCTCTCTAACTTGATGTGAGTCCTTCTCTAGGCCTGTTTGGTTATAAGAATTTCAAGAATTATGAATTCTTCAAATGCATTAATCAGAATAAGTGTGGTCCCTCGACTGGTTAGGAACATGAGTGTGTAAGTATTGTACGTGAGTTCAAATCCATATCCAACAACAATGACCCTAAAAACAAAAAAACCAACAAGAAGTGTGGTGGCCATACTTGTTATTACTTCCATACAAATCAATATCAAATAGGGTCGAAAGGGCACATCATTCCTTATAATGGAGGCTTTTGATAACTTTTAAGAGTGAGATGTCACTTGCAAGTGGCCCCATTACCAGCTGCTGAATTGTGGCTAACAATTAACTGGGCCCTCAATCTTTCTTTATTTATCTGCTTTTAGGCCTATAACAGAAACAGAATGGTCAGTCTTCTATTGAGTTAGCATCAGAGTTTGAACTTGTTGCAGTGACCTGATGGGCTAGGCCTAAGGAACTTCCCAGCCATGGGTGAAAATAGCTAGGACACCTATAAGTTGTGGATCTAGGCCCAAAATCTACTATGATTAGGTCAATTATGAAATAGAGGATTTTACGGGAAAAAAAAATCCCCTTGAACCTTGAAACAACAGCGAAGAACCGAAAAAGTTAATATTGATGCGAAGCCCCTCCCGCCTCTTTTTCCCTTTTTTTTAATTTTTAATTTTATCTTTTTGACCTTTTCACCCACGAACAACGATATCACCATTGTTTATTCTTTGTTGTTTTCACGAGTGTGATTGAGGTACAAATAGATTCTTTGATGATTTGATTTATATAGATTCTTTGATGATTTGATTTCAAAGACGGGCTCCACTGATAGATTAAAACCATAGATTATCCATTGCAACCGGCTATTCATCTTGATTTCTTGAAATGATAATGATATAGATTGTGTTAGTATTTACATGTTGGTGATGTGATGGGTAATGGAATGAAATATCATCCATTCACTTCTATCCATTGAGTTTGCCATTTAAAGAAAAATGGGTACCCTGCCTAGTTGCTAAAGAGTTTGCAATTGAAACTCTAATGATTTTGTTGTGGAGTGAGGTTGTGATTGGTTGATAAAGCTCAGAGTACGTGTAAGAGTTTTAGTTGGCTAATTCATCTAGATTGAACAAAAATCAAGTCCTTATTGAGTTGTAATTTTTATTTTTTTAGATGTGGACTGTGATGTCACCACTCTCTCTTTCTTTTTCTCTGTGTGTTGGGCTACTGGTTGGTAGTGATACTTTCAAGTGATCAATCCTTGGGCATATGGTGTGATACCAAGGTGCGAATACCACTTAACCATGAGTGTATTGGCTTGTTTAGCACCTATTTATTTTGTATTGGATTGAATAAGAATTGAATACCGGTGGTTTGGTGCCCCAACTGTAATAGTTAGCATTGGGATCCTATGAGGCTTTAACCTAGAGAAATTCGAAGTTAAAAGGAGTGGAAAGCTGTCGTGGAAGCCCACCTATTAAAATTCGAACAACTGAGAATAGACATCCTCCACTTAAGTGGGGTATCCTCAAATTTTATGTCAATCGTAATTCATTTCACCATTCGATTTACTATTTGATGAAAAACGTGGTAACAAAAAGGCATATGATTGTGTTAATCACATTTGTAATCAAACAATAAATCCAACGGTGGAACAAATTCTGATTGACATAAAATTTGAAGATAACCCACATATTTTAAATTTGAAGATAACCCCATGCTGTGGAGTTTTACTCCTTTTAACTCTGACTTCTCTTTGATCAAAGCCTCAAAGGTTCCGAGTTTATACTAGCTATTGAGAGGCTCAATGGGTGAATCCAAGCGGCGGGTTACGTCTTGCAAAGAGGTATATCTCACGAATTGCATGAGAATGAACTTTTTTGCCACCACATTGGACCCTTGTAACACCCTATGAGTTAGCGCTCACACCAAATTGTCGCTAATCTAAATTATACTCATAGCTAAATTAAAATTTTATAAAATATATAATTTATGAGATTGTTAAGTTTTAAGGGTCATCAATCAATGGTTGTGATGATATGATTGTTATAATCCTTTACCCAAAATCATATTCATAGTGAAGTCTTTCGATCACACTTGCACCCTGTAATTGATATGCATTTAAATATATCCCACAAGAGCAAACAAGGTTTCATCTTTCACACACAATCCGGTAGAGGTTCCTCCTGGAAGAAAACGACCCTCCCTGTGGCACGTCTTGTAACCATTCCTTCTATCCATATCAAATAAGACAGAAAGGTAAATCAAATGCACCATACCTTATCATGGAGGCTTTTCAGAACTTTTATTTATTAGGGTGGAGGTGTCACTGGAATTGGCCCCATTACTTAGTGTTGAAATGTGAAACCAATCAACTGGACCCTCCACATTTTTTCTGTGTATTTGTTGGCCCAATAACAGAAACAGAAGCAGAAACAGAAACAGGGGCTTCTATTGGATTTGCCTCAGATTATGAAATTGTTGCAGAGACTTGTTGGGCTAGGCCAATTCAGAATTCTGAAATCTGGGTCCTGAAACTTCTCAGCCATAGGTGAAAATGGCCTAGACTCCTATGAGATATGGAAACAGAAATGAGAAACCAATCAACTGGACCCTCCAGATTTTTTCTGTGTATTTGTTGGCCCAATAACAGAAACAGAAGCAGAAACAGAAACAGGGGCTTCTATTGGATAAGCCTCAGATTATGAACTTGTTGCAGGGACTTGTTGGGCTAGGCCAATTCAGAATTCTGAAATCTGGGTCCTGAAACTTCTCAGCTATAGGTGAAAATGGCCTAGACTCCTATGAGATATGGAGCTGGGCCCAAAATCCAACTCAGGTCATGTAAACTGATTGGACTTGGGTTATTTTCTTAAAATATCACTGTATTTTCAGAGGCCCCTCAGAATGGAAAGTATCATGAGACACATGAGAAAAATCTTAAAAGTATCATGAGACTCATGAGAAAAATCTTACATTATAAGAATTGAGAATAATGATAAAATTATAAAAACAAACATTTTAATAGTGCTTTTATTTATTTTATACTAAGTAACTATTTAAAATTTTATTTATTTATTCACCATGACATTTTCCAAATAATATCCCAAGAAAATCCCCATATTTGAAGATATCCTGACATTTACCCAAGACCAGAATTACTCAATAACAAGATTTGTGACAATGGTCTTGAGAACCTAAATTGTCTAGGTACAGCAAAGTTTGCAAGAGGACAGCTGGTCCAGGATCATTTAGTAGCTGGGCCTCATTCAGTCCCAGCCGCAGCCCATAAGAATCATTGACCAAATTTCAATCGATAATATTTTAAGGGCCAGTCCGATAGATGAGATGAATTTTAGTATGTCCATGTCCTACTTATGGGCTTTTAGGCAGGAAGCATTGAAGCAAGCCTAATCTGTTAAAACCCAGACTTAGAAACTTCCCTTTGAGCTATGTTATCCACTTTATTCAGCTCAAAGTGGGTTAGTACCTCCTCTCTCTCTCTCTCTCATCCATTATCTAATGTTTCCATTATCTAATGTTTAAAAGTAATTGAGGATGCCTCACTTCAAGAGATTTTTTTTTTTTGCTATTAGAGGGTTCCCAAGTCCCAATCCTTTGAGCTGGACTAATCCCTCGGGGCCCAAAGAGAAGCCTGGTTCCCTTGTAGCTCCAGTGTGGTAGTACAATTTCGAACCTACAACCTTCGGACACAAACCTGAATTATTGCAAGAGATTGTAGCCATTTCATAGCAAGAGATCGGAGCCATTTCATTGGTAGAGATGTAGATTCAACTGGGATAACTGGTGCCCGAAGGACCTAACTTCGAAAATTTGGTTATTGACCCTTTCCTTTCCATCTCAGTTGATAGTTGGGTTTGGTTCTTATTATATATCATATAAGAATAATGGGTAAACAGATATCCTAGCCCTTAGATTGAATGACCTTAAAATTTGATGGTCTATTAACCATAGATTTTTTTTTTTTCAAACTCAATCCAACGAAGAGTAAAGATTTGATGAGTATGAAAATGAGAATTGATGCTCGAGTATGGAGGGCTGAGAACATGAAAGGGGTGCACTGATAAAAGATGAGCTCAAGTAAGTCCCATAAAGTTAGACTACATAACCAGTCAGCCAGTGAGAGAAGATTCTCCCTGTTTACCCATATATTCAAAATATATAAAATAACATATATTATACACCAATTTGTGAACATATAATATTCATTATACATCAAATAGTGTATAAATTAGCAGGAAAGCAGGTATCAATAGCAGGATAATCATGCAGATACAACAATACAGTAGGATTGCAAATGAGTAATCAATTATTCAAAGTATGCAATTCTAAATAAAGCAGGTATGTAATTTATTTTTTGATCCAGGAGATATTCATATCCAATTAGGACCTATGCATATAGGGTTCGGAAGATTCAGATCCAAAACTAGATCCCTATATGTACCAATTCGAGGATCAAGATCTAGGGTGATTACATTTACATGGTAAAAATATATGCAGCTTTTAAGAACATACGTAGCTTGTTATATTCATATTTGAGAGTCTACGTAGCTTCAATCAATTATCATTTAATAGCCTCGCTCTTGTATTTAAAAAAATAATATTTTAAAACCCATTTATCCAATTATACTAGAACACTCTACATCTTATGTAGGATTCATATTCAAAATCGAATCCAATTTTTTTTAAGTTGATATTAGATGCAGATCTGGATACAACACATTAGTTTCATGTTAGATCTCTTTTGAATTCTGATCCGGGTCTTTTCCTCTGCAAATCAGTTCCAAATTCCAACTTCAAATGAGAACAAATGGAAGAAGTCCTCCTCTCATGACAACCCATTCCAGGACTTCAGATTTCAAAACTACCCCTGCCTTCCCAATCAGCTGCTTCTTGTCCTTGCTTAGCCCTTTTCAAATCCTTAGGAAAAAATGTGTGAAGTTTCGAACGAAAGGAGAGACGAAGATTTCTCCCTTGTACAATGACCCATTTTTTTAGAATAGATTGAAAGGGAGAAACAAAATTTATATAGCTAGCCGGCTGACCCGATATAATTGGGACAATGCTCTCATGATGATGATAACCGCGATGGTGACGACCATTGATTGATCAAGGGGGGTCTTAAAGAGTTGGAATGATAGTGGCCTCCATGCATGTTCAGGTGGGTGGGGTTGACTCAAATGCGAACTGTCACCAAGGAATTAAGCGGTTGGATCTCCAATAAGAGAGGCCCGCTCAATGCCCTACGACAACTAAGCCTCCATAGCAATTTCATTAGTGGACAGATTCTTGTATAACAAACATTATCTGTACATTATTATGTCGTTCACTAACCGCATGAGCTTTTGGTATTACAAGTTATCAACAATCTAGACCTAAATTAGGTTTGTCTCCAGGCCCTTTATCAAGGTTTGAGTCATTCTTCATGCCCTTATTTCAAATTCAAGTAAATAGGGTTCTCTCATTATCACCATCTTAATTGGCCACCTTTTTCCATTTCTAATTTGTGGTTTAGGTGGCCAACAAACTCACGTTTAAGTAGTATTGACACTTTAGTTTCACACAAATGCCCAGATCCATATGCCTTCAAGTTAGAAATATCAGTCGTGGCCATTAGGCCAACCCAACAAAAGTCTCTATCAAGGTGTGGTGAAGTGAGGTGAGGTGAGATAAGGTAAAGCCTCTATCATTCGAATAAAAAAAGGCAAGGGACACAATTTTAAAAATTCCTCCATATTTTAAAAAAAATGTAAAAAAAGCGACTCCCTTTCTCCACTAAAAGACAAAAAAGCTCCACTTTTCTATACAAAAAATCAAAAAGATTCCATATTAAATAACTAAAAATAAAATACCATCATATGGCCTGTTTGGATAGTCAAAAAATAGAGTAGAGTGAAGTTAAATGGGCCCTAACAGTCTAAAATTTCAACTCTACTACATTTGGATGACTTTGGTCCGATAAATGAAGTAATGTTGTAAGTCACATATATTCCATTTCACTTCAATTCTAAATACTTCCATTTCCTAGAGTAAAAGTGGATTTTACTCCAAACCTTAACTTCAAAATAAGCATCCAAATGGAGTGAAGTGAAGTATTCGATTTTAACTTCAACCTACTCATCTTCACTCCACTCTACTCTACATGTAAAATCTACTTCATTTCACTCAACTCCTTATTTAACCAAACAGGCTCTTATATTTTATTCTCTCTTGATTTGATACTTCACCTCACTTTACTTCAATTCACCATACATCCAAACACGCGACGCCCGAGATTTGGGTGCATCTTTTGTATATTTCCTCTTCTCCTTCTCAAGTTTATATAAATGACTAGCATCGCCCAAGCCATGATATCATTCGCAAGGTTTGAATTGGGTGTTACAAATAAGAAGGATCTTAAGTGGGCCCACGAGCTCAACTGCATGTAATATACAATAACCACAAGCAGTCGTATTACCCAACGCAACTATCAGAGGGTTTGTTTTCTTCCACTTTTATTTACGATAACTACGATGCAAAGGGCGCGGATCACATTGAAATTTTAAATGACCAAAATACCCTTTGATTAACTAAGAGCCTATGGGGAAGCGTGAGGGCAGTTTGGTCACTACATCATGCTGTCCTTTTCCTTTGGCGTAAATCCCGATCACGTGACGTAACGCATGGCGTCACGGGGACTCCATCCTTCTTCCTCTTTGCTCTCACTATAGAGGGGATGATCATGTGTCAATTTCTTAATCCAAGGTTTCACTGTCAATTTGGTAATTGATTTTGACCTTGATTTTGACCTTATTAGATTTCATTATGGAGTCCAGTTCATGTGTTGCAAGGCACATTTTGCTAGTTTATATGAGTTGTGCTAATGTGGGTATCGCTTAACCCAACCCAAAAGGAACAATATACATTGGTCCTAGTCTAATTCCCTTGACCAACCAGATGGTGCCTGGCATTGAGACCCAACCCACCCCACACATGACCTTGAGATGTGTTAGTCATAGGCTCATAGCTAAGTAGCTAACCCATCACATAGCTCATCTACGGTCCAGATTGATAAATCGTAGACCCTCTCATTTCCACTTTTGGGCCCGGACCTATTTAAGGGCTTTACTAATGGAATTAAGTGAGGTAAAGATTATTTTTAATAAATAATAAAATATAAGTGGGTTATGATGGTATTTTATTTTTAGTAGTTTGTGATAGAATCTTTTTGAACTTTTTTTTTGTATTGAGAAGTGGAGTTTTTCTCTCTTTTAGTAGAGAAAGGGGGTTGCCTTTTTTACCTTGTTTTGAAAATTTTAGTGAGAAATTTGATTTAAAGTGTTTTTGATGTGACTTTTTTTTTTTTTTTTTTGAGAAATAAGACTTTATTTTACTTGACTCTATTAGTTGAGTTGCCAAATAAGCCTCAAGAAAAATACCAAGCAAGGCGGGATATTAAATGAAATACTAATTTGACTTCAGCCTAAGATAAAAAATCAAACACATCCTTATTATAATACATGAGACTTTCTTAGTATTATCTACTACAGTGCAGTTAGACCGGAACTTAGAAATATACATCAATTCACAAGTGGGGACTCGCTCAACACATCTTCCTAGAGAGAACGCCCGCTAAGCACATGCACATTCACTCTATCACAAGCACCACATATACAAACCCCTAATAGGGCCCACCTTATGATCCATCGAAGTGGATTATAAAATAGAGACCTTTAAAAGTCACTGATTTTGATTTTGACGGCCATCCAAATGGATTGCAATATTGAATCGTCCTTGCACTCATTTTGGATGGTGAAAACTTATGAGTCATTTATCAAATAATTAGAATGATGATCCTAGCCTCCGTCACTTTTATCTTTAAAGAAAACGGATATTGCCTGGACTGGAGAAAGCTGCTAATGCTACAACCAAAACTTGTCTTTCCACATCCCTTCTCTCTACACACACCACTTAAGTCAAGAAATTGCCAAGGTTTCTCTATACAAACCCCTTTTTTCCCAAATTACCGTTCCTCTCTCCCTCATCATCTCTTTACACTCCTTTTCTTCTCCTCTCTCTCTCTCCCTGCCTCCCCGCTCTTCCTCTCTCCCGACTCGCTGCCGCTCGCTCTCCCTCTGCCTCTCCCTCTTGCCCTCCGGCGGTGCTGCGGGAGGTGATGGCTAGGGTGGGGGTGAGGGTAGGATGGTATAGAGAGAAATTGAGTGAGGTATGAAACTATGAATAGTGGTGTCATGTTTAACAATTTCACATGAGTATATTATTCTTAAAATAAGGGACGTGGAAAGAGAAATCTTGGCTGTGACATTAGCGGCTCTCAAAACTGGCCTTACACAAGACATTCACCTTTTAGCGGTCCAAATTTAGGGCTTATTTCTTTCGTGGAATTTCTAGAAATGATATAACATTTTATCCACTGTAATCTCTAAATGTCATATTTCTTTATTAGCATTCTTGAATTTCATTCAACGAACATCTTAAATGACTTTTAAAAATTCAGAAAATTCACCCTCTTTCCATTTTGATAAAATTCTCATAATGTTCAAGCCCCGAGAGGAGCTTCCACAATTCCACTACGTCTATGAGGAATTCCTCCAATTCTAGAAAAATACCAGGCCCTTTAATAATAATTCTCATGTAGCTGCTCGCCCCCTGGCCCCAAGGATCTGATCTGTGACATCTGTCAGAGAGAGATATGACGCGAGCGCCTACGTGCGCCTAGTAGCTATAAAAGCCAAGTCTTTCTGCATTTATAAGCTCCACGCCACGCAACCAAAGTTTACAGTTGCTTTGCTTTGTTCAATCACAAGCTCAAACTTAACCACGTCATTGGTATGATTTTTCTTCTCTTCTTCCTCATACCTTTCTTCTGAAAATACATATTCATTGATGCCCAATTTCCAATTCTTCTACTGGTTTCAATATGCCAAGGAATTTTTTACCATTTTTTTTCACCCTTGTTCTTGCAAGATGTCTATTTTTATACTCTATCAGTCTTACTGTGTATTGATTGTTTTCAATTTGTAAGAAGTTGGGTTTTCTAACAACCTTTTGTGGAATGGATTGGATGGATATTGTTGAGACCCATCTGCATGTTGATGAATATCCTTTTGTGCATGTTCTTTCTGGACATGGGTGGGTTGCTCTGGTTAGTTTTAGTGTCTAATTACAAAAGGAAGGGGAAGATTGCATGGGTTTATTGTTAAATTAGTGTAGCTTATGAGGACCCATGGTCAATTTTGTGGCTAAAGTTGGTGTTGCACTTGTTTTTATTTAAACAATCCTGGTGTTATCTTTCACTTCTTTCATCTGTTTCTTGTCTGAATATACACATAAATCAACTCTACTATTGGTTTCAATCTGTCTGGGACTTCTATGGCAGTTTTCCCCTATTTTTTGCTGCAAATTCTCAATTTTCTTTTTGTCCATCTTTCTATTTACTGTCTATTGAAGAGACCCATCTCCACACACAAAGATATATGGGCATGAGTATCTTCGTTTAGGTCGGACTGGCAGAAACTATTCATTTTAGTCAGTGGAGCAATATCCTACATTTTGTTCACACCCAACCCCCCTGCACCCCTGCAAAAGATTTTGGTTAGAATTTCAGCCAAACAATTAGGGCACGTCTGTGTAGGTGGTTTTTTTGTGCTGCAGTAAATTCCGTGTTTGGTGCACAGATTTTCCATGGATGGACACAGATGTGGCCTTAGTTCCATTAGGCTGAATATGAATGATTTTTTTTTTCTTGGTTCATTCATAAGTAAGGAATTTTAGCTCTTGGGGTCTTATGCATGAAGGGGTTCTCTTTGTTTGGTCACTTATTTGTTCTTAGCATTTGGGCCCTCCCACCTCTGCATAAAGCCGGCTTCTTTTTCTTATGCAACTTATATGGGTTCTTTCTATTGGCTTGTATCATCTATTTCAGGTTAACTGGATTAGCCAGGATGTGTCTAGGGTTTGAGGGCATTGTAAGTTTGTAATCCTTATAAAGGAGGTGGTGGATGTAGGCATACTTCCCGAATCACATAAAATTGTTGTGTTCTTCTTCATTTGTGATTGATTGTGAAAGTTGCTGATTCGATCTCTAGATTGGTCAACTCAGCAGCCCAATAGTGTGCAAAAAAAAAAAAAAAAAAATTAAATTAAATAAAAAAAAATGCAACATAAATAAATAGCAAAAGCACACACCACAATGGACACCAAATATAATGTGGAAAACCCTAATCGGGTGAAGAACCATGGATCTGAATTAAATCAACAATTAAGCACTATGAATCTCGCAATTACAAGACAATCACAGACGCCTCCTCAAATATTCCCTACCTAAGGACTACAGTTACCTCTTGTATAGCTTCACGCTTTAACGACTTCACACCGTTGATTGCAACAGATTCAATCCTGCTTGACTCTTCAAATCTTCTATGAAAGAAGATGATCTTCTACAAGGGCAGTAGAAGAAACTGGCTCTCTAAAAAAACTTTGCAGCACAACTCTTCAATGGATCTTCTAGAGAAGAATTCTCTCAATTTGATTTTCCAACTCAGAATAATGAGAGAGGTGTCTCAATATGATAGCCTATGGGTCCTTTAAATAGGCATTGGGACGTGCTTAAGGTTGCCTAACTTGATTATGACTAAAACAAGTAGTTTGGGCATAATTAGAAAAAGTAGTTCTAATTTTCATAGGGCAATATGATGTAGGCTAGACCTATGGTCTGCCAATTAATTGGGCCCAATCCACCAGCCCAATAGGACATCCATTTAGTTAGAGTTTTAATTACTTAAGAGTCTTATTAATAGAGTTGTGATTTATTTGGAAGGTATTAAAATTAGGAGTTTTATTTTATTTGGATTGTAACCAAGTTTAGTTTCCTTTATTGTTTAGGAAAGCAAAGTTCTATTAGGAAAGGGGATGTCTAACCCTTCCTATAAATATGGAATCCCTCTATTAGGAGACTAGTTCATCATTATTCAATAATAAAGATTGGTTTGTTTGTTTGGTTTGTTCTTTCTCTTTAATGGAAGAATGTTATTGAGTTCCGAGAGGAATTCGGCTTATTCCCATGTGCGGAGTTGGTACTCACTTGAATCCTCCCGTCACAATACCGCCTCATCCGTTCGAGTGGGCATCATTCTGTCTGGCGTCTGAGGCTGCTTTCTAACAGAGTCACACATTCGCTCGAGTGGGTGAATGTGGGCGCTTGAGCGGCCCTTGTATTTGAATCCGGAAATTCAGCCTACTTTTGATTCTGTCTGATTTCTTTTTATTCCATCAGCATACTTCTATTCTATCCAGACTTCTATCTTTTAATTCTTTTAGTGTTCTTACTTCTAATTCTGCCAGACTTTCTTCTGTTAGTCTTTCCCATCTTCTATCTTCAGATCGGAAACACAGTCCATTTCTAAAACTAAGAATTACAACTAAATGGACCTTGAGTTTTGTCTAACCCAGGAATTAGCCAACACTCAAAAACCTAACAAATTGCTTGATTAGACTGCATGTGTCTATCGCAGGTTTTTCCACTATGCCATAGAACTTTCTTCTTTTTTTTCTTTATTTCATTCTTTCATTTTTCTTCTTTCACCATCACAGTGATTGGGATTCATTTGTTTGATGCATATGTAGTATATTACATTATTGATTTAATAGAATGAATATATATAAACTTAATAAGCTATTTGCGCTTCTTAATATCTTTCATGTTTTCTTCTAAATTTACTTCTTTTAATTTTTTATTATTTTCCGAGGCACAATTCACAAAAATGAAACAGAAAAATGCCAAAATGGATGAACCGTCTCAGTTTGGAGTCAAACCAAAAGGGGGTCTGAAACGAAATTGACAACAATACTTCTGCTGTACAAAGTCAAGAAGAAAAGTTGCGAATTAATGAGTTGATATGCATCCATCAATTTGTTCATTGAATATAAAGAATAAGAAAGAGATGAGAGATTTTAAATTTTTTTTGAAGCAGTAGTATGTATGTCATTTTCTTCCGTTTCTAAGCACTTTTTGCTTCTTATATTGTAGATTTCAAATGCAGCAACTGGCATCTTCTCCCACTTTCTCTTTGTAGATCAGTTGTTAATTTTCATTGCAAATGCTGCATTTGGAAATCCAATCTATTCAAGCTGGGGTCTTCGGCTCAACTGATTCAATATTGGTCTCACCTTGGGTCTAACCTGAAATTTTTTGAACACCCTTTGGGTGGAAAAGATGAATAAATGGAAGCTAGTTTAGTGATGTCCCTCCTTGCTCACGTTACTTTACCTCATGAAAACATACGCAATATAGTTTAGCGGAACGTATACTTCTCCGTTGCATATACTTCTCTTTTGCAAAACCATTGCCTTCCTCACTGATTTGACATTTACTTTACATTACTTTCTCGGTAAATTATTCAAACACTACATAAGGGACCAAATGAGATGGGATAATGATTTGGTTATTAGTATCAGGAAATGGCCATTAGTCTACTGACCAATTCTCTAGAGTGTGAATGCATATTCTGAAATTTATTGTATTGAGTATGACACTTCGCTTTAGAATGCTTGCATTATTTGAAGTTCTTCTGCATTATACAATTTTTTCTGGATTATATGCCTTTTAACTCTGACAATTTCTTCATCTCCAGAAAAAAAATGAAGCACTTTTTTCTGTGTTGGTTACTGCCATTAGCAATTATACTATCACTTGTAACCGTTCATGCCTCACAACCTCTTCTGAGAAATGAGAATGGTTTGAAATCTGCCATCTTCCTTTCACCTGCTTTCTTTCCTGGACCTGGATCGGTGGAGAACAGATACTATTCGAACATTGACTTCCCAAAAGGCCACATTGCTATCAAGGAATTCAATGCAGAAGTAGTTGATGACACGGGGAATCCCATCCCACTTTATGAAACTTATCTCCACCACTGGGTTGTGATAAGATACTACAGCCACGCCTCTGCTGAAGCTGAAGGACATTCCTGGGATCAGGGGCTTCAACTTTCTAAATTTATTGTAGCCAGGAATGCGGGGATTTGCCAGGGAAATGTTCTCGGGCAGTACTATGGCCTTGGGTCAGAAACGCGTCGAACTTCTACATATGTTCCTGATCCCTATGGGTTAGAAGTTGGGAGTCCCTCTGAAATTCCTGATGGGCATGTGGAGAGGTGGATGCTGAATGTCCATGCGATTGATACACGGGGTGTGGTGGATCGCATGGGATGCACTGAGTGCAGGTGCGATCTTTATAATGTGACAAAGGATGAGTATGGCCGCCCTTTGGCAAAGGATTACACTGGGGGTTTATATTGTTGCTATGATCAAACGCAGTGCAGATTGAGGGAAGGATTTGAGGATGTGAAGAGGAAGCTCTACTTGAGATACACAGTGAAGTGGGTTGACTGGGATGACAGCATTGTACCGGCAAAAGTTTATATATTTGATGTTACAGATTCTGGGAAAAGAACGAATTCATCCAAAGAAAATGCACGAATTGGATGCAAGGTACATACCTAGATTTCTCATGTGTGGGTTTCTTCATATAAACAGTATCTTTACGAGTATCACAGTCTATTGTTCTAAGCCGATCTCCGTGAGTCACATGCCATGACTTCAGATGGGTTTTGATCCAAAATATTAGTGTAGTATCAATGTATACCATAAAAAAGGTACTGAATTGCAGGCACAACTTGCCAACCTACAAAATTGTTTGGAGGAAACATCTACACAATTTCCTATAATTATTTAAATTTTACTAGTCAACAATGATAGTCTTCAATTATTTTCTGTATCTTAAACTTTTAAAAGACATGAAGTCAAAAATATTAGCTTTCTTTGGATTGCACACTTCAATTTTAAGACCACACAAAATCTCCAGTGACTTTAATACAGTTGTGAACTGACTTCTTATTAAACTGAATTTTTTTGAAACCTAATTCATCACAACTTAGACTTCAGACATATGCATGCCTATAGGCTATATCTTAAGAAACTTCCTATATCACAGGTGTAGATTAACTTGAAACTAAACAAAATCTAGGTAATTTTAGATTTGTGTTATGCTTAGAATTGGTAAGTTTGATGGAATTACTGACTCGAGATTAGAAACTTTATTAGGTTTGTTTTATACTGTTTATACAGATATCAAGAGAATACATTTTATCTGGTTTCTGTTTATGAAATGAAGGTCTAAGATGCCAATAGTGAATGGGTGCTTTCTTCATTGTACTTTGTCAACCACTATTTTTCTACATTATCGAATAACCATTATGGTTTATTGCACTACAATTAACAAACATGTCTTCATGGTGAAGTATTATATATTAATTGAAGATTCTAGATGTTGGACTAATTATTTTTTCTTCAATCTTAGGTTGAATATGGAGTTGAATCCTGTGGCCTAGCAGCAATGGATAATAGCGGTTGCATAGATATCAAAAGGACAAGGTTGGTCATTCCCCATGGGGGTGACGTTATTTATGGTGTTGCCCACCAGCATTCGGGTGGACTTGGCGCTGCTCTCTATGGCCAGGTGATGTTGAATATGTACTTCACTGTTTATGGATATTGCTTTCTTCTTCTGTATCCCTGCTTCTTAAGAGCTTATTGAGAAATTCTGACATGAAATCTGAAGCCCATGATAGGAATGCACATCACGATGGCTCCTGCAAAGTGTCTCTCATATATATCTTTTATACGAGGGATGTTCATTATGAGAACATTCTCATATAAATATATATAGGGGAATATATATGCATTTATCTATGTATGTACTTTGTAGGTATTTTTACCTATGTGTGTATGTCTATGAGAATAGATATATATGTTCTTTCGATTACACTAATGGATCTGGCATTAGAGACATTTATATGAGTTAGCGCATTCCATATCCAAACTATGGCCTGGATATATGAGGTCAGGGGTCGGTCGATCTTAGAAACTTGTTGAAAAGTATTGAATATAACTAATGGATGGTCAAAAAAAGGTCCAACCACGCAGTTCATAAGCAGTGGTAAGGAACCTCACACTTCGAAGAAACTTAAATGAGTGTGAACTCTACCCTGGATATGTTTTCATCCCTACGGAGGGTGGGAGGATGAGTGTGAAAACTGCCCTGGATGATGTTTTTGTCCCTTATGGAGGGTGGGAGGACACATGTTTGGTGTTGGGTCCCTCTTGTTTGGGTCCTTTTACAATGTTTTGTTGGCCAGCGCATTTTTTCCCCTGGTGTGGGGTGTCTTTCCCCAACTTGCCACCCTTGCTGTTTTTGAGTGGGAAAGAAGGTTCCTGCTGCTTGCTCTCCAGAGGTCTTAGGAATAGAGATTACAGTTAACGGTGCTCATGTGCCAAAATGTTGTGGAGTTAGTTAAACAGCTGTTCTTCCATCTCTCTTTTGCGAAGAAGGTTTGTAATAAAATGGTTGTCTCCAGCTCTTCAGCATTTCATGGACTATGACAAGACAGAGCATTGGATCCAATACATGACTTACATGTTAAAGTATTCTAAATTGACAGCATGAGTTTTTACCTAATCCAATATTCATTTGGGTGGCATGAACATCATATTTTACATTGGGTTGGATGCTATGTTTCAACCTTTTTGACCCAAAGTAGGCACAATTGCTGATTTTGACTTGGTCAGAGGATGAGTGACCCACCTAATTTCAGATTGTGCATACCAAAATTTTGGTGGAACAAATGGTTACCTACTCTCTTGTTTACTCTGGGTGGCACACAATAAAAAATTACATTAGTTGTTGCACTGTCTGCCTTTGTTCCCCAAAAATAAAATAAAAAATAAAAAATAAAAAAAAATCATGATCAACTTGGGGCAGATGTGAAGATAGACAGCATCCACATTCCACAATATAACGAGGCTTTGAATTTTGAGGATAAACAGCATCCAATCTAACGAGGCTTCAGATTTTATTGCCACTGAAAAATGAATGGAGAAGTGACATGTTCTGTTAGAATATTCACCCACTTGCAATCATGAATTTCCAAAATCCAAATGCACCTTAATGTGTGAGGCTGCTTCTTTTTCTTTCATTTTTTCTTTATGTAAAGGAGGCTGGGTCTTGATTATAAACGTGCATAGTAGTGTGTTGGAGTTGAACTCTCTTCCTATTTACTTGTCAAGTGGCTTTTCACTTGGTCTGTTCTTTGTCAGAACTGTTACTCTATTACAATACGTAATCTCCTCACTAACTTCTTTTTATGTTTTTCTGTGAAAAGGATGGCCGAATTCTATGCGCTTCTTTACCGATTTATGGGGATGGGAAAGAAGTAGGGAATGAAGATGGCTACATTGTAGGAATGTCCACTTGCTATCCCAAACCGGGCTCTGTAAAGGTTGTTGATGGGGAGGTTTTGACTTTTGAATCGAATTACAGCAGCACCCAAATGCATACTGGAGTCATGGGTCTCTTCTACCTATTGGTAGCAGACCCACAACCAACAACTGTGCTACTCAATCGCTCCCCAGCTCATGTAAGATGACTATCTTCTCTGCTTCTGCAATAGGAGTCCACTTTTTTGGCCCTTGCCTTTTCATGTCTTGTGCTCCATTTTCCGCATGCTGTGGATTATGAGATCTATGTTTAGGTTGTCCCAGAAAGACTATGAGTTGCCATTTTGACATGGAAAAAAAGTGTCGGTAGGCCATGGACTACCATTGATGTGATGAAAGCTTGCATAAATCCATGGGATGTCTGGGCCCCCATCTTTTCAACCAATGTGAGCTTCCTTAGATAAGTAGTCCATGATATGCAGACGACTGAAGTGGTCTCCCTTGGCAATTCATTTAACTGAGACGCCCATCTACTGAGAAGAATAACTACATCTATCTTAATGCTATTGTCTTTGTATTGGTGCAGGAAACCATTGAACTCTCCAAGTACTCTTGGGCACTGGCTTTGATGGGGGTGGGACTAGTATTTGGTATTGCTTTTGGTTATCGTCGAAGAAATGACAGGGAAGTAGGCTATGAGTCTTTAATAATGTGAGCTCATTCCATGTATTGTACGGCCGTTTGATAATGTGAGATCCTAATATGTAAAGTAGTATGTCTATACTTTATGTGAACAAAATATCATGTTTTAATAACTAAGTATCGTTAAAAATTACTTGTGTGTTCTTTGTGCCTGTTGACGTCGTTAATCACTTTCCTCACAAAAAAAATTTCTAACCTGGTTATCCTCCCTCTCATGCTTTCTAAGGTGTCTACTTGCTGAAATTTTAGGAATGGTATATCTTCTGCAGAATTCAAAATTGTGCTATCTTGTTTTGTCTTGGTTGCTCATGTGTTCCTTGATTCTAAAACTAAGCTGTTACGTAATGGTTTTGACTGCAATTGTTATTGATTTTGGAAATAACAGTCGGGGTGGGGCGAGGATTCTATAGACATATTCACTTTTAACATGCGTTTAAAGGTTTGACCATGTCTAAAATACCCTGAAACCTGTAAGAATGAAAAGCTCTGGTAGGTTGAATAACCCATGCTATGCAATCAGTATCTTGCAAATGCAAATCTTTCTTAAGTCCTAAGAAAAGAGATTATACTCAGGTTTCAATAATAAGGATTTTTGTTTTTGGAGTATGTCCTATCTGCAATATAAGGCCTGTGACATGGATGGTTTGGATAACAAGAAAAAGGGGCCTTTGTTGAGCAGTTTGCAAAGCCTATCAAATTACAATTGAATGCTGTAGATTTTTGCTATTGATCGACAGAATAACTACTTTTTCTTCTTCAAAGAATTCCTCCATGGTGGGTTTCCTTTAAAGAGCCAAGAACAAGGCCTTTTGCAGTTTGCTGGAAAGACATAAAAAAAATTCTCTCCTTAATGTTTTCTTCTTGTTTCCCTGTTGGAGGTTATTTTTGTTTTGTACTGGAACTCCACTTCAGGATTTGCAAGAATTCCATATGAATACTCCATACAGGGTCAGGAGATCTCCAGATATTTTTGGGAATGTTCTAATATGATTTCCCCTGTAACTTATTATTTTTGTACTTTCTTCACAACATCTTTCACCAGGATGGAGAAATAGAATTCATGTATCCGATCGGTCATAGTTGGGATGGGATGAGGCTTTGACGATGATGGTGATGAACATTAAAAAGACCAAAAAAATCGAAGGCCGGCCTTTTGTGGCAATGCATCCAGCCATAGAGTCTGAATCCTCTTCAGTAGGTGTTGGACTGTACATGTTCAAGCTAATAACTATTTAGAAACATGCATAATAATTTGTTAGCAGTGCCATTTTTCACATGGATGAGCTTCACATGTGATACTTGAGCCAAACTTGAGCTCGAACCCAAGCTAGCCAACCCAGGAAGGCCTAACTCGAGCTTCACTTTTGAAACAATGAGCCAGTCTTGCATACAGCTTGATCAAGCTAAGGGAAGCTGGGTTGAAATCAAACTTGTATTGTTGACTCTGTTGAAAGCAACATTATGATTCAATTTATACAGCAACTGCTGCAATTTCTTATGATAAAGAATCCAAGAAAAATGTGAATCTTTTGGAACAAAAACATTGCACATTTTGTTTAGTGGTTGCAAAATCACTTCTCAATGATCTTTTCGATATTACCTTAGATAATAAAAGCACAAAATTTGAAAATGCTTAAAATTATCTTCCTCCATATTATCCTGTTAACAGATTTTGTGGCAATACTTCAATATGAGTCTTTGTTAGGAATGTCATAACTGTCTCTAAGCGTGAAATGGATCGAGTTGTGAGGCTCACTTGTGTTGACAACCGGTAACACCAAAAGCTCGAGTTTTTAGTGAATGTGACAACAATGTATATCAACACCCCCTCTCGAGCAGGAAGTCGTTTGAATTTGAAATCCAACAGACGGATTAGAATAGACAAACAGATAGAGGTAACATGCCTCCCAGGGGTTTTGATCTCGTAACCCCTAAAAGCTCGAGCTTTTAGTGAATGGCACAACAACTAAACCTAACTTGACCTGCAAGCATCACTATTTTGCTTGTAATGGAAAAGGGGAAAATTAAAACATGGGTTGTTTGTCTTGTACACATGATATATGTAAATTGAATATGCACATATAAGTTTACCATTACACATGCAATTCATTTTACAATGTTTGTCTATGAGCGCCATTTTTACGCCTTTTACACATGTAATTCATTTTACAACGTATGAAATTAATTTTTTTTTTTTATAATTACATACAATAAAATTCTTCTTTTTCATAATGTAAATGAACCAAATGATGTTTTGCTTCTCTCAACTCTCTGTCTTGTGTTTTGCAGCTTTATATAGTCTGCACTATTGTCTGGCATTATTTATGCTGCAGTTCAAATCCTCTGGAAGGGATTTCAATCCACCTGAAGTGTAGGCCAAAAGAAATTTGGCCCATCATCAATCTAAGGGGGAACCCCATATTGAGTGGTTGAGATCTTAAGTGGGCGCTACAAATGAATTTATGAAGGTGGCTTTTCTCATTTAAATGTTGAGAAACCTACTAAAAGAAATTTTTTTTTAGGAAAAATCAAGAGAGGAATTCCACTGCACTATAGTGACTCTGCCCTTTGTTCAGATTTAAATAGAGAGAGATACATCAAAAAACAATTCAAAACATTTTTTAAACAAGGAAAAACCATTAAATGTTAAATGCACTATTTGATTAAAAAAAAAATCAAGTATGAGAGGAAAAATACTATGCTCACTAGTTAAAAAAAGAAAAATAATTTCTCTATTGTTTGTAAATGCTTGTTAAGAGGACATTCACAGGGAGTCCAAACAAGAGAAAGTACATTCCTTTAGAGCCCTGTTTGTTTGGATTAAAATACGTAGGAATTGAATAAGGATGGTTAAAAATGACGATCAAAGGCGAGTTTTCAAAAGTGAGGATCAAATAAAGTTTTCTTCATATTATATTTTCCAAGAAAATGTTATTTACTGTTTTCTTAATTTTTATTTTTAACACCCTATGTATTCGATTCTTATGTATTTTATTGCAAACATACAGACCCTAGGGAAAGAATTTTCTCATCACTTTTCTCCGAGTTTTCGCTGGCGTCCCCATTCAAAAATTTAGAAAAAATGGTATAAAAAGAACAATTGCATTTGAAGAGTTTGACCTCATCTTGTGATTAATTTCTAATAAAAAGTCTGATCATGGCCCACCTTTTACTGGGCCAAGACCACCTACATTGATATCACTCATTCAAAACTCCCTGAATAAGTCAATCCAACGGTCGTTACCCATCAGAGCAGACAGATATCTGGGCCCACCCATCAAGTGGTAGAGGTTGAGATCCGACGGTTAGTGTACATGAATGTGGGCCCCACATCCACCCATCTATCTCTCCCTCCCTCTCCTTTTCCCTCGGAAGTTGGCGCCAGAAATGTTCTCTTGAAACTTCAAGACCGTTGAAGAACCTGAAATCCGTTTCTTCTTCCTCGCTTTCTTTTTCCTTCTCTCCTTTCAGATTAAAGAAAGAGAGGGGGGGTTTTCTTATCGATTCATGAACTTTGAGTTTGGATTCCGTCGAGCAATCGAGAATCTACCCTCACTCTTGAATTCTGCATTGAACCTTCCTTTCCATTTCATGTGAACAATGAATTCCCGTTTCTCTGCAAGAAATTTCATTGAAATTTGAAGACTTTAGGTGGGTGTAACGGATTCCAGTCCTTTTTCTCTTGTTGGGTTTTCGGAGATTGATTCTCCCATTCTTATTTCGATTGATAAAGATCAAAAACCGTTACGAATTCTGCAAATTCATCTGTACATTCGGTTGAAATAAACGCTTGTGTAAGATAAAAAAAAAGGGTGAGGACGAGGGGTCTTTGATTCGTTTCTTGCTTTCTTTGGCTGAAATGTGTGTTTGTGTAAGAGAATTAGGAGGAAAGGCGGCATCTTTCATTGATATCTAGCATCTAGAGCCCTTGTCCTTTTGATTCAAATTCTGGGTTCTCATCCACTGGCAAGATATTGGCATTTCCAAGAATCTGTTGGGATTTGAAGAATGCTAAGGGCGAGAATTGGATAGGGAAAAATGGGAGTAAAAGCAATGGCCGATAAAGAACTGCGTAAGCGGCCTGCATCTATGGATCATGTTCTCCTGGCATTGAGAGAGACAAAAGAAGAGAGGGAGATGAGAATCCGTCGCCTCTTCAATTTCTTGGATGCCAGGAATGTGGGGTACTTGGACAATTCACAGATTGAATCGGGTCTTTCTGAACTTCATGTGCCTACGGATCGAAAGTATTCAAAGGACCTTTTGAAGGTCTGCGATTCGAATAGGGACGGTCAGGTTGATTTCCAAGAGTTCCTGCAATACACGGATGACAAGGAGCTCGAGCTATATCGCATCTTCCAGGCAATAGACGTTGAACACAATGGCTGCATCTTGCCAGAAGAGCTCTCATATGCTCTCACTAAGGCAGGTATGCTGTGTTTGCTATGGTAATCCTATCCTAACCTACCTTTCAAAAGCTAATCTATTTTTCTTAAGGTATGGCAGTACCTCCCCGTTCCAGTGCGTGCTCAAGCCTAGCTACCCTGCCTTTCGAGGACTTTGATGTCCCTTACTAACTGAACTGGCAACCTGGGACAAGTTTTCTCTTTGCTTTATTTGAACTATGTTAATATAAGTTAGTTTCTTTCTCTGTTTCTTTCGCGCGCTTAATAGAAACCCTGTTAGTCGATGGATCTGTCTTGGTTGATTGCTTTCATCTTATAACCCAAGCCAGTTTCTCTTTGCAGGAATCAAAATTAATGACAAGGAGCTCGCTCGTTTTGTAGACCAAGTGGATAAGGATAACAATGGAATTATAAGTTTCGAAGAATGGAGAGATTTTCTTCTACTTGATCCTCATGAGGCAACCATGGAAAACATTTATCACTACTGGGAAAGAGTCTGCCTAGTAGATATCGGCGAACATACCGTCATACCTGAAGGCATCAGCAAGCATGTCAATGCAAGCAAGTATTTGATTGCTGGGGGAGTTGCAGGAGCCACATCTCGCACCGCAACTGCCCCTATTGATCGCCTAAAAGTGGTTATGCAAGTTCAGACAACACGTGCACACATCATGCCTGAAATAAAGAGAATATGGAGAGAAGGTCACTTCTCAGGATTCTTCAGAGGAAATGGCTTGAATGTTTTAAAGGTGGCACCTGAAAGTGCAATCAGGTTCTATACTTATGAAGTGCTGAAGAATTTAATTGCCAATGCTAAAGGGCAAGAAAAGGGTGATATTGGCACCACAGGGCACCTTCTTGCAGGTGGTCTGGCAGGGGCAGTGGCACAGACCACTGTTTATCCACTGGATCTAGTTAAAACGCGACTACAGACTTCTGGATGTGAAGGTGGGAAAGTTCCTAGAGTAGGAATGTTGGCAAAAGAAATATTGGTCCAGGAGGGACCTCGAGCTTTCTACAGAGGCCTTGTACCATCTCTTATGGGGATGATTCCTTATGCAGGCATAGAGCTTGCTGCATATGAGGCATTCAAAGACATGTCTAGGACGTATTTACTAAACAACAATGGTAAGCAATCAAGTTTTTCTCATCTTTTTTTTTTTTTTTTTTTTTAAGTCTTTGCTGCTGTGATTAGTTTATAGTAGTATCTTCTCCTTTCTGGCAAATATGCTGCTTCTTAAAAGCAGGCCTTTTTTTTTCTCTCTCATCCACCATTCATGTGGCACATACAAAAGTCTAATCCAAATTATTGGCTCCACTGTGGATGGACTGTGCTCATCAGACAATCCCCGCCATTTATACTCGCTCAATTTGGGCAGTTGACTATTTTATTTTCATGAACAATTAGGAGGTCAGGATTACCTGTTCAGTGTGAATTATGGGTTATAAATGTCATATGTATGTGTTCTTGCACATGAAAAATGTGTATATTTTGTAGAACCCGGACCGCTTTTGCAACTTTGCTGTGGAACAGTTTCAGGAGCTCTTGGAGCCTCATGTGTTTACCCCCTCCAGGTTATAAGAACAAGGTTAGATACAAGTTTCTCTCCATATTTCCATGGACATTTGCTTAAGTGGCTATATGGATATGTTCTTTATGGAACTTTGTTTAAAGGCTAACCCAAATATTGCTTTTCAGAATGCAAGCTCAGCATTCTAAGGCAGGTGCCAGTTACCCTAGAATGTCTGATGTATTTTGGAGAACCCTCCGGCATGAAGGTCTTTCTGGATTCTACAAAGGAATCTTTCCAAATCTTCTTAAAGTGGTGCCATCTGCAAGCATCACTTACCTTGTTTATGAAACAATGAAGAAGTCTCTAGATCTCAACTAGGATGGTGTTTGTTTTCCTGGTGGTGACATTATTAGGATGGGTGGCTACAAGATGGCGATATCGATGCTGATGATGGCGAGGAGAATAAAAATCACAAATTTACTTGGTGCTTTAATTGCTCCATTTTTACCATAGATGTACTCTACCCTTCATGATGTTGTAGAAGGTTGCTTTGCTTCATTTTAATTGTTAATAGTGAGAACTGTGAGGGCTCTCTCCAAGTTTTGGCATATGTTTTCCATGTAGGTGTATTTTTCTCTCACACAATCTTATGTTAACAGATAAATATTTTTTTTCTTTTGTTCATGGACTGGTATTGCTTTGAAAGATTTACACAGTGAAAGCTACTGTATTTCATATGTATCTGTTTTGCTTGTCTGCATCACTTGTCAGTGGTTTCTCTATATTGAGGTATACATGTGTAAGGATATTATTCCTAACTGTTCAAAGGGTATAAATTCATAATTCATCTATCTTCTATACATAGTCACATACAACAACAATAAGACTATGACACAATCATATGATAAACATCATTGAGAAATATGTGAAAAGTTGAACACATCTAAGAAATAAGTGCTAGTATGAAAAGTAAATTAGTTGTTCTTTTCTGTCTTTAAGATTTAAATAAAAAAACCCAAATCATCAACAATACATGATTATGAGGTGATGCTTGAAGTTGTATGAAGTAATTAAAGAAAAAAAATGAAAAAAGAGAACAAAAATGCATTTTAACATCTTTTGATTGATTTGCGAGCCACATATCAAGGAGTTAGTACGATGAGACTCACTTCAAATTTTATATAGGGAGTTGTCCCATCTGGGTCTTTCGATCCCCCACCTCAGCTTTGATTAGTGGGGCCAAAGAAAATCAAGCAAATTATTTAAAGCTTTGATAATTTAGATCTTGAGTTGTGTTATTAAGTATTCATGTATAAAAACTAAAAGGTAAAAGTAAGATCAAAATATTCATTTGAATATGCAAAACTGTGCATATAACTCTTATTCAAAGTTAAAAAAAGGATAAGGATAAGAAAAGATAAATATTTTTTACCATTTTGCGACACCTTCTCAGCCATCATGAGAAAGCAGTTAAAAAAGGGTTGGAGGGTTTTATATGAAGGCAAATAAGTCCCAATATCGACCAAAGGACACTTTTGTCCTTCAAATTAACAACTTACTCTTTGCATATAAAAATATAGTCTTTAATGATATTTTACATCTTTTTATAACTCGATTTATTTTTCATGAAAGATTTTCCCAATAGAATGTAAGAAAACCTAAATCTGAAAATTCCTTGATATTTTTCCAAGAACAACATTTGTGTCAATGGTCTCAACTATCAAATATCTAGAGCCCAGAGATGGCAATGGATTGGGTTTGATAAGATTGAGCTTTGAAGGTAACATGTATAGATTTGACCCGAAATGGATTAATTTATAAATAAAGTCGAAAAACCCGAGTCAATTAATAGGTTGGATTCAAACTGAGTTACGTCGGTTGGTGGGTTGAATGGCAAGAATTTACTCAGAGTGTGTTAAATAGCAAAAACGCACTCACTCTTAATCCACTTATTAATCGGGCCAAAATCCACTTCTAGCAAAAAAGAAAAAAAAAAGATAAAAGTCTTCCATTTTTCTTTCAGTGTCATCTATCTCCATTAAATATTTTTTTAAAAAATGGTAAAAACACCCTTATATCATTTTTCAAAATTTCTCTTTAATAAACCATTTAAGAGAAATGATCAAAGTCTAACATAAATGACCTAGTAGGACCCACTTCAGCTACCTTTATACATAGATGATTGAATCTTTTTTTTTTTAATCATATAGCTATTTCTGTCAGTAAACCTTTTTTTAATGGAGAGAACTTGATTGAAGGGAAAATGTAAGAAAATTATAGATTTTTGAAATATTCAAATCCTTAGTGAAGAGTTTTACACTTTTTTTTGAAATTTTCCAAAAAGACAATGGGCCCAAACTGTCAACCCGAAACATGAATTACCGGGTCGGGTTTAATGCGGTTCCCGGGTGGTCCGTCATTGCCAACTGCCATCATACCCTCCGTTGCGAGCCAGACTCACTTAATCGACGGCTTAGATAAATTCCTTTACATCCAACGGCCTATATTCTTCTACCACCTTCCTATATAAGTGCGTGCCTTTCATGTTTTGGCGACTTTTCTCACCTTCACGTTTTTAGGGTTTATGCGAACGCACATCTAGGGTTTTGCAAAGCACAGCTAGGGTTTCTCCCAACACTCTGCTAGGGTTTCTTTCTCGCACTAAAATGGTAAGATCGGATTCTTGGGTTTCTCATTTCTACTTCATGTTCGTCTTCTGCGGTTTGGTTTGGTTTTTTTTGTTTCGTTTTTTATTGTTTGAGTGTTTTTGTGATTTAAGGTTCTTTCGAACGATATCGATCTTCTTAATCCTCCAGCGGATCTGGAGAAGAGGAAGCACAAGCTCAAGCGTCTAGTACAGTCCCCGAATTCATTCTTCATGGTAATATTTCCATTCAAAGATTTACTGATCTTAGTTTGTATCAGAGCAAAATTTTTTTATTTTTTTGATCGCAACTCCTCTTAGTCCATGTGGAATGTCATCTGTATGGTCAGTAGCTTAGTGCAATTTGCATCATAGACCATCTATGGTACTACATTTGGGACCTACAGGTTGTATTAGTATGGTTATGGTGGGGAATAGTAAGAGCTTGATGAGAAAATTCTTGTTCTCATCAATATAGATAATTGGGACTACTAGTAGTATTCATATGGAGATTGATGGTTAATGTTATATGAGATTTACTAGTAGGATGATGAGGCTTTTGGGTTATCATAATTATCCCAAAAGAATCCTAGTCTTCGTCATCATCATCATTAAAGCCTTGTCACAACTATATTGGGGTCGTCTACACGAATTGTGTTTCTCCATTCCTATCCATCTTGACCCGAAAGAATCCTAATGAATTGTCTTTTTACCATTTCAAAGCAAATTCTCTATTATGGTAATTATAATGAAGATAAACTTTAACCAGATTGAAATTCAACATGGTACTCAAAAATTGGTTGCCCGTAGTCCTATAATTTGGTACCCTATATGTTTAAATGATCCTTCTATTATTAGCTACGGCTGCAGTGTTAGCTTGAATAAATAAATAAATGTTTCTATAGAATTAAATCATCAAATGTACTAATTTTTAGAGCTTTCTATTATTTATTTAAGATTGGCATGACATACTTGGCCAGCATGGTATGTCATACATGGTTAGCATTGACTCGTCCAGTCGTCCCGTCTCAACAAGCACGAAGACTAGCATTGTAATTAAAATCTTAAATATGATGTGGGAGGGTTTTGGTGCTGCTGGATTTGATCTTCCAAACTATATGAGTTGAGCAGGTATACTGGTGAAGATTTAGATTTGATGGGAGTGGACAGAGCTATAAATGGAAGTGGGCATTAAGTAGGTTGGGTGGGAGTCATATATTGCACTGAAGTATAGGTGAATGGGCAAGACAAATGTATTTTGTAAATGCAAGCTGAAATTAGAAGAGTATGTTGGCTGCTTATTAGGGGGAGAGATTGCAAAATATGTTAGCAAACAAGTTTATTTATTTACTACCTTTATTGTAGATCTTTTGAACGCATACATAATTACATATATATTTTTTCACAAGTCAATACAAGTTGCCATTTGAAATATATATTTTTTCACAAGGATCTTTCTTTATTTTTTCCTAGGTATAACACAGAAACTAACCTCTTGCTAGGTCTTTTAGTGACCCTCAATGCTCTTTTTACAATCTTGGTTCAAATACATGGAGTTTTGGACAAACATTGACGACTTGTTTGTTTGCATGAAATTTAATACATTTGAATTTATGGTGAAATGGTCTCCAAGAAATGATTATTAAAAGGTGAGGGGTGAAGGATACAAGGTGGAGATTGGAAATGCATAAAAACCTTTGCTTTCCTAGTATGTGAATTACTAAGGTGATGTTTGCTATTCATTTTCTATTTAAGGGGAGATTATTTGATGGTTATTTTTGGATATTTAAGTTTGTTTCTTCCGTTTTAACCACTTTCAGAAACAACTTTCAGAATTTCTAGGAATTCAATTACATGAAACAAATGGGCCCTAAAAAAGTCCCTCACGTCTTTCCTTTTTCAGATTTAATTTAAAGGCTAGAATCTAAGATCTTGGACCTTTATCTTAACAAGTTCTCACCAAAATGTTTGGCGCGTGGTGCTAGGTGCATGAATTAATTTTGCGCTGATGCTTAACCTCCTTAGTGCCTATGGGCACTATCCACAGAATCTGCAGCATGAGCTTCCATCTTGCTGCTTTTCGTTTAGCCCCTTTAAAAAAGGAGGGGTAGGTGTGCTTCATCCATGGTGTGGGGTCCCGTTCCAAACCTAGCCAGACCATTCAAAAAAAAAGAAAAAGAAGAAACTAATGCTACCTGCTGAGGGGGACTTTAGCCCAACTTATTTTTGCAAGTATTTGATGACACAGGTGAATTTTCAGAATCATCTGGTCATTGTGTATTTTTTGGCCATGCTCTGTAGGTGGTATTTTGCCCATTTTGTTTGAGCGTTGAGCTAATCATGTTACCCATGCCTGCCATTTTTAGTTTCCTTATTATGTCTCATCCCGTTATTATGGACTTTATTTTTTCACATTGGACATCAAGATGTAATCAAAGTTTTTTGTTGTTTTTTCACTGTAGGATGTGAAATGCCAGGGGTGCTTTACCATGTAAGTCCACTTTACAGTTGTATGAATCATTTTTTTTAAAAAGAGATTTCTAGTTATTTGAAGGAATTTTGTAGCTCTATGAAGATTGTTTGCTTACTAAGTGTGTTTTTTGTCATTTGTTGCTCTAGAACTACTGTTTTTAGCCACTCGCAGACTGTTGTGGTGTGTGGGAACTGTCAGACTGTACTTTGCCAGCCAACTGGTGGGCGTGCTAGATTAACAGAGGGATGCTCCTTTAGGAAGAAGGTGGATTGATTCTCTCTCTGGTTCACCCCATTTAATATGGGGTTCGTTTTGTTTCAAGTTGAGGCGTCCTGTTTTTCCTACAAATGTTTTTTGGTTGGGTGACACTGTAGTTTCAGAATGGTGGTAAGTTGAGACTGGTAGAGTTATAATCATGTGCCTTTTTTGTCACAGCATCTTTTACTTGTGAAGTTACGTTTTGTTATTAAAAGTTTTAGTTGGCTCATGACTTCATTTTAATTGGTTGCTTTACATGGTTTTGTTTCTACTTAAGTATTGTATTTGCCTCTGGAGGGTTTTCTGGTTGGTTCTTGTTTGATGCTTTTTTCTATTGGGATGTAATGGCCACTTGGGACTCTCCACCATCAGTAGGTATATTGATAAGGACGTGTTCCATGGGTTGGGATGTTTCATGTGGGTACTAAGTGCTCCATAACTCGGGCTGGACTATATGGATAATTTGGAGGCTGGTTTTCGTTGATCAAGTCTTGGTCAGTGAGCCCTCTTAACAGTCACACAGTTGAAACTTTTAAGATTTGTCCTTGTGCTCGAGTCAACTTGGATTGCTAAGTTCACCAGAATGGAAGACTCATCAACTTTGTGGATGATTTCAATCGGTTGGGTTTGTGCAAGTTTTTTTTGACATTTGAGGAGGAAAAGGGCCCGTTTGGCATCATTTGGGAAATGCTTCAATCTGAGAACGAACGAAGAAAAACATGTTTATGATGTCCAAAAGCCTGTAGAAATTATGAGTTTTTGTATTTTTTTTTGGAAAATATTCATATGCATCCATCCCTCATCATGTTATAGTGAGAGACAATATAATAGGTTAAACTTTATAATACATCCGAACCATCTACACACATGGGATCTCTTAAGTACATTAGATCCATTGAATTTTAACCTATCCAAATGGATTGGACCATTGGATCGAGGTTCAATTTTTTTCCTTTAATATGAAGTCGTTAAATTTGTGGGCCACAAATGAAGGGGTTAGAAGCTTGAGATTGATCACAAATTTGATATGTGGGCACAAGTCCCATTATCAGTGGGTCCTTAGGTGGGCGTCATTAAGTTTTTATAATGAGGGAAGGATGCGTAGAAATGTCTCCCTTTTTTTTTTTTTTTTAATTATGCCTAATTAATAGGACATTTAAATGTTGGAGATGGATTAAGGATTGATGTAAGGGCTCCTTTTTATAATGGAACTAAATTCATTCTCATCCATCACCTCGGAATCAAGTCCAAAAGTGTATTATGTATATTCCAATCCCTACAGGGAACCCTGTGGGGGGGGGCTCAAAGCGTGACCGTCGGATGATTTGTCAAGGGTGGGTAAAAAACTGGGAAATAACCGTTGCTCAAATCTTGTAGTGGGATGTGTGTCAAAATTTTTAGGCTTCAGACTTCGGAGGGCTTAAATTGATCATGAGACAGACCTTTTGATATTTAAAATTTTATTTTAAAAAAAAAATAAAAATAAAAAATCAGTGAGATCATTTTGTGATTTCTGGGAAAACAATCGATGACTGGAGTCTTCAATATGTTGATGAACATCCAAAAGATGCAAATGAGAAAAAATATCAGCCATGTTAGCTGATTATTTTTCAAAATATCTACGAAGATATTTTAAAATGTTAGCCTGAAAACACAAAAATCTCTTATTTTCCTCTTTTATTTCTCCTCCTCACACTTTTATTAGGAAAATCCATGTTATGGCTTATAGCAGTAATCTAGCAGATCTAACATTGTATTTTGTGAATTGTCCATCTATCGTCAACGAATGGATAGTAAGCACACACACACATAACTATATCGGCAGGCCAATGATTACAATAACGGTGGTCCTAATCCAATTCTGATTTGTTTGAAATCTTTTACAAAGCTAAAATAAAAGGTTATAGCTATTTTGAGTGGTTTGAATTTTAAATTTTAAATATTTCTATCGATAAATTCTATAAATTATAGAGATATGGTTAAATATTGAATATCAAAACTTGACACAATCTGGGAATGATACTTAGGTTTATAGTGTGTATTAATAAAAATAAAAATATTTTTTTTCAGCATTTTTTAATACTTTTGAAATTTTAATAATGTAGTGTTTTTTTTTTTTTTTTTTTAAAATTTTGAGGTTGACATAAAAATTATGGTGGGGAGTGGCCGCAAATTGCAACACCAACACCGACATAAAACCCAAGTCGGCTGCAATGGCGGCTGCGGCTATGATTTTGAACCATATTTTGGTGTACCAGTTTGGTTTTACTCTTATATAGATGCTTTGAATTTGAAATAGGACCACCCATAACACTGACATGTGTCTTCCAAGGTTGCGGAAACGATCGCGCACGGCAGCGGCTGAGCTGACCAGTCAGTCTGTCTTAGCTGTTTATTCGGCATTTTGGAGGAAACAAATCAATCAAGGAGAGTTTTTTTTTTTTTTCTTCTTATTGGATGTTTCCTAAATTTTTGGGTTTGACTAATTTCTTTGGGTCCGGATGAAAGTCGGGTAAACTTCTTTGTAGACTCAGTGTGATAGTTTTTGAATCTACAATCTTTAAATGCAAACCGTGGTCGTAGGCTAATTATGCTATTCTTTTGGAGTTGTGATTAATCAATAAAAATGTTATATTGAAAGGATGTGTGGAGCCAAGTCTCAAGTTCATGATATAGGTGGGCCCCACCTGGACCACCGACTGACCGACCGACACCACCGTTTCTCCTTGTCAAATCCGTTGCGTGGGAGAAAGAAGTGGTTTTCATCTCCCACATGCAGAGTCCCGCGAAATATGGAATGCTTTCATGGGGTCAACTCCTTAATGATTTATTATCAATTAGATTGATTATCAATTAGGCCTCTTCAAATTTTTTAAGGTTTGGTACCACCAAACCTTAGCCTCCACATTAATTTTGGTTGGCTGGTGCTTGCTTAAAAGAGATTCGATTGTATGCTTCTTCTTCTTTTTTTTTTTTTTTTTTTTTTTTTTCTCTCTCTTTCTCTTTTTTGAGAAAAAAATTCATTCAAGACATTAACACAATAGAATAAAACACAATAAATATAAATAAAACCCGAAACTTATGGAGGAGGCAAATAGAACCTCACTCACTCTAGGAGAAAACCTTCCAAACAAAAATTCTTACCAAGTCTAGAACATGATCTGGCCAAAATGTAAGCAGCCTTATTAAGAGTTTTAGGAATAAAAAAAAATTCGCTAAAGGAAAAACAATGCCACTGACGATGAATATCCATAATGATAGAATTAATGGTCGCGTCTTGTTTTCCATTAATACTATTGATCCCTACCTTGGCATCAAAATGGAGCGCAATCTTGGAGAAACCATCGTGAGCTGCTTTCTCTAATGCAAAGGGAATAGCCATCGCCTCTACTTCTTTAGCGGAAGGGAGCTTTGGCCCAAAGTGAGCACCTGCATAAATAGAAAGGTTGTTTAATATTATCACATAATTATATATAGATTTTTCTTCATTAGAATTATAAGCAGCATCCGTGAAGATCATTAAAACATTATTAGAGACTATAGAGGGCCATCTTAGGACTTTAGGAGTATGATAGACATCCTTATTGCACTCCAGAATGATAGAAGACGAGCACATTTTTTGAACCAGCCTAATAGTGCTCATAGGACAAATATGGATGCTATTAAAAATAAAATTATTTCTAGCTTTCCACACCAACCACAAGGTAGTTAGAACCAATGAGACTAGATTGGGACTTTCAAGCCTGCCATTCTCATTATTCAATTTCATAAGAGATTTCCACCACTCCACTATGTCCGCATTTCTATTTGAACGAGATAAGAAACCAAGATTGGAACCGAACCAAGCTGCTATGGCATATTCACATAAAAAGAGAGCATGTTCCACAGTTTCCTCCTAGAAGTCACAAATGGGACATATTTTTTATCCCACACTAGTATGTTGTTGTTGTTGTTGTTTATTTTTTTTTCGCTGCTTAATGTTATGGTTTCTGTGTCTGTAGGTGGTAGTCCCATCTTGTTGGGCTACTCCAATTTTGTTTGGGCTTCAATATAATCCTTCCATTCCAGTAAAAAGATAAAAATGCCTCCTCTCTTTGAAAATTTATGGGATGTAGCTTAGTTGGTTATTTACATATTTAAGCTTTCCCCACTCTGAATCAAATATACTCATCTCATCCCTCATGAAGATTGAAACCCCAACAGAGTGTTTTTTTTTTTTTTTTTTTTGAGAGCCCAGCCATATTTACTGTTACACTTTGAAGGCACCATTTCACAATAAATGAGCCCCAACAAGGAGCAACCCCACTTTAAAGGTAAACCCACTCATGCTATAATTTCTACTTAAACTTAAGAAATGAAAAATGATTAATTTGTTCTTTTATTCAGACTAATTGACTCCAAAGTCATATCAATTCTATTCCAATCATGACTTTGAAACTACCTATATTCTACTGCTCATTCATGAAGAAGAAGAAGAAGAAATAAGACAGATGATAGTAGAAGGTATTTATAATTTTATATGTTATGTGGTGGAGTTGAAGTAAGTTAATAGTAAAGACTTGTTTTTGAGATTTTAAAAGGCTTTTAAGAACATAAAGATATTCTCAATAATTTTGACTAGTTGAACTGTTTTCTATAATTAGGACAAAACTTAGCGAATATAAATTGAAGATTCTCACCCATCTGAATGGCAATAGGTCCATCCATCCACTCGTTTGATGACGTTTTGAGAACGTAAGCACAAAATAGAGAGATGGACTAATTATAATTTTGATGATTATTGGACTTGAGTTTGACTTTAACCTGCCTAATCCAGAGTAAAAAATTGAGGATTTTGGACCTTTCAACAAGTTGACTTGGACAAAAATTTAAGATTTGCATCTCTTTTGGTGGTCTCAAGTTGTTGATGAATTATATATACATATATATATATATATATTTATATATATATGTATATATATATCGATGGATCTCGAAAACAGTCCAAGTGACTATCAAATTTGATTTATTGATAATTTAAGGCATACGGTGAAGAAGGTTGAGTAATGAGTGTGAACTGTGAAGGGGTTGGATTGTTTAAAAAATGAGCCCACCATACAGGTAATTCAAAGCATTAGGACCACCGAATTGTCCCGGCAAAAATTGTTTGAACACATCACACATGCACAACCACACACACATAATTTCACCGAAAGTGATCAGCCTTTGAGGCTTCAGGCTCAATTTAGATTTGATTAGGGATTGAAATAGGTCTGGTAGGGGAGGGTTTGGTAGTGATTTTTTTTCAAGTTTGGGCATAAATAATTTTGTGGATACATGCACAAGTTAGGTTAGGGTGGGTTTTATTTTTGGGTGCTTGATCCACCTCACCCTGAGCAACAGCATGCTAGCTTTATGGCACTCTCCTGTTTTTCTTTTTTTTTGAAAGAAATTGAAAATGACCATCAAATATGATGCAACCATAATCATCAGAGTGGGTTTGGTAATTATATACGAGTGAACCATCATGGGACGGGTCAAGTTTGGATTAGAAAAGTCTGGGTCTACCCTGACCTATACTAGACCCTTGCTGCTACCGTCTCAAGATTTAAGGTGCATTTGTGCAAAGCCGTGGAAGGTGAAACCTACGTTTCCTCTTCCGCGCCAAATGATAGGATTTCTAGATCCCATCTAGTGTAGTAAGCGCATCCAAATTCCTCATATTTCTAATTATTTTGTCGCTGTGCCAAATGCGCTGAGGAAGGCGCCAGATTGTCTCCTCCTCTTTCCACAGAAAATCTCATTATACAAACGGCTCAATAATCCTTAATCAGGCTTGAAGTAAAATTCATGATAAAATAATCTAAGCTAGTTTACAATAGTTACTTGTTCACAACAAGTGGGAAAAACAAAGTTTTAGTAACAAAAAAATTGTACTTTCACATTATTAGGGCCAAAAAAACTTTATTACATAAAATAAAAGTGCTTTATTACATAAAATAAAAGTGCTTACTTCACCACTTGTTGTCTTCCATTACCGCAAAGTATACTGCATGTATACCCAATTTTCATTACATCTTTCATTAATTTGACATTTACTTAGCAATAAATAAAGTAAACAACCTCGACCGGGCACAGGCCACCTATATTTCTTCTCAGTTGGACTTGAACCTAAGATCCGGTCCACATAGCACTTGTAACTTTCCATTGTTATCACAAAAAGACTTCTTGTCCGGGGAATTTTGTCTCGGAACGTGGCCCGGCTCCCATGGGGAGTCGGGCCATGTCCCGGGTCAAAACCCGGGACAAGTAGCACGGCTGTTGTTATCATGCCTTGACTCAGTCCCAATGGTCCGAAACGTGCCGAAACCGTTTTTTACCCCCAAGACCATGGTCAAACACAACTAGCCCTCTCTTTCTTACCGCCTTCTTCTCTTTCTCTGATTCTTCTCTGCAATCTCTCACCACCGATTCAAACTATATTTAATGAAAACTTCCAGATGAACAAGATACGAATTTCTCAACGCGCATTTGAAATCTCAACATTCAACGGCTCTTATTCCTTCTCTCTCTCTCTCTCTCTCTCTCTCTCTCTCTCTCTCTCTATCTATCTATCTATAACTATTTCTATTTTTAGATGTTAGGGCTAGGGCATCGTTTGACCTTCCATGGGCAGGAAGGTGGCAATGAGAACCCAACGACATTATTGCAAGATTCCTTGCTCACTTTCCTTGGAATTTCGTTTCCTTCTGGGGGTTTTCGCGCCTTTAAAAAAGGGTCGTTTTCGGTGGGAGGATACAAGGAGAAGAGTCGAAGTTGATTGATTGCATTTCATGATTGTATTGTTTTTGACAACAGTCGTAGCGGGGAAGATTTCGGGTCCCTCCCTCCCGTAACGTTTTCGCTTCCAAGAGAGTAATTCATCTATCCATCTTTCTTTCTGTTTTGTCTCTGCGTTCTTATGTTTTTGTGATGGGTAGGGTAACCTAAATATCGTTTTCGGGAATCCGACTCCGTTACCACCGAAACCGATTTGGCTAGAAATGACAATGAGTCGGGATACAGAACGGGGTATGGGTTTTGTAGATTTTGACCCGGGTCGGTATCTATTTATGTTTTATTTATATAAAACATTTTAATGGGTATGGATAACCTGTATCAGACCCGACCCGAGCCGACCTGCACATGTTGAGGGGTGTAGAGAGAGTGGGTCCGGGTGGGTATAGGTTTACCCTGACCCATTACCATCCTTGTGTAGGTGTCACAAACACCAAACCTACTATAGGATTTGTATAGTTTCCAATGTTTTCTAAGGATTTCCAAAATGTGAAAAGTTTGCGATTTTTTTTTTAATTGGAAACCCCCATTTCTTATATTAAAACTTATTATTCTACAATATTTTAATATTAATATTAAGGTTCATTACATTGTATTCTTACTTCTTAGAAAGACAAAAATTAAAAAAGAAATAGGCAAAAAAAAAAAGAATTGCTTCCTTTTGGATATTTTACTTGAAGATGGAAAAAATGCTGAAGATGGGATTTGTGACAAAGGTAACAAGTTAGTATTCTGTGGCATGTTGGTATATGACTCAGTAGTGTTAGTGAGTTTTGATTCTTTTTCATACCTTTCTCTTCCTATCTTTTAGAATTGTCTTTATTCCCACAGCATCATATTCTTCTTCCTTTGGATGTGTGTGTTTTATGTGTGCAAGTGCACTTGAAGTATGGATTGAAAGCAAAGAAGATTTAATTGGATTTGGTGCTAGTGTTTAATTTGTCCTTGTTTTTTTACTCTCTTGCAGAATACCATGTCTGATTTGCTAGCTAGAACTGGGAGAGAACGACAGCGTTACGATGAGGACAACTTTCGCCTTGTTGCTGGGTAATTATATTCCACTCTGTTTTCTGATGACTTCTGTGGTTCCCTGTTCATGATATAAAATGTTATTGGATAAAATTAAACTTACAAAATTTTACTCTGGAAAGGGCTTATTTTAGAGTAAAACAGTAGTTAGGGACACCAAACACCCTCTTTGGAGTGAGAGCGTGTTCCTATTTTGATGGTGACTTTATTAAGACGAAACCAGATTGATGGGATGAGGCTAAGAATACATCAGAGTCACTAAGCTCAATATTGAGATTGTTCATTGTTGCATGTTCCTATTTTGATGGTGATTACTGATGGTTATCAGTCTTATTGTTGGTCATGTAATGTAATCTGAGAAAATATTGCATAAAGCTGTGGAGGAAATCTCCTAGTGCACAAAGTTGTATTCCATCCTGGTGCCGCGACAACTATGCTGCTGCCTTTTATGGGCAGAATTGCAGCTGCCGCTGTGCTGATAAAACATGCCCATGAAAAACATGAAGTTAATTTTCATAAAGCAAGTGCATGGATTAAGTAACTATTGCATGGCTGTATCATTACATCAAGTCTGGAATGTTGATAATGAACTAGAATAGATGATTGCTATCCTTGATTATTGAAGTTCCTTGGATTTCTCCTGTTTGATGTATAGATGGATTTGTTTCTTCTATTGATTTCTCTGTTCCATTGTTCGTTCACCTTTACTCCGATTGTAGGAGCATAAAAATGGATAATTTATTGGGCATTCTTATAATAATTCTTCAAACCTTCAATCTCCAACTTAAATGTTGTTCGCAGTGTGGGAATTGGCATTTGTTTCAAAATACATATTGTATTGTAGGGAGGGCATCTCTGGCCTTTGACCTGCAGAATCTCTTGTTGCCTTGTCCATGGAGGTGATATTTTTCTCAGCCATGAAACTATGGATTTACATTTGAGAAGAGTGGCCTTTGATGAATATTGGGTCATTTCAGCTGAAGTGGATCATAGTGGCTTAAAAAATTATAGGATCATATCCTGGCAGCACAGCTGATGCACTAGTCAGATACTGCTGTTACATGATAGAAATGTAAGTTTTTCATGTTGGTTTACATGCATCCTTTTTGAGTCAGTTATCCTTATAATGCAGCTACTGGTGATCAATTGCATCTGAATTCCTGATGATTCAATCTTCATCATTGTAGTGCCACAAATGCCTTAAACGCCATGTTCAACGGGACTTTCATCTGAATAACTTGTGTGTTCTCATGCATTTTTCTCTTGCTTGCATGAAGATCTCGACCTTGAAGAGACTACTTCATAGTCACACTTCAGACCAAACTTTGAATCCTGCTATGGCAATTTATCATATCTGAGGAAATGTAATTTTTCTGTTAATATTTTCCAATGTTCAGCAGTACAAATGTGCATGATAACTTTTGTTTTTGAAGAAATGAACAAGTTCAGAAGTGTTTTCTTCTTTATTGATCATTTCAAATGCATATTTTCATCAACACTTCCAAGGATTGTGATTTGAATATCTATCTCCATTCAAAAGAAAGTGAGTGTTACATAGAAGATTTAGTAGAAACAATTCTGTTGTAATATTCTGGGTTTATTTCCTCAAACATCCTCTTTCGCTACAAAAACAGGTGTATTCCTTACAGGCTAAAAGAAAATGTTGACGATCCCACCGGAAACATACAAAGTAGATTAGAAGTTCTTATGATTTCTACGCCAAATCGTAGTGACCTTGTGTTTCCGAAGGTATGTGTTTTGCCTGCTCTCTTATCATTCTATAATTTAATTTAAAATCATTTGGATGTTTTAAGTTCAAGCAGTCCATTCACTTCATGTGATTTAGGGTGGTTGGGAGGATGATGAGACCGTGGGTGAAGCTGCTTGCCGTGAGGCCTTGGAGGAAGCAGGAGTGAAAGGCATACTCGATGTGGGTTCTTTTTCTTTCTTGATCTTGTAGTTATTCTTTTGTTTCCTGAGGGCCCATTTGATTGCATGGAACTGAATACATAGGAATTCATGGTTCATGGCTTCCAAAGATTATTGAAGAGATGAGGAGTGAAGGATAATAGGACCTTGGCTTTTCTGGATCTTCTCCCTTATTTCTTCAATTTTAACCTGAATAATTGGAATTCCTAGGATTCATTCCATCCAAACAAACAGGCCCTGAATGTTATTGGTTGAAACAAACATATAATGGTTATTGTTTCTTTTTCATTGTTCGTTACTTGGTTATTACATTTGTCTTCTCACTGACAAAATGTCGCATGTTTGATTAACACATGATTTCGTCATTGAAATCAAAGTGGAGGAATAAATAAGTTGTGATGTCTTTTGCCCACATAGTCAAACATCATCATCATCATCTCGGCACTATCAACCATCGTTTTATGTGGAACATACATATCTCTCTGCATTTTTTGTATACAAACTTATCAAATATAGGTTCTTATGTTTTGATGGGATGCATAACTTGTATAATGTATTGCTCAAGCAAGCTGATGATGAATTGATATTATTCATTGTGTTAAGCTTTAAAGACTCTTAAGCGTTTTGAAAAAAAAAAAAAAATCTGCTTTGTATAGGAAAATCAGTTAGGCGTTTGGGAGTTCAGGAGCAAGAGCAGACAAAATAGTTGCAGCTCAGAAGGATCTTGCAGAGGTTACATGTTTGCATTGGAGGTGACTGAGGAGGTCGAATCCTGGCCAGAGCAAGCTACCCATGGAAGGATTTGGGTAAGTTTACAAGATATAAGATTAGCATCAGACATGTTCAACTGAACCATTTCTTAGTCCTACAACCATACATGTGGACTCTGCGTTCCCGTAAATCCAAAATTATTCACATGATGGGCCATATCTTCAAAGTTAGATGGCCCCAACCCACTCCATGAATAAATTAGTCCTTTCATTTTTTAAATTTTTATTTGTTAAATATGGATATCTAGAGTGGGGAGATATTACAAATGGTTTATGCTTGTATCATACGAGATGAACTACCAAACAAACCATTTTGGATATTTCCAGATGGGTCACACTCACATTTGTACCTCTGCTGGTTTAACACAAAAAAAGATGCTGTCTCTCTCAATCAAGCGTCATAAAAATTACCTCCACAACAGAACTAGCTCATATTTTCTTGATTTATTCTGGGTCCAACACCTCTTCCAAGAACTAGAAGGTTACTTTCTTAAGATTTTGTATTTCTATCATTAATAGCTGTCAGTGGGGGAGGCCTTCGAGCTCTGCCGATATGATTGGATGCGTGGAGCTCTTCAAAGGTTTCTTAGAGTTCTTTCAGAAGACAACAGAAAATACTGGATGATGGAGGACACAATGACATTAGCTGCATCAACTGTTCCAGAGATCCACCACATGAATTTGTCAACTACACCCAACACCTCCTCAACAAATACTATTAAAGCACTGTGTTAGGGATCAATTGATCTCTCAGGGAATTTTCTTCTTTCAGCTTTATAGTTGCCAAGGAGGCCTTGTAAATTGCCCCTATTCCTCTCTCTCTCTCTCTCTCTCTCTCTCTTCCATGAACCATTGCTGGTTGAGCATATCTTTATATCTTTTCATTTGTGCAAAGGAACTAGCCATGTTATCATGGAATGTGTAACATCACTAATTGTAGTAGGCACACTATTTTTCCTTCCCTTCTCTAGTTAAAAGATATTGAATTGAATGAAATCAAATGCGCCCGCATTGAAGCTTCTATGCAGGGCGTCTCAACTCTCAACTGTCAAACATACTCTCCTCAACATGGTTCTTACTCTAAAAAAGGTTTCAAGTCCAGTTGACTGAACTGAGTCAGGGCAACTAGGAAAAGTTTAACCCATGCTCACTATGTGATGTTCAAAAACACAATTGATCCACACAATAAATGTGCCATTGAAGTAGCCCAATCCGGACCGAACAATTCATGAACCTAGATGTAGTTGGAAGAGGAGGATTATTCTTCACCAGTTTCTGTAAGGACTGAGGAAATGGGAAGATTTTGCACACCTTATCATGACCATGGAAAAAAAACAAACTCAGTTGGCTCGCTAAGATTTTACTCGGCCCATATGTTAAACTCATTTGAAACTTGCTAAACTTAGACTGAAACATGGAAAACTCAGCAACTATTTTTGCGCGTTTTCATATGTATGACACAATGAAGTGTTGATTTGACTTGCTGAACTCTTGATTGAGATTTTTTTTATTAATATATTCTAATATAGCAGGTGATCAAACTCTTAAACTAAGGTTTCATATAGACAGGCCAGATTGACCCGACCCATGTTGGGATGGGTTTGTCTGTGTTTTAGACCCATGGGCTGAGCCCCAGGTCTATTTATCTAACCCAATAGTTAAATGAGCTACATCTGGGCCTTTTGTATACTTAAAGCCCAATTCTGGCCCATCATTTTTAGCACAGAAGAGGGCAAGTCATTGTCAGGAACAGCCACAGAGAATCCTAAGCCTGGAATGGCATATCATGTGGGGCCACCTAGAAGTATGCAAATCATGATAGTTTAGGAGTCCCTAAGTCCTACTTTAGTGAGAAAAGAAGGAGTTTTATGATCACAAAGGGTATCATTTTGAGAGATTCGAAGTTGGCCAAAATCTAGCATTTAGAAAATGTGTTACCGGTATCAAATTTGCATGATCAATTGGTCAAACATTTAGATTGATTCCAGATTTTGCATGATGGATCAAGGGGCCCACAAATTGTGGGCAGTGTCATGGGGAAGAGGATGAGAGAAAGTGTGAAGGGGTTAGATTGATCATAGTTGGATTTGGTGGGCCACAGAGGCCTGGCCATTTCTTGCTCGGGGGCTGCTATAATTTCTCAAAGGTGTATGCCTATATTTTGTATATGAGCTGGGTCTGGGCCTCACAGGCCTGAAAAAATAGGCTAACACTCTAGACTTAAGCTTTGGCCTGGCAGATTCTAGCCATCAACACCCTGGAACATGTGAGGAAAATTCACATTGAGAAGGGCATTTTTAACATATATTAAGAACTAAAAAGAAAAAAATAATATAATTTTTTCAATAAGCTCGAGATCAGAATTGGGCCAACTTTGAAACGGATCTTCACCATCGTCATTATGATGGTCGTGGTCATGGTTACACGAATTCTATTTCTCCATTACGATTTATCATGAGCTAAAAATAAGTCTACTTTGAAAAGTATAAAGAATAGGAACAGGAAACGGATCCAGTTAACCCACAACTTTTAAACTAAAAGGAGAGAGAAATCTGTGGGCTATGAACATGAATAGAAATTTGGAACCAAAGAACAAGAAAAAAAAAAAAAAAGTAGGAAGAAAACATAAGAAAGAAATAATAAATTTAGAAAACCATATAGAACTTTTTTTTTTTTCTCATGAAAAAAGGGAGTGTAGATTTAGCATTCATCTGTACTGCAGTCACGGCATTGAAAGAAAATTTGGCTACCATGCTATATAGCTCACCTTAATACAAGTTAATCAAGAACTAAGGTGATGTTGAATTGTTCTAATTGTAAAGATTCCAAAAGCTACATTTTCATTAATCATCCTATCTACATTACAAGAATCTCAATTTATATAAAGATAGAATAATTCGAAATTCAAGCTAACTCTAATATCTCTAACAAACTACTACTGACACTCACATGAACATTAAAGTGGGTCAGAGGTGAGCCAAATATTAGAATGATCTGATGATTGTGACCAATAAAAACTCCAAATTTCAACAATTTTAGACGACCTTTGAAATTTAGAACCCCTGTAGATGGTTACAGTAATCATATAATCATTGAATTTGACTAACTAAAATTTCATAACTTTAGATTCCAAGCTCAAAGTTCAACTGTTCTCAAGTGTATGATATAGTCTAATCATGAATAATTATCAAACCAATGTCATATTGGGATGTATGGGAGGATTTGAATGAACATCAAGTGGGCCTCATCCTACTCAATAAAAAGGCTTTTTTTTTTTTTCCAAACGTGACTTCAAGGTCCCTTTTTTTAGGGTTCTCACTTTCCTGTCTGGAGCTGATGAGTCACCACAAACTAGCCAAGGAAATTTTAAAAAAAAATGGGAAACTCTAGCTAACCTCAAATTCCGGGAAGAGGCTTCACACGCGACAAAACATTCAAACCATCTCCCTCCCTTGGAACTCTAAATGAGTTGAAAGGGTATTGTTGCCCATGAGCTGCTCTTATGTCTTATGCATAGTGTTTCTTCATTTTAAAGACTTTGGCCTCCCTTTGATACTCTTACATTTACCTCTACACCCATTCAAGAGGCCAAAATTGTTGTCATATGCTTGTGGAAAGGTTGCAAACTCCTGAGCCAACACCACCCCACTTTTGTCCTTCTAATAGGGTGTGCCTTTGACTCTCTTTTTAACACATCTTTTCATATATCATGTTCTTGTGCTTAGGGAATGCGGATTAAGATTTTGAAAAAAGACCCATCAAAATCCTTACCCACTTGATTGTGTTACTGTTGATCATCTTTTGGTTTTTTTTCTTGTAGGCCTATGTTTCGTTTGGTTTTGATTTCTCTTGTAGGCCTATGTTTAACTAACTTAGAACAATCACATATCTTAGTACCTATGTTTTCTACTTTTATCTTTTTTAGGTTCATGGCACCCCACTTGGAGTTTTTACATTAAAAGTAAAATAGATGCATTTTGGGGGATGCCCATAAAGTAAAATGTTGATGTACTTGCTACTAGGCTTTATGGCAAAGTGGAAAACAAGCTTTTGTGTGCATTGAGCCCTAAACGCAAAGATAATATAGTAGTTAATACCATGCAAGGAAACTGTTACTCTGATGGACATGATCTTGACCACAATTTTATGAGTTCTTAATAGTCTATTTCTAGTCCAATGCTGATCTTAACATACTCTTTGCCCGAATCTTGAGTTTGCATAATACAGTTGAATGTGACAATTCAGGGGCCACTAAATGATGATTAATATCTATAATTGTGTCATGAGTGGATAATGAACTTGGCAGTGCAGATGAAATGGTAGATCATATATAAGCTCTGTGTGACGGTAAATGTTAAATTCATTCATAATCCAGCCATGTGCAGCTTGACAAACCTAATCCAGAGCGACATTGGCACCTGAAGGGGAAAACAACTTAACTTTAAGCTTGTCTATTTGCATAGAATACAAAGGAATTCATTATCATATAGGCTCAACTTGGAGTTATCAAAGAGGTAAATAGTGAAAGATATAAGGCAGTGATGTAGATGAGACATTAACTTTCTTTGAATTTGAGTTATTAGAGTGATGTCTAGATATTAATTTCCCATCTTCCTTTGACTCATTTTCCATTAAAGGGGAGGTCATTTGAATTTTCATGTTAGCCACTTATAGAAATATGAAGTCTTAAAATTCCTAGGAGTTTAGTTATATGAAACAAACAGGCTCTAAGCAAACCAGTTGCCATTGGGCTGGTAATTCCTCCAGCTTGCAACGATTTCTCAAATGAACAGGTGTGTGTCGCTTTTTCTTCATATTTTGTGGTATCTCGAACATCTGTAAATAGAGTTTTTCGCAATCTGATTTGTTGCTGGTTTCTCCTTAGAAAGTGATTTCTTATCTTATTTGTTACACATTTGGTACTAAGAAATCAACTTATAGCCTCACCTCACTCAAAAGGAGAAAAAAAAAAAAAAAAAAAAAAAACAATCTAAGTCTCCACGGCTCTTTTAGCTACTAAATATGGTTCACATGCCAACCCTAAGTAGTGCCTTAACTATGAGTGATACCACAATCATCTTTAAAACAGTGTCTAGTTATGTATTTTCCAAAGTATGGAGAGGAAGATTTTGAAGACTACACCGAATCTCTTGACTTGGGTGTGGCTTGTGCATGATTACATGGCCTAAAGGTTCTTTTTGTTTATTCAAAATTCAATCTGCCCTACATGAGAAGAAGTCATGCTGGGGCCCCTTGGCTGGCTTAATGCATGCCCCTCTCCACCTTCATTTGTGATTATTAGTGCTTTTCTTTTGAGCATTTGTTTATTATAAAAACCCTAATGGTGACAATTAAGAGTCAATAGATACCAAATCTCAGTCAAATCACATTGAGAAATGGCCTTTGGCTCTCACATAAAATGAATAAATTACCACATGAATGGATGTAAAGCTTCCAAAACTTTGTTACCTCAAAGCAACCTTTTAATTTCCCACCTTTTCATGAAATTTGGACGGCTGCGAAAGCCCTATAGGATCAGTTTCTATGGCCCCACCTTCATCAAAGTTAGGCATAGGTCTCCATGAGAGGCAAGTAGTGTAACTAGTGCTTTCACTTCATTGCATTATTCAATGTATATTTGACTGAATAGACTTCTTTTATTAGTATCCTTTGTTCTGTATGGATGTGGGTAGAGAGTTTTGCAAAGAAACATAAATAGAAAATGCATGCCACATTGCTTGCACATGGAAAAAAGGAGATTTGAAAGTCTAAAACCACACAAGAGATTGTAGGTTCTTGTTGTCTTAGTGTGTGGTGTGTGTTCCCAAAGAGAGCCAGCCTCTCAATGTGATTGCATCATATGACTCTGGGACCCATTGCGCCTTCTGATATTTGACTGAAGATTGCAGTTTGAGAGATTTTGTGGAGTTTTGACTCATGATCACATGAAAACCTCTTGGCATCACATCATGTCTGGTGCAACTAATGTAGATTTTGTTATATGGGTCAGGTACCCTTTTGGCCATACAGTGTTTTGACTGGAGATAACATTGAAAGTATTGTCTTCACATGAAAATTTCTCGAGATCATGTCATTTCATCTGGCACTTGATTTCTCAACAAGACAAATTCCTTGCATTTGAAAACGAGTATATTTCAATCATTCACGTTTAGCACATATTTTCATGCTAAATTGTAGAAAGTGATTAGCTTTGTGCAAATTTATGTCTTTATAAACAAAATCACTGGGTAAGAAGAAAGTGTTTCCAGTACTTAGTGCTTTTATGCTATCGAAATAATGCGCATTTTAAAGTTACTATAATCCAATGGAAATCGTACGTATGGATCACCATTTCTTTGACCCTGTGAAGTGGAGAAAGTGACAGAATTTAATACAGTTTCAAGTTAAAACTGTTATTGATCTGGTTAAAATATTACTGGGTCTGTAGCAATAGCAGTAAAAACATTGATGGCTTATGCCTTTTGAAATTCTGCTTTGAGCTATAACAATTCATGATGGTAATACTGTTTGAGTGACCTGTTAGAACTTTAATTAGTCATTATAAAGGCATTTTTTTCGCTTACTTCTGTTTTAGTTTAAATTGGGGCATGTGAACATATATGATACCTTCTTGTGGTCTCACTTCATTTATTCACAAGGTCTAGGATCTCACTTATGATCATGGGAGCACCTCTCTCTCTCTCTCTCTCTCTCTCTCTCTCTCTCTCTCTCTCATACACATTCAAGGAATCCTCTTGTGAATCAATGACTTGGGTGCATCTGGGCAACCCAAAATAGATAGAAAATAATTGAGCTTCATTAAAGAAGACATCAACCAGACCTTTATAAGCCAAATCCCAATGAACGTTTAATTTATCCGTCCACTTTATTCAATGATATCATCATCATCATCATCATCATCACCATTTTCTTCTTCATCATCCCATCAAACTCAGGTCTGCTAAAGAGTTCCTACTATAAAACTCTAGAAGGCAAAAAAAAAAAAGAAAAGAAAACTATGAATAGAATACCTATCTTCATTCCATATTGGCACTAAATTATCACCTGCTCCATGACAATTTAATTTAATTCTCATTCTACAAATTGATGAAAAATTCCTATAAGTTTAAAGGGAAGAGGCTTTTATCTAAGGAGTGAAGTGTGAAAAGTGAAAGGTGAAATCTTCTGAGGGACCATCAAATTCCTGCAGTTCAATTTTTAAGGTGAAGGGTGGGATAACCATTTCCTATCAAAGGATGTTATTGTGATGGTCCTTTGATCTCCAATCTTGATCCTTGACACTTGGCCCCTTTCATAGAAAATTGCTCTCTGTGAATTCTTTTGCCTGATTCTTGTTGAATTTTTCAAGATTCATAGGAAAGGTCTTTTTATAGAAGGGGTATGAAAGGGGTGAAGAGTGAAGGGTGGAGATCTATAGGCAACATGTTAGGCCACATCTCACCCAATAAAACATAGTTTTCTCAAGTGCTCTAGAGGCTTTGCACATGCATCTTTAATGATTATTATCTTCCATTTCCTCTCAAGGTTAGTTTAGCTAGGATTAAGGAACTCCATCAAGAGAGTCCTTACTTAAAGCTTGAAAAACTTCACATTATTACTAAACCATGCACCATTAAGTTTACTCATTCCTAGTTATCTAAGTCCTTTTTAGGAAGCTGGAGTACTACAAATTATACTCCGATCAACTATCACTAGTAGTAGAACTCAACCTTGAGAGCCCTTTGAATCCTTGTAGACTGAGCGAAAGTAATTTTTGCAAGAAAATAAGAGTTCATGCATTTATATAAGCAGAGTTACCTATAGGTGACAGCCTTTTGTTCTTTGCTCTAACCAATTAAAAGTAAACAGTGTTCCACATAATTATATTTATCTTGAGTGCAGGGCAAGCAAGTTTCGACAATCCAAAACTAGACCTTAGTAAACGAATATCGAATTCAGTTGTTGGATACATCTAGAGACTCAAATTTTCACCAATTGGGTGCTTGGCTAGACCCACATAGCCATTGTACATATGGTTAAATTAGGTTTGGGCTGAACTATAATTAATTGGGTAGTTGTAATTGACCAGTTTGGTGCAATTTGTGGTTCATCCATGTTGGCCCATAAAGGGTGGATGCCAGGGGGACTAGAGAATAGTTGGGTAGTCCTACAGACTATTTAACCATCCCCATATTATAATGCATATGGATTGATGGACCTTATCATTGACCCTTTTGGTCAAGGTTCACATTCTTCTTGGTAAGTAGATAATAATGCCGAGTGATTGTATTCCTTTTGAAAGAAATAAAAAAGAAAGACATGCCTATGTAGCTTACCAACTTTTATGTATCTTATGTTATTATGCTTTTAACTTGGAAAAGAGGCTCAGCAAGTCCACAGCTTGCACATAAACAAAGAAGAAAACCCCTCCCATGAGCAAGAAAGCCAGAAGGGACTTTTTGGGATGGGAAAAAAATGGAGGGTTGTGGAACTTATCATTGGTTTAGCTCAAAGTGGAAGCACATGGATGGGCCATTGCATTCCTTAATCACACCAATTAACAACCTTAACAGGATTTGAGAACATGATCTTCATTCAAGGTCTCACATAAATTATTCACATGTACTCTAATTTAGTATTTCATTACCACAACTACCATGTTCTTTAGGCCCCCAGCTCCATCTATTCTAATTTATAAGACAAAAAATGCAACCATGTATTATAGCATCCAATCTATCCACATCAGGACAATCTTTTAAGGAGATCTAGGTACTGTTAAACTTCAAATGGAAAAGAATATGAATAGAAGATCTAGATATACTAATAGTGATAGGGTTCTCTATTTGTCCCCCAAAGATCAACATTACTGTAGAAAAGGGATCAAACATCAAAACAACTAAACAAAGATACAAGGAAGAAAGAAAAAGTAATGCTGATAGGCTCCAAGATTGAAATATGTATTTGGAAATCAAAGTTTTTAACTAATAAGACATATGAATGTCTAGAAATGTGTAGAGATATTAAGGGAGATATTAAGGGGGATGCTTTTGAATCACTAGATTTCTCCTCTGAATTAGAGAAGCTCAAAATATCTGTGATTTCAATAGATTTTGGTAATTTATTAGCTAGTTGAATTTGGATAAATGAGCTTAAATATCAATAAAATATTGGTTCTGAAGATTTCTCTTACATGAAAAGAAAGATGGTATTTCTTTGTTTATATAAGAAGGCCTATTACCATGTTAAACATTTGGTTCTTTTGATGATTGGATTAGGAGGGTCATCTCATCTATATACTCTTTTGTGTGCCCAATCTTGTGGGGCCCTAGATGAGCTGCACAATTATTACCACCAGCAGTTGATCTAGCCAGATACGTCAATCTAAAAATAGAAGGGTCAATCTGAAAACCAAATTATCAGGTTGGATCATTTAGGTTAGGATGGATCATCCCTAAATTGCCACTCAATAATCTGCTATATACCATGATCATGTGTATGTCAGTATGTGCTAAATAATGGATTTTCTCTGAGTATAAGCAATTGGAGATCTCATATATCTAAGTTGGCGCATGATTTATCCCAATCATCAATCATCAAAGCAGATAGTTCTCAGTAGTACTTAGTTTATTTTGATTGAGGATAATCATGGTAACATGTCATTAAAGAGGAGATGGCACATGCTAATCATATTCATGGATCTTTCAAACATTTGAATGTGAGGGCAACGCTCCCATCATTAGAAACTCAATTCCTTGAAAGGATCATCATAAGTTCCAAAACCAAATGACTCAAATATCCACATCCTGACATCACATCCATCATAAGAATTAAGATTTTACCTTGGTGTTTGGATAACTAATGGGTCTCTAACCTTTCAAGGCACTCTTACATTCTTCCATGTAAGATTTCACTTCTCTTGAAGTTAACATTTCATTTTAGAGATCTAAGTGGAGTTGAGGGAACATTTTACTGACAACCAAACAACAGAACTTTTAACTTTTAAGAATAGGAAGTGCTCTGTTCCAGGATTCCAGGGATTTTAGATTTCTCTAGTGGAAGAATTCCTCATTTTAGAGTTCTATGAATCCAAACTAAAAGTGAACTAGTTAAGGTCAGACCCAAAAGGTCAAGATGACAAGATAACCTCTCTCCCAGAAAAAAAAAAAAAATGTATACCAGCTTGCTTTGGCTTCCTCTTAGGACCAGGGTGACACCCAAAAGGCATGGATAACATATGCTGAAAAATTAAAAATATGACATATACTTTTTTTCTTTTGTTCTTGCCCATGTCAAGTGTGATTGACTGATTGTGCTTCACCTACATGGACCAACACATCTTTTTTTCTTTTTTTTTGGTAAATCAAGCAACACATGTTTGAAATTCAATTTTTTAATGCATGTCTGTCTGATTATTTCTTTGACATTATGGAAACTGAGGGTATCAATTGCCCTTTCATGAAACTGATGAATACACTCATAATTTACACCTTCGTATTAGTTCTCCCAAGATACATGTTAGAGTTGGGGCATCCAATAGAATTGAATGAAAAACAGTTTCTCATTATAAATCGACAAAATTATATTTTCAATTAACAAAGAGTGAAGGATTAAAGATGAAGATCTACGAGCGGGATCATTATAAGTCCTTGTTTTGGTGGATAATGATTGCCTACCCTTCACCTTATAATAAATAAATCCTAGCAACTTGGTGGTCCTTTTGTAGGTCTCCTTCTTCTGATCTTTCTCTTTATCCCATTCAATATATGCCCATTTCTTGTGAACTGGTAGAAATTAAGAGGAATCAGGCAAACAAGAACTTAGGATGAAAGAAGAGTAATAATTCCCCACAAAATTAAAGGGATGAGTTTTCATGGTCCTTTGTAAATTGAGAAAGTTAATTCACCATTCTTAACCCTTTTGATAGAAGCCCAATTTATATGAATTCCATAAGAAATGTACCCATAGCAACAAATGAATGCAATTCGTTTAAGAAACGTGACAGAGAGCTAACACTAAACTAAACTTTCATATTTTATCCAATGTTCCTTACACTAAACATTTATTTTGTGAGAATTGCAGGTGGAGTCGACTTCCAATGAATGCGTCCAAAGAAATACACAACATTTATCACATGGTTTCATACTTCAAAAATATTGGATAAAACTAATATTGTTGTGAGAAAATTGCAATAATGGCAGAATATAAAAAAAGGAAAAAAATATTGAAAAATCTATAAAACAATATAGCCCGGGAAATCCCTCGTGTCACGTGTGGGTTGGACAAGCCTGATTGGATCTCAAATCGCAAACTACTCATCTCAATCTAACCCATTTAGACTCCAACCCAACCTGCTTTCCATCCTATTTCTGTCTAGGGATGTATCTACATCTTAGTGCCCGGAACCTCCTCTCAGCCCTCTTGATCCCGCTCCTAAAACGCGGATTGGCACTTTCGGAGCGGATCTGTCTTTGGAGCGCGATTCGATCATTTTCGGAGTGCGGTTCGATCATTCTCGGAGCGCAATTCGACCGAATATGGAGCGAACCGTACAAAATTTTAATTTTTTGTGCATTTTCTTTTTCTGTAAGCTTAATATTTACCTTTAGAATGTAAAAAATTCTTTTTGACTTATTAATTATTGTCTATTTTATGCGATCAAATTGCAAAGTTAATTCTTTACTCTATTTTCTACGTTTGAATATATGGATAAGATATATTTGTGCCAATTAGTTAATTGTTTATAAACCTACAAGCACTATGTTAATGTAAAAGCGCTCCGGAGGCGTTCCGGATATATAATTATTTTAAAACTGAGCGTTTCAGCGCTCCCAACCCCGCTCCCGCTCCGCCCTCTGGGCACTTAGATCTACATGGGCGCACACATCAAGTTGGGCCAGGCCGAAGGTGTTCCAAGCCCACAACCTGTTTAGTTATTAGGCCTAATATTGTACCCCAAACCCATCCCACCATCCTGTGGCTGTATATCAGGCTCAAGCTCAACCCATTCTCAGAATCTATACATTCTCCTCCCTAAATATGTTGTACCTGGAACATTTTTGTGAATTGTGATTCTCCTCTCAAGGAGCTTACATTCTCCTCTCGATATTTTGGCGATAAATTTGATAGGGGTATAAACGTAAAAATCCAAGTGTATATTAGACCAGCTAGTTATATAAACTGCACCATGCAAGGAGTCAGTTTGTCAAACATCACTCCACACTCATCCAAACAAAGAGGAGGAAGAAGAAGAAGCAGCAGGAAAAGAAGACGAAAAAGAAGAAGAAGTTGTTGTTGTTGTTGTTGTTGTTGTTGTTGTAGTCTCTATCTTCATGGATTTTTCCAACCCACCCACCAACCCATCATCATCATCTTCTTCCTCTTCTACCCCTCCCTCCGATAAGAAGACCCGGAAAAAGTCTTCCCAAGACACCCCCGGCCGGTACCTCGGCGTCCGGCGCCGCCCCTGGGGCCGTTACGCCTCCGAGATACGCGACCCCGCCACCAAAGAGCGCCACTGGCTCGGCACCTTCGACACCGCCGAGGAGGCCGCCCTCGCCTACGACCGCGCCGCCCGCTCCATCCGCGGGCCCCGGGCTCGCACCAACTTCGCCTATCACGACATGCCACCTGGCTCCTCCCTCACCTCCATCCTCTCCCCTGACTACTACACCGCCACCAACACCAACCTCCTCATCCCCACCTCCGCCACAGCCGCCTCCGGCGGCGGCCAGTGGATTCCGACACCTCCCCAGGAGCCCGTTTTCACTGGGGTCCCCAGCGGGCCCCACTTATCGGACGATACCGGGCTGCCCCCGTTCCCACCTGCCATTTCGGACGTTTCGGGCTGCTTCGGTTCGGGCTTGTCGGATCCCGTGGCGCAGTTGAGTCAGGCGGGTTCGTCAAACGGGCAGGACCTGTTCGGGTTTCCGGAGCAGGGAAGCGGGTACGAAGCGGGTTTTGGTATCGGGGTTGATGAATACTTGCACAGCCCGCTTTTCGGGCAAATGCCTTCCGTTTCCGATTCGGTAACGGACGTGACGGACGGGTTTGATTTGGGCCCCTCTTCGTATTTCTTTTGATTTTGATCCGGTTTGTTCCAACAAAGTCTGATCAGGTGAGGTTTTTGAACGGTTGGATTTGGAGATAGGCGCGTGTGTGGAGGTTTGTAACGCCTCGATAAGATTTCGGGTGTTTTTCGTTTTGGGACGTATCGTTCTGTGGATGTCGCTGTTTTTTCCGTAATTTCGGTTGAATATTTGCTTCCCTCCATGTGTCGTCACTGTGTGTTTGATATTTGATTCTGTCGGTGTTTGTTGAGTCCGTGAATTTCCATTCCCATTAGTCGCAAGTGGGCTTCAAAAAAGTGGGGCCCAGTTATGGACGAGGGATGATGCAGGCATTTTTATCATGGGGCCCATAACATGAACGGCCCAGATTAGATCAATATTGGAAGTCACAGGGCCCACTTGACCGAGAATGGGTAATGGGATTTGGATAGAGATTTTTACCCTTTCCCTAAGAGTTGGGATTCTCTACAGCTTACTTTGTGAACAGGGGACTCTTGAATGTTTGTTGGGCCTGGTCTACTGTCTCAACAGATAAAAGGAAGACCTAATTAAATATGTATAAAATATCAAACTTGCCGTATGGTCTAAGATCTTGAAATGGGCGGTTAAAAATCAGATCCGTCTTTATAATTGGTAAATTGTACTTCTCAAGGCCTTAAATTTGATGGTCAAGAATTTGTTTTCTATCTGATCTAAAGGTCGTCAAAAAGACGGTTAAAATTCTCTCTGTAATTGGCAAATTGTTCTTATCAAGGTCTTAGATTTGATGGCTAAGAATATGCTTTCTATATGAATTTCTCGCAAATGAATAAGAAAGAGATCATTTTTGTTAGTGGCAGACCCATGATTTTCGTTTAAGAGGTGCTGATATAAACAGACACACAATTGGGCTTTGGAAACAAACCCAGGGTTTTCACATAGGTATTGGAGGGAGATATGGGGTTTTTATGTGAGTTTTCAAAGCCGAGCTAGAATTTTCATTTTGGATTTCGAAACAGACCAAGGTACAATGAATGCAGCTCCCCGACATGGATGCACTTGGGTCTGCCCTTGATATTTGTACTTGGTCGGGTCAGTGGGTCCCACTCACAATCCATGTGTCTATATATAATTTTATTCTGTAAAAAAAAGAGAAAACAAAGAGAGCCTTGACAGCCTTGGAGGATCCGGAAGCTCTCATATGGACCAAAACATCTCAGTTGGTGAGAATTGTGAAGTGGGCCCACAGTTTGATGGCGGGCCATATATGGATTGGTCCATGCGCTGAGAATTTTCCAAGACTATGAAGCCCCAACCATCCATTGCTGGGCCTTTCACACTGTAAAGGTAACGTCCAACTGGGCCTTTCGCAGTGTATGCGTGTAACTGGGTCCAGATCTGGGCTCATAGATACCAATCTGGTGTATCATTTGGTCCTCAGGTCCACTATGGACAGAGCCGAACCCAACCTTATTTCATGGCTAATGTTGCATTCATGATCCAACATCTACAGAGGGTCACACTATAATAAAAGTCTTGGATACTGATGCATGGGCCCTATTTTCTTGGAGAGAAGTCATGCCAAAAGCAACTATATATATCAATAGTCTCCATTTGGGCTCAATCAGCATGGACTTGGATTGTTCTACATTTACAGGCTCAAAAAACCGAACCTGGATTCAAGCATTTCCATTTTAAATCCAAAAGCCCACATCTGAGTCTCTACCAATAGGTTAAAAACAGGGCCCAAGTCCTCCCTTTTAAGATCCAGGCTCCCCAAAAAATTTGAAGGGGACTAATTAATGGATATAGACTCAGATCATTTGACATTCATACTTCATTTCTTGGTAACAGATCCGGCCTGTCAGACCCAAATCAACCCTAGCAGGTCATGCAATCAGTCCTAATGCATCAGGATGTCAACTTGGGCTGTTCATGGCTGTGATAAACTGATCAAATCAGATTGTTTTAGTTAGCCTAGTTTAACTAACTCAATACCTGGACCAAAAGCAACTTAGGCCTACCTGTTGACTGCCAGGCGAATATTTGGTTCTTTGTGCACGGATTTGGTACAAATCCAGTCCATAGTATGATAGTTCAGCAAGTTGGATCTCCTGTAATTGAATTAAGGGTGTGCACGAGAGGATTTCATAATTGAGAGGAAGATTATTCTGATTTCTCATTCAACCTACTGTGTTATTATATGATGCAACACATTATTTCGCGAAAAAGAGGGAAAAAAAAAAAGATTACCAGTCCAGGATTTCAGCAAACCAACAATCACCTAAATCCAAATTAAAGGCTATCTTGGCCATAGAGTTCATCACATGATCTTAGATTCCCTACGAATGTAACAGAAAGTCAATGAAAAGTAAAGTTTTTAGCAATGTCCAAATCTGAGTCCCTTGAATCATTATCGTAATTCACGGTTTATGATTCATAGGCCTAACCTAATAATCTTATTTATTCATGAGAAGCAACCACCAGTGGATCTCACTCTAGCTGAAGCCTTTAATCAGTAGCCACAAAAGGTACTTGGCTAATCTACATCTTTCTTGATATTGGTTTGCATCATCTCCATCTTTGGAGTACGTACTGTACCAAGCGCAAGTATAATTGCTACTTGCATAATTGTCAGCCATATCATACAAGGTAAGGTAATGAAGCAGACGTTAGGGAGCGATTTAGATGAAACCTTGATTTTCTAGGATTTGAGTTACTAAAGTGATGATTGAATGTTCGTTTCTCGTGTTCCTTCGTACAATTTCCATCAATGGAGCGGACCAGAGGTTACATGATGGTAATTTTTGGTATTCACCTTGCTTCCTCTTTTTTATTTTTAACTCCTATGAATTCAATTTAATGAAACAAACAGGCCCTTCAAGTGTATCTATATGATTTACCTTCTGAACTTACAATCACTAAGATGTAATTTATATGCAGGCGTCACTGGGAGATTAGTCTTGTTGGGTCAAAGACCTCAATGATACTCTCACATCATCCAAAAATGGAAAAAGAGGTAACTCATCCTAAATATGTTTTCATGCATTCATGCACTAACTAATTTGGACAGGAATAAAAATCTCCATCTCTCTAGTACACAGCCTGTTACAAATTATTACTTGTTCTTTCCATTGAAGCTGAGATTTTTTATACTATTAGTTAGGTTAAGTTCCTCCAGGTGAATTGTCATTTAAGGGCCTCAAGTCTTCAACATCGCCTCACTTAACATTTTCTAAATATTACTGTCTTAATAAAATGGTTAACATAGATAGACATAGATGCCAAGTCACCAATCATGTTATCCTTAAAGATGATAAATTCCCCCATACCATACTAACAAGTTTCTATATCGAGCGGTCATCTTAAAAGGTCTCCCTACGACATACCTCTATCCAAAACAAGTAGAACAATATGAATAAGTGAGAAATTGCCCATTTATAGCCGTTAATTAAAGTTAGATGATTGTCGAGTTTTGAATAATCAGCTTAAGGGCCTACAAAACTCCAATGAGTGTCAAGTTTGTGTAGAAATGGAAATATATAAGCAGTGTAAAAGGTTTAGATTGAACATTTGGAATAGCAGTGGGTGGATAAAACACAATGTCATTTGTATGTAGTCTGTACAATGAAAAAAAAAAACTCATAATAAGATTTTGTTAATGGTAGTCAAGTAATTTCTTTTTCATTCAATACAAATTCCTAGGTTCTCCCCTGCTGCCATAGAGATAAATCAGGCCAAGAAACTGTGTGTGCTGGCTTGCAATTTGCAAAACTGAAGACCAACCTTGAAGATAAGGTAACTCAGAATTAGAGAGCTAAGAGAAAAGGACTAGAGATGGATCACATTATCCTTGTAGGACAATCATCCCCACAAACAATTGATAACTGATAAAGTGTCTACAACATTTTGATGTTTTCAAACAGTAGTGTTATTTGGTTTTTTCTTAGATCAGGTGTTTGGTTCCAGGATAAGGGTCCTACTGGTTCTGGGCCATACTTTTACAGGCCCTTCTACAGATCCCATGATATCATAGGATATGAAGCAAAAAGGTTTAAAATATATATATATATATATATATATTGACCATTGTCAAGCGATTTTGGTGACATTATCTAAATTTTGGTCATAAAATCAAGAAAATCGGGTTTGAAGAGGACTAATATTTCAAAACCCCTACAATTATCTTTTCTTTTTGGTAAAATAAAAAACAAAAAAAAAAAAAAAAAATCAAGCCCAAAAGCTTTTTGTGAAACTGCAGTTTGCAGAACAGAAGACCAACCTTGAACAATACACAACAATTAAACCCAAAGAAAGAGATTTATAATAACAAGCTGAGGTTAAGCAAAACTGGGGCTTGGGATCATGTATAATGTTGACATAATCAAGTAAAGTTCGAGCTCGAGCCAAGGCCTTGATTGAATCATGCTAAATAAGCCCTAGCTAAAGCTTGACTCGTGAGCTAATCAAACCGTGCTCGAAAGCCCAGCATCCAATGCAAGTAGGATTGCCAAACAGGTCAAGTTCACAAGTCATGTTTATGGGTTGAGACTCATCCCATATCTGATTCATTTTCAGGTCAACCCAATTAACTTGACCCAACTTATAGAACCTTGGCCCAAATCCAATTCTTTTCAAATATTAAGGCTATAATTTTAGTTAAGTTGCATGCCAAAAGTAGCCCAATACAAGCACGCATGTGCGAGTTCTCACTCTCTGCTTGCGCATGTTAATGTGCAAGTACTCACTCCCTTTTGCAAGTTCTCCCAAGTGTGCATGTCCCTCTCCCTGGTTGCACAGGTTAGTTTGTCAAACTCTAATTAAACTTTTGAGACTTAAAATTAAGGGTTAGAAAGCTTGACTCGGCACGAGTACGAGTCCCACTCCCACATGTGCAGAGTCAAGCTATATGCAAAACAAACGTCATAGGAGAGAGAGATATGAAAGTTGGAACTGATAGCATCCCTGTACATTAAGATTTAAAGTCCTTTTCAAAGTAAGAAATCAAGTTTAGTTATATAAAATAAGAAGCTGGAGAACCATGAAGACAACAACAGATCAAAAGTCCTGCATATGTTTGAATAAATTAAGGAGACATGTTATTAGAAAAATAGATGTTAAGAATCATTAATGAGTATAGTCATACCTATGTGTGTAGATGTTATATTAAGGCACATGTCCCATTTCAAAGAATAATTAAACATGCAGAGAGTATGATGTGTAACCAATCAACAGTGCGACACCCAAAATGTGATATGACTAGAAAACATTTTTCTTATGTGAAACTTGGAGTCATGGTGTTTGCAATAATTTTAACATTTCGTGGGACTATGAAAGCTCAGCCAAGTTAATGTATAGAAAGCTGAGGATGTAGAAAAACTGAGTAACTCAATGGTCAATACTCATTTACTTTAACCCACTTCACACGAACTTTATTCATGATGCGGCTCATACTCCTCTTTTATTCCTCCCTTCATACAAATAAACAGGCGACGAGCTCGGTTGATTCAATCAAACTTGAAAAAGAATCAACTTAAAATCTTTTTAACTAAAAACTATCATATTTTTAAGTCTTTTGAATTTTTTCTTTTTGATGAAAAAAGTCTTTTGAATTACCAAGACTAAACTAAGTCTCAAATCAACTTTGCATAGTAATCTTTTTGAGCGGAACTATATTTTTTATTTTTCCAACTTCAATTCGAATTCGCGACCGGTTGGCTCTAATACCATATTAATTTGCTTAGCTAATCAATCCTACCAAAACCTCAACACATTAGTAAAGGCAGTATAAATATTTTTCGATAGTTCCCCTTCGGTGGAGCTTACTCCTCAACAGACCCAACCCATACTCTTAGGCATGTGATAGTTAATTTCTAGGCATTAGTACCTGGCCCAATAACTTAATTATGAGTTGCACATAAGGGTGTTCATGGAGCGGGTGAGACAAGGTTGAGGCATATCTAGATTTGGTCCAACTTTATAAACACATGTCCATATATGGCCCAAGCCTGAAACTTTCTATAAATATTGGCTTGCTTTCATGATAATAGTCTTATTCATAAGCAAATCAATGTGACAATGGAAAATTATTTTTGATACAAAAGGGCCAGGCCTAGCTGGGTATTGTTGTCCTTGCTCATCTTTTAAGAAGTCAAGCTTTTCAAAATTCGGCAAGAGTTTCCTATTGAGAATTTATGATAGTATACAAAATTCTGCAAATTCTCATACATCCAACTAAAGAATTTCAAATAAATAATTTTTTTCTTACAAAATCACCGTAAATATGATGAGAGGAAATCCTCTCAATTTATATATGGCAAGAACAAGATTATTAAAATTCAAACTCAAACCTAAAATCTCTAACAAATCTCTATTTTATCTCTAATAACCAAAGCCAACCTAATCCTATCTTATCTTCTAAGATAAAAACCACTTCTATTTTAATTTTATTTTTGTAGGGAATTAGATGGCATTCTTTTCATTAATCATTGGAAAAAGATACAGCATGATTATTAATGTAAGCATCACGGCTTGTACACAGCCCCGCCTTCGCTAAATAAAAACATCTTAACACCAACTTCCAAAATGATACATAATATTTGCAATTCTTAGTTATCTCTTAAACAGGAGTTCTCATATATACTACTCCAACCAAACTAGCCCCTTAGAGCCCATTTGTTTTGTATGGAATTGAATTTTTTAAGAAACTAGGTTTTAACAATGGGTCATTGAATAGATTAGAAGTGAATGATGTAAGGTGGAGATATAAACATTGTTAGACTTTTTAAATATTTGATTTATTAGTGCACATTTGTACGGCGGTATATTAAAACTGATCCGCAGTGAACCTTGATGGCTGGATATTCATTGTTCAGCTCCCGTCAATTCATTTTTTATGAAGGGAAAATCTTTTGATGGCACTGTATTAAATCTTCACCATAGTTCCTTTTAAGTTTCATCACTTTCAAAGCCGTATTTTTTATAGTCTTTACATGTTCAATTCCATGCAAACAAATTATCCTTTATAAATCTGACAGAGATAAAATTTAGTCAAGCAAATATATGGGGGGAGAGAAGTGGTTGGTGACTTCATAGGTTGTGGTTTCATTTCACATGCCAACGCACATTGCTGAGACCATTTGTTGTTGCTGCATAGGATCCCAATTTACAAAGTTGGAGAGCACAGAGCCCCTCTTTCATTTGTCTGAACATGTTGCTAGGAAGGTTCCTCTCTATCAATGTATCTAACTCAATCTCAAAGATTCTTTATTATCATCATTGCTATCCTTCTCAGAAAAGTAAGCACTTGGGCATTTTTAGGACCATGTTTTGGTTTTTACTTTCAGTAGTCCACAGACCTAACTAAATTTATTATATGTGATTTGTACCTTTGTTTGTGTGGGACCCACCGGCACCATTAATGATGGCAGCAGTGGGCCAAGTTAGTGCCCACTAAGTTCATCCACATGTGAGCCTAAAAAATATATATGTTTCTTAAATTTTCTTTTATTATTATTATATATATAGGGAAATATATATATATATATCTATAATTCCTTAGGGGTGCTTGATTGTTTGCACATAATAGATAGAAATTCATAGTCAAATCAATTCCACCGAACAATTGTTAAACATGCTGAAGCCTAGGATTTGAATTACTAGAATGATCCCTTAATTCAAATTCAATTAAGCGAGAAGTTCTTTTTATGATCATTTTTAGATTTCCACATTTGATTCTTCATTTGTAATAATTACTCACTAGCACAAAAACCCGTGCTAGTCACGGTATGCATGAAGAGGTAGAATTCTATATTTGTTAGAAACAAGGGAGATGAGAATATGTTAGAAACAGGTGAGATGGAAGTCCATAAGTGGGAGAAGTATATTAGTTAAATATATTAATAGAAAGTGGAGGGTGTAAGTATATTGGCAGTTGTAAAAATTGAAAGTAACTTCCAATTAAAATTGAATTCAAAACCTTCTAACTTAATATATTACAATAGAAATATAGAGATTTGGAGTTTTTAGGAATTCAATTACATAAAACAAATACAAATATAACATCTTGCTTGACAAGGATAAATCACTAAATAAATCTTTCCACTTAATATATCTTATCCTTCACCAATAGATGCTCCTTTTAAAATATTAGTTCTTTATACCTAGCCAAGGAAGTTGGGACCCATGAGAAATTTCATCCATGAAGAGAATACTCACTCCATGCAATTAGGTGAGAAACGGAATATCCTATCCCTATCTTCTCCAAATATTTTTTTGGAATAATACAATAAAATAAGAATACTACACAACTAAGTTGGGAACTCTTGCAGCATACCTAACCATTGTAACTGTTTGTTTTTTCTATTATTTTTATTTGTTGGTACTAACTACGAAGGTAGGGCTGTTTTGATGACGTATGGTTCCACCCATTTTCATTAGTAAATATGACAATGATTAGACTTGCCGACAGATGGCACATTATGCACCCTCATGTGTTGCACGCCTTGGTCCCTTCTCATGAACTTTGAACATGGATCCTAGCCACCCAAATTAATCCTGGTCCCATCATCATAGATTCAGGACACATCAAGGCCTAATTCATATTAATAGGACGGTCTTAGCACACTTGATTATATCTCGTCCTAACCATTTTGGGACAAAGGCACATTTGCCACATAGCTTGAATTATCATTGTCAAACTCTTATTTCATTTATATTTATATTCAATTTCAAAGTTCTATTTTTCAACAATTAATCTTTCTTTTGCCATATTAGGGATTTGAACTCGCACGCTCATCTTTCTAACGAACTGAGTTTCAGTTGATGTTGACTTTTCCATAATTTAATGGATAAATTGGGGGTGGGTGGAGGAGAACCATGTCTTTTCTTAAAATATTCTCTTCAATTAGTAGAGTACTCATCTCGACGCATAATGATTGTAGAGGTAGATCAGAGGATACCGTATGGGTTAGGAGCTACCTAACACCATTCTAATCTATTATTCTTTTATCAACCTACATTTATTTTTAAACTTTTCTCTAATGTCTCTTTATTTTATACAATGGATATCACCTTTGAGAAATCAGCTCCATTTACACTCACCTCTTCTCTATTTGCTTTTGGCATCCTAGCTAAGGAGGTTAGGACTTACTGGCGGTACACGTGAGAAAAGAGAACCCTCAAACATAAAAAGTGAGTACTCGTACGAGTAAAGACAAAGAATCTGCACACAAAGGGATGAGAACTTCCATAAACGAGAAGTAGAGAGAAACCAATGATGGATCTCCTGAGTCATCCAAGTGAGAGGCAAGCCGCCAACCAACTAGGCAACCCCTCATTCTCTTATCCTCCATTAGTTTCTCGTAGTTTGATATTGATCTGACCATTAACCATCATTAGATTCAATCACAAAGTATAAATGGATTAAAAAAAAAAAAAAAAAAAAAAAACAGAATTTGAAGCTCTAGAATTGAGACTTGGGATAATCTGATCATATCCACCTCTACCCCACTCCATATCTTCTACCTCTATAAATTGGATACCTCTTGAGTGGGCCCGCGTAGAGAGGATATTTTAGAAAATGGAACTCAGGTTCATCCAAACAGGCTTCAAAGATCAACAACTTCATCATTTTTATTGTTAATAATAACTATGGTTAAAGCAAGAACTTGATAGAAGTAAATAACATCACCACAATCACCATTATAAAAGAAAAAAAAAAAAAAAAACCAAGTAAATGGTCTTTAATTTGTCAATTAATTTGCATGAATAGAACACATTTAAAGTTGATCCCCCCACCCCACACACACACACACACACACACAATTACTAGAACAAGATTAAAGCAGTATTTGATGATGACAACACATCAATAACTCAATCCATTAGGGAATAATGATCAATAATTGCCACTTTAATATGCATATATTCTATTGCAAGTGTGTGAAGCTTGGATTAATCACAAATAGACCCCCCCAATCACAAACATTAAAAGGATACCTTTTTTTTCTTATGGGCCCCTAATAAAAATTTGGCACGTGCCAGCAGACACACACCATCCTCCTTCTAGATGGTCAATGGGAGGCACCTTTATAATAGGACAGGAACTGAAGAAGTATAATCTATAAAAAAAAAAAAAAGTGAAGGCCTTTCTTCCAAAAGGAAAAGTTAGCAAGAAAGACAAAATGGTAAGGCTTTTCCTACGAATATGGAGAAAGTGAGGGGCTTTTTGAAACAAATGAAACTTTTAACAAAACAGCGTACAGAACGCGGAGAAAGAGTGAGGGTCCCATTTGAGGGACTGTGAAAGCTCGCCAAAACAGCAGCCATTTACAAATGTGGCACTAACTGTTGCGTGTAGGAATCGTATGCCAAAATTTGGCAAATTGCCAAATGCCAATGGACTCTCTTTTTTTTTTTTAGATTTTCAGCCTTTTTTGTGAGAATAATTTTTATGGGTTCAGGAGAGAAAGTCGAGTAAAATTTTCTTATGATTTCAATGTAGTAGTGTAATTTCAGACCCACAATCTCCGGATGCAAACCATAATCGTAGGCCAACTAAACTATACCTCGGGATTAAATGTCAATGGACATAAAAACACCACAAATCAAAATCTTACAAACATGCCACTCATTCAAAGCTACTCATGTAGAAATTGGAAAGTTTGGACACGTGATTTTCATACAAATGAGGATTGGGAAAATAATTCTTCATGTTATAATTAATCGATATTTGGAAAGGCCGCATTTCCTCGAGGAAAAGTATAAAAATGGGCTAAGTTTTTCTTAATTCTTTGAAAAACAAATTCCTATGTGGGGGAGTCGGAAATTTCTTTTCTATAGAAGATAAGATTTTCTACAAATCAAATTTTTTTTTTTTTTTAGCTTGCACACAAATGTGAGCTTTAAATGTTATGATTTTCCATAACTTGTTGTGAACCTTACATGGAGTTCATACCATCCAATCTACCAAGTAAATTGGTTGAATGGTATGTCATTTAGGAATTTCAATTGGAAAATCAAGGCCTGTGGGGCCTATTTGATCTAATCTAGTTTAATCTATCCTTTCTTAAAATACCTAACTTTTGAATTGGGGGGCCTAACTTTTGAATTTAACAATCACCACAAGATTTCTATTTGACCATCACCACAAGATTGCTAAAATCAAAGCTACTAGAATGGGGTTACTATCATTGCAGTAGGTGAGTGGGATGTTCTAGTGCAATTAATACTGGTCATAAATAGAGAAAATAATAAATTTAGTGGTATTATATTTCTGGTGTAATTTAAGGGTCTATTTGGTTAGAGTATATCTGAAATTTCTTATCCAAGAGATATCTAAATTTCCCAAAAGCAACTCCAGATAAATTCACACAAACTATATTTTCTCTCCATGAACATCTTTAAATGTTCTACTCGTTTTCATTTCTTTTTTTATTTTTGGTTGCTAAAATTGTGTCCAAACTCAAACGCAACTATTAATCAAGACAATAGGATATTCTATACTCAAGTTAGTATTGAGGATTGGGCTCCACCTGAGGAGGAATATTAAAAAATATTTCCGCTGCTTCTACTAACGCCTTATGATTTTAGTATGAATGGTTAGCTAAAGAAATTCAATATGGTATTAAAGCCAACAGGTCCTGAGTTTGAATCCCAGGAAGAACGACTCGGCACAAAAAAAAAAAAAACGTGTCGCCAAAAGTGCGCCGGCCGGATTCCACTTGAGGGGGAGTATTGGGGATGTGGTTTTGGTAGGAATTGTTAGCTAAAGAAATTCAAGAGTTAGTTCTCCTATTTGATAGGACAAAAAATGCTCTCTTTTAGCCTTATTTATCCAAATATCATCTTATGACTTATTTGGAAACTTTTATGAAACGTAGAGATTGAAAATGACATATATATTAGTGATTTTTGTGTTCTAAGAAAACTCAATTTCGACCCTTTTTAAGTTCGGTTTCCGCACCTTCAAGAGTTTCAGCTCACATTTCTTTACTCTTTTTTTTGTGAAGATTTTTACTTATATATTTTTTTATTTAAGCCATAACAACAAATGATTCGAACCATGACAACAAATGATTCTATTGATTCTTATCATGAAAATCATTGAGATTGTCCAAGATTCAAATCCTTGGACAAATATAGAGTCCTTAAAAATGAGTATGAGGGCATCATGTGCAATTTTGTGCAAAATTGGTTCCTTTTTCCTATGCATGTGAGATTCTGATATTTTAGGCATCCATATCCATTTCATCAGGCTCCAGTCGTTTTTTACGTGGAAAGAAACACGGATAGCACGTGCACAGCACGCCAAATAGCACGTGCGAGACCCCACTATAAATGGCATCTTCGCACTTGCCTTCTATTGGAAATCCGCTTTCTTCATTTTTGTTTTTTTTTTTTCTCTCTCGAAACAGAGGAGTAGAAAGAGAAGCAGACAGAGGACTGAGTTACCGAGTCATGGAATCGATTGAGGCCGAGTCAGGTCTGCCTCCAAGTCTCCGTCCGGTTCCTCAGGTAAGAATCAGATTAGGGTTTCTTCTTCTTCACTCTCTCTTATCTCTCTTTGGGTGGAAATTTCAGTTCTTGTTTGCTCCTGTAAGTCGAGTTCTCTGCAAATGATTTTTTTCTTCTTTTATGATTTTTAGAGATTTTTCTGTTCATGTTACTGAAAATTTGTGATTTTTTTTTTTTTTTTGCAATATGAGAAGTTTTTTGAGAATTTTGGTGTTTTTTTTTAGAACCCACATGCGTGTTACACGTGTGGGTCATCCAAGCCGTTAATTTGGGGTGCCGTAGCTTGTTGACTTTCTTTGGATTGGAAAATAGGCCGGACCCAGTTGGTATGTGGGGGCAACAAAGGGATGGGAAGGGAAGACGGTTGAAGAGGATCTGCAGCTGTTGTAATTGTGTAGAACTTAGAGCTATATGAAGATTTAATCAAATTAATGCAAGTTTGTTGGCATTTGTGATGGGCCCCACTTTTGTTTACATGTTAGTAGACCCCACTCACAATGATACGCACCCTCACTAGGAATCTCATGGTGATATGGATAAGAATGACATGACTTTTATCCAAAACTCGAGCTCTTTTATCATATCTACATTCAAATTCTCTTTATCCTAATCATCTCTTTTATCATATCAATTTATTATATCTACATTCAAATTCTCTTTACCGAGCGTGTCCATCATTGCCCTTGGTCTTGGATCTTGAAGAGTGAATCATTCTTGACTTATCGCGTATGTAGCAGCCAGCTCTTATAGATCCGTGCTTCCGCTGTATTTACAACCTTCAAAGTTAATATCGAATCCGGATTAAATGAGAAACCATGATAGGATGGGTTATGCTAAGATTGTGGTGGTGGTGGTGGTGGTGAAGAGATAAAATCAAGATTATTGTGGTGACAGATTAATATACGAAGCCCCCAGATAGATGAGATAAGGCTAAGATGATGACAATGGCGAAAATGATGCTTAAATGGATTGAATGCATTTCAATATGGTATACAAATTAATTAAAAGAATAATGATTATTATGGTTAAACAGATTAATATAAAAGATCCCAGATAATGAAAAGTTAGAAGTGGGAAGAAAGAAGAAAGACAGATTGTGATTTCTGTCAGTTTGGTTGTGTATCAGTTCAGATAATGTTGGAAATGGATCCTAGCTATTGCAGTCTACCAGTTGTAGTATCTAACACCAATGTAAGCTATACTAAGCTCAATCTTTATTATTTATATTACCTTAACGAAAGCTATAAAAAGTCACCTCGTGCTTCCTTTGAGAAGTTTAACTCAGCAATGCTGCAGTTTGGGCAAAAAAAAAAGATGTCAATTAGATCATACAGTATCTGTGAAAAGAAGTGAAGACTGAGTTAGCATACTCATCATTTAAGTGGATGATATTGTAATTACTTGAAATGATGAAGCAAAAATGAAGAGTCTAAAGGCCTATCACGGGAAGGAATTTGAAATTAAAGATCTTGGACATTTTTATTTTATTTTTTTGGGATTAAAGTTGCCAAATCAAAGAAGACTTTTGTTATTCAGAGCAGTACATAGGATTTTCTTGAAGAAACAAGAAAGTTAGGTGCAAAACCAGTTGTCACTAATATAGAACAAAATCATTGTCTACACTCTGAAAGTTCGATAGTTTTTATAAGATGAGGACACCCTTTTATGCCATTGCATAGAATGTTGGCTAGTTTTTCCAATTCACCATGAACCATTATTGAGTCTGGCCTTCAGAGTCCTTGAATGGACTGAATGTGGTGGTCTGCAGCCTTTTGAGGGCTTGTTGCAAGACTGATCATGTAGCTCCGTAGCCTTCTGAGGGCATGTTGGGAATCTGACAAGCATCCAAACCCACAACCTTTTGAGGGCTTGTTGGGGGTCAGAATAATGTAGGTCTCCATTGATTTTTGAGTGCTGGTTCAGAAATGCTTCAGACATACTGTCGTTTAAGGGCGTGTTTTAGGAGCTGGAAGTTCACAAGTCTCCATGACCTGGTTCAGAAATGCTTCAGACATACTGTCGTTTAACGGCATGTTTTAGGAGCTGGAAGTTCACAAGTCTCCATGACCTTTTGAGGACTTCCTGTGGGAACCGAAATTAGGGGGTCTTTGTGGAAGGTCCATTGTCATTTGATAATGTCATTTTGGGGGCTTGTTGGACCTGATCATGAATTTTAGTGACTAAGTTTATCCCAGCCCTTTTTAACCTGAGGCTTTATGCATGAGGTTCACTTATCAGATCACAACCTTTTGAGGGCTTGTTGGACTCGATTATGGATTTTAGCCTTCTATCCTTATGCTTAGGAGGATATTTTAGCCTTTTAACATCATGTCGAGGACATTTTCTTTTATGATCACGACTATGGAAACTTGTTGGGTTTGCATCATTTGTTGCATCCTGCAATGCAAGGAGAATTGGAGAAGAGGAATGATTTCATTTGATGAGCCTTTTAAGCACAAAGCGTGAACTTCTAAGGATTATGACGTAAAAATTTAAGATTGATTGTATATGGAAAATGATATCTATATTTTTCTTTTGTTTGCTAGCTCGGGTATGCTTATTGCTCGAGCTTTGTTGGTCTGCTAATGTTGCAGATATTGTATCAGTAGGAGTGAGTTAGTTCTTGTCTTGCAAATTGAGGATCTTCTGATTGATCATTTCTTGTTTCATTTCACATAGCACGAAACACTTCGTTTGTTGGGTGGCTGATGATTTAGTGAAACTTCTTGTACCAGGGATTTCCAGTTTGACCCTTTTCTTCAGGTCTTCTGCTTGCCACTGGATGTAGTTTCCTATGTGCAATGAGTTTTTCAAAGATACCTTCCATTTAGGCAATGACAAAATTCTCTTCTTTATTGAGTCATTCTTGTATCTTTAGAGATGAGCTTATTGTTGATCCTTTGGTTTTTCTTTCTGGCATTTATCAGAGAAATATTTATTTATTTATTTATCTTTTTGCTATGTGATGTAGCAGCAATTCCACGTTATTACAACAAGATTCGTGGGCCACATGTGGGACCCATGAAATTCTGATTTTTAATTGTTATTAGTTTTATTTTTAGCAAAGAGTGTCATTAGAATTAGGTTTTCTAATTTGGATAGGATTTTATTCTTGTTTCTTAGTTTGATTAGGAAAGCTTTCTTAGAGCTTTAGTTTCTTTTCTTATAAATATAACATTGTAGAGATTGGTAATCTCATTCTCAGAGATTAGAATTGATTAATAGAATTCTTTGTGTGGATTTTTCGTTGAAGACTGTTTCTTCCTTGAGTGATTGTTCTTCGGAACTCTAATTGTCCCCCGGCACTTGCATCCTAACCCTAGGTTGCTTCACTATGTTGGGTTACTGATCCAGGAGTAATACTTTAAGTTGAGTACTGGGCATGTGTGTGCAACAAAGGTGCCAACACCGCTCAACCGTGAATGTGTTGGCACATTTCTCGGATGTTTAGATAGGGCAACAATGAGTTATTCTTTCCTCTTGACCTGTGTTTCTGGCTTTGTAGGATTTGATTCATTTTTGTTTTAATCCTCTTAGAGGAATTTTATGCCCTCATACTCCGGTGGATAAAGAAACCTCCGGAATACTATTTGAGAGGCCCAGAAGCATGTACCCTTGAAGTCAAGGCAATACATTCGCCTGTTCGATTAATTCGAAATTTTGATGTTTACAGGCGCAAATAATATGTTTTTGACAGAAAAGCAGCAAAATAGTTTCCTGCCTAATGTGCTTTCTGATTTTTTGTGTCATATCATTTTCATAGAAGAAGGATCATCATCATCATGCTATGTTAGGGTCAGCTACATGAATTCAGTTTCACCATTCCGATCTCTGCTGAGCTTGCATAGAAGAAGGAAATGGCAAAAAAATTCAAATCACTTTTCCATTTTGATACATGAAAAGGCATCCTTAATCTTTCCATTGTCACTGGTGAAGCGCTGTTGTAATGCTGTGACATGAATTCTAAGTAGCTTGATGCATGAAACAACAAAATTTTTTTTTTTTCTGATAAAATTTGACCAGGGAACTAAATACAATGTACTGGTCATGCAGCATTCGTGGAGAAATCTCAGCAGGATCTTACTTTTAGCTTATCAAAGCTTTGGTGTGGTGTATGGAGACTTAAGCACATCCCCCCTATATGTTTACACCAGCACATTTATAGGGAAACTGCAAAATCATCAAAACGAAGAAGCAATATTTGGTGTATTTTCATTGATTTTCTGGGCCCTTACGTTGATTCCCTTAATCAAGTATGTGTTCATTGTGCTGAGTGCTGATGATAATGGTGAAGGTATATGATGACTAAAAATCTTTCCTTTTGAGCATTTATTGGAAAACTGTGTAGTTGTGAACCCACCCTGCTGGGGGTGTTTCTAGCATTGGCTATAATGGGTTGCGCTTGGGCCTTGACTTCTAGGCCTGATGAACCTGTTGGGTCTAACTCTTAAGGCGTTATGATTAATCAGACCAAGCTTGTGTCAAGTCATCATTAGAAAAACACATGTTAATTTGTGTATTTTCTTAATGTACGCTTAACATGTGTACATATGCATCGTCATCATTAAAGTCTTGTCCCAACTATGTTGCTCCTCTCTCTTTTTAAATAGGTGTTTGCTATTACAAGGTCAAATGCTTATAATGCAAAAACATCCACATAACGTTTGTTGAGCTTCTGCCAGATAAATATTTAGTCTGGTGAAGATTAGGCCTACGTCACTTTGCCTGCTTCATGGTTTAAATTAGGCCCAAGAGCCTGGTACTGACTGGTTGGAGTTGGGCCCACATTACTAGATATTGGCCCAACCGTTAACATCCCACTATTGATCCTAGAGGTCATATATAATGTCATATTGTAACTTTCAGGAGGACCATTTGCTCTTTACTCGCTGCTATGTAGGCATGCGAGGTTTAGCCTACTTCCCAATCAGCAAGCTGCCGATGAGGAGCTGTCAACGTACAAATATGGACCATCAACAAGGATTGTTCTTAATTCTCCTCTGAAGACATTTCTTGAGAAGCATAAAAAGTTGCGGACTGCTTTACTTCTTGTGGTATTGTTTGGTGCTTGCATGGTGATAGGTGATGGTGTACTCACGCCTGCTATTTCAGGTAATATGTTTCCTTCATGATCCGACTATTGCTTTGTATATACCTACGGAGATGCCGATTTAGATTCAACAATAGATCTTCGACCTGTGGTGGTGGTGGTGGAGTACATTTCACAACAAATATTCAAATAGCTGTATAAAAACCTCAATAATTCTAATAAAAATACTCCATGTGAAGAATCTACAAATAAGTTATCCAACATACATACAACCTCTATTATGAGTGCAAATGTTAAGCACCCGACTTGTCTAGATGTATGAGATCATTGACTTCTATGTTAAGCATTGATGACTCTTGCCTTAACTGATGGAAGAAAAAGAGAGGAGAAAAAAGGGGATGACAAGGGGAAAGAGAGAAATTAACAGGCCTTGTGATTCTGGATGTAGGCTTTACTTGGGACCTGACCTAGATCCAGATGCAATCCAGTCTTTATTAATTATTATTATTATTTTTTACAATTCCTTTTCTTTCTCATATTTCCTAGTCTTTGCTTCCTTCTTCTCGAAGGAGCACCGAGCCTGGGTCCACCACCCAGAGTCTATGGTCAAATGATGGTGTTAATTTTATCATCTAATTTATTTAATTTTACTTTTTGGTCACGTTTTATCAAACTATTAGAATTGTTTAATCAAGGCCGTTCTTGTCTAACATGTTAATCCAACAAGCCCCTCATGAGCAATGATCAAATTTGATAATCAATCTTTATCTTATGGTCAATAGAGACTAGAGATTATCTATTTTTGTCGCTATGATTATATGATTTCATTTTTTAGTTCTTCCATTGACATGGGAATCTAGGGCGGGGCTGATTGAACCGTTTTTGTCTTAGTCAATCTTTGTCCTCCACTTAATCATCATTGATTGGATGATTAAAATTGAGCAGCATTGGTAGTCATTGGACTACATGGGCGTGATGGTCTAAACAATGAAATGGGACCTTTGAAATGAAGTTGACATGGATTGTGATTCATTAGTAACATGCTTAGATTGTATTGAAGCCGGGGCCATGATAGGTGGCCAATCAGGTTAGAACAGAAGACTGACCTCAATTGGAGGCAGAGCCCATATGATTAATGGTCTACAGTCTACACCAATGGCGTGACCCTTGTTATTGTAACTGATCAAGACTATCCCTTCGCTTATCATTGTTTTCATCTCCGTATTCAGGTATTATAGGTTAGCATGATATGATGTGATACCAAGATACTGGCATATTCCTAGTGTAACCATATTAATTCACCGTGATATAATGCAAATACTGGCATTGGATGCATAAATACTTAAGGAAGCCAATTTATTGTATCCTTTATTTCGTAGTGGCTAAGGCCGCCACGCTATTTTGAAAATAGCGACGCTATGGTCTAAAACTTAGTAGAGCCGAGCAATTATAATTTAAAACATTATTTTTCAATTTCTTCTCCTTTATAGCCTTTTCCTAAAGTTATCTCTACTCTTATATGGTTCCAAATCACTAAAAAAACACAAGATTGGTTGCTACATAAGATTCAATTTTTTTTACTACTTAAAAAATTTACACCGCTACGTACTGCTCCATATTGCTCGCTACGTAGCGTTTTGACCACTAACCGCTATGCCCACTATAACCGCTATTTTGATCCTTGCTTGTAAGATTCTTATTATGGCATCCATGTTGAGGGTCTGTGTCATGTTACCATTCAATATATACAAAACATATATATATATATATATATATATATATAATATGTAAAGAAGAAAAGCCCAAACTACACACTACACATCCAAGTATCACTATGATCACATCCAAGTATGGACCTGCCCTGCAAAATCCAAATGTCACAACCCTTCATCATGTAGAAACTCCAAACTCCTAACTTCCCTCATCCCCCTTGTGAACCTCAAAGTCAAACTTTCTTTCCTTCTATATATCTATACACACACGGATTTGATTTGTTGGGCTGTGTCATCCTGGAGAGCAACACCTCTTGGATCCCATTATGGCTCCTGATACAGTTTGAGCCTTGTATGGATTGCCCCCAGCATTGGATCTACGATCAAGGGGTTTTGAGCACTGAATTTGCATGGCCCATATCTCTACCATGATAGAAGTGAAAGTCCAAATCCCTCCCTCTACTCATTTCAACATGCACAAATCTATTGGTACTGGTCCCATCCCTCCAGGTGGCCCCCACCGGGCTCTCGCCCATGTGCAATTCAGAGGGTCGTGTGTTTGGTCCATTTTGGTAGACCAAGGGTGGGCCCCACAAGCGTGGGCTTACGAAATTTTATCCTAAGCTTGAGCTTAGGAGAGCCTTGCCCATATAAATATATATATATATATATACACACATATATATATATGTGTGTGTGTGTGTGTGTGTGTGTATATGTGTGTGTGTGTATATATATTTATATATATATGGGCAAGGCTCTCCTAAGATCAAGCTTAGCTTCTCTTAAGCTGAAACAGTGCTGGTCCCATAAATCAAAGTCGATTATCATTGTTTTTTTTGCATGATGATCATCTCCAAAATCAAGATAAATCCAATCAGAACTGAATTTTTCAGTTCCATCAAGCAAAAAACATATATAATCAACTTTGATTTGTGGGACCAGCACTATTCCAGCTTAGGAGAGCCATGCTCATATATATATATATATATTATATGGGAAATACTCCTATGATAGTAACTCTCACACTACTATGAGAGTAAGGGAAGAACCCATAGGATCTATATCCAATGCCAATAGACAAGCCTGCACCCCCTCCCACCACCACCATACACACACGCGCACGCGGGGGGGGGGGGGGGGGGGCGCGTTGTTTCTTTGAATTTCATTATGCATTAAAAACAATCGACCTTGCCATTTTGCAGTTATATCATCAGTTTCGGGACTGAAAGAAACAGAGAGGAAGCTAACTGAGGGTAAGTAGTTAGATGTTATCAGATCCACTTTTCTTCTATTATTGGGCATTCATATATGGAGGTTACACCTTTTCTAAAATGTGGAGGTGTTATCGGGCAAATTGTTCAATTATTTGAACCTTTGATCCAATAGGATCCTTCATGGATGAAAGATATCCTTGGTACCTTTCAGGTTAAAGGATCCTGGCCATCGAATATTTTGGTCTTTTCCCTGAACCATTGCTGGATCCCTTAACAATGATGACATGATTACGCATGGATCTTTAAAACTGGATGTCTCTTAGGGCATACCTCAACGATGGGACCAGTAAGTTCATCTTCCAAAAGCTATGGTGTCTCACTTGTACAGGATGTGGCATCAGGAGACCACAAATTGATGCATCTGAACACTGTAATTCTTTGTAAATGAAAGATTATGTGCATTGATAATTTTTTGCTTTGACCTCTCCAGTTTATTAATGGTGTGCAATGAATTTGTCTAGGTGAGGTGATGTTGATTGCTTGCTGCATCTTGGTTGGCCTTTTCACCTTGCAACACTATGGCACACATCGGGTTGCATTTCTGTTTGCTCCTGTTGTTATTATTTGGCTGATATCTATTGCCGGTATTGGCATATTCAACATCATCCGATGGAATCCCAAAATATGGCATGCAACATCTCCATACTTCATTTACAAGTTCTTTAGAGAGACGGGCAAAGATGGTTGGATTTCTTTGGGAGGGATACTCCTTTGCATGACTGGTATGTGACATTCAGAAATAACTGGTCTCATAAGAGAATTTTATATGGTTGTCAACCCTGCATATGCAGATTACCCTTGAACATTGAGTTTGTTTATAGGAAGCCCATAGTTTATGTGTTTGATTTGATGAGGATCACTGTGAATAAATCTTGCCCCAAAATAACCAACCTAGAAGGTTCTAATCCTGCATTCTACTCTTTTTAACGGTGGACTGCTGTTTCCTTGCTTGCTTTGGTGACCATTTATTTTCAGAACATCAACTGTGGGATTATGGTTGTGCATAAGGGTTATATTTTTTGGACTAGGTATGCTCACCTTGGGACCCAGAAAATCACTGAATCCCTGTACCATGGAGTCACATGTGCATATATTGTGCATGCTGCTGGGTCAAGGACCACAAGTCCCATCATCAGATTAGCCATTTTTATGCATATTCTACATAATATAACCCAATTATTGTAATCTAAAGAATCCACTGGGGCCCAAGGTTTTAAAACTCAAACTTGTGTTTTTTTGGGTGGGAGAGGTGGGAGGAGGGTGTGGGAGGGATGAACGTAGTCAGTCAACCTTGAGTCACATCTTGGAGCCCCAAAAACATAGAAAATTATGGAAAAGGATAAAAAAAAAAAAATGATGTCCTTTGAGTTTCTACATGTGTTTTAATTGTCTAAAATTAAGTCAAATAATAATAGGTCACAATGGATCACCATTCAGTCAGATAAACATCACCTCCAATCTTTAACAGCAAATATATCTTTTTACACCAATCAAAAAATAATAAAAAAGAAACATTGCAAATGGACCCCAAACTCCTCGAACATCTTTCAATGAGAAAACAGGGGGAAAATTAATTTTGACCTTTTTCACATATGACTGGGTCATTTTTAGAACCATAGTTTTTCCCATATTTGATCAATATTATCATTGAGGATAACTTTCAAAAAAAAAAAAAAAAACCTATCACTGAGGGCATAACATTACTCGCCTTCTAACTAGTCCCATGAAATTTGAACTCAAAAGTCAAAACTCAATGCAAGGGCGGACCCAGACACACCCATGCGGGTGCGGTCACACCCGTTAAACCACAACACGCTTCAATAAGTTCAATTAAAATTGTAGGCCCACCCTCAAAATCCATGGTTTGCCCCCAAAAACCAAACTACCATTCGCACCCCTCAAAAGAAAATCCTGGGTCCGCTACTGTCTCAATGTACCACCAAACTAAGTCTCTCATCCAGATAAATATGGGCTTCTCTGAATCTATTCTGAAGTTGGGTTTCATGTAAATATTCAGTGTTTTTGCTTTGGTTATGCATTTTTTTAAGTCATACACTTTTTTAATCAATTTATGTACCTCGCATTGGGGTCCGGATCTATTAGCTGATAACAGTCTCTTTCCAAGAAGAAAATACAGAATGTCAAGCATTTACTTGGACCAACAAACCATGCATATAGTGCCCTACCTTTTGCCATCCAAAACATTCATTTGGTGGACATCTGTTAAATGTGGACCATTCATTGTTCAATTTCATTAGATAGCCAGGGAGATACTGATCCATGGTCCACAAGTTTGTTGAGGTCCACCAGTTCAACTTATACTTTTTTTTTTTTTTTGAAAGGTCAGTATACAACTTATACTACAGAAGCTGGCTTCCACCTATACCAATGCATTGTTGAACACAAAAAAATGCCTCTTTTGTTTATAATCAAACATCATGTAGCACCTTTTCCCTAACACAACCACTTAATGTATTTTACCTTGCCATTCTAAAGGGCAACTCTTTTTCTGAAACCAAATGGCATTTCTGGACCTTGCAGGCACTGAAGCTATGTTTGCAGATCTTGGTCACTTCAATGCCTTATCCATTAGGGTCAGTATCCAATTTGACTTTCAATACATATATGTGCATTTGGTGCATTGCATGCCCCACCTGAATTTTCTTCTTTATGGAGCAGATTGCCTTTGCTTTCGTCGTTTACCCATGCTTGGTCTTACAATACATGGGTCAGGCTGCTTTTCTATCAAAGAACCTTGATTCCATCCCTTATAGTTTCTACGACTCAATACCAGGTCAGTTCAAGGTTAAATATATTAGGTTTCTTGATCTTTCAATGGCATTTATGGTACATATGGATGTACCAATTGGCACTTGGAAGTGATTATGGTTAACCAACCCCGACTAAATTGGTGCCAGTATTTGGATCAGCAGTGGCTAAAACTGAGTTGTGGTTTTCATTTCAAATAAGCACAATCAGTTTGGGGAACAAGGACCCTTGAAAACTCAATACAACGTAGTTGTGTTCTTATGGGAAGGATGATTTACTCCTGCAAATTTGGATAGGCATGATGATTTATTCAAGGGTTGGGTCTTTGGTTTTAATTCCAGAACCACGCACTATAACTGTGACAACCCAGGCATATAATACTACAAATTTCTTCTGCAAGTAATTGAATGCCTGTTTATAGAATCTGAAATAAAACCCTAATTGCTCTTTTGGCAGGTCCGATCTATTGGCCCGTCTTTGTAATTGCTACTCTTGCAGCGATTGTTGGGAGTCAAGCAGTTATCAGTGCTACCTACTCGATTATCAAACAATGCCATGCACTTGGTTGCTTTCCACGAGTCAAGATCGTCCACACTTCTAGAAATATTTATGGGCAGATCTATATCCCAGAGATAAACTGGATACTCATGATTCTCTGCCTTGCTGTAACACTTGGGTTTCAGGACACGACCATAATAGGAAATGCCTATGGTAAATAATTTTCTTATTTGTGACTGTTGAGTTGATAAAGACGTAACAGTATTTGTTCTCACAATGGTCTCTGATCATTTTTGTTGTAGGCATTGCTTGCATAACGGTCATGTTTATCACGACATGCCTCATGACCCTCATCATCATCTTCGTCTGGCAAAGAAGCATCTTACTGGCTCTGCCATTTCTGATTGTATTTGGATTCATCGAGAGTGTCTATTTATCAGCTGCAATAACGAAAGTGGCCCAAGGAGGTTGGCTACCCCTCGTCCTCTCTTGCATCTTCATGGTCATCATGTACATTTGGCATTATGGGACCTGCAAGAAGTATAGTTATGATCTCAACAACAAAGTCTCTCTGAAATGGATACTCAGCCTTGGTCCAAGTCTCCAGATTGCCCGTGTGCCTGGAATAGGCCTCATCTACTCTGAACTGGCAACAGGGGTGCCATCAATCTTCAGCCATTTCATCACCAACCTTCCTGCATTTCATAATGTGTTGGTGTTTGTCTGTGTGAAGGTGGTCCCCGTTCCACATGTGCCAATTGAAGAACGCTTTCTCATCGGACGGCCCTGCCCGAAGGAGTATCGAATGTACCGATGCATCGTCAGGTATGGGTATATGGATATCCAAAAGGATGATGGCAACTTTGAGAATCAGCTCATCCAGAGCATTGCAGAGTTTATCCAGATGGAATCCAATTACTCACCGCTCACAAGCTCAGATAGCTCTCCTATGGATGGTAGGATGGCTGTCATAAGCGCAAGGCCTGGCAGATCGATCACGAACTTGATAGTGTCTGAGGAAGAGGACGATGATGATGTGATCACCATTCAATCTTGCAGTTCACCAGTATGCATAAATCCTGTTTTCAGTGATGGGGCCGCCCCAAGGAGGACAGCAAGACGGCAGGTGAGGTTCCAGCTACCACCAAACTCATCAATCAATGATTCAGTAAGGGAAGAGCTGATAGATTTAATCGAGGCAAAGGAAGCAGGCATCGCATACATAATGGGGCACTCATATATAAAGGCCCGGAGATCATCGTCATTCTTGAAGAAATTGGCAATTGACTTTGGTTATTCTTTTCTCCGAAAGAACTGCAGGGGGCCTGCTGTGGCTCTCAACATCCCTCACATCAGTCTTATTGAAGTGGGCATGATTTACTATGTGTAGCGGGCATGATTTCCTCATGCACACCAAGTGAGGTTTGTTCTTTTCGTTTTTGTTCTTCTCTTTTCAGCTCTCAACAGTTGGGTTTGGAATTAGTGAGACAAAGGAGATATGAAGTTTGCGGGCAATTTTGAAGTCCTTATCCTTCTGTTTACTTACCATGAATTTGTATATGGTACATGTTATTTTATAGCCAATAGAAGTGTCTCTCGACCTGCCTCTTTCTCTGAGCCTCAAATCCTTTCAAGCAAAGTCGAAAGGAATCTTTGATGGAAGGAGAATCCTATCCATCTTCCTCCTCTTCTTCACAGTGAGATTCAAATAGAAAAGGGTCCATGCAAAAACTCAAGTCACCTAGAGTTCCTTTGGCATCATTATGTGGGAATGTTTCTTCATTCTCAACTAATGAAAAGTCTTGGGAATGTTTCTTCATTTGGGAATTGTTTCATCGTCGTAATGAAAGTTTTGGTAATGCATTTGGCTGCACTTTCTGGATCGTTCCTAGAGAATATTTCTCTGGAATATCATTCCATCGGAATGTAAATTTAGTGTTTGGGTTGACATTTACAATCTGATGTATACACGGCTCTGGCTCAGGTAGGTCCATACTCCTTACCCTAAAGAGGTCAACCTGAGCCGACCCCACCCCATTGCCAAACTCTCATGATGTGCTGGGCCCTTTTTAGCGGAGTACACTTGTGTCAAAGGTGGGTCCTATGTTCAGCCTTGCAAAAACTAATCCAAAACTTCAGTGTCAGACTCTGGCCTCGAGCGGTTTGATTGGTGATTGATGCAAATGGAAGGCAAAGGATGCTGGGAATAGTTCTTCAGTGCTAATTCTGGGTCCAACAGAATCATTACATCCTTGTGATCTATAGACATAGTCCATCAGCTGTGTGGCCCACCCTAACAACGACATGGAGAATATTACTATTCAAGCACTCAGTAAAGTCAAAAGGTGAGATAGATGAGACTTGAGACCATCAATTTGTGATCTGGCCACCTGAAATGATGGTCGTCTTCCACCCAAAAATATGTTGAACTAATGTATTTTTCAAAGGCTACTTTCCTCTTGTAAATCAATCAAATGATTTAGTTTGGCCATTTGGCTAATGTAATACAGCACAATATATAAATTCCAATACATATGATTAACCTTGTTTAGCAAGGTTAAGATAGAATATGAAGTCGCAAAGAAGAATCATTTATTAGACCTCCAAAGCCTCCAATTACAGTTGGAATACAGCGAGGTTGAAAATTGCAATTGGTGCAAATCAAAGTCATTGAATGCTGAGTACCATTGTTTTCATTTATGTTTAAAATACGCAGCTAGGATTTTCAATAAATGAGCTCTACAACGAATGTCCAGCTAGGCATGATACAATCTCGGATATATATATATATATATATATATATATTATGTAGCCTACATTTTAAATAGACCATATGATGATCTTAATTATTGAATTTAGAGCTTGCAAGAGGAATGGTTACCCCATCCTTGTTCCAACTTCAAACCGCCTTTTTTTTTCCTTCTCCTTTTGAGGTGGTCATGATCTGATAATTAAAATTAAAATTAAAAAAAAAAAAAAAGGGATAAATTTTTGGCATATCAAACTATAGAAAGCCCTCCCTTCCAACAATTGGCTTCTGCTTATAGATTAGTTGGAGTGGGTCCCACAAGATGTAGGGCTGCAGTTGTAGTCAGCCATATGAACTCTTATCAATTTTCCTTTAAAGCCTTTTGGATGACTCTTCACACACTAGTATTAAGTAAATGAGAGATATCTTTTCACTGAAGTGGACGTGCCGGAGTGGTTATCGGGCATGACTAGAAATCATGTGGGCTCTGCCCGCGCAGGTTCGAATCCTGCCGTCCACGCTTTTTTTTCATCGCTTCTTCTTTAATAGAATTTTTATGTTATTTTATTTTATAGTTGACAGAAATTTTTTTTTTTTAATTTTTTATAGTTGACAGGACATAAAATGTTAATCCCGAGGGATAGCTCAATTGCCGTAGGACCCCTGTTTGCACTCGAAAGTTATGGGTTCGAAACTGCACTACCATATTGAGGCCACAAGGAAATTTTATCCAGATTTCTCTTCTGAGTCGGTAGGAATTATTCTGATCCAAAAGATTAGGATCCCTGTATTATCAGAAAAAGGAAAATGACATGAAATGTTAGGTGAAGGAAAATGAGTCGGTTCGAATCCTGTCATCCACGCTTTTTTTTTCATCTCTTCTTCTTTAATAGAAATTTTATTTTATTTTATTTTATAGCTGACAGATTTTTTTTATTTTTTAATTTTTTATAGTTGACGGGATATGAGATGTTAATCCCGAGGGATGCCCTAAGACCCCTGTTTGCACTCAGAGATTATGGGTTCGAAACTGCACTATCATATTGAGGCCACAATGAAATTTTATCCAAATTTCTCTTCTGAGTCGGTAGGAATTATCCTGGTCGAAAAGATTAGGATCCTGTATTATCAGAAAAAGGAAAATGACATGAAATGTCAGGTGAAGTATGGTCCACAGAATAAACTCTGATGAAATGAAAGACATCTCAGCAAAAGGCCTACATCCAATTGACAAAAAGAGAAAGAGGAGGCTACAAGTATTGAATGGTCTAACTGATGGCCCACCCATGATGGGTCTGCCATGTCATCTTATGCATCCCACCACTGGAAACATGAACCCTACTCAGCACCAACTTTTACAAACAAGAACAAAATATTGTTAGCCTGAAAATTGAGGTCAAGGATGGCTGGCGGACAGCTTCATGTAGAGTTCCCATTCTCTCACAAAACGTGTGACCGTACAGATGAGGTAGACCCTCCCTCCCTCAATATCCATTCCAATCTTGAATTTTAAAAACTTATTTATCCTCTGGCGTTCTTCCACACGTTCTCCGTGAGTGGGATTTTTCAACTCCACCGTAAGGCCCACCAATTGATAATCTAAATGGTTAAAAGTAAATTTCGTTTAGCCGACAGCGGCATTTCCTAAACTTCATAAGATCGAGCGCATAAAATAATTATGTAATTAGCATAATCTTATGCATTATTAATAGGAAAAACATTCACCTGCACACTATGCATTCGGACAGCGCATCATGAATATTCAGAGGTTGGATGGTCTGGGCACGCAGTGCGTAGGCAAATGTTCTCCATTTGAATCATATGAATTGATCATATCATCAGTCATGTTCAATCTTAGAATGAGACCAACTATTATTGAAGTGAAATTTGAGGACATAGCACGGACGGAAGTGATGCGCAACATGAATGTTTTCCTTGTCATTCATATATAAGCATTGATTGCATTTTTTGTCCCTGCTCCTCTGCCTCTACACCAGAGACCAAAACTTAGAACCCAAACTGGTAGTTTTTTGGCTTGGCCTAGTCAATCTTGGTTCTATCCCAGCCCATTTATTGCTCGAATGGCTCTTTCCCAATAATTTTTCCCCTTTGTTTCACACTTCACTTGTGTAATGTGCATGCTTGCAACCAATCCCATGAAAGTAAGAGGCAAGTCCAAACTAAAGTTGAATGCTAATCTGCAATGACCACCCCAAATGCTAATCTTCATCCACCCAACCTTTCAACTCCTCAACCATTGCAAAACCCTTCGTCAACTCCAACAGATTCATGCCCAAACCATCACACAAGGCCTCATTCTCCTCTACCCATCACCAATACTCACCAAAATCCTCTTCTCATTCACTCTTCTAACAACCACTCTACCTCCCACTCTAGATTATGCCCTCTCTGTCTTCAGTCAAATCCCAAACCCTTCAACCTTCAATTTCAACACCCTCATCAGAGCCCACACACTCCACTCTTCCTTCCTCAATGCCCTTAACCTGTTCGCTGAAATGCGCAGCCTAGGCATCCCTCCTGACTTCCACACCTTCCCCTTTGCCCTTAAGGCGTGCGTGCATCTCCGTGCGCCTGCAATCGGGCAAGCAATCCACTCTCAAGCATTAAAATTTGGATTCATTGGTGATCATTATGTTGGAAACACATTAATTCATTTGTACTCTGAAATGAATTCAATGGTTGAAGCGCGCCAAATGTTCGACGAAGTTCTCGGTCGGGACATTGTTAGTTATAATGCATTAATCGCCGGCTATGTCAAGGCTGGTGAATTCTGCATGGCGCGTGGGGTTTTCGACAGCATGTCTGTCAGAGATGCTGTTTCATGGGGCACCCTTGTGGCGGGCTTTGCGCAGATGAACCGGTGCAAGGAAGCGCTCGAGCTCTTCGATGAGATGCTTACTTCCAGTGTTGCACCGGACAGTGTTGCAGTGGTTGGTGCGCTCTCTGCTTGTGCACAATTGGGTGAACTAGAAAGAGGCCAAGCAATCCACACTTACGTTAAACAGAATCGAATTCGACTAAACTCCTACATCTCGACGGGCCTAGTTGACATGTATGCAAAATGTGGGTGCATTGATACTGCTAGGGATGTTTTTGAGTCAAGCCCAGAGAAGACTGTGTTCACATGGAATGCTTTGATAGTGGGGCTCGCTATGCATGGGCATGGCGAGTTATCGCTGGAATACTTTTTGAGGATGTGTGACATGGGAATTCAACCAGATGGGGTCACCTTCTTAGGTGTGTTGGTGGGTTGTAGCCATGCAGGACTACTAGACTCTGCGCGGAGAGTGTTTGACGAGATGGAGAGCATCCACAGAGTCCGTCGTGGGCTCAGCCATTACGGGTGCATGGCCGACCTTCTTGGTCGAGCGGGGTTGATCGAGGAGGCCATTAAAATGGTAGAAGGAATGCCGATGGAAGGTGATGTGTATGTGTGGGGTGGGTTGCTAGGGGGTTGCAGGATACATGGGAATGTTGAGGTTGCAGAGATTGCAGCTGGGCATCTCATGGCATTGGACCCTGATGATGGTGGAACCTACTCTATCATGGCCAACATATATGCTAATGCTAGGAGGTGGGAAGATGTTTCTAAGGTGAGGACAATGATGCATAAGAGGAGGGTTAAGAAGAATGCTGGAGGTAGTTTGATTCAAGTGAATGGTGTTAGTCATGAATTTGTGGCTGGGGAGAGGCTGCACCCTCACATTGATGAGATTTGTTGGGTTTTGGCTGGGATCGGAAGGCACCTTTTGGAAGCCAATGTAGAAGCTATTGTATGCTAGGTTTCTTCCTCTTTCTTCTCTCAGTCAGATGAGATTGTATTTATTTTTATGCCAATATCCTTTCACATTCTTTTTTATGGCATGGGTATCCCTGAGGTCTTTGACCCAACAAGACTAATTCCCAGGTGGCACCTACTAAACCCACACAAATGCACGCTGAGCTAATATGGGGTGAATTTCAAACACAAGACATGTGGAGCAAACCCAAGCCTTATGCCACTCCACAAACCTCACATAGTTCAACGCTATGGAAACTAGGAATAGGAAATCGGAATATTCATGTGGGATTTTTTAGGGACATGTATACTTTGTATTTGAGTAATGGATGTGGCTGTGTACACCTATGTATTTTGTCAAGGCTTTTTTGTTTGTATAAAATACATAGGAATTCATATTATGAATGGTTAAAATGAAGATAGATCCAAGGGGAATATACAAAAACAAAAACCAAATTACAGGAAATGAATGCCCGGCCATCACCTTGGTAATTTAAACCCTAGGAAAATTAAGGTGTCATGTATATTGTTACACTATATCGTTCGCTCACTCCGTCACCTCATATCATTCACCGTTTACTTCTTTAATAATTCTCCAGCAGAGTTTATTTGACCATGAAATCTTATATATTTTAATGCAAATAAACAAGTTGTAAGTATCAAATTATCTCAAAATCGACCTAGACGATGTGGACAGTAATGATTTTCTTTTTGAATGTCACTGTTTATATGATGTGTAAATATTCTTATAGAACTATATTTGTCATTGTTCCATTATAGTTTACTGTTCTAAATTAGAATTAGACAACTGCTATGTCCTTTTGAGCCCGACGAAGAAATGATGAAACCCACTGCCGAGGAAGATGGTTGACTTGACATCAAAAGTATTTGGTATAAGTTCCCATTCCTACTAAGGAACTTATCTTACCATGTGGATGTGTGGACCCAATAAGCATAGTCTAAAATCATATATTGATACCCAAGTCAAACTGGGTAAGTGAGTCAAGAACGAGTCTACTAAGCTTGATCTAGAACTCAACCAGACTCACTCTCCCTTTTTCTTTTTCTTTTTCTTTTCTTTTTTTATTACACCAGTTAAGGGGCTGGGATGCCGTCAAGCCCTCGGGTGATGGAAAGAGCCCTCGGGTGACGGAAGGTAGCATGCCCAGATTGATTCGTTGAGAGCCAGGTGAGAACTCTCGCATCCTTTTCAAATTATTACTCAGTTCTGAGACCCTTTTTAAGAAATATAGTTTAGATGGAGTTCTTCAACTTTGGAGATAAGGAGACAAAAACCAATGAAAAAACAACATCCACATTTCAATTCTAAGTAATTCTCACCAACCCACTTTGTAATATCAGCCAGACACTGAGAAGGTGACGAAGGACATGACAACACCAGTCCCTATTCAATTGAAAAAGATGGCCCACCCATGATGGGTTTGCCACCTATGAAAGATGGGCCCACTTCACATGCACAAACTTTGACAAACATGTTTCTCTGCCTAATTTGAGAGGTTGAGGCATGCAGTGGCAGACTCGCAGGGAAATTGACGTAAAGTTTCCAATTCAGATATGCAAAATCTAGGCCACAAGAAGAGAGTGGGCCCCACAACCGCGTTTTGTATTTTCGTCACACGCTTGTGAGATTCTCTTTGTCCTCCGCGGTTGGACCTTTTCCTCTTTACTTCTACTACGTCCACACGTTCAGCGATTTCTTCTCAAGTCCTTGCTCGCTACTCCCTTTATTATATTTTAATTGAAGGGAGCTCCTTCTCTTTTTCCCCACAATAAACTCACAATCTTTTCGGCAATCTCAAAAAAGTCCCTAGGTGATTAGGTCTGTGCATTGATGGTATACAATTAGCATCAACGGCAGCTGTCACAAGTTGGTATGTGCATTGATGGAAGTTGATGCGATTATATCTTTTGATTTTGACGGGACTCATCCTGGTTCCATCATAATAAGATGGGTGGAACATGCTCTAATTCATTTAGTGGGGTTAAGTGGAGCTTGCGAAATCTTACCATTTTGGGCTGGATGGGGACAATGTAATTTTATACAGTTGCAACTCCTTAGTTTCCTTTTAGGTAAAGGAGATGTAATTATAAAGAATTTCAAAGACAAGGGATTGTTCTGAATGTTGTTCCATGAGTGATTTTCAAAGTCAAGGGATTGTTCTGAATGTTGATCCATGAGTAGGGGTGCTCATGGTCAGGGCTAATGTGGGCCGAAGCCGAGTTTTAGGCCTGTAGGTTGAGCTTGGGCATTTTTCTGACTTGATAGTGAAATGGACAGTGCTTGCAGGCTTAGCTCAAAAGCTAGGAACATGTTTAACATAAAGGCCCATTGCAAATGGGTTAGGTTTGGGCCTAATTTTTAGGCTCAAGGAACAGATCTGAGCCTGAGCAAAGGAGTGGCCATGGACAACTTTGGCCCGGCCTGACCCACTCTGTGACCACCCCAATCACATAGGACTTCTTTAAATTTGCAACAAAATAAAGGGGTGCTTCAAAACTCCCCTTCTTTAAAAAACAAAGAAGTCTAAAACCCTCCCAAAAAAGTCTCTTTCTCCTCCGAAGTCTTCACTCTCCTTATACATTGACCAGAGTTTCCAGTCAGAGAGGGAGAGAGAGGGAAGGGAGGTGCCGTGTGACCTTGTACCAAAAAAAGTCCAAATATATAGGAATACACCTTGCACTTCGGATTTGAAAATTTAATTTTTTTTTTTCAATCTCATTCTCACAGATTGCACATTTGGGACCTGACCAACAAGTCCCACTTCCCTCCCAGGTGATCTCAGGCTTCTTTCAATTTTTCTTCTTTCACTTGCTCACAATAATTGAGAAGATTTTATTTGGAGAAATACTTTCAGTTTTTTTTTCAATTTTTTTGTATTCGAATTCAGCTCAGAATTTTAGTGTCTGTGGTGTTAAAAAGAAAAAAAGTTGTGATCTTGTTATCAGAACAAGAATTGTTTAACTTGTTCTTGTTCTTTCAATTTTGTTGTAATTCATAGCACTAGCACTTTTTCTTTGCAATCTGGAAATTATTCAACTCCATTGAAACAGACCATAAAGAAGAATCTCTACAAAAATAGATATTAAGATAGACATGGAGCTGGGTTTCGGCATGTCTGTGGATCCCATAAACATATTGATCACTGCGTTACAAGAGCTATGCAAACGAATCGGGCACGTGGTGATAGAGCTTGAAGACCAAGGAAAAGATATAATGATCGAGAAGGAGAGCCTGTGCCAATTCTCTGGCTATGTATCAGAAATTAATATGATACTTCAGGTGCTGAAGGCCAATAGAGTGGAGAACTCGACAGAATCAATGGCCACAAGAAGCGCTTTGCGGAACTTGAATTCACAGCTTAAGCAGGCCTGTGAGGTCATAGAAAAGTATAAGTCCGGCAGCCGCCTATGGCTGTTGTTCAACTACAGATCAATGCTCAAGCAGATGGAGCAATCCGCAAAGGGGATCTCGGAGACGGTCTCAATGCTAGGCATGGGCAATCATGATCCAACCTGGAGCCTTAAGTCCAAGATAGAGAAATTAGCCAGCAATTTGAGGTTGTTGGAGTTTCAATCGACGCCCGCAATGGAAGCCACTGCATTGAAGATTGAGGAATTGATGGCCCAGAATGGAAGAAACATGGAATTCAGAAACAAGCTCTTAGAGAGGATCATGGCAGCTGTTGGTGCAACCACAAACACCTTGTTTGTGAGGGAGGAACTAGTGCTCCTGCGGCGAGAGAAGGAAATGATGGAGGCCCAGAAGAAGCAGGCTGAGGCGCTTCGGCTGTCGCAATTGATAGGTTTCTTGTCCAGTTGGAGATGGTCTCAAATACAGGAGAGGGAAGTACTAGTTATAGTTCAGTGGCCATCACAGAAAATGCAAATAGGCAGGCAATTATTGTGAATTCAAGCAGGCAGCTTGACCTGATCAGCTCATTCAAGTGCCCGTTAAGTGGCAAGGTGATGGAAGACCCTGTTGCAATCTTATGTGGGCACAGCTTTGAGAGAGATGCAATTCGGAAGCACTTCGATAGTGGGGAGAAAACATGTCCTGTATGCGAAGAGGAGATTATGTCTCTGGAGCTGACACCAAATATCTCTCTTCGGAGCACAATTCACGAGTGGAAACAGCGTGAATTGGATGAGAAGCTACAGAGAGCAGTGCCTGACATCAACTCAGATGACCCCAACAGGGTAAGCCAGGCCTTGGAGGACTTGAAGGATCTGATGGAAATGCCTCGGTATAGAGCTGCAGTTGCAGAACAGGGGCTAGTTCCCAAGATCGTCTTGTCTTTGAAAGCTGGTAGTAGAATAAACATGAAGGCTGCTCTGAAATGCCTCTGCTACCTCGTCAATCATAGTGAGGAAAACAAGGTAATCTCAATGGTGTGTTTGGATGTGAACCAAATTGCAATTGGATCCAATTTTTCTAACAAACAATAGATGATTATGCATTCTGTTAGGTGTTTTTGGAGCAGCATCGCAGCCTTTGTGGGGTGCTGACATTTCATCTTTGCTGCCTCAAATCATTTTATATTTTATAAGAACCCACAATGGAAAATTCAAGAAAAATAGTGACCCATTTAATGCAAATTTCCTATTTCTCAGTCTGTTGAGCTTGATAATTATGTTGTTTGGGGAATTCACAGAGGGCAATTGTCGAAGCAGGAGCAATTCACTACATTCAGAAACTGTTTCGCAAAGGTGAGGCACAACCAGATGCTGTTGCGATCTTGGTAGAGCTAGCGGAGAAAGAAGAGTTCGCAGAGGAGATTGGAAACACCAATTGCATCCCTTTCTTGGTCTCCCTGCTCGAAAACCATAACCCAGACATTTCACAGAAGGCTGAGAAGGTGGTGGAGAACCTCTCTTCCAACACCCATTTTGTCATCAAGATGGCTGACGCCGGCTACTTTCAACCATTTCTAGTTCGCTTCAACCAAGGTGAATTTAAATCAATATCACACAATCTTCTCCAATTGTATTGATTTTGAGAGTGATTCTCCTGATTCTAGTCTGTGCAGTGTCTTAACTAGTCCAGTTGTGTTCATTTTGCAGAGTATCTGACTTCAGTTACTCTGAATTGCAGGGCCTTCGGAGACCCAAGCAAGGATGGCAACGGCATTAGTACAGATGCAGCTAAATGAAGTGAAAGTGAAGGTCTTTGAGCACAAGCAGTTTGTGGGAGCTCTCGTTCGAGTACTCTCCTCCAGCACTCCGGCATACCGATCAGCATGCCTCCAGTGCATCAAGAAGCTCTCTGCCTACCCCACAATGGCAAAGTATTTTCTTGCAGAGGCTGCAACAATCCCAGCCTTGCTAGGCCTGATTTCTTTCTTCAGCTCTGATCCACAATGGCGCCAGGTTGCCACAGAGATTCTTACTTCACTGATAGAACCAAGCCAGCTATCCGAATTCGAGGCCAATCCAAACCTCCAGGAGCTGCAATCCCACCACAATATAGGTGTTTTTCTCCACTTTGTCACCATAGAAGCCTCCACCCCAGAAACCAAAACTCAGTTCTTGCGCCTGCTTCGCGCAATAGGCAATAAATCTGTAGTGGCAAGAGGCGTGATTCGAACAGATAAAGATGCCATCACTCACCTCTTCTCTTCTCTAAACAGCAGCCACCCGGATGTAATTCGACAGACGCTGAAGCTAATCTACTGCATTGCCGAAGAACACCCAGATGGGATTCCACTTCCACCATTGCCTGCCAAGGAAATGGCAATCAATGCCTTGGTGATGATATTCACCCACTCCCCAGAGGTCGAGGACAGATCTATTGCTGCTGGAATAATGAGCAGGCTACCATTGGAAGACACCACTGTCGATGACATACTCTGTCAATCTGAGGCCCTGAAAGCCATCCGCGAAGTGATATGCACTGAAGACGGCATGCATTTTGCTCCCACCCCAATTGAATTGCTGCAAGAGAATGCACTAGCGGCTCTCCTACGCTTCGCAGAACCAAACAAACCAAAGCTCAGGAAGCAGCTGAGCGACCTTGAGCTTTATCCTTCATTAGTCCAAGTGCTCACCAGTGGCAGTTCATGTGCCAAGCAGCGCACTGCAACTGTATTGGCTCGTCTTTCCCAGCCCACTGTGGAGTCAGCCACAGACACTGATGTTGTAAGAGGAGCTGCTGACAAGAAGTCACTTAAACCATTGATGTTTTTAGCCAGCCTCCTTCCTATGTCATCTAGGTGCTGCAATTCGGCTTCGCTGTCGTCCTGGGGTAGTCCATGCTCCGTCCACGGATCAGCCTGCTCATCTAGGCAGACCTTCTGCTTAGTGAAGAGTGACGCAGTGAGGCCACTGGTGCAGACACTAAGTGAGAAAGATGCTGCAGAGGCCGCTCTACTGGCGCTTGAGACACTGCTCAAGGACCAGACCACACTATCTTCTGCAGCCTCCACAATTGCAGAGAGCCAAGGTGTAGCTGCAATTTTGGACGTGCTGGAGAAAGGGACACTGCCTGCCAAGGAGAAGGCCCTGGATCTCTTCCAGATACTCTATCAACACACCAACCTCTCACAGCAGCAGTTTCGGAGGTCTGAAAGGATCCTCATCCAGCTCTTAGATGACGAAGCACTCAAGAAGAAGGCTGCTTTGGTGCTCAGTGACATGGATATCATCTCAAAGCAGTCTTCTTTCTTCTGAGGGATCTCAATCCAATTCATGATTCTAGAATTAAAAGAGTAACATAGCATTCATTAGTATGGATCAAAGATCTGAACTAGCTTTGTTGCCAGCAAAGCAGTTGGATGAATTGGAGCAGAAACAAGTGACTGCAATTAGATTGGAGCCAATCATCAGTTTGACGGAATTCTTTTGCCATTTTAAGAGAAAATTTCAGCAATTGTGATTGTAGATAATATCTGTTCTGCGAAGAAAAAAAAATGCAACAGAAAAGAGAAAGAAAGGGTAGTTTTTGCATTGTTTTTATTCTTTAATTATATCTTCTTAGCAGCAGTTACTCTTTTCTTTTGTTATCTGCATTTCTTCTTACTACTTCAAGCATGCAAGATGGATTGATTATAGTTGCAACTCTGGAATGTGTGTGTGTGTGTAGAGGGCGATCAATACTTGTCTAATCCAAGTTCAACCAGAACTGCTTGTTGGCAAAAGCCAAACTTAACAAACCAAGTGAAACCTGAACATACCTGACCTGAGCGGCTGAACCAGACCTAGATTCCTTACCTTAGTGCAACTAAGGTTAGTTAGGTTGACTTGGATAAGGTTGTGTGCCAGAATTTCTTCTTTTCTTTTCTTTTTTCCAGGTTGTGGGGCTGACATAAAAAAATGTACATAATGGAAATGTTATCTTTCACATTCCAACAGGCACTTGTTTTCGGAACAAAAAGGAAAAAATGTTGGTTTTAAAATTAGGGCTTAAGTTTTCCATATTCATTTCAAATTAGGACATCAAGCGTGAAAAAAGATTTTCCGGGGACTTTCCTCTCCATTTTCCCTCCTCTCTCCATTCCCTTTCTTCTTCTTCCCTCTCATTCCTTCATCCCCACCTCTCCGCCTCCACTAGCAACCACCTTACCACCGGCAACCACTAGGTGACCCAAGGTGATCTCTTCCCTCTACATTGACTTTTGATTCCAATCCTGCTAGGATTTTGAGTGTTTGCTAAATTCATGGGTTGGACAGAACTCTGGGTCTTTTAAGTTGTGATTTTTATTTAGAAAAGGACTCTGAAGATAGAAGATTGGAATGACTCAGAAGAAGAAAGTATGATAGAATTAGAAGATTTCTGCTGAAGAAAATATGCTGAATTTTCGGATCAATCCAGAAAGGGGTCCGCTCGAGCGATCATCCCATTCGCTCGAGCAAACAGCGTCAGAATGCCCAGCGCTAAAATAGAACCTCATCCGCTCAAGCGGATGGTGGGTCCGCTCGAGCGAACAAGGCGCAGTAATGTACAAATTTTGTAAACCTGTTTTTCTAATTGTGCTCAGACTGCTTGTTTTAGTCCTAATCAAGTTAGGCAACTTTAAGCACATCCTAAGAGCTATTTAAAGGACTCAAGTGCTATTCCAAAGATACACCTCACCTCTCAAAGTTCTGATTTAGATATTATTATTAAGAGAATTCTTCTCTAGAGATTTTTATGAAGTTGTACTGCCAAGTTCTCTAGAGTCAGTTCTTCTACATCCTTTGTAGAAGATTATCTTCCTGCGAGAAGATTTGAGGAGTCAAGTGCTGGCTGGAATCTGTTGCAATCAACGATGTGAAGTTTTTGAAGCGTGAAGCGATACAAGGTAACTTCAATCCTTGGGTAGGGGATATCTGGGGAAGAGATCTGAGTTTCTTGTAATTTCGAGATTCATAGTGCTTGATTTGATCCAGTTCGGATCGGTGGTTTTTCACCCGGTTAGGGTTTTCCACCTTAAATTTGGTGTCCTTGTGGTGTGTGCTTGTTGATTTTATTTCTGCTGCATATTGTTAATTTCTGCACACTTTTGGGTTGATTATTTGAGTAGACCAATCTAGAAATCGCGGACCCCAAAATATATTTTTCAATTGGTATCAGAACGAGTTGCACTGTCTTATTGTGTCTGATCCTACAAGATTTCTAGAATGATGCTCAATAGAGAAGAAACATCAAATTCCAAGCCTCCTTTGTTTGATGGTTCTAATTATGCATACTGGAAGCAAAGGATGATTGGATTCCTTAAGTCCATAGATGATGATGTTTGAGATATTGTTAAAGAGGGCTCCTCTAGACCAACAATTGTGGTTAATGGACAAACTGTTCCTAAACCTAAAGCCCAATGGACTAAAGATGAGAAGCATGCATCCAATTGTAATGACAAGGCTGTGAATTGCATATACAATGGAGTGACTACTGATGAGTTTCGAATGATTTCCACTTGCAAAACTGCCAAAGAAGCGTGGGAAGTCTTACAAACAGATTATGATGGTACAGACACGGTGAAGCAAGCTAAATTACAAAGGCTGAATAAATAATTTGAAATCATCGTGATAGAATAAGATAAGACCTTTGATCAATTTTATGCAAAATTGAATGAGATTGTCATTTCTGTTTTCATTATGGGGGAAGAAATACCAGAACACAAAATTGTGAAGAACATTCTAAGGTCTCTACCTTCGAGGTTTGATTCTAAAGTAGATGCTATTGAGGAAAATAAGAATCTGGATACCCTCAAGGTGAATGAACTGGTTGGAAATCTTCAGACCTTTGAAGCAAACCGTTTGAACAAAGGAAAATCAAAAGAGAAGGATATTGCTTTAAAAGTCGTCTCAGAATCAAAAAAGAAGCCTGCAAAGAAAATTGAGTCGGATTCTGAATCTGAGGCTGAAGATGATATGGCTGAGTTTATGAAGTGTTTCAAAAAATACATGAGGACAAAACGAGCCAATAAAAAGAATTTTAAATCTAAGAAGAATGATCCTCTAAAAGGAATAAAGTGTTTTGAGTGCCAAGGCTATGGTCACTATCCTAATGAATGTGCCAACAAGAAAAAGGGTGTAAAGCAAAAGGCTCTCAACACAACTTGGGATGATGAATCTTCTGAAGAAGAAAAGGAAATAGAACCTGAGAGTGATCCTTCTGACAATGTGAATGGCAAATTTGTGGCGTTCCTGGCTGCATCTGTGTCTGACAATGATACTGATGAAGATAATGAAGATGCATCGTCAGATCAAGAGAAAGATTGGGAAGAGTTGTACCATGCTACCTATGCTGATTGTGTCAAGATGACGAAGTATGGTAACAAGATCACTATTAAGTACAAGCTGCTTAAGAAGAAAATCTGTACTCAAGATTGAATTAGAGCAAGCACTTAAACAGGTTCATCTCTTGACAAGTCAGAAAAACTGTTTGACTGAAAATTTAACTACTGAAGGTCAAAAACTTGAGAAGGCTGAAAAAGAAATTGAGAAAGTGATGATAAAAGTTGAAAATCAAAATCTGCAAGGAAGACTAAAGATCACTCTATCTGGGCTAGAAGTCAAGCAAGTTTCTTTAAACAAGATGAACACTGGTTCGAAGATTCTTACAAATATCTTGTGTTGTCAGAAGCCTCTTTTTGACAGAAGCAGTCTTGGTTATGATCCTGGTGCATCAACTTCAAATACTAAAGGTAAAACAGTTTTTGTTTCAAGTGTTGCACATGCTACTCCACATACTGCACTTTTAAATAATGTGTCGAGTAGTTTCAAGATAAAAAATGTGCCACGCGCTGCACGCACATCCAGTTGTCATCATTGTGGATTAAAAATATACGTTCCCATTGCAAGAAGCTGCAAAGTCTACCTAAGATCAAGCAATGACAGAAGAGTTTTTCTCCACCCAAGATGGCTCAAATTTGGGTTAGAAAATCTGATCTACCTAAAGAGTTTACTCACACTCTGCTGAAAGATCAAACTACACAAGTGTGAGTGGCTACATGTAACAAGCTCTGATCAAAGATGTCATGCTCCCACCCCCAGCGCTGCTACAAAGATACATTCGGGGGGAGTTGCTTTCGAAGGGGAGCTATTGATCCTAATTGACAAAAACTGCATATCTTATCTTTAACTTTGTCAGTTTATGGACAAAAAGGGGGAGTAAGGTGATAGATCAAGGGGGAAAATAAGAAATTCAGTCTGAGTCAGAGACAATGCAGATCTACATTTGTTGCTTGCAAATTTTTGTGCTGATTGCCATTTTTTTTAATTTCAATGTATTTTGGGTTTCTTTTGGGTAGATCAATTTGTATTGTTGTAGGAAGTTTTGTCCATGAATTGCCAAAGAGGGAGATTATTAGGATTTTGAGTGTTGGCTAAATTCATGGGTTGGACAAAACTCTGGGTCTTTTGAGTTGTAATTTTTATTTAGAAAAGGACTTTGAAGATAGAAGATTGGAACGAGTCAGAAGAAGAAAGTCTGATAGAATTAGAATATTTCTGCTGGAGAAAATATGATGAATTTTCGGATCAATCCAGAAAGGGGTCCGCTCGAGCGATCATCCCATTCGCTCGAACGAATAGCATCAGAATGCCCAGCGTTGAAACAGAACCTCATCCGCTCGAGGGAACAAGGCGCAGTGATGTACAAATTTTGGAAACATGTTTTTCTAATTGTGCTCAAACTGCTTGTTTTAGTCCTAATCAAGTTAGGCAACTTTAAGCACGTCCTAAGGGTTATTTAAAGGACTCAAGAACTATTCCAAATATACACCTCACCTCTCAGAGTTCTGATTTAGAGATTATTATTGAGAGAATTATTCTTTAGAGATTTTTATGAAGTTGTGCTACCAAGTTCTCTAGAGTCAATTCTTCTGCATCCTTTGTAGAAGATTATCTTCCTGCGAGAAGATTTGAGGAGTCAAGTGCTGGCTGGAATCTGTTGCAATCAATGGTGTGAAGTCGTTGAAGCATGAAGCGACACAATGTAACTTCAGTCCTTGGGTAGGGGATATCTGGGGAAGAGATCTGAGTTTTTTGTAATTTCGAGATTCATAGTGCTTGATTTGATCCAGTTAGGATCGATGGCTTTTTACCCGATTAGCGTTTTCACCTTAAATTTGGTGTCCTTGTGGTTTGTGCTTGTTGATTTTATTTCTGCTGCATATTGTTAATTTCTGCACACTTTTGGGTTGATTATTTGAGTAGACCAATCTAGAAATCGTGGACCCCAAAATATATTTTTCAAATCTCATACAATCTGGATGCCAAACCATGACACTAAAATTATAGAATAAGAGATAGAAAATTGATTGTCCTTTTCTTTTTCCCTTCTGACAGCCCACAAATTTCTTGGGTTTGGCATTGTTGTTGCCCAAACTAAAATCTCCCAACCTTGTAGTCAAATACTGAGGTCCCTATTAGTAATTAGGTCCCTTTGCTCTCTAATGCAAGGAGCCCCATCTGCTCAGTGAGATGGTCCATGTTCTGAGCCTTGTTCCAACCATTTTCCTTTGCAAGATTCCCCCCAGTATCCTTTGTTTCGGATTCTGGTGTCCTCGACTTAACTTCCTCTGTCTCACCTCAGAGTAGGCTCTCTGAAGTTTCTATTAATACAGGTCATTCCATTCCAAGTGTGTTTCTTGGAGAAATTGAACCATACATCATTCAGGCAAAACAAAGAAATTACATTCGAATGTACATTTTCTGCCTTCATGTGAATAAATCAGAGGAACAAAGACTGCAAGTTATGGTACTGAATCCAAATGAAAGAATCGATTAGTTGTGGTCATCTCTTGAAGCATCCATTTCAACATTCGAATGTACAGTTTCTACATTCGATTGTCCGTTTGCATACATGTATCTTGGATTCATAGGTTGCCAGTTATATGGTCTAGGGCCATGACATAATGACCTTAGATCAAATAGTTGTGGTCATCTCTTGAAGCTTCCTTCTTTTTAGGGACATTGTATATTATAGTGGAAGGCCTTTTTTGAATGTTTAAAGATAACTCCAACTTTGATATTGTCTCTTCTCCAAATTTTTTGCTTTGAAGTTTATTCTGGTCATTACTTCAACGTTGAAACTAGGCTTTTTTTCTTTTCTTTTCTTTTCATATGGTCTTGAAACGAAGTTATTTCTCGTTTTGAAACTATTTTTGCATTAATATCCCTCTGTTTCTGACTACAATTTATACAAAATACCAGTCTAGGCATGTGCCAGTGTGCATTACGGTTGGGCCAAATTGGACAGGCAGTAGACACAGTTTGGATTGAACCATCCACTGCTAATGTTACTTCAATCTGATTTTAGAAGATCACCAACATTGCTTGCTCCTAGTGGTAACTCAGTCATTACTGAACTTGCAGTTGAATTTCCACATGTGATTTTATACTAAAATTGATTTTCAACATTGCATGGTAATTAAACTGAATCATTTATTCCATTTATTTCTCATATACACATATGTAAATCAACAAAAATTACAATCTATCATGCATCAATCTTTGAAACTTTTGATAGTTGGATGCCTTGTTCTTGGAAATCAAACTCTGCTCCTCGGTTGATGGAACCTGAAGATTCGTGATGACTAATCTGCATTTTTGGTCACTTTCAAATGACCATATTATTAAACCAAAAAAACATACATAAACTTAATGAATGACTATTTAGAATTTATGATTTATGATTTCTGTTGGGGGCCTTTTTCTTTGCAGGAATTCTGAGAATTATTGGAGAGGAACTGCAAATTCTCTAGATGTTGACCTCAAACTGGATTTTTCAAATGTTCAAGTCCAACCCAGCATTAAGTAAGCTAGACTTTAGAAAATTCTAATGTCAAAAGTGACATTTAAGGAGGTTAGACTTTTTTAGTTCCACTTATCAATTAGGGAATTCCACAAAAATTCCCAACACATATAATTCTTATCAGAAATTCCTCCAAACATATAGGCCCCTCGCGTTTTAACCAACATTGCAGAAATGACTGGTACGAATAAAATTCACAGCTTACACAGTTTTAGGGGAAAAAGTTTTAAGTAATCTAGCTAACAACCAATACCAAAATAGGAAGTTAGAAACCATACTTACAGAAACATGGGAAACAAAAAAAAAGGTAAGAGGCAGCGACCTTAGTGATCCTTTGGACTCACCCCAACTGATTTCACTGATTCTACTTTTTTTGGGCTGCAACAATAGTATTGATAGTTAGATATCTGAGACATTGAATAACTGATTACCTTCCTAAATAATTATGTTGATATATGCTGACTGCAAGGAAAAGAAACCTGGTTCAAGTTGAGTTTGACTTGGCAAATCAAACTCGGTACATACAAAATTGCAAATGACTTGATGTAACTCTACTTGTAATGCACTTCTTGATTTAAATGGAAACTCCAAGGCTCTATCCTGAAGTGGGAGTTGATTTCTGGCCTTGTATGGCAACCACACAAGCAATAGTATTGATATGTTTATGATTTCTGGTCATGTATCACACATGGGCCTGCCCATTGGACTCCATGGCATATGGAGTGACTGACATTGTTGGATATGAATAAGATGAGCCCACTAACCTCTTGATAAGATTTCCTTCAATGGGGTTGGAGATGACATCCTCCCTGTCCTTGAGGTGGGCCACCTTCCTTAGAAAGGACTTGGAGATGAACTTCTGGCCGTTGGATGCAACAGAATCAGGGAGTTCTACCTCTGGCATGGTCTCTCTCCTCTTCTTGTTGAAATGGACGCTTGGCGCATGGACCATCTGCTGCTTTGCTGTGTGGCCCGCGATCGCGAAGACGATCACCACCATTATTGCTGTCATGTACACGGGCACCATCTCCCCTTTAATGGGCCTGAAATCATCATCACAATCAGATCATGATCATCTTTATTGATCGTATTTGTGCTTTTGACAAAATACAGGGGTAGAAGAATAAGACTGACTTTGGCTCCGCCAGAGTTTTCATTTTAGGAGCAGTTGTGGAAAACCCTCGACTCACAGCAGTTCGACTCAGCATTGCTTTCCAATAACTCTGCAAAATTAAAGAATAGTTAATAGTATTAGTAGTGGAGGTAATAATACACCATCATCATCATCGCAAGGGCATTTGTATTTTGTAACATCACAAAGTGTAGTAAAAAAAAGGTCTAAGTTTGTTTGCACCCATTTATATTTATGCATGTTTGTTTACGCTTGTGAAAATAGTGAATAAATGCGGTCAATTTCATAGGTTTCACACCTAAAAAGGTAATTATTTAATTATCCATTAAACTCCAAAGTGTTTAGTTTCATGTATTAGACATTCATAATGTTTGAGATACACAAAAATTTTATACATATAATTTGAATTGTTCAATATTTTTCTCATATAAAAATGGTGCTTCCAACAAGTATGGCATTGTAAATCACGGTGTAAATTTCACGTATATGCAAATTTTACATATGTATATCTCATTTTCATATTATGTGTTACAGACAATAGACCCTTATAGTTTAAGGAGGCATATGTTCGGAGGAACTTTTATGAGATTTCTATGTCTATTTGTTTGCATTAGAATTCATAGGAACTGACTACATGGAGGAGCAATTAAAATGAATATTAAAGGTGAATTTCAAGAAATGAACATCAAATAACGTTTTCGTCTATGGAGATAGAGTCATAAGAAATATTATTTGATGCTTATTTTTTAGAATTCACCTTTAATCTTCACTTTTAACAACACTGTATACTTTAATGCAATCAAATAGCGTCGTACTAGCAACACCCCGTGCTATGCACGAACTAAAGAACCACTAAATGCACAGACACCCTTCGGGTGGCCCACCTGGGTTCCGGTATCAACGCAGGAAAATATATTCGTCTATGTAAAATCATAAATCTTATGTATTATCAAAGCCCAGGTGGATTCAAGGAATGCACGATACTTAGTTATTTTTTGTTCCCCTGATAATACATCAACGGGTATTATGATCTCAAAGTCGATTCTCGATTCCCCCGATAATACATTATCTAGTTCAGTTATTATCATAAATTACCACAGGAGAATCAACGCAGTAAACAGGAAAATCAGTTGGTCCGTGTATTATCAATACTATTTTTAATTCAAGGAATAGGATAAGTCTGGGTCATTTGGAATCAGTTGGTCTATGTATTATCAATACTATTTTTTTAATTCAAGGAATAAGATAATTCTGAGTAATTTGGAATCAGGAATCCAAACCACATTAAAAGACACATTTCCACATGAATAATGAAAAAGCAAATACTTTACACATTTCCACATCAAGTTATGTGTTTGTTTCCTCTGAGTCATATTGATCACTTGATCAAAATTAAATCAAATAGTTTTTTCTTAATTATATATTTGCCTTAGATGTAATCAATCTTACCTGGGATAGCAATGTTTTTCTATTAGCATATTGTATCTTTTGCTAAAAACACTTCATTTTTCTAAAAACACGCCATCTCCCTCTCTCTGATCTGACGGTGGATGGGGGGCCAAACAGTGCTCACCTCTCACAGGTCCACCACCTCCTGGGTAGCCCATGGGTCCTCCTTCAGTTCCACGGATCAGATAGGTCATCGGGTGGCCCATTTGGGTCCCGCCCTCATCGCAAGAAAATGAAGTTTTAGAAAACATTAAGCTGTTTGGATTTCTAATTCATCTAAAACAAGTCCTCTCCCCGCTCTGATCAGACGTTGTTGGGCCCACCTCGCATAGGTCCACCACCTACTGGGTCTCCAGTGGGTCCTCCTTCTGATCCGCGGATTAGATGGGTCATCGGGTGGCCCACTTGGGTCCCGACTTCAACATTTTTTTTCAAATATTATCTGTATTTGGTAGTGGTTTTCGTTTCGAGGAAGTTATGTTGGTCGGTTAGTGAGAGTGGAGAGAGAGGAGAGTGGAGAGGGAGAGTAGATATTGACACCTGGAGCCCTGTGGTTAAATGAAGGGAAGACACATTTCCTTAGTAATATAGATAGCTTAGGAATATCTCATATCAATGTCACCCTTTTTTAGGATTTATGAAATTCCTTATTTGATTGGTTGAATTTCAAAAACCCAAAACTCTAAAATGTGAGTTTGGTTTTTCAGATTTTCCAAATGCATGGGGCTTGGTTGTATGGACCAAAAAAAAAAAAAAAAAAAAAATTAAGGAACTTGCTAAAAGATAAACTCCTCGTGATGAATGCGTCCACGGACAACACCACCAAATAATCCTAGCCCTTGATGTAACACCCTCGGCATCTCAACTGTAGATCTTTTGAGAATTAATCCAATAACCCTGAGTGAAGGTGGCTACATGTTAGATCGTAACGAGATAACAAGAGTACCAGAGGGGTTTGCATTAAACAAAGGTGGGGCTAACTAGAGCAAAATTGCACGAGCACAATAGCAGCAGTAGTAGAATATGTTTTTTCATTCAATCAAAGCAAATATACAAGCATGCCACCTGCACGGAAAGAACAAGATCCAATGGTTTTGCCTTGATAGGAGATGGGCCATGATATCATCATCTATGATGATGAGATGATTCATGGCCCCCACATGCACGTAAATTTGGTCCTTCCTCAAACTAATCAAATTGTACATTTGCCAAACAAATGAAGCCATGGGATGATGATCAACGGCACCCAATAACTCACCGTTGCACGAGAAACCATGATGAACGGCCAAGAATCGCCCACGAGAGACCTCTACAATTGCATGCAAGATCGAGAAACTCAGAGGGAGAGAGAGAGAGAGTCCCTTTGAAGGTGATTTATAAGGAAAGCAGTTTTAAAAGGCCACGTGGCACACGGTTGGAGGAGTTTTACCCAGTCCGGATCCGTGCATGTGGCAGACGGTTTGAGAGTTCCTCGTAGAGATGTAAAATGGGTCGGGCCAGTAGCTACAGAGCTGGCCCAGCATAGCCCACGGACTTGGACCTCTACAATGATATTTAAATTGTTCCTAACTAAAAACATGCCTGCCCACATTTGTGAATTGGGTTTTTTGTTTTTACCTTGGAAAAGAGAAGAGTGGCATGCAAAAAATGAATTGGGTTCTTTTGTAGAGGAGAAAACACTAAAAATAGTATTAAATGAGCCTCATTAAAATGATTTCAGATGGGTATCTTGTGAAACTGGTGATAAAAATGATAGATACATAACTAGACATATGTTGTTGGAGGGGATTGCATTAAATTTTAATGATTTGGATTATCAATAGATATGTTGTTGGAGGGGATTGCATTAAATTTTAATGATTTGGATTATCAATAGATGGGGTATCATGGTAAGGTCCATGCACCCATTCACAAGAAGCATGTAACATCTCTCTAGGGGATCCGGACACGGTCCATGTGGTTGCATGTAGCTCAATTAGGATCGTCTGAATTCCAGACCAACCTCAATGGATACCCACATGGACATGAGGTTGAGAACGGCCCAAAACAAACAGTTGGACTTTTCACCAAAAAAACCTAATTACAATAGTTTTAGTGATTCCATAGTTTTTTTTCCTGTTAAGGGTCGGGGTCTTGAGAGACTTGCACAAAAGCGATGCAATAGGAACTCACACATGCAAGACTGGTTCAAATCTTGATCACCCATGTGAGAACTAGCACATCTTACAAGTGTTGTCACTATTCTATATTAGTTAGTAGTTACTTACTTCATGCCTCCTTAATTATTATCAATTCACAGACCATAGGGTTTGTGGGCCTGAACTTGAGGGAGTTGTTCGATCCGTTTGGAGGTTTTATTGGGAAGGGGGCATTATTCCCATGTAAAAATAAGGCAAACTAAGTGCAACACCTTTTTATTAAGATATGAGTGGGGCCCACATTTTAAAAATCCAAACCATTGATACACCACCAGTAACAGCTATTATATTAGAGTAACTAAATATTAAAAATCAGTTTACTAGGCCTACTATTAGATTGATTATTGAATTTTATACATGAGGTAGTCCACTCTTTTTTCGAGAGAGAAATAATTGAATGAAGTTGTCCATGTACGTGTCCAATATGTAGTCAATTTCAACGGTGGCCATATCACTTATTAGAGCAATATTTTGCGTTAAGGGTGTATTAATGGATAGAATTAATTTTTTAAATACAGGCCCCACTCATACCTTTATTCAAAGTGTGTTGCGCATAAGCTCAATGTAGCGATGCTGCATTGTAGTTCTGTCAAAAAATGAAGTATAATTGTTTCAGAACTATTGTTCTAAAAAATCATTATTTCTTACCATGGCCTACAAAAATTTGTTTTTGGGAATAGTCATCGAATATCATTCATATTTGACAAATAAGATTATCTCATATAGCCGCCCAAGGATCAATCCACAGGGGTTATTTGTTTACTGTCATTTATATATATATATATATATATATAACTGATTCCCATATGTAATGATTATATATTAATACATTTGTCTATACTCATTTAAGCATGTGGTGCATAAATGAAGCATAAAAATGATATGTAAATAAGGTCATTTACATGCTAAAAACTTTACACGTAAATAGGCATAAAAGGGATTCACACCTCACTTTAAAAAAGGCACTAATACAATCTCTTTACATGGTAATTATATTCTTATGGGTCCCATCTAACATCTTTAATTTTTTTTTTTTAAATTACTATGGGCCCCGTATTTATAATCCAAATCCTTCCTCTTTTTTTATTGTACTAATAAATCCCAAGATCTCAAAGCCGATTTTCTTAAATCTTCCTAGATTCCAAACAATCCTTGAAAAAGCCCCACAATATAAATTTAATTTTTCACACTTTATGAGCTCCCAATTTACGATTCAAACTATTCAATATTCTTGCATTAATGGTAAATATAAGGACATTCAGTTTTATATCTTAATTCTTCATTGATTCTGAAAAATTCATAAGAAAAACGTCCACACCTATCCAAACATATTTGAAAATAATTATATAATTACTTTACTCATGCAACAATTGATTATTTCGACAAACATAGTAATATATTTCACGTGTAAGTGTAACATTTACACATGTAAATCTTATTTTCTTATCACATCACATTTAGAAAAAAAAAGGCAAAGAAACCAGGAGAAGGTAGGTTACCACAAGACCACTTGCCCATTTAGAAATGGTGCCTAAATTGGGCTTGACCTTAGCCATAAATAAAAACCCATGGCCCACTTGTACATACAAAGCAGCAGAATCCGAGCAGACTGTAAGGGCACGTTTGGCAATGGTCTTAGGGTCGGATTCCTCGCCCAAAATCCATCATAGCGCGGATTTCCTTTGTTTGGTTCGCATGGATTTGAAGAAGATAGACTTCAGAAATATGTACTTGTGATTATTTTAGAGTTCGGACCACCCCCCATCGGATCAAAGGAATCAACGGAACAATGCATTTGCGGAGCTACAGTAGATCTGGACGGTAATACAGGCAGACCGGTTTTTGTGTTTTTTTGGTTTTTATGGGCCCCACAATCAAGATCTGAACCGATGATTGTGTTAAGAAGGTCCATAACGGCTATGTCCCAAAATTTCAGCCGTTGATTCATTTTAGATCATGAGATTTAAAAAAACCAAATTGGACAGTAACGGACAGTAACAGTAACAGTATATAGTGGAGGTAATGTGGCCCTAATAAGTTTTTGCTTTGGGAATGTACCTTTTAGATTCCATAATCAATATCTAAACCGTTAGAAACAATTCAAAACTCAAAACCGGCTATCTCACCAAATTTCAGCCGTTGATTCATCATATATCTCGAGATATGTGCCAAAAGTCTTTACTGTTCACGGTTAATATATACCAGTGCCAAAACAGTCCGTGTTTTTCAGTTTTTTGATTTCTGTGGGGTCCAAAATCAAGATCGGAACCGTTCATTATTTCAGGAAGGTCAGTCACGTCTACCTCACCAAATTTCAGCCGTTGATTCATCTTATATCTCGAGATATGTGCCAAAATGTCATTACTGTTAATTGTAAATGCATACCGGGTGCCAAAACAGTCCCTTCTTTCCATTTTTTTGGTTTATGTGGGGCCCACAATCAATATCGGAACCGTTCATTATTTCGGAAAGGCCAGACACGGCAAGGTGATCAAATTTTGGCCGTTGATTCATCTTATATCTCGAGATATGTACCAAAATATTATTAATTTTTAAAGAAAATGCATAACAGTCCAAACATGAAACCCTTTATCAAGGAATCATACCTCTTTGGAGATGGAGAGAATCCACTAAATAGAGGATTCCTCTCCTAGCATGGACTGATGCCAAACGTACCCTAAATATTTAAGGTTGTGCATTCTATATTGGGAAATTTTCAAATATGGCCTTAAGTTTAAACTTTATTTCAAAAAAAGACACAATTTTTAAAAATTTTCAAATTAGTCAATAAGCTTTCTAGTAAATTTTTAATTAAGGACATCCTGCCATTTAAATATATTTTTTGGTGACTTTTTCCTTTAATATTTTAAAAATACCCAAATTACCCTTCATTTAAAGCTAGGACATAGTTTCGACAGCCACTACATGTAGCCAATCACTGTGAGAACACTGAGTGTCCTTGATCACTGTGAGGACACTGACGAGAGAAATGAGGAGAATATAGAGGAAGTGAGGGAGAGTTTTATTACAATAAAGGGTAATTTAGGTATTAAAAAAAATAGGAAAGAAGTTACCAAAAAATAACTTTAAATAAATGGATGTCCTTAATTGAAAACTTTCTGAAAAAGTTAGGGACTAATTTGAAAAATTTTAAAACTTATGTCCTTTTTTAAGATAAGGTCGAAACTTAAAGGACGTTTTTGAAATTCTCTATTCTATATTTACACCCCGCCAGCTCCACGGACAAACAAAAGAAATGCACACAAGTGCTTGAGTCTTGTGACTAGACATACAAACGGGAACTCAAAAGCGAGGAAAAACCAAAACCCTAGCAAGAGAGGAAGAAGAAGCACACTGAGAGATTTCCTCTTCTTAATCCCTAATAAAAATCGATGCAAGATCTCTCCTTTTCTCTCATTTCCCTTTCTACTTAGTCCTTTGTGAAAAAGGGGGTTTTGGGTTTAGAAGCTAGTTGCAGAGGGAGGACACAGATGGCAAGGCTTCTTCTACGCAATGCTTCTATTAAGCAGTCTCTCTATTCCGCTGAGGTGAAATAGGGGTTCATCATCTCTTCCTTTGTGCTTTTCAATGCTCTTTTTTCTTCCATCAAAATGATCATGTTGGTTGGTTCCCTTTTTTTTTTTGGGGTGTTGAGGACTTGGGGGGCTTTCTGTCGGGGGTGGAGAAATGGTGGTTCTTTGATTTGTTTGTGTGTTTAACTTGATCAGACTACTTTGCATGTATGTATAGGGATGTGGGTTCCTTTCCTTTTGCTTTGAATGTTTTTTTTTTTCTTTCTGCTGAGGTGGAAAAATGAGGATTCTTGTGCTTTTGGATGTTATTTTCCATCAAACTATACAACTGTAGAAATGTGGGTTACTTTGTTTTGCTTTTATATTGCAGTTTTGTTTTGCTTGTCTTTGATTTTTTTATTTTTATTTTTGTGATTAATTGAAATGACAAATTTTCCCTCTTTTATTGTGTGTGCGCGCGCTTGCTTGCGCTTTTGAATGCTTGTTTTGTTAACCGAGTTACTCTGGAACTCAGATCAGTTGAAGACAAGACTGACTCAGTCATTCTAAAGAGAGCTGATGGTCATCATCAACTGACAAACAGAAACTAAGTTAGTTGATCTTTCAGTAATTCTGTTGTAACAGGAATATGTTCCTCTTGAGTTTGTTATGACCAGTCTATATGAAGACTGAGATGTGTCTGTAATTGCTAAGTTCAGCAAATGAGAAATCTCTGAACACTTTTTCTCTCTGGTTCTTCTTCTTCTTCCTTCCTTCTTTTCTAAACTTTCTTGGTATCAGAGCTCTAAACTTTCTTGGTATCAGAGCTCTCAAAGGCGGATGGAGCTGAGGTTGATGGGTTTTGATAGAAATGATGAAAAATGTTTTTTTTTTTTATTATTATTATTATTTTTTTAAGAATACCCATTTCTTGTTAGTGTTTGTCTTTGATGACTAGAGGCTTTCAAAGCGTAATTAGAGCTATATCTAGGTAAACTCTGCTCTGAAAGTTATGAGCCGATGAAGCCTTTGTATTATTCAATGTGAGAAGGGGTTGGCACATTTCCATAAAAAAGAAAAGAAAAGAAGGGGTTGACATGTTGCTCTGTTTGCCTGTGGTCCATGCAGTTTATTGGGTGGGCCCCAAAGTTTACGTGCCCCAGCTGTAAATCATGTCCTTTCATCAGTGTGCTCTCTATCATGAAAATAGCTGATGCATGTATGTTGTTTGTGAGAGACCACTCATCATTGAATCTTGTTTGGAGTTTTTAGGGCATGTTTGTGCAGCCGGTTTTCTGTAGAAAAAGTGAGGATTGCTGAAATGCTTTTCCATGCCACAGTAAAACATGCAATTGGTGCGGAAAAGCAAAAAAAAATGAGCTAAATTCTCCTCAATTTTGCAGAAGAGCTTTTGCGGAAGAGGAAAAAGTATGTGGAACTGGTTTTCTGCAGACGTTCAGAAACATGCCCTTAGACTTTGTTTGAGTATATTCCTTGAACTTAAGATGGCGGCCTATACTAAGCATTGTTTACTTAAAATTTGTTTAGAAAGAATTCCTATTTCCATAAAAATCTTCTTTTTTTAATGGATATGCAATGGTGTGATGATCTTCTTCTTTTAGCTCTAGGTTATATTATCTTTGTTAATTCTGTTATTTATAAAATTCCTCTTGTTAGCAATATTTTTTTCTGAATTCGCAGTAGAAGCATCTGTTTATTTATCATGCCTTACATCTTATATTGGTTTTCATGGCAGTGCTTTACGCAAGGCATTTTGGGTACAGCCTTCCAAATCCGCAACTTCTCCGTGAAAGGTGCTTGAACATTTCTTTCACTATTTCATTTATCATTTTTAATACATTCTTTGTATTTATCATGCTTGATCTTAAACAAGCTACTTCCTGTCATGACTCATGAGAGGGGATGCGATTCATATTTCATAGGCTGACTCATTGGCGAAAGCAGGTGTTGAAAGGGAGAATAAAATGGCAGAATATGTTGAAGTTCAGTCTAGTGGGGGTCTTTGAATGTATATTCTCTAGTTGATCCATCCCCTTGATTGATGTCTCTTTTTTTTATTTGTAAATATCCTAGCTTTATTATATATGTAATTTTTTTCATAATCTTTCAAGAAAGAAAAAGGCTTGTCAAAGCTTATGCCCCAACTAGCCATTGTCTTAATTGTATTGCATTCTGTGCCAATTATTTATTGAGTGGTAGTTTGGAGTTGGAGATCTAGTATTCTATTTTATCATTTGCTGCAACCGTTTTTGTTGTTCAAGTAATAAGAGATTTGTAGGGATGAAAGATATGGATGATGCATGATTCTGTGGAAGGATTAATGAAATACATGTCTATTTGTGTGGTCTTTTACATGTTAGCTGCAGGTGCCCAAATGAGGTATTTATGGATGGCCAGAACAGAATTCTAAAGGTAGCAAATTCTACCCCCTATCATCTTCATTCAATTCCACTTATGCCCTTCCTTCTTCCCCTCCCAAGGCCAAAACCCAAATGGAAGAATCCTCTTTCCCTCTATTTGTCCCTCTCTTATTCAAAAATCCCCTCCAAGCCCACCCATTTCCTTCCCATGCTCTCCCCAGTCCCAGTCCCAAACCCCAATCTCTTCTCCTACAATTCAATCATCCAATCCTCGTCGGGCGGCCCTAATCCCCAAAACTCAATCTCTCACTACAACCAGATGCGCCGCAATTCCATCTCTCCCAATAACTACACCTTCCCTTTTGCCCTCAAGGCATGCGCCCGTCTTTTGCTTTTGGATAAAGGGAAAGAATTGCATTCTGTTAGCTTACAATTAGGCTTCGAATTCGATGTGTTTGTGCAGAATTCACTTATTCATATGTATGCTGTTTGTGGTAATGTCGAGACCGCTCGCCGGGTATTTGATTATATGCCGGTTGCAGTCCGGGATGTCGTTTCTTGGAATAGTATGATTTCTGGATACTTGCAGCGGGAGCTTTGTGTTGAGGCGCTGCAAGTTTTTGGCGGGATGAAGGAGGAGGGTTTGGTGAGGCTGAATGAGGTGACTGCGGTTAGTGTCCTGACTGCCTGTGCGCGGATCAGAGACATCAATTTGGGTAGAAGGCTTCATGCATCTGTCGTTGGAAATGGGTTTGTTTTGGATATGTATTTGGGTGCATCATTGATCGATATGTATGTGAAATGTGGGCGAGTGGAGGATGCCCGGAAGGTGTTTGATGGGATGCCTGACAGGAATGTGGTTTGTTGGACGTCGATGATTGCAGGTTATGGCCAGTTGGGTCTGTTTAAGGATGTGATTGAATTGTTTAGGGAAATGCAGGCTATGGGCGTAGATGCAGATGAAATGACAATTGCTTGTGTGGTTTCTGCGTGCGGGAATGCTGGTGCGTTTGATCTGGGGCGGTGGGTTCATGCTTACTGTGAGAAGAATGGTATTGAAATGAACATTAATGTTACTAATTCATTGATTGATATGTACTCAAAATGCGGGGACATTGATAGAGCTCTTCAGATTTTCAACGGGTTGGTTCGCCGAGATGTATTTTCGTGGACTGTAATGATTTCAGGCCTTGCAATGAATGGAAAGCCTAGAGAAGCTGTGGATTTGTTTTCACAGATGCTGAAATTGGGTGATGTCCAACCTAATGAGATCTCATTTCTTGGTGTTTTATCTGCTTGTAGTCATGGTGGATTGGTGAAAGAGGGATACTATTACTTTGATTGCATGACAAAAATCTATAAACTTACACCTCAAATTGAGCACTACGGGTGCATGGTTGATTTACTTGGGCGTGCAAACTGTTTAGTGGAGGCAGAGAATTTTATTAGGTCTATGCCTATTGAACCTGATGCAGTTATTTGGCGGTCACTGCTTTTTGCCTGTAAGTGTAATATGAATGTAGAGCTAGCAGAATTCGCAGCGAAACAGATTCTGAAATTGGAGCCAAAAAAGTGTGGAAGTCATGTTTTGTTGTCAAATGTTTACGCTGAGGCCTCGAGGTGGAGTGATGTGAGGAGGGTGAGGAAAGGTATGAATGTTTCTGGGATTAAGAAGCAGCCTGCATGCTCCTTTTTAGAAATAAATGGTATTGTTCACGAATTCCTTGTTGCTGACAAATTGCACCCACAAACTCAAATGATATATGAAACTATTTGGGGGATGAACAAACTTTTAAAATCTGAAGGATATGTCCCCGATATTTTAGATTAGTTACAAAAGAAGATGGTGAGAGCCATTCATAACATACTTCCAATTCTTTTTTTCACATGGAAATTCATTTAGAAGATTGTTTGCTGTTGGAATTTCAACATGCATGTGTGCCCCCGCCCTACACTTTGCATATATGGCTGATCTCTTGCCCAGAAAATCGAGCAACTTCTTCTTTGTATCTTATTGGAGAAAAAGAATAAGAAAGAAGGTAATGCTTCATTACCGTGAAATATTCCATGAAGCGCATGACAAGGCCAAGTCATGCTAGGTAGACAGAGAAAAGGAATTGATCCTCCACAGCTTCCACGACAGGAATCTCTCTACTGCTTTTTTAAAATAGGATGTGGTAAGAGAGTTGAGGCCCGTTAACCTTCCACATGTAAGTTGGCTTTGGGATCTAACTATTCATGACACAGAAAATAAAGATTTAGCAATTGCTAACTATGGTGCACGGATACTTTTACATCCCCAACAAATCCTCGTCAGCCGAATGCAAGAGTCATGCTAGTACTCGATATTGCGCTCATACTTCTTGGGTACAAGCTTAGCATATCTTATTACACCGACTCTATTATTTCATATCTTTCTCTCAGTTTTCTTACTTTTCAACACTAAGAAGAAAAAAACATTAGAAAGAAATGTGAACAATGATAATTTCATTAATTTAGAAACATTCTACAAGAGAAATGTGGATAGACATATCCACATCCATGTCCTAAATTTGAAAGTGCATTCGTATCTCCAATCCTGTATCCTTGTCCGTTTGCATACATGTATCTTGGATTCATAGGTTGCCGGTTATATGGTCTAGGGCCATGACATGATGACCTTAGATCAAATAGTTGTGGTCATCTCTTAAAGCTTCCTTCTTTTTAGGGACATTGTATGTTATAGTGGAAGGCCTTTTTTGAATGTTTAAAAGATAACTCCAACTTTGATACGGTCTCTTCAAATTTTTTGCTTTGAAGTTTATTCTGGTCATTACTTCAAGGTTGAAACTTGGTTTTTTTCTTTTTCTTTTCTTTTCATATGGTCTTGAAACGAAGTTATTTATGGTTTTGAAACTATTTTTGCATTAATGTCCCTTTGTTTCTGACTACAATCTATACAAAATACCAGTCTGGGCATGTGCTTTTTTTTTTTTTTTTGGCAGTTGCATATATGCCAATTTTTGGCATTACGGTTGGGCCAAATTGGACAGGCAGTAGACAAGATTTGGATTGAACCAGCCACTGCTAATGTTACTTCAATCTGATTTTAGAAGATCACCAGCATTGCTTGCTCCTAGTGGTGTAACTCAGTCATTATTGAACTAGTAGTTGAATTTCCACACGTGATTTTGTACTAAAATTGATTTTCAACATTGCATGGTTATTAAACTGAATCATTTATTCCATTTATTTCTCATATACACATATATAAATCAACAAAAATTGCAATCTATCATGCATCAATCTTTGAAACTTGTGATAGTTGGATGCCTTGTTCCTGGAAATCAAACTTTGCTGCTCGAATAATGGCACTGAAGATTCGTGATGGTGATGACTATTCTGCATTTCTGGTCGCTTTCAAATGACCGTATTATTAAACAAAAAACAAACACGAACTTAATGAATGACTATTTAGGATTTATGATTTATGATTTCTGTTGGGGCCTTTTTCTTTGCATGAATTTTGAAAACTGTTTGAGAGGAACTGCAAATTCTTCCAATGTTGACCTCAAACTGGGTTATTCAAATGTTCGAGTCCAACCCAGCATTAAGTAAGCTAGACTTAGAAAATTCTAATGTCAAAAGTGACATTTAAAGAGGTTAGACTTTTTTAGTTCCAGTTTGGGAATTCCACAAAAATTTCCAACACATGTAATTCTTATCAGAAATTCCTCCAAACATATAGGCCCCTCGCCTTTGAGCCATCATTGCAGAAATGACTGGTACGAATAAAATTCACAGCTTACACAGTTTGAGGGGAAAAAGTTTTAAGTAATCTAGCTAACAACCAATACCAAAATAGGAAGTTAGAAACCATACTTACAGCATCATGGGATACAAAAAAAAAAAAAAAAAGTAAGTGGCAGCGACTTTAGTGATCCTTTGGACTCACCCCAACTGATTTAACTGATTCTACGTTTTTTGGGCTGCAACAATAGTATTAATAGTTAGATATCTGACATTGAGTAACTGATTACCTGCCTAAATAATTATGTTGATATCTGCTGACTGCAAGGAAAAGCAACCTGGTTCAAGTTGAGTTTGACTTGACAAATCAAACTAGGTACATACAAAATTGCAAATGACTTGATGCAACTCTACTTATAATGCACTTCTTGATCTAAATGGACACTCCAAGGCTCTATCCTGAAGTGGGAGTTGATTTTGGCCTTGTATGGCCAACCACACAAGCAATAGTATTGATATATTTATGATTTCTGGTCATGTATCACACATAGGCCTGCCCATTGGACTCCATGGCATATGGAGTGACTGACATTGTTGGATATGAATAAGATGAGCCCATCATCCTCTTGATAAGATTTCCTTCAATAGGGTTGGAGATGACATCCTCCTTGTCCTTGAGGTGGGCCACCTTCCTTAGAAAGGACTTGGAGATGAACTTCTGGCCGTTGGATGCAACAAAATCAGGGAGTTCTACCTCTGGCATGGTCTCTCTCCTCTTCTTGTTGAAATGGACGCTTGGGGCATGGACCATCTGCTGCTTTGCTGTGTGGCCCGCGATCGCAAAGACGATCACCACCATTATTTCTGTCATGTACAAGGGCACCATCTCCCCTTTAATGGGCCTGGAATTATCACCACAATCACAATCAAATCATGATCATTCTTATTCATCGTATTTTTACTTTTGACAAAATACAGGGGTAGAAGAATAAGACTGACTTTGGCTCGGCCAGAGTTTTCATTTTAGGAGCAGTTGTGGAAAACCCTCGACTCACAGCAGTTTGACTCAGCATTGCTTTCCAATAACTCTGCAAAGTCAAAGAATAGTTAATAGTATTTGTAGTGGAGGTAATAATACACCATCATCATCATCGCAAGGGCATTTGTATTTTGTAACATCACAAAGTGTAGTAAAACAAAAATCTAAGTTTGTTTGCACCCATTTATATTTATGCATGTTTGTTTACGCTTGTGAAAATAGTGAATAAATGCGGTCAATTTCATAGGTTTCACACCTAAAAAGGTAATTATTTAATTATCCATTAAACTCCAAAGTGTTTAGTTTCATGTATTAGACATTCATAATGTTTGAGATACACAAAGATTTTATACATATAATATGAATTGTTCAATATTTTCTCATGTAAAAAAAACGGTGCTTCCAACAAGTATGGCATTGTATTTCACAGTGTAAATTTCACGTATATGCAAATTTTACATATGTATATCTCATTTTCATATTATGTGTTAAAGACAATAGACCCTTATAGTTTAAGGAGACATATATTTGAAGGAACTTTCATGAGATTTCTATAGGTCTACTTGTTTGTATTAGGATTCATAGGAATTGAATACATGGAGGAGCAATTAAAACGAATATTGAAGGTGGATTTCAAGAAATGAACGTCAAATAACATTTTTGTCTAGGGAGATAGAGTCAAAGAAATATTATTTGATGCTTATTTTTTAGAATTCACCTTTAATCTTCATTTTTAACAACATTGTATACTTTAATGCAATCAAATAGGGCCGTATAGGTTAGGAATATCTCATATCAATGTCACCTATTTTTAGGATTTCTGAAATTCCTTATTTGATTGGTTGACTCAAAAACCCAAAACTCTAAAATGTGAGTTTGGTTTTCCAAATTTCCCAAAGGCATGCGAGCTTGGTTATATGGAAAGCCAAAAAAAAAAAAAAAATTAAGGAACTTGCTAAAAGAGAAACTCCCCATGATGAATGCTATGTTCATAGACAATACCACCAAATAATCCTAGCCCTTGATTTAACACCCTCGGCATCTCAATTGTAGATCTTTTGAGATTTAATCCAATAACGATGAGTGAAGGTGGCTACATGTCAAAACATCATGAGATGACAGGAGTATCAGAGGGGTCTGCATTAATCAAAGGTGGGGCTAACTAGAGCAAAATTGCACAAGCACAATGCCAGTAATTGTAGAACATTTTTTCATTCAATCAAAGCAAATATACAAGCATGCCACCTGCACGGAAAGAACAAGATCCAATGGTTTTGCCTTGATAGGAGATGGGCCATGATATCATCATCTATGATGATGAGATGAGTCATGTCCCCCACATGCACGTAAATTTGGTCCTTTCTCAAACTAATAGAATTGTACATTTGCCAAACAAATGAAGCCATGGTGATAAAAATGATAGATATGTGATTGGAAATATGTTGTTGAAGGGGATTGCATTCAATTTTAATGGTTTGAATCATCAATAGATGCAGTCGCATGGTGAATTTCATGCATCCATTGAAAAGAAGTACGTAACATATCTCTTGGGGATCCGGACACAGTCCATGTGGTTGCATGTAGCTCTATTAGGATTGTCTGAATTCCAGACCAACCTCAATGTCCAAAATAAACAACTAACTTTTCATAAAAAGTAATTACAATAGATTTAGTGATGAGCTAGTTTGTTTCCAGCTAAGGCCCTAGGTCTTGAAAGACTTGCACATGAATAGGAACTCGCATATGCAATGACCAGACTGGTTCGAAACATGGTCACCCATGTGAGAACTGTCAAATCTTACTAGTGTTGTCGCTACTCTATATTAGTTAGTAGTTACTTACTTCATGCCTCCTTAATTATTATCAATTCATGGGTCATAGGATTCGTGGGCCTGAACTTGAGGGAGTTGTTTGATCCTTTTTTTTTTTTTTTTTTGAACTGGAAACATAAGTTATATTAACTTGAAATGAAAATTACATCAGAGGAATATAACAACTTGCAGCTATGATGGAATATCATGCCAGACGGAGGGACTAGCATGAAAACGAGATGCTCTAGCTATCGCATGGGCAACTTCGTTTACTTGTCTCTTTACAAAACTCACAGAAAAATTAATCCCTTGGCACTGAAGGGATTCACACTCTTGAATACTGGAACCAAACTCAGAAATATCAGCAACTTGGGAGTAAAAAGCATCAACTACAACCTTGGGATCTAATTCAAAGATGACATTTTGAAAACCTGCAGTTAAACCTGCAGTTGTTTGATCCGTTTGGAGGTTTTATTAGGAAGGGGGTATTATTCTCATGTAAAAATGAGGCAAACTAAGTGCAACACCTTTAATAAAGATATGAGTGGGGCCCACATTTCGAAAATCCAAACCATTGATACGCCACTTACTCCTATTATATTAGACTAACTAAATGTTAAAAGTCAGTTTACTAAGCCAACTGTTATATTGATCACTAAATTTTACACATGAAATAGTCCACTCTCTTTACTAAAGAGCAATAAGTGAATAAAGTTGTCCACTTATGTGTTCAATATGTAGTCAATTCAACAGTGGTCGTATCACTTATTAGAGCAATATTTTGCATTAAGGGTGTATCAATGGTCATAATTAATTTTCTGAATACAGGCCCCACTCATACCTTTATTCAAGGTGTTTTGCACAAATGCTCAATGTAGTGGTGCTGCATTGTAGTTTTGTCAAAAAATGATGTATAATTATTTTAGAACTTTTGTTCTAAAAAAACATTATTTCTTACCATGGCCTACAAATTTTTTTTTTTTTGGGAATAGTCGTCAAATATCATTCATATATGCCAAATAAGATTGTCTTATAGAGCCGCCCAACGATCAATCCTAAGGGGTTATTTGTTTGCTGTCATTTATATTTATATATATATATATATATAAATGATTTCCATATGTAATGATTGCACATTATTACATTTGTTTATACTCATTTAAACACGTGGTACATAAATGAAGCACAAAAATGGTGTGTAAATAAGGTCATTTACATGCCAAAAACTTTACATCTAAATAAGCGTAAAAGGGATTCACACCCTACTTAAAAAAAGGCACTAATACAATATCTTTACATGGTAATCTAACATTTTTAATTTTTTTAAATTATTGTGGGCCCCATATTTATAATCCAAATCCTTCATCTTTTTTGATTGTACCAATAAACCCTAATATCTCAAAGCTGATTTTCTTAAATCTTCATAGATTCCAAACAATCCTTGAAAAAGCCCTACAATATAAATTTAATTTTTCACACTTTATGAGCCCCAATTTACGATTCAAACTATTCAATATTCTTGAATTAATGATAAACATAAAGACTTTCAATTTTCTATCTTAATTGTTCATTGATTCTGAAAAATTCAAATGAAAAACGTTCACACCTATCTAAATACATTTGAAAATAATTATATAATTACTTTACTCATGCAATAATTGATTATTTCAACAAACATAATAATATATTTCACGTGTAAGTGTAACATTTACACATGTAAATCTTATTTTCTTATCACATCACATTTAAAAAAAAAAGGCAAAGAAACCAGGAGAAGGTAGGTTACCACAAGACCACTTGCCCATTTAGAAATGGTGCCTAAATTGGGCATGACCTTAGCCATAAATAAACACCCATGGCCCACTTGTACATACAAAGCTGCAGAATACGAGCAGACTGTAAAATATTTACGGCCGTGCATTCTATATTTACAGTCCCCAGCTCCACGGACGAACAAAAGAAATGCACGCAAGTGTGACTAGAGATACAAACAGGAACTCAAAAGCGAGGGAAAACCAAAACCCTAGCAAGAGAGGGAGAAGAAACACACTGAGAGATTTCCTCTTCTTAAATCCTAAATAAAAATCGATGCAAGATCTCTCCTTTTCTCTCATTTCCCTTTCTACTTAGTCTTTCGTGAAAAAGGGGGGTTTTGGGTTTCGAAGCTAGTTGCAGAGGGAGGACACAGATGGCAAGGCTTCTTCTACGCAACGCTTCTATTAAGCAGTCTCTCTATTCCGCTGAGGTGAAATATGGGGTTCATTATCTCTTCCTTTGTGCTTTTCAATGCTCTTTTTTTCTTCCATCCAAATCATCATGTTGGTTGGTTCATTTTTTTTTTTTGGGTGTTGAGGACTTGGGGGTTTTCTGTTGGGGGTGGAGAAATGGTGGTTCTTTGATTTGTTTGTGTGTTTAAATTGATCAGACTACTTTGCATCTATGTATAGGGATGTGGGTTCCTTTCCTTTCGCTTTGAATGTTTTGGTTTTGGGTTTTTTTTACTCTTTCTGCTGAGGTGGAAAAATGAGGATTCTTGTGCTTTTGGATGTTATTTTCCATCATACTATACAACTGTAGAAATGTGGTTTACTTTGTTTTGCTTTTATATTGCAGTTTTGTTTTGTTTGTCTTTGATTTTTTTTTATTTTATTTTTGTGATTAATTGAAATAACAAATTTTCCCTCCTTTTTTTTTTTTCTTTTGGAATGCCTGTTTGTGGAGCTGAGGTTGATGAGTTTTGATAGAAATGATGAAAAATGTTTTTTTTTTTTAAAGAATACCCATTTATTGTTAGTGTTTGTATTTGATGACTAGAGGCTTTCAAAGCGTAATTAGAGCTATATCTAGGCAAACTCTGCTCTTAAAGTTATGAGCCGGTGAAGCCATTGTATTATTCAATGTGAGAAGGGGTTGGCACATTTCCAAAAAAAAAAGAAAAAAAAGAAAAAGAGGAGAAGGGGTTGACATGTTGCTCTGTTTGCCTGTGGTCAATGCAGTTTATTGGGTGGGCCCCGCAGTTTATGTGCCTCAGCTTTAAATCATGTCCTTTCATCAGTGTGCTCTTTATCATGAAAATAGCTGATGCATGTATGTTGTTTGTGAGAGACCACTCATCATTGAATCTTGTTTGGAGTTTTTAGGGCATGTTTGTGTGGCTGGTTTTCAGCAGAAAAAGTGAGGATTGCTGAAATGCTTTTCCATGCCACAGTAAAACATGCAATTGGTGCAGAAAAGCACAAAAAATGAGCTAAATTCTCCTCGATTCCGCAGAAGAGCTTTTGCGGAAGAGGAAAAAGTCTGTGGAACTGGTTTTCTGCATACGTTCACAAACATGCCCTTAGACTTTGTTTGAGTATATTCCTTGAACTTAAGATGGCAGCCTATACTATGCATTGTTTACTTAAAATTTGTTTAGAAAGAATTCCTATTTCCAAAAAAATCTTCTTTTTTTTTTTTAATGGATATGCAATGGTGTGATGATCTTCTTCTTTTAGCTCTAGGTTATATTTTCTTTGTTAATTCTGTTATTTATAAAATTCCTCTTGTTAGCAATATTTTTTTCTGAACTCGCAGTAGAAGCATCTGTTTATTTATCATGCCTTACATCTTATATTGGTTTTCATGGCAGTGCTTTACGCAAGGCATTTTGGGTACAGCCTTCCATATCCGCAACTTCTCCGTGAAAGGTGCTTGAACATTTCTTTCACTATTTCATTTATCATTTTTAATACATTCTTTGTATTTATCATGCTTGATCTTAAACAAGCTACTTCCTGTCATGACTCATGAGAGGGGATGTGATTCATATTTCATAGGCTGACTCATTGGCGAAAGCAGGTGTTGAAAGGGAGAATACAATGGCAGAATAGGTTAAATTTCTGTATAGTGGGGGTCTTTGAATGTTGATTCTCTAGTTGATCCATCCCCTTGATTGATTTCTCTTTTTTTATTTGTAAATATTCTAGCTTTATTATATATGTAATTTTTTTCATTATCTTTCAAGAAAGAAAAAGGCTTGTCAAAGCTTATGCCCTAACTAGCCATTGTCTTAATTGTATTGCATTCTGTGCCAATTATTTATTGAGTGGTTGGTTGGAGTTGGAGATCTAGTATTCTATTTTATTATTTGCTGCAACCTTTTTTGTTGTTCAAATAATAAGAGATTTGTAGGGATGAAAGATATGGATGATGCATGATTCTGTGGAAGGATTAATGAAATACATGTCTATTTGTATGTTCTTTTACATGTTAGCTGCAGTTGCCCAAATGGCCATCTTCATCATCTTATTATTATGTTGTTATGAGTCAAGTGTAACATAATTTGTGGAAGCCTTTACATGACTTAAAAAAATAAAAAAAAGGACCTTTGTCCTTTTTATGTTATAATTTTGCTCTGACTTCTTTCCTCTCATGAATGAATAGTTATTTTCAATATGTTCCTTCACTCGTGCATGTTACTTGTGAGTTGTGACGACTGTATGCTCCTTTTTTTTTTTATCATGGTCTGGACTCTGGATGGGTAAATGAGTTTGATAATTTATTACATCTTACTTGCGATAATTTGTTGTGTTAGAAATGATGCATCACATCAATTTATTTCTCTATCCATATTTATATTACGTGTCCTATTAAATGGGGTTGCAGGCTTTTCTGTGTGCAATTTAGCTTCACATCTTGATATACCAAATTTGATTTAACATTGACATTTAAACATGAAATCAGTTCTATTTCAAAATGGTTATTTTACTATTATTTTACTAGTAAATCTTTGCTAATTGAAATCTAATGTCTAGTAAGTTATCTTTAAGTTTTAATAAGTTGAGTTCAGCATTTGTGTGTAATATGTGTAGTTCGACATTAGTGATTCAGGAAATTGCATGTTTTCACTTGCACTTCCTTTTCATTACATTACTTGGGAAGCCTTCACCTTAATCAGACTAAAGCCATAAATTATCTAATTAGGTGGGGATTTTTTTTTTTTTTTTTGGTGTTTTTGCAGCTTCTATAGTTTCTCTTATCTTCAGTTCATTTATTATTATTATTATTATTATCGTCATCAATCATCATCATCATTCAATAATTATTGATGTTATTATTATGACCTGAAGGTTCGCTTTGGGTCTACACAGGTGTGTATCCAAATATCTAATTATCTGAATGGTGCATTAAAATATTATTATTATTATTATAATATATGTTATGGTATGATATATTTTTGTAATAATGCATATCAACAACCTGCATCACAGACAGTAGAGTCTTCTGGTGCGTCCTATGAGGTTGTACCCTATTTCTTTTATATCCATTGATTTTTAGCTAGCTAAGGAACTGGGTCTGGTCCAGTTGCTCCATCAAAGTCAGGCATGGGTCCATGTATCTACATGTAATCGAGTCTAGTTCTAGGTCCATCATGGGCGTTACCCTTTTACATACCTACATCTTTTATAAGCTTTTCTTTTAAAATTTAAACTTTTTAAATCAGGGACAATTTGGGGTCCCATTGAGCTTAAGATCCAACTAATGATGTGTGCCCATTAAGCCAGTTTTGTAGGATCCATGGGTTTGACAAGTGTGTCATCAATGTGGCCCCACATCTCTTTCCCCTTAATAAACATGCGATATTTGGACTCCCATGAAGAATAGTTTTTTCCCTGTAAATCTAATTGGAAGAATATCATATTTTTCAATGGAAGCCATGTCAATGGGATGGATATGTCTGAGTAATTAATGCAAATAATCCAAGTAGTACTGAAAGTAATGTAAATCTCCACAAATTTCACAAAACAGTTCAGAATGTAATGTCCAGCAGTCCAGGTACTGATGCCGGAAGAAGCTTAATTAAACGGCTAATGAAACCCTAATCAAATCAAAATGACCACAAACCGTTCTTGCCTGAGGTTTAAGAAAACCCTTGGATCAAGTTGGGAAGACCTTATCCCAGATCAGGACTTCCAGATGAGCAGAAAAAGATCCCATAAAGGAGGCATCCTTGTCTGGATTCCTCTAGTGATGCAACCTAGGGTTAGGATACAAGTGCCGGGGCACAATTAGGGTTCCGAAGAACAATCGCTCGAAGAAGAAACACTCTCCAACGAAAAATCCACACAGGGAATTCTATTAACTCAATTCTGATATGAGAAATAATTCTCTACAAGCCATATAAATAGTAAAAGAAACTTAAACCCTAAGAAATCAATTTTAATCAAACTAGGAAACAACTAATAATCCTATTCAAATTAGAAACTATTCCTAAACACAACTTCTTAAATAAAAATTAAAAACTAATAACAATTAACAAATCAGAATGGTACGGGTCCCACATGTGGACCACGCCTCTTGCCCAAACGAGTGTATAATGCTGCTGCATCATTCTCCCCAGGTTGGAAAAGAGTTCGACCTCGAACTCGGCTCTTCTTCATGATGTTACTTCTGTAGATAATGTGCATATGAAGCGCTTCCTCGGTGAGACGAGAACGTGACCCTTTCTTTGGTGGCGTCGGCTTCAGAGGACGGAGTGTGACTTGCTTTGCACCATGCATGAATGTGTATGTGTTGTTGCGCATGCCATTAATACCATTCTTATCATACATCCATGGACGACCCAACAAGATATCACAACTATCCATGGGTATCACATTACACCAAACTATATCTGTATAATATGCACCAATGGAAAAGGGAACTGGACATGCATATTGGACTTGCACTTGATCACCTGTCATTAACCATCTAGCAAAATAAGGACGATGATGCTTCTAAACTTTCAGCTGTAAGCGATTCTCAAAAGCTTGGGATATGATATTCTGACAACTGCCTCCATCAATGACGAATGTGCATTCTTTACCATTGACAGTCCCTTTGGAGCGTAAAATATTTTCTCGCAGCCATTTATTCTCAGTAGTCGATGTAGGCTCTTGGATGACCATGAGAGACTCAAGACCCTCATCGGGCAGAATATCTACCACTTCCTCTGTTTCATTCTCTTTAGGATCCTCTGGAACATCTTTCACATCACTGTTATTTTCAATGGGGTGGATACGTTTTGGACATTCTGCTGCACTATGTCCTTACTGTTTACAATTAAAGCATGTGAGCCTATTTTGACATTCAGGCTTGGTGAAAACTTTCTCCGATGAAGCACTCGGTTTAGAACCTGTAATGGAGGAATTCTTCTGCATAACCCATTTAGCTGCATTAAGTTTTTGGGCTTGATGATTTGCAATTCCCTCAGCCTTGAAAGTATGCTGAATAATCTCATCAACATTATCAAAATGTTTGAATGCGAGGATATCTTGAATGTCAAGTGGAAGCCCATTAAAGTATCTGTCAATTAAGACCTCATCATCTTCATTCAAACCACAACGAGCTTGCATGGTCATAAACTCCGCAGAATACTCAACAACTGTCTTAGATCCTTGTTTTAAGTATTGAAAACGTGAATGCAAATTTCTGGAGTATAATTGACAGGTAGGAACTTTTGCTTCAACAGATTTTTCATCTCAGCCCACGTGTCAACAGGGTCAATTTGTTGGTATCTCCTCTTTTTTTGCAACTCGGCCCACTATATCGCAGCATAATTGCGAAATCGAGTTGCCACAAGTGTAATTTTATGACCATCTGTCATTGGTTTATGTGCAAAAATATTTTCAACACAAACTAACCAATCCAAGAACTCATCAGGCTTCAATTTTCCATCATATTCGGGGATCACAAGTTTAATACCCAAATCTCGATCAACATTTACTGCATGTGAATCTCGTTGATTCCGATTATTTTCTCCATCATCCCGATGAGTATCTTTACGCTGATTAGTTTTCAAATTGGTTAATCGGGTCTCAATTCTTGCAAGAGTATCTTGCATTTGAACCATCAGTATGGATAGTTGATTAACAGTTACTGATAATTCCGCAATGGATCCCATCAAATCATCATATGGGAGGAGGACTCCACTTCTACTTGCTTCTTAGGAGGCATTTTTGTTGAAAGCAAATTTAAAATTTCTGATTGACCTGATGTGTAGATCTGCTTTCCACGATCATGTTGGTAAAAACGGATCGAAAATCTGATGTTGGACGAGTCTGGTAACGTGAAAAGATGATCCGACCATTGATCTTGGTCAAACCTGGGCCTTTAATACTATGCTGATATTAGAAGTGGTGCTGGTTGGGATCTTCAACTGTGATGGGTGATGTTGTTGATGGTAGCACTAAGGTTGTCTTCAGATTGACTGCCTTTGGTTGGGCTTGAAGATCAGACCCGGCCCAAATACGAAAACCAGGCCCAAACTAAATAATAAGGCAGCACACTTGCCTTGGTCTTCGTGCCGTTACAGAAGTAGAGAAGAAGGGTTTGCAAACCCCCTTTTTTTTTTTTTTTGCTGTATAGTCTTCGCGAAGTGGCAGGATGCAACGATGAGGAAACTTGGCGCTTGTGATGGTGATGGCAAGGGGTTGCAATGAGGTGGAGTCGCCTGACTGTTTGCTTTGTCGAACCAAAGAAGCAGGAAAGAGAAAGGAGATTGGCACTGTAGCTGTGTGTGGCTGATGGTTGACGATGGAGATTGGGAGACAAAGCACTCTTCAACAACAGCCGATGTCGACTGTGATGGAGATGGCGACAGCACTGGTGCACGGTACGCTCCTCTTTCTTCTATTCTCTCTCTCTCTCTCTCTCTCTCTCTCTCTCTCTCTCTCTCTCTGGCTTCTGCGATGGGGTTCTGGTAGGCCGAAGGGAATTTTGGGGTTTTTGGGGCTATGGCAGACGATGGAGGAGGTTATGGGAGTTTGGGTTTTTTTTGGGAAGGGGGCGATTCGATTCGAGAATGGGGATCAGGGTGGGGTTTGGTGTCGAGGGTTCTGGTAAGGGACGGTGATTGGGTTTTTTGACAAAAAGGTGGGATGGGTGATGATGTGGGTTCGGGGTTGGGATTGCTGAAGGTGGGGTTTGTTTGGATGCGATTGGAGTCTGGGTTGGGTTTTGGGAGCAGATGGTTTTGGTCGCGGATGATGGTTTGGTCGATAGATAGGGGTAATCACGCTGACGATTGGGGATTGTTCGGCTCTGATACCAATTGATGCAACCTAGGGTTAGGATACTTGTGCCGGGGCACAATCAGGGTTATGAAGAACAATCACTCGAAGAAGAAACACTCTCCAACGAAAAATTCACACAAGGAATTCTATTAACTCAATTCTGATCTGAGAAATAATTCTCTACAGGCCATATAAATAGTAAAAGAAACTTAAACCCTAAGAAATCAATCTTAATCAAACTAGGAAACAACTAATAATCCTATCCAAATTAGAAACTATTCCTAAACACAACTTCTTAAATAAAAAATAGAAACTAATAACAATTAACAAATCAGAATGGTACGGGTCCCACATGTGGACCATGCCTCTTGCCAAACAAGTGTATAATGCTACTGCATCATCTAGATTGCCCATGAATTTGTTTAGAACGGTGCTGATCTCATAACTAATGACACAAATGTTTGTAGGGAAGAAATAACTGACAATGTGAAATTTCGTGGGGCAAACTGCACAGATCCAATGATTTTGACAGTCATGATAAAAAATAGTCCAACAAACCAATCAAATAGAAAACCATGTAAATGGCCTACCTTTGATTATCGAAAAATCTCTTAGAAAGCTTCATGAATACCCTGATGAACAGTCAATCCTTGTTGAAGAAGAATCCTGGCGAGAGTTGATCTCAAGGTAGGCGCCACTGTTACACTCACAATACAGAGATTATCAAAGTCGACTGGAAGAAGGTTCAGCGGCTCTTTGATGTTCAAGAGGATCTGAAAATTCTCCAAATAAACCCTCTTACAGCCAAACAAACTTTTGTCAAGAAGAATTTCTGAGAAATGATATCCTGGTGAGCCCCACAATGTCCATTGATCACATGGTGAAGAGCAGATTGTCATATGGTCACACAGTGAAGAACAGATCGCTGCACACTAAGGAAAAAAAATTGTCTTGGCTCTGACACCATGACAATACACTTAGAATAAAAAAACGAGAGATTTGGATTTACTTAGGTGTCTTCCCAATGGGTGAGAAATCTGTGTATTAATTACAGCCCTAAGAATCCTCTTAGTTGGGGTAATCAAATCTATTTACTGATTAATTGAATCTAATAGAAAAGTATATATTATTACACGGTGTACAAGCACTGTATTGATTGAATGGTCCTTAAGTATGGTAGTCTGCATGAGTATCTTAATATGTCAAGGGCTGCAAACAAGCCATCTACTGTATTCATCAGCATAGCTACAATCATGAAGTGTCTGAATGATTGCCTATTTTAATGTTACGCTGCTAAATTTGTTGTTTGCTTGAGGTGAACTAGTTGTAATTGCATTTATTTTATTTTTAGGGAGAAGGAAATCTAGGTCAGATGAAAGTGATTCTGGCGATGAGCACAAGTCAAAGAAAGAACTGGCTCTACAACAAGCAATTGACCAAATTACTACCTCATTTGGAAAGGGGTCAATCATGTGGCTGGGTCGTTCTATTGCTCCTAGAAATGTTCCTGTGGTGTCTACGGGGTCTTTTTCTTTAGATATAGCATTGGGTATTGGTGGACTTCCAAAGGTACGTTCTGCTAGTCTACCTCCTATTGCCTCATCCACATTGGATTCAAAGAGCATTATTTTGTTGAATGCTTGAATCATGATTTGCCTTCTTAGTTTGTTCCTTTTAATACATCAACTGCTTCTTAGCTTGCTTTTGAGCCGTTTGTTTATGGCTTTCACAGGGACGTGTTGTGGAGATATATGGCCCAGAGGCCTCAGGAAAGACAACACTTGGTCTTCATGTAATAGCTGAATCACAAAAAAATGGAGGTAACTCAAACCGCATTTCCACAACTCCCCTTACCTCTCAGAAATAAATTAATAAGTAAATAAAAAATAAAAACCTCCAGTTATATTTAGATAAGGTTTGACAGTGTCTCTGCATGTTTGTACATGAAAAACGGATGGAAAATAATCTATCTTCTAAATTTGACTATGTGCCATTTATTACTGTTCTAAAATGTGTTGTTTTTCTTTTCCAACTGCTTTTTATCATGTAGGAGTCATGACCTCGCGGGGCAGGTATCTCATCCTCTTAAAAGAATAAAATAAAATAGACCGTTGCTTATCTCTGGAAGAAGCAAAGAAAACAAACTTTATTTTCGCATTTGCCTTAAAGGGATCTCCTACAAGGAGTGTCCCAATTAAATCTTCTTTAGTTGTGTTCAAGTTACACTGCCTGTTTGAGAAATTTTGGAAATCTCCAGGATGAGAACATCATGAGTTCCCGTTGGATGTTAGTGTCTTGATACCTATTCGTCCTATGTAGGGTTCATGCTCAGAGATCCAAACCATTGATACAACGGGGCCACATGGATTGAAGATGCTCCAAGTCCAGATTTGATGACTTAACTAACCAATATTAGGCCTAAAATATATGATTGAGAAGATACGGGGCACGGTACCTAAAAAGGGTAAGGATGGGTGGATGGGGTCCTCCAATCTGGAAGATTTGTGGGGCATCCTTATCCAAGGTATTGGTCCTATATCAACATTGTCATGAGCACCGAGCTATGTGCTCCATTAGTATGGAATGGGGTGCATCAGGACATTGTAAACATCTTGTAGCATTCCTATAATTCCTCTGAGATTGTCTTGAGTCCATTTTCCATTTTCATCGTGTTGCTTTTTTATATTTGTGTTTGCAGGTTATTGTGTTTTTGTGGATGCGGAACATGCCCTTGATCCAGCGTTGGCAGAGGCTATTGGTGTAAAAACTGACAATTTGCTACTTGCGCAACCAGATTGTGGGGAGCAGGCACTTAGTCTTGTAGACACCCTAATCCGAAGTGGTTCTGTTGATGTTGTAGTTGTGGACAGCGTAAGAACCAGCTGGGCTAATGATTTACTTGATTATTGATTTATAACATTGGCATTGGGACTTGGTAAAGTCTGCTGTAATTAACTTAATCAGATGAGTTCCAACTTCCAAGTTGATCAATGTTTTTATTTTCTGAAAATTTGTTTTGGAATGCAGGTAGCAGCCCTTGTGCCTAAAAGTGAGCTTGATGGTGAGATGGGGGATGCACACATGGCATTGCAAGCAAGATTGATGAGTCAGGCTCTACGTAAATTGTGTCATTCGCTCTCTCTCTCCCAAACTATTTTGGTCTTTATAAATCAGGTGACTCAAATCTGAACCTAGCATATAAAATATTTAGGGATAAAAAACCAAACGGACCATTCATTGTGCACCGTGTTTATCCTAAATGCATACATAACATTTAATATTCCATATTGTTTTCAGAGTATGTTTATAAAATTCTAATAATGTTGCATATGGAAGCTTTAAGTGCTCTTATTTCTTAAGGTTTTTGATTGAATGTCTTTTTTATTGTAAATGGCTCCTGTTTCCTATCAAATACATCTCATTTTGTCATTGTTGTCAATGGGAGATGCTGACCAATCACTCAGCATAACTTGTCCAACTCAGTCTTGCTCCTAGGGACTAGAATCAAATAAATAATATGATCAAATACTGGTCTGACCTAGGTTCAAGTTATTTAAAAGCCTAATATTTATATATGGGCATATGGCACAGAAAGATGGAGTTGGCTCAGGTCAGCTTGGTGACCTGGCAGACCATTTCCAACTCATCCTAATCTGGACATTGGTTCTTTCATGTTGGATCTAGATCTAGGTCCTGGGTCCGATTAATAATGAATCATATCTAGAAAATTTACACCCCTATCCTGTTGTAATTTTCAATCGAGTCAGGATTAAAATCAGTTCTTAATTAATGAGGGGCCCTTCAAGATACAATTGGCCTTTTTTTTTTTCCGGCTACATTAGAGACCAAAACACAAGCACCCTCACTGACACACAGTTTTCTTCATTAATGAGGGCCCTTCAAGATACAAGTGGAGGTTTTTTGTTTTGTGGCTACATTAGAGACTCAAGGACATGCACTCTCACTCACACACTAATGTCCATATCCAACTAAGCTATAGCCAAGGATGACACATTTCTTGTTTTAGTATCTTTTCATCTTCTTTTCTGCCTCTCTGAAGGACTGAATATATAAGTAGTTTAACTGTATGTCCCAAGCATGACATTCATTACACATGAGGAAAAAGGTGTTGTGTTTGTAGGTGAGATCAAAGTTGAGCACATTTGGCTTTGGTGGACCAACTGAGGTTACTTCTGGTGGAAATGCTTTGAAGTTCTATGCATCTGTTCGCTTACATATCAAAAGAATCGGCCTTGTTAAAAAGGGTGAAGAAGTAATAGTCTATCCTTTTACAGCATATATTGATTTTGTTACCTGCATACAATATCATTTTTTTTTTTTCTTTTAATGTTCACCTGTCAATTGTTACTTGTTAGACATTCTAGGCTTGACTATACTAATGGACCAATTTGTAGGTAGGCACATAACTGAGAAATGGCTACAAATATTAAATTTTGGCGGCCAACATCGGTTTATTCTAATTTTATGAAGCAACCAATTAATTGTGGTTAGGACATAATGGATCATCAAGATTGATTCAGTGAACCTCTGTCCTAGTGCCACTCACATTATAGTTCCTTTCATTTCTTTGAGATCATTGGTATCATGAGTTCACTTATATGTTGCAGTTATGGCTGTGATAACATGGTCAGTTCATTTGCAGGCTGTAGGAAGCCAAGTTCTTGTTAAGATTGTGAAGAACAAACATGCTCCTCCATTCAAGACAGCACAGTTCGAGCTTGAATTCGGCAAGGGGATCTGCCGTGACTCGGAGATCATAGAATTAGGGTGCAAACATAAGTACATAACAAAAGCAGGAGGTGCATTCTACCACATGAATGGGCAGAGTTTCCGAGGAAGAGATGCTATCAAACGATATTTTGCTGAGAATGAAGGTGCTAGAGAAGAGCTGATGTTGAAGCTCAGAGAAAAACTGGTGCATCATGGGACTGAAAAGAAAGACCCAGATGCCGTAACCCCAGAAACACCAGATGCAAGTGAATCAGAGGAGATTGTTACAGCTGAAACAACTGATGAGGAAGTGGGAGCTGCAGTGGAGGCATAAGTTACAAGCATAATGTGTGAAAACTTTAATGACCATGTTCTTGGCCACCAGGTGCCAACCAGATGAATTTTGTTCTGATCAGTTGGGAATGTCATCGCCGCGTCTGGCAAACGAGGCAGTTTCTGGGCACTTCGATTGGGGATATGATATCGTAGAATTTTCAGTTGGTGGTCGTCATTTGTTTTATACTCCATAGCATCAGTCGGTAAGTATATGATGTATTTTATAGACATACTCTGGTGAACAGAACAGTGTTGGCATGGAAGAAGTTTTTGTGGGTTCAACTCGAGCATTCGTCAGAATGCAAAGTCATAACAAAATATGGTGAGCGGCTTCATTGCAGATTCAGCTGCATCTTGTTATTGGTCTGTGAGGGTTGTTGATTAATGACATGTTGAATCTTATTCGTGCCAAATCAAGAGAATCGATGAGTGAAGTGTTCTGCACCAGTTCAACTGCTTTTAGTGCTTATTTCATTAATATATATTTATAAATATGTTCGACCCATGTGGGTGCCCAGGTAGGCCCCATGCGAGGTCTACTTTTTGTCACAGGACCATTGGGTTTGTACTCATCCGAAAGGATTGGACCGTTGGATCAACTATGCACCTGTTTTAGACGGTTGAAACTTGTGGGCCTTTCACCAAGGGGTTAGGATGATTGCACGAGTCCCGTCACCATATGCTAGCCTAGTAGGCCCATTGTGATCTTCAAATCCCCTTGGTGGTCCCCACAGTGAGGTGGTGTGCCATTTGTTATGTCGTGCCTCTCAATGTCCATACTTTCGGACATTGGACAGATCGTATTGTTTGTTTTACAGCATGGTGTGCGGGAATGGTGATTTAAGGCCTTGTTCTGCTTTTTTGCTGCTTTCAGTTTGTTTTGCATTAGAATATATAGGAATCTATGGTTAAATGAGCTTCATAAAAAGGATTATTAAAGGGTTAAAATGAAAATAATTTTAGAGGAGGGACGAAGGATATAACATAGCAATGTAGATGGACATTGACCTTCTTAGGATTTCAATTACTGGGGTGATAGTTGGATATTGATTTTCTAACTTTACTTGATTCACCTTGGATCTTGATTTTTAACCACTTATGAGATGAATCCCTATGCATTCAATTCTTATCTATTCTATGTGAACACATAGCCCTTTAAATGATGCTTCTGTTGACAAATTTTTAGTCCATTTGGAGGGAAATGAATGATAGAATATTCAAAAGCTACTTCTCTTCTTCAGAGGAGTTGATTACACTGAGGATTGCAAGGTGGGGTTTTGGTTAGAAAGGAATTCTCAAATTCTTGTCTTAATGATATCCTTATTAATTGGGAATCTTGGATGAGATGTGGCCTAATTAAGGTGAGGAGAACTATTCATAGGTCTCCTCTCCTTATTGGTGTTTTTAAGTTCAACGTTGATGGTGTTGCAAAAGGAAAGCCGTGGAAATTTGAGGTATGCTTAGAAATAGCGGGGGTGAGTTCTTATTTACATTTGCAATCATGTAGGCGTTTGTGTTTGTAAATGTAGTGGAGGTGTTAGCTATCTTGGAAGCTTTTTTATGCTTTTTGAAAAACCTTCATTGTAACCTTATCGTGGAGAGGAACTCATCTCATGCTGTTGCTTGGATGTCTAATCAAAAGGCTAATCTATGGAAATTTAAGTTCCTCTTCAATGAAATCCTGGCTATATCTTCTATCATCAACATGCTCTTTCATCATGACCTTCGATCAGCCAACTCTGACTGCGGATGCATTGGCCAAACAGGGGGTGGAGAGGGTTGGTACAAGGCTCTTGTACCTTTCTCTTCCTTTGTTTCTCTTGTTGGTTTTCCTTTTCCTTTTGGACTCTTTGTAATATCTTTTTTCTTTCAATGATTAAGTGTGCTATATTACCAATAAAAGAAGAAGAAGAGGAAGATGAATTTGGTAAACATGCCTAATTTTATTTGGCTTCTGGCATCTGATCAACCAGGACAGTAGCATGGGTAAATCATCAGGTATCCCTATAGCTGGGGCTAAAAAAGAAAAAGAACAAAGAACAAAGTCCAAAACCCAAATAGCATATCATCCAACAGTGTTGGATAAACACCATTGCTTAGTAAACATCAAGTCATAATCGCATTACTGGATGTAATCATCATCAAAACCATCCTTTAATAATGTTGCAACTGGATGAGAGCGCCCAAGAAGTGATCAGTAGTCTGAAACAGTATAAAGCAACTCATTAAAACTGTGTGTGATTAATTCACCTGCATGAGTGTTAACATACCTGGCTAATGTAAAAGGCACGTCTCAGACTCTTGAAGGCAATATTCTTGAGCAATTGAGGGGGTTGCTATTTATCTCCTCAAATCCTCCTTACCATGAGAACAATATGAATAGTTGCCCTGGCATTGGAGGCCTTTGAGGGAGACAAATAGAAAACACCTCAGGTTTCATTGCATTCCATCATCTCTCATGCAAACAGCAAGGCCGAGCTAGGGTGCGTCAATAGTCCAGATTTTGGGCTGAACCAGCATTAACTGAACCTGACCCATACATCCTTTGGGATTAAATCAGGCCTATGGGGTGTTTTCTTATGACTATTAACATGTTTCTATCCTGGCACAGGCCGGTTTCATTATGGCTTCTACTACTGGGCCTGAAATGAGGCCCACAGCAGGCCTATGTCAGGATGGGTCAGACCAGAAAGAATGCTGTAAGCACATGAGAGGTAAGCTCTCAATCTCATATTCTTCCACTCTGCACTCAGCTTTCAACTTCTCTAAGCTATAGGAACATTGGAAGCCAGTGAGGGAAGTTGGAAGCTGGCTTATTTGTATACAGAGTAGATATTACTAATGTCCTTCCAACTCATTTACCAAACAACACACCTCTACAGCTTTATATAGACATAGGCTGAATGCTTTGGAAATTCTAGAACTCACAGAATATTGTGTCAATTTTCTCCATTATCCAATTTCTTTAATATTTAATTGGATCATGGATACTTAAAGGTTTGTTTCCACTTGTAAAATGCACCATGTGATACATCTTAACAGAATATGATCCACTAAAGATTGCGAGTGTTTTACTATTATTTTAAAGGAAAATATTCGAGTTAGAACTAGTTCGTTCTCACCCTGCTTCCAACTAAAGATTAGATGGTTGATTTTTTTTTTTTTTTTTAAATATGAAAGGATTAAATTCGTGGGCCACAATGGGCCCCATAGAAAGTTCTCACGGTGACTTTGCGGGAACCGTTCTCATTAGAAACAAAGCCCTATTTTAAATATCAATCTGTATTAATACTTGTCATTTATGTATCAATAACTTATTACTTAATTCCGAAAGATTAATATTTGAACAACATTTGATGATACAGTTCTAAAGAGATCATTTTAGATTTCAATCTGTGAAGCAATTTATCGTTCATGTATCAGCTGATATGCTACACACTCAAAGAGTAGTAGTACGTAAGAAGCTGAGCTTGACATTCTTTTGAGAATAAAGGTTAGACATCTCTATTGACTCTCTGCCTATTCCAAGGGTCAAGAGAATGTTAATTGTGCAGTTTAGAATCCATTCTGCGAATGACTCTAGAACCCACTATTTTTAAATGAAGCCTACCCACAGAAAACCTGAACACTGCTCCTTTCTCGACTGAGGTGAACCTGACACTTGTGCTCGAGCGCTCAATAAAATCAAACAGCAGAGATGGATTCATAAAACAATCAGGACCTACTGATTGATAGTCAATTCTAAAAAATTGGGGTATCATCTATCCATTTGATGCATGGATTTTCTCTGGATCACCATTATATTATCTAACCTTAAAAATGTGAGTGGTAATTTGAGTGGTTATGAATTGTGATCCTCCAATCAGTGTAATTTTATCTTTTAGCTATGGCTCATCCATAGGTGGTACACTGATTGGGCTACCTGGATCCATTGCCATGTTCAGCAAGCAATGGTTTGTATCATGCCCCTGGCTCCACCAACAATTTCCCCAGGCAATAATTGGAAGAATCCCTAATAACGCCTGGTAGCAGACTTAAATATTGTTGGATTTGAGCATAGTTGACCAAACAATATCCATTTCAGCAAATGGGATATGAATCTTATGTCATTTCTATTGGAGCTTCATGTGGGTTCTTTGCAAATTGACTTCTTGGCCCATAGGAGAGCACTAGATGTGTAAATAAGACAGGTCAAGCATTTCAAAGTGTATAGAAAAATGAAGGCATAAAGCTAAGATATAGGGGTCATTTCTATCTGGGTAAATAGCATGTCATTTGGTTCCTTGATTGCTTTATTTATTCTGAATGGATATGGCCATGTTCTTTAGGATATTGTTTGCTGGATTACGCTGGCTGTATTCAAACATGACTGTCTTGCCATATTTTTAATGAGAGTTCTGTCCATTATAAGGATGTTGGGAAGATTCTCCTGTGTATAGATTCCTGAATCCCATCGGCTGCATCTTGTCTTCTTAACCTGTATAGACATACAATATGAGGAAGTTCATGGGCTTTCTTTAGGGCCTGTTTGTTTGCATTCGTATACACTAGCACAAAAACCCATGCTAAGCACCGATATACCCATTAAATGCAGATTAAACAAATATAAAATGAATCTCCATTATTATAAATTAAATATCGATAAATTGACCATGACATAAAAAACTAAACATCAATTAATTTATAGAAATGTAAACAAAACTATAAAAGTCTTCACTACTTTGGAAACTGAATATCAGAGATTTTAAAAGATGGAATAAATATCAGAAGCAAAAACATGTATACCATTTTGTGGAAGATGAAATTCAAATATATGAAAAAGCAATTGATGCATCTCTTGCTTCCACCTTCATTTCTTAACTTCCTCCTCGTGGTCCTCTAACAGTCAAAATGGGCATAAGGGGGTAGAATGAGAGTTGAAATGGGTGGTTGATGAGAGAGGAGGGGGTGCCTCTTAATAGTGGGTGGGGGTAAATGGGCATAAGAAGGGAGTGAGGTGGAAGTGGGGGAGAAAATGGTTATAGAAACTGGAGTTAACTGTTGGTCAAAATATGTAGGTAAAGTCAAAATTAGATAAAAACCCTCCACTTTAATATATAATAATAGGAACTGAATACATATGAATCCATGGCCGAATGAGCACCACCGAAGGATTATTAAATAAGTGAATGATTTGAGATAAGGGGTGAAGAATATAATGTAGCAATGTAGAAGAGACCTTGACTTTTCTTAGATTTGAATTATTAGGGTGATGGCTGAGTATTCATTTCTCATCTTTCCTCTATTCACTTTCCATTTGAGGGGAGATTACTTGATGGTCATTTTTGTATATTCACTTTGGTTCTTCATTTCTAACCGTTTATGATATGTACTCTGATTCATCATCTGCTTTTGCTATTGGCTTACTTTAGGGTTTCTCACGGCATGTCAATTTGTCCATTGATCCTCCCTTTCAAAATTGTTTTTAATTTGCTAGGTTGAAGCATTTTAACACAGAAATGCATGCAATGCAAGACAGTGCACATGCAAGAAAACTCATTTTGATCCTAAGATATGATACACAAACACGGGGGTACATAACGAAAAGTCAGCAAGGAAAAAAAATTAACAATTATAATTCTAAGACTGAGTGCTAATATAGTAAGGAAATAGTCAACAATTCTAGTTTCAAGACTGAGTGGTATGACAATATGAACTTACAGGAAGCACATAAATCACCACACAATGAATAACACCAAAAAAAATTCAGCTGAACAAACTGTGCACTGAATGCAAAACATATTGCATATAAAAATCTTGGAAGGAAAAAGAAAAGAAAAAAGAAAATATTAGCCATGCGGAAACCTAACCAGAATATTGAGTTGAGACATCAACCATCAAGCTAAATTGCGCCAAATTCACTGATCTACATCTCCAGTTGATTGAGAAAGATGGTGTCATGCAACAGGAGGTCTCAGTTCTCAGCTTTGCAAACCATGTATTATATGTCCGTGGTGATAGAGCTTAAACTGGGAAATACTCTCTGCTCACAGAATGGTCCTGTAGAAATTGATCTGTTTCTGCAGTAAAAAATTAAAATAGAACTAAAAGAACAGTCAAATTGTCATTTGTCACGATATAAACTGTAATGAAGGAAATGTGCTTTCCAATATGCAGCATCAAATATAAAGCATACTAAAATTCCAATAAATGATGATGGAATGCCCATAATATATGATTTGGTATAACAGGCCTTCAAAACTTCATACAGAAGTAAATTACATCTCAAGGACAGGAAGGATTCACTCCAAAATCCCAGAAGGGACAAGATTTCCAGAGGTTAATAAACATTAAACATCAACAACACCCAAATCCCATATGCAAACAAACATGCCGATTTGGCAACACTCTCCTTCCAACATATAGTACAGTTATTCCAACTGCAGATTTCTACAAGGTCCAGAACAACACATAAGCCCCCTCATTCCCTTTCATTCCAGCAGCTCCTTTCTGGTGCAAGATTTCAGGCATCTTTAGTTTAAAGTTTCCAACAAATTCTACTTCTACCCTGGTCTCATGTTAGCTGGATTAGTGATCTTCTGTCATAATGAACAACCAGATAAATCCCTTTTAAGGCCCAATTAAGTGGCTTCCATGAGTCCTGCCCCTGTCCGCAAATCCATGTTCCATTTGGAATTCATCTGCCAAGGCTTGTATGTCAGGTGTGATTTCCCAGTTGCCTTTCTCACCCCAGTTTGAGTGTTCTGGCTGGGTCCTGCATCTCTCCAACCCCATCTGGTTCTGAATATCTTCAAACTCCTCTGCTGCAACAGCCTGTCTTTTGCTCCCCATCTCTACGTCGAGGCTTGTTTTAGCCATATCTGGACTCAGAGCATGGTGCACAGAGACCGGGGGGTTGAAGGTGGATGAGTCCTCCGTCACCTTTGCTCGAAAATGGTTCTTAGAGCTAGGAATCCTTGTGAAGAAGATCTCCATGACATTTTGGGCCCATCCACGGTTATATGGATTTAACTTTCCGTCGTAGTGATACCGGAAATTCTCATAAGTTGTCTGCAGCAACAATGAGGACATGCTATCAGGATCCAGAAAGAGGAAGGAGAGAACTAGCAGAGCTATTTTGTTATAGGTTGGGTGGACAGCTGACCATGGTCGATCTGTTTTGACTCAGATTCAGGATTAGACCTATATTTGAATTGAGGACATGGAATCTAACATGATTGGTTGACCCTGATGTGATCTAGATCAGTTCTATTATATGCTTATTTGTATAATAGAGAAAAGAAACATGGATAGGGTCAACCTGAGGACCAGAGAAACCTAGTCTGACTTGGGTCCAGCTTTGAACAACAAATGATCATGCCAAATCTGTGATCTGAACTGCTGCTTAACTGTTTACAACCCTAGCGCTATGTGCTAGGATCCAAGATGTGTTAAGATCCAAGCTGTTCATCGAGCAGAGTCCATTGCCCCTGACCCAAATAACCAGGCTTGTTGGTGAATGGCCAAATGTGTACAGCAATGGAGCCCAACTGATGATGGCTCTGATCTTGCACAAGTGGCATACATTAGTATGTGTGCGTGCGTGATGTGAGGCTTGAGTGAGGATAGCAAGATAATTCAGTAGAACCTGGTTGGTGTAAATTAAATAGAGGTGAAATGTTGTGAGTCCTCCAACAAACCAAGCACCCAGGAATGTGTATAGGATTAGAATGCCTGACACAGGTGATCTCATAAAAGCTCTCCAGAGATTGCAATGATATGCATCCATGATTTTCTTGATGTTTACCCAACAAAATGCAAAGACATACAAGCACAGAAGAGTGGTGGAGGATACAAACATGAAGAAGAACCGGTAATTTCTCTGCACAAAGGGAACAGGGATCAGAGAGAAGCAATTAATTGGAAGTGACACAAAAAGATGCAGTAATAATAAATAATACTGATAAAATAAAATAATGTGATAGAAGAATAATAGCCAGGAAAGTAATACAGTAAAATGAAAAAAAAAATCTTGTCCCATAATCATGATCAAAGACAATATTCAAATTACGTCCGTATGACAATAGCAAGGAAGCAGAGTTATATCAATTGACTTTTAATGCCCGACAAAAATGGAAAAACAATGGTGTGCATCTTAGGTTATTGTTGATTAAACTGTAGCTCAATGTTCAGTTTACTTTTGACATGTTTCAATTCTTTGGGTCCAGAGGAAAATTTTGCCCATAAAACCTGCAAGCAGAAGCAGAAATACGTTTCTGATGATCACCAAATGGAACAACCACAATATTTCACACAAATTACAAAAAGTAGAATAGTTGGCACCAGTTCCAGTTCAACATATTATAAGGGTATCTTTTAACTCCCAGGTCTGAGAATTTGCAGCATTCATGATTTGAAAGGCATTAACGATAGCATAAACAGCATGAAAGACACGTGTACGCATGTAGGATAGATAAATACATAAATGAGACATCATAAGGCACTAAATCGAAAAAAATATCTGCAACATATTTCCATTTAACTAGCCAGCGTTGTCCTACTGGTCTCGGTCTCCCTAACCCATTTTTCCAATCTTTGGAAGTAGTCAAGTCAATACTCCAAGGTGGCAACAGAGGATATACCTTCCCAATACACTGCCCAACCCAAGGGCAATGATGATCAAAGCGCTCTACACAGTTATTGCAGATGGAACAATGGGAGCATCGCGGAGGCCTATATAACATGCATGTGTGGCAGTATTTGACCTTGATTATTATCCCATTGACAAGAACATCCTTTGTAGGTGGTAAGTTTGGGATGGCACCATAATTTCCTGCCCAATCCGCTGATCGATTGGAGCCATCACCATCATCTTCTGGTTCTGGAGGATGTGCACTACGAGGAATAATGCCCGGGTCTCTTCCAGAAGTGAGGAAAAGAATGCAGATAACCTGTGTACACAAGCATCAACTCAACAGTTCAAACAGATTTGTCAGTTAAAATTTGGTGAGAAATTAAGAATGCAAGAAGTCCAAAGAGAATACTAACACTCTTGTGCTTGTTTCTCTAGTTATTTAATATTCATTAAGAAGCTTTCTTGTTTCTATTTGGACCTATGCTACTTGAATTGTGTGCCATCAGAAAGCTGAATATAAAGTTATGTTTTAGCTTTTTGAGAACAACCCTATAGGGCTCTTTACTATAGATTTTATTGATAAATGAAAACATTTGCTAGTTGCTATGCCTCTTTTCTTCTTTTTCTTAATGAAAATTGGTCTGAAGAATTGAATCATTCCATTTCTTATCATCTCTTCATATGTCACTGATGAGGATTAATACATATATTGCCTTGGCGTGAATATTAGGCATTCACTTACATCTATGTAGACTGTTGGGTGTTGATGGGATATTGTAATTGAGGATTTGGCCCACGATAAACTATGATGGAGAAACAAAATTTATGTAGCTGACTCCAACATAGTTGGGACAGAACTTTGATAATGGTGATGCCATTTTATACAGCCTTGCATAATCTTCGGAGGGTGGGATCTTTTGTAGAGAGAGAATAAAACACCCAATAAATATAACCTCTCAAAAGAGCATTTCTCATATATATATATATATATATATATATATATATGAGCAAGGCTCTCCTAAGCTCAAGCTTAGGAGAAAATTGCGTAAGCTCATGCTTGTGGGGCTTACCTTTGGTCCATCCAAATGAACCAACACATGACCCCCCTAAATTGCACATGTTCACCAACTTTCGGTTAAATCCGAATTTACTGGACCGTTGGATCGACTATGTATCGATCCAAATGGACTATTGACCATTAAACTTTTGGGCCCATATAGAGATGATAGAAATCACGGTTGGGGCTAATTTTTTGTAGAGAAGAGAATCCTCATAAATGCATCCTCACTGGGCCCACCATATCCTATAGCTTAGGAGAGCTGGCCCCTTTATGTATATGTATATATATATATATATATATATATAGAGAGAGAGAGAGAGAGAGAGAGAGAAGTCACACAAACACTGCATTAAGCATTTCAGGGTACGAAATAATATATAAACAAAAAAGAAGAAACTCACATATACAGTGAAGACAACAGCAATAGCTACAATCAAACACCCAAGATCATGCTGAAACTCATTAACCAGCCTTTCAGAAACAAAGACAGCAAACAAGATCACTGGAGTAATGATTAGAAACACTGTAAAAACCAACAAGCTCACGTCTGGACCAAATATAAGCCTCCCTCTGAGAAAGAATCTCTGCAAAAGGTTTTTTTAAAACAAAAAAAAAAAGAAAAAAAAAGGTCAGTTTCACTTCCATGTCCAAGAAGATCATGAATCTTTAAACAAGAACTGCCGCTGGTTATCTAGTGTTTTTAATCTGAACATCAGTTAGTAAAGAAAAGAATAAAGAGAAACCTGTGTCTAAATATAAAACCATGTCTGAAGAGTCCAAAGCTTCACCATAGTTTCCAAGGTAACGTAAGTTTATAGTTGCTGGAAACTGAAACACACAGCCTAGACAGTAACAAAAGAATGAAACTATGGCACTCAAAACTCTCAATTGTTTAGATATCATTTCTTTTTGAATTTTAGGAAAATAAGTATCATTAAAATAATTGTAGCATATACAGTAAGAAACACAGAAAATCACAAGGACCTACAGAAAGAATGTACAACAGTACAAAGACACAGGGTCAGTCCATCAAGGACATGGAGAAATCCACTACAGAATATTGAAGACTCAGAAGGCTTGTCTGGATGTGGAGATAAGTTGGAGAAAATGGAGGTGGAGAAAACTGTATACAGGTTAAATTTGTTCCATGGATAGTTTTATCGACTTGTTTTCTCTATCTGCTTTCTCCACATCTAAACAGGCCCAAAGGGTCTTCCTATTTGTAAATGTAACCTCTATAATTTGGTGTAGCAAAATGGTTCGCCCTTGAATTTGACAGCTGATGAATGTGATTAAGATATGCAATGTACCAAACATTTGAACTAAAATCAACGGGTCCCATATCACCAACCCAAAAACAGATCAAGTATTTAATTATTATACTTAGGGAGAGGAATTCCATACCACAAGAAACTTCATCCACTTGGCCATTGCATTTCAACAGAAGAGGAAGAACATATATGACTCATCCCAAACTTCAGATTGATGGATCAAGCCATCAATGACTACGACGATGATTCTTTTTGCAACAGTTACAGTATTCCAGATGACACCCAACTACAGAATCTTAACTCTTTGTCACATTTAACCAGTTCCTGTTTTACCATAAAAAAAAAAAAAAACAGTTCCTGGAAATATCCAGCTCACATGAGAATTCCCCAAGTGAAACTTCTCTTCTTGCTCAACATGTGGGATACTTGTTAGACTTAGAGATATAGCCCATCATACCAAGTGTAGGGCCCATGTGATTTCTCCCTTATCCTAATCCCTGGATGACTATTGATTAATTCAACTCCAGTTTGTGTCATAAAGAATCCCTATCCTAGTCCTAGATGAACCATGATCATATCCACCAAGGAGACTCTTAGCAACCCTACAAAAGGGCAATTAACCCCTAGACCCAATCAATCTAGAAAGCTAGAGAGAGATATCGCTTCGATCACGCCTGCTTTGGATCGCACAATGTCACAGTTTTATGTCCCGCAGCGCAAACCCGTTTTAGACCATCAATAATTTGGTCCTTCCAGTTGATACTTTTACAGTAAAGCACCAGTTTTACAAATCATACAATGCAACAACAACTCATCACAAAATTCACAGGAAGAAGACTGAACACATGGCAATTGGAATTAATCATAAAACGCCTACTACAAACAAAATTTCAAAAGCACATCACAGTAAATTCTACAGCTGATGATCCAATGAAGTATATGGTAAAAACACAATCAAACACACATCATGATCATCACCATCATCATACAAGATGGACAAAAGAAAGAGCGAACGTTTCGAATATTAGATGAATTCTGTTACAAGCAGATGTTAATGTTATATGAAATTTGCAAGGAACTAACTCACATTGCTTCCTTTCCAGACTTGATAAAGCCGCTTTGATGGGCGGCTGGGGTCGATGATCCCTCGATTCGAATCGGAGAGCTGAGGCGGCGGATTAGGCGCCCGCGCCGCCGCGCTCATCTTATTCTGAATTCTAGAATGGAGGAAAAGATCCCTCCAGATTTCAAATCAATTACTGAACTTCATTTTCTCTCCGAAATCGACGACCTGCAACTAGAATTACATGAAATTCATCATCGCGTTTCATGAAATGCAACAGATGGAAACAGCAATTCCATGAGAATTCACGTAATCAATCAGATTTCAATAGAAATGAATAAGTGCATGTATAACACCGGAAGAATAGCGCTATGAGAAAACCCAAATCTAATTGAAATACAATATCATGAAGATTCCATGGAAAATCAAACGTTTCCAAGAATTCCATTTCATTGAGAAAGTTTTAGAACAAATGGACGAATCCGAACCTTTCGGAGATGCGACGGAGGGGAAGCGGAGGGGGCGAAAAGACGGAAATGCCCCGAGCAGTGAACGGATCGCTGCTGGGGGCGGAGGGTGGAGCCGTCGCCGGAATCTGCCAATGCACGGAAATGCGAAGGGAGATAAAAAGATGGTGAGAGGGCGAAAGAGATGTCTCGGGATTTACGAAACTGCCACTGTTTTTTCTATTGACGAAATTGACCCCCGAATTAGGGGCCAATTATAAAGGGTGATAGTAGTTTGGCGCGTTTGGATGTCCTTAGAAGTGATTTTGCAAAACACCCCCCACCCTAATAAAATATATTATTATATTTAACTAATTGTTTGCTTTTAGAAGGAAGAGTAAGTTTATTTTCACTTAGGTCCCGCTTGTTTGCAATAAAATACATAAGGGTGATTAAAAATGAAAGTTCGAAGATGAGTTTTTGAAAATGAGCATCAAATAGTAATTTTTTTATTATATTTTTCTAAAATAAAATATTAATTGATGCTCATTTTTAAGATTCATCTTTACTCTTTATTTTTAACCACCCGATGTACTCAATTTTTATATATTGTATTGTAAACAAATAGGCTCTTAATTTTGGAGAAAGTACTTTCTGCTCCGGTGAAATATTTTTAAATTATTTTATCCTATTTATTTTTATTTTACAATTAAAAAACAGTTATGCCAAAAGAATTAGCCAGTAATTCTCAGCCCCACAATTCTATCCTTCATTTCTTCACTTGTAGAGTTGATGCCTTCTTTTATGTAAGTATGGCCTATTAGGGTGATCAAAAGCAAGTAGCAAGCAATGGGTCTGATAAGGTTGGTTTCAGCTTGGTTTATGGTTCATGAGTAATGCTTATATATTTGATCCGAACCTAGTCTAATTTCTAATATGGTTAGGTTAGATTTGTCAATCCAAATCCCAACCTGAAAATCATGTTATAGTCAGATTGGTTGAACGAAAAGCAAAGAGATGTTTTGCATCCTACATTTGGTTGAAGCATGTTTTGCTCTTTAGCCCAAACTTAGACCAGGTCTTGCCCCAGCCCTACAGTGAAATGTTGGGGTACAGTGCTACAGATTGTCCCATCTAGTCAGGCCTTTAGGTGACAAGCCCATGCTAGCCTATTTCATATTCGAACCAAAATCTCATGTTGAGACCCTATCCAATGGCCAAGGTACAGCCCTGGAGTTTGAATTGAAACTATGGGCCAATTACACAGCAACACTTAGTCATTATGATGATTTTTTTATCTTTAATCTGAGGCATCATTTGGTCACATGAATCTAAAAGAAAGGTATAGGTGCACCCTTCTGGGAGATCTTGTGATCATTGTGATCATGGTCGAGGTGTGGATCGTTAAATGCACTCACTTGCTTAGATGTGTGTGTGAAACAATTGGAACTTCATAGGGAGGCCCGTCTATTTAAAATCTAACTGTTAAAAGCAAGAATCCTCCTTTTTGTATTAGATGTGACTGAATTTTACTCTAGGGCTTGTTTGGATGTATGGTGAATTGAAGTATGGTGATGTGCAGCATCAAATCAAGAGAGAATAAAATATGATGTGTTATGATGGTGTTTTGTTTTTAGTTGTTTGGTATGAAATATTTTTGACTTTTTTATAGAAAAGTGGAGTTTTTTGGTCTTTTAGTAAAGAAATGAGGTTGCTTTTTTTTACTTTTTTTGAAAAATTCGGAGGAAATTTTGAAATTGTATACTTTTGATATGATCCCTTGTCATTTCTTGTCTGGATTCACTTTAACTAGTTAAATGCCAAACGCCCTAATAAAATTTGGTTTCAACCTACAAAAAGAGGGTACTCAATTGGATAGTAGGACTAACTACCATTGAAAATAAAATTTGACTATATCTCATAGAAGTCGCAAGAGAAGGGCATTCTTCTGAATAATGACTTTTAAATAAATAGGCCCACTATGGAGTTCTAGCCGCCTCTCTTTAAGGGCGTGTTTCTTTAGCGTAAGTATTTATTGAAATTAATTTGTGATGATATTGGAAATTCGTACACTATGATGTGGTATGAGTATATGATGTGATATTCTTTCGCTAGAAGTGATCTCTTGAATTCCCATACTTTCAACCTCTGACCATTTTTCACGCTTAAATGGAGAGGAGGATTAAAAGATCGCACTAAGGCCTGTTTCTTCTGTTTCTTCATTAGAATTTCTGCCACGAATTCATCATGTTCAAGAATTTCTGGATATAATGTGACATGCTGTCTCCTGAAATTTCTAAATTTCATATTTTTCCACTAACATTTCTGGATTTCAGCCATATAAAAGATATTTTTAATCTTTGAGAAATCAAGGATTCCACCATTTCTGAAATTTCAAAAAAATTTCAATGAAGTATACCTGAAATTCCAACAAAAGAAATAGGACATAAATAAGTATTCCCTAGACATGTTGTGATGAAGAAGGATCCGAAGGCAAGGAATTGAATGGCCAACCAAACCCTCTCACTTCCGAGTCCCACACCCAACGGAAATACCAAAATTGCCCATTTTTACAAGTTGGCAACTGAAAAGGACAGGACATGTTTAATCATCATATTTTGCTTCCTAAAAAGCCAGAGTTAGAGGGGCAATACCGTAAAAACACGTAAGAAGAGGATGAGGTAGAATAGACATCTGATCTGAGACAGGCATCAAAAGGACCGAGACAAGGTGGTGACGTGAGGTAGAATATAAAAAAAGACAAAATCTGCAAAGTGACACCAGTCCAATGGTCAAAGAATAAAATGTTACAACCTGACACCGACACTTACCCCCCTCCAACATGTGAAATTAGGGTCCCACCTGGTGGGTCCACGTGTGTATGATACTATATGTTTCTATATTGGAATTTTAAAGGAATTTATGGAGAACTGAAACATGTGAAATTCCTTAATCCTATTTTATATTTGAAAAATTGAAAAATAAAACAAACAAACAAAATATGTAATTGTCGTTTGAGACCTTTTAGATTGTCAAAATTTTAAAATTTTAATGAAGAAATATGATATTTACAAATACAAAAGACAAGCAATCAAATTATGCCATGAATTTCCATACATACCAAAATTTTTATCAAAAGTTTTAGTAAATGATTTTTTTTTTGTTGCAAACATTCCCGACAAATTTTTCTATTGCCTAGTATTTCTAACATCATTAAAGTTACTGTCTCATAGGAATTCCACATGACCTGTTTAATTTTGTAGAATTCTACAAACTCAAATTTCAAATGACAATCTTGCCATGTTTCTAAGATAGTCATTTTTTGGAATGCTACTCGGCCGTTATAAAGATGAAACTTTTCAAAATGCTTGCAACCAAATTGGAGAAAGAAATATGCTCAAGCCAACTCCACTCAGCCACAAGTGCGTTACCAAATAGATTTTTCTTTCTATTAAAAATTTATTGGGTTGATCATATGTAAAGTTAATGAACCCAATTTTAATTATATTGCCCAACTTTAATGTGTAGAAAATAATCCACACATATACCGGCACATTGCCGAACTTGGATTTAGACTCAGTTATCTAGAATTATATCCTTGTAAACCTGATGGTGAGTCCACTTTTTTTTTTTTCTTTTTGCTAAGAAAAGATTACAAAAGTGTCTGTATAAGGAGAATACTTTGAAAGATAAAAACAGAAAAGATTATACATAAAAGAAGACAAGATATGTAACACAGACTATATATAGAGTTAAGGTGTTGCTGGTGAATCACTGAGAGACTAATCGTGGTGAGAAGCTGGAGCTGAGCTATGGAGAACCTGTTCAGCCATAGATAAAGTCACCCCCTGAGTTGACACAATTTCCTGATGGACTGCTTGTGTTGTTGTGTCTGTAGCATGGGCCTGAGATTGTTGGAATATCATTGTGACAAGCTGCAAGAATATGTAGAGGCAACTGAACATGCAGAATTGTGACAATGGGGAAAAAAATATGGGCTAGTAAATGAGCTGCTTGATTGGCTAATCTTCTGCAGAAATGAAACTTCCACGATTTGTGATGTCTTCTTAAAGTCGTGATCCTCATCCGCAGATGCGTAAGATTCCAACATACATTGCCTTGTTAATTAGTAGTGTTAAAAATATTAGCACAATCCCCTTCAATAAGAAAACTCCGCAGATTAAAAGTATCAGCTAGAATGAGGCCTTGATAAAGAGCATGAATTTCAGCTGCTATAGGAGGATCTGCTATAACTTTATCTGCATATGCCAAAAGAGAAAGACCAATATGATTTCTAAAAATTCCACCAATAGAGGACAACCCTTCATTCGGTAAGAAAGCCCCATCGAAATTCAGCTTGAGATAATCTATAAGAGGAAGTAACCAATGAGATGATGGAAAATGTATTGGGTAAGAAATTCTATTCTTAAACCATTGCAATGTCCACCATTGAGTTAAATGTGTAAAGGATGCAGAGATGACATGTATTCGATAAAGGGGTTTTGTTTCATGACCAAGGCCTCAAGGTTTTGTAACGTCCCACGTCGCCCATGGGGCTGCCCATATCTCGGCCTTATATATGCAATGCTGTCCTTATTTGGTATGACGCGTTTTGGAGCTTAATGGGCTCCGAGAACAAAACCTTAAGGCCTAGGTCAATATGAATATAATTAAGGTAGCTATGGGTGGGCAATTTCTGAAGCAAATTCCTCCATGGAAACAATTTCAATTTAGTAGATTGAATTGGCAACGACCAAAGGGTTTTCCAAGGATAATTAGGCCCAATAAATGGCTTTTTGAGAGGAAGTACCAGTAGGTTCCTCATTCCAACAAAGTAAATCCTGTCCACCGAGTTGGATCTGAAGAATATGAGAAAGCCAAGTGCTCCCTAAAATCTCTCTGATTCTCTGTTGGTGCCATCTAGGTTCAACATCAGAATAATCAATAAGATCAACAACTTTAAGAGGTGGATAATTATTAACAGTAAACAACTTGAGAAAGAGATGGAAAATTGGGAATCCATTTATCATGAAAAAACTTCAATTTGAGATCCACCCCTAACTACCTGAAAAATATAGTCCCAGAGATCATTTCTGTAGTGAAGAAGTGATTTCCAGAAAATTGATTGAGTGGGTTTTGGAGAACAAACCCTAAATGTAGTACTACGAAGATATTTGTGAGTCCACCTCTTAGTTTCAACATGGACTATATTCAATGCACGTAGAGATCATGGCCCAGCTGATGCATGTAAAAAGGGTCTTCAGGAATTATAGAAAGACGATCCAATCCACAACAAAAGTATCTATATATTCTATAACCAGGGAACTGACTTAATGGCAATAGAAAAGCAACGACAAATGATAGAGGAGGGATCTTAGGATGGGCCTCAAAATTATTAAACAGGCACATGTCTAAAATCTGGACTGGTTTCACTTCACCTCTAGTTAGATTGGGTTGACATTTTAAGAGGTTAAAATTTTACTTTTAATCAAATGAGAAGTGCAATTGGAGGCTTATCATACACTCCAAATACACTCTGGATTTAGATCCCATTTGAAGACTCACTTATTTGAAATCTTGCTGATCGAATCATATCTATTTGAAAGAGCATAACATGTCTGATTTAATTAAAAAAAAAAAAAAAGAGAAAAAATTATCATCATATGATAAAAGTCATATGAACAAGCTTGTCTTTATTGTAAAAGTAGTAAGGCAACTTCTATAGTAAAAGTTATACCCAGAACCTTATCAAAATATCACATAAAATTCTTTTTCTACTATTTTTTTTCCTAGTTGGATGAGTGGTACAAATTTGGTGCGACTATCTATTTGTTATGGATCGATCACTGGACAGTTGTGCGAGATAAGATGCCCTTACCACTTGGCTGTCCTGCATTTCTCACTTTAGGATCCTCTCACTGGGCTGCCTTGGATCTCCATTTTTTAACCACTTAATGACATGAATTCCTATGTAATTAATTCTTATCTTTTCTATGCAAACAAACAGCCCCAATGGATCATTTAGTAAACATACCTGATTTTTTATGGCTCCGCACCTGATCATCCAAGGCAGTAGCATGGGTAAGTTATCAGGTAAAAGTACTAATAAGAAACAAAACCCAAATAGCGTATCATCCAACAGTGTTGGATAAACCACCTTTGCTTAGTAGACATCAAGTTATATATCATCGCATTACTAGACTGGATCATGATCAAAATCATCCTTGAATATTGTTGCAACTGGATGAAAGCGGCTGAAAACTGATTTGAAATCTGAACCAGTGAAGCAAATCATTAAAACTGTTTGTGATTAATTCACCTGCATGAGTGTTAACATACCTGGCAAATGTAAAAGGCACGTCTCAAGACTCTAGAGGCAATATTCTTAACTGCAATTGAGGGGGTTGCTATTTATCTCCCCAAATCCCCCGTACCATGAGAACAATATGAATAGTTACCCTGGTATCGGAGGCCTTTGAGGGAGACAAATAGAAAACACCTCAGGTTTCATTGCATCCCATCATCTCTCATACAAACAGCAAGGCCGAGCTTGGGTCCATCAATGATCCATATTTTGGGCTGAGCCAGCATCAACTGAGCCTGACCAATACATCCTTTGGGATTAAATCAGGCCTATGGGGTGTTTTCTTATGACTACTTACATGTTTCTATCCTGGCACAGGCCGATTTCATTTACAGTACGACCTCAACCACTGGCCCTCAAATGAGGCCCACAGCAGGTCTGTGTCAGGATAGTTACACTCAGCCGGTTCACAGCTTCTGCTATATATACAATCAGATCAGAAAGAATGCTGTGAACACATAAGAGGAAAGCTCTCAATCTCATATGCTTCCACTCTGCACTGAGCTTTCAACTTCTCTAAGCTATAGGAACATTGGAAGCCAGTGAGGGAAGTTGGAAGCAGGCTTATTTGTATGCAGAGTAGAGACTACTAATGTCCTTTCAACTCATTTACCAAACAACACACCTCTACAGCTTTATATAGACACTGGCTAAATGCTTTGGACGTTCTATAACCCATAGAATCGTGTCAATTTTCCCCATTATCCAGATTCGTTAATATTTAATTGGACCATCGGCACTCACAGGATTGTTTCCACTTGTAAAATACCCCATGTGATACATGATCCACTAAGGGCATCGCATATGCTGATAATGTCTGAGTAGTGTTGTACTAGTATTTTAAACATCAATCTCTTGTTGGGGACATCAATCTCTTGTTGGGGAGTCCCCCTTAAGTAATAGGCTTGACATGTCTTAATATACATGTATGACCTTTCACCTACCAGCTTAAGCTTTTGGGTTGGTACATGACATCTTACACAGTATCAGAGCGGGTTCCGATCCCGTCGTTCCTGTGTAGCCCACGTGACAGCCCCGTTCATGAAAACTGTTGGGCATGCACGTGTGAGGAGTGTTGGGAAGTCCTGCATCGTCTAAGCAATAAGCTTGACATGTCTTAATATACATATATAGTGGTACATGGCATCTTAGAACTGTATCCTTAGCTATCGTTTATGTATCAATAATTTGGTGCTTAGTCTCGAAAGATCAATTTGTGAATTTATTATACAATTCCGAAGAGGCCATTTAAGATTTTTCTGAAAGATCGTTTAAGATATCAATCTGTAATGCAATTAATCAGCGAGATATGCTACACTGACGTGTAGTAGTGAAGACACCAAGCTTGACATTCTTCTAAGAATAAAGGTTAAGCATCTTTGTTGAGACTCTGCCTATTCCAAGGGTCAAGAGAATTTTGATTGTGCAGTTTAGAATCCATTCCATGAATGAAGATAGAACCACAATTTTTAAATGAAGCCTACCCACAGAAAACACAACACCGCGTTCCTTAGTGGCATGAGGTGAACCTGACACTAGTAGTGCTCAAGAGAATGGTAAGGACCTACTGATTGACGGGCCACCTTATGGATAAGCCAATTCTAAAGAGCCTGTTTGTTTGCATTAGAATGTGTATGAATTCATGGTCAAATGAGCTTCATTGAAGCATTATTAAAGACGTGAGGTGCGAATGATATGAGGTGAACTGTAAAGAATATAATGAAGCAATAGATGAGATGTCGACTTTCTTAGGATTTGAATTACTTGCATGATGGTTGGATATTCATTTTCCATCTTTTCTTGATTCACTTTCCATTGAAAAAAAAGGTGACTTTTGGTCCTTCAGTTTTAATCATTTTATGGAATGAATTTTCAAGTATTCTATGCAAACAAATTGGCCCTTAAAATTGGAAAAGGTGGATTTTAAATCCATCATCTGCGTTTTCTTTTGGCCTACTTTTCTCAGGGCATGTTAATTTGTCCTTTGATCACTCCTTCGAAAATTGTATGCAGTTATCTAGAGTTAAAGAATTTTAACACAGAAATGCATGCAAGCATGGAATGCAAGACGTGCGCTTGTAAGAAAACTCATTTCTTCGATCCTCAGGAGTGGTATGACAATATGAACTTACAAAGGAAACACCAAAATCACCAATTCATGAATAAGACCAGAAGTATCGGCTGACCAAACTATGTCCTGTATGCTAAACACATTGCATTGAAAAGATTTGGAAGGGAGTTCTAAAATTTAATGCAATGGAGACACTATGTTGAAACCTGTTTCCTTACTCTTGAAGTGATTGGGTTAATCATAAGTTGACTACAGAAGTAAAAATAAGTTCAAAAATCCACTTCCCCCTTTTATTGCTTTAAATAAAAAAAAAAAAGACTTATTTAAAAAAGTAAGTTTCCCTTTCCTTTTTCTTAGAGGGCGAAGTTCTACTTTTAATCAAATGAGAAACATAATTAGAGGCTTATCGTATTGATTTTCTGTGCAACTCTCATTTTGCTTGTTTGGTACTACACATTTCCTTGCAGGAGAAATATGAACTAGTTTTTACGGAAGAGAGAATATCGGTTCCAATGTGAGTGGTAGGAAAGCGGGAATAAAAATCTTTACAATACAAAATCATCTTGCTGCACAAATGCCCCCTCTGATTGTGTAATCAGGAGTGGTGTATTGATTGTGATTTTAGCCAGAACCAACAAAAAGGTATCCATTGATTGCAGTGCTTAAAACTCTTCTAAGATATTGAATTGAGTATGCAATGGGCCTAAGAGTGTCATCTTATAGTTTGACAAGTGCCCAGGACCTTTCATTTGAGGGGTGCCAAAGCGCAAACCATGGATTTTGAGGGTGAGCCTACAATTTTAATTGAACTTTTGAAGCACGCCATAGTTTAACGGGTGTGACCGCACCCACATGGTTGTGCCTGAGTCCGCCCTCAGGGGATCTCCTTTACTTCTTCCTCCATGCAATTAGATAAAAAATAACTTGATATTAGGGATCACAATGGGTCGGTTTGAGTTTAATAGATGCCTACCCAAACCAACCTCTCCTATAGGGGGTAGGTTCGTTTGATAGTGGTGTCCATGTATGAAACTATGGATATATTTTGACCAGAGTCATGATCGAGGCAAATTCAAGTTTTGACACCTCCATCTATTCCACACCACTATGCCTTATTTATAATTATTCTACATAATTCTTAATAGGCTAAATTATTCTGCCTTTTGGTGTTAGTATTTAATGATAAATCTTGGCTTTTTAATTTTGAACTTTCTCCCAAAATCAGTAGCCTTGTAACTATGATAGATTTTAGAGTGAAATGACCACCTTTGGCATCTCTTTATCAATATATGCGTAATTTCAAAAGATTTGGACTCGTTCTTCTTTTAAAATTGTAACATTGATAGTTGATATGATACATTTAGTAGGAGATATTAACCTTATATAAACTCAATATCGATACGATGCCCATTTCATCAAGCCCAAACTGGTCATAATGAAAAAAAAAAAAAAAAACTATACTTATAATTGGTTATAAGTGACTCAATCCATGCACGACCCACATTGGATCGTTAAAAGTTTTAAAATGCAAGATTACTCTTGATTTGCATGAGAGAGACCCTTGGGAGTAGGGGATAAATTAATGATTTTTTTTTATATAAACAACAATATACTCATTTTTATTTAATCGATGTAAGAGCAAAGCTATCATTTTTATAAAAATTCAACACAAACCTCCCTGTTAGGGTTATAAACGGGTATCCGATTCTCCAATTACCCTGAAGTTCTCACACACAAAAATGGATCTGGAACCTATTTAAGGTTCTGATTCATAAATGGGTTCGGGTCCGGAACTCAATTTATGCTCCGATTGATAAACGGGTCCGATTCCGAGTCCATATAGGTTCCAACCTGTGGACCTAGGATCCGGCATATGATTCTTTGATACTGTAAATCGCACATCAAAATTAACTTTTTTTTTCTACATTTTTGTACATAATAGCAGAGGTAGTAGACTTGATGCACTGTTATAAGTTGAATGATATGCTTATTTTAAAAAAAATAAAAAATAAAGAGAAATTAGAATCGATTTTGAAATTAGATTTCAATCCTTTAGATGGATCCGGTTCCGTAACTGGATCTGGGATTTCCTATCGGAGCCGGATCTGAAACAAACAAAACAAGTTTCGAGTCAAAATCTGATCCAAAATCAGAACCGTTACATAAAAACGGGTCTGGTCTCGGTCCAAAACTGTCCCGTTTGCAACCCTACTCAGTGTGGCCATCTAATTCTCACAAGGACTACTAGTTTTGGGAAATGAAAGGCATTAATAAAATGAAAAAATAGAGATCCATCACTAAATACTCAATCTACATGTGCCTATTTACAAAATTCTATAAACCTTAGCAGGTACATTAAGAAAAGAAATGAAAAAGAATATTCATATTTGACGGTTGAGTAAGGCGGGAAAGGCGGTTTGGTCTTTTCCTATTTTCCGATTCTCTTCCCACTACCAAACATAGAACCTCATTTTTCCCACTTTTCTCTTTCCCTCTCATCCTTCTTCTTCTCCTCCCCTGCAAAAATCTAGGGTTTCTATCAGGATCTCATTATCCAATCCCTCTTTCCATCTCCAAACGAGAAGCTTTCCAAGGTACGATCCTCTAATTCCCTTTCATCTCTGCCACAGATCTCTTCCCTTCTACTCGGCTTGGATTTTGTATTACGGTAGCTAGATTTGTCTGTGTAGAATTGGTGATCGAACGATATCAGAATCTCCTAATCTGATCTGTTAGGAACTGGATATGGATTTTGTTTTCCAGTATCTAGGATGGAGATTTTGTGGTCTTCATTTGCCTGTTTGAAATTATGATGATAATACGCTATCCTGACCTTAATTACAAACTTGATTACGCTCTTTAGTGATTTATTTCTTTGTTTGAGGTTAGTTTTTCACGAATTTTGTCGCGTTTCATTCACTGGATCTTTGGTTTCAGCAAGACCCGGCGAAGAAGAATCGTCCTAGTTGATGTAATTGTGATATCTTTTGTCATTTTCAGAATCTTACAGGTTTCTTTAGTTGCTCTAGTTTGAGACTTTTTTTTGGTGAAAATATTGGATATAGTGAAAAGTGTTTCAATGCCAATGGCTGTTAGAAAGACAATACAAATGTGGTTGTAATTGTATTTACTTAACTGCTCATAGTTTTATCAAGTAAACATTTTAGATTTATTGCGTTCATTTGGAAATTGTCGATTGCTGAGGTCTATGACTACAAAGGAATTTAGTATTGTAGTTGGGTTCAAGGGTTTTTGGAATGGAATCAAAGTGTGACTTCATTGAGCTGTGCTTTACAGAGTAAGTTTGTGATTAGGAAACATCTCATTCCAATATTACACATTTATGTTGCAGAGAGATATTTTGGTTCTGATTAGGATGATAAAAGATAGAGTTGAAATCTGAAAATTTAATTGCACCCTAAAGAAATTTTTGTATTGCTTTTGTTGCTTCTGAGTTTTGATAGCTAAGGTTGGTATGATTTAAATGGAGACAGAGATGTAGATGGATATGTTTGGATGTCTCTGGCAAAGCAGTGCAGTCTGCCCAAATTTGTGCCCTTCTCTCAGTTTTACCCGTATACTCACATAGCTTTCCATACACATATCATTCACCTGAGCGTCAGGAGACATGTTGGTTTCAATTTTTGATACTTCCAAGTGCACCCTATACATCAAAGTAGTGCTATTTGTTCCAGTCAACTTACATATATAATGTATACATTTAATTCCTTTGACAACATTGGCATGCTTGTATTGTTTCTACTATCAGTTATGGTGGTGGATTTCTTGGCCTTTTTGGAAGTCCTCTCTAATTGTTGTCATTGAGGATTATTTTCCATAAATCTGTGCCGGTCATCAGTTGATTTTTTTTTTCTTTCTACATATGAAGGATCTAAATGCCGATATTTCCTTGGAACAGGGTCATGTAACTATACTAATGGGTCAAGGCAAATTTCTTGGTTGCTTGAGAATTGGATCATTAATTTCATGTCACGTGATGTTCAGAAACTCCTAAGAGAAACAGTTTCCTTTCAACTTCACATAAGATATCTTCAACAGTAGTAATTCATGAGGGAGTGGGTTATTGGAGCTTTCATTAACATTTTTGGTAGTATTGCCATCAATTTTGGGACAAATCTCCTGAAGTTGGGTCATAACCAGGTATATCTATGCTTTACTTTTCTTTTGGTTCTTGCTGTTGGCATTATATGCTAACTTATGGCCATTATTTCTTTAAAGGGAATGTTCATGTTGTTTTAGGAAATTTATTTGGTTTGCTAAAGCAATGCTCAGACTTGGTCCTCAGAATTTTTAAGGATGTTATCACCTTATTATTGGTAAATTTGCCATATAAAAACACATGGTTTATTGTGATATTTAATACAAAAGGGTTTTCAAATGAGAAAACTGGTTTCTCATTAATATTCATGGGTTGATCGTGTGTTTTATTGTTTGGTCATCTAGCTTGTCATTTGATCATCCAGCGTGCTGGAAGTACATGAATCGATACAAACAATCAAAAAAGATTGAGATATTTATTTACAAATTTCCATTTTGTTGGGGGTGTTATGAAAGAAATGTTTATTTTTTATTTGGATGGCAGTGAAATGCAGAAGCTTTGCTGAAATTGTGCTGCTCGTTGGTTCCCGCTTAGAAAATGAAGTAAATTCTTTTAGTTTTCTTAATTTGTTTTCTTATTTTCATAATTATTTTTTTATTCTATTAATTAATTCAAAGAAGAATTATACAACTTTCTAGTTTTCTTAATTTATTGTCTTATTTTTCTCCATTTGTGATTTTTAAATAATTTAATAATTGAAAGAAATATAATCCAGTGAAGTTTTCATACCTTAAGGCTTAAGCCTCATCTCATTATAGACTATATCCCTCACCCCATTTCGCTCCATTCAATACATGGTTAGTACTTGCTTTCCCTTCTTTGTGGGGAGTTGACTTGTTTTAGTTGTCACCATTCGAGTTCATGGTTGCTGGTTCCGGAGTTCCGGTCATGTCATTCATTACTGTCAAAAACTAAGAATTTGTATCCCGAATCCTACAATTCATATAGAGTCCTAAGCAAAACGCTTGTAACAATTAAAGGAATCCATTTTCAACTGAATTTAAAGTTTCAAATGAAACATTTGTATCTTACGTTTCAATACTTATTTTTATTTTTATCATATGCTTCAGCCAATTCATCTAGCTAGGCAGGATATATGGTCACAATCGAATGGTTAATATTAATGAAATCTTGCTTTCTCCTCCTCTTCATTCTCCTGCTTTTTAGTGTTTCTATTTTAAAGAGTTCATTAGTAAGCAGCGAAGCATCTTTAGAATTTGTGAGAATTTGAGGAGGTTTCAGAGACAAATAGGGAATAGGCGATTTTGAGGTTTTGTTTTACATTCTTTGTTTTCCTTTTTTTCCTTTTTATTTTTTCATTTTTCCCTCCATGAGCTTCTTTAACTTCTTGATCATTTGGATTTCATTTTTATTTTAGTAGAGGACCCAAAAAAAAAAGGAAAAAAAAGACACCACTACAAATTTATTTTTCCTAGCAATGTTGATATCTTAAACATATTTACTATTCGTACATATATCGTTTATGTTGTTTTAATATATGTCAGTGATGTGCTTCATACAATTGTATTGTAATTTTATTTGTCGCTATATTGATACTACTTTGGATGAAAATGGATGGATTATGAAGAACCATGCTTTTCTTCTTTTTTTAAAATTTTATTTTTTACAAATAAAATTCAAATACCCTACAATTTGTGATACAATGTACAACACGGTTCAATTCAATGCCTTGAGCGATGTGAGATACGATTTCAATTTTCAAAACAATGATGTCATTCTGGTCTTCACTTAAGTAGATTGTTAGTTCATAATATAAACAACAAGTAAAGAAGAGTTGGATTTTGTTTTTCCACTATGCTTGGGAGAAAATATGGTAACTACCTTTCAATGCATGTTTTTTTGGGGTGTATTTGACTGGATATTAATCTTTTCTTTACACTTAATAAAGTAGCTTGTTTTTGGGGTGTATTTCTTTCAGCGAGAGAGGCTTGCTCTTAACAACGATGGCGCAAGTGGCAAGCTTGTCATGAAGCCAATCATATCTTTTCATTCATGGAGAGTTGGTAATCTTCTATCAACTTTAAATATTGTACACGCACAGATACACATACAAACACTGTATAAAAGTTATCCCTAGAAGCTAGGCCTCATAAGCTAAAAGCAGACTGGCTTCTAGGGCCAACATAGTGCTCCCCATGTTCATTCTAACCTCCTCATGGTCACTACACTCATTTCCAGCAAAAGAGAAAAAAAAAAAAAAAAACACAAAGACGAAAACCATTCCACGAGGAATTCCATGAGAAAGAATTCCTTTAATATGTTAACAAAAAGCAGTAATATATATGGAATTCTACAAATAACCCACTTTTGGGACGCCCCTTTTTTCCTACCACTTTTTTTTTTTTTTTTTTTGCTAGGGCCCCACATTTAATCAGCGAAATCCTTTGACACGCATCAGCCCCCTTAAATTGCACAAGCCATATATTTTCTTGTTCCGGACATTATTCACTGTTGGAATTTATCATGGTAAAACTTTAGCCATTAAATTTTAAGGACATAAAACTAAGGGCTGTGATAATTTGATTGGCAAGATATCTTATATTCTATTCATCTAGGTTCAAACCTTTCCATCAAAGAATAGTTCATCTTTTCAAAATAAGAATCTTTTGTTTAGGTCTCACATGGATGCTTCCAATCCTTGTTTGGTGTGGGTGTGGTGAGGGGGGTAGGGCTGCTTGATTAGGGGTAGACCTCCTAATCAAATCATTGTAGCCCTTTATTTAGGGGCCTTTAGAGTTTCGATCTTAGATAAAGTGATGTCTTTGTTTTTCAAATCCAATGGTTTATACTCCAATGAGTGTCAAATTGGGATGAGTGTCAATTCATAGAGTGATAGGTGGGCTCATTGTGATTGCTTTGAAAAAATCCTATTATTTCCAATTTCACTTCAATGAGATTAAGGAGATCTCCTCTTTTGTTGTCTCTTTTGATTGTGTGTTGAGGTCTGCCAATAGTATGACGGATGCTTTGGCTAAATAAGGGGTGGATAGATCTTCTCCGTGGGTGGGTTTATCTATGTAATCTTTTTTTTATTGGGGTGGTTTGGTTTGGTTTGTTTTTTTTTTTTCCGCTTTAATTGGTGGGGCATAATGCTCTTATACACACGTATTTCTGATTTTCTCTTGTGCTCCTTGCCTTTTTTATAACATTAAATTTTATTGTTCCAAAAGTTATAGATTGAAAAAGCTCGATCCAGCCATAAAACAATAGCCAGGCAACTAAAAACGAAATACAACTAAACAACGAAAACAAGACAAACAAACTGTAAAGATACAGGTCAACTCGACCCATGAATTGGGTCAGCCCACAAATCAAGTCATTATATGAGTTGTTGATAGATACTAGTTACCTTAACAATACCTGTAATCATGTAATTAGATTTTCTAAACTAGGAAACACTGTATTATATATGGATTCAATCGTCAATACAAGAAATACAATTCTCTTGCAAAATCTCTCTTGTGTTTGCTTCTAGTTTTGTTCTGGATCATCTCACATGGTATCAAAGTCCTAGAGCCCTGATCGTCTATCCATCCAAGCATAGGAGAAGCCTTGCGACAGTCCAGTTCATCTGTGAGAAGCACTGTACCGGTTGTGATCAAAGGTGGCCCAACTGTTGATCACCCTCTGCCCAGAGAAATCTTCCCCTCCTGGTCGCCCATCACTCCTAGGAATTCTACACATTTTTTCCAGATTTTTTGATCATCTGAGGTAGGCCATTCTCTCTTATTTGTAATTCTCCCATTTGAGCACATAGTTTTCATCACGACCGTCCAACTTTCTGGTCTCTCAAGCTTTCATCAAAATTCCACTTGGAGGACTTCGGATTTTTGAGGCAGAGATCACTGTGAGATCTGATCATACCCCTAATCATCCAGTGGGGCCCACAGATCAGATCTGTGCCCAGATTCAAGGTCGCCTGGACCATTTTATGGGATTTTTTAAATCAACCTGCTCCCTGTGGTTGCAATCTGTCGTCTGATCATTCAATGGGACCCATAGCACTATTCTGTGCTCAGATCAAGTCATCTGTTGTCTGATTATTCAGCAGGCCTGGACCATTTTCTGGGATTTTTCAGATCTGGTTAGAAATTATCTTCTGAGGCTGGATTTCTCATATACTTAGTCTGTAAGCAATTTCTTTGTTCCCATGTCTTCTGATCGAGCTGTATCGGGCATCACTGTCATCCTCGATGGAACCAATTATCCCTATTGGTCCCATCTAATGCAAAATTTCCTCAAAGGACAAAAACTCTGGAAATATATTGCTACGCAGATCCCTACACTAGATAGTAAGGATGCTACGTTTGAGGAATGAGAAGCTTCAGTCGGGAAGATCAATTCTTGGATTGCAAATTCGGTCACTCCATCTATTAGGAATCAACTGGCTAAATTCAGTTTTCCTAAGGATGCTTGAAATTATTTAGCAAAATTATATACTCAATCTAATGCTGTTCGCCGGTATCAGTTAGAATGGGACATTAAAAATGCAGATCAAGGAAATGACTCCATTCATGACTTCTTTATCAAAATGACTGCCTTTTGGGATCAACTGGCTATAATGGAACCCACTTTTGCAACAACTGATGATGCCCACACCTTTGAGGTCTATAGACAGCAGACTCGCCTGGTTCAGTTTCTTATGGCTCTTAGCACTGATTTTGAGCATGTTCGTGGTCTCTTATTACATCGGTCCCCACTGCCTTTTATTGATATGGCACTCTCGGAACTCCTGGCAGAAGAACAGACTCAGCTTTCTCTTACAAAGAAGAAGCATGTGGAACCTACACATGTTCTGTCAGCAAATGTTAGTACCCCTCAGAATGATCGCTCTTTTCCCCCTGGTACCAATGACTTCTGCAATTATTGTAAGAAGAAAGGACACTGGAAACGAGACTGCTCAACCAGACCTCAAAGGCTAAATACCGAGAACAAACAATCTGGTCAACAGCCCAATCGTGGTCCCAATCAATCTTATTCTCAGCGATCCTATGCTGCCAATGTCACTGAAGATGATAGTTTTGTACCTCCGCAAATGGATCTTACATCTCAGATCGAGGCTATGGTTGATAAGCTCATACAACAGTTGTTTCTGGCCTCCTCCACTGGTTCTGCTTCTCAGATGACCACCACTCCCTCTGCCTCTGGTTCTGCCATGACCATTTCTGGTCCTTCAGGTACACATGATACTATATGGATTTTTTTATTCTAGTGCTTCCAATCATATGACAAAATGATGCTTCCAAACTTCATCATTGTTATACTCCTGCTAGCTCTATCACCATCCATACAGCAAATGCCACTCCTCTACCAGTCTCCCTTATTGGCTCCGTTTCAAATAAGTTGCTCTCTCTCACTAATGTTTTGTATGTTCCCCACCTCTCAATCAATTTAATCTCTATTAGTCAACTGACTTCTTCTGGATTTCTTGTCTCATTTTCTTCCACTGGATGTTCTGTGCAGGATCCGTGCACCGGGAGACAGATTGGGACCGGCCTTAGGTCAGGAGGACTTTACTGTCTCCGCTCGCTACACCTTCCATCATTAAGCATCTCCCCAGTCACCCTTGTTTCCTCTGCATCACCTTTTGCCCTTTGGCACTCTCATTTAGGCCATTTATCTTGAAATAAAATGAAGATTTTACTTAATAGTAGTGTTTTTGGTAACATTTCTGTATTAGACATTTGTACTTGTTTTGGTTGCCACTTTGGTAAACAACATGCAGGGTATGACATCGAACAAAAAGGATATCGAATCTATGATCCTAAAACCAATAAGTTACGGGTCTCTCGAAATGTCACCTTCTTGGAGCATATACCTTTCTATACATTACCCATTGCATCCTCTTCTCCTGAGCAACCTATGGTCTACCCTCTTGACCCCTTTCCAGACCTATTTCCCTCTGATACCCCTTCTCCTCCCTCTAATACCCCTTTTCCCCCACCTCTGCAGGCATATCATCATCGGCCCAAAACCCCATCTGTTCACTCGAAATCTGCAGCCCCACCTCCTACTTCTAACCATGGGCCTATCTCCTCTGCTCCAGATGTGCAGGATCCTCCTCAATCTCAAAGGTATCCTTTGCGCACCAGAATTCCTCCCTCCCGATTTGGCTTTGTTTGTACTGATCATTTTTCTCCATCATATAAGTCCTTCCTTGCAGCAATTCATACTTTGACAGAACCACAATCCTATAAGGAGGCAATTGCTCATCCAAACTGGAGATCTGCCATAGCAGAAGAACTTGCGACTCTGCAGAAAACTCAAACATGGGATCTTATCCCCCTTTCCTCAGGAAAACGGGTTATTAGCTGCAAATGGATATTTAAGATCAAGACCAAATCTGATGGATCTGTTGATCGTTACAAGGCTCGCTTAATTGCCAAAGGCTACACACAAGAATCTGGGGTTGATTATGAGGAGACCTTTGCTCCAGTTGCTAAGATGACAATTGTCCGTACTTTTATCTCTGTTGCAGCCGTTAGACGTTAGCCACTCTATCAGCTTGATGTAAAGAATGCATTTTTGAATGGATTCCTTCAGGAAGAAATATATATGCATCCTTCCCCAGGCGTCGCGAGACCTCCTCATTATGTTTGTCGACTCAAACGTGCCTTGTATGGCCTCAAACAAGCCCCTCGTGCTTGGTTTGAACGGTTTAGCACCAGCATTATCCGCATCGGTTTTCTCAAAGTGCTCATGACTCTACTCTCTTCACTCGCTATTCGCGATCTGGATGTGTTTTCTTGTAACTATATGTCGATGATATGATTATCACTGGCAGTGATGCTCCTGGTATTCTATCCTTGAAGTGTTTTCTTCATCGACAGTTTGAGATGAAAGATTTAGGTCATCTGCGGTATTTCTTAGGCATTGAGGTTGCCTACTCTCTCAAAGGATATCTTTTATCACAAACTAAATACTACAATGAAGTTCTCCAATGAGCTGGACTCACGGATCGTAAACCTGTCTCTAGTTCCATTGAACATAATCTAAAGCTTCAAGCTACTGATGGAGAACTTCTTTCTGATCCAACTCGTTATCGTGAGGTGGTCGGCAGCTTGGTTTATCTTACTATTACGAGACCAGATATTGCCTATGCAGTACATGTGGTAAGCCAACTTGTTGCGCGACCCACTCATCTTCATTGGGATGCTATCCTGCGCATATTGAGATACTTACAAAGAAGTTCCAACCGCGCCCTCCTTCTTTCCTCTAGTCAAAATCTTACTCTGCACGGTTATTCTGATTCTGACTGGGCAGGAGATGTCAATGATCGTTGCTCCACAACCGGTTTCGCCATTTTTCTTGGCTCTTCTCTCATCTCTTGGAAGAGCAAGAAATAGTAAGTTGTCTCCCGATCATCCATTGAAGCTGAATATCATGTTGTATTTCACATTACTACTGAAATTATTTGGCTTCGCTGTTTACTTCAGGATTTAGGAGTTCTAGTTCCTAAATCTACCTCTCTTTTTACGGACAGTGAAAGTGCACAGAAACTAGCAACAAATGATGTCTTTCATGAACGATCCAAACATCTTGAAGTTGACTGTCATTTCATTCGTCAACATGTTCGGGGTGGTACTATAAAGCTCATTCAGAGTTCGTCAGCTGTTCAAGTAGCAGATTTTTTCACCAAAAGCCACTCCACCTCTCATTTTTCAGAACTAGTTTCCAAGCTTTCGATGGTCACATTCTCCCATCCAAAGCTTGAGAGGGGGTGTAAAGATACAGGTCAACTCGACCCATGAATTGGGTCAGCCCACAAATCAAGTCATTATATGAGTTGTTAATAGATACTATTTACCTTAACAATACCTGTAATCATGTAATTAGATTTTCTAAACTAGGAAACACTGTATTACATATGGATTCAATCGTCAATACAATAAATACAATTTCTCTTGCAAAATCTCTCTCGTGTATGCTTCTAGTTTTGTTCTGGATCATCTCACACAAACATCATTAAACATCAAAAGAAATACAATCATGAAACACTCCCTCCTTGGCTAAACCATGAACTGTATCATTAGCCTCTCGAAAAATATGATGAATGATGCATTGAGCTTGGAAGAAATATCCTGCACCTCCTCCACCCAATCTACCCATCTCCAAGGATGGGACGTCTTCCCTGAATCCCACTGGATAACTGAGAAAGAATATCCTTCAATGATTGCCACAATGCCACCCAAATTAAGTAATTCCCGCAGGCGACTGCTGACCAGTAAAACAAACATTTCAACTTCATTTGCATCCAGAGCTTCCACAGGCCCAGAAAACCTTCAAACAACATTATTAGAAGAATCCCTAATAATACCACCTATACCGTGCTTCTTGCCTTGTTTTTTCTTCTTAATAAAGTTTACATTACTGATAAAAAAAAATCCTTTTTTTAAAACAAGAAGGAACGGGCACTCTCTTGAAAATTCTCTACGCATGCATAAGGTACTACTTTATGTTTGTTATTTGTCCGTGTTATTGGTACATTGTTGCATATATCAATTGTTCATATGGCATCCTTCCATGTGTTTTCTGGGATTTGTGAAACTAATAGATGCTGGCTTAAAGATTTATATCTTGTTTGCAGGTATTCTATTTTTTGCTCTAGGGAATTGTCTTAATTTTGTTTCCTTTGGATATGCTGCTCAGGTCAGTTTCAGATTTTTTACCTGCTTTGGAATTGATTATTTAGAATGGGCACGTCTTCCCTCTCTGTCTCTACACACAAAAACACAGTTGCTCATAGTTTTCATCTAGACATTTTCATAAAATAAATATTGACATGAATTTGAATTGAAAAGGCCAGCTACTACATCATACCTGCAGAGCCCTGTTAGGTTCTCCTAATCAATTATTGCTCCAGAAATATGTAAATGATTAGGGTGGGTTCAAAGGTTACCAGTTTACAATTATGCTTTCTCTTTATGTCTAATTGTTTGTTTTAATTTTTCTTCCTTGATAAGTTAGTTGTGTTCAATTGATGGCTGATTAGATATGAAAAGTATATTTAATGATCATCTTTTCATAGTAATTAGGTTCTTAATTAAAATGTTGTCCAACAACTCTGCTGTTTTTCTCTTTTATTGCAGTCACTACTTGCAGCCCTAGGATCTATTCAGTTTGTATCTAATATTGCATTCACATACTTTGTCTTGAAAAAGACAGTGACGGGCAAGTATGTTTCCTTCCGGATTCTGCCTTTGCAGATCTGGTGCTTTGCGTGGTTCATTTGCAGTGAAAGTAAGTTAAAATGTTTATAAGATTGTTCATCTTTTCAGGGTTCTAGTTGCCACAACTTTTATTGTTCTTGGCAACATTTTCCTTGTTGCTTTCGGAAACCACCAGTCACCTGGTATTGTACTTGCACTTATCTTTGAAAATTAAGTTCTACTATTGCTGTTGGCATGATTAGTGATTTCCAGGATTCATACTATGACTATTGACTTACAGAACAACGAGTCAGTTACATATGCTGATTCGGTTGGTTATATTATTCTTTGCTGTGATGCATATTATAATTTTATAGCCTTGATTTTTCTTTTAATAAATGTCCTGTTACCAATCGAAAAAAAAAAAAAAAGTATGCATAAGGCTAATGTGTGTTATATGTTCAAGAGAGGGAAAATAGGATTTATTAATCAAAAGGTGCTAAAGTTCTCTTTATTCAGTTTACACGCCGCAGGAGTTGACAAAGAAGTACAGCAACCTTGTCTTCCTAGTTTACTGCATGATTCTGATGTTGATTGTTGCTGCTAATCATAACATATACAGGTGATGCATTGTCCATAATCCATATATGCTATACATTATAGGCAGGAATATTATTCATTTGCCACTGTCGTTTCTGAAGAGCTGATTCAGGGTTTTCTTTTCTTTTTCTTTTACAAAGAAAAGTCCTTTTTCATCCTTGCCGAGTGATGGCTTGATACATATTTTAACCCATTACAATTTTCTTAACATAAAAACTGAAAAATGCAGGAAAGGTGAATATTTGCTTTCTGTTTCTGGTCATGACCTGCACCCATATTGGCGCATGTTGCTGCCTTTCTCCTATGCCACAGTTTCCGGTGCTGTGGGGTCATGCTCAGTGTTATTTGCAAAATCTTTGTACGTTAAACTGGATCAAAAGCGCTCTCATTCATGGGAAAATGTTGTTTATTGTCTTTCTTCTATTGATAGTGGGTATTCATAATTAATTTTCTTTTCCAGATCTAACATGCTTAGATTGACTACGGCGAGCAATCATCAGTTGCACATCTGGTTTACATACTCCATGTTTCTGTTGTTCTTTAGTACAGCTGGGTTTTGGGTAATGATTATAGTACTTATATTTTTTAATATTATTTTTAAGCTTTTTTTATAAAAAAGGATTCTGGGGCTGAAAGAAAAGTCTTAAAATATACATCTCTGATTTTAATTTTTGTTCTCTTCTTGTACAGATGGCTAGATTGAATGAAGGATTGGCACTGTTTGATGCAATCCTTATTGTTCCCATGTTTCAGATTGCCTGGACCTTTTTTTCTATTTGTACAGGATTTGTTTACTTTCAAGAATATCAGGTTAGAGAATAGCCATGCATGGTTTTTTCTACTACATCAACATATTCCACATTCTTTTCTGAAACCTTGTAACATGGTTCTTTTGAACAGGTCTTTGATGCATTAAGGACTATAATGTTTGTACTGGGCATGGCATTCGTATTCATAGGCATTTCCTTGTTAGCACCTAATGATTCAAAAGGTATTTTAATTATTGCTTCCTTATACTGCTTTACTTATTATATTCAAATAAAAAATAACTAATTTACCTATGAAATTGTCGAGACGATTGACCCACTATTTGGTGAAAATCATTTAGGATGTGAAAGCAAGGATTTTTTGATGTCCTCAAAAAACCCAGCTGAGAAAAACCGGTACGATGCAATACTAATCCTTTCATCATGTTCATTGTGCTTGTGTCCACCATTTTTGTTGTCAATTTTGAAGATGTTGGTTGTGATCTTGGATTGATTTTGGGTGGAAATTTAATTCTGGGTTTGTCTTAAAATTGATTTCTCACAAAGACAATTGGAGAAAAATGGGATAAGGGTCTGATTATTATGTTTGTGTCAACATTATATAAACTGCAGGCTTCTTAAACTACCAATGGAAGAGATGGAAGTTATTAATTCAAGATCATATGGACAAGCAATGCTATCAAGTGCGACAGATACTGTAGCCAGGGCAAAGGTGCTGTGGGGTGGGATGTTAACAACTTCCTTACTGTTAGACTTGTTTGAGTGTTTTAATGTTGGAAAACATTGTCTCCTTGCAGGCTGCTTGCTCATTGTCATTAGGTTTAGGTGAAGATTCAATAAATGCATCATCAGTTCTTGTAATGCCTATGGTTTCTTCAAGGATGACAGGCTTTAGGGGAACTGGTTTTGATCGTGCAAAGTATTTTCCTTTAAGAAACACTGGTGGCGGTAATATCTTGATGTTTGAGGATGATACTAGAATTCGGGAGACTAGTATTTTGCTTTCTGATAACCGTGGGTAGTAGTCAAATGTGTTATAAAGTCTCTTAAAACATTTGATACCTGATTGTTTCTAATTTATTTTGTCCTGAATGAATAGAAATGATATATTTTCTAATGTGACAAGTGACAGCCTCTTAGTTTTGAGATGAGATCTACCGTACGTTGCACATTAAAATTTCAAAAGTGTCTTGTTTCTGGGTTATCGCATGCCTATGCTTTTGTTTACCATTCGCTGCCAATTAAACTTCGTAACTGATTTTCTGATTTAAACTTCTTACCATAGACCAAGGGATGAAATTTATCAGTCATTGCTAGAGGTATTGTGTCTAAAATGCTTTACAGATACGACTTCAGGTTGTGGTTAGCATATAAAACATGTAATTCAACTTAGTGTTCCTCCTGAGCACAACTGTAAAATTTCTGTAGAAATATCTACTATACCTTCATCATTGAAGACTTTTCTTTTCTGGGTTTGGCTCTACGAGTAAAGCTCACTTCAAAGGTTTGGAAAACTTTGATAGCTGAGTGCCTATCTATTGCAATCCATCTCCTTTACCTGGCAATTGGCATGACACCAACTCATGAAGGTATGACACACTGTGTTCTGGTCTTACTGCATTAGGCCTAAAATTATCAGAAATCATTATTTTTTTTAACAGTACCAGTAGATATATATTAAAATTAAAATTTATTACATCATGCAAAATGAAGAAAAATGAAAGATATACCCAGTGAGATACAAGTCATACAGCTATCTTAGAGAAGCTTCCAATGCAATAATTCTACCAACCCCTTGTTTGGCCAAAACATCTACGGTACCGTTGGTGGACCCGCTTACATGAGTAAAGGTCAACTGGATGGAAGAAAATAGAGATTTTATCTCATCAATAAGTCATTATGTTTTTATGAAGAAGATCTGACATCTGGACATGGGAACTACCCAGAGTGAATTCAGATCATACCTAAAGATAATGGAGTGAGTCACTATTAGTTGGCACCTTTAGACCATTTCCAAAAGTGTGGAGAGAATTTCTTCTTTGTAGAAGCTGTCAGAGAATAGATTCAACTAGATAAGGTATCCTGCTAAGTTCTCTTTGGATATATTCTTCCAATTGTTTCCTTGAGAATATTTAAATGCATTGTCTCCTAGATCCCTCATCTTTCTTTTCTGTTAGTTTCTCTGTGGTTCTCTTGTACATGACACTGTATGTGAATGGTTGTGGCTTATCTACTGGAGGATTTCTAGACCTTGGGTCAATATTACATAATATAGAAGGTAAATTGCGTACGGTGCTAAAGGTTTGAATATAATGTAACACAATCTAACTGTTAAATAATTAAGGATGGTATTAAACATTTGAGGCAAGGAATTATCAGGGCTTAAATCAGACTTAGATGATTATGCTGCATGCAATCTTGGAAATTTATTCTGACGGTCTTGAATGTATTCAGCTTTTAGAGAAGGAAATCCTTTGCCTTTGAAAGTTGGAATGATTAGGGGTGTTTCTGTCAGAAGTTCTAATTAAACTGGATATGTTTTCTGATGCAGAAACTGAATAAATCTCCTCCCTTGCCCAGAAGCTTGTTTCTTTTATTTACTCAAAACTGATTGAAAGGTATGAATGTTAGAATCCTGAAAATTTTCCTCCCAGCATCCTTGATGGACATGGAACTCTTCATGATTGTCAGAACTTAAACTGATTGAAAGTTATGAATCTTAGAACCCTGAAAGTTCTCTTCCCAGCATCCTTGCTGGACATGGAATTCTTCATGATTGTCAGAAAGAACACTCCCTTCTCCTTTTCCCATGTGACTGGTATCAGCATATGCTCTTTTTGCACTTGAAGACCTGTGCTGTCATGATGCAAGTTAGAGTTTTTAGGAGAAAATTGGGCCAGGCTCAGGCCTATATCAAGGCCAGAGGAAGCCAAATAGGCCTCGTCTGGGACAAGCCTGGGTTCAACAGGTCGAGTTTGAAGTATGTTTAGTTGAAAGCTTAACAGAATTTCTATGCCGACTCAGCTGAATGAATGAGGTTAGGAGTCTGAGTGGTTTCAATTAAATTAGGATTTAGTGATATTTTACTATGTAACCGTGTTGACTGAGAACTTTCTGGTGATTTTGAATTTAGTACGCCTTTTGTATTTGCAATGCTTCACAGGAACTTACTAATCTATGCTCCTTAGGCCTTTATCAACCCCTTCCCTTTCAAACTCACGATATAGGAAGTGCAACAAGAGCTTGGATAGAAATTGACGGAAGCAATCAACTGTATGACTCTTAGTAAAGACAGCCCCCAATTACCACAATTCCTAAAAGGTGGGCCCCAATTACCTCATGAAATGAGAGTTTTTTTTCTTATTTACAATTTACCCAACAGACTAATTGTAAATTAGAACTTTTATTTTAGACATTAGTGTAATTATCTCTTATTAATTAGATTTTGAGTTTCCAAACATCCCCTTAGTAGTTTCAATTAAATTAGGATTTAGTAGCTGTTTACTACATAAGCAATGGTTTACTGCTCTATTTGCATTTTTTTTTTTTTTTTCATTTGGGGTTTTCGGTCTCCTAGTCAACAACTAAGAAGAACTTTCAAGAGGATTAAGAAGAATTTTCTGAGGATTTTGGACTCAGTAAGCATTGATTGAATCGTGATACAATATTGTGTTCTAGTCAGGAAAGTCTCGTCTCAGACTATTACACGTCCAGCCTGTCCTGCGAAAGAATTGAATCAGTTTGATCTTTGGAGAACCCATCCACATTAGCACCCCAGAGATGAACAGACCAGATCCCATACATGTGCAGAAATTTGCATATGGATTCTAAAATAAGACATGTCTTACACAGGATTTTTCATTACTTCTCTCATATTTAGTATTGTAATTATGTTCACAGTGTCTTAATATTCAGGAAATGATGTGATAAAGAAGAAATTAACTTTGCAAGCTTATTCGGATTGATATGCTAGTGGTGGCCCTTCTGCTTCTTGTGTACTAATCTTGTAAGCAATAATTGTACTTCACCCTTTACTCTCCCGAACATATGCAGCAACTTGGATAAGAAGAACTACTTTTGAAACTTCCTTTATTCCCTTGCTTTTTCGGTTCCCACATATTCTCTTCATGTTTGATTCTCACCACCACTTTGTCTTTTTATATGAGCTACTACACCTGAATGTAAAGTTAGAAATGTGTTCAAGCAGCTGTTAGACATTCTTCATGGCTCTGGTGGAGCTGACAATATGCGTGCACGACCTTTCCCCCAAAGTTACAAAGGCAGACCTCACCACTTTCTTCTCGTACTGCGGCACCATTGATGCCATTGAGCTGAAGGGGTAGCCATCATGTTATATATATATTCTCCATTCTTGTGCTTTCTTTCTCTTCCTGCTGCACTTACAATTTTAATGCCGTTGTTATGGGCAGAAATGGAGTTGAGTCACAATCGGCTAGGGTGACTTTCAAGCAGCCTTATGCCCAACAAATTGCACTTCTCTTAAATGTAAGCAAAACTCACCTGATAATTGGATTATTGACAAGTTATAGATTGACCTTGTACTATACATTGAATAGCATGGAGGCATCACCTGCATCACTGTACTCTTGCCTGACCCATAATTCAGTTTAATTGTAATGGAATGACATTGTCAATCCCAAATTGATTCCCCCAGTAGACATTCATTGCAATCATAAATGCTCATGTTATCTATCATTCCAATTTTTTTCCAAAATGGTCGTTGATTTGAAGTAGGGGTTCCTGAAATGGCCTTCTAAAAGCATTTTTTTTTTTTTCTTTTCTAGTTTATGGGAACTCAGGCATTTGGTATCATTAGTGTTCATAAACACTCATGTCATCATTCATTCCAAAATTTTATGAAATGGTCATTCATTCCAAATTTCTCCAAATTTCGCTAAGGGGTTTTTGAAAATGGCCTTTTAAGAGCACAACTTTTTATCATTTTTCCTAGTTTGTATGAGCTCATGCAGTTGGTATCACTTCATTAAAACAATTATTGTTATCTTTCCCTAAATGAATCAGCTATTTATGTGCAGAATGCGACCATCTTAGACCGTCAAGTTCGTATATTGCCTGAGAAAGACGACACTGCTAAAACACAGGTGACTGAGTAGTCTTCCTTTTGTTAGTTTGTGTTTTCGTCTGTGCAAGCTTCCATGAGCTAGCATGATGTAGTGGAAGCAATGAGTTCTACGAGGCTCACATGGATGAGTAAAATTACAGGTTCTCAACCTGTGCTTCTCTAGATGACCACATGGATTAGCACCTCATCAGCTTAGTGTTGTGATGTGGGGCATTGAAAATTTGACTTCCATAAATTATTGATTTTTGCACGGCTCATCTCACGACTTTAGGATGATTGGATAATGGTGAAACTTTGTCCAATCCCATGTCCACATTGTTCGGGATTTCAGACCCTAGTGGAGTTCTTTCCGAAGGCATGTTATGGCTCTTTTGTGTAGCGGTTCTCCGCAGAAAAAGTGAGGATTGCAGAATGGGCTTTCAGTGCAACGGTAAAATCTATATTTGGTGTGCTCGCTTTTTCTCGAGGAAAAGCGTAAAATCAGATAGATACATGAGTGCCTGGCTGGGCCACTCGGGTTTCACATGTGCAATGATGCCCAGTCCTCCTGAATTTTTTTTTATTGATCAGAATTATCACTCCTATTATTCTTATTAAATGCTTTATCTATATGTAGCCATTTCCATAGCCAGTCACATGTTGGGAAAACGGGAATGGGGATAACATAAGACCACCTTTGCACAGTGGCCTTCACAACAGGTCTCTGCACTCTGCAGTGCTGCTTCTTCGGGACTCTGTTTTTACATCTTCCTCGGGAGCTATGCCGATTGTCTTCTTCTTCTTCCTGCGATCTGATTCCTACTGATATGACTAGGAGTCTCACAAATTGTGACGTTTTCTCATTTTATAATGAGGAATGAAGATCTAATAGGATCTTCTGGAAAAGCCAAACTCACAAAAGAAACCTTTAATAATGGGGAATAGGATCCAATGATAATTTGTGCTCTTCCTCCATGTTATAGCTTTGTCTGTTTCGAACAGAAATATAAATTAAGCTTACTCTATACTGATGAGGTAAGGCTGCGATGATTATAGTATCATGTCAGAAAATATTCAACCCGTAAAATTCCAAACTTTTGGAGATAAGATATGGATGGTATTGAGATTTACGACAGTTCTTGGACGTCGATTTCTTTTTATTTTTGAACTCTGACCAATGATAACAATGGGTGGGTGATTGATATAGATGTGACCCTCTTCTGCAGGAGCAAACTGAAAGCCTGGCATCGGAACAGTCAGTGGTGCGAGCACTACAATCAAGAGGTTACCAAATGCTGAGGAGGGCAAATGAGGCAGTTGGGAACGCTGGCTCTGCATGTGTAACAACAGCCACTCTTTGGCTATCAGGTGTATTTGACAAGGCTAGTAGAAGCACGGCCGCCCAACTCGCCGTTAACACCAACAACATTAACGGGGGAAGAGAGGCTGAAAGAGAAACAACCAACCCCAGGAAGGGGAAGTGAGCTCTGCTCTTGCTAAAACTATATTAATGCTGTCATGGAATCTCGAGGCCTTTCCATCTACTTACTAAATTACCTCAAGCATGACTGTTTTTGACTCTTTGAGCAATAATGGGACAAGGCTAAGGCAAACAAACTATGTGGAAGAAGTTATGGACCCAGATTCAAAGTCCCAGTTGGTTGTCAGTGAAATAATATACAGCGCTGTTTAAGATGCAAGATGAGTCTCTAACACTCTAGTTTACCAAGTTTTCTCACTCAGCCCAATCCAAGCCCAAGATGCAGGTTGGACTTGGACTGGCATCCAAGGCCTACTATTTCAGGCACACGCACAAGATTTAAGCCTGGAGTTTTAGTTAGGGTTACTGAGGATAGGGTGCTGGGACCAGCCCAACTGAAGTTGAACTTCACCGACATTTCTAGTAGTTTTTTTTTTTTTTTTTATTTTACTTAAGATACCTCTAGTAAGATTTACTTGACTGATGAAGGATGAGATTCTTTTTAAACCATTTGGTGTGATGGTGACTCGACAAATTGCCCAAATTGGGTGATCAGTCCCTACAATAGCCCACTAATGAATATGGACCATTGGGTTTGGCCTTCTATAAAAAGATAGATTGGGAAACAGCCCATTCAATATTGAGTCCCACCACAAACAACCAACACTACTGAAAAATTGGCAACATTTTTGGGCTGAACAAAACATAATAATGACTGTAAAGTATTATCTAATACCTCTAAAACATCCCTACCAGTAATGAAAGGAAAGGAAGTTCATTACAATAATCAAAGTACATAAATATTTGACACAGGTAATCCAGGCTTTTGATCTAGAGCTCCAAAATTTAGAAGGATCCTACGAATCAAAATCCAAAGCTTTAAAAACAATTGTTTCAAAACCAGTCAGCATATTTTCAGCGCAGTGGAGAAAAAATCGCAAGGCTCATACATGAGGAAGTTTAGAGTCTTAAAAATTCTACACTTGTTTGTACCATTCTCATTTCTGTAAGCCATAAATCAGATGTGATGGTCATTTTCATGAGTTAATAATGCTCAAGCCAAAGCAGTGAACTTCCTAGTTGTGCTTCATCAAAAAGGAAAGAAACAGAGTGGCAGTTGTAAATATGAAGTGCAACCAAAAGCTGACCATTAAAGAGAAATCACAATATTCCTGGATTAAAGTATCAAAGTGGCAAAATCTACCATAAATAACAGAGCCCAATTATCTGATTTTTTTCTGAATCCCAGGTCAACCACAAAAATTCACCGGTTAGCGAGCTTTGCTCTTCTTCTGAGGTTCAAATGCAGCACTTATTTTTTTCCAGGACCTGATAGCAATGAGAGTAGGTATAACAACCCAAGAGAAGTTTGCTCCTACGTAGTATGCCCAGTAATAAAATGAGCTGGTTGCAAAGTTGTCACCTTCCAAGAAAGAAGTGATGAAATACACCATGTCACCATATAGTTGCCCCAGGCAGACGGCTAACTGAAGTGTGTAGCTATATGGCTTTCTTGTTGCGATAGCATACCTGACCAATCAATAGAATCCATGAATTCAAAAAACCGCAAGTGCAAACTCAGAGATAGGTATATTATAAAGACAAAATATAACTGTTACATTTCGACACATTAATCTGATATTCAAAATGGACCGCCAGGAATTTAGTCCTTCCCATTACTTGTAGGCTACGAAATAAAGTTCTGCACGCCTATCAATACCAACTATTCACTCAATGGCATTGAAAATTGGGTGGTCAAGTTTGATTATAAGAAAACAGATCAAATGATCAAATGAAAATCATCCAATTGCTATACTAGCTTCAACTGCCCATAGTTCTCAAGACAATTTGATTAGATTGATGTAGCACATCCGATTGCTGCCGTGGGAAGACAATAGCTCTAACAGAGAGGGCTATGTTTTAATGCTAAAAATCATCTGATTAATGTATTTTTTTGTTTTATGATAGACTGTGAAGAATAGGTTGGACAGACTGGAATATCTTGATTAATAATTGGGACTGTCAGCATCCAGATGCAACTAGTAACATCATAACCTACCATGCAACTGATTGCATTTCGACATTTCTTCGCATGTAATCTCTTTTCGGTACAAAATAATTTTTAGTGTCTGTTGCTACTGCCAGCAGTCATGATTTCTGATCTGGTGTGCTGAGAGGATTTGTCAGGCACCAAAATAATTCAGATCAAAATACCTTACCCATCATACTTTTGGATATGCACAGTGTTATATTTCATCCTCAACCATCTTAACTGAGGCCTTCTTTATCTATGGGTTCCGTGGTCACTGGTGCCATCAGGACTCAGGAGAGACTAGGGGATACAATCTGTCTACAAAGAGGCCCATTATTTTTAAAGGTCTAACATCACAGAGCCATGAAAACCACTTGTACATACTAATCCTGAGTATATACAGCATATCCTCTGCCCACTGACTTATTCTTCCTTCTAAATTCTAATAATTAAATGCTTCTGAAACTGAGTCTTACACGGCAAGAAGGCTAGCTGGACCCTCGAGCACAGCAGTGATCCCTTCCACAGTGACAACTGCCGAGTCCCTACCTGCATATCTCGAGTCTCCCTTGCTGTATTCTTTCCCTGTCAGTAAATTTGTTCCACAAATCATCCATTAAATAGTCACAAGGAATGAAAATCTGTCAAATGGCTCTTAATAAAAGATTCGGTGCAATATAAGAATGGATTTTTACATGTGTCGTTCTGATGGGACCCACTGATAGAGCCATCACACATTCACCATGGATGTCTGATTCTATGATACCTAGATACTTGTACAAGCTCAACGTATCCGTATCGGACCAACACAACACTTGCATTGGTACCTGATACTAAATCAATACTTCTAGGGAACAAGTTTAACATATTCTACTTATAAAACCCTTTATTTCATATAGTTCTTTTAATATATTTACTTCTTATCATAAAAATTGCTAGAAAGGGACGAAAATACTAATAATTTCATTAATTCAAAATGATATAAAAAAAAAATTAGGACACCCGTATCCGTATCCGTGTCCTAAATTTTCAAAAGTGAGGAGCCATATCCCCGATCCATCCATATCCATATCTGGACAGCATAGGCCAGATTGTGATAAAATAAATAAATGAATAAATAAACAATTCTATATCAGCCAACTTGCATGACTTGGATCCCCAACCTTGCAGTTGCTATAAGCCTACAACATTATAAGTTATAACAAACATTTTGAGAATACCACAACATTCTCACTAGTCACTATAACTTGATGTAATGTAAGTACCTAAGAATAATTTAAATACTACCAGTATTTGAGAATACTGTAAGATTCTCCATAAGAACCATTATATATATATATATATATATATATAGAGAGAGAGAGAGAGAGAGAATTGCTCCCCTACAAGCAACATATGCAGTCCAGATCTAAGGGACCCACTTTTGATCAGTGCAGGCAAACCTTTATCCACCGTTGGATTTTGAATCTTAAAGAAATATATGGTTAAAAGATCACTAAACTTTATGGCTATTAAAGCAAGGGCTAGGATGATTTGACGAGGCGTTTTTTTGTTGACCCTTATTTATAAGGAGACATTTCCATGTACACCACCCCCACTGATACGTAGGCATCTAAGTGGCCCCACAAGCTAGATTGCATATGAGAAGTATGAAGTCTACTTGTAGGAGAACATCCCCACAAGCTAGATTTGCAACAATGATTATAAACAGAAGAAAACTTACAAACTTCTGCAAGGTAAAAGGGAGACTTCGTCTTGTAGAACTCTGGGGAGAAAGCGAAATAGCCCTCAAGGATAATATGAGTCAAGCCCGTAAATGCCCACCAGCACATGAGCATTCTGTCGGTTTTTGATATCTTGGGAGAACGCCCTGAAACAAGTAGAAAATCCAAATTACACCAATCAAATCTAGAAACCCACAGAGACATTTCTACAACATAAAGTGATTAAAAGACACGTGTCGGTGAACCGGACTTCCTACATTTTCATTTTTTTTTTTTTTTTTATTTTTTGAACGGTAACGAAAGATTTCATTCAAAGAAAAAAAAGGTACAAAGAACAAAAGACCAAAGAAAGAGAGGACGCGGAAGTGCAGGAGAAATGCACTACGTCCAACCCTACTAACAAGAATACACCCACCCAAGGAATGCACCACCTACATTTTCATTTTCACTGCAAAATATTCAAATAGTAATTTTTTAAAAGAAAACATACAAATGGGATTAGTCCAATTAAACATCAAATGAAAAGATTATAACACTTTAGAAAGATGAGCCTAACAATATCAAAATGATTTGACTGTAGGCCTAGAAATCATAGGATCAGGGCAACAGAAGATGTTTTTCTTCTTTCTTTTTTTATCTTTTTGGGTTTTTTTTTTTTTTTTTTTTTGTACTTTTCCATTATATGAACATACTTTAAAGCATCAGTATTGACTGAAGTTCCACAACATAGTGGGCATGATTGTAGTAGTTGCTGTGGCAGGTCATAGCTATGATACCCTAATACTTGTATTTGTATATTCCTAGTGTAGACATGTTCTAATAATATGTTACTAACACCAAGTCCTCCACCTTCAACATATACTAATGCATGTCCGTATCTGTTTGAGAAAGTGCAGAGTTCATCCAACCATTAAGGATTTTCACATGGTTTTTGAGACTTTTATACTTTCAATCAAATCTCCATTAACATGATTTCCTAGGAATTCAATACCAAGTAGGCAAACAGGCATAAACAATTGAATACACATGCATTCTCAGCTGCCCTAGAATTACCATTTCAATTACAGCAAAAGCTAAAGTCAAACCAAAATACAATTACAAGTCAAAATCCCAATTCCAACATAGAATCTACTAAGTCAAATCAAAATACACTCTCAAAGTCCAAACATCACATAAAAAACAATGAGATCAGCATTCTACTAAATCAAAATCAAAGCAAAGCAAAAAGGTCAATCGGAAGTCAAAGTGACATCATCTAAGCTTGAAACATCAAAATGAAACTTGCATTTAAGAGAGAGAGAGAGAGAGAGAGAGAGAGAGAGAGAGAAATTCTTGGATCAAAATCAAAACAAGATGCAATCAGAAGCCAGAGATCTGAGCCTGTGCCCTAGATCTGGACCGGACGACTAAACAGGGGGAAGTGAGATTGCGAAGGGCGTGAGATGACGGCGAGGGACGTTATAACGGCGTACCTGAGAAGATCCAGATGAGAGAGACGACGAGAACGGAAGCGACTCCATAGACGGCGACGATGGAAGACATAGAGAGAAAGCAGGGGACGTAGTCGGGGAGATGAAGCTCCCTCGGGATGTACGGATGTACGGTTAAGGCCCCCGATCCTGACATTTCCACCCCCCCAACCTTTTGCCGCTTTCTCCTCCTCTTTCTCTTTCTCTCTCTCTTTCTCTTCCTCCTTTTTGCTGCTGCTGCTGCTGCTGCTAGCAGTGGAAACGGAGAAAAGGAGATTTTTAAAGAATCCGGATCTCCTGTTTGGACCAATGAGGGGTCACTCACAGAGGAGATGTTTTTTCTAATTCACCGTAGGCCTCTTCATTTAGGCCCCGTTATTTTTCTAGAATTCCTCATAGGAATTCAGGCCGTCTCGAAATTCAAAATTTTTATTAGAAATTATGTGTTTTATTATCAGAATTTCTGGGCATTTAAAATTTCAGGCATTTAAAATCTCAAAAAAACTCAACATTTGAAAAACCACTTTAACAAGGAGGATTTGGAAATCTCACTTGACACAGGAATTTCGAAAGAGAGACGACGGCATTACGGGAGTTCAAGCAAGAATTTAGGCCATGAATGAAACAATGAATTTAGAATTCTAGAATTTGACAGTATTTTAAATACTAACATTTGAAATCCCAGACAACCGCCGGACATGAATTCTATGAATTATAGTAAAAGAACGGGACCTTATTAGAATTCCAGAAATTCTTGTATAGAATATTTTTGAATTTCTAAACAAGGTGAAATTCCTAAATTTTAAAGGCATGAACATTTTGGAATTCCACCAAAATGCGAAGAAGGTAGAATTCCACAATTCCTAAAAGGTCATTTCGGACTTATCATGTGCTCGAATTTATAAATTCTTGTCAAAAATATGGAATTTGGAAATGCCTAGGGACATCATGTGTCAAAAACCCCAACCACTAGAATTTTAGTCAGGAATTCTAGTAAAGAAAGGCCATGTTTCTTTTCGGTTCAAGAAGTCCTGGACATGATATGACAGGCTGTCCCTTGGAATTTCTGAATTTCATATTTTTTTTACTAGCATTTCTGAATTCCGGTCACATAAAAGGCCTCTTTTGACTTTTGAGAATCCAGGAATTCTACTTTATCCAGGAATTCAGTAATTCCACATATAGGAATTCCTAAAATTCCAGCAAAGAAACAAGCTCCTAAATCCTAAGCTGATTTGACAATCTCATTCCATGTGTCGCCCCCTCATTGGTCAAAATAGGTTTCCTATCCGGATTCATTTTTAAGTGACTGGGAATCTCTGTTGTTGTCTTCGCTAGCGTGGGAGTTCGGATCTTCTCGAGGCCTGAGTTGAAACTTTTGGAAATCCAAAGCATGGCCCATTCATTGAGAATCTGAGCCCTTCAAAGTAGTAAACTTACTCATCTGAACAAAATATGTGATTAAAATGTTTGGGTTTTTTTTTTTTCCCTTAACATGCACACACTTAAACTTTGGATACTAGAGTTGTACTAGGTCATCATGTGGTATGGTTGGGTGATGAGGGCTAATGGTTTTTTGTGTAATTGAATGCTGTGGATAAGGGCTAATGTATTTGTGTGTGTAAAAATGGTTAAAATTGAAGAGAAATATGCATTCTCTAAAATAAACATCAAATTATCTCCCTATAATGGAAAATGTATCAAAGGGAGGTGGAAAATAAATATCGAACCACCACCTAGAATTCAAATCCAAGTAAATTGAGGGTTGCGTCTATATCAGTAGCTTATATCTTTCATCTCTTATCTTATATCCTTCGTGGCTTCACCCCTCTTCTCTTTAATAATCCTTCGGTAGAGAGCTCAGCTGAACTTGAATTCTTATTTATTCTATGCAAACAAGCTGGCCCTAAATGTTTTGTATTATACTTGGCGAGTAATCTTCTTTGAACAACAGTCCCCAACTGTAGGATTTGGTAGTCAAGAGAACGGTATTTTGGTAATCCCATTAGACCTATTTAAGTTTATCGAATTAGTTTAATATGAGAGATGTGAAGGAAGTGAAACCCCAATAAACTGCAATCCTAATTTCTCCAAGACCGTGAAAAATGGCTCTCCTTGCAACATGGACATAAGAATATGAAAGGACAGTAAGTCTTGTTGTAGTCTCTTTGTTATGCTTATTTATTTGTTGCATCATGATTCTTTTCATTTCATGTTTGGGTAATGTTCTTGGAGAGCAATCCTCTTTGATTGTCTTCAATTTTGCGAAAAAAAAACCCACATTTGGGTAAAAGATAGGAAAAGTGAATGGATTTTTCAAATCCTCCCGACTCATCAAAAATTCTCTCCTCTATTGATTTTTAGGTTTCCACCTCCCCTTATCGAATTTTGAAAATCAATAGAGGCAAAGAAGGACCCAAGTTAAAAAGGAGTGAATTCTCTTGGGCGTTTTCCAAAATTAGAGCGCAGTGACTCCTCCCCTCAAAAATCTTCAAAGAAAATAGTTTTGACCAATGACTTTGGAAGGCAGTCTGTTTATTAGATAAATTATTGTTCGAAATGATCCTACCCAATATTGAAGAGGCATATGAAATTGAGCCATCAATGATAGTCCAGTTTCGACAATATGCCTATATTTGCGTTCAGCGAGGCCATTCTGTTCAGGTGTGTATAGACAAAGGCCTTTCTACAGTAAGGTTTAAATATCTCAAGTCCAAGCTCCACGTTGATTCTCCCCCGTTGAGCTTGAAGGGGCATATTGACCAACCTCTATGACAAATACGTCAGTGACAGTTCCACATCCCCCTTGATTTCCATCCCCCTATATAATTCAAATAATCTTATCTTCTTATCTCTTTCTGTTAAGCTACAGCCTCGGCATTCGGTTTCTCTTGTGAATAGTAGTATAGATGTAAGGCTCAGCTGATGTAGAATCATATAAAAAAAAATAACAAATTGTTCTTCCAAGGTCATTGGTCAATAAATAGCATGGATCTAAGGATCGAAGCAATCCCCTCTGTTTACCAAGCATGCCCTTAATAACGTGAGATTTTAGCAAGAGGTGCTGTACAAAGCAGTTCTGATAAGGAACTCTATTTTGTTGAGGCAAACCATTTCATACCCATATAGAGTTTACCTAATCATACAGAACTTCAGTTCCTTAGAGGCCAAATATTCCTGACCAATATAAGAGTTTCTTTACATATGTGTGTGTGTATAATCAGATTGAAGCATACTTCAACCAAGTACCTGTACGGTGAGTGTGCATTTGATAGATGCGAGACCATTGTTCACTGATTTCTGGACTGTTTTAAGTGCTGATCAAATTGGGACCTGCCATCTTAAAACCTTTCCAGAATAATAAATCGAAAAGTCTATCGGTCCCGAATCCGGGACCGATTTCTGGACAAACAGCCCACTCTGGGCTGTAAGCCCTGGGATCCAACAGCCCAGAGTGGGCTGTTCCAGAAATCGGTCCCGGATTCGGGACCGATAGCAGGACTCATAATAAATACAACATGCCGTGATCAATCAAAGATTTCTGTATATAGGCCCAGTTCAAAGTCTTCTTGCTTTTGCCTGAGTCTGTTGGATCATCGACTCAGCTTGGATTGAGTTCCAAGCATGGTATATGATACGGCTGGGCTTGAAAACAATGGGTCCAACATGGGTTATTTTAAGGTAGCTGACAAGGTAGGTTATACAGTCTTCTAGTGATGCCTTTAAGTTCATTGGTCACGTTTCGCTACCAAACATTTAGGGAAAAGATTTTTTATTTTACTAGAGTTGTAGTAAATCCATGTTTGGCAATTATAAATTCCTGAGGATTTGGACGGATGGAATTCTTCATTTGTTAGGATTTTCAGATCCGACCTTTCCCCATAAGATTTGAAAATCCTCACTTAAGTGGATTTGTACACTGAACACTATTTTTCTCAATTATATGCATCGATACACACTAATATCAATGTGAAATCATCAACTATATAAATTCCTAGTGAGAAATCATTGTTCCAATGGCAGTGAAGAATCATCAAATCTATGGATTCCTTACATGTTACCAAACATGCTCTTAGCTATTTGCTCAACACAAATAATTAGTCCTGGGCCAATCCCAATAACGTAAAGTATAATTGCACATGATCTATGTCAGAGGTGATGTTAAAAGCTTTGAAAGTGCAGGCCATTAAGCTTATATGCTTCCAGGCCCAAGTAGAGAGCAAGGGCCAGAAAGTGATGCCAACAGATCATTTGCAAGCACTATGCCATCTGTAAATTGCAGATAGGCTAGGCTTGAGAGAAGCCCAGTCAGACAAAGCCTACCCAGTCTATATTCAGGCCTAAACATTAAAATAAGCAGTCATTTGGGCCTCAATGTCTAAACTCTAAACTTGTTAACCCTGCGCTGCATGGTCCATCTCAGGTCATGCTAAAGATTGTACAAGCCAAGCCCATTAGGCCTAAGTAGAGATGATGAGCCTGAAAGTGAGCCCATTAAGCTTATATGCTTCCAGGCCCTATAGGCCATTTTCAAGTACTATGCCGTCTGTGAGTTGTGGATTGGTTAGGCTTAAGGAAGCCCAGTCTATATATTCAGGCCTAAAAATAAAATAAAAAAACAGTCATCTGGGCCTTGATGTCTAAAATTGTTTACACTGGGCCTCTCTCTCAGTTCAAGCCTTGACCATGGAGTTCAAGAAAAGAAAAAAGTAGCCATCATTGAATGGGGCCCAAAATGCCTAACCCACAGCAAAAGCAATTGAAGATGCCATTGAAGCAAACATCAAAAGAATAGAAGCATCATTCCTTTAAAAAGAAAGGAAAAGGCATCAATATTTCACACCAAACCAAACAACATTGATGGGTTACATAAAAAATGATGCAACCCAAATGTTCAAATCAAAGAACACCACTCCCAACAATTCATATAATCCAAATACCCATTCTAACCTAATTTACAGGCCCATACAAGGTGCTTTTCATGAGAAAAACAAATAACAAAACCATTCTAAACATTCACATGGAATCATAAAACTTCCCATGTACCAACCCATCTTCCAGTATAAAATCTTGGAAGATTTAAATGATGATAAAGATATGTGCATCATGCATATGTATGGATTCACGCAGTAGTGGTGGCGGTAGTGGCAATTCTAATTAACCGGTTCCTCGCGCAAGCATTTCCTGATATTGCATCTCCTGATATTGCAACAATGCAGTGCGACTCTGCTGCCTCAGTTGCTCATAGAACATTCTGATGAATTCTTCAGCCTCAGCATCGACATGGGGCCTCCCACCTTCGTTTTCATTCACTTCATCAACCGAAAAATTCGAAATCCTAATGGAGAGTGGTGAGGGTAAAGGGCTCAATTTCTCTCTGTCAGCCATATCAGACCCATCAACCCCAGAGTCAATGGGGCTCCTAGGTGAGAACTCAAGCTTAGGCAACATAATAACAGCCTTTGACTCATTGGGTTCGTCGCAATCATCTCCGGGGTTCAGGCAAGGGAAGTGAGGGATTGAAGCAAAGAAGTGGTGTTTTACGCTTGGCCATGTGGAAGAAAACAGGGTTTGGGCTATTGCTGCATGAGAATTCATAATGTAGTCCAAAGCCATGCATGACATCTTTAGAGTGGCCGCGGCTGTGGTGATGATGAAACATGAGATTTCCGAGGGTTCTTCCGAGCAGTCTCCCCCTCTTCATCTTCATATTTATATCCATGATTAACTTTCGCTTGGAAGTAAGTCCCTTCCTTACCATGAAGAATGCAATCCTCAATAAATTCCATAGCCTTCTTCCCACATCCGAATTGACAGAAGAATGTACCTCCATGTTAGCACAAAGTGACACAAACACAAAACCAAACTTAGAGAAAGATAAAGAATGTATCTAATTGGTGCCAAAGAAACAATAAAAGATCAAGAGGGCATAAGAAGAACTTGGAGAGAAATATTGAGTTTTGAACTCTCCAAACTAATGTTAGAGAGAGAAAGAGGAGATAGGAGCAAGATGGTTTTCTTCTACGAGGATTCTAACCTCGTAGAAGAAGAGAAAACCCTATGAGGAGGGGTTTGTGAGTTTGGTTGGGTCTTTATAGACTGCATGGAGTAGGTAAGAAGGAAGGGAGAGAGAGAGAGGCTTCGAGGAGATGTGCAATGAAGCATTCCTTTTAACTTTATGAATACAATATGCCTCAAAGAGCCGTTGTACGCTCCCTTTCTTTCCAAAAACGAGTGGTAGGTAATGATAGAATGATTTTTTATATTAGTTGGAGTTTGAATTTTAGCTAGAAAGCTTCATTGCCACCTGATGAATAGGGCCTTGTGTTGGTTATTGGCTGAGCAATTGGGGACCCATGACCAGTTCATGGGTTCCCAACATTTGTAGTTCCAGGATCCGGACCACACAACCAAATGTTGCCGTTGGGGCACTGTCCATCTAACTTTCCAGCTTGGTTTGAACGACAAAACTTTTCATTTCAGACCATCCAATTAACAGCCATTGATTCGACAATGTATAGGATAAGTAGTAGATGCTGATGATTCAACACTTGAAATGGTTAAATAAGTATAGCTGATCAGACATGGGCAGCTAGCATTAGAAGATTAAGATTATCATTGCCTTGAATTGTAATGGCCCAACTGCAAGAGGAAGTTTTGAAGGAAAAAGGTTGGGAGTGAATGGAGTATTGGGTCAGGGTGATTTCTCTAATTTCCATTGATTTTTTAGGAATTCGGAGGGAAGAAGAAGCCTTTCATAATGACAGGCATTGGAAGGGTGAAGAGTGATTGATCTAATATATAGTTTAAAGATACATTTTAGGTTCGAATTAGAATCTGAAATAAGTTTAAATATTAACTAGAATTTGTATAAGATTAGATGAGATTAGAGTAATAAATTTTCTACTTTATCTTAATTATATACTACTACTCTTTACTATAAATGGATAAATGGATGTTGCACAATGGTATAGGAGTGATGGTGGACCGTAATCCTCTAGTTAGGTTGGTAAGGTGCTGCTTCTACACTAATCCCATCCTCCTAGGTTTTTTTATTCTTCTCATCAATAAAAATCAACCATATTATATCCATCTACGTACAATCCTCTCTTTGCTGCACATTTATCTAAACTTGACTATCCTCTTATTTGTGTCCACCTTGGGCACTAGACTTTCCAAAAAAGAAACACAAAGGAACATTTAACATCGTTGAATGTTGGATTGGATGAAACAATATTTTCCTGTTTCGAGACTTTTGTAAGTAGACTCATTAAAGAGCATTACCAAATTTCCGATGAATCCCTAGTACAAGAGGTACCGTACTCATTCCAGGATACTACGACAATTATGAGAGTAATTTTTTTGGTAAAAAATCAATTGTGAGGTGGTTTTTTTTTTTTTTTTGGGGTGTGTTATCCCAAAGGGGGCCGGGACCCCAAAAGAGAACTTACATATAGACATGGGAAGATAATATGCACGAGCGGGAAGAAGGCCCACACAAGTGAGACAAAAGCCTCCACAAGTGGGAAGAAAGCCCACACAAATGGGATAGGTTGGTGTACCCATTACTCAAGATTCAAGCCCTAGACAACCAGGTAAGAACTACCACTACTTAGCAACAAGATAAGCAACAATTATGAGAGTTAATTTTTCATTCCAGCCCATTTTCTTAGTATCCACTTATCTACAACAATAATGAGAGTTAGTTTCTTTCATTCCAGCTCATTTTCTTAGTGTCCACTTATTTAAGACTTTGTATCATGTCACTTTTCTTGCCCTACATAGTTGAATATAAGACGCATGAAATAAAGATCACATTAGTTATTCATCATCATCAGTCCTTTAATCAAATGCAACAACTTTGCAACACTCGGTTCTTTCATATTCAATTTTTTTTTTTTTTTTTGTTAACTTTGCTCTAAGGCTAATAAATCCTTTTTTAGAGTGGTATCTCTCATTGTCTCACACATGTGATAGACCCGTGGCTAGGCATGCAAGTAGGTTGGTTCCTAGCCGAAATAATACTCAACTTGATACCATTTTGTTAAGGTGGTCTCTGATTCGGTTCCATCCTTGAACCTGTTTTTTTTTTTTTTTTTTTTTTTTATTTGTTACTTTTATTTTTAAGTCAAAAAAGGGATAACATTCAACTCAATAACACAAGTGCATCATTTGATAAATATTAAAGTCTTCAAAATTAATATATACATTATTACATTAAGTTTTGATATTAGCTTAAATAAAGTCAAAAATATATAATGTCTTAAAAAACACATCCATAACCCGAATCACAAGTCCACTGGATGGAACCTATATGGATCCAAACTGGACCCATTTAATAATCGGAATCTAAATTGGGTTCTAGATACGAACTCATGGATGAATTAAAATTAAACTGGTTTCAAATTTAAATTTTATCGGATCAAAACCTCTTGTTAATTGGAGAATCATATATTGATTTGCACCCCTACTCGACTAATCATCCCTCAACGGATGATAAGAAAAGAAATCAAATTTCTCTATTGGTTACTTTTATTTTTTACTCAAAATGGGGATGACATTCAACTCGATCAATAACACGAGTGCATCGAATCTACCTTTCACAATTGTTAAATCTTAACATCTTCAAAACTAATATATACGTTATTGCATTAAGTTTTAATATTAACCTATATAAAGTCAAAAATAATGTCTTAAAAAACACATCCACAACCCGAATTCCAAGTCCACCAGATGGAACCTGAATTGATCCAAAACTGGACCCATTTAATAATCGGGATCTAAATTGGGCTCTTGATACGAACCCATGGATGAATTAAAATTAAACTAGTTTCAAATTTAATTTTTATCAGATCAAAACCTCTTGTCAATTGGAGAATCATATATTGATTTGCATCCCTAATCGGCTAATCATCCCTAAACAGATGATAAAAAAAGAAATCAAATTTCTTTTTTGGATACTTTTATTTTTTTTACTCAAAATAGGGATAACCTTCAGCTCAATAACATGAGTGCATCAAATCTACCTTTCACAATTGATAAATCTTAACATCTTCAAAACTAATATATACGTTATTGCATTAAGTTTCAATATTAACCTATATAAATTCAAAAATAATGTCTTAAAAAACACATCCACAACCCGAATCGCTAAGCCCACCGGATGGCACCTGTATGGATTCGAAATCAGACCCGTTTAATAATTGGAATCTAAATTAGGCTCTTGATACGAACCCACGGATGAATTAAAATTAAATTGATTTCAAATTTAATCTTTCTCAAATCAAAACTTTTTATTAATTGGAGAATCATATATTGATTTGCATCTCTAATCGGCTAATCTTCCCTCAACGGATGATAAGAAAAGAAATAAAATTTCTTGAAGGGAGGTTTGTCAATGGTCCAAGATCATTTTGGTCAAAATGAACTTCCACGAAGGCAAAAAAAGAGCTTCCACCAAGCCATTGTTTCTTGCCCTCTCAAGTAACCATAAAGGCAATAATGTGTTCCAAATCGCAGGTACTTTGCACGTGAAAGAGAGACTTAAAAATATTAGAGCTGGAAAACGTGGCCATAGCCTTTATTGACAGCAGAGAAATGATAGCTTCTACTTTCTCGTGAAGTGCGAAAGGCATTCCTACAATCAATAAGAGGATGACACGTACACCCAAGATATTTCATTAGGGCCGGTCGCGAAAGGCGAAACGGAAGAAACTGCATGACAAAAGACACGTGGAGAATCAAACGGCGTTCTTTTTTCTACTTTTTAGTATTGTTTATGTGAAAGTAGAAGCAGTGGAAGCTTTGGAATTGCCCAAAAGGTGAATTGCAAAGGCAAGGGTCATTCATGATCACTCATCAAATGGGCATTGGTACATAGTTGTATGAATCTTGGAAGGAATGGTCAATTCAAGGACAGTTGTTACCTATTGATTTTTCTTTTTGCTGATGAATTACGAGGGGTAGATCAAGCGGCAAATAAAGATAGCTTATTACTATTAAATTTTTAAATAACAACAATATAACTATTAAATTTATTTTAATTTTTATTTTACTTTATTTTTATTTTATTTTATGACAAACAAACGGGCACTCATGTGTTAATTTACTAAACAAGTGCTTCCTAAACGAAATTGGAACATAAAATTCTTATCGGAAATTTCACTAACAAGTGCTTCCTAAATGGTCGTTTTAATTAAGGGATTGTATGAATTTGTTAAGAAATAGTGAAGCTTCATGTTGATGTGGGTTTTTTTTTTATTCTCATTTCATGATTCTGAGTTTGAGTAACAAAATGAACTGGTTTTGATTAGCCAGATATTCAGTTATATCTCTTTGATTTTATACTTTCTACAGATATAAGTTTTTCATCTTAATTTAAGTTTCTCTAAAGTTTAGAACACAACAAAGATCCTCGCCATTGATCAGTTCAAGAGTACTGGACCAATCATCAGATCATTGTTAGGATCACACATTTTTACCACCCCATTTTTATTTGAGACACAGGCAGGCAAAAAATCTAACCATTCAGCAAAAATATGAAGACTGTCTACATCAAACATATCTATTGAGGAGTGGGCTCCACCCAAAGTAGAATATTGAAAAGTATTTCCATCCATCTTAAATTTCTTAGCTAACTGTCGCTATCAAAACCTTAAAACGTTAGTAGAGGCAAGGAAAATGCTTTTCAATATTCCACTTTAGGTGGAGCCCACTCCTTAATAATGTCAAGCCAAGTAGGGTCATCAAGTTAGGCCTTCATAACAACACATACATTACTTGTCTGTTACAGAGCTTTTTCCTTGCAGCGCATAATATCTGTTAACAGAGCTTTACACCAAGCCACATGCATTACTTAAAAAATTACAGTAAAGTAACCTTATTAGATTAACTAAACCAATTAATCAATTGCAACAGGGATTTGCAAAATATCTAAGCTCTAAAAGGCAGGTATGGCATGGAACAATGCACCAAGCCACATACATTACTTATTTGTTACAAAGCTTTACCCCCTTAGTGCATAATCTTTCTTTTAACAACCTTCAAATCCAACTTGGGATGCTGGTTTTATATATCAAATCCTACTTGTGTTACATCTCTTACTTATAGTTTAAAGGAAGCCAGCTTGCGTTTGTAATTGACAGCTAAAAAGCTTTTCCATATACACTGTCTGAGAAAATTTCGGCATGCTGAAAGTAGTCCCCTTTTTCTCCTCTCTTTCCTCTTCCCAGAAGCCACCAGAATTGCTCAGAAAAGCAAGATTTCTAGTTGATGCTAAACTTCAAACTATCCCAACTTCCCATTTACAACACCAACTTTGTTTGGGGTGCACTCCAGTTGATTTCTTTGTAAGAAAAAAAAAAGTGAATGAGAAGTTGACAACACTCATCTGGGTGGAGACAAGCTCAATAGAAAAATGATCATGTGCTCTTCACCATCCATTTTTGCTTATTGAACGAATTGAGTTTGGAGTCTTTTCCCATTTTTAGTTTTCAATTTAAAAACAAAAGAAAAAAAAAATGGTTGCACCAGTTCCATTGGATTGAGATCAATCTGCAATTGGATTCAAATTTCAAATGGTCTTTACTAGTTAGTTTGTTGGGTTAATGTCTTGTATTCCGGATTAAATGGACCGATCTTCTCAGTCGGCTAGAATTGAGGTTCAGGGTTCCTCAAGGGTTTTTTTTTTTTTTTTTTTTTTTTTTTTTTTTTTTTTTTGGGGGGTGGGGTGTTTGGTTTTGGTGTTCTAGTCTTTATATAAAATTTTCTTAGGGCTTAAGAAAATAAGAACCATCAGATGTCATCTGCCTAGAGAGTGAAAGGTTTGCTCTCAGGGGGACAAGGCCACCCACTACCCTAAACATTTCCATATACCATTCTGTGAACATATATAATAGTACATTTTTCATATCACCTTCTCTGAATTAAAATGGGTGTAAACCAATTGAATCTGCATCAAAGCCTTTTCAAATCCAACCAGTTCAATCAAACCCACCATCTGTTATCCACAGGTGCCCAAGTACCACCCATGGTATTGCCATTTGGCCTCTAGAATCACTTTGATAGGACTAATATTCACCATCAGATTGAAACTGTGATATGCAATCAATGTAGTGATGTTTACAATTGGATTAGATCAGTTTTTAAGTGAAAAAGGAAAAAAAAAGAGAGAAAGAAAGAAAGAAAGCCATATTCACAAACTCTTTAAATAAGATATAACCAACTGAAGTGATTTTTATATCACACTAGTGGTGGCCAGTAATGCAAAGTGGGTGTCATCTCTCTCAAATTCCTCTTATAGCTAAAATACAATATACACTTGAAAAGAGAGTTCAGTGGACTACACCAAAATACAACTGACTGTTTTCTAAGATCGTGATGACGAGTGTGGCCCACCATCCGTGAGGGGGTGCTTGTACTTAAAATGCAATTTTAGTACCTTCAGCTGGAGTGGGTCCCAGCCACCACAAACGTGGTGGTACAGACATCTTTTCGACAAATTATTGGTAGTGCACAGCACTTTCACAGATGGGTCATGCCCTAGACACAGTCCTAAGTTCCTAATAGGGATGTCAGCTAAGAGTAACTTAGTTACTTAATACCACGGTTTGTATTCAGAGGTTGTGGGTTTGAAACTACACTATTATATTAGGGCCACAGAAGAGCTTATTCGGCTTCCCTCTGGGCCTGGAGGGATTAGTACAGTTCAAAGGGTTAAGAAAAAAAAAACCATGGATGTCAGCTGATTCGATTGCCCATAGCAAGACCCAATAAGGATCTCTGAGCCAAATTCAAGTCCTAGTCCAACTAAGATTATAGGACCTAGATTGAAGCCCATCCGAAAAGGATTATGGGTGGGCTAGGTTTGCAAATGCTTGAGCCCAATAAGGGTCCAATTCTAAAAAACGACCTGGTCTGTAAGGGTAACTGGAGTCCAGCTATGGCCCGTTGGGGCCAAGGACACAGAATCTGTTGTTGATTGAAGTGGATAAGATGGATCCAGGCTGCAGCTTAGTCCATTGATACCTCCAATCCTGACCATTAAAACAGAGTGCTTTGCTTTGGTTATGTTATGTGACTGTAAGATGGGCGTGTCCTAACAAATACACAAGGCTCTAATCCCTGAGAAATTCGTGAGGCTCCTGACTTGGCTCACTCACTAATCAAAGGTCTTTGAAAAAAAAATATTTCATCTTGCATGGGACCTAGCCATATCTTAACCCACTGTCAAATTGGTCACTTCTAAAGTACTGGAATTAAGCAGTGTCTCCCACGCTCTTTTGGTGAGTGTCATGCATGGAACTCCACCATAAGGCTCACCTATTGATAATCTGGATCATTAACAATGATTGCCATTGCCATCCTCTTGAGAGAATTTCCCCAAACTTTACTTCAATACCTATCAGTCCCACGGTTAGATTGAGCACATGACCATTTACATGATTAGCACAATTATATGTGCCATTAGTCAATATTCTATTCACATAATTGGTCGTGTTATGAGATGCTTGCCGGAAACATTCAGGGAATCCAAACACAAGGTTTATGTGTTTTATAAATGATTTGCGATAAATCCCAGTTGGCCTAAGACCACGGTTTGCACTTAAAGATTGTAGGTTTAAAACCGCACTAGGACACTGGGGCTACTGTGAAGTTTATCCGGCTTCCCTCTAAGCCCGGAGGAATTAGTCCAGCTTAAAAGATTAAGAACCCTCCGATAATAAAAAAAAAAAGTGATTCGCGTCAATGTGAGGCCAATTGCTTTTAGAGTGAGATTTGGATAGGTCCATACAAGATGCGAAAATTCAGTTTCTCCATTTAAATTATCAATAAGTGGGGCCCACTTAAGTGCATCACAAATTTCCTATAAGTGTTAGAACCTTGAGGATATTATAAGATGAGTAGGTCTATCGCCAAAGCATGTTAAGTGTCTTTTAAGTATATCTGATAGCATGTTAAATGTCTTTTAAGTAAATCTGATTAAGCAAATAGCATCTTAAGTGTCTTTTAAGTAGAACTGATTTAGCAAACTCCTTTATTGGCAATTTGGCAGTATAAGGATTTGATGATGATAACAACAACAACAACGACGACGATAGCTATAGTTATAACGATAATCATGATTGAATTAGAAAACATGTCCCATCAAGAGAGGACCCATCAGCTCAACAGGGCAGATTACTAATCAGTGGCCCATTTTCAGGGCTCATATAATTGAATTCTCCAAAAGGTTGCTAGGATGATACCAAAAAGAGAATAGTGAGAAGCAGAAAGTAGTTGAACGGCTGTCTACTTCAAAAAAAGAAGCCTACCCCACTTTATTCAAATCAAATCATATGAGCAAAACCTGCCAATGGAATCAAAGTAAATCCCACTAGGTTCGGACAGGACCATGCCTGAGCCTAAGTCCAAGCCACCAGCTCATGCAACCTGTCCCTCAGTGCCGCCTGTGGCTGCTTTTTCCTCGTCTTTGGCTACTTTTCTCTTCATTACTTTTGCACTTTTCCCTTTCAAGGCTTTCTCCCTTCTCAAGGAGTAGAATACTTGGGAGTAGAATACTTTGCCCCCCACCCCTTCTCAAGGAGTAGAATACTTTGCCGCCGCCCCCACCACGGTTTTAGACGTTTGATAAAAATCAATGTTACAAACCTTATCACGCAACTGAGTTTAGCATAAGGTTAAATCATCATTATCGAAGCTTTATCTTAATTATATTTCAATTATATAACGTGGTATAACAAAACAAAAATAACTTGTAAGTTGATAACAACTTACCCACCTACAATCAAACAATCACATAACAATTACACGGTTCAACAAACATTTATATTTACGAGAAATAAATTCAAGTCTACTCTCTTCTCTAGTCCTCATTGAATTAGTTTAGGATTACAATATACATTATATTCCTTTTCTTAAACCCTAACAAAGATGATCAAAATACTCTCGAATCCTAGTACATCCTGGCTAGCATGTACAATCAACTCAATTAACCCAGGATATAAGACACAACCCTACACAATGTTCGGGTTGGCTGTATATATAATTTTTTTTTCTCCATTTGAATTTATTCTAAGTCAAATTCTTAGATAGGTTGCTCTTCTTCAAATATATCATTTTTATTTGTATCACTTCTTTTTTGGTGGGCTAATATCCCGCATAGAAAAGTCTGTTATTATTATTATTATTACTACATTTTCCTTTGGCCCATCTCCAAGCGTTTCATCTCACCCTGCTTATCCAATTGGCATGCATCAAACTGAGTCCCCCACAACATATACCAACATCTTTTTTGAGAGCAAAGTGTCTCCAAGATTTCTTTGGACAATCTCAATTTATAAATTCATTCAATTATTTGGATAGAGCATAAGCTCTTTTGTTGTATTCAATCATAGTGGTTTTATTTTTAAGCTTGAATTTGATGGTTATCAGTTTGATTTTTCTAACCATTGGATGGGCGTTTTTGGGCCATGCACCATCGAAATGGGGTTCACAATTTTGAACTCAGCTAAGTCGCATGGTAGCCCATCTGAACCAGTTTCCCCACTCTAATGAATTGGGCTGGAAGTTGTAACAAAGACACCTTCTTGGTTGCCCCCAAAATACCTTAGAAGCAAAGCAACCCCACTCACTCGATTTCTTGAAAAACAATGGAAACAAAGCACTCATCCCTCTATATAAACCCAACAAGCCTCCTATACTCCCTCATGCCAAAACATTGCTATTTGATCTATCCACTTATCATTGATTATATTCCCTTGGTTTCATTCTGTAGCTCCATTCCAAACTTCCCTATACTCTGATCAACTCCAAAGATGAAGAGCAAAGCCTCTGTCCTTTTGAAACAGATAATATCTGCTCTGGGTTCTCTTATCAGAGCCAAGTCAATAGCTGTGAAGAGCAAAACCAATGCCATGAAAGCAAGGATCATAATCTTTGGCCTGTTAAAGAACAAGAAGGTTCTGTTGCCTGCACTCTCTCACAAAATCCATGCATTGCTAGGCCATGTCAAAAGAGGCGGCGAGGGTGGCAATGACGACGACGAGAACAAGGCGATCGTGGTCTACAATTCAATGGCCGATGAGGCGCCATCAAACCCATGTCACACTCTTGCAGTAATCAACGATGGGGATAACTACAACGATGGCGAAGAAGAAGATGATGATGATGATGATGATGATGATAAGTACCCGGACCTCACCCATTCGCTCTTTGATGAGCTCGAATTCGATGATGGGAGCGGATCAGTGGTAGATTTGGTAAGGAAATCAAGAGAGGACGGCTCGGATTTCATTCTTGAAGATGAGATTGATCATGTGGCAGATGTGTTCATATGGAGGTTTCATAGGCAGATGAAGATGCAGAAGCAGGAGTCCTTGAAGAGGTACAAGGAGATGCTTGATAGGAGTGCTTAAAATTTTAAAATTTGGAGGGAAGTAATGGCTACATTTTTTGTTCCATTTGGTCCTTGGATTTGAATTTAGAGTCCCACTCCCAGATGAGAAAATCCCAACCCTCTACTTGGGGACTGCTTTTTTAATGTCATTGGATGGATTTTCCATGTATCTCCATCTGGGTCTTGAAGGATCATGTGAATACCGTATTCATCACCTGGCAGTGTACTCAGATGTAACTTTCTTCTTTTCATTTTTTTTAACCATGTTCTGAAGAAGGTGATGACATTTAAGGTTAGATTATATTGATGTCCCAAAGAATAAAGATACCATGTGCTATGCTTGGGTAGTTTGTATTGTAATATGATACTATGAAAAATAAAGTTGCATTTATTTTAGATGGAAGTTCAGCATGCATGCATGATATGTAAGTTTAGTCTTGACTCATGTTGGGCACATTAAAGGAAAGGAATCAGTAAGGTAATTGTAGGAGTTGTTTGGCTAGCAGGACTTACTAAGAAATAATTATAAATATGAGGGAGCCCTTCAAATCAAGGGTGTTGAATGTCGATCATCTAGCCTCTTGTGTTGCTTCTACTGCACACAAGGCACAAACTTATTATATATGCATGAATGGGAAAAACTTTCACCAAAAGAAGCCAAAATTTACAAGGACAGAAGATAACAACCCTCACATTGGAAGTGACCAAAACAACCATTGAAAGATGGTGAACGTAATGGGTGAACTGGTTCATTAATCTCATTTGATTTTGACACTCCATTAGGTCAAATCAACTTCTTGTAATCACGTACAACTTTAGGTGCATCTGCAAAATTTATTTATTATCTACAGTAACTTACATCAATGAACAAAATAGCTGTTACTCGCACATAACTCTGATACCCCAAAAGGCATGAACACTCATTTTTTACATTGATATTGAGCTACCTGTCTCCTTTTCCAAAGATCCAAACAGACCCATAGATGGAGCACCTACAATCTTTTCATGGGCCCCTTCATTTGTGGACCGCCAACTCAGGCCCAAACCCAAACCATGAATTTCATAGTCGTGTTTGGGCTGAAGAAAACATTAAAAACCTAGTCCAATCCAACCAGTTCAGAAGTTAAGCCAAAAAATTAGGCCCAGGTTTGAACCACCAAAGGCAAAGGTCATTATCATGCATGTAGCTAAATCCAAACCATATTTGTGCCATGCCATTGGGCCTTTATGTCAAACCAAGTCCATTGGAATTCCTACTTAGGCCAATATGGCTGTGCAGAGGGCCAAGAATTGAGTTTAGTGATGACGAATCATATGATCTTCTACTGAAGAATCTTGCACAATTAAATGAAGGCAAGCCCAAGCCACATGATTGATGGCTAAGAAATCTCAACTCCGAGGAATGACTCAAATTGGGCGTTTGTCGGGTTGGGTTGGGTCACAAAGTCGAAAAGGGTTAGGTTCACAGGTTTAGCTTGGTTATGTCATTCCTAAGCATCAGATCTTTTAGGTTGCACTAAAGGTCATCAGTGAACCAAGCTAGGTCATGAGCTTTTTCGGCTGAGCTCAACTCAAGCTCAAGTTAGTTTTCTTGGGCTTGAGTTAAGTCCAAGTTTAAGAAATGAGCTGAGCTTAGACAACTCTGGTTGCTTAGGATAAACTCATATGCAGCTCAACTTGATATAATCTTTATCATGACCTGGCTTGTTATAAATATCTAATAGACTATAAGAAATTAAGAGTAGAAGGCAAGGCTGCTTATCTGCATGGCATTAAATCCTAGGAATTATCGAAAAGGTATTCCTAAGTACACCTAGATAACCATCATATAATCTCGATCCCTTCCGATGGAAGATGACTTAAGGGGAGATTGAAATGAATAACCAGCCATAACTCTACAAAAGCAGGGTCCGATACTACATCTCCACCATGCACTACGTAATCGGAAAGGGCATGTTTGTTTGCATAGAATGCATGTGAATTCATGGTCAAATAAGCTCCATCAAAAGATCATTAAGAGCACGTTTGATGACAGCTGGTCAGGAATCCACATATACGAGGATCCCTCACTTTTCCTAAAATAGGGATTCCTTGTTGACAATTTCTACAGCTGAGGTTTTGACATCAATATTGGCGATTACTGATGCACTAGCTAAAAAATTGATTTTTGTACACAAATTCGTCAAAGTAAGGATTTTCAAACCCTATGTGGGGAGGTTGGACCCAGAAATCCTAAAAATTAAGAATTTTCATTGGTCCAAATTTCATTTTTGAGGATTCTTGATTCCAACCTCCCAAAAGATGTGAAAATTCCCACATGTGCAGGTTCCTACCTGGTCCCAGCCCCTGGCTGTGGTGAAAATATAATTGGAGAGGGTGGAAGGTATAGAGGAGTAAGCACGTGCATCAGCTCTCTTTCTTTCTTGCTTCCCTTCCACTGCCACAAAGGAACATGATATCATGTGACCACCAGCGGAGTAGGCCCCACACATCAAGTTCTGCAATCTTGATTTTAAGTAGAAAAAAATCTTAACATTTTAATTTTAACCACTTTTCTTCCAAAATTAGTAGAAATTAATTTTTTTGAGTTTTTTTTTAACTTGATGAGCTTGACTTTACACTTATCTGATTTATGTTTAATTATATTTATATTTTAATTTTAATCATGTTTTGCAAGAAATCAATCTACGATGACCCAATAAGAGTTAAAATTAAATTTTCTCATAAAGGAATTTTTATAAACAATGACGATTGACATCTATTTTTAATTTTGTTATATGTACCTTCTTTAATGTTTTTTACTTCTACATTTTGAAAATCTATCCATTTTGGGAGTTTGAAGAAAAAATGTTCTAATTTTTTTTACAAGTTCTTAGATATATATAAAATATATATATATATATATTTCTTTCTTTCAGTTTTGATAAATTTCACCTTAGATTTGTACTAGTTTCCTGTTCCACATAAGATTTAAAGTAAACTTTATATTAATTTTACCTGTTTTAAATTTTTTTTAGTTTTGTTTTTTCAATATTAACTTCTATCAATACTATTATATTGATTTTTATTTATTTCTTATGTATATACCTCCCTGTGATTTAAGCATGGTTAGTCAAGCTAATAACACCTTTAAGCCAGTTTGTCCAAAGGGATTTGAATTCCTACAAATTCATGGTAAAATGGGTTTCAAGAAAGTATTACTAAAGATATGATACATGAATGGAAATAAGATGAAGACATAGATGAGACCCTAACTTTTTTTACAATGGTTACTCTTTTTAGACTATATATCTTATAGTCACCTATATGATCTTTACCCTTGTCTCTCAAATTCTCCTTGTTATCGGAATCTTTCCATCAAGTTAGGGTTTCAGCTAGATTTTGGATTTCTCTCGCTCAAATTTCCGCAAAAGTGAGCCTACAATTTCAAACGCAAGTTTCTGGCATGCTATGATTTTGTGTAACATCACCTGAAACAAATTATGCGAAACATGGAAGGATGGATTGGGGAAGCAATTCAATAGCTAAGATTTAGGCTCATTTGTGCTTTGGGCCTTAGAAATCACGCCCACATCCAACCTTGGGTAATAACTCCTTGGCCTAGAGCAGCCCATGGAGTTCATTTTTTTTTCTTTTGATTGGTAACGAAACTCATATTAAAATAAAGAAAAGATCAAAACAAAGAGACCAAAAAAAACGAGGAAAGGTACAAAAGCCTTATACCAAACCTCATTCAAGAAGAAAAAACAAACAAAGAAGCAACACTGAAAGAATCAAAACAAACAAATTTAAGGACCATCCTTATCCACTCCTTGTTTAATTAACTAGCAAATCCACGGTAGCATTAGCCGACCGGACAACATGCTTGAAGACCAACCGCATCGAAGCAAACAAAACTCTAATCTCATTGAAGATGTAAAAAAATTTCCAAGGAACCCTACCTTTCTATGAAACCCAAGAAACCATATAAAATGAATCACTTTATAGAATCAAGTTATCACCAAATGATCCGGAATAAATTCTCAAAGCCTCTAGAATGGCAAGCACCTCCGCCTCATTAGAATCTTTAATTCCAATCGGCTTGGAGAAAGAAATCAAAACTTCACCTTTAAAATTGCGAAGCACTCCTCCAATACCAGCCGGACCTGGCTTACCTCTAGATGCCCCATCTACACTAAACTTGAGGACCCCTTCCAAAGTTGGGCACCATAGTAAGACTGATGGATCTAGAAAACCCACACACCATACAAGCCTCTCAATTAACAAGAATGTTGTCAATGTTAAGATATTTGAACTCCTTATTTTCCATAGCCCATTTTCTGATTTTTATCAAAACTCCCCTCAAGATATCTTGCAAAGAAGAAACCGAACCACAAAAAACCCTCTTATTCCTTTCCTTTCAAATGGACCAAAGAATAGCAAATGGAAAACCAATAGCCCACACCCCATAACAGGAGCCAAACACCAAGCATCAGAAAGATCACCCAAAGAACCTAGAACGCACCATAATATGCCACATTTATCCAAGAAATACTTCCAAAGAAAAGAAACAACCTCATAGTGAATAAAGAGATGATTGATAGACTCAATCTCCTTGCCAAATTAAGAGCAAGTGTCTGAAGATTCACCAAAATGAGGCCTTTCCTTCTAAGATTGTCGACTGTAGAAATCTTACCTGCCACAACTAGCCAACAAAAAGCCTCCACTCTTGGAGGAGCTAGACCCATCCACGCCCTAGCCGACGAATGACGCAGAGAAGAAGAAGGTTCAATTGCTATAGTGAAGGATTTTATTGAGAAAAGCCCTAAGCACAAAGGTTTCCAAATCCGAGTATCATTAACATCCCTACATAGAAAAATGTTAGAAAGCAGTCTCAATAGAGACTCAGACTCTTCTAACTGACGCAGAGTTCTTCTCAAAAGAATTCTCCAAACAACACAATCCCCCTCACAAGAATAACACTCGTGGACTGAAGACTGTTTATTAGACGCCACTCTAAACAATCTAGGAAAAAGACTCCCCAAGGACCCCACCTTCACCCAGTCATCAAACCAGAAACGAACACACACACCAGACCCAACAATGAAACCCACACCATTATTAAAGCCCTCCCCATGACATTAGACTCATCCCTGAGATAAGAAATGACACCCCAACAACCCGACCTCCTAGGGACAAATTTAGGGACCCAAACCCCACTCATCCTCACCATATTTAGACAATAAGAGAATGCATGCATGCACTGTACAATGACAGCCCATGGAGTTTATAGCCATGCATGCACTTAAAAGTTCAGTCAAGACAATGTGAAAATGGGTCCGGTTCACCTCAGGTTCATCATGTACCTAGATCTAAAACCTAGTTACAAATTGGGACTGGCCCGTTAACCTGCATCCCTACTCCCTTGGGATTCAGGTTAATGACCCATATTATAAGGTCATGCCATTGGGTATTTAGGTCCTTGGGTATGAAGGCCATGGACCCAAACGTAGACCTGAATTTTATTCGGGCCCATCCGGCCAACCCAAATTAGAACAGGGTCCAAATATTGGACCCAATTTTAATCTTTTCATGTCAGCTTTTTTGTGTACACCGGATTTCAGACCCATTGTAATCCCTAAGGCCAGGTCTCCATAGATTAAAAAAAGAATAAAACATAGAGCCAACTAAGGCCCATCTAGTACTTTCTCAAGACTTTAATCTTCCTAGAACAATATTTGTGTTAGTTGTTTTAAACTAATTCAACACCTTAGAGAATGAGTCCATGGGCCAGTGGCCCAAGACTATCATTTTGAACGCCGAAACAATACACTTCAGAGGGAAGCCCAATATTCTCCCCCATTGAGCCTTCCGAGCTCGCGCTGGTTAAATGGGCCTGTCTTTGGACCTATGTCGAGCTGATCTGGTCATGCTTTCGACAAAAAAAAAGCTTCAAGCTTTCATTCCCAACACTGGTTCATGGACACCCCCAGAAGGATCAATACCAATTTGCGAATCAGGGTCAGGTCTGGGAAAGAATGAAAGCTGTAAGTGTTTTGGCAGGTCGGGTCTATGGAGTACGCAGTTCATTTACCTGATCATTATTTAAATAAGTTATTGAAATGCATAGAGCATATGTTATTTACAAAAAACAGGTTGACGAGAAATATTATTATATACTTTATTTAAATTATAATAGAATAAATATTCCAGTATGGTCCGCTTCTGACTCAAATGAAATCCTAAATTGATTGGGACCGGAAAATATTTTTGGACAACCAAATGAGAACCGCCGCCACTTACCTGGTAAGTGCCTGTTATCAAGTCTCAAGTCTCAAGTCTCTTTTATATGTTGTAAATGTGATAAGCTTTACGTTGGTTATACAAAATTCTATTTAAAGGGAGATAATGTGAACGTAGATGTCCAAAACTCAAAAATAACCTAAATCAAGGACAAATCAAAATATATAAACTTCACTGGCCTTAAACTCAATTTAACCACTATGAAGTATCTTGGAGTGGAGTGTAATCTGCCAATTGCATTTTTGACTCCAACATTCTTTGTTTTCCTCCACCTTTTGGGCCACATTTGAATAACACCTTAGAATCTCACAATGGTCCAACTTTTTCATGCCCCATGGTAGAACTTTTGAGCTAATTTTTCGGTTCCACAGAAGAAAAACCTCCCCCAACATTTTGAATTATGAAAGCAAGTCAGTTTAATCTTAACCCCTCCCCCCAACATTTTGAAATTCGTGTTTGCTTTTTAAGTTTTCAAAAATCTAATCTTTTAAATTGGTCAAAATTCTCAAATTTAAGTTTTCCAAATCCTCACTCACCCAAAATTCTTTGGTATCTTCTCACCAGAAAGGTAAGGTTGAGGGCCTTAGACTTTTGCACAAGACATTAAATATTTTGTCCAGATTCTATGCACACCTCACTGTGGGGCCCATCTTCTGGCCCACATGAGGATGGGTCAGGATATTTAAAGATCTAGTTGGAGCCCACTTATAAATAAAAAATCAGCCATATTTGATCATTCTGACCTTTTCGTCCACGACCCAAAAGTCCAATTTACTCTAACCCGGCTCAGAAAACTCCAGTGCGCGCTAGCGCACTTCGGCTTTCGAGCCAAATGGCTCTCAGCCTTCGTTTGGTCGCCTACACTTGCTCCTTCGTTTGCTTGGAGCGCGTTTAAATTGAAGCTCGCCGTTATTTGCTGTCTAACTAGAGGAACGTTGTTTATGCGATCTCTCTATACAGACCGCTTTGTGATACCTCCCTTAGTCGAACTCTTGTTGTACTCGCTTGCCATGGGGTCGTATCCACCGCTTGCATCTTCGGAGCGGGTGTTCTGATGGGTTCAAACTAAGGGAACGTGTGACAATCATGGAGCATTTTTATATAGTCCAGTCAGATAGGCCATCAAGTGTGCCCCATAATAAGAATGCACAATGCACACGGTGTGGATATGATAATTTCTGTTAAATATCGGCAAAAATAAAAATATGGGACATTTAATTGACTTATACCCATAATTTTCTTGATTAAGAAATCCAATTGGAGAGGTCAAAACAACGAAACCTTAGGCAGTTAATTGACTTGTGCCCACAATTTTCTTGATTATAAGAAATCAGATTACAAATCTTCCCAAACATTAGGCAGTTATTGACTCATGCCCATAAATTTTCTTGGAAGCCGACTGCGGACAGTTGGGCACATTGAACTAAATTAAATTCATAAAGGAAGAAAGCCCAAGATGTGGCTGGGGCACTGCTTGTGTCCCATCATACATACCATTTCATAGTGGTTGGGAATTTTATCTCTACAGCAAATTTCAACAATTATTTTAATTTAGGCAGTCTTTTCATATCTTGACCAGTTCAAGAAGACTTATTTTTCCATCACCCACTACCACTACTGGTCAGGACCCTGAGACCTCATCAACTGTGCCTTACTTGAAGAAGTATCATCAGGTTGAAACTGCATTGAAGGGATTGTAACCTAGGAAATTTTTTTCATCCTTCTTGGATCAGGGGTACAATTGTTTGCTATCCACATTTTGTGTTTGATAAGTCTAAATTTGTTTGGTGTGTATTTGTAAGGATTAAGCGGATGCCACTTACGAAATTAGTGATGTTGGGTTATAGACCTCAGTGATATCTAAAATTAAAACAAAAAATTAGTGATCCAGGTAACAGTTATTTTGAGTGAGTTGGTGGATCACATGGGTACAAGTGCAAAACTCAAGTATACTTAAGTTGTAGGAATTGTCATTGGACAAATTTTTAGATAGATATATTAGTTTTTTTTTTTTTTTTTTTTTTTGATAATGCAGGTTCCAGCCCTTTGGGCCAGAATAATCCCTACGGGCCCAGGAGAGAAAGCCGAATAAAATTTCCTTGTGACTCCAGTGTGGTAGTGCAGTTTCAAACTCTCAACCTCTGGATGCAAACCGTGGTCTTAGACGAACTGAGTTACCCCTTAGGGATTCAATATATCATGTAATGTCTTCTTGGTTATCTTAAAGCTAAAAGACTAAAATAATTCATTCAATAGATAGTAGCTAGATTGTCTTGAAGGGATAAAGGCCATATGGGCCCTTATAATCAAGTTCAGCAAGTCAAATGCATTATTCCCCGCGAGCAAGCACCCACCTAAAAGTGCATGCACACTCATTTATCTGATAGTTAGTGTCTGCTAATCTCTTGCTATCATAATCAACTTTTTTTATCCCTTCTTTTTCTCTGAAAAATCTTCACCTATGAGCATATGGCTAAGTATGCAATTCGGCTTGTGGGGATCACTTAGATATATACCTATGTTGAGGGGGGAATAGATGGAGTTTTATTCTTTCTTATGGATAAGGATCATGAAAAAAAACAGATAACGTATTTAGATAACAGTGTCCGAAGGGACAGCTGGTGTGACTTTTGAGGCCATATAGGCTCTAATAATCAAATTAGGCCAATCAAATGCTGACAAAGCACCTGCCTAGAAGTGCATGCACACTCATTTCATCTATTTCATATTGTCTGTCTAGCTCCCATGCCTTCAAAATCATCCTTTGTATCCCTCTTTTCCTCATTTAAAAAAAAAAAAACCTTTGTCAAAAATTTAATTAGGGGACGTTTGTGTGGTTATTCTTTCACACAAAAAAAAAGTGTGAAAAGTAAAAATAATTTTCTACAATGTTAAAATGTTTTATATTTAGTGCAACGGCTTTTCCGCAAAGAAATACAATGTGATTCCAACAAACAACAGTTTCCCATGGATTCAAACAAATGTGCCCCTATTCTCATGCACAGACATTGGCATTGGAAAATTGGGTCATCCACAGCAATGACTAACAACTTTTTTTTTTTTTTTAATTGGGCCCTATGGGCATTGGGCAACCAATTTCTATCCCTGCTTCACATCCACTTCACACAAGGCCAAATCAATGGAGTCCACAGCTTCGAGTGGGCCATGTGGATAGTTTTAGATGAGGAATTGAGTGTACATTGTTTTGTTCAGTTAGAGAACCCAAAATAAAAATATTATGGTGACAGCAATGTTGATGGCCCTAGAATAAGCAGTTTTAAAGTGTCCCAATCTGAAACATCCCATGTGGTCACACTCTGATTTATATAATCTGACTTTGACAATAAGACACCATATCAAGGTCACATTGCTACATCTAATAAATTAACATTATAGTATACAATAAATGCATGATACATTAATTGGGCCACCAAATTAAGTTATATCATGAAGAGGGGGCTTAATGGAATAAAGCTTCAATAATATCACAATTCAAAATCCCCCTTTGGGTGACTTGGACTCCCCTTTCTGTATTTTATCATATTGAGAAAATGAAGACCTAACTTATTCTTCAGAAAAAAAAATATCAAAATTCACAAGTTGGGTGATCAATGGATAGGATCAGCCCGACCCACCTAACACAACCAAACCGGACCACTTAATTTAGAGTCTTAGTTGGCTTTTGTACCTTTTGGGTTGAGTTTAGGTTGACAAATTCCCAACCAATTAATATACGGGTTTGGTTTGAGTTGGATCAATTCCTTATACCAACCAATTAACCCAGTTTGGACCTGACCTAACCTATCTAGTTGCACGACGCTAACCAAACTCAACCCGGACCTGCCTGGCCCGCGTCGAACAGGGTTCAGGTTACATTTGTGGTCTAACAAGATGTATTGGGCCTTTATATGCTTGAATGCCCGGATCGGCCCGAAATATTTAACCCAAATGAGATTATAAATTAAACACAACGGGTTGAGTAATTGAGTCTATACATAACTCGAAGACTTGTGGGCTAGACATATTGGGTCTGCACTTGGAAGCCCTGATTTTGGGCTAGTGGCCTCATATGAATTAATTGACCCAGAGTATTAGGCCATGCCTATCCAAAACTTAGGCTCTCCCAACAAGTGCAAGCCAGCCCAGTTAGAAGTTTGATCCAGATCAACTAGACCCCACAGGGTGTAACTCAATTTAGTTATGTTGCCAAAAGTTAAAAACTGGGTCAAAAGCATCAGTTCTAGCAGGGGTCCAGCTTTAAACTCTAGTGACCCTCTAATCAATATCAATAGTTCAAATCAACAAAGAGAACATTGCCTAACATGAACTGCACTTTGGTGGAGCCATTAGCAATTTTTTTTCAATGAAAAGATTACAAAATTCTCAAACACAATTTTAAACTATTGTTTCAATTAGAAAAAGGGTTCTCTTTAACATGTGAATGGATTTTTAGTATAAAACTTCATTTTTTTGGATATGGTCTAGGCCTATGTACTTTGGGTCTACAGGGTCTAGAGCTTTATGGTGTCAAACTTAGATCAAACCCGAATATTGTTGGGTCCAATCCACTTGACCCAAACTTATCAGTAATGCTTATAAAATTATTATTTTACCATTATTGCAGCTGTGAAACTCCAACACACAGAGGTTGCTTTCTTTGTCTAAACGACAGGTCTCCATCAAAGCTATAGAATCATGTGAACCCATCACTCCCAAGGATTTGAAAAGATTCATAGAGTAATTGAGGTGTTAAAATAGTGGCAAAATCTGTTAATTAGTGTGCCTACACCTAATCAAAAAAAAAAATAAAAAAAAAAAACTGTTATAAAAAGATGTACCTTTCATATTATTTGAAGGCAGGAAGTTAGAGGACTTTTTCCTTTTTTATATAGAAAAACATACTCTAAAATAAATAAAGGCAGCTTTTATGAATTTTATTTGTAGCTTTAGACACAGGTGAAGTAGCTTCCAACTACTATTTTTGTAGCAATGACAGATGAGTTGCCACTCCCAATTGTATGAGGATAGGGACATTTTTGTTTCTTATACAGCCCTCTCTAGCCCCAACAAACGGCACGGGAAGCCCATGTACCATTTTCAATTGTTATCATGATTTGACAATAACCCTTCCATGGGGTAGAGACTTCCAATCATAGTCCCTGTACATTAGGATACCCCTTAGGCTATTCTATTGGAGTACATAGAGGTCAAGCATTAAATTACGAGAGAACAAAATATAAGGTATTATGATGGTATTTTATTTTTAGGTATTTGGTATGAAATTTTTTTAATTTTTTGTATAGAAAAGTGGAGTTTTTTTTTTCTTTTAGTAGAGAAAGGATGTTACTTTTTTTACTTTTTTTTTTAATTCAGAGAAAATTTTAAAATTATGTACTTTTAATTTGACCCCTTATCTTTTCTTGTCTGAATTCACTTTACTTTAACTAATTAATTGCCAAACACGCCCTAAAATGTACTTACAAGGGGATTTGACATATTAATCCATAATATCATAGTTTTTTAATCCATAATATCATGATATTACGGGATCCAGGGTAAAAAAGTAAAATAAAATTATGGATTAGGTTTTTAGTTATGAAATTGGAAAAAAAGGATTTTAGGAGAATTCATGTGTCAAATCCCCGAAATAAAATTAGACTAATTTGACCCTTTCAAGGTGTTGGAAATTCCAAAGGGCTGGTTTGTGTGCATAGAATATATATATATATATATATGGGGTCAACTCTCCTAAGCTGAAGCTTACCTTATCCTAAGTTGAGACAGTGTTAGTTCCACAAATTAAAGTCAATTATCTTTGTTTTTTACATGATGATCGTCTCCAAAATCAAGATAAATTCAATCAGAATTGTTTTTTCTAATTCCATCATGCTAAAAACAGATATAATCAACTTTGATTTGTGGGACCAGCACTATTCCAACTTAGAATAAGGTACGCTTCAGCTTAGGAAAGCGCTGCTCTCTCTCTCTCTCTCTCTCTCTCTCTCTCTCTATATATATATATATATATATAGGAATTGAGCATGTAAGAATTTGCGTTAGATGAACTCTATGAAGGATTATTATTTTAAAAAAGTTGTAAGAGGAGAAGGATATAAAGTGAATGTTGAAAAATAAAAGGCAGTTATGGATGAGACCATGACTTTCGCAAAATTTGAATTAATAGGGTGTGATGGTTGGGTATTCACTTTCCATCTTCCCTTGATTTACTTTCTAAGTGGAGGTTATCCGTTGGTCAATTTTTTATTTTCATACTTCCTTTTTCATTTTTAACCACTTATGGCATTAAGTAATGTATTAATGACGTATTATACTTAAATATATGACTGATGTATCAGATAAATGCTCCTATACAAAATAAAATATTTTATATAATAGTAGTAGTGGTGGTGGCAGTAGTAATATAAATAATAATGGTTTAGGCTTTGAGTTCAGCTTGGGTCCATTACAATTGGGTCCAGGTCCAGCTCCAGACTGACCCAAAATTAATTGGGTCAAATCTTATAGTCCACCATGGACCTGACCCGAATCCAGCCCACTTACATCCCTCTCATAGCCCAATCCAGTTTGGCAATGTAGGGTGCTCCTTTTCAGCTCAGGTTAGGTTTGGATGGCATTTCCAACTCAAATCACTCAACAGGTAAGACTCAAGTTAGGGCCAGAGTTGTACTTGATGGGCCACTGCCACATTGGAATCCATCCTATTAGTCTTATCTTGGATTCTTGGTCCCAATAATAAATAGCAAATGGCAGTGAATCTGGCTCCCATGGCTGAAATAGTAGCATACAATGCATGTTCCTTTATTTAAGGGGACCAGCTCACTTGAGTTGGTCACAACTCACCACTCCCTCTTACCAAAACTTGAAAAAAGAAAGAAAAAAAACCACTCACAACTCCCTCCTTCCTGCAGTGGCAGAAAAGGAAACTATATTATAGGCATAGGGAGCACATTCCCTTCTTTTTTTTTTTTTTTTTTTTTTATTAAAGAAAGTGAGAGTTGGCAAAATTTTAGACCCTCTCCCTCTTATGAAGATGGCATAAGTTATTCTTAGAGCATGTTTGTGCATTATCATTTTAGAAAAGGACGTTAAATTTTCGTACTATTTTGATCGAGATTTTCTATTTAAAATTTTTTGACAATAATAATTATAGTTGTTCCTCGCATTTTTGAATTTTTTTTAATAGTGAGAATTCATAAAACTAACTTAGTAAGATTTCACTTTTACTTATAATATTCTAAAAATTCTTTCAAAAAAATTGGCCCTTTGAATATTTGTGCAATTATAGCTCTTAGATAATTAATTTTTTAGAAGTATGGGGAACATTTCTTAAGATATTGCCTTTTTTTAAAAAGGCTAGTAGTGTATATTTCCCATAGTAGATAGACAAGTCAATGTCCAATAAGCCAACATGAAATTTTGTAAAGATTGGGAGATAAAATTAATGTACACAACCCCAATATAATTATAATTGAAACAAAGTTATGATGAGATGGACAAGTCAACGATGATTATAAGTGCTCGTGGCCCAAATATCCATATCCTATTTTATGTGAGTCTTGCAGCATTACACAATAGAGAAATAAAATTGAAATATTCAAATCCGAATATAGTTGGAATAAGAATTTGATTCGGCAACGGCGACGACGATGATGATGAGATGGACAACCCAATCATAACTAGTGCCCATGGCTCAAATGTCATGGCCCATCTTGGGTGGGTCTCACACCAATACCATGAGCTACCCTATTCAAAAAAAAACTCCCGCAGATTACCCTCTTTCTCCCCACTTGTCATTTCTCCAAAAAGTCTGACCTATTCTAGTAATTCTGTCTGATATTTCACTAGGCCTCGAGATTCCACCATGTGAGATTGGCGAGTCGTTCAAGAAAATCGCCCACTCGTGTGTACGCAGTACAGAGTCTCTGACGAGTGAAAAAACCAAGATCCGGGTCCTCCATGACCCAGCCCAATCCATCTATCACTGGGCCACCAAATAAATCGAAACCGTTCAAAATCACTTTCATTACATCAATGGACCAAAACTCCACTCCCATACAATTGGACCCATGTTGAGATTGATCTCCTGTAAATCACATTATTAAACTTAGCAATTCATGGGTGTTAATCAGGTTTGGGCCCACTGGATCAGGATTCGAAAAGTCCATTTTAGACCCGAAATCTCTCTCTCTCTCTCTCTCTCTCTCTCTCGAGTTTAAGAAGGCTCAGTTCCTGTTCCCTGTTCTCAAGGAAGAGAGAGAGAGAGAGAGAGAGAGAGATATGGAAATATGAGAATGTTGTCACTGTTTGTCTGTCGAGATCGGTCCCTTCATATCCTTCGGAACTTTTATCACACTATCATCGGATTCCTCTGTTAGAAGGAAATAGAAGCTCTGATCCTTCTCAGAGAGAGAGAGAGAGAGAGAGGGGAAAATCAAAAGGTTTATGAAATCAAGGATGAAAAGGAGATGTGGTTTTTGCTTGTAATGAGGAGCTGCTGATGGGCTGGAGGTGATTTGGGATTTCAGAATCTGGTCTTTTTGGTATCAAAGATCGGATTTTTCTCGTTTGGAAAGGTTGAAAAAGGTTTTGGACTGATGGGTTTTTGCTGTTTAGTTGAATATCTCTACTGGTGTTTTCGGATTTGAGCTTTTGTTGTTTGGTGACTCCGAGAATATATCTGTTCGAGTTCTTGTTCTGTGGCATCTTTGTAGTTTTCTGAAACCGGTTCAGGTAAATGAAGAGAGCCATTTGATCCAAGGGCCTTCTAGCTTTTGGCCTGTTGATGAACTCTTTGTGGGTTTCTATGATTTTTTAAGTTTCTGCTCTCTTGAATGTTTCAAAACCGTCTAAAGCTCGGATTCGTTGCGTTTTAAAAGAATTTCGTAGTTATTTCCTTGATGGGTTTTTGCGCTTCTGGTTGGTTCTAGTAGATTTTGGTTTTTCAAGTAAGCTTAGTTCTTTAATAGTTTTGAAAATGTTCATTTGGTTGAAAGGTTGGATCTTTTTAGTTTCAAGAGGGTTTAAATCAGATTGCTGTAATGGGTTTGTAACTCTTTGTTTGCTGTTCTTGGGTTCTTAAAGCTTTGTAAAATATAGTTATTTTGAAGCTCATTCAATCAGTTCTTCGTTTTTTTTTTTTTTTTACTGTTCCAGATATGGTGAAAATCTGCTTACAGTCTTCTGCAGAATTCTCTGATGGTATTTTTGATGGCCTGTTGGATGGGGAGAAAACTGTCACAGTTCAAATTTTTTTTTTTTTTTTTTTACTGTGGGCAGTTTTCTTCACTTGTTTTCTCCTGATCCAGATGATCCCTTACTGTTTAAGCTTCTCATCCTTGAAACATCTCTAAATCATTTTGATTGAAGATCTGACTTCTTAATGTCTCTATTAAGTTGATCTCTTGTTGTCGAATTTTGGATCTTCAGTCAAATTACCTGAATTTTTACCATATCCAAGGACTTGTGAAACTATTACTGGGTTTTTGTTCTCATAACTTCTCTTTTGAGTCTCTTACTTTATGCGTTCTGCATAATTTTAGAAGCGCATTTCCGACAAAGCTTTCATCTTTCTAGTAAACAGAAGTGGGCTTCTTGCTCTAATACTGAAGTTCCTACCGTAGAAACTTGCAACCCCATTGTAGATCAAAGCTTTTGATTTTTCTTTTCATTAAAGTAATTTTGAGGTAGTTCTTTGAGGGTCTTTGATTCCAATCTCTTTTGGTAAGCTTTTGATTGAGCTGCTTACTATTTCCTTTCAGGTTGAATTTTAACTCCCAACTTCGGAATGCCGAGGCAAAATCGTGGTATTGAGAGTTTGATTGGAGGATCCTGCAAAATCCGTAAGCGTGGCTGTTCATCATCGTCGTCTTCGTCTTCTATACTGCAGAATTATAGATTCAAACGGGCAATTTTGATTGGTAAGAGGGGTGGATCGAGCACTCCAGTTCCTACATGGAAGATGGGCTCAAGATCTCCAGCTTCCATGGTGGGTGCCTCAGAATCTCCTAAACACCCACCTTCACAGGCAGGTGGGAAAGGAAAGCCTGCTCCAATTTCTGCTAGGAAACTCGCCGCAACCTTGTGGGAGTTGAATGAGATCCCATCACCACGAGTGAAAGAAGATTTTCAGGAAAGAAGATCTGTAAAAGAGATGAGAGGAAGAGAACGAATCACAAGGTCGGTTCAATCAGGTTCTCTTCCTCCACATTTATCCGATCCATCACATAGCCCTGTTTCTGAGGTAGGCTTTCTTCCTTTATGAACTTCTCAACAATTTGATTTAACGTGTTCAAGAAATTCAGGTTTCCTTTTTCATATATATCTGCTCATAACTGTTCCAGTTTTCTCTATGGAATTGTTGTTTATTTGAGAAATGTTGTTGAAGCTTTCTGTTCTGTAAACTATCAATTTTGTAGAGATCAGAAACTAGCAGTCTGAGGAGAAGAACGTCAGTAGTTTCTCAAAGAGTAAGGCCCACTGAGCGTCGAGGAGGTGGTTTAGATTCTATGAGTAATGCTAGTTTAATGGAGGTAAAAACACTTCTACTCTCTTCCCTCAATATAATTTCTAATGATAAAGAATAATTTGTTTGTTCATGCATATGTACATATATCTTGTTTTGATGTGAATTTTACTTGTAATGGTTAATACATTGATTTTCAGTGTTCGTGGACCTATTTTGAGCAATTTGAGTCACTTGTGGGTGTTAGCTATTCATATATCATCTGATAAACTTGAACTTTGATCATCTCACAGGTCAGTGTTTTAGGGTGCATTTCGATGTGCCATGAATGAAATTAGTTTGATTATGTCTGTGGAATTGATCTATTCCAGTGCTCCCTTGGGGCGGCAGGGAATCAGAAATAGTAATTCTTGAAATGCTGTTTTTCCAACTCTTTCCACCCAAAATCAGTATGGGCATTTGCCATTAGCTATTATGTGGGACATAAAAGACAGAACAAACACTAATTTCTGACTGTAGTTTATGGCTTTCAAAATCATGGTAACTGCATGGCGGTAAACATGACTTTTTTCAACATGTTGAAACTTGCAATGTGGGGTTTATCAAAACACATCAATCCTCGATCATCATCGTTGGTGAAGAATTCTCTGTCAAAGGCGTCTCACTTATGATTCTTTGGTTGGATTTGGCATATAGAAAGAAGATAACCATTGTTTACTTTCAGATACAAGGGATACCTTATGCATTGTTCTGTCCTAAATTACTTTGGTAATTTAGTTGTTATTTCCTGTTACAATTGTTTAAATACATTGCAGATAGAAACACGTTCTCGTGGACTTACCCCATCGGGGTCTGTTGTGGGAATGAAGAGCCGCTTAAGGGATCTTAGTAATGGCTTGACAACATCCAAAGAGCTTCTCAAAATATTGAACCGCATTTGGGGTCTTGAAGAGCAGCATTCATCGAGCATGTCTCTCATCTCAGCCTTGCGCAACGAGCTTGAAGGGGCCCGTGAACAAGTTGATCATCTGATCCAGGAGCAACAGACAGACAAAGATGAAATTAATTACCTGATGAAACGGTTTGCAGAAGAGAAAGCCGTATGGAAGCGTAATGAGCAAGAAAGGATACATGCAGCTGTTCAATCCATTGCCACAAACCTTGAGGTAGAGAGGAAGTTGAGGAGACGAACTGAGAATGTAAATATGAAGCTTAGTAGAGATTTAGCTGAGACAAAAGCGTCTCTCTTGAAGGCAATGAAAGAACTTGAAGGTGAGAAGAAAGCAAGAGATATTGTGGAACAGGTGTGTGATGAGCTAGCTCGTGGGATCGGGGAGGACAAGGCAACAGTTGAAGAGCTGAAGAGAGAGTCTGCGAAAGCTCGAGAAGAGGTCGAAAAGGAGAGGGAAATGCTTCAGCTTGCACATGTCTTCCGTGAGGAGCGTGTCCAGATGAAGCTGTCGGAGGCCAAGTTTCAGTTTGAGGAAAAAAATGCAGCTGTTGACAAGCTAAGGAATGAGCTTGAAGCATTTTTGAAAACCAGAAAGACCAAAGAATTACGAGGTTATAAGAATCGCAGTGGTCTGATGGAGGTCGAAGAGCAACGTAAAATGAGACATATGGGCCGAACTCATTCGGAAACAAATGTTGAAGGAGATGACGTGGGAGAAGTGGAAGATGGAGAAGAGGGTAAAGAAGAATTAGATGATGACTCGGCAGAAAGTGATTTGCATTCAATTGAATTAAACATGGATAATAACAACAGAGGTTACAAATGGAGTTATGCTATGGAAGCCACACAAGAGGATGCCAAAAGAGACTCAGTTGATGAAGAAATTAAAGGGAGAAAATCCGTGTATGAAAAGATCCCAAGGGGCAGGAACATCTCTCTTGATAGAAGTTTGTCAGAAGGAATCGAGTGGGATTTTATTAACGATAATCATCGACGTAGGGGAGAAGGGTCTGATCGGGGCAGACTCTCTGAAAGCCGGAAAGAAGATTATGATATCGAAACAGAAAGGTATAAGTCTGTAAAGGGTCTTAGAGACCACATACTGTCAGGTTCGAGGATTGTATCTGCTGCCCAAGGTTTTGCTAGTCCTACAAGAGAGTGGGGCACGCGTTTGCCACCACACGACCCAATCGATGTTGTTCGTGAGAGATCAAAGGTTGCTGATATGGTGAGGGGAATGAAAGAGAACAGTTTGAGAGCAAAAGGGGAAGGCCAAAGCTCAAGACACAAGCAATCACAGATGACACCCAGGCAGTAGTGATTAATATTTATCTGTATGTTCTCTTCTATTCGGGGAAAACCTTGTGTATCTACCCATGTTTTATCTGTCTAGTCCTCATGAATTGTTTATCGAACAATGAATATTTAAGACTACTTGTCTTGACTAGAGGTTTTCATATGCAAACTGTGTCTCGGATGAGTAAGCATGCATTTTTAGTGTCTGTTTGTACCAAGCCTTTTACTTCTAGCAATTATAATCTGTCGAAATCATGTCCAAAGAACATTACTCACTATGCTTTAGCAACGCTATGGTCAAATGAGATCATCAAATACCCAGAAAAAATACCTCACCTGATTAAATTGAGATTTAGATCAAGTGTGACCCCTCATTTTATTAAATCCCAAAGAATACAAAGTCATCTGCCACGGGAACTTTAAATAAGTTGTTTTACTGGTTGACTTGAAGAGTGTCTCTCTCTCTCTCTCTCTCTCTCTCTCTCTCTCTCTCTCTCTCTCTCTCTCTCTATATATATATATATATATATATATAAGTTCATAATTGGAAGGATCTAATTGGCTCTGATGCCATATTAAATTCTCTCCACTAATCAATCTTACAAGAACCTCAAAGCGTTAGTACAGGCAACGGAAATACATTTCAACGGGATCCTGCTTTCTGGGAATTTTAATTTGATTGACCTTGGCATGACTTGACGCAATGAAACTTGGTTGGGTACTTGACAGGTAGTGAAACATGGTTTAGCTCCTTAACTCAAAATCCTTTATCCAGAAACATAAATACCTGAGAAAACTTGATAGTCAATATAGGGGACATTTACGGTTTGCACAAAACAAAAGAAGAACATAATACATCTGAGGTGATTTTACCCGTTTTAAGAATTTCATAAAAATGAGGATGCCATGTGGGAAGATAGCTGAAATGCATGGTTTAGCCTTGCACTTACCACCATCAATGGGGTGGGCTGCTGAAACTCACAATAGATTTGGCCCGAAATTGATCAGGCTTCCTTCAGCATTAGTTATGCCAGAATTGAGGATAGGGGCATTTGGTCATTTCAGCATTGAGTCAAGGAGGTTATAATAAAAACAAACAATACATGGACCTTTTGAGGTTGTCAGATAATAGAGGGGACTTTTTGAAAAAAGAAAAGGAGCCTAGACATAATCTCTCAGTACCTGATTTGGAAAGCTGAGAGCTCTCTTTATGCTAAGCATTCTTTTTGACTGTTTTGTTGCAGACATCAGTAAACACTTAATTTGAGTGAGGCTGTAATGTGCGCTCATGAGTCATGACAATTGAATCCAGGCCATAAGACTCACAGTGAGTAGTGATAGCATAGATGAGTTGATGTATCTCTGAGGGTGAGTGGGGGTAACAATATAACATTCATTTACTGCTTGGAGCTATTTGTAGTTTGACGTTTCATATTTAGCTTTTAGTAATAAAATCTATCAAGACTCTCTGTCAAAAACCAATCATAGCGAATCAAGCATTTTTGAAAAAAAAAAGAATTTAAGTGAATGGTGCTATCTTCAGTCACCCACAGGCCACTTACCAATTTGGAACCTTCTATAATGACTTCTTAAACCTTCTATATGAGAGGTCCTTGTCACCAACCCAGTGACTAAGATAATTCTATTAATGTGGTCTCTAGACCCCATCCATATATATCTGCAGTAAAAGTCTACCATTTGGACAGCCCAGATTGGCATGGGTATTAACCACACAAAAAATAGACAGCATTCTTTATCAAGTATCCTTCAAAAGTAAGGCAGCAATCTTTATCTTTGTTTGCCTTTACTGGTCAGTGGGTGTATTGATTTCATTCAAATGAAAGCATGAGGACTTGCACTTGGTGCCTTTGAAACTTAAATTTGAAGGAACATGATCGCACATGAAATAAGAACCTTAGGTATGCAAACCACCATTGAGACTCATCATTAAATCAAAAAGAGAGAAAAGCCATGCACCTTCCAAGAGTGATATCTTAGTCTTAGGCTTCCTAGTAATCATTTGGGAACATGGCTATCCACAACACCCCAAAATAAATATTTTGGGAATACATAAATATATAAATGAATAAAAAAGGTCAGATAAGTGCAGTGTTGTAACTGTTTATGACAGTATAGGCGCTTCGATTGCTGCTAAAATGTTTTCCAAAAAGGAACTATAATCTGCCTATTTGTTTAATCAGGTATTGAGTTTCAATCGAAGGGACTAAAACTTAATGAACATAGGTGAAGATCTACAAGGCGCCATAAAAAATATATATATAAAATGATCACCCACCAATCATCCTAGTAAATTAAATCCTAGAAAAGTAATCATCCTATTCACGTCCCTTGGATCCTTCAAGACCCTTTCGATTCCCCAAGTATTTATATGAAGTAGGCAATAGGACCCTTAGTGAAATCATAAAAAAATAATAATAACAAATAACAAATTTTCAAGTTCTAGCTTGATTTTTGACTGAGCAAAACTAGTCTTGACAGACAACAGTTCCTCACTAACTAGAATCTGGACTAGTTGAGTTTATTCTCTTTTAATTTTTCAATCAGTGATCAAGATATTTCAAGACCATGGGTGAAAATGAAGGGGGGGAAATTTTGATTTTAACCATAGTAAAGCAAAAGAAGAAGAAGAGGAATAAAGGGTGAAGAACTTTTAAATTTCAAATTCAAATGGTAATGAAGCGTCCAGAAAAAGATTAATCATGTCTTTAACCTAGAAATCAGCAGAATACACCAAAATTGAAGGCAAACCACAACTTTTGACTTAATATAGTAGGCACCCCAAATATTCTCTGTAGCATGGCAAAATGAACAAAGCCAATTTGGAAAAAGGGAGGATTTGGTTCATCAGGGGTCCCCTCATCATTGATTCCCCAACATCAATAGAAGTATAGAACTTGAAGATTATATAACCCGGTAACCCATTTCAAATGTCACAAAGGAGATGTGGAAAAGAAAAGGAAGAAAGCATCCGTCTATTCACAAGTTGTTTGGGACACTACTGTTTTCACTCAAGCAAATGGAGCTTTCCTGACCCCTGGGTGTGGCCCACCAACCAAGATCGTTAACTCAACATTGGCAGGCCCTCTTCATGAAGATGTTCGGACAATGAATGCCAGACATGAACACCTGTTGATGCTGGCCTGTGGCCAGGCAAGATTGCTTGGTTGAGAGAGATGGAACATGAGCAGTCACGGATAAGATGGACCAAATCATGTTGAGTTGGAAGGAGGTTGCCTACTCGTGATGGATTTTAAGTTTTCTTTGTTGTTATAGAGTGACTGGTGGGCTTTCTTGGTGTTTGAGGTCTTCTTGACTCTGTTTTTCTGTTTCCTTTTGGGTGCTTGAAGGCTTGTTAGTATAGTCCTTTTGTACTGCTAACTTTTATCGATGAATTTAACCATTCAAAAAAAAATAAGAAGAATAGCCTGGTCAGACCCATCTAATGGTTTGAAAAATCTAATGGAGACGATCGACTTTGGTCGAGCACCTCTCCTCCACAGAAACAATCGAGAATCAATATCCAGCGTTGATAGTGAGGAACTTGTGTGGGTGTGTAAGTACTTACCTCTACAAAATAATTCTCATGGTTTAAATCTACATTTTAGGTCCAATTGATAATCTCGTTGCGTCTACAGATTGGACCAACTTAATAATCAGGGCTAAGTTTGGGTCACTTGAATCCATACCTAAACCGAGCATGTGAGCATGTATTGTACCGTCTGTATTGTATGGAGAATTTTGACCTAAAGTGGATTGTTCTTTTTAGGGCCCATTTGGCAATTTACTATTAAAGTAAAAGTAATGTAAATGGGTCAAGCTGACAAGGGGTGTTATAGGCTAAAGTCCAAAACACATCTAACCCAGTTTTATAACAGGTCGGGCAACCTCAACTGTACCTCACCTGCATAACCTGCAACCAGTGCTGGTGAACACGTTCAACCCATCCAACAGGAACCAACCTGTAGAACCATGACCCAACAGCAATCCATTTCAAGTATTAAAACTATAATTGCATTCACTTGCAGGGCTGCAAAAAAACACCCAAAAAAAACACCCAAGACAAGCTCAGGTCATTCCAAGTTAACATTGAAGTCTAAACCATGGGGTAAGCAACGGCCTGCATGGAAGCCTATGATTGAACCATGGGTTTCAAAATCATTTGAATTATTCAGAACCTATTTGAGGGTCCCACCCAGAGAGCTCCCAAGTTATGCGGTAATTTTCAACGAAGAGACTGTTTTGTCAAAACAGAACACCACAGAGGCTTCTATGCGAAGCTTAGAATTTATTGAGCAGAATATATTCATGGTTGAAGAAGACCACAGAGGGTTCTATGCCGGACTTTCCTATCAGATGGCCCACCTGGACTCATGGGCCATGGCAACAAATAGGTTACCAGGTAAGTTCTTTTGCAATCAGAACTTCAGTTTAGCTAGGAGGACTATATACTCTGGTTTGTGACAAGTAGTTTAGATTCAATGTGTAGGGCTATGAAGGATTTTATGCCATAAATAAAGACATCATATGTTCTGCTAAGAGATTATTATTTCTGGATGGACTGTTTGCATTCTTCTCAATCCATGTGTAGTCCTTAGTAAGCAATGAATAACAGCACCATTGTTCATCCGATACAGCTACTTATGTGCCAAAAAAAAAAATTGGATCGGTTTTATGGACTACCAGGCTGAGTCAATTTTTGGTACCTGGCAAGTGAAAAGATCAAACACCACCATGAATTATTTCTAACAACAAAACTGAGATTAATTAATAGCAATTCCTTGAATTTTGACTGCATCATTCTAAACTTAATTAGAATTAACCAACCAACCCAAATTATGGGGGTCAATTTACAGAAGCTCCAACCATAATGTTGTGCAGATGCATATGGAAAGACAAATACCACACAACAGAGAGAGAGAGAACAACAGAGAGAGAGAGAGAGAGAGAGAGAGAGAGATAGAGAATTTTACATGATTTAGCACTATAATCTCCCTTCTATTACACCTTAAAAAAGCCCTAAAACAATTATCAAAATACCCCTAACCCTAAAACCAATCATTGCCCAACCCAATGAACCAATCCAGTTAACCAAAAATGCAAAATATAAACCCAACACATTAGCACATTTGTGATAGTAAAAGGCCCACTAAACAGTCTTATGCCAAGTCTCTTACCATGCTGCTACTCAGAATCAGATGATAAATGTGGCCACACATCACAAATGCAAAATGCCCATCTGTCCATCAACAACTAAGTGAAACCAAATCCATAAGTCAAAAACCAAATGAAGAAGACAGAGATAAAAACTAAAACCTCCATTGATAGTTATATCCATTAAAAGCTCCTACAAGACAAAACCCATTCTTAAACCCTATTTACATGACAAAAACCCAAAACGAAGAGACCATCCAAAACACATACATTATCCCAACTTCCACTATCCAAGTAGTTTTTTTCATGCCTTCTTTGGCGACTTGGGAACTTTGGCAACTTCGACATTTCCCTTCTCTGTCCTTTTAGGCAGCAAAACCGCATTGATATTCGGCAAAACTCCCCCATGAGCAATCGTGACACCATTCAGCAATTTACCAAGCTCTTCATCATTCCTCACAGCCAACAACACATGCCTTGGAATAATACGAGACTTCTTGTTGTCTCTTGCAGCATTTCCAGCCAACTCCAAAACCTTCAAACACACAAACAAAAAAAAAAAAAAAAAAAAACCCAAATCAACATCACACAAGAAAATTGAAACATTCAAATGAAAAAACCCAAGTAGAATCAAACTAAAACACACCCCAAAAGCCCAAATCAATACCTCTGCAGCCAAGTACTCAAGAACTGCTGCCATGTAAATGGGGGCGCCAGTGCCGAAGCCTCTGTGCATATCTTCCTTTCCTCAAGAACCTTGCGATTCTCCCAACTGGGAATTGAAGGCCAGCTTTGGCAGATTTTGTGACAGACTTCTTTCTTGCACCACCCTTCCTTCCTCCTGCAGCTTTCGTCGTCTTCGTTGCCTCCATTTCCTTCTCTTTCTTTGCTCTCTCTCTCTCTCACTCTCGATCGATCGAACTCTAACAGAGGACTGTTGTTAATGGAAGAGATTGGTTTGGAGGGGGTTTGAAGAGGAGAGGGGAGTATTTAAAGAGAAATGGCGATCCGCGTCGTGGTTGAAATGGACGGTTTGGATTTGAAGATAGTTGGAGTGATCCGTGTGTTTGTGGTTTGGACCTATGAGATGTTGGTATTCGGTTTTTTAATGAGAGATGGAATGCCGCGGGAAGTTTGAAATTTTTGGTGGATGGTTTGAATTTTGAAGAGGGTCGGTCGGCTCTCTTGCCGCTTTAAATTTTGGCTGTAGCCTGTAGTTGGCTAGGACCGTAGGAGTGGGGCTGACCTTATTGGGTTGGACTCGGCCTCTTTGGAGGGCATTTGTTTGTACCCATTTATATGTTTATGTGTAAAAAAAATTATATGCATGATCTAGTGGTGGCAAATGGATATGGTTGGGGTAACAGTGGGTTCCATTCGGCTATGGTTTGGAGCCCAATCTGTATCCGACCCATTTTTAAAAAGGGTTGGATATCTGAAATCTGACTTGGTGTAGATCAACCCGACCTGACCCGCATTGACTCGGAACTGATGCGGGCTTATCCAAATTGATCCCCATAACCTGCAAGCTGTGTGGGTCGATCGGATAACCCAACTTGTTAAAACTCGGTCCAAGCCCAACTTCGGCTAGAGATTTAATGAGGTCCATTTCCGAGTTTTTCATCAGTAAAATGTTGGGGTGATGTCTGTTAATATATTTCTAGCCCATGCATTGAACTAATTTTTCTAAGGGTGCTCATGGGCCGGGTTTGGATATGTAATTTGGGCCAGATTAATAATTGGGCCAGGCTTGTATTAAGTGGTGGAAAGTTCATAGCCTGGCCTGGCCCAGCTTGCATAAGAAACGTATGTAGTTTAATTTAATTAGTGCTCTAATGCCCACAAAAGTGATGAAAAGTCCAATTCAGCCCATCCCGATTGATTCAAATGGGCTGGCTCGGGCCTAACTTTTGCCTAGGATTTCATAGAGGTGACCCGGTATGTGTATGGAGAACACTTTACATGTGTCTGTGGCTAGACGAGCTATTATATGGCATAAGAAATGGATGGATGATATAACCTTGGAGTATATGAATGTATTACTTGTTCTATGGACCCATTTATGGGTGGGACATGAAATGAACTGACATGGTTGATTGTATATATGGAAATGGAACACTATGAAAATGAAGGATGACGGTGATAATAAATCATGGATATGGACATGGACTATGGATATGGATTATGGACTATGTTATGGATTGGACTATAATACCAGACCTTGTATGGACATATGATAACCTTGCTCATGCAAAGATACCTTAGCTAGACACTAACCTATTGTATGATTCCTGGTGAGTCTGCCTAAAACATTAACTCAGTTGATTTGAGCTGAGCCTTGGCATTGATCACCTTTGGTAAGAGCTAATTTTATATAACACCCATCATGATAAGGAATAGAGGTGGACGTATGCCATTGAAGTATCACGTGACACTACACGATATTATTATATGCTGGCAAACTCCGGTAATTTATGTTTTAGTCTAACTATTATCCCGTGCGTTTCCCTGCCATAACTCTAATGTAGTAGGGAGGGCAGCGACATAATATCCCGTGGTGCCAGCCTGCGTGAATGTGCATTATAGCTTAGATGGTTATTTATCATGTTTATTTTATGTTGATCCTTATTACTATACATTATGCACAATTGCCTAGCATTGTACCTTTATCACTCAATTTATGATACTATCGTCATTATTTTCTTTCGATATATCCATACTATTGATAGGACCCAAGTGTAGGGTGCGATCGTAGTAATAAAACTGGTAAGATCAGGTCGATCCACAAGGAGCTTTATTGATAAGGCTTTCCAACTTTGTCACCTGCCCTAAATAAAATCTAATTTTAGCCTAAAATCTAGAAAAGTACATTCATCATTCCTACTTTAAATTAAAATTAAATATATTTCCAAAAATAAAATTTCCTAAATCTAAAAACCAAATCTAAAATGAATCACGAGTTGCTACAAAATAACACACAAATTAGAACATCAAATTAGAAACATTCCAAAAATAAAACTAAGAAGCTAAATTCAAAAAATAAAAATAAACCTAAGTTAGAAACCAAATCAATCAAACATGCTCAACAAAGATTAGTAACAAATCAAATCACTCAAAAGGAAAACAACTTACTTTCTAAAATTAGCATGAAAACGTTACTAAATTAGTTCCCTAAATTAGAAACTAGGTTAATCAATTAGGGTTGATGTATTTCCTAAGTTAGTGAATTGAGTCAATCAACTTCCTAAAGTTAAGGACTTTCTAAATAAATAAAGATTTTCAAATCATAACAAATTTAAAAAGCATTAAGTCAATCATACCTTATGTTAGAATTTCCAAAAATTTCCAAATCTTAGGAAACTTCCTAAGTTAAAATCTTCAATTAACAAAATTAGAAAGATCTTTTATTTCTGGAAATTATCTAAATAATCTAAAACACAAAATTAGAAACTAATCCAAAAGTTAGAAAGTATGCTAGTAATGCAATGTATGCTAGAAAATTCTAAATCTAGAAAACTAGTATGCAAGACTGTTTTTATTCATGATTTTTCCTAATCTAATGCAACCTAAAACTGAGTTTAATGGTTGAGTTTTGAACTACAATGATGCATGAACAAATAAAAAAAAATGGAAGTGAAAAACGATTTAAAACGAATGAGATATGAGTGTATGAACATGACCTAAAAACAGCTGTGCAGAAATTCTGCACACAGGTGTGTCCTACCAGCCATATTTGAGCCATTGGTTCACCATCTTTCCAAAATTATTTTTGCTTGAAATTCTGGGATTTGAAAATACACAGATCAAACTTTAATTTCCCCATGGAAAAATAATGTGTTTTGATCATGTTTCCATTGCAAAATTTTTACACAAAATCTATCATGAAAGTCCTGCAACAATGTGCTGAATTGTGCACTTTATATTGGAATCCGAATTTCCAAAAATTATTTGGCCGAGATTATTGGCTCAAATCTTTGATTTTTCTTGCTTATTCAATTTCAAACTCCGATTCCAGCAACTTAAACATGTCTAAACTCCATCGATATGAATATACATACAATTCTAATTAGTTCCAACTATAAACTATGCATAGAAATTCACATAAACATATAAAAAGCATAAGAAGAAAAGAAAACAAAAAAATGCTTGAATTTAAATGTGTAGTGTAAAAATAAATAAATGTGTGGATTGCATAAAATTAAATGTGTGGCAGTAACAAGAAATTAAATGTGTGGATTTTTTCAACAAAAAAAAGTAAATGTGTGGGAAATGCAATAAATAAATGTGTGATAAGTGTGATCTTTTTTTTTTTTTTTTTTCTCAAATCGGGTTCATAATTACTTATTTCATGTCCTTAGGATCTTGGGTTGTCAATGCAAGAACAACAACAAGGAAAACACAATTCAAGCATTAATCACCTAAGAAAAAGAATAATTAAAAAAAAAATCACACTTTTACTAATATGCAATGTTTTTACATAAAAGATAGATAAATAAAATTCCAAAAAAAACAAATACATACTAGGATAAAAGGAACCTCTCTAGTTGAAGCATCAAGTTGGAACAAGCCTTCTTGAAGAGAGATGAGCTATGGTAGAGAAAGGAGATGGGTAGAATGGTGGAGGAATTATACTAGTGAGGGGGTTTTTTCCTTCATGAAAGGGAGTGGACATCCATGGGTTATTTAAATAGGGTATGGGCTGCCCTATTCTTTCTCCCTAGTCCCTACTTTGTTGCAAGAATCTTCTTCACCTGGTAAGTCTTCTCCTTTCTTTTCTTCATTCTATATTCATGCACTTGTCATATTTCCTTCTTTAGCAAATCTTCCTTTGACTTGACATTTATGAGAGATACATGAGATGGCAAACTCTAAGTTGGAATCAAGAGAAAAATTGAGTGCCCAATATGTGTAGATTCTTTCCACTTTTGTCTCTTTGGAAATCTTCTTTCTTGATTTGGCCCTTCATGGATTTTCTTTGATTATCTTGAATTATCTTCAAAAATAAGCTTGGGCTTTTGTGTTAAGAAAGTGGACCCCCCTCTTGGACGCCCCACATGTGTGACCTACACATGTGCATGTGTGGGACCTTTTTCCTCATTTCCTGTAAGTCAAAAAAATGAATTTTATGTGATAAGACAAATTTACCCTTAATTCGTGAATGCATAACTGTGGGCCCATCTCTCATGAAAAGATGAATGAAAACACATTTGAAAAAATAAAATTACAAAAATGGCAGGTTTCATGATTTAATGCAAAAATGTTGATTTTTGAGCAAATTATGCATGAATGCACGACAATGGATCAAAAATGCATAAAATCATGATATGATACTAAATGAGGCTCTCTTGGCCTGATAAATCCTTAAACTTACCAAAAATAACCACAAAAATATGCATTTTCAAGGACTTATCAACTTGTTGCTTGTATAATTGCACTGTCAGGTCCTTTGGATCTCACCCATCATATTTGGTGCTTAGGTATTGTTACTGACCCCGTCCCTGAGGGTGAGGCACCATTAGCAGATATGTATCGTGGGGCTCGATTGACCCAAAGGAGGTACCGGAGGACGGAGAGCTTGCACATGGGTTGGGGTTTGAGTGACCTTTGTTGTGAGCATTGAGGGCATTTTTATTTCTAATATGCACATATTATATTCTCCACTTTGAGATCTAGTTAGACATGTGCTCTACCTTTGCTTACTTTATGGATGATGATGTCTCGTATTTGATTCCACTTATATCGATATTGCTTCTGCTATATTCTATTCGCTTTTGACTTAGCTGTTGTTATATATGTGGTTAAAAAGTTTTAAATTAGATCTCACTGCGGACCTATGATCCTATAAGTTCACAGCTAATCCGAGAAATAACGAGTCAAATTCAGATACCTTGGCGGTAAACTCGGTATTTGAAATCGAAGCGTTACATACAATAATCAATACACCAATACTAAGATCAATAAAATAAAATAAAGAATTTGAAAAAGGTGGAAGACAATAGTTGAAAATGACGAGAGCATTATGATTGAAATGGAAGAGTAATGTCTATTTGTAAGCTAAATGAGTTATAGATGATTAACAAATGTCATATATTCAATTGTTGTAAAAATAAAAAAAGGAGTTGGGCCTCCAATTACCATCCATTAAGCTATCATGTAAAAATGGTGATAACAAGAGTAATATAAAAAAAAAAAAGTATAGAGATAAGATGTCATGGATGATTGACTAGCGTCACACATCCAATGGTTTAAAAAGATTATGATTCCAAATGTCACCCATTTAAACTGTTGCACCAAAAGGATGATAACTAGTGTTAAAAAAAACCGTGGATATCTTGAATATAGAGAGATGAAATCAAATTGGTTGGACACTGAACAGTCTACTTTGTGTTCAATTAACCTAAACTATAGACATTTATTGAGCAAGCTATAGATGTTAACGCTAGCTCAACACCTAATCCATTGGTTGTATTGACGTTGAACTAGGGGGTCAAGAACGAGTCAAGATTAAGTTAGGTTGGGAGCACAAATTATTATATATTATAGATGTAGGATTCGATTTTGAAATTGGAGTCTAATTTGCTAATCTATTGCCAAAATTGGACTTTAATCTCAAATCAATTTGAGAAATTGAATCTCAAATCAATTTCAATTTCAATTTTTATTGTTACCACAAAATGCTAAAACACTTACCACAATAAAAGATATTTATTGAAAAACTTTTATTAATCTTCTCCTAAAATCTCTCTTACATGTTTCCTTCTATATCTTCTCACTCAAATCTCCTCCTTATCTCAAGCCCAAGACAATCCCTTGTCCATCTCTTCATACTCTTATCTAAAAAATTAGACTATAATCTCAAATCAATTTGCCGTACTTAGTTTAATTATTATTTTATTTTGAGGCCCGGGATTAGCAAGGGCCTTTCTCACTAGTAATATGTATTAACTTAACTCTAACTCAATCCATTAATTAATTCATTTAGAAATGTTAACTCAAATCTACTAGAAAATAAGAATGATCAACACTTAAACATTGAAATACCAAGTAATGCTCAAGTTAAGTTAGTGGGATGAGTTAAGATTGTTGCTCCTACCAATATGATCCATAGCCTTTTTTCTAATAAAAAAAGTTATATTTATTTTATCAATGATCTCATGACAAAGTTATTATCAGTTATCATGATTTAAAAGAGCTTTTAAAATTGTCTTACTTTAAATCAAAGAAAATTCATGATTTCATGCTTCAAAGCATCAAAGTTTTAATTCAAGTCAAATTTCTTTGAAAAATCGTATTTTCACATAAAATCATGAATCTTTACATTTTTAGCATGAAAAGTCGGAAATTTCTCATAACTTTTGATCCACACATAATTGATGATATATAATTCTTTCCATCATTGGTTTAATTAAAGAAAATTTGATAAAATGGTGACATCTCAGTATTTATTTAGTGTGAGTTGGGTCCCACATATATCATAGTTCATTTCCAACATGAAATGATAATTATTTTATTCTCCCGTAGAGAATTTCAGATTTTTGGGGCCCACATTGAGTGAAATTGATATAAAGAAGATAAATATAAGAAAAACTGAAGAAGAAGTCACCTTGGGACCCACTAACTTTGGGCATGATTCCCAAGGTAGGGGACGTTCGAGGTGGCCCGCATGTGTTGCATAAATTCAGATTTCCTCCATTTTATTTGAAGATTTCTAGAATATTTAAAAATCAAATTTCGAGCCAAGATTGGAAGGAAATCTATGATGCTTGGTGGCCAAGAAATTGAGGAAAGAAAGAGAGATAAAAGAGGGAAGAAAAAAAAAAGAAAGAAAAATCCAAAGAAAATTTCAAGAAGGAGCATGCACATCCAAGAGGGAAGTTCCAAGTTGTTGCATGCCCCTAGTTGGTTCCACATCCATCCAAGTTTGCAACAAAATAAAATTTCAGAATTTTGAAGATATTCTCAAAGCCAAGATGTGGGCTCAAGTGTGAAGATTCCCAAGAGTCCAATATTAGATGGTGTGTGCACAAAGAAATTTCAAGTTGGAAGCTAAATCTAAAAAAGTCAAAGATTTTGCTTCAAAGTTTTCAAGAATTATCTCACAGGTGTGAGTTGTGTTTATTCTCCTTGCATGTGTGAGCTTCCATCACCTTACATGCGTAAGTTATGTACATGTCTCATTGTATGTGTGAGTTTCTATCACCTTACATGCGTGAGTTGTGTGTATGTCTCATTGCATGTGTAAGTTTTAATTATCTCACATGTGTGAGTTGTGTCTATGTCTCATCGCATGTGTGAGTTGTGTATGTCTCTCATCTCATGTTTGAGTTGTGTCACGAGTCTCACAACGTCAACATTGTTCTGCTAACAACTTGGCATTCAGCTAAGTTATGCATGTGACTGTTATTCTTGTTGATGTAAAAGTGGAGAAGCGCTTAATTAGCCCATGTTTGGAATCTCTATTTTGAGCCTCTATTTATCTAAATGTCCACCAACTTCAGAGGATTGGAAAAATAGAGGCGTTTGGCACACCAACTTATCCTCTCCCCGCTTCAGACAAATAAAGGCATATCCTTTTAAACGGAAATACCCCATTCCTGAGCCCATTGAAAATAGAGGTTTCCCCTCTGGGAAAAGTAGAGGCGCTGGATATTTTACAGGACAAAAATGCCCTTAGATGCTGTTTGATTGGCAACGAAAGTCCTTCTTATAAACCCCATTTTTCAGAAGGAGTTTAGGGCATCGATACATTGAAGCAGCGAGAAAGAGGGAGTAGGAAAAGAGAGAAGAAAGATTGGGTCTGTGATTAAGGTACATCTTCTTCTAAAAACTTTCCATGTTTGAAGTGGTGATTACTGCAGGTATCAATCATCATTTACTTGATTGAGTTTTGGTATGGATGAGTCTCTTCCTGTTTTTGATTTTGCGATTGCTGCTACTGTTTTAGTCTTCCGTTTATGAAAGACCCATCTTTGGAGATTCGGGAAAAAAGCCTTTCTTGAATGTGTTGTTCTGCATGTTCCGACCAGAGATTGTTGGGGTTGTTAAGATGTAAATAATGAGTTTTTAGAATGAGTGTGCCCTTTACAAAATGTTTTTATCAGTGAGCATTCTTTGCATCCTTTTCATAGTTAAGATCATGTTTATCAGTGAGCAGTCTTTGCATCCTAACATTTGGCATGAGGGCCTCAAAGTTCTTGAATGGGTCCATGTTGAATATTGAATGGGTTCAAAGGCAGCCCAGTTTGATGGATGATGCTACATGGTGATTTTGTTGATTTCACTTGGTTACTGGTTTTATTTTCAGCAATCTTCGAGACTGTTTCAAAGCAGCGGGGGCATGTGGACGTGGGTGTCATGGTTTGGTGGCTCTCCAAGCCTTCAATCCTGTGTTGCTAAAGAATGCATGTCACAAAATATAAGGGGTAGATGGAACTATCCAATCTTCCATTTCAGTAGCCACAGCTTTGATCTCTGATGTCAAATCTCATGCATGACTCACTTTGAAGTAGCTGTGCTGATGGGCCTTCTTAAGAGAGCTGTAATGCCAAGACTCCAGTAATGAGACTGCTCACATAGTCACATGCTATATCTGTATCTGTAAATGGATGTTCTCTGGATCTAGGCATAGCAACATACATACTTATCAATGTTTAGAAATGCCATGTTTATCAATGTTTAAATTTGTATTTTTTTAAGGGTGGGGTTCATTTTCTACCAACTATTTTGTTGGGTTGGGTTTATTTTGTTGAAAGGATGTCTGAATATTAATATGAAGTTGAATGAATTTTCTTGCTTTATTTTTTGATGGTTTTGGAATATAAATGGATGTTGGGTGTGTAGTAGATTTGGTCTTGGATAATGGAATTAACAGTTTCAATTTCTTCATATGACACGGATTGGAAGTTGTAATAATGTACCGTTGTATATACAAGAAAAGAAAATAAAAAATCAAATGAATAAAAAAAATATATTGATTGCGGTAATTTTTAAATTGTTTACAAGTTACAGGCCATATTTTGATGGAAATGATTGTAGTTTTCAAATGATAAGAGATTATGATGTTATGGTATGTGTGTAGAGGGCATACTTTGATGAAAATGTGCATAAGTTTACTTTTTACATAATGACAGAAGATACCCCTCTAAAAAGAGGTAAATAGAGGGCATACCAAACGGTCTATTTGAAGTAGACCCGTTCATTACCAAACACGTTTTTATTTTAGCCTCTTTTTTTTTATAGCTCTTTTTTTTAATGGCTCTATTTTGAATGGTCTGTCAAAAAAAGAATAGAGATGCCAAACAAGGCCTTAGTGTATTTCTTTTTTGACCTCTGATGACCATAAATTAAGAGTTTTTAGAAGTATTTCTTTTTTCCTCTTTGCAATCACCAGGTCGTACTTCATGCATTCAAACTTCATACAAAGTTTGTGTACTACACACATGCAAACATCTCGATGGGCATGTTTGGCTACTTCACTAAATAAGGTGGAGTGAATGAAAGCCTTCTTTCACCTGATAATAAAAGGACTAAGGGTTATATCAAAAGCATAAAATTTCAAATTTTCCTCTTTCATTAAAAAAGGAAAGAGGATTAAAAAACATCATTCTCATGCCACTACAAGCCAAAAATCTATCTACTTTTTTACACAAAAAGTAAAAAGAATTCTTTATCAACCCACTAAATATAAATTTTCATCATATTATGATTAGACCCCCTAATATTTTATTCTCTCTTCAATCTTTACTTCACTCCACCCTACAAGTATTTTTACCAAATAAACTCTTGATGGCCTATTAATATAGAATAAATTATAATAAGGTTATGATGGTCTATTATTTTTAGTGGCTTGATAGTAAATCTTTTTGACTTTTTGCGTAAAAAGATAATTTTTCTTGTCATTTAGTGGAGAAATGAGGGATTTTTTTTTAAGGAGAGAATTTTAGATTTGTGTGCTTTTTGATATGATATGTGGTCTTTTCTTGTGTGAACAATGGAGGCTTTGCCTCACTTTACTTCAGCTCACCATCCATCAAAACACGCTCTAGATATGAGGTGATGTAAAGCCTCTATTAGTAGGATAAGAAAAGGCAATGAGTCATATCAAAAATATACAAATTTTAAATTTTATCATTCTTTTAAAAAATAAATAAAAAAACAACTTCATTTATGCACTAAATAACAAAAAAATAAAAATAAATCATCTTTTGGACTTTTGCACGAGAAAGTAAATCAGGTTATTTATCAAATAACAAAAAATAAAATATTATCACAACTCTTACATTTTATTATCTCTTAATTTAATGCTTCACCTCACACGCCCTAAATATTGACTCCAATACAAGGAGTTTCCGCCATAAGATTAAACATATAATTAATTTAATTTTATACTTAATGAGACTAAATCCTATTTAAGCATACGAGGACATCTTGCTTCGGGAGAAGACATTCATTCCTGAGCTAGTTTGATTCTAAATTTGAGGCTTGCCGGGAACGTGAGTTATACGCTGGACTCTAGTCAGTCTGATGCGATGACTCAAATATTCACACGTGTCACGATGTGATTGGTTTCTCCACGTGGCCTTCAACTGGATTGGTCGGAGCCAGTCACCCGCGTCCTTCTTATTCCCATCTCCTCCATTCGCACCAAAAATCTCCGTCCCCTTCTCTGCTTTCGCTTGCAGAACGCTTCGCATCACGAGCGTTGATTCACGGTAAGATCTCATCCGTCCATTGCCTCGCCAATGGTTCTCATCCTTCAGATCTACTTTCATTGCTTCCCTTATACGCTCCTCTCTCTTGATCTCTAATCTGCATTTCTTCTCCTTGAAATCGCAGATCGCGGAGTCTGGGTTTAGGGTTTTGGAGGTTCTTCTCCAAGGATCCGATCTCGATCTGTGCTTTTTCTAAGGTTATGAGATCGGTCTGATGGCAGAAAGACGGATCGCGCTTCGTTTTCTCCTTGTTCCGATCTTCTGCCTCGTTTTCAACCTCTGCTCTTCCGATTCGGTGAGATCACTGTTTTTCTCTACTGTTTTGGAGAAATCTGCACTCATTTTTCGCTTCTGACACTGAAATCATATCTTATTTTCAGCTGTTTTATGAGTCTTTCGACGAATCTTTTGATGGCCGATGGATCGCATCCGGGAAAGAGGATTACAATGGTAAAATCTCCGATCTGAATTGTTCTTATCGTGTACTTCTTGTTTAGTTGATCTAATTCGCAGTCGTTTGTTGAAAACACGAGTGATTCCTTCATTTGATGGTAGAAGGAGATTATGCTACTGATCGCTTGATTGATAGTTGGATCTGCTGTGATTGTAGATCGTAGTGATACAGAATGAAATTAGAGAAATAAGATTTGAAATATTTGAGTTTGTGATTTATTCTGTTTGCGATTTCAGAAGATTGAGTCGACGGAACTGTTGATTAATTTAAGCTTGTTTTTTGTTCTTTACGAATTGTGGTTTTCTTCATAATTTAGCTCTTTAATGTGTTTAGATGATTGTGACAACGTATCTTGTTCTAGAGCCACTAATATGGCGATATATTTTTAGACAGTTTATTTATTTATTAATTGTTTTTGGAATGGTGTTTGAGACAGAGTTTATTAATCAGGTGTTTTGTTATGTCACATGTTTTTGGGCATGATTTTGCTTGGGCTGTGTAGTTGTTGTTGGAACTTGGTTGGTTTTGAATAGTTTGTGTTTTGAATGGTATATCATTAGGGGAATTTGGAAGGAGAGGAATATGGGAAATTTTAAAGAAGAGTGGGCCCATCTGTGGCATCGATGGCATATATTAAATCTTGGATTATGCATGGGGGTATCCAAGAATTGATGTTGTAAATGAAGATATTATAATGGCACAACTTCTAGTGATTTAGGCAGGGAATGGAATGTTGTGTTCAAAGAAGGTTCAGGCCCTAGTTTTCTATCTAGAGCTCGACTAACTTGTATTTGAGTTGATAATTTGCAATCTGGTTCTTCTGTTATCGCCTATTGTGTTGGTGTCAGATCACCTAATTTGTAGTTTGATTTCACTATCTTCGATGAGTGAGAGATTTCTCGCGGCCGATATGGTGTGGAGATTTAAATTGTACAGAAATTGTGGGTCATAATAAAGGAAATAAATCTGTAAAAAAGTTTCTTTAGACCTGTGCTTCTTGATGGTGACCTACTGACCGCACTTCATGAAAGAAAAGAAAGTGTGCCTTAAGAGTGCGTCATTTGCGGTCAGTGATATAAGGGCAATTTTGATGGCAAGAGGTGACTTCTAGGTATGCACCTATGGAGGGGGAGAGAAGAGTAACCTTTGCAAGGTGTTGTGGCTAAGAAAAAGAGGATGACTGATGCCTCTAGGGAAGAGGACCAAATCCACAGTAGGGATTTGGTCGAATCCAAGATGGATTCACAACCAAGAACTCATGCACAGAGTAATTAACCAAATCAATATCAACTCAGAACTCAATTCAATTCAATAATAAGTTGTCTGGATCCCTAAAGGGGATTTACATATTTATAATGAAGTTCAGACGATCTCTCCTATCCATAATGTGGAAACTTACTAATTTCTAAATTACTATAGGAATTAGAAGACTACTAAATTAGGATAGCTTCCCACAACAGTCGGTGGTTGTTCATACTCATTGGATTTGTGGGCTTTTCCAATGGGTTGGACCTGATTGACCTGATAGCTGACGGGCTAGGCCCAATGGACTTGGGTCTGGCTCGACTTGCATCAATGACAGTAAAGGCCCAAAAGCTAGAAAGAATGTCTCTTAGTGGGAGGGTGCGGGGGAACAAAGACATTGAAAAAGCTATGAAAGAGAGATTTCTTAAGGCCAATAGGTTGTGGAGACTGGAGATTTAGGATATCAACTGATATTTAAGACCATGCTCCAAACTAAAATGTTTCAGGCTGATTCAGAATTTTGGGTGATACATTTTTTAGTCTTGTTTTGGAATACATATAAAAATAATAAATATATAAATGTAAAAATATAAAAAATTCAAAAGTAACATAAATTATATGCTTGAAATTCATTCCACTAAATCAATAATGCAATATGTTATTTTTATGTGCCAAATGAATAATTCAACAGGGCCGATACTGAATTTTGATGACATGTTTGAGTTCCATTTTGGAGAAACATGAAAAAAAAGAAAAGAAATGCAAAGCATTATAAATTTAAAATTGGCATATAAATTATATACTATTCTACTAAATCAATAATGCAATATGTTATTTCTACATGCCAGATGAATAATTCAGCAGCTATATATACTTGACAATTTGAAACTAGACATGAATTCTAAATGTCAACTTATGATGTGAGATGTAATTATTTTATAGTTTACATACATTTGGGGGGCTTTGCATTTATGTCATAAAAAATTACAGGACCCTTGCTCTTTATTTATTTTTTTGAAAAACAATAAAAAGATATTAGCCAGAATGGACCAAAATTGACCAAGATAGACCAAAATCAGGGCCAAATTTTTTACATGGGTTTTTCGATTCAGCCAATGGTCTGAACTCTGAACCGAACTGAATTGAAATTGATAATTATGCTTTTACTCTACAAGGGGGCCAGAAAGCTTCTCTAACCTCTCCCTTTCTCATTAAACAAAGCTCCACACCCAAATCCAAGTTGGTGAACCTGGTTCTAGACCTCATTTAAAATTATTACAATTTGTCAAGATATTGTATGTTTTTGGGGAGACTTCAACCCATAACCTTATTTCTACAACCCTGAGCAAATGCCAACTGAGTTACAAACAGTCCGTCTAGTCCATATCATATAATACTAATATTATCATATGGATTAATATATGTTTTATATACTATATACTATCTTTTCACTTAATTTTGGCACGGTGGATTTGGGGTATGGACCTGAAGACTTGGACGCAGACCCCATTATCAATGGGGGTCCAAAAATAGGGTTTATGATGCTGGCCCTAAGGTTAGGGCTTGTTTGGAAGTGAAGCACGTGTCCGTAGACATTATAATATGTTTCCGTAGAGACTTCAATACAAGGATTTGCATGTCCGTAGACACAATAATACGTCTCCACAAAGACTTAAGTGTGAGAATTCCTCTACAATGCTATATAAATAGAAAAAGCAAACTTAGGGGCTAAGAAAACCTAATCAAGCAATAGAATCTACCCTAATTACAACTCTTTCAATAAAATTAGAAACCTACTGGCTACTAACAAATAATTAGGGAAATAAAAATATTCCTAAACTATCTTGGGTGGTCCCACATGTTGGCTTATCTGTTACGCATCATTTCATAACCTTTTACCTTTTTTTTTTTTTCCCGGTTTCAAGTCCTTCCAGAAATATAGTATCTGGAGGTTCATTGTCATCCCTGCTGCTTGATTTTAACCACCCAAGACAAAAACCCACATCATAGTTGTCAATTCTGTTCTATTTTGGCCTGAATTGCAGGAATGTACCATCTTGGATACGAAACTGGAAAGGAACACTCTCCTTAAATCTTCCATCTAAAATTCTGGCCAATTCTGGCCGGGCAAGTGTAACAGGTGCCTGTCCAAGCTGGAATCAACCTACTTAGTTCTGTTGTAAACAACTTCACACTTTTAATTTTTTTTTTCCAGTTTTATCCGTCTAAAACTCCTTAAATTAGGGGCATAATGGGTATTCACCCCTAACCCATTAGGGTGATTTGTATCTCATTAAAATGGCTTTTGAAAAGTGCTCAAGCTGCTAGGTTCAAAGCCTTTTCTTTTTTCCCCATTTCATCTTCCAATTTTTTTTTTTTTGAGCACATGTATAACATGGAATTGAAACTGCAGCAACTTTGATAACTTGCACTCTGCATTATGGTTTGATATGTGTTATGGTTGATTTAGGTGTATGGAAGCACTCAAAGAGCGAGGGTCATGACGATTATGGACTTCTTGTGAGTGAGAAGGCAAGGAAGTATGCGATTGTGAAAGAACTCGAGGAGCCTGTCAAGCTCAAGGATGGAACAGTCGTCTTACAATTTGAGACACGTCTCCAGAATGGACTTGAATGTGGAGGGGCATATCTAAAGTACCTTCGACCCCAGGGTGCTGGATGGAATTCCAAGGAATTTGACAATGAGTCTCCTTACTCCATCATGTTTGGACCTGATAAGTGCGGCTCAACCAACAAGGTGCATTTCATACTCAAGCACAAGAACCCCAAGACTGGAGAGTATGTTGAACATCATCTCAAGTACCCACCATCTGTTCCATCCGACAAACTAACTCATGTATACTCTGCTATACTGAAACCTGATAATGAGGTGCGAATTTTGGTGGATGGGGAGGAGAAGAAAAAGGCAAATTTCCTCTCTGCTGATGACTTTGAGCCACCTCTGATCCCTGCCAAGACGATTCCAGATCCAGATGATAAAAGGCCTGAGGATTGGGATGAGAGGGCTCAAATTCCAGACCCTGATGCAGTAAAACCTGAAGATTGGGATGAGGATGCACCAATGGAGATTGAAGATGAAGAAGCTGAGAAACCTGAAGGATGGCTGGATGATGAACCTGAGGAAGTTGATGATCCTGAAGCCACAAAGCCAGAAGATTGGGACGATGAAGAGGATGGTGAATGGGAGGCACCAAAGATTGATAACCCAAAGTGTGAGGCAGCCCCTGGTTGTGGTGAATGGAAGAGACCAATGAAGAGAAACCCTGCTTACAAGGGGAAATGGCATGCCCCGTTGATTGATAACCCGAACTACAAGGGAATCTGGAAGCCACAGCAGATACCAAATCCCGACCACTTTGAAATTGATAAACCTGATTTTGAGCCTGTTGCTGCAATTGGCATTGAGATTTGGACAATGCAGGATGGGATTTTGTTTGACAATATTTTGATTGCCAGTGATGAGAAGGTTGCAGAATCATACAGGGACAAACATTGGAAGCCAAAGTTTGATGTTGAGAAAGAAAAGGAGAAAGCAGCGGACGCTGCAACAGGTGGTTCAGGCGGGCTTGCTGGCTTCCAGGTGATGTTTATTCCCCCTTCTATATTCACCATTTTTTTTTTCTGCGTGGTTGGTGGCCTTCATTCTAATACTGTTTGCTGCTCTTGCAGAAAAGGGTATTTGATGTCCTCTACAGGATAGCGGATATACCTTTCTTAGAGGCCTATAAAATCAAGATCATTGTAAGTTACGCGCACATATCCACTTGGTATTTATTTACTTTTTTTTGGTCGCTCTTTTTCAGTAATTTTACATGCACCAGTTTTATTATTCTTTGACCGTGCCAGCAAGGACTGTTTTCTATGCAAAATTGTTGTGTTTGTGAAAATTGAGAGCTTGCATTTATGGTGCGGTAAAAATCCGGGTCTGAAATTTGTGCCCATCCACTTATTTCTTAAAGCTGGAGAAACATAATGCACTACGTGTGATGGGGGTATGAATTTTTATATTAACTGGAAGTTCCTCGAGGATTCCCTACTTTGTGGATCTTAATTTCCATATGAGAGAGGAAAGAGACGAAGAAGCGTGCATTCCTACCCCTGCCAAAGATTGAGATCCACTTTATGGAGTAAAATCAGTTTGTTTTTTTCTTTTTATTTCTATCTTTTCCATGTAGAAAATGTGTCACACCAAATGACAGAAAAGGGGCTGCAAGAAAAAAAAACATTACAATTTTCCTCTATATTATGGGATCTTTGGGAGGGAGGGAGGGAGGGAGAAAGGGGGTGGGGGTGGTTGGTGGTAGTGGCAACAGTATGTTATAACTATATACATAAACATGTATTTAATTTGTGTTATCATCTGCCTTTCGCTGCTGATGCTAATGATACCTTTGCATGTTGTCAAGTTGTCTCATTGGTTTTGAATGATGTTGTGCAGGATGCCATTGAGAAGGGAGAGGAAAAGCCTAATCTGACAATTGGCATCCTCGTATCTGTTTTGGTGGTCTTCATGACTTCCATTTTTAGGGTTCTTTTAGGCGGAAAGAAATCGCCGGTGAGTTTTTCTGGAGTGTGTGCTTTTTGTTTTTTGGTGCTGTATGGACTAATCTCTTGAACCTATGCATATTTACTCATGGTAATTTTTTCCCTCTTTAGGTGGTTAAAAAGGTAGCTGATGAGAAAAAGGAAGATGGGGCTGCAGAGGCTGCTGATAAACAAGGAAGCAGTGGTGAGAAGGGATCTGGAAGTGAGAAAGAAGATGCAGCAGCCCCTCGACCACGGAAGTCTAGGAGGGAAACTTAAGTAGGAACCTGGAATTTTGAAATGAGTGCTCAGTAGTTGAATATGCTCATAGCTCCTGAAATCTTAGGTTTTGTGTGTAAATGAGATAATCATGGTACTCCAAATCTGATTCTATTTAACTTGAGGGAAACCAAGCTTTTCTTTTCTTTGGCAATTCCTTGTATGTTTTTCACTTTTACTGCAATGCTGAGCTTCGAACTTCAAGAAAAGTAGTTTATATAAGTTTGTTTTCTGTCAATGAGCAAGGGGTGCTTTCTATTGCTACGAAAGGTTGAAATTATGCTGGTTAGGGACTATTCAAAACCTTCTAGAGCCTTGTAAACCAAGCACGGGCAACCCGCTGGTTTAATATATGTATGGAAAACTAGATTAATTGTAATGAACAATTGTTTTGTTTGTTATAACCAAGGCCCTGTCTGGCATAGTTTCAATTGGGTGTATTTTTCCACATATTGAATCCTTCGGAATGATCCCTAAAAATCAGTCCAGCCAGAGTAAGAAACCCAGAACGAAAATTTTTCGTGTTTTTTTTTTGGAACAACCCGCTGGCAAGATTGCATCTCCAAGTCTTTTGCCTCGTTCTTAACTCGATAAAAGTCATTCCCAATTGTGTTCTTCCTCCTCTCCAAATGCTCTGACGTGCAGCATCTTTGTTTGTCCCATCTTTCTCCCTTCTTTGCACCTCTCTCTATCTCTAATGTCCGATTGCAAAAGCCCTTTTTAATGATTCATTGAATAAAAGGAACTCTAGTATGAGAAAGGCTGTTTACAGGATCAGAAGCAACGAGAACAAAAATGATCTCTGGTATGAGAAATGGGTGGTATAAGAAAGGGTTGTTGAAGGATGAGAAGCTCATGTTGGATCATGGGTTGGGTTCCTGGTATGAGAAAGGGTTGTTGAGGGATGAGAAGCTCATGTGGGATCATGGGTTGGGTTCCAGTTGCAGAATCTCTCGTATGAGAGAAAGGGTTGTTGGAGGATGAGTCACCTTGCTAATGACTCATTGAACAAAAATCATACCCTTGGATTGTGGGTTTCGTCTTGCAGGATCTCACAAAAATCATACCCTTGGATTGTGGGTTTCGTCTTGCAGGATCTCTGGCATGAGAAAGGGTTGTTGTAGGATGAGATGAAATTCTGATGGTTTATTGAACAAACTAAAACATACAGCAACTTGAAAAGCATGACTTGATTGAGGGGTTTGGCAATGGTTCCTATTGAAATCAAGCTCATGCACATTTTAATCGGTGAACATTAAATCAGCGGGTTGAACTGGAAGCCTTATCTTACCCATAAATTGATACTGTCCGATGTAAACTAGTAATACATTGAATGCAAACCTCATGAGTCGTATTCTTCATATTCAAGATGAATTTATTAATATTCTCTTAATATTTAACATGAATTTATCAATATTCATATTAGATTTAAGGTCAATGTTGTTGAGAAATATGACTTTCTTTTGTTTCTTTGAATAAAATTGTTATGTTGTCACCAAACAAGTTCCGCAAAGCATGTTCTCAATGGAACAAATTAATATAATGTTGTCAAATAAGTTCTGCACAGATTGGTCTCAGCACAACCTGGTCTCAGAAAAACCCAGTCTGAACACAAAAATAGGAACAAGGTAGAAACAGTGCCAAACAGGGCCTAATTATCCATGCAGAGTTTGCATATAATTAGATTTACTAGTAACTGAGTGAAAGGCAATCGAGTTCAATGATCCAAATATCTTAGGCAACATTTAATTCTATGCTCAAGGCCATCAGCCTGGCGCTGAGCTCTTCTTAAGGTATTTTCTCTTTAGTTTTTTTTTTTTTTTTTCAATTTTTTAGAATTTCTGTCCCTAGCATCTAGACGTTGATCTGTTGTAGCCTTTTAGGTTTAAGTCCCTTGATTAAACTATATTTTTAATCTACTTTAATTGAAATGTGACTAGTAACAACACTTGTGAATTAAGCAGGAGAATAATTCAAACTTCAAATGACTTATGGATCCCTTCACAATCTAGACATGAGTGGTTTATTATGTTGAATGTGTTGAGAGAGTAGGCTGGCTCAGGAAGATTTGAGCGACCCTAGCTTTTGTACCGCATCATGGCAGTGGAGTAAAGGTTTTCACCAATGAAAAATAGATGGGGATGAAGAAAACCAATGCTTCTTTAAGTGCCATAGGTTGTGACTTAAAGCATACTGCAAGCTCCAACCCAAGCATGCCATTTGCAGAATACAGGGTTGGAGCATTCCTATTTGGAGAATGCAGGTTACTAATGGTATGATATTTCTTTTTGTTGCAACTGTAAAGCCTCTGTCTGTAACTGGAAATCTTTAAGAGAAGTGCTTTGATCAATGGACCCAGCATTCAGTATGCAGTCAATTCTGCAACTCCGCATGGCTCGGGCTCAAGATATCAGCTTAGATTGCCCAATGTTCCAACAATAGCTAAAATCTACTTCAGATGGATTTGTGGGTCTTTCTTCTGGTCAACTTCGGCCTTTGGGTCATGAATTACCCTCACAACACCTTGTCCAGTTCACTTAGATTGGAATGAGATTTGTTTGTTTGCTTGCATCGACTTTGTTTGATGTGCAGAGTCCATGGTGGAAACAAAGGTGGTGGAAATAAGAGCTGTAGTATACAAGATCTCTCAGCACAATTGTAAAGTGTTCATCTTTGCAACCATGAAGTGAAGGTTGAAGCCCATGCTACCTTTGAAAGCAAAAGGAAAAAAATGGAGCAACACAATTTATTTTAATAGAAGATGGATAACTTATTAAAAAGAGGAAAAAGAATAGCCACAAATCCCTGCATTCTCCAAATAGTGTTCATATCTGATGTAGAAATAACCTCAAATCTCAACCAAAACTTGCAAAAAATGCAAAAAGAAAAAGAAAATGCTCATCCGGAACTGACTTGACTTGACCAAGTCAACTGGGTTTTAATCTCTATTGCATTGTGTATGATGAAATGACCAATGAGATGCATACTATTCAGTGATTTCCTTGATGCAGAGTGCACACACCTCATTCTCACTGGTGTCTGGATGTATCCTTTCCAATTTTGGTTGAAACCAAGATACCTTACTTGTACAGCTTACAACGTAGCGAGTCTTCTAGCATTTTGGAATGACATGGACCTGCATCACCAATTGTCTCGACACGAACATAGTCCTTTTTTGAAATGATGAAAACGATATGGGTCCTTCAACACAATCTCTCGCTTGAACATCTTAGATATCATCTTCGCATAAGCATGACAATTGCGGCACACACGGTGGTTCTTGGTGACACGAACAGTTGTTCCCTCCTCCGTGCTAATCAGCCCAAAAGCAATGGCCAGCATCTCACTGTGCCAATGCGGAACACTCTCCCTCTCTTCATCCACATCATGCAGAGCAAAATCACCACCACCAAACACATATCCCTCCTTTTTCATCATCTCCGTAAAAACCTTTATTTGCCAATATATCTTCCTTGATCTTGGGTGAGAAGCATCCCCTACCTCAAATGCATGAGTCCTGTTTCGGACCTCAATCCAACTATAAGCTGGGTACGTCGTCAAACCCATGTCGGCAATCATTTCTCTCACAGCATCAGCCTTCTCCCACTCTTCATTTGCGGCATAAACATTGGACAGCATGACATAGTTATCAGCATTCAGAGAATCCAAATGTATAAGCTGTTCGGCAACTCTCTTGCCCATCCTTAAGTTCTTGTGGATCCTGCACCCATCAAGCATTGCTCGCACAACCTGTGTGTGCTGCCCAAGTTTGTGCACGTCGATGAAGGCATGTGCTTCATCAAAGAACCCTGCGCGCGACAGAAGGCTGACCATCAATGCATAGTGCTCTGGCCTTGGATCTCTAATGCAGTTAAAGTATTTCACTCCTTCCTCAACCAAGCATGCGGTATTGCAGGCATAGAGGGCAGCGACATAAGCCGTTTGATCGGGTTCTATTTCAGACTGCTGCTCCATTTGATAAAACAGATCCACTCCAAGCTCTCCATGGCCATGTAAGCTATAACCCGATATCATCACAGTCCATGACACCACATCCTTGTCTGCCATCCTAGCAAAGATCTTAGCTGCTAACTCCAAGAAGCCTGCTTTAACATACATGTCCATCAGCGCATTTTGGAGTGCAACGGTCAACTCAATCCCATTTCTGATTACATACGCATGGATTTCTTTCCCACTCTTATGGGCGTTAATTCTCGCACAAGCAGGGAGAACACTAGAGATGACAAACGAATCTGATTCTGCCCCTTCTAAACGCATTGTCTGGAGCAGTTTTAGGCCCTCATTGAAACCCCCATTCTGCACATACCCACTGATGATTGCTGTCCATGAGATGGCATCTTTGACAGGCATTTGATCGAAGAAAGCCCGAGCTTCTTCTATGCTCCCACAAACAAGGTACATTTTCAGGAGTGAATTACTGATCTCTAGATTGAATTCCAACCCATTCTTCCTTGCAATTTCATGCATTTGTCTACCTTTAAAAAGTGATTTCAGATCCACACAGGCATTGATCGCGGTAAGCATTGCGAGCATATCAACCTTAATGCCTGCGTCCACCATACTCATAAACATATCCAAAGCCACAGAAGGCCTTCCTGCCATTATGTACAGCGCAACAAGCAAAGTCCAAGCGACTGCATTTTTACTAGGCATTTTGTTGAACACACTGTGGGCGACGTCGTACTGATCAAATTGGCCATACATTGTCATCAGTCCGGTGATAACGTAACCATCGAAGCCGAATCCTCTCTTGTGGGCATGAGCATGAATCTGTCTGCCATATAAGGGGCCCTCGCAATCGAGAGATGCCTCCAAAACTGGTGGGTAAGTGTATTTATCAGGAATGGCACCACGGAGTAGCATTTGACGATAGATTGAGATGGCCTTCTGAGGCTCACCATTTCTGAGATGGTACCGAATGAGGGAGTTCCAAGCAAAGGTATCTGCCGGATTAATATCATCGAGCACCTGGTGTGCAGGGTCAAATTGAACGGATTTTTTCATATAAAACTTCCTTTGGGGTTGCTTAGTTTGGAGAATTGGGCAATGGGGTTGCATAAATTGGGTTTGTTTGTCTTTGATTTTGAGATTTGGGTTCTGGGGTTTGAAGAAACAGCGAATCTGAAATGCTTGAAGGACTAACATTTTGCTTTCTAGTCTATTCAGACTATGCTTTGGTTCGTTTCAGAGAATTCAGAAGAAGGTTATAAAGGCATAATCCAATAAGAAACGCAGAGAGAGATGATAGAATCGACTACCCAAACGGACCAACAAAGCAGATGAGAACAATTGAAAGCTACCAGAGATCAGAAAGCCACTTAAAACAGCTCAAAACCTAACTCCTCAAACCTCACCTTGGAATTCTTCTACATGACCTCTAAACTCGGGCTGTTCATGGCCGGGTGGGCTCGGGCACGGCAAGACCTTAGAAACACAGGCTCATATCTAGGGTTGTAAACGGGTTGGTTCCGGTCTGGGTCCTTGGTGAACCCGGAACCGGAACCATTAAGGAGAACGTGGAATCGGATCCAGGCCCGTAATCGTTTCGGAACCAGTTTTTTTGCTCCGGAACCGGAACTAGAACAATATATGGGATGAGTCTGGATTTGGATCCGGGTCCAGGTCTAGGCAGAGAATGGTATTAAAAAAATATGATTTTGAGGAGAGATTTTAGAAAATTGAGTAATATATTGGGTCTCCAGTCCACGGGTCGGAACCTCCGGATAATCGGAGAATCGGTGACCCATTTACATCCCTACTCATATCAAGCCCAAGCCCAACATGATCCGTAAACATCAGGCACGAGCTCACCCATTTAGTCAATCAGCCTGAGCCGAACCGTTTGTCGTCTGGGGGTTTTAGCAATTCTTAGGACAAATTTATCACTAAATTACAAGTAGACTGGGCTTTGGGTTTTCATCGCTTAATCCAAGACCGTCCCAAATATTAAATGGGCCTAAATTTTGCATTAAAGCCCAGCCCAAAGTGGGTTGGGTTTGGATTTGGTGTGAGCTAGCTCGGCACATGAGCACCCCTAGTTTGAAGTCCGGACCATTCCCAATTTGAGGTGTAGTTGATACTAGAATAGAGCGATATTCATGGGCGTGGCTCCTAATTTGGACTGGGCCAACCTTCATTTAAGCAGCGGAATTTCCTCCCATGCGGACGTCCCAATTTAGATGTTAAAGAAGCAAAGGCCCTTCAATAAATAGAGACCTCTGAGAATTTTGCTGTGGTGCCGTTCATAACGACATTATCTATCTGTATGTGGGAATGTCCACAGGAGAAAATCACCCTATTTAATTAAATAATAATCTAACACAGGCCCATTCTACACCGAGTGCAAAAGCTATCTGTGGAATTAGACAAGTTGCAAAATATGTGCCCCTTGTTGCAAAGTATAAGAGATGCAGCTCTTACAATGTTTGATGATTATGAAAATGTTGACAACCATAGTGGTTCATTAGGTTAGATTGGCTTCAATTGACTAATTGCACCATTCCTATACGAAGAAACTTAGTGGTCCAAAAGTTTAATATAATATGATACTTGCCGAGAGTCCACATGCCGTGTGGTTGGGGCTTCTAATTTTCTTAAGCCTACGCATCACTGCAAATGGTAATTGAGGATGGGTCTCACTAGCAATATTTTATATTGACATAATGCTTTGGAGAGAAGTTCAATCCCTAACTATAAAATTGTTCTCTAATATAGTAATATATTTATCCTTTCCCACTGTCAAAAATTAACAAATCACATAAGTTTCTAAAATATAGAAATAGATTTGGATTTGATTGTCTTGGTCAGGGCCTATTTGTTTAACAAAACTAATAGTAAGAGATTAGTAAAATCAGGCAATTATATAATACTACTGACCTGTTTATACTTGATTTCTGTTTGGATAGAAAGTGAAATAAAGTAGCGATGCAATATTTTTATTTCGTTGGATGTAAATAGTTGAAAAAGTGCATTTTATTATAACCCTTTATTTTTAAATTTATTCACGATTTGACCCAACTTTATTTTTATTTCTCCGCACATGTAAATAAATAGTCCATAAGACAACCAATTTATTATACTGTCATATCTGCAAATTAACGTGGATACGAAGATTTGATGTGGGCCTTTGGATCACTATGTACAAGAGTGGTTGTTTAGATGTCTATTCATCCATGCCAAATGTAGAGATTCACATCGTGGTAAATCTTAACAAAGTCAGGTCACAGCTATATCTGGACTTTAAAAGAGTGCATTTGTGAAGCCAAATTGGCCGGAAAAGGGAGGGAGACAAGGCGCTAGATTTTCCAGCGCTTTCATCATTGTCGTTTGGTGCAGCGACAAAAAAAAAAAAGGAGGAAATCCACTTAGGATGACTTTGGTTTTCATGAAATAGGGGATTAGGAAACCTGACCTAGCGAAGTCGACTTTTAGTGCCACGGAAGAGGAAGTCTGACATAGCTTTGCACAAACGCCCCCTACATCTTATTTCTTTACTAAAATATCTTAGAGAAAAATTACCTTTGTCTTGAGATAAATTTTGAGAACCCAAAACTTTCTCAGCATTTTTAAATGCCCAAAGCCCAAGCAATTAGAACTCTCAAATTCTCAAAACTCTCGTTGCTTGCGATGGAACTCTTGCATTTAAACAGTCGTTTGAGACAAGGCCATACACGTGGCCTTTGCATTTTTTTTTAAACTACTTGGGACCCACCTATGGATGTCGTCAGGCATCCTTGAAATTTGTAAATGTGGGCCTATAATACTTTTCTTAATTTCTAAAAGCGGACCCCACATTTGAGTGTTGCATTTTGTGGCCATGTGGGACCAACATATGTACAAAATCGTATTGCACATTGATGGGTACTCTAAGTAGCTTTGACTCTAGGTGGGCCCACAATTCTTTTCTTAATTTCTAAAAGGCTGGCTACATGTTTGAGTGTTGAATCTTGTGACTAAGTGGGACCCATATATGTACAGTATAGTATCTATACATTTGAATATTTATATACAAAATGTACACAATCAAGGAATTACATAGTTATGAAACCTAAAATTATGGAATTCATGATGCATGCAATTATCATGCCAAAATATTAACTCGAATATAATAAGACTTTTTGGAATAATAGAATTCAACAACTTTTAAAAAATCCTGCATTTGAAATTCTCAAACATCCACAGCACATAAATCCACAAATAGGCACTATGCCTTTCATCCTCCCACCTTTCTAATATAATTCTTTATTTGAATCCATTTGACTCTTAGATTTTTAGGAAATAGATTCCATGGCAACGATCATACCATCTTGTTTACACGAGGAATGAAATGAAATAAAATTAAGGTTCGAATCAAAAGCATGAGAAAGTTCAAAGTAAAAAGCACTAAAAAATGAAAAATTACTCCTCCCCTTTTGTTATTAAGTATCTTTTAACTTATTATTATTATTATTATTTTTTATTGCCTAGGTTAAGGGGCAGGACTCTATCCATATGGTGACTAGTGAGGGAAGTAGACCTTGGTTGAGGTAGGGGAGCTTTCGGGAGAGGGAGGTAGATCTCAGGTGAAGTAGGATAGCCCTCGGGTGAAAGGCGTTTCTGTCATTTTGTGTCTTGGCTTTCAACCCTTTTTTCTTACCTTATCTTTTAGTTTGACTAATTGATTTTATTTCATTTCATCATTCATACAAATAGTAGCGGACCCATTAGGGTTTGGGGCCGACGCTTCCACCTCTAACTGGATTTTTTATAAAGTTTCTAATAACCCCTGCGCAAGTTTTGATAATTAATATACAATTTTTTTTCGATTTATCCTTTCCTCCAATCATTCTTTTTTTTTAATAAAAGCCCCAAAGTTGAATTTCCTGGATCCCCCTTGCATGCAAACAAACAGTCTCAACTTCCATTTTCTGCCACACAAATGACACATCCCCACCCCCCTACCCCACACCCACCTACTCCATTTGCACATTGAGTATCGTCTAGAAAATGAAATTATCTGATGATGTTTGGGATAGACATACTCACATGCTGGAAGGAAAGCTGGCTTGAGAGGATTCTAAAAATTTGACTGGTATTTTGTCCTTTTTGTGCTATGTGGAAAAGCAGGGGAAGAGCCATCCAGTCTAGAAGACCGAACCACACATTCTTCGCAAGCCGCTGAGCTGTCTCCTAGTCCTGCCGACTACGTAATCAGAAATTCAAAATCTCACCACCCCCACCTTTGACTACGATCAACATCCATGATCCAACCTTTCAAATTAAATAACAGTCATATGTGCATGAATCTGCCGCCCAAATTTCATCCTCTGGGGCCCACTTATTTCTTCTCCCAGTTCTCTTTCTATGGGGCCCAAAACCATGGGTAGCCAGGATTTAGATTGATTGGTAGATGACTAATGGATATTTGTGTTTGTTAAATTTGAATTGTTGACCATTGATTTGGGTGCCAAGGTTTATAGTATCATCCTTGTTAAGGGTATGAATCAGAATTTTTGTTTATCAAGTTCTTTTTTTGGTGGGTTTTGATTTCTACAAAAAATTTTTTTTATTGAATTCTACAACTTGGAGCATTCTAAAATCTAAAGGCTATTTCTGCCATTTCATTGAAGCTATTTTTTTTTTTTTTTTTTAATTCTTTGTATGAAACTAGAGAATTTGAGAAATTCAGGAGACAAAGTCTAACTAGCATGCTAATCTTGAATTTAGTACATGACTAAATAAATTAATGTGGACTAGGGTTTGTGATTGCAATGTTTTCGCATTTAGGTGATGCAATTTGCAGACAAATCTATTTTTCTCTTTTTTAAATACATACATAAAAGAATTTTTTAAAATAGTTAAAAATAAAGATCAAAAGTGAATTCTAAAAAATGAGTATTAAATAACTTTTTTTTTATATAAAAATAGAATCGAAAGGTGATCGAAAATAAATACTTGGCCTTTGTACTTTGTTTTTATTAACTACTGTAGAAATTCCTATGTATTTTAAGGCAAATAAACAAGGCCTTCTAGATTTTTAAATTTCTCCAAATTTTAGCACCGTAGATCCTGGAATGGGATTTTTGGAAGCCTATAAGTGACACGATTTGGAAAATTTGTAATTATATCCAATTGCAATTCTATTTCAGCAGAAAAAAAAAAAAAAAAAACCCTTTATAGCCTGTTTGTGTAGAGGTTTTTCTAATGGAGATTTTTGCTTTTGGAATTTACTATTCCAATGGTGAGCTACCAAAAAAGGAGCCAATAAAATTTCACCTTTGGCCTTTGAGACTCTTTGGATATTAATTTTGGAAGAATGTACATGATCATTTGTGAAACCATGTTGGAAGCAGGAATTCATATACCTCCAAACAGGCTTCCACATAATTCCAGCATACAGTATATGGGAAAGTCATTTTGGACATGTCCAATTGGTGATTCCATGGATATGTGGAGCGACATACCATTGCATTCTCTTTAGTTATTGGGGTGCCAAATAATGCTTAAAAGTTGCAGCACATCATTCAATCTGCCGTGTGTGTTGAGAGGGAGAGATCATCATATCTAATTCTAATCATTTCTATATCTGTGTAACTAAAGCTGCTTTTACATACAATCAAAATGCATCCCACTGATTCAAAACCCAGGAAAAAAGAAGAACAAAGGGAAAAAAGAAAAAGGTAAAAAGGGATTCCATCTTCACAACCCCTTTCCCCCTCCCAGCTTTGTAGTCTGAAGATTTACACCCACCTGCTTTTCCTGTTTCTGACTCTTGTGGGTTCCCTTCCCCTTGCTAGGACTTTGACCCTTCTCCTTCCTCTTCATCCCAAACGACCTATGCTTCTTCTTCTCTTTCTCCTTTATCGTCTCCAACTTAGGCTTCCACTCTCTAGACCTTCTACACCCGACCAACCTGGTATAATCCTTCTCCAATTCAGGTGTAGTGCAAACTCTTCCCTTGGACTTGTTGAGACTCTCCTCCTCCTCACTCATCCTCCCTTCTTCAATCAGATTCGATATAAACTCATCAGAAACTCTTATTTGGAGGGTCCCTGAAGGGGTCTTGAGTATGTCGAAAGGCCGACAAGAGGCGGCTCTCTTCACGAAAGAAGCCTTGTTAGAGTTGGTTAAAGATGGAGAAGTTGCAAAGGAAGCGATTGTAACAAAAGAGAGGACCGATTGGAAGACATGCTTGGGAAGGAGAAAGTACTTGTGGCCTAGCTTGAGCTCGTCAGTTTCTGAGAGAGCTTTGATCTTCTGGCCAATGAAGAAGGAATCCGAGTGGCAGATGAGGTGCTTTGGGAACTGGAGCATGAGCTGGGAGGCAGAGATGGGACGGTCGTAGATCTTCACATGGCCGTCGGGTTGGATGAGTTTCACAGTGTGGAGAGGAGGGTCTGGATGAGGGAGATGGTGGATGCAGGTTATGTGGTTGCCCATCACATGAAAGCACCATGGGATTGTGTGGAAGCTTAAGAACTTTATGCCCATGTGTCCATATACTTGTTTAAGACAATGACAGAGAAACCCAGATGGGAAAATCAGCAGAAGGCAGAGGAAGAAAGAGAGAAAAAAAAAAAAACCCAGATCAGAGAATCAAAAGGGAGAGAAAGAGAGAGAGAGAGGAGTCAAAGAGAAGAATAACAGCCCAGAAGAAAAAAAATGCCAAATGGGAGAGAAAGAAAGAAGGATCTGAAGAAGAAGAAGTAGAGAGAATAAATGGATCTTATTTTTTGTAGTGTGTTTGTGAGCTTTGCTATTGGGGATCTGGTTTTGACTCAATGAATGTTGTTACTTGTATATATGGATCTAGTGAAAAAAAGACAACAGGTAGAAGCCCAGAAGGAAGAGCAAGTAGATAAAAGATGAAGAAGAGGAAGAAGGACAAGTGCCTACCAAGAGAAGAGATGAGAGGAGAAAAGGATCTTGCTTTTGTGGTGTTTTGTGTTGTGGGTGAGCTTTGCTATTGGGGATTTGATTAAATGAAGGCATGTATATATGGAATGGGAGGGGAGAGAGAGAGAGAGAGAGAGAGAGAGAGAGAGATGGAAAAGGTGGGCTTGGTTATGGTGAGAGAGAAAGTGAGCAATTTTTTTTTTTTTTTTTTTTTCTGGGTTTGTCTCCTTGTATTGGTTGCGTTGACCGTTTGACTGGGAATGGGCACGCCGTCTCGTAAGGGGATGTTTTCTCTCTTCAAAAACACAAATTGAGAGAAAAGAAAAGATTCTAGTACACGAGCCAGTCCAAGTACTCTGTATTTTTATATTCATATCTGCTTTTCACTTCGTCGCCAAAAGAGGCCGAGAGAGTTTGAAAGAAATCCGCGCCCTCGTGAGTTCTGATGAGAGGGAGATTTTTTTTTTTAATTTTATTTTATCGGGAGATGGAAACATGCAATGGAGATGGTAAGGAAGGATGAGACGTCTCTTTTATCAAACCCTTTTATTCCTCTGGGTGGTAGGAAAATTTTCTCACTACAGGATGAGGGACATTTTTCATTTTTACATATGAAGATAAGGAAGTTATGTACTTGAAAATTTACTTTTGGACTTGAAAATCCTCATTTATGGAAGTGTCCCTCACCCTATGGTGAGGGATAGATGCACATGAACATTCCTCCTGGGTGGTAAAGAATAGGGGCAACTGAGCAAGCCCCATTTGAGTACTTTTGTCTTTTGGGTTGTTTTACCATATGGGTTTAGTTTTTAAGATTTTGAATTCACTTGATGTTATTGGTGTAAATTACAAAAGGGTAAAGAGCCCTTTTCAGTAGAATTTAAGAAATTCATGTCCTAGAATTTATTAATTTGATAGAAGCTAATTTTTTTCATTGGAATTTCCAAATTCTGTTTTTTGAATGGGCGATTTGCAAATGCTAAGGAGATTGAAATCTGGGGTGGAACTAGATAGGGGATGGGGTGACTATACCCCCTAGAAATTTGGAAAAAACCCCATACTATAGCTTTTTATTATAATTTTACATTATTCTTCTAAAATTGGAAAAAGCCCTAGTGTTAATTAAAAAGTTTTTTTTTTTTTTTTTTAATAGTTGCACCTTCTTGGATCTTTTTCTTACATAGTGGCTCCACAAGGTAAATTTCTTAGGTTGAGTTTTTCGAATTTCAAAGGTGATTTGACGCTAGAACTTGAAAATATATCAAATAAATATGACATTTTTAAGGGCAAGTAAACAAGCTATCACAAATCTTTATTAGGAATTTTGCTTTGCGAAAGAAACAAGTCCTAGAGTAGGTATGAAAACCGGGTCGTGCCGATAGCTAAGGGCGGGCCTAGTCATGCCTAGGCCGTTCCATGCCGACCTGTGAAATCTCACGAGCCATGCAGTGCCGAGCTAGGCTGTTGGGGCTCAGCCCAACACGGCCGAGTGCACGGATTTTTTCATGTTGGCCCGGACTGTGCCGCCCACAGCATAAGCCAACACACATGTCTCCTCTATTTCTTTACTTCTTTTTAAAAATCTTTTTATATAAGTTGAAAGAGAAATTATATACTTTTAGGGGTTCTTAACTTGAAATAGAGTCAGAAACTATTAAAAATAAATGTACAAACATTAATTCTTAATTTACAAATAAATAATAAATCTTTACTTATTTTAAGTTTTATATTTTATTTATATAAGAAATTTAATTTTATAAATACCTTGGCCCAGGCACCCTGGCAGGCCCTCGAATGGTGTTGGTGCATTGACCTGGTCAACCTCCCAAGAACGGCCCGCCCAAATTTTCATCTCTACCTAGAGTTTCTATTTTGTTAGATTGCACAATTCACTCGACTTGAGAGGATTCTGATTGCAGACCAACATCCCTAAGTCTCCTTCTCTCTCTCTCTCTCTCTGCACGTTCATCTCATGGAGGATGGTATTTGTGGCCAGCTGCTCCAAGTACTGGTTATTGAATGTGCACATGTATAGAGAGTATTGCGACTCGCGAGTCCATGACAATATCGCGCGAGCTGAGAAATTGAATCTTCTTCTTTTCTTAATTTAGAGCTGAGTAAACGGTCTAAGAAAGCTTGGAATATGGAAATCCACGACCCAAACGACTGCCTTTTTAATTTGTTTTGAATATGAGAAAGCCTGATGTGGTACGCACGAGGGGACAAGGACGTTTTCCCCTCCCGCTTCTCTTTTCCACATCAATACGCATAACTTTCTTAAGCTTTTTCTAGTTAGGCTTGTCAGAAAGGGAAATCAATATAAACAAGTAAACAAGAACTCATCAAAATCATGTTTCACATAATATATAGATTTTTCTCCTACGAACAGCCGGATATTAATATGAGAGCTCCCATCCTCACCAGCCACCGTTCATAAGGCGAGGCTACTCTTAATGTCATTGACATCCATTTTTCCCACATCCTCCTGGTCGGTTGCAGGAAATCATCCTTTCGTAGCATATTTGTGCACGATCTCCTAAGTTCAATGAAATCCAACCGACTCAATATTAATTGCTCTTACTTATTTGTGGTTGGCCAAATTCCACTTTAACAAGTATGAATTCATGATAGTATGTTTTTATAAAATATTTTACATGTGATCAATCTAATGTGATCGTTACCCCATAAGAAGGGAAATTAATTTCGAGTTGTGGGGATATCATAAGTGGCCATACAGATGATCTATGGGCTATGAGAATTCTCTTATGCCCGGCTGAAGATTCTTCAAATCCATATGAAACTATTTGTACCATGCATGTTGCATACTTGTAGGCCCACAATGACCATAGAAACTTGGCGATTAAAATCAACAGTGCATGCATCATCACAATATAAGGTGGTCGTCGAAGATTTTTGGACGGATTAGTAGGCAATATAGACCTGTGATTATTAGAGTTGACTAGAACCTTATTTTATCCCTATATGTGCACTTTGTGAGTTAACTTGGGTTGAGAATGGACAATAAAATTCCCATCCTCAAAAACATGCTTACAAATCTTAACACATCTAGGATTAACTTAAATGATTTAATTTCCAACGGACAACTCTATGATTTCAAAGCCAAGTGAAAACAAGATTATGTAAACCATGACCTCTTTAGTCACTAACATGTGTAACATGAGGGTTCCTCATTACAGATAATACTTATTTAAAGTCTTTTGTGCCATTTTTGCTCTTTTTTTTCTTTTTTTATCTCTCATTCGGCCTAATGAACTATTAGACTGCAGATAAGGTGGATAACCGGAAAGTAAATAGTTTAAAAAGTTGAGAAAGTAATTAAAAAATACAGCTAATTAACTTTATATTTTGCACCCGGGATTCTAAGCTCTCTTTAAGAGTAAGGTAGATAACTTAAAAGTAAACTTAAACTATTTTAGCATCTGACCATATAAATGGGTGACTCCTTCTTATTTCAAAGGTGCGTGAACCTGCTCACACCACCACTCATGAACTTTGGCATTCCCGACTAACTAAGCTACAAATGTTGTTAGATGAAAGAAAAAAGGAAAACCTTTCGAACTGATTTTTATCAATAGAGAGAAAACAAAATCTGATAGGACAAATAAGAAATTGGTGCACACAAACATGCCCTACCTCAAGGGATGAGTAAGAAAACATCAAATCATCCACATCCAATGTTTATAGAGATCAAACGATTAGATCCACTGATTCGTATTACTTGTATTACAATGACCCACGTAATAAAAGGGCCCATGATTTAGACGGTCCTGATTAAGTCCAAATCTTTCCATTAGGTTAATCTGTGTTGCTAATGATCCAGTTAAGAATAATTAGTCAAATACACATGTAACTAGAATACAATATAAAATGCTTTCCTATATGCACATGTGAAGGAAGGATTTGTGAGTAACCGTGTGAGATGGAAATTCTATACAAGCAAAAAGATTATGTTATCTGTCTCCTTATCTCATTGTTTTGAAGCTTGGTCTGAGGGCAAGGTGACAAATGCATCAGTTTCTATGCTTAATTAGATATAAGGAATGCAAAGTAGCATCTTTTAATTTGGTCTTAATTACTTTCTTCCAAGGTTTCACTCTCACCAACATCTTGATCCACTTGATGACAGTTTATAAAAAAGAGATCTAAAAGATAAAGAAACTGTGACAGATACGTACGGAGTGTATCGTTTACTAGGGTTTGTCTGATCTCGATAAAAGTAACATTGCTTTGTGATGGTAATTTAATTACTAAGGAGTGTATCATTTAATCATAGGTTTTTATTCAATCCAATGGTGAATATAAGTTTGACGAGCATAAAAAGTGGGCAGGATGCCAAATCGAGAGTGTGAAAGCGGGTGTACTGATGGGCTAAGTAGGCCCCATAGAGCTTTAGAGCTTTTGTTGGAGAAGATTCTCCTTCATTAGTCACCATGATTATTATGCAAATGCAAAGGTTGAAACACAAAATGCATGTAAAAGATGGGGGATATTCCTGTGCATCCTTCCCTCACCATTTGGTGATGGACAAACTTAATAGGGCCCACCTAGGAACCCACTGATTATGGGACTTGTAGGGGATGGAAAAAGATATCTTGGATGAGCCCACATATCAAATTTGGGATCAATTCCATGCCACTAATTCCTTCATTCGTGGCCCATAAGTATAATAATTTTATGTTAAAGGAAAAAAATTTAACCCTCGATCAAACGGTCTAATCCATTTGGATAAGTAATAATTTAACGGGTTTAGCGTACTTAAGGGAGTTTCATGTGTGTGGATGGTTCGGATGTATTATAAAAGCTAGCCCTACTATGTTTTCTCTCACCCAATATCCCCCATAAAAGATTAGGAAGTATATGTTATTTACTATGCTGAATTTTTATTTTATACTTTTTTGATGTAAAAGGCTCTAAAAAGCTTTTAAGATTTGCAAAACTTTTGTTCATTAATGCCTTTAATAACATAGTTATCAAAATAAAAAAGGCCCATCAAATGAACTGATAAAATGAAATTTGAATTGTTATAAACTTTTTTTTTTTTAGTAACTATTATACTTTTTTTGGCAAAAATAAACGGTTAGACCCATATATTCACAATGGAAAAGCCAAGTACAGAACCATACTATTATATAATACTATTGCTATCAGCTACTACATAAATTTTCGGAATGTTGCCATATTAGTCCTCCTTAAACTTGATTTTTTCAATTTCATGACCGACGTTTGTTACTAGAGTCGCTTGATTGTGGTTAATATTTTTTTAAAACTTCTTTGCACCATATCCCCAGATATTATGGGATTTATCAGATTTTGTATTATACAGTTTTTACAACTGGCAACCAAATTTCCTTTTTTCTTTATTTTTAAAAAATATAAAAGATGACATTTTGTGAAAAGTAAATACACATTTGACCACTATTTCTCAAGTTCTATTATTCAAAAAAACTTTTCCTAAGATTGTGCATAAAAGTCATGATATCATTGAGATTTTTCGCTTTCCGCACGTACACCATTTTCCTGATATCACAAGATCTAGGATAAAAGAAGTTAAAAAAAAAAAAAAAAAAAAAATGCGACCGAGAGTCAAGAGTCAAGTAACTCTAAATGATATCATCTAAGTTTGGTCATGAAATTGGAAATATCAGGTTTAAGGATGACTATATGTCAAAACCCCTTTTTTTTTTTTTTTTTTTTTTCTAACAATTTTGGCTTGGCCGTTGCATGTTGCATAATTGTGTTTTGGATCTAATGTAGAGTTCGTTGTTTTAAAAGACATTGGACACATGGCGTGTTTACAAGGTCAGTACCAAAGTACTTGCCAATCAGCTATAAACTAAACTTTTTAATTTAGTAGATGTTGTTAGGCATATGATCCAAAGCCATGAAAGGGATGATTAAAACTAAAACCATTCACTTTCATCTTCTAGTTACTCTCTTCATATCTTATTGAATAGCCAACATCATCTCATCCATCTAAATTTTCGACGATGGGATGATGCGCCACCCCCACCCAAATCCCCACCAAAAGAAAAGAAAAGAAAAGAATAAAATAAAGGACAGTGGCCTCGCACAGAACCTCTATATAAAGGCAGTAAGAGATCCAGAATCATGTACAAAATTTGCAGACACTTGTGTTTTAAAGAGTGGATCCTGTTCTTTTGAACCCTTAATGTGGCCCCAAAGCCCAAAACTTGGTTAAAAGAACCAAAGCCATTAGCACTGGCATGGTCCACAAAGTTGGACTGAGTGGAACAGGTCCCATCTCCCAACCTAACCATCAACAACTCCTTCAGTTTAGTTTTTTGACTACTACTTCCTTTTTTAATAGATTAAACTAATGGGACGGATTAGTGGAACCATATCAATAACATTTCTTAATTTTATCAACTGATTGATCCTATGCATTTCTCCCTTTAGTGATTCAATGTGCAAGTTGGCCACACTCACACACCCCCATGTGGGTCCCACCTAAGCAAAAAACTAATAAAACTAAAAGACTACTACTCATCCATTGACTATTACTATTAGTGACTCCTTATTTAGTACTTAAGAATATCAGGTAAAAATCACTGTCAAAAACTCACGGCAGGTAATATCTCGAGGAACTCATGAGATTTTAAAAATATGTAGTATTAGCTCGATAATTTTTGCAGTATTATGCTCAAATGTATTTAGTTTCAACAATATATATATATATATATATATAAATATAGAATAAGGCTCTCCTAAGTTCAAATTGAAGAGAAATTTTCATAAACTCATGCTTGTGGGGCCCACCTTTAGTCCATCTAAATGAACGAAATACATGACTCCCCTAAATCGCACATGTCCACCAACTTTCGGTCAATTTTGAATTTACTAGTGAATACTTTTATTATTTGATTCATAGTTATTTTAGTTCCATGTAATTTCCAACTAAAAGTCGAGAAACAAAAAAAACCCCAAAATCTCTCATTAATAACTCTGCCATTAATAATAATTCCTTTGTAATGAGGGTGTTCGGAGTCTTCGAAAACCGACTATTCAGTTCGGAAAAACAAACTCTGATTTGTGAGGTGCGGTAGTGGCCAATTACACCTATCCCTCTAATTCCTTCACTACCTACCAATTGCATTGAAAACTACAGCCTTCTCTCACTGGAGTAGACGTGCCAAACCCCAACTTCAATATCTACTTAGATCTGGAGCTGGAAAAAAATGTCAACATAGGCGTCTTGGGGTCTCCATCCATGATCCATGAACCAACAGTATAAAACCATGTGGGTAGTTTGGGCTTGTCAATTTTGTCTATAGTCCCTATTGGCCCCCATGACAATAAACCCTTTTACCTATGGTCCCACCATCCTTTATTTGTTCTTGGTTAGGTGCTCACGCCAAAATCATGTGGAGGGTAGTACAATAGAGAAGCTTGATTGGTGGAGGAACACAAATTGGGGAAAGAGGTCCTCTAGTAGGTCAAGTGGCATGTTTTCCTTGTTTGAGGGAGGTCCACATGGGGAGTTCTAATGTTGACCCAACAAGGCACGTGTATGATATATCCACAAGGACAAGATGGCAGGATGTGAGAGTTGGAAAAACACAAAGGACTTGGGCATGGATGGAGTTGTTGGGTCAGGTTGACCTGGACTCAGGTGGTCCGAATCTGGCCAACTTGGTAATCAGGCCTTCTTAGTCCAGGTCATGGACTAAAAGTTAGGCCAGCCCGGGACCAATTGTGAGATCTGTGCATGTCTTTGTTCTAGATATATCAAGCAAAGCCAGGCATTTTATCATACATAGGCTGGTTTATCAGTGGGGCCAAAAAAATTAAGACAGGTTTGGCCAATGGACCAAAGATCACAGGCCATATATAGCCCAATCAAGCTAGGGTCAGGTCGGCCTTGGGCTGGCCTGGACTATAAGTACCCCTTGGGACTACAGTTAGCCATAAAGAGGGCCATGTCCCATCAAGGTGGAGTCCATTGGTCACACAAATAATAAGAAAAAATGGTGTTGCTTGTTAGATAAGGCATCGTTTGAAAATCAAATCATTTTTTTTTTCCTCTTTTCTAATTATAATATATAGATTAAGACAAATAAATGTTGGCTCCCATTTGAAGCAAAATTATCTTAAAGCATCCATTATTTTAGATCCTTAGATCCGACGGGTTTTGATAGATACTTTTGTCTATGGGTCATTTTCAACTTGTCGGGTCTCTTGGGACATTGGATATTTTGATATTGATGTAAAAATTGTTCATTTCAAACTTTGTTTCATTGCTTAAATTCTGAATATCAATCCACTCCACATGATAACTTATTTTTAGCTTTTGAAATGCTCAGAATTTCAACATCTGAATATGAAGGGCCGTGAACATTCTGAATTCCTTGACAAAAATACTCAAGATTCTTGTAAAAAGAAGAGGTTCTTGACCAGTGGGGCATAGTTACCACACTTCCTATTATGCAGTTCACATGCTGTAGTGACAGCTGGGTTGGGGCCTAGGGGTGGTAAATGTACTTCAAAAGTGACAGACAAGATTGATAAGAGACGAGATGGTGGGGTGGACTGCAAGTCGGCCAAGCCAATGTCCCGACCACAAGTCAAAATTGAGCACGGTACCCAGCATCATGCATTGGCCGACCCAGCTCAAGATAATTCTCAGGTTACTCTGATGATGAGGAAGTTGGTTCCTTTTGTGTTCCAAGGTTATGAAAGTTGGATTTATCTCAGGGGTAAATGAATGTGATCAAGAAGGTTTTAACAAGCGCCACAATTTCATCATGAAAACAATTCTGGTATGGATGCCTTGACAATTTAAGATGGAAGCTTGCCAATTGCCAGGTGTTATTACTTCTGCTTAAACCCATAGAGTCGTAGGGGGCCCGAAGAGTTTAGACCTAGAAGAGGGTAAAGATGGCAAAAAAATGGGTTTTGCAATTGCACCACAGGAGAGTTATTCTGAGAGAATAATTGCCACACAAACAAGACTGCTTTTCCTTCGGTTGTTTTATAATGATTGAATTTACATCAGGCTTACCTTTCACTCTGGACATTTCTCTCTCTCTATATGGGGACATTACTAAAACTCAATAGGTTCAGGTTGTGTTGCCCTCTTGACATCTTTTTTTTACTTTTAAGACCTTAATAGTGATCACCTTTCCTTGCCCGTTTGGTGATTTTACTTATAAAATCAAATGAAATGAAGTGAAGTAAAACGTCAAATGAAGAGGAAATAAAATATGAATGAGTTATTATGATATATTTTTTTTAATTATTTGGTATGAAATTTTTGACTTTTTGTATAGAAAAGTGGAAATTTTTTTTGTCCTTTTAAGTAGATAAAGGTGGTTGCCCTTACGGACCTTTTTAACAATCCAATCCAACTGAGGCAATACTACTAACTCAGTTTCATTACCTGTTGGTTGTGGCAAAGAAAATAGTTCCAACTTCAATTTCATCAACTTAGATCAGATAGATAGGAAAAAAAAAAAAAAAAAAAAAAAAGTTTTAAACAGCTCTAGCCATATCTCAATATATACAATCAACAAGGACGTCGTTGGATCTCTACAAAACAAATGAAGGTAAAGTGAATCAGCCAGCTTATAGTTTAATCAAGGGTTCATGCATTTGGCGTCTACTTAAAAACTGTAAGCTGAACACAAGACAAGTGTGTTTCCAGGATCCAAAAAGCTAGGCCTAAAAAGTAAGAAAATAGAGCGCCAGATGCACAACATACCACCCACCTGCAGGAACAAGGTGGTGTTGTCCAGAGTGACCATCAACCCTTTCATTTGGCATATTCTAAAGGACATAACTTAAGTGGAATAGTTGCAGAAGTTTTGGAAAAAAATAAAAGGATGGATAGGATTGTTCCAATCTTGCTGTCCATACATGTGTTGCTGTAGATCACCAAAGGATGCATCCTAATTCCCACAACGCCTATAGAAATAGGGAGACACGTACGCCTTTCTTTCTTTTTTTTTCTTTTTTCTGCTACTATTCCCAATTTGGTAAGCCGCCATATATTGGCTGGCAATTCTGGTAATCTATGATGCCCAGATACGAAAGGGACACGGCAGTGACACAGATTTTACAAATAAAATGTGGAGTATGGATACATATGAGATGATACATTTACCCATTTTTAAGTATCCATGCATCACAGCTGGTAATCCCTGTGAGAGTTGATGTCACTGCCACCAAGCTGTATGCTTACCTGGACCTCTTTTCCATATGCAATTTTGGAACCTTGTACTACTACTCAGACAAATAGTACCAAAAAGGAAAATTTTGAATGCAGCAAAAACAGAGGCTACAAATGATGGGTCTACACGAAAATTCCAATAATCTTCAAAATAAAGGCAATGAACTATTTTCACTCTGCAGACCTCAAACAAACAAGAACAGCTTCTTAGACTGGTGTGGGGGGATTGTCTTATTAATAAGATGTAATAACAAATGTTCAGCAAGGTTTGGGAAAAAAGGGTTAAAAACTGATAAAAATAACTCTCCCTGCATTTGTTTTTTTACTCACAGCCTCAGTTTCTATATTAAATACTCTCAAATAAACTACAGTTCAACAAACCTCCATCCCCAGTAGAATTTCTGGTGTAGTGCCTTACCGGCGACCGGCTGCTTTTCTCACAGGTGGGGCTGAATCCTCATCATCCGACTGGATATCACCATATTGCCACATTTTCAGCCTTTCACGCTTTGCTTTTGCTTGGTGTTCTTCCAAGTTATCAAGGGCAGACTGCCTTTCCTTTGTGTCCCACCTCTTCCTCCTTTCTAATCTAGCGAGTCCTTCCTGTAAAACATAAGATGAGTCAGAATACATCAAAAGGTTGACCAGTGCAACGTGAACCAATTTTAGCAAAATATCGACACAACTTTTTGATTTCTGACTTCTGATACGTATGTTAGTCCAGTCACTGCAAACAAGAACATAATCCTCTTGACTTCTAATCATATAGACATATGCTATATATATTATAACCCTCTGACATTAGCTAAAGATCACCTACTCATCTTCAACGTTGTGAAATCCATCTAACTGTTGCTCCACTCAAATCTAATTAGCAAAACACAGAATCAGTTAAAGCAAGACCAGGACCAGTAAAACCCCACATGAATTAATCCCAGGATCTTCTCCAAACAACACCCTAATCATCGCTCTACTGGCACGTGGTAGGCTAAGCTGACTATATAGTTGACATTTACAGAAAATAAAGGTATCTAGAATATTTTGTAAATGCCCAACATTTGAAACAGGGGTCACATTTACAAGGATTGTTGGGGTTCAAGTAGGAGTTCCAAGTCCAATGTTATAAGAACAACAACGAAGAACTTTAGTGATTTAAAACGAGCAAAGGAATTTTCAGCATTCAATCATCTCATAAAAGAGGTTATAGAAAGACAATGTATTCTAACCTGTAACATTGCAGCGTTGATACTGGAACCAGCTTCCACATCAACCAAAGTGACGACCAGCACTGTACCAGTTCCCTGGCCTTTAACTTTTCCTCCTGATGTATCTCTCTCTTCAACCATGGCCCTAAGCTCCTTCGAGCTGTTAAGGGTGCACTCGCTCAGATATTCTGCAGCTTCCTGTCCAAAATCCTCCTCTAAACTGGGTACCTTTATATATGCAAGGCTGCATAGCTGAGCAAGGCCAGGTGCAGAGGAGACAGAGGGATCAAGTGGGCGCAATCGACTGTATGGAACAGTTTCTTGGTTCCCATAGTCAATATAGAAGACTTCGAACTTATCCTTTGGCGATTCAACAGCTCCACGCGGTGCATTGACAATCTTCACATGCCAAATAAATTTTCACCGTCAAGGGGAAATTATGTGATGACTATGGTATTCAAGATTAAACTAAACAATATAAAAAATAATTACAGTAAAAATAGTAATTCTCAATTTAATTGCAAGCCAAAATGAGTGTTCTAACATCTGCACAGTACATCAATAACAAATTTGGAAGCAATATCAGTTGCAAACAGTTCTCTCCAAACCAGACTGGCAGACAAATTGGTGGAGTAGACAGTTCAGTCCAGTTTGACCCGATTAAACCATGACGTAAAAAATGAAAACATAAATAAAACATTTGATTAAATAATTAAATTAAGAGCCCAATTAAACCGCAGGTTTTCATTGAGTTTGACCAGTTTTTAAACAAGATGCAGTTCTCATAGAACTAGACCAGTGAGGGTGCTGGTGGAGGTCAAACCTGGTTCGACTGGCCCGTCCAATCTGATTTTGGTAAGACTGGTTGCATTTTGCAGTATAACCAATATTTTAACAAGGATAAATTCTCAACCTTATGATGAAATATAGGTTCAAATGACCTTTTATATTTAGGACATTATATTTTTACTATAAATTGGCACAAACTTATGAAATCAGATTGAACACAAAAGGTAAACTCTCCTTGACAAGGCAAATTGAGGCCACTCCTTTCATTTATTAACTAAAAAGTTTCAGTTTTTTCAGAAAAAAATACATATTTGATAAATAAATAAATAAAAAGCAACACTATGGACAACAACCTGTAGCATAGATGGAAGAAGAATAGCTGGAAGGTGATCATTGTCGCAAACATATGAGTTAATGGGTTCAAATCACGTTACCATTCAAAGAACTATAAAAATAAAAAGCAATACTGTGTTTTTATCATTCATAAGAACATTACCAGTCAGAGTTTACTTTCAAATGAAAAGGCAAAATATCATCCTTAAGGAAATTTGTAGATTTATACAAGATCTTGGTGCTGTTAGGCTGTGTATTTCAATGGAGATGTACCCCTTTCATAAAAAATAGAAAAGAGTGGAGGTCTTTGGGATGCTCATTTCAAGCAATAGTAGACATATTTCATTGTTTCCCTAACCTGTTTGCTTGTCATTGCATTGCAAATGAAAGAACGCAAAAACTCAAACAGGCCTCATGACCATTGCAACTGACAATAGAAGACCCACTCCCTCATACAAAGTTTCTTCTCATCTTCACCCTTTATCAACTTATGAGAATCAAGTCCAACTGCAAATCGTAATCGCCCAATCTCTCCTTCCACGCAGAGTAAACCATTCGCCAAGAGAAAACTTTTAGAGGCACCTGTCTCACGATTTCTTCTAGTGTGACCCATTATTGTATCTCTCTCATGGTCTATTTCCTGTGCACTCCATCATTGCTACTGATGGTCATTTTTATGATTGTTAAATGCATGGGCTGGTAAGGTAAGAAGCAGCAACAGCGTGCAGCAGCTGGTTGCAGGAAGTTGCATTTGGAGGAAGAAACTAAGTAGATTGAGGAGGAGAAGAATAAAACGAAATGAAGCTTTTGCTATGCTTACTTTGTCGCAGAACAACTACTAGGACTTTCTTTTATTGATGAGTTACTTGAGAAGAAACTATGACATGCTAATTATATTTTAAGGTCCTGTTTGTTGCATATAATTGAATAGGAATTTGAAGAATTGTATTTCTAAAAGTAATTAAAAATAAAGAAATCAAGGTGAATATCCAAAAATGACCATCAAATAATCCCCTCTTCCTTAGAAAATGAATTAAGAGATGGAAATCAAATATGCAGCCATCATCACCCCTAGTAATTCAAATCCTAGGAAAGTTAAGATCCCATCCACATCTCTTCCTCATATCCTTCACCCTCACCTCTTTTGATAATCCTTGGTTGGAGCCAATTCCCATGCAAACACATGGTCCTAAGAAAGTTCTGTGAGGTGAGCTAAATGCCTAAAAGTGAACACTTTTTCCCAACTTAAAAACTAATGAGAAAAAGATGATCACAGCACCATTATGATCTTCATGGTTAAAACATCAGGGAATGTAGTCAACTACTTCCCTTTACATTACAGTTTTAATCAGACAGGACATTGAACTGCTCTCATGGAAGACTAGGTCCAAATTGGTTCAACTAAGCAACTAACCATTGTTTCCTGTGAGGGAAACTCATAACGCACATCTAGCCATTGTTGGTTAGAGCATGCAAGTGGATTTCCAGGCGTGCCCTTATGCAAAAAGGATTGGATAGTGGTGAAAGAGATAGTAAGCCTACAGGTGTAACTGGTTATCCAGGAAACTGCAGTTAGAAAGTACATAGTGCTCAGAGATTTTCCTCTATGCAGTAAACAAAATTTTGTTAAACCCAAATAATAGAGTCGATAATTATTGCTAACGATAAAGGCCCCATGCTTTAAGCAGTCAAAGTAGAGAATTTGAGAATGTGGAGATTACCATCGCTCTGTTCCAGGAATTATCTGCGCTGAATTCAGCCAGGACAATATCACCCTTCTTAGGGTTAAAAGCACCGATAACAGGTGCTTCTTGGAGGCTCAGTGAAGCGAGCTGCTGCTGTATAGCAGCTACTTTCTGATCACCAACTGTCTGAATGTAGAACTTACCACCACCCAATACTTCAGTAACCACCACCTAAAAGAAAAGACCAGGAAAATAAGTGAACGATCAAACTTAATGAAAAAAGGAAGAAAGGCTTGAAATCAAACAAACAAGAAGCAACGCACCTTAATCACCTCCTTCTGTTTGGATTCAGATACTGAACCATTAGTAGCTTCTTGTCCTTCAACATAACCTTCCCATATCTGCACATCAAATATGCCTATGAGAAACCCCATAAAAGGAAAATCGGCTATCTATCAATTGAAGATTTTATCACGCACTTTCAGTCTCTGCGTTTTAGCTGACTGTTCAGCCTGAGCAAGGAGGTGAGCATCTGGAATCCTGTCAGTGCCAAAAGAAGTCTGAAACTTCGCAAGCCCAGCCTCCAGAAGAGCCACAGCCATATTGGTCCTTGATTCCCAGAGAGATCCCAAGAATGTTCCAGTCCTGTCAACTGTTTCTACTTCTATCTGCTCAGAAATTCAGAAAATGAGCTATATATAATACCGTATAATGTCATTGACATCAATAGTAAAATAACATTACCTCGACATCTCTCTGCAATATCTTCCTTCTCATGAAAGCAATTGCTTCATCTGAGAAAGGCTCATCCCGACCAGGGCATCTAACTCCAGAAAAGGAGAATGCGATGCTGCAAGTCTCCTTGGGAATCAGCAATTTGAATCTATGACCACTCAAGACATAGTCAACAACAGCAGGTAGCCTTCTATTTCTTTGCAAAAATGGCAAGAAATCCTTGGCCTTTTTCGCCGATCCCTGAGTAGCAAAACATGTAACTCAATCCAACAGAAAGATATGTAAAGAAAAGATGTATAAAGGAAAGTAGTTCCCTTACTGTTAGCAAATCTGTTATGTGCATCACAGGAGGATCCTTGGCAGAATGGATCCCTTTCTTTCCACTGATAGCACGTGCCTCAGCAGCCAACAATGCATCATAATAGTTGGATCTCTCCTCAAAATCTCGGTGTCTGATAACTGTACCAAATCCACGTGCAACAACCAGCTCAGCAACATTTGCTCCTGCTGGTTGACTGCCTGCAGATGTTGGAGTAGGTGCTGTGTCATCACTCTCAACCTTGGAAGGAGATACCAAGAAGACAGATCCAAAATCCATGACCCTGGAATCTGATGACCCAGATACAGGACTAGGCCCCTCAGCCATGCCGACCTTCCTAGAATATTCCATCGAAACATTTACCTGAAGATAAAATCCATTACTTCAAAATTTTCAAACAAAAACATTCAGCAACATAATATTTATAAAGAAAAAGAAGTGCATACTTGGCGGCCAATAAGGCGCGTCCGCAAGAACTCCCGAGCTTCACGAGCATATGGAGCTGGTTTTTCATCACGACGAGGGTTGCCCATTTTAGGTGACCTAATGCTGGAAAGATTGACTCGCCGTTCAGCTAAAGGACTGCCATATGGGATGGAGTCGTCAGCAACAACAATGCAGTCCCCGCTAACAACCTCTACTACCTGAAAAGGTGAGGAAGATGATAAAACAAAATAAAAGAAGGATCAGAGAGAGAGAGTTGCTTCAGTTTGGACAATCACTAACCTTTCCTGTGAAATTTTGGTCATGAATGGCCTTTGAATTTGTTGCTGGAGGGATGTAGTTTGTCCATATTCTCAACCTATCCTTCTTTGCCTGCAGTTCGGAAGCTTTCAATTTCCGCTTGGCTTCTTCCTCCATCATATTCGCACTCCATTCCACATATTTAGCCAAACCCTATATGGAAGTAAATATTTCAATTCCAAATAATTTCTATGATGTCCAGGACCACATGCTTAAAAATATAATGACAGGAAGTAAAATGTTTGCAGCCAGTATTTAGCAAAAAAAGAAATGAAATGTCCTGAAAGACTTGGAAAAGAACACCATGACATGTTAGATTTTGAATTCACGAGACAACATAATTGACAGTGAAGAAATGGCTCCTGAAGGCAGCAAGGAATTAAGCGATGGATAGAATTAAAACATTAAAACTGCAGGATATATCACTGGAAGCCTTTGAACATGAAAGTACCAAAGATAGCTGGAATGGCAACATTCACGGACATAAAATCTTCAAGAAAATGTTGCAACATAGGTAGAAAGTAGAAACCACAAGAAACAATATATTTCACAAATCATTCAAGTGAAACAGGTGTACTTGGAGTCTGGTGATTGTATGTGAGTGAAACGGTGATGGAGGAGTGGGAATCTCTCCTATAAAAATTGGAAAAAATTGAGAAACATGATATAACATTTCTCTTACTCAAGTGGTTAATAATTGACAATCAAGATACCATAAATTTGAACAAAAACTGGACAGGATTCACAAAAATGTGAATCACAGATTTCGAAGCAACAACATATTAAGTATTGAAAACGAGTCGATCCCCCCCTACATATGATATCTCTTCCTTGTTAGTAGTAGCTTGGACATACAAAAGCTCTCTCTCTCAAACACGGTAAAATAAAAAAAGACTGTTCTACGCAAGTTGCAATTTTTGTATAGAACATAAGTGCATCAGTACCAGGGAAACCACACTGCCCAACATTTGGATGGTGCCTCTGAATGTTGCCTTTTAACATAAAAGCAGAAAGTGTCAAGTAATATGTATCATGACAATCAGTCCCCGGCTTGCATACTGCTATTGACTGGATATTATTTATAAGATGCATTGTATTTTATCAACACAACTGTGCCATCATATTTTAAAAATGCTACGAGTAATTTTATAGTTTACTGCTTGAAATATTCCTCGTTATTAACATTTTTGTGACCTTTAAAAGTGGTGACTTTTGATTTAAAAAATTAAATGAATTTATATATCACAAGCAAACTGAACAATCATCATCACCACAAGTCTTATGCCATCTGCAATGCATACTATTACAAGACGCAATAGGGTCTGCACAAGGTGGGCATAGTGAGTGGAGACATGCTAGTGGAGTTTTATGAGATCAATGATGCCACTTTGATTAAAAAAAGGGGCATTTTTATAAGGCAGTTAGACCTGCTTAGTTGTATGGAGTTAAATGTTGGACAACAAAGAAACAGGAAGCTAAAGCATGTATGGCATTTGAATTAGGAATTAGGAATGGGTATACAAGAGGAAACTTATATTTCCCCTTCTAACGTGTTGTGCTTCGGCAAGTGCATGTGCTAGTTTCAAGCCTAAAGGAGAGGGCTAATTACAGTGGTAGTAGGCCGTAAGAACTTACTACACCAAAATTTAAATCAACTTCGAACAAAAGTAGCACTTGGCCTACCTTGCATTAAAGGTAGCTCCGATAAAGGCGGATCAAAACAATACCACTTGAGATGATTTGGACAAGTACAAAGAAAACCAGAACCAACCCGAGTATGATATATTGAAGGGTTAAAAAAAGTGCATGAAGATATGAGTTGAGACATTAAAGAATGGAGCTACAGAGAAAATAACTTCAAAACTTAAGTGGCAAAGTAAAACTCACAAAGCAAGCCTTGGATAGATGGTCTGAGGCTACAACAATAATGACAATGATCCTACCACTAGAAGATAGAAGGGACTTTGATGATGACGGTGGTGGTGATGATGATGATGATCATACTTTTTAATAAAGGATGATGATAATTATAAACTTAATAAAGGATGACCATAGCCAGGAATTTCATTTAATGAAATCTACAAAAGAGAAACTAGTCCAACATTAGAGTTCCACAACATGTTCGTCCGCATTGAAGTCCTCAGTCCGACAATCAAAGTCCCCAGTACAAAAATATCCCAAGACATTTGCAAGTCAACAGTCCTACAAATATCTCTTGATCTCCCTCAAGTGACACAGTAAAGCGGGTAAGAGCTAGATGTGCTTGTTTTTCGTGGGTTCAGAATTTGGATTAAATTCCATCAATGCATAATTGTGCATAACAAAGCACACCATCACCCACTTTATGTTTGGAGTTTCTGTCTTGAAGTAACTAGCACTTCTGTCTTGAAGTAACTAGCACTTCATCCATGATGGACGTTATATGCATATTAAAGAACTGATTGATGAAGTTCATTTAATTTCAGATAAAAATAAAAAGATACATCAATTTAGAAGGAAAATACCACCATGGTTATATTAGCTTTAGAATAGTATGGATAACACATGCACCACAAGGCCCCACTCAACTTCTTCCCACCTTTCACTCTCCTCAACCACTTCATTTCCATCCCAAATCTGATAAACTACGGTTACTCTACGTATTCCCCTCTTTCCTTTCCACCCCACTTCTCTCACTCCATTTCTACGCCACGGATTCTTGGATTTAAAAAAAAAAAAGAAGAGGTACTGGCATAATCCTCTTTTCTGTTCCTCTTTTCTGTTGTTCTCTGTCGGTAAGTGTTTGGGGATGATTCTTTGAGATCTGAATTTCTTTTTAATTGATTTTTATGTATGTTGCTACAAATTTTATTGGTAAACATGCCTGTGCTTAGCACGGGTTATTGTGCTAGTTGTCTTTTTACGTTATGTTGAACTTTTCAGGCCCAGAAAAGATTCCCCATGCCAACCATTTCAATATAGATGAACTTAAAGAGCATATATCAACATACATTTTCAACAAGCTCCAGTGCCAAGTCATTTGGTGAATCACCAGCTGCATAATATACTGAGCCTATCAAATTGCTGAATTTATCTACACCCTCCAGGACAATGCGAACCTGCTAATTCAACCGAAAGGTGAGTATCTATGTTATAGTATCACTCAATGTACAATAAGACAGGAACTACAGAGCACTCACGTCTCTATTTAAAACACGGATCTCTGTGAAGTGTTTAGCTTCCCTCCCAAATGGATCTGGTGAAATTTCAGTTGCAGCTGAGGCAGCAAGTCTCTGTGCTGACGTGAGTGGTGGTCGAGGTTCAGCAGAAACTTCTCCATTTGTTTCTTCTGAGGTTATTTCAGTCTCAACAATTGTTTCTATTGCAGACCTTCTTCCCATGGATGGAGCCTATTTTTTTAGACATGAAATCAAAATGAAACAAACAAAAATCAGGTAAGAGCTTGTAAAGCTTAATAGAAACAAGAGGAAGAACCTATTTGGTAGCAGGGATTCCTAACAGGAATTTGGGCAGTTAAGATTCCTAGAGATTCCATCATGAAGTCCATGTTTGATTCTTGGAATGTGAAAAGAGTAAGCCACAAAGGATTTGAAATGAAAGAAAAAAAAAAAAAGAAGAAGGAATGATAATTGTCTATTGTCATTTACAATTCTTGACTTTGCTCTTTGTTCCAGCATAAGTTCTTGAAATACCTGATACCAAATAAGCCTTGAAAATCTTAACAATAAGCAACATTATCTTACCTGGATTCCAGCAACAAAAACTTGAACAAATTGGAAATCTGGAAGCAAGTAGACCCTAATAGTACTTCCATCGCGGACCTGTTCAACAATGCCTTCCATAGGCCTGCCCTTATTATTAGCCAATAGGCCCATTGCATCAAAATTACTAGAATCCCCAATAGCAGAAGGAGGTAAGACCCTAATTGATGCTTCTGATGCACCAGCAGCCTGCATAAATGAGTACAACAATCACATGTCACTAGTCAAATGTTGTGCATATCAGGCCTAGAGATGTCAAATGGCACGGCCGGCCCGTTTTGGCAATGTCCGCCAGGCAAGGCCAAAAATGGCTTTTTTTAAAAAAAAAAAAAAATGTCCATTTTACCCCCCTCCCCACCCTCTCCTCATATAAGGGGTATTTTGTGTCCTTTTCAATTTTACAAAGTCTATAAATATTCTAACCCTCCCATTCTTCTCAGTGGAGTAGGTCGAGTTTGACCGAACCGCTTAAATATATCAGTCATTCTCCGTGCTTGTGTTCTAATTTTTAATTTTAATACCGAAAGGAGAAAAAAATTAATCGTAAAAAAAAACATTAAAGAGGCACGCTGAGCACGCCCGGCATGGAGGCACGGCCCAGCCCGTGTCGAGCTGAGATTTGGGCGGGCCGTGCCGGGAGTTTGACATCCCTAATCAGGCCCACTTATCCAATGCATTTTTGCTACATGTAAAAGAGTGAGGACTGTATTAACCCTACTTAAAAGAAAACTGTAATTCGAACCTTTTTAGGGCCATAGGGAAAACAAATTGAGAAAATCATCCAAATCAAGATAAACTGATTGCCGGTGGGCTATCGAGAAAGAAGGTGCGTTCCTGTCTTGCTTGGTAGGTGAAAGATCGTAAGTGGGTATCTAGGGAGGAAAATAGACTCCAGTTATGGAGTAAAATCCTGATCAAGTCTCCTGTGGCATTGTTAAGTAGTTCCAACTACTACTGAACTGGCCAAGCCAATGACTCGACCAAGTTACATGAAACTCAGTTGAGTCACATGTGACTCCTTAAGTATTAGAATTTAGAACTGGTGGTACAGAGACAAACACCGGCATAAAGATTAAATTCTTTGGCTCCACTAAAGCTAGACCCTGCGTGCATGAAAAAAAAGATACAAGAAAAAAAAATTGTCTATTATCAAACGCTTATGCAACCAGATGGTACAAACTACTACCTTGTTCCAACGACCTAAACCTTGCTGCTTAGCTTGTTCTTCAAGGCGCTGCAATTCCGCTAAGAAAGGACTTGCTTCTCCCTTCTGCTGACCCTGTTCCCTAACCTGCATAAATTTTATTCATTAAGCAAGAAAAGTTGCAATGTCAATCTAGTATTAACAGTTTAAAAGTTTATAACATGCACGTACAAAAGCATTACCTTTGCCCAACCTTCAGAGACAACTAGCAATGCGACGTTTTTTTCACCAAGGAAAACAGAACCAAATTCCCGTCCAATGGATGGTACGGTGTAATCCACTCTGAAGGTGACTTCCTATGATGGTAAAGATTGTAGCAACACATTAGATAACTGTCACTATTGATCGCCAACAATGATGTAGAGTAAAAAAATGAAAAGCATCATTAGAAATCACCTTTCCTATGCACAGCTTCCTTAAATACTCTCTGCTCTCCCAAGCAAAAGGCTCATCAGCACCACCTCTACGGGCCTAGAACATGGACCGGAATTTTAAAAACGGCATTTGTGACAAAGAAACTGGTTTATAATGGTGTATACACAAACACACAGACACGCACACACGCGCGCCCACACACACACGCACACACTATATATATATATATATATATATATATATACATACATATAGAAAGAGAGCCACGCTACAAAATGGCCCAGAAAACGCCCCATTTTTAGGCCTACGGAAGCACAACACATGTCATCCAATTTAATGTGACATTTAATGCAAATAACAAAGGCATTTTTGAGAAAAACACAAAGCCTACACATAAGGACAGTTTTTTTTTTTTTTTTTGCAAAGCATGCCCTCTACTTCGCCCGATGTATTTAAAATTTCCATTAAGATTGATTCATGATAATTGTACATTATATAATGCCTTATCCTGCTTATTCATGATAATTAAGATTGATTCATTTGTGGGCATAAGTTAAAAATCCATTAGTGCATGGGGTGGTTTTTTTTTTTTTGAACTGAATCCAACAACCATTAAGAATGAGATTGATGTCAAATTGGGAATCATGGCAATCAATGAGGTTGAATAGTATTAAGAGCTTGGGTTTATCCAAAGGTGTATCCCATCATACAAAATAAAGATGGGAAGAAAAAAGATGTGATGAAGAATGGTTTCTCTTCTCCTATCTTGTTTCCCAATCGTTATAAAAGAATCCTCTAAAAAGGAGTGTAATAAAGGGCGTAATAAAAGAAGGCTATTAAATGGCTCATTCTATTCTTGTATTCCTCAGATGGATGGCCGCTTCTCATTGGATGTTAGATAGGGGCAAAAACGCCCCATTTTGAGGGTGGAGAGAAGAGAAGCGCCCTTCTGAGTGAGCATGTCAAGGAGTTTCATGGGCAAGACTAGTGGGCTCATCTTTGAGGAGGAAATGATTAGGGTTATGTTCACATAGTGATCCCGTACACGAGTTCGCCGAGGATTATTATGGATGAGAGACAGTGGGCCTGCCTGGAAGGAGGACATGGAAGGCTATGTTTGGATAGGGGCACACAAGTTCGAGATATGAGCCCTCCAAACTCAATGGTTACAAAAAAAAAAAAAAAAAAAAGCATCTCAAATCCAATGGCCAACAAATTTTGTAATGGATGTCAATTTTTTTCTAGCGGCAATTCATGAGTTAGTGAGTTTTGTTAAGGGCCTTGGAGGAGGAGATGGTATCAAAGGGTTGGCCCCACCAATATATCATCCTTGGTGTCACCCAAGAGGTCTCCGCAGCTCGCCCTAGAGTAATAGATAGATCAATAAATAAACTTATGCATTGCATGTTTCAAAATTTATAGTGTTTGCTTCCTCAGAAAGATATAGAAAGTGCTCTTGATCTCAAGACTGCAACTAGAGAACTGTTGTACTGAGCAATGGACTTGACCATATAACAGTAGATATAATGTAAGAGTAATTTGCCGGAAATATAGGGACAAGAGTGACCAAGGTTAGTCTGAGTTAAATCAAACAACTTGTTTAAATACAGTAAGCGATAAAACAACTTATCTTGGCAATAGCTCATAAAAGAAAAATATAAACGACATATAAAAAGAAAGAATAAGGCATAACCTATTACAAGAATATTCAAAATTAGCGAATAGCCTTAATGTTCTAAACCTATGAATTAAGACCATTTAAAACAAGTAGCTTTTTCAACATTCGAGTCATTGTCGAATCATCGATTTCATTAAATGCAATCAACTGCTCATGCAGAAAGAAGCTACAATCATAATTGAAAAAAAAAAATACCAGAGATTTTTTTTTCTTTTAGAAAAAATCCTTTTTTTTTTTTCGTTTTCTTGATGTGGGTATTTGAAGCTATCACTTACTAATCTAGGAGCAATAAGAGAAGACAAAGTGATAGTCTTCTCCGGAGGAATCTCTGCCTTTGTGCTCCCCATTATGACTAAACAATCCCCAGAAGTAACAGCTTTCACTCTCCCTCTCAACCATCCTGTCGCGGGAGCTGCCGATGCCATGACAACAGCTAAAACCTACATCAACAGAGCATCAGATAAAAACTCAGACAAAACAGCATGTACAATGTCTTAAATCTTCATCCAATCACTCATCCGTAAATCTTTTCTACTTGTTAGAACATGAACTAGAGATGATCATCAGCTAAAACCTACATCAACAGAGCATCAAATAAAAAATCAGACAAAAACATCATTAAATCTTCATCCAATCACTCATCCGTATATCTTTTCTACTTGTTAGAACATGAACTAGAGAATATCATCAATATGCAAACTAAGGAGAAAAAAACAACAACAACATCTAACATCACTTGCAACTCAAATCCCTCTCCAGCAGATCGACCACAACATAGCTTTGAAATCAACTTCCCATATAAACATAATCTAAATCTAGTTCACATGCAACCAAGAATATCAATCAAATCAGATAAAGATCTCTTAGTTCAACAACCAACAATCACGAGACTAAATCCTGAGATCTGACACCTCATAAAGATCACAACTTTATCTAAGAAAATTGTCAAAACTCAAAACTCAGATCAAATCCTTCGAACTTTTTTGTAAATCTCAATCAAACTCAATGATTGCAAGATCAATGGCGGAAGATCCGTCAACTAAACCAAATAGAGGAAAATCCAATCAAACAAATCACACTTTCCAAAAAAAAAAAAACTAAGATCAAGCAGATGAAATCCATAACTAGCATCAATGGATACATACATCTAATCAAGCACTGAAGAAACAAAAAAGATTCAATTTCTCTTTTTTTTAAAGATAGATCTGAAATCTGAATACAACATACATACCGAAATCTGATCTAGCGAATAATCTTCACAAGCAGACTCTTTTCAGAGCGGCTCTCTGTGTCTTCTCTCTCAAAAACGGAAGAGAAGATTTATATAGATGTTTGGAGACGACGACCTCGAAACAGAAAGAGTGAGAAGGATATTGCTAAATTAGATAACAAGAAGGGTATCGTGTTAGGAATAGAATTACTAAAATTGCCACTCCCTGTCGAAATACAAACCCAAACATCTACTGCTTGTTAATTTGTTTTCAACTGGAAATCCAACTCTTGATATTAAAACGAACGGGTTGGATACGTCTCACGGCTCCGTTGCTTACCGTATCCGTCGAGTTTTAAGATGTTGGACGAGTGCCGGTCCGAAATGGACCCGGACTTGGTTTAACAATTCCAACTTCGTAATTGTGAATAACTTGGTCAACTTTTTACTCGGTCCATATCTTAGTAATCTGACCTACCAACCCAACATTAATAACTCTTGTAGGTTGGGGTGCACACGGGATGATTTTGGGTCGGAACCTATTGAATCCCGATCTGATTTCAACACAAGGTCCATTTAGAGGATTGAAATCTAGTTTCGAAATCAGTTTTGATTTCTCTTCAATTTTTTTTTTTATTTTCTTAAAATAGGCTTATCATTTTTATGTTTATTTTTATTTTATAACGAAGGATTCCTAGTCCTCTGGGCCAAAATAATCTTAAGGGGCCCAGGAAAGAAAGCCGGATAAAATTTCCCTTATAGCGGCCCCGGTGTGGTAGTACAGTTTCGAACCCACGACCTCCGGGTGTAAACCGTGGTCGTAGGTCAAATGAGCTATCCCACGAAGTTTAAATAGGCTTATCATTCAACTTATAACAATTCATCAAGTCATTAAGTCTACTATCTCTAGTATGATACATAAAAATGTCAAAAAAAAAAAAAAAAAGTTTTATTTTGAGGTAAAATTTGCAATATCAAATACACATATACTGGGTTTCGGGTCCACGATTAATGAAACGCCCTACGATTGTGACCCTCTCGAAAAAAGGCGATTAGAAGGGTCCACATATAGACTGGGTTTGCAATATGAGGAATACATGATTCTCACACTCGAAATGAGCTATCCACATTCCTGGGCTTATAAGTCAAATTTCGTCTTAACTCAAGATGGGCCTTTTAAAAACCGTGCGGTGTCGAAAACTATAAATATTATGGAGTTAAGCGTGCTAGAGAAAAAGATCCCATCATGGTGTAGGGTTTGAAGTTATAAAGCTAATTGTTGAAAAGCTTCTTTCTTTAGGGTTTAGGCTGGCTATGTTGTGTACGAGCTCTAACTTGGTTTTGTTTTTTGGTTCGTATAGAAGCCTTTTTTTTGGCGTTGAGGGCATTTTTGCTTCTTTTTTTTTTTTTTTTTTCCGATGCCCTGCTTTTATAGGGCTTTGCCTTGTTTTTGTTCTCTTCTTAATATAAATGACCTTTAGCAACAAAGAAAAAAAAAAAAAAAAAAAAAAAAAAGGACTTCCACCTTTATGCATGTCATCCACTCAGTCAGGGCTGGATTGGAAACAGCTGGTAATATTTGTATCTTTGTATCTTTAGTCATGCTATATATCAACCAAAGTCTGTCACATGGATCCACTAAATCAAATTGTGAACAAGCATGCAGTGCATGTACAGTAGAATACAGCCGTGCTTCCTGATTGAGAATAAGGATTCATTACTGATTACAATGAACTGCTGAGCTGCGGTACACTAGACAGAACTACTAAACCAAGTAAACTGCGTCTGACTGCTCTCCAAATGAAGTGCAGAACATAGGACTTGCAAAAGACTAAGATTTACAATTTTGATGGTGAGATGCTTTTAAGAGCTAATATTTTGATTGGTGAGGAAGCCCCAATCATATTGGATTTCGCAATGTAGAATGCAATCAAAATAAAGTAAATATTCCTTTTCCAAAACGAGTTAGGAAAGCCCTCGAATCATGATTCGAAGTAGAATGAACTCAAAATAAAGTAAATATTCTTTTGGTTTTAAGCATCTCTCTCTATATATACCAACCAGTTCCAATCAAAATCAAGTTTGCCCTTTTAGCAACCGTCTAAAATAAAGTTTGTTGTGACATGTCCATATCAATGATGAAACTCAAATACGCCGTCAGAGATGATGAAACGGTAAAAACATAGCAAAATTACTTGTTTGATGTTTTCAAGCCGAGGGGGCTGGAATCTAAGAGAGAGCCCTCACACACATAAGGGAAGACAGCCCGCACAAGCGGGAAGAAGACCTACACGAGTGGAAAAATGTGACGTACCACATGTTCGAACTCAGACAGCTAGGTGAGAGAACTGTCGCTACTTACCAGCCGAAAATAGAGTTAAAGAAATATAAAACCAAGATTTGATTTGCTTGGAGGCGAGGAGAAACAAATCCCTTGTATCCCTTAATTTATAATCTCTATGATATGGGAACTAGTATAAACAAACTCTTAGAGTCCTCTTGAGTTTTCTCTTTCACAAAATCGAAAGCTCGAGTCTTCAATGTCATCAAGTTCAAATTTGAAGACTTAGCATCTTCCAACCTTTAAAAAAAAAGGTTCTAACTTTCTTTTAGAAAGTCATTGATTTCCTGTCTCTAAATTGTATGTGCCATACGAGGGAGGAACAACCCTATTTTTAGGCTCTGGTTAGGTTTGACGCATGAGTTGTGGCCAAAAGGGCAGATGCATCATAGTTGTGCAAGCGATTTTGTATGTGCCATGCATCACAAAATGAGCTATGCGGGCCTACGGCCAAAAGCACAGTCCTATGATATCATGAGATTTATTTGTTTATGAGACATACGCTATTCCCATGCATGATATCGTGGGATTTGGGGCAAAAAAGTAAAATGTTTGACTAGAGTTAAGCAATTCTAGGGACATTATCTGCATGCCGGTCATTAAATTGAGAAAATCGGATTTAAGGAGGACTAATATGTTAAAACCCCCTTTTATAATCTTATGCATCATTTCTTTCTCAACAATGGAGAATTATAGCTTCCCACATAATTTGTAAGTGGAGCCCACTTTCCTGGAATCCAAAATGTACTCACAATCTCTAACAGCTCTGGTTTTGAAAATATCACACTGAAATTAGTATGACCAGCCGTTTGATTAATCTTCCCAAGTGATTAACTTCATTTACCCTTTCCCAGTTTCTTATAAAATATAATAAGATTTATCAAAATGATTTACATATGATCACTCAGTGGTTAAGCCATCCCAAGATAGATTTGATATGCTAGCCGAATTTACTAAAAGAAATGTCAAAATTTTAGATTTCCGGAATGTTAGCTCCACTCATCATAGATTTTAAGGATTTATATATGCTTTAATTAATTTCCCTTAAACTTGGATTGCACGAGACAATAACAAAAGGCCCCAAAATGATAGAAAAGTTATTTAACTTTGGTCCTTTTTTTCTTTTTTTTGTGACTATTTTGCCAAAAATCTATTGATATTGTGACTTATGATATCATAGGTTTTCCACATATAAAATCCAATGATATCATAGTTTTTTTTTTCTTAGAAGTTATAAAAAAAAAAAAACTCACAGATTTATAGCTCCCACCGATTAATCACCAAATGTGGATTTTATTTTTTTAAAATCAATATACGATAAAAGACAAAGTCGCAATTTTCTTCTTGTTTTAAGTCATAATATTTTTAAAAAACCAATAAATCCCACAATGGGTTTTGGGCAAAATCATTTTATAGAAGATGACAATCCACCGTTGGGAGAATCGGAGTTCTATCAGAATATCTAGAATTGCAAACAAAGTATCCCGGAATGGCAGGATTTCTAAATGCTAGAGTAAAGGCTAGCATTTGGAAATTCCACTTTTTTGGAATTTTAAAATGCCACTTACCTCAAATGCTGGAAATTTTCATAAAAAAAAAAAAAAAAAAATTCTGATTGGAATTCAGGAATTCTCAGACAGTCTGAATTCTTGTCATAAATTCTTGCAAAGAAACAGGTCCTAAAAGATTTTTTTTTTTTTTTTTTTTACCAAAGTCAAGCGACTCGACTGTTATTTTGGAGTTTTTTTGTCATTATACGGTGGAACTTGACTTTATAAAAGTCCCTAGATTTTATTGAGGAGACAAGTGTTTTAATAGAGGTAGCACTTTGTTCATTTTACGAGGGCTTTCAAGATAAATTAACATGCTTGATAAACAACAAAAAAATTAATAAGGTCAAGAACGTAGTTTTCGTAGAAACCCACGTCCGTTTCAACAAATGTGCAAAACGCCGTTATCTATTGACGGTGACGCGGCGACGTGCCGTCAAACTCGAAACCATGTCCCTCTACAGGATGTTCTTTGATACTTCCGCATAGTGGGGCCCAATCTTTCGAGGAATAACCACTGACACACCTGAATCCAAACCGTCCATATTGTAGTCCACTTTCTCAATGAAGTGTATCCTAGAATGGTAGCTCATGTTTGTTTGTACAAAAGTATATTAGGAATTAAATACATAAAAATTTAAATTTAGCCGAATTAGATCGCACAGGACATGTGTGTTACAAAGGTGTCAACACAATTCAATCATGAATGTGTTGATGACATTAGGCCAACTTAAAAAGTCAATTTCTTAAAAACTTTCTAATAAGAAAGGCAAAAGATCTTAAAACCTATTGAATCAAACATTCACAAAACTTATGTCAAACAGGTAACCTTGCTAAATGGCACCATAGAAATCCCAAGAATTCAATTTACATAAACAAACAGGGGTTAGGGTGATCCATTGCTGAATGTGTCTCTGATTCGAATCAGAATGCCTACATAAAATTGATGCATGTCTGGTGGCCCAACAGGGATCTCATTTCCTGCCCCTTATCCTCTTTTTTGCTAATATAAAATTCCCATTGGACTCCAGAGATCCTTTGATGGAGAATTACAATGTCTTTTAACTCAGATTCTTGACGCCCCAGATACAGACGTCAGAAACTACAAGAAAATCCATAGATCCTCAGTAGTCCAGTGGAGCACCAACAAGGTTTTTTTTATGATTTAACATATTACAACAAAAATCTGGCCTGCAAGTAACGGCCAAAAAAGAGGATAAAGATGTTCCTATTCAGGGTTATGTGAATCCTATTCAATGTTGACGTGACACGTGCGATGAAGATGACGCCGTGATTCTTGCATGCTATTCTTTAAGCAAAAATCTCTCAGAGCTCCCAAGATCAGCTTTTAGCAAAAATCTCTCACGATTGAAAATCTTTCAGTGCCATTCTTTTTAGTTGGATTATTGGTTTGATGACCATCAGCTTGCTCATCTTTGACAAGTTTTAGGTAGGCCAGGTAGAAGGGGCAATGAGCCACACATGTCCAAAATGTGCCCAGATTTGATGATGGCACTAGATCAGGGATAAAGTGGGCCCCACACGCACGAGCTTACGAAATTTTATCCCTTAAACTTAGGAGTGCCTTGTCTATATATACATATATATATATATATATATGGGAGATGTTACTATGAAAGATATCTCTCATAGAGATTTAGGTAGGACATTTAAGTTGTTGGCATTGGATATGGATATGAGAGTTCATATACAATCTCTCATTTAAGGTGAGAGATTTCTCTCATCTCTCATATGAGCATCTCCCTATATATATAATTATATATATATATAGGGTGGGGGCCTCACATTTTAAGTTGTTGGCATTGGATATGGATGTGAGGGTCCCACCTTATCTCTCATAGTAAGGTGAGAGATACTCTGATAGAAGCATATACTCTTATAGGAGCATCACCCTATATATATATATATATATATGAGTGTATTAATATACTAGAGTGTATTGATATACTTTTAAGTATTTGGATCTTAATTTGTGTACTAGTCCAGGCCCTTTATTTGGGACCTAATGGTCAAGGTTTGGATTTTTAATTTTTACTCTAGTATATACTCACACTACCCAAGTCTCTATCTAATAATCTAGAGTTCGATTCTTGGTTGTGAATGTGGATAGGGAAATACTTCGCCACTTAAGCTACAAGTGGATTCACTGTTTGGATTTTTATAATTTGTATAATAGAATTTATATAAATAGGGTTTGAAGGTTTTCTAAAGAAAAAGAAAATAAATCAACATTTCTGAGGAATAAACCCATTTTTATTATTTGTATTTTTGTTTAAATTAATCCATTCCCCCTGTTACTGCCCACACTCACACACCCCTGTACCATTGTTAGTGTTTTTATCTAGGGCTTATTAACATCTCAAGGAAGTTGTAGAAAAAAGTGGGTAGTTTGTTGGCATCCAGGCTAGGGTTTCAAACGGGACGGGAGAGCAAGGATACGCCTAAAATCATGTGGATTCATGTTTTTTGTGATGACAAGGCTCTATTTTCAGATGTCCAGCATGTGTAGCTTTCCTGTATAAAGATCTGAGCCATTTGGTTTGTCCCTTTTCTCCTTATGACAGGGGCATTGTCCCTACAACTGCCCTTGGGCCTGATGTTCAAATTTAAGTATTTTTTGTGGAGCTTCGTATAATATTTCAGGGCCTTGCGATACGGTATACATTGTCATGAGCGATATTCCGTTATTATTATATAAATAGTTCTGTAGAAAATATTTAAACTTTTCTACGACAAATATCAAGGTCATAGGGCAATCATGAAATCAAAATCCCTTAAATATATATAGTCAGGTACCCACATTTGCTTATCATTTTATGATTTGGTTTTATAATTATGGACAATTTATTTAGCCCACATTTGTGCAGCGCAGTTAAAAATCGGATCCACGAAAACTAATTCTGTTCCCTTCATCATCAAATGATTTTTTGTAGAAACACAAAAAGGATAGTTTATTTTTTCGCCTTTTCTCATAAAAAAGTGGCCACACTAGATGTGGATTTTAGAAAAAAAAAAAAAATTCTACTTTCCATGGTTTTTTTATCTAGAAAAAAATTGTACAAACGCATCCTAAAGTAGGGGGCCATTTTCCTAACTAATAGGAGGCTGTCAGGATCTTGTAAGTAACTTGGGTTTACACCTGTACACTGGCACATACTTATTCATAACCAACGTTTACGTATAAGTGGAATGTTTCCTCCTTTGCCACAACCAATTACAAGTAACAAAAAGTCACGTATAACAATATTTATAAGTAAACAAAGTCATAGGTAATTACATCTTTGGGTAAACTGATTGGATGGCAATTAGTGTAAGGTTTCATAGGTAATCGACAAGATACCAAAAAAGGATTGCGGGTAAAAGATATGAAGTGGAGAAAGGGTCCGTTTGTTCGCATGGAAGTGAACAATGATGTGAGAGAAGAAAAATGTTAGGCAGAGATGGAGATGAAACCCTATGTTCCATAGGATTTGATTTACTGAAGTGATGGCTAGTTATTCATTTTCCACATTCCCTTGATTTATTTTCCATTGAAGGTTTGAGTATTTGATGACCATTCATTGAACTTCACCTTTGATTCTTCAGTTTTAGCCCCTTTAATGAATACACATCTTACAATTTCTATGAATTCAATTTTATGCAAACAAATAGACACCTCAGACATAAAGTCCCAGCACGGAAGAGTCCAGACCGGGTGTAGTCCTTCAATACTAGAATAAAAGCCCCTAGAAATCTGATATAACCTGATTAGTTACAACAAGAATTTCAGGCCCAAAGTCATGGTAAGACGTGATATAATCAAGGAATGACAACAAAATGAAAAGTGGAGGAGATGTGGAGGAGACCATCAGTTTTCTAGGATTTATTTCGATTCAATGATAATGGCTACTCATTTCCAACCAAAGAGGAGACTTACTCAAGTTTATTCCCTCTGACAGCAAGTCATTGCTTAGAATTCTTCAATACAAAAGGAGACCTAAATGATTGGAGAGGCAAATCGAAATGATCCACTCAAAAACATTAACATCTTTCCCGCCTTTTCCCTCCCCAAATCAAAAACCTTATTCAAGTTCGATCTAAAGTAATCTGGACAGAGCATTCTGAGTGGAACAGAATCCCCCACTTGACCAGTGTTGCGGGGGGGTATCCAAAACCTTGATCACTGGATACAAACAACAGGCATGAGGTGGAACAGCCCCAACAAATTAGAGTACAAAGGAACATACTAACACACAACATGGTACTTTGAGAATTTGAATAAATTATGATACAGAAGCATGAGGCTTCTTAACAGTTAATAAGGGGCCTGTATTTAGAGGCACTAGACTCCAACAGGACCCTTTTCTATCAGTGCAACAGCTATGCCATGTGAGTTGATATGAACCTTCTGGAAGGGAAGAAACATCAAGCAAGCAGGTTGAGAATCCCTGCCCCCTTTCATTTGGTTCAAAACAAACAAAAGACTTCACCAAACCAGCATCAGAAATGTCCCCATGTATTTTACGGGTTTTACTAGGTCCATCTTTCAAATGATGTAGTAGCTCCTCGTTCAAATCCACCATTACATTGGTCTTCCAAGCTTGGAAACCTGATTGCAATTGTCCCATGCTCTCTCTTCTTCCTATGGGTTGGCAATCTGACATATTAATAGCTAGAATGCAGTACAGCTTGCTATCCTCAATTCGGCACGCTGTGGATACATTTTTCAACTGTATGCAAAGGTTTAGAGAAAGACAGAAACCACTTGTGATGGAAATTTCACCTCGGTTTTGAGTATCTGCGTTGAAGGCAAAGAGCTCCGCGCCGACGCAAGGCCTGAATGAAGTTCAAAATTCAACACAAAACTGTTAGGAAAATCACTCGTTTAATGACAAATCTGAAATGGTATTAAACACTAAAATGGATTTCAAAATAATGATTAAGCGTGCACAACCAAAAAAGAAAGTAGCACTTAAGAGCTCAGCAGAGTGTGGTTCACCTCAGCGTAAGGACCAAAAGAGTAACATGATCCCCACATTTAAAACATGAATGATAACCATTTAACCAGGTAGAAACTACAGTGGGATAGACCATGCCCCACATCTCCCCAATAGACAACAATTATATAAAAAAAATTTGTAGTGGCATAAGGAGCAATCAAGAAATAAAACACAACATTGGTCCACAGTCCACGTTCAACCCAGAGGAAGCCAAATATTGGATGACTATGATCTCCCAACCTCGGTTTACCTAGGGTCATGGTCAGTTAACTGTAAAGACCATCAGATCAGTGCTTTAATCACCAAACCATGGCCCCATTACAGATTCAAAGGTCAAAGATACTATGCATAGCAGCAAGGTGACGACCATATCCTTCAGTCTAAACTCATGTATAAAAAATAAAGTGAACCAGTGGTCAGGCTGAAGCTGAACTTTAATATAGTTGGAGTTCTTCCATGAGTTTCTGATATCTGCCTCAAGCCTTTTTTCTTTGAATTTTCATGCTAAGTACTAGCATTTTACATATGAATCTCATAAAAATGTTCAAAATCTTTGCTGGTCGGTAACTTCTCTCATTTGAGAAAAATCGGAATATTGCAAATCTGTAACAATTAAAGGCAAGCTAGATTGCACACCTTAATCTAAAGAAATATTTGGGAGTCTGAAAAGGTATGTGCAGCCATTTCCTCAATATCTCAGACAGTAGTTGCAATCCTGCTCGAATAATTTGGCTTAGATCCCCCTCACCTTCCACTCTTTTTGCTTCTTCTTGTATCTTGAAAACACCTGATACAGCAAATTGACAAACCCTTAAAGTAGCCCTCTCTCTGTAAGCACAGCTAGATATTTGTGTTCTGGACTGCAGGAATTCACTTTGGTTTCCTGTGCCCGCTGAAAACAGCTGGAGATCTGTACTGGTCTTGTGGTCTATATGCCACAAGCGCTCAAAAAGATCTTGTGTAACAATTGCAGGTGAGCACTTCTCCCATCCCTCTAAAATGTAAGCTATGCCATTTTTGTGACGAGGTATTTCAGGGAAATGGATAGCAAAGACAGTACAAAAGGCCAGTAATGAACAGTTTAGTGCAAGCCTTGAGATGAGTTGAAAGCTTTTGGAGTCAATATCCATGAATGATGTAGCAAGAAGATCGAACTCTTTCGCTAACCTTTTCAGGCGAAAAGCGCAATGGGCAAAATGATAGGCAAAAGAGTGCATATGTTGCAACAGTACCTGCCCGTCATCATTTACGTTTTCTTCAGCAATTGGACAAGAAATCAAAAGCCCAAAAATATCTGCCACAGTTTCAAAAGTTTTAGCTCTTAACCTCCAAAACCACTGTTGAAAACAAAAGGGTCTGTTTGAACTGACAACAGCCGCCAGCGCTTCCTCTGCAGAACAAATTCTGCTAAACGCTTTCACTAACTTTTCTTTAACTTCAGGCAAATCAACATATTCAACAACGTCATCACCACAAGGTTTTTCCTGAATGCTTTTATTCTGCAACCTTTCAATTAAGCGAATGCCTTGTCTCGGGTAAAGCAGAAGCTGGATTTCACTTTCGGCGCCAGCAAATAGAGCCAGAGACTTTAACCAGGAACGGCAAGTGTCAGATTCTGCCTGTTTTATTAATATCTTAAATGCAAATGTGGCTGCAAACCATACACCCTGAGAAGCAGCATACTTTCCAGTTTTGTACACTGCCCAAAAATCAGCTCTTGTCACCATCTTCTTTGCAAATTCAAGGGTCACCCATTCATGCTGAAGCCAACAATCGTCATGAGATAATTTTGAGGAAGGACTTGAAATTGTGAAGTTGTCACTTCCAAAGCAACACCACATGCAGTGAGAACGCAAAAGAAGTGAGACAGCCACACACATGTTATTCAAAAGCCCACTTTGTTGTATGCATTCACCAAGTAGCTTCACTATGTTATATATTTCAGTAGAAACTGCACCAGACTCATCAAGAACCTCAAGGCAAGCACTTGTGAACTTGCACAGACATACTACAAGTTCTGAAACAGTAGAAGCATACATTTTGCCTTCAACTTCTGTGACCTTCGGCAAAGAAGAGCTTGGATTTTCAGTGTCAACATCCATTTCAGAGACATCATCATGAGTGCCAGCAGCTTCATTGTCAAGAGCATATCTTGCATTCACCAAAGATTCTATCAATATTTTTACCTTCTTCAGTGACACGAGACCTAAGGTGGGATGATCTTTGACTAGACATAGTACAAAGTTGAGTAAGCTCTGGCAATCCTTTACCTTAAAACTACACAGCTTTAATTTTGACATGGACATTAATTCTCCCTTGCAGGATTCAACATTCACTTGCTGCACCAGAAAGGTGATCTGATCTATAACTAGGAGAGAAACACGCCATGGAAGAGATGTCAGTTTATTGCCATCAGACGCTGGAACTGAATCTTGCAAACTTTCTTGAGGTACATCTGTGACCGATGACAGTTCAGGGCTGTAGTACCGCTTGTCACCCATCTTCCTTTTGAAGTTGCAGGATATATCTACAAGCAAGCCAAGAGCCAGATATCTCTTTGAAATGGTTGGAGACTGAGCAGCACTCTCAGCAATCAATATTAGCTCAAGGAATTCATGCATATCCAAATTAGGCAGAGGCAGTGTGTAACAGAAGACCTGCAGTGCCATGAATACAGAAAATGGGTATATTTAAAATAAAGGCCTGCAATGCCATGAATACAGAAAATGGGTATACATAAAATAATTGTATTACATAAATAAGGAAAGATTGGAACTTTCCATAGGGAACTAGGAAAACCACATTATACTCAGTATCGTAATATGACATCATCATAGGACACCATGGAGAACTGATTATGCCCAGATTGCAGACTGGCCAGATGAGTGCTGAAGCATCTCTTTCTCAGCTTCTGATACAAAGTTTTGGAAAAAATAAAAGGTTCAGGTCTGGATGAAAGGAGATGGAGGTAACTGAAATTCCCTAAGCTGCAGATTGGTGAACAGAATGGTGCCATCCAAGCTAGGGGAGGAGAAGAGAGCTCCATAGTGGGAGGGCTAAAGCTGTAAAGTAACTCTATTGGTAACTTCCCCAATAGCTCCCACTTCCAAATTCTTTTTAATAACTCTCTCTAAACTTTGTTTAGCAAAAATAATAGTAATTCATACTCAAGTGACACTACACACTCCTAAAATCAAGACCAACTACTCGCTGCCCCCCAAAATAAATACCTCAAAACACTGAAAAAAACATTTTTGTCCTTTTTTTAATGGTAGAACACATAATAATACAGTTTTCTGGATGACATTATAAAGCTTGGGCAACTTGTATTTGGAAGATTCATTTCCATCCCCAATTTGTCTCAATAAAGGACTCAAACTCCGCAACTAAAAAGTGAACCTCACCTAGAATAGCTTTCCATGCCTTATATCTACTTATCTAGACTCCCATCGGCAGAATCAATCAATGCCAACTTTTGACACCTTGGCCCTATAGGCTTTACCTGGATTCTAATCCCCTCACGTTTCCTATATTTTTTATAATGACAACTTTTCTCCATAGGCATCCCTCTCAAACCCGAACCTCCACCTCCACTTACTGAGCAAAGACCAATTTCTTTATGCTATTCTTCCTATTCCCGGTCCCTTCCTATTTTTTATTTTGACATTCCTTCCCAGTCGACTAAGTGGATTTTTCTTTTCCCTTTATATCATAAGAAAAGGTCATTTATAGTTTTTCCAACTTTATTGCAACCAAAAGAGATAGTAAGTCTACAATCTTTAGCCTAAACCCTTTGTTTTAGTGGATGAGACGAGAGAAAGAGTGAATGCTAAGCTAGAATTGTGGCGGAAAACGTTAGAGACTAAAGGGTTTTGGCTAAGTCGATGCAAGACGGAATATATGGAATGCAAGTTTAGTCAAAGTAGGACACCTGGTAACATAGAAGTAAGTTTGAACACACAAAAGATTGTAGAGAAAGAAAACTTTAGATACCTTGGATATATGGTGCAACAGGATGGAGGGATTGATACTGATGTAAGTCACAGGATTCAGGCCGGGTGGATCAAATGGAGGAGTGCTTCGGGCGTCTTGTGTGATCGGAAAGTCCCCCTAAAGGTTAAAGAAAAGTATTATAAGGTGGCAGTACACTCAATGTTGTTATATGGATCAGAGTGTTGGGCAGTAAAGCATAATCATGTTAAGAAGATAGAAGTTGCGGAGATGAGAATGCTAAGATGGATGTGCGGGATCACAAGGAGAGATAGGATTAGGAACGGGGAGATTAGGGGCAAAGTAGGAATAGTACCGATTGAAGATAAAATAAGAGAAAATCGACTAAGATGGTTCGGCCATATTAAAAGGCGTCTAACGGAGGCACCTGTTAAAATGTGTGAAAGCATGGAGATTGCCAGGAGTAGGAGTAGGAGTAGGAGAGGGAGACCCAAGAGAAGTTGGAAATAAACTATTAAACATGACCTTGCCTACATGAATCTAACAGAGGACATGACCCTGAACAGATTTGATTGGCGTCGTTAAATCCATATAGCCGACTCCACCTAGTGGGAAAATGCTTGGTTTGGTTTGGTTTGTTGCAACCACAACCAATAGAACATAGATAGAAAACAAAAAAAGGAAATTTGCATATCCCAACCCGAGGAAGGCTTAACTATAGAAACTTATTAATCAAATAGTGTCGAGCGCCAACTCTCAAACCAGCGCCAAGTGGACGAGATAAAGCTTCGATGATGGTAATGATTATTATCAATCAAATTTGGAGTTTTACCAATTGCATGAATTGGATTTGATTAAAATTATAAACCCAGTTTTTTCTCTTCTTTTTAAGTTTATTTCAGGCTTTAGATTCTTTATCTGAATATAAAGAATCTCCACGACAGCTATTGCACCAGCTTAACATACGATTGAGATGATCTTCTTCAATCAATGATAAGATATTACTTCAAGATGAATATCACATATCTGAATTTTATTTAAGCAGCTTACTATTTGCTTTTACACTCTTTCACGTGTGCATGGCGTGCCGAGATCGTGGTTCTCATCCAATAGTTTTTAACTTCACGTAGAATGGCCCCACAGTGAAGATTTTGCTATCTTTATCACAATCTGCAGTAGCATCACTCTTATTTAATCATTCCTCAACTAGAATATACCGCATTAGTATATAGCAAGTGCTTCAAAAGTTCAAGAACAAAAGATGAACTAATATTAGCCGTCATCATGTGTGTTTTTTCTCCTCTTCTTTCCTTAGCGTGTGTTGGGAAGTCCCACATCCCACATCGCCTAAGTAATAGGCTTGTTATGTCTTAATATTACCTGTATGGGCCTTTCACCTATGAGCTTAAGCTTTTGGGTTGGTATATGGTTTCTTACATGGTATCAGAGTGGGTTTCGATCCTGTCATTCTTGTGTAGCCCACGTGACAGGCCCGTCCATGAAATCTATTGGGCCTGCATGTGAGGGGGAGTGTTGGGAAGTCCCACATCCCACATCGCCTAAGTAATAGGCTTGTTATGTCTTAATATTACCTGTATGGGCCTTTCACCTATGAGCTTAAGCTTTTGGGTTGGTATATGGTTTCTTACAGCGTGTACATGGGAGATTGTAAATTATCCTAGTCTAAGTCCTAGGGATCATTCCCGGGTGCTCCACTTCAGTGCTCCCTGCTTCTGTTTCTGTGCTCTATCACTAGACCTCCTTTATCTGTGCTCCGCCTGCATGTGCTCGCCATTGTGCTCCACCACAGGACAGTCCACCACTGTGCTTGCCAGAGCCAGGGATCAATAATCAATCCCTGGCACCATTGATGAGATGAGACGCCCTATACCACTCCAGCTGTTTCATGGTTCTCCATCACGTGTAATATTTGTTTTGATACAATTGTTTAAAAAATAAAGTTGTCGAAAAGGGAGAAAAATAAAGTAAAACCAACAGTCACCTTGCGCAGAACTTTTAAAGCTTCACATTGTGAATTCAATGGCATGTCAGTATTATCTATCACATGGAACAATGTTGACACCACATTCGCATCAAAAGGCAACCTACTGATTCCTCCCACTGAAAGAAAATGCAAACCCTTCAATGCAGTAGCAGATACTAAAGTGGCAGATTCCTGTCTGAGAAACGATATAAGCAGGTCCATCTGTATCCAGACAATAGATTGGATATAAGTTTCTGCATAAATTTTTTTCTAAATAAGCAGGTTATTTTCTTATTTGAATAGAATGCACAAAACTCGCCTATCGTGATCTGAGAGAACTACACTTCCTGAAAGACACATTGCTAAAACTAGAAAAGTAAAAGGACAATAAGTTCTATTATTATTATTTTTAATTCACTGGAAAATTCAAGTGAGAACATCAAAGTAAATACAATATATTTCATCACAAACATAAAAATTCTTGGACCACCCAAACTATAATAAACAATTATTTTCTTTTATACTTAATACATGTTCAAGAATTCTTGCTCTCAGACATGGATGCACTCTAACAGAGCACATAGCTGAAGCTTCATAATATCAGAGTTTCACAGATAGGTTCCGGCGCTACGTCTGAATTCAAATACTCATTGAAACCTGAGAAGCTAACGATGAATGATTGTTGAGACTTGGACCCCATGCTAGAAAAGTTGGTTATTGCATGTGGGTTTGCTTGCACATATTTTTGGTCTACTTTGAGTAACACCATCTAAAGTTCAAGTGAATAAAATATACCAAAAGGTTTCTGTTATAAATGTGGATTCGGTCAAGTCATAGTATTAGAAGTAGGATCCGGTAAAGGAGAATATTTATGCCAACATTGGCATGTACATCAAGGATACTTTCTGGCAAGAACCTTACATGTCCATTACTACTACAGATCAGAAAGCTCATACAGATCCTTCCCAGATCTACTTGGTTAGGTTGAAATTTTTCCACCAAAAGGTTGTGCGAGCAAGTTTTGGAATGGGAGAATAAAGATATATGGATCGCAATCATCAGAGATGTCAAGCATTCATTGTCATAGATTAAATCTAGATAATCAAGCTTATATTTGACATTCCAAATGATACAGGTGAAATAGGAGGCCTGAGACAGGGGAGAGCAAGAGAATGTTGATAGTGATTATCAGGATAGATTGAAAACCAGATGACAAACATTGGAGAACGAATAGGGGTTAGTGTTGGCAATAATGAAGATAATATGAAGTTTCTGATGAAAACAGCAGCTCTGATACCTATTATGATGAAACCTGAAGCTTTAATTCAATTGATCTGGTAGCAGGCTTGTAGTATTACAATCCCCCGCACAACCAGATCCGTATACGTCCTTTTTTTTTAATAGTCATATCCTCATATACATTAGCAAACACCAGAAGATCAAAAAAAAAAAAAAAAAAAAAGCTCATACTCTGATGAAAGTCAGATACATCAGCAAACATCAGAAGATCCAAAATCAGAACTTAAAGTCAGCAACTATTGCTAAAATCTTAACACCATTGAAGTCTCCTACCTATATTAGAAAACTTTAATATAACTAAACAAAAGGGGGAAAAGGAACTACCAAACTCTTAAGTGACCTTATCACAAAGTGGGAAATATCTCCGCCAACATGTCAGAATCATATAGACTTGGGTTCAGTGGATAGGCAATCAAATTACCTGTCGAACACACCCGATTTCCTGTCAATCAGATGTCATTTGGCACATGAAAAGGGCTTCCTAAAAAAAAAAAAAACACTTCTTGAGTGGTTCCACTTAGCCCAATCACGTGGACCATAACCACTAAGCAAGCTCCATGCTTGTATCACTTTCATTATGCAAAAAGGCTTCTGGATAAAAAATGTTATGGAAAATCTCATAAGGCGAGGAAGAAATTTAAAAAAATATATATTAATGACCATCCTATAGATGATTTGAACAAGCATGTGGTATCATTGTATCAATTTCCTCATGAGAATATAGCTGGTTTTGTTATAGGCTTATGGTGATGTTATTCTGTAAGTGTAGGTTTTCATTACATTAGGGGTTGCCTGTTGGTGGATGCATGTGCCGCATTGTGATTGCCTTTTCGTGTGAATCGCAGCTTTTGGCATAATAAAATTTTAAGTTAACATTTCAAAGAAAAAAATTGCAAAGATAAATGGAGCTGTTACCTGGTCAGGAATCAAAAGTATTGACTTTAAGGTGAGTTTTGAAAGGGACAATAGCATCTGGATCACAAATTCTTCCTGAGGAGAATCCAGTACCAGCTTCTTGCCAATCTGCAATGAAATAAAGTAATAATACAGTATAAGGCACGATTGCAGTCAGTAAAGACGTCAACTGCTTGACTAATGGAGCTTCAAAATAGCTGACTTTTCAAGTTCAAGGCAAAATCCGAGCAAGAGAAGAAGGATGCCAGAGTTCTCAACCATCAACTTGCTTTGTCCTCGACTAAATTGGAAAATGGTATACATATCAATTTGAGGTAACGTGGCAAGCAAGATAGTGGGACTGATGATGAGACACCTAAATCACCAACTTAACCAACTAGATGCCACCTCACATGCATAGAGAAGATGGCTATTGGATCAACTAACATATGATCTCACACCGTCACGTATGGCATTGAATGTACTGTTCTTGAATTGTATGTAAAATGAAACATTTTGCAACTACTTCTGAATCCAGGCAACCATGACCTATAGAACTTGTGTAAAACATGACGATGAATAACACATGGAACTTCTCATTGACTGCTTGCATTGGGTAAGGTAAAACAGCTAAACAATGAAAACACAAAAACAGTAACAGCAATGTCCTCCTTCATTGCATACATCAACACAAAGTAAGCCAACATTTACATAGGAGGAGAGCATTACACCAGACGGTACCTCCACATCTCAATACCAAACACGCTTAGTATACAGAAAAGGATATTCAGGATTGACTAAAGTTGTGAAAATTTCATTGAACTGTCCTGGGAAAACCTATAAAATATGGATTAGAAACTGTTCTGTTTAAAATGGAACACATCAGTTCTACAATGGACGCATAGACAGTTTCTTATTTATTTCTTGTAATGAAGTTTATGGAGATATGAACACCAAGAACTATTACATCTAAATGAGCATTGTATTTTTTGTCAAGCTTGTATTTTGTAATTGGAATAGGTATCAATCTATTGAGAGTAGTGGCACTCCAACACTAAATGGTGCTAGATGAAACAGTTCATTATTATTGAGGCAATTGAGCTGATTGGATAGAAAATGAGAGTACTCAAACCTTTTAGGTGGGCCTACTTAGGGAAGTACATGGAATATGGAAAGGCACGTCCATGAGGTGGGATAAACATAAAGTGCAAACATGTTTTTTCTAAAGTTTGTAGGATATTAATAGAGTTTCTCAACCATAAAAAATTGCTACACCCACCAACAAAGATCAGTCCTCACTGAGGAATTTGCAGCCGCACTAAACAAGCAAAAAAAAAAATAAAAGCACCCTGCACCAAATATGGATTTCCAACACCTGTAAAAATCCTTTCCTGTGGCATGCATTTACCATGAATTTTGCTAATGTGGAATTTTCCAAGTTCCATGGAAAGCACTTGTACACAAACTTGCCCTAAGGTATCCATATTAGATAAGACAAGGTAGTAGAGACGTCCATGCCATCATAACTACACAACACAAATGTTTGGTTTTTTATAGTATACAAGATAAGTAGGAAGGTATGATTGCCACAAAGCACACAAACTTCTAATGTTAAATAGTAAATATATAAACATGATAAATTTAAAATAAAACAGAACTCAATTCCACTGATTCAAACTTCCAAGGATATCAAGTCTGCTTTCACGATATTTGGGATGCTCTCTAGAAAGGATGAGAAGAAAAGGTGCCTAACATGTTTACACAGATATGTATGAGCATAGAAAAAACATGCCACCTTATACGCTCTATTTGCAATCAAAGATGAGCAACCCATTTTAGAGAACGCACGTGCTGCCACCAGCTTTGCATCAAAGGAAGTTGTTGATGAATTTATCATATTGTTCAGCTTCACTAGAACAACACAGGCGAAGTCCTCTGATAATTCACACAAGCAACCAGCAGCAAATAATGATGCCTTTACCTGTAGATGTCCCATAGGTGAGAGATTAAAGGCAACACAATGACCTCCAAAGATGTTGATTATTCAACAAAAATCAACACATCTCCTTGCACTAGTAAAGAAAATAAAAACCTCGCTGAATTTGCAAAAATAACACAGCATCAGGTATAAAAATGCAATGAAATTATAAAACCCTCATAATTTACATCATTTTGACAGCATTTAAGATAACCCTTTTAATAAGACATGAAGGCATACTTCTTATCAACTTATAATAAAGCACTGATGAAAATGAAGAGCAAGTACTATCATTTAGACTGATGTATGAACTAATATATGCAATAGAAAAGCATCACTTCAGCCAAGTGATAGTGAAACTGACCTTACCTCCAAAATGTGGCATGACTCCATAGTTGATAGTATCATATACCGTATTTCTGCGCTATCCTTCGCAATATCAGCCCAACAACCAAGGAGGCGCAACGATAACGCTCTCGATTCAACATCCCCAGTGTCAAAAACAAATTTTACTCTTTTGAGTAGTTCTATATAATTAGGTACCCTCTGCTTTGCCAGGATACCATTATACTGTTTCCCCTTCTTTCTTCGGTGCCTCATCTCTGAAAGGAAAACCTTCAGAACGCAGACTCGCGTAGGCACGTCCCCAAATCTAAATGCATCCGCAAGACGAAGAAGAATTGAATTTGCAAACAACCTATCTTCTCCCTGGACTAAACCAAACATGTTCGACATCGCCATTGTTACAACCGGCTCGCTGCTCCATCTTTGCAATCTAGGCCCCATCTGCGATATCGCGTCTATGGGTTGGCCTGGAATGAGGGGAAAAAAGAGTAGAAGAGTGGGAAATCGTCAATGTGTGCAGAAAGGGAGTAGAGAGAGATTGCGTTTCAGCTAATATTGAAGTAAGCAGCTTAGATCAATCGATGTTGTATGATGTGAATAGAAATGCAAACTTTAAGAGAATCTAGTGATAATCTGCTCATTCTACTTGGATTTTAGGAGTGACCTGGTCGTTTGGATCGGAGGGCTTTCTCGAGCTCGATGCTCCAATCCATGGCGCAAGCGGCAGAGATCTTCTCCATCTGTCCTTTTCCACTGTTCGATTTCGCATCTGCGGCTTCTCTCAACGTTCGATTTTGCAGTAGTAGCTCTAGCCCCTAGGGTTTTGAACTGGGTTTTGGAGGGCGCGAGAGGGAGCGGAGAAGAAAAGGCGCTCCGGGTTTAAGTACTGCAAAATGGAACGGATCCATGTTGTAATTTTTAGAGGGGGGGACTCAATGTACTAATTTCTAAATGTGATTCTAATGTTGTAAATTTTAAAAGTGAGCCCTAATTTACAACAATTTCCAAGTTAGGTCTATGTTGTAATTGATAGTTGGGCCCACATTGTAATTTCTAAATCCAACTCAATGTTCGTGATCACGGAGATAGGCAATATTGTAATTTCTATGAAGCATGTCGTTATATCATAATGTCCAAAAAGTGTAATTTCAATCTAAAATTCTAATAGCTGTGCAATAAGGTGTAATTTCTTGTCCATTTGTTGCCATCCTTAACGTGCTTTTTTATAACATGATGAATCCCCACCTCTAACTATTAAGGCAAATTGAACTTTTCACTACACTATCCAACAATTCACTTTCTATGGAGTATTTGAAATTATTGGCAATCTATACTCTGAGTTTTAGTCCAGAGAGCATTTGGAAATTTATATTTAATAAGGCATTGTTTGCTGGTAAGGATTGTTAATTTGGGATTTTTTTTAACTTTCTCCTAGAATTTATATATCCCCCCACGTTGATTGCAGTATTCTCCCATATTCAAAGGGGATTTCTCATTCTATCTACATATAGAATTCCCCTAGTCAGTTTGGTAATTTTACTTTTAAAATCAAGTAAAATGAAGTGAAGTAAAGTATCAAATCAATAGATAATAAAATATAAATGGGTTATGATGGTATTTTATTTTTAATTGCTTGATATGGAATCTTTTTAATTTTTTATATAGAAAAGTGAAGTTTTTTTTAATTAATAAAGGTAGTTGCCTTTTGACTCTTTTTTAAAAAAGATGGAGGAAATTTTAGATAAAAATTATTTTGATGTGACATATTTTCTGAAAAATAGAAGCTTTACTTGACTTTAACTATTTTAGTAAAGTGACAAAACGGGCCCCAAATTCTTAGATATCAAAATCGTGCATTCATGAGTTCTATAAAGGGGACTAACATTTAGAATTCTTTCAAATCTCAACAAGATAATTCACAAATCCTCGGTACGAACAGGCAACAACTTTAACTCCGAAAAATTATAATACTCACATAGGCCTCCATATTTATATTTACAGCCCATGAAATTCCGCAAAGAAATTTCTCCAATCCAGAAATTCCCAACAGCAATGACAATTGCTTATGAATTCTAGAATGGTGAAAATTCATAGAATCAGCCTCGCAAAATGCAGTTTTTATTTTCTATATATAAGTTTTCAAGTACTAATCAGTAATCCCAATGCCCTTAGTCCGGTACCGTATATACCTTTTCTTCTACTCTCTAGCCTACAAAATACAAATACAATTCCTCATGTCTTGTTTGTTTCACTGTATATAAAATGTAACTCCGTCTCCGTACAAACAGAGACGGTCATTGTTTCGGCAATAGTTGGAATACTCTCCACAAGACAAAGAAGAAAGAAATGGGAAGAGGAAGACTTGGAAAGCTATGGATCCTCTGCCTGGTGGTCGCCATCTTAGCGGTGGCGCGAAAGGCAGGCAAGCAGTACGGATGGGACAAAGATGCGGCACTACAAATGTTCCGTGGTCTCTCAGACAGACTAGGGATTTGGGTGATCCCTCTCTATGTTACGCTGCACACGCTCACCCTCTCTCTCTGCCTGCCCTATGCCGTCTTCTTCGAGGCCGGAGCTTCTCTCCTCTTCGGTTTCTTACCTGCTATCATCTGCGTCTTCTCCGCCAAAATCCTCGCCGCCTCCCTCTCCTTCTGGATCGGACGGTCAGATCTCTCTCCCCATCTCCATCTCCATCTCCATCTCTATGAATGTATTATATATTTGTGATGGATGCTCTTCTATAGATTGATAGATATGAATATGATCAAACTCCACTTTTTAGGGTTTTATTTTTTTTTGGGTAAAATCCCTAAAAAAAGATAGTTGAATCTAACTTTTCAACTATTCATGTTGGCATGGAAATCACTGACTGACTTCATTTTGAATAATTCATTTTGGAGGAATGTTGAACATGTTATTGAGGATGCATTTGTGAAATATTTGTTGAAGCATGAATTATGCATATGAGGCAATGGATGATGGATGGAGCAAAGGAAGCCATCCAAAGGAGGATGAAAAATAGATGGGACTACCCGCCTTATTGGGTGATTGTTGGTTGTGTTGGTCATACATGGGACAATCAACTGCATGGTACCCTACATGCTGCTAGGATTGATACTATTGATGCTTGAGAATTCTTTGAAATTCAACATATACATTGAACATGACATACATATAAAGAAATCTTACAATGAGGCTTTATGGCCCCTCTAATAATCAATAGAATACCGTTGCACTTAGTCATGTCCCATTAGTGCCCACCCAGATTTGAAACTAATTTGGGTGTTATTTGCTTTTGATTGAAACACCAGGCCTGTTCGCTTGTTGTCATTGTTGAACTTTGAGGCCTTGTTATCTAAACCTTTTGAGATTCAAATGTTCTATTTTTATGGTGAATTTACTTATCCATATGTAGACATTCCCCATGCTCCAGTGCCCTTTGATTGGTGATGACGCAAAAGAATCCCTTAAGTTCTTGCTCGGCTAGAAAAAAGAGGGATGTCCTTTAGGGTGTGTTTGGTAACAAAATTGTAAGTTAAAGAAAAAGGTACATCCAATGGTCCTAAGATTAACTTGACTGTGTTTGGATGGCTCAAAAGCAAGGGAAAGTAAAATCTCAGCTGCCTAAGATTTCACTTTCATCTCACTCTTCGCCAAAAGAGTCCATCGGTATGATTTCTGTCATTGCTTTACTATGTTGGTCCATTGAAACCCCACCACTTTTCTTCCTTTTTCATAACTTACTATGAAACCCTCCTGGCCTCTTCTCCTTTCTTCGCCTACATCATGATTGGAGAGGGTATGGCCGGCGACGATTATTGTGCCATATTCGACTGGTGCTCGACAAGGCTGCTTGTCTCCCTCCCATCTTCTTCTCTAACCTCTCTCTTTTTCCATTTTTTTTTTTTAAATGAGATCTTTTGTTTGAGGATTCTGCTATGTTCACCTTTTCCATTTTTTTTGTGAAACGAGTTGATTTTGAAGGCTTTGAAAGAGGTGAGAGAAGGTGTTTGGTTGGTGGGATAAGAGAGAATGGGATTGGTGGTGAAGTAGACGAGTCCCGATTCTTTGTTGTAAATATTTCACTATCTCTGAAACTCCATCTTGGGGCCACATAATAATAATCCGAATTATTCAAAATGACTGTCACCTCCTCTAATCATATATCCTAAATTTTTATTTCAAAATGAGTGAGTCCCACCATTTTATGGAGCATATGACAGAAATGTGATTAATTCCATGCCGAGAATGAGTGAACTAGCGCAATACTCTATGTGGAGCCCACATAGAGATAATCCGGACTATTCAAAATGAATCCCATACCCTCTACGGATCATCATCATCATCAAAGCCTTGTCCCAACTATGTTGGGTTGGCTACATGAATTTTGTTTCTCCGTTATGTTCTATAATGAGCCAAATCCTTAGATAAATTGCACTGCTTCATATCTAAATTTATTATCTCCATCCACGTCTCTTCGGCCTACCCTTCATAGATACATGCTAAAATCTCAGACCAATAGGTGTGGGCCCACCATCCGATTGAGCACATGATTGGAAATGTGACCAGGCATGATGTGACATCGTCTCTGATGTGGCAAAAATTGTATTTAAAAAAAAAGAGAGAAAATGAGCTTTTTTTCTCTTAAAATGTGGTTGAGTTTTCCCACTTCAGTGGTGTATGATATCATACAACAACAAAAAACGTAAAAATAAAATTGATTGAGTCTGTATGATATTGTATAGAAAATACAGATTTCCAAAAATATAAATAAAAAAAAAAAATTCAGGACCACCGAGTGATAAAAAAAAAAAATTAGATCAACACCCCAGCTGCTAGAATCAAAGTCTCAGGTCCAGCATATGTCAAATGCCCAAAAAAATTCTATGGGTCTTTATAAGAATTTACATTTCTCTACTTTTTATTTTGTACTTTACCTCTTTTGAGTTATCCAAATACTATAAAAGTAAAGCTCAATTATCTTTACCACAACTATCAAAACACCTTTTTCATTTAACCGAAAAGTAAACTCTACTTTCAAACCATCACTAATTTCCAATGTTGTGACATTTAACTTCCTCCTACTATACAAGTAAATTTACCAAGTAGTCCCTAGTGAAAATTCCCCATATATGCGTTAATTTCCCCAAAGTTAATTTCTTTTGAAGTGGAACACTGTTTACTCTTAATTAATGTTTGTCTATTCTATTGATTGCTGCAAGTGCCTTTTCGGTCGGTTCTGATTATCTTCCTTGGTTTCTTCAGGTTTCTTTTCAGGGGTTCAAGCACAGCGAGGGAGTGGGCACAGGGAAACAAGTATTTTCATATCCTCTCGAGAGGTGTTGAACGAGATGGATGGAAATTTGTTCTCCTTGCTCGTTTTTCACCCATTCCCTCGTATGTCATTAACTATGCTCTAGCTGCAACCAAAGTTGGGTTTCTCATGGATTTTTTACTCCCAACTGTCATCGGCTGTCTTCCTATGATTCTACAGAACACATCTATTGGTAGCCTAGCCAGCATAGCAGTAGCTTCTACCACTGGCTCTGAGAAATCGCAGGTGCTCTCTTACCTGTTTCCTCTACTCGGAATTGTATCGAGCATACTGATCTCTTTTAGGATCAAAAAGTACACTTCGGAGGTTACAGGGGACGTGGAATTGAAACCTGCAATGCCCTCTTCTGGTGAGAATATTCATGAGTGCAAAGACAATGCAGACTTATCTCAAGTTTCAGTTGGTAAAACAAATGAATTGAGGAAAAGACAATAACTAGATATTTTTTTCCTAATTTCATTGATAAATTATCAATTGCTAATTGGAAACAATTTATTTGCAAATTATAGCATTGGCCCTTGTATGAATTAGTGATTTTCAATTTCATGCACATTGACTGAGGTCCTTTACCCTGGTTCAAGGGTTTTTTTATTTTATTTTTTGTCACCCCTTTTACTGGCATGCTGTACTTCACATCCATATTAAGTTTTACTTTTTGTATATTTACCTTTTAGGGGTCCTCAAGTGCATTAATCTAGGGACCTGGTAGTAATATTTGTAGCTTTACTTTGCATATCTAATACTATAGTTCCGCTAGTCACAAATTCTATAATAATAACTAAGCTGTATGATATAAATAAAACTTTGAGGAGTCGTCTAGATTTCTGTTTTTGATAACGAATGTTCTCTAATATCGAATGAACAATAATATTATTCACACAGTCTTCACCTTTTCCACCTTGGTTTGAGTTGGTTGTTGCGAATAACATTAGCACAAGCAACCCTAGATAGATGATAAAAGGCTACAATGAAGGTGATGGTGGCGGTGATGGTGATATATATAAATAGTTTTATACAATATATCATTCTGTGCTTGCAACACATCTTAGCTTGGAACAGGGAATATAGAGAAATGTAACTTACAAGCAAAATGTCTTAATGCATCCAAGCATATAAAATCATCTGCAGAAAGGAAAAAAAACAAAAAATCACACATGGTCTGATAGTTAAGTGTAATTTGTAAAAGTTGAGTATTGACTTGACTGATAGAAATGGGAAAAAAGTTCTATGCTGCGATAATTTCCGGTCATTCTGCTTTATAGGCTAAAATTCTGAACATGCCCAACCCCCAAAAGCCTATGGCGAAATGCCACATTTATTATTTTTACAGTATTTAATGTTGCTAAGTTGATTAAAATTCAAAAAATATGGATGTCCCTGTGGATGTTTCTTATAGCTACTTAGGCCCATTTGTTTCGTTGGTAGCTACTATGGTTTAATTTTCAAGTAATATATATCTGTCAAAGGGACTGAAAGTGAAGGATGGAAGGTGAAGAGCCACAAAGGGAAAAATCGTCTTCCCTTTGATAGGAATGATCACACAATCATCCTAGAAAACAAAATCCTAGTAAAGTGATGGTCTCATCTACATCTCGTCCTTAGACCCTTCACTCATTGCCTTTCTGATACCTTTGATGAAAAGCCCTAAACTGTGAATTCCTAGGAATTCAACAGCGTGGAAATCTCACCTGCAGGAACGTCTGTGTGTGGATGTTCTGGTTGGACCATCAACAAGGTGTGTAGTGTGAGGCTTGGGGACCATCAAAGTGTGTGGGCAAATGACCCTTAGTGTCATTTCAGACACTTTTTTTTTTTTTTTTTTTGTCATTTCAGAAGCTTCTTTGAAAAATACAACCACGGAGTTGGAGCATTGTTAGCTGCTGATGGAAGGGAAAAAAAAAAAAGAAAAAACAAACTCTCTTTTTTAAGCAATGCCCTTCTTATGCTTCAATTCACAAGAAATCTTGCAGTGAACTCCAAGCCCCCCACCATTCAGATAAAAAAAAGAAGAGAAAACTCCAAGCCACCCCAATAATAGTAAATATAAAAAGCCTTGCAATTGTATCCTTATTTAGACAATACAGGAGGAAACTCTCTTGGTGATCTACAACCAGCCCAACATGAAAACCTCTCATTTTCTATTGCTACTCTTTTGCCTCTGCATCTGTATCAAAACATGCTTAGCAGATAGCAGTCCTCTTCAGGACATCTGCCCAGCCGCTGCCACACTCACAGAAAAACCCATCTTCATTAATGGGCTTTTGTGCAAGAACCCGGCCACCATCACAGCATCCGATTTCAAGACCTCTGAATTGAACCAAGCTGGAGACACTGATAACTTCCTCCGTTCATCAGCAAAAATCACCACTGCAGCTGATTTCCCAGGTCTGAATACTCAAGGCCTCTCTATTGCCAGGACTGACTTGGCGGTGGACGGCATGGTTGTGCCTCATGCTCACCCAAGGGCCTCGGAGCTGTTCTATGTTAGTAAGGGAGTCGTAGTTGCGGGATTCATCGCCACTGGTGGCCGCTTGTATCAACAGAGTTTAAGAGAAGGTGATGCTTTTGTATTTCCGAGGGGGTTACTTCACTTCAGCTTGAATGCAGGCTATGAGCTCGCTACTGCGTTTTCGTTTTTGAACGGCCAAAACCCTGGTGTGGTAAGCATAATGGATGCCATGTTTGGGTCAGATTCTGTCATGTTGGATAAGTTGGTTAGGAGGATGAGGAGCCTTTCAGATTTGGAGATTGGTCATATCAGGAATGTAACCATGGCTCTCGAAAGGAGTTAGATGCTGGATGATTCAGTTGCTGTGGCTTTAAAAGAGAAGCTGGTATTATCCGAATGAAGGGGTGTACATTATTACCAAAAAATGAAGGGGCTTGCATGAATTAGTTTTGGCGTATATGCTTTGTGTTTGATCTTTGATATCTTCAATAAATTTCTTATGGTAACCGAGAAAAGTTGCCAAAAACTTGGAGAAAACAAAATTAAAATCAAGTTATACATTATACTATATTAAAGCCGGGGGTTTGATATCTAATTTTGACTTTCAGTTATTTGTTCCCCTCTCAAAATGGTCACGATCTCTTCCACTTCCTCCTCCTTCCCGTGTTTCTTTGCTAATGTTCTCTACCACTCCATTTGTGTTACTACATTTTAGTATGCTCTAAATGTGCCACCCCAGTGATTTGCACATTTCAGTTTTCATTTACCCTTTAACATAACTTCTTAAACCTCACTTATCCTACTCAATGTTTAGCTCCTTTTCTCTTTCTACTGTATTTGCTTTGGAAGTGCAAAAAAAGGGTACTGGCCTATTTTTTATTTTTTCCTTGTTGTTTTCTTTCTAAAATTTACTATTTGTTTGCTTGAATGTGTGAATTGGGGCTACTTTTGTCAATTTGGAACAATGAAAATCATTTCAGAATGTTAACATATGGAACAATGAAAATCATTCCCATAAACTTTTTTTTATTTTTTTGTAAAATATGCGCCACAATGCCATATCCTTTCTTTGTGAAATATGCACCACGCAGCTATATGCTACTGCTTCATCACTATAAGATTGTTAAATTTTAATTAATGATAATTTAATTTGATATATATGGCATACCCGTGCTTAGCACGGGTTTTTGTGCTTGGTTGTATTTATTTTAGAGGTTGGGTCTTGGCTTCATGGAAGATTGAGTTATTGTACATCAAAAAAACTTTTTGTTTGCATTAAAATAAATAGAAATTGAATACATACGGTGGTTAAAAATGAAGATTAAATGTGAATTTCTAAAATTGAGTATTAAATAGCATTGCTTTTGATTCTATCTCCCTAAAAGAAAATGTTCTTTCATGCTCATTTTTGGAAATTCACTTTTAATCTTATTCAATTCTTATATATTCTAATGCAAACAAACAAACACTAAGTTTTAGATCAAAGTGCTATTAATATGAAGTTATGAACTGCCTAAACAAGAATTGCAGAATACTGAACTGGAAGAGTCTGTAACTCACTGCGTCAGATAGGTTTCAGGGAAGCATTGAAATCTTAGAAATCAAAGTACCATATGGTCCATATCATGGATGTATGAACTGTTTGGGTGAAGATTCTTGGAACAATGAACGAATAGAGATGGATTTCTCACTACTTCAAAGCCTGGTGAGAGGTGTCTTGACCAAAAGCAATCCGACTCAGAAAAATTCACCCAACTTTTGAAGTTGAGCATAATCTAAGACTTGGTATGGTCTTGACGAGTCTTGTTAATGGAGACTCAAAATAAAAAGTAGTATTGATGAGTTGGTGGAGCCTAGGCAAGTTGAATCGGTCCGAGACCTGGACAATCATGACCATTGATTAGAGGACATATCAAGAGATCAGATCCAATCCACAGATCTCGGAGATTACGGTACAAGGAATGTTTTCTGACTTTGATTTTATCTCGTTGGATCCAACGATTTAATTTGCTACCGGAACCTTATTTTTGGCTGCCGGCTAAGGAGGCTGGGGACCAAAGAGAGTACCCACATACAGGGGGAGTGAGTACGCATACATGCGAGGAGAGAGAACCTACACGCACGGAGAGTGAGAAGTCGCATATATAGTGAGTGTGGGGAGATTAGGACCGATCCGTCGTCAACCAGGTGAGAGGCGGGGTTGCCGAAAGTGCAACTCCTTGATCTCACAAACCTTATTTTGTTAACATTGTGGTTCTAGAGCCTTGGGTTTTGATTTGTGCATATTAAGCAAACCCATTGTTTACAGTTAGATAAATTTTGCACAACTTTCCAGAATAACGTTCTAAATATATTCATAAAATCAAAGCAACAGAAAGAAGGGGACTGAATAGTACTGCAAACCGTGTACAGCCCACAACCCAGACATGCGGTCATCAAAATCGACTTAGAAATTTCACCCAACTTGAAGCCAAGTCTGGTTGAGTCCCTGTTAGAAAAAAAAAAAACTTGAAATAGTAGTCCTGACCTGATGAGTTGGTGCCATGGTGGAGCCTGGGTGGGTTGAATTGATCCAGTCCTGGCCTAGCCGATTGTTTTTGTACCAAGTCATCTGATCTCAAATGTTTTGACCCAGTTTTGCTTTCGCTGCTGTTGATGATATTGTTTGGTCTACTTGCATATATGATTTGTTTAAATTGCAGAGGCCCACCAGATGAGTGTTAATTGCTTAGTGGGGCCCTGCTGGAGGAGTAGACTGGAATGGGTCACAGCTTAATTCTTAGAAGCCTACATGGGAGACCAACCTTCAAATAGATGACCGGAATACAAATAAATAAATGTATGTAAATTGAAGTGGAACCCCTGCTATACTTTTGTCTCTTTGCATTTGGAATTTGCATGTGGGGGGTACTACCAATGTGGTTTTTTTATTATAACCAAACAATAAGAAATAGAGGTCTGAAATGAATGAATGTGCTAATTACATTCCCTTTGGCAAATAGACAAAAGAGTACAAGTAAGTTTGTCAGGCAAATGATGCTGAATAGAATATGAAGGTGAAAAAAAAAAAAAAAAGAGTGATCCAACTAGCACTGACTGATTGCATGGCCCACTATAAAAAATTATTGACACAAAATACACATGTATTTTAGGGCTGCCTATTTCAAAAAAGGACATGGCTGCTACAATTTAATAAGAGGAATTTTCAAATATGGCCTTAAATTTTTGCATTATTTTACTAAAGGATATAAGTTTTAAAACTTTTCAAATTAGTCCCTAAGCTTTCTAGTAAATTTTTAATAAAGGACATCCGGCCATTTAAATGTATTTTCTGGCGAATTTTTCCCTCAGTATTTTAAAAATACTCAAATTACCCTTTATAATTTAAAGCCATGACATGATTTCGGCAGTCACTACATGTAGCCAATCGCTGTCGGAATACTGGGTGTCCTTGATCATCGTGAGAACTCCGGTGAGGGGACGGGAAGAATATAGAGGAAGTGAATGAGAGTCTTATTACAATGAAGGGTAATTTGAGTATTTAAAAAAATATGAAAAAAGTTGCCGAAAAATAACTTTAAATAGAGGGATGTCTTTAATTAAATACTTCATGAAAAACTTAGGGACTAATTTGAAAAGTTTTTAAAACTTGTGTCCTTTTTTGAAATAAGGCCAAAACTTAAAGACTTTTATGAAATTCTCCCATTTAATAATGACAAGCAATCAGATTCACTTAAAAGGTTAGTGGCCTTTTGGACATAGTTATGCGTTCCTCACTAGCCTTCATTTTCAATTTGTGGAGAAGCCAACAACTCTCATGTAAGAGCATAATCTAAACGCATTTCCTCCTTCACGAAACATTAGGTAAGTATGAGAGTAGGGCAGGCGCTATTTTCAAATTTAAGTTTTTTGAAGTTTTCCTTGGTGACTTTTCGTCTAGTCTAGGTTTATAGGCATGACTCACGAGATATAAAAATGGACAGATTCGAAAAAGCTACACAAACATGTCCTAAATTATTTGACTGGTCAACTTAAAGTATCAGTTAATATTATCATGTGGGGTACACAATTTAACTCACTTGCCATAGGCATGGATGAAAAAAGCGGCCGATACGTAGCGTATCGGTCGATAAATCAGGAGTAGCGGCTAAGGCCGCTACGCTTCTTTGAATTTATCGGGTATCACAATCGTATCGGCTTGTAGCGGCCGATACATTACCGTAGCGGCCGCTACGACCGATACATTGCCGTAGCGGCCGCTACATTGCGGTCTGCCCCCGTTTGCTCCACTGAATCAGTCATTGAACAAATGACTGAAAAAGAAAAAAAAAGAAAAAAAAAGAAACAGAGGAAGAAAGGAAAAAGAAAAAACAAAAGGAAACAGAGGAAGAAAGGAAAAAAGAAAAAACAAAGAAATACCTGTTGCTTCAAGGAGGCGGCAGCAGCAGCAATGTCGCAACAGCAGCAGCCAGCAGGGTCGTAGCGGCAGCAGCCAGCAGGGTCGTAGCGGCAGCAGCAGCAATGGAAGCAGCAGCAGCGCAGCGGCGCAGCAATGGCAGCAGCAGCACAGCAGCAGCGCTTCTTCCATGGGCCGCAACAGCAGCGCAACAGCAACGGCATCATCGCAGCGGCAGCAAGCAGCATCGCTTCTTCTCCTCCTCCTCCTCTTTCCCTCCTTCCTCTTTTCCCTGTTTCTATTTCAGATGAAGCTAGGGCACTAGGGCAGCAAATGCCCTTATCGGGCAGCCCATATGTCCTCTTCTTTTTAATCGTTAGGTAGTTCATGGGCCCATGATGGGCCCACCTAATGAAGGGCACAAATGAAATGAAAATTACATGGGCCATTCAAAAACCATTAAAAATTCCTCCACCAAAAAATAATACATTCAAAAAATTAAATGTAAAATCCATTCACTAAAAAACATTCAAAAAAATTAAATGTGGACATCCAAAACAATAAAAATTGAAGAACCTGATATAACCATTAGTGGGCTCCACAATGAAGCATCAACGTTAAAATAAAAAAATTATATCGTACCTAAATATTACTTACTTAATTGAAATTGACACATTAGTCAAATTTCACTCTAATTGGGAATAGTGTTATAGCCAACTTTCAAACCCATTTAAAATAAAGCGCAGCCAAATTTCACACTAATTAAACATAGGCTACAGTAATAGGACATAGGGCCCAACCAAAGTTCACTCTAATTAATAGGAAATAGGGCCCTAACCAAATAACTAATCAAATAACAAAATGGGTCATTTACCACCAAAGTTCATTCTTATTGTTTGGTATTGAATTCTTATGACCTAACTCTTATTGTTCACTCTATTTATTCAGTGTCAGCGATATAGGACCTCATACAATGAAGGGACCGCTACGCCCCCTTATCTTAGTTACTTTTGCAAAAAGAACACATTTTCTATCATTTTCTAATATTCTAGATTTTCTAGATTTTTTTCAGATTTTTTTTATGCTTTTTTCAAAACGCGCCGCTACACCGCTACGTATCGCCGCTACGCTACGTAGCGCCCGCTTCGTAGCGTTTTGGCGGCGGGCCGCTACGCCCACCGCTTCCGCTATTTTCATCCATGGCCATAAGACACGTTAGTCTGACCACATGGGACCCACATAGTTTGAATTCATTTTAGATTAGATTCAATTATGATCCTCCATCTCTTGCTTCCGCTTCCGCTTCCTTTGAGTGAGGGGTGGAACTCCACAACAGTCCTGCTTATTGCAAAATGAGCAGTAAAAAATGAATTCCTTACTCATATGGGTTGCCTTCAAAGTTTACTCTAGTAGACATTATCCTACCGAAGGATTGAATATATGATTAATAATGTGATTAACACAATCTTTTATAGTATCAATCATATTCACGGGGGATATTCATGTGCATCATTTCCTCACTATGTGATGAGGGACAAACTTAATGGGACCCACCAATGGACTCACTGATTATGGGACTTGTGGGGGATGAGAAGAGACATCTTGGCTAAAATCATATATCAAATTTGGGGTCAATCCCATACCTCTAACCCTTTCATCCGTGGCTCACACATCTAATGATTTTATATTAAAGAAAAAAATTTGATCATCGATCCAGCGGTCAAATCCATTTAGATAGATGAAAATTCAATATGTCTAGTTTACTTAATAGGGTTCCATTTGTATGGATGATTCAAATGTATTATTAAATCAACCATACTATATTGTTCCTCACTCTGTTATGCTGAGGGATAGATGCACTTGAATATTTCGATCCCTAATATTCATTAATTATGTTAATTAATTACATGTACAATCTTAGGCGGGATCAACACCTATATTAGAGTAAGATTTGAGATAAGATTGAGAATATGATTAAAACAATCTTATACATTCTTAATAATATGTATTAATCACATTATGAATCTTATATTAAATTTTATGGTGGAACAAATTCTGATCAGCGTAAAATTGGGGACGTCATGGATACGTGTAGATAGGGGGCACCCACACACGTGTCGCCATCATCTTGGACACGTTACACCACTTTCATTTTAAAAAAGACAACGAACGTATCCACACGACAAGCAACAGGGTGGAAGTCATAGTCAAAGAAAATAGCCCGGTCAACGATTTGTTGGGGGTGGACAATTAGGAAAAAAGTCAAGGTCCAACGCGTTTTCAGTCTCTGAAAGACTACACTCGTTCGACTCTTCATATTGTTGAACGAATGAGTGAAGCTTCTTCTTCCATTTCCATTCCTTACTGGTCAGTTGGGCTGCACCTTTTATCTCAAGCGAGCCCCACCTTAAACACATTCTAATCATAGATGTACGTTGTATGTAAATGGCCAATAATAACAGTATTTCTTAACCCGAGACAAGGGGGCTAGAACAAAAAAAAAAAAAAAAAAAGCCCACACCCACACACGAAAAGAAAAAGCCATATAATGCGAAAGAGAGCCCGTGGGTGGCACTCGATCTTAGAGATCAATCTTTGGGTAGCCCGGGTGAGATGCGGGGTTGCCAACCTACAAACCCCTTGTTCTCGCCCATAATAATACTTGTGAGATTGAATATCACTGTGATTAGATAATCTAAAACGTCTATGTAAAGGCCCAAAATTTATTGGTTTTTAAGTACACATTTTTTTACTTGAATTCAACTGTTACTAATTGTCAGATCAATGCCAGGTGAGTGTGAATGACTCCCACCGTGAATGACTTGAACTGATTAAGGTGAGGCCTCAACAGGAATGTTACATGTAAGTATTTTATTGTCAGTCCAAGCTCAAGGAGGGGGCAGAAAGAAGAGTGCAATCAGGGCTAGATGCCCATGCAATCTTGTTTTTCATTGGAAAATGCAGGAAATCACTGACTTGGATTTGAATTCTGGGAAAAATTGGTTGTTCTGTCGGTAGACACAAGTAATTCTACCAGAGAATAAAATAAGAACAAGTCCAGCAGGGTCAGATTTAGTCCTTCAGTTCACACTAACCCACAAGATTTTTTTAAGTCTGATTTCATTCCATGACTCTTTTTATATCATGATCTGGTGCTAAGGTAAAGGCATTGCCCCATTGTGATAAATTCACTATGAATTATGTTTGGGACCACGAGAACCTACCAAGAAAATGAAAGATGGATGATAAAACAGCACTCTTGGGACTAACAACTGAGGCCACCTTTATAATTTCAAATGGTTTAAAATCAATCTATGTAGCCTTCATTCTTTGCCGGAATTTATGTAAGAAATCTCAGCTGTATGAAAATTTTGGAATTTCTGTAAAAAAAAATCACATTCATTTTGAAGTAATTTGGAGATTAATTAAAAAAAAAGTTCATTTGTTGACTATATATATATGCCCACGCTTAAATTTAAGTATGGGGAGTCAAGCTAATACATTAGATTATGAATTAATCTTAGGTCTATTTACTTTTTTTTTAGGCTTTGTGACAGGCTAGAACTCATACATTTACTCACACTATACATGTCCCTAATCACCTAAGCAAACAGTTGGAGACAACTAAAAATACTGAAAGGAAATATCTAATATTTGAATTTGCAGACGCACATTGATAACTTATTGTGCCTGCAACTTCTTATTTCTCTAATTCTTGGTTAAGAGCGCACTACCCACAACTAGATTCCTTACTTGCCTACACTCGTTTGAACTTCCGCCACAATTGACCTTCAGGCTTCAGCCATACTCAGAGTTCCTCTTTGAATTGGTTCTAGCCAACATGCCGCCCATAGGCATGTTCATGGCCCGCAAGTGACTACTAGCCCAAGCTTTCTATCACCTGTTCACGCTTTCTATCATTTTTTCAGCCTTCATATCACTTACTCGAACAAATCAGTCATTAAACCAGGATCACTGCTTGGTCAGGCCCAGCCGGGTCGGGCATTAGGCTTTCTATTACTTAATCCAAGTCCGGCCAAATTTAAATTAAGTTCCAATTCAAATACTAAAACCTTACGTCCAAATCTAGCCCTAAGCAGGCTGTGCCCGGTCGGGCCATGGCTAGCTGGCCATGAGCACTCCGGGCTAACCCACAACCCAATTATGATTGCTGTTTGAATGGTTAAAACATCAATGGTCAGCAAGTCTCAAGAGTCACACTGGATCATGGGCAACAGTTATTTAAATGAAGCAATCGGCCCAGCACCTTAACATCATCAGATGGCTGCTTTTTCCTTTCTTAACTGAGATTCAAACCTTTTACCAAAAAAAAAAAAAACGAGATTCAAACCAATCAATAGGTTCACTTCATATAGTTATTTATGTCCTCCCAGTTTATATGTACGTATAAGCTCACTAACTTTGACAATCCTACTCAATTTCCATGTATATTAAGTCCAATTCAACAAAATCAACCAAATTCAGATGTATTAAATTAGTATGGCCTCGTTGGAATTCATACATCAGTCAATGGAAGTCCTATTAAATGCTAGTTTTTAAGAGAAGATCATCTTTATAAATTAGAGCATTCAAAAACTTTCATTACAAAAATATAAAAACACGCTCAATCCATTTAATAGCCATTAACTTGGCCTATTTGTTTACTTTGCATTGAGTTCCAGTTGAAGACAGACTATCAATTCAATTTGCACAGTCAGACCAAATCAATGTTTTAACTATGCCTATTTGTGTACTTTGCATTGAGTTCCTCTAAATTTATAGTAAACTGGATTTTTGGGAAGGAGGATCAAAAGGTTAAGAAGAGAATGATAAAAGATGAAGACCTAGATAGGACTAGGGTGGCAAAAACCTGACCTGACTCTTATCTAACTTTTATTTATTTAAATTTGACCCGCTAAACTCATCTTAATATATAAAAGTCAGTCACGGATTAGGAAAACCTGTGCTTCATTTAAATAAGCTTGGTTAGGATTAACCTATTGGCACTCTCGGTCAGCCTGACCCATTTTCACTCGACCCAACCTAGTGCCACCCCTCAACGGGATCTCCTTTGTCTCAGAATTTATTTGGATGATGTCTAGGTAGTCATTTTCACATCAAACGTGAGACTATTTGATGGTCATTTGTGCTCTTCGCCTTTTTCTTCGATGTTAGCCCTATAATTCTTAAAAATTTGATACAAAGCAAACAAACGAGCCCTAAACGAGCTAATCGAATTGCAAATTACTCAAAAATATCTAACTCACATTTCAGCACCAGATTTACATCATGGGTGACTGAGAGCCCTGCAACAATTTGAGTGGAACTCCCTCTCCCTGAGTCATTTTCTATTGAGAAGAGTTCCTGTTTGGCAAGGAATGGCCAGTCCCTAGATTTAGATGGATAGGAAAAATGGAATGCACCTAAATGGGAATCCACCAAACACAATGGCTCACCCTTTTCAACGCGGTAGCCACCAGAAGCACCTGACCTCAAGTTTCTGAGGACCACCAATGAAGACCTTCCTATATCCAGATCTTGACAAGTGCCAAAGGGTAGGTGGAGATTAGCCAAGTTGCATACATATTCATGTGGGGAGAGATAAAATAAGTGGGTCTTCCATGATTCCATCTGGCTTCCTTCGGGTATGTCAAATACATGAGTTTTCCCACCTAACCATGTCTTATTACCTATCACTTGTATATTTTATTTATAATTTAACATAAAGGCTGCCTGCTGATGCTACCAATCTGTTCTTCCTATCTTATTGTTATTTTAATTGACTAAGGCTAAGTCATTAACTATGGGGAATTGACCCAAGTGATTAGGCATGGTCCGCGCCACTTCTTTGCCATTTTATTTATTTTGGGGTGAGAGAAGCAACCACCGTACCATCTCTGTAATGATTGATTGCTATAATTGATGATAAGTAAGTGGGACACGTAGCATATTGGATTACCAATTGCACTGGCCAAATACAAAAAAAATATATGGATAGACTTAGCCTGCGTATGTAGTTTGATGATCCCAACCATACAAATGTTGGTAAAGATTTACTCTTTAACTGAGCTATCATGTGATTTCAATTCAAACCATATATTGATGTTTGGGATCGTGTAGTTACAAGTGGGTGTTGATTAGAGCAGTCAAATGAATCATTTTTTCTTTTTATATGTGCTTGAATGGCCATTGTCCAACTGCCGTTTGTTCTAACTGTCTATGTACATTGAATGGCGTTGAAGCATTTCTCATGCATGCATGTGTGCCATAACATTTTTTTTTTAAAGATAAACACGTAATTAACTACCTATCTATTAGCTCTTCTTCTCGTTGAATAGGGCCGTCCTTAGGGTGATAATCCAGGTCCCTATCTATTAGCTCTTCTTCGCATCTCAGTACTGCATCCTATCTATCACCCCATCATACTATGCCTGTGTATGCTCCTGTGCCTATGTGGCTATGTCTCGTGAAGGAGCTTGTGTAAGATAGTCAATGAGACTAAACTAGGGCCCCTTCAATCATGGTCAATGTATGAGATGAAAAGATCTAGATGGGATCGCCCAATATATGAAATCTTAGATTTGTTCAATGATTTTAATCCCTTGCTTTGTGACCCACTAGCCACGAGTTTAGCAGTTTTAAAACAAAAATACTCTTTTTTTATATATATTTTAAATTCAATCCAACGCTCTAGTCCATTTGTATCAGTGTAAACCTTATAAAATTCGAAACATAAAGGTATAAGAGTGATCGTGTGAGGCCTTCAGGTGTCGCACGATATCTCCCATATAAGACGCAAGCACAGATCACCATCCTATATGTAAAACATATATGTATTTATGGGTCTAAGTATATAATAATGATTCATTAAGCACCTTGCTAAGTCAGGTGTGAACTTAGCTGTAGGGCCCACCTAGATGCATAAAAGTCATAGAGGTAAGACTAAAGAGGGATAAAAATTAAAGATCCAGGTGAGAGGCCATATACAGTAGGAACTAGGAAGTCACCTAACCATGGCGCTTAGTGGATGTGAGAGTTTTACACATGTCTATTCTTGGTTTGTTTTGGCTTAATTTCCTTTGTATGACAAATGAAATCTCTCGTGCTTATTAGATCTTTTAAAGTAACAACGATTTTTGCTATTTGTCATAATCAATTCCAGTTAATTAGATCCAAATGACTTGAGGTTAGGGCAAGCACTGGGTTCCAAATCCCAATAATTCAAAAAGGGTCAGAGATTTCCCTTTCTAATTTTCAGTTTCTCATGTTTGGTGCAGCAAAAAAAAAATTCATGGTGAAATCCGATTCCCACCTCTTGTGCAAGACTGCGAAAAATAACTTCTTTTAGATCTGAATTTGAATTTCACAAAATAAAATAAAAATTTTCTTTCATCTCAAAAATTGAAAACTGTGAGAAAATATTACCAAGGAATGAAGAAAAATCATTGTGTAGTGTCATTTTCCTCAAAATTTAGGTAAATATTGTACTATCTCTCTTTAAGTTTACCTTTTATTCTATCAAATTAGATCAGTAGTTAAGGTTTATTTAGAAAGGAGAGAATAGTAAAGTAATAATAAAAAGGACAAAGTAATTGTGTTATCTTGTTTTAATCAACTTGGTCAGGTTGCTGGTCAACAAAATCTTGTTAGGAACCAAATCTGATCAATGTTTTGAGCAAGAAATTAATTATGTTCCATGCATTTGATTCTTCTTTACTTTTCAATACCTGCTTCACCTTTTGTCAAACATGATTTGGAAAAATGATGCTGCAGTGGAGGGCTTTATTTAATACTGAGAGAAATTCTCTAAAAAATATGATCTAAAAAGTCAGATAATTCTTTTTTTTTTTCTAGAATTTGTATAAATACAAAGGAACTTCAACATTCAAAGGATTCCAGCATTGACCAAATGCAAATTACAAATGCTCCAAGATTTGAATTCCAATTGTAATATAAATTCTAAATAATCATACTATCTAAAATACAGTTAATTTTTTGAATTAGTGCAAACTAGCCATTGACAAATGTTCAACACAGTTAACAGATATTTTCAGAAAAATAAAGGTGGTTATTTATAAAATAAAAATCTAATGATTGCATGTAACTTTTCCAAAACTCATAGATAATAAAGGTGCATGATTTAATGTTTATTGTAAAGGCAAAAAGGGAAAATAAAAAAGAATCAGATTATATGAATTTAAATCATCCATGTACAAGGATGCTCATGGGCCAGGCCAACCGGGCCCAACCCCTTTTGGCTGGATTTGTACTTGGGTTTTAATAATTGGGCATAGGTTCGATGTAAAATTGGACTAGTTTAATATTTCGATTGGACTTAAACTTAGCAATAGAAGCCCGGCCCTCTATTGTGTAATTGACTAAATGGGCAGACTCAGGCTAACCTGTTTCAGGTGGCCAAGACTCATGGCATGTCCATTGGGGCTGAATATTGACCTATGTTTTTAAAGTCGGGCTAGCCTTGTCCCGCTCTACTATGAACACTCCTATTAACATGTAAAAAACATGAAAGAACCCTTGATACTCATTATACCTACTTATCACCATTTTTGTTCGTACAACTGCCCTTAGACATGACATTCACCCCTGAGCGGTATAAATTTAAGCAATTTCTATAAAATTGTTCTTATAATTTCATATTGCCATCTAATAGTTTACACATAGTAGTGTGCAATATCCTAAAGCCATACGGTATCATATTATTATTGTAGGAACGATTCTATATGAAATATTTGGAGAAAAAATCAAGAGACAATTACCGTATGACAGCCTCTAAATCTGACATTTGCCCGAGAACTATTGGAAAAGTTATAATTACCGTACAACTGTTTCAATGACGATTCTACCATTTTCCGTACCATAGGATATCCAATGGTTGTAGGTTATCGCACAATGAGATATCCTATTACCATAGGATATCACAATATTACCTTCTCCCGCCAAACACAAAGTGGAACTTTTACCAAAGATCTTGGTACATGCACTGGGTCACAATTGATCGCTCTACCTCAATCTGTTCATAGGGTTTTCTTTTCCAAAACTTCATAAATTTAGATTTGTTTCCCTATCTCATTCACTTTTGTTACACCCATCTTATCTTAATCCATTTTCACACACCGTCTTAAACTATTGTCTTGTGTCTATCTTACAGCCATAGGATATTACACGGTAAAAAATTGAATCGTCACTTTCACAACGTCATTTTATATACGAATAATTATGACATAATTACAATTTTTCCAATCCCGGCAAAATCTTGTTTAGAGCGATTGTCCCAGAAATCGATCCTCCCGCGACAAAAGTCCAGTTCAAAGGGCCGCTCGTGACCCGGCCATGGGTCCTGCACGGCGTCTGCAAAGTGGAATCGACTGAAAAAAGGAAGAAACTGTCAAAAGCACTTCAGCATTCACATTTCTTCCTTGTTTCTCTATCTAGACACAATGCATGCGTAACAATTACATTACAAGGGGGAGAGTGAGAGAGAGAGAGAGAGAGAGAGAGAGAGATGTCAGTTTTTCTGCAAGATTTCACCGCAGAGACAGCAGGTCGCCCAGCCGAGACCACAAAAGTCATTTAACTGCAGAAAAGAACAGAAACATAACGAAACTTCCGAGCATTAACATATTCAAGGTCTAAATTTCTTTATTAATTAATATCCACGTGCACTTTTCCGGTCAATGATAAAGATGATCCAATCCTTTGATCTGATGATAGAAGAAGATTCGATGTATGGGCCCCAATGATCTAATGCTGTAAATTTTTTATTTGATTGAATCAAAGTTGGACGAGTGCCAAGATAAGTGTCAATGGGTGCCTTTTTTTGTAAAAATCTTTTTTAGATCCAATGCCAAGAATTTAGGAAAGGACTTCATTATGTGCACTACGGGGGAAAAAAGGTTTTAACTGTTAACAGCTATGAAATCATCTTGTTTCAGCTCGGGACACAAATTCACTTAGAACTTGAATTCATTCAAATGTTTCAAATGCTATCAAGAATGGTTCTCTCTTATTATACCAACTTTATGAGATTTATTCTACCAAAACAAAAACTTTATGAGATATAGACAACAATGGGGTCTTCGGGTCTTCCTTTTTATTAAAAAGAAAAAGAAAAAAGGTAGACTCGTAATCCAGTGCAGTGCCTGATTTCATCGTGCCTAAATGCTATTTCTTCATCAAGTAAGTTAAATATCAATATGCACTCTCTCCTTATTGTGACTTGCCCATGTAAAGGTTTGGCTTACCTGGTGTGTGAGAGAGGTAAGGACTTAACGTGTTTGAGAGGATAAGAACAATTGTTTCTTAAGGCCCGTTTGACACTTTACTAAATTAGTAAAAGTCAATAATGAGGTCTTCGGGTACTCATAATCGAGTCCAATGCTTGATATCTAGGGGTGCATATGGGAGGTTCGGATCGGTTTAAAGGGAAAACCATCAACCAAATCGAACCCATCTATTTTCTATTTTTTCAAATTGAACCGAACAACCCATGTGCTCAAACTGAACCATACCGAACTGGTTTGGTTACGATTTTTTGGTTTTTATTTTTATTTTTATTTTTGATAGTTCAGTAGGTGAGAGATGTTTGATTTCAAGTAACGGAGCGAGTAATTTTTCATATTCTTTTATATATTTTATAAAAATATATATGTTTATATAATTTGTTTGGTTCGGTTCGATTTGAACTGTTTAAGCGCACCTTCAAACAGAAAACCCAACAAAATGGTTTGAAAGAAATTCGAACCGTAACCTAGAGAATTTTTTGTGCACTCCTATCGATATCATCGTGCTTAAATGCTATTTCCTCATCAAGTTAAATATCATTTTGCACTCTCTCCTTATCGCCACTTGCCCATGTAAAGGTCTAACTTACTCGGTACGCCCAAGACTTCAGGTGCTTGGGAAGATGAGAACATTCAATTCTTCCCATTTGGCACTTTACTAGATTAGTAAAAGTTAAGTAAAGCTTCCTTTTTGTAAACTATTTTTGCAAATTAAGGGGTCATACATAAAATGCACTTTAATTCAAAATTCCCTGCATCTTTTTTAAAATAAGTAAAAAATAACTTACTTTATCCACTAAAAGACAAAGAAGTCTTCACTTTTGTATACAAAAAGCCAAAAAAATTATATACCAAATAACTAAAAATAAAATGCAATCATAACTTATTATATTTTATTCTTTTTTGATTTGATGCTTTACTATATTTTATTTTACATGTAAAATTACTAAACGGGTAATATATTTATATATATATATATATATATATAGACACTGAAATCCTTAATTAGTGAGAAAATAAAGTTAATTAGGCCCATAATGATGAAAAAGAAGAAAGCACATTATTATCTAAAAAGTATAGCTCATCATTCCGGGTCTAAGTAAATTGACAGACCCATGTGATCCACCAACCTTGGACTCTACCTTTTCTCCACATCAATCAATGGAGCAACGCAAACTTGGCCCCACCAAAAAAATAAGAAACCTACTAACCAAATTAGACCCTGATGATAAAAATAGATTGGGAAACCGTGGAAACACAGAAACCACATAAGTCAAACGAAATAGAGACTGAGACTAGCCATATATATCAGAACAACAGCTCGATCCAACGGCTGTCACAACTTTCTAATTCCAAGTGGACCCCACACCAACAATCCCCACCGTCAAGATTGACCAATTGAAATTCACTCATTGATGGAAATAAAGACACGGTCGTAGAAAGCTGGGCCGACGTGAGTTACAAACATGTGTATTTTGACGGTCAACACACTTCGAGAACAATTCTATTGTGAGTAGCCAAGAAACACCACCCTTCTTCCCCCACTAAACTCATTTAAATACAAATCCAAAAATCCAAATCTTCCAATTTCATACCTCTCTCTCTCTCTCTCTCTCTCTCTCTCTCTCTCTCTCTCTCGCATTAAAAGCATCTGTTTCATTTCATCGAATACTTTGTGTTCAGATTCATAAAGAAAAAGCCATCTGTTGCTGGAATTCCAAGTGTTTTATACTTTATAGTTTATAGATCTCTCCCTCTCTCTGTGTTGTGTTGGGTTTTTTTAGATCTGAGAAATGCAGAGAATGGGAGGAGATTTGGAGAATTACTCCGATACGGAGAGTGTTGGCAGCGATCGAGTCGCATTTAGCGGGCCTTTGAGCGGGCCGCTCAACAAGCGCGGCGGCCGGAAGAGCGCCCGCTTCAACTTGCCGGAAAGCACCAGCATCGTCGGCGGCGGCGGCGGCGGTGGCGGAGGAGATGAGGCATACGTCGAGATCACGCTCGATGTCCGCGATGACTCCGTGGCGGTGCACAGCGTCAAGCCGGCCGGCGGTGGAGGTGTCGAGATCGAGGATCCGGAGGTGACGCTGCTGGCTAAGACTCTGGAGAAACGGTCGTCGTTCGGATCGTCGGTGATCCGGAGCGCCTCGTCGAGGATCCGGCAGGTGTCGCAGGAGCTCCGGCGGCTTGCCTCCATCAACAAGCGGCCGGCTCCCAGCCGCCTCGATCGGACCAAGTCTGCCGCCGCGCATGCTCTCAAGGGACTCAAGTTCATCAGCAAGACCGATGGCGGCGCCGGATGGGCCGCCGTCGAGAAGCGGTTCGACGAGCTCGCCGTTAACGGCGTCCTCTCTCGCCCCCTCTTCGGACAGTGCATAGGTAACGCCGTAACGGAAACATAGCTAACAATGGTACAGTTGACGTTTTCACGATACCAACTCCCGAGTTGGATCCTCCTTTCAGTCAGTTCGACTCGCCCGAGTCGACTCGGTTGAGTTGTGAGTGAGTTCAGTACACCTGACTGATCTTTTTTTTTTTTTTTTTTTTTTTGGTATTGTGAAGGGATGAAGGAATCGAAGGAGTTTGCAGGAGAGTTGTTTGATGCACTCGCCAGGAGAAGGAACTTAACGGGAAATACCGTTACGAAATCTGAAGTGAAGGAGTTTTGGGAACAGATATCGGACCAGAGCTTCGACTCGAGGCTGCAGACTTTCTTTGACATGTAAATTATCCGAAACCGTCTTTTTCCCCTTAATCACGATTAGTATCTGTAAGTGAATGATTAATTCGAGCTTGACATGCAGGGTGGACAAAGACGCTGATGGTAGGATTACAGAAGAAGAAGTCAAAGAGGTAAGAAAGTCATCCAACTGATGAGCGTTTTTTTGACTCGGTTGCATATCATATATTTTGCTAGGGTGGATGATTTCGGACCCTCCCTACCACTGATTTTTCTCACTCGGACTGAGTCAATCACTGAGTCAAGAAGTTTAAGTAATCATGGGTTTGTGTTAATTTTTGCAGATTATTACTCTAAGTGCCTCAGCAAACAAGCTCTCAAAGATCCAAGATCAAGCAGAGGAATACGCCGCGTTGATCATGGAAGAGCTGGACCCGGACAATCTCGGCTATATAGATGTAATTCACTTGAATTTTGTCAAGAACTAAGCAGAATTAAAAGACACCCATCTCATGAAATTGCATCTGCTAACACTTATTAATTGATGATGTTCAGATCCACAACTTGGAGATGCTGCTCCTGCAAGCGCCGAACCAGTCCATGAGAGGAGGGACCACCAACAGCAGGAACTTGAGCCAGATGCTGAGCCAGAAGCTGAAGCCGACTAAAGAAAGCAACCCGATTCGGCGTTGGTATCAGAGTACCAAGTATTTCCTTGAGGATAACTGGAAGAGGGTGTGGGTGATGGCGCTGTGGCTTGGAATCATGGCGGGGCTGTTTACATATAAATTCATCCAGTATCGCCACAGGGCGGTGTATGACATTATGGGCTACTGTGTCTGCACTGCTAAAGGGGCTGCAGAGACTCTCAAGTTCAACATGGCATTGATTCTACTGCCTGTTTGCCGGAACACCATCACTTGGCTCAGGAACAAGACCAAGCTTGGCATGGCCGTCCCCTTTGATGATAATCTCAATTTCCACAAGGTAAACTATATAAAAAATGATTATAATGATGATCTTTTGGTTTAAAATTACATGGCTAGGATATATTTGCATTTATGAAAAAATTACAAAATTAGAAAGACTGTTATTTGTTATGAACGAAATCAGTCAAGGTGGAATGTGCCTATGCAGTATGTCCCCCCAGAAATTTTGAAAACCACCCTCTTGTTATATAAAATCTCAGTTTTTTTTTTTAATTTATATTGGACTCCTAAATGTTATGGTAGAATTTAGTTTTTATTTATATTGAGCCCCCCAAAGATTGTTTTTATATAGTTGCACCCCTAGGCAAATTTATGGTTCCGCCCAAGCCTATTACCATACTACAAATAGAATAATTCTTCCTACTTTATCTTTGCAAATAGATTAATTATTCACCATGCATCATGAGAATTTAGATTTATAATTTATGAAGGTTTCACTCTCATTTTGTATTTTTTGATAAAATCTATTTTTTTTTATTTTCTCATAAAGTAATCCCTTTACTTGAATTCACTTTACTTTATAAGTGAATTACCCAAACCATCAATTATGTTAAGTTAATTTTTGTAACCCTTGCGCGTATACTTGTTGAAATTACTAAAGTACCCTAAGCCTCATTTGGGGATTGGGGGACAGAATAAATGAGGCTAGTACCATTAGAATCTAAAACATTTATTACAAGAACATTCCTTTGTGTGGTTAAATAATGTGGGTTTTTCAATTTATATCATCAGGTTATCGCAGTGGGAATTGCCATTGGTGTTGGATTGCACGGGGGGGCTCATCTTACATGCGATTTCCCCCGTCTCCTGCATGCTACCGAGGCAGAATACGAGCCCATGAAGCCCTACTTCGGAGATAAACAGCCACCCAATTACTGGTGGTTCGTCAAAGGTGTGGAGGGTGTGACTGGAATTGTGATGGTGGTGCTAATGGCCATTGCATTTACTCTTGCCACGCCATGGTTCCGCCGCAACAAGCTCAATCTCCCAAAATCCATTAAGAAGCTAACAGGATTCAACGCCTTCTGGTACTCCCACCACCTGTTCGTCATCGTTTATGTCCTTCTCATCGTCCATGGCATCTATCTCTATCTTTCCAAGGAGTGGTATAAGAAAACGGTTAGCAGCTCATCTCTATAACCCTTCCATTTTTTATTTTTATTTTTTGTTATTGCTAATGAAAGCTGTTATTTATATATATATGCATTGCCTTGAATTTTGCAGACATGGATGTATATAGCAATTCCAGTAATCCTTTACGCCAGTGAAAGGTTGATAAGGGCTTTCAGATCAGGCATCAAACCCGTCAAGATCTTGAAGGTACACTAAGGAGATTTTGGTTGTGTTTAAATTTTTACAACTTCCGTATTTTTATTAGAAATTTAAATTCACGCACTCTTAATTCTCACATCCATTAAAATCCTTTCCAGCTGTACTATAGCCTGTAAATTTTTTTATAACTCATATTACGTGGATGATAACATGAGAAAAAAAATATTTTTTCAATATAAATAATACATATAAACTAATTTTAAATTATGCTTTTGTAGATTTCTTTTGTTTTTCTGAATTTTACCATTTTATTCCATTTTGGGGATATTTTCCACGCAGCACCATATCATCTAGAGTATAGACAAGTTCCAAATATTTTCATGTTTGTCCGTGCGCTAGATGGTCCGAGCTGTAACGTCGCTGTTGGGTGCAATTGCGAGATTCAAAGCCGTGTTTTTCTTACTGTTGTGGGACATGTAGAGTCAACAATTTTGATTTTGTTGGCTCGCTCATAAGAAACTGTGGGACCCTCATCGATCAGTTTTCAATACCTTCAAGTAGGAGGTTCATGGGGTCACTTATCTATGGGCCGCGAATTGTACAGTTGTGATCATCCATGCACGTGCACTAACTGTTCAATCGTTGAATGAATGAATAGTATAATTTACTAGCCCAAGTTTTAAATACCTCTGTTTGTATCTAACTATACTTTTCTAACTTTACTTTTGTGGGATCCGATTGAAGGTTGCTGTTTACCCTGGTAATGTCCTGTCACTGCACATGTCCAAGCCACAAGGCTTCAAGTACAAGAGCGGTCAATACATGTTCGTGAACTGTGCTGCTGTTTCACCATTTGAATGGTATGTTTATAATTAGAAATTGCACGTCGTTACATGCAAGTAATAATAATTTCATGCTGAGAATTGAAATGCATAGTCTTGATCATCTGTTAATCAATTTATACAGGCACCCCTTTTCAATTACGTCGGCTCCTAGAGACGATTATCTTAGTGTTCACATTCGTACACTTGGTGATTGGACACGACAGCTCAAAACAGTTTTCTCTGAGGTATTATATATAACTAGTTGAAATTGGTTTGTTCCGTTTTGTTTAGTGTAATTAAATCTTTGGAACTGATCTTGTGTTGTTTTTGGAGGTAACACTAATTGCTTTTGTTTATTTTTCAGGTGTGCCAGGCTCCCACCGCCGGAAAAAGCGGTTTGTTGAGAGCTGATCACATGCAAGGGGCAAATTCTCCACAGTAAGACATTTATTTTACTAGTGTTGTATTAATTTATTATCATTGTTCTAGGTTGCTAATCTCTGAACCCGTTAAATCAGTGATCCAGCATTCTAGATTTTAACAGGTCAGCAAACCGATGTCTGACCCAGCACGTGATGAGTTAAAAAAAAAATGTGATCAATATGTGTTGGGTAGGTTGGGTTAGGTTTGACATGGATTATGATACTACTCCTCATAATCTAATGGGAATTTAAATATTTTCTAAAAACAAACATCTTATATATTATTTTTATTAGCAAAGATGCTCAATTAGTTGAAAGCTCAAACTGTCCTTGAACTCAAATCAGCTTGTAATGTAAAAACCTTTACCAAACCAATCTTTAATTGGATATGCACTTGGTCAACACACCTTGATTCCAACCTCATCAAGTGGACTCATTCAACACAGATGGGCCTTGACCCACAAGTACAATCTTCACTATTTTGATTATCCAGTGAGATTATAGAACATGGTTTTAAAAAAAAAAAGTTTGGATTTTACTTAGATGGAAGTGTGTTGGAATCTTGTAGTAATGTAATTTGCAATTCATGTGCAGCTTTCCAAGGGTTCTGATCGACGGCCCATATGGAGCCCCAGCCCAAGACTACAAGCAATACGAAGTGGTCCTTCTGGTGGGTCTGGGCATTGGGGCCACTCCTTTCATCAGCATTGTCAAAGACATTGTAAACAACATGAAAGCAAGGGAAGAAGAAGAAGAAGAGCTGGAGAGAGGGACCAGCAAGCCCAACGGCGCGAAGAAGAGCGGGTTCAAGACTCGGAGGGCCTACTTCTACTGGGTGACTCGGGAGCAGGGTTCGTTCGACTGGTTCAAGAATGTGATGAACGAGGTGGCCGAGGCGGATCACAAGGGTGCGATTGAGCTGCACAACTACTGTACGAGCGTGTACGAGGAAGGCGACGCTCGTTCGGCCCTGATAGCTATGTTGCAGTCGCTCAACCACGCCAAGAACGGGGTCGACGTCGTTTCGGGAACGCGCGTGAAGTCCCACTTCGCCAAGCCCAATTGGCGCAACGTCTACAAGCGCATCGCTCTCAATCACCGTGACGAACGAGTCGGTAAGAGTCGCTCGCTTTCCCTCTCTCTATCAATTCCACTCTCATGTCTTTAATCATTGTAGAGTGTCTAGCCTCTAGTGAGCCACACTCAAAACTCAAACAAAAAACATTATTGACATATATTATTAACTGAGGGGTTGGCCAACACATCCATGATTGAGTGATGTTTAGGCTTTTGTATTATATACTTGTCAAGGCATCGATCCCTTGGTCTAGATTTAAAAATTATTACCAACACACCAGTTGCCCAATGTAAAAAATAAATAAATAAATAAAATAAAATAAAGATAAAAAAAATAAAGGGTTGAGTCTATGTCTATGACTTTGCTATTAAATATAATAAAAATGGAAACACATGTTTTCTATCTAGGCGATCTTTGATGAAGTACTTAAAAAAAATCTAATCTCATCCGGCGTTTTCTCTTACTTGATCTAAACTATTTATTATTACATTTTAGCTGATTTTTATTTTGACCTTCGATTTTGAACTGTTGCATCTAATTGCTAAGAATGCAATATGATCTCTATTTTTAGTAGCTGATTTATCTAGACCTTTTCCATGTATTTTTCAGATATCTACAAAGTGCTATGTGTTTCTAATGTTACATGACTTCATCGTAAAATGTCCAAATAATAAATATGTTTAATAACATATTATGTACTTATTAAGTTTTTGTAGTCGATCCATGCAACAACTCATTCAACTCACGCGTTTGTTAGATTTCACAGCTTTTTGAAAAAATAATGCAAATACTACTCTTTCCAAATCGTTGACCCGAACCATCCGGAGAGTGTTTTGTAATCGTTTCTTTTCTGCTATAAAAGATTTCAACAACTGCCCATGTTGTAATTGCTTAAATCCTAATATGTTGCCTTCTAGAACTGGAGATGACCAGAATGCCACTTCATGGATTGGTAGCTCTTTCCATTGACCCAGAAAACTTCAAAGGAATCCAAGTCATTATTGCCATTTAAGAAGATGTCTTATATCTATGCAATTTACTAAACAAGATGGACGATTCAGATATCATCTCGTGCTGATTATAACAATCTGGTTCTATTTTACAGGTGTCTTCTACTGCGGAAATGCTGGTCCAACCAAAGATCTACGACAGCTGGCATGGGATTTCTCTCACAAAACCTCCACCAAGTTCGATTTTCACAAGGAGAACTTCTAACATGTGCATGTGGCCTTCCTTGTGTGTATGTCTTGTACAAAATCATAAGCCGCTTTCTTTGATTTTTTTTTTTTACACTGTTCTTCTCTTTATTTTCGTCGACCTAGAGTTTGACTTTGGAGCTTTTTATATGAGACCCAACTACTGCAATATGAGAAAAAAAGTGGCAGGCAAATAGTAGTAGTGGAAGATACATAGCCCCCAGGCCCCCACTACTCAAGTTGGTGGAAGGCATGAGTGGATAAGACGGTGATGAAAGTAGTGGTTGGAACTGCAACCCAGACAGCTAACATAGGGTTTCTAGAAGAGAATTGTATTTTTGTTTCATTTCTTTCTTTCTTTCTTTCTTTCTCTATGTGTTTGCAGCATATTAGGGTTGTGATACACTGAATTATATTTATATATGTTGTTAGTGGTCTGTTACGGCTATAAGGCCGTCCACATGAGGAGATGGTGTTTGGATGGATTTTTAAAAAATAAATAAATTTAATGACAGTTAAAATATATATGAAATACAAAGGGTATCCATCTCCAGAATATTTTTGGGGTTGCTTGTGCTGTCTTGTTGGGCATCTTTTATTCTTATTTAATGTGAGATTTCAGGTTTGAAAACGAAATGAATCCCATTTAAAATTTAAAACAATTTTGATAGTGTGATACAATACCTAAACTACTTGACTGCAATGAAGGAAGAAGAAATTTATTTGAGATGAGTCATTCTAAACCATCTAAGGTAAACTTTTGATCTTACTCAACAGTCGAATTCATTCAATGATATTAATCCGTCGGAGAGTCCAATTTCACTATCCCTCTTTGTTATGTTACTCAGATAAATTGTAACAAAAAAAAAAAGGTTTGTTATGCCAGCGGCCTCATGATCAAATTATTGATTTGTGAAAAATGTGATTGGAGTCATCTTATTATGCTTAAATCTTAAAAACACATTTTATTCATGGTCATTTTTTAACATTAGGCATGATTGTAATTGAAGTGGAAAAATTTTTACGATAAAAGAAGGTGAGTAGTTTCTTAGCTGTATGGATCTCAAACATACTCACTATTTGATAAAATTACATCGAATTGACTTGACGGACTTAAAAGGATTGCCAAACTTTTGCTCTCAACCCACTCCTCTTTTCTTTTCATTTCTTTAAAATTACCCTTTATTTCACTTCACTTCTTCCCGTAATGAGAGGAGAAATGGGGTGAAGAGGTCAAATAAAAAAAAAGAAAAAGAGACAGGGTCAAAAGAAAGAGTACTAAATGACAAAAACCACATATTCTTTTAAACGAAAGAGTAAAAATGTAATCTCTACTAAATGACAAAAGATTATGACTTAGGGAAGAGTTGGTTTTTATCACTTAATACTTTTACTTTCGGAACACCAATTCTACGCGCAACACACCCCCCCCCCCCCCCCCCCCCCCCCCGGGGAAGAGTAGGTTTTTTATCACTTAATACTTTTACTTTTGAAGTACCAAACCACCCCTCAACTACCACTATGACTTGGGGACGAGTAGGTTTTTATCACTTAATACTTTTACTTTTGAAGTACCAAAACCCTCTCCCCCACCCTCAATTTGACCCTTCACTTCGTTCTCCTACTAGCTAGGGCCTTTTTGTTTACATTACAATATACAAGAATTGAATATATATATATATGTGATTTAATAAGTGGTTAAAAATGAAGACAAAGGTGAATTTTAAAAATTGAGCATCAAATAAGCTTTCTTTTTATGCAAATTGAAGACAAAGCTTTTATTTTTCTGTCTTTGTTTGATTCAACTTGCATAAAAAGAAAGCTTATTTGATGTTCATTTTTTAAAATTTACGTTCGGTCTTCATCATTAACTACTTATGGCATGAATCATACTTATTCAATTTCTACGTAATTTAATACAAACAAACTGGCCCTTAGTATTGAATTTGAGAGACCCCCTTTGTCCAACAATATGAAACTATTAATACATTTGCACTAAGATTTAAATCACTAAAAGTTATTGATGTTGGGTCTCAAAAGGCTTGTTGTTTCATATTATTGAATTGTTAAGAACTCTAAGACTTTTAATTTTTACAAGTGATAAAAAATAAAGAATCAAAAGCAAATATTCAAAAAGTGTGCGATCATCAAATTGATGAAGAATATTCTAGAATGGTGGAATTTGTTGAAAGAAGGTCGACTTTATCTTGGATGAGGATAAGTTATGTTGGAGTTATGATGTGCACCTGCAGAGCGAGGAGGGCCTCCCCTACAAATTCTGAAAACTCCTTACAGCTTTAGAAAATGTTTATGTAGTTTTTAAATATTGCCCCTCCAAGACTTTTATATATATATATTTTTATAGTGGCCCCTGCAAGGATGATTTACGGGGTCTGCCCCTGATGATGTGTTTAGGATAATTAAAAATATAAATAGTTTTCAAATCAAGCTCTAATATGATTAGAAGATCTCTATTGTCATTTATAAATACCCAAACACTTTTCAATAAAATTACAAAAAAAATAAAAATAAATCATTTATATGAGTATCTAACATAATAAAATTCTGGGTATATAGTGTATTCAATATTATGTCAGTTTTGCTGGATCATCCACCCCCCATATATGGCTACTGTGGCCTTAATAAATTTTTTTGACTATGATGGCTATACCAGCTCCATAAGTGGAACTCGATTATTTCTCTAAAGTCAATCATAGGGACAAAAGCAGCTGAGAGTGGTCATTATCTATCAAGAAAAGCAAAATATTATGTATCAAAAGGACTCTCCATTACCATCCAGACATAGAAGAGCCGTGCTGACAAACTGGCAATGACTTTTTTTCCATGAGTAGGTGTACAAACCTTGGAGTTATTCTTTCATACTGCCCAAAATGGATCACAGCCTAACAATTTCTAATTTTATGAATAGCCCCCTGCCTCTTTGTTTCAACTTGGCCGTGTAATTTTTGGCTCACACATTGTACACCTTGGCTTGATATAAGTTACAATTATTGTTGTAGTGCTCGTTGTCCTTTAGCATCAAATAATTGAGCACTGCAGGGACCATCAGATCCCATGAATATGAAAAGGTCATTACGTAACGCTGAGACTTTTGTGATGCATGCCTTGGGTGCCATTGGTGAGCCCTTTTTCATCTTATAGGCCAAGGCTATCTCAATTATTAACCAACTGTTGTTAGGGAAGGATACTCAAATCGGCAGCCTCTTGGATTGGGTATGGGTTAGGTTACTTTTACATTAGGATTAGCCAATTTGCCAAATAAGTCTGAGCCATCTATTGAAACGTTCAAATATTTTCAGATAAAGACTATTAATTTGCTGATGTATTCTCAGAAAATGTTGTGGAAAATAAAAATTATTTTTAAATTAAAATAGTTAAATAAATATAAATAATGATAAATAATTATGAAAATAGACAAATATAAATATATAATTTCTCAGATACATATTTACGAAGTTACAACTAATAATCAGAAAATGAATATCAATTACTTATTAGGGTATGGTTACGTAAGTAACTCTTCCAAAACATAATGAAGCAGGAAGAGTTGTGTGTTAGTTTGTGCTATGCTTGATGGAAAACCAGCTCAAAACTAATTAGTCTTTCAAGGACTCGAGAGAAGAACTTAGAAACGCAATCTTACAAGCAAAAAGTTGATTGAGAGGGATGTGTTAGGCGATGACCTTCATGCAAAATGGGTTTTGCCTGATATAATGAAGATTGACCTTTTACATTGGTGGTATTCTTACTGTCCAAAATCTAAGTCATGGGCATGTCACATTTTGTTACCTGAGGACTATCTTATTTCACCAGAGGTCTACTTTCCTCACCTAAAAAGTTCCTCACCTCACCTGAAGTCTCTCCTTCTTCACGGGTGTGCTGGGCCTCTCCAACTGGCTAAAAATAAAAAAGAGGGGAAAACAAAAAAAGATAGTGTAATAAAAAGGAATAGTGACTTCTTATTTAAGTGGGTTGGTGATTCTTCATGAATAGACTTGCCCATTGGTCAGTTGAGTCATGAGTGAGGCATGCTTCATGACAAGTGGCTGGCCCACAATGGGCAGGACTCTGCCACCTAGTGACTTGGCGAGTTAGGACGAACATGGCTCAGCCCAGGAACCGACTCAATCCAGTCCATCCGCTCGATGCAATCACATGAAGCCTTTCAAAACTCCTCACAATGGGAACAAATGTGCATTGCCCTAGCACACACGTGTACACATGAAATGAAGTACTTGGTATTGCTCGTATGACCATCGATCTAATAAAAAAAAAAAAAAACTAAAGAAAATGTATTAGTGAAGTGAGTTCTAGGAAGAAATGAATGCTATCCATTATTAAGATTTTTTTGAAATATCTTCAACATAATACCTGTGAGAATATATTACTTAACATTTAATTTTACCGCTAAAAATAGTAAATTAGCATGATAGAGAAGTAAGCTTCAAATAGTTGGACGACAAGATTTTCATCATGCGACATTGTGGGGTTTTTTAGTTGGTTGGCAATCCCGTCTCACTCGGGTGATTAGGGATTGACCTTGGTCTTCACCCCACTCCTCACATATGTGAGTTCTTATTCTTTATGCGTTCATGTTCTAACTCCTCGTACATGCAAGTCTTGCTCTCCTTGTGCGCAAGTTCTCTTCTTACATGTGTGAGTCTCTCGGATTCAAACCCCTTAGCTTGGATAACAGAAAAGAAAAAAAGAACAGAGTTTTTTTAAGCGATTTGGTTCTTTAATCAAGCTCTTACCTTAAGATGGCAAATCTTATGTTATTTTGAAATAATGCAAAGTTGTTGTGAAAAATGTTTTAATACCCATAGCATAATAATCTCAGGAGATTTTTTAATATTGCTAATTTCTGTGACAATAACTGCAGCAAAGGTAGTACCCTACCAAGTGTTGAATTAATTGTTATCAGTCTATATATTCGTTCTAATTGATCTATTAGCTTTTACTGATAGATTAGCTTGTTGTAGTACACAAACACATGCAGAACAAAAGATAGAGAGAGGCCTCACTTTTCTTGCACCATAACCAGCAGTTAGAATTTTGTGTTGAAAATTAATCGTATGGCTACAAGATTTTCTTTTTCATTTAAGACTAGTACTCCAATTTGACAAGATCACAAAAACAATGACCATGCAAAGTTTCTGAACCAAATAAGGTGTGACATGTACAAGTCCACTTTTTGGGTCTTTTTTATAAAAATTATTTTTTTAAAGAGATATTTAATTGCTTTAGCCCATTTGAAAAATGTTTATGTCCATGTCTGATTCAATCTCCTACAAGATCCTTTGCCTCTTTTTTCAAAAATAACCGGAAAGGTGATTTGAACCATATCACTTTTTAGAGTTTAAAGCAATCAACATGTTTTAGATTATATTAGACAAGCTTGCCCGTATAACATTTACAAAGTGAAAATCTTCGTTGCATGACTTTTTCAATATGACAAGTTCGCCCGTATTGTTTTTACAATATGACAACTTTACGTATATCACTTTTATAATATGAAAATTTATCTTTTCTTATTAAATTAAAATGCCAAATGATCTATTTGTAAAATAATCTAATTAAAAAACCTTTATTTTAAATAGATCAAATCGAACTAATTCTATTTCAAATAGAGTGGACTTGCCGAACAGGTATTAAAAGAACCAAAGTTATATATAGAACCATGGTAAAACTCTGCCTATTGAATAGAAAATTTTTGTCATATCTGAACATAAAAAGAGAAACATGCACTCTTACAATTTGTGGATCTTCTTATATCCATTTGAATTTCAATCTCCTTCTCTATGGGCTACTTTATCTTGAGCAACTTTCATGGCCATTATATGTGGACACCCCCTTATCGGGCATGCGTGAGACAATGCGAATTATAGGCGAGATTGGGATGGAAAGATGTAAATTTGATGATATATGATTCCCATGTTCAAAGATTTTGGCAGGCATCATTCTTTTGGGATTTTAATTCATTTGTGAGTACCATTTAGATGAGTAACAGATTTCAATTCGTGGCCGTAGCAAGTGTGAGGGAGTTGATTTGATCACATGGGTCTCACATGTTGGTAAAAGTGGTGCCAATGGGTGGTGCTCATTTTAGGATTTTGCATTAGTATATTACAAGGAGTTTTGACAAGAAACACTTCTTATCGCCTACCTTTTCTTTGTCTAAATCAGTACTTGCATGTGAAAATGCATTATCATCGCTCTTTGCTTGTGGGACGCATTCAACACATTATGTGGATCCAAATCAATCCCACTTTAAAACAAATTTCTTTATCAAAGTGCTACTCACAGTTGATATGACACTTCTAATGCACAAAATTGTAAACAAAAAACTCTATGATTACCTCTAGTACAAAACTTCGTAAAAAGAAAAGGAAAAAAAATCTCAACTTTCATGACTAATGCCTCTAGATACAAGTGGATTAGGCAGGGACATGCCACATATAATATGACGTGATTTTACACATAAGAAGTAAAGGATCATGTATCATATGATATGTTATGATACATTTTCTACCTTGATATGTTTGGATATCATATTTAATAACATGAGTTTCATCACTTTGCAACACGGATTACTATGAAAAAAAAGTTTAAAAAGTGTTAGATTGATGGGATAACCCACTAGAAATGACACAATTGGCACAAAGGAATGAAATTGGAAGTTACTTTCTCTAACTTTAATTACTCAGTTTAGGAATTATTCGATTGCAGTGCTTTATGGCAATATCACCAACCCCACTCATTAGCATCTTGAAAGGGTCTTCTTTCTGTTTTGGTAGAACCCAATCTACTCAGAATCCTCCTGTGGTTTGTTAATATCCTTCGTGTATGTTATTTGTGTTGAGTTTTCTTAGCTAATTATTAAAGGGCGGTATAAATACTTTTTAATACTCCCCTAAAGTGGAACCTAGCAGACACATTTTTACAAAAAATCACTTTAAAAAAAAAATCGAGTTGCTCTTCTCAATATTCGAACTCACGATCAGTTAACTCTAATGTTATATTAAATTTTATTAGCTAACCATTTATACTAAAACCTATGCATTTAGTACGGTAGAATAAATACTTTTTAATGCTCCCCCCTGGGCTGGAACCCACTCCTCAATAATTTGTAGATACTTAACAAGATGCCTTTAAACTAAGTAGATCAAGAACTACCAAACAAATGAATAAAGTGTGAGTTTTGCATAAATAGAGTTAATTAAAATTGGAAATAACTTAATATCCCATTGTGATAAATCTTCTTTTAATAAGTATAAATCAAGATGGAGGCCTTGAGTTAGAGAATGCCAATAGGTTCAACAAAATGAAACAACCTGATGAAATGGTTTGTTATTGTGAAGACCACTTCAACTAAATTGACACTGTATTAATAAATCTTCTTTTAATAAGTATAAATCAAGATGGAGGCCTTGAGTTAGAGAATGCCAATAGGTTCAACAAAATGAAACAACCTGATGAAATGGTTTGTTATTGTGAAGACCACTTCAACTAAATTGACACTGTATTATGAGGAAGGTAAAGGTAAGACCTTCTTTGTTGTCTTGGGTTGAAAGTTAAATAGAAAGGACAAGAAGTTGAAATCCATGTGATGTAATATAACATGGAGTTGCAATCAAGGATATAATTGGAGAAGTTTCTTGGTTGATTGGCAAATTTACTTTGATGACTATGATGATCTCATTCTTGATTATATATTAATAACTTAGGTAACATTAAAAAGAGCCATCTTCTTAGATTTCAAGATTAGGACCAAACACATAAAAATGAGTATAGAAGACATCAAGATCAATACAAATTAAGTGGTATTGTATTTCTAAAAGCATGGAGTGGCATCACCGTTTGAAATTCTGAAACGAACATGTTTGATAGCGTCCATGTCACATCTACCGTGTGGGCCCCACCACATTCAACTGTCCATCATAGTACAGGCCTGTGTATTGTTGTTATTCATGAGTAGACAGAACATGGGCATAGATATTTGATGATGATTCCCAAATCACGTTAAAGGTCACAGTGACCAAGTGTATGCCATCCTCGTGAACCATATAGCTCATGAGACCTTTTTTTAGTGGTGCATGTGGGGACCCATACCACCCGCAGTGTCATCTTATGGAAATGGTTCTTATCACACTTTTTTAGTGTAGCAAGAGATCAAGCTACCAACTCATTCCTAACTTCCTTCTTTTATTTATTTTTTTAGATTTCAAATGGGATGTCTCGTGATATGAAAATTTCAAAATAGTGCCCTAAGCGGTTCACATTTTTTAAAAATGAGTTTTTATCCGAATGGTAAGGAGTGTCAGTTTTTATTTGACTGTATGAGGGTTTAAATTCCGAGTCCCACTTTGCGTGCTCTCTTTCCTTCAATTGGGTCATTTTGATGGATTCTCATTGTAGGTGACCTCTTTTTTCTCTTACTTAATAATAAAAATGCATTTTCTTTCATTTCCCCTTTCTTCTTCTTTCCTCATTCCTCTTCCTTTCAGGGGGAAGGGAGAAAGACTATGGTGAATGAGTTACTCTCAAAAGTGGAAAGAGAAGAAGAAAGAAAGAGGGAGTGAGGAAAATGAATGCATAGGAATGAGACACACACCAAAAGAAAAAAAAAGAAGAAGAAGTCATTTTCTTTATTAAAGTTGAAAGCTTTTTGAAACCATGATGTCTTTTTTGAAAGCTCCAAAAAAATTTAGGATGTTTTTGAAAAATTGTCCCTTTATTCAGTCTCAATGGACCCACCACCCATATCACCTGCAATGTCATGCAAATGTATATTTTCACTGTTGATTAAGGAAGAGATCAAGCTACCACGTGGTCCACGTCGTCAAGGTCGATTTCACCTAGAACTACAGGTGGGCCACTGATGTACATGAATATGAATATATCAACTAGTCCCCACTCTATTCCACATGGATGATTACAGCTCATGTGACATTTGACACATACTTTCCCGACCATTCCACACCATATAAAAAGGGTGTCAATTGGTCGGACTATCAATGGGCGGGGCTGGATTTTAGCTGGTGGGTCAGACCTATTAAAAGTTTAAGTTTCCAACCCCGCAGACATGTGAGCTAAAAATCACCCTGACCAAATTATGGATGCTGTGGATTTCATGGCTCAAATACTGTAACAATTGAGGGGAAAAAAAAAAATTGTGGTTCGATTCTACGGTGAGCATAAGTCTGATCAAGATCAAAGTTAGGGCACACTAGAGATGGGGAGATAGGGTAGGGTCTAAGAAAGGGAGGGGAATTCAGGGGCATGAAATTGTCTCTTAGGGGCATATTGGTTTTATGTAGGGTTGTAAACGGGTCGGTTCCGGTACCGTTAAGGAGAAGGTGAAATCGGATCCGGACTCGGAACCATTTTGGAACCGGTTTTTTGGTTCCGGAACTAAAACCATATATAGGACAGGTCTGGATCCGGGTCCGGGTCTAAGTAGAGAATGATATTAAAAAAACATGATTTTTAAGAGAGATTTTAGAAACTTAAGGTAATACGTCGGGTCTTGGGTCCACGGGTCCAAACCAAGGTGGAACCGGATCCGGACCCATTTACTTATCGGGGCCTAAATAAGGACACAAACCTGGTTTTATATAGTTGTGTTCATTGAATCAAATCGTTCACTTTGGTAAATTTTGGTAGGGTTGTCCTCCCAATTTGCCCTGATGTTAGCCAGGTTTTCGGCATGTTGAATACTGTCAAGCCCAGCAGGCAACTGGGGTTTTCCAAATGCAGGAAAACTCATTTGCACTTGGTTTATTGAAACCAATCCATGGCCCATTAGGCTTCTCAGTATAAATATGAGGTCAGGCTGGATACCTACTTTCAGTAGTGGACCCAAGATTTTCGTTTGACGGGTGCGAACCTTAATAGTTAGTTTGGTTTTGAAAGTAAACCATAGATTCTGATGTAGATTCTAAGAGTAGACTCACAATTTGTATTGAATTTTTTTGAAGGGCACTTTGGTTTAACGGGTACGGCCGCACCCGCATGACTGTGCCTGGTCTGCCCCTGCCTACTCTTGCCTCAAAGTACATGCCAAGGTCTATCCTTTTTGGCCAGAAAATTTGACCTTTGTCTAGCCCACTGGATGAAACTCAATCCAATTTAGCCCAGGGTAGGCTGTGCTTGGGTTGAGCCCATTTGCCACTCTAGTCAAGAGTGCTGGTTTCATTGTCTGGCCTGGAACATTTATATTCAGGTTCACCATCAACATCAGTGGAATTTAGGATGTAAGCTGGTTCAGTGGGTATTGTATTCATAGTGAATCCTTATTGATTATCCTTTTGAGGAGCAGGATCTGTCTCCAGGTTCAATTTGAATCTTATTTATAGTATCACTGAACTCGTATTAAGAAAAAAAAAAAATTAAAGCAGCAAAGATCTGGACCCAATTTCAGCTCTAGATTCAGGCCTGAAAAAGAGACCTTATTTGCTAAATGCAAGTTATGACCATGTCTATAGGGGTGCTCTCGGGCGGGGCTTGGATATGTAATTAGGGCCCGATTAATAATTGGGCTGGGCTTGGATTAAGTGATGGAAAGCCCATAGTCCGGCCCGACTTGTGTAAGAAATGTATGTAATTTAATTTAATTAGTGCTCTAATGCCCACAAAAGTGATGAAAAGCCCGGTTTAGCCCGGCCCGATTGATTAAATGGGAAGGCTCGGGACTAATTTTTATTGCAGGTGCAGGCTTGGGCGGGCCTGGGCCAGTGTTTCTTAAGCTTCGCCAGGCCTGGATATGCCTTAGCCTGTGCCATGAACACCCCTCCATGGCTACATGTATATATTTGGGCTGCTGTGTTGCCCAGATAAGAGACCCACAAACACAAGTTTCTCGGAACTGAGTACATATGGCAGTGTTAGTTTCTCTTGTGATAATTGACAAATGTGGAAAAGTAATCTCAACGATAGATTTTTCCCCTTCGTTGGTCACATAACAAGTAAGAAAGTTGTCAAAAGAATTTTACTTTCACTTTCTCTGTGGTTAAAAAAAAAAAAAAAATTTGCTTCATAAAACGTAGCTAATAGTTTACTCCACTAATTGTTAACTTTTTATCTCACTTCAAATTTTTTTATTCCATAAAAATAAATGAACTGAAAGTATTATTCACTAGAAAGTATACTTTTCCTTCATATACCTGTAATATTTTTAAGAATGACTCTTTATCCGAGTCGTAAGGACCGGCAATTCTTCGAACCTTGGTGGGCACGCAACCTCTTCCCGCATGTGTGGGCTTCCCTTCCCACTTGTATGGGCTTTCTTCCTGTGTGTATGCTCATTTTTTACTTGAGTGGGCTGTCTTCTTGTGTGTATGCGGGCTCTCACTTGGGTTCCAGCCCCTTGGCTCTATTACCAAAAATAAAAAAACCGTTAGATGTCTGTGAACATAAAAGGGCCTAATAGTTTCAGTTGCATAGAAATGGCCCTCTAGCTAATTTTAACTTTCTTTTTTGTCTCCTTTTTTTTCTTTTTTTTTTTTTTTTTTTACAGAGAGTCGATATTGTCGCTCCTATCTTCTTCTTTTTATCTCCTTTCCCTCCTCTTTCTCCATCCCTGACTCTATGTTTGGGGAGGGGTATGTTTGGGGAGGGGAGGGGAGGAAAAATTAATTTTACCTCATCTTATTTTGATAGTTAAAAAGTAAGGAGAAGAAAAGTGAAAAAGTATAATTTTGTTTGTTTGTAGGTAGAGAGAAAAAAGATTATTTTATCCTTGCTTTTGCAAAAGTTTCAATTTGACAAGGGCAATTTAGTAATTTGAAATAAATTCCCCTCTTTGCCCCTCATTTTCCCCCACTTTCGAGGTGAAAATTTTGAAGTGGGCATCACACTTATTTCCCCCCCAAATTCCCCTCCCCCACTTTCCCTCCCCACTTCCCAAACACCCTCATTTCCCACTTCCCTCCATTTTTCCCTCTTTTTTTTTCTTTCCCCCATTTTACCTCCTTCCCAAACAAATGGCAACACAAATAGCTTTCCCTCGGAAATTTATGCACCAACATCATATCCAATTCTCATAGAGCCCTTGCTATGCTTTACATGCAAAATTCAACTAATTCCAACTCGACAACAACAAAATCTAGAACTGAATCCACTACAGCAAACATTATATGAAATAGGGTAACAAAGAGAAATCCCAAACTAGCCAAAGCCAAACACTCTAATAATGGGAAAATGGCCCCCCAAAACCCCCAAATCTAAACGAACTAGTAAAAGACTCAAAACCCACAAGCTCAAACCTTCCCAAGATTTCGACCGTGGTGATGATTCCCTCGCCACCATCATTTGTAGAGTTGGAGAAGACCATGGATTGAAGGTGTCTGCCAAAGTCAAGCAAACGCAATTGCTCTTCCGACATCACACACCTTTGCTTTCCACTCTCTTGAGTTTCCCTCTTCTCTATGTTTCCTTGTTCTCTCTTTGTCGGTAGTGGGTTGGGCGAGAAATGAAGTGAGGGACATGAAGAAAGAGGAAAGAGAAGATGAAGAAAGAAGAGAATGAAGAAGGCATGGTTGACGATATTGTTGCTCAATTGGAACGAATAATTAACTAATTGACACAAATATATCTCATCAATATATTTAAATATAAAAATAGAGAAAAAAATTAACTTTGCTATTTGATCACATTAAATAGACAATAATTAAAAAGTCAGAAAAAGTTTCTTCAATCAAAAGATAAATGTCAATATTACAGAAAAAGAAATATACAAAAAATCAAAAGTTCAGTTCGGTTCGCTCCATATTTAATTGAACCGCCCTATGGATCTGCTCCGAAAACACGGGTAGCGGGATTGAGAGGGTTGACAGGAAGTTCTGAGCACTAACCGAGCGACGATATGAGGTCTTTTTTCATATATGGACCAAGAGTTTTTTTTTTTTTTTCATAAAATCCTCCAATGATAATGATAATAATAATAATAATAATAATAATAATAATAATAAAAACACTACGCGTCAGCTACGTGTGGATGTTAATGTCACTGATACAGCTGGGGACCATGGGCTAGATACTCTCTAGATTTTGGTGATTCAGGCAATTGGCATGACAGACAACATTATGAATGGAAAGTATTGAAATATTATCCATTCTTGTTCTCCACTACTTTCAAATATTATTTATATATAAACTTTCGAACCAATCTGTTTACTCTGCATTAGGTAATGACATAATGTCTTCCCACTCCTCAAGACTTTTATTTTCTGGTGTGCCCTGTCATATCTATCTCCTGCTCTAGATGACTAGATCACCATATCATCCCTCCCCAATACCCACATTTTCTTGATTCCAAGGAACCACACTACACTTTTTGGGTTGGATATACCTTTTAATATTCAAAATCAGATTAAAAATAAAAAAAGTTTCGAAACTGTTTTTTTTTTTTTTTCCGGGTTAGATTTGGATGCAGGTCTGGGCTCATACACGAACCACAATAAATTCTACTGGGTCCGGGTCTGGGTCTGGCATGGATTCAGGTCCGGTTAAACCATAATCGAAACCGAACACGACCTATTTGCGTCCCTAGTCCCTAGTCCCTAGTCCCTACATTTTCTCCGCGGCTACACCGACACGACCAAATCCAATAAAAAAAAAAACCTATCCATCGTGAACAAATCAACCGTCGCCCACCAAACACGATATTTTCTCAACTTTCCGTTTCTGGAAGAACACATTTTCCTTGGAGATACTTACAAACAAAGACAGATTCCAAAGCAAACATTTTCCGAGATATTTAGTTACAAAAGAGAGATTCCTTGTTTTCCATCTACAATCCGATCAACATCGATATTCTATCCAGTCCTAAAACTCAGGTATTCTCTTCTTCATATTCCTTTCTCTGATTTCCCTTTTTCTCCATCTGTTATTTTCAAGGATTTTATGGTCCCAAATTCGCATATTTTTCTCTCTTTCCAATTTGAGAATTCCCGGATTTCTCCTTATTCTTTTCTTGATTCTGCTTTTCTCATCTCATTTCAAGATTCCGATTTGTGAGTGAGTTTCGGTGCTTGTCTGTTTGTTCGGTGTCAGGATTCGGATTTGGGGTTTAGGGTTTGCATATGGATGGATTCTAATTTGATGATTGATGCTAGATTGGTAGAGATGATTAGTTGAGTGGATGAAATTTGTGATGCGGGGGCGGGGCCCAGTTCTTGGTGAGATCTAATTCGCACAAATTGTAACAGATCTGATCTGATTATTGCTCAGAACAAAGTGATGATCTAGGATGGATTTTTCATCTTTTGCAATAGGTGAATGAGATGGCTTTGGCTTTGGCTTTGGCTTTGTTGAGAAGAGGAATTCAATTCAACTGCGGCGAATATCACTTTGATCTGATTAGTAAGAGATATTAAGTTCAATCACAAATTATGATTCATGGGGTAGTGGGGTAGTTTTGATCTATATTGGTCTATGTTGATGGATAGTGGTTTTTGATAATACACAATTTGCTGACTGGTGTCTTACATTACTGTATATATGCGTGCATATGATAGTTTCTCACATTTTCTTAATACATCAGTGGTGATTTGATTTCGTGTAGTAGTTTCTAGTCTGAAATGGTTACAACAAAGAATCCGCGAAACATTTCATTTCGCGAGATTTTGTTAGAGAATTTATATAGAACCATGTTATGATTATGGAGACTCACTTGCAAGTGATTTGTATTATTGCTTGTCTGGAGAGATGGTGAAAACCTTGGTAGACTCACTAGCAAAGTAATGAGTGTCTAGTACATCCCTTATAGGCTTGTCGCTATTTCCAATTACATTATTTGTTACCTCCAATTGTTGTATCTATTTTATTTCTTTCAATGAGTTAATAAAGAATGAATACTCTGAACCGATAATTAAGAGAAAAATGAATATATATCTGAAGGCATCGACTAATTTGAACTAGTAATGCCCCATTTAATCAAGAGGATTGACTTTGTTTGCTTTCACCATTGGGCCTGTTTGGATAAATGAGGAGTGGAGTAAAATGAAGTGGTTTCACATGAAGAGTGAAGTGGAGGAGAAGTAGGTTGAAGTTAAGGTAGAGTACTTCACTTCACTCCATTTGGATGCTTATTGTGAAGTTAAGGCTTGGAGTAGAATCCACTTTTACTCAAGGAAATGAAAGTATTTAGGGTTGAAGTGAAATAGAATACATGTGGCTGACAACATTACTTTATCTATCGGATCTATTGGGCTAGACTCATCCAAACAGGGTAGAGTTGAGACTTAAGACTAGTAGGTCCCATTTAACTTCACTCCACCCTATTTTTTGCCTATCCAAATAGGCCCTTAAGAATCAATCTTTCTCTGTCAGGCTTTTATGACACACCGTGCTCAAAGCGTGGCTGGATTTTCTGGCTCTTCATCTTCAAGCAAAGAACTAGACATTGAGGATGACAGGATGATTGCAGTTGTTTTGTCAGAAGAGTATGCTAAATTAGATGGTGCAGTTGCAAGACGCCTTTCTCATCTTTCCGCCATTCCTGTAAGGTCTTTGATCATTCTCATTGAGTCCTTTTATATATATTTATATAAATAATGGAGCATTGTCAGAAAGTCAAAATCTATGTTTTTTGCATTTAGTTTGTTAAGCCTAGTCAATTAATGTCTGCCTTTTGTCATGATGGTTTCTTTTATCTTTATTTTGAACTAGAACCTATGTAGCAAGGATACTCTGTTTTCTGAAACTTTTCTATTACCAAAACTTTGTCTTGGACATGCAACCTGAGATTGAAAATGTAATTTTAGTCTTGGACTTGGTCGTAGGAGTCGGCCAAATTAAACCTACATGAATTCTTGATATTTATGTTAGAAGATTTCATAGATTTCATTAAAAATTTTAGTATAATGGATGTCCAGGTTCCAAGTATCTTCAATTATGCTGGCCTTGGCATTTGTTAGCAACTTTCAAACCCATGCTTACTCATGCCCTACCATTCAAACATTAAAAAAATAAAAGGGAAAAAAAAAAAAAAAAACCCTCATGCTCTTGCTTTGTGGAACTGCTTGGTAGTTGAACCTGAAAACTTAGTTTTATCATGCAAATATTTGCATTGAGTTATGAGTGATCTTTCTATTTATTAGTTGAAGAAGAGTACTTGTCCAGAGAGCTTCTTTGAATACTTACTTGTCCAAAGAGCTTCTTTGAATACTTACTAGCATCTTATCTTTGGAAATTTTAGCATATTCCGCGAATCAATTCATACATTCCCAACTTGAGTGATGCTGGTCAAGATCATCAGCGGTTGCTCCAAAGGTATGTTTCTTCTTTCCAAATTGTGAGTATGCGGAGTTTTTTGCACAGATGATGCTAGAGATCCATAACATGTTCACATTTTCTTTCATTTGCTCATTTTATCAACCATTTATGTCTAATAGCTTTCAATAATTAAATTCTCATCTATGATTATTAGTACGTAGCTCCTTTTAAGAGCTGGATAACCCATTCAGGTCAGGTGTCTTCTTTTACCTATTATGGAACTCCAAATGTACTTGGAATTTGGAATCTACTTAATTTAAATTGTATACATCCTATACCAGATCGAGTGTTTGTAATCAATGGGATAGATATAATTGAAAGGTATGCATCCTTCTGCTTGTCTTCTGGTGCTTGTTGCATCATGCAATGGCAAGACATGCCCTTTATTATGGAGGACAAGGGTGTGGGTTTGAACCTGTTAATGGTCATGCTTGTACTCCCTACAGGTAGTCCCTGTTGCCACTAGGGCGGCGACCGGCATGTTGAAAATTAAGCATCCAAGCCACATCCATATGTTGGGAATTTCAGCAGTTAAAGGTCGCCCTATATCAACTGGTGTTCCTCCTCTTGGTTGGTTCTTGATCCTAATTCAGTTGATTTGGTTAAGTTCCAAGTTGATGAGGCAAGTTTCTAAATGCTGGTCTCAGTAACAGATAATTTACTATACAGATTCATGAAGTGGTCTTGACAAAGTGATTACCACTGTTTTTTTTCCCCCCTTTTTAATCATATCCCTGAATGGACAGTCTGGTTACAACACATGGTGGTCCATATATGGGAGTAAATAATACATGAAGATTTACTGCACAATGCAGCTATCTCTGATTGGCAAGAAATTCTTCCTTTTCAACATTTTCTTCGTGAGGGAAATGCGGTAGCCGATTGACTGCCGTTTTATGGTGTCAGTCAAAATGTTTGGTAAAAAAGGGGTCTACCAGCATTTCTATTTGGTTCCATTTGTATGCACCAAGCTGTATAGGGCCTTTTTATTTTCCTTATTTTTTGTAATTCTATTTCCCAATGCCCCTATATGTGCTCTCGTAACCTTTATTAGTTAAGTGTTTTGAACTTGAGGCCCCATTCTTGCTTCTATTTATGCTTCTTGCTTTCAATGGCTGATCATCTTAAAATTTATGTGGACCTTGGATCTCGTGTTAGTCAACTGCACCTGTTTTTTTTCAACTGAAACCTATGACACGTATTCTGCGAAATTAGCAACTTATCACATGGCAACATGGATTTACATGGCATTGTTCTAATGTCCGATTCTTCTCAAAACTATGACAGTTCCTTAGAGATATAATTGTAGCCTCAATACTCGTTTAATTATTGCTCTTTAGTTTGACAAAATATTATTACCTTTGCTTCTTTTGAATTCCTAGTGTGTGTATTTTTTTTTTTTTTTTTTTTGCTTATTTATTTAGAGTGTGATTTATAGTTTTTTTTTTTTTATAGGTTTTATTTTTGTTTATTATCTGTATTGTTCGAAGCTGGTATTACAAAGCATCATAAAGATGGAATTTTGTATTGGCATGGTATCAAGGAGCACCGTAATTATATCTTTTTAATCTTTGATTGATTGCAATTAAGCTTAATCACTGATTGATTGTGATTAGGCTGATTCATTTAAATTAGTATCCTTAAAATGTTATTGTATCTGTAATCAAGGAATGTACAAGGAAAGAATCACAAATAAATCTCTCTCTCTCTCTCTCTCTCTCTCTCTCTCTCTCTCTCCCTCCATGGGAGAGCATCTCATTCTATCCATTCTCTATGCTCCTTTCTCTCCACAAATTTAAAATTAAATTTAATATTATGCTGAACTCACAAATCCTTCTTGTTGGGATTTTCCAAATCAGATACTTAGTACCTATATCCAATTCCACTATCCATGCCAGAACTAGTGCAACTTGGGAACTGACAAACTTTTTCCAACTCTTTTGTTTTTAAAAAGTTAAAGAAGGGAAAAATGTATTCTATTTTAATACCAAAAAGAATTCACATAACATTTCTTTGACTGAATATAAATCTCCCCAGTGCATTTCGGTGGTTTCAGGGTGGTTTTATTGTTAGAAAACGATGTACTCAAGAATTGAGCCCCTGTGAACTGGCAAAGTTGGTGGGGCTCTCAATCTTCATAAGGTGTTAGTGGAGAAATCTCTGAGGATGAAAAGAAGTAGTTTTCACTTATCTATAGATCATATCTGTCCTCCAGATTGTTGAGTTTCAACTACATGTTTGTTTTGCACGGGCATGTTCTCTTATATTTTCTTCATCTCTTGTAGTTTTTTCCTTTTATTGTAACAGTAACTTATATTAAAGAAAGAACAACATTACAAGCATAGCACAATTTCTATTTCTGTTTGTAACAAGCAGCAACACCGGGCAAAGTTTGTAGTAGTTTTTACTACAGTGTGCAGGGCTGCATGATGTTTCATTTATTACATCTGGGCATTGTTGTACTTATGCAACAAGCATACATATGATCTTAATTGTTAATGACATGCTTCTTTTCATTAATATAGAAGAGACTTTTGAAATTGCTTCTGTTTATAATTTTATGTTGTTTTTTCATTACATATATTCTAGATACTATGTGATTATTTTTCTTCCTACGTTCTCTGCTAGGCTTAATGTATATGGATTATATGAAGTAAAGGTATCTGGGGATGGCAATTGTCAGGTCTGTCCAGACTTCTTACTAAATAGATTTAATGATGCATCAGTGAAGTAGAGTGTACTAATGAGTTCATTTTTTTCAATTCACAGTTTCGTGCCCTTTCAGATCAAATGTTCAAGTCACCAGAATATCACAAGTACGTGCGAAAAGAAATAGTGAAACAGGTATTTATGATGCTTCCTTTCTTGAACTTTCTAGACAATGGTTGAGTTCTCTCTTTGGTTTGTTGATGATTGGAGGAATTATATGGTCCTCATCTAAGGATATATAATATGGCTACAAGCCTTGAGTTTGTACTTTTGGGACCTATGGTTCTAAAATGTAGATCTTATTGGGTCCCATCAATACTCCATCTCCCAAAATCTTTAGTGACTCAATACTAGATCATCGATTGAGGCACAGTAAGAACATGTATAAGCACAAAATACAGCAATGGCTGTCAGCTCATACAAAGTAAATATCACCAAGTATTTCATGGATATGATAACAGTTATTTTTGGGGTTTGATGTAATCAGGTTGGTGCTTTCCATCTGGTGACGAGACTCTCTTCCCAAAGACCAAGTCTTTGAACTCCAAGTCCTTATCTGGGAAAAAGGATTCAGGAGTTTTTCTGTCCTATCTTCTCAGATTTTCTGAACTGTGGGCTTAATGGCTTCTCCTCTTTCTTCTTCTTCTTCTTCTTCCTTTTTTTTTTTTTTTTTTAAATGATCTTCTGATAAAATGGGGAAAAGATCTATCCACAGTTCAGAAATTCAGGTCCATGGAAGATATTGTTCCTGTTACGAGTATCATATAATTCTCCTGCATGAACAAATGGAATATCTTTATTCATGTTACTTTTAATTGTGAACATTAATTTGAGTTTCCTTACAATTGACTATGTTTCCTTTTCCAGCTTAAACAATTCCGCTCTTTGTATGAAGGTTATGTTCCCATGAAGTACAAAAGTTATTGCAAGAAAATGGCAAAGTAGGATGTCTTCCTTTCTATTTCATTTTGACTGTTGGATAACAATGTAGGATTAACATTCTTTTGAAGATTATAGTTGTCATAGCCTTTTTAAATCCATTTATGTATTTGATTTTTGTGAGAATTTAATTGTTTATAGATACATTTGATTAATATCTTTCATCATGCAGATCTGGGGAATGGGGAGATCATCTTACCTTGCAAGCAGCAGCAGATAAGGTGTTTATTTTTTGTTCTAAAGATCATTGTCTGCTAATGGCTTCAGGATTTGGGATAAAGTGCTTGTGTATGCTTTGGCATGTAGACTAATATTCTACCAATTGTTGATTGATGAGGAACATGTCTAAGAAATCTTGGTTCTTCCATTGTGAAGTACCTTGTCCAGATTCCAATTTAAGTTCCTGGAGAGCCAATTGCTTAGCAGTGCCAGTGATTTTTTCAATGACTCGACCTACACAATCTAATCTAACTTAGAAATCTGATCTTTATCTGGTTTAATCCAGTTTTTTAGGTATATAATATAAATGCATTTATATCCTCATTTTACCACCCCCACCCCCTAACCACCCACCCACACCCAAAAAAAAAAAAAAACCTTGGTTTGTCCCACTTTTCCCAAAAAAGGGTAAAGGTAGAGTGATGCTTAGCTAGAATTCATCTTGTACAAGCATCAGCTTTAGTTCACTTCTAATGATTTCCTTGTTTTATGCAGTTTGGAGCAAAAATATGTCTTCTAACTTCATTTAGAGACACCTGCTTTGTTGAAATTATTCCACGGGAGGAGGCTCCACAGCGGGGTAAAACCATTAATGCACTTTCATATATCACCATCTTTGCAAAGCTTGTTAGACCTGCAAGCTAAAATATCGAAACTGGTTTTTGGCGTGCAATTATTTCTTTAATGTCTTCAATTGATGTTAATACCTAACATGGATTCAAAAATGAAAATGATGGTTATATTTAGACCCATACTAACTGATCTTGATTTTCTCTTTCTGAAATTGTAAGCTATTTCAATTAAAAAATCCCTTTGATCCTTCTAAACATTATCATGATTGATAATTCACTATGCAAGCTTCTAAGATATTTTAATAAGTAAACCCATGTGAGACACTTATAGTATCATCCCAAGTTGTAAGATTCTTTGATTGGTTTTAATGTCCCACCTGTGCTTTGTTCACCAATGGTTTTGCTTTGGGATCTTACAATTCCAAAAGATTCTTGTGGTGTACATCTTGTTTGCTGCTTTCATTACTTCTACTTCTCCTTTAATTGAATTCATACATTTTCGAACATATTTCTTCGATAAGTTTCTCAAAAAGCATCAGAGAGCTTCGATGTTTCTGTTTCCTTTGAAAGACAGGTGGATGGGAGTATGGGACTCTTTGCATCCACTGCATTCAGGTTCTATCTGAAGCATTTTAGATAATGAACTGTTGCTGGAGAGGAGAAATGATATATCCTGTCTAATTTGGTTTCCATTTTACATGTTCAAGATACAAGACATATATTGTCATTAGATTTGCCTAAATAATGATTCAGCTAGTTATTTGGTGTACTCATGATCTCGATCTTGGGCATATGAAGGGTTTTGTATCCAATGTAAAAAATGTAAGAACAAACTTGGACAGAGAAAGAATGATCTGGATCTTGGGCATATGAAGGGTTTTGTATCCAGTGTCAAAAAAGTAAGAACAAACTTGGACAGAGAAAGAAAACCTATCAAGATACATCTTACTTTTCATCATTATATACTGCTGATTTCTCTATGCTTTTGTACAGTTTTCCTACTGATAAAATAATTAATCATTGCCTCTAGAAAAAATAAAAAAATGAACTTCCTTGTCAGTCACTTTTGTACCAATCAATCAAATATTTCTTAATACACAATTGATTTGAAACCCCTCGTATAAGTAAATATGCCCATTGACTCACTATTTGGTTTGGCACAAATAATTACGTTGATTGTGTCTAAAGCAGGAAATTTAAATGTATAGTGGGTCCCGCCAATTACAAACTAAAAAAAAAAAAAAAAAAAAAAAAAAAAAACACCATGGATGTACCTGCAAACCACAGTTCCAAGTAGGGTTTTAAAGTGATGTAAAATTCCACTGAAGAAGACTTAGCTTTTGGAGACCATTTGGGATTAAAAAAGAAGAAAAAAATTTGTTGGATAAAGTTCCAAGGAACGACCTTGAGTGTTGCCAAGAAACCTATCTCAAGACTGAACCTGCACTCACAGTTCATGCTGAATGGTTGAAGTCATGCATTTCACTACCCTCATGAAATTTTATTTGCATGGAATACATAGGAATTCACGGTTAAATGAGCTTCACCAAAGGATTCTTAAGGAGGTGAGGGGTGACGGATATAAAATAGAGATGTAGATGGGACCTTGACTTTCCTAAGATTTGAATTACTAGGGTGATGACTGGATATTCATTTCCCTTGGTTCAATTTCCATTAAGGGGAGATTATTGTCATTTTTGGATATTCACCTTTCATTTTTCACTTTTAACTGGCCCTTTACTTCTTGTTGGACAAGCATCTTTACTTTTACCTAATCAAACCTTTTGGCCTTTTTTCTCCCTTCTAAATTGTTTTGAATGAGTTAGAAGTATTTTGAATTGAGCTTGTTTTCCATCCAAGGATTCTATTATTTTTACTTGCTTGATTGCTTCTACGTGCCTGGACCCAAAAGTTGTTCTTTTAGACTGGAACAGTAAATAGCAATGACAAATGTTAACAACGTGCATCTGATTTCGGAAGTTTTTCTCTTACATGCTTCTATGATTTTGTCTTACACTTTGAGGTTGACTATTCAATTGTGGGTTTCAAATCATATTATATGAGTTTATTTGATTTCCAATATGCTGAACTACCCCCTGTATATTCTAATTTGGCTTATAATCAAATCAAGTTTGACTCAGTAGTCAGTAGCAGTTTTACTTGTCGAGCAAATTAAATTATTTGTTGATTTCTTTACATGATTTTCATTATATTAAAATTGATATATATACTTCAATGCAGAACTTTGGCTGAGTTTCTTTTCTGAAGTACATTACAATTCACTCTATGAGATTCAAGGTCAGTTTTGATTCAGCTCCTGATTCCATGCATGGAAATATACAATGCTCAGTCTCTAAAGATGTTGAGTTTGCTCAAATTCTCATGTGTACAAGTTGGGCCCATGTTTAAGTGAGTTATCCACACTGTTGATATGATGGCCTCCCACTCTATCACTTGCATAGATAATTCCCAAATACAAGATCCTTGAAGTCCCATCTTTTTTTCTTTTTGAAATCCAACTGGTCTTTGTTTATTTTTACTTTTTCCTGAGAAAGTGTCCTATGTTGTTTGCATTGGACTTTCCATACCATTTCCTTGTGTTGACCTATTTCAGGCCCTTTTTTTTTTTTTTCTTAATCCATTCATATGCTGCACATCCCCATGAAAATTTACTCCCCCAAAATTTCACTCTATTTGGGATGTATATGCCTTTTTTTTTTTTCATCAGTAGGTTGTATATGCCATTGCATGGACCAATTTATAGAAACCTAGGGTAATGCAATAGTCGATCTCATTTTGCATGCCTTGATCTAATGGTGTATATCACCCATTGTTGGAGGCGTGTGATATGGAGTGGATCAAGCAAAGGTGGGTGATGGGTGATGGGTCCACATGGGTTAACTGAAGGTGACAGCCTGGGAAAGTCTATGCAGTCATCACTCATCACTGGGGGAGAATTTCTCCTTTTTTTTTTTTGTATTTGTTAACCATTATTCTGCTCACCCTAATCAAATGGTTGAGGCTGTCTGGTTTTGTAAGAATAGAAATACAAACTGTACATCTCTGTGCTCTGAGCATGCATCATTGTTCCTCTTTTCTTTATGGTTCTTTCCTACAGTTATGCAGAGGAGTATTTAAAAAAATTGAGATACTGATGCTTGTACTGTTATGCAGATGCTCCAGTTCAGAATAAACCGAGAAAGAAACACTGGTTGTTTTAGCTGTCTCTATCATTACGGCGTATTGCCAGGGGAGATTGGTTTCATCAGTTGTTTATATATTAGTTTAAGCAATCATTTGTATCACCTTTTTTAAAATCATTTTAAATTGTTTTAATTATATCTGAGACCATTTGTATCACATATTGCTGTTGATGTTATGGGCCATTTGCTTTATTCTTTGTACATTGCATGTCTTCTTTTGTATTCCTACTAAGTACTTCCTTTTGTTATTGATAAAGTGGAAGATAAGAACCTACATCTTTGCTATATCCCATCAATAAGTATCAGGCTTAATTAGTTTTGGGTGATGGCGCGGTATCAGGTGTTTCCAAGACGAACAGGAGAAAGCACAACCGCATCTGATGGTAGTTGCCATTTATCTGGGTTCTGCTTTTTGTGCCATGTAAAAAGTCGCCCTCCTGAATCTTGAAGCAGATTTGTTTTCGGTTGAGTCATCAGGTAGATCATGCTAAAAAAGAGAAAGCTAGAAATACACTCCCAACAGATATGGTTGAGGCTACATGTGGCCTGTCTATTGACTGATCGGTCTATATCTTGATCTATGTATTGAGTGGTCTTGATCTTGTTTGTAGCCATCTACCCGGTGTGAGCCATGAGAGGGAGGGGTCAACTACTCTCAGGGAGTACTATCTATATATATAGGGGAACATTCATGTGCATCTATCCCTCACCATAGCACTTCCATAAATGAGGATTTTCAAATACAAAAGTGAATTTTTAAATACATAGAGTGATGTACACTTCTTTGTCTTTATGTGCAAAAAGGGAAAGTGTCCCTCACCCTATGGTGAGGGATAGAAGCACATGAATATTCTCCATATATATATATATGGAGATGTTCCTATGAGAGATATCTTTTACCTTATATAAGAGATAGGATGAGGGCCTTCACATCTATATCTAATGCCAACAACTTAAATATAAGGGCCCCACCCCTATCTCTCATATAAGGTGAGAGACATCTCTCATAGGAGCATCTCCCATATATATATATATATATATTTATATATCCTTAAAATGATCTGCCTTGGTTGGAACGAGACTCATGGTCCAGCCTTGTTTGTTGGAACAGGGCTCAAGGTTCAGCCTTGTTTTGGGCCCGGTCAGGTAAGGTATCCATCCGATCAGGCAACGCCTATGTTGTTTACAGTAGAGATTGTCACTTTCAGTTTCTAGGCCACATGGCCCACTTAATTTGATGTGCATTGCTGAATGCCTGGTAGTAGTCACCATATGCGGAGTAAATCATATGAATGAATTGGTTTTGTAGGGCAACATTTTCTGGATTGGGTTGGGCCAAACTATGTTGGATACTAACACAGTTGATGATTCCTGGATCCAGTCGACAGGCCTAATGGTTGACAGCCCATTTACAACATATTATGTCACTTGTCTTTAATATAATACATCAGACCCATGTTGGCCTTTGACTCTCAGGGCCAACTCATGCACACATCAGCTCTGGGAAACAAGAAGCCAGGAGAGATCTAGTAAGCACACACGGCAAGGATCTTGCCCATGTTCTACGTCAGTTATAATTGAGGATTTATGATTTGACTTATTAACTATTGTGTAAATGTTTTAAATCCAGATGATCCAATCCAATAATAAATGTTATACCAACTAGTTCCGATTTGAGTGAAGACAATTTCATGTGGTAGGGCATTGGGCTGAACCGATCCAAAGTGCGGGCCACAGATAATCAGCCTCATCCAGGCCCCGAACTGATGCAAAGTCTGGAATGGAATGGAATGCAAAGTCTGGATTGGGTAGGGCCCAGCTGACAATTTCATGTTCCTGCGTTTGGTATCCCAGGATGATGCCCGGAATGGAATAAAATCTACATAAGACAGACCAAAATACCCTTGTTAGATTTTTATTTCTGAGTCGGTCAAAGATGCAGTATTACACCCAAGACTCTTAACTGTGGTCCCTAGACCATACTTCAATTCATTATGAACCGAATTCATTATGAACCACCAATATATATATATATATATATATATATATATTACTAAGTGGGGCTCACATCTTAATATATGGGGGTGGGCCCACAAAGGTGTAATGAAAAAATTTGCAATTTCTCATAATAATATATTATTATATTATATAATAATATTTGGGGGTGGATCCCACAATGGTGTAGTGAAAAAGTTTGCATTATAATAATTGGGGGTGGGCCCCACAAAGGTATAATGAAAAAGTTTGCAATTCTTCATAATAATATATTATTATATTACATTATATTATAATATTTAGGGGGTGGGCTCCACAATGGTGTAGTAAAAAAGTTTGCATTATAATATTTGGAGGTGGGCCCCACAATGGTATAGTGAAAAAGTTTGCATTATAATAATTGAGGGTGGGCCTCACAAAGGTGTAATGAAAAAATTTGCAATTCCTCATAATAATATATTATTATATTATAGTATTTGGGGGTGGGCCCTATAAAGGTGTAGTGAAAAAGTTTGCATTACAATATTTGGGAGTGGGCCCCACAATGGTGTAGTGAAAAAAAATATACATCTTGCTCTCTTTTATAATAGTAGAGGATGTGAAACAAGGATATTTTGGTCTCAATAAAAGTTACAAAGGAATGGAATGGCTATTATCCTGCCTCCCCAGTGGAATGGTCAAACCTCTACATAAGGGAATGAGGATTCCGGAGTAATGGTCATTCCGTTACTTTTTGGCGAACCAAACGCGGTAATGATCATTCCGTTGGAATGACCATTCCGTTTCGACCTTCATTACAGCGAACCAAACGCTACCTAAGGTGTCATGCGTGATAATGTAAGTATGAAATCTGCAAGCAACTACTTTTCACAAAATTGCCAAAAATTAGGCATGTCTCCAGTCTCCACCGTCCGAGGACCCTACTTTGGCGGGACCGCACTCGTATCAAGAAAATAAAATATAAAAAGAATTATTGTAGACATGATTTGGGATACTGCAGGGGCTGGGGTGAGGGGTGAATAGTACAAGGTAATAGGTTTATATATATATATATATATATATATATATATATATCTATGAAGCCATGAGGTTTATTATCACTTCCTTTCCTTGGTCGTAATGAGTCCAAAAATCATCTGTACCACATTCGATTTTTGGAGGAAAATATCATAAATATCGCAACACAATAGAAAAATACCATGATAATATCATGATAAAAGACAATAAATTAAATTTATTGCCATAAGAAATTCTTAAGAAAATGTTGCAATAAATTTAAAATGTCTGATTATTATTTTTATTTGTTTGACTGGTAACTTGTATTAAAAGAGGCAAACAAGTACAACAGCATTATACCTAAAAGAAAACGGCAAGAACGAAACCCCAATAGTCAACAGCAACCACGCAAAAGAGATGAAATAAGACGGCCAACAGAGCAAAAGGCAAAAAGAAAGCCCAAGAAACAGGCCCAAAAAGGAATAGGATAAGTTCGAAATGTCAGTGATATTTGCAGCACTGTTTCCATAAACCATCCATATCAGTTTCTCATGTAAGTTGCCTAAGACTTTTTAAGACACAGGACTGCCATTCTTACAAGCAAAATTCTTGTATCATAACTTTGTTTTTATATCTTTACGAACACACTATAAATATTAAAATTCCAAAACATTGAGCCTAAGTGCCTAACACAGCAACTGTCAGTGATATAATGCCCTCTACAAAGTACTAGGTTGGACAAGTATTGATGTCCCTGTCATGTCTGAGATGATAAAGAGGACACTTAGAAATAGAAATACAAGAGGTAAAAAAATTGCAACGGAATTTACAGCATAAGATTACTCTTATTCACAAGTACAGAAATGAGCATACAGAAATTTCTGGCACGGCATGAAGATAATAAGAGCAGGTCATCAGAGGACCCGGAGCTGTGCAAGAAAGAAATTTCTGGCACGAAGATAATAAGAGCAGGTCATCAGAGGACCCGGAGCTGTGCAAGAAAGGCGGCACAAAGATCAAGGAACAGGAACTGCGGCCCATTAACCCTCTGCAAGTCTAAGAGATATTTCTCCTCCCTCGTCTTGTAAAGCTGAATGGGAGAATACAAAGTGTGTCAACAAACGACACTATACGTTGTCCATTTTGAAGTATTCGTGCATCATATACCACAAACCTATCATTCTCAGTAATTTGAAAATAGGCAATTATCATATCTAATATTGAAGCTTTGAATTATAAAACTTTAGGAACTTTATTTTAGGGATTTAGAAACTGGGGCTTGGATTAAAAAAAATATATATATATATATATATTACAGAACTTGAAGCTTAAGATTAAAATTTTAGGGCTTTTGTTTTAGGGGCTGAGAAATTTGGAGAATCTTTAGGAGGCTTGATTTATATAATTTTTTGAAAGAGAAATAGTTGCCATTATTTTGTTAGTTCAATTTCCCAAATTTCAATAATTTATGGTATTTTGATGCTTTTAATGTTAATATGTATTTTTGTCGATATTAACTTCCCATGACCGTACAAAGTTCAAATGGGTTGAATTAATATTTCTTTATATCAAATACATAACAATATACTACATTTGGCTTGGTGTTATATTAGGGTGTATATCTAGGTAGAGGGTATTCAAGCTGAAACTTGGGTACAAGGTGCAGGTGTCAAGTTGTACACCAGTACCAGTAAGTGTAATCGTACTATTACAATTTGAAACCTACCAATTTTAATTCCTATGAGAATCTTTAAAACATATCCTGACTAAAAGAAGTCGCCAACACACTCATGGTTGAGTGGTGTTGGCACCTTAGTTTCATGGACATAATCTTCAAGTCTAAAGTAACACTCCTGCCAGTAGCCCAACCTAGCAAAAGAAAGGGGTTGGGAGGGGAGGGAGGTGGTGGGAAGTCAAAGGTATAAAAGGCCTCAAACATATTTAGAGAACAATATAAAAAGATACCAATAGATGGGATAAGGCTTCAATCATGTAATATTCAATCACCATTTCGAGATTACACCTTATGAAGTGATTTCAAATTTACATTTTTACTGTTTAACTATTTTAACCTTCAGAACCTTAAATCCTTTAATGCACACTTTTTTTCAATAAATAAATAAATTCCTCAATTAATTTCTAGGAATTTGGAGAAACAAGGATCCTGTGCTAGAGATAGAAATTCATTTGTAAAATAAAATCACCAATGTGCCTCACTTTTTTACTGGACCAATGAATTGCATTCTGCTAAACCCCACCTGGACCTGGCCTTGGTGCCTTTAACAAGAATGGCTCCACCTATTGGCCCATCAACACTCGGCCTAGCCAACCAATCCCTCGGACATCCATGAAGGGATGTCAGTAAATTATCAAATTCCTTAAATAGATGAGTCATGAGTGAATCAGCCGAAAGAATTATCACAGTTTCCAAGTGATGCCTTCCTTGCTACTTGCAAGTGACAAGAAAGATTGCATAATTTGATAAGTTGAACTTTGGGTTTTATTTCTAGCAACTCCCATACCCTTTCTCTGCTTTCTTCCTCTTCCTTTTTGAGCATTACAGGGGTAATGCAGCACCCTTGGGTCAAAGTTGTTTGGTTGGACAGCCATGAAAAGCAAAATACATACTTTGGACTTCTCCTTATCCAACTATTTGCTTTATTTGGTCAAATAAAGAAACAGTCGAGTCGATATCTTTTCTTCTTGTTATAGGTACTTTTTCTAACTTATGCCCTCAATGGACGATTAGTCTTCAGCGTGTTTCCATGTTTGTGGCGAAGTAATTTGGAAATCTCTTGGATGTGCGGGGAAAAAAAGAAGAGAGTTCTTTTTTCAATTGAAAAGTGGTTATCTACAAGAGTTGACCAGAAAAGATAAATACAATGGCTCATCGCTCAAGTCTAAAAATTAAGAGAATTTATGAAGAGTGTGAGGCTGGTTATTTCTGAGAAATTTACATGGTATCCTTAAATGAGATGCCACTTAGAACACAGATAGATGGCAGCCTCCTCCAAGTGGATTGATGATATTAAATTTGAATCCTCTTTATGAAGCCCAGGTCTTTCTGGTGTTTGCGACTTGGTGGCACTACTGAAAACTTTCACGGCCCCCCAATTTCAACTAGCCTTTTTCCAGTCCCAAGGGTTTAGATAGCTCAATCAAGCAGAGATTTTGGCCTCGAAGCAAGGGTCAAGTCTGTTCAGAAAGCACTTGGTGGAAGGAGATTCCATTATTCCAAGAATATTTCCTCGTGAGTACAGAAAAAAGTTAATCCAACATGAAGGTTTGCCACTTCTCAAAGTGAGATCGAGGAGCCACTTGGTCATTGGAGGTGTCCTCTCACGTGTGGCGTGCCTCACAAGGCGAACTAGAAGGCAGACACTTTCAAAAGAGGCAGTTCTAAGAATACATTAGCAGAGGGGTTTTCACTTATTTTACAGTTAGTATTTGTGGGAACCGATCTCTTCAATTGCACTTTCACCCTCTTTTTTATATATAATTTATAAAATCCCATTCTAATAATATTGTCAATGAATTCTTCCAAAAACAATGTTCAAAAGAGTTGTTCAATTAAAAGGTGCAGATGGCAAAGGGATAGTTATGACTTATGAAAATCAATTAATTAGTTTTTTGGACCATTAGAATGTTTAATTCCTGTGACTTTTTACTTTTGCGGAAGTGTTGAAAATCTGAAGATGAGAATCACACAATTTAGGAGTTGATTCGATTCAAGTCCCTGATTGATGTAGAAGCGCTACCAAACCGTTGGAACAAGGCTCGTGGTCCACATGTGGGACCCCAGAAAGTCTAGGAATTTCTTTATTAATTATTATTAGTTTCTGGTTTTTATTTAATAAGTTGTAATTAGGATTATGTTTCTAATTTAGATGAGATTTTTATTTTTGTTTCCTAGTTTGATTAGGATTGGTTTTTAGGCCCTAAGTTTCTTTTACTATATATATGGCATTGTAGAGATTCATAATCTCAGATTTTGAGCAATAGAATTTTCCCTCGTGGGATTTATTGTTGGAGAGTGCTCTCTTCATGTGATTGTTTCCACGGAAACCCTAATTGTGCCTGTGGCACCTGCAATCCCAACCCTAGCATTGCATCACTGATGATCTATAGATTTCAATTTTCAGAGCATTGTCATTACCTACGGATAAAGAGAATGTGAATACCTGTACTTCAAACTTGACAACATTGAGTGACCTGACACCAACACCATCATTTTCAACGATAGCTGGTTCATCCCCAAAGATATGATTAGGATGGCCTGAAAAGGCAGGAAACCATCTGCATTTCATGTTGTAGTGTCCGATCTTTTTCCAGCATACATTCAGTTCTTGCAGCGCTTTCAGAACCTCTGTCATTATCTCACGAGGATGAGCTCGAGACTGTTAAAGCCATGAAATGGAATGACCATGGTCAATATTCACCATGTCAAAATGAATAGCTGTAACAAATTTGAACTTAAGCACATAAATCAGATAGAAGATAAAATGAGAAATAAGAGAAAAATTAACAATTAAATACCTGAAGCCCAAGAGCCCATTTCCTTTCAACAGGGAACTGTGGTCTCAACCCGAGCCCCTGATGATCCATATATCCAGGTAGGCGGTGTCCAATAGCTGAAGCAGCAGCATCACCCTGATGCATTCGAGGAAAACTGTATTCCTGCAGAGTTAACCAGACATTAACCGTCTGTAAAAATTCCACTTTGAAATTGAAGAATCATGTACAGAAGGAAAAGAACAGCACACCAGTTCTTCAGTTATAAAAGTGAAGAATCATTAACAGATTTATCAAGAAGAACGCAGGAAGACTACATAAAAGATAAAATAACAGAAAGGTCAAACAAAAACAAAATAGGTAAGTATAAATATTTCCAGCAAAAAATAAAAATATACCATAGATTCCTGAAACTCAGCTCCAAGATAGCCACTGGAAACACGAAAACGGTTGTCTAGTAGCAAATAATAAGCGACTGTTGCCTGATGGGAAATAACGAGTAAGAACATCAATTATGATATAAAAAACAAAAGGCAGGACATGATGCAACTTGGATTTGAAATATCTACCTCATTCTGTATTCTGTTACGAAGAGATTCAACAAGTTGATTCCGATCAAACCCCATTTTAATCACCTCTTGAAGAATTTCTTCATCAATCTGCAAGAACAATAACAGAATAATAGTAATTTCAATGTGGCATATTTATCATGGTTACCAAAGTCAATGCATTCAGTAGATTAGTAGGTGATAAACTTCAAAGTGGATGAAACCCACACCTACACAGAGTCAACACACCACACCATAAATAATGCTGTGGGCAACCTGAGGCACACACCATTTTATCCAAACAATTGTTGAAAAGACAGTACAGAAGAATCAGTCAGACACAAGCAAAGCAAAGAGCAAGAATATAAAATTTTCCACATTCAGGTTTGAGCATGCCTTTTTTGCTTGTTGCACTGTATCTGGAGGAGGCACTGCTAAATAGCGTGGAAGATGTGCTTGGAACCATGGATGCTGACGGATCTCAGGAATAGTCATTCTCTTCATAGGGTCTACAACCAACATCCTGGGGATCAAATCCCTCGCACCAGGAGATAAATGACTTGGAAGCGTATATATTCCACCCTAAGGAACAGGATAATACAAATTCAGGCAGCTACTCTATACAAATCCATAACCAAAATACATGAATGAGGTGGAACTTTACCTTAATTTTTTTGAACAGATTGGGAATATTTTCATCATCAAAAGGAAGTGTACCACAAAGAAGTGCATACAAGATGACACCACAACTCCAAACATCCACTTCCGGCCCTGCATATAGCTTTCCAGAAATTACCTGCACAAGAGATAGATAGGCAGTTGCAGGGCCAGTTGAAACTTGTTCTTACACTAAGCAAGGTTTCCTATGTTCAGTTTATTGGTCCCTCCATACCTCAGGAGCAGCATAGTTTGGGCTTCCACAACTTGTCTTAAGAAAATGGCCATCACGCATGATGTTACTCAACCCAAAATCTGCAATCTTAACATTGCATTTGGAGTCCAAAAGTAGATTTTCTGGCTTAAGGTCCCGATGAACCACCATGTTCCTGTGGCAGTATTCCACCCCAGAGATAATCTGTTTCCACAAATTTGAAAAACTAAGAAACCAAAACTTATTATCATTGTCTAATGCAGGATGGCAGTAATAATAAAAAGATTGTGTTGATAGATTTCTATGAAAACCTAAATAACTACGACAATATAACTAACGAGGCAGCTACCCAAAAGAAATATCCTTCTGCAGGCTAGAGGGGGTCAACAATGGATTGGAAGCTATCTTCTAACTTAGGCAATTAATAGAAAAATATCAAGCAAAGAGGAAAAACTTGCATATGATCTTCATCGATCTAGAAAAAGCCTACAACATAGTACCTAGATATTTAATTTGGTGAGTTTAAAATAAAAGAAATGTTCCTAGAGGTTATATTGAAATTATTAAAAATGTGTATAAAGGAGCAGTAACAAGTGTAAGAACTACTTGTGGAGAGACAGGAGAGTTCCCAGTGACCATAGGCTTGCATCAAGGGTCAGCCCTAAGCCCTTATCTATTTGCATTGTTTATGGACAAGTCAGCTGCTCATATTCAAGGAGAGGTACATCGGTGCATGTTATTTGCAGGTGATATTGTGTCAGTAGATGAATCAAGAAATTGTGTGAATGCAGAACTCAAGAGATGGCGGAAGACTTTAGAATTAAAGGCTTTAAAATAAAACGTACAAAGACGGAATATATGGATTATAACTTCAGTGGGCATATAGAAAGAGCTGAAACTATTGTGAGAATTGAAGACTAGGAGATAACAGAAAGTAATTCTTCTCGCTAATTAATAAGGATGGGGAGATTGATTAAGATGTTGGATATAGGATAAAAACGGGATGTTGAAATGGAGACTTACTTCTGGAGTGCCTTGTGAACAACAAATGCCAACAAAATTGAAGGAAAAAATTCATAGGACAGCGATTAGACCATGTATGATCTATGGAGCAGAATGTTGGCAATCAAAAAACAGCAAATGCACAAAATGAATGTGGCAGAGATGAGAATGTTGAGGTGAATGTATGGTAAAACTATAAAGGGTAAAATAAGAAATGAGCACTGTCGAGAGCATTTAGGGGTAGCAACAATAGGGGATAAAATTAGAGAAACCCGTTTGAGATGGTTTGGGCATGTCCAACGTAGGCCGGTAACAGAGCCAGTAGGAAAAGTTTGGCCATGAAGGTTGATGGCCCACCAAGGAGAAGGGATAGGACAAAGAGGATGTGGATGGAGGTAGTAAAAATAGATATGAAGAAGTGTAACTTATCTAAGGATTTGGCTTAAGATAGTTCGAAATAAAGAAATGTAATTTGTATAGCCGATCCCAACATAGTTGGGACCAGGATTTGATGATAATGATGATGATAGTGGATTCACTCTCGTGTTATTGCCGTGGTAGTCAATTCAAATCCATTTTGGCATACATTTAGGGCCTGTTTGGATGTTTACAGAATACAATAATTATAGATTTAAATAATGCAAGAATAAGATAGTATAGAATAGAATAGTGAAATATCAAGATATTGTAATTTTTTGTTGTTTGACGATTTGTGAAGAATATTATAGATTTTAAATTGAGTTGTTTGGAAGGTACTATGATTTTAATATATATTATAATATTAAAAAAAATCAAAATAACAAGTTAATGTTATTGATCGTAGTAAAGTTCATTATTAGAATAATTTTTTTTTATTAAATACCTAATTTAGATGGAATTTACCATGTTGGGATGAAAAAGTAGTGTGGTAAAGTAAAGTTAATCTGCCAATTTTTTTACCATAAGCCACTTTTCTTTATCACATATAACTATGTAAAGTGTAGTAAAGTAAACTCAATACAAAGGGAAACTACTTTACAACTCTCTCTCTCCTACTTTACTTCACCACATACTTCATCTTACCTTACTTCACCTCATCTTTTACCATGACGTGATATCAACATTTATTTTACTTTACTACACATATAAACAAACATGCCGTGACTTAGATGTGACATACTATCCCTTCACCATGTTTATATGAAAAAATAGTGTGGTAAAGTAAAGTCTAGCTGCCACTTTTTTACCATCAACTTTATTACAAGTCACTTTTTCTTTACCATGAAAACTACGGTAAAGTGTGATAAAGTAAAAAAAAAGTAGCTACTTTACCACTCTCTCCCACTTACTTCACCATATACTATATCTCATCTTTACTTTACTTCACCTTTACCATGATATGACATTTACCTTTACTTTACTTTACCATACATGTAAACAAGTACATCATAATAGATTTGGTGAAGTTCTTTACTTTACTCTACCACTTTGTAAACCTCATTTTGAAAGATTTTTATATTGTAGAAAGTTTTCTACAAGGAAGAGCTATAAGAAAAAATATAGAGCTTTTCAAAATAAACGGATATTTTCTTCATATTTTTCTTGAATTACCAAACACAAAAGATTTTTTTTCTTTAGAAAATGAAAATTTATATTTTATATAATATTTACTTTCTTGTATTTTCTTGTGAATCCAAAGTTCCAAACAAGCCCTTACGACTTATGTACCCATCGAAGAACAGGATAGGGACAGGTTTTGAGAACACTCCAGCCTCTGTTTGGTCCAGTTCAGTCTGGTTTCAACCACTTTTGATTCATTCCTGTCATTAAAAGATGTGAAAAAAGAAAAAAAATTGTGTTATTTTCGTGCTTTCGAAAATCTTTTCTAGAGGACTTTATCATAAAATTCATCATAGGCGGCCGTTGCACGAAAATATGAATAGTAGTTTGGGCCTTACAAACGGGGTTCGTCATCCTTTCCTCGTCTCACGCCTCTGCAAGGGAGAACATTAGGGTTCATCTTCATCTTCTGACAGTTGAGAAAGTTGAAAATTTTCTTTTCTGATAGCTTTAGTCCTCCTCTACTTTGGGAAAGAGGAGAAAGAGAAATGGACTCGAGAAGAGGTCTCGAGCAGCAGCCATCGAGACGGCTCATGCGCGCGCAAACAGCAGGTGCCTTGGGCGAGTCGATGTTCGACAGTGAGGTGCTGCCTTCATCACTCGAGGAGACAGCAATGTGCCTGCAGACAGCAGCCATCGAGATCGCTGCAATCCTTCGAGTTGTTTTCTATTTTGTTTGATTCTCGCATATTTGTTGTTCGATCTTAAGAAGAACAAGGCATGTGGATTTTTTTTTTTTTTTTTATAAAACTAGTGGCCGCAGATTACAATGATCTGTAAATGAAAACCCACCACCCAAAAAAATGGTTTCCGATTCAAGTGGAGAAATGGGTGGTGTTGATTTTTCGAGATCGAAGCCAAAACTGCCCGAATTGCCTCTTTTGATGCCTAGAATGATTGTTATTGTGAAGAACCCGGATAACCCATTTCACATGTATTGTGGGATAATTCAGAGAATTACAGATGGGAAGGGTAGGGTTTTGTTTGAAGGTGGGAACTGGGATAAGCTTATCACGTTTAATCTTAGTGAGCTCGAGCGGGGAGGGAGAAGAGACCTCCAATGGTGAATCCTAAATCTGCATCCCTTGAGCCTCTATTCGAAAAGTGAGTGGTTTCTGCTTGGATTTGTTACATTTGCTTTCTGTTTGTATAAGAAGAGTACAAAGATGGGTCTCACACTTGCAGTCTGGTGAAGCAACTTGGTGGAGTTCTTTATATAGAAAGAAAATAAGAAAGCACAGTATTCACACAAACCGAGAACAGGGAATCCTCATGGACTTGATTGATAGAAGGAATTAGCCATTTCCCCCTCTTGATTGCCTGAAATAAAACCTTTTTTCACAAAGACAGGGTCGACGAGCGACGCTAGTGTTGCTCCCATCAGAGACAAGTGACGCTAGCGTCACTACTCTCAAAGTTATAAAAAAAAAAAAAAAAAATTTTGAACGAAAATGGGTTGGCGTACCTTTTTTCGAGCTGCCCCAACTACTATTCCCTTTTTCGTGCAACGGCCACCTACGATGAATTTTCCGGTAAAATCCTCTTTTTTCTATTATTTTGGACACTAAAAATAAAAGGATGGAAAAAAGAGTTCCCAATTAAATTGGAGGGTCAGAAACATCAAACATGTGAAACCCTCTCTACAGAAAGGAAGGCTTCTTATGTCTAACCTCATCTTTTTTGAAATGAGACACCAAAATTGCCACACTGGAATGACCAAAAAACAATTATAAGATTAAAACATTCCATGAAACCCGCTGAAGCAGAATTGATAACCATGCTATAAACTATTGAGAGGCCTGTCAATATCATGTGTGGCTCTTTCGCAGTCCCGACAATCACATATGTGGACATGCCATACGTCTGTCATGTACGGGTGATGAATCACTTTTGGCCTATAAATAGTCACTTGACTAAAAAAAAAATTATAATAATGATAAAATGTCACACTACGTACCCCTGTCAGTCTAATGTTTTTATTTCTTTCCCAATTGTCAATTTGTGTTGGATACTGTGGGCAACCTGATGAGTAGTTTAGCCGAGCCTAGAATGCCTATCCCAAATTGAAACAGCACAAATTTAAACTTGAAAGGGTTAAGAAAGTAGTTTCCACAGACATGATATTAGCAAACTCATACTAATTAACTGATGGCAAAATTGATAAGAGTATTTATAATTAAGCACTTAGGAATAAAAGCTCATTAAATAATGCATTTCTCAACATGTCTTGGTCAATTTTTCAGCAATAGCACACTAGACTCTCCAGGGACCCTGAAAAGAAGACCTCATGTCCATCTCCAAATTAATAGATTCTCTTGAAGTATGAACTAAATAAAAAGGAGTGGAAATGTTTTGAGATTCATCAACAGAACTGCTTAATATAGAGAATAAATGTAGGACTCTCTGCTGATGTGCCAAACCATTGAGGACAATTAACCAGAGTGTAATGTAGATATCAAGCTCCAACAAGAGAAGCAGGTGATTACAAGGCAAGTAGTTGGTAAACACTATGACAAGTATAATGTCTTAACTAAGGGAAATATGTAAGAAGTTCCAAAGTTGTTAAGAATAAAGTAGTCAGCTACCTGCTGAAAAAAGCAGCGAGCCTCATCCTCCTGTAGCCTACCTTTCTCTACTATGTAGTCAAATAGCTCCCCAGACTTCACATACTCCATCACAACATAAATATCTGTTGGAGTCTCTATAACCTCATAAAGACGTATAATATGAGGATGCATGAACAATCTCAATATTTTGATTTCGCGTCTCACTGAAAATTTAAAAAAAAAAAAAAATTAATCAGTGCGTAACACAAAAACAGAACAAAAGCTTTAATCACAAAATTAAGAACATAGCAGGGAATTCACAAAAATGGCTGATGACAACCATTTTAAGAGAAGGAACTTTAAACTTGTTTATATGATCTACAATAGATCCAAGTAAATCAGACATTAGTAATGCAGGCCCTAGGATTAGGGCTTGCGGGGAAGTGCCAAAGCACAATTGGCGCCGAAGCGCATGTCGGAAGACACTTCAAAAGTCTCCACAGAGACGATAAACAAGGGTGCACCTCATGGGAAAACACAATTTAATTAATCAAACTCTCCAAGAATTTCTTCTCTACAATGCCATAAAAATAGTTAAACATCACTTAGGGCCTAAGAAACCTAATTAAATCAGGAAACTAAATAATATTGGAAACCTAATCCTAAATACAGTTCTTTAAATAAAATTAGAAACTAATGACCTGTAATTAGTTAATAAAATATCCTAAATCTCCTTGGGCCCTACACATGTGGCCTGAGGTCCATCTGCATCAATTACCTTTAAAAAGTGGTTCACTCTTTGTAATCAAAACAGCAAAAGAATCCTCACCCAATAAAAGAATGCAGGTATTTAATTTCAAAATATGAAACAATTTAAAGTAATGAAGTTGGACTTTTAGATCCCCCTTCCACTGGATTTGATCTCCCTTCACCCCATATACGCAAGAGAAAGATGACTTCAATCTTATGGTGACTGTACACTAAAATCAGAATGATAATCAGTGATATTAACACAGGTTGCAATTATTATTAGGTGTCTCATCCAATCAATCAATCCAGATACGAGGGGGGTACACATATAAATCAAATGCAAATAGTTTTACGTCTCAGATGTAGGGTTTGATTGTGATGTGTTCGCTTGGTTGGATAGATTTGATTACTTGATTTCACCACACAAAAATGATGGACTGGAAAGCATAGATGAGGGGTTGCGGAAAAAAGGATGGTAACACCATAACAGAAAGGAAATGGGGAGAGGCATGGTGTAACAAGTAGGGGATCGGAGAGGAACTAAGAGAGAGTGGTTGTGCGTGTGTGTGTGTGTGTGTGTGTGTGTGTGTGTGTGTGTGTGTGTGTGTGTGTGTGTGTGAGAGAGAGAGAGAGAGAGAGAGAGAGAGAGAGGGGTTGGGTAGAGATGGAAAGAGGGATTGGGAGAGGATAGAATCTACGGATGCCAAACACAACCCTAATTAAAACGAATAACAACTCTTCCCTCTTGCTAAAACATAAACCTTGTTTAAGCTATAGATGTAATACAGAAACTTTTTATGCTTTAGGACTTCCAGGACTTAGAAATAGAAGGCATAACTTGCTGCACTTGATACTCATGTGAGCCTCATAATGTGCTGAGATTCAAAACTAAAAAACATGGACCCATAATGTATGTGTGTTCAGGGAAGTGTTCTTTGTTCCATGTGGGGCATTTCCTTTGAGCCTCCTCATGTAGACATGAGGCCTAGTTGGACCATGGGTCTGGCCTGCATCACCTGATAAGAGAAAACAAAAAAGGAGAAACACATGTACTAAAAGTCATTAGCTATGTCGGCTGACCCCAACAGAATTGGGAGTTGGGGCAAGGCCTTGATGGTGATGGTGATGTAGTCATTAGTTGTACATGCTCAACACAGTGTTACAAGGTTGAAACCTTAGTGCCCGGAAACTCCTCTCAGCTCTATCGCTCCCGCTCCGAAAACGCGGATTGGTGCTTTAGGAGCAGATCCTTCTTCGGAGTGCGGTTCGATCATCTTCGGAGTGCGGTTCGACCATCATCGGAGCGCGATTCAACAGAATATGGAGTGAACCGTGCATAATTTTGATTTTTTGTGCATTTTCTTTTTCTGTAAGCTTGATATTTATATTTTGAATGAAGAAAATCCTTTTGACTTATTAATTATTGTCTATTTTATGTGATCAAATTGTAAAGTTGATTTTTTTCTCTATTTTTGATACTTGAATATATGGATAAGATATATTTGTGCCCATTAGTTAATTATTTATAAATCCACAAGCACTATGTTGTATAAGCGCTCCGGATATATAATTATTTTAAAACTTAGCGATTCGCCGCTCCCGCTCCGGGCACTTAGGTTGAAACAATGGAAACAAATTCACAAAAAGAAAAGATAAATCTGTGTCAGATGGAAATAGTTTTTCCTGTCATTCAAAGCTGAATCCTTGACTGACAACTGAAACTTCAGTGGAGGAATCCACAAAAACATGAAAGTGGAGGGATTCCTGAAAAAAGTAGAATAGATAAAGAGAACACAAACCAAGAAAAGCCACCAGTTGCTAATTTTTCAGGGAACCAAATGGAAGGAATAATTACCTTCACTGTAAATAGAGGTGTAGGACAGAAAATGTTGTTAATGAATGCGTCCATACAGTGGGATAAATTTGGGCATCACTAATGACACCTGAGATGCATTAGGCCCATAAAATCATTGTGTTTTCTGGGCAACAACCAATGAAAGGTAAGTCTTGTTGTACTATAACATCCTAGCCATACTTGTCCCCTTACCATAGAGAAAACTGCAGTCAGTGATAAGATATGAAGAAAAAAAGAACCTGTGAATACCAAAATCTAGATTAACTTCAATTAGATTATAACTTCACAATTTAAATGTGGAAGCACTGAGAGTGAGAAATGCCAGATCACTCCATAGTCCTTGCCATGGAAATAATAGTAAGGAGATGGTATCTAGAGACTCTAGTTATGATGCAGATGGACCTTAGGCCACATGTGTAGGGCCTAAGTAGATTTAGGATTTTTAATTCAGTAATTATATGTTAGTTTCTAATTTTATTATAATTAGGATTAGGTTTCCAATATTATTCAGTTTCCTAGTTTAATAGGTTTTCTTAGCGACCAAGTTTTCTTTCTTATTTATATGCATTGTAAAAGGAGAAATTCTTAGAGAGTTTGATTAATTGAATTGGGTTTTCCCATTGAGGTGCGTCCTCATTTATCGTCTCTGCGGAGACTTATTGTGTCTTCAGACACGTGCTTCGCCACCCATTGTGCTTCGAGCACTTTCCAGTTCCCACACAAGCCCTAACCCCTAGGGCCTACATCAAGTTATCTCCATCAACAAATTGGTGATCCCTTGGGATAAACACAATATTAAAATGAGTGTACCCGAAACTTTATTTTTTCAGATCAAGTGGATTTTTTCAATGGACTGTCCATGCTAATTAATAATATCATAACCAGAGTTACCAGACAATGTCCTTGGATACTCTATATATAGCCATCGGCTATTCATAGTAAAATAGATCAAACAATTCAAACAAGATGTAACTCTAAAATTCCAACTTGGTATCAGAGAATAGGTTTAGGTCTAGGGCTAGGTTTTAGGTCTTCTTTTTCATATAATTCTCTTTTCCGTTAAATTTCTTCTGTTTTTCCCCTTCGTCCGTTCAACCCGTGGAAACCGAAGGTTCCCCCTCTTTCCTGTTTGTTTTCAGACAGGGACTTTTTCAGGTTCAGTTTGTGATCTTAAAAGCATCAAGTGTGGTGGCTCATTCAATGTGGCAGTTGAATTAGACATTGTTATTGGAGAAGTTCCAGCAGTCAAGCTTGCTGTGGGGATTTACTAGAGAGATTTTCACACGTTGCCTCCAACAGACATCATCAGCCATAGCAGCGGCAAGTGGATACTACAGCGTCACAAAAGAAGATGAAGGCATAGATCTGAATGCCAATGTTTTACCATCCAACCTAATCAGAGCCGTTGAGACGACATTAAAAGTCATAGCCTGGATAAGCAAAAGGAATTTCTTCCCTCTTAAGAAGTTGAAGATGTAGAAATGAGTAGGACCATCTTCCATGTTTACCAATCCTATCCGTAGGGCGTGCTCACGTCAATCATGTCCGAGCTCTCGACCTCGGGTGTAATGGTCTTGCCAGTGAGTCTTGTCACAAAAATCTGGTTCTCAAAGAAAGAGAGTTTTCGACTTCTTTCTCAATCGCGACTTGCACGACATTAACGACGACCTGGATTGGGATGACGATAATCGACACCACTGCTATGATTCTAGCACTCCTTGGCTATTAACTTCTTTTAGGAACTCTGACTGCAAACCTTGTCTGGTGGTTTTTCAAATTGGACAAAGTTTGGAGGCAGATGAGTACATAAATTTGCTGCATGGGTCGGATCTGGTGAAGCGGTCTCAACCTCTCCTTAAATCACTTTTACATGGTACATACCATGACTCTTGTTTTTGTTTCAACTTGGTCGAGCACATCAAACACATTGTGCCAGTGAGCTCGAGATGCATTCAATTTAATATCCTCTCCATATGAAATCAGAGTGCGGCCTTCACAGATATAACAGCCCCTACAACTACAAGTCATTGAAAAAGGTGACTATGGTTTCCAAAGTGACACAAAGTTAGACTGCAAATTGGGTTCGATGACAACTCAACTGATCAAAAATCCCTGGACCAAAGGTCTTCAACAAAGACAGTTCCTTCGCTATTCCAAATTTCTCTCGTTTCGTCTACAAAGCAATCCAAAGATGGGTATAGTAGCAGTTTGTGACACTGTTGGCCTTAGGAAGCATTTCTTCAAACGATAAAGCTGAGTTTTGTTTAAGATCAGGTCCACGGTTTCACTTTGTCCAGATTGAAGGTTCAATTTCAACACTCATTTGGTCTTCGATCATCTATTCGTTATTTCTCCTGCGCATTCATGAAGATGAGGTCTATGCACATCCGTCAAATTTTTTAATCTTGTTTTTGTTTGTCAATCTACGTATGCTTCTGGAAGATGTCACGACAAACAAATGTGCCTCACAAGGACAATCACAAGTAGTGCACCTTCACTCACACAAACAAGTAATCATGGTAACCGCGCATTATCAAGGCAAACTGTACGTGCCTCACACTATCAAGGGAAACCATATGCCATCACATTAACAATGAACCATGAATTTCATAACAACATTTAAAACTATATATTTTATAATCCAATGCAACCTAAAAATGCATACAAGATGGCCCTTATTCAAGCTTACACCGTACCTTTTTCTTCCATCTCCATATTTTTTATCTTACGGCGATTCAAGATCTTGATAGCAACTTTGTGCCCAGTCAGCCCATGCTCTGCAATTTTCACCTTACCAAATGACCCGATGCCAAGAGTCTTTCCAAGCTTGTAATTGGGCAAGAACATATCTGCACTGTTGCTTGCTTTGCCCGATGCCCCATCCATTTTTCTATTTTAGTCCTACTTTTACAAATACAAAACTTTAGAAGTAAGTAATATTTACACAGAAGGGTGATACATGTATAAAATCCTGAGCACAATCTGCTTCAAAACTGTAATCTAAATGACATGATTTAAAACTCTATATACCCAATATAACAAATCAAAAGTACAAGTTTTGAGCAATTGCAAGAAGCAAATATAACACTAAACAGACCACATGAAATCCATAACAATTACCTAAAACTCTGTCAACTACAAAAGCCCCAAATCAGATTTAACAAAACCCAGAAAGAAAATCACCCAAATCAAAATCCCCCAAATCCCAAAATCAGAGACCCAACAGAAGCCTGTATCAAATGCCCTAAAACCTGAAATCAAAGCCTGGATAAAGGAGCCCTAAAAATCCACAAAATCTACAACAAAAACGCCAAAAAAATCCAACCCCAGAAGCCCTAAAGTCCGATCAAATCCCGTAAACCCCCCAAATCAAAACAGCAACAAACCCCCCAAGTCAAACGTTCAAAAGCAAGGTTAAATGTAGTACTCTTGACATTTACTATGCATGCACGGAGAGAGAGAGAGAGAGAGAGAGAGAGAGAGACCTGGTGCTTGTGAGTTGTCTCTTGGCGGAGGAACCGAGAGGGGGAAGAGGAAGGAAGACAACAATGAACAAAGAAAGGGTATATGAGAAAGAAAAAAAAAAGTCGGGGGAGAGGGCTCTATCATGATTAATAATTACATGTAAACACGTATTATCTAAGTAATTAAGGCCTCTAGGTTTTGATTATTAACAAAAGGCTCCTCCTTGTTTTGGCAATCACAAAAAAAAGTTTTGTTAGTGGTCAACTCGATTTCCCAATAATAATAACAATTTTGGAGTTTTTGGAGGAATGTAGATAAGTTTTGGGTTGATTTGATGAGAGTTTCGTGGTTAATTTGGGTTAAATAACAAAACCATACATTTTGAGTTCTCATGTTTTAATAGAGATTATAGCATTGTGTTAGGCTTATTTTTCATAGGACCATGAAGTAATAAGGGTGGGGACACTGTTTGTGTGGGCCTATTTGTCATGAAATGGTGGGTGGGTTTTATAGCATCGAAGGGTAAAAGTGATACTCCTAGGAGTTATTTGTGCAGAAGAGTTTGTCTTGGAAAGAGGATGAGACAAAGCGCCTCAAGGCGTTTGGTGCAGTTATGAAGTAATCATATTTTTCCCTTCGTTTGTGCCTAGTTTCGTGATGGTAAGGATCCGCAATTCCTATGTAGGGTGGTAGGAAATCGATTCCTTTGACAGTTACCTCTTATGCGGCATTTACCAAATGTATTCCAGAGAATTTTTCATTTTAATAAGATATTGAGGTTAATATAGTTAATCAGATGCGGTGAATGATTGTGATTTATTGGTTGGTGCTAATCGAGCATGTTTGATTGAAAGTAGGCGGTCGGATTCTATAAATTTGAGCTACAGTTATTAAAATCGAACTCGACTTGCATAACCGGTAAATAATATCAACGTGTATCTTATGCTAGTCAATCCAACCCAACCTACATGACCTGTAGATCAATACAAAAAGAAATGAAGAGGAGGAGGAGGAGGACAAAACAAGAATTGAAAGTAAAGGCAAAGGTAGAAAACTAAGATTTTGGAGCCAAGAAAAATAATATGCAGAAATGGTAGATAACTTACCATTTTTAGGAGATGGATAAGCTCCTCCATTATCTATTATTAAAATAAAAGTTATTATTTATTATTTATTGAACAATTCTCTTTTCCTTAATTAATATCACCCCTATGCAAGGGCATTCCATTTTTACCTCTCATAAAAACCATAGGAATAGAGGTGCCTCTTAAGAAAGAATTACCCTAAGAAAGAGTTGTCTTCGTTATTGGGTTGGGCCGGGACACAAAGGGTTTAGAGATTAGATTTGTTATTATGATGGAAAGAGAAAGTGTTGGTTGAAGATCAAAATCCGAGATGAAGGAGGGCTCAAGCAAGAGAGATAATATAAAAGCATTCATGCAAAAGAGGTACGATGGGAAAAGAAAGTGTCAATTGAAGAGCAATATAAACATATATTGAAATGCTCCTATGAGAATAAGAAACACGAGAGTAATTCTTACACTATTATGATAGTAAGAAATACAAGCCATTGGATCCACATTCAGATCCAACGGCCCGAAGAGACAAAAGTTTATATTTACTTTTGGTCTGCACGGGAGAGTGAAAATAAGGGAGTCTTTTTTGTTTTTGATATTCGTTGCTTTTTTATTCGTTTTAGAGGTAGCTAAATCTAGATGTGGATTCAATGGCTTGTATTTTTTACTTTTACAGTAGTGTGAGAGTTATTTTTATATGAGCATTTCATATTTATATATATTATTAGAGCCTATGAAAGAAGCATCATCATCACGGTGGAACCCACTTGATTGATATCGATCATGATCTATACCAAATGTTTCCTTGAACCAAGAAGCTATAGGTCTTTTCTTTAGCCCAAATAAGCAGATATAGGCCGGGTGTCCATAATTGTTTCAACCCAAGGGGTTGCCCGATTGTATGTTAAGGGCTGCCCGATTTGGTGGATTATGGATACTCCTTTCCCATATAACTCCGTAGGTTATTTATTTATTTATTTATTTATTTATTTTGTAAAATCCATAGGGGTAATTTGCTAACGAGGGTCCGGTTTTTTCGAGAACTGACTATGGTCCCTACCTTCCTGACACACCAATAAATAAGCTTTTGCCTGGATAAGTGGCCCTCGCCCTAAGAAGAGATTTAGCAACCATCCCAGTTCTTGAGCCACGGGTTAAATTGGTAACTGCGGCTTGAAAAATGTATAGGATGGAAAGAAGTCACGTGAATCACGTTCTGTATGGTCAACTATATCTGCTTATTTGTTTTTTCAATGGACTATACCTGAGTAGAACATGTGCCCCATCATTCTCTCCCTCTGATTCTCTTTCTGTTGAGTCCTCCAGTTTAGAAGTATCAGATACCGAGGCAACAAAATCAAAAGCAGGCGGGGCCTACCTTTTCTCCTGTGCCATACATCTTGGACAACAGGCTCGCTGCTCTTGTTAGCCCAATTCGATTCTCATTTAGACTGTTGTGTTACTAGTTAGATTTCATTGACCAATATTTTATCATTGATGTTTGGGAGGTTTGAGATGGATCATAATCTATCTGTTTGTATCTCTATCATCTTAGATTTGGTCCCACTAATTTGAGCATGGGCCTTCTCATCCCTCAACCTCTCCTTCTAAGTCAGCTCTAGTGGGAATTGGCCCATTCAGACCTGATGGACATTTTTCAACTGAGCCTCTTTACTGTTTTTAAATTAATAGCTGTATTAACTACTAACTATGTGTGTGATGTAACTACTAACTATGTGTGTGATGCAAGTTTGATTATTCAATAAAAACGAGCTTGATTTATGGGTGAAAAGCAGGGATATGTTCACACAAGGGAATAATTTTATCTTTCTCGGTCACATCATACAATACTAGGGTTGAAAACGGATCGGTTCCGGTCCAGGTCCATGGTGGCCCCGGAGCCGGAACCGTTAAGGAAAATGTGGAATTGGATCCGGACCCAGAATCGTTTCGGAACCTGTCTCTTGGCTCCGGAACCGGAACCAGAACCATATATGAGACGGGTCTGGATCTGGGTCTGGGTCTAGGTAGAGAATCATATTAAAAAAAATATGATTTTTATGATAGATTTTCAAAAATTGAGGTAACATGTCGGGTCTCTGGTCCACGGATCTAAACCAAAGTAGAACCGGACCCGGACTCATTTACTTATTGGGGCCAAAATAAGGACCCAGACCCGGTTTTTAACGGGCCGGAACCTCCGGATAATCGAAGAATCGGGTACTCATTTACATTCCTATACAATACACATATTAAATACCAAACTTAACAGACATTTTGTTTTGGGTACCCAAGCCTAAGGGGTTGGGACTCAAGAGAGCCCACACCATAAGATTACTCTTATTCACAAGCAAGAGTACAGAAATGAGCATACACAAATTTCTGGCACGAAGAAAATAAGAGCCGTTCATAAGAGGACCCGAGCTGTGCAAGAAAGGCGGCGCAAAGATCAAGGAACAGGAACTTTGGCCCATTAACCCTCTGCAAGTCTAAGAGATATTTCTCCTCCCTCGTCTTGTAAAGCTGAATGGGAGAATACAAAGTGTGTCAACAAACACAAGTCTACAATTGCAATTTGAATGTGACGCAGCTAGCAGGGAAATTCAGCCGTGCTACACAGCCCAGATTTTGTCCCCGGACTATTTAGACTTTTTCATGGAAATTAAACCATGCATGTAATTTACAAAACCTTTATCCTAAAATCCAATGTGAATTCTTCTAATTTATTGGATTTCTTCTCTAGATTTATTTGCTAGTCTTTAAAAAAAGGCGAGTTGTAATATATTCTGTGTCCCTATGCATGCAAACATGGTGATCTACTTGCAAACCATGTACCACTCTGCCGAACATCTCTACTAATTTCTTCTTTCATATATAGGGTTGTTGTTGCGATTTTAACATGTTCCAATTACCCAATGGGTGAGGTGTAAGCCTCATGAGAACACCTTTTTTTTTTTAATAGAAAGAATATATTATTTAAAAAAAGAAAGAAATTAGGTTTGGCTGTTTTTAAGCCTTGTAATGAGTTCACTAGGGTTGAATTAAGTTAAATCTAGTAACAAAAGTAATAAATTTTTTCTGAAAAAAATAGGTCTTTACAAAACTCCCGACTCTCACTTCTAGGAAATGAGGAACATGCCCCTTCCCCATATAAGCATGACTGAAGTACATACTTCATCTGGGATGTACACCTCATATATGCCTCTCACAAGGAGACATTCCATCAATACAAGTCAGGCCTCAGACTTGAGGTGCAAGGTGTTTCAGTGACGCCATGCCCCTTGTGAGCCTCAATGCATAAGCCTTAAATTATGATGCGTAGATACGGCAGTTATACGGATTTTACACAAAAGGTTTAGTATTAAATACGATACGATACTATACGTTGTCCATTTTCAAGTATCTGTGCATCATAGATCACAAGCCTATCATACTCAGTAATTTGAAAATAGGCAATTATCATATCCAATATTGGAGCTTTGAATTATAAAATTTTAGGAACTTTATTTTAGGGATTTAGAAACTGGGGCTTGGATTAAGAAAAAAAAATATTACAGAACTTGGAGCTTAAGAGTAAAATTTTAGGGCTTTTGCTTTAGGGGCTGAGAAATTTGGGGATTCCTTAGGAGGCATGATTTATATAATTTTTTGAAAGAGAAAAATAATTGCCATTATTCTGTTAGTTTAATTTCCCAAATTTCAATAATTTATGGTATTTTGATGCTTTTAATGTTAATATGTATTTTTGTCAATATTAACTTCCCATGACCGTACAAAGTTCAAATGGGTTGAATTAATATTTCTTTATATCAAATACATAACAATATACTACATTCGGCTTGGTGTTATATTAGGGTGTATATCTAGGTAGAGGGTATTCAAGCTGAAACTTGGGTACAAGGTGCAGGTGCCAAGTTGTACACCAGTACCAGTAAGTGTAATCGTACGATTACAATTTGAAACCAACCTGAAAGAAAACGACAAAAATTGCAACGGACATTTGTTTTTGGGTACCCAAGGCTAGGGGGTTGGGACCGAAGAGAGCCCACACCATGGGACCTACAAGAGCTCACGCAAGTGGGAAGAGGAACCCACGTACATGAAAATAGTGGCATATCAAGGAATTGATCTCTAAGTGACTTATGGGTTGCCAACTCAATGGATATTCGTATTGCCACTTGGGTCTTAATCCACTTGTTAAATGAAAATAATCTCCTAAAGTGACAAGACACATACATATATACAAGGAAAAGAAAAGGACAGGGCATTATTTGATTAGGATGGGCCATATTGGCATGACCTGGTCCAATAGCTATGTCCTTATCAAATACATTTTTCCACCATAGTTTTGTGATTGCTGAAGTAAAGAGGTTGGATGAGATCTAGATTGTTCATCAATTGTATTCAGTTTATTAATTTCCCATGGAGCTAAAAATCAAATGGTCAGATAATCTTGATTAAATGGTTGCAAGAACAACACATTTCGACCTAGATCCAGCCCATGTGGTGAGAGTCAGGCCTGAGGCATCTAATTGAGCTTTTTAATGTAGAGTCCAGGTCTGACCCATTTGTAAATTGCCCTAGGCCTAGAGATTAAGAGTTCACCTAGTGAATCTAGTCCATTGGAAAGAGAGTAGGTTTGGCTCAGCCCATTATCAAAGGAAGAATAATGGGCCGAAGAGCCTGATCTGTTCGACAAAGACTGAGCAATGGGTGCAGAAAAGATAAAAGCCCTGCAAGCAAAGCGATATCAAGCCCAAAAGGGAGTAAGAGAGAAAATATGCAACCTATGAAGTCGAACTGAGAAAAAAGAGAAAGGCCCATGAGAATTTGGCCCAGATGGAGAGACGGGGAAAAAAAAAAAGTTCCATTGCCGGGATTTGAACCCGGGTCGTCTGGGTGAAAGCCAGATATCCTAACCGGACTAGACGACAATGGATTGGTGTACCTTTCAAGATACTTAATAAATTTATTTAGTTTCCGTTTTCCACTGGGCTATAGATTGGAGAGTTCCACACTCTTCCCTTTGTCCATTGATCCACAGAAAGAAGCACAATCAGAAGAGACAGAGAACACCGCCCAGATAACTGTCCGCTTGTCCAGACTTCAATTTTGCATTGTGGATGGTTTTTCTCTACACCCAAATAATAGGGCCTTAGATTCGCATCCAATGACCCATTCATGTCGTTTTTTCCATGCAAATAGTAAAAGTCGAAACATGTTAGTTCTTTGGTCAAATTGGTTTAAATTCTCAGTTTTTTTTAGATCCATGGGAGTCTACTCTAGTAACAACTAAAATGTATGGTGTTATGTGGTTTTTTAACCCACTGGCTCAAGCCCAGTTCTTGGTTCCAGATTCAGGGTCTTTAGATGGTTCTTGCCCAGAGCCTTTGATGGTTCTTTGAAATTGATGCACAGCCCAAGCCCAGGTTCCACCTATTCTTGGGACTTAAATTGCTGGGCTGGGCGTGACATCCATCCGGGTCCCACACAGGTGTAGTTTCAGAATTCAGCCATAAAAATCTTTTGGGATGGAATCGGTTCAAGTGAATCTGAATAAGATGGGCCTATATGAGTCTACTCTTTTTGAGTGGCCCGTGTTCCAAAAGGCAGCTAATAGACCCAACTGTAAAGGATCAGGGTCATCTTGTTGCCTCCAAGGCAAAATTGGTCTTGTTGAATTCTGGAGCCAAAAAAATAGTCCAGACCCAGAACAGAGCGGGCTTTTATGGGTTTAAGCAGGTGGCCCAGTCTGGATTAAAAAACACTCGGCAGTGGCTTAGCTTTCAATCCTCTATATGTAGAAGAACTGAGCAATGGGTTAGCTTTCAATTCCCCAAATGTAAAGGCCCAAGTGGGCCCATATTCAAATTCTACACCGGGCTGCAAGAAAGGGGCTTGCCTTCAAAAGGGACATAAAACTATTGTAGATTGGATGATCAAAGACATCCCTTGTTTTACCTTTTCTTCTGGACCACTGCTGTAGTCTTTAGGCTACAGTACTCACAAAGTTATGGGCCTATTAGGGTGCTGAAGGTGGTCTAACCATAGCCCATTTAGTTGTCGGATCTAATATTTACATTCAGACCCCCTGCTCAATTGAGTCAGTTATGTTGGACATGTTGGCTGCTCTAGAATACTGGACCTAGGTCCAGCCAATTTGTCCATCATGCCAGAAAATAATTCTGACTCAGTTTGAGGACCTAACCTAACACTGGGAAAGCAAAGTTGGAGTGACCCATTAGCAGTCCAAGTGAATCCCATATTTAAAGGCGTGGATGACAGATAATGAAAGTATGAAACCATCTTGAATGGAAATTGGGAGTGATGAAATGTGCATGGAAACATGGCCGAGGATCTGATAATCAACGTTCTAATCATTCTTTTAAGCTATGTTGTGCAACACTGATTTTTAAGAAAAAGAATTTGCTCTTACGTTTACTTTTACTTTTTCTTTAGTTTGATGCAACGTTTTTTAACAAAAGAAGATTAGGAAAATGAATTATTTTTCCTCAAATCCGATGAAATGATTTCATAAGGAAGTAGTTTCACGAAACATAATGGCTTTTCTTTGGAAATCCGTGGACTACGAAACATTAGCGTCACACAAATGTATTATAAAAATCTTGTTATGGGAATTTCTTTCTCATCTCAACATCAATATTGAAAGATTCTTGAAATTCCAAGATTTTGATAGGATATCATTTGGAATGTTAGATAGATTAAGAATTAATAAAAAGTACTTAAAAATATATAAAGTTGATAAAAAAAAAAACTATCATAAAAAATAAATAAAAAAAAAAAAAAAAAAAAAAAAAAAAACTATCATGATAATCCCAATTCTTGTAAAATTCTGTAAATATTGCCATAATACCATAATCAAATCATTTCGCCATTTTCTTGCAAAAATATACAGGAATATCTTCAAAATATTACTGGTATTTGTGACATTGCTTGTAACATGGATGTTTGACTGCACTAAGATGGATAAAGAATTGAAGAAATGAAACGCTAAGACTTTCAGATGTTTACAAAGAAATATCGTGAAATAGTTCCCATGAAACAGACCTTTCATTGGAATTTAAAAAATTGGGAAGCCTATTTTAGTTAGATGGGCCCAGGCCCATTGTTTATATAGGAATACATAGGAGTACATGGTGGAATGAGTTTCAACAAAAGATTATTAAAGAGGTGAAAGGTGAATGAAATAAGGTAGAGATATAGATGGGATGTTGACTTTTCTAGGATTTAAAACCATAAGGTGAAGCTGGTTACTCGTTTCCTATCACTTCTTGACTCATTTTTTTGAGATTAGCCATTCTTCGTTTTAACCGTTTTATTTGAAACCATAAGGTGAAGCTGGGTACTCATTTCCTATCACTTCTGGACTCATTTTTTTTTCTTTTTTTGAAATGGGACAAACTGGCTTGGGCTGCTTGCCTTTTATGCATGGGATGTAAATGAGGTTTACATGTGTAAAACTTACATGAATGCTATATGTCTATAAAATTTACATATGTGAAACACGTTACCATATTTTTTAGAAGCGATATTTTCACATGAGTAAATGTTAAATAGTTTGGAGAGTGGCATCAAAGCACCCTTGACAGTCTACGCACCCTTAATAGTCCCCTCAGTTTTTTATTTTTGGTAGAAATAATCCCCCCAGTTAGTGATAGAATAGTTGTTTGGATATCCTCTTCCTCACCCAAAGAATCGGATCTATGGATTCTTAATGGCCGAGGTCTCTCATGGTTCCCCGCCCCCTTTGCAGGCTAAAATAGAAAAAAGTTGAGCACAACTAAAATCTCGCAATCCCTCTTTTATAAATGTGCATAATGTGCTGCATCTGCTTCCAATTGAAAATGATTCCACGCAACAAAACAATGTGAAATGTGATAGAATGGGTCAATGGTGGCCCATGTTGTATTTATCTCGAAATGTCCCATTTCAGCTTTGTCTCATAAAGTTGAGGAGGAGGGGTTCCACTCCCTCTATGATGGCATATGAATGTGCTTTTCTTCATTTATTCCTAGCAATATCAGAGGCCTCTGTTGAAGTGGCACTAGATGCCTTTCTCAGTTATAAAAAAGCAAATCCACACTAGGAGATATGATGAAGTTAAGCTTTTGGAGTCATTAACACACTCACGAGCCACGAACTGTTTAATGAAATTGTACGGGACATTTTCATAATACCGGAATTATACTAGTTTCGGTGAGAATACCCACTAGGTATATCCTGGTCTCGGTTATATACATCTTGGCAATAGTGTCAGTTAAGATATTCTTACAGTATTGAGATCATCCCAGCTTCAGTAAAGGTACTAACTCAGCATGTCCTAGTCTCAGTGAGATCATCCTAACTTCGGTAAAAATACCAACTCGGCATACCTTGGTCTCGGCAAGATTGTTATAGTTTGGTAACAGTAACGTCTAGCATAACACATATCAGCAACAGTGCCAGAAGGCGTCCATATTTAAATTATGCTTGGCCTCGGTGTCATCCTCAGTTCGATTAATCGAGACGAGTATCGTCTCTTAATCAGTGACACCTATACCTCTATAATAGCTGACAGCTGTACCTATATGACGGCTTTGCCATGATTACAGAACGTGATGAGTGCATGCGTCGGATTGAGGTAAAATGTTATCATTATCCTGTGGATACGTCCACATTAGGGTAAGGTCCGATGGGATCTTACCTCCAACGTCCACATGAGGGTGGGGCCCAATGGGACCTCCAAAAGGCAGTTCCGAGCCTATATATACAAGGATTAAATCCATAAGAGGTATGCATTCATGCAATTATATACAAACTTACTCCCCTTCTCATTTTCCTCACTCACCCTTTGTCTAGTTGCAAAACTAACTTAGGCGTCGAAGTGTCTTTGGCTGAGAGCAGTCAGGGGTTCTGACCTTTTCTTTCTCCTTCCCTTTTAAGTTCCATGCATTCAATCCTTCTCAAAGAAGAGTTATATCCATCTAATAAGCCCGTAATATTTAGGCACTTACAAAAATGAAAACGTTTTACTTGATAAGAATTCCCAGCTGTTGTGCATCCTTGCACACCTTTTCAATATTTGAGAAGAGTGCTTGCAAAAGCATGCTATCAATGTGCTGATGGTTTTGATTCTGTTGAGAGGAATGATCATGAGGTGTGATGGATGGCCCACCAGATCAAATCATGGGGGGTGGATGACTTACATACGTGGCACACCTGTTCATAGTCAATGACCCAAAATACCTTTTTTTGGAGTTGAGGATCATGTAGCAGTTGTTGCTTAATTAAATTACCCACGAGTGCACAGAATTGTTGGAAACACATGTAGTGGGCAACCTTGACAATAAGTGCATGACTTGACTTTATACTTTATAGATCTCGAAATGACCATCCATCAGCAAGAGATCTGCTCCAAATTCATATGGGAGTCTGGTTAAATTTCCCATCATAAAACGAGACGTGTATGCAATGCTTTTCAAAGGAAAGTGACAGAAAGATAGTTGTCAATGAGAGGCTAGTGTAGGAAAAAAGTTAAAGGGGAAAGGAAAAGGGTGCAAAGGAGAGGATCATGACAAGTTGGAATCGTCTGGCCAAAGGAAACAGACTATAGAGAGAAGGCAAAGATCATATGATTCCATGTTCCTTTCCCATGTGAGAAGATCCCACGCATTACTGTCAAAACCAACATGCCAATGCCTTTTTTATATGTCTTGGTAGGATCTCTGAAACGTCACAATTCATGGTGACTTCTAGGGAATAGAACAATGACCCCATTTTCATCCTAATCCATGATAGTTAAAAAAGGAATGGCCCAAAACAATGTTACGCAAGTGGTTAGACCTTTGTTAGGTTCTGATTTTGTATAAAGTAGCATTTCTAGTAGAGAGACATGTGGCACATGTGATCCACCTAAGGTTGATTGTATATATTGGTGGCTTTTGGACTATCCATTGGAGCCATGTCTAATCACATGCAATGAGCTGTAAGGATTACTTAGAATTGGATAAGAGGGATTCCATTTGGGGAAAGTCTCAAATTAAAAAAACTCTCCCTTTTCCAACTGAAATATCTAATCATGCACCAAGGGTTGTCCAAGCCCAGCCCATTCAATGATCAGGTGTGGCATTTAGAACCAAATCCAGTCCATGGGCCTGCTATCGGGTCTTAGTCCAATCCAGAGGTGAAGTACTTGGCCCAAGTCACAACCACAGTAGTAACAATTCATACTGGGCCGAGTCAGCCTTTAAGACCTTTAAATTGTACATAAGACTAGAGGGAATCCAGCACATATCTGATCAACTCAGACCCAATGTTTCAAAAGTCGTTTTTACTTGCCTGAGTCAAAGTGAGTCAACTCGGCTTGATCTTTTAGACTAATGAGCTATGACCTTTTAGACTCACCTAAATGTAACAGCAATCAGCATCCACCTGTTTTTGGCACGCCTCTTGACCTTTTAGACTAAGGAGCTATGAATTAATCTTTAAACCCAATGCTTAGAAAAAAGAGATTATATTAATCCTAGAATCATTATCCACAAATAGAAGCATGCATTAAAGGTGGTGTTGGGAGACATCATGTTCATCTGGGTTGGTATTAGTCCATGTCATGACTCATGAGGTAGTTTTATCCATCAGTACTCAAGGATCAACCATATCTTCTCATGCTTGATAAGGAAGTGGACAAATTAGGCAACCCAGATGCTGTTTTGGTTTGGACCACAAGAGGTGTAGCCGTAGGGCAAGGAAATGTGAGGAAGCACCATTACCTTTTGCTCCAATCAATACAAGATAGACATAGACTGATGAACAGAAAGGACAATGCTTTTATGGAAGATGACCACACATTCCATATTAAAAACCAATGAGCACAAAGATAGATGATGTGGGTTGTCTTTCAAAGATCATATCATAGACAGGGAGATCTTCTCATGGGTTAATTGAGCATGCATTGTGGCAAAGTAGCTCCCTTACCAACTTTTTCCAATGTTGTTTTATATTATTAGTATGCCATGTAATTACTAACTTAGAAGGATGATAGCGATGTGATACTTGATATTTGTTCGTTTGTGAAAATTCTTAAAGGTAACAGTGTTCTTTATTTCAAAATCAGCTGCTGATTCCAAGTGGTATGTTTGAATAATCCATAGTTAAAATTCCAAATTAGTGAAAAAGAAACCATAGATGGTCTACAACATAGTTTCTCAATTCATGTTGTTTTTGAAACTTACCCACAGGAAATTTGGTTCTTCTATTTCTAGAATTTTTGGGCCCAACTTTTTGGGAGTTTTCACTTTAGTCCCATGAATGTTGTTTTAGAGGGACCAAAAGCTAAAATTTTTCAATAGTTATCAATGAGTTGTAAATTGGATTGAATAAGTTTTGATCATGATTTGTCTTAGTGCCATTGAATCAGGAATTCTCTTTGATTGGAAATTGATGTGCGGTGATTTTACAATGAGAATTCTCCTCTTAGGCATGCATTCTGGAAAGGGGGTGTGATAGAAAACAAGGGCAAAAAAGAAAAAAAATTACCATAATATAAAAAAGACAGTGAAAAAAGGGTAACATAAAACATACATATTCACATCTTTAATTAAATATATACTAATATTTCATAATCATCAAAGCTTTATACCAACTACGTCGGAGACAGCTACATTAATTCTATTTTTCCATTAAAATCTATTTTGACCCAAATCATTCAATAAGTTGAACTTCTTCAATTCTATTGGTATTATTTTCATCCACGTTCTCTTCATTCTACCCCTTTCTCTTAGTGGACCATCAACCAGTATGGAAAAACTTTTCCTTCCCGGCCCATTGCTAGCCTGTATTGGACATATCCAAATACTATTTCTACATATGAAATAAATAATTAAAAAAAGAAAGAATAACATTTTGATCTACTATACCAATCCACTTGTAGTACACAGGGATAGGCATCTCCTCTTCCCCACATGCAACTATAAAGAGACTGAATCAAGCAACATGCACAAAACTCACTGAAACCCGATCCACGGGTCACTTGGGTCGTGTTGGAGAGTGGGGTGGGTGTCGATTCACTTGGACAGGGACTAGGGTCGTGTAATAGGAGAAGGAGTGGAAAAATATTAGAACAAAAGAAATAACCTATTTTTTTTATGTGAAAAAAAAAAAAAAAAGAAGAAACAAGATAGTGTTAATAATCTCAATTATATTTGTGATCAAATGACCTTTTAAATTCTTGGAATCTCAATTTGCATTTTGCTGGAACATCAAATGCTCCACCGAGGAGGATTTAGGAACTCCACACCAAGGGACAACATTTTAGAGAACTCGAAATTCTTCAAATAAAAATTCTATGAATTTTTGTAAAGAAAGATGCCTTAAGTATTTGAATGATTTTGTAATTATATTAAGTAAATCGTATCTATTTTTGGTTGGACGAATTTTTGTTAACTAAATACATTTATATTGGATGTGAAAATAATCAAATAAAGTTCCCATATTTTGTAGAGCTATAGACTACATGTTCAATTTTTAAATTTAGACACTGGTTGGGTTCGGATGCAAGCCCTGTCACAAATATTGTTTTTGAGAAATTATTATTTTGAAAAAAAAAAGATATCTTCAAATTTGGGGTGTGGGGATGTTCATGGGCCAAGCTGGACCGGGCCAAGACATATCCAGGCTCGCCCCGGCTTTAGAAACATTCGCCTACACCAGGCCCAAGCCAGACAAGGACCAAAAAAGTTAGGGCCCAGCCCGTCCATTTAATCAATCAGGCCTACTTGAACCGGGGTTTTCTTCATTTTTGTGGGAATTAGAGTACTGATTAAATTAAATTACATCTATTTCTTACACAAGATGGGCCGGGCCGGGTTATGGGCTTTCTATCACTTAATCCAAGCCAGGCCCAATTATCAATCGGGCCCTCATTATATATCCAAGCCCGACCCAAAGCTGGCTAGGCCCAGCCCATGAGCACCCTTATAGGGTGTACATGGCCCGGGGTAATGAACATCTAGGCCCGACTCGGCTTCTAAATTGTAGGGCCAAGACTGGCATAGGCCCGAGTCGGGCCTTAACTAGCTGGCCCAAGCCCAACCTGCCTGAACAACATAAAGCTTGAGCCCAGCCCGTATTAGGTTTTTAATTTAAAATTTGGGTAGTTTACATTGTCTTGAGGGTAGCTTTTCATGCATTTGTGAATTAACTTTCTAGTGTTTGTATTCCTGTACATCATCATTTTTGCTAACACCATTATTATATATGGGCAGGGCCGGGCTTTGGGCTCTCTACAACTGAATCAAAGCCCGGCCCATATATTAAACGGACCTAAATTTAAAAACCAAGCCCGGCCATAATACTATAATTGAAGGACCAAGCCTAATGCAAAGCGGGCTGGGCCTGGCCGAGCTCGGGTGGCCCGGTCTATGAGCGCCCCTGGGGTTTTTTCTTTCTTTTTCTTTTTTATAAGGGGCGGGGGTTTTCTCTTTCTTTTTCTTTTTCTTTTTTATAGGGGGTGGGGGGGTTTCTTGGGATGTCATTGAAGAAGTGATATTAAAATGCATTAATTTTAGTAATTATAAAGAATGAATAATTACAAAAATAACCGTATAATACTTTAAAAACTATTTTTATAGATTATCTTTTGAAATCTTACCCATTTGTATTCCAAATCTATCTACAACTTTCTTTCAATATTTTGGTAATATTGAAAGAAGTCACAGTGTTGTTGAGAACATAGCATTGTACAAACCATGATACTATTGCGATATTTTCATAATACTACTTATATTTGTGGGATATGTGAAATGATGAATACAAAGAAGTTTATGGAAATATAATCATTTGGATTCAATATGGTATCAAAGCCATGACCTAGTACCCATTTTGGATCAACTGGGCCATCTTTTGCCTCCAATTCTTCTACAATAAACTTACCATCATTTTTTTCCAAATAAAAATCAAATACGCCCTCTCGTTCACACATTTATTCAAATCTCACGATCTCGCCATCTTCGTCAAACCTCACATCAATACCCACCAACTGAAGGAGGTAAATTGGAAGAAAAAGTGCATTAGCCCCACATTTGGAACCATTTTTTTTTATTTTATAACATGTTAAGAGCCACTCGATGAAGCTGAATAAAATTTGAGTTTGAGTTCTATTCTATTGTCCATGGGGTTTTTTTTTAATGTGAGGGCAGCAAACCGATCAAATTGACTACAATGTTTAGGGGTTAAACCTCAACTCACATTTGACCTTTTTGTAAAATGGTTCACATAACCACTACGGATTAATCCAACCCGACTCATATAGCCATCACTGTCATCCAAATCCGGGTCAACTTGTTTAACTCAACCCAACATGAATAAGCTAGAGGCAAGGCAAACCTATTTCAAACATTAATTCTATAATTCAGCTTAGTTGCAGGATAAAAAAAAGCCTAACACGATCGCAACTCATTCTATATAAAATAAACTACTATGAGAGCAAAAGTATTACCTAACCCATTTAAGTCATACGAGTCAAGTATGGGTAGAGCTAGTGGGTTGATATTATAGATTAGGGGATTAGAACCCAAAAGAGCCCACATAAAGAGGAAGTTCACACCATGAAAATTGACCAATGCCTTCATTTCTAATCTTCTATGGTATGAATCCACTGTATTCGATTTTTATGTATTTTAATGAGAAAATAGCCCCAAAGGTTAATTATTATCACTAGCGAGGCCCACCATTTCTAATGCTGCTGATGGACAACCTCGATCAGATTATCAATCTGATAGATCCACATGATATCAAGTGGAACAGATGAAAAGCTCCAAATTGGTCCAACCAATAAACAGTTGGCCCCACTCTCATTGTAAAAGCAAATAAAAAGAAGAGAGAGAGGAGACTCTCGGGTGGAGCAGGGACTGAGTCGGTGGGTTGTGAGGTACGAACCTGACAAAAAGTGATATGTCTTTTATCAAAAAGAGAAGAGCAGCCCGCGTTCGGAGCCGACACTGTCCGAAACGACTCCCCTCGTTTCTTGCCGACTGCTGCAAACCTCTCTCTACTTTTTTTGTGTTTGTTTTGCCAAAAGTTACCATACAGCGACGTTGCATCATCATATTTTATTGCAGCGCCTGATACATGTAAGTGGGTATAGCCCACTACGAAGAAATCTAATTCATTCATTGTTTGTAACATTCATTGTAGGATATATATATATATATATAATATTATTTAAATTAATAATATGCACACCATTAGATTAATTAAATCATGAATACATTATTCAACTTTATTAACTTTCTTTCTCTTCTTTTTGTAGAAAAAGAAGTTGGGCACATAATTTAAAATAAATATGTTAATCTAACAGTAGGCCCCACGAGAAATACTTTAAAGTTATACATACAAAGAAGAGGATGTGTATAAAAGACGATGGACGGATTGGATATTTTGAAAGTGGGCCTCAGCCACTTGCTTATGTCAGGCGCTATATCATACTAAGATGCAGCGCTGCTGTATAATAACTTTATCCTTTTATTTTTTTAATTTTTTTTTAACCCTTTTCTCTCTCTATCTCTCGAATCTCTACACTATAGCCCAACAAATAAAGGCTAAAGCCTAAAAGGCCCAATAAACAAGTGAAAATGACATAAATGGCTCCGAGTGCTTGACCCTGACCCACTTTTCCTGAACCTCTGAAGTCTGAACCAACGATTCCTTCCTACTTTTCCTTGCCTTACCAACAAAACGTAGAAAGTGGGTTTCTTCTTTTAAAAAGGGGAACAGTTTCTGCAGATATAAAAAGGGGAACAGTTTCTGCAGATATGGGCCGAAGAGCATGATTCTTACTTATTATCCTTTTCCTTCTTTTTTTTCCTCCTTTCAAAAAAATTTGTCAGGCCCCATGACTTGACCTGATTCCTTGAACAAATATATCTCTGCCTTTGTTGTTGCTTGGGCCCACCCCACCTGTCTCCTTGCTTGCTGAGACACCGTGCAGTGCACTGCAGTCTGGGTCTCTGGGAAGTTCTGTTCATCTGGTTTTTCTATTTTTGCCTTTTTCATCGTGCGAGAGCCTGTTACAAGGCAATAATCCTGTTACCAGACCATTTCTCACGTCTCGTGTCTCACTTCTCACGTCTGAATTACCTTTCTCAGCATCAGTACGTACTTATCATCATTAGAGGCAGATTCCCATCTATGTCATCTTGTGGGGTTCATGTGTGCAAATCAGCTGATTCTTGATAATGCTCATATAGATAGGAGCATGGTAAATAAACTTAATCAAAAGTAATCTCTCTCTCTCTCTCTCTCTCTCTCTTGTCTGACATGCACGCGCCCTTAATCTAGGAAAACAAAAAATATTTTAACTTGTTTGGCAAGCACGCGCCTTTCATGTGTAAAACTTCAATTGTGTTTTCATGTGAGAAGAACTAGGCATGCATGGAATGGTCTGGATACTGTAGCACCCCCTGCCATCTTATTATCAGAATCACTAAATAAGTTAGTGGATTCCACGTGCAACAATGCATAAAAGTATGTAGTTTCAATGAAAAATTCTAATAGCCATGAAACAAAAGAATCGTAGAATACAAGAAATGTGGAAACTTCAGGCAAAATTTCAAGCACAAATGAAATGAAGAATTTGAGAATTACCGAATTTAAGACATTTCAGAATTCTAGCATTTGAAATTTTCAAACAAAATATTAGAGTTTCAATCCATAAAAGGCTTACACTTCCAAGCATTAATTAGATGTGTTGGGTTCTAGAAAAAAATTGATTTTGTCCGACATATTTGTTGCCAGCAGTGGTGGAGCTAGTTTTATTTATTTGTGTTTTTGTGGTGGTGGGAGAGGTTGTACACTAGTCCCCAATTGGGGGTTCCATAATTTTTTTTATAATGTTTTTAGGGCACTATGGGTACTTGATATAATCTTTATATACCATTGAGATTCTCATTTTAGATTTTCATTATTCAAATCAGAGAATCTGTGAGAGATGACAGGAAAATTTAAAGAAAGCTTTGTATCCTTTTTTCCCCAAATACAGTAAAACTCGATCTCATCATAGACGTAGGCACATACCAAATTATGTATATCCTTGTATTTCTTATTTGTTAAGTTTCTATACTGTTTCCTTTTGTACTGCTAGCTTTTCTAATGAATCTAACCATTCAAAAAAAAAAAAAAAAAGTTTCTACACTTTTTTATCGTAGGATAAAATCTTAATTTTTTTCACAATATAACAAGTTGCAGGCATTTTTAATATTAAAGGTCTAAGTATCTAGTGAAACGTTGACGGTCAGGTTATGTTCATTCATTATCTAGAAGACCCTTGAGCTAATCTAACATATTCATCATTGATTCTCTTCATTATGATCATGATAATGATCAAATTCTCTTCAACACTCAGACACCCTTTTGAATAAGTTTTAAGTGCCTTTTCGTCATGTTTGGTTTGATTGAAATAGGGACGATGTGGTTTAATTTATTCAGAATATAATAATTTTCATTAGATCCTTTTACAAATAGATCAATTGGTATCCCTTATTCAATTAAAAAAAAACAAGCATGTTGTACTGTGAAAATAGTATGAGAAAAACTTTCATATAGAAAAGTATTACAAGTAAACTCATCGTCTTATGAAAGTTACAAGAGAGAGTTTATAAAAAGGAAAAAGTGTCTGGCTCATGTCTATTTGAAAATGTTACATTTTTATTACTATTTTAAAATGAGACGTAAGGTTTTGAAGCTAATTGAACTAGATATTCTCATAAACTTTTCCCTGTAGGAAAAAAGTGAAAAAAAAAAAAAAAAAAAAACGTTTCCAAATTATCTAAAGCACTTAATGATCTACTTAAATTAGCTTTAACACAGTAGGCCCAAAAGATAATTTTCCAAACGAAATCTAAATTAAATAGACAAAAGAATAGACTTTCCAAATGACACCAATTATAGAAATAATCTGAAGTTGAAATCCCACATACTTCAATTATCTACTTAGTGGAAGCACACATTAGGCATACTTTTATAATGACATTTCTAGTAAAATTCTGCTGAATCTCTTGGAATTTGCTACATATGGGCTTCAATCCAACTATCGAATAGTAAAATGTCAAAAGGTGAAGATTGATGAAAGACTTTTAAAATTCAAAAGATTTCATATCATACGGTGTAGAGTGGGCAATTATCCCTCATCAAAGAATTGGAGTTTCCTTGAAAAGTTTGATATTAGCCCCGGCCCTTCTGTAAATCCTATTTCTTAAAAATAATTTGGGATTAGACAAATGGTTCCACTAGTATTAAAAACACAATGTACAAGATCTTCTCACACAACTTCTATTTGAAGTTTAATCTAAACTAAAAATGCTAAACTTAAGAGCGCTGCTATTACTGATGTCTGAACATTGTAGTACTTTGCAACCCATCTAGAATTTCTGGATCAATCAAATAATACAGAATTTAGGTAAGACTAGTGAATCTGAGATGTAACTAAGTCTTATCAGATCTTTGGTCTCCAGAAATGGATTTACAACTCTCTTATGCATTTTCCTTTCTTTTTATGTAGGAATGGATGGAAGCGGGAAAAAGAAAAGAAAAGAAAAGAAAAGAAAAGAAAAAACACTACAGGTGCAAAGAGAGTTAAAAAATGGTAACTTCGATCAAGGAATAAACATAAAAGGATTAAGATGAGGAAGGACTAATCCCCATGTATATGTGGTCATCTGGGCCACATCAAGACTCTGGTCCAACAACTAAAGCATATGCCCAGCTAATGATCAAAAGAATTGAACTTCGATCAAACCATCCAAATTCACTCAGTTTCAATTTCCTCTTAGACAGTTTTCAATCTTTGCTCATCTGGCTTGGCCATGTCCTCCCTACTAACATGGGTTTTATTTTGTTCAGCGAACTTGACCAAGTCACACCCCATTATTGCATTACCACTTATCAACTTAGTTGTTAGACTTCGCCCTTTCCACAAGGATGACTGGGGTTCTATCCCCGCATGTTGCGATTTTTAGTTAGGAACTTGTGAAGTATGTGTGGCTCCATAAATTGCTTATCTAAGTCTCAGTTAGTATTTTTCAATTGAAACCATATTAGACACATCAAACTCTTTAGGCTTCAAATATGGACTTAAACTTGCCCACCAACGGATTGATTTGTAGATATAAAAATTTGATCTTTCATTCCTTCTAACCTTGGTTTCAGTACAAAGAAGTGGTCCTACACTTGTATACTTTTCTAATACCAATATGTCTTTTTGGTAAGCACCAATACCAATATATTGAAAGGGAGAACTGGACAAATATTAGTTGGAATTTTCCAACAAGTTCACCCATCAAAACAAACAACCAAAAGTGCCTTGCACTTGCCCACACAAAATGAATTTTGCGCACATCATTGAAAGAAGAAAAGAAAAGAAGGCAAACAAACAATTATCTCTTGAATAGTCCATGTAAGTAGGCCAAGAACTCTGATCTCTTCTTTTCCAGACACTTCCATCTCTTCTTTTTTCATCTTCACTGAAATGCATAGTGTAACCTCAATGCTCGTGTCATGGTCCACGGTGAATGCATAGTTACCTCATACTAGATGTCTTTTCAACGTTATTGTGTCTGTTAATTTCTCAGTGTCTCTATTCAGAGTGATGCCATGCCACGTGGGGGTGACGTTTCAGTCATGTGGAGTATGTAGAAACTACAAATTTGTCCATGCACATTTTGTGCTGGACTTTGGTGCAAGAGTTGTATGGTTTCACATTTTACTCTTTTACTGAGAGAAGTTAATGTTAGAAGGAAAGGGAAAGCTCAGGAAGTGAATCAATGGCACCTGCTTTCAGTACATATTTCAATGTTCCTCTTTCATGTCATGATGAGGATAACCAGATAGAAAATTTTATAACACAACTGCTAGAACCCCATGGCCCCACCCGGGGCTGATAAACGAATCTAGGCTGGGAAACTGTGTTTTTTCTGTGGAAGAGAGATCTGGACAATATTGGAAGATGCAATGAGTATTTTTAAGGTGGTAGGTCCTACCATGGCTGCAATTATTAGTATTGAAATTCGTATCTGTCTGGCCAAAAACCGCATGATAAATATTTGCCCGTGATGACTATTGTTCACACCCTCGTTTTGTTGTGATTTTGAAAATGTAAAAGAATCCGCAAGAAAAAAAACCAAAAAAATTTACATTTATTAGAGATAATTGTAAAATGTTATATTCAATTTGACATGGATCCTTTGTAATTTCGGGCACTTGCAGTAAAAGTTTTAAATATTATTTTTGAAGTACAATTAGCATTGCTTGAAGTGTTTTCGGAATGAATATACCATTAATTATTTATTATTATTATTATTATTATTAATTCCTTTGAAGCCAGAAATAGAGGTTTCAATTATATTATATTAATTCTAAAGGTTTTGGAGCTAATTTTGACAGCAATTGATTTTGATCAAAAGTTTCTCATGTTCTATATCGAACTCACTTTCTCTTCTCACTTCCAACATGTAATTATATTGTAACAACTTAAGACTTCTTTCCCTCTTTCTCCTCTATGCAATGACTTCATTTCCATCCCAAATTTGATTCTCTTCTTTTCTTCGTACTCCACTCTTCTCATCTTATTCCTACTCTACGGACTATTGGATTGAGAAAAGAGGTGTACTCTAATAATATTTTGTTCTTTCAGTACCTTTTTAAAATTTTTATGCATGATCTGAATAAAATTGTTGTCGGTATGTGTTTGAGAATGATTTTGCGTGATCTAGTTTATTTAATGGATCATAAGATATATTCTTAATATCCAACACCATAAAAACTCATCTGATGAGTCAAACAATTAGTAATATTTAATATTAAATTAGGACTAGTGCCAACTAAAAAGGAGTAGGTGTATGTGAAAGGAATTGATTAATCACAGGTGGGCCTCATATGTGTTAAAAAAATATTCGGTCAATTGGGTCTTGGACTATAGAGCTACACCCATAACCAGGCCCAAAAGTTTTTTGGGTCAGATATAATTGGAGCTCAGATCATCCATCCCCGTTTTCGTCCCTGACCCCTTTGAAAAGAAGTGCTACTAAAATATGTGAAAGGAAATGGGATACAATGTATTTCATTAATAGATTTCATTTTGTGTAAACCATTTGCCATAAAATCAGGTGGCATCATTCATCAAGTAGGTGCCCTTAAACAAGCAACAAGCATGGGTGCCAATTAAACTCCATTTTCTTTGTCAAACACCCTAACAACTCATTAAAAGATATTTTCATTAAAAAAAACTAGAAAACCAATTGTTGGTTTGCAAACAGGCTTTGGACCTTGTAATGGGAAGAACCAAGATTTTGACTTTGGGGCCAATGATCAAATGGTGATGAGAATGGCCCAAATCATTTTACTGATTGGTTAGTATCACTTCTCTCTCTTCTTTTTAGTATGGTTTTACAACTTTTAGAAAAACCAATGTTTTGAAAACATCCACTTTTAATGGTTTATTAGAGTGATTTTGAAGAAAATAAATATTAAAAAAATTAATCTTCCATTTTATAGTTTATTAGTTCCTTCTTATGTTACATCTATCTTTGTTTCGAGTGTTTATTTTCTCATTAAAATGCATGCCGCCATGACTATAATACATAGTTGTAAAAGGAAAAATCATTACTAACAATATTATTTTAGTATCCATAGGTTTATCATCTGCACCAGTGATGCATCATTTGTGGGTTTACAATTGCCCCTTTGAGGGCAAAGCAAACTTCAACCACCAGCCTACATGAATCAAACATAGTCCACTTATGATCAATCTAGTCTCCTTACAAATGTTGCTCCAAACAAAGAAGTCCTAATTTTACTCTAATTTTAGTTTAAGTAGCCATCAAATTTTATCACAATAAATTTGCATGACATTAAACTATTATGCTTTTTAGAGCGAACTCAATGGCTGCTATATATTGTATTGATATTGGGGTCAATCCTAACACATGTGCTAACCTATCCATCCGTTTTCTCCATCTTAATTGTCATACATCTAGATGAGCCCAACAAAAAAGCGTCAGATGATACATGAGGGAATGTTTTGTTTACACCCATTAGTTTGGAGGGGATCTAATGTTAACTTTGTTGGGCCCTTAACATTTAGCAAGGATTCATTGCATTTAGGGCCCAAATGCAGTTGTCGTACCATAGTAAAACAGATATTCTGAACTCAATTTTGGTGAATTGGTTTGTTTCTCAGAATTCTACTGTCAAATATAATCAGTCTTCATCAACTATCCACATGGATGTATTGGTAATATAGATCTGAGTTGGAAACTATGCCGACACACTATATTATGCTGTGTGCCTGTGCACATGCATTCTCCATAAAAATGCCCACTTACAGTGAAGCCTACTTGATGCATGACAATTTTAAGGGGAAATAAAAATTCAGAGTCCTTAATTCTAAAATTTTAATGACCATACCTTAGAAAATATACTGTTACAACATCCAACAGACAACAATGACTAATATCTGCAACCTAAAAAAACTAACAGACTTAAATGAGTCTGCGTATGTGATGGGTTGGGAGTTGGGACGGGAAAATTAAAAGATAGCCCCCAAAAGGGACAGAACAAATACTGATTAGAATAAGCCCATGTGGCACATTGCAAGATAGAAACAGAGAAACTCCATCTGCACCAAAGTGACTTACTCGGTAGACTTTGGCGGATGTGTGGCCCATTGTTTAGGTGACGATTTAGACCATTGATTTGATGGGTCTGTGGCCCAAACACAATCAATTCCCTACCAGAATTTCCTAACCCAAAGTAGTCATAAATTTCTGCCTCAAGCAATCACTTGTGTCCTCCGAGTTGACTCGGACTTTTCTCGAGTCAACCATAGGCTCCCCCTTTTTTGAACAGTTGAAAGGAAAGAAAATAGAAAACTTGGGAGGAAGAAAAAGGCCATCCATGGTCCGGGCTGAAATTGAATTAAGGTGGTCCGGATTTCACGGTCTGACCCGAAAACAAAAACAGTTGGGGGTGTTGGGGCCCACCTCATCGGGTCCGTATCAATGGAGGTACCTTTGGCAGCTAGCGGTACGTCCATCAAAGATCCGTAAATTCCGGTGGGCCCCACACCACCTGCCATTGCCAATCCCATTTTTCTTTTCTTTTTTTTCCCATTTCACCACCACCCCCACCCCCACCTCACTTTCCATGTCTGTACGGCTGTCGTGTTTCGTGGGAGCGCACGTTTATGGGGGCGTGGGGCCCACCGATTTGACGGGTGCGGGCACTGGCCCCCACATGCGTGTGATCTGGGACTGGGAGGACTTTACACGGCTGTTCTTGAGAGTGCAAACAAAACAAGCAAGGTTGGTGTGTGATTGATGGGCTAGCCCTGGCAGCTTTTAATTCTATTTCTTTCATCTATCATCAGAAAAAAACAAATCCCAACTGTTCAATTTTCCATGGCAAGAACAAGACATGCAAGGTGGTGGTTAGCCCCTCTGGGCCCCACCACCCACCCAATTGTCCTTATTCTGGTGCTGCAAGGATCACTACAAAGGCAATGGATTGGGCAGAGCAGATATTGTCCACATTATTATATGTTTCAGGACTTGGGTCACTTTTTAGTTGAATGGTATTTAATTACTACTACTCAATACAGATTCTCTGATTATGTGCACTGCAATGCAGTAATATATTATTGTTTCCTTATTCTCAATACTTGTAGCCTTATTTTATTGATAGATGTCATATGGGTTTTTTTTTCCTTCTTTTTCTTTTTCTTTATTTATTTAAATAATAGGTTTGAAGGAAATTCGTTTGCCTAATGTGTATACGGAAGCTAGTGGCCTTTACGTATGCAAAACATGCCTGAATAAGATATTAAGGTTTAGGTTGTGACATCTCACTTCTCTTTCTTTTTTTCTTCTTTTTTCTTTGATGTTTGGTATTGTATTATGTGTTTACATTTACAAATCAATGTTTCAAAAACAGAAGGGACTCATTTAATGGGGGTATGATTTGATTGGATATGTAATGGATGATGCTTCAAGTTGATAAGCTAGTATAATACTTGTTAAGTCTAATGCAATATGTTTAAACCGACACTCTATAAACAACTTGATTGATTTCAATAATTTTTTGTTTTGTTTTCTAATTCCGCGTTTGATGGCATGATGTTACAACGAACCCAAGTGAAATTACTGGTTGAACAGCCGGGTGGTTCGACTATCAATTCAGATTTTCGAAATGTTGTCATAAATTTTTAACACAATCTGCATGATTTTGCTTCTATTTTCTTCCTCTTAATGACATTGGCACCTGATTCATGACAATGTGCGTGAATTTAGTCTTCCAAGCAATTATATTTAGGCCCCACTCATGTCCTCAAAATTGAAGAGCGTCGAGTTAAATTCCTAAAAATTCTAAAAAAGGTATTAAATAGATGAAAATAAAGAAACAAAGGCGAGTTTCCGCTAATAATGGCTATCAAATAATCTCTTTTATTATTATTTTTTTAAAGAAACTTATCTTATACTGAAAATTGTACAAAGGGAGATGAAAGATGAACACGGACGAGCCATCACCCAACTAAGTCTCCCTTACCTATTTACCTATCAAAAATGCTACTTGTCCCGGGACAAGTCCCGGGACAAGTAGCACGGCTCTTTACCTATTCTCCATGCCCAATTACTTTGAATGCTTAGGATTTCGATTTCATATAAATGAAGGAGCCCTAAGTTGTCCTGCACTTGAACTATTGGTAATTCTGATTACCTGCAAGTTCAAATTTAGTAAGGTGTGAAAAATTAGAATTTTTTTATAACTCTCTCGTTTTATCCAAATATAATTTAAACCAAGTTCACTGAACTTGGTTTCCAAAGATCCAAGAGCTATAAGGTTTTGTTTTCAAAAGTGCTTCATACAAATTGGGTTTGTCCATGATTGAGATTCTAAAGTAGCGACAGAAATGAGAAGCTATTGACCAACCTCTCCCATAAATAAAGTTTTAATCATGCAAGAATGCAATTAAAAAAGTAAAGTCTTCATTTTTGGAGGTTTTAGAGGATGTGGTCAAAACTCAAAAGCCACAAGGCTTGCCTGTGTTCCTACAGTCCCCACCCATGAGGTAAGTAAAATAGAGAAAATGACAGGTCCTCGTCACCTTGTGTGAAAATCATGAGCAGCAGCACAATTCATGCAGACCCACCAAGGTCATTTTGGCATTTGAAAGAAAAATAAAGGTGTCTGCTGAGAAATGTGAATATGTGCTTCAAAAGGTCTTCCCCTCGTTTTCACAAAAGGACCCCCCTTTAATGCAAAGGAAGGTGGAGGTGATGGATGATGGGTGGGGCCAGGCATCTTTGGTCTCTCCCATAAACTTTTTTTGTGATCATTCCAACCATTGAAAGTGACGCATATAAAAGCCTCCTGCCAAGTGCCATTGTCTTGGTGCCGTGCCTAGAATAAGGATGTGGGTCCCTCTCTGACACAATGCAAAATGATGGGTGTGGACCAAGGACAGGTGTGTATGTGTGTACCCCATCAAGAGCTGTTTCTGCTGGAATATGTCTTGGATGTACTTAGTCAAATTATAGATAGATGAGGAGCCTTGAATTCCAAAGGAATCTAGAACACATCAAATGGCCTTTTTTTAATTTCTCTTTCCTCATTATCTCATAGAGGTTTTCTTTTTAATCCTAGTGGCAAAATCTAAGTACAATGGCCTTGCCTTTTTCATGATATGATTCTCTTGCTGGAAGACTAATAAGCAAATGACTTTTCTTAGCCTTCTTAATTTGTGAGAGAACAAATACCCCACAAAGTAAAAGAGGTGGAGAGTAGGTTTGAGAAAAGTAATACTGTGCAAGTGGGCGATTACCTCAACTCTGTTTGTTGGAACCACCTTAGCATGTTTTCATAGTTTATATGGTGAGATACATAGATTCAATGAATTTACTGTGCTACTAGAATAGGACTTGCCTTGGAGGGAAGAATCCACCTTCGATTAGGGATGATCGAGTTACATAAATTTATAGGGGATGAAAACTAAGTCACCCAAGCGAGTCAACCCGGGTTTAGGCCTCACCGATATCTAAATACTCAGTTCAAGTAGTTGGTTTATCCATAATTCCATGTAGGGACGTAAGTGGGTCTCCGATTCTCTGATTATTCGGAGGTTTTGACCCATTAAAAATCGGGTTTAAATTCTTATTCAGGCCCCATAAGTAAATGGGTCCGGATCTGGTTCTACATTGGTTCGGACCTATGGACCCGATACCCGACATAGCACCTCAATTTTTTAAAATCTCTCCTAAAAATTATATATTTTTAACACCATTCTCTACCTAGACCCGGATCCGTTTCCAGACCTGTTCTATATATGGTTCCGATTCCGGTTCTGGATAAAAAAAATCGGTTCTGAAACGGTTCGAGGTCCGGATCCAATTCTACATTTTTTTTAATGGTTCTGATTTTGAATCCGGACCGGAACCGATTCGTTTACAACCCTAACTCCATACCTCTCAAAGGTTAATTAAGAGTTTAAAATTCGGGGAGTCAAAATTACAAAGATGCTAAGCCACGTTAAATGTTTGGATAGAGGAACTATACAAAATGAGGTACTTTGTAGGTTTCCATTCAAAACAAAGGTGAACAAATTTCTTCAGAAGCATACAAATCTACATCTAGAACTACATAAAATTCTAAGGTAGGATTTAAAAAAAAAACAAGATCAGATGTTATATAACATGTGTGAATGAAGCCCTAGACTTCAATTCTCCATATTTGCCCATCACGATATGATAGTTAAGTAGCCCTCTCAATTGACCAGGCTTAATTTGAACCCATAAGAAATTGAATTCTACTAGAACAAAAAGGACAATGACTCATGCCAGAGTATTTGTACAGTTCTCTTACTTCTCCAAGTCATAATATTAGATGGGGTTGAATTTTTTCGACCATCCGATCCGTTCCCAAAGAATTTGATCAAAACAAGACGTATCATAAGGGTCATGCACCCCCAAATAATTAAATCCCTTAGATGGGTACACATCTAGGTTCTTGGTCAGTTCCTCTAATCAACACAATTAGTGAGCTAATCTCTTATGCAAGAATCCATTCTTTAGTGTACTGGTTGCAATTAGATATTCCAAGGTGAAAATGATAAGTGAATAGGGAAGGATCAGCATCCACATGTTAAAGCTACCTCTGTCTACTCCAGTCCTTGTATTATCAAGAATAAAGAAAAGAAGCAATGTCTTAAATACCTGCCTTGATAAAGAGACATGGTGAAGGGATATGGGGTCCATGAAAGGGACTTGAAGGTATTGCTATAGAATCGGATTTGGTGGCATGCACAGATGGAAGAACCTAAAAGCTTTGTCCTCCTTTGAAATCAAAGCAATGGGGCACCTAAAAAACAAACCCAAGTTATTCCTATAGAAAACTACACCATTGATGGTGACAAAACCATAGTGCCAAGACACGCCATCTCATCCCAAAAGCATCATTTACCCAAAGGCGGTAAGAAACATGCCATTGAAGTGATACTCCATTGTTGAGGAGATGATAAATTATTGGGACCTAAAGCTAATAAAAAAATATCCCACAAAGATAGATACAAGGCACTATTTTGTGATTGTAACCCATCGCATATCTATGCATGAATTTAAAATACAGGGGTTGTGGGAGGTTGTTGAGGCAACCCATTTATAGTTCTTGGTGTCTCTAATTTCAATCATGTGGGGTCTAATGTCGGCTATACTCAATTGATTTCTCATCATCATCATCATCATCATTATCATTATCATTATCATTATCATCTCTTCATTATTGTCATTAGAGGCTTTTTCCCATCAATCTCAAATAGATTTAAATACTTTTACCCTATAAGGTAAGGGTCTCTTCATTTGCATTAGATTACATATGATTTGAATACTTGAATTCATGATCAAATAAGCTGCACCAAAAAATTACTAAATTAGAAAATAAGGTTATGTATTTCTCATTTTCTCTTGATTTAATATTCATTCATGGGGATATCGTGGATGGTCATTTTTATATATTCACCTTTGGACTTTACTTTTAACTAATTATGACATGGATTCCTATGCATTCTACTACAAACAAACATGCCCTAAAGTAATTCTTCATCATCATCGATTTTGACTAATCCAATCAATCTATAACAGGATCTAGAAAAATCAGGTCATCTTTGCGGGGGGGGGGGGGGGGGGGGGGGGGGTGGGTTGGACAACACGCATGTAATTGACCTTTACAAGACCTAAAAGACATCCAATCCCATTCTTTCCTTTTCCCATTGCAATCCAAGATGCTTTTTTGACGATTCCCCATCATTGATGGAGTATTCCATGGTCTAGGATCGATGACGGGCCCACGCCTATTCTATGATTTTCTTTTTCAATCATGTGGGGGTGGTGAGGGCCTGAAAAATTGTTCTTCCTTGATTGAACTAAATTGTGTTGTAAATATGGAGGGGTCATTATCTCGTAGCTCAAGTAGGTGCTTGAAAGAGGTGGTGTTACAATAGTTTTATATAGTATGACAAGGGAAAACAGCAGAATCAAATTAATGAGAGCCTTTGCATACCACAACCCTAATAGGAATAGAGATAAGGGGCAGTGAATTCGACACAAGAAGACATGGGGCGAGTGTCATGAGGGATGTTGGAGAGTGGGGTTAGGAACCTTACATTGTCGTCAGATGCAAGAAATGGAAACATCAGGATATTTAGAAAATTACAGTACACATGGAACAAACAAAATTATTTCGTTTTTGAGTATTAGAACCGCCCTCTATGATGTGGACACAATGGAAAGAGGGTAAAACCCTTTTTTACTTCTTGAAATTTAATTTTCTTTTCTTTTATCCTGGCATTTTGAGGCAGATATTATAAAATTGTTGTGACACTTGATAAATGGCCCTGATGCCTTTCAAAAATACCCATCATTGGAGGGTTGAATGGTGGAAAATGAAATCAACAAAGAAGGAAAGAAAGAAGTTTTTTTATTATCGTCTTAATGGCTGGAGCAAAGGGAAAGTATAGGAGGCAGAGAACAATAGAGCGCGTTAATGAGTTCAGTCTCTTGTAAAAAAAAAAAAAAAAAAAAAAAGAAGAAAAAAAGATTAGTAGTGGCCCTTTTACTTCTATGGAATAGAGATTTTAGAAATTTATGTTGAAGTGGCTAGATGTAGATGTGAATCTAGCTTTCCTAGGATTTGATTTACTAGAGTAATAGCTTGATGCTGGAGGGTTGTTTTCCATGTCTCCACAGTTCTTTTTCATTGAAGGGAAGACCGTTTGATGGTTATTTATGGTCATATTTCAATCTTCAATTTTAGCTACTTTTAAAAATACGTTTTTTTTTTATATTTAAATTTAAGCAATTCAATGCGGTGCAAACTAACTGGCCCTAGGTAAAAGTAATTGTTAGTTTGATGCTGTGGGGAGTTATGTTAAGAAATATGAAATAGAACACTTAAGGCAATACAAAAAATAATGTTCTTAGCAAGTTATAATCCAAGGATATTGTCTGGGAAATCTTCAAGTATGGGGTTTTCCCAATGTTTTTATCAAATAAAATGTTGCAGAAGGTATATTAGTTTTTTAAATAATGAAAATTGATATAAAAATTGAAGTTACAATAAAAATTGTGTTTATATAATCTTCCATTTTTCTCACAAAAACATCAATTTTTGCATTAAAAGGATTGCAATATCATTGAAATATCATTAAGATTTACCATTTAGAAAAGAAGAAATATCATTATATTTCAATAAAGAGCAGCTGATCAGATCCTTGACAATGTCTCCAGGAACGTATTTTGTACCAAAAGCATATCTGGAGGGAGTGGAAAATTAGTTGATCAGAACGTGGAGTAGGGTGTAAGACTAAAGCATGGACTCTTCTTTTAAACGACAATAATATTATGTCTTGGTCTAACCTCGACACCTAAAATTTAGGCCCTAACGTGGTCCTATTGTACAGATTTTTATTACTCCAAAACTACTGGCTGATTGTGCTTTTGAAGCATATACATAGGGACAGTGGCATACCTACAATTTTAGTTATTATTATTATTATTATTTTGGAGGGTATGGGGTAGGGTTTCATATAATGCTACTTTCTTCATTATTTTTGTCGTTTGTTTGAGGGAGGCAGAAGCTTATTTCTGATGGGTCATGGGCCGTTTGGGACCTAATTATTAACTGGACTTTAAAAGAGCGTTCAAGTAATTTAGCACTCTTTAACCCAAAAAAAAAAAAGTATTTTAGCACTCCGACGGGGTGACTGCCTCTAAAAAACAATATGTAAGTCTACCCTGTATGGGGTTATCTCTCCTCTGCGTTCTCTTCCTATGCACCTCATGTGGAGCTCCTCGAGAGTCAACTTGGGTTCATGCCAATTCATAGTAAGTTAGGGATCGGAAAATCTCCAAGAGATCAACATATATCAGAATTTCAATTTTGTTAGATCATCCTAACCCCTTATTCATTACCCTCACATTTCATTATTTTAAAAGACATCTTTATTTGTTTATTTTATATTTTTAGGGCGTAAACCTAATGTCTAAATGGTAAACCTATAGTCTTATTTTTTAGATCTTTCCGAATTTGGAGAAGCATGTGAAAACCACAAAAAGCATCTAAATCCAATGTTAGGCTTGATTGAACAGGGCTGCTTGTGAATGATGGCATATGAAAATGTTATCATGAGTCATGTGAAAAGAGGTTAGGCTGCATTGACCTTCAATAATGATATGCAGTTTACGGATTAGACATTTATGAGAATAAAATCCCTATTAGTCATTGTTAGTCCACACAACTTAAATCTTAAAATACAAAGAACTCATAATTATGGAGGTTGATTGCATAGAAAGTATTGTTGATATAGGTTGATCATATAGACATGCCTAATTACTTGAACGCCCCTTTATTTTGTGTGGCCAATATATCCGATAGGCTTGCTGGGAGGGACAGGCCAAAGCTGGTACAATGTCATCCCATCTGTATGTCTTGATTTGAGATTTGATGCTGCTCATATGTCATGGCACAGACAGCCATTCAAAACTCACACTCCCCTCTTTACACTCAATATGGGTGGGGTTGAGTCGAATCAGTTTAATAGTGGTTTTCTTTTAATTGAAGTTTTAAATGTACAAATGAGGAATTGATTGCACAACTTCACTCTTAAGGTGCGTTTGGCATAACGCAGTTTTCTTATAGATAGTAATAATTTAAACGACTATCTCAAATAGAGAGGATTTTGACTTTCTTTGTATGGGGTCGGAATGTACGACTCCTCTCTCTTGGGGATATGAAAATAAATACAGGCTGAAATTCTTTGCCTACACCACCGCACCCTTATTTTTATTGAATGCCTAAATGTGTTTTGTATATAAACACTATTAAATTTCTAAATCAATCATAAATATGACATAAAGTCCACAAACCTAAGTTTGCTAATTACTACAAAAGTTTTCCCCTCAAATGGAGTTGGTGGGAGAGGCTTACTTATTAAATGTGATTCTCAATGCAGCTAAATCCCATATCCCACACATTTGAACTTTCTATAGCTCTAAGACTTCATATATTCCTACAATTCATTAAAAAGAGATGAATCAAAGGTATATAATTAAAACCATTGCTCCTATTTTTAAGATCCCAAAAATCTTAAGACTCCTTATTTGCATGAAATTGAATAAAGATAGAGTTAGATAAAAGCTCGAAATTGTGGGTACAAAAACATCAATATTAATTTGGATTTGGAAACTCCTAAACCTGCCCTGTTTAACTCAATCAGATGAACTCCAAATATCCGCGTGAAATAATTACATTCCAAACATTGAATCCGTTGTTTTTGTCCGATCTGGACTCCAAAACATCCGGTAAGATAAGACGGTAAAAATTAAAAGCTAGACGGAGGAAAATGAGCAAAAGTACTGATTATGGAGACTTTCAGTCCTGCCGTGCACTTTATTTCATTTAATCTATGCTAGTGGGCCGACAGTAATTTTCAGCCCTTACGGGATGCGGGCCCACCCAAATATGTGCTCCCGTCACCGAAGTGGGCCCCACTTGATGCGATTGAGGAGACGGATTCCCCCTTTTTATTTTTCTTTACGAAAAGATGTATATATATATATATATATATATATATATATATATATATGTTACAGGAGAAAACCGACCGTTTCCATTTCAAGTCTCCCCCACTCATCGCTATAAAGCCCTATCTACTCTCTCTCAAACTTCTGTTTCCGGAAAACGCCAGCGTCCCCTTGGATTTATAAAAACTCCATCCATCATCCTCTTTCACATCTCTCTCTCTCTCACATTCTCTCTTTCTCTCCCAAGAAGAAGAAGAAGAAGAAGAAGAAAGAGCCTTAGATGGCAGTGCAAGCACAACATCCCTCAAATCTCTTCAGGTGAGCGAGCTATAAATCGATCTTCTTCACGATGGATCGATCGATCGATCTTGAGGAGGTTGTTTGTTTGTTTGTTTGTTTTTGAATTCTGATTGCTTATCCGTTTTCCTCTCGTTTTTGTTGGTTTACAGAGCAAGTAATGGAGTTTTTGAAGATGCCAGTGCGAATATCCTTCGAGGTTACGGGAATTACGGTAAGGTTTTGATACGTATTATAGAGATTATTGTTACCACTGGAATCGCTCGCTCTGTTTGTGTTTGGATTTAATGTGATGTTTGATTTTTCTTGCAGGTATTCAGCCGCAGATCTTGAATGGAACTGTATTTAGCAGCGATCCGGAGAGCGAGCTTACCTGCAACTTATCCGGTTCTCGCAAGCGGAATCGAGATGATACATTGCCATTGATGCATCAGCAGAAGCAGATCTTACAACAGCAGCATCTTCAATTCGATGTTTCTTGCGAGCAGAATCGTTTGATGGAATCCGCTGCGACTTCTACGAGCGGACGTACTCCTGCAGTTTCTTCCTCTCTTCTATCTCAAGATCTCGTCTCTTGTTTTCACAATCAAACAATCGAAGTTGATGCCCTAATCAGACTCCAGGTGCTTAAAAAAAAAAAAAAACTAGAACTCGATCGTATCTGTTCGATCGTATTTGTTTTTTTTTTTTTTTTTGAATCCTTTAGGCAGTGGCTGATCTTTGATTTTATGTTGTTTTTTTAGAATGAGAAGCTTCGATTGGGATTGGAAGAAGTGCAGAAAAGGCACATCAGATCTCTGCTTTTGGCGCTCGAATACAGAGCCTTGAAGCGCCTGAGAGAGAAGGAAACAGAGCTCGACAGCGTCAGACGCAAGAACGCGGAGCTAGAAGAGAAGGTGAAGCAGATGAGCGCAGAGAACCAGATCTGGTGCCACGTGGCAAGGAACAACGAGGCTATCGTCTCCAACCTCCGCACGAGCCTCGAGCAGATCCTCTTGCAGAACTCGGGCGCGGCAAAAGAAGGTTACGGCGACAGCTCTGATGCGGCAGACGACCTTCAATCGTGCCACTACGAAGCAGTGGAGGAGAGAACCACCGGTACGTCCGAGAAAACGTTGCGTGAGAATCGAGAGATGAAGTCTCGGAAGAGTTGCAAATCGTGCCGGGAAAATGACGTGTCGGTCCTCCTCCTGCCATGTCGACATCTCTGCCTCTGCAAGGAATGCGAGACCAGAATCAGCTGTTGTCCGGTCTGCAAGTCATCTAAGAACGCCAGTTTGCAGATATTCATGTCTTGACTGTATTGCGTTTCGGAACGGTGTTTCAAGCGAAACCGATATCTCGGATTGGTAATTGTTATATCGGAATGTTTCATATCGTTTTTCTAGTTTGTTTTTTTTCAATCTTGTGTATGGTTTACCTGATATTCCGGCATATCGATGGATAGGAAATTAGACTTTTTTCAATACAGTAATTACTACTGTTAGTAACACCATTTCATCTCCTTGCCATTTCTAGCCATGACTATAGTACGTTCTTTTTGGTGGCGGCCCGTACTTTATGTTATTTTCTTGTGTTTACTGATCGGTTACGTTACGACGATACGGTTTCCAAAATAATGTGAAAGTAGAATCGTAGCAAAAGCTGACAGAGGCAAATTGGTTTCCCCGGACCCCACCAGATGAAATTAGATTTCGTTGATTATCGGTCCGTCGTTGGGGCCCACAGTAAGCATGCTGGTGGTGGGGTTTAGTTTGTCGAGCCGAGTCGACTCGGGTAATTCGTTAATGGACTCTAAAAAAGATAATGCCCGGGATTTGCGTGGAAGAGAGAGAGAGAGAGAGAGAGAGAGAGGGAGTGTGGTTTGGAGTGGGTTGATGCCGACACATCCGGCGATTTGATTTGAATAAAGGAGTGCGTTTCGATGGATTTCTTTATATCCGTACAATCTTTTACTCGATTCGTAAGAAAAATTAAACGCAACAGTTTTAACTTTTACCAGGAAAATCTCTTAGGCCTCCATCGACATTCCTGGTCTCTAATCTGTAGTTTGCCAGAATGAAAGTTGATGGTTAAATTGGAATGGTAGTTTTAGTGATTTGATTCCCTTACTCTACGTGGTATTCCTGTAATAATAGGATGTGTGGTCCCACTTTTAACCGGCAACGAGCAGATAATGCTTTGAATCAATCTCATGTGTTGTTGGGAAACTAGAAAAGGTTACAGCTGGGCCGAAGATGGGATCCAGTGTTTGCCGTCCGTGTGAGCCAGATCTTTTGGAGACTTGCTACATGGAGATATCGGTTGTATTCTAAACTGGAAAGTTATCTGTTTGGAAAATGGTTGAAAAGGAAAGTGTTATCCAATTATTCATCATTATCATGTCGAAATCTAATCTTCATTGGAGTCTAATTTCAATCCGTTTGGAGTTTACCATGTGAGATTTATAGTTAACGAAACAAACCGATACAACTTGCCCTATAAGCATTTGTTTTGGTCCAATTCTGCCAGAGCGTTGGTTGCCATCTCTGTTTACTTTATTGTGATGAAGTTGCTTGCTTTCTTATAAAATATGAAAGAACTCGGGGTCCTAGACTCGGTACTCCTTCGGTCACTAGGTTGCTCTACGACAGTACTTTAGGCTAGTAACGATATGTAGAAACGGCTCTTTTTTTTTTTTGGTAAATAAACCAAGCCAAATTGTACTTCTTTACAGTCCTATCAGTGTAAGGATATGTAGTCTGTACTAGGGCTGGTGGTGGTGTGTCGTATCAAGCAATGGGTGACACTTGAAGAGGTGGGCCACACCATCACTGGCCTCGTGACCAACCTACCATTCCTTGGTCGACTGTAATTACCCTTGGGCGTCAATGGACAAAGAGTACGGATCCTATGAGGCTGTTGTAACCAGGAGAAATCTTTAGGCTTTGTGGGGCCATCTATAAAATCTAAATCATTCAAAGTAATTCTCCTCAAGGCAGGATGGATTAGTTCTTTGATGAAAAATATGCCTTAACCACATTCTCTAGCAAAGGATAATTTCAACTCAGGTTTACAAAAAATATGAAGATGCCTTGTATTTTGAGCGGTTTGGATTATTCTAGTGGATTCTACTATGGATTTCACCCGTTGAGGATATGGATACGCAGTGGTGGACCTACATGAAATTTGCATGGGCTGGCTATGCCCCATTCCAGTGAAGTATTGAAAAATCCGTCTCTCTCGGTCTTAAGATCTCTCAAATGAAAAGCTTTGAAACCCTTCGTTCAATCATTCTCCTTCTTCAAGCTTATACAGTTCTGCATCTATTTATTTAGCATTAATGTCTATCATTTCACTGAACTTTTATACAATATGTGAGGAAGCAATATGTTGATTAGCAGCAGAATATGAGGTCTTTATATTTAATTTGCCAAAAAAAAAATAAGAGGAAACTATGGGAAAAATCTCCTTAGGACCTAATAAGATCAATGAGGACCCAATAGCATTTTGAAGACGGGATGGTTCTTTTGACCTTTTTATAGGTTGGTCGATATCGACCATTCTATAGTGTTCATGACGATATTATCTACTTGAGTAAATGAGATCATTTGCACTTCTTTAATGTAATTAGAAATGTCTTGCTTACTAACGTTGCCTAAAATCTATAATGAATGCGTACAAGATTTGACACATCGTTGTGAGATTCAATCAAACATCATACCAACACCATGCCACGTGGATCAAATCTAAACATCATACCAACAGAAGACTCCCAAAATAATAGGTAGAAACTCACAAATCCAATGGATTCACACAGAGAACTCTAACCAACATTTCATCAAAACGTCACCAAACTTAGACCTAAATCCGAATCTGATTGCAAAAAAAAAAAAAAAAGTGTGATAGATAGATCATTACCTGACGATAGCATTGCCGACTATACCGATCGCCATTCCAGCTACAAGACCGGCAAGGCCGCAAGAAAGACCGGACGACGGGTGAGTGTAATCGTCAAATAGGTAATAGGATTTTGCCTTGGGGTTGATCCCAGTGCTGATGATGACGGTGATAATCAGACTGTAGATTTCCAATACTCCCGCCATGACAACGGGCACGATCGATTTCATCACGAGCTCCGGCCTCATGATGCCCATGGAAGCCACACCGACGCCGCTCTTTGCCGTTCCATACGTCACTCCCATGCTTGAAACGCCAATAAAACCCTTAGATCCAAATCATAAACCCTCGAAAAAGAGGGATTGGATGATATAACGTATCAACAAACTGAGATTTTAATTTTCAGGCTACCAAAGGCCGATCAGAACCCCCCAAAAAAATCCAAAAGGAAAAACAACATGATTTTCTCAAATCTCATTCTCAGCACCCGATTATTTGTGAAAGAAATTTCAAATCAACTCAACAAGGTGAAAAAACGAAAGCAATCCACCTCCAAATTCAATGTTATAAAACGGATGATCGAGATTTTCTTCCCCCCATCATCTCTCTCTCATCTCTCGCTCTTGGTATTATCTATCGTTTTGTCGAACATCTCATCTACATTCTTTTCGTTCACCTGTGAAAGAGAGAGAGCACTTTTTCTTCTTCTTGGATCTAATGGTCGATATCGACTACCGCTACTTAGCTTTAATGATTGATATCGACCAATCTGTCTGTTAGAATTTTTCCAACCTATAACCATATTATTCGTTGAACAAGACAAAATTGTTGATATCGACCATTACTACTTTCTCTTAATGATCGATATCGATCAATCTATCAGTCATATTTTTTCTAACATGTAACTATCTTATTTGCTAAACAATGGTAGATATCGACCATATCGCAAAATGATACAAAAAAAAAAAGACTAAAAAGAACTTGAGGACCCCTCCTATCTTCAACATGCTACTGAGTCCTCATCGGTCCTATGAGAATTTTTTCCGTAGTTTTCTAAAAAAAAAAAATTTTTTTTTTTGAATTATATAATAAATGAATATTATTGATAATTGGTGTTGATTTTGATTTTGTCTATATCTAATTGAGTATTGTAAGCCCCACTCAAATTAAAATCTTGGTCTGCCAGTGCCAATATGTTTATTCATATCTGGCATGCCTTCATCGTGTACGCTCCGGATGATAAAGTAAAAGAGCCGTTACTAACCCATGTTTGAAATGGAACGTGACATGAATCGCATGATTGTCTTAGTGACGAGAGAGAGAGAGAGAGATTGCTTTTTTCTAACGTGCAGTGGTTAGATGGACCGCCCCACGACGCGAGCAAGAGCGAAAAGAGTCGTTTCGATAACTACACCACCGACTCTCTCTCTCTCTCTCTCTCTCTCTTTCTTAGCCGAGCGGTGCCAGAAGTTCTAGTTTTACTTTTACTTTATTGTGTATGTACCTTACACATTAATGAAAGGAAGAAAAGGAAAGATATGAAGGACCCAAACAATAACATACACTCTTTTAGTGGGCCCTTTCTCTTTATTGGCTGCATGCAACTGACCCACCGTCATCACTTCCAATCAAGTGGGTCATGCCCAAATTTATCAAATTCCGTGATGTGTCCTATAGTGTTAAATGCTCTGTAAGAGAGGACGGTTTAGATCATCCGTGATCAATTACATAATTACCTAGTACAACATGCTCTGCCAAGACCATTTAACTTGCCTGATTTAATGACTTGTCAAGCCTAATAAGTGCCTTGGGCAAGTCAGGTGGGTCAGAATAAGTGATTAAACAATGGACAACTTTCTAAAGCATAGATAGGTTATACTCAGAAGTATCTAATGTTAATGGTTATACGCCACTTATCTAAAATCACTAAAAAGTAAATAGAATCTTACTTTATAATTCAACTTTGTAGAATAGTGATATTTCATCTCTCTACCTCCCTCTGTCTCTCTCATTAAATGATATATATATATATATATAGTATATAGATAAGATAAATATCAGAATCTCGGTTTTCAATCCTATTCTGAATGGCAGATGCCTGCACTCTGCCAGAAGGCATATAAATCTGGTAGATGAGGACGGTCAAAATGTTAGATGTAGGATCATTTGCATCGATGGTGGTTGATATGTTCACCAGTTCCTATATATTTAAAACGTTGGTTGTATCAGTCCCCTCGGATGCTATCAAGCCAGCATGGATTCATGTGACTCCGGCCAACAACAAATACAAATGTTGGGATAGTACTTGAACATTTCTCATTGTCAGGATGGTAAAATGGTCAAGTCATCTGGACCCATCTCATTTTAAATTAGTACAAGATGGTTGGTAGAAACTTACTTGTCATGTTGGGTCACATTGGCTGATCCTAACTATGCATACCCAACTCAGTAATTTTCGGCTCGGGTTAAAATTTTCAAACTGAATAATAAATGAGTTGGGTGCAGGTCGAGGACATACAAAACATTCGACCCATTAAGAAAATTTGAACCTGGCCTGGCTCAATTTTTTGTTCTATCACCCACTATCCGTCCCTGACATGACTATTGGATTTAGGGCTCAGGTTAACATTTCAAAGCCCATGCATAAACAGGTCAGGTTTCAAGTTGAGCCCATTGGTAGTCTTAAATTATACCAATCCATATATCTTTCATCTCATGCGCTATCTTTTTGTATATTATTTTATACGGTCAACTTAAACGGGTGGAAATATCAAGGGAGAAAGATCCACAACTGCTTTATATATTGCTTCACATGCTAGGCTGAAACATCTCTTTGATGTATCAATTATTGTTATTTATTCTTTTTGTAACTTATGATCCACTCATTTTCTATGTCATTGCTTGTTCTTTGTGGCCCGTTTTACAGCACAAGATACCTCCTCAGGAATCTGTTTTAAGTTTTCTATGCTTAGGTAAAAGGTTAGTCACTAGTGACAAAGGCTCGTATCTTTGGCGACATCACATGCTTCAAGCTTAAGTCTTTTAAGAGTGGAAAATGTAATTCTCCTACTGATTTTTTAAATTCTCACACACAATGGAATATAAACCGAAGCTATATTAACATTACAGTTTTAGCCTTGCTATTGAGGGTTCTAAAATGTTATTTAAAAGCATTAATAAATTCACTGCTACTGTAACAAAGGTTCAGATTAAAAAAAAGAGAGGAGAGAACTTAGTTTTAGTTTAAAGAAGTGCACTTCATCTAATTAGCCCAATTGGGCCTACCTATGATCAATTCAAACCAATACACACGTTTGAACTGTCTTGGTGGAGTAACACATGGTGTGGAATTGTTCCTTAAGTTTTGTGTTTGAAACCACTTTAATTCTACCCTGTGCGTATTGGCATGGGTGTAGCTGGATGCAACGTGGGTGATTAGTCTTATCAGGCACCACAGACCCCATGGATACATACCCATGTCATTAAAAAAAATTATCTTGATGTGCAACATTTAAATTTAAAACTGACCCAACCAATAAAACACTGAGGTTTCGAAAGTTTTGGTTATCATCGTTTGAAGGTGAGAAACTATGGCCCATCCCTAATCCATGTTTAATGCCCTTTAGTCGACTGTTGGCATGGATCTACAGATTTCTCACTGAATGGGGTGTCCCGTTATAATATTTTACACCCCCATAAGCAATATAAACCTTATTTGTTTTAATCTAATCCTAACGTTTTCTCATTGGTAATCTTGTGGTTTGTCATTTCTCGGCCAGTAAAATTGGACAAGTCCAAAAGGACAGAAGTTTGGAAGCATATTAAACAACCCCACGCCCCCTTCTTTATTAGGATGCATTGGGTGGAGCAAGATGTTGAAAACGGTGGGATCTGATCTATTCAAAGAAGAAAAAAAAAGGGGGGAAATTCCCATTTACATCAGATACTATCGGAAGAAGGAATAGTCAAACTAAGAGATGAATACACCCCCATTATTTTTCTTTACCTCGTGGACCATGTTATGTATTGTTTTTTAGTGCCCAGTGAGTAGTGAGATGGTGAAACACCCAAAGCCAGAGAAACCTGCAACTGCACGGAGACAAAACAGGTGGATGAGTGGCACGGGTTGTGGCACTTATGCATGAAAAGTGGGGAACCAACGACAGAGACAGCATAAGATATTGGATGGGGCAATGACTTTTTCAGAGCCTCTCATTTTCATGGGAAGCATAGTTTAAAGACAGGTGGTGGGTCCCATGATCTGGCCTAGGTTTATTTGCAGTAGATATTGGTTGACTCGTCTAGCTTACGTTATGTTAGCTTTTCCCCATGGTTTTTTGGTACACGAGAAGCTGAGCTGTGGTATTTTCAATTCATTATTTTAAGAGAGTAGTGATAGAAAGAAGCCTCCAAATATAAATGCAAAAGGCCTGCCTAGAATCCCTCAACTCCGGGCCCTGGCCAAAAATCCCATTATTTTACTTAGTGCATGAGGTTTGATTATATTGGAATGTGGGGTCTCTTTATCCCACCACCCTCTTTGAGGGGGAATACTCTTTTATTAATGGGGATGTGGGTTTTGGACTCTTCAATCATGCTTTCATTGCAATTTCCTTCGGTGATAAGGATGAGCTGTTTCAGCTGATTTTCAATGGTAAGAAGTAGTGGCACCAATGCAATGATACATACATGAGAGTTGAATAGTTTCCTTTTAACTCCACATTGGATGTTTTATGTGCATGCCATTTGGAGGTGGGCACGATGTAATTATTAGACCAGTGGATGCTTTCTTTACTAAAGAAAGAAGGTGATGGGTAGAGGTACGTTTAAAATGCATCCAAGATTTCATGTCATCATCTTTGATGCTGTTGCTTGAATTATGGTGTAAAGTAAATTTCGTTGAAACATGGTGTTATGCACGCACATGGGTAGGCATTTCCAAGTGTTTTTAAGGGGTTGCAGAGATCAAATTATTCCAAGATAAGAAACAAGGACAACGGCCAAGAAAGTGTGTTTTATTTGTGGGGCTGAGGGTTTTGCATGTGGGTATTGGCTTTAACAGGTGCGCCCCACCCCCCACTTGTAAAAATCATGGAGTGGAGACTCCACCTGCAATTATCTGCAGTCTCCACCTTAAATATTTCTTACAATTTCTTCTCTTTTGGAACCTTTGGTTTGGAATTGAATAAGTAGAATGATAAAATACGAGGAAGTCAAAGATTGTGCTGCCATGTTGCAAGGGAAATTCTTTTTTTTTTTTTTTGGTAGAAGTTAAGGAAATTTTGAAGGTGGCAGCATCCCCATTGACGGTTTTTGTTTTTCATCAGCAGGAGGTCTAGACACTAGACAGACTCTTGGACAACTCTCCAAAATTAAGAGAAAAAAAAAACCTTGTATGGGAAAGGGTCTATATTTGGGTTTATTCTTCTGGGAAAATATTTAAGTGCATTTATCCCTCACACAGAGGGTGATGAATGCTTTCATAAATGGAAATTTTCAAGTACAAAAGGGAGATTTCAAGTATAGAGGGTGAAGTACAAAAAGGGGATTCATGTGCAAAAAAGGGAAAGTCCCTCACTCTTTGGTGATGGATGGATGCACTTGAATGTCCCCCTATTTTTTAGTTCATAGAAGGATTGAATGGCTATATAATGTATATATCAAAGAAATATTAAATGCTTTGTATTAAGAAATATATAATATTAGTGTAAAAGTATTTCGGCCTTGATTTGAGCCCTGGTCGAGGGCCTTCATATTCAGATGATGGTCCATTCTGGTCATTAGGCTCTCTAACTTGAACATAAGCCGTTTAAATGCCCCCTATAGGGATTGGTCTAATTTACAATTAACACATTCTCGCTTAGGCATAAACATTAAGTTAAAGATCCACACCATGACAATCCCAATGTTAATTTTTAGAGTTTTACTAACACAAGATCAAGAGATTGGTCAGATGACTGGAATTGAATGATCCTATCACCACAGTAAAAAGTGAACAAAAAAAAAAAAAAAATTGTCTTTTGGGTTAAACATGAGCAGACCTCTACAATTTTGTACATCAAAAGAAAAAAAAAAAACTATTTCTTTTATAGTATAAGACTTAATTTTAGTGAGATTTTTTTTATTAAATACAAAATAACCAATAAATAAAATAAAATAAAATATAAACAACCTAATTTAATAATAATTATAACATATTAGACATGTGGCCTGGTCCTAACCTTAAAGGCTACAGCTACCTGGCCTGGCTACAGTTTGTTTTAGCCCTTATTCTGCTATCCACAAAAGGTCATGAACAGAGAGTAAATGGTAATTGGTAATGCAGCAAAGGTTCATGAACTCATAATGAATTATGCAAGCCAAAGATATCTGGCCAACAAGGAAACAGGTTCTTTTAGTTGAGAAATTGATTAAAAGGAGGGCCCTCTTTCGCATCACAATTCACAACCAACTTGGTTATCAGAAACGGTTGCACTAAGATGGGGACCCATTCCTTTTACACATCTCTCTCTCTCTCTCTCTCTCTCTCTCTCTCTCTCTCTCTCTCTCTCGGGTCCTTTCAGCTTCTATTGCCTTGTGGTCCACAACAATCACTACAAAAATGCACAGCCTGTTTTGCTTTCTAACCGAAAGGCACTTTCCATGGCCTGTTAGTGCCACCCATACTGGCCATACATCAAAATATCCACTGTTCTTATCCCTCTAATGACACAGAATGTCTTCTTCAATCAACAAAATAAAACAAAAGTTGGATTCTTAATCCTATTTCCTAGCCTAAGGTCTAGGCTAGTGTGACTTGGACATCCTTGAAAGTTGAAAAGGCTATATACTACACTGTCAGGGAAGCAAATGGGCCTGGCCCACTGTCGGGGTCATCCCATTTAATTCAGAGACTTCCCAAAAAATCTAGTACAGAGACTAATTCAGTCCATCTTTGGAAAGTATTACATACATAGTTTTTATGACTCGGTGGAACTCAATAAAACTGGGCCAAGTTTCTAACCATGCAGTGTGTGTGATTGCAGTATGGTAAAGATGTCATTTGTTTCATGGAATTAAATTTTCCTAGGAACTCATGGTTAATTTGCTAGAGTCACTGCTGACTTGAGCATAATCGTGCACCAGAGGGTTTGGGTTGATGACCCTTTTTTTTTTTTTTTTTTCTACTTGGCCTAGTGGCCTGGAAGAGGGAAAATAACCTGCCCACCCAGGGATTGATCCTTAGGTAGTGCTATGGGAGTGAGTGTGCATACCACGCAATACTCTGTGATTCCCTGAGTGGATGACAATTACCAGGTTAGTATATTTATAGGATATTCATTGCTCAGGTTTGATTTAATTAAGAGTTGTTTTCATTTTAGGGTGATTTGATTGGTTTTGCTAAGTTTTTCCGATAAAACTTACAATATGCTTTAAACTAACATTTGCAATGAGATTTAAGATGTGACATACACATCTATTTTGAAAGATAGAGCTATTTATCAAAGTTGCAAGTGGCATCTCCATTCTCATTAATTCAATAGCTACTGTATTATTACAGGCATTATCTAAAGTTATAGAATAAACTTTTTCCTTAATATTATATTCATCTAGTTTTTTCAAAATAAATGTACTTATTCTGGTGCCATTATGTGGCCACGCAAGACAGCTAAAACTAATTATACATTTATTAATAATCTATTTTGCATCTATGTTATGTGCAGTAATTCAAAGAAAACTATTACCTTCTTTAGAAGTCCACATATCTGTTGTTATGACTATTCTACTAGGAAATTCTGCAAAGTAATTTTTGATATTTGTTTTTTCTTCCTGCCATAGTCTAATAGCATCATTTCTGGAAGTATTTCTGGACTCGTTCTTCAAAAAACTCATTTTCAACAAAAAAAATAAAATAAAATGGTAATTCGGATAACACAATCATTTTAACAAGAGTTTGTCTAGCACTTTGTGCATTAAAAAAAAAAAGACTCAAACTGCTACTACTACTACCACCACCAGTAGTAAAAATTTGGATTTGTGAACCAGGCCTTCCTGTCACTGCATCATCTGGCTTTTGTAAGGCTAAAATTTTTGGCCTATGTCTTGTCAAATGGCCGGTACTCAATTTTGACTCGGCGCCATAATCTTACTACAAAATTTGCATTTTGCCTTTTCAACTTTCTTTCCATTTTCAATAACATCAAACCTTGTAAATACATCCCAAACTACTGAAGTTTTATTCCTCTTGGTTGGTTTACGGGAACTTTGAGGAAAGGGGGTGGTAAATCACCCAATTCATCTTGTAATTTAATAAAATCTTCTTTTACCCCTAAATTAACGGGAGAAGATTCTATGAGAAATCTTCTAGCCATATTTCAAACAATAAAATTTATAAATAATAACAGTAATAGGCTAATAACCTTCTTTTGTGATAATTAACATAAGAAAGGAGAGAAAATGAGAGTTAATATAATATAATATAAAATTATATATATGGAAATTTAAATTTAAATAATATAAATACCTTTAAATCTTTGAAAGGCCTATTTAATCTTGTCTCTTGATGACTTGATCTTTGGCCCTCCAAAAACTTTTTAAAGAGAGTGAAAGAGTTGAATGCTTTGAGAGAGAGCTAGAGAATGTATAAAGAGTGAGAGAGTTGTGTAAATTGGTGAGGAAAGAGAATGTGAGGGTAATGGTATTTATAAACTTTGTAAAATGAAAAATGACACAAAATACCCCTTATACGACCATTTTATAGCTGGGGGGGGGGGGGGGGGGGGGGGGGGTGTTGGTGTAAAATGGACTTAAAAAAAAAGGGCCTTTGGACGTTGGGCGTGCTGTGGGGCGGGTTGGCGCCGGGCTAGCGGGTAGATCCTGGCAGACCGCAGGTGCCAGCCCACGTGCCAGGCGTGCTTGCCGGGCTTGGCCGAACCAGTTGAACGACCCCAGGCGCCTTGACCTAGCACGGCCCATGTTACGGGCCGTGCCGTGCCGAGCCACAACCCGTTGACCTGGTTCGGGCCGGCCCAGCCCGGCCCATTTGACATGCCAACATTGGAGTATGTGAAGCTTTATTGGAGCTCATATCATCTGTGCTTAGATATGTATCATTTACCTTTTGTTTGCTATGAAATGTAAGTGATAAGAAATGAGCTCAATCTTGATGTGCAGTCTTGAGCTTAGTGAGTTTGAGCTCAGTTCAGTGCAATCTAAGTTTAGTCTGTTTAATGTTGAAGCCATGTTTGAGTTTGGGTATGGTTGGGTTGGCTTGGCTCTGCTCCTGTTTAAATTCTCCGCTGTGGGGTCATAGGCTGCAAAATTTAGAATCACATGACTAGTAATTCAAAGTTGAACACTTCAAATTGAAGGACTTTAGCCTGTAATGCGGATCGAGTTTGTTGAAGTCTATTGACATTACATTCTAAATCATGCAGGTCTTGGTGCAATGTTACAGACAACATTAGGTGGAAGTCTCCCTTCTTAATTTAGAAGCAATGTATATAGACTACTTAGGCTGCTTGGACCAACTCTCAGCAATAACATTAACAGTAATCTCGCCATCAGTCCTCTCATGATGACAATCGGTCCCCTTAACAAGTCAAACTTTCGTCGCTAGACAGATGAAAGATGTGAAAGACGTGATAACAATGAGATTAGGAAGTCAATATCCTTGCATTAATTACTACTCTGCTGTTCATTGAAGTTCCTTCCACCTAATTTACTTCAAACCTGGTAAAAAAAAGTTAGTCAAGCTAATTGATTTAAATAAAACTTGACTTTCCTACTACTTGTCAAAGATTTGATGAAATGAAAGAAAGGAATTCAAATTCCAATTGTTGAATCAAAGAATCAGGTCGGAGTCAGTAATATATGAGTTGGTGTGAAAGATGGAAGGAACTCAGAAGCTGAAAGTTAAAGAAAAATTAAGCTGTTAAATGGTATTAACCATCATGAAATGGGAGTGTTGCTATTGCAGATTGTAATCTATTCCTTCTATCTGCTGGGCTTTGTTAAGTCCAAGATCATTATCCATTGGGCCTATACATTTGGGCCTGCTACAGCCTACTGACCTGGAAAGTACAATGGTAGTGGTGTAGATCCAGGCCTGTCCAAGTATGGTTGACGGTTTACGAGATGGGAAATGAGTCCAAGCCCAACTCATTTAACAAACTGAGCAATAGATTCATTCCATAGTCCAGTCCATGGGCTAATAAACAACCACAACCTCATGCAAATGACACGATAGGGAATGGGAGTGCTCATATTGCACATTGTTTAGTTCTCTCTAGTTGGTTGGGTCTGTAAAGTCCCACATCGCTCAAGTGGGCGTCCGGAGACTGGGATATATGTGTGGGCTCTCCTTATTTAGTATAATGCGTTTTGGGTTATCAGTATGGGCCCAAAAACAAAGCCTTGTGGGTACGCTCGATTGATGAGGGTTCAAAGCAGATAATATTATACTAAATGAGTTGGGTTGTGGGTTGTAACGATTGGTATCCGGAAACTGGGCTATATGTGTGGGCTCTCCTTATCTAATATAACTCGTTTTGGGTATCAGTATGGGCCCAGAAACAAAGCCGTGCGGGTATGCTTGATTGATGGGGGCCCAAAGCGGACAATATTATACTAGATGAGTTGGTTTGTGAAAGGGTGCCCATTGAGGTCATGCCTTGTTGGCCTGCAGCCATACTCATTTTAATCATCAACCTTTTGGATATATACTGCTAGATTTTATTAAGATTTTGATATTAGTGCTCTGCGGTTGGGTCTAGTTTCTATAATTACATATTGTTCTTCCATCACCCAATCCTTTTATGAACTTAGTTACCAGTGCCTGTCAAAGAGATTGGGATAAACGCTTCTAAAACAGTTGGTGGTTGGAGCATCATAACGCAAACTAAAGTAGTTGGCATTCTATTCAGTGAGTTGAAAGGTAGCTATACTTCTTTCTTGGTATGTGACCTTGAATTGTAGACCCGCTATTTCCGCTTTGCTTGCTCATGGCGTTTTGTCACCTATCCATCGACAAGATAACAAGACAAGACACCAATCTTTCATAACTAGCAAAAAATCTTTTCCTTGGCCTTGGATCACCAGAAACATCAAGTCCTCATCTCATACTATCATAATCTGTTCCAGGAAAACTTCGGTTAGAATTTTGCAATAAAAAGTCATAAATTTGGTCGATCTTAAGAGTCAAATAATTACAAGAAAATATTGCAATCTAAATACGAGTACTAAACTAGAAGGTGAAGACAGCGTGGCCATGTTTGATCTTCTAGCCTTTCCAACAATCTTTGGGTTGGTTCTCTGTTCATTACCTTAGATGTTAGAGTGATGTCTCTGCCTGCAATTATGTAATAGAGAGAGTAACATCAACAAGAAAATTGCTTCCAAAACACAAAACAAGACTAAGTTCTGATCAAATAGGAGAACAGAAACAGGTGGGTTGTGTGGGTGTAGGACTAAGAACGTGTGATCCGCTATCTCACATCCTTGACAACAGTAAAGATCACAACATGCTACATAGTACATAGTAAAGGCACCATTGGTTTTGAAAGAGCTCTAATATAACAACAGTGACCAAAAAGGTTTACATTCTCACTGCAAATAATTCACAAAAAACTTAAATTAAGGTGGGTAAACAAAAATTAAGATGCACCAGACCATTGTCATTGATGGCTCACTTCCATTTGTACGCGACGATGTGTGCCAAATCCACCACCCGCTGTGAGTAGCCCCATTCATTGTCATACCAAGCAATCACCTTAACCATATCATCGCCCATAACCATGGTTAGTGATGAGTCGACGGTAGACGACACATCAGAGCACCTGAAGTCTACTGAGACGAGGGGCTCATCACACACAGAGAGGATGCCGATGAGCTCCTTCTCGGCACTCTCTCTGAAGGCGGCATTCACTTCTTCGGCGAAGGTCTTCTTCGAGACCTGGACGACGAGGTCCACAACAGAAACGTTAGGGGTGGGCACACGAAGGGCGATACCGTTGAGCTTCCCTTTCAGAGTGGGGAGAACAAGGGCCACAGCCTTGGCTGCACCAGTGGAAGTTGGGACGATGTTAAGCGCTGCAGCTCGAGCACGCCTGAGGTCACGGTGGCTGGCGTCCAGGAGCCTTTGGTCTCCAGTGTAAGAGTGAGTTGTGGTCATGGTTCCCTTGATGATTCCTGTAATTGAATTTGCATTGCATGGTTACAGAAAAACAAAACAAAGGTGATGTGTGCAATAGAAAAGTAGAGAATGAAGTTATGAAAGAGCGGTGGTGGGGTGAACTGATTACCAAACTTCTGATCAAGGACCTTGACAAAGGGGGCCAGGCAATTGGTGGTGCAAGATGCATTGCTGATGATGGGCTCACCATGGCTGTAGGCATCAGCATTTACACCAACAACATAGGTGGGAATGTCACCCTTGCCAGGGGCTGTGATCAGTACTTTCTTTGCCCCAGCCTGTATGTGTTTTCCTGCACCATCTCTGTCCACAAACACACCTGTTCCTTCTATCACCAGGTCAATCCCTAACTCCCTGTGACGTTCAAATACATGAAATGGAGTTAATAAAATGACATAATCATGCAGCCTATCATCTAATCTTATCAAAGATCTTTCTCAATTTTATCCGATAAATCAATATCATTACACATATCTTCAACATATCTAACCTCTTAACGACTGTTGCATTTACACATGACCCAGTAGGAATGATTGTAAATAACGACCTATGCAATTACAAACAACAGTCTAAACTAATCTAACTATCCCAGTTATCCTCCTTAGAGGCCCACCTTCAACTGCTGGATGAAATCATTAAATTTTAGATCTAACATGTCCAGATAAAATTAGCAAAAAGGCCTTTGGATGCAAGTCAACAATATGATTAACATTCCCATTTAGTCCTAATCAGTTTAGATCTACGGAGTTTTCATCCTTCTACAACAAATGCATTTGATTTTGTCAGCCAATTGACAACCATACAGCAGTTGATCAAGGTAGTTGACTGATTTCAAATTCCTCAATATGGTTATATGTTATCATAAAAAATGCACGTGGTTATTCAATGGAGAGTTCATGAGCTAGATTGGGAAGACTGAAGCCTGTCGTTTTATATTTTAGCCTAACATTCAGGCCTGAATCCATTCTATAGGACTGAAATTAGGCCAATGCCTAGCCCATTTACCAAGTACATAGGCGTCTTTATGTTAAATATGTTGGGCACAGCCAGGCCGAGCTGTGTCCCTGAGAAAAAAGAATGTTTATGTAAGACCCATTAACCATTGGGCCGGTAAGTTTTGGCATGGCACATTTACCATTCATCCTAATTTACAGTGGGTTGGGCTGGCCTGGCCCATGAGCAGACTCCCTAGTTATTTGTAATTGTATGTGAAGTTCAACTTCTTTTTATTGGTAGAAGTATGTGAAGTTTAACTGATGACATGAACTTACTTCCATGGGAGGTTTGCCGGGTTCCTATTGGAGACGACCTGGATGATCTTTCCGTCGACAGAGATGGCCTTGTCGCCGGAAGGCTTGACGTCAGCATCAAAGATGCCAAGGGTGGAGTCATACTTGAGGAGGTGGGAGGCCTGCTTCACACCGCCGGTGTCGTTGATGGCGATGACGTCAAGAGGGGAGTCTTTTCTACCATGCCAGCACCTCAAGAAGTTCCTCCCAATCCTTCCAAATCCGTTGATGGCCACCTTCAGCTTGGCCTCTGTCACTCCTCTCCTGTAACCACTACTGCCTCCAACCTTATTCAACCATATGAACACATTCTCAGTCTCAGCAAAGGTTCAATTAGTGCATTAGACGATCATTTGATTAGGATCATGCATTATTATCTGCCTCAAACCTTACTCTAATCCCGGGGAATGGGCCCTAATGTAAATGTCATAGACTAGCTTTCATGCTTGGGTCAAGCTATGGGGTGGCATTTCTTGGATGAATCTAACCAGACTGCTTGCACTGTGACCTGCCAACCTAACATGAACCCAATCTGTTAATTAAGGATTTAGGTTAAAGATTTAACTGGATTAATAAATGGGTCATGTTCAGAAGGTTCATATACGTGTAATAACCAGCGAGCTTGGTATAAACACTATTCACATTGGGGTCTAAAATGGTTCGTTAGTATGATGTGCATTTCCAAACCTTTGCCAAGGAGGTTCTTTCCTACCATGTAGGCTAACCTTTTGAGAATCCTTTGTAAATTTTGAATAGAACTACTCTTGAAGAGGGGAAAAAAAAATTAAAAATCAGTGTGCCCCCTTCCCCCACCACATGCGGAAAAGAAAATATATGAACTGATTTACCTTAATGAAAAGGATTTTAGTTTCCTGTGAAAAGGGCAGGAAAAAAAGATTCCTTTCTCCCATGCAGTCCGCGGAGTGTAGAATCCTCTCGTTATAGAAAAACACCTAAAGATCTATTACACGTGACAGTTCCAGTAGGCCTTACAAGGCTACAGCTATAAGTCCATCATGTGTCTCATGTTTTAAAGCTGCTGGCAATAGTATTTAGACTCGGACAGAAACTAATTCTTAATTAGTGTTAGAAAATCATATCCGTCCCATATTCTATCTTCTTATGTTTTAAATTGTAAAATGTGTATAATCTTCATTTCTAGCATCCACCAGAGAGTTAGAAATTTTGGTTGGTGTTCTAGTGCTGTTGATGAGCAGAGCTAGTTCATGTGTTCTTTCATTTCCTCAGTGCTCTTGGCTCTATATTGAGCTAAAAAAGAGCCTATTTACACGTTCATTTGAAAAAGAGGCTTAATTTGAGTTGTTAGAAAAGTATTTCCGCTATCTCTACTAATGTCTTTATATTTGGATATAAATGATTAGCAAAGAAAACTTAATATGATATTAAAGTAAATTGACCTTTCTCGGATAGGCTTAGCTCAGAATCTACCCATGAAGCGGCACAACTTGTCTTAAGATCAAGTTCTAAAGTTGCATGTTCCACTTTTTAGAACTTATGCATTAGGTTATAAAATTATATAAGAAAAACTTGGTTCATGCCACCAACCATGAAAATCTGGGCATCATAAAAGAGTAAGAACTACCACTCAATTGATTGTATCTAAAATACTTAGTTGACTTTAATAGAATAAATCACATTATGTAATTAGTGATCAATGAAATCGTAATTCTCACTCAAATTGCAGTGAATTTTAGATGAATGCCGGACCATTTGCATGGATTTCTAAAGAATTGATGGATAAAAATTGTTTCACTTTGATATACATAATCAACGGAAAAAGCAATCAATTGTCATTCTTGCAGGTCTCCTGCTTTAGACTTATAAAATGAATTGAGACTATTAAGCTTTATGTTATTCATAATAAATGGTGATTGAGCCTTTTGTTCCTCCATATATCAATGTCTATCACAAATTCACATCACATTAGAATAGGACCCCACATGCGGCCTTTTTCATTTTACGATTACTGGACCCACATATGAATGTCTTCATAGTTCATATTGGATAGGAGATTTTTTACACATTGGAATTTTAAATGGTGGGACATAATTCTTTTCTTAATTTCTAACGGTAGGCCCCATGCTTAATGCTACATTTCCTGACTAAGTGGGACCCATATATGTACAGTACAACATTTATGCATACTCACTCTAGTAGTTAACAACCTATACAATTCATGTACTACAGTATTTGTATATTTTAATTTATTACAAAATGCATATACTGTTTTTTTTTTTTATTTATATTATTACGCATGTTCCAGTCCTTTGGGTCAGAATAATTCCTACGGGTCCAGGAGAGAAAGCCGGATAAATTTCTCTTGTGGCCTTAGTGTGGTAGTGCAATTTCGAACCCACAACCTCTGGGTGCAAACCGTGGTCCTAGCTAACTAAGCTTCCACTCTGAGTTAAATGCATATACAGTTGTAATTGCAATCAAGAATTTTAGTAGCGATGGTAAAAGGAATTGATGAAATTTAGGATATATGGAATTCTCTTGCACGAATTCTAGCATGAATGAAATTAGAAATTTAACAGCATTTCAAAACCCAGCATTTTTCTCAGACATCTACCCAACATGAATTCCAAATAGTATTGTAAAGATACAAGCCCCTAAGCAAAAGAAAGTTGGTTTGGCTCATTCTCCGGCTTGAGGTTGATTTGGGTTCCCATTAATTTATGAAATGAATAGAGTTTAAGCTCAACTAAGCTCGACTTTTATTTTATTTGAGCCTAGCTTGGGCTCAACTCAAGCTTGATTTAATCAATGCAAGAGCTAACCAATTTGAGTGTGAGCTGAACTTAAACAAAGTGAAGATCCATTTAATTGTGAGCCCTAGGTGTGCTTGCAAAGCAATGGCCCATCCATTTTGGGGTTTTCATGGGCTGGGTGAGGCATGAGCTGAAACTTATCCAAGTCCAGCCTATTTATTTACTGGCCCTAATATTCAGACCAAGATCCAGCCCACATACAATTTGTCATCAAGAATATCAGCCAGGCTGGGTTCTTGAGGATAGATCGGACCAGGTGTGGCCCATTTATCAACCATCCAAGAAGTTAGGCCTCAGTTTTACCTGGCTGGCCCATTTAATACCCATCTAACAGTATCTACTCTTGGTGAGGCTGGACCAAACTTTTGTGATCTCTTAACTGATGGTCTGATGGACGATTAGGATCACATGAATATGTGATCATGGTTGAAGCAATCAAAAGTGTGGGCCCCACTTCATACTTCTTCTGTTTTTTTGAAAAAATTCCAAGTAATTTGGCCCAATCTACACCATAAGAACTCCATAATTCCATAAATCAGAAAGAACTCCATAATTCAGAAAGAACACTGAAGAGTAAATCAGTGTAGCAATAACAAAGAAGAAGAGACTGAAGTGGGTCACTTACCGCAGAGGTCTGAAAGGCAATGACAGAGAGAAAATCATCAGAAGACGTTTTTCTCCCGAACGGAACAGATGCAGAGTTTCTCAACCCCGAGAAATCGGAGAATCCCTTCCCATTTGCCTGAGAATTCTCACACACATACCAAAATCAGTAACAGTGGTAGTAGTAGTAGTAGTGGTAGAAGGAATATACTTGTTAAGAGGCATTCTTGTACAGAGGAGAAGAGAAGCAAAGAGAGAGGAAGAAGAAGAAGAAGAGACCTGAAGGGAAGCATTGGCTACTGAGAGAGTAGCCGAAGAAGCCATGAGGAGATGTCAGAGGAGAAGACGGATCGCCGTATTGGACGGTGAAAGAGGAAGAGAAGGTGCTAGTGGTTTTGAAGCAAAGTGAGACCAGCAGAAGCGGATAAAAGGAGAGGATGAGATAATGGATAGCCTCTCAATGAACGAATGGCTATAAGATAATCTATGGCTTGGGCTGGCTCGCTCTCTCTCTCTATCTCTCTTCTTCATCTTGCGAACGTGTGGATGTAAGGAAAGATGAGGACATGGAGAAGGAATGGTGGGCTTTTGTTACTTATCATACTTCTGTTGGAAAACGATACTTTGGTGGGTCCATCATAATCGGAGGTTATAGTGGGGATCTACCAAAACTCTCAGTTGGGTCAGCCCACTTCTGTGCTCCATGAGCTTCTTTTAAGCCTTCAAATATAGTGATTTGAAGAGAGAGAAGGATTATACTGCTACAGAACTTTACATGAGGCCCATTGTATGATAATGAAATCTTGTTTTCTGATGATTGAAGATAATTGTAGATTTGTTCCTGCAGGTCAAGCGAGTTGGTATTGCATGTTTATAGCCGAATATTCTGCTGCTGAATATTTGCTTGACTTAAAAGGTGATCACTCTCCAACCGTAGAAATCTCCTATTTTTGTTATGCCTCGTATCACTCCCTAAATTAAAGCTCTTCACTGTCTAAAGAAAGGATTCCTTCCTTCCCTTTTTTTTTCATAAGTCGGGATTCTAGTCATGTATGATACTTTAAACATGAAGACCTTGGATCGATCATAAGGAATGTGTGTGATTCTAAGCTGCTAACACCAGTCTAGGCCTGTCAATGGGCTGGCCTGGGCTTGGGTTATCTAATCTTGTTTTGAATATTGGGGGGCCTTGCTGGGGGTTGTCCAATCCTGGCCATTAATTGAACGGCCTAAGTCAAATTCAATCCTGTGCGGGCCCGGGCTGGGCCGGGGCTTAGCACGATCTTAAAAATAAGATAACCATTTTCTAATTTTTACTCTGTTTTGCAACAATGCACGTGCACAACTAACTTGTATTTTTTCTTCAATGCTAGTGCACGATTAAATTGTTGATTTGGGATAACCAAAAACTCTGTAGACATGAAGAATGTACTTTATATTTTTGACTAATTAATCTTGGATAGAGTTTAAAAAATAAACATATTAAAGATGAGCATGCATACAAAATTATATAGCAGGAAAAAAGCACTATTAATCTAATAGTTTGAAAGGTATATATCATCAATAATAAGCCAATTGAAAATGAATGTATCTATTTAAAGAATAAATCAATACATGGTAGAAAAGCATAATGCAATAAACTTTCTATGTACATTAATCGTCCATGATATGAAACTTATCCATAGTAATCAATACACACTAACAAACTTTGAAAAACAATGACCGTTCACGTTAACGAACTAGTTTGCTGGTCTGGATCTAGTAGAGGTGTTCAGACCTCAATGACCAATTGGATAGTAGGACTCACAACTTGGTCTAGCTTCATTTTTCTTGCGAGCGGGCTGGGCTTGGCTTGGATGGGCTGGGCTTGTTCTACCCATTTTCAGTCCCATTTTGACCGAGCTTTAAAATCATTATCCAAGCCCAGTCTGGCGGGCTCGATTTTCTTTTGAAAGCTTTGTATTTTCGGACTTGGGACAGGCCGGGCTAGTACCCATTTCAATAGGCTCAATTTACAGGCCTAAACACCACTCAATCATGACTAAGTGTGTTGGCAAATTTTCCCAATTTTTATTATGCCTTATATAGTTGTATCATTCGTGGCAATAAAATGATTAGACGTTGTGATTATGGATCAACTTATCATATTATGAGTCATATTTTCTTTTTTTTTCTTTTTTCCCAAATGTCTCCATCCAAAGCTTTCTTGCGACTGATAGGTAGGCCTGTCAATGGGATGCGTTGAAACGGGTACCCGGCCTGTCCCAAGCCCAAAAATACTGGATTTTTTAAAAAAAATTTGAGCCGAGTGGGTTGGGCTTGGACAATATTTTTAAAGCCTGGGCAAAATGGGACTAGGATTGGGCAGAAACAGCCTAGCCCGTTCAGGCCCGGCTCAGCCCGCTGGAAGATCGTTATACTAATTATTTTATAGATGACTAATATGGTTTTAAAGACAGTGTGTGAGACTTTGGCCTTTGTTAATTAGCGAAGCTCGAGGTCTATCTTTCTCATGCATTTCGTTGTTCGTGATTTATGCTATATATTGTATGCATTGTGAGCTGTTTCTTCAATTTGTGGGCATGTTTCCAAACTTATATTTTTTATTTTTATTAATTTGTGATTTCTTTTTTACATTTCTTGACCCATATAGGATACTCACTCTCATTCATTTCTTTTAATTTTATGATTTTCTACTGTCACCGGCCAAAAAAAAAAAAAAAAAAAAAAAGAAGTTTTTAACCGATCCTACATTACTTGACCCATATAAGATACTCATTCTCATTCATTTCTATTGATTTTCTGATTTTATACCATCACTGACAAAAAATGAAAAAAAATAAGTTTTTAACTTCGCCGTGTTGCTTGTTACATTACATTGCCGGTCCCAAGCTCGGAAAAAAAGGAGGAGGGTTTAAAGTCCGGTTCACACCGGATGTCTGGTGACAATAAGAATAATTAGAGAATGTTTTGCTTATGTGAAGGATCGGGCTAAGTTCAAGCTCAGGCTGGGACATGGGACAGGATTTGATGTAGGCCCGTTCAATTTAGAGCCGAAATTGGACAACTCCCAGCAGGCCCGTCCAATTTTTGGGACGAGATTGGACAACCCAAACCCAAGCCCAAGCTTGGCCCGTTCCATTGACAGGCCTACTAATAAGCCCCCACATTGGGTCTAATAACTCTTATCATTTACCTTCTTCTGTAATGGTTATAGAAACCAATATAACACACAGGGTCGACAGAATCAATAATCCTTTTTACCATTAGGTTGATCGAGTCCTGCTTTATGTGATACATATGGTCATATCCTAAGGGTCTATTTGGCACTTTACTAAATTAGTAAAAGTAAAAAAAAAAAAAAAAAAAAGCCTTCATTTTTCATACAAGGGGTCACATCAATAGCATTTTAATTCAAAATTTCCTCCATCTTAAAAAAAAAAAAGTAAAAAAACTACCTATTTTCTTTACACATACCAAACAACTAAAAATAAAATACCATCGTAACCCCATTATATTTTTATTTCTTTTAATTTGATGTTTTACTACACTTTATTTTACGTGTAAAATTACCAAACGGACCCTAAAGTGCTCATTTGTACATGATCTTGCTCTTTAATCTGGCCCACCAGTGAATGGTGTTATCAGTGAAAGGTTAATACTCCCATATTAAGCAACCGTCAGGGTTACACCTAAAAATAAAAATAATAATAATAAAAAATATTTTCAATGTAACATCATAGAATATCCCATGAATTCTCCACTGACAAGGACATGGACCCAGCAATCTCTCTATTCAGCATGCACCACTAATTTATGTGGAGTTCGTTAGCAAGCAAAACATGCATACAAATACATCCCTATCCTCTAAAAAATAAGGGAATTTCTCCACAATGTAATGCCTGAGGGTGCACAAAGCTTAATTTATGAGATTGGGGATGAGCATCAATGGAAATGAAATTGGCCTCCTTTTTTATATGGCTAGAAACAAAATGCTTCTAATTTGATTACAACCACCAAATCATCTGAATTCTTTTTCGATTGATTAGGACCCACACCAACCATACATTCTAAATCTGCAAACTCTCATGGTACCATCTGGTTGCGTGTAAAGAAGTAGGGTGGGATAGGAAGGTTAGAGGTGGGACAGATGATCATGATCTCACCCATCCCCATCCAATGAACAGCACAAAGAAAGGTACGCCCTACAGGAAGAAGTCTCACAGGCTGGTGATTTGTAGCCAAAATTTCTAGTAAGTTAACAATATGGAGCTACCCCTCGATTCTACCTGTCAGAGAACTGACCATAAGAAGTAGTTTTGTTAAGTCCGGAGCCCTAAGAGCATTCAGTGGGGTTTCTGTGGAAACAAACACCGTTTCCATTTCACATGTATTCTTCTTTGATTGTACTTCATGAATTTCTTTGCGAAATAGGAAAGCTGAGTCTCCCTCTTTTTTAGAAGTCCCTCTTTGCGGAAGAAAAAACTCGCATTTCCTCTTACGTGGCGTTACACAAACAAACCATTGGTGTTTTTCACATGCTTCCCACTAGTGGGATGTGTAGAACGATGGCCCCACCTATTTATAATCTAATCTGTTTAGAATGGATGCCATCCCCTCCAGTGATATATTTTTAAATTTTACTTCAAAAAAAGTTAGTCTCACAATAAGATTGAGCATATGAACGATAATGTGATCAACATAATCTTATGCATTATTTGAATCATATGCATTAATCATGTTGGGCATCATGTGCTCACTTTTATAGTGGGACCAACTCCCATTGAAATAAAATTTGAAGATATTTCACTGGGAGATAGCATTTATTTTGAACAAATAGATTTTTTATCAATAAATGAGCCCTGCAGAATGCAATGGAGTTCCATACACATTTCACATGCAAAAAGTGTGTGGGAGACACTTAGGGGTCGTTTGTCTTTTATGCGTAGGATATGTAAATATAATTTATACATGTAAAAGATGAATATTCAAATTTACGTATGTAACGTTTACGTACACATGTATTTCTTTTTACAACGTTTGTCTAATAACACTATTTTCACATCATTTACACATGTGATTCATTTTTCTATTTTTGTTTCAATGATATGTGTATATTTATTAAACGATTTTATAAATGATACTTATTAATCATTAAATTATATTATATTATAATGATATGAAAAGAAGACGAAAAAAGTCTGATTTATATCAAAGTTTTCATTTACATGTTAAATCCTTAAAAAAGAACATGTCTTTCAACATGAAATATACTTTTCAAAAATAGATATTTCTATCAATAATCACCTTTAAAATAATGGATTCCAACATGTTTGGTTAAGGAAATAAGAATTTATAGTTTGATGGTTAAGAAAAATAGGATTATTATTAATATTTTTAGTAATTAATATTTAGTTCAATATTATCTTAATTCATTATTCAATTTTCATAAAACTTAACCCATGCATCTCACCGGCTTTATGCCAATATTAATCAATTATAGAAAGTTCTTAAAATGCGTATTTTATTAATAAGTCCAATTAAATTAAAAGTATCACAAATTTATTATGGTTAGATAAAATTGCATTTAAGTATTATTTTTTAATGATACCATAATGCTATATAATATACATTCTTCCTTTTCTCTTACACTCATTTATACATATTTAAATATTTTTAAAGTAAAACAATAATAAATGATTTTAGAAAAAACATTAAGATATTGGAAGAAAATCTAAAAGGAGAAGAGAAGATAGAGAATCAATTTATGAAAGAATAAACCTACAGAGTAAATAGATTTTATTTTATTATTATTATTCTTTTGTGTGTCCTTTGTATAGCAAGGCAATAGAGAGAAATAGAGAAGTTATCTTCATAAAAGGGGATGAGATGCAGGGAAGATTTTTATTTATAGGTGTCATCAGTCTTTATGCATCTTTTATCATTATTTTATAAATGCGTTGAAGGGGAGTTTCGAACCCAGAACCTCTTTGATGGAAATGCCTCTTTTATTATTATTTTTTTAAATGCGTTAGATAGAGGTTTCAAAACGAGAACCTCTTCGACGAAAATTTCTCCAAAACCAAACCGTCCGCTCTTCAACGGGTATTCTTTAAAATCACATGTGCTTTGATATATATTTTTTTTTCACCTGAACAAGTGTTCAAATCTTGGTGTGAAAATAGACTCATTTTCACACCATTTACATATCTGATTTACACACAAAATGAGTAAATACTTGTAGACAAACATTAGTGACGCGTAAATATTACGCATATTTATCATTTTTATATATAGATGGGTGTAGACAAACGACTCCTCAGGGGATTCAGACTCACTTTTGACTCTTCAGCTGTCTGGAATGATCCAGCACCAAAATTCACCACTGAGGGCAGTAGGGAAGCCTCTTTGCCAAAAGGGTTGTCGAGTCTTTGGCTCTTCGATTTTCTGTTCCACTTGTTTCCTTTTTTTTTTTTTTTTTATCTGAGTTTGGCATCACTTTCATGTTGATAATCATGGCAAGCTGAAAACCGATTGTACCGAGAATTTCACTTTTGAGAATGAGGGCTATGATGGACTTATTTGGCCGCATCCTATCAAAAATTTTCCCACCACTGAATGAAAATGAGTTTTTATCATGTTCAGAAACTCTTGCCTGTTAATATGACAAGATGTGGGAATCCCTGCGCTTTCCTACCACTCACTGTGGGAAGCATGAAATGAGAAATATAGGTGCCATCACTCATGCACTCGTTTCACCCACTTGCTTTTTTTCTTATCTTTTTTTTTTTTTTTTAATTTCTCAGATAGGGGCTGGGACTCGCATTCACTCCCACCTGCGAGGAGGGAAAACTCGCACATGCAAGGGAAGACTAGGGTTGATCCCTAGTAATTCGGATGAGAGGCGGAGTTGCTAACACACTGAGCAAGGAATTAGGATTCACCTCTCTTATAGTCTTAATTAAGTTGGGATGGCAAGGGTCAGGTTTGGCATGGGTTGTTCTAATCAGATCCATTCAACTCACTCCTGCAGTGCTCTGTTCCCAATTTATCCCATTTTTATCATTTGTAGTACTAAGTCTGGCCATGAGGCCATGACAAATAGGGGTCTAGTTGAGTTTGATGCTGCTTTTTACAGTTCATTTTTTTTCCTACTACAAATTATGCACATATGTCCAAGAAGGGGTTGTTTGCCAGATGATAATGGAGAACATAAGCCACAACAACTATGTTGTCTTTATCAGAGAATATTTATATGATGCTAATAAAAAACAGCCTCAAACTAAGATAAATTCAAACCAGAGATTTTGAAAAGAATACCATATCAAATCATAACTAAAAGAAACCTCAAAATAGGAATCAAATAAGAAAGGAATTAGAGGAAAGGGCTACCAGACAACTTGAGCAAGCAAGCTTGTGCATTGCGCATGACCTGCACAAGGACCTTGTGTGTGACTTGTGGTTTGGCACAGGCCCCTATTGGACCCTCCATGGCTTGACAGGGCAGGTCTATTTAGTAGCCTGGTTTAGCCTGCTGGGCCTTCTAGTGGATCTGTTGGCTTATGTTTCCATTAATTAGTTAATTAATTTAGGGGCTTTGGGCCCTTGGCCTGATCAAGTTATCAATCTCATGAAATAGATCTGCGCCCAACCATCCAAAGCCCTATGCAAATTGAGGCCCCACACACACACACAAAAATAGCAATACAAAAGGACTATACTGACAAGCTTCAACCGCTTCAAGCACCCAAAAGGAAACAAAAACATTCCTTTTTATGTTTTTAATACTCAACATGAATGGATCCTTAAAATAATAGGACATATCACATATGCATGTAAGTGCTACATTTCGAATCATATCTCACCAGCATTTGCGTTGGTCCTCACAAATCAACTTCCAAAGAATTTATTAAAATGAGTGTCATAGAGAGAATAAAGAAATATCTTCAAGGCCAAGACTGAGAAAGGCCTTTTCTATGATAACTATGTTTTTTCACATCATTAAAAGCCTAGATGGGTTTGAACTTAGACTGTATCTCTTCTTTCAAAAAAAACAAAAAAAAACAAAAAACATACTACTAGTGTCAGGTTGGGAGTTGAAATTTGTAAATGTTCCATTGCACTGTTTTGTTAATAAACAACTTGGACAAAAGATCCAACCAATTAATAGTAATTAAGCTTTTAGTAGGTGGGGGGAGAAAGAACATGGAATCCTAGGTGTCATTACAAGGTCTTCATAAAAATAAACCCGAAGGAAAGAAAAAAGTAGACATAGAAATAAGAAGAATCTGAACTTTAAATGGTTGAGGCATAAAGGGAGAAGTTGCACGGTGAAGGACCCAGAGGGTTAGATTGAAAAGTTACGTGCCCTTTTAGAGTTTGCAATGACAGTATGATTCTTGTGGGGTATTGCTTTGACCATGGTAGTAAGTAGTTCAATTTATTAAAAATCTTATCTTTCACTTCTATTCTCCCAAAACCTATCATATAGTGGGCTGTTGTATTTTTATTATAATGGATTCAGATTTGAAGTAAGATTAAGAAGCTGATTGATGGGTGCTTATAATTCCGACTCTGTGCAATTAGTTATGCCAATCAACTGATAGCTCAGTTGGTGAGGCACCTCTCTTTCTATAGAAACACCTTGGAATCAATCAATGGCTACAGCCTTGAAGGTGAGAACTTGGGCGTGCGTGTGGGTGGGTGTGTGAGTACTTACCTTTCTTAAAAGAAATCAAAGAAGATAAATTTCACATATGAATAGTGCAAATTATTTGAACACATGAAACCTTATTTATGTGTGAATCAAGTCAACTTAAAAAAAATCTTTCTTCATGCAAACTCTATCAGAGGCCTCCCCCTTTTCCATTTTCATATAGGAGACTTACCTATAATTAATCCAATTCCTTCCTAGACTCCTTGGCTCTTTCTACATGGAATTGATCTTAATTTTACGCTGAACTATCCAGTAACTTTGCACTGTTATAACTATAAAACTTTGAGGACCATATCATGTGATTGCATTGATGCTCTATCGATTACAATCCACGTTCAAATCCATCGCCCAGATGCCTTCATTTTCATAGATCTAGTGGACCCACAGGGGATTGAATTTTGTAAGGAGAAAATCCTGCTCAGTTTGTGTCCTCTCCATTTAGAATATCCTTGTCTGATGGGAACAAGGAAGACCTTTCTTTCTCCAGATACCAATCTGGTTATGAAACGCAACCGTTTCCACCCTACTTCTTCCCCACTAAAAGACTATCGCCAATAAAAGTGGCGTAGACAAACAACTAAAGGGAAATCCCAGACGCACTAGTTAAAGAAACTGACTTTCAAATGCTTCTTATCTGAAAGAGGTTTTAGTGACTTTTCTAGCTTTGAGCCATTGGGCTACAACATACTAGGAACTTGGTATTGACCAGAAATTCCATCTGTGAAATTTAAATTTTAAAAGGTTTATCACAATAACCTAAATAAGGAGAATATTCATGTGCATCTATCCCTCACCATATGGTAAGGGGCACTTTCTCTTTTGTATATGAAGACAAGAAAGTGTACCTCGCCCTATGTACTTGAAAATCCTCATTTATGGAAGTGTCCCTCATACTATGGTAAGGAATAGATGCACATGAATGTTCCCTCCTAAATAATAGCTAAACTTCTTTTTGTACTTGTTCTAGTTGTAATGACTGTTTGAAGAACAATGGTCAGTGGAGTAAAATAACTTACATAAAGATTAGTTGTATGCATGGTTCTAAACATGGTGGACCAGGCAAGTGGGGGCCACGAGATTTGATGGCCTCCCTTGTCCCCCTTGTTCCACCCCTGAGCATGAACTTGTTACAAAGTGCATTCATTTTGACCTAATTACTCAGTGTATGGTCACTAGGTCCTCTCTTTTGTATGTGCAGGCAGTCTTATCTCTACATGTGTATGGTCGTCTACTCGCCAATGTATGTAGGGTTCACCGGAGGCCTCCCTCATTATTCTCGTGAGTTGAAGGAGCAAAACCTCATAGTGGGGCTCACCTATTTAAAATTTAAGCTGCTACTCAAAATAAATATCAGTCCCTCATACTCGATATCATTAAATTTTAGACCAATATAAGTTAGTTAATTGCATTCCTAATTATATGCCCAATCTTACCTTGCAACTTACTTTTTTTGGAGTAAAATCTGAGAATATCTGATACATGGGAAGGTGTTCATTTGAGCTGTTTGAATTCTAAATAGATTGGTCTCATTATCATGTCTCGCACTTCTGCTCCTTCCACTCATGAGAACATGAGGAAGACGGGAAATCTGGCTTCTGCCATGTGAGTTCGTAGATAAAAAGTATTCACAAAATAGAAGGAGAAAATGTATAGTGTGATGTGTCCCAAATCTGTCCCTTGCCCACACGCCTAGTTGTGTTAAAATTAGCCATTCGCATATCAACTAATTTAATAATTTAGCTAATAATTCATAACTTGAGGTGTAGCTTGATCAGAGAATTTGATGTAGGTAATTTGATTCGGAATTGGAGTTCAAAAGGTATGAATGGTGAACCATCTTTATCCATCGTATAACTCCATCACTAGGACTGCATTTAAAATCTAAACCAAGTAAAACAATTGTTCTTCTTTACATTTACTCTGAGTTATATTTTATTTCAACTGGAGTGGGGCTCATCATCTTATTGATCACATGTAAACACATGGTTAAAATAAAGCAAAGTAGAATTCTATAGTTTACTGGTGATCAATCTTGAGGTGGGGGCATGACCAACTGTGATTTGAGTTCGAAATAGACTAGTGACATACATAGGAGTGCGATATTTTTTTGCAGCTTTGATTTTTAGGTAGGCTCCATGCACTAATGAAAATATGAGATTAGTCTTAAGAGAATTCTGTGAGAACTGTTCATGCAATTCGAAAATTTAGCTGCAAATTGTCTAAAACGAGTTATCCTAGTTCAAAGGCCTTCTTGGAGATTTAGGTAACTATGCACCAGGAATTTGTAGCTCGAGCAAGTAAACAGTCCTGGATCACATTACAATAAGTTTTAGATCTCTATTTAGTATGAGAACTAGTTATCATCGAGCTCATTGTAATAATATCTATGCTTTATTTCTAAGTTTTTCTTTGCTCATGGAGGCCAACCCTAGACTTCTATATGTTAAACAAGTATGATCAGCATTGAGGAAATTAATAATGTCCACCGAAAGCATTCTACAGTTTCCAGATCTATAGAGGAAAATCTTAGACAGCATGGAAAAGCACTTTAGTAATTGAACACAAAATGTGGTAATTGTGGTTCTCGGCACTTCAGTTCATGTAAGTCTACTATTAAAACTGATACTTTGATACTCCAACTATAAGTATGACCCAACTCAGCCACGAAACTGCACAAGAAGTTATAGTTTGTGGGACTTCCAACAACAGTGGCCCACATGCAAATACTCCGTCAGTTGAATTATCCAGAGGCCTCACTATGCAAATTGAGTGATCAATCAGAGATCTCAGGGGAGTGATTTTCCATCAATTGAATAAATGAGAGGATTTGTTGCTGGACCAGCTTGAGTGGGGCACCTGGGGGCATTTATAATTTTCGAGTTTGCTAACAAGGCCTTTAAACTGGAAATAGTTCGAGATCCCATACTAACAGCCAACTATTCTAAAAAAATTTCTGAGTTGAGTCCTATAAATCCATAAGTGGTGTCTTCTAAAAGTCCTAGCTGCTCAAAAGCAATGCACCCAGACAAACTAAATTAACACTAGTCCATATAAGACTGATCAAGAGTAAGAAATGAAGTTTATTTTGGATTCTATTACCTTAAGGTTTTACACATGATTAATCTGATAGAGAGCATAACTCCCAGTAAAGAAAAATTTCACCCAGAGTAGATGTAAAGGATAATTATTTTTTGAGTGGTTTGAATCTTTAATATGGCCCCGGTGATGGACTTGTTAAATTCATCAAACCTGTCAAAGTCAAATCCTAAGCTACAAATTAAAAATCGAATCAAATGAACCTGCTCCATCAAATCTAGATCTTGAATTATGAATCGCTGACCTGAACATGAATTAATCAAACTGAGAACAAGATAACTGGAGGCATGTAGGGCTAGCTACAACTAAGTTGTTCTTGCAGACTACAGTATCCTCCGAGAGAAATCATTGGAAGGAATTTGGATGCTTTTCCAAAAGGAAGGCCATTTGAAGTTGTACAAACAAGGTAGTAGTCTCATTTTTTAATATGGATATCGGACACAGAGCTGTGCAGAACATCTTGGCGTTGAGACAACACACAGGTAAAAGCATAAAGAAGATTAACAACTCCATACATGGCCCCACCTTGCTATATAAAACCCCATACTACCTCAAGAGCTCTCAGCACCAGCTTTCCTCTCTCCCACTGTTCTTACATGTTCTGTTTCTCTTGCTCTGTTCTCCCTGTATCCAACAGGGAAATTCAGCTTACTAACTCTACCAAGAGTCTTTCACTTCCATAAGAAAATCAAATAGACATGTCAAAGGAAGGAGACCTGAAGGTGCCATAGCTCAATAAACTTCATTTGCTCGCTCTCTCTCTCTCTCTCTTGATGATCTAATGGTAAACCTTTTTTACTTTGTTCCAGAAAGTTGACTTGAAGGTCTCAGTGAACTGCTGTGAGGGTTGCAAGAAAAAGGTGAAGAAGGCCTTACAAAGCATTGATGGTAAGAAAATCTTAAGTGTTCTATGTTCATGTGCATAATGTTATTGTTATTGTTACCTATGTGGATATGCTTGTAGTAATAGCTAGTTTGTCTCTTCTAATTGCGTGTATTTGCAGGGCGTTTAAAGACACAAATCGACGTGTCTTTTTTCTAATTCTGGGTGTTTGCAGGAGTTTACAAGGTTCAAATCGATTCATATCAGCCAAAAGTCACCATAACTGGCAACGTTGATGCTCAAACTCTCATCAAGAAGTTGACAAAAATCAGCAAGACAGCAGAGGTGTGGCCTAGTGACAGTCAGAAGTCTTCAAAGGATGAAAAGAAGATTGACAATGGTCATAAGGAGGAAGAGATTTGTACAAAAAATGTGAAAGACAAGGCGAAAGACACCGACAATGGAAAGAAACCCGATAATAAGGAATGCAAATGCTCCAACTCTTGCGCCCACTCTAAGAGTAATGGAAGTGATATTTGCAACACTGGAGGCAACAATAGAGAAGAGAAAAAGGATGCCCAAGGAGCTGAAATTGGCAAAAACACTAGTGGATCAACTCCAGAAGTTCCGAAGAATGTATTTCCAGTTCCCCAGCCTGGCATTGTACATGAGGCAGGTAGTGTTGGGTCATTTGCACCGTATTGTTACGCAATCGAGCCATCTACGATCCACCCAATGTATTATCCGGTAGGTGCGTATTTGGCCCCTCCACCAGTTTACTACTATGAATTGCCAGTGTCTCAACCACCGGTGCAGTTGACAGCACCAAGGCTCACAGACTACTTCGATGATGATAACACTGTTGGATGCTCAGTAATGTAAGAGATCTTGTTTCACTTTCATGGCATCTGTAGCTCAGTTTTAAGTAGAACATAGTAGGGAAGTAGTTCCAGTCATGGGTCTTTTTTTTTTCTTTCTTTTTTTTTTTTTTTTTTTTGATCTTATGTTCAGGTATATATGGTTTGAAGGGAGTGATTGATTTTTGTAGATCCTAGATCTGGGTTTTTTCTTCCTTTCTAATGAGAATCAGAATTGCTGTTATGGGAAATTGGTTTGCATTTGTTAGACTTTCAACCAGTGACATGAGTTAGGACTTGGGAGAAGACAAGCAACTTTCTTTTTTGTTTGGACTCCAATTAGACTTCCAATGGCTGTAGTGTTTTGTAGATGTTTGAGACACCACTTAACAACTCTTGCATCCATGCATCTTTTAACTAGTGGGGACATTCATGTGCATGTATCCTTCACCCTTGCATCCATGCATCTTTTAACTAGTGGGGACATTCATGTGCATGTATCCCTCACCATAGGGTGAGGGCATTTTTCCTTTTTAGCACATGAAGACAAGGAAGTGTACCTCACCCAATGTACTTGAAAATTCAGTTTTGTACTTAAAAATTTCCTTTTATGGAAGTGTCTTTCACCCTATATTAAAGGACGGATGCACATATGAATACTCTCCTTTAACTAGACTCCAACTAAATTTACATTTAAATGTTATGTAGTGTTTATTGCAGACAAGGGTAGATGACAATCTTCTCTAGATGTGTAACTGGCTGAAGAAAAATGTGGGCCTGGGCCCAAAACAAAGCTTTTCAAGCCCCTAGCCGGACCAATTAATAATTTGTTCGATCACAAGTTTAACCAAGATATCGCTCCATCTTTTAATTTTCAAGAAAGAAATAGGTAGTTCCTAGCTTAATTACCGGCGGCCCAGCTTGTGGGGCCCAACTCAAAGAAAGAAAATCACGGGGTATAGGGGTTGGACAAATCGACATTCAACCTATCTAACAAAAGATTGGAACAATTTGATCAGAAGAGGTACTTCCATTAATGCTATACATATCCTAGCCATTAGATAAAATGCAATGCGTCATGGTCAATTAGATGGCTTGCAAAGTTTGGATGAGTGTCAAATTTGGGTCCGTAATGATTTAAGGGGGAGAGTGTGTTTCTTTCGCTTATCATTACCTTGTGCTATAGTGGAGTCTGGTATTAAAAAGTGAGTGGCGGCTACAAGAGCTTTGAATGAATGGTAGCCGAATTAGCTTTTCACCCACTCTTAAAGCTACCACACAAGCTCATGGCTAATATGTTAATGCCTTTCTTTCACTAACTTAAAGCATGCATCTTTACTACTTTCTGATGCTGTCTTGTTGACGACTGGTCAAATAAAGTAGCAATGCCAACATTATGGGCATTTAAATAAGCATAAGAGAGTATCAGTCGTACATTAATTAATCATTCCTTCAGACAAAATCAATGAACTAATTTTCAACTCTTCTGTTGAACTTTGCATTTCATTTTCTTGAGGTCTCTTATGCCTTCATTGTTCGTGCTTCCTCCTTAAGGGTTGTTTGATATATGGCCGGGATGGAATCTTGCCCATGGTCTCCTACCAAAAGGAAAGTTACCTTACACAAATACAGAATAGGTGAGGAAGCAGCCTGTCGCAACAGCATGAAAGATAAGCACGGTTAATAACCGAAAACACCAAAAGTTTGTATCTGTAGTGAACGACACAATAATATATATCAACAAGAACATATGATCAACAGCCTCACATCCTTCTTTAATCACAATAGACCAGTCTCATCATATGTAACTGATTTAAGATAGAATCACAGCAGGTCATTCCATTATTAGCTGTAACAAGGTGTTGGTAGTAGCTTATCTTTCCACGAGTGAAATATATGTGTAAGTCCAATCTTCCATTATCTAATCATAAAATGATTGCATGCTCCCGCTATTTTGGTGCAATTTGATTTATTAACTTATGTCACAGTTAGCCTTTCTGTTCCAACCTGATCATATAAAATACTGCTATTTTTTCTTTCTCTGGTGTGACCAAATTTCATTTCAACAAGAGTGAGGTGGACGAGAATCACATGTAGTTCTCACCTGATTGCCTAGGGTTCGAATCGTGGGTACACTACGTCTTCCCATTTGTGTAGGCTACGTCTTCTCACTTATGCGTGCTTTCTTCCTGCTTATGCGCGCTATCCTTCTGTATGTGTGCGCACGCTCGCTCTCTTAGGTCCAGCCCCAATTGCTTTGGTGACCGTACAAAATATAACTTTATATTTCATAATAATCAGTGGTGAGCATCACTGTCATTGGATTGCAACCCCACCGAAGCATAGTCTAGCTGAAGAGAATTAACGGGCTGTCTGTGCAGCCTGAGTGACATAAATGAAGTTGGATTCCAAGCCTAAGGTAAAGTTTGGCAAACAAATCCTCAGGAAAATTTCACTAATTTTTTTATAAACTAGCGAAAAACTCATGTTTGACAATTGTAAATTCTTAAGAATTTTGGCAAATGAAAATCTTCATTTTTTATAATTTTTAGGTCCAATCTTCTCCAATAAGATTTGGAATCCTCAATCTGGCTTCTCTACGCACCCATACCATTTTTTATCAATTATATTTACAAACAGATAACTATGTAAAACCCCCAATTCTACAAATTCTTAGTGAGAAGTATTTATTTCAAGGGAGTGAGGTATCCTCAAATGTGCAAATTCCTCGTGGATTCCTTACCTATTATCAAACAATGCATTAGCTCAACGAGATGGTCCCGCTCTCTGTATATCTTAATTTTAGCAAAGAGAAAAGAATCCTATATTCCTACCAAAGAACTCTGAGTCCTTTGTGCCGCCTTGAAGAGAAGTAGTTTATTTTGTTCATTTTTTTCTTTTTTATGACGAAAATGCGTCACACCAAACAATTAAAAAAAAAAAGAGCTATATAAAAAATATGAATAATTTCCCTAATCAAGTACCAGATCATGAGTGATATATGGTCATTACATTTTCCTCCACACTTCTTCATTCCATTTTTTATTTACTTCCACCATTTCCTGTAATATATTCTCCTGCAATCTCTCTGATCAAGTACCAGATCAATGATATATGGGTCAGGATGGATTGTATGCTTGTCCTACTAAAGGGACGGTGATCCTATCAACTGGGTCAAGCTGATTATGAGTTATATCCATCACTCATTTGGAGTGGATGAGGATCAAGACATCAAGTGAAATATATTTTCCCAAAAGCTCAAATATCATGTAAGAGCTCTTTCTCTCTTTCTCTCTCTCTCTCTCTCTCTCTCTCTCTCTCTCATCTTGGTCGTGATTGTACTCATGTTTGCCATTATCCGATTCTAGTAGTAGAATATTACATTGATTGGTATTTCTTGAAGAACTATGCTTGCATACACACTACAGAGTAGGAAAGATGAAATGTATGGATTGGAAGATACTTGCAAAGAGGTTTGATCTAATCTCATCTGATAATTGGCAGATCTTTTACCCTTTTTTTCCATGTTTCCAATTAATCAATTGTTATGCATTTTACTTGGCAACAAACTCTACAATGGAAAAATAAAAAAGCCCCTTCATTCCTAAGACGTAGACCAACTGTTTGAAGAAATGTCTGTGCAATTATGCTAGTACAATGTTCCCTGACTTTTTTTTTTTTTTGTTTGTTTGTTTTGATCGGTAACAGAAACTTTCATTAAGAGAAGAAGATAATACAAAGAAGAAAACAAGATAAAATAAAAATACAAAAAGATAGTCCAAATGAGAAAGGTGCAAGAGAGCTGTACCCACTCAGCCGTATAGTTGGTCGATCTAAGTTTATGACGATATACTACATCAATGTTGGTAGATAAAACCCATATTTTATTAAAAAGGAAATGGTGCTTCTAAGTATTAGTCTTCCAATTAGACCCAAGCAACCACATTAGAAGAATCATTCTTCACAATAAGGACACCGTTAAAATTGTTCCCCACCTTTTCTGACAGGGTCCTTATTATTTGTACATAAAAACAAATCAGTTGTATTGAAACATATAAACTAGTGGACAAGTGATTGATCCAATATGCTTTACATTTAATCAGCAAATGAGTTCAGGATTGCTATATTGAAAACTGACTTCTTGTGTCTCTCTCCTATTCGGAGATGACTGTTAAGTCTGTGCTCTCAAGATTTCAGGCATTGTTTCATTTGTAGTTGGTTGAGAAATTGAACCGAAAGGGTTTGGGGGAATCATCAAATTTTCTAGGCTTAATTCCAACATTTGAACCACACTTTTTGTGAGAACTTGGTTCGGGCAGCACCCTTAACCACGGGGCGTAGCGTGTCAACCACGGGCTTCAAACGGTGAGTCTCCATTCGCCCGCATTGGAAATATCCAAGTCCTGACCTGGGCCTATAAGTCAAACCCCGTATTAACTTAGCATGAGGCCTTTTAAAACTGTACGGTTCCCAGAAACCGTAAGAACTCCGAAGTTAAGCATGCTCGGGAGGGAGCAGTACTAGGATGAGTGACCTTCTGGGAAGTCCTTACGCGTGCACGTGGGTCAAAGTGAACAATTTCATGTTGAGTTGGGCGGGGCTGTGACACTTTTCATGAAAGGGCGATCTACTAGGTACCATTGTATGTACCAAATTGCCACAATAGTAAGCTTCTTTGATATCGTAGCATCTTCTTCTTCAACAATCCGAACTCCTAACACTTCTCCCTGTTGCAAACGATTATAGATCCATTCTGGAAAGTACACTTGGCTAGTATTTTCCACAGTAGTACTGATGTTCTTCCTTCCTCCTACCATTTCTCGCAACAGCATTCCAAAGCTATAAACATCTGATTTGTGGGAAACGTTTCCAAAGTTCCTAGAAAAGACTTCAGGTGCAATGTAGCCCATGGTCCCTTTGGCAGCGGTCATTAATACGATGCTCTCTTCCTTCGAGCATAACCTGGCAAGCCCAAAGTCTGAGAGTTTTGGATTGAAGTTGTGGTCTAGCAAGATATTATGGGGCTTGATATCAAAATGAAGAATCCGTTGGTTGCAACCCTGGTGGAGATAATCCCTTTAGCGATGCCAATGGAAATGCCTCGAAGCTTCTCCCATCCTAAAAATGAATTATTTTCATCTAATGAGAAAATGAACTTCTCAAGTGATTCATTGGGCATGAATTCATAGATGAGAGCTCTTTCATATCTATCTGCACAAAAGCTCAATAGTCGAACCACTTTAACGTGATGAATTCTTCCAATGGTCCCCACTTCATTGATGAACTCTTCTCCATTGCTCCCGCTAGACTTTTTTTAGGGTCTTTACTGCAACTAATGTTCCATTATGAAGCTTCCCTTTGAACACAGTGCCATACCCTCCTTGTCCCAATTTATGTCTAAAAAGATCAGTCATTCTTTTAATATCGAGATAAGAATAGCATATAGGTTTAAGAGACTTGTAACCCTCCAAGTATCCAATGAGATTTGGGATTTGGACTTCTAGTTAAAATACATGATGAATAAAGATATGAGATTTGGACTTATAGTTCTTTTTCGCCTTCTAAAGAGATTGAGCAATTTAGATCGTGAAAATGGAGTCCACGTAAGTCCCGAATTACAGATTTTAGGATTTAGAATTTTTGAAAATATTTAGAAATTCATGAATCTGCAGTTCAGATCATGATTTTGTGGCCTGCATGAATAGAAAATTGAAAAAAAAGAGACTAGGTTCAAGGGACGTGGAAACCATGTGTAAAATCAGTAGATACATCCAACTGTCCAAGATTTTTTCATAAATTTCTTGAGATCCATGAAGAATCAAAGCACCAAATTTTGCTCCATGGTTGTTTAGGATCTTCTAAATAGGATGCACAGTTTGGATCGTGAAAATGGGTCCCACAAAAGTCCCAAATGGTATATCTAATAGATTGGACTTTTTTTTTGTAAATATCTAAAAATCTGTGGTGAATAAATGACTGAATTTTAGTCTCATAGCCGTTTTTGGCCTCTAATGAAATCCAATGGTTTAGATCTTATTTTGGGGCCCACAAAATTCTAAAAAAAAAAAAAAAAGGATTGCCAAAACATCTCGCTGGGGCTACTATAGCAGCATGCAGTAACCTGCGGTTCTAGTTCACATTAACCTTTGTTCTTTATAGTACATAGTAGGGCATTTTACATCTAAGTATTTTATTATAAAAAATAGTTAATAGTAATAGCCTTAGTATATACATAACTCTTTTGGAGTTATGTATATAAGATATATATACCAAGCAGTAAAAAAGGTGGTTTTGGAGTTGAAATTGTTACCATGAAAATCAATACAATAACTCTTTTCTAACATTAAGAAACTGAGCATGCAAAACTATTCCAGGTATGTGTTTTACACAATTCAATCATTGATATATATAAACTGCTTTCGTTTAATACCATAATATTTTCATCTGTTAGATTCTGATAAGATTGTCATACAATGTAGGCATCGTTAAAACAATACTACAACACTTAAATGTTAAAGTACCTTTTAAAGCCATTTCTCTTAATGTATTTCTCTATTTTAAAAGATTTTATGATTTAATTATTTCTTCATTTTCTGCATGTTCTTGTTTCTGTTATTTTTTCATAGGCTTACTTATGGCATCCCTACGTATCATAGGTAAGATAGTAACTAATACTACCTACAGCACCAAATATTCTTTTGCTAGGGATCTAAAATATGATTTTCATTTATTTCTTGTGTGAAGGACGTATTATGAGAGTAAGAACATTAATAGGGATGTTCTGCCTAGTTGTCTTATTGATCTATAAGGTATGGAGGGAGCATCTGTCCAAAGACGAGAACGTTCAAAAGTTCATTAGTAAATACAAAGGTCAAATTCCTTTGCGCAACTTCTCGGACGTTAAGAAAACGGCCATCCATTTCAAAGAAAAATTAGAACATTCCGTGAGAGAGTACTTAACTGAGCATCAATCTAAGGATGAGAACATCGAAGACTTCCTAAATAGACACAAGAACCATGTTCCGATGCGTTAAACCTATTCTAATGTTAAGAAAATGACTCACAGCTTCAAGGAGAAATTGGGGCAAGGAGGCTATGGTTCTGTATACAAAGGAGAGCTCCCAAATGGTCATCTTGTTGCTGTAAAGATGTTGAACAAATCAAAGGGCAATGGCCAAGAATTCATCAATGAAGTTGCCACAATCGGACAGATTCATCATGTTAACATAGTGCAACTCATTGGATTCTGTCAAAAGGGTCAAAAAGGGCTCTCATATATGACTTCATGCCTAATGGATCTTTGGAGAAGTATATATTTTCACAAGAAGGTGAGAGCCCCTTGAGTTGGGAGAAGCTGTATGACATTGCATTAGGAGTTGCACGAGGGATCAGATATTTGCATCGGGGATGCGACATGCAGATTCTTCACTTTGACATCAAGCCTCACAACATTCTTTTAGATGAAAACTTCACTCCAAAAGTTTCAGATTGTGGGTTGGCAAAATTCTACCCCGCAGAAGAGAGCATTGTATCTGTGACAGCTGCAAGAGGAACATTTGGATATATGGCTTCTGAACTAGCTGTGATAAGGAAAAACATAAATGCGAATGCTGTGAATTTGAGCCAAATTTACTTTCATTCATGGGTATACAGCCAACATAATTAAGGAAACGATGTTGGAATTCAAAATGCCACGGCACCAGATGAACAAGAAACAGCAAAGAAGTTGATTATAGTTGCACTGTGGTGCATCCAGATGAGACCCATTGATCGTCCTTCAATGAGCAAAGTCTCAGAGATGTTAGAAGGACGGGTGGAGCTTCTGCAGATGCCACCTAAGCCCTTTTTATCTCCACAGCAGGTGACTGAAGAGCATAATTAATACAGTGTCCTCAAATGGCACATAACTATCAACAATTTATGTCATTATTAAATGGTACGTATTGGGCAAATACCCTAACTGTATATGTTCTCTAATTAGTGACTCTTAATATATAATGTCAAAATGTGGTAAGATATATACTAAGGTGGAGCTGATCAATGGATCTACAAGATTATCTGTCAAGATGTTTTCAATAGATGGTCAGATATTTTATCTGGTGAGTCCATTGTAGATGAATCAATTAGTTGGATATATTTTGTCTCCTCTTGTTCCTAACTTGTCCTACATAGATAGGTTGATTGGCTTGATTGTATAGGGCATGCCTATATTATGGGGTTTAGGGTTACATAAATGGGCCAACCTGAATTGCATCATTTAGGTGGACCACTGTAGTTACATTATCGAATCGAATTTTTTTTATAGGAGAGACCAAGTATAGAGAACATAATTTTGTTAATTTTCTGATTTGAATTTTCATAAATTTTTTGGGGGTGTTATAGAAACAGTCAAGTGTCTATAAATACCTGTTATATTATGAGAGGCGTACTTAGAATTCATGTACCCAATTCCAACATAATTGGGACAAGGCTTTAATAATGTTGATCATTCTAGAGGGGTGTATTTGTTATTATTAAGAAGTAGAGTGCACTAATAAATTTCTGTACATCAAATGTGTTATTCTCTATTGGGTTGATACATGGAAAGATTATTGTATTGGTGATTTGGTTATCATTAAGCAGAGTAATTATAAGGAGAGGTATGAGTTGTTTTTTTATAGGGAGAAAGAGAATTTCATTAAAAAATAATACATGGGCTTATAAATAGCTTCGGGCCCATAAAAAAGGTAAAAGAATGAGACAAATTAAGCTAGCGTCTGCGAAAGAAGGGCAAATCAAACAAGAAGAGGAACCATACTGATAGTATGAGAGGCTAAATCTCAACATGTTAATATAAGGATCAGCAATCAGCATGCATATCTCGAATCTACTTATTTTTGTACAATATATTATTATGTTGTATTCAGCAAATAAGACAGTTACAGGGTGAAGAAAATCTAATTGACAGATTAGTCGATATCGATCACCCCTGATGGTCGATATCGACCATTATGTCAGTCAAATTTCATCCAACATGTAACTGTCTTATTTGTTCAAAATGATAGGAAGGTCGATATCAACAATATAGGTAAATGACAAAAATAAAAAAAGACAATAACGTTGAATTTGTAGGTTCACTTGTCGATCTTCTGCCCTCGCCTCCTCCCCTCCCTCCTCGAGGGACAGGCCCTCTTCCTCGTCTCTGCCTACGACCTCACCTTCGTCTCCCCTCCCATCTTCTCCCTCCTCCTCTCCCTCCTTGGCGATCCTCCCTTCTCCTCCAATGAAGACAACCTCATGCTCGCCCCCCCCCTCCATTCCTTTGTATCCTCCTTCTCCCCGCCTCCCCTGACCCTATCCACCGCTCCTGGAACAGCACTAGTAGCAGTGTTCTCCCCTACCCTCACTGCCACCCTGCAACAACGAGTCCCTCTGCATTCATAGATCCAAGAGAGAGAAATTTACTTTCTATTTGAGTTCTGCAAGCCGAAAGCAACCATTACAAAATGGTCGATATCGAAAATATCACTAAACTACAAAAAAGAGAGAGAAAACCGCACCAAGAGGACCCCTTCTGTCTATACAGGACCTCATAAATACTACGGGTCCTATAGGGTTTTTCCCCGTAGTTTCCTCATTTATTTATGAAGAAATTAGTTAAATATCATTTTCTCTTATTTGTGCATTTAAGACTACGGGTCCTATGTGGTTTTTTCCCGTAGTTTTTTCATTTATTTATGAAGAAACTAGTTAAATATCATTTTCTCTTATTTGTGCATTTAAGACAACGGGTCCTATATGGTTTTTCCCCGTAGTTTCCTCATTTATTTATGAAGAAATTAGTTACATATCATTTTCTCTTATTTGTGCATTTAAGATTTGTTAAAGTCTTTGTTTCCTCGCTCAGTTGGAAAGCTCAGTTTATGGTCTATATGAGTTTAATTGGCACTCGTCTTATCTTGACTTGCTTGCTTGCTTGCTTGACGGGAGGAAAGACCCATCAACTTCAGTGATAAAGAATTATTTAGACAGGTATCGCGAAGTCAAGGAACAAATTTTGGGTTGATGGCAATTGTGTCGTAGAATGTGAGGTCTAAAAGAACCCACACGGTTGCCCATAAGCCTCAATGGGTTGTTTAGAGATAAGATTAAACCTTATCCACTTAATCTTGTGCAGGTATAGCAAAATTATACATCTTGGTTTAAAAGACCCAGGATATAGGAAAAATCCATTTGAAAGATATTTGTAGAAAAATCATCAAGGCTGGTTATCTCTAACTCTTCTATAATTCTCTCTTCAATTTTCCACTCAAGAGCGTCTCTTCCAAGGTGGACGTGCCACATGGAATTTTTGGCATGAATTTTCACTCTAATAGCCATGTCAAAAATGACATAGCATTTGGCATATGGGAGTGAAATGCCAAATTTGGCATGTGAAAAAGTGAGATGCAAAATAATATTTATACTTATTTTATTCCAAAATTCTTTATTGAAAATGGATTTGGTTCGATCTATTTAATACATTAAAAGATGTAAAATCCAAAAAAATAATAAAATATTACATTTGGTATATGGGGTGGAAATGCCTCTAATAGAGATATCAAATTTCAAACGATCAATTTGCCACATCAGCCAGCGAAACAAATTTGGTATCTCCATTTTGGCATCTCTTTTAGAGATGCTCTAAGATTTTTCAAATCGAAAGGTAGCAGTCTAAGGGCCTAGATCGGGGAGTACTCTAGCCAGATGGCCCATGAGGCATTTCTTTTCTAATTAGGCTGTTTGGCTAGAGAATGTTTGAGAATTTATCTCTTGAAAAATATCTTTAATTAGATTTACAAATGTTCAAGGACTCTGCCGGCACACTTAATTATGGTTGTAATGTTGGCGCCTTTAGTATCACACGCATCGGAATTTTAATCGTGTTGAATATATCACGCGCATTCTCATCATCTTCAACCGCGTCAATGCGTCCTATTTGAGTCTCTCACAAGTCACAAGTCTAGATCCCCTGAGCGTATCCAACGCGAAAGTCGGATGTGTGGAAATTCACTGTGGGGGCCCATCGATTAATAATTCAAACAGTTGAATATAAATGTGGTCTCCTTTTACTTTAATGAATATCGGAAGACTGAGCATATCATTGATTGTGTGATTAATCATATAAATAATAATACATGAAATTATGCTAATCATGTTATCAGTTATTAGCTTAATTTTTATTGTGGGACCAACTATCGAAGAAAAATTTGAGGATAAATCATTGTAGGAGATGATATTCATTTTAACAATAGGGGGATTATAAGCAAGTGGCTCCTCAACAGTGGAGTTTCACACCATCCCACTCATGGAAAGCATGTGAAAGATACTCGGGATCTTGAAAGCATTTTGAAAAATCTGTCGGAGTTTAAAATAACAAAAAATATCAAAATAATGTCAGAAAATGCAAAAAGAAAAAGAAAAAGGAAAAGGTGGGAACAATCAATAAAAAGAGATTTTAAAAAAAATATTTTTTATTTTGAACTCATCAATTATTTTAAAAACTAATTTATGGTTTTGACAATTTTTGATATTATCTTGAGAAAAACTCAAATTTATAAATAGCCCAATATTTTCCAAAGAGGATATTTTTAAAGAACAACATTTGTTTGTTATGATACACTTATAAGAATTGAGCATGCAATCCTTCACTCATGATGATGTAAATCCGTTCATATCTTAATTAATATTTGCCAATTATTCAGGTAACTGTGTCTTGAGTTGACTATGCAATTAATGGATTAATAATAAAAGATTTCAAAATGACTAGAGAGTGATTCCAATTTCCAGTAGTCAAAGGATCATAATCTTCCTAAGGTCATATTTAGGTAATGGCCTTAGACCTCTCCGCAGGAAAACCCAGGATTGGATGAAGAGAGAAAATGTAAGAAGATTTTTCAAATCCTCCAAACCCATCAAAAATCCTTTGTTTCATTGATTCACCTCCCCCAATCGAATTATGAAAGCACCTAAGTTATAAGAGTAACTCCTCCTACGTGTTTCCCAAATCTAAAATACAGTGATTCATCTTCTAAAAATTTCTCAAAGAGGATAGCATTATTCTAGGGGAATGAAGGAATTCTTTGGATAGATGATTCCTCTCTATTTATCAAATGTGCCCAAAAGTTATTTTTCTCAGTGTTCCGGGTGGGAAATGTTAGGGCTCATAATTAATAATAAAAGTTCTTGGTTTGGGTTTTGCCTTCTCTCGATGGATTTGTGGAGCAGAGATTTCTACGGACATGGGAGGGACAAAGAGTCGGACTTTGCGGCACGTTCCCCATTGTGTTGGATGCAGCGATAATTCCCCTCTTATGAACTTTTTGGCACGTTCTTGAGGCGCCATTCTCCACGCGGGAAACTATTTGATTTCTCAACCTTCCTTGTAAGAAATTAGCTGCATTTCCTCCTCTGCACCTCCGCACAAACATAACATTGGGGCACATTTGTGTAACCCATTTTCCTTAGAAAAGATTTTTTTCTACAAAAATTTATTTTTTCATGCGTTTGGTGAGGTAATTTTCTGCAGAAATAGTTTTTCGCCACATCAATATTTACCTTGAATAGCTTGGAAATAGAGTTCCGGAGGGGGGTATGGGAAGTCAATTTATGCGAAAAACTTCTCCCCTCTTTATTTCTTCATTTCCTCACTCCCCTCTTTAATGGAATTTCTATTCTACCAACTAAAGAAAAAGGGTAGTCGAGGGTGCTATGGAATTACATATTTACGCCCAAACACCATTTTCCATTTTTTTTTCCCTTTCTTTCTTTCACTTACTCCAACTGTTCTTCTTCCTTGCTGGTGATCCTCATTTGGCATGCCCCACTTCTTCCATTTCTCCTATTTCTCCAATCCCTTCTTCCTTTTTTTTTTTTTTCGGAAACTGTGATGCTAAGAAGTAGGTGATTTGGAATGGAATGAATGAATGAGTTTAAGGAAATGGAATGGCAGGAATAAATTAATGGAGATGAAATGTAATGGAAGAGAAATGTTGAGGAATTCTTTCTTCAGGTTTTGAGGAAATGGAATGACTGAGTGTGCAATGGCTTTATGTTAGTGTAGGCTATGAATGAATCATGGTAGACTACATGGGATGGATAAATGAAAACATGCAGAAATCTTAATTTATTCGTTTCTGCAGTTAATAATATATTCAAGGTTTGACCTTAGTTGGACACCAAATGTCTGAAGAAATGCTCTTGCAAGCAACAGACCTACTAATAGTGAAAGAGAGATCCAGTTCATTACTCATGATCTATATATTGAAACTGAGTTAGTACACTGATCGCTGACTGAAATTTCTGGCAAGGTCTTCATCTTATTCATAATAACAACAACAATCAAATCTATTGGAACAAATAAAACTATTACATGCTTTAGATTTAATCCGCAAATGAGTTTCTTGCCTCTACCCTATTCGGAGATGATAGTTAATTGTGTGCTATCAAGATCTTCATCTATCTTTTCATCAGGAGTCGGTTGAGAGGTAGAACCGAAAGGGTTTGGTGGAATCGTCAAATTTTCTATGCTTCCTTCCAACATTTGAACGACACTCTTCATAGAAGGGCGGTCCATTGGGTACCACTGTATGCACCAAAGTCCCACAATGGTTAGCTTCTTTGATAAAGCAGCGTCTTGTTCTTCAATAATCCGAAGTCCTAACTCTTCCCCTTGCTCCAAACGATTATAGATCCATTCTGGAAAGTACACTTGGCTAGTATTTTCAACAGTAGTACTGATGTTCTTCCTTCCTCCCACCATTTCTAGCAACATCATTCCGAAGCTGTAAACATCTGATTTGTGGGAAACATTTCCAAAATTCCTTGAAAAGACTTCGGGTGCAATGTAGCCCATGGTCCCTTTAGCAGCTGTCATTGATACGATGCTCTGCTCCTTCGAGTATAACTTGGCATGCCCAAAGTCTGAAATCTTGGGATTAAAGTTGTGGTCTAGCAAGATATTATGGGGCTTGATATCGAAATGAAGAATGCGTTGGTCACAACCTTGGTGAAGATATTCTATCCCTTTAGCAATGCCAATGGCAATGTCTCGAAGCTTCTCCCATCCTAACAAAGGATTCTTATCATCTAATGAGAAAATGAACTTCTCAAGCGATCCATTGGACATGAATTCATAGATGAGAGCTCTTTCATATCTTTCTGCACAAAAGCCCAAAAGTCGAACCACATTAACATGATGGATTCTTCCAATGGTACCCACTTCATTGATGAACTCTTCTCCATCGCTTCCGCTGGACTTTTTAAGGATCTTTACAGCAACGAATGTTCCATTTAGAAGCTTCCCTTTGAACACAGTGCCATACCCTCCTTGTCCCAATTTATTTTTAAAATGATCAGTCATTCTTTTAATATCGAGATAAGAGTAGCGTATGGGTTTAAGAGACTTGTAATCTTCTAAGAACTTCTCAACTTTGAGTTGATTCTCCTTTTCCTTCTTCCTATCGGATCTTTTAGACTGGTAGACCTTGATGCCAATGACTGATACTACTATAAGAAAGAAGATGGTGACACTGACACCTGCACATATAAAAAATAAATATATCACTTTTAGTAACATAAGAGAAAACATCTAGAAAAATTCTTTTTTTTTTTTTTTTATAAAGGGATTGAACCTCACCTATAATTGCATGCTTAACAATATGTGTGCCTATAAAAGAAAAAGGCAGATTAGTACCATCGTACATATGAGATTCAATAAATAAAAAGGAAAAAAATAATATATTGTCGCCGTTATTTCTCAAGTAAATCAACACTTTTGAATGAACTGTCCTTTTTTCTTTCGAATACATAAAATGGCCTCTGCTGAGGATTTAAATTTTACCAATTTGGGCATGTTCGGCTCATGGAGTAACTTTGGATAGTAAGTGGTCCTTTTTTTAGTCAATTTCTTTTGAAAATGAGTTTATCTTTTGAAAATGAGTTGTGGAAAAACTAGTTGGGAACTTGGTATCTAAACGTTTGGTAGAATATTGGAAAAATGATTTTTTTTATATAAAAAAGTTCCTATATATATATATATGAGATATATTCATTTGCATCCATCACTCACCATGTTATGGTGATAGACAACACAGTACGGTTGACTTCACATTCGGATCTAACAGGGAACCCCTTCAAGTTAGAGGCATATGATTGATCTAACCAAATGGATTGACCATGGATCATGGTCTCATCCATGGATGAAAGTGTCTATGATTGATCCCAAATCGATATATGGGTCCCATTAAGTGTCATTCTCATAAGTCAGTAGGTGGATCCCTAGGTGGGCCCATTAAGTCTGTCTCTCACCATATGGTGAGGGAAAGATGCACATAAATATCCCAGATAGATATAGAAGAAACTGTCTAGTGAGATGGTAGATGGTGCAGTATATGAGTTAACTTTTAGGCCTCACCTGGATTTGCACCAACCATGAGAAGGAAAAGGGATTGAAAAATCATGATGGGAACTAGGAATGTACAAAAGTTTAGCCCTATCCATCATGATGGGTCTCCCTTCACCTGAGCACAAGTGCACAGAGGGGATTGAAAGAGCTCCCCCCACCCACCTAATTGTGTATGGTGACAAAGGCTTAAATCAACATCCCCGAACTCGCACCCCTGCTTGATCTAGACTCGTGACCATTTTATTTGGGCTAACGTTGTGGACCCTATCCTGAACTTAAAACAAGTCCAAATTATGGAGAAGGATATCCATTTTTTTGTTCAGATTTGGTCTATTGGGCTCTGGGGAATCTATTCCCCTCCCAATGGCAGAGGTAGGATTTTATCTTAATTTTAAAATTTAACATGTCAACATAATATTGAAAACTTGAAACCATGTATTCAATCTAATTAGACTCGTAAACTAGTTATTAGAGTATCAAGGGAAAATAACTAAATTAATTTTTAAGATATACATATAGACTAGCTTAGATATATTTCAATATTAAATGATGTAAATTTCTGTTCTGAACAATATACTTAAACTGGTAATTACATTTTTATGGGATATTTATTTTAAGTGTGATCTTCAAGTAGAGAGAGAGAGAGAGAGAGAGAGAGAGAGGGAGGCGCTTTGGATGCGTCCACATTTATGAAAAGGATTATAATAATCAGGATAAGGAGGGGTTGGACGCGTTTACCTTTATGAAAAGGATTATAATAATCAGGATAAGGATTAAAGGAAGCGTAGAAACATCCGTTTGATTAGTGGTATCGTTCTTGTATCTGCACGTCCCTCCACATCCTTGCATCCATCAACTTGCCAGTGCAAGCAAATCGGTTCTCTACTGTAATAGTAAATTGGTTCTCTCCTGTGATAGTTACTATATGGCACCAGATCGGTCTTGATTATATGGCAGTGTCCTCCTCCCAAAGCAGCCGCGTTCAAATTGGATCTCACTAGGAATACTTGATCACTTGTGTTGTCGCTCAGGCAAGGAATCTCAGTATACCCATTTATTGCGAAATCCTTGGAACAAGCCACAAATGTGTAGTTATTAACGTAATATCTATCATTGTAATCAACCATAGTAATCACGGTCATAATCACCGGAGAGTTTGCCAACAGGACCAAAGGAAGATGCTGTGAGGTTGAGGCGCAACAGGAGCTTCTCGAAGCAGTCGTAGGGGTTGACAATCCTCATATAACTGCACCTTCACCGTAACTTATATAAGTTACGGAGAGGTTTGGGCCAGATGGGAGCTGGAGGATGGTGTTGGTGCCGTTGCAGATGAGCTCGAAGCCCGGATAGCCACAGCGCTCAGGCTGCCCTCTCAATCGGAATGGAAATTGGATATCTGGGCCTCCATCACTGCATTTTGAACGTGTGCAGTTGAGTGCATAACACCTGCTCAGATGGAAAGAGTGGAAGATGACCACGAATAAGAAGAAAAAGAAGACGGCAGAATCTAAGCCAGAGCTTCTCATTGTGATTGAAAGATTAGAATAAGAAGAAGAAAGAGGGATGCTGGCAATTAGATATTGGATCTGATTGAAACCTTCTTCCTTGCATTTTCTTTTATTAAAGTTGGGGACTATGAATGCACAGATTTTTTGAGAAACTTCCAGGTAGAAACCTTTAAAAAAAAAAAAAAAACCATTTTTCAAAGATAATTATTTACTTCTTGAGAAGGACGTTTGTGGCTCTCATAGAAATTTGGCCAACTCTCATCTTGATTTCTTCCTGCATTTTCTTTTAAAGTTGGTGAACTATGAATGCACAGTTTTTTTGAGAAACTTCCGGGTAGAAACCTAATAAAAAAAAAAAAGAACATTTTTCAAAGATCATTATTTCCTTCTTGATCAGAAGCACGTTTGTGGCTCTCATGGAAATTTCGCCTACTCTCATCTTGACTTGGGTTGGTTATTCGACTAGACCAAACTGTTGTAAGAAATGAGACGACGGTTTTCTTTGACCATTTGATAAATTCCGGGCAAAGAAACTGCAGAGAAAGCTAGGAGTGCTTTCTAGGAAGCTAAGTATTGTTGACTGTTTGGTTGTGGAGTAGGGTAAGGTGAGGGTGGTGTTTATCCTTAAGAATTCCCTTTCCCCTCGGTTGATCTTTTTATATTGCTCATCTCAACTCTCTCTCTCTCTCTCTCTCTCTCTCTCTCTGGGTGAAGATGGGAACCATTTTCTTTTGTCTGGCTTCACTCTCTGTAGTGATGGTCTTTCTACAATGCAACGCTGAGATGGGAGAAATCTGCAGCCCTTCTTCCTGTGGGAGTGTCGAGAACGTCAGCTACCCTTTTCGACTGAAAACTGATCCCATAAACTGCGGCCTCCAATCTTTCGAGCTCTCTTGTGAAAGCAATAATCGGACCATTTTATCTTTGCAGGATTCAAAGAAATTCTATGTAGATACAATCTCATACGACCAGGGAAAACTCCGGATCGTTGATTCCGGCCTTGAGAGAGACAATTGCTCATCTCTACCTCGCTACTTTTTGGATCCGGGAGATATGTTTTACCAGTTCTACTTACCGACGTCAGAGATTGAGGAGATCACATACGTCAACTGTTCAGCTCCCATGGAAAGTCTTTACTATATAGCTACTGCTCCATGCTTCAACAGCTCCTCTCCCCCATATTTCTATGTGATTATCGGTTATATGGATTTGACGATGTTTACGAATGACAACTGTACCATCATATCATCGGCCTCTCTAGCAGCAGAGTCTCTAGCAGCAGAGAAAACTCAAAATCTTACCTACACGGATATTCACAAGGCCTTGCTGATGGGTTTTGATATCTACTGGGATCCACCACAAACCTTATGGCCTTCATGTGAAAGGGGATCAGCTCACTGTAAGTATCCCTCTCTCTTCGTGTAAATGGTGGGACCCATTCCCATTCCCCAAATAATTTGGGTTAGCTAGAATGATGGATATCATATAGTTGTCCCTCAGCTTAAATTGTTACCTACATTTAAATTTTATTCGTGCGGTTAGAAAGTCCAATAATGAGTTGGCGGTCCTGGCTTCGAGCAGTTTGAGGCCTTACCCAATAGACAATGCTAGTGGGCGGTGTTGTATATCTCGGGTTTTACCAATGATCAACTGCAAGGTTCGGCGGGTTCCCCAGAAATCTTGCGACTCGAAGTCAACTTTTCCAATGCAGGAAAAAAAATTGACTCTTGGATAGAGTGAATGCGGAGACTCAAGAGTCCTATTTTTTTAAAAAATATAACTTAAAATATTTAAAAATAAATCCATTACTTATAAAATATAAAAATATATTTATTTACATGCATTCATAATAATCAATTAAATTTAACAAGTTTATATATGTAAGAAAAGTACTACAATAAGGAAAAGAAAAGAAAAAATATCACATATTACATAATTTGTTAGTTCAAATATCCAATGTAAAAGATTAAATATAAGTTTCAAATACAATTTAATGATCATTTTTAAATTACTAACACCAAACTTCATACGTAATTACTTAAAAATAAACTTTAATTGTTTAAAATTAGACTTCCCTATTAAATGGTTCAGAATGCAAACAATTTAATAAAATGAGATGGCCCAATCGAGTCTTCCCTATTTTTTACTAGGTCCTTTTGTCACAAAGAGATGACTCGGGAGAGTCAAGAGTCGACTCTGAGAGTTTTCCAACCATGGTATGTATGAATAGAGTGTGCGAGTTCAAATCCCAATGTAGAAAAAAAAAACGGATACCATAGTTTTTAGATGATCAAGGTTTTAAAAACTTTGACTTATGGGCGACTTGGTCACTGCTGTGTCAAGTTAACTCAACCGAGTTATATGAGACTAGGCCAAGTTGGACTGAGTCTCTCATGAGCCTAATAACCTGTATAAAATTGAAAATAAGAAAAAAGAATTATACTGTAGCTAAAAAATTGTGTTCTATGAGCATAGAATTTTTACATGCATTGCTTTTTACTTATAATTGTGAAACTATGTAGAGAAAGATGCTCACATTTACATTTCAATTAGTCAAATAAATAGTAGCTCCAATCTTTGAATGCTAAATATTCTAAAACATCTGACTTTAATCTTCCCAAATCCATGAAAAGTGCCCTGCCTCACAAATCTTCTCCTAACAAGCAACTTGGGAAAGAAAATGCGAGTTGGGGCTGAAAAAAAGCATAGGACTTGGACTCATAGCGAGGGGGTGTGTTGACTCAACTTGGTCCTACTCAGTCTAAGACCCTGACTGCGATAGATTGTTTTCTTGATTAGTCAAAGGGTGACTCAATTAGATTTGACTGAGTATGAGACAATGGCTACAATTAAATCATGGACAAGTGATGCTCCCATCTAAATCTTCACCTTAGACTTTTCCCTTCTAACTTGTTTAACATTTCTTCAGTAAACTACGTATTATAAGTTTTTAGGAATTTGGTATGAGGTAGTCTGTTAGTAGAAGTAGCAGAAATACTTTTTAATGCTCTCTTTCGGTGGAGCCAGTTGGCGCAGCAACACGTACATATTTGTAAACGTCAAGTTGTTCTTCCTACGATTCGAACTTGTTACCAGTTGACTCTGATACTATATTAAATTTTCTTAATTAACGATGCCTACCAATGCCTCGAAACCTTAGTAGAGGAAGAAGAAATTCTTTTCAATATTACTCTTAGCATCCATTTTTTTAAGGAATCGTCCAAATCTAAGAAACTGTCATTTTTTGCCACCGACATCATACTGATGTCAGTGATCATCAAGCTTAAGCTGTGTAAGGTCGACCTTTATTTGATCGAACCACTAGACTTCTCTATACAGGAACCATCACAAACTTCACTCCAGTAGGATTATATACATTGTTGGATACAAGTGATAAGGAGGCCCCAAAGTGGGCCCCATGAGCTAGAACGCATAAGATCAGCATCCAATCTGCTCTTAGGAGAACATATCCCCTTTCTTAGATCGATCAGTATAACTGCTGAGAAACAAAAAAGTTGACGCAATTGTCTAAACTGTGATGACAGTACCAATTTTTATATTATAAGTATGCTTTACACTCCCTTCTTATTGCCAAAAAAACACTCAAAATAGGTTTTATTTAATCTTTGTTCTTCATAGTAAGTAGTAGGGTCTTTTGCAGTATGATAACATTTAACTATATGATTAAAAAAATAGCACTGATAACCTTAGTAAATGATATACTGATGGAGGAGAGAGGAAAAAAACGTTTGGGAGTTTCAATAGTTACCATGAAATATCAGTAACAATCACTTTGTTTTCTGAAAAAAAGTAATTTAATAGGCAAAACCAGCAACTCACAAATGCTCTATTTTATACAATTCAATTAGTGAAAAAGATCTTAAATACTTCCATGTAATGAGCATGATATTTTCCTGTGTCTCATTCTAATATGATTGTTTGTTACACAATGTAGGCATCATCAAAACAATACTACAAGGCATATATGGTAAAGTTCATCTTACAGCCATTTCTCCAATGCATTTCTCGGTTTAAAGCCTTCAGGTTCTATTTATTTCTTCGATTTTCGCATGGTTTTCTATTCATCTTCTTCGCTGCTGCTTTATTTTTATTTTTTTTTGGACAGACTTTCTTGTGGAGCACCTGCCTATCTTGGGTAAGAATATCAGTAATATTATCTACAACAATAAAACATTCTTTTTCCAAGGATTCTGAATGATAGTTTTTATTTGTTTCTTGTGCGAAGGACGCATTATGATAGCAAGAACATCAATAGGGATGTTCTGCCTTGCTGTCTTGTTGATCTATAAGCTATGGAGGGAGCGTCTATCCAAAGATGAAAATGTTAAAAAGTTCGTAAGTAAATACAAGAGTCACATGAACTACTCTTACCATGACGTCAAGAAAATGGCCCTGCATTTCAAAGTAAAATTAGAATATACTGTGACAGAGTTCTTAATTGAGCATAAATCCAAGGATGAGAACATCGAAGACTTCCTAAATAGATACAAGAATCATGTTCCGATGCGTTACTCCTATTCTAATATTAAGAAAATGACTCACGGCTTCAAGGAGAAATTGGGGCAAGGAGGCTATGGTTCTGTATACAAAGGAGAGCTCCCAAATGGTCATCTTGTTGCTGTAAAGATGTTGAACAAATCAAAGGGCAATGGCCAAGAGTTCATCAATGAAGTCGCCACAATCGGACGGATTCATCATGTTAACATAGTGCAACTCATTGGATTCTGCTCAAAAGGGTCAAAAAGGGCTCTCATATATGACTTCATGCCTAATGGATCTTTGGAGAAGTATATATTTTCACAAGAAGGTGAGAGCCCCTTGAGTTGGGAGAAGCTGTATGACATTGCATTAGGAGTTGCACGAGGGATTGGATATTTGCATCGGGGATGCGATGTGCAGATTCTTCACTTTGACATCAAGCCTCACAACATTCTTCTAGATGAAAACTTCACTCCAAAAGTTTCAGATTTCGGGTTGGCGAAATTCTACCCTACAGAAGAGAGCATTGTATCTATTACAGCTGCAAGAGGAACATTAGGATACATGGCTCCTGAACTGTTCTACAGAAATATTGGTAGGGTGTCATATAAGTCTGATGTTTATAGTTTTGGAATGATGTTGCTGGAAATAGCTGGGAGAAGGAAAAACATAAATGCGAATGCTGAGAATTTGAGCCAAGTTTACTTCCCTTCATGGGTATACAGCCAACTTAACCAAGGAAAGGACATCGGAATTCAAAATGCCACTCCAGATGAAGAAGAAACAGCAAAGAAGTTGATTATAATTGCACTGTGGTGCATCCAAATGAAACCAATTGATCGCCCTTCAATGAGCAAAGTCGTGGAGATGTTAGAAGGACGGCTGGAGCTCCTGCAGATGCCACCTAAGCCTTTTTTATCTCCAAATCAGGTGACTGAAGAAGATAATATAGCCACCTCAAGTGGTACATAATTATCAATAATGAATGTTATTATTAAATGGCACTGGGCAAATATCCTTAATGTGTATCATCATTAGTAAGTGACCTCTTAAATGATTATCTGTTAATGTTTTAATACATGGTAAGATATTTTATCAGGTGAGTTCCCATGTAGATGAGTGGATTAGTTGGATAAGTTCCTACATTGATAGGTAGATTGGCTTCATTTAAAACGGCACATCATCATATTGGCCATATACAGGGAATCCTAAATTTTAGGGAAATAACATTTGTCCCACCGCAAAATTGACCTTTTAATTAAAAATGTGATGAACACAATGTTATGTATTTTTCATTATCACACTTTCTTTTTTTCAAACAATCATTCTTGGGATACCCTATACATGAGAGGGCACATATTTTGAGGCCGATTTTTAATAGTTAGGCCCCACTATGTGTTTTTCTTCAACTGGGGATTGCTCTGCTCAAAGCCTCTGAGGATCAGGACTCATATAACGCAGTTTTGTCATGTTTTTTGATACATTAAGTGGATTTGGTGTAATCAAATTCCTGTTGCATTGTAGATATATAAGTATATTTGTATTTGTAATTTTTCTGCTACTCAAATGAGTTGATCTATATGCAAAGATCATTTTGCTCATTTGTTTTGGTGACTTGGTTAAGCAGAGGGTTACTGTAGAGAAGATGTAAGTTCCCCAAAAGAGAAATCTTCCATGAAGAAGAATAACAATGCATGGGCTTAAACAGCATGGAGTGGGCTCCACTCGAGGGGAAGTATCGAAAGTTATTTATGCTGATCTACTAACACCTCGATATTTTAATATGAACAGCTAGCTAAAGAAATTTAAGATGGCATTAGAACCAACCGGCTGGGAGTTCGAATCCAAATTAGTCAGCATGAAAAAAATACGCACTGAGATTTTAGTAGGAATGGTTAGAGCTTACCGTCCTGAATTCAGCCTAGGTTTGGCCAGTTGTAAAGCTTGGATGATGATTTCAGGGCAAGACCCATGAAATACTTTTGAGATTCTACTTAAGGAGATGGCAACATCCTCTTTTAAGACTTGAGTGACTGATAGAGAGAGAGATCTCCATAGGACAGCAGCTTAGCAAATTTTAGGCTCCCCTGATGAATCCTTAGGCGCTAGCAGAACGGAGAAGCCACATCCATGAATTTCATGAAAGGAACACTGAAATAGAAGGTGATGACTACTTTGGATTGGACCCAAGAATCTGTTGGTAACTTCTTCTGAAACACATTCCAAGCTAAGCATATGGCATTGGGTTGTTTCCAAACAAGTGTGGGGCTGGAATGCTGACTCCCTCTAGATTTCAACGTGTCCAAAGCAGACCTCAATGAAAACAGATCAATGTTGGAACCCCCTTCAAGTTAGGGCATTTTGTTGGAAGGGACCCAACATAGAAATCTCGGGTTTTTCCTAAAAATGCAGGGTCTGGCCCAAGGAGATTCAGATGCCCAAATTGTAAAGTTGTGAAAATGACTTGAACCAGTGCGCCAAAAGCGAAGCAGAGGATAAAGCTTTTGAACACTAGTTTAGAAGACAAAAGCAGCATTTGTTTAGAAAGTAAGGATTTTTGTGGTTTTTGGCTAATTTGGGCTACTGGTCAGGATTGCGATACTTCAATCTTGAAGACCCAGTTGACAGGTATCCAATTCTTCCATGATTCATAAGTTTCCACCTATAAAAATTCAGTTTGAAGCCGAAATCTAATTTAGTTTCTGATTGATAAACAAGACGGGTTTTAGGTCCATATAGGTACCACCTATGGATTTGGAACCCAGCATACAAATTTTTAATGTTGTAGGTTATAACTTAAAATCAACTTTTATTTTCAATTTTTATGTTTATTCATGGAGATAGTAGAGTTGATATACTGTTATAAATTGAATAATATCTCCTTATTTAAGAAGAAAAATAAAAATAGAGAAAAATCAATAGACGTCAAAACTGGTTGTGGAACAAGATCCTGGTCCTCTAGTTGAACCCGTTTTCGGAACCGAGTCTGGGTCCTCTTATTGAAACTCATCTGAAACCAGTTGAGCAAACTCTGGCCAGGCACGGGCTTACTCATTTTCAGACAGGCTGGGCTTGGGGTCATCCACTTAAAACCCGATTTGGGGTTGGGATTTTATTTTAGAAGTCGGGCCTTGCGTGGGTAATTCCTCAGCCCTGCCCAACCCAGGCCATGAACACCCCTGCCGATCCACATTCATACATATGTCTCGATTATTTATGTATATGAGCCGACTAAGAGTGTTCATGGGCCAGGTCATGAACATGGGGCTGACCAAATCCCGGTCCAAATTGGGCTGGATTTGGCTGTGTGTTTATAACTGTAGCGTGGGACGAGACCTTTTCCGGCCTACTAGTTAAATGAGTCAGGCCTGGGCCTTGCGTTCATAAAAGGACCAACCTGACAAGAATACTGGGGCCCAATAATTAAACAGGCTAGGCTTGGACAAGCATTGGCCCTGTTTAACCCAGACCTGAGAACATCCTGCAGATGAAATAAGGGGTATTTGTAGCCAAAAAAAAAAAAAAGGTGGTAAAAGAAATCTGCTCCCAAAGGTGGATTTTGCAAGGCTCTTGTGTAAACTGAAAGGGTTAGTATCATCCAGAAAAAATAAAAAGAAAAAAGATTGGACCATCACAATTCATTTCAGCCCTTACAATTGCAGTTTTGACCATAAACAATTGGACTGGTTTTAGATGAGCCCCACAAAGCTGCCCTCATTCTTGAGAGAGAGACCCACAAATTATTTTTGTAATATCTATAAGAAAAAAAAAAAAAAAAATCAATGAAAACTATAGGAGATTGCACTTGGAACCCACAATTTTATTCTTGTAATATCTTAGGGTGAAAAACAGCTAAAAGGAAGATCAAAGGAAACTTCAGTAGATTTCACAGTAGGAGAAGTGACAAGGTATGATTTCTCCTCTTCTGTAGTTGCAGTGAAACCATTTGAAACAAGTGTTTCCAGCCTTCTCTCTGTCTGGACAAGAAGCTGCTGCTGCTGCTGCTCCTTTTTCTTCTTCTTCATCTCCTGCCGTTTCATGACATAGTCCTCGGGAATGAAAACATCCATCTGCTTCAGCTGTTGCAGATTTGGAATGCACTAGATAAAATAACAAGAAAGAGAATGAGAATAAGAAGCAATTGCATCATCATAGGCTTAATCGGCAAGGCTCACATCAATCATTTTTGGCCTTTTATCCTTTATAATAAATTATACAATGAGCCTTGGCATTATGGGAAGATATGCCCTCCGGACGGAAAACGAATTCATGCCTCTTTAAAAGGGGTCCCACTTTTTGGATGGTCATGATGGAAGCTCTAGTAGAGCACGCTGCACACAGGCTCCATTTTGACCACTAGCTTTTAATTTTTAGTCTCATTAGAACCCATATCAACCTATTATATAGGAAAGTTTTTATTCAATTGTCGTGGCTAATTTTTTACTCTCACTCCACATCAACATATTTTTTGTTTATGATAGCGAAAGCTTTTAAATTCAATTTTAAAAGCTGGCTTTCAATTATGAAATACAATGAGACCATTTTTTTTAAAACGGGCCAGCCCTTTAGGCCGAACGAATCCCTACGTACTGAAGGGGAGCCGGGTAAATTTCCTATGATCCAAATGTGTTAGTATAGTTTCAAACTCTTAACTTTAAAGAGCAAACAATGGCTCTAGGCCAACTGAGCTACTCCTCGGGGTTACACTCAATGAACCCTATATCAACCTATTATTCTATATAGGGCGGTGCTCATGATTCCAAAAATTAATGGATGGTGCTCCTGGCCATATGCCCCCCACCAGGGCACAAGGGAGACAGCTGGTGGAGCCCAATTGGAGGCCCTACCGACCACAGCCAATAAGGAGATTGAAATATCCAAGTGGGCCACGTCATATTTGATATGAATTCAAGTAAATCCATTCATCTTAATCCATTGATCTATGGCCTCCAAGTTTAACGATCTTAAATAAAAAAAAAAAATTAAAACTCGATCCAACAATCCAATTCTTTCTGATCAGTGAAAACCTCATGACATTGTGGGAGGAGGGTATTTAGATGGTTCATTCGGATTGATCCTATGGTAAAGGCCCACTGGCTGTGTCTCACAGTAACTCCATTCAATCAATTTTGACGGCGGCCTTCAAACACGCACTCAACATCACATATATATTATAATAGAAAGTTTTCATACAATTTTGACTACTATCCATCAATTTTGACTATCAAATTCAATTTTATTGACATTGGAGGCCACTGTGAAGATTATAATGAGTTGGTACGGTATGTATCAAACTAAACCTGACTCTGTGCAGATAAAAGACTAAAATATATAACTTGTAACATATTTATACATATAATTAAAGCAGTTAATTTGGATTGTTAAATCAAGACTCAATTCTGCAATTGATTGTTCATGAGAGATCGTTTGTAGTATTCACGAGAATTCGAAAACGAGCACGATAAAACTGTCCCATGAGCATATGATTAGAGTAATCCAACCATACTTTATCAGAAAAAAAAAAAAATATAGTATCCAGCAACATTGGCAATTCTCTACATTCAATGGGGAAAATGCCACAAATCAAATGGCTAAGATCTTTCCACACACGAGTTCATGTTCTGCCCATCTACACTAGGGCAGTCTTGAACACCAAAACATCCCCGGGCCAATTTGGTAACTCTACTAATAGAGTCAAGTGAAGTAAAGACGATTTTAATGAAAGAATAATATATAAGTGGATTATAATAGTATTTTGTATTTAGTTGTTTGTTATAGATTCTTTTTGAATTTTTGTATGGAAAAGTGGAGTTTTATGTATATTTTAGTGGATAAAGGTAGTTGCTTTTTGACTTTTTGCGTGAAAAAGATGAGGAAATTTTAAATAAAGTGCATCTAATGTGACATCTTGTCTGAAAAATAAAAATTTTACTTGACTTTAATTGTATTAGAAGAATGCCAAACTAGCCCTAAGGAAGAACGGCAAGGGTCCATTTGATAGGCAACATTTGTCACTAGCCTTCATCAACCCTGAGAATTCCAAATTCCTAGCAAACATTGTCTCTCGGCAAAATGGCTGCGATAAAGTTAAAATGCTCATATTATAAACTCCAAATGTTTTTTTTTTTTTTATTTTATTTTCTTTTGTTAAGCTTGGCATTTAAACAATTTCAATGGCAGTCTCTTAACAAAATTTAGTGGTAGGTATTGAATTCTTTGAGAAGAATTTTTCAGTTTCTTCCTATCAAAAAAACTAAGGCCTGAGCTCTAATTATTTCTTATGCCATTAAGCGAGAAAGGGTATTTTAGTAACCTCGCAGTATTTATGAGAATGGGCCAAGATTAAGTAGTTTTTACGATAGCAGCAATGAGACAGCGACGTTTGGAGAAAAGGGTACGTGATTTTGGGTCGCATTCAAGTATGTAACTTATATGCATTGTTTCCTTGGCTTTATTTCTTGTTGGTTTCTTTAGGTGATCATTCATAAATCGCGATTCATCTACCATACACATGGACAATCATTAAAAAATCATCTACCCATCCATCTACAAACAGACCAATGACCAAATGTTGAACAATCTCTACTTGAAGTGCACATGGTTTTGCATCAAACAGCCTAGAAGGCAAGCTCCACAACTTTGAAATCGTTCATCGTTTCCATTTATCTACAAATCAACAATTCTACCTTCCAACACAATCCACTTTCATAAGCAAAATCACAGGGCAGCACGTCCCCATTGACCAGCCCGGCCTGAGGTGCCCATCTTATGATCAATCTAAAGGCTGACACTCACTAAACCCATGATTTAGCAAGAAGCAGTCACACCCCAAGTTTGATACTTGGGAATTTTAGAGGCCCTTGGATGGATGATGAAAATCTTAGATCCATTAAATTTTATCAGCCAGTAGGAATTGGACAAATTTAAGCCCTCAAAGCATTACCTCAAGTGATCAGCAAATGGTTCACCAAGAGATCTTTGAAACCCATGAGTTTCGAGCCTATTTGGATGTGAGGCGAATTGAAGTTAGGTGAGGTGAAAGCATCAAATCAAAAAAGAATTTTTTGTAAGGTTGTGATGGTCTTTTGTTTTAGTTGGTTGATAAAGGTTTTTTGAACTTTTTGTGTGGAAAGCTGGTGTATTTTTTGTCATTTAGTGGGAAAATGAGATTGTTTTTTTACCGTCTTTATTTATTTTTTTAAAGAAAGAGAAGATTTTGAACTTGTGTACTTTTGATATGACCATTTATATTTTTTCTCATCTAATAATGAAGGCTTTACCTCACCTCACATCCAAACACACTAGGTAGGCAGGCGACGAGGCCATCTCTCCCATGCACTCTTTGAACCCAGTTCTCAATGGAGAGAGGACCTGACTGGCGCCGGCTAGAATAGTAGAGAATCTCATTCTTATCGGGCTTTCATTGCAACTTGCTCTTTCGAGGCAAATATATCAATAGCAAAACCTAAAGGGCCCTGTTAGGAGCAACGAAATACCATGTATTTAAGATCCCAACCAAAAATTGAAAAAAAGAACGCCCAATCTACTAAATCTTGATAATGAGATGAACAAATGTTGAACAATGATTCATGGAAAAGCTAGACATACCATATCAAAGCAAGCCTGCCTCTACCCATAGGACAAGTTAGTGCACTATCCAATTCATCATAAAATTGATTATGATAATGCCACACCAGTCAACAGTGAACCCGAATAAATGAGCATGTGTGTGGATGGGCCACATACATGTTTTAATGTTTTAGCCGATGATCGATTTGCAGTAGGGGGCACTTCTTTTGGCCAAATGTTTCTCTGATCACCCTATTTTCTTTTCTGGTGTTTTATGTGGCCCAGCCCATTAGTGTCTTTTTTCCTTCTTGTACACTCTCCTCCTCTTCCTTCTGACTGGTCCAGGCATCCATATGCCTTGACATAGCTAGTAACCTTATTGGGTATTTGAAAGGGGTTAAGAGCAATTCAATTTGTATATGGAGTTCCAGACCTTTTAGGAGTGGTAACAGATTCGACCCTCCATCAGGTTTCAAGCCTAGGCAGCATGGTGCTTCACTTCTTGAATTAGGTCGAACCCTGGATGAAATTGCAGTTACAACTTGGATGAAAAAAAAATTGGATCTCCCATATGAGGGGCAACTGGGTATTCCCCTAACGATTTAGGGATGAATGGCAAATCTAATGTCCTAGACAGTTTTTTTTGCTTGTCTGGATTTAGTGAGAGTACAAAGATAATTTTGTTTTATGTGCAAGTTGAAACCAGTAAGCATACTGCAAGAAAATTTCTACAAACCCAAGTGACCTTGAACTGAAATCAAACACAAAGTTGCAAAATTCTCAATTTACAAATTATGATAATACTTCTTTCATGATAAAAGTCTGTATGCATTTATTCTGGTAGCCAATAACAATGGCAAGTTGGACCTGCATGTGAAGTGGGATCTCCACTAGTTTTACCCACCAAACAATTAAGCATCATATTATGAAATTGAAGTGCTATACAATCAATTTACACCAGATGATTCAGCATATACCAAAATGATCTGATGTGAAAACAAAACCAGATTCCAAATAGAGTGGTAACCCATAAGGTCTGGAAAAAGGGTTTTTTTTATAAGAAAGGTGAAATGCATGCTACCATCTATATTGATGTTGATGCTGTCGACGTTCTCTGCTTATTTCCAAAGATAATAACAATAACTGTTACATCATCATGATACTTTCTCCTTCTGCCAGCAGGTATCTTCATCAGCTCCTCCGTACTGAATCCTAGAAGCAAAAATGAGGGTAAAATCATGGATGTAAGAACTAGGCAGATAAGGTGCAAACCAATCTCTATCTTTAAAAATGCTGTTGTTAGAATTTGTATAAAAAAAATAACAAAAAAATAAAACAAAACAAGAAAATGAGCAAGAAAAACCAAGCCTCTGCAAACTTTTAAATCCACATGGGCAAAGCATTGCAATTCTCAGGATGCAAAGGAGGGAGACTGGTGCAAATTACATGCATTTCAAGTAATGCATATCAAATGAAAATGCAAATTGCATTTATCTCTAGAAATCCATTTCAAGGTGTATAAAAATTAACAACAATCCATGTCTTTCTCTAATTTAGTAATTTTTCCATAACAAGGATAGCATTTAATAATAGATATCAGCACCGTGCTCCTAAGGAACTACAAGCTCAAACTCTTCCAAATAAATGTATAGAGATCTTCAGGTCAAATGTGGAGTTCTACAAACATCTTACTAGAATCCCATGTACGTGTAAATGCGATTTTTCCCACACAGATGGACATTCCAAAGTGGCACTAGTCTAATAAATCCTAAGGTAGATGCCACTGCATAACTTCCCTACCTCCAAGTCCCTAGCTGTATAGCCCAACTGGTTAGAGATACCAAATGCACACAACCCCCAGAAAATTTCCCTACCTCAAATGTTATCAGGTAATGCTGGTCAGCTGCTGGGGCACAGTATATAAAACAGATGAACAGTAGAAAAAATATCAACCATCTATTTGCTCACTGTCCACTTTGTACACTGTGTCTAAAAGAAAGGCCCACCTTGGGAACAACTGAGATCTTACACAGAAACCACACCTCCACATACAGCGACATTTGGTTTCCACATCTCAAATTAGTTACTACATGTACACCCATGGCAAAGCTCAAGGACGAGCACGATGGATTGTGTTCTACACGGATGAAAAGCTTAGAAAGCAAAACAAAGTGCAAGACCTTTGTGCACCAGAATTTCCAATGGCATGAAATGCTTCCAACTATCGAGTGCTTCTAATACTACAGATACCAAAGCATGTAAGGTAAAAGTAGATGAAATAAAAATATCTCATGAAGCCTACCAGCAGTTTCAGCGGCTCTCAGGACAAGCTGCTCAACCAGATGCTTTGAAGGATCGCCAAATGGATTATTTTCAATGAAAATATGAACAAGCTCCACAACTTCTTCATTACTGAAAAAATCAAACAATCCATCACTCCCTAAAACAACAAAAAGGTCATTCTCTGACACCCTATGGCTCATTGTGTGCGGATTTGTATAAACATATGGTGGATCACACAAATTGCGAACTCGAAGAATGCCCATCAATGCTTCATTCATTTTGCTCTGCAAAAATAAGGATAAAAGGTATCAAATGATTGGAACTCCCAAACAAATAATTATTGAAGCTTAAAACTTACACTAAAAGGTATACTTGATTGAGTCAACTCAAGAACTTGAACATGGGTTATACTTCTTTTTTTGTTTTGCACTTTGATACAACTCAATCGCCCTCCTAAGTCCCAAACCTCAAGGAAAAAAATCCTCAAGGACACTACAGATTCGAAAATAGAAAAGAATTCACCAGAAAGAAAAGAAATGACAAGAATTACAAAGATATCACTTTTATAAGGGGAAAAGACCTCCTCGATTCAACAATATGACTTGAATCAGTTGAGTTTGGTTACTTCTTTTGACAAGTTTCAGAGCTTTCAGGCCAACTCAAAATCTCAATTAATTAACAAGTTTTAAGTTGACTCACTACCTTTTTCTCTCTTTCAAGCTATGCCTAAGATTCTAAAAAATTTCAGCAACAAATTTGTCCGGACCTTTTTTAGGTAGCCAACTCCAAATGCACGGGTTACTTTCAGCTTCCCTTTCACTCTTCCCCCAACAATGACAGAAGGATCATCAGGATGATCAGCCAAAACTTTCCGGCACTCCATCTCATTATCAACAGTATGAGTTTCTGTGAGTTGGATGGCTACTGGCGAACCATTCTCAAAAGCATTGTTTGTTGCCAGTACAGCTCTGCTGTCACCTAAATTTAAAATGTACAAGTCCTTCCCATGAAGAAGCACAATCAGAACACAAGATCCTACAGAGACTAAATCAGGCCGATCTTCCATTTCCTGTTCAACCATATACATAAAATCACTTTCTGCTTGGGCAAGAGCACGACTAAGGCAATCCATAACTCCAAGACGAAAAGATTCAGATGAAAACTCCCTTTCTAAAGAATGTGGAAGGGACATTATTTTAGTTCCATCATTAGAAGTCTCAAAGTCATTAGCCAAAGCACTTCTGGCATTACCAACTTTCAGAGAACCTTCCGAAGAAACCTTCTTAGATGCTGATTGCTGTTTTGTACGCCATTCTAACAAATGCAGGTAAAACCCTATATTTTCATAAAGGGTTGCCACTAAAAAATCAGCAGCATCTCGCCCATTGAATCCATCAAAAACTCCACAAAATAGCCACCCATTTTCTTCCGAACATACGGCTTGGACCCTGTCTTCCCCTGCAGCTCCACCTGCCATTTGAACATCCATAGCATGGAGAAAGCTTGATGATTCAATCCTTGTAGGAGCACTCATGGGCTTCCACAAACTTCTACCACTTTCAAAAAAGTCAGTCTCTGTTGATAAACTTCCACCCAAGGTAGACATGCTGCTCTGAGATGATGACATGGGATCTAACCTCAAAAGAGAGGGAGAAGACACCATCCTTCTAAATGAATTTGGGGAATCAAGACCAGGAAGTATTTCTTCTCCAATGAGACCATTACAAATGTTTGTGTTTGCCAAGGTAGCATTAGCACTGAGGGCAGCACCAGACAAACAAGAAAATGAGCTGCTTCTCACCCTAATGTTGGAGCCTTGCCACTCAGTCCCAGATGGAAACTCAAATTCATGAGCACTGATAGAGCTGTTCTGGTTAGCAGTGCATTGGTACCCAAAACTAACACTAAGTTCGCCAGAAGGCCCCGGGATGCCATTGGGTCCTTGCATCACTTCTGGAAGGAAGGACGGTGTAGTTCTCACTTATTTCCGACCAAGAAATATTTTTTCTTCAACAGGCAACGTGAATCCCATGTTAGAGAAGAAGACAAAGTTTCAGGCATCTAGAGACACACAGAAGGTTAGCCTGCAAAAGCACAAGACTATTTTAATACTGTCAACATTCTTATGTATACAAATGGCTGAATTTTACATAGATTAATTAATAAAACATATTAAGATATTACTATGCATGCATCAAAACAATTTCCTTCATCCAGGATCTTTTTCTTAAAAAGGGATAAAGAATAAAAAGTCGGACAAGTATTCATATGTCTGGGATATAAATTTATAACTTAAAAAATTATGCCAAACTCATGGATGACACTATTATACTTCATGACAGGATTCTTGGCAAGCGCTCATCATCGGAAAGCCTTTTCCTATCTGTTTAGGGTCAGCTTTGTGAGTACTTTCTAGCGAAACCCACTTTATTTAAGCCAAGATTCTTGTGGACCAGTATTAAATAAAAATCCAATAAGAACTAGAATTGAGGTATGAACTTGCTTGTAGAACATGTCATTATACAGGGAAAGAGTGAGTTTAACAAGGAAATCAATAAATAAAATACCACATAACATTCCTCATGCAAGTGCACTTAATAGTTTCCTGACAGCTTTTACCAAATCTGACTGGTTAACAGATAGGTGCCGTCTATAGTTACCTTATTCGACCAATTCATATTTGAGCTTGCCGTCAACAATTCACTTACACCGACTCAAGAATTTGATGGCATACCTTCATACAATTCCTTCCTTGATTCAGCAAAATGTCTAGGTTAGACAAACTCTATTAACTAACTGAAATATAAAGTCAGATAAAGTTTACACTGATTCCATTGTTTGTTCGATATTAGATTTGGCCCAAAGTCTAATAAATGCATCTAGAAATTGTCTCTAAGGTGGAAGGTGTAGAAGATACATCTTCTATATACGAATGTAATATGAAAAATGTGCCCGCATTAAGATGTTTAGACTTTAAAGCATTTTAAGGACCTCTTATGTGATTTCATCAAGCACTAGGCATGTCCAACTTAGTTAATATACCAATATGAAAGGAACATATCCAGCACAAGCACCTATCCACAAATAGTCAAGATGTGTTGCAGGCTTGGAGCTCCCATTCAGCATCATCCTCATTTCTGGTAACCAAAGGTAGAGTCTAGCTCCACACAAAACTAGAGCCAGTTTGGTTTGACAAGTTTTTATGGTTGCATAGCTGCAAACCTGATGCCAGTCATCCACTTAATGTCTGGTGGAGGAAATTTCAAAGTGGGATAATTGAGTAGGACAACAGAATAAAGGATAAAGGAACAAATGCAATCCCCACATACCCATTGATCATAGGAAAATCCATCGTATAAGGGACCATAAAGAAGATGCTATTCCTAAGTTGGTTAAGTATATTATCTTGTAACCTCAAATTGGATCACAAATCAATCAAGGAGATGAATAGATTCGTATCATGAATTCTATAACAAGATCATGGGATTTTTGGTTTTCTTATGAAAATTCAAAAAATGAGAAATAGAACAATAAAAAGTAGATATTAGTTATCCATTAATTTTCCATTTATAGCAGCATTAATTCAGTGACAAATAAGACCAAAAAACTGTCATATGAAGAACATATTGACATAGATTGATATAACATAAATGATATGTATGAATGAATCGTTAAATGTGTTAAAATTATCAAAGATACTATGAAGAAATAAACAAGTTGTAGTAGTTTTCTTTCCTCTCTTGAATAAAAATAAATCAAATAAAATTCAAGTCATTAACTTTATGCGGTTAGGATGTATGTTATTAAAACAAAAAGAGCACTCATAAAGAAAAAACTAAAAAAAAAAAACACACACACACACACACAAATTAATGCAGGACAAGCCCATGTGTACAGTCACATGCTCACTCCTTGTCCATCTCCAAAACCTCCCTAAAATTGAAAAAAATTATTAAGAGGTTTCGTTAATCACTAGATAACATCTAAAAAACAATAAGAGGGGAAAAGGGGCAAAACATAAAATTTTACAAATATTAACCTCTTGATTGTAGTTATTTTCATTCAAACGAATCGCTTGAATTGTAAAATTTGATTAAATAAGTTTCGGATCATAAGATTTAAACCTAAATCCTAAGATTCACCTATAATGGGATTCATTACATAGATATGAATATTTTTCCTTATGATTTAACATGATCGTAGGATTTAGGATATGAAGACTAAGATTGTGACAACAATGGTTAAGCAAATGGATTAACATTGCTGTGGGACCATCGCTAAGGGACCCTTTTCTTGTGATTGGTAAAAGCTCAAACCTAGAACCTCGCTGTATCATTAAGGGACCTTTGTTAATTAATTCGCGTGCATCCTTAGTTGGATGATAAGGCATATAGCTATCTTAAGCCATTCATGTTGCAGCTCGTATTACCATTCCAAAATCTGAGGAGATCAAATCCATTTTAATGACACGTTTCAATTTTCAATTGTCTAGCCTCCAGCAGCCACATTTGAAACCCACAATTTTTTATCAAGTTAGCCAATGAAACAAGCATATATAGAGGCTCTGACAGACTTTACATCAGAATGACCGGAGAAGAACTTGTATATTCAGGTGTAAGAAAAAGAGCTCTGATGAGAATTGCAGACATAATAGAAATCCATATGGTTACCCAAATGCAGAAGAGCCAAATTTTTGATAAGCAGAAAAGGTGACACTTAGAAAAGGATAACAAACGGCAACAAAGAAAATTAAAGGTTGCACCAGTCAAACCAATCCAGAGCTTTAATAGGATCAACATCCAATCATATACACTAAAAAAAAATAACATAGTTGCTACTTGCAGATCAGAACAATTAAGAGCACTCCCACCTGTGGCCTTCTTAACAAATGAACCCACAAGTAGTATGCAGCAAAGGAATTTTGAAAGATCTGCTGGTTATATGCAAAACTCTGCACACGACGTGAAGAAGGCCATCCAAACAAAACAAAGAAAATATGAGAAAAAATGGAGAAAAATAGTCATGCAAAAATATGAAGCAACAGAAGAAAAAAAATGGGAAGACTACCCACTGTTTCCATTCTTTACATGAACTCTCTCACTCGCTCAGGAAGCAACTCTGTTCTCCATATTTATTCGTATTCTCTGTCCTGAAAATGTTAAGCAAGAGGAGTTACATGCAACCCAAGGATATCACAGTTTTTAGTCAATACAAATAGTCTATCAGAAACTTTTCTTGTCTAGCAATTCATAAGCAGCTTCAATCTCCAATGGAGCTTTTAATACCTAAGAAATAAAGAAGCAGATTCTGGATAGATCAACAAACAAATGACATTGGGGAAATAGACAATGCAAATATAGTCAAAACCAGCAAAATGTCTCATAAAATCCAACATGGAGATGCTGTTCAAATCCAAAATCACCTAATCCCACTCCCTAAAATGAAGGAAAAAAAAAAAAAAACATCTATTAAAAAAAGCCTCAAATCGGCTGATACACACCTTCAGTACTCTTGTTCAAACCATTATAAACATGGCCATAAATTCAATTTCTACAGCAAGAAGAAGTTATTTATACATGGTTAGGTTTAAACACGGAGAAATCTCTTCACTTCCATCAGTTTCATGGCATATCTAACCCTGAAATCCCTCAAACTGGCCTCATAAAATCATTTTCACCAAATGGATATCTGGGTACTAACCAAAACCAAAACCCTCAAACTGGCCTCATAAAATTATTTTCACCAAATGGATATCTGGGTACTAACCAAAACCATTTTTTTTTTTAATAGCTCGAACCCCATCAGGCTCAATTATCTCTCCAAGCCTGATAGCATGCATCAATAATCGCATTCCTGCAGAACTTCTCCAAATCCAAATCTCAGTAAACGCCATTTTTTTTTTTCCCATCCATGTGATTGATTCCTTAACCCAACCAAGCCCAATGCGAGATTCACTAAATGTAATTTCAATACACAATAAACCAAATCCTTAAGGAAGAAAAATCACTCTACGGCTGATAATTGCAAGATTCATAAAGGAAATCAAGTACTAAACACTACACACATGTATCTCAATCTTGTAATCACCACATAGAAAAACAAATATTGAATACGTACGTTTTCAATCCAATTATAGTTTGGCCAAATCAAAACCCTAGATCACAATGAAAACGAAGAGATCTAAGAAAAGATGCAGATAAGCAAATCAAAGAATCAATTTTTTTTTTTCTTTAACTTCTTTCTAATCACAGTAGATTGAGAATGAGATTTACTTGCACAAACGCCTCTCGCAGAGAAAGAGGAGTCTGGTTAGGGTTTTTGAGACGAACAAGAGAAAGAAGGAAAACAATCACAGTGGTTGACCTATTTAAAGGGCGAAGGAGAGATGAAGATGCAAAAAGGACAGTTGGAGAGATCGCGCGAAAACGCGGCGTTCTCGAAATAGGAAGTGGACAGATAGACCGGACCCGAGCGGAGTCTAATCTAAATAGTAATAAAGAGGATTTTAAACTCTTTTAGACGACATTGTCAAAAATAAAAGTAATGACAGTTATTGAAGGCAGGAGTTGTTTATGATAGTTTTCTTAGATTTTGTTTTACCTTGCCTAATAGCTATAAAGTACTTTTTTAAGGAATTATATAACACAAGAAGGCTTAATTAAAATGTAATAAAAAAAACAACATGTGATTTTGACATTTGACTAGATTTTTATTAGAGAGAATTAAAGAGAAAATTTACCTTAGTTGTTATGTGAATAAAAAAGACACTCGTAGTTACTCTGTAATAATATAGACATTACTTGCCTTGTTTTTCTTTTTGTTTAACTAAAGATATCGTTGCTCATTTTAATTGAGCGACGATATTGTCATCCGTCCCCCGCGGTGTAGATCTAGGAATTCTTTCTTGGGAGGCCACTACGTAGAAAAAGAGTTTTGAGAGGGTTACATATAAAATATGAGTATAGTTCTCAAAATATACACGTTTTTTTTTTTTCAAAAAATTTTGGGGGACATACGAAAAATTTATAAAAATCTGGAAAAGTTAAGTGGTTTTTTGAAAAAATTGGAGGGTCATGCCCATTGCCAATCCCCATCTTGCTTCGTCAGTGCCCGCCTCTCCATCTCTTCTTCTTCCTCTTCTACCTCGCATCTCTCCACTTGATGAAGAGGTTCAAAAAAAGTTACTAAAAGAAGAAAAGTATGCGATGGCGGGGGAAGATAACATGAGAAGAGGATAGGAGAAAAAAAAAAAAAAAAAAAGAAGAAGAAGAAATGGAAGAGAATGTTGGTTTGTAGGTTATAACTCTAAGGTATGGGAAGATGGAGAAAGATGAGGGAAAAGAGGAAGAAAGAAGATGAAGAAGAATAGACGAACAACAATATTATTACTAACGTGCGATGATATTGTCTTTCAAACAAAAGGAAAAATTGGCGGAAGAGCTTGCCGAACCTTTATCGTTACAGATAAACTATGAGTGCCTTTTTTGGTGCACCAGACATCTAAAGTAATTTGTCCGATAATTTCCTCTTTTATACTATTGTGATATTTAAAAAAAAAAAATTGGCATTTAGACGGTGGGTTTTCTTGAAATTGTATGAGGATTACAATGGGGAATAATTTTGATAAAATGTCGAAATGTTAACAATTCGTAGTTTTTATTGGGATAGTTTCAAAAAAATATTATAGAAGGAAGGTTAATTTCCAAAAGGGAATATTGTTCTCTTACGAGTCAAAGCATATGCAAGCCAATTCTGTGGGGCCCACTTATGCCCACCTTTGATCAATGCAGGCCATTTAGTACTCTCATATTCCTCCCATGATCTGCCATCATGCCCAATTTCATTCTCATCAAACATTTATCTATCATTGGATTGAATCTCTAAAGAATCCATGGTTTAAAAGGCCACTAAACATTAAGGCTATTAAATCAAAGGTATGGATGATCGGGTAAAGCTAATGGTTTTCAATAGAGAGATCTTTCCATATACTCCACCCCCACTAATAAGAAAGTATTTAAGTGGGCCCCATGAGCTAAACGGCATATAATCAGTTTCTTATTTTCTCATACTAGAGACCATTGCCCTAATTTATAGACACCAAAGGATAAGAAAATTCTAAAATCAATATAAATTATTGTTATGCCAGTTGTTATAAAAGTTTAAGTATATTAGTTACATTTTGACAAGTTCTTCTTGCAGTGTTTTCTATTTTATAAAAAAATTATGATATTTTCAATTCAAAATAGCTTTATATCTTTCCAATCATATAGTTTGCAGTATAACATAGTTATGCTTCAAAAAAAAAAAAATTATAATTAAACAAACTCGATCTGATTTGCCATGATAATATTTAGTTATCTGATTTGCCCAACATAGATGAAGGATTGTGGAAAGGAAAATTCTCCAATACACCCATCTTCCACACTAATATTTACATGATAACTAAATCTCTCCACACCAATTACTCTAATTGAATTAGCACCCACCTTGTATTAACAGATGGTAGTAAAAGTTGGATTTTAACTTGTCGCTAAAAATTCTTAGTTATTTAATTGAAATAGGGAGATTGAGGGTTAAATCATTTGCATTGAAGTTTCAACTTTTCATCATCTTTGTTGATTATCATGCATCAAAATACTCCACCCTTGTCATCAAATCTTTAATACATACTTATATATATGCACACATGTATTTGTTTGTATGAAGAATACAAGATCATATTTATTCATCCTTTGACCTTGTTTAACTATGGCTGTTTTAGCATATTTGAAGGTCGTAAAGTGCGGAGGTCATTTTAAAATTTAAATTTTTATTTATTAAAAATATTTGTTTGTACCAATTTACATATATTTAGTTACGCCTTCAAACACACATGGTACATGCTAAAAGTATCATAGGAAGATTTATTAACAAATTTCGCCACCATCTTCTTGAAAAAGGTAAAAAGAAAACCCTCTTTGACAATTTCATCCACTCATGAGCTCATCATAGTATCCAACGGCAAGGATTAATCATCAGGTATGAGCCTCCACCAAAGTCAAATGGAATTATGAGGCGGCTCGAAGAGGTCCGTCCGGGCGACGGGGAAAAGGGCACGTGAATACGAGCGCGGGTCCTGCACGCGCGTGATAGTGAGTCGGGAGGCGACGTGGCAATAAATAATTGGTGTGAAGACGGGACGGGTGCGTGGCCACTCGACCGAGTCGAGTCGGTGGTGTTCTTCTTACATCAATATTCAATAGCGTTTTCTATGGGGCCCTGTGGATTGCATTGCTTTCATCGCCTAGAGAAACTGAGGGAGACGAAGACACGTGTCGTATACTGCGTCAGCAATGGTGGTGGAGCCACATAAAATTCGGCGTGTCTTAGGTGGCCAGAAGAAGAAAAAATTAAAGATTTGAAAAATGTGACAGGTCTTTTAATCATGAAACTATAGTTGGATGGGATGATGAATTAGAAGGGTTGGTAAGAAACAAAGTCAACAGACAAGAACATACATGATGTCCATTTTTTTAATCTTTACAATTTGAACAAGGTGTCCATCAACCAAGGGATGGGGTATATTTGAAATCAGAATCAAATTTACTGATTTATTTACAAATATTTAGGTATATGCATAAATAGAGCCCATTTTCTGTACAAGGAAACTTTGTGGTACCTTACTAGAGTCCTTAGATCATTGGAAGGGTGGATAGAAAGATCTATGTGGGTATGACCAAGATAGTAAGATTTAGGTTAATGCCATTTCCAATCCATTGATCTATGGCACATAAGTTTAATGGGTTTATATTAACAAAAATTAACCCTTATTCAATCCATTGCACACCCATGGGATCCACTGTATATGGGGGGTTTTGAAATGACTGATCACTGGACACCTCTTATCCTGTGCAAGTATCCACAGCTCATAATGGGGCCCACCAGTCGGAAGGAATGTAGGGATCAAAAGTTATGATGGACCCAACATTTGCATAAGATTTCGGGCCCCTCATATGATAGTAATCCCTTGATCGGTAGTCCAAAGGTTTAATGGGGGGAGAGAGAGAAATTTGACCATCGATTCAACGGTCTAGAGAAGGATGAGTTTTAACTTAATACTTTTCATGGACTAACACTCATTAAAAAAAAAGAAAAAAAAAGAAAAGGAAATCGCTCATTCAATATCCCATGAATTTGGGCTAATAATTTAGTTTGAGATAAAAACCAATGACAGTGTGGATTAAGGTAGCACTAACCGGGATAATCTCTATGACGATTGGTTATCGAAATCCAAAGAGTTATCTTCTATTAACTAATCATAACACAAATCATCCTCATCTAACACCAGCTTATAATTTATCCAAACATCTGCGAGCAAGGCCCACCACGTCATGATGGCCCACTCTAAATCAAATAATCCATGTATTTCTATCATTCAGACCCACACCCACACGTGACAGTGAACTCGTCCAGCAGGGCGCTCTTCTCAAAAATGTACATCAGTGCATGTGGGCCATCTTTTTCTCACATGCACATTGCCATAAGCAGAGTTAATCTTATAATCTCTCATCCCAAAGACATAATAGTTTTTTTTATTAGGTAAGGATCTTTCATTGTACCCCATATGTTGTCTTTTCCATTATATTCCATTGACAGATCCAATTTAACAAATCTAACAGACGTTAGCAAGAAAAGGATGGGGTCCTTTGCCAATCTCTTCCTCTTCAGAAGCTCGAAAGAACAAATCATTTGCAATAAGTATTTTATCAACTTGTTTTGGCTCCTTATTCTTCAACAGGCGCCTTTAACCCACTCCCAAGAGCCAAGACTGAAGAAGTGATTTCCTGGGCATCCATCGCCCAAAGATTTCTCAGTCCCTGTCATGAAGCCTCTACAGTCGACATGTGCATCATATCTGAGGCAGCAACAAAGCAAGATTGGGACTCCTATCGTTTTCTATCGTCTGGAATAAGACATGAGGATTGGGAATGGGTTCACTGTCGTTTGTGGCTTTATAAAGGCTATATACTACAGAATTTGACAGGAGTAGCTCTTTTCTTCCTTTTTTCCTTTCTCTCTTTACAGGAACTTTTCTATGGGAGGAAATGGACGGTGAGTTTTGTTGGTACGCGTAACAACCACAGCCATCAGAAGATGTAATCATGAAGTCAAACGAGCACCTAAGCAAGAGGCATTGGCAGCTGGAGCTGGTGGTCCAGATTTCATATATCTAGTGGATGGATCTTTTGGCCTTTGGAAAAGTAAAGAGAGATTTTTGTGGGTTGTAATATTTTCCGAGTATAATAGATCTTGGGTTTCCAACTTAAACACGTTTGTGTAATGTTGCTTTTCCTCGAAAGGCCTTTTTAAATCACCCCCTTAAAGTGAGAATAATCAGTTGTGTTGTTTTAAATTTTTTCTGGACCAATATGTGTTCTACAATTTTTAGAGGAATCCTTCACAATAATAAGGGTGGTGTGGTACTTATGATCTTCAAGCATGTTTGTGCATCAGTGCATGCGACTCTAGTAAAGCACAGGGCTAGCAATTTTGGAAGGTTTTAAAGTGTTCTCAACAAAATAGAGTGGTGTGTTGTGATAGGAAATGACTCTTTAAATGTGATTGCTCCAGTGTCTAACCAAAATACTAATCTTCAGAAACTTCAATACCTCTTCAATGAAAGTAGAGAGCTATTAGCTTGCATCAATGTTTCCTTTGGTCATGAAGTTAGATCTGCCAACTCCATGGCGGATGTGCTAGCAAAGCAAGAGGAAACCAAGAAGTTGATAGGTTTAATTATTTGGGTGGATATGATTTTGTAATGAGCTTTTTGTATATACCTCCCTAAGGTTTGTAGGATTTGTAAATAGGTCCATAATGTTTTAGTATTTGTAAATAGCCCCTACCTTTTCTTTTTAATACCTTTCATGTCCCCAAAATCAATATTCCTAACAAGAATGAGCAACCACCATGAGATTTGTTTTGAATTTTTACATAAATGACAGCTCTGCCCTTACATCCATTAAATAAAATGAGTATATTATTATTTATAAAAATACTATTATTTTATCTCAAGTCCCAATGATTTCTCTGAATAACTCTCTCTTGCACAGATCAAGGGTGAACTCAGGTACAAGGGCCTGGGGACCGAAGCCCCCACCCATATGTGAGAAAAGTGTAAAATGCCCTCTCCCCCTCAAATTCTAAAAATTAATATATATTTTTAACATTTGCCTCTTCCCCAATATTCCTTTTACATAGAGCCAAACACCTCTACAAACTTTTTTTTTTTTTTTACATTTGCCAATTCCACCAATATTTCTTTTACACCCCCTACATAGGAAGCATGATCATGTATTTTTAAACTTTCATCAATCCAATGGAGGGTCCTGTATGGATTGGATGAATCATAACAGATTATAAGTACATGTGTTGATCGTCGTCATAATCACTTTAGACTTAAAGAAATGAGCCTTGTAATGATAAAAAATGAATTTATGTAGGGTTGTTCCCCCACTAAGTGCAATTCTTAATTTACATGCTTTATATATATAAAAAAAAAAATTAGTCCAAGCTTATGAAATTATGCATATAAGGATAAAAGGGATGGACAAAAATGTCATTTCGCACTAAAAGCCTATGGTGGTTGGAAGACTATTAATTTTGGGGACACGTACGGAAGGTATTAAAATAAAAAACAGGAGCCTATTTGCAAATACTAAAACCTCAGGGGCCTATTTGCAAACCGTACAAACCTTAGGGGGGTATATACAAAAAGCTCTTTTGTAATTGGGGTTTTGGCTAATGCTTCTCTCTTGCACCTTCCAACTCCTTTTTTTTTCTTTCTATTTTCGATCGTTTTGTTTCTACTACTTCTCCTAATGAAATCTTTATTACCGGTCAAAAGGTTTTTTTTTTTAAACAAAATCCCTGTTATAACAGTAAGTGGAAAAGAATGATCTTCTACACATGATTCTTTTCTATGGTTTAGTGTGGCACGACACTTTTCTGAGCATAAAAAAAGGGACTATTTTTCTTCATGAAAAATCATTAGTAGAAGCAAGGTCAAATCTGTTTTTTTTCAACAATACTATAGAAACAGAAAATACTGTTTGAGCCAAGCTCAGATGAGTTGGGATATATATATATATATATATATATATATATATATATCACCTTAAATGAGATATTGAGTGGGGGCTCTCATATCTATATCCAATGCCAACAACTTAAATGTGAGGGCCCCCATCCATATCTCTCATAGAAACATCTACCATATATATATATATATATATATATATGATGAGTTGAGATCAAACTCAGGTCAAAACCGAATAGGATCCATCTTGAGCTAGGCTTGTGAGCTTATTGAGCGAACTTTGAGATCAGCTTGATTGGCACTTGAGGCAAGCTTGAGAAAAGTCGAGCCAAGATAGCTTAATGGTTGGATTTATTGTGAAGATGGGCAACACGAGTCATTCGAATATTGTTGGGATCGGTGATGTCTGCATTGAAACCAATGTTGGTTGCACAATGATGCTGAAAGATGTGCCACAAGTTCCCGATCTTCGCTCGAATATGATTTCTGGGACTTCATTAGACCGTCCAGGTTATTAAAGTAATTTCATAAATGGCAGGTGGAAGCTCGCTAAAGGATCTCTTGTTACGAATTTGTCTCTGCTGCTGTTTGCATCCGATTTTTTCTACAAATATAATGCAAGTCTAATCCGTTATTTCAGCAATTGGAATTGTAGGGTTTTGATTCAATCCACCAGGCAATCTCCAAAACCCAAGTCTTCTTTCTTTATCGGAGTGACATTAGGCAATCTCCCACTGTCTCCGTATTGTGTACCTATTTATGTGCATATATTGCAGTGACATTAGGTTTGATTCCATATATCCATGCCAGATTCATTGTAAAAAAATCATTCTCGGTATGTCTTTTTGTCAATCCTTTGTTTGAAAAAATGTTTAGTTCAATCGTGAACTAGGGATGTCATTCTGTGAATGCAGATCTGCAAAATATGTTTTGTTTTGTTGCCACAGTCCGGTGCGTGCTTAAATATTACATATTTCATATATTTATGTGCTGTATTATGAGTAAGTGTTCTAGGGAGAAAGGCAATTTGCTGTATTGATATTTTTGGGCAAAGGTCCTTTATCTTCCAATGGAAAGGCCGCCACGAGTCATTGAGTATATCTTTTTAATCAATTAGTAATTGGGTGCGGACTCTTTGCCAATTTCAACCCAATGAATAATTGGAATTAATGTTTCAACCTTATTTTTTTGTCTTGGTTTCTCATTGGTTTTTTTTTTTTTTTTTTTGTTTTTTGTTTCTTTTAAACCAGGCTTCTTATTTCTTTCCATTTTCTTTTAATGTATTTTTTTGGTGTTTAATGATTTTTCTTTTTTTCCCTTTTATCATAGTCATGTTTTATATTTCTTCAAAGTCTGATGGATTCTTTTTTAGTTTTTGTGCCGACAGGTTTTCACGGATTTATGGTTTTTCTTTTTTTTTTTTTTAGTCGTTGGGTTTCCATGGATTTATTTGTTTCTTCTAAGCCGTTCTTATTATTAGAATGCCTATTAACATTTGTTTTCATGTTATATATATTTTGTGGTATTCTTATCAATTTTACTTTATTATTAAGGATTTATTCTTCTGATTTGAAAAGAATGTATGAAGTAAAATGCTCAACTAATTTCAAACAAATTAAAGTGATCTCATTTTGAAATTAACCAACTATAATTCCCAATTATTATGATGGGTTTTAATTCTGATTGCAGTTTTTACCATCTCAATATAATTTATACTAAGTATTATTTAAACGTAATATTCTTTTTAGCATTCTAAATTATATTGCCCTAGCCAAGCGCGGGCGTGTTTTGCCGGTGCATTGATAAGGGCAAACAAATATGATCCATGTAACCACATCATTTACATGTGTAAACAAGTGCAAACAAATGACCCCCTGCGGGTCTAGTGAAAACATACGATGATAAAAGATTACTGACCACTAGCATATAAATGCTCTACTGGAATCCAACCAGAAGTTAAGAGAAACCCAAACCAAAACCTAAGTTAACAGGTTGTGTTTGAGTCGGACCGGCAGGTCGCGGAGTGAGATGAGTTGCTTGGGTTGGGCCAGCTCACAAGTATGGACCCAATTGAACCTGACCCATTTATTATACAAGTTGGACCTGTCAATAGAATGACACAATCACACCCGGAAATAAAAAGGGTCTAGCTAGAGTCCCCGGGTTGGATTGAGGTCATATGAGGAGTTGCTACCATTCCTTTGGTAGATCAATTCTTATAACTGGTTTTTTATTTTTTAATGTATAAAACTATGAAATTTCATGTCAACAGTTGTCATGGTTTTGTGTATCAAATTCTATTAGTATGAACATGTAAACGGGGCAGGTACAAGGCAGCCAAGAAGTGAATAGAAAAAAAAGGGGGTTTTACTGTTGCACAAAGAGTGAAGGTGCAAGTGCATCTTTTCCTCCACTCTATAGGGGAGGAAAAGTTGCAAATGCCTTCTACCCGCCGTATGAGATTGTGTAAAACCTCAAGCACTACTTTTCCTCCTCTCTGAGAGGAGGAAAAGTGGCAAATACATCTTTACCTCTGTAATAATCAGCAGTAAAGCATCAACCGCAAGTTTTGCTTTCCACTTAGCAAAGGAAAAGCTGCAAATGGCCCGACACTAAATAGTAGCCTCAACCTAAAAAGGACCCTGGTTTTATAAGGGTTGAATCCTTGCTTTAAATTTGTATTGATATAGGCTTCCAACCATTCCTTGACTTTAGTATATTCCAATGAACAATTTTGACTTTAGCATTGTTGGATTTAAGCCCATTCATTACCCTAGAAAATGACTTGCAAGTTAAAACTAGGGCTGTCAATGGACCGTGGTGACCTGGCATGGATTTTGGGCTAGACTCGTAACTGAGTCAACAGGGTCTTGGTCCATTGTTTAGGCCTTGTTGACAATGTGTTTGAGTCCAATGGATCCATAACCAAACCTTGTACATCTTTATACATAAATTTGTTATATGCTCTCCGCCTTTTGGCTTAATTCCCAAAAATTGCCACAGTTTTGAGGATTAACTTTAAGTCCTTCACTTGTTTAATTTATAAAAGTGGAGTCCTTTTACTCAAACTTCTTTTGGCAAATGATACAAATACCCTCTATGTTAAAAAAAGTTCAATTTTTTGAGGATTTTTTAAAATTCTTTTTTCACTTAAAAATCTGATTTCTAATTGTACGTATTATAAAATGGCTTGGTAGGCTAGTTAGGAAGTGTCGATTCCTAGCCTGATGTGCCAGCCTGACCCAAATTTGATCCTGCAATTCAGGATTTGGGCTGACACTAATGAGCACATAAGCAAATTGGTGTCTTTTCTTTTAACCCGGGTAGAATGACCATTAGAAGATGGGTTGGGATTGATGTTGAGTCCATTCTTAGTTTGCAATCTGCCACCCCAACATGAATTAGCTCAACCAGAACCTTGCCCATTTATTAATAGAAATTGGAGATGTTAGCCCAAATTGAACCTCAAAACTAGAAGCAAAGGATGCAAGCCAAGCCTGACCAGGCTCAAACTCAAGTTTGTACCTAGGCATATGAAGTTAGAGGAGCTCAGCTCAAGCTCAAGCCAAAGCTTAAGAAGCCAAACTTGAGCTCTTCTCCCAAATATTATTGTCAGTAGTGTGCGTATATCATATATAAAACTTATATATATATATATATATATATATATATTTAAATGCATTTTATCACATGGCCTCCACATGAAAATAATGTTCCATCTGCAGTTCTCATGCGAGACATCTCTCGAATCGCCTTTTTTAAGCACGTGGGACACATAAAGCCAATTCAACCCCCTTACGCTCACTATCCCCGGCCCCACTCCTCCCCCTCTTTCTACAATTGAGTTAGCACAAGCTCAAATCTTTTGCTTATTAAATTGTTACTCGCCGTTAGATTGAAAATCTAAAAAAATGATGCATTCTGAAAATTGCGTTACTGTTTAGGGCCATAGATTACGGGGTGGTGTTATGATGATCTAATGGAGTTTAAATTTTGCAGACATGAAAGGTTCCATCAAGATCTTTTGACTCTCCACCACACTCGTGATTAGCGTCACACCTGGTGGGCCCCGTAACGCAATCCGCACGGAAGGTCAATGAGAGACAATTGCACCAAATCAGGGCCTCATATATGGGACATTTAATGTATTTTTTGGTGTATAATGAATTTTCTATTTTTCCCTTTTATCATTGTCCTATTTTATTTTTCTTCAAAGTTTGATGGATTCCTTTTTAGTTTCCGTGCTGACAGGTTTTCATGGATTTATAGTTTTTCTTTTTCCTTTTTATTTATTTTTTATTTTTTTAGTCATTGGGTTTCCATGGGTTTATTTGTTTCTCCGAAGTCGTTCTTATTATTAGATTGTCTATTAACATTTGTTTTCATGTTGTATTTTATGGTATTCTTATCAATTTTATTTTTATTAAGCATTTATTCTTCTGATTCGAAAAGAATGTATGAAGTAAAGTGCTGAACTAATTTCAAACAAATTATAGTGATCTCATTTTAAAATTAACCAACTATACTTCCCAATTATTATGATGGGTTTTAATTCTAATTGCAGTTTTTACCATCTCAATATAATTTAGACTAACTATTATTTAAACGTAATATTCTTTTTAACATTTTAAATTATATTGCCCTTGCTAAGCACAGGCATGTTTTGCTGGTGCATTAATGTGGGCAAACAAATATGATCGATGTAACCACATCATTTATATGTGTAAATAAGTGCAAACAAATGACCCATTGCGGGTCTAGTGAAAACATACGATGATAAAAATTACTAACCACTAGCATATAAATGCTCTACTGGAACCCAACTAGAAGTTAGGAGGAACCTAAACCCAAACCCGAATTAACAGGTTGTGTTTGAGTCAGACCGGCAGGTCGCGGAGTGAAAAGAGTTGCTTGGGTTGGGCCAGCTCACAAGTACGGACCCAACTGAACCTGACCGATTTATTATTCAGGTTGGAACTGTCAATAGAATGACCCAATCACACCTGGAAATAAAAAGGGTCTAGCTGGAGTCCCCGGGTTGGATTGAGATCAAATGAGGAGTTGCTACCCTTCCTTTACTAGATCAATTCTTATAACAAGTTATTATTTTTTAACGTATAAAACTATGAAACTGCATGTCAACAATTGTCGTAATTTTGTATATCAAATTCTATTAGTATAAACATGTAAACAGAGATAGTTCAAGGCGGCCAAAAAGTGAATAGAAAATGAGGGGGTTTTACTGTTCCACAAAGAGTGAAGGTGCAAGTGCAACTTTTCCTCCACTCTTAGGGGAGGAAAAGTTGCAAATCCCTCTTTACCATTGCATTAATGAGTGGTAAAGCTTCAAGCGCTACTTTTCCTCATCTCTGAGAAGAGGAAATATGGCAAATGCATCTCTACCACCATATTAATTAGCGGTAAAGCCTCAAGCGCAAGTTTTCCTCCCTACTTAGTGGAGGAAAAGCTGCAAATGGCTTGACAAAGTGTTGGGCCCATAGTAACCTCAACCTAAAAAGGACCCTGGTTCGATAAGGGTTGAATCCCTTGCTTTAAATTTGTATTGATATAGGCTTCCAACCATTACTTGACCTTGGGTACATTCCAATGAACAATTTTGACTTTAGCATTGTTGGATTTGGGAAGATGCGGACTCAGATTGATTGGTGCAGGATTAAGCCCATTTATAGCCGAAGAAAATGACTTGCAAGTTGCAACTAGGGCTATCAATGGACCCTGGTGACCTGGCATGGATTTTGGGCTAGACTTGTAATTGGGTCTTGGTCCATTTTTTAGGCCTAGTTAACAATGTGTTTAAGTCCAATGGATCCACAACCGAACCTTGTACATCTTTATACAGAAATTTGTTCTGTACATCTTTATACATAAATTTGTTCTATGCTCTCCGCCTTTTGGCTTAATTTCCAAAAATGGCCACAGTTTTGAGGATTAACTTTAAGTCCTTCACTTGTTTAATTTATAAAAGTAGAGTCCTTTTGCTCAGACTTCTTTTGGCAAATGATACAAATACCCTCTATGTTAAAAAAAAGTTCAATTTTTTGAGGATTTTTTAAAATTCTTTTTTCACTTAAAAATTTGATTTCTAATTGTACGTATTATAAAATGGCTTGGTAGGCTAGTTAAGAGGTGTCGATTCCTAGCCTGACGTGCCAGCCTGACCCAAATTTGATCTTGCAATTCAGGATTTGGGCTGACACCAATGAGCACATAAGCAAATTGGCGTCTTTTGTTTTAATGAACCCGGGTAGAATGACCATTAGAAGATGGGTTGGGATTGATGTTGATTCCATTCTCAGTATGCAATCTGCCACCCCAACGTGAATTAGCTCAGCCAGAACCTTGCCCATTTATTAAAAGAAATTGGAGATGTTGGCCCAAATTGAACCTCAAAACTAGAAGCAAAGGATGCAAGCCAAGCCAGACCAGGCTCAAACTGAGGCTTGTACCTAGGCATATGAAGTTAGAGGAGCTCCACTCAAGCTCAAGCCAAAGCTTGAGAAGCCAAACTTGATTTCTTCTCCCAAATATTATTGTCAGTAGTGTGCACATATTACACATAAAACTTATATATTTTTAAATGCATTTTATCATATGGGCTCCACATGAAAATAATGTTCCATCTGCAGTTCTCATGCGAGACACCTTTCGGATCCCCTTTTTTAAGCACGTGGGACCCATAAAGCCAATCCAACCCCCTTACGCTCACTGTCCCCGGCCCCACCCCTCCCCCTCTTTCTACAATTGAGTTAGCACAAGCCCAAATCTTTTGCTTAGTAAATTGTTACTCGCCATTAGATTGAAAATCTAAAAAAATGACGCATTCTGAAATCGCTTTACAATTTAGGATCATAGATTACAGGGTGGTGTTATGATGATCGAATGGAGTTTAAATTTTGCAGACATGAAAGGTTCTATCAAGATCTTTTGACTCTCCACCTCACTCATGATTAGCGTTGCACCTGGTGAGCCCCATAACACAATCCGCACGGTAGTTCAATGAGAGACATTTGCACCAAATTAGGGCCTCATATATGGGACATTTAATGGATTTTTTGGTGTATAATGAATTTTCTTTTTTTCCCTTTTATCATTGTCATATTTTATTTTATTTTCAAAGTCTGATGGATTCTTTTTTAGTTTCCGTACCGACGGGTTTTCATGGATTTTTAATTTATCTTCTTTTTTCATTTTTTTAGTCGTTGAGTATCAATAGGTTTCTTTGTTTCTTCTAAGCTGTTCTTATTATTAGATTGTCTGTTAACATTTGTTTTCATGTTATATTTTGTGGTATTCCTATCAATTTAACTTTTTTTATTATTAAGGATTTATTCTTCTAATTCGAAAAATATGAAGTAAAATGCTCAACTAATTTCAATCAAATTAAAGTGATCTCATTTTGAAATTAACCAACTATACTTCCCAATTATTATGATGGGCTTTAATTATGATTGTAGTTTTTACCATCTCATTATAATTTAGACTAAGTATTATTTAAACGTAGTATTCTTTTTAGCATTTTAAATTATATTGCCCTTGCTAAGCACTGGCATGTTTTGCCTGTGCATTAATGTGGGCAAACAAATATGATCGATGTAACCACATCATTTATATGTGTAAATAAGTGCAAACAAATGACCCCTTGCAGGTCTAGTGAAAACATACGATGATAAAAGATTACTAACCACTAGCATATAAATGCTCTACTGGAATCCAACCAGAAGTTAGGAGGAACCTAAGCCCAAACCCGAATTAACAGGTTGTGTTTGAGTCAGACCGGCAGGTCGCGTAGTGAAAAGATTTGCCTGGGTTGGGTCAGCTCACAAGTATGGACCCAACTGAACCTGACCGATTTATTATTCAAGTTGGAGCTGTCAATCGAATGACACAATCACACCAGGAAATAAAAAGGGTCTAGCTGGAGTCCCCGGGTTGGATTGAGATCAAATGAGGAATTGCTACCCTTCCTTTACTGGATCAATTCTTACAACAGGTTTTTATTTTTTAACGTATAAAACTATGAAAGTGCACGTCCACAATTGTCGTAATTTTATATGTCAAATTCTATTAGTATAAACATGTAAACTGGGATGGTTCAAGGCAGCAAAAAAGTGAATAAAAAAAGGAGGTTTTACTGTTGCACAAAGAGTGAAGGTGCAAGTGCAGCTTTTCCTCCACTCTTAGGGGAGAAAAGTTGCAAATGCCTTCTACCCACCGTATGAAATTGTGGTAAAACCTCAAGCGCCACTTTTCCTCCTCTCTGAGAGGAGGAAAAGTGGAAAATGAATCTTTACCGCCATCATAATCAGCGGTAAAGCCTCAACCGCAAGTTTTGCTTTCCACTTCGCGGAGGAAAAGCTGCAAATGGCCCGACAAAGTGTTGGGCCCATAGTAACCTCAACCTAAAAAGGACCCTGGCTTTGTAAGGGTTGAATCCTTGCTTTAAATTTGTATTGATATAGGCTTCCAACCATTACTTGACTTTGGTACATTCCAGTGAACAATTTTGACTTTAGCATTGTCGGATTAGTGAATACAGGATTAAGCCCATTCATAACCCTAGAAAATGACTTGCAAGTGAAAACTAAGGCTGTCAATGGACCGTGGTGACCTGGCATGGATTTTGGGCTAGACTCGTAACTGGGTCAACTGGGTCTTGGTCCATTGTTTAGGCCTAGTTGACAATGTGTATAAGTCCAATGGATCCACAACCGAACCTTGTACATCTTTATACAGAAATTTGTTCTATGCTCTCTGCCTTTTGGCTTAATTTCCAAAAATCGCCATAGTTTCGAGGATTAACTTTAAGTCCTTCACTTGTTTAATTTATAAAAGTAGAGTCCTTTTGCTCAGACTTCTTTTGGCAAATGATACAAATACCCTCTAAGTTAAAAAAAGAGTTCAATTTTTTGAGGATTTTTTTTAAATTCTTTTTTCACTTAAAAATTTGATTTCTAATTGTACGTATTATAAAATGGCTTGGTAGGCTAGTTAGGAGGTGTCGATTCCTAGCCTGATGTGCCAGCCTGACCCAAATTTGATCTTACAATTCAGGATTTGAGCTGACACCAATGAGCACATAAACAAATTGGCGTCTTTTCTTTTAATGAACCTGGGTAGAATGACCATTAGAAGATGGGTTGAGATTGATGTTGATTCCATTCTCAGTATGAAATCTGCCACCTCAACATGAATTAGCTCAACCAGAACCTTGCCCATTTATTAATAGAAATTGGAGATGTTGGCCCAAATTGAACCTCAAAACTAGAAGCAAAGGATGCAAGCCAAGCCTGACCAGGCTCAAACTGAGGCTTGTACCTAGGCATATGAAGTTAATTTTGTAAAAATAGTTTTAGCAAAAGGACCAGGCATTGAGTTTTGACCCAAAGCTAAACTAATCCATTTTTAAATTTTTTACAAATTACTGAAAATAACTAAAGTAGTTGTAATATAAAACTTATGATTTTCTTTGAGATATTGGAGAGAATACACATTAAAAGTACACAAAATATACCAAGCAATCTTAAAATACTTCCCTATAATAGTTGCGATAAAGGATTCGGACTCTTTTTTTTTTTTTTTGCTTTTTTAAAAAAACCCAAAAGCTTCTATCTCATTACACGCATAAAAAAAAAAAAAAAAAAAAGCCTAGCACAAAACTACAGACTAATTTGATCCAATGCCCAAAACAGAAAACTCGTGTAGACTATTTCTAACCTACTTTTGATTGATGATAAGCAGATCCATTAAAACCTTACTACATACAACTTGAACTCAACCGAGATAAAGGCCCATTTCTTTACTATAAATTCTAGTACGAATTTGCCGTATTTTTTTATTAGAGTTTCTAACAAGAAGTGTGTTTTTCCACTAGAAATTTCAATAAGAATTTGGCATAGTGGGAAATTCACGACATGATGTGATGACTTATAATTGCAAATGCCATGTTTCTTTATTAGAATTCTAAATTTTCAGACATCTAAAAGGTCTCATATAACCTTTTGAAATTCTAAAAATTTCAGCTTCTTTACTTTTTCGAGGAAATTTCTGAATTCTTAAATAAAAAAGAACAGAAATTTCAAAATGATCCAAAACAGTAACTCTTTTAAATTCAGAGAAACCGGCCCACAAAGACTAACCAAGATCCAAAAAACTGATAGACCAACTCTTCAAACTTGAGGTTGGTTGACCTATTTTATATACAGGTCAAATATGGGTTACACTTTAATCATCCCATATCCACACATGATCAACCCAACCTATTTCTTTTCCACCGAAAGTTGCCTCTTTTTCCATGGAAACTGGCTACACAAACATGCGTTACAATCCACTGGAATAAGAGATAAAGACGCCAAAATAATATTTTATTACATAATATAATAAAAAAGAGAGAGTTGCAGAATCAATAGCATCTCATCTTTTTAACCCTTTTCCTTGCAGAAAGCAAAGTATCAAAACGATTCCGTGCTTAAACCCACGATCTAATCCTCTCCTGATCAAGATTATCCATTCAAGACGCTTCGCTTCTAACCCTAACCCGATCTGGAGTTATATATTGGTGCGTTCTTAGTGGAAAGCGGCACCTTCTCTTTCAAAAAAGAAGATTTTGATAAAACCCAAGGCGAAGTGATCAAGGCAAATATCTGATTTTGTTCAATCTCCCAACTGTTCGACCAAAAGCTTCAACGAATCTTAGCTCCAACATCGATGAAAGCTCCCAGGTATGCATCAGATAACATGCCATGATCGATTTTTACAGACCCAATGCTTCAATTTTTTTTTTTTCTTTCCTTCCTTCACATTGTTGGATATGAAATCCATTCCAGATTATAGCAAGTGAGATTGAAGTATAAATTTGAAGTTGGGGTGGCGGGGGTGTGTTGGGCTTATTGTACATAGTAACAATTTGAAGTGGGGGAGTTTCTTCACCTCCATTTCCTCAAATCTTTTCTCTACATCCAATGCAGGTTCTAGATGAAAGCTTGTGGTTGTGTTAAAAGCTTACATGTAAGGGTAAAATTTGTTAGTGTGTTGTAAATTAGTTAATGAGTCCTTTTTAGTCAAAATTATGAGTGCTCACCACATCAGGTGCCTTTCTTTATATCAGCATCAACTTTAGGAAAATCACCTGTCATCATGTAACCCATATTCTATGCATATCTTTAACATGTTGCCATCTTAAGGTCAATTTTTTGAAATTGCTGATTGTGTTGGAAAGCCAACTTAAAAACCTTAAGTGAAGGGATAATTTGATAGGTGTTGCTATTGAAATGTTTCTATAATTTTTAGGGAACCCTTCATTGTATTGCCCCGTTCACCATCTTACAATGCTTGCAATACCTCTAATCCTTTAATCTCTGTTCCCTTTGATGGAGCACATTGTTTAAGAACTTAGAATTCTTAGGAATTCGGCACCAATTAAACAAACAGCCCTAAAAAAATGATATTAACTATACAGTAAAAGGGATGTATACTTGACATCCTCATAGATTACAGAATATTGACCCAACAATTCTAAAAAGAACAGATAGCTGGAAGCACTCAAGGCTAGAAGGAAGAAACCCTAGTAAAAAGACATCTACAAGGGAAAAGGGGAAATCATCTCCTGAAGTCAAGATTGCTCTTGCTATCCCTTTCTTGGCCAAAGAATCAGCAATTTTGTTATCTGTAGGAATATGAGTGGTTGGCTATATAATGAGTTAAAAAACATGTTACAAATGGATGTGTGTGAAGGTTATGACGATTAAAAAATGTTTGCAGGAGAGGGAGCTGTTGAAGTTTTGTGAAAATCAGTGAGTTTTGTGCATAGAAACTTTTACTACAGCGTGTTACAACTTGAAATGGCTAAGACATCGACTAAGAGAACATTGTCAGTGTATCTTTACATTCCAAATATCATCGGTAAGCCTTTTTTTATTTTATTTAATGAGGACATCACTACAGCATCGTTGTTGCTTCTTCTAATAGCATACATGGTGACAAATCATATGATTATGCACAAAATCAGGCACTCTAATTAACTTATGGTGATCTGATATGTGACATGCGAACACACTCATACATGCATGTGATTATTATGCTTTAAACTTCTCAAATTTCCCTCCACATTCGCCAATTTCTGATGTTCAAAATTCTTTTATACGTTGTCTTTTCACATTTTATTCCTCAGTAAATTCATCTATGGAATCAATACTTCATTTAGGTCATGATTCTTGGCCCTGTCCGTTTTAGGACACCTGCAGTAGCTAGTGATTGAATGTCAGTGTTGAAAGAGAAACTATTCTGAAGATTCTGGTGAGATTGTATTTATTGACGGAATATACATCACCCTCTACTGTTCACAAAGAAAGTAGAAACTCCTTTTTAATTGGCTAGAAGCGTTTCTGGTCAAATGCCTTTTCCATTGAGAGATTCTTGCTTTGAAGCTGGTGGACAAAAGCATTTCTGTTTTGTTTTGGACCTTGAGATTAACTCATTCAATTCTCTATCCTAAAGAAAATTATTTTGATTTTGCTGGTACTTATGATTAACTATGCCCTCATATTTGTTCAGCATATTATTTATGCATTGATGTTTTTTCGTTTTTTGAAGATTCATTTGTTTTTGGGATACAGGGTACATAAGAGTTCTCTTGAATTGTGTTGCATTTGCTTCTTGCTTTTCTGACAAAAAGCTCTTTGCCGTTCTTTACTTTGTTAGGTAATATTCATCACTTCCATATATGTATATATATTTAATTCAGTTTCAGTTGTGAGTGTATACTGATTAGATCTATGTTTTTCAGCTTTGTGTGTGATGGGTTAGATGGTTGGTTTGCACGGAAGTTCAATCAAGGTACAATTTCATCTGGATCCATTAGTTTTGTAGATTAACCAGTACACTTCTCTTTCTTTCTTTGTTTCATTGTTTTTTTCAGACATGTGGTAGCTCATATCAAAATTTTAAGGTTTGCAACATCAAGTTAGTTGATTCAATCCTTTTAGAAACTAATGCAACTTTATGCTTTGCTGTTTTTATCCATTCTTCTTTAATCCATTTTCATAGGACTTCTTACATTCTTTGAAAAGCGCAACTGAAGCAAATGACTAAAAATAAATAAGCGCAACAAAAATTTAGCTTTGCGGGATAATAATAGGAGCTACTTGTCCCAGGTTTCAATAAATTTGGGTTTTAGGGCTCTTAGTGGGTTATTTTGCTTGATAAGAATCAAATGGTTCCTAAATGGTATGATTGTACTGAGATAAGATATGGGAATTACTAAATAACGTAGAAGTAATTCATTTGAAGCAACAAGAGGTTTTTTTTTTTTTTTTTTTCTTTTCAGGTCTTCCACTGCTGAATTTTTTGCCTGCGATTTTAGTAGATGCCAATTCTGGAAAAAACCTAACCCTGTACCCCCAATAGTGCAACCAATAACTAAAAGGAGTTTTCTTCTCCATCTATAAAAGCAAGCAGCTGGTGTGAATCAAATCTGTATAGACAGACAAAACAAAGAGAAGGGTGAAGTTGACAACCGGAGGACTGTTTTTGCTTCATGTTCTTTGATCTCATGTCCAGTTTAAGTGATAATTGATAAATCAAATAGAATATTCCAACTCATCACGAGCCCGTCACAATTTACACAGAGGGCAAGGGATTCTGAACAATGTGTAGTCTAAACGAAGATAACTAGAGATTTCAAAATGAAAAGGAATACATACTCTATCAGCAGTTACCACCGGTTATATGCACCAAATATTTTTGAGCTTTATGCTTCACCCTACTTGGCCTACTATGCTTTGTGTGTATGGGCGAAACACCAAATCCTTGTCTCTTCTGGCAAAATCCATGACCATGAAGACATGGTGTTTGCTTATCTAGGAGTTAGGGCTAGCTAGAAACAAATTTAGTGGAGACAGAATATAGAATATAGAAAGAGTATTGCACAGGTAGAGCTGTCCTTATACAGGTAATCTGTTTGATTAACTTGACTCAGATTTGATCTTCATTATAACTACTACTTATGGGCCATGAATTGGTGGTGTTTGCTTACTTGGAGTTTGAAACTTGCAATAAAATGTAGTAGAAATATTAAATAGAATATATAAAAAAAGGTCAGTATTGCATAGGTAGACCTGTGCTTCCCTGTTTTCTTAATTTGACTAAGATTCTGAGAGAAGGGTTTTTCATAATTACTACATTATGTGAGACAGATGTGACTTCTTATTTTGAAACTTTCTCAACTTTTAATGATTATAAAAATGCGACAAAAATGAGAATAAGAACATGCTAGCTTCTATGTCAACCCCCATTTGACATCAAATTCCAGAAACCAACTATAGAACATAAACAATAGGATACTGGCACCTTCCCCATTGAACACTTTATTCAATTTCCTTTCCACTTTATACTCCGAATATGAGAGTCCATCCCCTCTAATGTGTATTTTCTACTTGTCTAAAATAAGTAAATAACCTTAGAATAGAAAGCTTTGTATCAAAATGGATAATTTCTAGATGACTTCAATATTCTGTCACCTCTGCTGTTTTGCACAAGGAACACAAGCAATCAGTTCAAAGAGAATCGGATTATTTTGACGTAGTCAATCCTGGAGGAGAGATCTCTCAATGGATTAACTCATTATGTTAGGTTAAGAAGTTATTTACCAATGTGAGAAATGGGAAGTGAGGTTCTCACAATTAATCTAAAACCAACTTTGCCTCTATGGATTGTTACAGTCTGACTAGCCAATACATCCCAAAGATTAAGCTGTTAGGAAGCGGAAAACCAATCTACATAACACCCCCACTTGAATGGGACGCCGTTCAAATTTGCAACCCACGCATGCCTACTCACGCGATGCGTGCCTTCCCACATGACCTATGTGAATAATGCCTCCCCGGAGTTTAAACTCGCGACCTTTGGCTCTGATACCATGTTAAGTCCCACTAGCCAGTACATCCCAAAAGCTTAAGCTGTTAGGAAGTCGAAAACCAATCTACTTAACATTGGATTGATGTCATTCTTACTTTATCCTTTGTTTATGTAGTCAATCCCTGAAGAGAGATCTTTTAGTCGATTAACCCATGACGTTAGGTTAAGAAGTCATTTACCAATGTGAGAGATGGGAAGCGAGGTTTTTTCATTTTATCTAAAATCAACTTTGCCTCCATGTATTGCTGTCAGTCTTACTTTATCCTTTGATTTTGGGCATTTATAAGTTTGCAAAAAGAGGATGCCATAACTCACAGCTCAAATTGTATTTCTCTCTTGCAAAAATGGAATGTTTCATTTCTATGAGACACTTATTTGTGAACTTGATTGATACAAATTGTTATTTTAATTGAAACACCTTACCTATAGCATTTGACTCGTCTGTCTCACTGATCCAGTATCAACTTTCGGAGCTGTTTTGGACATGGTGACGGACAGGTTGCCTTCCATCCAAATATCTGGGCGTGGTTTTACATAAATGCACACAAACTTCAGTTTTCATTTTAGATTCCACTCTTCCCGACCTCATTTCTTCCTCTTCAAGAATTTTACTTTTGTTTTGTGCATGGGATGGACCCTTCTTACTAACTCAATATGGATACGCACTGCATTACACAGGGTTAGCACAGCTTGTCTGCTGGTAATCCTCTCTCAATTTTACAGGTAAATGTTGTGCTGAGTTCTGATGTTCATTTTTTTTGTGGTGAATTTATTTTGCAATTGATATGTTGACAATTTTTGTATGATCCACTTCTCAGACCTACAATGATTTTCTTGTCTTTGCTCGCATTGGATATTGCTAGCCACTGGCTACAAATGTACAGGTATTGTTTATCTACTGGTAGCCTTGACCTCTTTTTCTATTTTGGGCCTCCCGGAAAGTCCATATGAACACCTTCACTGGATCTTGAAACTGTTAAATGAGAAAAGTATGGCTAACAGAATATTTTTTTTAATGGGATTTGAAAAGCATGGGAAGTTGTATGGTGCCCTGTGACTCCTTCCTGCCCACTTTTTTAGCTATCCTTGTGTAAGGTTTTCAATTACCGTATAGTGTATGATTGATTAAGAGGAATAAGATAAAACTGGTCATAGTTCCTACCATTCAAGAGAAAAAAAGAGAGAAAGAAATGGTGATAGTTCCTTATATTAACGATGTTTTAAGGTTTTGCATATTGTCGTTATATGTTCATGAAATTGGGAGTGTAGAGAATATTTATTGTTGCAATAGATTGTCGAGAATCAAGATACTATGCCTATCTCAGTTGTTAAAATGTGTTTGTTTGCTACAAAGTTTTCCCAAATATATCCCAAGGAAACCGAAAATTCTAAAATTTCTCAAAAGATTCTATTTTAAAGAGCAAGATTTGTCACTTTAGGATAACCAACCTAGAAAATCTTTGTAAAAACCAAGAATGTTCTACCATGCACTAAAACAAAGGTTAGTATATACAATTGAAAATCTTATCTTGCCCCATCCAAATTGTAACGGTATTAATGGCCCATAACTAACCACTTACATTTCAAATGAAGAATGCATTCTGCAAATGCACTCACTCTTTTTTATTATTATTATTATATTAGGTTTACTTGCATGACTCTGTAAAATACTATTTCTCTACTCTGTTGCTGCAGTACGTTCCTTGCAGGTAAGGCTAGTCACAAGGACGTTAAAGACAGCACTAACTGGCTTTTAAAGGCATATTATGGAAATCGGCATTTCATGTGTTATTGCTGTTTGGCATCTGAGGCAAGCAATTCACCCTTTCAATTTACTTCTCTCATCAACTACTTCTGTGAACCTTGTGTGATGGTTTTTTTTTTTTTTCAGGTTCTATATATCATCCTTTTCCTACTTGCTGGGAATGAACCAGAAAGTGTAATTAATGTAAGCCTTATTCTTATTATTTTTTGTTACATTCCATATTTGTTCATGTGTCTATGGTGAGAGTCTTTTCCAGCAGAATCTCAATTTTTGGTTTTCCATGGCAGGTTCTTGTTAATGCAGTAAAACAGGGTTCACTTCTTTCTCTTTTAACTGTTCTTTCACTATTTGGATGGGTAATCAAGCAAGCAATCAATGTTATACAGGTATGATCTTCCTTTTTTTAAAAAGTGCTAAAGTTTTTTTTTTTTTTTTGGATGTCATGGTTTTTAATCCCAATAGCATGAAGAAACTTTTCGTGGATTTAGTGAAATGATCAAAATGTTCTTTCTAAAATCTAAATGCGGAAACTGTTTTTTTTTCCTCTTAAATGAAGTATATTTGATATATAGTTATCATTCAAACATAAGGATAAATCTGAAGAAGTGCAACCTATTCGAGGATTTTGCCCAAGATAGACCATAATGGCGAAACATAATTCATGTAGTTGATCCAACATATAGTTTGGACAAGACTTTTATGAGTTATTAGTCAAACACAAAAAAAAAAAATGATATATAGTTGCAAGCAATGCTTCGAAATATACTGAAACCATAATTCATTAGTTAAAACCCTAGGACTCTTAGTCTCCTATATTTTTTAATTTGAAATTATGTAAAAATATTTTAATTATGATATCAATAAAATATTCTTGTATTACATTTTAATGCGTGCATGATATTACAATGTCAATGATACATCATCTTTTCTTGGCTATAATGTTTTGAACATTTGACTTCAGTGTTGATGGTTTTTTCTCTGTTTTTTCTTTCATTCTTCTTCTCTCTCTTTTTTTTTTTTTTCCCCTTTTCTGGTAGGGGTTTGTTAGGGAGTGTTTACATAATCAGTTAAGGCAACACTGAAACTGGTAAGACGTATCCCACATGTCATTCCTGGGACCCATCCCCTAGCAGATTTAGACCTTAAATTGCACATGCAAATTAAGGCTAACCAAGCTTTTCTTGTTGTAAATGATGGAAGATATTGTTCTCCAGCATGTAGCATATTTAGAGGGTGCTCGTTGGCTCGTCGCAGCAAGAGGTTACAAATTTGAGCCTGAAGTAAAAGCAGTTAAAAATAACAGAAAGTTACAAATTCAAGCTAGCTTGCCTTTTGAGGAAAAACACAAGGAAAAGGTCCAAAAACTAGTCATATTGTTTATGGTTTTAACGATCAACTTTTTAATAAATCACACGTTTTAATTAAAATCAAAAGCTGAATCATCACCAAAAGATCCCATGGTTCTTGGAGGAAGGGATTCAAGCATTAGATTATTATTGTTGTCTATAAGTTTTGGTTTGAATTATATGGAATTTGATCCATTAAAAAACTGGATCTTTAAAAGGATGGTTTCTTGTCCGGCATCACAAGCATAAATTGGTGCCGAAGTGAAATTTTTTCTTTTGAGGTACCTTGGCTTCCCCACTTCAGGGTATAGATTGTAGACATCATCATCCATATGTGCCCCAGTTGTCGGAAATATTACCAAATGAGCTTCTTGGAAAAATTGAGTATTTCATGCAAGAATGGGGTTATTCTCATGAAACCGACTGTGTCCGATCTTCCTCGGTTCTTTTATTGTCCTTCTCATTTAGAAAAGATGATGTGGCTTGTGAGACTAACTCAAGAGAGTGGAGGATTAGGGATTGATGACATTTATAGAAAATTGTGGTGGATATTCGAGAATGGAATTGGTTTGGTGGGAGCTAATTTGCACTCTAAAATGGATAGAGGCATGAGGTCTAGGACCCGGACAACCTTGAGCATTCTGGAACGTATAGGAGAAAATTCCCAGGGGACCAAAGTATGGAAAGAAGTGGGTTTAGAAGCTAGAAGTTCTAGACAACCTCTATAGCAGAACAAGTTGATATTCTGGAGTAGCAATTCTTTAAAATCTTCATTGAAGATTTGCAAAAAATGTTCCCAATTCTGAACATTTTCCAACTGTTATTTTAAGAAAGAATTTTGATAATCCTAAATATCAGTCCAAGACTGAGTTTTGCTTTGGTTTATACATTTTCTAAACTGTGTCCATGAACTATGGTTCATGGAGTCATTTATTTGACCTGATGAATGTATTTCGAGTTTGTTTTCATCTTATTAGTCGGTATTCATCTCTTTGATGATCAGTGAGCTTGCCAACCACTGGTTGTCTAATGATTAAGTTTTTTTTTTTTTCTCGACATTAAGGAAAAAAAGCTTGTATATGAGTATGCACTTCTATTAGAAACCAACTCATTTTATAATGATGCCTATAGATAGATGAATAGATTTGAGCTTGTTCCTGTACTTTTCTCTTCATTTAAAATTCTAATCAGGTCTATTTTATTGTTTTTTTTTTTCTTTTCAGATGAAAACAGCTGCGGATATTTGTGTGCTCTATGATATGAACAGAAAGGAGAAACCTTGAAGTTTATTGGCACGAAACTGGATTTCCAATTCATGTATTCATATTTTACTCTTTGTCATAGGAAAGAATGAAAAATCAGTATTCTAAAGTTGTGACACGTTTCTTATAATTACTCTTTTTTTTATATTTAAATTATTGATAAATTGTGATATTTGTTTCATAAGGACACATTTGGAGAATACCCTAATTTAAAATTGTGTTTTAAATCTAGAGTTATCTTACCATGTTGTAGGACTTGCCCAAATTAGCAGATGGAGATGGACAATATTTAAGGTGGACAGTACTGATGAACTGATGAATATTTTTGATTCAATCTCATGGGGCATTAGATTTTATCCATATTTATAAATTAATCTAAGATTTGAGGTGGATGGTGCCGATGAACTGTATAAATATCTTTTATTCAAACTCATTTCATCCCTATGTATTGATGAAACTATAGCTAAGATTAAAGCATTCCAATTTTAGAAACTTTTATTCAACCATATCATAATTCTACCCTTATCCACAATATTAGAGAATACAAACATCTACTCGTTTCTCCATATTAGAAGAATAAATCTACATCTCTGTATAATTCCATATCACACTAGATCATTCCTGAACCCCTAAAGATATTCGACAAACCATTTGTCCATCTAGTCATGCACTTCCCATCTCACTTATAGACTCTCATGGTTCCCATGTGACTTTAGTTAATGTCCACCTTTCGATTTAACCTAGATGGCCAGGCCCAGCCCGGCCCAGGCACGGGCGCTCTGGGCCAGGGGCCCGTGGTCAGTAGCATGACACGGCTCAGCATGTTTTGACCCGGCCCGCCCTCTCAAATGTCTGTGGGCCAGCGCAGCCCATACCAGCCTAGCTCAACACATGGAGAGCACGACTCGTCGTGGCCTGGCCCAGCTCGTGCCTGTGGTCCGTGTCCCCTGCCAACCTGGGCACGACAAGACACGACTGGGTTGAGCTCTAGACAGCCGGCACGACCCGTTGTACGCTTCTATATGATTCTAATTTATGCAAACCCAACATGTATGAAACCTGCATCCTGTTGGGGTCGATCACAAGTCACATATATCTGATCCACAATAGAATGTGTTGGTTACGGTTTGACCACATAACCATTTAAATGGGTTGTCAAAATCGATTTAAACAGTGTGATGATTTAATGGATTACTATTTTGTACTGGGTATTTTTTTGGCAGTTTCTTATTTTTATTTTTAGTTTTGTGTTTTTTTACCTACAACGAAACTCAAATATAACTGTAATCTTGAAATGATTGGACTTGGGCCAGACTTTAATAAGTTAGGTTAGGTTGACTTAGTTAAATAGGTTGACCTGCAGTGGATATGGGTTGGGTCGAGTTGCATGTTGACCTCCTCGATTTGCCTTTCAAGCAGCATAGCGGATGAAAAGTATCATTACCTTCCTGGCACAGTGCTGGCGTTGCTTATCAACCAGATTTAACTCAGTCCTCGATGATTAATTAATGTTGTCAGCCACATATACTCTATTTCACTTTAACTCTAAATACTTCTATTTCTTTAGATAAAAGTAGATTTTACTCCAAGCTTTAACTTTACAATAAGCATTCAAACATAGTGAAGTGAAATACACTGCTTTAACTTATCATCTGAAATCAAAATCCACTTCATTTTACTCCACTTCACATTTATCTAAACAAGAGTGATCAAATAGACTCGATAATTCCAGGCTTACTGGCTTTTGCCTCTGGAGTGATCAGGCTTAATACTATCCATCCCTCAACATGTTTCAATCTTTGCCTTTATCTTGCTGGATTCATTGCTTCCAGCAGCAATTCCATTAAAATTAAGTGCAATTAAATCTCATAAATCTCTTCTTTTTATACTAGTTGTAAACAACTTCAAAATTTTTTTCATACCGTCACAGGAAAATGGCTTACTAGTTTCTTTTTTGGTTATGTAAATATGTAATCATCGCATGAGAAAATGTCTATCCACGTTTTCATGCAAATTCTAGAATCACAAAAGTAGTTCTTCAGATTAGAAAACTGATGATCTGTTTGCGGCCACATTACCTACAATCAGCTAGTTCACATTCCGCATGCCAACCATGTTGTTAGCTCCCTAACAATCTCCTGTAACTAATTTGTCTATTGGACCGTCGCTAACATGAAATTGAATTCCATCAGAAACAATGACAGTAGCAGTTCAGACATCCGCCCACTTCAAAAAGTGTTTTCCCCTTGGAGCAATGACCCATCTAGTGAGGTATTAAATGCTAAGTTCATCTCAGCAAAACTTAATGAGCCAGAAGTACCTGCAACTCAAGATCATCATACAGTATAAAGCAAAACGATTGCACGCTTCTACATATCGCAAAATTTGTATTGATGAAGATAAGCAGAACAGAGCCGTCTTTGTGGATATTCTTTTACTCAGACAACACATTATATAAGAAACATAAGTAGGAACTTGAAAACCAAATATGTGATAAATCAAACACAAAAATGTGTCTCTTCACCACCCGAATTGCCATCTACATCGGAGTTGAGTGCAAAACCTGACACATCTCTGCTCCCTTATCATACCAACTTCGAAGATAGATGCGGTCCAATCAATAAGATTTATTACCGACTGCAACTCCGGTTCTCAACAGTAACTGAAGTGGTGGTAGCTCGGAGTATATATAGGGCCTAAAAAAAAAGTTGAATAGAGTGAGTTAAAGCAAGCTCCTTACACTAAAAGCACTTAAAAACAAAGAACAAAAGCAACCTCATATTAGAAGTGACTGGCACAAACACTATGGCCCCATTTGTTTAGCAGAATATTCAGGGAGTTTATGTCTGAATTTTCAAGGAAGACCGAATGCCCACGAGAGAATCTTCAGAAAATGGTTGCTACTTGCATGTTTAAAAGAAAAGGTGTGCCTAAAATAACATCCTGTTGCAATCCTTCTGCTAGAAGGAATGAAGTTCAAACGCATTTTCCATTTTTCCATTTTTAAAATGTACCATTTTTACAAATAAGGGCATCTAAAAGTTTATAATTAACAATCATTTTGTTATAAATTACAGTTTTCATTATATAGTTAATTTTTAAAAGAATATTGTAGGGAATTAATCCTTCCTATCTATTAAGCTAGTAACTTCTGTACTCAGCAATTTAATTTTCTCGATATTAAAGGTGGTATACCACTCAGAAACGAATATTTAGTTATTGCAATGACAAATCCTCAAGAGACTTGGGTTTTAATCTATTTTAAAACCTCATAGATAGAAAATGGTTCTACCTGTTTTTTATTGTTCTGTTTAACCTTTTTATTTGCTTTCTCATATATTTGCTTTTCACTTTCCATTATCCGAGTCTTCATTTTCTGAGTGAAGTAGTGAATATGCAATTGCAAGCTTTGTATTCTTCTGATTTAAAGAAGGATAGTGACTCACTATTTTGTGTTTTCTTTAAAACACTTAGTCTTTGCATAATGTCCCTTTTGTTTAAATACATAGCAAGCTAGCATCTTTGGGACTATGATTTCTTTTGATATTAAAGATAAACCGGAATAACAAATAAGAATTCATGTAGCTGACCAAATAAAGAAAACTCACAATAGAAACTCAAATGCAGAGACTAACATAGACCTTATTTCTAGACTTGCCAAATGACACCATCGCTAGTCTTCCTATAGTTGTGTTATTGATGCAAATCAAGGTCAAAAGACTTGACTTGGCATGAGCTCATTCAATCATAGATTCACACATACTCGTTCAAACGGTCTAAACAACTCAAACATTTGTTTGAATCAGTTTTAAGTCAAATAGTCATGTTGAGTCCAAGACCTCAGGGATACAGAGATACACAAGTCAAAAAAGAAAAAAAAAAAAAAAAAAGTCAAAATGAATTAAACAAATGCTAGTACAAAAACATATTGCTAGCGCTCTTATTAGTTATTCAAAAGAAAAGGCCATCTAACATTGAGAGATACAATTAGATATCAACAAGTATCATCAACATATACTAATTTGATAACTAAATGAAGATGAATAATCATAAACAAATGCAACTATCACAAGCATATTGCTAGCACTCTCATTAGTTATTCAGTAGAAGTTGACATCGAGACATATCAGTAAGTATTGTAAACATATCCTAATGATAACTAATCAAAGATGAGTTATTACAAACAAATGCAACTATCATAAACATGTTGCTCGCACTCTATTAGTCATTCAGAAGAAGAGGCCACCTTAGGTTGAGGCATACTATTCAATATCAACAACCATCATTATGTGGGGGGGACCATAGGTACCACTCTAACATAGTTGTCAATTTCGTTTTGGTCCTCGCTTCAGTCTCACCTCCAAAATGAAATATTTTGGTGTTTCGGAATTCCGACAAAAATTTTCGGATACTTTTTGGAAAATATATAAAAATTATATAATTGTATATATGAAAAATCTAAAATAAATAAGAGGGGGCAAACCGCAAAATGAAAGTACGTTAAAAAAAAAAGATTTTTATATGAAGAGTACAAAATAAATAAGAGGGGGCCAAGTGCAAAATGAAAAGAGAATGTTTAAGAATAAAAAAACAAAATGGTGCAAACCGCAAAAGAGAGAAGTTCTTTTAAAATGGCGTTTTTGCCCTATTTCATTTTGAATCCTTGCAACGAAAAAAAAAAAATAGTTGAGAAAGGGCTCTTCGGCTTCTCGTCTCCGCAATTGGAGAAAATGAGAGGGGGCTATCTCTTGGCCATTCGCAATTGGAGAAGAAGAGAGAGGAAGGAGATCGGACGGCGGCGGTGAGTGGCAGTAGTGAGAAGAAGAAGAAGAAGATGTCGACGACAAAACTATGGGAGGTGATTGAATGGAGGCGGAAGGCGACAACGGTAGGCTCCCTCCCTCCCACCCTCTATCAAACCCTAGCTATTCTTTCTTTAAAAAAAACACTAAAAAAAGATTTTACAAACCAATTGTTTCGTTTCGAGCACTACAACCGAAACCCTTGAATTCCAGCCGAGATCTTAGATTTGGGATGAAAACTAACAAGATTCAAAACGAAAAGTTAAAGACTCTGTTTCGTTACGGCTGCTTGAAATTGATAAATATGAACACTGCATCAAACATGGCTCTATTCAGAATAGTATAGTTGGATGAATCATCCCATTGGTCAATCCAACAATTAATGTTACTCCAATATTCAAGGAAGCCATATGTCCCCAGAAAAGGCGGGCACCCAATGGTTTGCCTCTAGTAAAAGGAAAAAAAGAGCATAAAAATACCAGTATAAAAATATCAAAAAAGATAATTCCAATTACTTAAGCTAAATGTAAAAATATATCAAGAAAAAAGATAATTCCAATTACTTAAGCTAAATGTAAAAATATATCAAGAAAAAAGATAATTCCAATTACTTAAGCTAAATGTGACCAGTAAAAGATGAACATTGCATCAGAGAATGAAGCACCCAACAGATTAATGATAAGTCAACGTTAAACCTTCCATTATAATTCTTAAGTTAATTCACAAAATGTGCCACCCCAATGAAGAAGAAAAAAAAAAAAAAGTACTACATCCTATTTTCTTTTTTTTTTTTTTTTAATGCCAACTTTCTTTAAAACAAAAACAAGCAGTAATAGAGGTGAGTACTGACAAGCTAACAAGAGAACAACCAAACACTACATCCTATCTTCTTCCTCAACTTGGAAAGCAGTTGGGAATCAAAATTCTCCCCCCTTGATCCACGTCAGCATATGGGCCCCACCTCCTTAAGCTGTTTCATCTAAAAACGAAAGAACTTGTATGCGTATCTCTCTTCCTCAGCCACTATGACTTTTCATCCCTCTTCCCCAACCACTGCGACTGTTTATCATCAAGAACACCATCATTCCCTAACTCTCCTCTTCCTCCACACCCCTTCCACTCTCTATTTCAGCACCGTTTCTGGTTCCCTCTTCCTCTTACTCAGCCGCCCTCTCTCCTCTCTATGTCAGCACCTACCAAGGTAGGGTTTCTGGCTTATTTTGTTGGCTTTTAATGTCAATAGAAAAGTGTGTTAACTGATTTTTTTCTCTAGGGCATGGAATATGGGGATTTGACATTTTGGTCTGCTCTTAAAAAAAATTGTCGATTGACGTGTTTGTAATTGGTTTATTTTTATTTCAAGAAACGAAATCACTGAGGATTTAACACTGGGGCTTCTTTTTTTCTTTAAAAAAAAAACCATCAACAGATATAAGACCTCACAAGATTTTTTCCCAGCATTCCCAATGTTCCTTATGCAAATCATCTTTAGTAGAATTGAAGAATAATTTAAAATCAAGGATTGAAGTAATATGAGGTTTTTGGGGTTTTTTCCCTATATGTTTGGTTAGTGGTTTGCAACATATTTGGAGTTTTTTTAACTATATATTTATGATATTATTAGTAAAATATACAATTAATCACTGTAGTTTGTGATGGGTTCGTGGTGATTAGTTTAATTTGTTATTCAATTTGCATGAGATCAACCTATGCTGGGCTTCAGAATTTCTCACTATGATTACAAAAAAGAAATTGTAGTAGTGGGGTATTCCCAAATTCCTCTTTTATGTTTAATATAGTTCCCAAATTGTAATAAATCACTGTAAGAGAGAGAAGGCCAGAGGTGGCAGCTGCAGTAAGTACTACCATCACCGTAAAGGGAAATTTTCAAAATGCCATGTGCATAGAATTTAAATAAAGACTAAAATACACTTACACAAGGAGCTGCAGATTAGGAAGAAACCAAAAAAATGCATCCAATCATTGAGCAGCATTTGCATACATTGAAATGCCCCGTTGTACTCACATCATCATTCTACACCTGAGAGAAAAGAACAGATTGAAATGAACAGTAAGACATGTGATCGCATACATACTGACACAATGAAACAAAAGATAGTACTGGTTATGATATGATGATGATGATGATCCCCATCAAAGCGGCCTCTTATTAATGAATTAATATTCATGATTATGTTTGCAAGCATCAAATCAATTCAAACAATTTGGTGTATCGGATTGTTATACATCACATTTTGCATTTGGGACATCACAATTGAGAAACATTAGGCCAAGTACTCTTTCATAAAACTTTCAATTGCAAATGAATATCAATGAAGCCAACCAAATATGATCGCAAATTTAACCATGCTGTCCAAATCCATAAAAAAAAAAATGACTTCTTGTGATTGGAGTACCATACAAATGCACCACAAACATTGCTGATGCCATTAGTTTCTCACATAAAAACTGAAATGTGCTCGAATTTGGGACAGTAATTGTGGGATCCATCTAGAATACACCTTGGGTTCTTTTTATTAACATCATTATTATCCTTTTCAGATTGTTGAATTTAGTGAGAGCAATCTCTGCCAATTTTTTGAGCAAAAAGACTATCCATAGTCCATGATCATAACTGCCCTTCAATTGCCAAATACCTTAAAGAACAGCACACAACCTTACATTTAATTACACCCATTGCCACACAACCCATCTTGTACATACTCACAAAACCCAATACTCAAAACCCCGAATCAGAAAAATAAAGAAAAAACAAAGAAAGAAGGAAAAAAGCCCAAGAAAGTAAGGGCAGAAGAGGAAGAAGCAAGAGTCCCCTCCACAAGCAACCATACGAGAATTTTAGAAATACAGAGGATTCTCTTCTGTATAGTAGTGATTCCCATGATACTTTAGAAGAAGACAGTAGTATCATCATCATCATGACTATATTAAGATATGGGTTTCATATATTTGTTTACTTATTGCGCCTCTACGGTGGAGTTGGAGACAGCAGGACGCGGAGGGGGCGGTGGAGATGAATGGCCGTGAGAATTTACCCTGTGAAGCCTGCATTTAAAGGATCCGGCGTGGGTTGCTGGAGCGCAGACGCAGGTCTTGGTCCCCTGACCAGCTGAGCAGGTAGATTCATTGGACGACCATGAGCGTTTCAATTTTCCAAAAGATGGGTTCTTGCCATGCTCCTTGCATTGCTCTGCACCAGAGACGAAGGTGGAAGCCATTTTTTCAAGCCCAACAGCTACAGGAAGATGTCAAAAGACCAAGATTACCTGCAAAAAAAAAATAGGAAGAAGAAATAGGTGAGCCAGTGTCAGCACTTAACTATAACATACCAGAACAATAACGGAATCAAACCGCGTGAGCACCTGAAAATGTACTACTCAAGCATAAAATACACTAGGGTTTTTGTTTTTTTTTTTCTTCTCCTCCTCCTTCAGTTGGTTGGTTTTTAAACTCCATTGGGTTGTCCGATTTGTCAGTACCAGGATTTTCTCCCTCTTTCGGAGGGAGAGGCCGTGGTTGGTATCGACGCTGATTCCCCGTTCTCTAAGAATTAAAGATTAAGATTAAGTCTATTGGTATTACCATCTTAAGGGCCACTTGGACACTTGTGGTATTTATACAGTTTTCCTCGAGGCTAAAGGAATTAGTCCTAAAGGTTGGAATCCTCCAATAGCAAAAAAAAAATAAAAAATAAAAATAAAAATAAAAAAATAAAAAAAATAATAAAATGGATGGTTTTGAAGATCTTGGGAGCACGGTTTTGAGTGATCGCTGGAACCACGCTATCATTATCAGGAAACAAATGAGCGACGACTCAGCCGCACGTATGTTGCATGGTCCGGATCAATCTACAGGATGCGGAGGTTGTCAGCCGAAAAGAAAAGGACGCGTGGCATGTATCCGGGGCACAAAGGGACGCGTCGCATCATCATGGCAAGACACGTGGGCCGTATCCCGGAAACAAAGGGATGCACACAAAGGTTCTCAATTTATTAGCTTTCCTGTCTCAATCCATAAATCAAGGATCCGGATCCTGATCCTGTTTGGACCAATCAGGATGCGGGAAAAATGTCAAAATCAGATGACATCACATCTCATCCACCCAATAAAAAAAAAAAAAATTTTTTTTCCTCTCCCCCAATGTGGTGTTTTTCCTCCTGATTGGACGGGTTTCCGTGATCGGACCAAACAGGATCCATTTCCATCAACCCAGATCTCAAAGGATGCTTCTTGATCAAATTTGAAGTTCAGATCAAGCAGATGGGCCCCACAAACATACCACCTGTCACTTCCCTAATAGCCCTTGAGATGGGGGGAAAAACTGCTACCGACAAGGGCAAAAAATAAGACAAACGTAATCCATTCAATCTAAAACAGTAACCGTCCGGTAGGCTCCGTCACTAGATCTAGATCCAGGTTGTCGGATTCGTACGGACACAGACCACCGGCAGAAAAACTGACTGATATCGTCCTGTCTCCGTCACAGCCGAGTCACGAGTGACCAAAAAACGGAAAGATATTAGACTATTACGACTCGGACGAGTTAGATCTGACTCGTCCAACAGGATCGAATCATGGCTCTTAACTCAGTACTCTTTATACACAAAAGTAAAGAACAACAGCCACAACAAGTAAAAGAAATCAAGATAAGCTGCTAACAGAGAGAAATCATTTCACTTCTCCCATAGAGATGGCCTAGCCTTTGACAACTCAACCGAGTCAATCGACTCGTCCGTTTGACTCGGACGGGTTGAAGCAGATACAGCCCCATTTGGCCCATTCCTTTCCTCCGGAAGGTAAAAAATAAAATAAAATAAAGCACCACTCAACTGAGTCAAACGATTCACGAGCCGGGTCATCGTTTTCTCTTTATTTTTTTCTTTAATCCACTTAAATAAAGAATAAAAAAAAAACAAATAACAAATAAAACAAGAAATTGAGAATTTAGATCTGGCATTAAACAACAGAAAGTGAACCTCTAAAACCCTAAAAATAAGGAAATAATAATATAAAAAAATGAGAGACGGAGAGGAAGGAGAAGAAGCTAAACCTTCGCACCCGGCGTCCGGTAGCCAAAGCGGCAAACTGCGTTTCACTAGGCGGCACTTGTATTTATAGAGGAAAAACCTAACGCCGTTACAATGCTCAAAGGGCAGAATGGGCAGCCGGGCAGGACGGGCAGTTCGGGCAGGACGGGCAGTGCCCCAGATTCTTCCGCTTTAATTAAAGCAGGGACCCACCTCCACCACCACTACCGCCACCTCACCATCGGCGGGCATGACCGGATAAACTGATTTTAAAAAGTTAGAAAAAAGTGAAACGGATCGAGATTTAATTTAAATAAGAGGTGTTATATGCATTTCCTGCGTGGCCCACTTTGATGAATTCAATTCATCGAAATCTCAATCTCTGTGAAGTGCATCAACCTTAGATCGTCTGTTGGACTGGAGTGATGTGGTGACGTGAGAAAATATTGTACGGTTGGTATGCTAGGTGGTCCCAATAACCCAATGAAACTTATTTGGAAGGATTGTGAGAATTTTTATATTAGAAGAGTTTTAAAAAATTTTAATTAATGGCCTCAAAAGTAAAATTTTAAATGTATAACTTTAGCACTAGCCTAATAATCCATGCTCACTACAAAATTTCTTTGAAATACAAAATAAATAATTACATATTAAAAAATTTATCTCTTTTCATATAATAAATTTGATAAAATAAAAAATAAAGAGATTTAAACAAAAAATATATATTTATATAAAAACACTTAAAATATGAGCAGTTTGATGAAAAAATAAATAGATAGTTACACGAATAATTATATAATCATCGATTAAAACAAATAACCAACTGCCAAAATTAAAATTAAAATCTTTTAGCTTAATATATTATAATTTAAAATAATATAATTTTGAAAATTCTTGCAGATTACTGATACTGCCTCCGGAATAGAGTGTCACATCATACCCCAATTTTCAAATTAAATAAAGAGGAAAGGTTAGTTTTGCTGACGACACATGAACTGCTGTGCATTAAATGTTACGGCAGCATAAATGGGGCACAGGACATTTAAATTTGTACTGACACTATGTGGTGAGGATTATGTTCAGATATTTTATTTTTGTTTATATAATTTTTAATGTTTTTTGGTAAAAATAATGTTCAAAGTTGGTGCCCCAAGCCCCCAACATTTCTCAGTCCGCACCCATTATCTGTACATGTGGATTTACTTGAATTTTGGAACTGCTCTCAATACACCATCTATGGTGGGGAATCTTAGCCGTTCAATGTCACCCCACTGTAAATAATTTTAGTCAGCCAGATATATAATATAAAGCAAAAACAATGTGTCCAGTCTTCAATGTCTCTTCTGTGTAACTTTTGAACCAATATACAGTGGATGGGTGTTTGTTTTACACCCACTGTTTTTGAAAGACGCATACTAACTTCAACCTGCCATGTAATTAAATAAGTCTGCAGGACCAAGTTTGATCATTGAACCACAACTTCTTTGTTTGATTTGGTCATTTCTAAGAAAATAAATCAATAAAAAGAGGCATGATCTATCACTCTTAATCATCACATTTAAAACTTCATTTGAATTTTAATCATGAAATGAAAATGATTAATCACTACCAATTCTCACATTAAATGAGATGACTATAAATACCAATGAAAATTCCTTTTTTTGGGGCTGCTTGTTTATATTATAGTCAATTTCTAAGAATTTTAAGAAATGCGTGTTTTTTTTTATTTATTTATTAATGTGGCTTAAATTGAAGAAACAAAGGATGACAAATGACCATGAAATAATCTATCCTTGGGTGGAAAGTTATTAACCAACCTTCATCTAAAACAGCAAATTTTGGGAAAGTGAGGGTCTCACCTTATATCATACAGTCTTTACGTCTTAATTTCTTCTTTTACTAAAACCTATTTTATCATCAGTTTAATTCCATTCATTTGATGCCCCCTTAGTGACCACTCCACCATATAAAATACTTAAAAACTACAGTAATTTCCTAACAAATATAGCTAGAAATTAAAATAGGGAGTGTGGGGCCTACTGAAATAAAAGATGGAGAAGACTTTAGATTTTTTTAATCTTTAAAAAATGGGGTCGCTCACCAACCAAGCGAACTTCTTCCTTATCTGCTATACCATATCAACCATCTTAATAATGCAAATTAATATGATGAATTTAAATGTCACATCTTGGGCCAAGCAGTGAAAACTTTATCTTACAACTACAAGGTGGTGAGGATAAATAACATCTAGAGTATCATCTCCCTCTCTAGAAGTTCCAAAATGTGGTAGTGTCGCACATCTGCCAGTCAAGCATAAGAGTTGAAAGGCAAGGAATATCTTAGTAATTATATATAGCACTAAGCATAAAGGATGGAAGGTTGTGAATCCATAGGATGAGAATTTGGCATTCATTGCAGAATCACTTGCAATCAAAGGTGTGCTGGGAATTACACCTAGTTCAGAAAGAGAATAGGAGACTGATCTACTGCTGATTTGGATGGCTGTACGTGGCTTCCCTTCTTACCTTTTCATTTTTTATTTTTTTGCAGTTGGTTCAGTGGTTAGGAACATGAAACGATACCCACCCACGTAACCCACCCTCTGGACCTAATTTAAAACTATGAATTGGGAATAAAGTTTCTATTTCAACCACCCATTTCATAATTTTGACAAGATAGCTAGCAGTATTATAGGTTTTTATATTGATTGGATGGTATGTCTTTTTTTTTTTTTTTTTGTTAATAGCTCCTTTTTACAAAAGCAAATAATAAGAAAACTATCTTGACTTATGATCCTCTAAAAGGCTCTGACTAGAGAGATCTCTGGGTTGAAAAAGTGAACTCTACATTTGGTCTCTACATTGGCTCACTTAAAGAAGTGAAGGAAGCGAATTAAATACTTAGAATATACGGGATTTAAGTTTTGGCAAATTCCAAGATCATAGAAGAGATTCTCATCAATTCTCTTTTGGAAAATAACATCATTTCCTCAATTTATGTTCCATCAATGGGTTACTAAGATTGTGCAAATCTTGAGCATCTTTGGTAACAAGTGAGGAATCCATAGATCAAATGATTCTTCACTACCACTGGAACAAAGATTCATCGTTGTGAATTTGTACATTTTAGGATTTCACATTGATATTGTTGTGTATCAATGCATATAGTTAAAAAAACTAGGGTTTAGTATGCAAATTCATTTAAGTGAGGATTTTCAAATCCTCTAGAACTTGCAATTGCCAAACATGAATTTACCATAGTTTTAGGGAAACTGAAAATCTTTTCCCTCAAGATTTGGTTGCCAAACGTAACCTAATTCGCAACCGAATTAATAAGAAAAATAAATCTTAACATTATAACCACGTAAGAGACTTAGCACATGAGAAAAACAAAAATGAGCCCAATGAACAAGTCAAGCCAAATGGGCCACTTGCCCAAATGGAAATAATGAGCCAATTAACATCACCAGGGTAATCATGACTCATACAAGAACATAACAAGGATGAGTCTCCACGATCTGTCGTCGGACCCTTTGGAATGGTGCATAATTGTTTCAATGCACATGGAACATTTAGGTCGAGGGTATTAGAAAAATGTCCATGTGCAGGCCAATAATGCAGCTAGGTTTTAGGGTCTGCACATCACATGGACTGGTTCACATGGGGGCCCACTGAAACAAAACCCATATTTCATGTGCTATACACTTTAGATTGATTCAAATTTAAACAAGACAGAAGCTGGACAATTCTGCCAAACTACAAGTAAGTACACAAGTCTAGGACCCAACTATAACCAGTGCAGGTCATCAAACATTTTTTATTTTTTATATCCCCATGACAAAGACAGAGCCTTGTAATCTCTTATTCTGTGGGCCAAGACCATTCGCCCAATGCAATTTACCTTCGTATAGCAAAAGCAAAGACAATTATTTCCCATCAAATAATAAGTTCCTTACCGACTTGGATCTTCAATCGCTTTAGTAATCATTTAGCACCCGATTTCTTGAGAAGTCTTGGGAATTCAGCAAAGATTAGGGTGAGTGGGCCTTAATAAAGAAAGTTTGATTCTTAGAAAAGGAATCTACATTTTTTCTTATGCAGAAATGGATTTTTGGAGGGGAGCAGACTTCGCTTTCCTCTTTCGTGAGGAAAAGACATTTTCATTTCGGTTGATTTCGTCAAATAAAATGGGTTGCATAACACGCTAAAAGGCTTTACAAATTAAAAGGAGATTTATGCCAAAAGAGACATATACAAACATGTCCTTGATATTTTTTTATCTAGCGAACTAGGAGTTGCTCGATTTACACCCCTCACCCGAGTGCCTAGAGTTATATCCCTAGGGCCAGTTTGGCACTTTATTAAATTAGTCTAAGTCAAGTAAAACCTTCATTTTCAGATAAAGGGTCAGCATTTTAATTTAAATTTTCCTTCATTTTTTTAAAAAAGAAGTAAAAAAACAACATCATTTCTCCACTAAAAGAAAAAGAAAACTCCATTTTTCTATAAAAAAAAGTTAAAAATTATATACCTAACAATTAGAAATAAAATACCATGCATCATAACCCAATTATATTTTATCCACTTTACTTTACATGTAAAATTACCAAACAGGCCCTAAGTATGCTACCCTCTTCTCACTTGCATGTGCTATCTTCTTACATATGCGGGGCTCTCTTGGCTCTCAATCTCCTTAGAGCGGGGGTAAGAAAAAAATCTTGATATGTACACAATTTAATTCTCTAGAAATTTCATATCGCAGTACTCTTTTTTATTTGGTACCCTCACAATCCAATACTTTACAAATCCAAGCTCTCTACAAATTTATAATTTAAGAAAACATTAGAGTGTTTTTTAAAACTTCAACCACCTTTCCTCCCTCCTTTATATTTCTTTTCCCTTTGTGATAAATCATACTTAAGGTTGGTAGTGCTGTCCACCAGTTGGCGGTGGCTATTTTGTGACCCTACAAGATAACTGAAACCTCTTGTCCAAAAGCCCAGGTTTGGTAAGTAGGTCCGGATTCCATACCCTCTTTTCAAGCAAGTAATTTATTCCTCTTGGGGTGTTGAAACGGTGGCCTGTCTGTCTTCAAAAACCTGGTACACGTGTAACGTATCAGGACCATCCATCTAACAAGGATCAACACAAATTACAAATCATGCATATCGTGAGCCGAGCCGAGGGGCCCACGAGATTTTGTCCGGTCACAAAATCCATGAGAGCAGGAGCAAAGGCGTTACAACGTACACAGGAAAAAGGTCACAAACGACACGAGATACAGTCGTCATCGAAACCGAAAGGGATCGAAGCAAGTTTTGGATGAGAGAGTTTTGTGGGGCCCGCAATTTGGAAACCGAAAGGTCATGACTCATGAGTGAGCGGGCTTGTGATTTATGTGATTGCAGCTCTTCTTGGCTCTTGGTGCTGGAGATAAGGTGATGATGGATGAGTAGCACCGGTAGACTACAATAGTGACAGAACAGAAGAGGTCGTTCTAGAATTAACAAGACACTGCAGGAATCCAAAGTGAGTGTGAAGACAAGTAATCCTCCAAACACATGTAAGTTCCGTTTAAATGCTTACTGTACTCACCTAGACGGCTACACTACATGAATTGTTATTTTTAGTTTTTGTTTTTTTCTCTATGAAGACTGACACTGATGTTGTTGTTATCCAGCATTAGTTTTAGGACAATTACTTAAAAAGACTTTAAATATTGACTTTTTTTTTTTTTTTTCAAAATAAGATTCAAGTTTTGTGTAAATTCCAAATCAGATATAAAAAAAAAGTAGAAATTAAGTTTTTCAATTACATTTCAAATCAGGACATTCCACAATATTCTGAATTTTCCAATGAGTTTCTTCAGAGAAGAAATATTTCAAGTTTCATTTTGTGTTCTCAGACAGAGATCCTAGTTCATAAATAAGCAGATAAGATAGCATGATCCAATCACTCGCGCCGGTAGACTTCGTCTGGAATCGAAGTTCACTTCAAAATAGGGTAACGACACAACTCGTAGGCGAGGTCCTCGCGAGGATCTTAGCCGATGAAGATCTTGAATGGATCGTGTTTTCCATTTCCGTTTTCATGTGCGGATCGAGTGTCCTTGCCATGCTTAAGATCTGCATTGTCGTGTCCCAACTTTGCCCTCTTCGCGGAATGGGATGACGATTGGCGGGGAACAACAAAGAAAGGGTTTAGGGAAAGCAAAGGTATAAGGGTATTTTGGACATTTGGCAATAAAAAGGAATAAAAATTACCGAAAATAATTGGAAAACTTAATCCTGTTTTGAAATATAAAGATTTTTTTTTCCCTTTTTTTCTGATTTGAATTCTTGCAGAGCTGAAGCCCTGTGTTGAAACTTTTCCTCAAATATATGAAAACTTCTAAAAGATACTTACAAATAAAAAATGCTTCTAGAGAGCATTTGTATAAAATCGTGAAAGAAGATCCACATCACTCAATTTCTGACAAGGGGCGGTGAGAAACTCGGATCCCATCTGGCTGCCGACAAAAATGACACATCCTCGACAAAAGCAATACTTTTTTTTCTTTATTGGGGAATCTGTCGCTGCCCAAAAATAAAAATAATAATAATAATAAAAAAAAAAAAAAAAAAAAGTGAGTTCGGAAATTTCAGTGCCATTCTCGTCTCTTTCATTTAAATAAAGTCGCAGACGCACGAGATACTCGTAAAATAAATTTGTCCAATTACCACTTTGGAGGTTTTTCAGTATGTAGGACTATTTTGGGGGTTTTCAGATTTTAGAGGCCTTTTTCGATAAATTTCTCTTAAATTTAATACCAAGAAAACTGCAATTAATCACAATTAAATTTAGAGGACTTAGAATCAGAATTATCTGCCTGGATGATATTTGGTCTGCAAATTCTACATTCTGTCTACTCGCGTGAACGAACAAGTTTTATACTCAGAGAGAAGCACTTATGATGATTAGATGCCTAACCTTTAAAAAAATACCTCTCTCACGTCTGTGTAAATACTATCTATGCACTCTTCATATGACTCATCAAGTATCCCAAGAATGAAATGTGTCTTTACGGATAACGTTAAAATTGGGTATGGAAAAAATGGATAGTGGGCGTCGAGACTACGGCCGGAACTTGACATCTGTATTCACACGTGACGTGTGACGTGTCCTCTGCTTGCATTTTGGCGCCAATATCGGGCTCAGTGGAATATGTCGACATGTCCAGCTGGGCTGGAACTGGGCGTGAAAGTGTTGTGGTTCCAACTCTCACCCTAGCGTCAAGAATGGATGTCGCTGGTTTCTGTCACATCCGTTATGATGCCGCCACGTATACGTGTGGAAGATAACAACCACCACAGTCTACTTCGATCTTACTACTTACGCATATGACCCCTCTCATCTTCTTCTTCCACCTAGTGATAGTGATTGAAGAAGCCGATCTCCCTCTCAACTAATTATTTTTTAAATGCAAAGTCATTCACTTTTCTCTTTCTTTCACTAATTTAGTCCAACACCTTCCATCAAAATCTATTTCTATATTCTATTCTCTTTCCTTATAACTGTATTTTCCTCTTTCAAACAACTCTCTTAGGCTCATTTAATTTTGGATTTTTAATATAAGATTCTAAAATGGCTTAAACAAATTGATTGGATCGTAAGGCTTTATAGACCGGCAAAAGGATGCCAAGAGATATCCTAAGCTTAATTTGCAATGCATGGAAATGACCATTCTAAGAATGGGTTATTGTGCTAGTTAGATAATTTGAAATTAGTTGATTTAAGACTTTTATTTTTAATGATATTTTAAGTATATTTACTTGATTATTGAATTCAACAGAAAAAAAAGGGTTGATGGATATTAAATAATGATGAAATTAAAAATTAAGGCAAAACAAATTAGGCTCGACTAAAAGCTAAGAATTGGCATTATGTTGCACTATACTATTAAAAGGACCCTGTTGGAGATGCCTAACAAATGAGATTCTTCTTCGCTAAAAAATTCTAATGGCTAAATATTGTCCCACAAGTAACCTTTTGAGAACTAAGAATTGACATTAATAATGTTGTACTATATAATTAAAAAGATCAACCCAACCAATTTAAAGAGTCAAAATTAAGTTAGGTTGGTGGCAACAGTGTAATATATTGGACTGGATATGATTCAAGACAAGCTGGTAGGTCGATCGAATTAGAAGAAGAATGAACTCAATCTAAGTCCGAAGTCTTTTACTAACTGTGTTTAAAACCTATGTCCAACTCAACAACTAATTAAGAAAGGGTCAACCAAAACCTTTAATTAAGAGGTCAAGAAAGGAATTGCCACTCTTAATAAGCCTACCAAACCATTACTAAGGATGTGTTCGAGAAAATCGTTGCTTTAGATGTAAATAAAATCAAAAGGAAAAAACCTTTCACTGTGGCGAACCATTCATTAAATGGATTAACCATATATTACATTATTAAAAAATGAGGGTCTGCCAATAAACTCTTAGTTGAGTGATGTTGACACCTTATTATCACACGAATGTCTATGGTTGTCCAGTGATATTCCATCTTTGATTTTTCAAATTGATAGTATCAATCTGGGCTAGTAGATCAATATAGTAAAAAGGAAAATAAAGTGAGGATTTTAAAACAATAATCTTCACTATTACAGGGATTTCTTGACAACTCGAGCTAAAATAGAATTTATTATATTGTCCAGCAATCATGAGAAGTTAGGTTACAGATAACACTCTACTCAAGTCCTCAATGGACTTAAAATATAAGCCCAGATCTCAAATCGGTTAAAGCTTTTCACCTATACCCCAACCCTTGTATCAAGTCTTTCACAAATCAATTATTCAGGTCTTCATTTATTAAGTTAATTCCATGGCATTGTATTTAGCCCAAAATACCATATTTGTGGTACAATGTTGCACATGCGGGTCGAATATTCCCGAGTTGATCAAAGGGATTATCCCTGTTGGACTCACCATTTTCTATGGTACATATCACAACGACGAGGCCCAGCATGGGTCAAATTTTGTACTGATTGCCAAGAGAACAGACACTCATCTAAGAAATTTAAGACACGTTTGTGCAAAACTGTGGAAACCCAGATCTATAGAAAACCAAGTTTGACCCTTTTGAAACCTGTTTATTCATTTCTCTCATTTTCCTCGTAAGATAGTAGCCACACCAAATATTGATTTTATACTATACGTAAAAAGGCATTTTACCTTTTTATGCCTTTTTCCTTTGATTAAGCTGAGTACGCTTAATGTCAATAAAAGTTGTGACGCCCCGGAGTCCTACATCGACTATAGAGAGGAAAGTGAATGGGGTTATATGTAGAGCTTACACCCTTACCTTGCATGAGGCCTTTTGATGGGTTGAGGCCCATCAGAAGTAAAACCGTGAGGCCAGTGGACCAAAGCGGACAATATCATGAATGGGTATGGGTGGGGCGTTACAAATGGTATCAAAGCCGACTCTCGACTAGTTCGAGTGTGGGTCCCCTGCCGTGGGCGGGTCTCCATGTGGGCGGGCCAAGAGGGCTGGCAGGCTACAGAGACTGGCAGGCTACTGCACAGGGACGTGCCCCCTGAAGGGGGTGGATTGTGACGCCCCGGAGTCCCACATCGACTATAGAGAGGAAAGTGAATGGGGTTATATGTAGAGCTTACACCCTTACCTTGCATGAGGCCTTTTGATGGGTTGAGGTCCATCAGAAGTAAAACCGTGAGGCCAGTGGGCCAAAGCGGACAATATCATACATGGATATGGATGAGGCGTTACAAAAGTAGCCTCGATTGGGATGTCTTTTTTGATTTGATTTAGGGCTTGTTGGATGCATTGCTGCTGCCTGTGGTTTGATTGAGTGGCCTTCCTTCCAATGCGTATTACCCGTTTTTTTTTATCCCAACCCCATATTCGGGGTTTGAAAAAGAAAAAAAGAAGGAATTGTTCCATCGACATCTTTATACCTTATCTTGAAGCTGTACTTTTTCATCAACAACAGTAAGTGAAGTCACAGATATCATCACAGAACATATCTACATCATGAGGAGGGTAATGGAGATTGTTGTAAAGACAACGGATCATGAGTCATGACCTATATCTCTTTTGCTTTAACTTTTTGCAGAAGAAAATGTCTCAAAGGAGGTACTTCACATCATTATCGAAATTGCGTGTGGGTCTCCTTGTTTGTGACAATTGCCTTTCGGTCATAATCAGTCCAGCAATGCCTTCTCATCTGTCTTATTTTAATCGAAGAATAAAGAAAAAACCTGTTTGAAATGAAAAAGAAAGCCACGTACTTGGATAAATGGAAGCAGATGGAATTTTAGATTAATGAAAGTCGTTGAAATGGATGCTAATAAAGAAGGGGTGGTTTGAACTGCATTGACTAAAATATCGGCTGATATCGGTTCATATCGGCCGATATGAACCAATATCAGCCGGTACCGAGCCGATATCTCATTGAGATATCGGTCTCGATAAATATCGCTAAAATCTCGGCCTATATCAGCCGAGATGATCTTCATATCGGCGGAACCGATATCTCGGCCGATATTTTCAAAATATCGGCCGAGATGAGATAAAAATAGTAAAAAATCATAATTTTTTCAACTTTTTCCCCATCTTCATCATCTTCTCTTCTCTTCTCATCTCTTTTCTACCCATAGCAGCAACCATACTCCATCACACATCCCTCTTGGATATTTTCAAATCCCACATCTATTTTTTGAAGAAAAAATTATTTAAGGTAAGAGAAAATCAACTTAAAACATTTTATTATATGTTTTTTTTTAATTTTTAAATGAAGCATAGAAATCATGCTAGATCTACATACTTTCATGTTAGATCTACTCATACACATGATTTTGAATTTTTTTTCCAATTTTTTTTTTTTTCGGATTTTTTTATATTTCAATTATAATATATCATTTTTTGGGGATTTCATCATAAATATGTTCTTTTAATGATTCATGATCGTTGTATAGTGTGTAAATGATTGATCTACATACTTTTATGCTAGATCTATATATTTAGAGTTTTCAAAATGATTTTTTTAAATCTTTATTTTTTCTAAAAAAAATTATTGTTACTTGTTAGAATATTTGTGATACTAAAGGATTATTAATAGTGTGTAATACACTCATACTCACCAATCTCTCTCTAGTCTCTACACTCTACTAGTCCCCTCTTATTTCAAGTAAACCATGAACCTTTTGATGCTCAAGTGCTTTATGATTTATCGATCTCACTATCATATCATGTTTCTGATTTTAATGTCATCTTCAGGGTCTTGAATTTCACAACTTATTTGATGATTGAGTTAGTATTAAATGATAATTGATATGTTATATTTATTTTCTTATATTTTACACTAATAAATTAATCATGAGTATTAATAATGGTTGCATTATATGAAATACTGGAAAAGACAGCGAACTGCGACCCAAACAGGACTTATAACTTAAGGTGACCGAGATTTTGATTTATTGTTGTTACTAATGGAAAAAAATATTGTTTTCCAGCATTTTCCAATATTCTGGATTTTTTGAATATTTTTGCGAATTTTTTCGGATTAAAAAAAAATTAGCACCGCGACGACCGCGATGGACCGATATCCGCGACCGATACCGATATCATATCGGTTTTTTGGCCCGGCCGATACCGCGACCGAGACCGAGATTTTAAACCATAGTTTGAAGTGTTTTAAAATGAAATTTGGATGCAAACGCAGGGATAACCTAGTCAGCTAGAAGTCCCATTTTTCACCCAAGTGTGAGGGATTGATATCTAAATTCTCTCCCCCAAGAACAGGTGATAAAAGAAATCTATACTACTAAAGAAGAAAACGAGATGAGAAATGAGTATGAAAGAAGGAAGATGGCCTACCATAGATGACTTTAGAGGCTACAAGAGGAAGAGGACAATTCTTGTCATGTTCCTTTGCCTGTTCTTTTATCTTCTACACAAGTGCTCAATTGCTATTTCAGAAAATCTTACTCATTGGCCAAAAAAACCTACTGTTATATATATATTTAATTGTATTTAATTCTTGATGGAGACACACTTATAAAATAGATGAAATAACAAAGTTCGCCTAGTAGGATTGAAATGGTAGTTTAACTTATCTTGTGGGCTGTACATCTACTACCTGCATCCAAAGTCAAGGTTGAATGAGTAAGGGTATTGTATTTGATTCTATATATATAGAAAAAGGATTATGTTTTGTTTGATGATTCCAACCATTTTATAAGAGGCTTCCATAAATAATCTCTGAAACAGTTTGCTCAACCACTCATTTTGCTTGGTCTAGAATAAATGGTTTCAGTATTTGCATAAAATTGGAGTTTAAGCATATACAATCAGCATTGGATATTTGACCATCTTCCATGTATATTTGAAGGGATGAACCTCTGCTGCTGCAGATGATGATGGTCTATTATGATTATTGTAGGTTCCTAAAGTGCCTGCATGGTGGGTTGGGCTGCTCTAAGTAGTCCAACCAATTGTGCATGACCATTTCTTGGTAATATATGTTGCAAAGCATGTATATCAATGCAAATGGTTTATTTGTCAAAGGGAAAACGATACATAAAATTAAAATGAATTGGATCCTCTGTAACCATCATCTAAGGGCCATGGGAAGCCCTATTATGGCCACCGCATGAAAACAAGGTCCTGCAATGCATGATGGGCCCACTTATCAACTGCCCAAAGCAGCATATCAAGGACTACAAAATGATGCACCTTTTACATACAATTTTCATTTTCATTTATTAATAGGCTGTTTCCTGTTTGTCAAATCTCTTTTGTTGAAATATAGCTGATCCAAATAAAAGTTGTAAGTTTTTATTATAAAAGGAACTGTATGAAATACAACTATTTCAATTAGATTTTAAAAAAAAAATTAAGTCAAATTTGTCTTAAAAAAAGACTCTTTGATAGGCCTTATTCAATTAGAAAAAACAAACTTTCATTTCTAGTATGAGAAGTTGTCTTATAAAAATAGTACATGCCAATTTGTCATAAATTAAAATTAGAATAGGCAACCTTGTGATATTATGAAAGTTATATGGGTAAACTTATAAAAAGAACAAAAAGTGTCACTAATTAGTGAACGTATCTATAAGTCACTTTTTAAATTGAAGGTGAAAGGTCTTAAAGCTAGTTGAATCATACTTTCATAAAAGCTTTGTCAAAACAGTTTTAAGCACTCAAAGCATTTAGTTGAATAAGTTTTCTGTAAAATAGATTTAAAAGTAGATTTTCTAAATGCCACCTAAGTCAATATACATAAGGATATAATATATAGTGAAACAATGGATATACATGGCCTTACAAAATCAAAATCAATATCTATTGTAGAAAACTAATTTACTTTTTGCCTTTTTTGCATGGAAAGTTGTTGCGCCAAACAAAAAAAGTCAGACATATGCTTGAAATTCGAATGACTTCCCCAACTATAGCATATTTTGATTTAAGGTCACTTGGATGTATAAACCGTGGTTTCATCTTTTACAGAAACGGATGTTCGACCTTCCAACTTCCAAGTCAGACTTGCTAATCCTTGCGCGGGATGGAAACCAGTGCCTTATTTTATTTTTCTATTACTAAGTGTCTGTTTCTTTATTAGAATTTCAAGAAATTCCTAATCTGGGGAATTTCTGAATTTTCAGACATAGTGGAGTTTCTGGATGCTCCTTTGTAGTTTAGCATTTAAAAATTCCTCAAAAAGTTGAAGGAGTTTGAATTCCTGAATTTTCAAAGGTTACTTGAGACTTTTCAGGTGGCTATAATTTTGGAAAAGCTTGTGGAGAAACATGAAATTTGTAGATGTCATAGGACAAGGTGTCACTTCATGTCCATATAACCCGAATATCATGAATTCCCGTCAGAAATTGACAAGAATTTTAGTAAAGAAACACGCTCTAAGCCTATCTATAGCAAATGACTTTACAACGGACGCACAAAGAAAAGCTGCAGAGTTTCTGCTATTTTTTTGCTGCACCCCAGTTGCATAAATGCATCCTGAAGGGAGAGAAGAGTAAGGGTATGGGTAGATTTACGGTGAGTCAAAAATCTAAAGATCATTCAAACTCTTGATTCTAAAGCCTCACAGTTTAACGGTTTTACTAGTTTTTTTTTTTTCCTTTTTATTTCAATTAAGAGGTAGATGATAATTGTATAAGTTTAGATTAGGATGGGTAACAATTGACAGAGGAAGGTGCACGTTATAAAGAAGATTTTGACTAATCATATTCATAAGTGGGTTTTTATGACTTCTACAACCCCAACCAACCCCCCCACCCAAACAAAAAAAAGTAGGGCTTTTATGATGTTTCTAATAATATACATTTATCACAGAGTGGATAATTATGCAGCTAACAATGTGATATATCATGTTGCTGTTACCAATATGGGCCATAATGATCAAGGTCCATGGGTTCATTATGAATCAACCACCGGCATCGTGCTTGTTAAGTGTGGTATTATGTATGAAAAGAAAATCAGGTTAAGATGTGTTGGGTGGGTGGTTAAAGCTAGCTTTTAATTCTGCTGCAACCATCAAAAGATCGGGTTCTCTAAATTTGTCATGCAAGCTTGGAACTTTTGATGGGCAGCATTTCCATATATAATATATAAAATATAAATTCAATAAAAAATAAAATGAATATGTTATCCATGTCATGTGATGATCCCTCATTAGGAGCTGTCAGAACTAAAAACAAAAACACAAAAAATAAAAAATAATTAAAAAAGAAAAGAAGATCTGTCAGATCAAGGACTGGTAGGTAATGAGACAAAGTTCATATATGAGCAAGGCTCTCCTAAGCTCAAGTTTAGGAGAAAATCTTATAAGCTCATGCTTGTAGGAACCACCTTTGGTCCATCCAAATAGACTAAACATATGATCCCCCTAAATTGCACATGTCTACAAACTTTTGGTCAGATCCGAATTTACTGGACCATTGGATCGATCATATATCGATCCGAATTAGTCATTGATCATTAAACTTTTGGATTCATATGGAGATGATAAAAATCACGGTTGAAGCTGATTTTTTGCAAAGAGGAAGATCATTGGGAGTCCTTAAAATTCCTCTAATCCCCATCCCCATGTGGGTCCTCACATGGGCCCCACCATACACTTGAGCTTACCTTATCCTAAGCTTGAGCTTAGGAGAGCTGGCCCCTTCATATATATATATATATATATATATTTGCTCTTTAATTTATGTGAGGGAGGTGTCTTCCTATTTTTAGTCACTCACAAAGATTGCTTGGAATTTATCAGGATAATATTTAGAAAATAAAGTAAATCTCAAATGCAAAAACTACAAAAACAGTAAATAGACATATAAATCTCTGTTAATATGAACTTTTATATAGTTCTAGATGGATTATCATTTAATATTAATGATATTGTGACTTCTAATATTTTAACATGAAATTTTCAACCTCACCAATACTTTAAAAGTACTTTAAAAAAAATTTAATGTCATAATGATTTCCTGATATTCTTTTTAAATTTCTCTGGAATTTGTGAGAGTGATTCTGATCAAATATACAGAAATGTGACTAAACTAATGAAGGATGAGCAAGTACTGAGGTGTAGTTTGTTTTACAACTTCATTGGGATTCCCATTGATGAGGCATGATGTTGTTTCTCAAGAGGAAATGATTGTGCTGAGTTATTATGATATTAGTTAGGGTTCCATCGATCACTAGAGATCTGAGATCATATTTATAATTATACTCAAGTTTAAATAGCTCCTCCAATAGTCATCCCTTAAATCAGTGCTTAGGGCATGTGTTTGCACCTGAAACGCCAGTGATAGATTCTCTGTTCCATATGACATGTAGTTTAGGATATTAGAGCATTTCTAAGAGACACTTCAAATTTGGATTTGTCATTTTCAAAATAAAGGCTTATGTAATAAAAAAAGACATATGTAAATTTGGCATTTCAATTGGGGCAACTCCGATAGAGATGTCAAATTTTTATTTTATTATTTTCTCATTTCAAATTCAACATCTACTTGTACCAACTTCAAATGCATTTACCTTCATCACTATCATTTTATTTAGAAGAAAGAAAATGCATCTCACTGTATGGTATGTCAAATTCGGCATACCAACACAACCTTCAAATGCCACATGGGATTTAACCATTCTCTTAGAGGCAAAGCCATATGCCAATTACAGCCACTCTTAAAAAAACTGATCTTGAAAACGGAAGCCAAAGTGAAAGATTAAAAATATTTGGAAAAGACGTTCTTCCAATAACCTTTCTAATAGGGTAACTGAAATGGAATAGGCACCTCTCATGGCAAGTCCAACATGGTGACAAAATGATGAGTAGGTCTCACATATGCATGGAGATAAAATTATTTAATTACCTCTACATGCTAGAACCAAAAGCTTAACTTCTCTATACGAAAGTGAGTCTCGATCACCTGAGATTCAAGACTCACAATAAATTTGTTAGGAACCTGAATGGGACCCACATGTGAAAAATCTAAAACACTAGAATCAAATGCCTCTCTCTTGCATGAGTCCACACCAAATTTCACTTCATTTGAAGCAATGCCACACTAGTATTCTACTTATGTGTTTTTTCTACTGATCAATTTGATACTGACTCGCCTACTAATAGAATAAAGTTTTACGGACTCTCCTACAAAAGATGTCATTCATTTTCATCTATTTAGATTATTTTAGAGGACAGCTGAAGAAGGGTTACAAATTTATGCTAATTCTAGGCCTTAAGAAGACCTGGTGTTCTTGCAAAGTAAGAGACTACTTTATGCTTTTCGTATTTGACCAAAAATAAAAAATAAAAAATACTTTGTATGGCTAGCAATTAAATTAGAGTATTGATTATGGATTTTGACATTACAAAATTCCTTTTAAACTCTAATTATTATTATATATATATGGGAGATGCTCTTATGAGAGATGCTCTCACCTTAATACAAGAAATAAGATAGGGGCACTCACGTCCATATCTAATGCCAATAACTTAAATATGAGGGCCCCCACCTTATCTTTCATAGTAAGGTGAGAAATAATTCTAATAGGAGTATATCTCATATATATATATATATATATATATATATATATAAGAGACTGATTTCAAATTGAAATAAGCTCCAATTAATTTTGACCATCCCCCACAATTTTGAATTCTCTTTTAATATTATTTAATCTAATTCAATTCAATAAAATTTCATTTATTACTAACTCCCCACCTTTCCCTCTTTCCAAACGACTTTTTCCATTTTAATGGCACTCAAATATCTCTCTCTCTTCCACCCACTGCCTTCGCCTAGGAATACATCTCAATCTCTCTCTTTTTTGTCCCCATCCAAGCTTGTTCTCTCTCATCACTATTTTTTTTCCTTATTTTGTTGTCATGATATGAGTTTTAAATAAAGGTAAGTAACAATAATTTTATCAATGGGAAGGCAAGTCAAACAAACCAAAAATCGAGCCTGTCTTAAATTCGGCTCGGGTCAAAGTCTAAAAACCTTTATACATAGCTTGACCCAACCAACTCACTACCAAACCTGCCTCTCATTGAAAAATCTCATATTTAAAATTTCTTATAATTCTTTCTATCTCAATATTTCATATTCTGTCTTAAATCTGGCTCGGGTCAAAGTCTACAAACCTTTATACATATCCTGACCCAATCAACTCACTACCGAACCTGCCTCTCAGTGAAATATCTCATATTTAAAATTTCTTATAATTCTTTCCATCTTAATATTTCATATTTCATGTTTCGACTAAAACTTTTACGTTTCTATAATTATTAATTTATTTAAAATTTCAACTGTGTGGGTTTTAAGAAAGCCTATAATTTTTTATGTGTGAGAAATACTTCTATTTTAGGTTTTATAAAATATAAGCATATGAAATTAAACTCAAAACTTTTGTTTATGTCATAAAATTAAATTATATTTTTTGTATCATGACTTCTAACGTCCGTGCTAAGCACGGGGGCATTTTGCTAGTTTAGATTTTAGGTGTAAGTTCACTACTGGTGTTAGATATCTCGTAACGTTTCTTACCTTCTTTTGATTAGATACATTTAATCTGCCTAATCATCATGGCACTGTGGATGTCAAGGATTTATCAAAAGAGTCCAAATGTTAATGTTGGATCTTATCCTAACATAATAACATAAATATCATATCAACTACACAGGGAAGTTCTCCACCACCAGAATAATGTTGATGAGGATCTCAATCAGGACTCCACTAACAAATAATCGAAAACCAGAAAATGAAATACTGAGGATTGGAGTCCAGATCACCCCAGATATCGCGACATGATGAATTGAAGAAGGATGACCAAAACTGGTTAAACAGGTCAACCCACTGCTTATGCTGACGTGGCCGCTGGTTGCTTCAAGATTCTCAAGATGCGATCACGTCATCCCGGTCTGCTGACAGTAATTATCTCAAGAGGAAATTCTCTCAATTTATACATCAAGTAACAAGATTATTTAAAATTTAAATTAAACTAAAATCTCTAACAAACCACTAAAAATCTCAATTATATATTTAATTAAGGCAAAGGGTTTTAAAGGCAATTTTGACAATAACTACAGATTTTGACCAAGAGTCATACTTATATCTCTTTTTCACCGCCCAAACCACTTTAGCTTTTTCCCACTTTTCAATCCTCTCAATCACTTCATTTTCATCCCAAGTCTCACTTACTCTACTTTTTTTACTCTTTGTTTTCCACCCCGCCGTTCTTCCTCTATTTCTACCCTACATACTCTTGGATTAAAAAAATAATAAAAAAGAGGTACGATCGTAATTCTCTTTTTTATTGTTCTCGGTCATAAAGTATTTGGAGATGATTTTATGTGAACTAAATTTCTTTTTAATTGACTTTTTATATATGTTGCTGCAAATTTAATTGGTAAATATGCCCGTGCTAATCACGGGTTATTGTGATAGTCTATCCTTAACATATCACACCCCTGAAACTGGTTGTGCATGTGGGTCTTCCACAGATCAGGTTGACCCAAAAGAAAACTGACCCTAAGGCTGGCCTGGCCCGAAAGACCAGCAACAATCGTTGTAGCAAAGGAGTCTCTACTCGCTAGCTATAGTGGGCGCTAGGGTCTTCAGTCCCTTCTCTTCGAACCTGCGCGGTGCAGAAATTTCAAACTCCGATCCCTATTTTCCTTGCAGTATCCAAATTGGCCTCTTTCACTCTCCCTCTTGACAGTTTAAAGAGAGAGAGAGATAATGCTGACATTTTTTTCTCCTCTCTCTTGTGGTCGCTCTTTCCTGCTGGCTCGTCCTTTTAAAAGTGCAGAGAGAAAGAACAAAAGATCTTTAGAAAACTTATCTATTTCCACGGGCTTTGGCACCCAAGGCAAAACGACTGGATGCTCATTGCCGGCTTCACTGAAAATCAGTGCTTCCACGACCTTCTTCTTCGTCGCTTCTGTAATCGAAAGTTGCATAAAGGGGTGAAATGGAAGAACAAGAAGAAAGACTCTAAACCATTAAACGCATTATAATTTATAACTTAGGCCCCAAAGGAGAAAGAGAAGCTACACGAGTTAGCTAGATTGATCATCCCAATCAAAACTCTCGCGGGAGATTGACTTTTGTGTTTACCAGTTGGCCTCGTGGGAGTCTGCCATACGATTTCTAACAATCATGGAAACAGAAGGAATTGAGATGTCAGAGATGGAGAGAGGTTTTCCTAGCCAGACAACTCGATGACCATGGTGGGCTCCTTTCTTCTTCCTCTCTTCTTTCTTTACTCTTCTTCTTCTTACCTTATTCTTGCCTAATCTAGTGTCCCCAATAATTTCAGTAAAGAATGGGGACTTAATACTCGAAACCAGATCCATTTTTGGAACTTCCTATTATTTTGATAAAACAAGTTCCGGATTAAAATTAGTTCTTTAAAAGCTCAGTTTATTTTTGTTAAGTGGAACTTTTTCATTCATGCTTCTTTCGTTATATTCTCAAACTAATAGGAGATTTTGTAATCCTCTCCCAAGGGAGGAACCACTTACTAAATTCAAAATAGATGCGTCCTTCTTGTATTGGCTTTAGCCAAGTGAGTAACCATTTGCTTTATGATATGCAAAATGCAAGCGCTTTTTGCCCTGCCTGCTTTGGATATAAAATGTGGGCTCATTTAATATTTTGCAGTTGGGCTTCAATTAAGTGATAGAAAGCTCAAAGAGTAATTCGTCCTGGCCAGCCCAAATAAGGAGTCCTCATAATTTAGTGATAACTTGTAGGGAAAAAAAAAAAAAAAAAAGGCTAGAAAGCCCATGCAACCGAGAAATATATATGCTTACCTTGGCACCAATTGACATGAGAAAGTAAATTTCATTTTCTATATCAAGTTTTCCAATTAAGGACATCTTTTCTAATAGAGGGTAACATTTTAACTCCCTGGTTTTTCTTTTTCCTGTTTTGTTTTCAAAAGTGCATCAAAGGGTGAAGATGAACAAGAGCAATAAGATCTTGTTATCCTAGGAGATCAGGTGAAAAATTGTTTGATGCTAAGGATTTTAATTAAAAGATAACAGATTTTTAGCGAGGAGATATATAAAAAGTCCCTTAATCTCTAAAGCCCTAAAGTCAAGTGTACAGATCAATGGGTTGCATGTTCTGATTACCCATTTGATTCAGCTTTAATATTTCTCCCAATGGCCTCGACAGTTTTCTATCATCTAAATGAAAGCCAGGTTGATCATCTGACCTTAACACTTCTCCATTATCTAAATAAAGGCCAGGTTATAAACCAACAACTATGATGTCTATTCTGAGGCTGAGACTGTGAGAGTCCCAGGTAAGATCTAATCTCTTGGGTTCACTCTCTAGACCCCTTACATTCTCTTCAGATGTGAATTCGCCAGCCATTTAATGTGATCCTAATCGGACTCGATTTGTAAACCTAGCTCTATATGTATCAGAAGGTCTTAATAAACACTAATAGATAATCTAAACACCATTTAGTCTGCACTATGAGCCAAAAGTAGGTATCTATGGATGCCCTATATACTTAATGGTAATTTTAGCCATCTCAATATAATTCATAAAAAATATATATATATCATTATTAAAAATATTTAAAATTATGAATAACATTCCTCATGTTTAGCATGAGCACATTTTGCTAGTTATATATAAAATCAAAGGTTTTGCATTCAATTTTGACCGATTTCTTTCAATCTGGACTTTTAGTGGAGCCCACACCCTTCTTGAGGCCCACACAACCCTTCAGCTTTTCAAACTTACTCTACCATTGAACCCCGGAGATTCTTGGTTTAAGATTCGTTAGAAATATTTAAAATAGATACATATAAATGGGATGTGGCAGCAAAACCTAAATCTACCTTGAACCCAACTAGGATCACACTGTATAAATCTATAATCACTCAAAACCCAAAGAGACCACTACAAGGGTCTTTCTTTTTTTTTTTTTTTTTTTTTTTTTAATTTTTTGGTCTTTTTTTTTTTTTTTTTACCAGGGTTTTATTGAGGAAGTGAGATCCATAATATGCAGTAGCTGTAAATGGTAAGTACGAATTGAGATGATTGCATCGCTTCCGGTCAGGATTGAATCAAGGGAATCATAATCAAGTGAACCCAAAAAATGAATACCTAACCATCACCACCATAGTAATACAAATTCTAGAAAAGTGAAGGTTCATTTATATTACCAACAAATATCCTTCATCTCTCACCTCTTTAATAGCCGTAAACACGGATCTCATTTTCTGTATATTCTAATTCAATAAACCTATATCACCCTCGCTTTATTATTTTGCGGAAAGAAAGAGAAAAAACTAGACTTAATTATCTTTTTCACAGACATGAGGGAGATAGAAGAGCTCGCAACAATGGTTGCCAAACATGTAATGAGAAATGAAGGCGAGGAGGGAGTTGAACTGTGGAAGCAGCACTCGATCTACAAGGTCCCTGCACATATAGCTGCCGTTAACGCCGAGGCCTTCACACCAAAAGTGGTGTCCATGGCCCGTTATCATCATGGACAGGATCTCCTGAAGCCAATGGAGGTGCACAAGCAGAGAGCAGCTCGAGTCTTCATTCAAAATTCCAAAAAATCCACTAAGGATTTCATCAAGGCTTTATGGGAAGTTCTGCCAGAGCTGATGGCTTCTTATAGCCAGCTAGATCATATCTGGATGGGAGAGAATAGTAAGGGAAGATTCCTGGAGCTAATGCTCATAGATGGGTGTTTCTTGCTAGAGTTATTGCGCGTCCATAGTTGGAACTTCGATGGCTATGCATCCCATGACCCTGTTTTCTCACGCCGCGGGCTAGCTTTCGATCCCTACTTAATACTTGAACCAGTTCATGCTTGAAAACCAGGTGCCTTTTACTGCTATTGAGAAGCTACTAACTGTTCAGAACGGAAAGACAGCAGAGGAGGTAACGTCTATCTATGACTATCTAAAATTCTTTCAGAACTTACATCATGTATACTATGCAAGACACCATGCCCTGCGCTGTGGGTCCACTTATTTCATGATAATCATAGGGTTAAAGGGAATAGAGATAGTGGTGGCCCAAATATTAGCTAATTTTTGGCTAAAGAATTTGTTCACACCTTGATTTCAGCCCAATATTTCAGAGAGAATCTTAGAAGATCCCCTATATTAAGGGATAATTTATGCTTTTCTTCTGTATGGTCCTCCAAGAAATCTTTTATTATTTAAAGTAAAATTTCCTGGTTCAACCCCTATACACAAAGGTGACATGTTGTTAAATAAATGTCCTATATTCTATGGTGACCGTCTCTTCTTAGTCATTCTGAACTCTAGGTCCTATGGGCATTTTAATAATCTTGCACATGTAAATTATTTTCAAAGAGGGCTGCTTAGGATTTGGGGAACACAAATCTAATATGAGAGGAGTGAGGAGAGTGACTAAAACCCTCTCTCTCTCTCTCTTTGTAAACCTAGTTTATTTTTTTATACAATGAGAACTCTCTCTTTGCGCACCATGGACGCACACTGCCGAACTACATAATTCTTGCTGCATTCCTTTTGTTTTGCTTGTTTGTTTGCTGCATCTTGATTGGTTGCGTCGACAACAATTAGTATTAGAGATTGTATTAATCTCCACCTAATTTTGGATGACTCAGTTAAAAAGTCAATCCAATGTTTCAGTTTCCTAATTCTTTTATTGTAGTCTCATTAATCCCATGATCAAAGGGATAATGTTTCAGTTTCCAATTTCCTTTCTTGTAATTTTACCAATCCTGTAATCAAAGGGACTTTTATTATTTAAACTCATGTAAAGGTATATATATTCATACCTTTTGAGAGTCTCCTTGTCCAACTCGATTGATGGATTCTCCACCTCTCCAACTAGAACAAAGGACTTTTTAAGCCATACGCTGTAGTTAGTTTTTAACCAAACTTCATGGATTAGTATAATTGAGTTATGGGAGTGATTAACCCTGCATAGGCTCCACAAGTTTCATGGTAGGCCACGCTTCTTATTTCTAATAATTTTGCATATAATTAATATAATTTTCCACTAATATTTTTTGCAAAAGAATTAAGTAAATGATTTTCTTTCTCTCTCTATGCTTTTATTTCTCAAAATTGTGCAGAATTGCAATTACATAACCAATCTCACGTGCATGTTTGCATTCTGGAGACAAGACCCTGATGTGGGGAGGGGCTTGCATATGTTGGACGTTGTTAGAAAAATTATGGTTGAACCAAAAGATGTCGAGCTTAGAAAAGAACAAGAAGAGGAAGACGAAGATAAACTCTCTAGCCATGGATAAGATGAGGATAGCTACTAAATTCTGGTCTGCCACTGAGCTTTGTGAAGCAGGAGTCAAGTTCAAGGCGGTTGATGATGAAGCCATCGCCCTCTCAAGCGTTGATTTCGAAAACATCCCTATCATTCGCCCTTCTCTTTCGTTGGAAGTTTTGGGCACCAACATTACTGCCTTTGAGGTTATTCACTATGGGAGTCTTTTTCTTGCGCTTTCCTACTTTACCTTCATGAATGGTTTATTAGCCTCTGCGGCGGATGTAAGGCACCTACGGTCCCTGAAGATCATCCAGAGCACTGAATTAAGTGACGACGCCATTGTCCAGAGCTATAAAAGGGTTGTTTTGGGTACCCCGATCATATTTCCATTTAGTAATTTGTATGGAGTTCAAGACCAACTCAACGAGTTATACAAGGACAGAATGACGGGTTGCAGTGGTAGACTTTAGGGATGGATTACTAGTTTGAAGCACAACAATCTCAAAAGCCCTTGGACTATCCTATCTGTTGTGGCGGCAACACTTCTTTTGGCCTTTGCTATAACACAGACTTACTATGCAGCCCTCCCTTACTGGGATAGTGAACCTAAGAACGACCAACACTTTGTCTGCTTGTTTGAGAATACAATTCAATATTCTCATTGTTGCCTTTCTTCATAAGTGTAACAGAACAATCTTTCTTCCTTTTTTCTCAGGTAAATACTCACACACCCACTATACACTCTACTCTTTCGCTATTGGTGTTACAATCATGGATCGTTCATTGATTGTTTGTGGAGGGGAGGTGCCCCCACCATTGAGCTACCCGTGGGTTGACAAATATATAACTTGAAAAATGTAAACACATTTGAATTCACAATTACATGTTTCTAGCTTTATATGAAGCTACTCTACCCACTTCACCATTGAATCTTTTTAAATAGAATAATTCCATTTAGGATGAGTAAATTTATGTTTTTTTAATGGTGAATAAAACTTGATTGCACAACCAACAATGCTTTCTTCACAGATATAAATGAATGAGAGGGGAAGCCTGAGTTTATTTAGATGGAACTTCAAACTCTGAATTATCACGTCAGGTTGTTTGTTTTATGTAATCGAATTCCTATGAATTCTAAGACTTGTATTTTCACAAGTGGGGTTAAAAATGAAGATGCAAGGCTGAATATTTAAAAATGATGATCAAATAACTTTCACTTTAATATAAAATGAATCAAATGAGAGATGAGAAATGAATACCCAACAATTATTCATCCTGACAAATCAAATCCTAAAAAAGTGAAGGTCCCTCTACATCTTTACCTTACCACCTTCACCACCAGCCTCCCCTCACCATTTATACAATAGTTGAGAGACAGAGACAGAGACAGAGACAGAGAGAGAGAGAGTAAAATTACCAAACCTACAAACATAGGCATTGGATGATCTGCTTGCACTAGTTCAGCAGCGTAGTAAATCGATGGACCATCAAATCTTGATAACATGAAAGAAATCAATCTAAAAAGATCGAGAGATCGAAAAAGGAGTAAATCATTTTACTAAGATATCATATATATGAAGTACAACACTTCCCAAGGCATGAAGGCGTGGGGAATTGCCCCTTAATTTTTGTGGTTCGGCAGAAAATAGTAAAATATAACCATATCTGCCGGCTCAAAAACCACCCGCGCGGAAGAATGAATGTTCAAGAGTTTTGAAATATCTCGAAGGATTGATAGACCTAATGATTCTCATCTCAAATACTCGGTTGTGATCTTATTCATACACTGAAATCATCTCATTGTATCATCACGTATAAATGAATACAACTGCTCCCCAGTCGAATGGACCTGAGAGAGTGAGACTTCCCATTTAAAAGGTAAATTTTTAAATAAGGGCTTAAGTTTTTGTCTTATAAAAAAAAAAAAGTATGCAATTTTTAAAACTTTTCAAATTAGTCTCTAATTTTTCTGTAAAGTTTTCAATTAAGGACATCTCGTCCATTTAAAGCTATTTTCTGATAAATTTTTCTCTCATTTTTAAAAAACACCCCAACCACCCTTCATTGACATAAAACATTCATTCACTTCCTCTATATTCTCCTCATTTTTTTACACCGATGTCCTCGCAGTGATCAAGGACAACTAGTGTCCCTATGGCGATTGGCTGCATGCAGTGGATACTGAAACCATGTCATGGCTTTAAATGAAGTATCATTTGGGAATTTTAAAAAATCAAGAGAAAAGTTCGTCAAAAATGGCCTTTAAATGGTTAGATGTCCTTAATTGCTAACTTTTCGGAAAACTTAGGGACTAATTTGAAAAGTTTTGAAACTTAAGTCATTTTTTAAAATAAGACAAAAACTTAAGGTTTTATTTGAGAATTTTGCCATTTAAAGTAAAGAATACTAACAGTATTGATTGATTTTAGGGTTGTCAAAGTATTCGACCTAGGCCGGGGTAAGCCCTTACCATCCCTTCATATAAGCAAGTTGGGCATTGGGTTGATCCAAAGCCCTTGGAGCCCTCAGCAGGCCTACAATACCAAAGCCCTCATCCCACCTTCAAGGACCAAGACCAGGCCAGGGCCGAAAGAAATGATTTTTTTAATATTATTATATATAATAATATTTCCTGCTTTACTACTAACCATTCTTTATTCGAGCTAAGAATTGGTGCAATATGAGTAAATATTTTTATCCTACTTCTAAAAGAATGTATGACACAAGTTGGTTTGTCCTCATAGAAGAATATTATTTAGGGTTAAATGAAATAAGCTAGTCTGATAGTATTGCGATATCAAGATTAGGAAGTGGAAGACACTGCCTTAGTACAGCAATAGTAGTTACATAGTTTAAGTAATGTGCATGGTTTTGTTTATCATTAGACTATTAGAAAGATTATTGCCATTGAGATTTTACTAGTTGTAGACTTTTTTTACTAGTTAATGGACTATATTTTTTTTTATAAAGGAATAATATGAACCATTAGAGGTTCTTTGACCATTCTCATTTGATTCAATTGGATTTATTTCAAATAGGCATTAAAGTATTTTCAAATAAATTATTTAATTTGTGTGGTTCAAATAGACATAAGGCCACTTTTGAATTAGCATTAACAATAATTTGTAATTCTTTGAAACATATTGTTGGATTTTATAACAAAGCAATTAAACTTTGAATACTTAAGATGAATGTTGAAAATGACTTGAAGCATCTGAACAAGGTTAGAGACACAAAATTTGACTCCATATGTGGTGTCTACTTAAATGAAACAACAATCATGAAAGTCAAGGGATAAAAAAAAATGGCATTGATTAGTAGCTTGTGGCTAGAGCTTGCTCAACTCCACTTGATGATCTTGATGACCATCCATCTAAATTCTGAACTGTCGGTAGCTTACATTAATGGCAAAAATTATTTTATTCAATGACAATTTGAATTCCGAATACGCCAGTGTTATGTAAATTTAGAATCAAGCATATTGCTGCATTGATATGACTTTTCCTGTCATGTGGGCGGACCCTCACATGTACAACAATTGCGGCATTGATGTGAATTTTCCAGTCAAACAACAAAGCCAATCCATGCCACATCAACTTTATTTCGATTAAGCCAATATCAACCTACATTAGATTGGTACAGAGGGGATCGATCTATGCATGTCAAGTTGTTGGAAAGTCCCACGCCATTAATCGCCTAAGTCGTGTGTTCGATACGGCTTTAAAATAACTATTTGGGCCTTCCACTTATTAGCTTAAAGGTTTTGAGTCGGTACTTGTTATCTTATATATCAGAGCGGATTTTTATTTTGTCATTTTTGTATAGCCCATGTACTAGGCCCCATCTATAAAATGTTTTATGGACGTGCATGGTAGGGGGAGAAAGTTCCTCATCTCATATTGCCTAAGTCCTAAATTGGACATGACTGGCCTGCCACTTATTAGTTTAAATTTTTGGATTGTACTTGCTATCTTATAAAGACAGTAAAAATATTCATCTCTCCAAAAGTCTTATGCATGTCATGTGCGTTAAATTATCCGATCCCTCGCTTTGGGTGTCATCCAAGTAAGATGAGATGTAGAGAGAAGAAATATTCTCGAATGGATGCATGTGCATCAAATTATCCGATCCCTCACTTTGGGTGTCATCCAAGTAAGATGAGATATAAAGAGAAGAAATAGTTTCAAATGGATCAAGCAAGCATCCATAGCTACAGAGATGAAGAAAAATCATGCCCATACAAGAAGATACCAATGGCCTAAAATAAAAGATGCTACCAACAAGAAAACTAGAGATGAGGAAGAGACCAGGGCACTGGCAGTTCACATGATATACAACCAATCAACAATATTTTTTAGGGACCGAACCTTTCTTAAATTCACCAACCCACGAACAACATTTTTAGGGTCGATTGTCATTGGTAATTTGTGTCTGGGAATATCTATGGTCATGCATCAATTGTCCTTGATCGAAAGTGAGCGTTTTTAATGCACTAACTCATGTCAAATTATTAATAAGACTAATTGAAATAATAGCTGGAAAATTAGGAAATTAAGCTAATTGCCTAAAACGTGATAAATAAAAGAAGAATAAAAAATCCCATAGCTAAGGATCTATTAACTCATGGGCTTCACTGGCCAAGTCACGTTACATTAATATTTATTTAGTTACATATACATAACACACTTGCATAGCAGATGACAAATTCAGTACTAATAGAGGAATAACATAGAGTGATTTTCTTATTGCGTAATGATTTACTTTTAAGGCTTGTTTTAACAGGAAATATTATATATTTAGATTTCCTTAACGTGATAAGTACTTTTAATTTACAACTTACATTAAATTTATGGTGAGTGCAGGCCTGAGTGGATCCAGGGCTCCAGCAAAGTAGGAGACTCTGTTTATGCTTTCCTTGGTTAACAATTATGTAATATCCACAAAATCAGTATTCGTGGATGACTGACGCTTGTTTTTTAGAAAAGATTTCAAAGAATGCCTTTTAAGTCTTTGCCTTATTTAATGAAGGACATAAGTTCTAAACATTTTCATATTAGAGCCTAAGTTTTATAGTAAATTTTCAATTAAGGACAATCAGCCATTTAAAGTTATTTTCTGGTGACGTTTTCCTTTATTTTTTTTCAAAATACCTAAGTCATCCTTCATTGAAATAAAACCCTTCATTTCACCCATTTTGTCATTCGCTCTCCTTCACTGGTGTCCTCATATTAATCAATGGCAACCGACACCCCCAAGGTGATCGATGACATATAGTGCATGCTGGAAGCATATCATGGCTTTAAAGAAGGATAATCTGTGCATTTTTTTAAAAAAAATTGAGGAAAGAAGTAGCCTAAAAATAATTTTTAATGTTTCGGATGCCTTCAATTGAAAATTTACTAGGAAACTTAGGTCATAATTTAAGAAGTTTTGAAACTTGGTTTCGTTTTTAAAATAAGGCAAAAACTAAAGATCTTATTTGAACTTCTTTTCTTTTTTTAACATCCCAACCAAAGGCTGGGCCGGGACCCAAGTAATCCACACATGTGGCAGGGAGATACCACGAAGCCACACATGTGCTTGTAGGAAGTGGACCCCGACAATTTCAGTTATTCCAACATGCAACGAGTCTTAAGAAACAATCCACCGAGTGTGTGTGCATATATATACATATATATAGGGGGATATTCAAGTGCATCTATTCCTCACCATAGGGTGAGAAACACTCTCCTTTTCGAGGAGTTTCAAGTACAAAAGTATCCTTGTACTTTTTGGAAATATCCTCTTTTGTACTTGAAACTCCTCAAAAAGGAGAGTGTCCTCACCCTATGGTGAGGGATAGATGTACTTGAAATTTCTCATATATATATCAAGTGCATCTATCCCTCACCGTAGGGTGAGGGACACTTTCATAATTGGAAATTTTCAAGCACAAAAGTTACTATTCAAGTACATAGGGTAAGGGATAGATGCTTGTCTTCATGTGCAAAAAGGAAAGTATCCCTCACCCTATGGTGAGAGATAGATGCACTTGAAACTTCCCCATATATATATATATATATATATATAAATACATACACGCGAAAGAGATCAGTTCACCAGAACATAACGATATGATGGAGCAACTACCAGAAGAAATCGAAGATATCGAGAGAGGCTTTCCAAATGAGCCAGGTGGGCTCCTTTCTTTTCCTCTCTCTCTCTCTCTCTCTCCTTCTGCTGCTTTCTTCATTTCTTTTTCACCTTTGTTTAGATTTTTTTTTTTTTAAATAACTTTTGATAAGTCTCCCGTACAAATGGAGGGCATTTATCTTGAACATAAAATTTCCTGTGATTCTACTGTTACTGCAGAAGATCTTGCAACAAGGGTGACCCAACTTATAAAGCTAAATGAAGGGGAGGAGGGAGTTGAGCTTTGGAAGAAGCACTCCATCTACAAGGTCCATGCAGCTATGGCGGCTGTCAACCCCGGGGCCTTCACGCCGAAAGTCGTGTCCATGGGCCCTTATCATCATGGAAAAGAACACCTAATGCCCATGGAGGTGCACAAGCAGAGAGCAGCTCGACGCTTCATCTTAGATTCCGGAAATTCCATAAAGGATTTCATTGACGGATTGTGGGAAGTTCTGCCAGAGCTGATGGATTCTTATAGCCAGTTAGACCCTGTCTGGAGGGAAGACAAAAATAAGGGAAGATTCCTGGAGCTGATGCTCATCGATGGGTGTTTCTTGATTGAGATATTGCACATCCGTGGTGAGATCTCCGGGAACTATGATGAACACGACCCGATTTTGTCATTTAATGGGACCCTATCCTATCCTCTGGTTGAGGACTTGATGATGCTTGAAAACCAGGTGCCCTTTACTGCTCTCGAGAAGCTATTGACCATTCAAAACGGCGGAGCACCTGAACAGGTAACATCTATCCATGCATGCAATGATCTGTACGGTCACCATAGCCGGGTTGGCCAAAGTAGAGATATTTTCCCACGACATCGTATAGAGCTTTTATTAAATTATATCATATTCCATAAAGTGCAAGGCTCTCCTAACCTCAAGTTAAGGATAAAATCTCATAAGCTCATGCTTATGGGTCTCACCTTTGGTCCATCTAAATAGACCAAACACATGACCCCCCCTAAATTACACATGTCTACCAACTTTCGGTCAGATCCGAATTTACTGAACCGTTGGATCGACTATGTATCGATCCAAATAGACAATTGACCATTAAACTTTTAGTCACATATGGAGATGATAGAAATCACGATTGGAGCTAATATTTTGCAGAGAGGAGGATCCTAGAGAGTCCTTGAAATTCCCCTCATCCTCATCTCCATGAGGGTCCCCAAGTTGGCCCCACCACACACTTGAACTTACCTTATCCTAAGCTTGAACTTAGGAGAGCTAGCCTCTTACATAAAACTGGTATATGCAACAAGGTTGGAGCCGTTGGGCCTATCATGTGGGCCACTTAATGCATGATAACCACGCGTCCAGATCCTTTGGCACAACCATACCATTACACAGGACCATGTAGCACTTCATGGAACTCCATCATGGGACCATTAGATATAATAATCCCATCCCCCACGTGGATATATCGAAGTTTCAACTCAAAATAAGTGGTTCTAGTGGTCCGATAACGCACACGACGAAAACGCGGCTTGCCATCACTGCTGCCGTGGTATTTTTCATCATAATTCTCAATCATATAATGGGACTCACGCATTCTGAGCAGAAACAGGAGGATATATCAATGGAAGGGACATGTTTTAAGATGAACAATCCTAATTACATGTGTGTGGGCCTGAGGGTGGGTTGTGGAGTACCATTGAATTATTACACTGTTCTCATATAATGGTTATGGCAGAGGATTCGGAGTCGATAATCATATAGTTGAAGGAAACGAATAGGGGCGGGCCAAACATCAAGACAAGTAGTATTTCTTAGCACCGCTGCCTGTTTCAACGAGGAATAGATAGGGGCGGGCCAAATTTTGACATATTTTTGGAGATTCAATGAGAATTAAACAGTTCCACTCAGTCATTTAGGGCCTCTTTTTTCATTTGAATAGATAGGAATAAGGTAAGCTTAAATGTGTGGTAGGGGGGTCACACAGAGATGGAATGGGGGATATCAAGGAGTCCTTAGGACCTCCTATCTATAAATAAATAAATAAATAAATAAATAAATAAAAAACCTTAACCGTGATTTCTATTGTCTCCATCTATGCCGCAAAAGTTTAATGGTTCATTGTCCATTCGAGTCGGTACACAGTCAATCCCACGATCTGGTAAATTCGGATCTAACGAAAAGCTGGTGGACATGTGCAATGCAAGGGGGTCGTGTGTTTGCTCCATTTGAATAGACAAAGGGTGGGCCCCACGAGCGTGAGCTTACGAAATTTTATCGTAAGCTTGCACTTAATTATGTGAGCCGTCCTCTCTCTCTCTATATATATATATATATATATATATATATAAGAAATATTCAAGTGCATCTATCCCTCACCAAATGTGGTGAGGGAGACCCCTTTTAGAGAAGTTTCAAGTACAAAAGGGCTTTTGTATTTGATGGAAAGATCCCATTTTGTACTTGAAACTTTCTCAAAACGGGTGTCTCTCACCACACATGGTGAGGGATAGATGCACTTGAATATCCCCCTATATATATAGTTTATACCATAAGTGTTAAAAATGAAGTTCAAAGACAAATATTCAAAAGTGAGTATATAAAAACTTTTCTTTCATGAAATAGAACAAAAAAGAAAATGTAGAATGAATTAATAGGGTTAATCATTGGTATCCATTTCTTATCTTCTTTTAATTCTATTTCAATAAAAAGGAAGGGTTATTTAATGCTCATTTTTTAAACTTAACTTTTGAGCTTCATTTTCTACCATTGATGATATAAGTCCTGCATATTCTAATGCAAACCAGTAGGCCCTTAGTTCATTTTGTGAAATAATGTCCAAGAAATCCAAATACATATGGAATTGTTAAATACGGCCATTTACTCATGTAAAAATGATGATTTTAACAAATATGGTAGTCTGTTGCACATGTGTGACATATGCATATGTAATATTTTTTATGTAGAATGTACATATGTAAAATCTCATTTTATTTATCACATGTGTAAAAGGAAAATTACCCTTTAATGTTTATAGATAGCAGTCATAATTAACATGTCGTTATGATAAATGACCTAGATTTTATGGTGACTTGTCTTTTGAATCATTATTAATACCACGTTTAAGGGAATTTGAAAAATCCTTGTATGAGTAAATTATTCTATGAGGGGTTGCTTCATATTAAGGGAGCTAAGTTCAAAATTCGAGTCTCTAGTAAGGAGAGTGACTAAAACCCCATACAAATGTGAACCCTTTAACTTTTTATAACACAGTGGAAATTCCTAACTTCATTCTTTAGTTATTTACATACTGTCGAACCACATAAATTTGAATTTGTTCTTCTTATTTTACTTGTTTATATGTTGCATCATAATTAATTATATTCACAATAAATGGTATCAAAACTTGGTTCAGCTGCAACTGTCTTCTGTTTTTCCTGCCTTTGATTCTGTTGAACTGGTGGATCCTAGCGTGGATCCCTTCTTTGGACCATAGGTTAAAGAGGTACGTTTCTCACCAAAAAGTTCAGTTTTGTCCTCTTCTTCACTTTAAGCGTGTATCCAAAGGGGAAGATGAATCACATCTACGGTCCTCAAAGACAAGTGTCACTTTCTACTATTCAGACGGTAGTGATCCAGGTTCACTATGACTTTCCACCTACAATTTTCTACAATCCAGACGGTAGTGATCCAGGTGGCGGTCTCTTCTCAACTCGGTTGACTGTTTGGGCGAGGGGTGCACATCTTCCTCTAATTGTCTTGAAAGAGGATTCCCCACGTTTCTTACTAAAATAAGGATTTTTAAGCAGTACATCGTAATTCGATCATAGCCATACTCTTGTTTACTTAAGAAGAGAAATTTGAGGAATTGATATGAAAATCTTGAATTTATTTCCTTTTATTCCTCAAAATTCATTGCTTTTTTTTTTTTTTTTTTTTTCAGATGAAAAGAATTTCTTAGAAAATAATCAAGGACGTTCCTGTCTATTGCTTTCTTCTTAAAGATACATAGATGGAACAAACTTTTGATATCCACTTCTTTTTAGGAGAGTCATACTGGTTTTCTCCTTGCATACGCAAAGTGAGCATCTCATATCGGAACTCATTAAAAAGGATATAAACTTTACTAACAATGCCATTTTTGTCTATTTGAATCTTTTTTAAAGTGGTCAAGCTGAAAGTTGACCAAGTTAAATTTGATGAGAATAAACACTATATGGGGAGACCACTTTATAAATGATTTAGATGTTTCATAAATGGGGCCATTATTGTGGGAATCTCTGCAATCCATTGTTTTCTCTTCCTCTTTTCAAATCTTTACCGAGTAAATAACATAGTGGGGGGCGTTTCAACTCATTGGTGGGACACATCTTTCGGTGAGAAGTTTCTCTCCAATACAACGTAGGCCTACTATTAGATCAAATCTCTAGAAGATTTTGTTGCCCGCTGCAAGTAAGTTCTGGCTCGTCCACTTGGGGTGATTAACACCCATAGGCCCCACCCCACGCATTGCATCGTAGCCCATTCCCCTTATTTCCAACAACTTTGGGTACAATTAATATGATTTATTTATTTATTTTTATTTTTTTTCAGGAAGTAGTAAACAATTTTCCTTATTTATTTATTTCATCCCAAAATTGTGCAGAACTCCGAGTTCATAAAAGATTTCATGCCTCTGTTCCTGTACGGCAGAAAACACCCAGATGTGAGAAAGGGCATGCATATGTTGGACGTTGCTAGACATGGTTTGTTTAAATTAGAACTTAGTGACGATGGAGTTTCACAGTTACTTGCGGTTGGTAAAGAGATTACAGAGCATGGAGGATTTGTTGGTGCTAACGAGGAGACACTCAAATATGTGGGAGAGATGCATCCCGCTAAAAGATCACGGTCTGTTATGGAGCTTTGTCGTGCAGGAGTCAAGTTCAGGAAGGCAGAAGACGAAACGATCCCCTTGACGAGCATTGTATTCGAAAACAACGGGGTAATCACCATTCCTGTCATTCCCCTCCATTTTTTATCAGAAGTTCAGGGCTGTAACATGGTTGCCTTCGAGTTAATTCACCCGGGGACATTCTTTCCAACGCTTTCCTACTTTACCTTCATGAAAGGTTTATTAACCTCTGCGGCGGATGTGAGGCATCTACGTTCCCTGAAGATCATCCAGAGCACTGAATCAAGTGATGATGCCATTGTCGAGACCTTTAAAATGTTTGCAAAGGACACTGAGCTTGTAACACCAGGTACTAGATTGTATCAAGTTCAAGATCAACTCCATAAGTTCTACGATGCGCGAATGACGGGATGCAAGGGTATAATTTGGGAATGGTATACTAGTTTGAAGCAAAAGTATTTCAAGAATCCATGGACTTCGATTTCTGTTGCGGCGGCAATCATTCTATTGGCATTTGCCGCGGTACAGACCTACTATACAGCCCTCCCTTACTGGTACAGTAAGCACCATAAGAATAACTAACACTTCATTCGTCTCTTACTTTGTTACCGAATACAATGCAATACAATAATTTCATTGTTGTACATGCATGCTTCGTTCATCAGTGTAATAGAATAATTCCATAATGGTGAATAAAATTGCATGCATAATTTGTGAAAGAAGACCTATTGGCCATTTCTTCCCTCTCAAATCAACTAATGAAATGTACTGTCTGATCCAGCAAGATATTGCTTGATAAAATTGACCAACGGTTGGCATGGAGCGTGGCCTCTTCCTGAGATTGCCCTAAGAAGCTTCCAATGGTGAATATGTGTGGAGGATCTACCTTAATTTCCCATTAGCCTATAAGAATACGCAAAGCTACACAGCTATACAAAATTCCACTAATCACATGATCAATCTTTATTTTTACAGTTTGACATAATTACATCCAGTTATTGCAACCATTACAATCCCAGCAAAGAAATAAAACAAAAAGACCATTACAATCTCGATTATTTCATGAGCCAGAAGTGCAAAGTTAAGAAGAAATAGAATCTGTTATATGTGGCTAAGTAACTGTTATTAAGAGAGTGTATGGGTACTAGGAGTGCAACTTAGGCCTTGGTTGTTCAACTTTTGTGTTCTGACGATGATGTTCTGGAAAATACACTTGAAAGGCCGATTTCTCTTTCAAGCATTATATCATACGCTTTAAATACATGTTCAATGCTCACATTCCATACAACATGTACAAACATATGGCAATAAATTAAAAAAAATAGAGATGAAATCAGAAACCACAATAGAGAGTCATAGAGAGAGAAGTGTAGAGAATTGGAGTGTTGCATAAATTGTATCTTTTTCTGTAGAGAAGTGCAGAGTTATGTAGAAACTGTACCTTTTTCTACAGAGAAGTAAACAGTGTTGCTGAGAAAAAGTGCAGACATGAGCAAGAGGATTTATACCCATGATGGCTTGAGACGCTGGGATTTATGCCCGATCAAATTTGTATCAAATTCAAGATCAACTCGACAAGTTCTACCATAAGCGGATGACGGGATACAGGGGTAGAATTCGGGAATGGATTACTAGTTTGAAGGAGAAGTATTTCAAGAATCCTTGGACTTTCATTGCCGTTGCGTCGGCAACTTTACTTTTAGCCCTCACCATGGCACAGACATACTATACAACCCTCCCGTACTGGGACAGTAACCATAAGAATAACTAGCACTTAAATCTGTATTTTGGATGAGAACTTTGGTACCAGTCCAACCGGCCCCAAAATTCGGTCCAAGTAGATTTTTTCATAGTAAAATATAACCATATCTGCCGGCTCAAAAACCACACGCACGAAAGAAAGAAAGTTCAAGAGTTTTGAAATATCTCGAAGGATTGATAGACCTAATGATTCTCATCTCAAATACTCGGTTGTGTTCTTATTCAATATTCATACACTGAAATCATCTCATTGTAATCATCACATATAAATGAATACAACTGCTCCCAGTCGAATGGACCTGAGAGAGTGAGACTTCCCATTTAAAAGGTAAATTTTTAAATAAGGGCTTAAGTTTTTGTCTTGTATAAAAAAAAAAGTATACAATTTTTAAAACTTTTCAAATTAGTCTCTAATTTTTCTATAAAGTTTTCAATTAAGGACATCTCGTCCATTTAAAGCTATTTTCTGATTAATTTTTCTCTCATTTTTAAAAAATACCCCAATCACCCTTCATTGAAATAAAATCTTCATTCACTTTCTCTATATTCTTCTCATTTTTTACACCGATGTCCTCACAGTGATCAAGGACAACTAGTGTCCCTATAGTGATTGGCTGCATGTAGTGGATACAGAAACCATGTCATGGCTTTAAATGAAGTATCAGTTGGGAATTTTAAAAAATCAAGAGAAAAACTCATCGAAAATGGCCTTTAAATGGTTAGATGTCCTTAATTGCTAACTTTTCGGAAAACTTAGGGACTAATTTGAAAAGTTTTGAAACTTATGTCCTTTTTTAAAATAAGGCAAAAACTTAAGGTTTTATTTGAGAATTTTGCCATTTAAAGTAAAGAATACTAACAGTATTGACTGATTTTAGGGTTGTCAAAGTGTTTGACCTATGCCGGGGTAAGCCCTTACCATCCCTTCATATAAGCAAGTTGGGCATGGTTTGATCCAAAGCCCTTGGAGCCCTCGGCAGGCCTACAATACCAAAGCCCTCATCCCACCTTCAAGGACCAAGACCAGGCCAGGGCCGAAAGAAATGATTTTTTTTTTAATATTATTTTATATAATAATATTTCCTGCTATACTACTAACCATTCTTTATTCGAGCTAAGAATTGGTGCAATATGAGTAAATATTTTTATCCTACTTCTAAAAGAATGTATGAAACAAGTTGGTTTGTCCTCATAGAAGAATATTATTTAGGGCTAAATGAAATAAGCTAGTTTGATAGTATTGCGATATAAGATTAGGAAGTGGAAGACACTATTAAAGGCCTTAGTACACCAGTAGTAGTTACATAGTTTAAGTAATGTGCCTGTTTTTGTTTATCATTAGACTATTAGAAATATTATTGCAGTAGAGATTTTTCTGGTTGGAGACTTTTTTACTGGTTAATGGACTATAATTTTTTTATAAAGGAATAATTTGAACCATTAGAGGTTCTTTGACAATTCTCATTTGCTTCAATTGGATTTATTTCAAATAGGCATTAGACTATTTTAAAATAAATTATTTAATTTGTGCGGTTCAAATAGACATGAGGCCACTTTTGAATTAACAATAACAATTACATGTAATTCTTTGAAACATCATTGTTGGATTTTATAACAAAGCAATTAAACTTTGACTACTTAAGATGAATGATGATAATGACTTGATGCATCTGAATAAGGTTAGAGACACAAACTTTTACTCCATATGTGGGGTCTTCTTGAATGAAACAAACATCATGGAAGTCAAGGGATAAAGAAAATTAGCATTGATTAGTAGCTTGTGGCTAGAGCTTGCTCAACTCCACTCGATGATCTTGATGACCATCCATCTAAATTCTGAAATATCGGTAGCTTATATTAATAGTAAAAATTAGTTTAATCAATGACAACTTGAATTCCCTTGAAGAATATATCTGTTTTATGTAAATTTAGAATCAAGCATATTGCTGCAATGATTTGACTTTTCCAGTCATGTGGGCGGACCCTCACATGTACAACAATTGCTGCATTGATGTGGCTTTTCCAGTCAAACAACAAAGTCAATCCATGCCGCATCAAGTTTATTTCGATAAAGCCAATATCAACCTACTTTAGATTGGTACATAGGGGACCCATCTCTGCATGTCAAGATTGTTGGAAAGTCCCACGCCATACATTGCCTAAGTCGTCAGTTCGACAGGGCTCTAAATAACTATTTGGGCATTCCTCTTATTAGCTTCAGGGTTTGAGTCGGTACTTGTTATCTTATATATCGGTGCGGGTCTCGATTTCGTCATTTTTGTGTAGCTCACGTAGCAGGCCCCGTCCATAAAATATGTTGGACGTGAACGGGAGGGAGAGAAAATTCCTCATCTCATATTACCTGTGTCCTAAATTGGACAGGACTATTGGCTTGCCACTTATCAGTTTAAACTGTTGGATTGTACTTGCTATTTTATGAAGACCGTAGAAAGGTTCATCTCTCCAAAAGTTTTCTGCATTTCATGTGCGTTAAATTATCCGATCCCTCGCTTTGGGTGTCATCCAAGTAAGATGAGATGTAAAGAGAAGAAATATTTTCGAATGGATGCATGTGCATTAAATTATCCGATCCCTCACTTTGGGTGTCATCCAAGTAAGATGAGATGTAAAGAGAAGAAGTAGTTTCGAATGGAGGCAAGCATCCATGGCTACAGAGACGAAGAAAAATCATCCCCATACAAGAAGATATCAATAGCCTAAAATAAAAGATGCTACCAACAAGAAAACTAGAGATGAGGAAGAGATTAGGGCACTAACAGTTCACATGATGCATAACCAATCAACAACATTTTTTAGGAACCGAACATTTCTTAAATCGACTAACCCACGAAACAACATTTTTAGGGCCGATTGTCATTGGTAATTTGTGTCTGGGAATATTATATGGTCATGCATCAAGTGGCCTTGATCGAAAGTGAGCGTTTTTAATGCACTAACTCATGTCAAATTATTAATAAGACTAATTGAAATAAAAGCTGGAAAATTAGGAAATTAAGCTAATTGCCTAAAACGTGACAAATAAATGAAGAACAAAAAATCCTATAGTTAAGGATCTATTAACTCATGGGCTTCACTGGCCTAGTCACGTTACATTAATATTTATTTAGTTACATATACATAACACCTGCATGGCATATGACAAATTCAGTACTAATAGAGGAATAACATAGAGTGATTTTCTAATTGTGTAATTATTTGCTTTTAAGGCCTGTTTTAACAGGAAATATTATATATTTAGATTTCCTTAACCTGATAAGTACCTTTTACAACTTACATTAAATTTATGGTGAGTGCACGCCTGAGTGGATCCAGGGCTCCAGCAAAGTAGGAGACTCTCTTTATGCTTTCCTTGGTTAACAATTATGTAATATCCACAAAATCAGTATTCGAGGATGACTGACGCTTGTTTTTTAGAAAAGATTTCAAAGAATGCCTTTTAAGTCTTTGCCTTATTTAATAAAGGACATAAGTTCTAAAACTTTTCATATTCGAGCGTAAGTTTTACAGTAAATTTTTAATTAAGGACAATCAACCATTTAAAGTTATTTTTTGGTGACGTTTTCCTTTATTTTTTTTTCAAAATACCTAAGTCTTCTTTCATTGAAATAAAACCCTCCATTTCACCCATTTTATTATTCGCTCTCCTTCACTGGTGTCCTCATATTGATCAATGGCAACCAACATCCCCAAGGCGATCGATGACTTATAGTGTATGCTGGAAGCATATCATGGCTTTAAAAAATGGTAATTTGGGCATTTAAAAAAAATTGAAGGAAAAAGTGGCCTAAAATTAATTTTTAATGGTTCGGATGCCCTTAATTGAAAGCTTACTAGAAAACTTAGGTTCGAATTTAAGATGTTTTGAAACTTGGTTTCTTTTTTAAAAAAAGGCAAAAACTTAAGACCTTATTAAAAAAAAAAAATCTTTTTTTTTTTTCATCCCAACCAAGGGCTGGGCTAGGACCCAAGTAATTCACACATGTGGCAAGGAGATACCACTAAGCCACACATGTGCTTGTACGAAGAGGACCCGACAAATACACTTCTTCCACGTTCAATGAGTTTTAAGAAAACAGTCCATCATTTCATGGAACATATCTGCCAGCAATGGAATCAGAAGGCAGTGGCTGACCTAGGATTTCTTTTGGGTGGGGCTAAAATTCCGCTAAATTTTAATATTTGAAAAAAAAAAATTTGCTAGACTTCACAACATTTTTCACATTACCAAATAACACCTACAAGTTTTTCTTTAGAAAATGTCCAATTCATGAACTCAACTAGATGCATGAGAATAATTGAAAATTATGCAATGAAGAGGTTAGAACTTAGGATGTTAATCAGAAATACCAAAAATCATTAGATGGATAAAAAATTACTTTGACCTTAATTTTAGATACTCAAACTCACATTATCATGCATGTTTCACTAAATCTATATGTCAAAATCAATGCTCAATGGAGATCACTGCAAGTTAATGTGAGTGAGTGTGTAAGAAAAAACTGTATACATGAACATTTCAAGGACACCGATTCTTTCCCTTTTCACTTTCTCAAGCCTCCAACATTTGGATAATGAGAGTGGAATTCTATTTTTGAGTCATACTGAGGGTAAGAAGAGATGATAACGGGAATGAATTTGGTCATCTTTGAATTTGTTGATACGCTTAGATTTGATAGTTTAAGGCTTAGGAGTTGGGGATTCAAGGTTTTGAATTAGGATTTGGAGATTAAGCGTTCATATTTAGGTATAGAGTGATTAAGAAGGATTATATTAGATATGTTTGGCAGATGAAGATGCAGTAGTATATACTATACGTAGGGACTAGCGACAAGGAGCACAATCGACAATCGGTGTGAAGGGATTTTTGAAATAAGAAGAGGTGAAGAAGAGGGAGCGGTGTGTTACCGCAATGTTTTATTATTATTATTATTATTATTATTATTATTTACGAATAAAGCTTTACATATGTGGGGCTATCTTTAAAAATATGTAGAGCGATAAGTTTAGACACGTGGGGGCATGCTCCAAGGCCCATTCAACTCTATGAGAATTTTAATTTCGACCTGGGGCAACTGCACAGATCGCTCTAACTTAACTCCACCCTTGCTCCAAGGTTCCATTCAAATTTCATGATTCTACCAAAAAAAAAAAAATACTCTATTGGATTAAATTTTGGACCAGCAGCGACCGCCCCAGGTCCCACAAACTTAGGTCCGCCCCTGAACTCTTACGTACCTGTATTTTTTACAACAGACTTTCACATTCCATTAAAATGATATCACTGGCAGCTCATTACTATTTTATTATTTTATTAAGCAGTCGATTTTTATTTTTTTTCAAGAGTAATTTTTTTAAGGTAAGTCTTTTTTAAAACTATTGACTTGGTTGAGAATTTTTTTTAAAATCTTTCTCACATGTTGATGTCATGGCTTGTACGCCGCATGCCTAGCGTCACCCTAAACATCTGACCAAGGGCGGAATCAAAATATAGGCATTGGGTTGGCCATTGTGAATTTTTTTATTTATTACGGGGCCATTGATAAAAATATCTTTAATTTTTAAATTATCTAAAGTATATATATATATATATATATTTATAATTTGGCCCCCTGCTATCCCCCCTAGTTCCACCTCTATCTAATTCGAACTAAGTAGCACTAGCAAATGTTGTGCTCGAGACAGACCACGTTGTTACTGGGGTTGGATATGGTAAAAATGGTCAGTTTGAAATTTGAATGGAGATACACACAAGAAATTTTAGAGTCCAACCAAACCAAATCTTATTTTTCTGAAGTTTAGTGCAAATCTTATATATAGCTTTTATCAACAAAGAACTTTTGAGTTGTTTTTGCTAGAGGATTTTTTTAAAAAGCTACTTTCAATATTTATTATAAAAAAATTACATAACATGTAAAACTATTATAGGAATTAACAATCTTGTGTTTCCAAGGATAATACCTAATTTAGAAGCCATGAATACCTTAAGAAGCAACCCATGAACACCCTTATTATATAAGAAACAGTCTTGCTCCTCTAAAATCCAAAAAGTAATTCTAACTACATCTTAGATCTCTAACATTTTAATCCCCTCTTGCAATTGCAACGCCATTTTGATAGAAAGGATGATGCAATTTATAACAGAAATAACAAACCCTTTGGTCGCTAAAATTAAATGACAAATTCAATGGCCAAAATGGTCAAGCCGTAATTATCATCTACAAATAGAGCCATCATTGTCGAAACCTGCTCTTTACTTGATGTGTGCGTGACCCATATAAGATGTGGGTCGGGTTATATGGGTTACATACGGGTCGGATTAACTGTTGGGAGCAAATTGTGCACCACACCCCACCCCTATTTATGGCCTTCAGCGTAGCGCCCTTTGTCTGGGAGTGGAGAAATTTCAGACTCCGACCACTTGTTCCTCTGCAAACTTGTTCCTCTTTGCATAGAAGGAGAGAGGCTTCCATACCAGCACAATGGAAGAAGAGAGTTTCAGAGATGGAGAGAGGCTGCCTTCCAAGACAACTCAATGACGAGGGTGGGCTTCTTTCGTTTTTCCTCCTGTTCCACTCTTTCTTTCTTTACTTGTTCGCATTTCTTTATTTCTTTCTCACCCCATGTATATGTTGTTCCTTTTTTTTTTTTTTTCTTCAAATAATATTAGTAAGGAAGGGAGATTGAAAATGCAAAAAAGAAATCCACTTTTAGAATTTATTTATTTGGTATTATTTTGATAAACAAGTCTTGGATTAAAAAAATTCTTTTTTTTTTTGTTGGCTAAAATGCGGATATGCATTAACAAGAGGGAAAAAAAAGAAACACAAAAAAAAAAAAAAAAAAAAAACCATCAGCAGGGTAAGGCCTCACATACACCCTCAAGGTTACTAACGGAAATGAAGGTGTTGCCATCTATATAGTTCCTTTTAAAACTTGATAGATAGAAAAATTAATTTCTTTAGAGTTCGTACTTTTTTTTAATTTATGCTTCCTTCATTAAATATATACATCTGAATTCTCCGATCCCTGCAAGTACAAATCCTCTTATTCTCAAACTAATGGAAAATCTTGTGATGCTGGGCTAGTCGTCTGCATGATTACAAACAAAATATAAGCATTTTCTAAAAAGTTTTTATCGAGTCAACCTATCAACGAAAAGTGGTAATTTTTACAAGGATGACATTTTTCCAGGGTGGGCTCCTTTCTTCTCCAGTTCCTCTCTCTATTTTTTATTATTTACTTCTTTTGAATTTCTTAATTTCTTTCTCACCTTATTTATATATTTTTTTCAAAAGATTTTAGTAAGGGAGACTGAAAACTCAGAACAATATATATCCATTTTTTTGGAATTTATTTATTTGCTATTATTTTGATAAAAAAAATTGGGTAAAAGAATAAATTTTTTGGGTAAATTAGCCAAAAGTCCCTAAATACTGTCCTTTAAGGCCTCTAATCTATCGGATTTTCGGTTAAAGCTTTTGCTCCTTGCGCCTAGACTTATTGCAGGCTGAGGTCCCAAAGTATTCCAAATCATACATTTGCATGACTGATTTGCACTTCTAACTATTTGAAGTTACGTCACGCATTTAATCCTTAATTTTAAGCTCATTAATATGATATTTAATAGCTGATTTGCCCCTTTAAATGCATCAAACTGTCTAACGGATTTTATTTCTTAGTTTTTGGATTAAGTTTTAAAATTCAAATGAGATGAAATAGATCAAGTTTCAAAATTTAAATGGAAGGGAATGATTCCAAGGCTCCTACACCGATGTAGGATTCGCTGCATTGCAGAAGCTTTCATGGATTTTCTTTCCAATCATCAGATAACCCTACTCCAATATCTAATCATTTGCTTATTTTTTTCTAACTGATCTTTGCCTTACCTCATTGTTGAGAAGTTTCTGTGCGTGAGAGTTTCTGCGATTGTTGCCCCACAAGACATATAAGAAAAATTGCACCAAGACATATCAGAAGTATTGAACAGATCTTTGCCCCACACAAGATCAGTATTGACTTCGTTTAATGGGTTCGTTCTAGTCATGCGCGAGAGTTTCTGTGATCTTCTTTAGTTTTCTTTCTCACGTGGCTATTATATATCATTTCTTTTTTTTTTATTATTATTATTATGAGTTTCTTCGAAAAGATATATAAGTTTATCTTAATTTTGTTTTTGGTTTTTTAAGCCAGTATTTTCCACCACAATTGATTTGTTGGTGAGCACAACTTTGATTGGAGTGCTAAGACATTAATCTTGACTCATATATGGAAAAGGTAAGTGGGTCCTACGGAAGATTAAAAAGACTCGTTCGAAGAAGGGATCACGACTATTCACACAAGAAGAAGATCAAAACTTTTTAGGGCTTTTGGCGGTAGATCCCTTATCATTTGCTTTTATAGCCTAAGGTCCACAATATTTTATCGTACCATTAGCAGTCCTCTCATGAAAATGACGCAATGAAAAAAGACAAAGAGGCCTCTATACATTTCAGCAAAAAGGCTTCGCTTAAAACTCGCTTGAAACCATTTCAGAGAAGCAAAAATCAAATTCATCTGAATCGCAGAAGGAAAAATCGAAACTGAAGGAAACTGTGAAACCTAGAAGCAAACTCAACTGGTCGAAGACCTTTATCATCTGAATCATCTTCACTTGGTTAAAAAAAGTACTTCTTCCATTCCTAAAAAGAAGATGTACAAGATAATTTCTTCTGAAAAAAACTACAAAACCTAATTTGATTTCGTTCTTCTCTGATTTTATCTATTCTTTATGCTCAACTCTATGTAGACAATGGCTAGAACAAACCTCAATTCAAGAGAAAACGCAAGCAAATGTCAGATAAATTTGTTCGAAACTCAAATAAATTTGTTCGAGACTCAAATAAATTTATCTGAGTTTTGCCAGAAGTTCAGGTAAGTTTGTTGAAAACTCAGATAAATTTATTTGATTTTTGGTAAATTTATCTGAGTTTTCGTCCAATTTATCAGAGTTTCTGTTAAATTTATCTAAGCTCGGCAACACCAAAAGTCAGAATACGAAAAATCATATTTTAATAAAAATCAAAATCCAAAACAAGAACACTTAATGACGATGATCCAATCGAGAAAAGAGAGGGAAAACAAGCAAAAGAGCAAACTGCTCTATTCTAAATCAGTTATAGAGAGAGATTTGAAAGAGACTTTAAATGAAAGAGTAAGAAAAAGTAAAACCGTTTCTATCTTTAAAGAAATGAAAGAGAGAGAATCGGAAGTCATGGTGGCGACAGAAGATGCTCTGCAACGGTACTCCATAACCATGGAAAGGAACTAAAAATAAAAAATGAGAGAGAAGAAGACGGAAGGAGTGAGAATAAGAGAGAGCTTAGCCTAGGAATGAGGGTTGAAAGGGGCAAATCAGTCATGAAAATTTATGACGTAGCGAATTAAAGATCTCTCACAAAAATATCTCCAGCTGTCTGGATTATAGACATTAGAGAAAAAATTGTTGAAATAAATATTTTAGAAAATCGTGCATAAGGACTATTGGCTAATTTTCCAAAACTTTTTTCCTTACTTTCATCTTCCTCTGTATCCTTCCTTTTCTTTTGTCTTCCTTGGGCAGGCTTAATGAAGTGGAGAGGAGCAGAGTGAGAATCTTCTTCCTTCCTCTTTCCTCTTTCTCCTTCCCTTCATCTGCTCTTTCACTTGTACTTTCCTCTGCCTCTTTCCCTCTCTTGCTCTTCTTTTCGATTCTCTTCCCATCCAAAAAAAAAAAAGCCATCTCTCCTTCATTAGCCGTTAAAGCGTTTGTTCCATCTGTTCCTCTCTTAACGTAGACATAGTTGAGAACGGTCCGCATCCTATGATGCTTCCATCAAAATTGATTTCAATCCAAACTCTCTATCAAAACTTGAGGCAGGACATTGGCATTTATCAACTTCTTAGTGGGCCGTGGGCCTCGCGGTAGGGTGCCACACGATTTCTAACAATGATAGCGACAGAAGAAATTGAGATGTCAGAGATGGAGTGCCCCAGCAGACAACTCAGTGACTACGTTGGGCTCCTCTCTCTCTCTCTCTCCTTACTTTTTTTTTTTTTTTTAATTTCTTTCTCACCTTATTTAGAGGGTTTTTTTCTCTAAATAATTTTAGTAAGGAAGGGAGACTGAGATCGCAAAACAATATAAATTTCTGAATTTTTTATTTGCTATTATTTTGATAAAAAAAAGTTTTGGACAAATAATAATAATTCTTTCAAAGTTCATTTTATTTTTGTTAAGCGGTTTCATTAATACATTTAAATGCTCTGATCCATGCAAGTTTGAATCCCCTTGTTCTCAACTAAAAACTTATATGTTAAAAAATTAATATTGAAAACTATTCACCAAAAAAAAATCTTTAATAAAATTTATCTGATATGCTAAATTAAAAATTATATTTATAAAATACAAAAAAATGTATTTAGCAAAAACCTCAAGACAACAGAGGTATATCAAAATACTGGCCTTGGTAAACATGTGACCGAACTGAAATGATCCAATTGCTAGTCATCAAATTGAACAAAAATTCGAAAAACACTATACCAGGCTTTATTGTTTTTCAGCAAAAAAAGAATTTATTATTTTTTTACAAAAATAGACTTTTTTATTTTTTTGACAAAAAAAGATCTAAACTTTATTATCTTTTACACAGACACGAGGGAGATAGAAAAGGTTGCAACAACTGTAACCGAACATATAAAGCGAAATGAAAGCGCGGAGGGAGTTGAGCATTGGAAGATGCACTCTATCTACAAGGTCCCTGAACCTATGGCAGCTATAAACTCCGAGGCCTTTGCACCGAAAGTGGTCTCCCTGGGCCCTTATCATCACGGAGAAGATCACCTGAAGCCGATGGAGGTGCACAAGCATAGGGCAGCTCAACAGTTCATGATCCAAAATTCCAAAAAATGCACCAAGGATTATGTCGAGGCTTTGTGGGAAGTTCTTCCTGAGCTGATGGATTCTTATAGCCAGCTAGACCATGACTGGATGGGAGAGAATAATAGGGGAAGATTCCTCGAGCTAATGCTTATCGATGGGTGTTTCTTGCTTGAGATATTGCGTATCTGTAGTTTGAAAGACTGCCAGGGATATGATGAGCATGACCCTGTTTTCTCCGGTTCCGGACTAGCATTCAATTTTTACCTGTGGTTTGACTTATATATGCTTGAAAACCAGGTGCCTTCTACTGCTCTTGAGAGGCTATTAACTGTTCAGAACGATAAGACACCAGACGAGGTAATATCTATCAGTGATCTATCCAAGTGCGTGCTTGACGTCTCTATTTGTCTAAATGCCTAAAGCCGGTAGAGATACTTGCGGCTAGATTAAACGGGCTATATCACTATGTTGAATAAAGAAAATTATATTATTCATTATATATGGCCCTTTATTTAGTATATCAAAAATCTAAATAGTCTCTTCAAGATTATATTGTTACCATAATGCCATTGTAATCCGAATCTGATTGCTCATTAGGTAACATTTTCCCGTCAATGCTTAAAGACCGCAGTGTCCATAGTTGATACACTTTTATGATAGATTTCATGCATTCTGAGGTGTCCGCCTTCTTTGGGCCGCAGAGAGAAGAGTTCTGATCCTCTGTCGCAGTAAATATGATCCATCTTGAACTATATTTCAACTGAAACTCCGCATGGGATGTGATCCATTTTGAACTGTCGAAATTATCTCAGCGTTGGCGTTGGCCCTACGATAGAGTTTGTGGAAACATGTTACACGGTTGAATGCAATAGCTGCTGCAGAGGACAAAAAGGCCTGCTCTGTTTCTTATAAAAAAAAAAAAGTTCTACTTCTACCTCATCATCCTCTTCAGTTTCAGCACGTTGGAATTGTGTCACGTCTACAGTGATTGTACACGAGTATCACTTCCACGTCAAGCCACGACTTTCACATACCTGTTGGTAATTCAAGGCGGATTCACTATGACTTTCCACCTACAGTTTTCTACAATCCAAACTGTCATGATTGAGTGATTTCCCATGAACACATTAGACTGTTTGGTTGAGTGTTGCACTCCTTATGGGGTTCGGGAGCATCTCCTTGTTCGACTTGATCTCTCCTTATCCCCAACTGAAACAAGGATTCTTAAACCATACATTGTCGTTGGATTTTAACCAAACTCTAGGGATTAGTAATTGAGTTAGGGAGGTGATTAACACTGCTTAGGCCCCAAAAGTTGCATGGTAGGTCACACTTCTTATTTGTAATAATTTTGCATATAATTAATGTAATTTGCCGCTATTATTTTTTTCTAAAACAAGTAAAGGATTTCCTTCTTTATTTACATTTTTCTCAAAATTGTGCAGAATTGCACACTGATAAACAATCTCATATCTCTGTTCGTGATCCGGAGACAAGACACGGGTGTGACCCGGGGCTTACATATGTTGGACATTGCTAGAAAAATTTTGGCTGAACCAGAAGGTATTGAACTTAGTGAAGAAGAGAAGGCAGAGGCTGTTCGGTCGTTTTTGGAGGAAATGGGTGGCCTTCCTCATACTATGAATGAAATCCACGCAGCCTTTGATAAGATGACCACCCCCGCGAAATGCCGATCTGTCACTGAGCTCTGTCATGCAGGAGTCGAGTTCACGCCGGCAAATGGTGAAGTGACCTCGCTCTCAAGCATTGAATTCAACGACGGTGTCCTTACCATGCCTGTCATTCGCCCTTATGATTTGGAAGTTCTGGCCCCCAACATTGTTGCCTTCGAGCGAATGCACCACGGGACTCCTAATGCAACGTACTACATTTCCTTCATCAAAGGTTTATTAGCCTCTGCCGCGGATGTTGAGCACCTACGGTCCCTGAAGATCATCCAGAGCACTGACTTAAGTGATGACGAAATTGTCCAGACTTTTAAACGGCTTACATATGGTGAACTGGGTGTAGGGCTATTTAGTAGACTCTATCGAATTCAAGATCAACTCGACAAGTTCTACTTGAAAAGGACGAGGGGATGTGAGGGTAGACTTTGGAAATGGATTACTGATTTGAAGGAAAAGTATTTCAACTATCCTTGGACTTTCATTGCCGTTGTGTCGGCAACTTTACTTTTGGCCCTTACCGTGGCACAGACTTACTATGCAGCCCGCCCTTACTGGGCTATTAAGCATAAGAATAACTAGCACTTTGTTTGTTTTGTTTGGGAATACAGTACAGTAACCTCATCGTTGGCTTTCTGCATCAGTGTAATAGAATTAGTCCATAATGGTGAATAAAATCATATTTTTATTGGTGAGTAATATTGTTTGCATAAATTGTGAAAGCAGACCTTACTCAAAAATGCTTTCTTCACATAAGAGAGGGGAATACCTCATTCTTTTAGATTGAACTTGAAACTCTGTATTATTAGGTCTGGTTCATTTAGGGGCTGTTTGTTTCGTGTAATTGAATTTCTAGGGATTTGAATTCCTGGTCTCATTTCTAAAAGAGGGGTTAAAAAGGAAGATGCAAAGCTGAATGCTCAAAAATAACTATGAAATAACTTTCACTTTAGAAATTGAATCAAAAGGAGATGACCGGTAATGAATACCTAGTTAATCACTCACCCTAGTTAATTTATTTATCTATTTTCTTTTCTAGTTGTTAATGGAATTTTTCTTCACTTGATTAGTTAATGGAACATATAGGGGTGAGCCAAATATTAGCCCAAGCAGTCGCTCCTTTCAACCGACCTTCAAACTCATAATAACCAAATCTTCTTCCAATCTAGGACTCAAGTCTCTGGTAACTCCCAATTTTCTTTAGAAGAGAGGTTTCTGTATTAAACGACTCTGAAACCCTTTACAGGGGGGCTAAGTAAAGCTACCATTTATTTGTTTTCTTTCCCCAGTGGGAGTCTCCTAAAGACAACAGCCCAAGTCATAAAATGATTCATGCTAACCAAACATTCTTTCCTTCTAAAAAGCCACTTTAGGAAATCTAATTTTAGGAAAAGTATATTAGACATTTAAAAGCCCAGCCAAACACCATCATAAGTGGGCAAACAACTGTGGAACTCCTCTGTTATTTATAATTAATTATCTCTCTCTTTTCCTATATCTACTGGAAGTCTGGATAGATAGAATTGGAGGTCCTTAAAATCTTTAGTGGGCAACAAAAAAATTTTCCTTTTTTTGACAAATTTCATTCCAATACAACGTAGGCCCATTATCGGCGGACTCTACAAAATATTATATTTTCCCAACATTAAATGTTTTAAAAGTTGTCATTGTGACTATGAACCATTTAAGTAATTGAAGACAAATATTGGAGGTTCTTAAAATCTTTACTTTGCAATAAAAAAATTTCTTTCTTTTTGTAACAATTTTTACTCCAATACAACGCCGGCCTACCGTTGGCGGTCTCTACAAAATATTATATTTTTTCAATATTAAGTGTTTTTAAGGTTGTCATTGTGACTATGAACCGATTAAGTAAATCTTTTGAAGACTATAAGGAAAGGGCCAGTAACATTATTTGTCAATTATCTTTGCCCCCACTATAAAAAAAATCCTGGCTCAACCACTCGGTGTAATTAACCCCAGATAGGCCCCACACTTTGCATGGTAAGCCACAACTCTTATTTCTAACAATATTGCATATATTCATATAATTTGCTGCTAATAGGTTTTTTAACCGAAGAAGTAAAGAATTTTCTTTATTTTCTTGATCTTTCTTCTCAAAATTGTGCAGAATTGCAAGTACATAAACAATCTCATGTCCGTTGTCATGACCCAGAAACAATACCCGGATGTGAGCAGGGGCTTGCATATATTGGACGTTGTTAGAAAAGTTTTTTCTTGAACAGGAGGAAGACGTGCTAGTTAAGGAAAAAGCAATGGCAGAGGGACACAAGTTAAGAAAGTGGTATATCCGTGCACTCAGTAGACTTGAACACGCCAAGAAGGATAAGAAACGAGCTCTGGGAAAGACCAACACCACTGTAAAAATACGGTCTGTTATGGAGCTTTGTGGTGCAGGAGTCGAGTTCAAGGCAGCAGATGATGGAGCGATTGCCTTCTCAACCATTAAATTCGAAAATGGGGTCCTCACCATTCCTATATATCATTCGGCCTTGTTTTTTGTTAGAATTTTTTGGCTGTAATATGGTTGCCTTTGAGGGTATTCACCAGGTGCATTGTTTTACTACACTTTCTTAGCTATTTTTCCTTCATCATGAGTGGTTTATTAACCACTGGTGCGGATGTAAGGCATCTACGGTCTCTAAAGATCATCCAGAGCACTGACTTAAGTGATGATGACATTGTGGAGACCTTTAAAAGGCTAGCAATGGACAACATGTCTGTGAACACTAGTAATTTGGTCAAGATCAACTCAACAACTTCTACATGGAAAGGATGACAGGATGCAAGAGTAAAGTATGGGAATGGATTGCTAGTTGGAAGCTAATATGGATTCCTAATTTGAATCTCAAGAATCCTGGGACTTTCATTTCCGTTGTGGCTGCACCCATTCTTATGGCACTTACTATAGCACAGACTTACTATGCAGCCCGCTCTTACTGGGATAGTAACCATAAGAAAAATTAACGTTAATGGGTTTGTCTGGGAATGCAGTACTAATAATCTCGTTGGTTTGCCTTTCTCTGTTCTTTTTTTCTTTCTCTTGTCTTAAATGTAAATGGAATTCAATAGGCGAAGAATGAAGAAAGGTTTGTCTCATCGTTCTGCCTCATTCGTCAATGTAACAGAATAACTCCATAACGATGAATAAAATTGCATTCGTAAATTGTGAAAGAAGACCTTCTTCTTCTGCTATGTCTCCGTGGCTTTGCCTCTTCCATCCTCTGTTTGCAAGGAAATCGAACGCCTCATACTGAATTTCTGTTACACCCTTACCCGAATTAATCGTAATTAAGGCTAATTAATTGTGATTAATGCTAATTAAGCGTGGATAATTGGACTAACTAAGGTTAATGACCAAAGAGGGACAAATCAGTCTCTAATGACACATTAAGCCTAATGAAATGGATTGGAATGAAATTGAATAGATTAAAATGAGTTTAGACTCAAACAAGATAGACTAGGGACTTTTTCGTAAATACGGATTTATACGTATTTCATCAAATACGGAAATTCTTGATACCAACGTGTGTATCTCGAAGAGTACGTCAGCTTTCATAATAAACACGATCTCATTTGACCTCAATTGGACCAAGTGAGGAGTCATTTGACTCAAAATGAAAATAGATGAAATGAGAAGGGGTTTTGGTGTAAAACCTCTTATATTAGAATCAAATGAATGGGAAGAGGGCTCATTCTTCATTTCCATTGCAAGAGAGAAGACCCTAGAGCATTTTCCCTCTTTTCCTCTTCCATTCCTCTTGGCTAAGAGTGAGATTTAGGAGTGATTGAAGTGGGTTTGAGGAGTTCATCTCCAACTTCATCTTCTTCCCCAAGCATCTCCACCATTGTTGAGGAGTATAGAGCTTGAGAGAAAGCTTGAGAATCATTTCCTTGAGTTACAAGTAAGTAAAGGACTTCCTTTATGATTTCCAAGTTCCATTAGTGATTGTGTAGTGGTTTCTAGCACCAATGACTCATGGGAGTTCATTTGGGTGTTTTTCTTGATTAGGGTTTAAAAAGGGGATTTTAATCTCAAGCAAAACCAAGGCAAAAAGAGGATTTTTGAGTTAATAGCTTCCAAAGGCAAGTATGACCCTTACTTGCAATTAATATTGTTCATTGTGATTGTTCATAGAGTTTTGCATAGATTGTATATGCATTTTACATTGATTTTGGGTTTAATATGAATGCTTAATGAAGTGATTAAGGTGGATAATGAGTGATTAGTAGTAATGAATGTGATTAGATGATGTATGAGGGGGAACAGGAGGTTCCAATCTCTTATGCAGGTTGTGGAGTGTAATGGAGGAAAGAATGTAAAAGAAGGGAGAATGGTTCAGAATTCCGGAATGGAATTCTGAAGCGTCCGCTCGAGCGCACATAGGTCCGCTCGAGCGGCCGAGATCTCTGTCAGCGTCCGCTCGAGCGCACATAGGTCCGCTCGAGCGGCCGAGGTTCCTGTCTGGGTCCGCTCGAGCGGACATAGGTCCGCTCGAGCGAACGTGTTTCGGGCCCAATGACAATATTTAGTGAAAATTTTGGCTAATCGATCGGACCCGGTGAGTTTTGGGTATAGGATTTTTACGAAAATTTGGAGTACGACTCTTAAAGATAAATGCGTTCCCGATTGGTTTTGAAAACTAATCATGGTTAGACTAAGTTATAGAGAATTAATGATATTTTAAGAAGGTTCCTTGGATGAACCACATAATTGGATATTGCCTAAGCTCCATGAGTGTTAATTACGGGGACTTGAAATGCACATATTAAATATACAAATGTGATGTCCATCGTGAATAACACGTGCATTTGGAAACCAATGATTACACCCAAATGGTTGTCTAGAATTGAGATAGAATTGAGATATGATTGAAATAGGATTGAGTGAAAACCATATGTGGTTAACATTACTCTCATTGTGTCATGGTGATCAATCTAATGAGATTGATGTGATTGTCATTCCTTTCATTTGTCATGAAAGGAATCATTGAGTTGAATTGGATCCATAAAAAGGATTTCATACTGAATGTCATTGATTATTGAGTCTGGCACTACCTAGCGATTGTATTAGAACTCCAAGTGAGTTCAATGAATAATGAATGATTAATCCTGCTGCAGCAGATGGTATTTGGGGGTGTTCCGGAGCTCCGTGGTGATGCTAGTGTCCCTGGCCCGGACACTGGTAAGTCCCACTATATTATCCGATCATACCTTCGGATAGTGATTGAAGCCTCCATTTGAGGGGAGATGGTAAATGAATAAATCCTGATCATATCCTAGGATATTGATTGAAGCCTTCCTTTTAGAGAAGATGGTAATGAATTGAATGAAATACAATTTAAGAATGCTATGGTAGTTGCCAATTGGTACGTGTGTACTGACTGATACTGACTGTCACTGTTTATTTTGTTATTGTAGAATTGTCTAGATTTATCTAGCATTGAAATTGACAAATGAATGTGTTAACATATTGTTGCAAGAATTGTTTATACATTGTTGAACCGTTGTGTTCACTAGTGTTATTGATGGCATTACAGGCCCAGTTGCCCCTCCCGGCATTGCAGCGCCCCCGGCGCCAGCGGAGGAGACCGCTCCGGTTCCTCTGGGAGGTTTGATAGAGTGGAATCGGCGGGATACCATCTGATTTGGTATCCGATGGCGAATTTGGAAGTTGAACATTTTGTTAAATGTATTGAATAGTTGTTCATAGATTCATTTTGAGATGTAATTAATATTTTGGAAATGTAATTAATGGAAATCTGCATAATGTTTTTTTTTTTTGGAAATGCAGTGTTGACAAATGTATATTGTAAATGATACATGTATAAGGACTTCCTTTTTGTATACATGTAAATCGTATATGGACATTGTCAAATATATATTATTTCCGCAAAAGTTTTATATTGGCAGGTATTTGTGATTGATATCCCTTGTGGATCTCGTTTTAACTTCGGTTAATTCGGGGTTTACGGGAGTAAGTATGGTGATCACGGCTCGGCTCGGGCCCGGGTCGTGACAATTTCTTTTAGGATCATCTAATTCTACCATGAAGAAAAGATAATCAGGTGAAATGGAAAATAGCATGTCTTCTCAAATCATCAGGAGGGCTGGGCATCAAGTGTCTTTCTGATTCAAATGAAGCCTGCATTCTTAAATCAAGGTCAGTTGCATCCTGCTCCAAGCTTTGGGCCCTCTGGTTTTGGCTGAGGTACTTCAACAGCTCAAATCCTCTTTAATATGGCACCCTGACAAACCTTCCTCGGGTTACTGCATCTGGAAAAAGATTAGAAAGTTCTCCTATAATCCAACAGGGCACCAAATGTCAACTAGGACATTGCATTCGCATTAATTTGTGGCATGAGGCTTATTGAATGATAACTGCAGTATTCCCTCTGTTTTTCCGGGTATTGGTTTTCCTTCTCTTACGACTGTCTCCATGATAACTCAAGGCAATGAATGGAATCTTCCTCTTGTGCTACGTCAAACAATCTCTGATTATCTATCCCAAGCAACTCAATTTCTTCTTCCTGAAGGATAAAAAGAAGATGGCTTTCTTTGGAAAAGTCTTCACCCACCAAAAATCCTCAAAATAAGGATGCTAGCTCTATATATAATTTCAGTCATTTTTCCGACTCCAGAATTTCACACATTCACTTCCTCTCGGCCCCACTACAAAACAATTCATGGTAACACTTGTTTGTATTTTTTTTTTTTTTTTAATTTTTGAACACACTCTCCTGATTTGGATCAGACGTGGGGCGACCGGGTCTGCATAATGCAGGCCTACCACTGCATGCAATTTCTTATCATCCTCATATTTGTTTAATCTCTTACTACCCCTGTTATTTTTGGTTGTAATATATTTCACAGATCATTTATGATCACACAGTTAATATCGCTTTTTTAAAATAAGTACTGTAAAAAAGTTATTTAAGACCGGTTATCCTATATGGTACACGAGGTTTTCTAGATGCTCCAATGTGCCTCCAATGTGCCTCATCTAATGAATGCATGCCAAAAAGGCAAAAACAAGAACTCTTTTGACTGTTCATCTATTGAATTCCGGTGAGCCTTGGCTGATGGGAAAAATGCTATGTCTTCCCTTTTATAAAGCTGCAGTGAGATCTTTTGCCAAAGAAGATCCAATTCAGTGTTCCCAGCAGTTAGCAAGCGCTTGGTTTACCAACTCTTCCTGATTCAGGACTCTCCACTCTATTTACCCAAAGCAGAAAAAAGAAAAGGAGGGGGAGAGAGAGAGTAAGGGGAAAAAAAAGGACCAAAGAACCTACTCCACTTGAGCATGACTACTGCTACCCTAGAAGGCTAGAAACCACGGGCAATACAGGATGCAAATGAAATACAAACAAATAGCTTAATACTCCTTAATACCACGTCCCATGGATAGAAAGTCAGAAACATACGATTCGATCAGGGATTTTCCTGCTGCTGTTCGATTATCGGGAAAGTAAAGGCCTACGATGAAGGACCGTGCTATCCATGCACTTCAGTCATTGCTTCGATCAAAGTGGAAAAGAACAACGAAAGACAGGGCTTTTGTGTAAAGCTTCCTAACTAAATATAGAAGATCGTTGAGACCCCAACGTCATATTTCCAAAGAGCTGTGCTGCATGGACAGAATTTGAGAAGACCGATCCCAAAGTCCTCATTCGGTCCAAACACTGCTCCCAAAAGTTATGTCCATTTAGACTTTTGCATTTCCAAAAGCCGGGGTCAAAATGAAGATGCAACGATGAATATTCAAAAATGACTATAAAATAACTTTTATTTTGATATAAAAATGATAAAACGGAATGAGGGAAAATAAATAGGCATGTCAATGGGACGGGAAGAAAGGGGTACAATGCCCGGCCTGGCCCGTCCCAAGCCCTAAAATACAGGGCTTTTAAAAGAGATTTGAGCCCAGTAGGCTGGGTTTGGATAATACATTTTAAAGCCCGGTCAAAATGGGACTGGGACTGGGCAGAGGATGGCCAGCCCATCCCAAGCCCTAAAATAAAGGGTTTTTAAAAAAATTTGAGCCTAGTGGGCTGGGTTTAGACAATACAATTTTGTTCATTTCTTTTTTAAATTACTTGACCCATATGGGAAAATAGGATACTCATTCTCATTCATTTTATTGATTTTTTGATTTTCTACTTTCACCGTCCAAAAAAAAAAAAAAAACAAGAAGAAGTTTTTAACTGATCCTATGTTACTTTCACTTGACTCATATATGATATTCATTCATTTCTTGACCCATAAAGCCTATAGGATACTTATTCATTTCTATTAATTTTCTGATTTCTACTGTCACCGGCAAAAAAAAAAAAAAGTTTTTAACTCTGTCATGTTGTTTGTTGTATTGTATTGTCTGTCCCAAGCCTGAAAAAAAGGAGGAGGGTTTAAAGTCCGTTTCACACCGGATGTCTGGTGATAGCAAGAATAATTAGAGAATGTTTTGCCTCTGTCTAAGATCGGGCTAAGCCCAGGCCTGGCCCTGTCCCAGCCCGGGTCCGTACGAGACGGGATTTGATGTAGGCCTATTCAATTTAGAGCCGCGATTGGACAACATCTAGTAGGCCCGTCCTATTCTCGGGACGGGATTGGACAACCTAAGCCCAGGCACGGCCTATCCCATTGACAGGCCTAAAAATAAATACCCAACCATCACTCTCCATAGTAATTCAAATCATAAGAAAGTAAAGGTCCCTCCTATCTGTACCTTTCATCCCTTTCCCCTCACCACCTCTCGCCTCTTTACTTATCCTGTGCTAGGGGGCCATTTGTGGATCAATTCCTATGATTGAAATTCCATTGACTAATTAGCATGCCCTATTTGGTGCAGGCCCCTTTACGATGAAACCAAAGTTGACTTGTCCCCACATTCCAGTGATTTGAAACTTGAAAGGTTCTCAAGTCCAGCGGGGTTTTTTTAACTAAACTCGATTACCGGATGAGATGGGATAGAAGTCTAATTTTAGAACACTCATCCAAGAATAAAGACTGAGGGTCTTCAAATGGGGAGCGGGTCTTGTACCTTTATGTCGATCCATTAGTCCAGTCAAACCCAACACTACAACAGTGGAATCCATTAGTCTAATCAAATCCACCAGAGAACATTAACAATCAAGAAGATCAACTCCTACACTGACTTGAACGCTCTATATAGTTGCTCAGTTGGAAATTCAGCAGCACATAAGCTTCTACCACATGGAAAATTAAAGCTCCAGCAAAATATCATGAGGTTGCTGCCCTGTTTTTTGGGCCGTCTCTGTTTCCTCTATTCAGCTGACCCCGCTTGGTGGTTCATTTTGCTGCCCCTGTTTTTATCTGGCCCATTCTCCTAATTCTTCTTCTAGGTGTAGGCTGCCATATGCTCTGCACAGCTGGTCACCTTAACAAAAAAATCTCAATCGATCAAAAATAGGGTGCTTTCTATTACTCTTTCTCTCTTCCCTTCTGTGTTTAATACGCGCCTACTTACCCTCCAAAAGAAAAAACATTGCTAGAAATTATCAAAAATTACTTTAATAAAAAATTATAGCAAATACCTTTAAATTGTACAAAATAGAGCCTTTTATTTATTAGATATTATAGAGTATAACATCTCAACTTTGTCAGTGATAAGAGGATTTTCTTTTTCTAATAAAGAAAAAATCATTTTTCATTTTTTACCACTCAATATCTCGACATAAGCCATGAAAAATAGCTCTGCTTGCAAAGAGCACCATAGATAGATGCATTGGATGATCAACTTCCAATTGTTCATCAGTGTGGTTGCAATATCTGTCATGATTAAATCAATGGACCATCAAATCTTGATAACATTAAAGAAATCAATCTAAAACAATAGAGATATTGAAAAGGGAGTAAGATTTCTTGCATTCTGAACAAAAAAAAATAATAAAATCATGTATTTTAAGTGACAATTAATTGGAATCGAACCATCCAATACGGTTAACCGCAGTTCAGTTTTTTAATGATTTTTTAGGGTATGGTTACAATTACGATTTTAAAAAACTGAAAATCATAAAATGCGGTTCACTTAACTGTTTTTCCAAAACATACGATTAACCGAACCGTTTCACACCCGAACCACAGATTACCAAACCTCCCCCTCCCCTTTTTCCTTAACTAACCTCTCTGAACTCTCTACACTCTCTGCTGCTACACTCCCTCTCCCTATCTCTTCCCTCTCTGCTGCATTGCCCTCCGTCGCTGCGCCCTCCCTCTCTCTTTTTCCTCTTTCCCTCTCATTGCCTCGCCCTGTGTCTCTCCCTTGTCCTGATGCAGCTCGTTTTTCCTCTCTCTCTCTCTTCCCAGTCTCTCTTGCTGTCTCTCTCTCTCTCTCTTTCCCAGTCGCCATACTGTCTCTCTCCCTTCTCCTACCCTGTGTCTCTCCCTCGCGCATCCTCTCTCCCTCTCTTCCTCTCCCTACCCGCCTCAGCCCCCCTCCCTCAATCTCGCTCCCTCCCCCTCTGGCGGTGCTGCCGGAGGGGGCTGTGGTGGTTGTAGGTAGGGTGGCAATGAGGGTGGGTGTAGAAAAAAGCTAAGAGGGAGAGATGTCCTTTTAGGTAATTTAACACATGAATATATTGATTTTAAAAAAGTATAGTGTGTGGAGAGAAAAAATCAGTGTGCATTTGCAGCTATCCTCAATTTTTTAACATCCTCTTTTCTTATTCGTTGCACATAGGAGCGTTTTTGCTTTACAATACACCTAGGCAATTTGTAGCACTCCTCATTTATATTTATAGCATTAAATCTTAGTTTAATAAGAGTGAGTCTCTTCATTTGATTGAGCATGTTTTGCATCATGTGTTCCATCTTATGGTGGAACCCAGAGAATTTGTCACCGGAGGAGATAAGATTCATCTCCAATGGTTTACATTATCTCTATTTTGGTCCTACGATATAGTGTCATGTGGTTCCACGTAATAGAGCCCACAGGGGATCTGGACTCGAAGAGGAGAGGAAAGTGGCTGAGGCCAATGTTGGAGCTGGCCCAGTCTGAGACCTTCAATAGGAAGTGGGTTTGGAGGTTTAAATGGTTAGTTTGGTTACCAGGTCGGAAGAGTAGGTGAAGTTGGAAACATGAAACCGGAAGGTTAGGCACATTAATTAAGGTGGTGCTGGCATCAGCACGATGTTGCGAGATGATGCCATGCCTATATGCATCAGCAGCTTGATTAGTTAATGGACATGGACTGCTAACTGTTCCTCTTTAAACCCCCAGATGCCACTGGGACACAGAAACGTGTAACACACCCCCTTTGGCAGATGGCACTGGGACACAGAAACGTGCAACACACACAGGGAACTCCATCCTATGCTGCAGGAATCATATATCTTAAAAGGGATCACTGTAGCACATAATTCTTTTTAATCCCAGCTCAGCTTTGAGGGTGTGTGTGTGTGCGTTTTTTTTTTTTTTTTTTTTTTTTGTTTTGGGTTTTTTCGGGTGAGGACAGTAAACCTTAAATGAGGTGAAGCACTCTTGGGTGATGAAGTAGTCCTCCTATTAGATATGGGAGCCTCTGGCTCTTCAGTCCTCTCCCTCATCCCGTATGGCACTTTACTAGATTAGTAGAAGTCGAGTAAATTTTTCATTTTTCAAATAAGGAGGCATATCAATAGTACTTTAATTAAGAATTTCCCTCATCTAAAAAAGAAAAGGTTCAAAAGCAACCTCCTTTCTCCACTAAAAAATAAAAAATATTTCACTATTATATACAAAAGGTCAAAAAATTCTATATCAAACAATTAAGAACAAAATTCCATCATAATTTAATTATATTTTATTCTCAACTTTGCTGCTAGCTTTCCACATGAGAGCAAGCCCACCACTATGGCCCACCCGATCTACCACAAATAGCCCATCAAAACCCAACTTCACTTTGATGCTTTCTAAGCTGCTTCTACGTACAACTTAAAGTTTCAATTAGGAAAATAAAAGAAGGCTTCTTACTCTTGACCAAATCTACTAACACTTGAACTGTCCGTGGGTGGCCCAGCCCGCGGCAGTTCCAGCTCAAGATACTCATTGAGCTCAGTGGGCCTGGAGTACAGGTCCCACCGCTGGTCCGTTTTTTGAATCCACTGAAATTTCCATCATTTGAGAAGTCATCCTTTGTTTCTTGAAATGGATTTTGTTGATCTCTTGGATTAAAAATCAAGATATTTTTTTACTTTTTAAAAGGATTTTTGCATTGGTCATGATGTTTTGGAGGTGATTTTTATTTTTGTTCTTCCCTTTTGTTCTTTCAATTTAAAAAAAAAAATTTCTTGATCGCTCGGATTGAAATTTGGAATATTTTTGATTTCATAAAAGGAGTTTTCTATTGATTGAAGATCAATTATTCTATGAGTGATGGTGTTTTGGAGGTGAGTTTCATCTTCTTGTTTTCCTTTTCTCTTGATGTTTGAAAATGAATTTTCTTGATCACTTGGATTGGGAATTGGAATATATTTGATTTTTTGGAAGGCATTTTGTATTAATTAAAGAAGATCTCTTGTTCAATGAGTGACGTCAGCATGGGAGTTAGATTCTCTGCCAATCTGCTTTATCTCGGCTCGTTAGAACTGGGAAAGTAGCCGTTTTGAATGAGATAAGTAGGCCATCATCCTTTCATCGCGAGCTTTGTAGTCCCCGTTAAGCTGGCTTGTCACCAATTGAGAGTCGCTGAAGATGGCTATTTTCTGTGCCCCCAGGGTCTTGGCGCTTCTGAGTCCCACGATCAGTGCTTCATATTCGACCTCATTATTAGATGCTTTGAAACCAAGCGTTATGGCTTGCTCGATGACAAGTCCTTCTGGAGACTGGAGGACTATCTCAATGCCGACTCTTTTGTTTGTTGAGGACCCATCGACGAAGATTTTCCAAGATAAATCGAGGAACTGCCTCCAAGATCGTTCGTCCTCGGCTTTGGTATCGCTATCGTCCTCGTTTGCAGTATCTTTCCCCTGACTGCCCTCCAGTTCGGTGTCGGGCTTGGCTTGGCACCGAGCTTGGAGAAACAAACTCCACGATGAAGTCGGCTAAAACCTGGGCCTTGATCGCCGTTCTGGGTTGGTAATGGATATCATACTGTCCCAATTAGACGGCCTACTTCGAAATCCTGCCGGAGAAGTCCGCCTTTTTGAAAAGGGACTTGAGTGGGTGTTCTGTAACAACCACCACAGTATATGTTTGGAAATAATGAGAGAGTTTTCGAGAGGCGCTGACGAGTGCCAGCGCGAGCTTCTCAAGTGGCAGATATCTCGTTTCGGCATCAAGCAGGATCTTGTTCGTATAGTAAATGGGCTTCTGTTGCCTGTCCTCTTCTCTTATTAGTATCGAGCTCACAGCGTGTTCCGAAATAGCCAGGTACAGGTAGAGTGTCTCGCCTTGCTTTGGGGTGGACAGCAAGGGAGGCGAGGACAAATAATTCTTGAGCTCCTGGAGAGCTTGGTCACATTCTGGAGTCTAGTGGAATTTTGAACTCTTTTTCAGGAGTTGAAAGAAAGGGCGACATTTGTCTGAAGCGCGGCTAATGAAACGGTTAAGCGCTGCTGCCATCCCGGTGAGCCTTTGGACCTGCTTTGCTGTGGTCGGGCTTTGAACTGCTTGTATAGCCGAGATCTGCTCTGGATTAGCCTCAATTCCTCGTCTGGTGACTAGGCTTCCAAGGAATTTGCCGGAGCCAACTCCAAATGCGCACTTTGATGCGTTCAACTTCAGTTGGAATTTCTTCAGAATGTCAAAAGTCTAGCGGAGGTCGGTCAAGTGGTCTTGTGAATCCTTGGACTTGACGACCATATCATCGATGTAGACTTCCATGGATTTGTTGAGCTGCGCTTAGAACATTTTTGTTACCAGCCTCTGGTAGGTCACCCCCGCATTTTTCAACCTGAAGGGCATTACTTTATAGCAATAGATGCCCCTGGGCGTTATGAATGCAGTCTTTTCCTCATCGGGTCCATACATCAGAATCTGATTATATCCCCAATATGCATCAAGGAAGCTCATCTTGTCATGCCCTGTCATGGCGTCGATCAACTGATCGATCTTTGGGAGCGGGAAGCTGTCTTTGGGACAAGATTTGTTGAGGTGGGTAAAGTCGACGCATACCCTCCACTTCCCGTTCTTCTTTTTGACCACTACGGTGTTGGCGAGCCATTCAGGGTAATGGACCTCTCTGATTGCCCCTGCTTCCATTAATTTGTCGACTTCTTCCAGCACAGCTTCGGCCTGTTGGACCCCCGTCCGCCGAGCTTTTTGTATGACAGGTTTGTGCTTGGGGTCTACGTTCAGCTTATGGCTCATGATTTCAGGGTCAATGCCTGGCATCTCGTAGGGGGTCCAGGCGAACACCTCTTTGTTTTGTAACAGGAAGTCGAGGAGCTCGGTCCTCTCTGGCTCGGTGAGCTGGCTGCCGAGCAGGAAGAATCTTTCAAGATCGTGCGGGTCGATTCTGACCTCGGCCAAATTCTCAATGCTCTTCTACTCCGGAGTTCGGCCGAAATCCTCCATTTCCGCTTCAAGCTCGGCCATGTGTACTTGTGACGGCTCCTTTTCACCAGACGCTACGGCCATTAAGCACTGTTTGGCCATCTCTTGGTCACCTCTGACCGTCACTACCTCAACTCTGCCATTCTCTTTTTCTAACGGGAACTTTAATTTTTGGTGATGAGTGGAGGGCACAGCCTCCATGCCATGCAGCCAAGTTCTCCCCAGTATTGCATTGTAAGGAGATGGTACGTCTACTACTAGGAAGTCGGCCTGCATGCTGGCTCCCCCGACTTGAACCTTCAAGGAGACCCTTCCTTTGGGGTAGACTGGCTTCGAACTGAACCCCACGAGGGGGGTGCGTGAGTCCTGCAGGTCTTCTGCTTTGAGGTCCAGGTTTTTGAAGCAGTCGAAGTATAGGATCTCCGATGAGCTACCAGGATCTACAAGTACCCTTTTTACCATAAAATTTTTGAGCTTCAAGGTGAGCACTAGTGGGTCATTGTGAGGCAAGTGGACCCCTTGAAGATCTTGGTCCGAGAACTAGATCCGGGGCTTTTCTGACCGAGCTTTCTTTGCAGATGGTTCCAGCTCGGTCGTCAACACTTGTTTATTGTGGGAAGCCTTCCTGGCTTCGGCTCGTGCCTGATTGTCTCCTGCTGGCATGGGTGCCAAATGGATGATGTTTATGACCCCTTCCAGCTCGTTACTTTCTTCGTCACCATGGCGCTGACAAGCGCGGATGTTATTGTTGCTTTCTTCCTTCACGTAATCTTTGAGGTGTCCTTCTTTAGCGAGCTTCTCCAAGTGAGACTTGAGGGACATGCAATCCTCTGTTTTATGTCCGTTCTACTTGTGGTAAGAACAAAACTTACTTTGATCTCGGGTAGAAGGATCTCCCCTCATTAGCTGAGGCCATGTAAAGAATGGCTGTGTCCTGATCTTAGTGAGCATCTTGTAGATTGGCTCTTTGAAAATGGTATTTGAAATAATGTGGAAATAGAGAATGAAGAGAGAGATTAGAGTTTGGAGAAAACTTGATACCTCAATAGGAGGATCGTTAGTATATTTATAATCACATTATACCCTAATCAAGGGCTCTAATCAATACAATCAGAATCAATCTCCTAATCTATACAAGGAAATAAATAAGAGAGAAATCAGTGATACAATCTACATAATCTAAGAAAGATCCCACACGTGGGATTTTACATATACACTTTGATGGGCTGGGCTTACATATACACTTGCTGGGTTGGGCCTAGTGGGCCTAGGCCACCTTATCTTCTACACTACACTCCTCCTCAAATTGATGTGATAATGCAGAAAACATCAATTTGCTAGTAAGATCATGATGGCGCGGTTTGGGAAGGGCTTTGGTGAAGATATCCGCCAACTGGTCGTGAGTAGAGACATGAGGCAAGGTTATCTTCTCAGTGACAACATGCTGACGAATGAAATGACAATCAATCTCAATGTGCTTCGTCCGTTCATGAAAAACTGGATTATTAGCAATTCGAGTAGCACTGGTATTATCCCCATGAAGAGGTGTAGAACCACCAACAATGACACTCAATTCACAGAGAAGACGGCGGAGCCAGATGATTTCAGCACTTGCGGATGACATTGCCCGATATTCAGCCTCAGCAGAAGACTTTGACACAGTGGTTTGCTTCTTGCATTTCCACGAAATCAGAGATTCGCCAAGAAACATACACCAACCAGTAGTAGATCTCCGAGAATCAGGGCAACCAGCCCAGTCGGCATCGGCATACGCTGATAATCTCAGAGAAGTATTAGAAGGGTAGAATAGACCATGAGAAAGAGTGCCTTTAACATAACGGAGAATGCGCAAAGCAGCAGCAAGGTGGGGTTTGTGAGGATTGCTCACAAATTGGCTAACTGTATGAACTGCATGAGAAATATCAGGTCGAGTCATAGTTAAGTAGAGCAAACTACCAACTATCCGCCGAAAAATAGAGAGATCATCCAAGGGAGGGCCATCCTCCGTACTGAGTTTGGTGTTTAATTCCATCGGCATATCAAAAGTGTGAGCATCATCAAGTCTCGCTGAGGTGATTAAATCGGTAGCATATTTACGCTGATGGACCCGAATGCCTGATTTGGTACGCGAAAACTCGAGACTTAGAAAGTAGGTGAGAGGACCAAGATCCTTCATTTTGAAGTGGCGAGTAAGATGGTCCTTGAGAGCCGTAATGCCGGAAATATCATTGCCACTGATGATCATATCATCAACATAGACTAAAAGGAATGTGTAACCCTTCGATGTCCAGCAAAGAAATAGTGAACTGTCAGAATGACTCTGATGAAACCCAGCTTGAAGAATTGCTGCCCGGAATTTATCAAACCAAGCCCTGGGAGCCTGCTTAAGTCCATAAAGAGATTTACGCAACTTGCAAACATGCTGAGGAGGACAAGCATATCCCGGAGGAGGTTTCAAGTAGACAGTTTCTTTCAAATCACCATGAAGAAATGCATTTTTGACATCCATTTGCCATAGAGGCCAGTTGCGGGCTGCAGCAACACAAAGAAGAGTTCGAACGGTGGTCATTTTAGCCACTGGTGCAAATGTCTCCTCATAGTCAATGCCATACTCCTGCTTGTAACCTTGAGCAACCAATCTGGCTTTGTAGCGATCAAGACTTCCATCAGAGTGAACTTTAACAGAATAGATCCATTTGCTGCCAATCACAGAGGCTCCTTCAGGAGTCGGTACCAAGTCCCATGTGTTGTTCGCTTCAAGAGCAAGCAACTCCTCAGTCATAGCATCCTGCCAGTATGCAATCTTGGAAGCCTGTGAATAAGAGGTGGGTATAGGAGCACTATCCAAAGAAGTGAAAAGAGCAGGAAAGCTATATCTGTCAGGAGCAACAGAAGGGCGACTTGAGCGTCGCAAGGATATGACAGTATCAGTAGAGGAAGTATTAATACCTGAGAGTGCAGGAGGTAGCATTGGGATAGGATCGGGAGAAGGAGGCCCTACAGGAGGAACTGTGTTACGCCGAACATAGACATTGGTAATAGGTGGTGGAGAAGTAGCTACAGGGAATTGTGGCAGATAAGACACAGCAATAGGATGAGTATCTAAACGCAAGGAAAAGAAAGGAATGTGTTCCAAGAAAATCACATTACGAGATATTCGCATGCGTTTCTCGGAGTGTTCATAACACAGAAATCCCTTGTGTTCAGTACTGTATCCTAGGAAGATACATTTGGCAGCTTGTGGTGACAACTTAGTACGCTCTGTAGGGGGAACATGGACAAAGCACAAGCAACCAAAAACACGTAAGTGAAAATATGAAGGGGTATGACCAAAGAGAGCTTCATATGGAGTAGTCTTTCCTAGAACGGAGCTAGGATGACGATTGAGGAGATATACAGCAGTCTGTGCAGCATCACACCAAAAATTTGGAGGAACTAACGATGCAAGTAGGAGAGTACGAACAGTTTCAAGAATATGCATGTTCTTCCTCTCTGCAACACCATTTTGTTGTGGAGTATGTGGGCATGATTTTTGGTGAAGAATGCCTTTATCAGAAAGGAATGCAGAAAAATCATGGGACATGTATTCTCCACCGGAGTCAGACCGAAGAATTTTTATATTTTTCTGAAATTGGGTTTGAGCCATATTATAAAATTTTTGGAAAAGAGAAAATACTTCAGATTTGAACGCATGAAATAAATCCAAGTGAATCGAGAGTGGTCGTCAATAAAGGTCACATAATACTTAAACCCTGTCCTACTCAATGTGGGTGCAATTCCCCAAACATCAGTGTGAATAATATCAAAAGATGATAATGCACGAGAACGATGAATAGGAAACGGCAAAATATGGCTCTTACTCAAACAACACGTTTCACACTTTGATTGAAGTAAAGAGGACATCATTTTATTATCAATAGGGGATTCTAAGCAACCAAGTTTAAACAAAGAAAGTAAATAAGCATTGTTCACATGACCAAGACGACTATGCCACATAGTCCACAATTTATTGAAATTAGGAGAAGAAGAAGAAAATAGGGAACGATGTCCAATGTCAAGCAAAAACAGTCGACCATGTTTAGTCCCCGTTGCGATCACCTTCCCAGTTTGCCGCCCCTGTATGACACAACCAGTGGAAGAAAAGTTAATATGGTATCCATCATCAATAAGTTGCCCGACAGAAAGTAAATTGGCTGATAATTTGGAAACAAAGTAAACATTGGAAAGGTGGAGGGACTGGCCAGAGACACTAGATAAAGTAACGGTACCAATTCCAGAAATAAGTAATTGGTCTCCATTAGCAGTGGTGATTTTGTCTTTGCCAAGATAAGGGTGAGAAGCGGTAAAGCTACTTTCCACAGAAGTCATGTGATTTGATGCTCCTGAATCTAGAAACCAGGTAGATGGGGTGATGGAGGAAGACAGAGAGATTGAAGAATGAAAAGTAGGAAATGCTAGAGGAGGATGAGTTTGATACCGACCACTGTTAAAACCCATAGATGCATATGCAGAGGTCACCGTGTTCTGAATAAGTTCTTGAATTTGGGCTGGAGTCATAGAGACAGCCCCAGAAGAAGTGCTTTCCGTATCAAGGAGAGGTGCTTGAACTTGGAATGCAGCTGTAGCATTTTGTCTGGGCATGGTGGAAGGATTTTGCTTTTGCTGAGACCCATTCTTTCGCTGTAAGCTGCGACAGTCATCAATAAGATGACCATAGCGTTTGCAATATCTACAAACCAATTTCTTGCGACAGTTCTTGGCCAGGTGACCGAATCCTTTGCACTCGTAGCATTGAGTAGGCTTCTGATTGGGGGCTGCCAGGAGAGCAGAATCAGCCGGGAGAGGGGCTAGGAAGGCCTTTGGTTCTTTAAAAATGCCACGCTGAGAGTTGAGGCGAAGTTTTTTGCGAAGAACTTCTTGGAAGCATGTATCCAGGTTTGCAGAAACTTCTCTATTCATGAGAGCAGACCGAACAGATTCGAATTCGGGTCTGAGATTCATCAGGAACTGACTGATGTGGGTTTCCTCTTGTAATTTAAGAGCCTAAGGAAGAAACCCAGCAGAAACAGTTTGAATAATCATAGCATCCCTCTCAGTCCATAAGGTGAGAAATCCATTGAAGTACGCCTGTACAGATTTATCACCTTGACTGAATTTTGCAATTTCACTATCTAATTGAAATTTGCGAGCTTTATTTGTTTGATGATAAACATTTTTAAGATGACCCCACATATCAGATGCGGCAGTATATGCTTGAAGAGCAATGGCAAGAGAAGGGTCAATGGAGTTAAGAATCCAAGTGATGACCTTAGCATTTTCTTTAGACCAGGTGGGTAATGCTTTTGTGTCAGTAGTGCTAGCAGTGGGTTTAGTTATCGATCCATCCAGATAACCAAACAGTCCTTGGCCTTCGACAAAATTCCTCAGATGAAAAGACCAAGCCATATAATTATTCCCATTAAATTTAACATGAATAACATCATACTTGTCCATAGTAGAGAGGAGGTAGCAACAATACTAACAGCAGAAAATATCAACCAAGGATAGCAAACAGGAACAGCAGCAACAGTGTACTAACAGTGCAAAGATAGCAACAGAACAGCAACAGAACTGTCAATAACTCAAAAAACAGCACTAACAGTGTACTAATAGTGCAGTAATCAGCACTGACCAGCCATTAATCAGCCTTAATCCGTAGCAAGAAGCTTCCTCAGCATGCAACAGCAAGCAGTTTGATAAATAGAAGAAGAAGACAGCAGTAGACAGCACACAATGCACTTTTCTTCAAAAAAACAGGGCCAGACGAACTGGAAGAATGGGTCTGGATCTGTGCGCGGGCCCCACAAGGTGGTCTAATCACAGATCAGGTTGGATCTCCTTAAAGGGGATCAAAATTACTTCCTTCAGTCCAAATTTGATGAGATTTGGATAAGGATCCACAAATCTGGACGGTCTTGATGAAAACTATCTGACAGAAATTTACTAAAACCGACAGATGAAGAAGTCGATAAAAACTACCTCAATGGTGATGAAAAAATTCCAGAAAAATCCTTAGAAAGATCCTCAAGGATGGTCGATCACAGCTGTGGAGGTCTCTTGGAGATACAAAGATGATCTGTGGTGGGCCACTTTTGATCAGTGACACTAACAGAGAAGATGTCCACCTTAGGAAGAAGATCCATGCCAGAGAGACTTAGTGGATCAATGAGAGAAGAAGATTGATCAATGATAGAAGGTGATTGATCATAACCAGAGCTCTGATACCATGAAATAATGTGGAAATAGAGAATGAAGAGAGAGATTAGAGCTTGGAGAAAACTTGATACCTCAATAGGAGGATCGTTAGTATATTTATAATCACATTATACCCTAATCAAGGGCTCTAATCAATACAATCAGAATCAATCTCCTAATCTATACAAGGAAATAAATAAGAGAGAAATCAGTGATACAATCTACATAATCTAAGAAAGATCCCACACGTGGGATTTTACATATACACTTTGATGGGCTGGGCTTACATATACACTTGCTGGGCTGGGCCAGTGGGCCTAGGCCACCTTAACTTCTACACTACAGTATTCACTGCCTTGTATGAATCTGATGGTGGCTTGAACTTCTTTCCTCCTCCTGAAGCGGGGGATAGGACCATCACCAGGCTTGATGAGGCCTTCTGGCGACTCATCTCCTCCTTCCGAAACGGCCTTTTGTCCTTCCGGGGAAACCTGTCCCCGAAGTGGCCATCTCCGAGCTTGAGACCAAAGTTCTCTCGAGCTCTGGTCTCGTCTTCTTCCTGCTCAACGAACTGGTTCACCCGGGTCATCAATGCTTTCATTGTTGCCACAAGGTACCGAAGAGCTCTCTCCGGAGGTCGATGCCTGGCAACAGGGCCTCTTTAAAGCACATGAAGGCCAGTTCTTCATTTGCATCCTCTATCTGGCTATAAATGGTCCAGAACCTTTTGGCGAATCAGGTCACGTTCTCGTCCTGCCTCATCCTCATGGCTATTAGGTCCTGGTTGGTCTTTGGAATGACCCTGTGTGCCTGGAATTTTTCCAGGAAGGAGCCTGTGAGTTGCCGCCAACTTAAGATCGACCTTCCTGGGAGAGTGCAAAACCATCGGAGAGGGAGATCGCCTAAGCTGGAAGAGAATACTCTGCAGTTCAGGTGACCGATATCGCCCCATACTGACATTCGTTGGATGAAATGCCTCAAATGGGCTACAGGATCCGAGGTCCCATCATAAAAGGGTAAACCTCGGGATGCTGAATTTTTCGGGAAGAGGGAAATCCCTTATTTCTCGCGAGAAAGGGGATGTGCTGAGTTCCCCGGAGCTGTATACAATCAGCCGATCTCGGGTGAAACCAGCCACCTCCATATTCTGTTGGACAGTCTGCTTGATATGCTGGTCGAGACATTCTGGCATATCACCTTCATCTCGTGACTCCTGCCTCTTTTCTCCTCGGGTATCGCCGGGGCTGCTACTTGAGCCTTCTTCATAGGTTTGGCGGCGTTTCTTGTTGTCCAGGAACTGCCTCAGGTCCTGCCCAGTTGAGCGAAGACCAGAAGGCGGAGCCTATTTCGCCGTTTGTAGCTGCTGCAGAAGTTCGCGAATCTATTCGTCCTTCTCCTGGATGACGGTGTTTTGGGCTCTGATCTCCTCAGCACGAGGATCGTAGTCAGGATTACCTCCTTCAGTCCGTTGGGACATGACGGCCGTCGGAGATTCGTCCCTTCGGGGCTCTTTTCCAAGACGAGGTTTTCCCGTGATTCTTTTCTTACGAGAGGGGGGCGGTCATTGCTGAGGACGTTTGGCAGGCTGACTGTCTCGTTGGGGAGGAGCTGTTTTTGCCTTGGTGGCTTCCGCTGGATGAGATTCCTTCTCGGCCCTCCTCTGGCGAGAGGGTCACTCCTGTAGCGCCAGTGGTGGCTGTGTTGGGGTCGCTGCTCGTCGCTCCATGTGCGCCTGTGAGATTGGTATCTCTTGTAATCTTGGTGACGATGGCCCCGGGAGCCTTTCTTGTCGTGCACCAGACGGCGTCATATCTTGCAACACTGGTGATTGTGGTACCGGCATGGCTCGCGACATTTTGCCAATCTTTTTTGCTTTTGGTGGCATGTTATTTTAACTGTCCCCACAGACGGCGCCAATTGTAAGTGCCTAAAATAGTACGGACTTGTTTAGAAGATGAAGATACGCTCTGAACTGTCGTTGCATTCTTCTTTGGGAACAATTAGATGCCTGAAAACTGAAAGAGAAGGAAAAAACAAAGGTGAGAGGCCCTTGGCTGCTGTCAGCCGAAGGCACTCCGACGCCTAAGTTAGTACTATTACTGAGCGAAAGGTGAGTAAATGGAGAGGGAGAGAGGATTCAAGATTTTCCTTACCTTCTGCTTGCTCTACCTTGTGCAAATTTATAGGTGTTGGCCTTCTCAAGCTCTTCTTGAGTGGGGGTTGGTGGACGCATGGTCCTGTCAAACCATCATTTTTCCCATTAGTGGAGGTAAGTAGAGGCTTTGTCCCGTCAGACCATACCCTGATCTTCTATATGATTGCTGATGTGACGGCTGAATGAGGCCCATGTCGTCCCTGTATTCGGCGCCCATCTTGTCTGTCAGAGCGTGGCCATAACCTCATTAATTTTTGATTGACATGGTTCCCACCTCGGCTGGCCGAGTTGCTAGAGACGTCAGCGCAGACTCATCTCGGCATCACTGCCGAACTGCGCATCCATTTGCTTCTACCGAACTGCACAAAGCGTGGAGGATCGGCCAGTACATTCCCCTAGGTGGACCCAACTCCAGGAGCTGGGATCGGGGCGGGCTTAGCCGGATCATTCGCCGGGTTCTATGCTCATGAAACGTCCCCACACAGGGAATACCATGCAATGCAATGATCTCATTGTTGTGCTTCGGTCATGATCAGTGTAATTTAATAATTCCATAACAGTGAATAAAATTGCATACATAATTTGTGAAATAAGACCTCATTCTTTTTGCATATGAGAGAGAGAAAAGAATAACTCTTTTCATTTAGATTGAACTCAAAACTCTGAATTATCAGGTCAAGTTCATTGTAGATTTCTATTTTAAGGGTAATATGTTTCATGGAATTGAATTTTTAAGAATTCTAGGATTCGTATTTCCAAAAGCCGGGTTCAAAATGAAGATGCAAAGATGAATATTCAAAAATGACTATAAAATAACTTTTATTTTGATACAAAAATGATACAACGGAATGAGGGAAAATAAATACCCGACCATCACTCACCATTGTAATTCAAATCATAGGAAAGTGAACGTCCCTCCTATCTGTACCTTTCATCCTTTTCCCCTCACCTCCTCTCGCCTCCTTACAGATCCTTTGCTAGGGGGCCATTTGTGGATCAATTCCTATTATTGAAATTCCATTGACTAATTAACATGCCCTGTTTGGTGCAGGCCCCTTTGACTATGAAACTAAAGTTGAATTGTCCCCACATTCCAGTGATTTGAAACTTGAAAGGTTCTCAAGTCCAGCGAGTTCTTTTTAACTTAACTCGATTAACGGATGAGATGAGATCGAAGTCTAGTTTTAGAACACTAATCCAAGAATGTAGACTAAGGGTCTTCAAATGGGGAGCGGGTCTTGCACCTTTATGTCGATCCATTAGTCCAATCAAATCCAACACTACAACAGTGGATCCATTAGTCCAATCAAATCCACCAGAGAACATCAACAATCAACGAGATCAACTCCTTCTACACTGACTTGAACGCTCTATATAGTTCCTCAGTTGGAAATTCTGCAGCACATAAGCTTTCTACCACATGGAAAATTAAAGCTCCAGCAAAATATCATGAGGTTGCTGCCCTGTTTTTTGGGCCGTCTCTGTTTCCTCTATTCAGCTGACCCCGCTTGGTGGTTCATTTTGCTGCCCCTGTATTTATCTGGCCCATTGTCCTGATTCTTCTTATAGGTGCAGGCTGCCATGTGCCAGCTCCGGTCACCTTAACAAAAAAATCTCAATCGATCAGAAATAGGGTACTGCTTTCTATTCCTCTTTCTCTCTTCCCTTTTGTGTTTAATACACGCTTACTTACCCTTACCCTCCAAAAGAAAAACAATTGCTAGAAAATATCAAAAATTACTTTAATAAAAAAATTATAGCAAATACCTTTAAATTGTACAAAAAAGAGCCTTTTATTTATTAGATATTATAGAGCATAACATCTCAACTTTGTCGGTGATAAGAGGATTTTCTTTTTCTAATAAATAAAAAATCAGTTTTCATTTGTTACCACTCAATATCTCGACATAAGCCATAAAAAATAGCTCTGCTTGCAAAGAGCACCATAGCTGCATTGAATGATCAACTTCCAATTGTTCGCAAGTGTGGTTGCAATATCTGTCATGATTTAATCAATGGACCATCAAATCTTGATAACATTAAAGAAATCAATCTAAAAGAATAGAGATATTGAAAAGGGAGTAAGATTTTTTGCATTCTGACCCAAAAAAAAAAAATCATGTATTTTAAGTGACAATTAATTGGAACCAAACCGTCCAATACAGTTAACCGCGGTTCGGTTTTTTAACGATTTTTTAGGGTATGGTTACGATTACGATTTTTAAAAACTGAAAACCATAAAATGCGGTTCACTTAACGGTTTTTCCAAAACACACGATAAACCAAGCCGTTTCAGCCCGAACCACAGATTACCAAACTCCCCCCTCCCCTTTTTCCTTAACTACCCTCTCTGAACTCTCTACACTCCCTCTCCCTTCCTTTCTCTGCTGCTTCCCACCGTCGCCCGCCCTCCCTCCCTCCCTCTTCCTTTTTCCCTCTCATTGCCTCTCTCCCCATTGTCCGTTGCAGCTCGTTTTTCCTCTCTCTCTTTCCCAGTCTCTCTTCCTGTCTCTCTCCTTCTCCCTCGCCCTGTCTCTCTCCCTTTTCCTACCTGCCCTTCGCCATCCTCTCTCCCTCTCTTCCTCTCCCTACCTGCCTCAGCCCCCCTCCCTCTCTCTCACTCCCTCCCCCTCTGGCGGTGCTGCCGGAGGGGGCGGTGGTGGGTAGGGTGGCAATGAGGGTAGGTGGGTGGGTGTAGAAAAAAGCTAAGAGGGAGAGATGTTCTTTTAGGTAATTTAACACATGAATATATTGATCATAAAAAAGTATAGTGTGTGGAGAGAAAAAATCAGTGTGCATTTGCAGCTATCCTCAATTTTTTAACAACCTCTTTTCTTATTCGTTGCACATAGGAGCGTTTTTGCTTTACAATACACCTAGGCAATTTGTAGCACTCCTCATTTATATTTATAGCATTAAATCTTAGTTTAATAAGAGTGAGTCTCTTCATTTGATTGAGCATGTTTTGCATCATGTGTTCCATCTTATGGTGGAACCCAGAGAATTTGTCACTGGAGGAGATAAGATTCATCTCCAATGGTTTACATTATCTCTATTTTGGTCCTACGATATAGTGTCATGTGGTTCCACGTAATAGAGCCCACAGGGGATCTGGACTCGAAGAGGAGAGGAAAGTGGCTGAGGCCAATGTTGGAGCTGGCCCAGTCTGAGACCTTCAATAGGAAGTGGGTTTGGAGGCTTAAATGGTGAGTTTGGTTACCAGGTCGGAAGAGTAGGTGAAGTTGGAAACATGAAACCGGAAGGTTAGGCACATTAATTAAGGTGGTGCTGGCATCAGCACGATGTTGCGAGATGATGCCATGCCTATATGCATCAGCAGCTTGATTAGAGATGGACATGGACTGCTAACTGTTCCTCTTTAAACCCCCAGATGCCACTGGGACACAGAAACGTGTAACACACCCCCTTTGGCAGATGGCACTGGGACACAGAAACGTGCAACACACACAGGGAACTCCATCCTATGCTGCAGGAATCATATATCTTAAAAGGGACCACTGTAGCACATAATTCTTTTTAATCCCAGCTCAGCTTTTAGGGGGTGTGTGTGTGTGTGTTTTTTTTTTTTTTTTTTTTTTTTGGGTTTACTCGGATAAGGACAGTAAACTTTAGATGAGATGAAGCACCTTTGGGTGATGAAGTAGTCCTCCTGTGAGTTGATGAAGTAGTCCTCCTGTGAGATATCGGAGCCTCTGGCTCTTTAGTCATCTCCCTCGTCTCGTTTGGCACCTTACTAGATAGTAGAAGTCGAGTAAATCTTTCATTTTTCAGATAAGGAGGTACATTAATAGAATTTTAATTTAAAATTTTCCTCATCTAAAAATGAAAAAGTTCAAAAACAACTTTTTTTCTCCACTAAAAAATAAAAAATATTTCACTATTATATACAAAAAGTCAAAAGATTCTATATCAAATAATTAAAAACAAAATTCCATCATAATTTAATTATATTTTATTTTCTCTTAATTAATTATTGACTATATTTTATTTTACATGTAAAATTATCAATGGGCCATAGCTGAAAAAGTACCACCATATTCTTCTCCAAAAAGTCTATCTGTCCCGAAAATCGGGACAGATAGCAGGGCTCATTCTTCTCTTCCCACCAGTATTAATTATTTTCTCTCTCTTCTTTTAAAAGTATAGATAGTCTACCTCAACTGTATCCAACGGCCTATCACATCCCATTAACTCTTTCCACTAGTATTAATTGTTTTCTCTCTCTTCTCTTAAAAGTCTAGATCGTCTTACCTACCTCAATTATATCCGACGGCCTTTCACATCCCAGTATCACTGGTAGCTCATTACTATTTTATTATTTTATTAAGCAGTCGATTTTTTTTTCAGGAGTAATTTTTTTTTTAAGGTAAGGCTTTTTTAAAACTATCGACTTGGTTGAGAATTTTTTAAAAATCTTTTTCGCATGTTGATGTCCTGGCTTGTATTCCACATGCCTAGCGTCACCCTATACATCTGACCAAGGGCGGAATCAAAATATAGGCATTGGGTTGGCCATTGTGAATTTTGTTTATTACAGAGCCATTGATAAAAATAACTTTAATTTTTTAATTAGCTAAAGTGTATATAAAATTTTTTTTTTTTTTTGTAATCTAGGGAGGCCATGGCCCCTACTATCCCCCCTAATTCCACCTCAATCTAATATGAACTAAGTAGCACTAGCAAATTTTGTGCTCGAGGCAGATCACGCTATTAATGGGGTTGGCAAATGGGTTGGATATGGTAAAAATGGTCAGTTTGAATGTAGATGCACACAAGAAATTTTAGAGTCCAACCAAACCAAATCTCATTTTTCATAAGTTTAGCGCAAATCTTATATATAGATTTTATCAACAAATTAAGAACTTCCACTTGTTTTTGCTAGAGGAATTTTTTAAAAGCTACTTTCAATATTTATAATAAAAAAATTAGATAACATGTAAAACTATTATAGGAATTACCAATCTTGTGTTTCTAAGGATATGACCTAATTTAGAAGCCATGAATACCTTAAGAAGCAACCAATGAACACCCTTATTATATAAGAAGCAATCTTGCTCCTCTCAAATCCTAAAAGTAATTCTAACTACATCTTAGATCTCTAACATTTTAATCCCCTCTTGCAATTGCAACGTCATTTTGATAGAAAGGATGATGCAATTTATAACAGAAATAACAAACCCTTTGGTCTCTAAAATTAAATGACAAATTCAATGGTCAAAATGGTCAAGCCGTAATTACCATCTTCAAATAGAGCAATCATTGTCGAAACCCGCTCTTTGCTGGATGTGTGAGTGATCCATATAAGATATGGGTCGGGTTATATGGGTAACATACGGGTCGGATTTACTGTTGGGATCAAATATTGCACTCCTATTTATAGCCTTCAGCGTAGCGTCCTTTGTCTGGGAGTGGAGAAACTTCAGACTCCGATCGACCACTTGTTCCTCTTTGCCGAGAAGGAGAGAGGCTTCCATAGCAGCACAATGGAAGAAGAGATTTCAGAGATGGAGAGAGGCTGCCTTCCAAGACAACTCAATGACCAGGGTGGGCTCCTTTCTTTTTCCTCCTGTTCCACTCTTTCTTTCTTTACTAGTTCGCATTTCTTTATTTCTTTCTCGCCCCATGTATATGTTGTTCCTTTTTTTTCATTTCTTCAAATAATATTAGTAAGGAAGGGAGATTGAAAATGGAAAAAAGAAATCCACTTTTAGAATTTATTTATTTGGTATTATTTTGATAAACAAGTCTTGGATTAAAAAAATTCTTTTTTTGTTGGCTAAAATGCGGATGTGCATTAACAAGAGGGGAAAAAAAAAAGAAACAACCAAAAAAAAAAAAAAAACCCATCAACAGGGTAAGGCCTCACTTACACCCCCAAGGTTACTAACGGAAATGAAGGTGTTGCCCGCTATTTAGATCCTTTTAAAACTTGATAGATAAAAAAATTAATTTCTTTAGAGTTCATACTTTTTTTTATTTATGCTTCCTTCATTAAATATATACATCTGAATTCTCTGATCCCTGCAAGTACAAATCCTCTTATTCTCAAACTAATGGAAAATCTTGTGATGCTGGGCTAGTCGTCTGCATGATTACAAACAAAATATAAGCATTTTCTAAAAAGTTTTTATCGGGGCAACCTATCAACAAAATCAACTCCTATTGGAGTGGAAATTTTCACAAGGATGACATTTTTCCAGGGTGGGCTCCTTTCTTCTCCAGTTCCTCTCTCTATTTTTTTTTTATTTACTTCTTTTGAAGTTCTTAATTTCTTTCTCACCTTATTTATATATTTTTTCAAAAGATTTTAGTAAGGGAGATTGAAAACTCAAAACAATATATATCCATTTTTTTGGAATTTATTTATTTTCTATTATTTTGATAAAAAAAATTGGATAAAAGAATTAATTTTTTGCATAAATTAGTCAAAAGTCCCTAAATACTATCATTTAAGGCCTCTAATTCATAGGATTTTCGGTTAAAGGCTTTGCTCCTTGCGCCTAGACTTATTACAGGCTGAGGTCCCTAAGTATGCCAAATCATACATTTGCATGACTGATTTGCCCTTCTAATTATTTAAAGTTATGTCACGCATTTAATCCCTAATTTTAAGCTCATTAACATGATATTTAATAGTTGATTTGCCCCTTTAAACGCATCAAACTTTCTAACGGATTTTATTTCTTAGTTTTGGATCAAGTTTTGAAATTCAAATGAGATGAAATATATTAAGTTTCAAAATTTAAATGGGAGGGAATGATTCCAAGGCTCCTACACCGATGTAGGATTCACTACATTGCAGAAGCTTTCATGGATTTTCTTTCCAATCATCAGATAACCCTACCTCAATATCTGAGTTTTGCCAGAAATTAAGATAGTTTTCAAAAAATTTAGATAAATTTATTGTTTTTCTGAGTTTACTGTTAATTTATCTGCTTGGATAAATTTGAGTTGGTCCAGACTCAGATAAATTTGTTCAAAACTCAGAAAAGTTGTTCAAAACTCGCATAAATTTGTCTGAGTTTTGCCAGAAGTTAAGATAAGTTTTTAAGAAAACTCAGATAAATTTACTGTTTTTCTGAGTTTGCTGTTAATTTATCTGAGTTTTTGTATATGTTATCTAATTTTGTCATGAAGTTATCTGACTTTAAATTAAAGTTATCTCTGTATTTATATGAATTTATCTGTCTTTTATGTTAATTAATCTCTGTTTGGTGTCAGTTAATATGAGTGTGACTTCAATTTATCTGAATTTAAAAGTAATTTATCTAAGCTTGCTGTGCGTTTATATTAATTTGATCTATACTTTTTTTAACTTTGATGTAAGTTTATATGAATTTATCTGTGTTTGAGATCATAACCAGTTCAAAAAAAAAGTTATTTGTCATAAACAAAAAGTTATATGAATTTTATTTATGTCTTTTGAAATTTATTTACATTTTTTAAATTTATTTGAATCTTTTGAGAGTTTTTTTATCTTTTTAAATTTATTTGCGTTCTTTTGAGATTTATGTGCGTTTTTTGAAATTTAGTTGCATTATTTTAAAATTTATTTGCGTCTTTTGAATTTTATTTGTGTTTTTTTTTTAAATTTATTTCAAAATCATATTAATGATATTTTCATTAATCATGGTAAATTAAATAGTAGCTGGCCATTATTAATAGCATATCTCACTAATCATGGGATATGATTTATCTTTAAATAGATAAGGGCTTTTAAAGAAAGGGTAATTTGGACATTTTAGATCTTCAAATTTGGAAGAAGGAGTTATGACACTATGAAAAGAAAGTGTGGATTTAAGGCCATAAAATCAAATGTTCAGGGACCTCCGCCCAATTGCCCCTTTCTTTTTCGACTCCCGCCTTAGAAACCTTCTTTAAAATGTGTAACGTGAGCTCTCCTATGTCTAGATAGCTCTCTTGCACCTCTTCTTCTTTTTTTTTTCGTTGATTGCAAATAAAAAATATGGCTTCATTCTTGCATACTCTTATGGTGGAAATGAGATGAAAGAACACTAAAGCCACCCACTGTATTATGTTAAAGATGTCAACAGTCGACCCCTGATTAATCAATAGGCCGGTTACTAGTTTTGGTTTCACGTCTTGTTGGAACCACACCCTAATCTCTTTTTGTTCAAGTGTGTAATCACACACATATATTTATGTTTATTAGATACAATAATTGATAATACCATCATATATATTAGGAATTTTTATGGGAAAAATGTTTGTCAAACACATTTTTTTACGGCTGAAGCACTAACACTTTAAAAAATGTTGTTAGAGGCCCTTGTGGTTTTATTCTATTTTCTTCTTTTTACTCAGAAAAAATTGCTCATATATATATGGCCTACAACATTAATGTATTGCCACACAATTGCGAGTATGTTGTGCAATTACAACATATTTCTTTTACACTAAACAAATTTACCCAGTGCACATGTGTTGCGGAGTCATGCGTGCACCCGGGAGATTAGTCCAATTGAAAAATAATATGGAGATACCCTTGTCAATTTAAGAAAGAAAAAGATCGCAACATATCTTCACCTACAAAACCAATATATATATATATATATATATATATATATGGGAGATGCTCATATGAGAGATGTTCTCACCTTACTATGAGAGATAAGGTGGGGGCTCTCACATCCATATCGAATGCCAACAACTTAAATGTGAGAGCCCCCACTCCTATCTCTCATATAAGGTGAGACATATCTCTCATAGGAGCATCTCCATATATATATATATATATATATATCATCTTTCCCTGTGTCACACGAGGGGGTCTCCTTTTATGGGAAAGAAGAAGAAATTGGTAATTTATTGAAGAAGATCGCCCCACTATTAGAAATAGTGTTTTTGAGGTGGCTTTTATCTCTTCTTCCCCCTTTTTTTCCTTCGTTTCATGAAATGGATTTTGTTGATCTCTTGGATTGAAAAACAAGATATTTTTTAAAAGGATTTTTGCATTGGTCATGATGTTTTGGAGGTGAGTTTTTTTTTTTTTTTTTTCCCTTTTCTTCTTTCAATTCTTAAAAAGAAGTTTCTTGGTCTCTCGGATTGAAATTTGGAATATCTTTGATTCCATAAAAGGAGTTTTCTATTGATTGAAGATCAATTATTCTATGAGTGATGGTGTTTTGGAGGTGAGTTTTATCTTCTTGTTTCCCTTTTCTCTTGATGTTTGAAAATTAAATTTCTTGTTCACTTGGATTGGGAATTGGAATATATTTGATTTTTTGGAAGGCATTTTGTATTAATTAAATAAGAACTCTTGTTCAACGAGTGACGGTGTTTTGGAAGTGGGTTTTATCACCTCTTCTTCCCTTCTTTTTTCTCTTGATTTATTGAAATGCATTTTCTTCATCTCTTGGATGTGGAATTGTGTCAACTTTGATTTTTAATGATTAAAAAAAAATCTCTTATGCTCTGAGAGATGGAGCTTTGGAGGTGGATTTCACCATCTTCTTCTGTCCTTTTGATTTCTTGAAATGGATTTTCACAATCTCTTGGTTTGGAAATTGAGTATCTTTGATTCCTTAAAAGGAATTTTGAACTAATTGTAAAGATCTCCTATGTGACGAGAATCTAATTCGCAGCACCCAAATCCTTCATTTCAAATTCCCGTGACAACTGTTTCTTTGAATTATTAATTTCATACATGTCTGAACCTACAACAAACATATCATCTACATACAAAAGTAGAATAATGTAACAGTAATCGAAGCTTTTGAAATAACAACCATTGTCTACATGACATCGTTTATAATCTGTGTTGCACATAAACCTATCAAATTTGATTTACCATTGTCTTGGGCCTGTTTCAAACAGTATAAACTTGTTTTGAGCTTACACATCATTTTCTCCTCACGTGGGACAATATATCTTTATGGCTGATGCATGTAAATGTCTTCTTCCAAGTCACAATGAAGAAATGCAGTTTTCACATATCTAACTGCACAAGTTATAAATCATATACTATCATAATGCTCAAAACACTTCTGATTGTGTTCAACTTAACCACAGGAGAAAATACCTCCAAGTAATCCATGCATATCTTTTGCTGGAAGCATTTCACAACTAACCTGGCTTTATATCATTTGCCACCATCATGTTCTTCCTTCAACCTGTACACCCAGTGGCAAACCCAATATTTTCATTTGGGTGGGGTGGACAATGGTTAGCTTTTAAATAAATAATATTTTTTCACATAAACAATAGAAAAGGAGAAAAAGTATAGCATTTAAGTAGATTAGTAGTTGTTCTTTTTCTGTTATATTTTTTCATATCTAATTTAAATATAAAGTCAACTGCGTCAAAATCATTGCCGACTACCAATAATCCGCATTTATATCTTAGGTTAAAGACATGATTTTAAAAAGTTTTTTTTTTTTTTTTTTTCTCATAAGGAATCCTATTACTAACACCAAATTCATAAATAAGCTTTTTCAATTCCTCAAGAAACTAGAGAACCCCAAAAATGTAATTATCATTATATTGTGAAGATTGGTATCTTTTTAGTCTTTAACTTTTCCTAAAGCTCCTACTAGTTCATCTATCATATGAGACCACCTATATTTGCAAATAAATATTATTAAAATAAAAAAATATCATAATATAGTGTAAGAAAAAAAATCCCAAAAGGGAATTTGGGGAATTATTTGAGTTTATGGTATTAGGGCTTACGAATAAAGGGAATTTGGAGAATTAAGGCTTAGGTTTTGCATTTAGGATTTGGTGATCTAGGGCTTAGCACTGCGATTAGGATTTGGGGATTTAGGTTTGGAATTAGGATTTAGAGATTCTTAGTTTCCCAAATTCCATTGATCCTATTATAGGGTTCCATTAGGGTTCTTTGGAGATAAAGAGAAGTTGAGCTTTATTAGAAACCTCTTTTCCTTGCCTTTGTCTAAATAAAATGAAGGTTCAACGTTATCATCTCACTCGTTTCTACAAAGTCACTCATTACTCATATAAGGCGAAAGAGACAAACCACGCGTAACTGTTCTTTCAACCCCTTCTCTTGCACTGCCACCGATTCCAAGCTCCACCATCACTTCCCTCAACAACTTCTACAATGGCAGATTTTGGGACGACCTAGATAATAAAACCAATAAGAAAAAAGAGACGTCATCTAAGAAAAAAATGTCAAGATCACTAGAGGCGGAGAAGAGCATACAAGAGTATTCATCTTCCTTCTTCAATCACGGAATGGAGACGAGCTACATGGTCTTACTCTCCCATAAAGATAGAAAGAGAAGGTTTTTTTTTCTTTTTTTCGTTTCCACTAGAGAAGAGAAGAACAGGGTCCACGTGGGGCGATTTCTTTAACTTTCGTGAGGCATGGGCCAAGGCCCAATTCAAGGAAAATGAAACTTCCACAAATGTTGCGGGTGATATTGTTCAATATGCTTTAATTCTTTCTTTTTATTATAATTCTGAATCTTAAGTTATAAATACTGGTGAATCATTTCATGCACTAAAACATTAGTTTTTTGAAATAAAAAAAGACGCACTCTGCTTGATTGTCTTTTACACAGACAAAACGAAGATTATAAAAGAGCTTGCAATAAAGTTAACTGAAGGCGAGGAGGTAGTTAGGCGTTGGAATAAGAACTCAATCTACAAGGTCCCTGCACCTATGGTGGCTGTTTACCCCGAGGCCTTCACACCGAAAATGGTGTCCATGGGCCCTTATCATCATGGAAAAGATCAGCTGATGCCGATGGAGGTGCACAAGCATAGAGCAGCTCGATGCTTCATCAAAAAGTCCAAAAAGACCATAGTCGATTACATCGAGGGTTTGTGGGAAGTTCGGGACAATCTGATGCATTCTTATAGCCAGCTAAACGAGTCATGGATGCAAGTGGATAATGTGGGACGTTTCCTGGAGCTAATGTTCATCGATGGGTGTTTCTTACTCGAGATATTGCATGTCCATAGCGGGAAGTTTGAAGGCTATGAAGACCGTGACCCTATTTTCTCCCATCAAGGGACCATATCGTTTCCTCATATCGCATTTGACCTGATGATGCTTGAAAACCAGGTGCCTTTTACTGCTATCGAGACGATATTAACCGTTCAGAATGGCAAGAAATCACGAGAGCAGGTAATATCTCTCTATGATCTATCTATATATTCTTTTTGAAATCAAATCATATGTACTATGTAAAACACCAGGGACTGCCCTGTGGGTCCACTTAATTCATGATAATCATAAGGTTTAAGGGAATAGCTAGGGATGGACCAAATATCGACCCAAGTAGTAGTTTTTAGCAACCGATCCTCGAACTTAACCAAATCCTCTTCCAATCTAGGAGCTGGTCTTTGGTGACTATCCAACAGTCTTAAACCCTTTATAGGGGCTTGGTAAGACTATCTTTTATCACCACCACCATCATCATCGTCATCATTTTCCAGGCAACACCATCAAACCAAAGCCTTACTCTGGAGTTTCACTAATTAAGAAAATTATAGATTTACACCTGTTGGGTAATTTACTTGTATGGTGAGGTATAGAGAATGGTCAAACCGTGAGAGAGTAAAAGTAGAGGGGTCAAATCAAAATGTCTTAAATTACAAAAATCACATCTTCTTTTACAGGAAAAAAAAAAAGTAAAAATATACTCTCTCATCACGCTGAATGGAAAAAAATTCTTTTCTTTTTACCGAAAGAAATAAAAAAACTACTCTCTCATTGCACTAAAGAAAAAAAGCTAAAACATGGGAAAGAAGTGTTGTTATTGTTGTTGGTTTTTTTTTTTTTTTTCTTTTCATTTAGCGATTTTTTATTTGACTCTCTCTTCTTTTCTCCATTTTTTATTTGACCCTTCACTTTACAAAACTATACAAGTAAATTACCCAAACAAGTCCATCATTCTAATGATAGTCTCCACACTTTAATTTGTTGGAGATACATGACTGTTATATTTTGGGGGTGTTTGTGGATTGTTTCTTGGGTATTTGTGGCTTCTAAATTAGGTCATATTCTAGGAAAGACTGTTTCCTCTAATAGTTTTATGCATTGTGTATTTATTTTTATTATAATTTTTATATATTATTTAGTTATATATGCTAAGCTGCTTTTTGCCAAACTTTTGTTTATAACCAATTACTACATAGGCCTACTGTGATATTGATCTCTAAAAAGTATTTATATTTTTCCAACATTAAGTTTTTTAAGAGTTATCATTGTGACTTTGGACGCACCATTTAAATGAAATATTTAAAGGTAGGGAAGGGGCCATGTTTCAAATGGCTTAGATTTTTCATAAGTGCTCCACTTACATACTTGGTCGATCATATCTTTGGTCCCAGTACGGTCGTGCATCTGACACTCAAGACTCAAGAGTAATTAACCCCGCGTAGGCCCCACACGCTGCATGGTAAGCCACAACTCTTATTTCTAAGAACACTGGATATAATTAATACAATTTGCCTCTAATTCTTTCCCAAAAGAAGTTAAAATGGATTTTATTTATTTATTTATTTATTTATTATTTCTCATCAAAATCGCACAGATTTGTAAGGAGATAAACAATCTCGTGTCCTTTTTCATCCTCGGGGAACCACTTAAGGAGCCGGATGAGAGACCGGGCCTGCATATGTTGGACATTATTAGAAATTTGTTCGTAGAAGAGGAAGTTGGCAAACATAGTGGAGAAGCAAAAGAGGGGACGAGTTCAGGGGAGCAAAAGACGCCGACCACTGCAAAACCCTGGTCTGTTACGGAGCTTTGTCGTGCAGGAGTCAAGTTCAAGGCAGCAGATGACAAAGTCATCAGCCTCTCATCCATTGAAATGGAAAATAATGTCCTAACCATTCCTGTCATTCATCTTTCTTTAAAATCAGAAGTTATAGGGTGTAACGTGATTGCCTTTGAGCTTATGCACCATGAGAAAGGTACTGCTGCCTGTTCCTACTTTACCTTCATGAATGGTTTAATGACCACTGTCGCGGATGTAAAGCGTCTACGGTCCAAGAAAATCATCCAGAGCACTCAATTAAGTGATTCTAACATTTTCGGGACCTTTAAAAGGCTTGCAAAGAGCAACATGGCTATAGATAAAACTAGTAATTTGTATCACATTCAACATGAGCTCGACGAGTTCTACAAGAAGAGGATGACGGGATGGAGAGGACTACTTTGGGAATGGATTACTTTCTTGAAGAACACCTATTTAAAGAACCCTTGGACTATCATTTCTGTTGTGGCGGCAACCATTCTTTTGGCTCTTACCGTGGCACAGACTTACTATGCAGTCCAATCTTACTGGGATGGTAAGCACAAGAATAAGTGACACTTTTATTGGTGTTTGTCTCGGAATGCAGTATTAATTAATAGGATATATTTATGTATATTGTGTAAATATCCTTGGGTGGTGCGTTAGTTTAGGAGTTTGGTAAGTTTGTTTAGGAGTTTTCCTAAATTAGCTAGGCCATTGTATATATATATTGATGTTAATAGTGAAGGAGGGCAAGCTGTTTTTCTCCTAATATTCTCTCAAGCTTATCATGGTATCAGAGAGCCATCTAAATTAGGGCTATTTTTTTTTTTTTCCCCGATCCTGTGAGGGTGTGTAATCCTGTATTCCAAGCCGTGTTCTTGGAATTTGTTTGGTGCTTGTCGTTGTGTGCAGCTATCATGACTAGTGATGATAAAACTCCACCGCCTTCCTCTCGATATGAACCTTTTACTCCTTATTATCTTCATCCATCGGAAGGCACGAGGTCTGTGATTAGTCCTATTTTATTGAAAGGGAATAATTATGATGAGTGGGTACGTTCCCTTCGTAATAATTTGTGTGCTAAAAATAAATTAGGGTTTGTTGATGGGACTATTACTGCACCGGATACTAAATCTCCAGATTCTGATCAATGGGGAATAGTTAATTCTATGCTTGTGGCTTGGATTTTTAACACTCTTGATGTTTCTATTAGAAAAACTGTTCCTTTTCCTGATCAAGTTAAAGTATTGTGGGATGATCTGCGTGATCGATACTCTCTTCGTAATGGTCCTCGTATTCATGAACTAAAACATATGATTGCTGATTGCAAACAACGTGGTAGATCTATTGCTGAGTATTATGGTGAATTGCGTACTTTGTGGGAAGAATTGGCTAGTGCATTCAAGTTACCTTCTTGTACTTGTTCCGCTGCTGGTGAGTACAATATCCTTCTAGAAAACGAAAAATTGCATCAGTTTCTAATGGGTCTTGATTCAAAAAAATATCGTGCCGTTGCTTCCGGTTTGTTGATGCTTGATCCTTTGCCTTCGCTCTCCTATGCGCATGGTAAGGTGCTCTCTGCAGAGAGACACCAATCTGTGACTGATGCTCAAGATTCTCGTAATGATGTGGTCGGGTTTGCGGTTGATGGTGTGGCGCAAAGTAGGGTGCAGGGTGGTGTTGATGTTCGTGTGTGCTCTCATTGTGGCCGAAAAGGTCATGAGAAAGACAAGGGTTTTGAGTTGATTGGGTGGCCCGAGTGGGCTGGTAATGGTGGTCGTGGTAGTCGTGGTGGTGGTAGGTCGAGTGGCCGAGGAGGCCGAGGAAATAATGGCTGTGGAGGAGGCCGTGGGCGCGGTGGTTTTGCTGCTGCTGTGGACAGCACTCGTCAGGCTTCGTTGAATGGTGCTAGTGAGGTAGATCGTGCAAGTGTGCCTATGCTATCTGATGCTCAAATCCAGCAATTGGTGGCTGCTTTAACTTCTTCTAAGGTCTCGACTTCGACTCCAAGGTTGCATGGTAAGACAAATCTAGAGCAATGGATTATTGATACAGGTGCATCAAACCATATGTCCGGTAACATTGATTTATTTTTTGATGTACACGATATTTCTTCGGAACCTGTTGGTCTTCCTCATGGTAAACATACTACTGCAACTAAAGAAGGTCGTATTAAATTAAGTGAACACTTAATTCTGGAAAATGTGTTATATGTTCCTGCTCTAAATTGTAATTTGCTGTCTGTGTCTCAATTTTTAGAAAAACAGAAATTTAATTTTTTTTTCACTGACAAGCTATGTACTATTCAGGACCGGAGTTTGAGGAACCTGATTGGAGCGGGGGAGCAGTGTAATGGGGTCTATCTTTTTCGTCCAATTCGTAGTATTCAAGCAAATAATTCAACAGTTGCAGACTCAGCTTTGGTATGGCATAGGCGTTTGGGTCACCCATCTATGAAGGTGGTGCGTTCTTTACCTGGAGTAACCAGTAGTAGTAGTTTGACTAAGTTTTGTGATGACGATTGTCAAGTGTGCTTTTTGGCTAAGCAGCCTCGTCACTCTTTTCCTTTAAGTACGAATAAAGCATCTGATTTGTTTGATTTGATACATTGCGATATTTGGGGTTCGTATCATGTTGCTTCTAGCTGTGGTGCTCATTATTTTTTAACCATTGTTGATGATTGTTCTCGAGCTACATGGGTGTATTTGATGGTTGGAAAGTATGAAGTTGGCCACTTAATTAAAAATTTTTGTGCAATGGTCATAACTCAATTTAATAAGCATGTTAAAGTGTTACAGAGTGATAATGGGCAAGAATTTTTATGTTTAAAAGAATTTTTTGCTCAAATGGGAATTTTGCATCAAACTTCTTGTGTGGATACTCCACAACAAAATGGTAGAGTGGAGCGAAAACATAAACATGTTCTTAATGTTGCACGTGCTTTGCGCTTTCAAGCTCAGTTGCCTATTGATTTTTGGGGTGAATGTGCTTTGACTACTTGTCATCTTATTAATCGGACACCAACCCCTGTTTTGAATGGTAAAACCCCTTATGAGATTCTTTTTGGGAGTCCAGCCCCTTTGACTGCTTTAAAGGTATTTGGGTGTTTATGTTATGCTGCTAATAGGCCTCGTGTTAAAGATAAATTCGGACCCCGTTCTCGGAGGTGTGTGTTTGTGGGATACCCATATGGTCAAAAAGGTTGGAGATTGTATGATTTAGATACCCATGATTATTTTGTTAGTCGAGATGTGAAGTTCGTGGAACATGTGTTTCCTTTTTCCAAACCTGAACCTGCGCCCAGTTCTACTACTGTACACCTTGAAAAATATTTGTCCCAAAATACTTTGATTGATGAATTTAGTGAGTTGGGTGGTGCGCCTACGGCTGGCGAAGTGCGTAGTGCTGGAGTGAGTGGTGAAGGTGCTATAGGCGTGGGTGGCGCTGCGTCAGGGAGTGTGGCGTCAGGTAGCGCTGCTGGGGGTGCTGTGCTGCCGACAGGTGGCGTGACATATAGTGGTGGTTTGATGGATCTGCCAAGTCCGAGTACAGTGATGGTTGGTGAGGTGCCTTGTGATACTACGACACCTTTGCATTTAAGGGGGAGTCCAGAATTTGGAGAAAATGTAGATACTACTGTTCCATTGCAACATATTGAGGAGCTTGGTAAGGGTCATCGGGTTCGTGTGCCTTCTACAAGACTTCGTGGTTTTGTTACCAACACTGTTGTTCGCAAGATAGACCCCCCTGCATTATCTATTGCTTCTCCTGCTTCGTCTCGTTCCTCAGGTAAACAGTTCAATATAGCTTGTTATGTGGATTATAATAAATTTTCTGTGAGACATAAACATTTTTTGGCAGCAATTACTAAGCATAAAGAGCCTACTTCCTTCAAAGAAGCAGTTAAAGATTCCGGTTGGCGTCTGGCTATGAAAGAGGAGATTGATGCCCTTGAACGTAATGGTACGTGGACTCTGGAAGACTTGCCTCCTGGTAAGAAGGCGATTGGTAGTAGTTGGGTATATAAAATTAAATATCGCGCAAATAGTGATGTTGAACGTCTTAAGGGACGTCTTGTTGTCTTTGGTAATCGTTAGGTGGCAGGTATTGATTATAATGAAACTTTTGCTCCTGTTGCTAAAATGGGAACAGTTCGTATTTTTCTTGCCGTTGCTGTAGCACAAAATTGGGAGTTGCATCAGATGGATGTTTGCAATGCTTTTCTTCATGGAGATTTGGAGGAGGAAGTATATATGCAGCTCCCTCCAGGGTACAGTAGTCCTATTCAAGGGAAGGTGTGCAGGTTACGTAAGTCTTTGTATGGCTTACGACAGGCTCCTCGACAGTGGTTTGCTAAGTTGTTTGATGCTTTGAGGAAATTTGGGTTCGTACAATCGTATGCAGATTATTCCTTGTTCAGTTATCAGCAGGGTAATGTATCCCTGCACGTTCTTGTTTATGTGGATGATTTGATAATTGCAGGTTCCTCTCATGATGTGATTTTGCGGTTCAAGCAATATTTAAGTTCATGTTTTCATATGAAGGATCTTGGTGTGTTAAAATATTTTCTGGGTATTGAAGTGGCTCGTGGTAATGAGGGATTATTTCTTTCCCAATGTAAGTATGCTTTGGATATTCTGACGGAAGCAGGTATGTTGGGTTGTAAGCCCATTGATACTCCGATGGAGCAGAATCATCGTCTTGCGTATGCGGAAGGTGATCCCTACGAGCATCCGGAACAGTATAGGCGTTTGGTGGGGCGTTTGGTGTATTTGTCTGTTACTCGACCTGAGTTGAGTTATTCTGTTCATACTCTTGCTCAGTTTCTGAGCAACCCGCAGATAGCTCATTGGGATGCTGCTATTCGTGTTTTACGGTATATTAAAGGACAACCTGGTCAGGGAATTTTATTGCGTCCTAGTGATATGTAGTTGAATGCCTTTTGTGATAGTGATTGGGCAGCTTGTCCCTTGACCCGTCGGTCATTGTCTGGTTATTTTGTGCTTCTTGGTAGGTCTCCTGTTTCCTGGAAAACCAAGAAACAACCTACGGTGTCTCGCTCGCCTGCCGAAGCAGAGTATCGTGCTATGGCTGTTACAACCTGTGAGCTTAAGTGGTTAAAGTCATTGTTACGTTCTCTTGGTGTTATTCATTCTAAGCCTATGACGTTATTTTGTGATAGTCAGTCTGCCCTGCACATTGCGAAGAACCCTGTCTTTCATGAGCGTACGAAGCATATTGAGGCAGATTGCCATTTTGTTCGTGATGAGTTGCAAGCTGGGAATATTTCCACAGCATATGTTCCTACTGGTCATCAGGCGGCTGATATTTTGACAAAGGCTCTTGGGCGTCAGCAGTTTGGTTATTTGTTACACAAGTTGGGCATTTGTGATTTGCATGCTCCAACTTGAGGGGGAGTAATAGGATATATTTATGTATATTGTGTAAATATCCTTGGGTGGTGCGTTAGTTTAGGAGTTTGGTAAGTTTGTTTAGGAGTTTTCCTAAATTAGCTAGGTCATTGTATATATATATATATATATATATATTGATGTTAATAGTGAAGGAGGGCAAGCTGTTTTTCTCCTAATATTCTCTCAAGCTTATCATTAATAAACTCATTGTATTATTGCTGCGCCTTTTCATTTTCTGTCTTCGTTTTTTTTTTCCCTTAATTGCAAATGGAGTAAAATGAGCGAAGAATGAACTAAGGCTTGTCTCATTGTTGTGCCTCGTTCGTCAATGTACTAGAATATCTACATAAAGGTGAAAAAAATTGCATGCATATATTGTGGAAGAAAACCTTTTCTTCACACGAGAATGAGAGAGAAGAATAGCTCACCTCAGGTTATTTAGATTGAACTGGAAACTCTGAATTATCAAGTGGGTCCATTTTAGATTTCTGTTGGAGGCTTTTTATTTCATTTAATTGAATTCTTAGGAAATCTAGGACTTGTATTTCTTAAAGTAGGGTTAAAAATGAAGATGCAAAGCTGAATATTCCAAAATGACTATCAAAGAACTTTTACTTTAATATAGAAAATGAGTCAAAGAGAGATGAGATATGAATGCCCAGCCATCACTCACCCTAGTAATTCAGACCCTAAAAAATTCTGGGTCCCTCTGCATCTTTACCAAATTACATCCTTCCTTCACCCCTCACCTCCCCTTATCTCTTTTACTAATCCTATTCTACAGCCCATTTGAGGATCATTTCTATATTATATCTTTAATTACCATGAAAGACTAACAGGCCTAACAGGCCCTTAATGTTGTGGACCCATTTGACGATGAAGCTAAAGTAGACCTGCCCCTACTGTCCAGTGATTTGAAACTTGACAGGTTGATAAGTCCAGCGAGTTTTGAGTTAACTTGATTACCGGATGAGATTGGTTAGGCAGTCGAGTTTTAGAACACTTATCCCAGAGTACTCCAGACTCTGGGCCTTCACATGGAATGGAACCGTGTCCTGTACCTTTATGCGGATTAATTAGTCTATAAATCTAATCAAACACTGTAACAGTGGAGGCAAATATTTTAATAATTTTCTGAGAGATTCTTTTGTTGGCTTGGGAATACTAGCAATAATAGCCCATGCAATTCTTCCTGCTATATGAGGAGCAATAGTTTTATGATGACTTTGGTGATGGGAATGTTCACCCCTCGGGTGAGGAAAATCAACTTCATAATCATTACTTTTCAGCGGTGAACTGCAGGTACCTGAGAACCTCAACCATCAACGAGTTCAACTCCTTCTACACCGACTAGAATGCTCTGTTTTGGTCATTGCTACTGCCTCTTGTGAAGAAAATAGTTGCTATTGATCTGATAGGATCCAAGGGCCAAGCACAGGCCATGCAAGTTGTGGGACCTAGCACGGACTACACAACACCATTAGATTGCTTTGAATAAAAATAACAACATTAGATTGAACCGAGTGGAAAGTAGAAGAAAAAATTGTCCAAATTCGAGGATGGACTAAACCTCCTTGTGTCCAAGTTTGAGGATGGACTACCTCCTTGTGCAAGCACACAATTTTGGGGAATAATCTTTTGATTTTCATAAAGAGGAACACAAGATATTTATAGAATTTCTTGCCTAAAAATCATAGAAACCATTCTATCTATTAGTAATAATTACCTTAAGTCGTCGATATCAATTACAAATCAGTTACCTCAAGTCAAGGTAATCAATCACTTAAATGAAGTAATCAATCACTAATCATATTACCTAAATCAAGGTAATTAATCAATCACTACTATATTATCTCCATAATATGGGGAGATTGACATAATCAAAGATTTGCAATCTAATGTTGTTATTTTTTATTCAAAGCAATTCAATAGTGCTGTGGAGTCCGCGCTAGGTCCCACAACTTGCATGGCCTGTGCTTGGCCCTTGGATCCTGTCACTATCCGGACCAGGTTCATCACTTGGAAATTTAGCAGCATATAATGCTTCTACTGCATGGAAAGTTAATTAAAGCTATGTTCGGCCCCAGCCTAATTTCATTAGTTCTGTGTTCAGCTGAACTGGCTTGTGGGTTCATTTTTCTGCCACTTTATTTATTTATTTTTACCCTTATCCTTATTATTTTTCATGTTGGAGATAATTATATGCTCCGGTATAGTTGGTAGTCTTATCAGAGTTTTTAAATCATCAATCGACGCTTTCTTTTTTTCTTTCTCAAGGTTCTTCCTTTTCATGATGAGTACTTTCTTACCTTTTTATTTTATTTTATTTTTTTTTAAGAAAAATACAAAAAGTAGTTTTAATTAAAAAATCTATAGCAACAAGATACATTTAAATTGTCCAAAATAGAGCTTTTAATTAAGTTATCAGTTACATATAGAGTACATAATTTCAACTTAGTGGATAACATTTTTTGAACTTCAGCTAGCAGAGAGGCTTCAAGATCAACTCAACGACTACTGCCTGAAAAGGATGACGGGATGCAAGAGTGCAGTATGGGAATGGATTGCTAGTTGGAAGCTAATATGGATTCCTAATTTGAAGCAAAAGTATGTCAAGAATCCTTGGACTTTCATTTCCGTTGTGGCTGCAACCATTCTTATGGCACTTACTATAGCACAGACTTACTATGCAGCCCGCTCTTACTGGGATAGTAACCATAAGAAGAACTAACGTTAATGGTTTGTCTGGGAATGCAGTATTAATAATCTCATTGGTGTGCCTTTCTCTGTTCCTTGTTTTCTTTTGTCTTAAATGTAAATGGAATTTAATGGGCGAAGAATGAAGAAAGGCTTGTCTCATCGTTCTGCCTCATTCGTCAATGTAATAGAATAATTCCATGACGGTGAATAAAGTTGCATGCGTAAATTGTGAAAGAAGACCTTCTTCTTCTGCTCTGTCTCCGTGGCTTTGCCTCTTCCGTCCGCTGTCAGCAAGGAAATCAAACTCCTTACACTGAGTTTCTTAGAGCACGTGGTAAACATAAAAGAACCCTTTTTTTTTTAGAGGATTCTCCCCATCTCCAAAGACCAATACATTCTTAAAGAAGGATTTCCAATGAGAGTTTCATGCTTGGATAGAGGGAGGTTTCCTATAAATTGTAGAATGTATGATCCAATGAATATTTTTATAACAATTTCCAAAATCCATGAAAAATCAAGACCCCGACATTCACCTCAAAGTTTGTGGTCATCGAGAGAATATGTACGGTCCAGATCGTGTAAAGGGAGCCCACATGAATAAGAAAATGATATTTTAGTATCTGGACTTTCTTGCAAATATCTCAAGATATGATAAGGATCAATAGTTGAAATTTACTCAACTAGTTGTGTTTAACTTCCAGAGTCAACTACCAATTCAAATCATGATCTGGGGGCCCACCGAAACCAGAAAATTGAAAAGAATGAACTGGTTTTAATCCCTTTTTAGCATACATAATCTTAAAAATTGCTATCTAACGGTTTGAACGGTTTTATCTAAGATGAATCAACGGTTGACATTTTGTGAGATGGCCCGTTTTGGACCTTCTAACACTATTATCAGTTCAGATCTTGATTGTGGGGCCCATAGAAATCTAAAAAAATGCAAAAACCGGTCTCCCTGTATTAACCCCTAATACACTGTAGCTACGTAAATCTGCAGGCGCATGGAATCGCACGGATTTTGGGCGAGGAATCCAGGGCAAAGACCGTTGCCAAACGTGCTCTTAGGATCGTCTAATTCTACCATGAAGAAAAGATATTCAGGTGAAATGGAAAATAGCATGTCTTCTCAAATCATCAGGAGGGCTGGGCATCAAGTGTCTTTCTGATTCAAATGAAGCCTGCATTCTTAAATCAAGGTCAGCTGCAACCTGCTCCAAGCTTTGGGCCCTCTGGTTTTGGCTGAGGTACTTCAAGAGTTCAAATCCTCTTTAATATGGCACCCTGACAAACCTTCCTCGGGTTACTGCATCTGGAAAAAGATAAAAAAGTTCTCCTATAATCCAACAAGGCACCAAATGTCAATTAGGACATGGCATTCGCATTTATTTGTGGCATGAGGCTTAGTTGAATGATAACTGCAGTATTCCCTCTGTTTTTCCGGGTATTGTTTTTCCTTCTCTTATGACTGTCTCCATGATTACTCAAGGCAATGAATGGATTCTTCCTCTTGTGCTACGTCAAACAATCTCTGATTATCTATCCCAAGTGTGAGGAGATTCCTAATCGTCCCAAAATTGTTTTACTAATGGCTTAATCTTCAGTTCGGCTGAGCGCGTCCCGGCCGCGGTAGTGGAGCGCCCGCCGGGGTGCGGTTGATGGTCTCGGTCCGGTTGAAGCCGTCCTCTGCTAAGCCCGGTTCCGACACGCATCCCGGCTGCAAGACTGCCAGCCGAGGTGCGTGTTTAAAATATCTCCTGCCTCCAGGCGCACAGTGACAAGACAGACGTCATCCTGGCCGTCCAACCCTCTGACAGGGCAGCATCCAACGGTCACACCCCCATCGGGGGAGGCCCAAGAAAGGATCCAGTGAGATCTTCGCCTGCCATCGAGTCCAATCCGATCAGGCCCAATATGACTGGCATTTAATGCTGTGCGGGCTGATCGAACTGGCAATAAATGCGATGTGGGCTGTGATGGACTTCCATTTATTATTTTGTGAGCTGATGATCTCAGCAGCCAGATCATCAAGCCCATGACAAAGTCTCCGGTAACACTCATATATAAGGGGGAGATAGCATCTGAACAAGGTACGCATGAAAGAATACGCATATATACTGTCTCTCTTCTTCTCCATCCAAAATCGAGTATTCATACTAACTGAGTCATCGGAGAGCCCTGCGCTGCCACAGCCAGGGTCCTTTGACCTTTTCTCTCTTTTCTTTCAGGTGTCTCCGAACCACTATCAGTCAGCTCTCGACGGTCATTTGGTTAAGTCCTCTAAGGCACCCTCTTATCTTGTGAGTTACCGTTTTTGCACTTACAATTGGCGCCGTCTGTGGGAAGAACGTGATTGTCAAACTTCCTTCATACTATGGCTGGGAGAGCTGCAAAAGGTGGAAAGGCACCTGAAGCGGGCCCCTCAGGGACCATGGTGAACCCTTTCCATGAGTCCTTGAGGTCCACTCCTATCTACTTGCGGGGGGACCAGTCCTGCCCGCGGTCATATCCACAGGAGGTGGTGACTCCCCTTCCGCCTCCGGGAGAAAGAGATCTTACCTTTAGGCAGGCTCGACGTAAGTCTCCGGTTTCGCCTGATCACCGAAGACACAGTGAGGCTCATGACTCTGATGAGAGTTTCGACCCCGCTTACGAAGAAATTCAGGCGCAGAAAGCTACCATCCGAGAGAAGGATGCCCTCATCAGGCGTCTCCAGCTACAGCTTAAGGAGACACCTGAAGCAGCCGTTGTTGCTAGGCAGCGTCTGCAGCGAGCCAGCGGAGCAGATTCGTCTCACCACCGGCAAATCACCCCTCCCCAGAGGGACCTCAGGTTTCATTTGAATGAGAGGAGGCGCAGTCAAACCCACGACGAAGTCTCCAGCAGCAGCCGCGGTCTATCTAGGAAGAGGTTGGAAGGCAGTTCCGAAATCCGCCATGACACTCAAGGGTGGCTCGAAGAGCAGATTCAGCAAGCGGTCCGGCGGAACTTGGAGGTGGCTGGTCTCACTCGAAGTCATCAAGACGCTAGCCTGTTCGCCGACCTCGGCGCTTCACCTTTCACTGGCGATATCAGAGATCATCCTCTTCCAAAGAAGTTTACCGTCCCAAGATTCGTCACTTACGAAGGAGCGTCGGATCCGGCTGCGCATCTTCGACATTTTTCTCAGAGGATGTCTGTCTGGGGGGATGAAGGTCGTTTGAATTGCAGGGTTTTCTCGTCCAGCCTGGGCGAGCTCCCTTTGAAGTGGTTCTGCGGTCTTCCAGAGAACTCCATCTCGACCTGACAGCAACTCCAGCGTTCCTTCATAAACAAATTCCAAGCCTACAGGATTATTCCAAAAACAGATGCCGACATAATGGCTCTAAGGATGAGGCAGGGCGAGAACATTACTCGGTTTGCCAAGCGATTCTGGAAAATCTATAGCCAGATAGACGGCTCCAAAGATGAAGTGGCGATTTTCGCTTTCCAGAACGCCTTGCTGCCGGACAATGATCTTCGAAAAGATCTGGCTGGTAACCCTGTGACCTCGATATCGGCGTTGATGGCCCGGGTGAACCGCTTCATAGCTCAAGAGGACGATCAGCTCCGAGCCCGGGAAAGCTTCCGTGTCGGCCGAACGGATAGGGACGGCAAATCCTCGAGGCAGGAGGATCGGTCCTCCAGGAGAGAAGACTCGAGCCGACGCAAAGCCTCGACCAGCTCGGCGAAAGCTCGTGCACCTTCTTACAGGGACAGCAGGAGACTCAAGCTGTCTTCAGACCCTTATAAGGCTGTTGACACCATTTTTAAGGAGCCTATTCACAAGATTATGAATAAGATCAAGTCAGAGCCATTTTTCAGCTGGCCGCAGCCCATGAGCAGCGAGTCCGCCAGCCGTGACCAGAGCAGATTCTGCGCATACCACAAGCAAAACGGTCACGATACAGAGGAATGCAGAACGCTCAGGTCTCACTTGGAGAGACTAGTCCGAGAAGGACATCTTAAAGAACATGTTGAGGCGGGCACCCAGAACGAGTCCCGGGCTCGGCGCCGGTACAAGAGGAGTCAGGACAGCGATGAGTCCGAGAAGCTCATTAGCGTCATCCATCTCGCCCCCCCTCCCCGGGGGAGTGATCAGGCGCGTGCCGAGGCAAGACGGGCGTCCCGTGGAAAACAAGTAATGGCGGCCGAGCTGGAACCGGTTGCGAAAAGGCCTCGTAATGAGCGGCCCAAGATCTGGTTTTCTGATGACGACCTGGAGGGCGTACAACTCCCACATAATGATCCGCTTGTTGTCACTCTGAAGCTGAAGAATTGTAGAGTCCAGAGTATCCTTGTCGATCCCGGCAGTTCATCCGAGGTCATCTACTTCGATTGCTTCAAGAAGATGGGCCTCTCGGAAGCAGACCTGCAAGAGGCCCGTACTCCATTGATAGGCTTCAGTGCCCAGCCTGTATACCCGAAAGGGAAGGCGACCCTTAAAGTTCAGGTTGGAGGAGCCTCCGTAATGGTGGATTTTTTGGTGGTTGACGCGCCATCTCCCTACAACGCCATCATGGGTAGGACTTGGCTCCATGACATGGAAGCGGTGCCCTCCACTCTACACCAAAAGTTGAAATTTCCATTGGAAGACGGCGGCAGAGTAAAAGTAGTGACCGTTCGGGGAGATCAGCAAATGGCTCAGCGGTGCTTGATGGCCGTGGTTCCAGGAGAACGCGAGCCCAAGCAGGTCAACATGGCCGAATTGGAGAAAGAGCTGGATAGGGTCGGCCAAGATCCTGAGAAAAAGAGCGTGGAAAATCTAATCGAGATCAGGGTCAGTCCTCTTGACCCAGAGAAGTTCTTCCTGCTTGGCGGCCAGCTCACCAAGCCAGAACGGTCCGAGTTGATCGAATTCCTGTCCCAGAACATAGAAGCCTTTGCATGGACCCCAGAAGAGATGCCTGGCATTGATCCCGAGGTCATATGCCATAAGCTAAATGTAGATCCCAAGCATAAGCCAGTGATGCAGAAGGCTCGCAGGACCGGGCTGCCCCAGACAGAAGCCGTGGTTGAGGAGGTCGGCAAGCTACTCGCAGCCGGGGCGATCAGGGAAGTGCAATACCCGGTTTGGCTGGCCAACACGGTGGTGGTCAAAAAGAAGACTGGCAAGTGGAGGGTGTGCGTTGACTTCACTGATCTCAACAAGGCCTGCCCTAAAGACAGCTTCCCACTCCCGAAGATAGATCAAATGATCGACGCCACCGCGGGTCACGACCGGATGAGCTTTCTTGACGCATACCGGGGCTACCATCAGATACCTCTGTACGCTCCGGATGAAGAGAAGACCGCGTTCATAACGCCCAGGGGCATCTACTGCTATAGGGTAATGCCTTTCGGTTTAAAGAACGCGGGCGCCACCTATCAGCGCCTGGTCACCCGGATGTTTGAGGCGCAGCTCGGCAATACTATTGAGGTATATATTGACGATATGGTCGTCAAATCCAAGCAGGCCGCGAACCATCTGTCTGATCTAGCTGAGGTATTTGCCGTCCTGAAAAAGTACAAGCTGAAATTGAACGCCTCCAAGTGCGCCTTCGGCGTCGGTTCGGGCAAATTCCTGGGGAGCCTGGTCACGAGGAGAGGGATTGAGGCGGATCCGAACCAGATTTCCGCCATCCTCAGAGTGCAGAGCCCGGCTACTGCGAAAGAAGTCCAGAAGCTTACTGGCATGACTGCCGCGCTAAATCGATTCATTAGCCGATCTTCAGATAAGTGCCAGCCCTTCTTTAAGTTATTAAGAAAAAACTCTAAATTTCAATGGACCACCGAATGCGACCAGGCCTTGCAAGCACTCAAGGCCTATCTCTCTTCACCCCCATTACTTTCAACCCCAAAACATGGGGAATTATTATATTTGTACCTAGCGGTCTCGGATCGAGCTGTGAGCTCAGTCCTCATTAGGGAGGAGGAAAATCAACAAAAACCGGTTTATTACACGAGCAAATCGCTCCTCGATGCCGAGACCAGGTATACTCAGTTGGAGAAGCTTGCGTTAGCGTTAGTCAGTGCCTCTCGCAAGCTCTCCCATTATTTTCAAACTCATACTGTGATGGTGGTTACAAGGCACCCGCTAAAGTCTGTCTTTCGAAAGGCTGATTTTTCAGGAAGGCTTTCGCGATGGGCGGTTGAACTCGGCCAGTATGACATTCAATACCAGCCCAGAACTGCAATCAAGGCTCAGGTTCTGGCAGACTTCATCGTGGAATTCGTACCTCCGGCTTCGGCGCCAATTCAGCTCCGCCCCGAGCCCGGGGATGACGATCCCGAAGTACCACTCCTGGAAGATGAGCTACCGCAAGGGCAACTTCCGGCCTCGATCTGGAAGGTCTTCGTAGACGGTTCGTCAACCGCCAAGCGAGCTGGAGCCGGTGCCGTCCTTCAGACCCCCGACGGATTGGTTATCGAGCAGGCCCTCACTCTGGATTTCAAAGCATCGAATAATGAAGCGGAGTATGAAGCTTTGTTAGTCGGACTGAGCAGCGCCAAAATCCTCGGGGCTCGGCAGTTAATTGTCTTCAGTGATTCTCAACTGGTGATTAACCAGCTGACAGGAGACTATCAAGCCCGAGACGATAGAATGTCTGCCTACCTCGCCCTCGCGAAGAAATCCCTCTCAGAATTTCAGACTGCAGACGTCAGACAGATTAACAGAGGAGCAAACTCCCACGCCGATGCCCTGGCCAGCCTAGCCTCCGCTGTTGAAGCAGGGAAAAAGAGAACTATCGAAGTAGGATCGCTGGCAAGACCCAGTATAGAGCTTCAGCCACCTCGGGAAGTCCTTTGCCTCAACCTCGGCCCAAGCTGGATGAATCCAATTGTATCCTATCTTAAGGACGACAAACTCCCAGACGACAAGATTGAGGCTCATCGGCTTAGATTGAAAGCTACACGGTTTTGGTTATCCCCCGAGGGTAAACTCTACCGAAAGTCATTCACTGGCCCGTACCTTTAGTGCGTCCATCCGAGCAAAGTTGATGACTTTCTCTATGAAATACACGAAGGAATTTGTGGAAGCCACATAGGAGGAAGATCGTTGGCTTACCGAGCGATCAGTCAGGGGTACTGGTGGCCATATATGCAGAGGGATGCGCGGTTATACGCCAAGAAATGTGAGAAGTGCCAGAAGTTCTCCCATTCCCTCCATCAACCAGCACATGATCTGAGCCCACTCTCTAGCCCATGGCCCTTCGCCCAGTGGGGGCTGGACATTGTAGGACCACTCCACCGAGCTCCGGGAAATAAGAGATGGTTAATAGTGGCGACCGATTATTTCACTAAATGGATAGAAGCAGAGTCGCTGTCTTCCATCACCGAGCGCGATACGAAGAACTTTGTATGGAAGAACATCATCACTAGATTTGGTATCCCGCGAGTCCTCGTCTCGGATAATGGCACTCAATTTGATTCTGCCACATTCAAGAACTTCTCCAAGGAGCTCGGCATCAAGAACCGCTATTCTACCCCAGCATATCCTCAGAGCAATGGCCAGGCAGAGATCTCCAATAAAGTAGTACTCGACGGGCTAAAAAAGCGACTGGATCAGGCAAAAGGAAGATGGGTAGAAGAACTTCCGAGTGTCCTATGGGCCTACAGAACGACTCCTAGGCGTTCTACCTCGGCGACCCCGTTTTCTCTTGCTTATGGGATGGAAGCGGTCATCCCCCTTGAGGTCGGCCTTCCGACCCTCAGGTCGGAACTCTTTGACCGAGGCCAGAATGAGACTAACATCGCCCGGGAGTTGGATCTCGCTGATGAACGCAGAGAATTAGCAGCCATCAAACTGGCCGACTATCAGCAGCAACTGGCCAGAGGTTATAACCGAAAGGTCAGGGAAAGAAGGTTCTCAGTTGGAGAATTAGTCCTGAAGAAAACACTCCCAGGAGATCGAGATCCAGGCCAAGGCAAGCTGGCACCGAATTGGCATGGACCATTCAAGGTAGTAGCTATTGCTGGACAGTCGGCCTACAGGCTTGTAGATATGGACGGTCGACAGTTACCGCGACCGTGGAATGCGTCACACCTCAGAAAGTTCTATTTTTGACTCTGTATTCAAGACGCTCCAAGATTTTAATGAAAGCAGTTATAATTCTTAATTCTTTCGCCAGTGTCAATTCAAGAACAGAAGTCAGCGACCCGACGACAATAGCCTACGGGCAGCAATTGGATTGCCTGAGAGGTCGGTCCACGCACCACCTCGGCATGAAGCCTACGGGCAGCAATTGGATTGCCTGAGAGGTCGGTCCACGCACCACCTCGGCATGAAGCCTACGGGCAGCAATTGGATTGCCTGAGAGGTCGGTCCACGCACCACCTCGGCATGAAGCCTACGGGCAGCAATTGGATTGCCTGAGAGGTCGGTCCACGCACCACCTCGGCATGAAGCCTGCGGGCAGCAATTGGATTGCCTGAGAGGTCGGTCCACGCACCACCTCGGCATGAAGCCTACGGGCAGCACCTTGGCATGAAGCCTACGGGCAGCAATTGGATTGCCTGAGAGGTCGGTCCACGCACCACCTCGGCATGAAGCCTACGGGCAGCAATTGGATTGCCTAAGAGGTCGGTCCACGCACCACCTCGGCATGAAGCCTACGGGCAGCAATTGGATTGCCTGAGAGGTCGGTCCACGCACCACCTCGGCATGAAGCCTACGGGCAGCAATTGGATTGCCTGAGAGGTCGGTCCACGCACCACCTCGGCATGAAGCCTACGGGCAGCACCTCGGCATGAAGCCTACGGGCAGCAATTGGATTGCCTAAGAGGTCGGTCCACGCACCACCTCGGCATGAAGCCTACGGGGCACGAGGACTGTCTAGAGGTCGGTCTACGTACCGCTTCGGCATGAGTCCGTTGCGGCCACCTCAATACCTTGGAGGCCTCGGCGTTGAATTATGTCATTATCTCTTTAATTACCCGATATGGCTTTGTTAAAAGACAAGCACAAGCACTACGGAGAAATCAAACATGCAAGCAAAATGGGATGAAGAAGAATGATAGGGAAAATTAAATTTATTAATTGTTGGAAGAAGTTTACATTTTGAAGCACGAATTACACGGGTAAAAAAAAAAAAAAAAAAAGGGGGAGAGAGAAGCAGATCAAAAGCACTGAAGGCCTCAGAATTCCGGCGAAGACGAGCTGCTGGGGACATCGGCTGGAACTTCCCGTGGGTCTGGGCCGCTGGGGGCAACGGCCGTGTGTTCGATGATGACCGTGTTGTCCGGGGCCGACGGGCCAGGGCAGCTCGGCGGGTTGACAAAGGAGGGATGGTCCTCTGAGACTCCTGCCTCCCTCAAGGCGGCACGCCATGCCTTGAGCCACGTCTTGTCGCGGACGCGGAACACCTTAGCGCCGTAGTAAACGGTCGCTTGGGTGGCCGCATCCTGGAAAGCGGCCTCGCCCTCGGACTTGGCTTTGGCTTCCGCTTCGTCCGCCCGCTTCGACTCCGCCTGAAGGTCGCTCTTCAGGCTCTCCACCAAGGCTTCGAGGTCGGCGTTTTTCTTCCTTTCACTCTCAACTTGTTCTGTCGCCTCCCCGAGCCTCGCTTGCAGATCGCCCTCGAGCGCCTCTAGTTGGTCCACCCTCAAAGTGCTGGCTCCTAAAGCGTCTTCGAGCCTCTGCTTCTCCTCAGCGAGGCTATCCACCAAGGGACCTTGCTTATTAAACCTGTCGATGAATGCCATCGACTTTTGCAGCGTCTGCCAGAAGAAACCAGATGGAAAGATTAGTGGCCGAGACGGAATACTAGTGTAAAAGAAATGGCTAGCAGTCAAGAAAATTACCTGAAAGCAAGAGTGCAGTAGCGACATCATTAACTTCGGGTCGCTCATCTTTTCCAGCCGCTTCATGTCGCGCGGGAGCGCGCAAGCATGGCTGAGCGCCTCGAGCACATGGGAGTCTGGCTTCTTGTGGATGTAGTCCTCCACAGTCATTGGCCTCCCTGACTCAAGAAGGAAACTCGGCGCCCAGATCGCCGGTTCGGCCGACCGCGGCCGCAGCGCCTGCCTCGGGCTCCCCTCGTCCTCCCTCGGTCTTTTCCTCGAGGGGCCTACGTCGGGCTCGACCTCGGATGACTGCCGGGTCCTTGGGACCGGATCCGGAGTCGGCAGTTCCTGTTCGACCGGGGTGGGTTCATGAGGACTGGGGGCTGAACGCCCTGCAGTGTCCCTCATTCCCTGCGGAGGGGACTCATCTTCGCTCCCGAGCGCCAATGCCTCCAGATCTACAAACGCCGGAACCCGTGACATTTCTGGGTCGCTGCGAGAGCGCCGCGCTCTTCTCACCAAAGGAGTGCCGCTTGACTGCGGCTCGGGGGAGGTTTGCGGTTCGGGCGACGCCTCAACACCAGTCGCGGCTTGAGAGGGCCCCCCTTCTTCGAACACCGCCTCTGGACGGCTGCTGGCAGAGGGCGCACTTGGCCCCGGGACTTCTCCTTGAAGCAGCGCAGGGGGCAATACTGATCTCTTGTTATATCCCCGGTACCTCGGCTCGTAGCCCAGTAGCGCCCAGGCAGATCTGTTGTTGAAGTCGGTGCACCTCCTGATAGCCTGGTACCACTCTTCGTTCTTTCTCCAGCCCTCCCGCCTAGCTCGTTGCTTCCTTTCGCGAGCAGCTGCAAAATGAACCAGAAGTGTATCAACTCGGCAAGCCCTGAGGCAGAAAACGAAATGAGATACAATAATAAGCAAAGGGGATTACTTGGGACGACCCCGGGATGACGAGGTACCCTATACACCCTATCCTCCTCGGTGCCGAACTCCCAGTTCCCCGAGACGCACACGAGGTCGTCTCCGGCATATTTACTGGAGTCCTCGAGTGCCGTGACGAAGGCCGTGCACCGGGGCCTAACTCGGAGGTAGTAGCCGTCCTCCTTGGATTTGCAAATATCATAGACATCTTCGATGTCATGGACGCCGAGGTCAATACCTAGGCTTCTATTCAGAGCAGCTGTGCCCATAATGACCTTGTAACCGTTAGGCGACAGCTGACACGGACTGAGGGCCCAAGTGCTGAGACAGGCCCTAAGAAGTGAGTGAAGGGGGAACCTAACTCCGCCCTCTACTATGGCAATCAACGGGAAGGGCATCCAGCCCCCCGAGTACGAGCGGAGTGCATAGTCTGCAGGATCCGCTCGTCTGATCAACACATCTTCCGGTATCTCATATGCCCCCCTAAGCCCATCTATGGCGATGTCGTTTTCTACCCAGTGACTGTAAATCCCCATGTGTGGTTAAGAAAGAGAGAACCTAAAGAAAAAGAAAAGCTCACGCTCGGAAAACGTAACCGGAAAACCCTCAGATACACGTCGCTGCGATCTGACTTAGCAGCAGAGAAAGGCTTCTGGACTGGTTCTTCGGGTGCAGAGGGTGGGTAGAACAAGACGACAGCAACCTTTTGTATCAGAGGAAACGCCGCTTCGCCTCGAGCGCCGTTCTCGAAATTCGAAACGCTGCACCAGGCGGCTGTACGCTTCCCATGTCCAGCGGCGCGACCGTTCAAATGAGGACACGTGGAATTGTCCGTCTCGCTTCTTCATGATTGACGCACTGCATTTATTGTCTTGAGCGGGAAAAGAAGTTTGGAAAGGCTTAGACGTCAGCTGTCGCCAGCGTGAAATCTATAACTGCAGCAGCACCTTCGTAGCTTCCGTCTCCGCTGAGTTCGGGGTCCCGGGATCCCAGAGGAGCCGCAAGCTAGGGGGCTATTGTGTGAGGAGATTCCTAATCGTCCCAAAATTGTTTTACTAATGGCTTAATCTTCAGTCCGGCTGAGCGCGTCCCGGCCGCGGTAGTGGAGCGCCCGCCGGGGTGCGGTTGATGGTCTCGGTCCGGTTGAAGCCGTCCTCTGCTAAGCCCGGTTCCGACACGCATCCCGGCTGCAAGACTGCCAGCCGAGGTGCGTGTTTAAAATATCTCCTGCCTCCAGGCGCACAGTGACAAGACAGACGTCATCCTGGCCGTCCAACCCTCTGACAGGGCAGCATCCAACGGTCACACCCCCATCGGGGGAGGCCCAAGAAAGGATCCAGTGAGATCTTCGCCTGCCATCGAGTCCAATCCGATCAGGCCCAATATGACTGGCATTTAATGCTGTGCGGGCTGATCGGACTGGCAATAAATGCGATGTGGGCTGTGATGGACTTCCATTTATTATTTTGTGAGCTGATGATCTCAGCAGCCAGATCATCAAGCCCATGACAAAGTCTCCGGTAACACTCATATATAAGGGGGAGATAGCATCTGAACAAGGTACGCATGAAAGAATACGCATATATACTGTCTCTCTTCTTCTCCATCCAAAATCGAGTATTCATACTAACTGAGTCATCGGAGAGCCCTGCGCTGCCACAGCCAGGGTCCTTTAACCTTTTCTCTCTTTTCTTTCAGGTGTCTCCGAACCACTATCAGTCAGCTCTCGACGGTCATTTGGTTAAGTCCTCTAAGGCACCCTCTTATCTTGTGAGTTACCGTTTTTGCACTTACACCAAGCAACTCAATTTCTTCTTCCTGAAGGATCAAAAGAAGATGGCTCTCTTTGGAAAAGCCTTCATCCACCAAAAAGCCTCAAGATAAGAATGCTAGCACTACATATAATCTCAGTCATTTTTCTGACTTCAGAATATCACACCTTCACTTCCTCTCTCGCCGCATTACAAAACAATTCATGGCAACACTTATCAGTATATTTTTTTATTTTTATTTTTTAACACACTCTCCTGATTTGGATCAGACGTGGAGCGACCGGGTCTGCATAATGCAGGTCTACCACTGCATGCAATTTCTTATCATCCTTATATTTGTTTTATCTCTTACTACCCCTGTTATTTTTTGTTGTAATTGATTTCACGGATCATTTATGATCACACAGTTAATATCGCTTTTTTAAAATAAGTACTGTACAAAAGTTATTTAAGACCTGTTATCCTATATGGTACACGAGGTTTTCTAGATGCTCCAATGTGCCTCATCTAATGAATGCATGCCAAAAAGGCAAAAACAAGAACTCTTTTGCCTGCCCATCTATTGAATTCCGGTGAGCCTTGGCTGATGGGAAAAATGCTATGTCTTCTCTTTTATAAAGCTGCAGTGAGATCTTTTGCCAAAGAAGATCCAATTCAGTGTTCCCAGCAGTTAGCAAGCGCTTGGTTTACCAACTCTTCCTGATTCAAGACTCTCCACTCTATTTACCCAAAGCAGAAAAAGGAAAAGAAGGGAGAAAGAGAGAGAGTAAGGGGGGAAAAAAAAAGGACCAAAGAACGTACTCCACTTGAGCATGACTACTGCTACTCTAGAAGCCACGGGCAATACAGGATGCAAATGAAATACAAACAAATAGCTTAATACTCCTTAATACCACGTCCCATCATAGAAAGTCAGAAACATACGATTCGATCAGGGATTTTCCTGCTGCTGTTCGATTATCGGGAAAGTAAAGGCCTACGATGAAGGACCGCGCTATCCATGCACTTCAGCCATTGCTTCGATCAAAGTGGAAAAGATCGACGACAGACAGGCCTTTTGTGTAAAGCTTCCTAACTAAATACAGAAGATCGTTGAGACCCCAATGTCATACATCATATGTGTGGCTCACCTTGTCACAGCCATCTACGTCGGCCGTGGTGCCACTTGGGTCCACCTAACCCCTTTATCACCGACAGGGTTAGGTTTTTAGTTCTTCCTGCTTACACCCTTGACCCTCCTAACCTTTTGGCTTATTTGTAAAATTCTACTTTTCTTTTGAGTAATAATAGACTCCTTATTTTCATGAATTGTTGAAAACCCTTTGACTATGGGTCGAGCTCTTTGACTATCTTACCACAATCTCATGCTCCCTTTTGAAAAATAAAAAAAGCCAAAAGGGCAAAAGAAGAGCCCCGTATCATATATATTGTTACACTTATTAGGAAGAGGAGTACCAATACATTTGAACGTATGTGGGTGTGAGAGGATTTGTATTGATCATAAATGGGTCTAATTCTATGGGATAGAAATGGTCTCTAATCCGGTATATTTTTTCAGTTACATCATTATAAAATGATCTTTCTTTTTTCTAAGAAAAAGATCGACATCTTTTTGACAAGTGTAGAAAATATAATATAGATGTTATTGGTAACTTTATCTTTCATTATAAGCATGAAAAGGCGTATGCTTGTCAGATTTTGCTGGTAGTCTAGAAAGCAAGCTTGTATCCATAAAATGGGCCGAGAAAGACCCCAAATCTAGTCTATTGTGAGTCAAGCTAAACTGGATCGAAGCTTCTCAACCCTTAAAAAGGCTTACCAATATTTTATGTTGAGGATTTAGATGAATGATAGATGGAGTGGCATAAGGTCACTGTGAACTGTGAAGCTTGGATGATGGAGTTTTCATATACTACAAGTTGTCAGCTGGTTGCTTTGACGAGTCCTACCGAAATTTTTTTCATTTCTAATTTTCTTCAAAAAAGATGTTAAAAGTCTCAATGCTTCTCAATATTCACATAAACTTCCCTAAACAGCATGTGTATTCAAAACTTCTTTTTTAATCAGTTCTCAATCAAATAGAGTTGGACTTGCCAGTTTGTTGATATTAATATATTAATAACCACTTTATCCTAAGATCATGAATTAGACACTAAGAAGAAAAAACTCTTAAAGTTCCTATACGCACAAGCTTGATTGCCACCACACAAGTCCATCTTGATAGTCTTTGTCCAAATGTCTCAAAACTAATTAATTCAAAGGAGGGGATGCACTTGTGTCCAATGTAATCCAGTAGGGCTCAGTAGTCTCCTCGTCTTGTAACTTGTAAGTATGGCCAGTGACGGAGATGGCTCACCACAAATAATACACATGGATCGAAAACAAAGAAACCAGTACCGTTACCCGAACAAAGAAAACTATTCTCGAGCTGCAAGCTTCCAAAACTCAACCGAAAGTATGTGTTTCTTATGATCTAGGCCTACGAAAAAAGATCAATCACGCACAAGAAGATAAAGATTTACGTGGTTCGGCTTTTGGCCTTCGTCCACGGAAAAACGGGAGAATCACTATGCAATCAGAAGGTTGTACAACCTAGAGACTCTAGGTCTCTATTTCTAATATCAGCACCAAACCCTGTTACACCAAAAACCAACTTCTAATCACAGTAGACCTACTATAATGACCTACTTCTAATCAGAGTACAACTTGGACAATCCAAGGGCCCGCTTAACCAAGACTTACTAATTACCAGTGAGCCATACTAATTAACAAATCTTCACCTTAGCGAACATTGAAACTGATCCTCATGCACAAAACATGTCTCACCGTCTCCACCTGCCCCTGAGGGCAGGTGGGCACCTCTACAAACTGGTATCAGGGCTTTGCATCTCCTCTACATTCGGTTGAACTGGGACATTTACTTGCACCTTATCCTACAAAAATTCTGAAGCTTCCTTCTCAAGTTCAATCAAAAATTACTAATTACTAGTGAGCCATACTGATTAACAATACGTATTGATTCACCCAAAAGCCCTACGAATTATATCAAACTCATTCTACACTAGTTTCTATCTGTTTCACGTCTACATTTGAAGTCCCCTGTAAATCATTATTTCAAAATGCTTGAAAGGTAAACAACAAGAAGAAAAGAAAATAAGACCATAGCATGAAATGAAAGAGCGACTATCAACAATAACCTTCGTACAAATTAAGATATCTAATGCTAAAAGCACCAGCTTTCTAAGACAACGGGAAGGGGCCGAGAAACTTACATGAACAACAAAGTAAAGCAACACTACCATTTCACAAAGTCAACACTCAACACAATTCCGTGCTTTCCTTCATAAACACAGTACTAAAGACAAAACAACGGATTCAAGTTCTACACCTTTTTTCCCTACCAAGTACGTACCAAATCTAAAGACAATGAGAAAGTAAAAGAAAACATGCTAACAGAGACACTTGCAACTAACCCTACTTCCATTCTGCTCACCATTCAACTTTGCTGCAGCTTAGACGCAAATACATCAGAGAAAAAAAAAACTACTGATACTGTACGACACTTTCCAACAAACCCTCCTCAATCCCCATTGAAGCATCAAGTTGCTGCTGCGGTACAGGCTCCTGATAATTTTTTAAAAGTAAACTGTAATGATCTGTCAATCCCTCTTCACACCAATCCAAACCGTAGGAAGAAAAAGGGTCCGGCTGCATGGGAGATGATTTCGGCAAGAACCCATGAACTATTTCCTGCAAAAGCCCCGTGTCCGACGCCTCTGATGCAAAGAATCCCATTCCATCGTCGGTACTCGTTTTCTGAGTCCCCGGTGCAGTAGCAGCGGCACAGGAGCTCTGCATCCCAATGTCAGGCATCCCTAGAGAAGAATCAACAAGTGAAAACTCCTCACGCACATCATTTCCCATAAGAGAGGGATTGCAGGAGAGAAGGCAAGGTGGTAGAGGATACTGCAACAGTTCGTTCATGCAAGGCGTGTCGTAAGAAGAGAGGAAGTGGGTGAGGCCATCGTTGGAGCTGGTCCAATCAGAGGCCTCCACGTGAAAGTGGGTTTGGAGGTTGGGAGATGGTGGGTTTGGATAGTAGTAAGGAAGACGAAGAGAAGGAGCGTAGGTGAAGTTGGTGCGGGCTTTGAATCCGCGCATGGAGCGAGCAGCAATGTCGTACGCACAGGCAGCCTCTTCAGCAGTGTCGAAGGTGCCGAGCCAGCGTCTCTCTTTGGATTGAGGGTCTCGAATCTCTGCTGCGTAGCGGCCCCAGGGACGACGACGCACGCCTCGGTATCTCATGTTGCTAGACAAAGAAGACGACGAGGAAGAAGACCTCCTTGTCCCTGTGCTCTTCTTCTGGGGCTCGGTGCCTGTGTTCAAATGCCTCACAAACTCTTCCATCTCTTCCTGTCTTTCCAATTCGGTTCCTTTGTAATGAAGGAGTGATACGGTTGTCTGCTCTTTCTAAGCAGAAAGTAGTCTCTAGGAGGCTCTGGAGATATAGAGAGAGAGAAAGAGAGAGAGTGTGTGGGAAGCCTGAGAGAGTTGAGGGGGGTTGACATGAATTTATAGATTCGTTTTTCGATGGCTGGCAATCAATGTGGGAGTGAAAAATCTGTACAGACTACAGAGTACAATCCTGCAATTAAAAAAGTAATTAAGCGTAGAGGAACAGCCTCTGAGCGCCTCCAGTGTAATCATTCCAATGATAATCCGCTTTTCCTTTCCCAAAAGCTCAAAGAAAGAGAGGAAATTGAAGTAAGAATTAAAAAGGTTTTGCATTGGGAGCGAGCCACTGTATTTATTGATGGGTGGTCGCACTGAGATGTCATAGAGAGAATGTTGATTAGCAGTCTTGGGATATGAGATCCTTTGATCATTAATGTTGGGAAATATTGGATGGAGAATAAAGAGTGGGGTGGAGATTTAAAAACTATTGAATGGGTTACTTCATTATCTTTAATGAGATGATCTACAAATGATTAATTGAAAATCGAAGAAAAGCTGAGTGAGCCAAGTTGTGGAGAAATTTGAATGGGTCAGTCAAGTTTGTCAATCCAACATCAATATTCCTCTTACCAAAACAATAAATCTCTCTTCTGTTCCTTGGGAATGGCCGAGCAATTCCAACTCTAGCTGGCAATTGTTGAAATAAAAGAACTCTAATAAGATTAATAAGAATACTTTAAAAAATCGGAACATGAGGCTTTAACCTAGAGGAGTGACCAGCAATTGAAATTAATTTTCAAAACAAAGCCCCTCTAGTCATGAGGTATCCTCAAATTTTAAATTAATCAGAGATTGTTCCACCGTTTGATCGAATAGTTGATAAAAGAAATTTGATTAACACGATTTCATGGATGTTGATTATCATCTTTTTCATTAAAAAGTCAATCCAAACATGGATTAATACATATTATAGTAGAATTTGAGGATACCCAATCTAAAAGCAGCGCGTTTATTTTGAAAGGTTAGGAATTTGGATTACAAAAGGGGCTTCCTCCCACTATGGAGTTTAACTCCTATTAGCTCCAGAATTAACTAGGTTAAAGCCTTGTAGGATCCAGACTCGTATTCTAGTACATGGCATTTCAGTTGGATTATGGGAACGATACATCCTGAACGGGGAAAGAGGATACTAGCTTAAAGAGGTTTTTTGAGCAATTTTAGAATAGGGCGCCGCGCGGCCCCCCACACCACCCCCACCCGGCGCTATATGCTTCGTTAATCCCAAACCACACCACCGCGCAACCTGCCATTTTGTGTTTTTAGTAGAACTACCAATCTCTAAGGTCGGCACAGTGGTACTGTCTAACAAATACATTAATGATATAATGATTGAAATTGTAGAATAATCCTATAACCTTATCGATTTAACACTTTGCCGATTATGGGAAATGCCCCTATCCTCTTATTTTCGTTAAGAGAATAATTAGGGTCGCAAACGGACCGGTTCTGAATCGGAATCATAGTGGATCGGGTCTCGGACTCGTTTTCGAAATAACGATTCTAATTTCAAATCCGATTTTGACTCGGAACCTGTTTTGCTGATTCCAGGCTCGGTTCCAATTAAAAAAATCTGGATCCGGTTTTGAAACCGGGTCCACTTAGATTATCGGAATCTAGTTTCATTTTTCTTAAAAATAAGCATATCATTCGACTTATAATAGTGCATCAAGTCTACTACTTTCAATATTATACATATAAATGTCAAGAAAAAAAATTAATTTTGAGGTACAATTTGCAACATTAAAGGCTCATATTCCAAGTCCCGGATCCACGGGTCATAATTTATATGAACCCAGAACCGGACCCGTTTATCAATCGGAACCTTAATTGGGTTCCGGACCTAAACCATTTATGAATCGAAACCTAAAATAGGCTCCAGAACCGGTTATTTTACGGGTTAGAGAATCGGATACATGTTTGCAACACTAAGGACAATAGACTCTAAAAAGTAATGTTCGAGTAACAGTGTCCAAGGGATTCCTTTAGTCTCCTAAAACCATGCTATCCTCTGTGGGGAGGAGCCACAGAGGAGTCACCGCATTCCAAGTTTTTAGGTTGGGAAACACCTAAGAATTTTGAGGGAATGAATCACTGCACCCAAAAGTCACAACTTTTTCATAAATTTCTCACAATTAGTGATCAATCAACTCCTAAATTTTGATGTGTTGACCTATTTTGGCAATGTAAAGGTGATTGGCGGTTCCCACTTTTCAAATGGGCCCGACAGAAATTTATAAAAAAAATCAAGTTTTAAGGTGCTATATATTTTTGCAAATATCTCAAAATAATTGATAAATGTACGGCTGATATTTGACCCCATGTCCGTTTGGGTCCTTTTTCAAAGGTTTAAAGGTTTAGATCATGCATATGTGGCCCACTAACCACAAATTGGAAAAAAGATGGATTGCTAGTAGCATCCCATTTTTTGCATAATGGATGATGAATGGCCTGGATTCTCCTCAATTTTCTCATGATCCATTATGTATGGAACTACCAAGACCGATCCTTTAGTCGTAATTGGCCTTTTGAAGAGTCTCAATGATTCCGACTGTTCAAATGAGCCCCATAGAAATCCAAAAATGATGATTTGTTTAATTAATTAGAGTGATTTTTTTTTCAAATATCTCAAAATTTGTGATAAATCAACGAGTGATATTTGACCTTCTAGCCATTTTGGGCCTTGTGAACATTATTATCAGTTCGGATATTGCTCATGGGTCCCACAGATTACAAGAAATTTGAAAAAATCAATCTGGCAAAGAGAGACGCATGGAGTTACAGTAGCTGTGCCATTACAGCCAGATCTTCGCTTCTATGAATTTAAAAATTTTGATAAAGGGAACTAAAGACTGAGGAATCAGTGAAAGAGAGTTTTTTTTATAAGTTGGGAGGATTTGGAAGATCCTCTTTCACTTTTTCTCCCTTCACTCAAATGTGGATTTTCCTCAGACTCAAGGAAAACCATAAATGATACCTCTTTGAGATCATTACCCAAACATCTCCTAAGAATATCTTAAAATGGCTTCACCAATTTTGAATATGCTCGTAACGGGTCTTAGGGGACAAGAGTAGGTCTATTGAAGGGCCAGTTAGAGTCATGGATTGACCGGCCTCACCCTCAAGATATGCGGGCCAAAACCCTCGGAGGGCCTTCATTACTTTGGCCCTTGCCCGATCCTTGCAGGCCGGGCAAGGCACGTAAGAACTCACAACTCTTACCACTAGGGTAAGAGGCAGGTCTTCTCTACACTAAGGAAGAAAATCAATTTTTAACCTTCTCCCTGCCTTGATCCTAGGCATCTAATGTCAACTAACATTGAGATTAACCCTCCTCCTCAATCCAATCTTGGGACCATCAACAAGGAAATATAAATAGTGCGATTCAATAGGGTGATGGATAGGCAATCAATTGCTATCTAAGAGACAACTATTTAAAGGTTTTGGAAAATATTATCTTTTAATATATCAATTTTAGACTGTTGATAAAAGCATTGCATTGAGTTCTCATGAATTAAATACTGAAAAAAAAGAACAAGGAATCCTATAAAAAAAAAAGAAGAAAGATTATATTGTAATTTACTCTATAGCATGACATTGAGATTTTGCAACCCTTTGTTCCAGGAGGTGGACCATCCAAGAGGTGGGCCATGAATTTAGATCTAAATATGAGGCTAAACACTAGACCTAATAACTAAAGAGAAATGATCCAATGCTATTAAGAAAACCCATATAAGCTAGAATCACAAAATCGTGCTCAAATAAACCCACATAGACGTTCAAAGAAATCCACATATACAACAATTATTTGTAGATAAGCTATTACAAAAAAATAAAAATAAAAAAATGCATAATTTCGCATGTCTTATTCGTAAAAGAATCACGTGATAAATCACATAAGAATCACATAAAAATAAAAATATAAGAACCACATAAGAATCATGTGCAAACAAACCCTACATTCATGGTCAAATAAAACCCACATATATATGCTGAAATAAATCTGAATATATGCAAATAAGAAAAATAAGACGACTAGACAAGGCTATGCCACGTATAGTAGCTATCTAAGCCTGACCCTCAAATCGGCTGAATTCTAAAAATCTTGTCCAAGCCCGAGGACTCTTAAGAAAAAAAAAACCCTTTATTTTATAGGCCTTTTGAGAATAGCATACCCTCATAGGAGAGGCCGATCAATGAGCCTCAATTAACGGTAAGTTATTATACATCTAGGTTGACCCTCACAGGAGTAAGCATTAGAGAGATTTCAGAGAAACCTATGCATTGTCTAGTGTGACACACATTTATACGCACTCGTTCAACTTTCATCAAGGGAGACTCAAACTCACTTTTACTCTCTCTCTCTCTCATCTATGTGAGATGTTGGACTCCACGTTCGGTCATTATTCTTGCACAGACATACAAATTTGCACAATTAAAAATAAATGATGCCTTTTTCTAAAATATCATGGCAATTTGGGAGTAAAAAGGGCTCTTCCATTGGATTGGGTGCTCACCTGGATACAAGCCAATCATGGAGGTTAGTATAGTTATGAAAAGTGGGTCCTAAGTGGGCCACCTGTAAGGAAACTCCTTTTAGGTCTTTTACTTGGACCACAAGTCCTTACCTTTCCCGAATTGTGGTTATTATAGGAATTCTGTTTTCATAGGATATATGCTATTCAAAATAGGTTTTTCAATGAGATAAGGTTTCTCAATGAGATATATTCCATATTTATCTCTACCTTGATGGACGGTTGAGATTAAGTTTAAGGAAACCCTAAATTGGAAATTCGGTCCTCTCTCCACCTATAAATAAAGCCTTTTGTCCATCACAAAGGCTACACACAAAACTCAACACATTAAGGGTTTATAGGCAAGGAGAGAGATACCGGGAGCATCCACCCAGTCTCTTCTTCGACGGATCTCAATATCAATCAGCACCAGACAGCAGGATCGGAAACCTCTCTGCATCAGAATGGCTGGAGGTACTCTTCTATTTATTTAAGATTAAATCCTACACGTGATGATTATGATGTTCAAGATCTTAGGGTTCATATTAATAATAACCTTACATGTGGTATCAGAGCCCAGGTTTTGGAACACATGATCGTCCATTAATTAGGATAACTTTGCATCGCCATAATCGGCAAATATAGATCCGTTTCTGACCTTGTTTTAAGCAATTTATTGATCCAACTATTATGGCCTGCATGAATGGTTCAGATTTATGTTATTCCGCAATTTATTTAAAGTTTTAATATTTTTTTTTATCATTATTAATATTGCTGCATAAAACTCCTGCGTGAAAGTCAGTCCGATCGATCGGACCTGAAGCCCGATCGATCGGCCAGAAAACTGTCTCAGTTAAGTGACAGTCCGATCGATCAGACCTGCAGTCCGATCGATCGGCCAGCGGCGAATCATCTTTCTAAAAAAAAAAAAAAAAAAATACCATCATGCAACATACCCCGAACCCCGCCTAAACGGTCGTCCCGGAAGGACAGCCCTCCGGGGCTCGACCTTCTTTATCAGTATCTTTCATATAACGAATGATCTATCATGAATGCATGCAATATCTAATATTTATATTCATATTAAGCTATTTTTTATCGTGAAAGTTATATGTTTAGAGTTAGGTCTCACTCCATGACCCTACCAATGAAACACTGAATTTTGGCCCTAATAATACCATCATGATGTTTACATTACATATTGTTCAAGCGCATGCAGCATTTAGTCGCCCACAGGCAGATTATATTCATACGTTCGAACAATAATTACGGAGTGTTTGTTCATAATTAAAAGTAACATCACTCATTAATACCACTTTGAATATGACGACCTTAAATGATATAATGTGTAAAAATTATGGTGACTACCCACAGGAGCACCTACATATATTCTATGTCGTATATATTCATATATTATGCATGTGTTGTCTTATTTTAATTAAAGCCTTATTGTTGTCTCTCTATTACAGTTATTATACCCACTACTCTGAATTCGCATGCTACATCTGTCACTAAGCTCAATGGAACCAACTTTTCAGAATGGAAAGAGCAAGTTGAGTTCACATTAGGGGTACTTGAACTGGATATGGCTCTTCTTAAAGATAAGCCAGCTCCGCTCACTGCCACAAGTACCCCTGAAGAAAAGAACCTCTTTAATGCTTGGGAGAAGTCTGACAGACTAAGCACTATGTTTTTGCGAATGACTATTGCCACCAACATCAAAACATCCCTTCCTAAACCTGAGAATGCTAAGGACTATATGAAGGCCATTAAAGATAGGTTTAAGACTGCAGACAAATCCCTTGCTGGGAAACTAATGGCAGATCTTACAACAATGAAGTTTGATGGCACTTGCTCAATGCATGAGCATGTCATTGAGATGACCAACCTTGCAGCTAAACTAAAGAATTTGGGACTATCAGTAGATGAGGCTTTTCTCGTCCAATTTATCCTAAATAGTTTACCTCCTCAGTACGGGCCTTTCCAAATTCACTACAACACTATTACGGACAAGTGGACAGTGAATGAATTGGCTAACAAACTGGTTCAAGAGGAGGCCAGGCTGAATCAACAAGGTATTAAATTAGCTCATCTCGTTCAAGGAGCTGGACACAAAACTGGGAAAAAGTATAATTCAGGCCAGAAAAGGGTACCACCCAGATCTAATGAGGCTGGTCAACACCCCAAGAAGAAAAAGAAGGAAAACGTATGCAAATTTTGCAAGAAACCTGGACATTTTCAGGCAGATTGCATTAAACGTAAAGAATGGTTCGAAAAGAAAGGTAACCCTATGGGTTTCGTAAGTTATTTCGAATCAAATCTTACTCATGCTTCCTCTAATACTTGGTGGATTGACACTGGTGCTAATGTTCACGTTTCCAATACAATGCAGGGATTCCTTACGATCCAAACCATAAACCCAAGTGAGAACTTCCTTTTTATGGGCAACAAAGACAAAGCTCCGGTGGAAGCTATTGGAACTTTTCGTCTTGTTTTAGATAGCGGTTATGAATTAGACTTATGTCAAACTCTTTATGTTCCGTCTATTTCCCGTAATTTGGTTTCTGTAAGCGCACTTGATAAAGTTGGTTACTCGTTTGAAGTAGGAAATAGTAATTTCAGTTTATTTAAAAGTTCTAGTCGCATTGGTTCTGGAATTTTGATTGATGGGCTATATAAATTACATCTTTATAGTCAAATTGTTGAAACTCATCTTACCCTACATTCTAAGGAAACAAAACGAAAGTCATCTAAAAATGACTCTTATTTCTTGTGGCATAAAAGACTGGGTCACATATCCAGTGAAAGAATCAAACGCTTAGTAAAAGATGGTGTCCTTCCGGATCTAGATTTTACTAATATTACAGTGTGTGTGGATTGTATTAAAGGCAAAACAACACAACACACAAAGAAAGGAGCCACAAGAAGTACTCAGCTTCTTGAAATAATTCATACAGACATTTGCGGACCCTTTGATGTTCCAACCTTTGGGGGAGAAAAGTACTTCATTACCTTTATTGATGATTACTCACGTTACTGTTATTTATACTTGTTGCATGACAAATCTCAGTCTGTGAATGCTGTACAAGTGTTCATTACTGAAGTCGAAAGACAACTAGACAAAAAAGTGAAAATCATAAGGTCTGATAAAGGTGGTGAGTTTTATGGAAGGTATGACGGAACAGGACAACATCCTGGACCTTTTGCAAAACTTCTCCAAAAGCTTGGAATTGTTGCCCAATACACAACGCCTGGTTCTCCATGGCAGAATGGTGTAGCTGAAAGGCGAAATCGTACATATATGGAAATGGTTAGATCCATGATGAGTCATGCTAACTTACCTATATCCTTATGGATGGATGCTCTACGCACAGCTGTTTATATCTTGAACAGGGTTCCTAGTAAGGCAGTTCCAAAAACACCATTTGAATTGTGGAAAGGATGGAAACCTAGTTTAAGACATCTCCAAATTTGGGGTTGCCCAGCTGAGGCTAGAGTCTACAATCCACATGAAAAGAAATTGGACCTTAAAACAATCAGTGGTTACTTTATAGGTTACCCAGAAAAGTCCAAAGGATTTAGGTTTTACTGCCCTAACCATAGTACGAGAATTGTTGAAACCGGCAATGCCAGATTCTTTGAGAATGGCGAAATCAGTGAGAGTAATAAATCTCAAGATGTGATCATTCAGGAAATCAGGGTACCTATCCCTTTACCCTCTATTCCGAAAGATGTTGGAAATCCTGTTGTTGTTGAACCATTTAACAATGCAGCAAATCCAATAAATGATCAACAACTCCATAATGAGATTGTCGCCAATGAACATATGGATGAAGCACCAGAGGAACCAGCATTAAGAAGGTCTCAAAGACAAAAGAGATCAGCTATTTCCAATGATTACATACTTTACCAAATAGAATCTGAAGAAGGGACAATTAAAGACCCGGTTTCTTATAAACAAGCCATTACGGATGTTAATTCTAGTAAATGGATTGATGCCATGAAGGATGAATTGAAATCTATGGATGAAAATCAAGTATGAGAAGTTGTTCAATTGCCTCCAGGGCACAAACCAGTTGGTTGTAAATGGGTCTTCAAGACCAAACGCGACTGCAAGGGCAATATTGAACGACATAAAGCCAGACTTGTTGCCAAAGGTTTTAATCAAAAAGAAGGCATCGATTATACTGAGACTTTTTCCCCTGTGTCCAGGAAGGATTCTCTTAGAATTATCATGGCATTAGTAGCTCACTATGACCTCGAGTTACATCAAATGGATGTGAAAACTGCCTTTCTTAATGGAGACTTAGAAGAAGAAGTCTACATGTGTCAACCTGAAGGCTTCATAATTGAAAATTAGGAAGACATGGTCTGCAAACTTAAGAAATCAATATATGGACTGAAACAAGCTTCGAGGCAATGGTACCTAAAATTTCATGAAATCATTACTGATTTCGATTTCAAAGAAAACATAGTTGACCCTTGCATATACCTCAAGATCAGTGGGAGTAAGTTCATATTTTTGGTTCTGTATGTTGATGACATATTACTGGCTAGTAGCGACCTTGGTCTCTTACATAAAACGAAGGATTATCTCTTTAAGAACTTTGATATGAAAGATATGGGTGAGGCTTCCTATGTGATAGGAATAGAAATATTCCGTGACAGGTCACTTGGTATCTTGGGATTGTCTCAGACAGCATATATTGACAAAGTTCTAGAGAAATTTGGCATGATGACCTGTTCCTCTAGTCCTGTTCCACTGCATAAAGGAGATAAGCTTGATCTTACGCAGTGTCCACAGAACGACTTGGAACGTAACGAAATGGAAAAATATCCTTATGCTTCTCTTGTAGGGAGTTTGATGTATGCACAGGTCTGTACAAGACCTGACATTAGTCATGCTGTTGGCATGTTGGGTAGATTTCAAAGTAACCCAGGAATCGCTCATTGGAAAGCTGCAAAGAAAGTATTGAGATACCTCAAAGGAACAAGGAATTACATGCTCACCTACAGAAAATCAAGTCACCTACAGGTGACTGGTTATTCGGATTCAGATTTTGCTGGATGTCCTGACACGAGACTTTGCACTCTTGGCTATGTGTATCTCTTATGTGGAGGTGCGATATCATGGAAAAGCCAGAAATCCGAGTTGCTTTATACATCCACCATGATGACTGAATATGTGGCATGTTATGAGGCTGCAATTCAGGGAACATGGTTGCGTAATTTTATCTCTCAGTTTGGAGCTTTGAGTTTCATCTCTAAGCCATTAACTCTTTACTGTAACAATGACGCTGCAACCTTCTTCTCCAAGCATGACAGGATATCTAAGGGAGCCAAACACATGGACCTTAAATATCTATCACTGAAGCAAGATGTTAGATTACAGAAATTTGTCATTAAGTCCATACGTACAGATTTTATGGTCGCAGACATATTCACGAAAGGACTACCTCCAAAGACCTTTCAAGGACATGCTCAAAGCATGGGTCTTGAAGATAGTTCTTAATTATCATTTTCTGCCTTTTATTTATGTACTTGTATTTGACATTTATTGAGCTCTTAATGCAACTCTACATCTGCTGTTTCTGTTTTTCCATTGTGTACATATTTATGTTTGGATGAATAATAAACAGATACAGTCTTTAAACACAGACATTATGAGACCATTACGTATATCTCCCATTATGGTCTAGTTATGAAGGTTGTAGATGACGTAGTACATGGAAATAAGCATGTTGCAAAATAATATGTGCATGCCATGACTCACATAGACAACTGAATTAGCCAAGACAATTATGATAACCGACTACATCAGTGTTTAGCATATAATGCGCGCCTTATGATTCCTAAGAATGAAAACATTACTGGTTCTTCCTATTGACCAAGTGGGAGACTGTAAGGAAACTCCTTTTAGGTCTTTTACTTGGACCACAAGTCCTTACCTTTCCCGAATTGTGGTCATTATAGGAATTCTGTTTTCATAGGATATATGCTATTCAAAATAGGTTTTTCAATGAGATAAGGTTTCTCAATGAGATATATTCCATATTTATCTCTACCTTGATGGACGGTTGAGATTAAGTTTAAGGAAACCCTAAATTGGAAATTCGGTCTTCTCTCCACCTATAAATAAAGCCTTTTGTCCATCACAAAGGCTACACACAAAACTCAATACATTAAGGGTTTATAGGCAATGAGAGAGATACCGGGAGCATCCACCCAATCTCTTCTTCGACGGATCTCAATATCAATCAGCACCAGACAGCAGGATCGGAAACCTCTCTGCATCAGAATGGCTGGAGGTACTCTTCTATTTATTTAAGATTAAATCCTACACGTGATGATTATGATGTTCAAGATCTTAGGGTTCATATTAATAATAACCTTACACCACCTTCATAGGGTAATAAATAAAGTCATTGATTTTGATTCGCGTCGGATTTTAAGAACAAGAAACCAACTCAAAAGGAAAAAGTGCAAAACTCATATAACTTATATGTGCAAAAGATTTTTTTGCGCTATGCATATCTATGTTTTCATGAGAGCGAGAAATTATACTCTTACCATTCACATATAAAATCAAAATTCTCTCTATTGAGAAAAATCAATTCATTTTTTCTTCTTCCACAAAGAAAATGTATTCTACTAAAAACATAAGTTAGAGAATTCTCTTATTATACCAAAGCATTAATCTTATAATTATGTAAATACGAAGATGAATATAATTTGGGTGAGCATCAAATTAGATTTAGCGTCAATTCATATGAGAGTTGTATATTAAGGTGATTTCTTTACTATAGATGATAATAATTGTTCACGTAAGTGAAGTATGTCGTGGAATCAGTTTTTGCATGGGTGGATCCACACATATATAAGACTTTTGGTGTCATTCTAAAGCAAAGCGTGGCCCTATCTAAGAGGACGTAGTGACTAAAAAAATGTTTGTTGCAAACAAGAGATCCTTCATTACAGTTTTAGGATTTCAAACTCACTCACAAATTCCATGGAAGGAAAAGATTTAAGTTTCTTGTGAGAGCCACTTAGATTACTGTCATGGATCACAAGTGACAAGAGATAGTGTAATGGAAATATCTTATGGATATGATTACAAGTAAAAATAATCTCAATTAGATTATCACAGCTATTAATTTAAAACATTAGAGTTTAATAATATCTTAAATTTGTTTTTTTTTTAATTTAATTCAACGGTTAATATAATTAATTTCAGTATAAAATTTAGGTGACTGCCAAGTTACTGTAAGGGTTTTGGGCTGATCATAAATGAGTTCAACGTGGTGGTTAAATTGATACCACCTCCAAATACAAAGAAATCCATTAGAATGACTCTTATTTTGAGGGCTTTAAAGTTTGAAAACTTTTAGTTAACAATTGAAATCAGGTTTTTGAATCTTTATTCATTGTCTCTTCATCAATCTAAACATGTCTAGATTTGGAGTGAGTTTCAACCTAGCCCAGACATATATAGCATGTCAGCCATCATAAACAAGATTGAATTGATATGGACAGCACGCTAGCGATCAAAGCCCAAAGTGACAGTATGAAGGAACTAATATTTTCACTTTCGAAAACATCCCAACTGTTGAGAATAATACTCTCCCAACTCACGAAGTTGATATTAAGTACACCTAAATCCAACAAGTCCTGTTTTCAAGCTGTGCAAGCAGTAATTACAGATGTCCATAGTTTGGTTAACATGAGTTCAGAAAATACTGTAATTCTCTGCACTTAAGGCTTGTATTACTATTTTTGTTCCCTGTTGCTGCGGCGTTGCTGTCTTGTTGAATGAAGGTCTGGGAACCAAAGGGTTTTGTCACATGGACTTGTCTGATCTATGGTTTTATAGGATTAAGAGGCTGTTTGGGGTCTACAGGGAGCTGAGACTTCGCAAACAGCACCAGAAAGGTCTTCCCCTTTCGTTGGTAGTACAGAAGACCAACTTGTCATACAGATGTCCCTTCAAGTGATAGATTAAAAGCTAATAAATAACACAGAGGCAGGGCCTCCAAAGAAGTGCAGACGCCAGACGGTCAGCTTATACACGTGTGTACTCGTACGGCCACAGGTCAAACATGTCCAATATCTGGATGATCCACTATAAACTTTGATTAAGATTGGAAGGCAATGGGATTGCTAGGTAGGGGTGTAAAAAAAAATCGGAAAACCGTCTAACCGAACCGAACCGAACCGAACCGCGGTTAATAACCGTATTCCACGGTTCGGTTACGGTTACGGTTAATGAAATCTAAAAACCGCATGGTTCGGTTCGGTTACGGTTTTTCATAAAAATTCACTGCGGTTAACCGAATCGAACCGTAAAATGCAGTTTGGTTGACCGCACACGGTTAACCGTGCCGTTATAAAATAAAGGAAAAAAATGGGGGGCTGAATGAAAATTTTTGCTATACATAAGTAAAAATTTTCGCAAAATTGACTGGACTTAAGAAGTTATTGTATATTAAACCAAAAAAGAAGATGCAAATTGAGAAATTAATATTCAAATTTTTCCACTATTATTAACCGTAACCGAACCGTTTTATACGGTTAACCGCGGTTCGGTTTTCTACGGTTTTTGTCTGCACGGTTACGGTTACGGTTTTCAAATACAGAAAACCGCGGTTACGGTTCGGTTAACGATTTTCCCAAAATAACCGGTTAACCGAACCGTTACACCCCTATTGCTAGGCAATGGGTCTTTTAGACTAAAAAAAAAAAATGATAAGGGCACATATGGGTTTTTAGATTTTAAACCAGTGAGGTTAGGGTGGGTTAGGGTTTGGCCTTCTGCTCCATTTAGAGACCTTCTTCATTTTATGAGTAATCTACATATTACTAAGCAGATTATAATACATAATATATGGGTTAGGACTCCTTCTAGCCCTCTTTCATTTTGTGACTAATTTTACATATTACTTAGCAGATTATAACATATGATATCTATATATTAGCCTTTGTCTCAAGTGAAAACGTCTCTAATGAGAGAAATCGTGCAAATCCCCATTTTGAAGCATGTGGGACCCCATTACCAATTCAAACCTCTCAATTAGTCATACCCACTTTTTTAAAATTATTAAACTTGAGGGTCAAAAGCCAATGATTAGGATGATGTGACAATTTGGTATTTTGCATACACAACTCATAAGTTAATGTAGGATGATGTAGAGGCTCAAATAGTGAAAGAATAAAATATAAGAGGATTATGATGATATTTTATCTTTAGTTGTTCGGTAAGGAATTTTTTTTTTTACTTTTTGTTTAGAAAGTGGGCTTTTTTTTTTTTTTTTTTGGAGAAAGGAGATTGTTGTTTTTTACTCTTTTTTTTTTTTTGAAAAAAAAGGAAGAAGTTTTGAAAATATATACTTTTGATGTGACTATTTATCTGAAAATTGGATGCTTTACTTCACTCTACTGTACTGGTAAAGTTCCCAAACAATAGTCAAAGTGATAGGATGCGTGTTGACCGGGTATATATGAGTGGGGGCGAATTTGGTTGTAAACCTTACTTATACTTACTCCTACTCATTGCTGGACAGATGTAATAGGTTGGATTTGGTATATGGGGACTTCTGGTTCGGTGTTACATTTTTGGGTTTTTTTTACGCCAGTCAAAGAGTGAGAACCTACAGAGAACCCGCACACAAGGAAAGACAGCGTACTCACGTGGGAAAAGAGCCCGCACACGCAGGAAGAAAGCCATCACAAGTGGAAAAAGAGCCCTCACATACGGAAAAAGGTGGCGTTACACTTCTATTGGTGTGAGTGGGGCAGATCGATTTTTCCTAATCCGCACGAATGCAACCCATTGCCATCCCTATACATGTTTATTTTAGGGATTACAGTGGATTGGGTTAAATAGGCGACCCACTTACTGAGACGGATTTGGTGATGCTATCGTCGGGTTTGGAGCCGGTATGGATTTACATATTTCAATCTGAGTTGGGTTCCAAGCAAGTCCATGTTCTCTTTTGCCATTTTTTTACTAGCCAAGGTAGTTGGGTCCTCGAGAGACATGAATGTAGGAGTGAACCCTAGTACATGTTGGGGAGAAGACTACCTACACACAAAAGAGATTCATATACACATAGTACAAGGGACCCAAGACTCATACACGGCAGTAGAGCGAGATCAAAACTCTCAACCACTACGGAATCCTTTTATTCTTTAAGCAAGCTCATGTCTTAGTCGCTCCAATTTTCTGTTGTTGGAGCAACTAATTTTACATGTTTAGTAGCTACTGATAATTAGCTTAATGAAACCTCTTTCAAATTTTACTTACTCAATTCAATTTATCCCTAGTTTAAGCAATCAAATGAAAGCTTATCTGTGAATGGATTCAATTATCAATTAATGAATATAATAAGCTATATAGGTGCTTGAAACTTATATAAGTTTTTAATATGTGAATGCATCTTTCTTGTATTTAGGTCCTCAGGTCAGAACATATAGGTATTTGGTTCCGAATCTATATGTTTTGATGTTTTAATTCAATCTAAATTTCTTCCGGGTTCAAAAGCAGATGTCTCACCCGTTTTATTCGAAACTGAAGACTTCGAATAATGACCCATTTAAAACCCTAGCATGAGGGAATTATATAGGGTATGAGGCATTTTAATGATCTTTGGTTTATACCATCCTAATTGCAGTTTATGTCATGCTTTCATTTTCTTATTTACAAGTAAAATGAACTAAACCCATGATAACAAAGTGGCAACATGTCATTTGAAAAAATCATAGACAACCTCAAGGTCCTCCTCCGATCTATCCAAAATGATCTAAATCTGCACTGGCTAGAAAAGGTAATGACAAGAAGAAGAAAAAAAATGAACCAACTTCTCAAATCGGAAATTGCAGACAAGTAAAAATATTCAACATGCATTAATTGGTACCTGAACTATCGTATACACGTAACTTAAAATAACAGCGGCATCTAATCCGCTGATAGTCATATTGATGGAGAAAGATCAGTATTTTTTGACACTTTTGTGAGGACTACAAAAGGATTGGACAACAGCAACTTTACTCTTCGATCTTTTGATAGCAGGCCGAGCTCTACAAGTGAGTGTCACTTTCTTCTCTATTACGTCCACTACCATGGACTCTACGGACACTGCTAAAAAGCAGAGAGAGAGAGAGAGAGAGAGAGAGAGAGAGAGAGAGAGAGCATATATAGGTTAGATAAAGAGTAATAAATCCTCTCCCAGTAATGAAAGATAATGGAAAAAGCAGGGTCATTTTCTCATATTTGTGTAAGTATCTAATTTATCATATTTTCAACGTACACATTTGCAATATTGGATTCTTCGAAATTACAGACACATATAGCATGTGATCTTCTTTCCCTTTTGTATATGGATTGATGTAGTTTTTTGCGGCTTATTTCTCGGTAAGGCCTGCTCTTTCTTCTGGCTAAATACAAATCTTTGCCTGATAGGCAAAGGAAAAACCATAGACAAAGCCTATAGGGATAAATCAAATCATCCTTGAGTGTTGTGTAATTTGTTTTTCTTCTTTTGATTTACCAGCCAAGTGCTTGGCCCATTAGAGACCAGACAGATGCATTCTTCTGCCCGGAAAAAGACCAATTGGGGAATAGACCAACTGCACGCAGGGGAGAGGTCCCAGGGATCATAGCCTTGGCACTGATGTTTTAAACGGGATACCCAACTAGGTCAACAAAGAATTGCCCAGTTGGTTGGCAACCTAGCATGTGAACTGTTAAGCCGGGGATCCATCCATGGGTATGCCATTCTTCTCATGTGTGTGGGTTCTCCTTTCTACTTTGTGGGCTTCCTCTTCCCACTTGTAAAGGATCTCCTTCCCAATGTGTGACGCCCCGGAGTCCCACATCGACTATAGAGAGGAAAGTGAATGGAGTTATCTGTAATGCCCCACCCATATCCATGTAGGGTGTAAGCTCTACATATAACTCCATTCACTTTCCTCTCTATAGTCGATGTGGGACTCCGGGGCGTCACACAATGTATGGCATCCTCTTCATTCTTCTCATTTCCGGGGCTCTCTTGGACTCTAACACCCTATGCTTGGGTTAAAAAATAAAAAACCATTGGGCTATCCCTTTGTTTTGTGTGTAATTTATTCTTAATTTAGATTATTTTCCCAATGACTTTACCTCCCATTTGTGCATACAATCCTTGCTAATTAATGCATCATCGAGGTTATATTTTTAGTATGTGGAAGTCCTATTTTCATATGAAATTAGAGGGCATGACATCATCGCTGGTAACATTTTTCTTGTTTGGTACTAAGCAATGGGGTTGGACCCATGCGAGATCTGACAGATGTGGTAGTGCGCCCCAGCACACACAAGAAAGGCGACTCAGAGTTTGAACCCTAAGAAACTGAGTGAGAAACAGCATACACAACCACTGCGCCATCTCTTTGTTCTCATATGTGTAGTATCTTAAAAGTGCGCTTCATTCGTTTTTGTATAGGGAGCATCTAATAATCTTTTTTTGGTACCCAAACAAGGGGGTTATTGGACCAATAAGAGACCCCAACTATGGGGAAAAAAGCCCACTCCCACGGAGAGAAGTCTCATCCATTGGGAAAGAAGCTTGCGATCACATAAAGAGAAATTCAAGGACCAAACCATGAGCAATTAAGTGAGAAACAAGGAACTCAACCAACTGAACAACCCCCTATTCTCTAAGAGAAGTGGAGCATCTATGTTACTGTTTCCACATATCCTTGTGATTTAGCAAAAGTCTAAGCTTGGCAATTATCTGGAATTTGATATCATTCAATTGAGTAACAAAAATAGTGCCTGACAACCAAATCTTTAAGAAAAAGATTTTCAATTTCCCTAAAGTTGTTATAAACTCATGTTTGGCAATTGTAAATTCATGAGGATTTGGACTAATGGAAATCTTCATTTGTTAAGATTTTCATATCCGACTACCCTCTATCAGATTTAAAAATCCTCGCTTAAGTGGATTTGCATACCGAACCCTGTTTTTCTCAGCTATATGCATCAATATACACCAATATCAATGTGAAATCATCAACTATATAAATTCCCAGTGAGGAATCCTTGTTCCAGTGGCTGTAAAGAATTATTAAATCTATGGATTCCTCGCCTGTCACCAAACATGCACTACAAGTTATTTGAGACTTTCATGTGGGCGAAATTTAAAATTCTAACAAATAAACATGGCATTTTAAAATGCCAAGGGGACATTTTACCAAATTTTCTAATAAAAGTTTGGTATGATTAGAATTCATGACTTGTCCCCAGGCATTTGCAAATATCATGTTTCTTTACCAAAATTTCAAAGTTTCAACCAACTAAAATGTCTCAAATGACTTTTGGAATCCTAAAATATTTCTATTATCTTTGTTTTTTTCTAGAATTTTTTGATGCACGAGTACAAAGGAGGATTTCCACAAGGGAGATGGCTTTTGGAGAATTTATGAACTCTCCAAATATGATTTCTTTGAATTTCAATAAAGAAATAGGGTGCATTTGTGTGAAGAGAGGATTTCTCATAGAGATGAAAATAGTTAAGAATTCTCGTGCCACCCACCCACTATTCAATTCCATTATTCTGACACATTTCTCTCATGGAAAAAGAAGAAAGAAAATTAAACTAGTTCTCCTCAATAGCGAGGATTTCAAACTTTTTGTGAGAGGGGTTGGAATGTAGGATTCCTTTTATGTGGAAATAGTGAATCCTCTCCTTGCACAAACGAGTCCTAATTTATTTGATGAATTACCGCCCATTCTTGAAATCATGGATGCTACTCTCTTCCAGCACTGGCTGCATCCCAAATCGGCTTTCAGAATAATTTCTTGAACCTGCTCAAGGTTCAAACAACAAATGTTTATGCCATCTTCAACAAAAGCTTAAATTAAACATCACTTGCGATCTAAGCACACATGCAAACCCACAAGGAAGCCTCCGAACATAATGATTTATAAAAAAAGATGGTGTGTGTCTATCATGGATTTGGACATTGCATCCTACCAGGCCAAAGCTTCTAATGCATCCCCCCATATATTGGTACTAGTATGATATATCAGTTCCATTTGGCCCTGATCTTTACCAAAGTGAAGAATTCTAAAGCAAAATCTGAAAATGAACAATTGCATATCTTCCTTATTTTTTAAATGGTCTTTAGGGTGCTTTAGATGTGGTCAATGGGTTCCCAATGATTTTGCAAGTTCTTGACTAAATACACAAAAAATAAGTATTGATCATAGAAATCATCATGTTGTAAGAATAGGCTTAAGTGATAGACCAATTAAATAGATTTGATGAAGCTCTCATGCCCACACATATGGGCCTGATGATGGGCCAATATGGCAAAACAGGTATCAGGTGATATGACTCTGTTTTGTGCCTTGTTTTAATACATGATAATGTTTTGTAATAGAGGGAGCATATGAGGCTCATTGTTTGTGAGAAACATACAACATATGGAAACCATATTTATTATTTATGCTCACATCCCTGAAGACGATATTTCGATATTTTCAAAATTTTATTTCACTGCTTTCTGATTCTCAAAAAAAAAAAAAAAAAAATGGAACAAAAAGAACAAAATAACAATTTTAGGCCATTAAAATTGATTACCTTCTAAAAACATTTTAAAAATTTGAAAATCTCCACCTATAGGTCCCCCTATTGAAAAAATTATAGGCATAGCTTGACATAAAGGTGGAGAGAGAGAGAGAGAGAGAGAGAGAGAGAGAGAGAGAGAGAGAGAGAGAGAGAGAGAGAGAGAACTGACGCTTGGAATGGTTAATGACTCAAGAGATGCAAGGGTGGAAACTGGAAATGTTCGGCTTCTACCGGATTTGCTGCCAGGTGACATTGCTGATCTACTCTTCCTTCTATCTCAGAACCTCCCCTAGTGTGTGTAGATTTGTAGGTCTCCATGGTGCTGTTCGTCCATCTGTCTATTTGTGTATGGAAGAGAGAGGAGTTGAAACTGATGACCCAACTATTTTGACAATCAATCCCATCTTTTTTTGTTGTAATTTTGTTAAGAAAACATGGACATACAGAAGAAGAGGAAAAGAGGAAAAGGTGAAGGCTTTGTAACAAAGTGACTTGATTGAAAGATGTCCCCACTTTTTCCAGATAGAATCTCACATCATCTTTCTGATTTTCTTTCTGGTCAATGATAGATTGGGTAGGTTACTTTGAAGAACAAACAAGCATTACAGCTAGAGCTGTTAATGGACCCTACTGACAAATAACCGGGCATGGTTTGAACTGGGTCAGGTCCTTTGCTTGAGACATTGTGATCATGCATCTGAGCCACATCTGAATTTTATTATAGAAGTAACTAAAATTTTCTAACATTCACCAATATGATCATTAAATTATGACCAATAAACATAGTACGTTCTCTTGTTATTGTTCACTAGAATCATTTTCTTTTTCTTTTTCTTTTTTTTTTTTTTGGAAAAGTTCACTAGAATCAATTAAATGCCCTTTTCATCTGTAACAAACCATATACCAACCTAAAAGCTTAAGCTCATAGGTGGAAGGCCCATACAGGTAATATTAAGACATGACAAGCCTATTACTTAGGCGATGTGGGATGTGGGACTTCCCAACACTCCCCCTCACGTGCAGGCCCAACAGATTTCATGGACGGGCCTGTCACGTGGGCTACACAAGAACAACGGGATCGGAACCTGTCTCTGATACCATGTAAGAAACCATATACCAACCTAAAAGCTTAAGCTCATAGGTGGAAGGCCCATACAGGTAATATTAAGACATGACAAGCCTATTACTTAGGCGATGTGGGATGTGGGACTTCCCAACATCATCCACCAGCATAGTTGAAAAACAAGTGCCTGTTTAATTTGAAGCATTTGGTGATATGCTATCCAAAGAGTTTGAAGAATTTGGAATGCTATCCTCCAAGAAGTAGGATTCCAAAATGGTAATGGCAATAGAGCAGTTTGAATTCCAGTATTCAACAGATTTAATTAGCTTGCTGAAAGTGACTTTTCACTTGACCAATTCAGCAAATTTCAACTACCTAAACTTAATCAACAGGGAATTGTGAATTCACATAGACAATATCTGTTTTTCTATCAGGTCTTCCCAACTAGAGAAATTCTTGCCAGAAATGCTATCAAGAAAACATGTCGGTATAAAATTTTGAAAAGTACGAACCCATAGTAACCATTCGCTTATGGCTAATAAACCTAGTATATTGCTCTTTTGTTAACATTATAACTTGTTTTCTTTTATGATCTATCGAAGAGATTAGTTCAAGGGCGAGAGATTCAATTTCGTGACTAAATTCAACTGAAATTTCTTATTTCAATAATAATGTGCCTCACCTCTACTAGCTAAATCATGGTCAATACACCTATATATGAATCACCATGAATCAATTGATTGCTTTTATTATTATTATTTGTTACATTGGGAACGAAACTCATGTACTATAATGCACTCGTCCGTGTCACCAACCAGTTGAGCAGCAATTAAAAATAATTGATTCACCACAATTTAAAATATTATGCATTAACTGCGTAGCAAATTAAAATAAAACTGTTTTTCAGACCACTGCAAGTGAGCATAAATCTTAAAAAATAAAAAAAGAAATAAAACAAAGCATAACCCAAATGATTGATTGAATGTTTCAGATGCATGAACAAATGCAGTGGACTTTGTTTACAGCTGGGTTCATCCTACCTTCTCTCTCCTGCAGGGGAAACATCATTGATTGTCATATGGCAGTTGTCCAACATGAAGAAGAACTTACTGGGATAAAATGGGCTGTTCACGGATATGACCTTCATGTGGGCACCGCATGATTTTATAGAGACACCCAACCAAGCCAGATGATGTCTACTTCTCCATGGGACAAACAGTCGGCAACAAACAAGATCGGTTAAAACTTAAGAATAGACATACATGACCCACAGCCCACCAATGCATCTGGTAGGGCCAACAAGCAGCACCACCTAGATGGAATGTGTATCATCAACTAACTATTCATCACCTGAGGGCATGCGTCGTTGCAAGCATTTGAAGATATGCTGTTAAAAGAATTTGGAGATCTCTAAATATTGCTGCCACAAAGTAGAATTTAAAATGCTAATTGCTAAAGAGTATTCTAAAATTTAAAATTCAGAGAATTCAGCTAGCCAAAAGTGACACTTCACTTGGCTTGTTCAACAAGTTCCATCTAAACTTAATCAAACAGGGAATTGCAGATTTCCGGAGTCTGAGAATTCCTGACAAAAACGCTCTCAACTAAATAGGCCCTAAGTGCATGTTTATGTACGCTCTACCAAAAACCAATTTTCTAGACCTTTTTCTCTTCTACTCAGAAATATTTTTCGATTCAAAGGTTGTTTAGTTGCACACATTTACATATGTAAATTTGTGTGTGTGTGTGTTGGGAGGGGGGGTGGGGTGTTGCAATTATGCATGTGATGCATAAATGAAAGTGATGTGAAAATATGCCCAAAATCTCCTTATCTCACATGGTGTGCTACAATGCACATTTGGGCAGTCCAAAAAATATTTTACCTTTGTATTTCGTGGGCCCCAAAATGAGGATCTGAACAGTTTGATGTCATTAAGAGGCCAAGAACGGCTATGGCATAAAATTTCAATGTTCATTCATCATAGTCTTGAGAAAAAAATGTAAAAGAACTTAAAAGCCCCTAGACCATTATATCTACTAAATTGGACTTCTATGGGGCCCTTTTTCAAGATCCAAGCCGTTCACCCTCTTTAAAAGGAAAAATCAACGAGGTCTCAAATCTCATGTTTTGATTCATTATGGATCTTGAGCAAGTAGAGACAAACTGGTAAACCATTCGATTTTGGCCCTCTTTTTAACATGGTTTTGAGGCAATTCATTCTTTTTTTGATTTTTTACTATTGTAAGCCCCTATTTCATGACCGAAACAGTTTATCCTCTTTAAAAGGCTAAAAACATCTAATTGGTCAAATTTGAGCCACTGATTCATCATAGATTTTTAAGAAAATTGTGAAAAAACTCCAAATTAATAAATCAAATTTTGTTTAAAAAATTCCATGGGCCACCGAGTTACGGTCTGAACCATTCATCCTCTTTGGAAGGCTAATAAAATCCTAGGGTCAAATGCCATATTTTGATTCATTATACGTTTTGAGAACATTGAGAAAAACAGTGAATCATTGGATCCATTGAGATTCTCATCTCAAAATGAAAAATAATGGAAATTGTTTGCATGGGACCGAATTGTATAAGTCATAGCCCTACCTCAAATGAACAGACCTGATTCTGGGCCATTTGTTTGACCCTTGGTTCCATCTAATCCATGTTCTGTTCATTTTAACTTCTGCCGGATTCTCATTTGATACCCGATGATCTTCAGTCACTTGTCTCACTTTCCTTTGAAAAAGTCTATTTGTCCCGAACATTGGGACCGATCCTTGGACCGGTCCCAATGTTTTAAGGTCCCAAACATTGGGACCGGTCCAAGGATCGGTCCCAATGTTCGGGACAAATAGCATCCCTCCTTTGCTTTTCCAACGAGGACATTCTTTTGTCATGCTTTCCTTCTCTAACCAAGACTGACTTTTCTATTTAGAGGAACTCGATCGGGCAAAACTCAACAATGAAAAAATTGGGTGACAGGAATTGTGAAAATGTCGAAGGATTATCTCTTCTCAAGTAAAGAAGATTCTCAAGACTGGAACGTTTTTTCACTAAAAGATTATGATTTTTATTCTTCTTCTGAGAATGGCTCTCGTTACACTCGGTAAGGGCGGCAGTTTTCATTGGGAGGTCCATTCTTCACTTTGCGACTTAAATTTCCATCAGATTTTTTCCATAGTGGTCCCCACTAATTTGAAAATCAAACCTCATCTCATTGCCCACAAATCTGGAAATTATGTTAGTGCACTGAATCTGAAATTTTCCACATCAAAATGGGCCCTACGTAGTGTGGGTCCCAAGGTCGGTTTTTTCATGAAGTATTTCTTCTGTTTTTTCTTTCTCTCGAATTTTATTTTTGCGGGCCCCAAAGTCTGAATTGTCCTACACAAAAGAGTGAAATAAAATTAAAAGGAGAATATTTATGAGGAAAAGAATAATGCAACACATGGGGCCCAATTCACAACGTATGAACTCATATGAATACAATGCATTCATCAATTTTTTCACATAAAATGCAATGATGCAAAGAAACTACACGAGCTTACGTTTGAATCAAAAGCTATTTGAGAGGATAATTGGATAATAAAAAAGAATAATTTCATGAAAACCATGCAATTATGTGAAATTTGACTTATTTTGACATGAATTCAACCTTATATGCTCAAATATTGCATGCTTTTATGAAATTTAATGAATTTATCCTATATAAGTCCATAAAATCACATGGAATAATGCAAGAAATACTCAATTGTACAGACTCATCACTTTTCCTTCAGTCTATTTGTTTGTGTAGGGATGAGTTGAAAGGATAAGAGTCAGGATCACTTTTTTGTGGTATCGGAGACATTTCTAAGGTCTTTACCAGTACATTAAAAACAAGATGCTTATACCTAGTTGAACAGAAATTCCATTTTTCTCCCTCTAAGGGTCTTTACCAGTACATTAAAAACAACGTACATGCTTATACATACGTGCGCTAAATGATGTGGTGTAGGGATGTAAAATAATGGATGTCCTGTCCTTGTTAATCTTTTCCAAAGCAATTAGAAGCCTTCTAGTTCTTTTTGGAAGATATATTAGCAAATGCAAGATGACTGGCCTTCTATCCCCACAGATCCTCTCTTAAGCTATTAGAAGTCTTTTTTCTAGTTTTTCCTCACAAAAGATAATTAATTCATGTTTTGGGTGAGAAAAGGGGGTTATTAAAGGCAGAGGGAATCGGGGTATTCATGAGCCGGATAAGGTCGGCTAAGGAATATATCCATGCTTGGCCCAGTTTCGAAGCTATAGGCCCAATCCCGGCCTAGACATGAGACGGGCGATAAGTAGCTCGACCCACCTAAAATTGTAGGAGATATTTTTCCAAAATTCTCTTCTTTGCATCTTTCTGCTTGCTGAAAATCCTTGAGTACTAGAATAATACCTTCTATTCTCCGCTTCATTCATCTATCTCATATTTTGAAGAAATAGGAAAGGGAGTTTTATTCCGGGAGATGGGGTCCACATCTCTCTTGTGATGAGTGAGATTGAGGAAGTGGAGAGTAGGAGATATATTTTCAAAAGTTCGAGGTTTGGGTTTTTGCATCAAAAATAATATCGAGATTTTTTTTTATTTTTTTGAAACAACTCTGTTTTGTTTTTTTGGCATCCTAGTTAAGGGGTTGAAACCTTGTAAGACTCGCACATGCGAGGTGATGAGAACTGGCACATATAAAGTAATGACAACTCACTTACATATATAAGGAGTGGGGAGGCCAAGTTCCAAGCCTAGGTCTCCCAACGAGAACTGAATAAAGAGCCATTCTCTTTGAAACAACTCTATTGAGAGTGGAGAATGAGAGAATGGGAGTATACCTGAAGGGAAGTAGGCATAACTCGTGAGTATACCGTCACATTGCCATATATGATTCATTATCTATAACCATCCAACTTCTCTCCTCTAATCAGGTTACTATTACATTATGAGACACCATCTATTAGATGCAAGACATGCAGAAGAGGTTGACACTAGAGAGTGAGAAAAGATGCAAAAAAATTGACAAACAAAAACATAATTACATGCCTGTTTCATGATCAAATCAATTCATGCATTCCGGCCTTGATGAAACAGCCTCACATGCCCAGTGGGTGATGCAAGATAATCAAAATCGAGAGTACCAGAGAGATTGGTTTCCTCTCTTGTGCAGAAAAACCCCACAAAATACAAGAATTTTCCATGGGCCTTGATGCAACAACCTCACGCGCTCAGTGGGCTGTGCAAGATAATCAAAATAAAAAGTCCTATGAGACGGGTTTCCTCTCTTAGACAGAAATTCAAATTTGGGCCAGCAATAAAAATGTGCCCCAAACTATGCAAATTGCATGGCCTGTGCTTGCCCTTTGGATCCTATCAGCAAATTGCGCTTGTTAAATCTCCATCTATCTTTACATAGTAATGTACTTGGCAGATTCAAATGTTAAATGTAAAAATCAAATAATAATAACAATAATGTCAACAAGAAATGATACAGATCTTAGCCAAAACAGAAAAAGAAAAAAAAAAAGAGATTAAAAATAAAGATTAAGCGACTGAAAAGGCGTGCCCAATAGAGGTAGTAGGGCCTACCAGATCAAGCCCAGATTAATTTTTCTGATCTAGAATAAATTCGAAATTGTTTGCTTTTAGTTTTCCATTGATTGCTAAAAATCTCCTATAGACCCCATTCCAACTGAAGGGCTTCATGTGGATTCCTCCTGCTCCAAATGGATTGGATTAATTGAGGCTCACCATTAACAAGAATCTTGAAAGAGAAAAAAAAAAAAAAAGAGAGAATGCATTCTAACTTGCAAGTTTGCATTATTCATAGATATCTGAATTCTGGAACGGACTGATTATGATTAATCATACTGGAAGTGGATCGGTATGAGGATGGTTACAAGCTCAGCTCTCAAATTGGTGGGAGTGACTATAATTTGTCCAAGCTCGGCTCTCAGCCTTTTAAGAATGCAAAAACCCTCACAGTGCGAACCACCGTCAGATGGCTGAGTCAGGTCGTGTACCCTCATAGGTGGGCTTGATTGGCAACCCTATTAGCCACCACCCTACTAAATCAAATTAGAGTAAAGTAAGATTTTCTTCGGCTAAAAAAAAGTAAAATTTTCATTTAGAGCCACGTTGCTTGTTGCATTGCATTGTTGGTCTTGAGCTCATATAAAGGAGGATGATTAATGTCAGATTCACACTCAATTGCCTTTGCTACCAGTGTGGGGGAAAAATTTTAATATGAATTTTCTGCTCTTCAAGCTTTTGGCCCGACTTGGGCTCACGAAGGCAAAGTAAGTGCCTGGGCAGTGTAGCAGTGTAGGTCTTCCGAGGGCTTTAATTGGCTTGTCCATAGCCCAACCCCCATATATTTAGGGTAGGGCTCAGACAACTCCTGGTCTTGCTCGGCACAACCCCGCCCTTTGATAGCCCCAAATGTTTTACTTTAAATTCCAAATTACACCAAAGAGTGCTAATATGCAATGTGGCTAATCCCTAATGATATGCAATAATGCAAAGATCTTAATGCAGATACATCGAATAATATATGTTGAAATGAAGCCCTTGTTACTGCAACCAACACACACTTCAGAATGAGTAACTTAAGCCAAGCTGATGAATCACATGGCAGGTAAAAAAAAAAAAAGAGTTTTTTAAGATGATGAAGTTGACACCATGCCCACAGTACCTGAGGTAGGGACGCCAGTGTTTCTATTTTGGCGTATGTACACACTCTCAAGGAACTCTAGAATCTGCACATTTAGCATGGGAGGGGGACCTCAGCGGCCCCATCAATACTTTGAATCATACGGATTCTAATAGCTCCAGATTTGGAGATTACCTTCCTGAATGCAGATCTTGGGCCATTATCATATCTACTTTCAGATGTTGATCTGACCAACATGTCACTTGGTGAGGTTTTTCCGGGCAATGCCCAAGGTTTTAGAACATGGTTTCAGATCATGCATGGCCAAAGGCAAAAGTTTAAATTGACTTTTTGGGTGTTTTATAATCTTTAATTTGTTTATAGAATGTCTATGGACCATACAACCTAAGTTTGGGAGAATCTTAAAATCAACGGAAAGCTCTGTGGAAAGTAGGTTTTTTCAGGTAAACTGTAGAAAGTAGTTTTTTTTTTTTTGGGTAGACTGTAGAAAGTAGTTATAGGTGGTTATGATGCATTGCACTGTAAGCATATAAATAATGCTAACTCCCATTCTCCCATTGTCCAATTAAACCCGCAATTGTGGAGGCTTTGTTGTTGCTGTTGTTATTTTTTTTTAAGCACTTCCCATTTAATATATTCACATTTTTTCCTTTTAAAAAATAAAATAAACTCTCAAATTGATTGGAACTTACTAATGATGTAAACATGTATCCGACCTTCTTATTATCTGGAGGCTCCAATCTGCATAAAAAATGGGTCTAGAAGCTGTTTTAGGATCTGATTTATAAATGGATTCGAGTCCGGAACCTGATTTAGGGTTTGATTGATAAACGGGTCCAATTCCAAATCCATACAGGTTCCGACCTGTGGACGTACTAGAGAACTGACATATGAGTCTTTAATGTTCTAAGTTGTAGGTCAAAATCAAATTTGGTCGGTCATTTTTATATTTAATCTTGGAGGGAGTATACTTAATTCACTGTTATAAGTCAGATGATATCCTTATTTTAATTAAAAAAAAGAAGAAAAAAAAAAGAAGTCAAAACCAATATTTTTACAACAAGATCCCAATCCTTCATGGCAATTGTGTTAGGTAAGTTTGCACATTATATTATAATAAAAATACATGAACTCCACGTAAATAGCCAACAAGGGGGTTGCCTTGTTGGTTGGATACCCGGTTTCTCATTTAATTGTCAAGATTTGATCTTGGGGCTCCTCTTCATGAAAAAAGCAAGCTTCTTTCTATGGATGGGGTCTCTTATCGGTCCTAACCCCCTTGGCTGGTTACCCAAAAAATTGAAAAAGAATGTGCCACTCAGTAAAAAAACTATAAACTCTTACCTATTCTGATCCCTGATATTCTTTGCTAAACCTTCATAAAGGGCCTGTTTGGATAGGCAAAAAATAAAGTAGAGTGAAGTTAAATGAGTCATAATAGTCTAAAATTTCAACTCTACCCCGTTTTGAATGAGTCTAACCCGATATATGAAATAATGTTGTGAGCCTCATGTACTCCATTTCACTTCAACTCTAAATACTTCAATTTCTTTGAGTAAAAGTGGATTTCACTCTAAACCTTAACTTTAAAATAAGTATCCAAATGGAGTGAAGTGAAGTACTCTACTTTAACTTCAACCTACTTCTCTTCACTCCATTCCACATTTGAAATCTACTTCATTTTATTTCACTCCTCATTTATCCAATTAGGCCCTAATAAGAACTGGTTGGAGCCAGCCTTCAGCCCAATATGTTGCTATTCCTGTAAGGTTGGCTTTTGGACAGCCCTGGTCATAATGCTGACTTGAGTCTTTCTATATTATATAATCATTAATGACCATATCCCATCACATACCCTTATAAAGATTGTGTTGGGTTTTTATAATTAGGATATCTTAATCTTTAAAATATCAACACTTAATAATGGATTAGTTAGCACTCAGCACTGTTCTTATCTATGGAACAGTCTGGTTTTCCTTTGAAGGAAGATTTCAAAAGCCTATTCTTGGGCCACACCCTGTGCATGTTGACACCTAAGGTCTGATATGAGCAGATGAAAATTGGACGTTTAGCAGTTTAGGCCATGTGCACTTCAAGTCAAAACGCTCAATTAAATCCCCACTCTCAAGAAGAAAACCGAAATGCACGTGGGGAATCTGGTTTTGATGGGATAGAATCCTTTAGAAAACACAAGATTTCTTGGAGAGATACAGCATGAAAAGTGCATTATCAAATAAATTATTGTTCCTTACAATCAAAAATCATATAAATTATTATTAAAAAGGGACTCCTCTAAGCTAAGCAAAGGAACAACAATATGTTGGAAACACCTTTTTGCTTTTAATGAGAAGATATGCTTCTCATGCCAATGATAGTCACCATGCTGATATAATAACACTATGCTCTTATCTCCACCACACTTTCATATAATAATGTTAGAAATCAATTATATTAGGTACAATGGAAGACAATCATGTCTGGTCCAGCATTCTCCACACTTACAACTAACTTAATACCCACACCTCTCTCTCTCTCTCTCTCTCTCTCTCTCTCAATACAAAAGAAATTGTATAGGCAGAAATGTTGGTGTTTATGCCCTACAAACCAATCAAAATGGAGAATTTTGCTAGCATTAATCACAATTTACAATCATAGGATCAACTGTCATTAGGGCAGATCTGAACAATATGAAACCTTGAAACCACTACCTTTAGTAGGTTTTAGTTGCCCTTTATCATTAGCCAAATCAAATTCCTTCACTAATTGAAAACTTAATTTATATCCAAGTTTCTAGGAAACCAAGATTAAGAAGATGCTCTCCTGCATTTAGTCATCCAAATTAATGGGAGTCCACTTGCAGGAGTTGTGTGGTCATGTGGGCCACAGTCTCACACGTAAACCAAATCTCCCACTTGTTCCATATGATCAAATACAACATCCTTAAAAATCTTATTCATTTATTCAAAAAAAAAAAAAAACTTAGCTTTGCAAAATGCCTCGATCTAGAAAAGGTTCAATTATTTCTTTTGTACTAATACTTTCCTTTCATGGTTAAATGAAAACACTATTGTGAATCAATGACGGCCACATATCATTAATTCAACGTGCCCCCTTCCATATTTACAAAAACAAGTAACCCCACAAAATCAAGTCACAAATGAGGCAAATAAGATTTAGAATGATAATTCTATTTTGTGGGGTATCACGATTATCCCATAATACTAACTTCTCTTCTTCTTCTTCTTCTTTTTTTATCATTATCGTGGGTGCACAAGAAATAAATCAAGAATACAAAATCATCAACATTTGATATCCAACCATTGTTTGTTACATAATTAATTTCCATAAAGGCTAGCTATTCATTTAAACTCATGTCTTTTATGTCTTGGCGCCAATGCTTTCTTCACGGCTTCAACAATCATCAGATCTATAACAATTTCAGTAATAAATAACTAACACAATAACATATGCTAAGCAAGGGCTTGTTCACCAACAACTACAAAATATTTTCCATGATTTATTAAAAAAATTTAGATCAGGCAAAATCATTCTCAAACACTTATTGATAGTGGTTTGGTTTAGATAAAGCATAAGATTTTAAAAAAGAGTATAAAAGAAGAGGACATTTTGAGAGTACTACTTTTCTCGATCCAAAGTCCTTAGAATAAAAATGGGCTAGGACTAGTGGAGTAGAAAGAAAATAAGAGAAATAGATTTGGAATATAAATGAAGTTGTAGTGGAGAAGAAAAAAATAGAATAAGACTGAAGTGGTTATAATACAAATACATGTTGGAAGTGGGAGAAAAAAGTAAGTTAATTGTAAAACATGTGAAATAACTTTCAATCAAAATCCGTTGCATTCAAAATTAACTTCAAAACCCTTGGCTTTAATATAATATATATAATAGATGATTTCATAAATTCACTTCAACAACAAGAATTTATCATGCTAGCTTCCTTGTTATACACACGAAAGTAACTAGGGCAACAACTGCTTTTCAAAGGGTCGGCAATACCTACTTTTGACATTTTTTAAAAAATTTTGAGGTAAAAACCTTATTTATTGAGATGGTCTGATCTTAAGTGGCCTTAAAACAATTAGAGAAATGAGAAGGTGCAGGTTCATATAGCTTTTACTACATAATTATTTAAAACACAATATGACCTCCATTGGCTCCTTTGAAAGTCAAAATTGAAATGAAGTCAAAATTAATATCAAAGTAGTCAAAATTAAAACCTACTGATTTCATGATAATATATAATTTGGGTATAGTTGATACTAAACCCAGGGCTGTGCCTGTACCCGAATCTCTTGGGATGAGTCCACTGGGTACAAACTACATAGATGACAAGGACCATTGCAACCTTTCTCCAAGCGTCACATCATCACAGCGTATCATTATTAACAGAAAGGACCTACAAGGGCATGGTAAAGCCGATAAAAAGGGTCTTCAGTTCATCTGTTTATGTCACAAGTTTTGCCAATATTTTGAAAATATCTTGTTCTTATGGATGTCATAATATGCATATGGAGGGCATCTTAATTACTTATAAATTATAACATTGTGATATTTTCGAAATATTACTAAAAGAAAAACATTGAAATTTTTTTTCAATATTTTCCAGAATAAAGATGGTGAGAAATATATCAAAGTTGATAAGAAATAAATTGCATTTCTTATTTTTTTTATTTTTTTGATTATTTAAAATGTTGTTTATTTCTTACAATATTTTTTGAATATAATTTAGAAAACCCCAAACTTGGAAATACAACAACATATTTCTATGAATATATCAAGCAAATATTCCGGCGTAAAACTTTTGTCACAACCATCACATGATCAATTAAACAATACTGAAGATATTATTTATGGGCTTGAAAGTTGGAAGCACACATCCACTTTTAAGACTTGTGGGTTGTACTCAGGTTTAATCATCCACCCTGACTAACTTTTAAATGGGCTCGGCCTAGGCCAATAGATTCCCCAAAGACACATGCACTAGATGTCTCGGCATGAATATTAGGCGTGATAACTAAATGGGTCCAACCCAACCTAACCCATCCAATGAACGCCCCCACCATGGACCACAATCCCACTTCAATATTCGATGGACTGACAACCTTTTCTTTATTTTTTTTTATCACAAAATCCTTAAGATCCCTTGTATAGGATCCTCGAACTAGAACAGATTTTAATCTAGATACAATCCGAGGGTTGGATTTCAAGTAAATTAGCATGATTTCTGCCAAAAAAAGATAAATTAATTTGGACAATATATGTTTAGAATTTAGAATAAAGGGCTTGGGTTTGCTCCCCATTTTTATATTCAAATCCGTTTTAAATTTGCCATGTGTACGTTCCTTTAGGTCCATAGGCGCCACCTGAAAGATTAGTCTGGCTTGAGAATACCTATATCATCAAAATAAAATAAGAAAAAAATTTAGAATCATGGGCCTAGATGGGACATTCATTCACATCTAAAGCCATCCTCCAAGTGGGTCCCTCAAAGAGTCAGTAACTATGGAGATGGGGTTGACTCATATTCTACTGATGTGGGGTTGAAAAGAAAGTAAAGGTCTTTATTTCTGGGCTATAATAATTACGGCCTTTAGTTATCCATGAAAGAAAAGGATATCATATTCATGGATAGATAGATAGATATTGATGTGGGGAAGCTAAAAAAAAAAAAAGAGGAGAGAGAGAGAGACGCAGAGACGGGTTAGAAAGAGAGAGAGAGAGAGAGAGAGAGAGAGAGAGAGAGAGAGAGCCCTTTGCAATTGCAGAGCAGCCTGCACAAACTGCATTGCAGAGAGAACAGAGTCTTGGTTCTCGCACACTGCCCCGCACCGCACCGCACCGGACCATTGCAGCCGCTCGTGCCTGTCGCTCGTGCGCTGCTGCTCCCTACATCTATCTATAGACTATTCCTCTCCAACTCTACCTACGTTACCTACGTATCTAATCTATCTGATTCTGCTCTCCAGATCTCGAGGCTTTCCATTGATTTTTTTTGCTTTTCAAGCTCTCTTCCTCTTCTTCTGCTCTGCTGCTTCCACAAATAAAGAGAAGAAGAAGAACAACAAGAAAAAGAAGAAGAAGAAACCCAGCGAATTGAACGGCATTTAATTTCAGGCACGTATTCTATGTTTCCTTGATCCATTTGAATTGTTAAATTTGATGTTATCAGTTGGGTCGTATTCTGCGGACCATGGATGTAAATTCCTGGCTCCCCCTGATCCTCTCAGGGATAGGAAGTCAGATAATTGTCTGAATTTATCCCATTACTGAAGCCCACAACAGATTTGTGATCCACTGTCTGATTGATTGAGTGATTGATTGATTGATGACAAGTCATTCATGTGATTGAAATCATTATTTTTATTTTTATTTTATTTTATTGCACATAGATTACATGTAATATGTAATGAATCTAATGGTTCAACAAATAGGATGCTGTGTGGATGATGGTAATCCATCTTTTCAAATCAACCATAGATTTGAATCCAATTTTTTTTTTTTTTAATGATGCTAGGCCAATTGGTTTTTTATTCTAGATGTAAGCCCCAACGTATGGGTGGCCTTAGGTTGTATCATTAACTTTCTCTGTCTCCAGCTAACCTTGGATGTGGTTGCCACTAATAGATCCTTGATGAGTCCCAATCACATGAGTGTCTAGCGTAGGGCAATCCTGATTTAAATAGAAGTGGAACTCCACAATTAGCTCAACATCTAAACCGTATAAAATAAACTTATTTTTGGTGTTTTAGGTGTCTTCAAATTCTACTTCAATTAAAGTGTTTTTTTTTTTTTTCAAACCAATGAATTCACTAATCAGCGGAAATTCTACTTCAATTAATTTTTTTTTTTCAAACCAATGAGTTTACTGATCAATGAAAATTCTACTTCAATGAGAGGTTTTTTTTTTTTTTTTTCAAACTAATAAATATTAAAGTAAACTTTGAACATACCACGTGCTCCTATCCTGAACTAATGAGGATTAGTTAAAAGCCTAATAGGACCAGGAATCATCCTTTTTTTTTTTAAACGGATCCATCCTTGACATGGACTTCCCTTCTCCTTTCTCTACCGTCTAAATCTTTTTTCATTTGATAATGCATGATTCTTAGTCCTTTGAGTCGGCCGAGAGAGAAAGCTGGATAAAATTTTCTAATCCTTTATTTTTTTTCTCTCCTTTTTCTACCTACTATCATGAAAACGAATACCGTGTTTGGATCAAAGGGATCCAGATCCGGATCCGGATCCGTCTAAAATTAGTTTTCGGTGCCACTCACGTGGATGTGGCATTTACCAAAAGAAGAAAAAAAATTGAAAAACTGTGGATGTGGCCATCAAGCGTATAACTACTTCCGTGGACCGGCGGACTTAAGTACTCCAGCATTTGATTTCTGTTCTTATTTTCCGCTTCTGTTGCCACTGAGAGCTGTAAATGATACAGAAACTCCTCTTCCTTTCTCTCCAATTTTGTGGCTTCTGATTCTCACAACACCAAACAGAGAGCTTTTTTCCATCTTCCTTCCTTTGATTGAGTGTTTTGATGTTAGGGTTTTTGATGGGTCGAAGTTGTCTGATGTTTGCAGGGTTTATGAGGGCGTTCAAACCGGTCTCTGATGTGGGATTTTGGTATTGAATCGTGTAAACATGTTGTGTTATGGTGATGTTGATGAAGAAGAAGATGATATGTTCTTTGATTCCTTGGATTTCATCCCAACTTCTCCTGGTTCTGCATCATCTGAGGATTCAGTCATCGAGGCTACAGATCTAGCATTTCCCGAATTCTGCTACAATATCTGGAGGGAGAAGCCGATTAGTGTCCGCGAGCGTCGTAAAAAGTTCTTCCGCGAAATGGGTTTTGGTGAATTCGCGCATTCGTCTTCGCAGTTGCATTGTGATGATGAGGAGGAGGTAAAGTCACTGACTTCATCAGAATTTGAACGAATTACAAGCAGCAGCAATGCTGTTTCCACTTCTTCGTCGCCTCCTTCGAATGGTTTGACAAAGAACTCTCCATTTGGTAGAATTAGAGATTTGGGGTACCAGCCAAATAACGTTTTGGGGAATGTGGGACCTGAGGCTGCATCAATCAAACAGAGAACAGAGCAGGAAATCAAGTTTTCCACTGAGAAAGAGGATTGGGACAGAGTTACTGGGAATGGTAGTAAAAAGAAGAATGGTTTGCATTGGTGGAAACGCTTGATTAAGAGACACAAAGAAGAAACACAAAAGCATAAGCGTAATGTTCTATGTAATGGATTATCACCCAAGGCGCGGCGAATGCGAGTGAGGAATCACAAGAAAAGTTGTGTGGAGTTCACTGCAGTTTACATGGAGCAAGAAATTCAAGCACACAAGGGCTTCATTTGGACAATGAAGTTCAGCCCAGATGGGAAATTTCTAGCTACTGGTGGTGAAGATGGAATTGTTCGCATATGGCGTGTTGGGGAAGCGGCGGGTGCTTCTTGCAAGTACCTTGATGCTGAGAATATAAGATGGTCTGAGTATGGTGTTGATAGAATCAAAGAGGTGGAGTCCATATGTGAGAAGAAGAAACCACACTCTGCTTCTGTTGTTGTTGTTCCGGACAAGGTGTTCAGGATTGAAGAGACGCCTCTACATGAATTTCGTGGCCATACCAGTGATGTTTTGGATCTGTCTTGGTCCAAATCTAAGGTGAGTTATTCTGTTCTTTGAAGTTGGAGGTTATTGATTTTAAGCAGTAAATATTATTGTTTGTTGTTTGGGTTTGTGGCTTTTGCCGCATTGCAAACCATATATGATTCTTGTCGAGAGGCCTGAGTAGGGATGGACTAGTGGTTTGTGGATGCACCGATGCAGGGGAGCTGTGGTTTGTTGATGCAGTTGCAGCTGGTAATTTGATAGGCCCCTGTGGATGAAATCTACATGAATATCATCTTAATAGAACAGTTCTCTCTGATTGAATTGTTGGCCTTATTTTAAATGTACAGTAAAAGAAAAAGAAGAAAAAAAGGGGGTTGGTCCATATTTAAGGATAAAAACTAAAAAGACATGATTGAACTGGTGGGATCTTCCAATCTGGAAGATTTGGGGCATCCCTTAGAATTCTGGAAACTTTAATGATTTGGTTGTTGTAACTTGCGTCTCTCATGTAGAAATCAAGGGCTCGGTGATACCAAGCATATCTTCTAAAATCTCATTAGGGAGGACAAAAATTTCTATCAGGGTTGATTTTCCCAAATTTTTATGTTTACATTGCAGTGTTCAATGATCTCCATCAATTTCTTCATCTATGTCCAAAACACTCATTCTGAAGATACTGTAAATTTTTTTGTCACAGTGTTTGCTTTCTTCATCTGCGGACAAAACTGTTCGTCTGTGGGAAGTAGGCTGCGAAACGTGTCTTAAAGTATTTCACCACAGTGATTATGGTAAATATGAGTAGCCTCAAGTGTTCTCTGGTTATTTGTATAATTCATATTTTTACTGGCTTTGTCATGAAAGATGTCACCTTTATTACTGTGTTGCCTTTCTGCACATTATATGCTTATGATTTCTGTTTTCTTTATTCTTATTACTGTTTGCTTTTCACATGGGGAGCAGTTACATGCGTTCAGTTCAACCCTGCTGATGATAGATACTTTATCAGTGGTTCCATTGATGGAAACATTCGAATTTGGGGAGTTTTGGAGGATCGAGTTGTTGACTGGGCCAAGGTGCACGATATAATCACCGCTGTATGCTACCGGCCAGATGGGCAGGTGCTCAAACATTATAAGATCATCTTGATGAAGTTACTTATGTATTTTTATTATATTGTATATAACATTTTGAGTCTTTTTCATGATAATTACCTTGTAATTTTTGTTTGTTTAGGGATGCATTGTCGGTTCTGTTGCTGGCAATTGTTGCTTTTATGATGCATCAGGTACACAACCTTTCAAGTTGGAGAACAATCTTAGTTGCTTATCAATAAACTATGTGGGAAGGGTGCTTTGAAAAATCATACAATCCTATTTTCACATGTCTGTGTAGATTATAACACATTTATTGCCCTATCACAGTCTGGATTTTATTGCAATTTACCCTCTATGAGGAAGTATCAGTTAGTTATTTCAATGGTACATACAGGTAATCATTTGCAACTGGATGCACAGCTATGTGTAATAGGTAAAAAGAAGCCCACTGGAAAGATGATAACTGGCTTCCAGGTTAGAAACTTGAATGATAATTTTTTTTTTTTTTTTTTTTTTTCTTTTAGGTTCCATTTGATGAATCTTAATGATGGTCCCTTCTAACAGTTTTTCCCAGAAGATCCACATAGGGTCATGATAACGTCCGCCGACTCCAAAGTATGGATTCTTGATGGCTTGGATGTCATTCACAAATACAAAGGTAGCACATAACCCTTTTCCTACTTTTAGTTTATGTAGAATAGTGCAGTTTATGGTAGTATTCATTTGCGTATCCGGGCATTGTAGTTTCTAAGTGATCCTTTATAGTTTTAAACTGTTAACAAGGAGAGTGGATTAAGTCATTAATTTTCTTGGCACATCCTGATCCCGTCTCCTTTGGCTTGTTAAACCATTCTGTTACAAATTAATCTACATGATCATTCACATACAACTCTCATGCATTGCGCTTCTATTTGTTTCAGTTTCATCCAACAAATTGAATTATATAACTGAATCTTAACATATATAACATTTTAGTTAACTAAGAACCAAATTACTATGCAGAACTCGCATGATATTTAGAGGTCCAAATCCAATACCTACTGTATACCATCACTGAATGCAAATTAAACATTAAAACGTAACATTTTCTAATATTCTGGATTTCTGAAGATTTTTGAATTTTTTGGGCAAATAAAAAGTGTACTTTGATGACCAATATGTATCCGTCCGATTTGTATCTTTTTCCAATCTAGCCACTGCACCTTAGATACCAATATTTTGAACATTGGTCAGCTAGAGCAAATTGAGGCCATCAAGGAAAATCAGTATCACGTGAGTCTCCTAGATATTGGGGTCTTGTGGTGTTTCATTGGTTTTTTGAGATCATTTGGTGAGTGAAAAGTTGTCTTTACAGAAAATTGGTAAAAATCATATTTCTCTTTTCTTGCCTTCTGCATTCAGATAAAGAGCTTTTTTGTTTCTTTGTTCGACAAATAAAGAGCTTTTATTTGAGTTTCCATGATCATCGTCAGGACTGCATATTTATGAATCAAATGCAAGAGTTTCCATTACGATTGGAGAAGTACAACTCATAAACAGTGTTTTGGCGTTTTCAGTGTTATTTTCATTCAACATATCTTATGTTTCTTAAATTTCCGAAGGTTATATCTGAAGTTGTTGGATTCTTCTTGAGGTTATACATAACCCTAAGCCCACTGTTTGAGGCATCCTTTATCCAGTTTGTGATTTGTTGGGGTATGTGCAGATTGTTCTGGTGATTCTGAAAGTGTTGTTTCTATGATTTTAGTTCTTAGAAAATGGTTGTTAGAGGGTTTGGTAATGATGAGAAATCTCTGCAATTGTGGTTGGCAAGGAATGATTGTAGGGAGTCAACCCAAAGGGGTAACAATTTTGATTTCAATGGTAAGAATTACTTAGAATTGTCCTAACCTGCGAAGATACTATTGTCTCGACAATTTATGGAGTGAGATAATCTTGAAACCTAAATAGGTAGGGCGACAAATTATAAAGATTGGCTTTTAAAAGACCTAGTGATATTATCCTCATTATTCATTGATGGTCAAATCCTTTTCTTGTTCCTTCATTTTTGCACATTGGGACTATCATTGAAAGTCTGTTCACAGTAGGAGAGAAAATGGGCTACAGTAGGCCATTATGGAGTGTACAGGAGAGAGACCCTTGGAGATTATTATGCAGGCCTTTGGGGAGCAGCTGAGTCAGCATCTGTGATGCAATATAGACCTCATGCCCACATGTGTAGGGCCCACATAGATTTAGGATTTTAATTATAGTTATTAGTTTTTAATTTTATTTAATGATTGTTATTAGGGAAGTTTCCATTATTAGATTAGGTTTTCTTAGGCATTAAGTTTGCTTTCTTATTTATATGGCATTGTAGTGAAGATTATAAAGAGAGTTGATTAATGAAAATTTGTTTTTCTCATTGAGGTGCGTCCTAGTTTATTGTCTCTGTGGAGACTTATTGTGTCTTCGGATACAAGCTTCGGCACCCATTGTACTTTGAGTACTTCCCACTCAAGCCCTAACCCTAGGGCTTGCATCAATCTGCCACTGAAGATTTTTTCCCATATGAGATTATTATGGCCGCATTAAGAAGTAGAGGAATCTTATAAAACGACAACACATATTTGATCTATTATGGGGAATAAATCCTGTATGTGAGACTGTTTGGTCTAGTATCTTGGTTGGACAAACACTTCTATGCTTGGATCTGTCCCTTTCACTCCTTCAGATTCAAGAGAGCCTCATTGCCTTGTGAGGACAGTATCACTTCCCATATTATCAGCGTCTGCATCTACTACTCCAGGAAGTAGTAATCATTCTTCTCGGCCACTCACCTCAAAAAGAAAAAACAAAGCTTTTTTTTCTCATGGTGGAAATACCCCACACACAAAGGAGAGATGTGTTGTGATCCTATTGTACAGCCAAAGAACTTAATGGCATATAATAGTGGTTTTACATCTGTGGATGTAACTGACCAACTACCTTCCCATTTGACTGATCTTGTTACATACAGCCTTGAATGAGGAGACGAACGACCTTCACGAGCGGCTGACTTCATTCTTGCAGGAAATTATTTCTTTTCACTTTAATTACATCAACAAAGAATTAAAAAGAATCCTTAAGTTCGTGTTCCATTATTTTCTCCAATTTCGTAACACCCCAAAGACCCTAATTTTAACTATTAAAAATCCATAGAACTTTCGGCATTTACTCTCAAAGTGAACCTAACCCATAGCCCTAAGGAACTCCTAAAATTTCCCCTTAATTTCCCTTCCATTTTGGCCCCAATCACTCTGAAATCCAAACCCCAATTTTGTGCATCCAATGATCCAGATTCTACCTGTTCAAATCCCAAGAAAATCAAATCCTCAACCTGACCCATGCAGTCCCATCTTTTTGCACCCTAAATCAATCTCAGACCTAGGCCCTAAACCTGTCCAAAACAAAACCCAATCTACACTGCCCAATTCCATTACTCTAATTAACTCCAACAGTACCAAAAACCCACACTAATATGGCTCTGACTTGATTTGACCTGTAGCCAATATGAACTTTTGGTTCCTGCACCAAGATTTGTCCTAATCAAATCCGCAATAAGCCTTAACCGTCCCCAACATTCAGCACTCTGTTCCTGAATTTTCTTAATCTGTACCTTGCCCAAAACCTCTCAAATTAACCTCAATTTTCCTCAAAGTTAACATTACAATGAAACTTACTCATCACATGCTCAAACCAACCCAAAAAAAAAAAAAAGTCACATGCTCAAATAGAATTCATTCCTGACAAAAAACAAATCTAACTCCCCAAACACATCCCAATTTGTGCAGAACTTGCTGCCAGTTTAGGCAGTCTCAAGCAGGCTTGGATTCTAATCCAATTAGGACTCTTCCAGAAATAGTCCCTGTTAATTCTAATTCTAGCAAGCACCCCATCAAAACTCTTTCCAAATCAGTTCTTGAACCAACTTTAACTCCTAAACCAACATGAAATCAAAACCATCCCAAACTTATAATCCAAATGCAATTAGGATTGTCTCATTGACAGTCCCTACTGTACACAAATTTTGACACCTTCGCCTACCCAAACTACAGTCCTAATCCTATTCTAATTCCCATACAAACTTGCCCGGCAGCAGTCCTAGTTGTTTTCAAATTTCCTAACCCATACCAACCCTTAAACTGAACCTCAACCTCTCCTTTTCAGACGCACAATCCATTTGAATACATACATGAAGCCTAACAGCAGCACACCCTATTTTGCAGTAACTCCTAGGTGTTGTAACTTGTAACATTCCCCTCTTCTATCTACTTTCTTTCTCAATAAAAGATCTAGTCCCAACAGTGACTGTACCTTAACAGTGACTGTACCTTCACAATGATAGTCCACAAAGGTTGATCCCATTCAATATCATCCCATTTCGATTCCCTGTTCATAAATATCGAATCTCCTTCATGTTTAGTTGAGTCATTTAGAAGTTCCAACTTTTAAATGGGAAAAAATCCATGTATTTTCTTGAATTGAATTGACACAATTGAAGACTATTTTCAGTGGTATAGGAGGGTTTTTAGGGGGAGAAAAAGATGAATGTTTTTTCTTGAATTGAATCAACTCAATTGAAGGCTACTGTCAGTGGCATAGGATGACAGGTAATTGCCGTTTATAGGTTCTGCACATATGAATCTCCAACACAATGCTTTAGTCCTGTGGTATGGCGTAAGAAGATCACTTATGACAACTCTTGCAATTGATTGTATCAACACCACAGGAAATGAAGTTGATACTTATCAACAAATATTCATATGATAAGGACCCATTCTTCATGCATCCAAAAGTTGGAGAGTCCCATTAGTGATGAAATACCAATCATGAACACTGATAGAAGATTGCAATCCTAAATAGTAAATACTATCTTCAGCACAAGAGCCCATTTGTGTGACTGCATTTACAACCTTATATCATCAATGCAGTGCAATTATTGTGAGTTAACAAGAAGCCATCAACAAGTTGAGCCTGTCCACAAAAACGCATGATAACAGTACAAAGTATCACGGGTGATGTTGCCACAATCCTCGTCATTATGCATAATTATATTTTGATCAACTTCTTTGAAGATTCAGTCAGGTGCAATGTCGTCATTATAAATATCACACACATTTTTACTTGGTATGCCATGGCTATATGATCCCAAAGTCAATTCCAGTGTACATTAGCTCATATATAAGGGACAGAAGATTCAATTGATCCCAAGGAAGCTCACTTTCTCACCACCAAAGAAAGCTGAGCAAAAGGATCCAAGAATGTATCTATCTAATATACAGCAAAAACATAGGAGGGCCTGCCTAGGCTAAATAGGATCATGGGCGTGTACCAAATGGGCTGTGGGCCAGATGAGCTCACAGGACAGGATATTGGGCTTTTGACCCATAATTGATAATTCTGTTATAATGTTAAGGATCAGTGTAGTCACTGTTTATAAATGTAATTAGGATTACTTGCCTTAATCTCTTCGTACCAAAGCCTTAAATCAGTAAATGAATTCATGGGAACCAAGAAGCCAAGAACATTCTCTCCAAAAAATTTCTTTATTTTTCCTCTTTGATATGTTATGGTGTCAGAGCTGTTCATGGCTTCTTGGTTCCCACCATCATGTATTTCTTATTTAGGCTTTACTATTAAATATATATATATATATACATAGGTTTAGTACAAAGAGGGTAGGGCAGCTAACCCTAATTACCCTTATCAACAAAGATTACACTAATCCATAGAGACCACAATTGTTACAATCATTTATCTTAAAATTACAACAGAATTATAGGTCACAGGACCCCAATCAGTCCTTTAAGCTTATTTGTCTAACTCCTAAAGCCATTTGGTCCAAGCCCATGATCCTATCTTGCCCTAGGCAGGCCCAGCTCTGTCGTTTGCTGTATATTTGGTAACATTAGCCAACAAAAAGCCGATAAAAGACTAACAAGCCAAATCTAGAACATGGATAGCCTAACCATCCGATGACCTAATCTTACAAAAGGTCTCAAAAGTAAAGAAGAGAAGCCCGGTCAAAAGAATGAAGAGTCTACACCTAGGGTACCTAGGGTTTCTTCTTGAATTGAAAGTTCCGAAGCAGTCATCTGTAGTTCTAAAAGAAAAGAAAGAATCATTGGATGAAAATTTCACTATCTTGGTGGTTTCAAAAGAGCATCTAGCTATTGAGTCCCTCACATTAGCTTCGTTTTCAAGGATCAACAATGACTATGGTAATACAAATTTTATAGTTGAAACATTCAATTAGACAACCAATTAGAATCCAACCATCAGAAGAAGCAACATCTCCAATCTACATTTAGTTCAAGAAAAGTATCATGTGCTTGAGCCATGTAAGAAGAACAAAAATCAACCAACAAATAGTTTGTATAGTGGGTCTTCATTAATCTAGAACATCAACAGAACTTAAGGTTGAGTTCTCTCCGAATAGAATTGATGCAGGCCCAAGAGGGGTTATATGAAGTGTGTTGGGATAATGGGCTAAATCCAGCCTGAGACCCAGCCTGTGGGCATAAAGAGTCATATGAAGCATGTTAACACGGGACCCACTTTAATGCCGACATGGTTTAGTTGTTATGTTTTAGAATTTTAGTGTCCTTGTGTTTCTAAAAGTATACAATGCAAGTAATAAATATTGTTTGCAACTTGCCTACAAAATAGAAAGTTGTAGATAGTTGCGAACTTTGTTTTGGACCCTGTTTCGGTATGACCACCAAACCAAACCAAGCCTTTTCCTACTAGGTGGGGTTGGCTATATGGATTTGACGACGCCAATCAAATTTGTTTAGGGCCATGTCCTCCGTTAGATCCATGTAGGCAAGGTCATGTTTAATAGTTTCTTTCCAACTTCTCTTGTGTCTCCCTCTCCCTCTCCTACTCCTGGCAATCTCCATGCTTTCACACCTTTTAATAGGTGCCTCCGTTGGACGCCTAACATGGCCGAACCATCTCAGTCGATTTTCACTCATTTTATATTCAATCGGTGCTATTCCTACTTTGTCCCTAATCTACTCGTTTCTAATTCTATCTCTCCTTGTGATCCCGCACATCCATCTTAGCATTCTCATCTCCGCAGCTTCCATCTTCTTAACATGATTATGCTTTACTGCCCAACACTCTGATCCATATAACAACGCTGGGAGTACCGCCACCTTATAATACTTTCCTTTAACATTGAGGGGGACTTTTCGATCACACAAGACGCCCGAAGCACTCCTCCATTTGGTCCACCCGGCCTGAATCCTGTAACTTACATCAGTATCAATCCCTCCATCCTGTTGCACCATAGATCCAAGGAGGTCAGTTCGGTATGACCACCAAACTGAAATATTTTGGCTGATTCGGAATTTCAGAGTTACATTTTAGAAAAAATATAAAAATCTATGTAAAAAATAAAAAAATAAATTTTAAAAAGCTAAAATAATATATACTATTTTATTTCAGTTTAGGGCTGAAAAGGACCGAAATTGATCAAAATGGATTGAAATTTCACTGAAATTGACCGAAGCGGACCGAAAAATTTGACAATTTTTGAGGGGTGTCTCTATTTCTGTTTAATGGCCGAAATGAAAAATCTCGGAAATTTCTTCCGAAATGAAACGAAATTCATGACTATGAGTTGGAGTAAGATCCCATCTTTTTCAAAGGGGCCCAATTCAAGTGTCAAGCAAACTCTTTCTAATCCTATTGTTTTGGTGCTTTTGTAAAGGCCAGGAAGGTGGGGCACTTGCTAGTTATTTTCTGAGAATTTGAGTACAATGTTAATCCTAGGGGAGGGCTGGAGAAGTGAACTTAGGAAAACCCAATCATTCACACTGGGAAATTTATGCAGCCAAACATGCTCAAGGGTACAAAAGTGAAGATGAGCTTGATTTCCGTACAATACCATACTTTACACTAGGGCTTTAATCTTTTATATAAGTAAAAACTGACATGATATCACTATGAGAGGACTGTCGTGGGCCAACCCAGGTTACCCTTGGTTTCATCATGTAGGCAGTGGCTCTCTACGATAGCTGCCCTTATCAGATATGTTTGTTGTGCTTGTTGTACAACTATAAGAGCAGAGATCTGAAAGATACGTGTTTTTTTTTTTTTAATCGCTTTTTAGGTATCGTCCTCATTTAGGTACATCTTATTGTAGTTGTCCTCGAATGAAACAATGCTCAAACAATTGTGCTAGACAAGTGGTTAATGATAGGGGATATGTTTTGTTCTAAATAATTGTTTACTTAAGCTCCTAAATGATTGTTTACTCATGCTTCTCAAATCCAGCATTGAATTCATTTTCGTACCATTCACTTCATACAGAAAAATGGCACTCAGTCTCTTGAGGTCTTTTCCATGTGCAGGTCTTCGGAAGTCAGGAAATCAGATGTCTGCGTCATTCACTTCTAATGGGAAACATATAATATCTGTGGGTGAGGATTCACGTGTTTACATCTGGAACTACAATGCTTTGGGCGTTCCATCTTCCAAGAGGGCAAAATCCATACGTTCATGTGAGCATTTCTTTTCTGAAGGGGTATTGGTAGCAATACCATGGTTGGGTATGGAACCAGAAGAGAAGGGCCTTGGTGAAGGCAGTGTTTGCTGTTCCACCCCACAACTTCAACACTTGGAGGCTACCGTCTCATGGCCTAGAGATCCAGATCGCTTCTCTCTTGGTAGCTGGTTCTTCAGTGACAGCTTGTCAAGGTCTTCTGCCACATGGCCTGAGGAAAAACTTCCCCTGCGTACTCCCCCAGTTTCAGAAGATGGTGATGATCAGCTCCTCAACGATGTCCATCATTACGGACATAATATATCTCTGCCAGCAACATGGGGTACGGTGATTGTAACAGCAGGTTCGGATGGCATGATCAGGTCTTTCCATAATTATGGATTGCCCAGCAGGAGATGAGATTGTAGACTCGGCCTACCCAATTCAAGATATTAAAGATCTATGGGTTCTTATTCTGCGACCCATAAATTTTAGGCCAGACTCTATATTGCCACAGCAAGAGCGAGATTTGGCAGTGGTGCGCTGGCATGTTCACCTCTTTAAACAAGCTCTTGAGATACAGCACCTGACAGCTACAGCAGCATAGATCAGTGGAGAATTGGCTGTTGTTGAGGTGTAGACATGGCTGTTCTCATGTTTGAACTGCTGACGGAGCACCATGATCGTATGGTATATCCATTTCACTAATGTTTCTGAGCTTGCAACTCACTCCATGTCATTGACTTGATGACTCCATGACGGTTCTTTGGCTGAAGAACTGCACATGGTCTTGATCCATATGTTCTTTGTTAATGTGGGTCTGGAGAACCATCATTATTCTCATGAAAGAGGAACAGGAAAGGTCATTACTAGCCTTTATTCTCACGAGAGAGGAAAAGAAAAAGTCATTACGAGCCCAGAGGAGTTTCATATGGATGAAAGATACTGATTGTAATAAATTTGAGAATTTTATAGGAAAGTAATATATGGCTAGCAAAAGGAATCCATTTTCTTTGACAGCAGTGTCCTTTTAACTGTTCTTTCTGGCATTTATATAAAATACAAGGATAGTTGTAAATAACACACTTTCTCAACTAAATAAATGCTCAAGGGAGTCTACCAATAGCGTAGTCGAAGTCAACCTCTGTTTTTTTTTTTTTTAAAGAAGGCAACCTCTGTTGATGCTAGGAGAAAATCCCCGGGGAGGGGTAGCAGTTTGAAACTAATCCTTGTGATCTAATTGTGTGTGAAAACTGTTAAATCCAATGAAGGGAGTTACGACTCAAAGTTGTCCATTTTTCAAGTTTGCATTTTACTAATTCTAAACTCTTTCATCATAAGCAGCTATCTAACTACTAGCCATTAATTGAAGTATGTTGAGTTTAAAGTGTTCATCTAGCTATCAATTTGATATATACCTATGTTTGCTAGTTCATTGACCTTCTATCCTTCAGCTAGCTAGCAGTTTGCTAGTTACCTATGTTTCTCACAATTGCAATCTTGGGGTTGCGGGTTTAGGTAAAATTATGGATTGTGGGTCCCTCTCTAACCTTATGCATGAATGCATCCAGGGGTACACACCACAAGGGGGGTTGTATGGTATTTCAACTTACTCTGTTGCAAGCTCCATCATCCATGAAGCTGCAAAAGTTTCAGAGTCAGACTGCCTTTGCATTAGTATTGATAGAGTTACTACCTATGAAGTTATCTCTGATCCGGCCAACTCTCCTTGGAACCTTAGTTTTGAAGCAACAAGACAGAGTAAACTTGTTGAAGATTTAAAATCAGTCTACATTCTCTCTAATAGCTTTAATCCTTGGTCTAAATTTGCAAGTGGCATGAAAAATTTAACTCCTATCTAGCTTGTTCTCCTTGGGCTAGTAGCTTGTGTTTAGGGCGGTCTGTGGGCTTTTATCTTGATGGTTGACCCGCCTGTGGGTTCCTTTTCTAGGTTGGCCTGGCCTGTGTGTCATTTTGTTTGGTTTGCTCACTGTTGGATGCTTCTTCTATCTTAGAGGTTCCTTGTAAGTGGGAGCTTTGCCTCTTTCTTTCTGTAGATTGTACTTTACCTTTGGAAATATACACACTCATCTTTCGGAAAAAAAAAAAAAAAACCTTTCGCAAATAGAATTTAATGCTTCCTATTGCACTGCACACTGCAGGCAGATGCATCAAACTCCTAATATCAAAGAGTTAGGAAAAACTTATCATGATAGTAATTTGTGTATCTCCTTACCCTGTTTATTGACATGCATTCATATGGTTTTGTGTTTCATGTGTTAGTAGTACACTTCTAAAATGTATATTGGAATGATTTTTATTTTTCTATTACACTTATCATTCATCCCACTCCACATATATATTTCTTAAACATTCAGCCATCCATAAAAATCAAGAAAAAAAAAAAAAAGCCCAAGTCCATGCCCTCTCTAACACATGATAATCACATTTGTGCAATACCAAGTATTCCAAATATTAAAAAAAAAAAACAGAGAAAAAACGCCTTCAATTTTCTAGAGGGCATAATTTTTTTTTTTTGATACATACAAATAAGTTTGTTTTTTTTTTCTATATTTTCTGTATAACAAATAAGTTTTCTTTTGGAGGATGCACTACTTGTTCCAACTTCCAATTACCTCAAAACCTTGTATGATGCTTTTGTGGGCTTGTGAGTATTAATATAAACTGTTTCGTCGGTTGCTAATAACTCGAACTTTTAATGTTATTGATTATTAATATGGTGTCAAAATAAAAAGGGCTTGAATTTTTTTAAACCCTTGAATGGGAGAAGTAATTATTTTGAGCAGGTCCAATTTTCAATAGATTGTAGGCTCCAGTATGGACTACCCAAATTTTTTAAGCAAGAGCCTCTCAAAGAGACTCTCTTCACTCTGCCTCTTATCAAAGAGAGTGACTGCCCATCCAAAGTCAAGTCTATGCCGCACTTTATAGTTTTAGGTTTCCTCATTTCCCATATACTATAAATCAGAGATACCTCTCTCCCTCTCTCTCTCTCTAAAATCACCCCTCTCTTTTGGTTTAGTTTTACTCTCTAAATGGCGACCTCTACTGCATTTCTTCCTCTATCCTCAGACTCCCGCTGCTCTTCTTTGCCCTTACACTCCAGAATTTCTTCTTCTAATATTCCTGCCCGTCTGATGCTGGGTTTTAGGAGGAAGGACAATCCTATGGTCCTCAACTGCTCTTCATCTGAAAGGGGTTCTCTTTCTGATTCGAGGTATGTATGCCTGTGGTGGAAAAAAAAAAAATAAAAAAAATGCTTCCTAATGTTCTTCTGTTTCTCACTGTATTACGTAATAAATACATGGGTGCGACTGTTTTTTCGTTTCTGTTTACATGTTACTTTTTTTTAGTTATCTTACGTCTGTAGGTTCTTGTCTTGTAGTTCAGCTATTAGAGTGGGTGGATGAATTTCCCTCAAGTCATCAATGAACCTTAGAAGTCTGTACTAAATACCCCTAATACTTCTTTCATGGCTGACAGTTCTGCTTCATTGGATTCCTTGGTATTCTCCAGTCCCAAGAATGCTGCAGATGTACTAACTTTGAAGACTAGCACCAATTCTATCCAGTTTTAAACAGTTTTGGAGAGTGGGAACATGACTCTCCTTTCTTAAATCCGAGAAATGGACACTGATTAGAGTACTGATGGAGTGCTAGTCATTATTATCATTGCTTTGTTCTTTACTTGAAGAAGTTGTCACCATGCTTATTATTAGCTTTTATGTTATTTTAGTACAAAGTGTTATTAATCTTCTTTGAAACCGGAAAGCAGCCTAATTCCAGTGAAATTATCACTACTTAACATATCTTTCATGATTTTTTTTTGTTGGATAAGTAAGAATAAATTACCATTAAACAAAAGATAAGTAAGAACTAATAGAACTACAGGAACATGGTGTGTCCTATAATAGGGTATGGTTATATAGTATCTGTAAGAGATCCAATATCAGTACCTTAAACCCCTATACAAGTATTTACTATCGTATCGAGTAATATTGAACATTAAAAGGATTTTAGTAGCTGGTTGTTTGAACTAGATATCATTTCCTTATTGTTCCTTTTTTTCTTTTTTCTTTTTTTGTTCCTCTTAAATGATTTCTTTTTATGTTCTTGATGTCATGGGGATTGTGTGTAGCATTACAGGCTATTTTTGTATTCTTGCATATGTATTTTGTTCTAATATTTATTCATAGGTTTTGAGACAGCCCCAAAAGGTAGAGGCTGATAATGATGATAATTTATTATATGGTTTTGAATTTAACTTAATTTATTATTTATTACTTTTAGGAAGTACAGTGATTCATATTTTCATAATTAACTCTATGGTTATAAACAGATCTCAAGCATCAACTATGTTGCCCTTTGGGTTTCCGACAGATGATTCTACCATGTCTAAGCCATTGTATAAATGGCGTCGAGTGTTGCTGAAAGTTAGTGGAGAAGCCCTTGCAGGAGATCATGCACAAAATATTGATCCAAAGGTGAGAATGTGAAAATTCATGGTTATAAGTTAGTAGTAGAAAGAACGTTTGTAAATTGTTATCAAGTTAGAAATTTTCTATGATAATGAAGTTAGCACCCTTAGTATTTGTAATCTCAATGGTTTCTTCTTATCAGGGTAAGTATAGTAGTTTCCAAACTTGGTATATGGTATGAGATGTGGTACATTGCACTCCATTCCCTATGATATTGAGCCAATAGCGAATATTATTGGTGGAAATTGGTATGATATTTTATAAATTACTAGGAGTATTTTTATTATCTTTTCTTCTTTTTCCTTTTTCTTGTTCTCCTATTTTTCGTTTTTCCAACTGTCCATGTTGTTCGTACGATTCTTTTTGAAATGGTAATATAACTTTATTTCAATTAGAATAGAACAGCAAACGAGGATGGGAGAAGAAGGCTCTGGAACATACAATGCTACAAAGCTCATAAAATTATTTCCAACATCCTGAACACCAACTCGCTTCCATGATGGACAGGATGAGAACTAACATTAACAACGTACCAAAGCTCTCTTCTCCTTCATCTACATTGATCAATTATAATTAATTTATTTATGGAGATTTAATACCTCTGTCTTTCTCTCTCTTTAGACTTCTTGTTAGAAAATCCTTTGATAAATAATTCCATATCATTGTCATTTTAACCAAAAGAAGCTCCTCCCGCTTTACCAATCTTCAACATCTTCTCTTCCACCTTTCTGTTGAGAGAATGTGTTAAGAATTAGGCATGCATCACTACAATCTATACTTCCATTATCATCGGGTGTCTATGTAACGTTATCCTTATCACTAACCTGGTCAGCCTATCCTGATTCAACAGACGCATTCTCTTTAAACACTGGAGGTCCAGCCTCCCTACTGAATCTTCATTTCTGTCAATGAATGGCCAACCATTTTTCATGTTATTTCCTCCTTGTCAATGATTGAGTATCTCATAATTTGCTCATTTTTGTAAACTTTTTGTTCAACCTTTTCTGTGATAGGTTTACTGGGGTCCATATCCATCATTGTTTGTCCCACAATGGAAGGTCAAGTGTCAAAAACCAATAATTGGAGATGTTGTTAGCCACTCAGAATAATTCAAATGTTATTTATTACTCTCTTTTTTTCTTGGGTTGTTTGCACACAACCCATTCATAGTGGAACTGTTGCAAATCAATTTCTAAAATACAGAGATTTCATTGCTGAAATGTTATGGTTAGTGGTAGCTTGATGGATGTGCTTAAATGCGGTTTTTCGATTGTATAAATCATAGCCAGAACCAAAATCTAGTGTACTAATTCAAATCTCAGGGTTAAATTTGATTTTAGCTCTTGGGTTTTGTATAAATCAAGCAAAAAGACCACAGAATTTCCTGAAACTAGAATGGAGAATTGTGCGTAAAGATGAAAGAAAGCAAATGCAACTATTCGAAAATGCATGCATAATTAGTAGAACAAAAAGTCTACATGGACAAACTTTTTGGCCAGAATTTTGGACAAACTTTTTGGCCAGAATTTTGGACAAACCCCTAGATATCCCTTAAATATTATAGTGATATTCAAGGGATATCTAGGGGTTTGTCCAAAATTCTGGCCAAAAAGTTTGTCCATGTAGCACTACTAATGGGATTTAATTCCATTTTGATCAAGTCTTGTGGCATCATTAAATGATGCTGAGATTTTGCATCCTTGATCATTTTAATGTTCTTGTTGATATCTTGGTTTTCTTAATAAATTTCACTTTACCATTTCAAAATAATAAAAAAAAAAAAATGAACTCAGTCTGAAGACATCGAGAACAAAATTAAAAGATCTTTATTGAGAAAGAGAATGATGTAATTCTTACCCATAGACTGTGCTTAATTCCTGTGTTAAATGCTTTCTTGTAGTCTTCATCCATAACAATATTGTGTCATTTTCTTGTAGGTTACAATGTCCATAGCCAGGGAGGTTGCTTCTGTGACTCGGCTAGGGATAGAGGTGAGGATTTCTTCTTATTTTTCTTTGTCAGTATAAAGTGTGTTATAAAACCGAATTACTTATTCTTTTGTTGATTATGTTATGGGGATTGTCTGCATACAAACTTTTTCTATAAGCTCTCACAAAATCTGTGACATCAAATGTTGTAAGCTTCATCCACCTGCCTAGACATGAGGGCTAACACTGTTGCTAGTCTTACAGGTTGCTATAGTGGTTGGTGGGGGAAATATCTTTCGTGGATCCTCTTGGGCTGGATGCAGTGGTCTTGACCGCTCATCTGCTGATTACATCGGGTATGCAGACTTAAACTCTGCTGGTGGGTTTATATTCCGTGTAGAAGAGTTTAGGGTCCTATTTCATTAAGCATGAAAGCTATCCTGATGCACCATTCCTTGTTGGGGCCCTTTTTTCGGTGAAATCCAGGCATTGATCTATGGGGGATGTCACTGTAAGTTCCTTGGTTGGAAGGCCCTGCTGTGCAATATTTGGACTATACATGGATGGTTAAAGCTAAAAAAGTGAGGATGGTGCTTCGATAGCTAGAATCTTTCCATCCAGTATACTTTCTGGAAGCTCTCTTCCAAAGTGATGCTCACTTGAAGAGTGTGGGATAAGAAGCCGTTCATATCCTGACACATCACCACCCTCAATCCCTTTGTTATTAAGGAATTTTCTTCAATAACTTTTATGCCCAGCTGCTAATTTTGGGAGCGACAGACCTTAGGTCATTTGGGTTTGGATGAGAATTTTTTTATCCTGTAAAGCTAATTAAATTGTGCCATTTCTGATTTTCTAGTGATAGAAAATTTGTATGATTTGTACCAGCTAATTTGATTATCGTATATGACAATAATTATTCCCAAGTCAATCATATAATAGGGCATGTTATTGATTTAACAGCTTAGGATTTGTGGTTGCGAGTCCCATCCCCTGCTATTTTGTAGCAGTCATCCATTATGTTTTTTTTTTTTACTTTAAACTCAAATTGTTTTTATCTCAAGTAAAGTTAAAGGTAAACTAAATACAGAATAACCTCAATCATGAATCACAAAATCAATTGTTTCTGCATCTCTTGACAATCTTTGGTCATATGCTAAAACTCTGATCTAATGGTTGTAATGTTAGATCTCCCTTGGATCCATGTTCTACTTGATATACATTAGTAAGATATATGGTGAAACTGCCTTCCTGATCATCCCCTATCTCGAGATCTATGGTATTTTTACATTTAAATCTTTGACTATTAGATCATCCATTTCAATATCTATTGTTGGATATCTCTCTCTCTCTCTCTCTCTCTCTCTCTCTCTCTCTCTCTCTCTCTCTCTCTCTCTCTCTCTCTCTCTCTCTCTCTCTCTCTCTCTCTCTGTGGACTATTTGTAGGATCATCATCTGTTAGGTTTCCCCCAACCAAATCCTCATTTGATAAATCTCCTCCAGTTTATTGGTTTGGTCTCCATCTAATTGATTATACCATGCTGAAATCTACACACAGATCTTCCGATAGATCTTCTCTGTCTTCGTATTAAATCTACTGTCTGCTTTGGGTTTTGTTACTTTTGTATGACTTCCTGCAAAAGCTTTAAGCTAGTGTGAATCATATTTTGGAGTCACCTTTGCCTGATTTATATTCATATATGTGGTTCTAGGCTTATAATATTTATTTGTTTTATCTATTCTTCTATTTATACATACGCATGTCTCATTGACATATTTGGTTAACTGATTGAACATTAAATATTGGTAAAGATAGTTTCTCAAATACTTGGGGGATCCAAAACTCTGACACCAATTTGATGTAGGCCCTTTAAAGTTGAAACAGGCCACTGTGAATACCAAACTGATGCAGGCCCTTGAAAGTCAAAGGAGCTCTCTCTAATACCAAATCGATGAGGGGCTGTGATTCTCCTCTAATATAACTTAAAGTAAGGTAAAATATATGATGGATTTCTGTGATCAAAAACCTTTGTTCTAATACCAAGGTGGTGAAGGCCTTGAAAGTTGAAAGGGTTGCAATTCTGCAATTCTAGATAAAAATGTATAATACATTTGAGGGTAGGGTATGTCCCTTTACAAAACAAAATCCAATGACATCTACTTAACTTGAGAAGAAATCAAGAGAATTATTGAATCTCCTAGAACTTCACACCAAATAAGCCAGAAAGGGTTGGTTATTAGAGAAAACTAGTCCACATATGTAATTTACATCTATTTTGTAATTAGGAGAAGAAACAGTTAATCTAAACTAAACAGTTTAAAAGTGAATGTTCTATCATAACAATCTGAACATAATAAATGAAAAAAATAACCTTAAATTCGTAAATCTCTTATACCCCAATAGAAAATTGGCCATAATTTTCTTAATAAGAGTCAGAATTGCACGAACTTGGGCTTGTTGTTAATTGAATAAGCACTCCAACAGATCCAATTGTAAGTAATTCGGACATCAGTTGTCACTGAAATGAGGCCATCCTTAAAATAACACAAAAATTCGGCCACTTGATTGAGGCTTGTGATCAAGTGGGTCCCATGTATATGTGCTGCATCACAATCAATGCCTTTATTCATCCTTCCCTTAAATTTCCTTGAGCTTGTAACCCTATTTAGTGGATTTTTCATAATGTTTAAGTAAATTTAAACAAATGATTATTCTTAAAAAAATAAAATGCCAAAATAACACATTGAAAAAAATTATGTAGAAGTCTTTCTCTGAATAGTTAAGTAAGAAACATTTAAATATATTATATTTAAAAGAAGTAAAAGCACAATCATATTTATCAACTACAAAACGATGTTTCAGTTGCAGGCGAATCTAAGAATTCAATGTGTTGTGTAAAATACTTGTTGGCAAGGTTTCATAACTTGGACTCGGGGGGCGACTCCGTCATCTTTAAGTCCAGTTGACTTGGCCAAGTCTCTTATTGGAGACTCAGTTGGCTTAGCAAGTCACACTGTAGAGCCCTGTGAAATCTTTAAAATTGTGAAAAATTATAATGAAGCTTAAAGATGGAAAAAAAAAATGTCCTATGAATTTAAGCCACATGTATTTTGATTATCTAGACTGAACTTAAGTAATAATTGCTGGTCTCATTTGATTTTCATTTAGTCAGATGAACATTACCTCTAATCTTTAAATGCTTTAGTCTTTTAGAAAATGTGGTTTTGATCTTTCAAAATAAGTGCAAAGGGATCCCAAAAGCCTTCAGCATCTTCCCACAACAAGAAAATAAAAGAAATATAAGTTTTGACCTTTTCCTGATAGGACTCAGTCCGAGAGACACAGTAGGTGCCAAGGCCAAGCCCAATTAGAACCATTCTTGTTGGGCTCTGCTACATTGTTCATTTCAATGAATTCGAAATATTGATGTTTACAAGAGACTCTGTGTTGGGAGCCCTTATCACAGAGTTTAACACTGGAGCTCCCTTTTGTCAGGATTTCTTATTTTTCAAGTTACTAGTGGGGCCCGGCACGTGCAAGGCACGTGCAATGTTGAAACAAATATATGAAGAAGAAGTTACCAAACAAATTAATTTATTAGATAGAGATCATATTATTAATTTTTCAAGTTATTTTGTTAGCAAGTTGCTTAGCTGCTTTTGAATTGGACTTTGGATTAGGATGTTGGCTACTGTTATGAATGCTATATTCCTGCAAGCAACGATGGAGAGCATTGGCATCCCTACACGTGTCCAGACTGCATTCCGCATGTCTGAAGTCGCAGAACCATACATCAGAAGAAGGGCCATCAGACATTTGGAGAAAGGAAGGGTGGTGATCTTTGCAGCTGGAACAGGAAACCCTTTCTTTACAACTGACACAGCCGCTGCTCTTCGTTGTGCAGAAAGTAAGTTGATGTTTCATTATGTGAAAGGGCATTTGCTATGACTAAATAGGTGGGATGATTTAATAGTTTATCATGTGAAAGTGCATTTGCTATGTCCACACTCTATTAATGGAGGGCAGTCACCCATGACACATCTTAGCTGTCCATCGGTTAGCCACAGTTTATAGGTGTCCTACCCCATAAATCAAGGTGGATTACTCAACAAGTGGTCTGTTAACAAAATTTGGGCTACAATTTTCTTTTATTTATGTCGTCTCGTGCTCTGACCCAGCAGAGTAGACCTGACTTTTGGCCAGGCATCCATATGATGGTGCGAAATGATGGATGGCTTGGATTAGTACATGCATGTTGTGTTGCATGTTTCAGGCTCATTTTCACAACCAAGATTAAGTGCCACTGTCTAACTTGGAGTGAGGTGTCAACCAAAGGAAACTTTAGAAGCTCGAGATGCATGCATGTCCACACTTTTTTTTAAATGTGCTGGTACATGTATTGAGATTTTTGGAGCAATAGATATAAACATATAATTAGTTAAAGTAATGACAACCATCTTCAACTAAATAGGATGATGTGAAAACTAAATTGATAATATATAAACAATGTCTTTGAGTATGATGTTATGGCTGTAGTTGCAGTATAGAAAAACTGTGAAAATACAAAAGAAAATAAATTAATAAATAGTTTTTTTAGTAATTTTGTCCCATGGGTATTCATTTCTACTTCTATTTGGAGTCCTAGTTGCAGTACATAAGAACATGCACTAGAGGCACATGAGTCAAGGAGTGCCAATAAGAAGACCTTGTGTTCTGACATTCCACATTTTTTGTTGTTCAGTTAATGCTGAGGTTGTGTTGAAAGCTACAAACGTGGATGGTGTCTACAACGATGACCCCAGGCTCAACCCAAATGCTGTTCTTCTTGATACTCTTAGCTATCAGGATGTAACCACAAAGGATCTTTCTGTAATGGACATGACAGCTATCACAATGTGTCAGGAAAACAATATCCCCGGTAATTCTTCTTAACCTTACTGTTAGACATTTGTTTATCCTCCGACAACTGCATGCATAAGAATGAGATGCACTTTTGCAAGGTATGGGCCATTCTCAAGGTGGGTTAAACCATGCCTGATGATCCAATGCAAAAGGTCAGCCAGGCTGCTAACTTGACGGGCAGTCCATAACAACTGAATAATTGCATATGGATAAAGAATGGCTGCACACTGAATTTGCATGAGGGACCCGGTCCATGAGCCATAGGACCAGTTCTACATGATTAACCCAACTTGATAGATGGCATGGATTAGCATGTGTTCTACTGATAGGGCAGGTTGGGATAATAGATAGCTGATCAGGCTAGCTTTAGATATATAATTAGACATTGATGTGAAAAGAAGCATGTTATTTCAGCAAATGTACTTAATAAACCTATTGATTACTGGAATCTTGACTACATGGCATTCCTGCTGCAGTTGTGGTTTTCAATTTATCCAAACCTGGCAACATCTCCAAAGCGATTCTTGGAGAGAGTGTTGGAACTTTGATTGGCGGAGCATAGAATTCAACAGCAAAAAGATGAACATTATGCTCATGCTTTTGCTATTCAACTTCATAAACTGAAGGTCTCAATTGGGCATTGGTGATTAAATCATCTACTATGGGAAAGTATCTGGTTCTGATCTGGAGTGGAGGATAACTATGAAGATATGGTCTAAACTATTGTTATTCCATGATTGAGTACGACGTCGGCTGTGCTGTTTTATCCGAGTAATGTAAATTTAGTGTTAGGATTTTTTAGAATTATTGTTCAGAAACTTTTAACATAGAATATGTCTATTAGACGATTCTATGTTTTTGGGAATGGAGTCAAGTTTACTGTAGTCATTAATTAGTTTAGATTCTTCATTATCTTTTGAAAATGTATCAATGATGCAGGTATTGCACACACAGTTTTGTGTGCAGATCTACTTTTTGACAGAAACTATAATTGAATCAAGTTATTTGCTATTACAAACTGCATTATTAATTTTTGGTGCCCGGTTTTTTCGCGGTATTGATTTCCTAGGAATTTCAAGTTCTGCCTCCCTATTAAGGGGCTAAAAATGAAGGAAAAGTGTAACGTAGTGTAGTGTTTTATTATTATTATTTGGCTAGAGAGAGAGAGTGGCAAAAGAAAGTGACATCAAATTATTGTCTCATCTTTGGTGGGAAATGATTACCGAGCCTTCAACCTGGTAAATCAAATCTTAGGAAAATAATTCCAAGTGCCATGGATTAATGCCCCTCGAGCATAAATGCATAATGGTATAGAAGGAATCAACTTTTAGGTATTTAGTCCAACTATAATAGAGGTCCTGCTGCTGGATCCCTGTCACAGCTATTAGACAAGAAATGTAACACACGTCAGGATCTCCATCATGGGGGCCACAGATATAATCTGGACTGTTCAAAATAAATTCCATGCACTACAGGAATATATTCTCAAATTTCACTGCCTCGTGATGGGGGCCATAGATATAATCTGGACCGTTCAAAATAAATTACATGCACTACAGGAATCTATTCTCAAATTTCAATGCAATGGGAGTGGGCTCCACCGTCAGATAGAGTACGACATAAACATGATTAACACCACATCTACAATGATGCCAAGTCAGGAAACTATCATGTTTTCAATCATGTAGTTATATCTCCATTCCTATTAAAGTGAAATGTGAGGATATGTCACTGGAGTAGATGTGATTCATCTTGAATGATCCCGTACCTCTGTTAAAGGTGTAAAAGGGACCATTGTGCTCCATCACTCTGATGACCCGGGTTAGAAATTTCATAAAAATGGGGAAGATAAATAAGGATAGAGGACAACCTTGCCTAATTTCTCTTCTAAGTCTTAAAAACCCCTTTTGATTCCCCATTTATGATAATCGAATAAGTATGATTTATGATGCAGCCCATAATTGAATGAATCTAATACAAAATTTTGGACCCTATAGAAATAAATTTAGACCCTACAGAACCTTCTATGAAATCCCAGCTAATCGACATAGACTTGGTCATGAAAAAGAAAGGTGTTGTCCAAACTTAAGCAGCTGGAGATAAAAACCAGAGGATCCAGACTAATATCATTCCAGGTTGGACTCCAGTTTTTCTAGGCAAACTATTTTGTAATAGTAGAAACCGCCTATCAAAGAAAGAAATCGGTTGGCCATTTTTCTTATTCTTCCATTCTTCCATTTCAGCAAAATCAAGTCCCTTGAGGCTCATATAAGCACTTACATAAGCTTAAGTTCTAAACAAGATAAAGATACTTCTTAACTGAGTTTCCAATCAAGTTGACTCGGCCAAGTAAGGTCTCAACTGAGTTTCACTGCTTTGAGCTTTTTATCGAATATACTCTTGATTGATTTGACTATAACCGAGTTTTTTTAAACAAAAGTGATTAGAGCATGGAAACATCTCTCACAGCAATCCAGGAAATCAGAAATTGAAAGTGCATGATGAAAAAGCAGAAAAAACCCATGCAATTAAGCACATCCAGAATTCAGGCACTGGAACAAATACAAAGAAATGCTATGGAACTTTTCAACAATATTTGAGAAATAATGAAGACTATCAATTGCAGTCATCCTTTCATTGGATAAATGCTGTAGGAGACTCAAGCTTGTAAGTCCCATCTCTTCTGACCGCAAAATGGGGCAGGATTACATTAGATAAATAATAAAGGCCAAAATAATTGCAGATGGGAAAGAAATTTGAAAGACTACAATGAATGAGCCAAGGAAGAACCAAGATCAGGTACCTTTAAGAAAAAGAAAAAAAATTAAAGAGAAAACAGGCCAGCTGTTGTCCCAATTTCTGATTTGCGTCAATGGTGGATTTGATTACTGTAGCTATGGAGTAAATCAGACAAAATGCTGAGTTGGGTATTCCTGCTCATATCCATTGTAATCATAGTATAGCCTCTCCCCTTTCGCAATGTCGCGAGTGGCAACCAATAAGACATGGCACTCACCATCTACATTATATCTGACACACTTTAGATTCTGCTTCTTCCTACCGTCCCTGCAACAATAAGAATGCTTGTCAAGCACAAAATGTTAATAGTGTTTTCACTTAGTAATTGGAGGGATGTTGGCAATTACTTTTCCCTGGAAAAAACTAGACTAAGGGAGTTATAAAGCCTCGGTATCGAAAACGAAGCCTAACCAAAAAATTTATGCAGTAACTACGAACATAAAATAGTTAAAACAAATAATTGAGAAAGTAACATGGCCCATGTCTGGGCCCAAGCATTACATACAGGGGATCCATCTTTTCATCCAATTAGACTCCCCGCAAATGACTTCGCACCATAAAATTACAAGTCTCTGAATATGGACTGACCAGCGCTCAGAATATAGCTAGAAACCCGTAATCACCATGTAAAATCAACCAAAATGATTATTGAGATTGTTCGTTACTATGAATGAACTCAACATCACTGAGATATAGACCAAACTATATGAAGTGCTTGACCTAGATATGGGCCAAGCATTGTATCATACCTCCTTCAGAAAATCATAAGCAGGAATAGGCATACAGATATCTGCAATTTTTTACCAATAGTAATGAAAAATGAAAGATACCATAAGAAACAAACTTACTGAGTGTGATTGTTAATGCCATTAATGAAGCGAGCAATATTTCCACGTTTATCAGGGCAGATAACAAGACTTTCAGATGACTCTGCCGATAAAAGAAGGGTCATCATACTATCCCCATCGTCATTTTCTCGGTTCTTGAGGTAATCGACATCACCGGTGTATTCTGTGATTATTGTTAAATCCTTTATGTTCCTATCAGCCTCTACAGTGAAACTGCATCAAATAGTACATTTAACGTAATATATAACTAAACATCAAAACTGCTAAGACACTGAATCAGTAGTCCAAGAATGTAAATACCCTTCACATGCATCAAAAACTACCACGAGAGGGGGCCATTCTCCTCTTCTGCACATGGTTCTGCAAAGTTTTAAGGTTTCTGTATCTTCTTTGGAGAGAACCTGAAAAAAAAAAAAAACTTGTATAACTGAATTTCTAAGACGAAAGTATGGCTAAGAAAAGCATCCAGAGAGCCTGAAGTTCTAAATATAATAATTCATAAAAACAATACTTCACAACCTGCATGCCTCCCCTTTCGAGCTTGGCCTGATTTGCAGACCTGGGAGCCATGCCAGGCATATAGGTGAGCTCATTGCTGAACTCCATCCGTAATGCAGTTAATGCAGTTGCAAGGGAGCCCATTTGTTCCAGCCGCCGTTCAGGATCTTCTGTTGGAATAAATGGCAATAACCTCCTCCTTTTCTTACACATCGCTAAACGCATTGAACGCCTCCGGCGTTTCCTTCCATCTATAGAGAGAGAGAGAGAGAGAGAGAGAGAGAGAGAGAGAGAGAGAGAGAGAGGACATTGTTTTCTCGATTAGATAAAAATTATCATGTTTTAAATAAGGTAACAGCTCTATTTTCATTTTTCAATCAAAACCTAAGTACTTTACCCAAAAAAAGAAAGGAAAAAAAAAAAGAAAAAGGAAAAATTTAAAAGGAAGTATTCACAAAGACATGGAATTCAAGGTTGAAGGTAAAGAATTTCAAATTTCAAGAGTTGAGAATCTCAGAAAGGAAGTGTTGGCCTAGTGTGATGCCTTCTCTCATGACCATTCCTATGAGTGAACCTTCATGTAGTATATTACCATGCCCATAGCCCAATTGTAGGTATACTTGTGTATGTATCTGTACTTTGGACCGTCATTAATAGCCTTCAGTGGCTGGGTTGAGGAAATGGGGTGATGCATATATTAGTTAATCAATCAAACTCTACTGGTGCCACCTGCTTTGAGCTCATGAATTAAAGAAGCATGTTTACCTGTGGCTTTCAACAGGCCCCGGTGTCCATGTCTGCATACATGGAGTTCATATCATAGTTTAAGAACTCTGACTAAACTCGCATACAAATTCATTTGTTTTCTCATCACTAACTAGGTGTACTAGTCAAATGAAGGAATTAAGCAAGAAAATTTCTTAGAAGGCAATAATGGGAACTTCTTTCAGTAAACTAGAGGATTTCAAGGATTTAGCAAGAACATTTTGCAAAGGGGTCAATAATGGGGATGGAACCATTTTCAGTAAAATAGGTAGACGACGGAAACTTCTGTAAGGTCCATAGGGAAACCTCTCTTGCACACGCACCCTCACACGCATATACCTTCGGTTAATTTTCTCTTAAGTGCATTGTCATTCCTTACTAGCCTTGAACCAGCGGACTCACCTGGTATCAGTATGAGACTTTTATATTGAGTATAGATCTCAGGTTTTGGAACCATGGTTAACGTACAGTGTACTTCATTCTTCCCATTGTTGTTGTTGTTGTCGTCGTTGTCGTTGTTATTATTATTATTATTTGGTATCCAGTCTATTGTTATTCAGTCGTTCTGTTTTGAAGAAAAATAACTGGGGGGCTGCAAGGAAACTTCAACGCGAGGTCTGTTTCCTTCGTGTTATGCCATCACAAGTTGACAAGATGTTGGATTGTGGCCTTGATTTGAGCTCAAGAATTGAATGAGCTCACCTTCCTCTCATTCTTCAGTTTGCAACTTTGCATTAAAGATAGGAAGCCATACAAAAGTGATTTGCTAACCTTGCACATCACCCAAGAGTGGATGCTGTAGCAGACCATGTGATCATAGATCTAGCATTAGGCAACCCTCAATCTGCAACTGGGGATATTTCCATTGAGACTAGTAACCGGAGCAGGTAAATGACGAATTTATTTTCCTCTCAGCTGGTTGGATTATCATCACAGCCAGTTCTCTTCAGATTCAATGTCACCCAACCAGGACCAAGGTGTGTGGACTTTCCTATCAGTGACAGGGCTCATGTCCAAATTGGATTTATGAAGTTTAAAGTTCTTCGTTTAAGGTGAAAAGGTTTGAAATTTTGGGAAATTTGAGAAAGGAAAAAATGAAGATAGAAGAGATTGAGAAAGGGAAAATCTGGTTGGTATCCAATTTAGAGTTGGGCAACCAACGTTATATATTCATATTAATAAAAATAATAATTTACAAAAAAAAAAAAAAAAACCCACCTTTTAACATATTTACAAATCAGTCCCTGACTTCTCTGAAGTTACATAAATGTCTACTTTGCCTCGCAACACCTCCTATCAAGCTGGTAGATATATGTTTACTATGTCTAGCTTGGAAAAAACATCATACAATTGCTTCTTAATCATCGCATTTGTGAGAAAATCTGCAATCTGATCCTCCATACTAGCATACTCCAGCTGTATTTTTTTCCTTCGTATAATCTTCTCTAGTGAACTGACAGTCAACTTCAATATGCTTGATATATTTGTGATATACTGCATTGTTAGCAATATGAAGTGTAGAAATACTATCACAATGCAAGATCATAGGTCCACTCTTTTTGAAGCCCAACTTGTGTAACTGTAGTTTTTGCCACAACAACTCACAGGATCCATGAGCCATGGGTTTGCGTTCAGCTCAGAATTTGATCACGAAACATCTTGCTGCTTCTTGCTCTTCCATGAGACTAAATTTTCACCACCAAGTGTGCGGTATCCCGTAGTTGATCTCCTATCTGTCTTAGAACTTGCCCAATCAACATCTCTGCATACTTCCACATATAAGTGAGTATAACAAGTGCACAAACTACCTTGTCCAAGTGCTCCTTTTAACTATCTCAAAATTCCATGAATTACACCTAAATGTTCAGTCCTAGAAGCATGCATAAACTGAATTATAACGCATGCTACTTATGAGTTGTGATATGTCTAGCCGATTTAGAGTTAGCTACGAAATGATTATAACTCATGCCATTAGGCTTTGAATTTTGCATAGTAGTCTCCTATGGATAAATCTCCTTATTTAAATGTTGCAATTCTCTTCTTTATTTCTAGAATTCGAGCATTATTCCTTTTCTCAGCATAAGCTACCTCAATTGAGTCCTAAAGTTTCTTAGCCAGAACTATCTGCCATTGAGTCAGTATCAAGTCCATAATTAGCATATTTTGAGAAACCCAATCCAAGTATTTTGGGTCCTTCTTTGGAGAGTCTTTAATGCTCCCATTGCTATAGCCAAGTCTGTTTTACTCACAAATGGTCATTCTAGAAGAGTAGGCCAAATCTATGTAACTGTAACCATTCAACAAATTTGGTATAATCATAGTGGTTGGGTTCACAAATCACAACACTATGTAAGGGCTGAGACTGTGAGATTGAACCTCCTAGTGCTTGGACTCCATGACACACCCTAAACTTAGAGACTTTCTAATTATAGAAAAATCCTTTAAATCAACACAAAACTTCTGAAATAAACTTTGTAGAGATCTGATTTGAGTCAGAACACTCCCGCAAATCAGATTTAACAGATTTGGATGTATGCTCAATACCCAAATACTTACAAGGACTGTCTTCCAAGACGAATAACTAATAATCCCAACTCTAATCAGGCATATTCAAGGAATTAGGCACAACTAGGGTTAAACAACCCTTTGTACACCAAGAACCAATCTAGCCGAACACACAAAATAGGGAAACTATCCTAAAAGATAAAGAGGAAAAGGGAAGATTTCAGCCATGTCAAGATTGGGTCATTCCAGCCAGAACAACCGAAATCGGTCAATTTCAGCCAGGTTCTTTGATGCAAATCCTAGGGTTTAGGATTTGGATTGAAGGTGCCGCAGCACAATGATGAGTTTCCGTAGAAACAATCATGATGAAGAACACTCTCCAACGATAAATCCCACGAGGAAAAATTCTATTAACTCAAACTCTGAGATTATGATCTCTACAATTCCATATAAATAGTAAAAGAAACTTAGGCCCTAAGAAAATTACTTAAATTAGGAAACTTAAGCAACTTAGAAACTTTCCTAATTACAATTGGATTTAGATAATAATAATATCTCTAAATAATCTTGGGTGGTCTCACCCACATGGGACATAAGCCTTCTTACAGTAGTCTATTGGTGTTGCTGCATCATTCTTTATCTTATTTTTTACTTTTGGCCTTCTTCCTAAGATGCTACCTTCTCCTCTTTTTTTTTTTTTTTTGGTTCAAGTGAATAAAAAGTTCTCTATCTAGATTGGACGACCTTTCGTCCCTTTTCAAGAGGTCTTGAGCCCTTTGCAAAGAAATTAAAACGCAGGCTCCACAGTAGGGCCGCCTAATAAAATCTAAATAATTTAAAATAGAAGTCCCTAGGTCCAACCGAAATTTCACTTTAATAGAAATAGGCCCTAGCCAAATTTCACTATAGTGAGATATAGGACTCTAATCAAATTTCACTCTAATAGGAAATAAGGATCTGCCAAAATTTTACTCTAATAGAAAATGAGCTGTAGCCAAATTTTACTTTAATAGGAAATGAGCTCTAACCAAATTTCATATTGATATAAAATGGGCCCTAACAAAATTTCACTATAATAGAAAATAGGCCCGGACCAAATTTCACTATAATAGAAAATGGGGCCCTAACCAAATTTTATTTACATAGAAAATGATGTAAGTATGCTTTTTTAGTATTATTTTAGCATTCTATTATATTTTCCAATTTTAGGTATTCTCACTTTTTACTTTTATTTTTCAATCATGCCTTTTCCAGCATGGAACACCATAATAAACCAAAATGCTCCACTATAAGGCCAAACCAGAATGACAATCGAAACAAAATTGACTACTATAGCTTAGATCGAAGGAAGCAACAACAAAAAAAGTTCAAGGTTCAATTGGACTTGGTCAAAGCTACTCCATGTGGAGACTATTGGTACACCCCATGGGTGCAAGAACTATAACCAGTCGTAGGGGGTGGGAGCATACCTTTCAGTGAGGTACGGAAGGATGAAGACATTGTAGGTTATCTTCAAGGTGGCTCAAAGGGAAGCCACCATAAGGTAAACTTGTCCCCTCGATTAGTAACGCTATGGTCCGAGTTCCAACCTTGGAATTTGCCAGGCTAAGATATAAAATTTAGGCCCATTTTAAATTTGGGTTGGGCTTGGATTAAGGGATAGAAAGCTTGGCCTGGCCCAAATAAGTAGTGCTTGTAGTTTAGCGACTAATTTGCTCAAAGAAGTGATACAAAGCCTAGCCCAGTCTAACCCAATTAACTGAAGAAGCATGCTCGAGCCTAACATGTTCGAGCAGGCCAGGCTCAGGCAAGGCACTTAAAGCCCATGTTGAGCTCTGGCTGAATACGGGCTTATGTTTATAAAGTTAGGTCGAGTGCGGGTATGCCTCAACCAGCTTAATCCATCCATGAACACCCCTACTCCTAATGTTATATGTTGGCTAAGGAAAGCTCTTTATTGCATCAAGTAGGCTCCACGTGCTTAGTTTGACAAAGTCCACACTGCTATTATAAATGCTCACTTTCACGTAAGTCCCAATTGATCGACCATGTCTCATCGCACTACTCACACAAGTTATACTACCTTATTGCTTTATGTTGATAACATTATCATTACTAGGGATGATTCTCTTGGTATTGGTGATCTTCAAAGGTATCTCATGAGTCATGAACCTTCCATATGAAGATCTCAAACAACTGACTTATTTCCTTGGCTTGGAGATTACTAAGTCTCGTGAAGGTATTTACATTCATAAGATTTTAGATCCATGGCCCATCTTATAGATTCACGGACTATGGACATGCACTTCGAACTTAATTTGAAATACAATGCCATTGAGAGCATTCCCTACCTGCTCCAACTTCATTTCGTCGCTTGATGGAAAGTCTCATTTGCTTAACCATGACTAGATATGACATTTGCTCTTGCGATACAAATTATTAGCGAGTTTGTTTTTACACTTCATAAGCCTCTCCAGGTGTAAATTCTCATCCATACGAATCCTAGTGGCAATAGTTGTTTGTGATGATATGAAATACAGCTTGATGGATGTAAAGGCTGCTATCCTAAACGGCAAAGTGCAGGAAGAGCTTTACAAGTAATCTGTGAATTATGTGGTACAAAGATCATGAGGATAAATGTGTACCAAATATTTGATAACACTGTGTGGATTTATAGAATCCTTAAGAAAGTGATACGAGAATTTCATAAGATCATATGTTAAAATTGTTTTGTCCCCGACATAGTGAGATATGCTTTTAGGCCAAGGTAGTGGGAGTAGTTATATTCTTGTCATTGAATGACATATTGATTGTTGGTGACGAATTCTTATAGCAACTTATCACATAATTCGGTATCTTAAAGGCATTATCAATTGTGGATTGTTAGTTATATTCTTGTCATTGAATGACATATTGATTGTTAGTGACGAATTCTTATAGCAACTCATCACAGAATTTGGTATCTTAAAGGCATATTATCAATTGTGGATTGTTTTACTGATCCTCTTTCTCTTTGTGCTTACGTGAATGTTGAGCATAACCTTAAAAGCACAATTGGTTACATAAATTTTTCAATGAAAATTCATTTTCTATATAAACAACAATGAAAATTCATTTTCCATGATGTTGTTTCCATTATTCACTTAATGAAGCGACCCATTAAAGACTGACTTTCTCTCAAAAGCTACAAATCAGCTATCTAAGTACCTTATTTGTCCCAGTGATAGGGTGCGGGTGCACCGTATGAAGGAAAATGCATTTCTGGGGTATATAGTATGAGTGATCCTTTGTAGATAAATGTACCCTTAAGATCCTTGTAGATCCTTATAGCTCAAATCACACAGTGAACCCAATTAATAAAACTCAATTGCATATAAGTGTTGTTTGGATCCTTCACAAATTTGCTTGTCCATAGGGTATGTTTGTGTAATGCTGGAATTCCATGTTCCCCAAATTTGCATTTCCGCAATGCCATGGAAAGGCATTTTTGACGGCACTATTTACTTTTCAAAGCCCTAGGTATCCTTTGGAAGCAGGTGTTGGTAAAGTGAATCCCCACATCCCACATCGCCTAAGTAATGCCTTTGGCAAGGCTTCATATATACCTATTTGGGCCTTCCACCTATGAGCTTAAGCTTTTAGGTTGGTATATGGTTTATTACATGGTATCAGAGCGGGTTTCCGATCCCGTCGTTCTTGTGTATCCCACGTGACAGGCCCGTCTATGAAATTTGTTGGGCCTGCACGTGAGGAGGAGTGTTGGTAAAGTGAATCCCCACATCTCACATCGCCTAAGTAATGCCTTTGGCAAGGCTTCATATATACCTATTTGGGCCTTCCACCTATGAGCTTAAGCTTTTAGGTTGGTATATGGTTTATTACAGCAGGTACCCTTCAGCAACACTAATCATTACAAAAGCAAATTAAAATCGGTAATTCATCAAATAAAAAAAAACAATAAACAAAACAATCCACATCCAAAAAATTCCAGCAACATCTTCGCCTTATCCGCCTATTTGCTTACATAAAATCTATAATAAATCATGCCATAAGTGGTTAAAAATGAAGAGAAAAAGGTGAATATACCAAAATGACCATCAAATAACCTCCCCTTTAATGAGGGATTGGTGGAGTTATAAGGGATTGGAATGGAAAGATGGTAAGGAGCTTCTCTGGGCCGATTGACTCTTCAGATGCTAATGAAATTGAGTTGTTTGCTATTGTTATTGGTTGCCAAGAGTTGCTTCAGATGATTGGCTATGGTACTATTCTAGAGGGAGATTCTTTCTCGGTAATTCAGTGATGTTCTAGTAGTTTTTCTGATCCTTGAAGATTGGCAAATTGGGTGGATAAGGTGAAGGATATCTCAAGGAGAATGGGAGCCACTTTCAATCATATTCTTAGGGGAGCTAATGTGATGGCGAATAGTCTTGCTCGTGAAGTGTTTTTAGCTCTACTTTGTCTTTTGATGTTAAGTTATCTTTTCTTCTTTAATTGATGTTTTTCTCTCGTTGTGCTTTGTTTGTGAAATAAATTTTTTACTGTTATAAAAATAAATAAATAAACTCCCCTTTAATGAAAATCGAATCAAGAGAAGATTAAAAATGAATACCCAACCACCCCACTATAAATTCAAATCCTAGGAAAGTCAAGTCCCCATCTACATCCTACCTTAAATTATCACCCTCCCCGCCTCATCTGTCCCAAGGTCCCCATCTACATCCTACCTTAAATCCTTCACCCTCCTCGCCTCATATCATTCACACCTCACTTCTTTAATAATCGCAGCTCATTTTACCATAAATCCCTATGCATTCTATTTCTTAGTAATCTAAGGCTGTCAGTATTACCTATCAAACTCGCATATAATAATCCAAACATGCAACTCAACATCCACTTTCAAATATTTATAAAAAAAAAAAATGCATCAAAAAAAAAAAAAAATACCTTTAGGGGATCCACATTTCTCCATGGCACCCTTCTGTATCCGGAAAAAATCCACAATCTTCGTCTGCATGAGCGGAAACACTAATCCCCCAAACCAAAAAACCAAAACCAAAATCACATCATTCCATTTCCACCTCTCTCTCTCTCTCTCTCTCTCTCTCTCTCTCTCTCTCTCTCTGTAATCAAAATCCAACTCTACAGAAAAAAAATTAAAAAAGAAAAAGGTAAGAATCAATAGAATCAAAAGACCTACTTCTTACACGTTTTTTCCTTGAGCAATTACTGCAGAACCAAGGACCAGTCGGGACCCGAACAACAATAGGCCTCAAGCAGTAAATGTGAAATCCCCTATCGCATTTGTCACAGAGCACCATCTCACTGCCTCCGTCACCCGACCCGCATTCCTCGCACACCACATCCCCATATTCGTCGTCGTCGTCTATAATGACGGCGGCATGCTGCGCCGTCTGCAGTATCTCCGATAGGGATTTGTATTTCTTCGGGTGGGATGAATGGGGGCAGAGGAAGCGAGGCGCCTCCGTCCGCTTCCTAACGGAGTTGTTGAGACAGAGGGTCTTCTGCGCCGTGATGTTTGACGGAGACATGGATGGATGGATATAGATTGAGGAGGCGGCCGTGATTCTAATGATAGTACGTCTTCTTCTGTAAATGTTGGTCGTTTGTTGTTGCTGTTGTTGTTGTTCTTGTGTGAGATTGATTTATGAGGGGGGAAGGGAACGGAAGGGAAGGGAAATAGAAAAAGAATGGGAGGTAGCGGCGGAGAGGGAAGGGGACGCGGGGACGCTGTTGAGATTGTGCTAACGTACGCGATGGTAATCATGTGCGCGTTTTTCGAGAGTCGCGTTCGCTTCGTGGACTGGACTGGAGGAGCTGACCGAAGCTGGAATTTGAGCTTGGTCGGAACATTTTTTGCGAAAGCTAAAGCCAGATCAGATCAGACTTATTAAGAGGATGTTGTCCTAAATTGATTTTGCTCTCTGGTCTAGCTCACATAAAACTCAAAAACTCTTTTTTCAAGTCATGACTCATGTCACAAATACATAAAAGATAGGTAAGGGGTAGTTTGTTTTGCTTTGGGGGTGATTTACTCGTGTAATCAATCCACATGTGTAAATAATGATTTCGTATTGTAAGATCTTTATTTACACTCATTTGTACGTATAATGTATAGATAATGATATTTTTACTTTAAAAATTCTCACACCTAAATAAATGGGAAATTCACTTTCATATCTCCCACTTGCAAGGAGGTGGTGTAATTCAATTTTATTTCATTTTTATCCCAACAAAGGGGATTGCGTCCATGAGAGACTCGTTCGAATCGCATGCCACGAGTCCACTGCAGCGCAAGAGATCGACCGACACAAAGAATGAAGTAGTGTATTGTTAAGAGGTTAGAGGAGATTCACTATAAATCTCTCTCACTTAAATCACTCCTTATTGTTCGCGGACTTAAAAGATGGGTGCCCGATGAATGAACCTATGTGTGGATGGATTACTTCGGCTAACGAAAGATCAAAAGGGGAAGAAGCATATTGTAGTTTCTTGTATATTTTTCTTTCCTCACTTTCTCCTTATATAGGCGAGGAGAAGAGAGCCTTATGAAAAACAAATGGAAGAGGAATAAAGAGGTTTGTGTTTCTCCATTCAGTCAGTGATAAAGGAGAAATATAAATGAAAGGAAATGCTCTTTCTATGTTAGTGAGGGGCGTTACATCCAAAGTGGTTGGGGCCATGTTGGGGTGACATGGCAGTGGTCCCCAATCCTCTAAGGCTAACAAAAAGAACCTACAAATACATGTAGTGAACTTATACCTACAAGGAGTGATAACTCGAATATGTGAGGAGAAAAGAGCTCTCACGTGCAAGGAGAGAGAATTCACACATGGGAGGAGAGAAACTCGAACATGCAAGAAGTGGGGGAGGCCAAGGTCAAACCCTAGACTTCCCAAGGAGACACCGTCGCATTTGGTTTATGCAATTGGTCATGGGATTAGATCCCATGCATCAACTGCTCTCTCTTTTATTAATTCTGCTAGCCACATATCTGTAGTATAAATTATTTAATTTGTTTATTTAACTAATTAATAAACCCCCTCACCCCCAACCCCCACAAGGCCTTTAAGTTTATGATGTTAAATCTTCATGATTTTGAGTAATTTATGGAAAAACATTACAAAGAATTTCAACCAACCATTTAGTATTCTCTTATTAATGATAACCCTCAAGACGTTTAGTTTCATGTCTTAATCTTTATAGATTTGAGAAAATTGTTAAAAATGTAAAAAATATTCAAATACTATAAAACCATTGGATGTACTCATTTACTCGTGCGAAAATGCTGATTTTGACTAATGTGTTTCGCATATGTAACATTTGTGCATATACAAAACTCATTTTCCTACCCTATGTATAAAAAGAAAACGACCCCAAGATGCAATCAAACAATCTCTCTTCAGTGAAAAAACGAATTAGAGGGAGATAGAAAATAATAAATATCTAATCATTACCCTAGTAATTGAAATCTTAGAAAAATCGGTCCTTCCACATCTTCCACTTTGTATCTTTTACCCTTTGCCTCCTTAATAATCCATCATTGGAACCCGTTTTTCCATTAATACTTGGGAATTCAATTTCATACAATTAAATGAACCATAAATCAAAAATGATATTCAGGGTTTTATGTTAAAAACTTCAAAAAATTACATGTTTGTATCATAGATACCGCCACTTGGCAGAAAAAAGATGCCAAAAAGTCCTTGCTTCCATTTCAGAAAGCACTTGAATATGTTTATGTTGGAAATTACAAGCAAAACTCACCGTAAATGTCCGGTGCACCAATAGGGCCCTCATAGTTTCTCTGAAACAAAAAAAGGCGCTCTAGCCATTTTTCATTTTGTTTGGGTGTCGTTTCAGTACTTGAGGAAAAACTAAGAGATAAGCGATACTATTGTCACTCTAAAACAAAAGTGAAAATTAGTAGCATGGCCTTTACTGTTACAGAGGAACTATGAGAGCCTTTTTTGTTTACCAGACATCTAAGGTGACTTTTTCAGTGATTTCATCATGCGTCTATGTCTATGTCCACTTTTGCGCCACAAACTATTCTCCATATTGAAAATAATATAAAAATACTAATCAAAAGAAATTTTGTTTTTATTATCACTGAATATATATATATATATATATATATGCAGGAACATATTTTTTTTTTTATTAATTAACAATTTTTGAGATTGTCTTCTTTGCCTCGTCTATTTAGTCGTGTTCCCAATGTGTAACCCTTGTTTTTTTTGAATATTTTAATCAAATCTTTATCACGGTCTCTTCCTATTTAAGTCGGGGTTTTTGTTTTTTTTCTTCTGATGAAGGAGACTGGCCTCTTCAAAAACCGACTATTCCCCGAGCTCCTGAATTCCCTTCCTATCCCACCTTGTAACCTTGTAAAACTTCTCTTGGTCCTCTAGTGTTGCAAGTCACCAACTAAGTAGACGTGCAACAGGTTTTGATTCACAAAAGAGGTAATGGAAAATGTTGTCATGCTCATATCATTTCTTGCTAAAGCTTGATGTACATGTCCATGTCTTAGTTATTTATATTGCATTATTACTCTTATTTATTTTAGTTCTCCACTATTATGCTATCATGGCATTGTTGGTTTGAGAACACATGGTATCTGTGGGCGTATTTGGCATCTTTCTAGTGGGATGTTCCCATGTTTCCGTTGATATGTGTAAATCATTGTTCCGGATTGTAATTTCACGGGAAGGTATCTCAAAATCTTATCCCGCTGGCAAAAGAAATTGAGAACGAAAAAAACTTTTTTTTTTTTTTTTTTAAGAAACAACTTGCTGGCGTAATTGTTTCTTACTTATCTCTTGCCTTTTAAAGAATGTCTTTTAAATACTCTAAATCATCTCCCTTATTTTAAAGGTAGGCTCCATATTCACAATCTCAAAGAAGGTAGCCCCACTTTATAATTTTTAAAAGTGGGTCACGTGGTTACACTCACAAAAGGTGGGCCCATATTATAATTTTATAATGACGGGACCGCATTAAAAATCCTTTGAATGTGGGCTCTATCTTTAAAAATCCTTTGAATGTGGGCTTTATTTTTTATTTTCTAAAGGTGGGTCCCATGTCTACAATCACAGAAAATGTGGCCCCATTTTATAATTCTTTAAGGTGGGTCATTTGGTCGCAATTACAAAAGGTAGAACCACATTGTAAATCCTATGACTGTAGGCCCGTGTTCAGATTTCTAAAGGTGGGTACCACATTGTAATTTTTTAAAGGTGGGTCACGTATTCACAATTACAAAAAAGATGGGCCCCACATTATAATTTATATAAGGTGAGCCCACATTGTAAATCCTATGAATGTGTTGCCCCATGTTCAAATTTCTAAAGGTGGGCACCACATTATAATTTCTAAAGGTGGATCATGTGTCCACAATCATGAAAAATATGGCTCCACTTTGTCATTTATAAATGTAGGTCACATAGTCACGACCACAAAAGGTGGACCCACATTATAAATCTTATGAATGTGGGTCTCATATTCTAATTTCTAAATATAGTACCATATTGTAATTTCTAAATGTGGGTCACATATTTACATTCACAAAAGATGCCCCCACATTATAATTCCTATAAAGGTTGGCCCACATTGTAAATCCTATGAAAATGGATTCCAGATTTTAATTTTTAAAAATGGGTAGCACATTGTAATTACTACAGGTGTGTCCCATGTACAATAATAATAGAGCGGCACAAACAATAAAAGGTGGGTCTCAAATTGTAAATCAGGTGTGGGCTCATTAGATCAAAACTTCTATAATGTTACCAAACAAGTTCCGCACAGCATATTCTCAGTAGAGTAATTTAATATAATGATGCTAAACAAGTTCCGCAGAGTATAGTCTCAGCACAACATGATCTCTATACAATCTAATCCGAGCACAAAATTGGGAACAACATAAGAACGATGTCAAACGGGCCCAATATGTCTAACCTTTTTTTTACTACTATGCCTTGAGTAATAGGAAACTTTTTTACTACCACGTGGGACTCCCATGATCAATTGAATTTCCTCACACTTACTAACACTCAATATATTGGCACTCATGATAATTTGATATTAATCTAAATTATGCTCACTGTCTGATTGAAGTCTGTAGAACTTTTAACTTAAGAACATTAGAATTTAATTAAGGCCCCTAAAATGATTGTGATGATCTGATTAATATGAGTTTTGCCCAAAATCACATTCAATACCCATCCAACACTGGTTAAAATTATAGATTGATCAAGTCTAAAGACGTGACATGGACATTCAAGCATTAATGTTCAAATCAGCTCAACCTAGAATGGATTCTATATCCTATATGTTTAAGGAAATTAATTGTAACTCTGTTGTAAATCTACCCTGACTCAGGCTATATAGGTAAACATTGATTTGTTACTACTGTAAAATTATTCTAGAAGGTTTTGTCATAATCTAACTTAAAGTAACTGCTTATGTATATAAAACTTCAAATCTCTGTGAGGTTTCTTTCTGAAAGTAAAAGTGGTTGAAACTGAAAGTACATACAGACAGACATATATTGGTGTTCAATCACCCACGTTCATTATAAATGCATTGTTTTACTGCATTAAAAAATTGTGGGGGCATAAACACCTGCTTAAATGGGTTATTTTTGTTGAATCAGTATGGACTCATATGAAACCTTTTCAATGGATGATGCAGCTGTTCCGAACACGTGGATTGGTGTTAATCTATTATATACACTACTCTAGAACAATGGTAATGTGGCCAATTGTAAGATATTCTATCATTATCAAAGTGCTCTCTTCAGTGGCCACATCACAATGCACATAAGAAGGATCTTCTAGTCCTCCTCGTCATCATCATATTATTTGTGGTATTGTTGTTTTTTACACTGCATCCTATCCATTAAACATGTTATTCTGTAGCAATTTTATTACTATTGATTATGTTCATGACACATTTTTTTTAATTATTGCTTGTTTTCCTCTCTCTCTCTTTCTGCACATTCTTTTACAGACCCACAAAGTTCCAAACCAAACTTGTTCAAAAACTACGATGGGACTAGCATATCATCAATCGACATCGAAGATAATCACTGATTTTATTAAAGAACACCTTTGATCTTATCGTATGTGTAGTCTGAAGGGAAACAGAGCTAATTTTCAGAATGAGTTTGGAGTAGCCATTAAGGACATGAAGGTTTCGACTGCAAGGGAAATAGCTATGAAAGATACACATAGCACAGGTGAGCTAGACAACATTATTCATTTGCTCACCGAAATGACGAGTCTCATTGTTTTAGGTGCCTTGCATCATTCTTTGATGACAAGTAGCAGCCACTCATACTAAACGATGGAACCTACCTGCATGGCAAATAGCCAGGTCTATTTTTTCTGTGATAACATGTGTTGAGAACAAATAAGATATTTTCGTTGGTATGCGGTGTTTACAAGCTCGACCCTGGGAGGTCTAAATAGATATATATGAAGTTTAGACATTACTTAGGATCTATGTGGAAATATATACATAGGAAATATTCATATGCATACATCTCTTACTATGTTATGGTGATGGATAACATAATAAGGTTGATTTCATAACACATCCGAACCATCCACATACATGGAACCCCCTTAAGTATATTAAACCTAGTGAATTTTCACCTATCTAAATGGATTGAACCGTTGGATCGAATGTCAAATTTTTTCCTTTAATATAAAATAATTAAATTTATAGGCCACAGATGAAGGGATTACAGGCATGGGATTGACCCCAAAGTTGATATATGGTCTCATCCAATGTGTCTCTTCTCATCCCCCACAAGTCCCATGATCAGTGGGTCTCTAAGTAGGCCCTATTAAGTTTGTTCCTCACCATATGGTCAGAGAAGTATGCACAGGAATATATATATATATATATATATGAAGTGTAGGCATTACTTAAACGATGTGAGGTATGGGGCACGGACCTGCCACATAGGCTATACAAGAACGAAAGGATCAAAACCCGCTTTGATACCATGTAAGAAACCATATACCAACCAAAAAGCTTAAGGTTGATAGGTGAAAGGCCCAAACAAGTATATATGAAGTCCTTCCAAAAGCATTACTAAGGCAATGTGGAATGTAAGATTTTACTTTAGCAACAGCAGGCTGGAGTGGAATTTGAATACGTGGACATTTGGATTGTATTGAAGAGATTTCAAGTCGTTTTAACAGTTGAAATTTTTTATTTTTTAATCTTTACAACTTAGCAAATCAAAGATTGAGTGCCTAAAAATTCTTCGTTGTCTGTCAGACACAATCGGGCACTGAGAAAAAGAATTCAGTACTTTCATCCCATTATAGAGATAATTATTGTTGGTTGGTATGATGAAGAGAGGAAGAAGAGTTGTAGTGAGTGACAGGTAGCGAAACTGCTTAAACAAGAAGAGCAAGTGAGTCTTGAGCCTGAGTCCTGAGCCTTTCGGGCTCAGATCAATGTTTCTCGTAAATCTGTTAGTGGAACTTACTTATTAAAAATCTAAATAATTTTTATAGAAGTTGAGCCCACTATATATTGAACACTAAAGATACATGAAGTTTTATATTATTTTACTCATGTGCTTTATAATGAGCCTAATTTCTACCAAAGTGAGGTTTTTCAAAAACTAGGCCCAATGACTTGCGAACTTATCTTGAGTTTGGAACTCAGAGGATGTCGAATTAGAGTGAGCTCTAAAATGGGGAGGCATGCTAATGCTACTAGCTTTACTCTTTTTTTTTTTTCTACTCGGTTGGCTCAGTGGCCAAGACATAGAAAGTAAAGGGCTCCCACTAAGGTTAGAAACCTTATTATGAAAGTTATGGAAGCCTCATCTACAAGGTTAGCCCTCTAATCCCACTGGCTTTACTTTTTCATTGCATGAACTTTCACATGATAATGGTGAGTGAGTTGCCCAATGAGTCACGAAGACTTTAGTCAAATATGTTGGACGTAGGTGTGGTCCACATGACCACACGTACTACTCAAGTGGGCCCCACATAGGGTCCACATTAACGGGCTCCATCTGTTTTGGGTTTCCTAAAACTAGCTAGGACTTGAAGGGAAGTCCAATCATCAAGGTTTCTTCTTATTTGGCTAATTAAGAGGGTTTACAAAAGCTGCTAAAATAAGAATTTCATGCTGGAAAGGGAATCATAAAAGTAATCTGTACTATCAATAAAGGATTCTTGGTCTACCCCATCACTTCAGAGAAACTGAAAGGATCAGTTGTTGGATCATACATAAGGGGAGATGAGTGTAATAATTCCCTACTAGCACAATAACATGGGCTAAGCATGGGCATATTTACCAATAAAATTTGTAGCAACATGCATAGGGAGAAATTCAAATCACATAGAATCATCCTCAAACACTCAATGACAGAGAACAACAGAAAAGAGTATTTTCTTCTTTTCTTTTTTTCTTTTTTTTCCGCTTGCTTGGCTCAGTAGCCAAGTTCGGATAGGAGTAAAGTCACCCACCACGGACCGATTCCTGGTGGGTGAGATGGAAGTGGAAGTGGGAGCCCGTACCACTAGGTCATCCCTAAGTTTCCAATATCTCTTCTTCTTTTTTTTAATCTAAGAGTTTCTGGCGTAGAAATGGAGTAACAAAGGTGGAGTGGAAAGAAAAGAGGAGAATATATTGACTAAATGAGATTTGGGCTGGAAATGAAGTGGTCGAGAGGTGTAAAAAGTGAGAAGAAGTTGAGTGGTTGCATGTAAAATTGTGGGGAGAAAATGGGTAGAGAAGGGATATAAATCCCCGTCAAAATCAGTAGGTGCGGTCAAAATTGGCTTTAATACCCTCGTCTTTAATATAATAAAATTAACAGAGTAGTTGGGCACAAGCGTTTGTGGAGAAATTGTCTTGGATCATTGAGGCAAGTATTCACTTAGATTACAGTTTTGTGTTGTCAGGTCTATATTGATGACTTTGGATCCTATTATAATATTGATCATGAAAGCTAACAAGTGGTATTAGAACTTAATTATGGTTGATAAGAAATATACATCAATGACCGGTTTAGAAAGGGTTATATGTCTCTGTTAACTGGACTTGCATAAACTCAAACCAATTGCTCCCATTGAATAGAGCTCCACTGCTGAAAGAGAGGAATATTCTTGATGAATGTCATTGGGTAAGTTGAACGTTAACATCATCAGCAATTAAAAATAATGTGAAAGACTGCGTTGACAATACAAAGAAGAAATTTGAGGTGACAGATGAAGTCATAAAGCAATCAGAGCAACAACAATGAGTAGATTGTCTACTATGAAACTATATGGATGTAGGAGTATCAAAGAACATCTATTGGAGATGGACCAATTTGGCAGCTAAGCTTAAGCTAAACGATATGGACTGATGACTTAATTTATCTTGGAGATGACAGGATCCATTATCTGGGAAATCATCCTAGATACAAATTTTAGTGTGAATATAGCATTAAGAGAGGAATTACTAATGAAACTTACGGATTTTATGGCATGAATATTTAAGATACAACTCGAAAGAAAGAAATGGAATGGATGGAGGCATACTACAAAATCTTGGATTCCATTGACTTTGGTGTCTTCATAGACTAAAGGTAGGCAAGCCAGAACCAGTAAGAGAACTGCCACAATGAGTTCAAAACTCTAATTAGAGTTAATGCAGATAGATGTATGTGGAGAGTTACATGTTCCTTGTTACACTTGGGAGGAGTATTTCTTCAAATTTATTGATGATTTCTCATATTTCAGCAATGTTTATTTGTTGTGCGAAAAATCTGATGTCATGTGTGTTTTTAAAGGTATTTGAAGAAAAAAAAAATGGAAAATAAATTAGATAGTGAGATCTAAAAATAAAAGTGGTAAATGCTGTGATAGTATAATGAATCAGGTTATAACTAGATCCATTTACTAGTCTTAGAAGAGAAGGCATTGTTGCTCAATATATAATGCCAAAAGCACTTCAAGAAAATGGTATTGTTTAGAAATGCAAAGAATAGATACGATTACGAGTATGGTTAGTAATGACAAATTACTTGAATCAATGCAGTGGAGAAGCCCTAAAGATGATTGTATATATATTGAATCAGGTTCCTAGTAAAGTTGTTCCGAAAAGTCTTTGTAAGTCGTAAACAAAAAGAAAACATGATTCATTTACACATTTAGGGATGATCATGTGAAATCAAGTTGTATAATCCACATGGATATTTCATTAGTTACTTGGAGAGGACTAAAGTGTTTTAAGTTTTACTGACTAACTACTATTACATGAGTAGTAGAATCTGACCAAATGACAAAACAAAATTATTGTTCCACATGACAATCTGAACTACAGTACATTGGAATAATAACAACTTGTCGTAATAGAACAAAACCAAGAAAAGACTTTTGCCACCCAACCAATTGCAAGAAGTATGCATCCAAAAGAAAATGAAGTCATTCATGCATGAACTATTAAGAAGGATTAACTGACAAAAGAGACATACAATTTCAGACGACTACTTTGTATATTTAGAAGAAGCTGAACCAAAGGTGATCTAAAGATGTTCATAAATGCTATGAGATGTGAATATTCAATGAAATAGTTAGTACGCCATGAAAGAAGAAATAGATCCACTGTCATTAATGAAGTCTGAAATCTTTTCAAACTTTCAAAGGGGATTAAGACTATTGATTAAAGATGTTTTCCAAGACTAAGAGATACTTCAAAGGGGAAATCAAATTATTTCAAGCCAAACTTGTGGCTCAAAGGTTTAGTCAGAAAGAGGGTGCTGATTATTAGGGAAAAAAAAAAAAAAAAACTTCTCTAGTTACTTGGAGAGGCCTAAAGTGTTTGAGTCGAATTATTTAGTTGCCATCTTAACACTTAATTAGAAAATAATTAAACCTTAAAGTTGCGAAATTCCAATTTTTAAATATCTATAAAACCTTTTATCCTTCAAGATTTTTATAAATTTTTAGATACATAATATTCTAAAAAGAAGAAAGATCTATTTAGATACTAAAAAATTGAGAATAATTGTAAATTGAGGAAGAATGAAATAACTTTCATTCTAAAACTAATTAGTGGTCCAGATTGAATGGGTTGGATAATAGTAAGCTATGTATTTACATTGGTTTTGTAATTAGCCCCTTTCCACCAATTTAAATCCATATAATAATTTCTTTTCCTTTTTTTTTTTCTCTTTCTTTTTAAGAGATGTGAGAGAAAGAAAGTCTCAAACAAATAAACTCCATTAATTCAAGGAGGTTGGTTCCCAGTTTTTTTTATCATGCAAAACGAACCTCTAATACATGAACAGTGATGATCATGATCACAATGAAATTGTAGGCATTTGAAAAAAAAAAAAAGAAAAAAAGAAAAAGGGTAGATTCATATTGAAAGTTTACATGGGCAATATAAACCCTCACTCAATTCTACAGCACACAAGTGCATAAAGAATCAGAAATGGGATTAAGCTATTTATGACATTTTCATGTATTTTCCAAAATATGTTAGGATCTAGCTAAGATATGCAACTACACCTTAAGGTTTATCAATTCTACAAATATGTCGAATGATTCAGATCATGAACTCGAGGCTCACATGAGTGCGAGAAATTAGAAAGTAGGACTAATTTATTTTTGCATGTATCTCAAAATCCATGAGGGTCAAGATGAGACTTTATGTCTTAGAGTTTACCGTGTCTATAAAAACATTGAATGGCTGCGACTTCGAGCTCGGGCTTTACAGTTGATTCTAGGCCTGGCCCACACAATAATCCGGACCAAATATCACATCCAAGCCCTCCCTACACTAAAATTTTAGGCCAAGCCCATCCCAAAGTGGGCTGGGCCTATTTCGGGTCGGGGCCTCCCAGTCCATGAGCACCCCCATCTTGACCTAGGAACAGAGTCCCTGTAATTGCTCTATTAAAAAAAGTCCAAAAAGTCTACAATCATACTGAAATTATAATTGTATCCTGGATTTACATCATTTACATCTATCATCTTACCAAACCAATTGACCAACCGACAAATCAATCCCACCCAACCATTCTCTTCACAAACACAGCATCCACCACCCACCGCGCGCAAAACCAAACCACACACACATGTATACGCACAACAATGAGAGGATGTTTGGTGTAAATGGATACACCATAAATGTGAGACATGCATACAATAAAGGCCTACCAACTATGTGCAATATGGTAGATACTCTTTCTTTACAATATGTTGGTAGCCTTGAAAAGCATTTAATTTGTTCCCCTATAATATGTTGGTAGCCTTGAAAAGCATTTAAGTTTTCTCTTTTTCTTTTTTAATTTTTCCATTTATTTATACATTTTTTATTTTTATTTTTTTATTTTTTTTGTACATTGAAGAAAAATTCAACTATTTTATTTTACTTAATCATTTTCTATGAGCGGAGGGGAGGATCATAGCATCGCAAAATTCCAGCATTGCACAAACATATCATGCAGGTGGGAGTCTAACTTCTCAATTATGTATTCTTTGCGTGGTGAAATATGAAATCCTTGATTAAATCGAAAATGGGCCACCTCTCATGCACTCTTGACGTCTATCAAATTACACCATGGGATTCTTCAACTAAGCTCTCTAATATTTAAACTTATAATAAAATGGACGCTAAACTAATGCTACCTTAACCTGCTTGTTTTAGATAATATAGGAGAGTTTCTGTCTAGGGATATATGAGAATTCCAAATATTGTCTCTGAAGTCAAGTCAGGTTCACAAGGATGTTAAACATTTTGGAAGTTGGATGTGCAAAAAGTAAGAGGATTTTGTAATGAATTTTGTAAGTTTAACAAAAAAAAAAAAAAAAAACAACCCTCAAAGCTTAAAGCTTAATTTTTGAAAACTCACAAAACAAATTATAGATATTCAAATGTTGGGGGATAACTACTGAAATGCAATCAGAAATTCTAACAACTAAAACTCCGTCAAGAATTCTTGCAAGCAAATGCCTCAACAAGCTATACTAGCAAAACATGATGCCTTTATAATTTTAAAAATAATAAAATCTTAAATAACATTTAGTCTAAGTTATATTGAGATGGTAAAAATTACAATAAAAAGTAAAACCTATGAAAATAATAACAATGAAATATAGTTAGCTAATTTTAAAATGAAAGCACTTTAATTTGTTTGAAATCAACTGAGTGATTTGCTTCACACTTTCTTTTGAAATCATAAGAATATACTCATAATAAAAAATAAAGTTGATAAAACTATCGTAAAAATACATTATGAAAATAAAAGTCCATGGACAATCCAATAATGAAAACAACTTCGAAGAAACAAATAAACCTATAGAAATCTAATGTGTAAAATAAAAAATTAGAATTAAAAAAAAAAAAGAACATAAATCCATAAAAATCTATCGCCACGAAAACTAAAAGAGCCACCAAAAGCGAAAGAAATAACAAAACAAAACTATGATAAAAAGAAAATAAGATCATTAAGACGCCAGATCAGTGGCAGAATCGGGAAATTTTCCTTGGGGGGCCATCATTTAGAAATAATTTCTTAGGTGGGACCATTTATAAGGAAAGCATAAAACTTCCTCTAATATATAGGTGTATTTTAAGATTTCCTCTGATATATGTGGGTTTTCTATAAAATATGCAGGGCAAAAAATCTCAAATGGGCCCTTCACATGGTCTGATCAGTAGTCAGTGACAGCGTTTTACATTTGACGGGGCCCACCATGATGGGCTGTACAACCTTGGGTTCTAGAGGGCCTTGTCACTTGCTATCCGATATTTGTTATAGAAATTGAAAGTTAAAGAGATTGCCAACTGTTCAAATTCAATTTTCAACTTGACAATTTGATCTTAAAATACTAAATGTTTTTACCCTGTTCCTTCGCTGTTGGAACAGCTAGTTAAACGTTTTGGATCAATGAAAAATGGACCTCACCTGTATGAAATACTTGATGAAAAAAAAAAAAAAAAAAAGAGATTTTAAGGATAGAGATGATTAGATTTTAATTGAAATTCTCTTTAAATTAACTTGATAAGATAGAATCTCTCATATTTGATTGAAATTCTCTTTAGATTAACTTAATAATAAGGTAGAATCTCTTATATTTGATGTAATTCTTTGAAAAGAACGTCATCCTCAGTTCAAATCAATTGAAAAATCGGAAGCCAACTTTTCAATCAATTGCGAAATCGGACTCCAATTTCAAATCAAATCCTACACTTACAATATATAATAATTGTATGGTTGAAAATGTCACGGGGTTGACATGTCAAAAATCCCGGCATAGTTGTATGGGAAGAGATGGAAGCAGCCAACATGCCATGAAACCCACTTTTTATTGTCCATGGGCTACCTAAGAAGGGGCGGCCACAAGAAAATACAATTGGGCCAGGCTAGTTGGTGTTCACCACTGGGCCTAAATTTTTTTTACGCCGTCAAGAGATTTGGGCCAGGCTTGGGCTCGAGACTTTGGGAATACCAAAACTTACATATAAATATATAATACCCCACCAACATGAAGGATTTAGACTCTGTGCTTGGACCAGCTCCATGGTATAAAGGCTTGCCGGCACAAGTTGCACTGCTAATGCTGATGAGTTGATGACATTAACAGGGGACCCCACGAAAGACACAAGAGTAATAAACAAATGAATTAAAAAAAAATAGAGCTCCTTCGTTGCAGATTACAAGTCATACATGTAAGGACAAAAGAGGCCAGCAGAAAGATAGACATCAAACCAATACCACATGCATTTGATAAAAGCCTAAAGTCTTCCCCATGGCCCAGAAAATAAAAGCCCATTTAAAGATTCCCAACTACACCACTTCAAAGAAAAGATCCAACCCTAAAGTCATCTTCCACAACCCCCACCCCCCCAAAAAAAAAAAAACAAGTCCATGAACTCTCACAGTCCTGAAATCCCCCTTTCCTATTGATCTCTCTCTATCAATTCCCAAGAATACAAAACCAGTATATACCTTGGTTCCTTTGTATTGTACAAATTACCCCTTGTTTGTTTGGAAACCTACTGGTCAAAAAATTGATTGAAAAGATCAAAAGATGGAGTAGGGGAAGTAAGAGGAGCAGAAAGAAAAGCTGTAGTAGGACTAGTCATGAAGTTCCCCTCTATGTAATTCTTGTTTCCATGAAAAATTGGGCTAAAGTCATGTAAGAAGCTTAATGAATTCGTATCAAACGAAGGCGAAAAGAAATTTGGAGAAATGGGTGGTAGAGATGACGGTACCGGAGATAAGATCCCTGGAAAGGAGCTCCCTTTATCGACGTTAGCATCAATGTCCACAATGTTCAAGAGTTGATCCATGAGATCCGGACTGATTGTTGTTGTAGTCTTCTCCCCTTCATAGCTTTTAGCCTTCTCAATTGTTGCCATACGTGCAGCTGGAGAAAGCGCACCGCTCCCCATAGAAGATGACATTGAAGAAGATGAAGCTGATGACGATGGAAAGGATAACGATGTTGATGTTGTTGTTGTTGTTGTTGTTGTTGATGAAGAGCCTGTAAGCCGTTGCACCAGCGTCATGAATTCGCTGGCGCTAGTGTGAATTACCTTGGGCGATACGGTGTAGATTATGACTGGAGGGCGGGGCTGTGCTACAGGCTGATGAAGGGGTTGAGAAGGCTGCGGCGCCATGGGTGGCTTCTTTATCTTGTGTGAATCCTTTCTTATTTTCAGAGGCGTCGGCCGGGGGCCTTGGAGCTGCAGTTCTCTTCTTGGTGATTTTTCCACAGGGAAATCTGACTGATCCATGGTAGATTACTGGGAAGACACGGAGTTGCAGCTCAAAAAAGAAAAAAAAAAAAGTGACCTAGAGTCCCATAATCAATATTTTTGATTGCAAACCAAGAAATATAAGAAGAGAAGGCCCCCCAACATTTAAAACTCCCAAGTCAAAGGTAAAAAGGTGTTAGAAAACAAGACAATTACTCTTACTCCAAGGGTATAGTCTTATATGTAATATAATTGAGCAGGCCGGTTTGCTTGATTCTTTGAACTTGTCGATGGAGATCGACAGAGAGAGACAGAGAGAGAGAGAGAGACTCTTTCAACTTGTCTAGAGAGAGAGGGGGGGGAGAGGGAGAGGGCGCCCACCTCAGATTGCTTGCAGATGACATAGAGAAGGCTGACTTTGGTGGTCGGAATTACCATACAAGGCCCTCAACTTGTTGAAATAACTCTTGTGCCAAGTAAAATTACAGGCGTTGATAATGTCAAGATGGGCGACATGGAAGCATTGAAGAGGTCAGATGTCTAGACCCAGAAGAAAACAAGTTGTTTAATGTTTTGTTTTCTTTGGGTAAGGTAGAAGGGGCAAGGACATGATTTTGTTTAAAATAAAAAATACAGTTGGGGATGTGCACGGCAGAGTCTTGGCTAGTTATTGTATACAACAAGAACAAGGTCAGGATTCAATTTCAGCCTTTGGGTGTGAGAAATGAGACCAAGACCCAGACCCACCCTATTCAGCCTTTGGGTGTGAAAAAGGAGACCAAAAACCCATCCTATTTACTAATCTTCATGCTCCTTTTCCCTTATTTAAGGTCAGGTTGGTTAATATTACGGTTTTGGGAAGGCATAAGGCTCAGCCCATTTAACCATGCCGAATGGGCTAGGGCTTATCTGATGGGCCTACAACAGAATCCACATTCATGATCCAGCCCACTCAATATCTAATTTAGGCTGACAAATCTCTTTTTTCATGAATCATAAACTAGCATGAAGGCAGAATATTTCCCATGAGGGAGGCCAAAACTCATAGGTTTAGAACTTTCCAATGATTTTAAGTCAATGCCGGTCAAGACAACATATAACTGGCCACCTAGAGAACACCTAGAAAAGAGAAAAGTCCACAAGCTAGGTACAGGTAAAAGTTGTTAATGAGTATTTGAACAATCCAAGGTTTTCCTCAAATCAAGAACAAGGGTTGCCTAGTTGATTAGAACTTAAGAACCCTATCCTCACCTTTGAATATTGCAGCAGCTGGGTACCTCACAGGAGTGGGCCTCATTGGGTTTGGCTCAAATATATCTTAAAATTTGACATACAAGTGGGGGCTGGGTACTAAGAAAAAGGTTCCCTCATATCAATCTTAAAATTTGATACACATGTAGAATGAACTGGATAATGATATAGGTGAACTGGATATGATCAAAATTATGATGGTCTTGTTAGAAGTACATCCAGGACACCATCAATGCTCTCAATTTAGAGCTAATCGTCAGAAATGGAGAGACAAAGAAATGACTACCATTTTCGGGTCAAGTCCTATCAAAGTCTTTACTTCTCTTCTCAATCAATTCAAATGGTAGAATGGGAAAGTCTTTACTACTCTTCTCAGTCAATTCAAATGATAGAAAGGGGTGATCAGTATAGTACTACAGTCAATCAATTTCATTTGCTGTTTTGCTTTGATTATGTTCACGCTTTAGATAAAGAAAAGAGAAAAAAAAAAAGTACAACAAAATAAATAAAAATAAGATAGAGATGCCAAATTGGAGATTCCAAAAAAAAATTTAGTGACTAATGTGGCAATTTGATATTTTTTAAAGTGTCAACCCCGTCGACGTCAAATGTAATATTTTATTATTTTTTAAATTTTATATTAAATCCAATTCATCTCCAATAATCTATTTTAAAATAAAATATGTCTAAATATGATTTGGTATCAATCTTTTTCATATATTAAACTTGACATTTTCCTCATACACCAAATGCCATTTCATTTTTGGCATGATTATTGGAGTGAAAATCCATGCCAAAAATCAAACGTGACATGTCCACCTTAGATTTGGCATCTCTATTGGAGATGCTCCATGGTTTAAATTGCAAGTCACCTAGCATATTATAACATCATAGCAAGGGTAAAGGAGCATTTGGAAAATCAAAACTCAAAGAGTATATTGTGAGTTTATGGTTAGTTAAATTCTAGGCTGTTTGAAAAATCTCTAATTAGAGTTTTAATTGAATTAGAAGTAAAGGTACAGCCTCTTAACAACAAATTGGTTTTTACATAAGATTTCTTAATAAGATGTTATTTATCTAGAGCACTAACAGGAAGAATTTATAGACCGTATAGGATAGAAAGAACCCAGTAAAATGGGTTGTTCCTTTAATGCCCTCTATGTGTTTTTCATTTGTACAACAACTTTTCATTTAAAATAACTCACTTAAAACCCCTCCTAGCCGCCACCAACACATTTATACTTGAGTGGTGTTGATATCTTAGTTTTACAGGTGTGGTGAGAGACCCATCTATAGGTCCTCGAGTTAAAAATATAACTCCTAACGAGTAGTCCAATATAGCATAAAGAAAAAAAGGGAAAAAAAAGAAACCCCACAAGCCCTATTGCAGGAACATTTTTCTTTGGCTTTTTATTTGTCTAATCACTCCCTTACCGTGATTCGCCAACCCACTTAGCAGTCCAGTGAGACAGCTACCCTCTATAGAAATAATTCTTGATTGTAATGCTGATAGCAAGGTCGGAGGATGGCCGCGCCCCCTGCAATTTCAGAAAACCACTTAAGTTGATTGGAAATTTTATATAAATGATTTTTTTTTTTTTACATTGGTTGCCCCACTAATTTTTTTTTCATAGTGGCCTTTCAAGGCGTATTTTTTCAGTTCTGCCATTGGCTAACGGTGAGGGAATTGAGTAATGGGTGTATGACTACTTGCAAAAGAAGAAGAAGAAATAAACAAATAAAAAAGTTGCCAAAGTTTGGAATGTTCTTCGTATTTTTTTTTTCTTGGAGATCAGAACTTTAAAACATACTGAAGAAAAAAAATTGAAAAAAACATAACCTTAAAATCCAAAACTATCAATAGACATTGTGAAAACGAAAAAGCTAAAAAAAATATCAATAGATTTCATCAAAATTGATGTAGAAGTGGAAAAGAGATTTTTCAAATCAATCCTTTCTAAGCACTACTTTGGTGCTCCCTATTTTGTACATTTCACAGGCCTAAGTCATTCACATATTCATGTATGTACCCCTCCATGAATTGTCACTCACCGAGAGATCCGGGCTAAAAAAGATCAAAAGGGTCGAAACAAACATGATTTCAAATCCAGATCTCCAATCTTGAATGAAATGAATTTGACTGAATTCACGAAAACAACTCAAATCCCTTTGATTTCTTGGGAAGGGGGGCTGGGGGGGGGGGGGGCGGGGCGTGGTTTGAAGAATTCCGGGGAAGTTGAGGGAGGAAGGGCTGGATTTTCACACAATAAGAAGAAAAATGAGGTGAATAAAATAGAGAACAAAAAAGTCCACCAGTTGCTCATGGTCCAAATTCTTCCCATGAAAGCAAGCAATGTAATGTGCTTTCCCCAGATGGGGTAGGCGGGGTAATTGTATTTCTTATAAATTATTTTGAAAAGTTTAATAACCAAACAAATTTTTAGGAGATTTTGATCTTTTCAAGAGCATGGGCGGCGCTACATGGATCCCAGTGGGGTCAATTGACCCCACTGAGATCTTGAAAAATATTATAAAAAATAAAATAAAATAAAAACTCTTTAATGAATTGAAGTTATGGGAAGCTTTTGACCCCATTCTATGCCTAAGTTAATGGGCCATTTGTCTACCAAAAGAAAAAAAAACTAATGGGCCCAACTTTTATTTTTTAAAGAAAATTCCATTTTTTTAGACATTTTGTCGGTAAGTTTTCATTTACCCTAACTTAACATCTAAATACAGTATTCTCCCCGTATTAGAAGGAGAAAACCCTAATATTCTCAAAAGTAGATGACAGATGTTAATAAAGGTAAACAAAAAAACTTATTTGATTCGTGGAAGATAAGTCTTTTGCTGATCCCACTGGCTTGAATTTCTAGAACCGCCATTGCTCAAGAGCCTATAGTCTCTACTTATCTCTGCAATCAATCCGAACCACTAGTTCATCTCAGCCGCCGCGTCCTACAGTCATCTGCTCCAGAAAGCCTCATATTATTACTTTTGTATCTTAGATATATTAATTGTTTGTATATTTACTTTATTTTTAATAGAATATATTCTTTAGGCAAAGAAAAAAAAAATCATGTGGGAACTATTAATATGGTAAAGTTTAAATTTGAACCACATGAACAACAATAAAAACTAATAAGATAAAAACCTAGAAAAGAAGCCCAACCTAAGTGTCTTTCAAAACGGAGGAAAGATGGAAGAGTGTAAAGTTGATGACCTATCAAATGTTATTGATTTATTGAAAGTAGATCAGTGACACCAAAACAGTAAAATAATAAACCAAACTCTCAACTTTAGCTAAGTTGGCTCTTGCTGTCCTCTCAATTTTTTATTAATCAAATTCCAAATTTTCCTGCACATGCTTTTGAAAAGGATCTGCAGGTTCTTTCCGAGTTTTCTTGCACATGCTGCTGAAGGTTCTGCGGGATCTACATCATCATATTGGGGGGATGGATATAACTCTAAAGATGAGCTCATCGATTGGTAATTTGTAGTTGAGTGTGTATGGTTTGTATGCCACGGGTACTACGTCAGATCAAGCAGGCAGATGCCAACATAATATACTTTCATTTAAAATAAGATTTGATCTGGCCTTTATTAATAAAACTCTCAATATAATTAGTAGATGTGTGTTTTTTTTTTTCAAAAAAGTATCTTCTAAATGTGACTCTATTTGTATATATAAAATAAATGAGCCTCAGCGCTCATATTATTCTATCTCATGCTATCTCATGAGAAACACAAGAGACGAAAAAAATCTGCAGAGCATCGTGTCGGAATCTACGCAGCCAAAACCATCAATTGTATCAGAGCTTGATACCGTACGTGCCTTTCGACGGTTTAGATCGAAAAGTTGCGGTTTAAATCAGTCTAATGTAGCATCCTTCCTTTATCTGCAAACCCAAGTCGAGAGTCTCCTCCTCAGGTTCGGTGCGTCATTAAAGAAACGAACTGAGCACGGTACATCGACCAGCACATTGTGTTGCCTCGGGTTTCGTTCGTCATTGTCTTGTCTCGCCTCGGCTTTCGCGCCTCTGTATACGCTTTCCTACCCGACCCGACCAGCAACAGCAAACGGAATCCTGACGGCTGACGCTGGAAGGGCGATTTTAACCGTTAAAACTTTGAAGTGCGATATTTTCAGCATCCCGTCAGCGGTTCAGAAAGAAGGATGGAGGCTGATATTTTTAACGGCAAGAATTGTCCAATAAATGCGGGCCATGTGATTTCCTACAACCTCTCGTTTAGCATAAATGCCACGTACATCAAATATATTTCAGTCCCATACGCATTATTTGTCTTTCCAATATCTCTGCAGGTAAAGCTTTGTTGAGAGCATCAACCATCAATTTCTTTGAAGTCATATAAAATATTTCTATATTAAATGCAGTGGAAATAGTTACTTATATTTATCATTACATGTGGATGACATTTTGGTCGCTGATAATAGCTGGTGATCAATTGGATTACATCATAAGGTGAGTGCTAGTGCAGTGTGGATACTTGCACTTCTTCCAGTTTGCATTGTCCAATAAATCTTCTTTCTAGGTAACGATGAAAAAACAGTAGCAAATCACTCTCAGCTACAGGATTTTCAGCTTTGGAAAGACAGAGTCATCCCCATAAGCTTTTGTCCAAAGATTTTCAGTCTCCACATATATCTACATGCAGGGGTTCCCTCTTGTGAGCACATGAGCTCACCTTACGGTGGGCTCATTGCCTTGTGGTTGTGTGTCCCACTTGGGATGGGACCAGTGGGTATTGAAAGATCTAGGTGGGCCTTACGGCTGTGTGCAAAACTTGGGACCCACCTAGTCATCCTAATCACTTGATCAAAAGCTTCTAGCTTTTTACCATCCAAACACAAGTGCAAAATCGATTTAACGGTCCAGTCCATTTAAATGGGTGCCAACGAAAAATTGAGTCGAGTATGACAGACAATACTACGTTTGAATTTCAATTGCTAACACAGACCGTAGCACAATTGAAAACATGTCCCTTACAACTGCTATAAGGCCACTCATTTTGAAAACATGGAAGGTTAAAAAAATAAAAAGGAGAGCATGAATGTATAAGTAAATATTCAAACCACTATGGCCTATTTACAAATCCAAAGCCTATTTACAAATCCTAAAAAATTTTGAAGGTATGTAGAAACAACTGAAGAAAAATAAAACTGTCATTCAAAAATTAAGAAAGAAGGGGAAAAAAAAAAAAGCAAAGCAACGAAAAAGAAAGATTCAAAGGGGGAACATCATCCAGCAGAGCAGCGGGGCCATGCAGCACCCAGGTGAGCCCCAAACCCCAAAAGATGGGGCCAATCATATGGGCCGCCTTTTGAAAATTCAAATTATTCGACCAACCAATAGCACCACGGATATGCAGGCTGCATAGTATCGCACCTATTTAAAATTTGACAACCCAATGTCAGAAAACCACATATACAGCTCCCACAATAAGACCCAATTGCAGTTTTTCAAAGGATTCAACAACATCCTGTATTCTGAATCCTACAAGGCACTCACTGACTAGATGGGTGAGACAATAGTATCTCCACAGAGGAGCCGCATACTGAAATCTAAACAGCTCAAAATGAACACTCGCCTCTTATATGGGATGTGGGCAACTTTTACACCATATCCAACAATGCAACCAACTCTTATAGGAGTAAAAGACCGATGCAGGCCAACAACATCCTTGTACAACAGGTGTTTATTTTAAGCGGTTTAGATTTTCAAATGGGCCATGCCACAAAGTTTCACTTGCATGTGCGAGGATCCAATGTCCTCTTAATACACAACTGATTCTAAGTAAAACAAATTCACAGAATGCAGGCCCGTGATCTTGCCCTGAAACTGAGATAACAATATCTTTAGTCTTGATCAACCTGAACGAAAGTATACCACCAACATTACCCTATGCCAGTATCTACTATACCAGCAACATTACCATCTGTCAGCATCATTCCTCCTGTCACTCCTTTTCCCCTCTTAGGACGGCTCATACTCTACTCGAGATAGCCTTCTCTGAGGCAGCTTTCACTATAACGATAAGTACTCATTTTCTCTCTCTCTCTTTTTTTTTTTTTTTTTTTTTTTTTTGCCTTTCTTCTGGAGGTTGGCTCTGATACCAAATGTTATGTACCTAACCAATACGCCAAAAAGCCCCAGGACTGATGGAACGCGTCAAATTAAATCTTCCAACAATTTAGGACTGCAACATCCCACCACGCTTCCGTGGCCGACGTTTTCAACGACTTTCACTCTGGCGGCAAGTAGCCCAACCCCATGCACATGAAAAGCATGTATCATACTCCATCTATAGAAAATGTTCACCCGCGAGAAGATTGCATATAGCTTATATGCAGTCCAGCTTGCGGGTGGCCCACATTGATGCAAGTTTAACAATGAAAAAAAGGGCAAATTGAAAGGTCTCCTCATGGACAAGGAGGATCCAAAAAACCAGCTCCACCAAGCATCCTTGAAATTTAATGGAATCTAAATCGTTGATTTTCTTGACATTCAATCCAACGGTGAGTGAAGTTCAATGTGTAAAATTGGGCTTGATGCTAGATCATGGGATGAAAAGACTATCAAGGTAGTTGTACTAACAAAAGGTGGGCCCCATGAAGCTGGACTGCACTTGCAGTTGCTTGTAGAACATTTCCCTCCATCTGCACTATATTCATCAATTAAACCAACAGAAACAACCAGCAATGCTCCTTCTGCCCTGAAGGATGAGCATCTTATATGCAAATGAATAAGCATCCTAACCGAACTGAAGTTCATTTTATTAAGAACTTGCAAATCTAAAATGCAGACATTGGAAAATATCAAACAAAAAAGGTACGCATTCCAGATTCATCCTTGTCAAAGGTTGAAATTTATCATAGAATCTCATACCTAATCTCCTCTCTCAAGGATCCAGAGAAACCACAGAAAATGAAAATATTTAAGTTATTCATATTCTTCAATTGGCGCACAACAGATCAAGCAGAAGCGGTCTTCTTTTGCTGAAATACGACAGCAAAGACTGGAACACCAACTCCAATGCTGACGACACCAAGGACCGCAAGAGTCATCGTCAACTTCTGATACTTCATCCTATCCAAGTTATACATGTGCTTCGCATGAAGATAAAAAGGCTCTGAATCGTGACCATGTCCCCCCATTCTCTTCACCCCCGTCGAATGCAAACCTCTAGACACTGTTAAAACATGTAATTTATAGCTCAGTAATTTAAACCATGCAATGTCATATCAGAGCTCTGTCTCTGCGTGCGTGCATGAGAGAGAGAGAGAGAGAGAGAGAGAGAGAGAGAGAGAGCTGGATGCACTATGTATCAACACATGTATTAGCCTAAGAGATATCCTAATTGCCTATCTATTCAAACTATGGAACAAGAAAGAAAGAAAGAGAATAAGATTTCCGTTTGCGTGGGTAAAAGAGTGTGTGAACTGATTCTTCATAATATTTTCACATGAAATGGACATAATATGGTACGGAAATGCAATACATACAACTTACATCAACAAATGATTCAGGAAATTTATTAATTTCTCAACATATGCCCACCACACACCCCCCAAAACAAAATTTTCAAAAAAAGTCCCTATGTACTTTGAAAACTCCATGCAACCCTGTAAGCAGTCCTACCACATAACCTTAAAAAATTGCTTCAAAAAAGGGGTACTCTCTCTTGCTAATAACTATCGTGCAGTAGTAAAGAAGGGATTATGCAAAACAAAATAAATAAGTTTTTTTTTTTTAGTACATAAAAAAAAAAAAAAAAAAAAGGATTTGCCTTTATGTTAAAAAATTAAGAATAAAGTGAAGAAAGAGAAACAGTCAAGGAAATAATTTCTTTCTCATCTTCTATTTTTCATCCATTTTGAAGATTCCAACATCGATCAGTGTCAATTTCTCACAAAAGTTTTTAGGCCCAGTTTTGTGCATTTGTTTGACATAAGTTGCAGAGCCCAATTGGTATTTCCTAATGACCCAGTTACGGAACATAAACCGTCACAGTAAGCCCAATTGATATTTCTTCATGTCCGTTTTTGGGGTTGATGATTGAGTGGGGGTGGGTCCTTTGTCTTTATCTTATCCTATATTGTCTAAAGTGGTAGTCAACAAGTGGGCTTCCGTCAAAGACTTTTATGTGGGTGAGGACGGATTTGGGTCTTGGGATGTGTCCTTTAGGAGGGTCTTGTGTTAGTCCGAGGAGTCTGAGTTTGGTTATTTGAAGAGTCTTCTTTCTAACGTTTTCATCAGTAGGGATATAGCCGATTCTCACATTTGGAAGCCTTGCCCCTCCTATGCTTTTTCTTGTAAGTCCTTCCACAAGGAATTGGAGGGTTCACCACGTATCAAAGCTTTAGTGTCATTAGCTTGGTTGGGCTTGGCTCCTCCTAGGATGGACTATGGAGGCCTTTGTGTGGCTTGTTTTATTGAGGAAAGTTTCTATGGCAGACAACCTTAGAAGAACAGGATTGCCTTCAATGGCTATTTCAAATGTGTGTTGTGTGGGAAGGACATTGAGACGGTAGACCATTTGTTAGTGCATCGCGAGTTTTCTTATTCATTGTGGTGTAGGCTTCTAGCGCGGTGTGGTGTTCATTGGAGCTTCTCGAGCTCATTGGGGGGGATGTTTGAAGCGTCAAGCGTGCAGGCATTCTTCTTTGTTCGTTGTGGTTTGATTCTCTAGAGGCTTATCCCTTTTGCTATCTTGTGGTCGGTATGGAAAGAAAGGAAAAATAGAATTTTCAGAGGGTCTTTTTTGTACGTGAAAGATTTATCGCAATTGGTGGTGGCCCGAATTGCCCTTTTTTATAATTATTAAGAAAAAGTTGCCTAAGATAAGGCCAAACTATGTGATATGGCCACAATGTAAAAAAGACTCAACTCCGGGGGCTTGATTCAGCCACTCGAAGGATAGCATAATATCAACCAAGTTATAATTCCATCCTGGTTTGTACCCTAAATATGTAACATTACTACAACTTGAGACGTCCCCGTTCATGAAGGAAAATCTAAAAGTCTTGAATCATTTTAAATATATCATTTTGAAGTGAACAAAATATATATATATATATATATATTACCAACAGTGTTAGATCAAAGAAAATTGTATAACTTGTAACGTGATACATAATTTTTTATTTAAATGACTTTATAAAAAAAAAGGCTATACATTATAGGAGAGGAGTGCTGTAAAAAAAAAAAGGCATGAAGCCAAGACCCAAAAAAGGACCCAAGCCCCAGCCCACAAAAGAACAAGACAAAAACAACAAGGGGAACACGTTAACAAGCAAACCAGGATGAGAAGCACCCTCCTTAGCGAGACGATCTGCTTCTAGGGGAAAACGTAACTTGAAGGCTACTAGCAAGATCCAAAATCTCATCAACCACACCTGCCAACTTCCAAGGGGCTTTAGCAGTTAGCTTTAGCCCATTGGATTGCACAAAATGAGTCCCCTTCCGCAGTAAGGTTAGGGAGAATGAAGGAGAATGTCCTTTCTATTCTTTGTTTTAAAAAGATTTCTTCGTATTATTGTTTATGAATGAGGAAGCCCAAAAAATAAGATGGGTCACACACACAGGGATGGTTGGAATGGGCAGTAAATGCAGCCCTGCTGAAGGTTCATTTTTATGAGAACTGATACATGGTTGCCTAATACTGAGCATATGCTTCACTGGTATGCAGAAAATAACCAGGACCTTACATGGCCATGTAACATTAAGATCTAAAGGTGACTAAAAGAATGAGAACAATAAAGGAAAGAAAGGGAAAGATCAATATACTGGGGATGCACAGCCCCATGGCATCAACTACGACAGCCACAAGGTAGAACAAATACTTAAGATCACTTAATCGGAAACTAACAAAAATTTGGCTGTTTTTATGCCTCAAAGCCACAAGTGACATTTGACCTCACGGTCAAAATCGAAATACTGAATCATACATCCTGAAATGTACCCAAGGAATAAAGAGACGGATTTGGGACCCTACTCGGTCGAGTTGGGTCGAGTCCCCAAAAAAAAGCTCAAGAGTCCAACTCAGTATGTGCCGAGTCTGAGTCAACTCGGACTTGGCCCTTTTTTTTTTTTTTTTTTTAACCATGAATGTATCATCTGTTAGTGCAAATCTGAAAATAGTGTTAACAGACTGATAAAAATGAACAGGCCATCTGTGTAGGCTAGGGGGGAGTGGGAGAAAATATTGATATGTGGCTATTAGCCACATAATCACGAAGGGTTTTTGTTTCTTTTTTAAGATAAGTTATTTTTCATCATTGGTGTGTGGCAATTAGATGAGGTGAATGTTGATAATTTACCAAGTGATTATGTCGGCACACTTAGAAAGCATATTATTATTGATACTTTGGTCTATGGACAAAGCATTTTAAGTGACTTGAGTCTTGAAGTATGACAGAACAAACAAATCAGTTCAAACAACTTGAGCTTAAACTCTATGTTGGAATTGTAAGTTGATAGCTCCAGTGTAATACCATAAATCAAGTAGAAACTACCACCAAAATAATATGTTGATACAACGATGAATTCTTGTTATAGAGGATTATATGCTTGAAAGAAATTTATGATCAATCAACCATATCAACAAGAGCATAAAAAATTATACTAAGAATGGTAGTCAAGAAGAGCAAAGTTTCCAAGCAGTAAAGAGTAAAAACCTTATGGTATATTGCTAAATCCTATAGTGTTTATGATAATAATTAGACATGTATAAGATTTTGTTTAAAATAGGACATTAACATGTCTACCTTAGGTCATGATTTCCTCTTTAGATCATATGCAATTGCATCGTATAGCAAGAAACAACTGTGTGGCACAGCATACTCCGGAAGCTATACATTGCATGTAGTGTGAAGGCAACCAAAACCTTTACCTTCTAAATAAAATGCTTCAAGATAATTTAGATAATTTTCTTCTTTTTTTATTGGTAAACACTTCAAGATAGTTATGAAGCTTGACATAGCCAATGGACATATTCAACTTTTTTTTTTTTTTTTTGAACGGTATGGACATATTCACATTCACCGTAAATTTAATTCCAAGTGGAGCACAAAGCTCAAAAGGAAAAAAATATATATATAATTGTAAGTTACTAACTTCTATTTATATAATAGTCAGTACCTTGAAAATCACTGTCAGTGCTGAATTAATTTCAAAGCTTTTAGACTCTGATGGTATTAAGGGATGCCTGAGTTAGTAAATTCAAAGTTACCTAAGATAGACATGAAAGTTGTACACGCAAATCATGAAAAAACACCTCATCCACATAATCAAGGTTTTAACAAGCATATGCGGTATATATGCAGCATCATGAAATTTAAAAAATAAAAAGAAAATAAAATTTTCATTAAGAAAAATGTTCTTGAGGGTCTGTTTCTTTGCTAAAATTTCTGATAGGACTACCAGCTATCTGGGACTCTGGGTTTTCTGAAATTACTGTCGGATATTCCTTGTCTCTTAAGTGGAATTTTGAAAACTCAAGCATCCCAGCATTAACAAATGCCCAGAATCAAGTATCTTCAAATCCACAGCAAGCATTCGGAATTTTCAAAACCTAGGAATTCCGGCGCCTTTGCAATGGAACTATGGTGTCCACAATGCTTGTTTCAAACAAGGACCTACATGCAGGTATGGATGTCTTCATGTAGGATGATGGAGTAGATTCTATATCTTGGAATCTCTAAAACTTTAATTGTATATTTTTTGACATTTTGTTATGTACAAATTCCACATACCACAATTATTTTCTTCATTGCTGGGTGGACCCCAAGTTTGATTGCTGCATTTTGTGATTTAAGTGAGACATATATATGTATAGTATAGTACCTACAAATTGACAAGCAATCTAGTAGCTATGAATCTATGTGTTTCATGCACTATAGTATCCACACGGGAAAAAAAAAATGCAAACACAGGTATACTTCCAGTAAAGAATTCTAGTACCTATGAAATTTATTGAATTCAGTATGCATTAAATTCTTAGGCGGAAATCCCTGCGTGAACGAAATAAGGAGTTCAAGAATGACAGAATTCAACAGCATTCCCCAACATGACCCCAACAGGAAGTCCAGTAACTCCCATAAAGAAATGGGCCTTGAAAGCTCATATTTGCAACCCCGTGAAAAAATCTCATGATAAATGCAATGTCAACCAAGGATAAATTCACATAAAAGAATTGTTGACAATGGTTAAATCCACAGCATAGCAGGAACAAACTTTGTGATACATATTAACTAATTTTGGCTCCAAATGTTAAGTGGGAGATGCTGAATGTAATGACCTATGAGACCCGGATACTTATACAAGCCCAATGTATCCGTATCTTGTTTTGGTATCTGATCTGCACCGAGACTTCTAGGGTATAAGCTTAGCATATCTCACTTAACAAGACCATTATTTTATATAGTTATTTAAAATTTTCTCATTTCTCAACGTAGAAAATGATAGAAAGGAACATAAACAATGGCAACTTCATTAATTTAAAAGCGATCTAAACAAAAAAAATTAGGACACCCGTATCCATATCCTAGATTTCCAAAAGTGGAGTCATATCCCCGATCCCTGTATCGTGTCCGTACTCATAGCATCGTAGGTAATGGCAAATGGAACCTCAAAGAATGTCCCTTTTATAATTATTAAGAAAAAAGTTGCCTAAGGTTTAAGGCCAATTTGTTTAATTGGTAGTGAAGTTCCTTGCTATCAAAGGGTCTAAAATTGATGGACAAAGAGTGACGATGATCCACAAGATTCCATCAAATAGCTCCTCCTTTGGAAGGAAATTGTTACCCACCCGGCCATCAATCACCCTAGTAAATAAAATCCCAGAAAATCAAGGGTTTCATCAACAAACATCCTTCGATCCCTCAACATATGTTCATGAGAACCCACTTTACAATGAATTCCCAAGGATTCAATACAAATTAGGCAAATAGGCCCTCAGGATGCATTTATGCACAAGGAATCCACATAGGGCATGATGCTAAGACCAAAACGAAGATCTCTCAAATGCAAAAAGATTTTCATGACATCAACTACTATACTGATTTCAGACCATCTTCCAGAGGCTATACAACAAAAACTGGAATCATGAATTCAGTCCCCAAATGCAAATGATAGCAGAAATACATGGATGAAAGAAAAATCTAACAACCAAACCTAAACACAGAAAAAAGATCATAAATTATCATCATCATGATGAAGAATAAATCAACGAGAGAAAGAGAGAGAGACTTGCCTGACTTTGAGATGGTGGATTCAGAGGACATCAAAGACTTGATGCCAGATCTCAAAAGCCCGTTGAAAGCCATGATCGATTCTAATCTAATCTCAAAGGAGGATATGAAATCGCTTTCTTCTCTCCTTCTCTCTCTGTGTTTCTCACACTCTCATCTGAATCCAAATTCATGCCCTAGAGGTATATTATAACCCAGATAAAATGTTTTTACAAAAAACGCCTCTATGTTTTCATAAAAAAAAATAATAAAAAATAAAAAATAAAAGCTCAAAAAGCCTCTTGTATTTAATGTTTTTACAAAAGGCCTGTAATTTGAGTGTGTAACATGTGGTTTTTTCCTTTTTTTTTTTTTTTCATATGAATGTCAGAAATTTCATTTAGGTGGCAAAGTCTCATTAACTCAAGTTACTTTTAGTGGGGCACAGCCGCACAGCCGAATGTAGGGTGACGATAACCGAGAAAGGGATTGGAATCAATGGCGGATCTAAGAAATAGAACATGAGAGGCTTTATGTAAGAAAATATTGAGAGAATGGGCAAATATAAAAATATGTACATAAATTTTTAAAATTTAGAAGGGAATCTTTAAAAACTTTAAGTCCTTTCCATGTATGGGTAGGGGCTTCATCCAGCAGAGCTTTACATCTGGTCTGCCGCCACCGGTGACTGGGATGGAAAGGCTTAGTTGTAAATTAAGAAAATAGGTGAAGTGAGATTATCCTAATCCATTTCATAAGGGCAAATAGGTCAAAAATACAAAAAACTAAATTGTCAATATTCTCATTGCAAAGTTGGACTGACAAACAAAGGGGTTTTTTAGTAAAAATATAAATTACAGGGGCCTTTTTGAATGAAAATATTGGGGCATTTTTTTTTAAGTCCAAAAAAAAAAAAAAACAGATGGGCTGGAGAAGACTCAGTCACGTGTGAGATGCTACGCGCGTGCGGCACATCCAAACTATCTTTTTCATTTTTTGGTAAAATCCGGGGCCAATTGATATGCTGGTCCACCGATTTAATAGCGTAGATTACAATTTACATAAGTAAAAAAATTACAAAAAAAAAAAAATAGAGGATTTTACCAGAAAAAATATTTAATGTGCCCATAGGACCAAATTGGACAAATTAAACAAACTTGCACCAAATAGGGCATGTCGCCCGAAAAACCCTTTTTTTTACTACTTTTTCCAATTGTCGATATCGACACTCCCCTAAAGAGGTAAGGGGTTTGGGAAATAGAAGTGGAAAAAGACGAGCGGATCTGGTGTTTTTTTTGTCTTCTCATAGTCAACCCTGATCTGTTTCGAGGAGGGTCGATATCGACCATAGAAAAAGAAGTAAAAACACTAAAGGTTTTTCAGCCGAATTGCCCTATTTGGTGCAAGTTTGTCCAATTTATCTTATTCTGTCCTATGGCCACATAAAGTGTTTTCTTGGGTAAAATCCTCAAAATAATAATAAGAATTTAATTTAAAGGGGTCAATTTGAACCCTAACCCAATTGTAGTTCAACTGACTAGAGACATAAGGGAGTGCCCAAATATACAAATAATTATAAGGGAGGGAGTAGTAATGAGGGACTCAAACACATGCCCTCTCACATAAGGTGATATGACCAGACTAATTGAGCTTTCTTAGGACTGCATAAGAAACACATCAGCAACACCATAGTTATTTTTTCGGAAAAATATGAACAAAAAATATATATTGCTTTCACCGGCCACCTCACTTTTCTAATCTTTCACTCCTTAAGTTTTTCTCATTTAGACCTCGTTCTTTTACTAGAATTCCTAATAGGAATTCAGGCTGTCTGGGAATTCAGAATTCCTGTCAGGAATTCTGAGTTTCATTACCAGAATTCCTGAGCATTTGAAATTCCAGGCATTTGAAATCCCAAAAACTCACCATTTGAAAAACTACTTTAACAAAGAGGATTTGGAAATCTCACTTGGCACAGGAATTCCGGGAGAGGGATGACGGCATTCCGAGAGCTCAAGCAAGAATTCATACCATGAATGAAACAACGAATTTAGAATTCCAGAATTTGGCAGCATTTCAAATATTAGCATTTGAAATTCCCAGACAACCACCAGAGTTCATTCACTCCATTTCTTCATATCTATCTCCAACTCCACTCCTAAAATCTCTCAAATCAATTATCTACAAATCTAAAAATATCTGATATCTTATTTGATTATTGATTTTGATCTTTTAATGATACGGCCATGTTTAAATGGACAATTTCTTGAAAGAACATGTAATACGATGCATATATAGAGCCGTCCATTAGTGGGCTCCCTATAGAAACTTGTAAAGGGTTATGTGGAAATCATTACTAAATGTAGTTGCATTGATGGATCCCTTTGATATATATGAGTATTATAATGTATGTCAAAATCAATAAAAATCTCAAGAAAATGTATGTTTTGATGAGATTATCAATTTCAACATTATTGGGGCCCATGCATGACATCATTCGCTTTGATAAAAATTATTATTTGTGAATTTGATTTAATTGATGTGCAAGAAAATTCAGAAATTGGAGCCCACAAGAAGAAAGAAATTAAGAGAAAAATAAAAGGAAGGAAGGAGAGAAGATATAAAGAAAAGAAAGAAAAATAAATTTCAAATCACAGATCTAAATAATTCATTTTTGAATCAAGTGAGCCCAAGTGTAGAGAGTTGCATAAAGAAGTAGAGTTTCAAAGATATTATAATTAATTATTTTTTGGGCAAAAGTAAGAGATCTGATTGTATAGATTACTTAGGCTAGTGATAGTCTTTCTTTAGGACAGGTTTTAAGAAAGTGCTCGATAGCTCCCTTCGGATTGACCCTGGACTCACCGGGTATTACCGCATCATGAGGGCCCTACACTTGGGATAGTGATCAATTGGTAATGTAGTATGTTATGATACAAGAACTCAAAAAAAAAAAAAAAAAAAAAAAAAACCCAACTCGACTTTAAAAAGACACAACCCTGTCGAAGCTCGTTTCACTGCAGTGAACTCTTTGACTAAACTCAGGTATTTGAACCGGCAAAAGCAACCAAATATGGGTAGCTATAGGGATAACATTTGCCATTACTGAACCAGCCCGGTATGCCTTCCCTCTCCCGAGGGCTGCCCTACCTCACCTGAAGGCTCCCTCACCTTACCCGAGTCCACTTCCTTCACCAAAGGGCTGGGGTCCCAATCCCACTCAACCATGAATGTGTTCGGGTTGTACAAGTCCGCAATGGTAACAACGGTCTTTGGTCAGAAAGTTAAAAGCAACTGATGGAGCTGAACCTTCTGTGGCATCAAGAAACTCTCTTATATTTGATAGTTTTGTAGCTATCCAAGCAACACTGCCTTTTATCAGTTTAGTCTGTGCTCTGTGTGTGTGTGTATATATAACAAAATTTACCGGACTGTTCAAATTTCATGTTCACAAAGAAGGAAGAGAAGAAAAAATCAAGTTTTCAACTGTCCACTATGCTCCATTTCTTTACACTGAGAAAACCTAAATAATTACAGTAATACAACAGATGTTGTAGCACAATCTATACATGTAATAAGTTTTGGACCAAAAAATAAAATTTAAAAAGAAATACGTATACAAGTTGACACATGAAGATTGGTTGGCAAGCGATTGTTGCTTTTGGAGAACCTCCTAAATCATTCCCTATTCAACTAAGCCACCTGCTTTTGGGGTCAGCAAGGCTAACAAAACCAAAACCGTTACATGGACGCTTGCTTTAGGGTCCTTCGTTCCAGTGAAAGAGCATCTCATGAGAAGAAAGCGAAAACCTCTGTTCCAGCGGCATTCAGCTCTGAATTATTCCAATGTCCTCACTAACCCTTCGCTTTATAAGTTATTGCAGATCCAATCTGTATCGTAAAGCGGCTTACATGAGTCTGAATCCAGGACACTTCCACTTTCAACAACTTTTTGGTGCTGGATAACCATATCTAATGTATCAGTGCTTATAGTGAGAAAAGTTCATGTCCGACCATGATACACCCAATGTTGGACTCCAGAAGGACTACTGAGAAATGTGAAAAGGATCATATCCCAAGATCAAAAGATGGTGAGTTTACACGTTTTAGACTGACATCTTCTCAGCTGGATTAAAATTCTCCCTTTGACTCATCCCAACTGACAATGATGTCTTGTACTTCAGAGACTCTGTAGCTTGTGCCTCTACCGCATCAAGATCAATACTCTGATAGAATTGATCATCATCAAACATGTCGCTATTTAATTTATTGCACTCAGGCTGACACACATTGGAGGCATTGCCTGTGTCCTTTGATATAAACAAATACTCTTGTCTAGAACTTGTTACAGAAACGGAAGCAATTTCTAGGAAACTTAGCTTTCTTTTTCTGCTATCCATCTTGCTTTCATCTTCCGTTGAATGGTCATGGGTTTCGGCCACTGGTGATAGCAGAGCCCTCTTTCTGTCCAATTGGCAGGATTTTGAGTTCCTGATGGTGGACTGATTTTCAGAACAAAAAATGCTTTGAGGAGTCTGAAGAGAATTTTGGGCCATTTTTGAATAACTTCCACATTCATCAGTCATGGGGGATGCAGATTCATGACCTGAGTTAGTGGAATAGTTCGATTGCATTAAAGGTGACTGAGTGAGCAAAGACTTCCTGTTAAAAAGACATTGCGAGCTTCACGTTATTAAGCTGTGGGTTTCAAAAAGAGATACATAGTAGGAAAGTAAAACCAATTCAAAAGGCAGTGATTAGTCACAGATTGATGGAGTTGAAAACAAGTGAAAAGGCTGCACTTTACTGACCTGTAAATAGCCATCATGTCGATTCTGCCAACTTCTGCTTGAGTACTTGAAGGAGAGCTCATTCTGTCGTCTATGAAACTATCATCACATTCATTGTCTCCGTTGACATCTTCCTCATCCTCTGATACTTCTGCATCTGCAGATACCCTGATTGTAATCATCATTATTAACAACCATGCCCAGCATTGTAAAATGGATTAGTTTGCAGGTTTTAAAGAGAGTTTTCCTTGTTTCCATATTTTCCTTATCAAATTTCTGCAACGGAAGTTTTAATTACTTATTTCAAGAACTGATCATATTTAGTTATAAAATATGGTACACTACTGAAAAATGACTCACTCGGCTTCATCTTCTATGAAATCTGTCACATGAGCCTTGGGCATCTGTTTACCTGAAAGCAAGAAACAGTCATCTATTTATGATGCCCACTATATCCACAAATCTGATTCAATTAATTGGAGGTATTAACAATTAGAGGAATAGGATTGTATCTGATTAACATGATCGAGCTCCAGGGGGAAAGGAGAGGAATGCATGGAACAGATTGGGTACCACAAACTTCAAATGCAGAAACAGAAGGCGGCAAGATTTACTGCCTAAACTACCGAAATTGAAAATCAAATTAAAGTAACAAGACTAAAATCAAAAGTACCAGTGATATTCTTCATGGGGCTAAATTTGGTTTGATTCAAGGATCTGCATAGGCTTGCTCGAGTTTCACTTAGAGCTTTCTTTGAAGTCTGAGAAGATGATCTTTTGTCAATGTCCACGTACTTGCACAATCTTTTAAATTTGTGTGGTTGCTGAATGGACTTTAATGCTTCACCAGAACTCAGCTGCCAGTCTTCACTTGAGCTATGGTCTTGTTTGTTAACTAATGGTGTTTGAATTTCCTTGATAGGAGAACCTGACATCTTCCCAATATCTATGTTGACTTCATCTGCATGATATAGGATATTGACCATCTCATTCTCTGAGATTATTTTCTTTGAAGTTGGACTAGTACTCAGCCTTGGAATATCAGGTAAAACATACTCCGGAATGGGAGACTGCTTCCGTTGAATGCCTACAGGATCTGCCATATCTTTTATACTTTTCTTTGCATCCATGCTTCTAATACAGCAGTCGGATAGCAATCCAGCATTATCATTTTCAATACTGGGATCTTTTAAAACCATATGCTCCATTGTTGAAGGGGATCTACGGTTTTCAACTACAGGAGACTCAGGAACAACACCTTTCTCAACGAAAATAGTTAGCCGAGGACTCAACTCCGCATCCCTCAAATCATCCTTTAATTCAGCAGACAGCGAATTTTTTGTTTCCATTTCCATATGTATCGGTGTCTCAGCAACGCGGCATTCAGAATCTATTAACTCATTGTCAGAGTTTGGTGTTTGAAGAAGAGGTTCTTCAATCCTGTTCTGCATTCGCTCTTGGGAGTCAAACTTGGACAATGGATAAGCCATTATCCACTTGTTTCTTAGTCTTGCCTCTTCAGAATCCATTACTTCCACATTAGCATTAGGCTGCCTATTTAGTTTGTCATATTGTAGACAGGAAATCCGATTCATCGGCAAACAATTGGTCTTTGAAGGTATATCATGCACACAAGTTGAGTCATCTTTCAGAGCAGGAATGACTGGAAAAGATGCAATTAAAACCCTTCCCCAACTATTCACTGATACAAAATCAGCCCCAAAGAGGAAGCAATGAGCAGGACTCTGGCTTGGGAGATCTGGCAGGCAGTGCTCATCTTCCTTACTTGAGTTTCCTCCAGATGACGTTTCAACATCCGATGTTTTTCTTTTTGATAATGTTTTCAGGTTGTCATAGGGTGTAAATGAATCGGCAACTGCAATATGAAATTCCAGAGTCAAACATGCTTTCTGGTTTGTAAGCTCACAATAGTAAGAATAATTTAAAAATAGATGGGCACAGTACAGCAAAAGTGGGCTTTTCATGTGTGATATTTTAGATGCTCTAGTGTGGTTTTATTATGGTACTGCAGATACCCATATTTCACAAAACTAGTTTCAGGTTTAAGCTAGGTAATCACAGCGGTGGCAGTTCTTGACCTGACAGCCATTGCCAACCAGAATCTGACCCATTCAGGGGTCAGGTTGACCCTTTTTATTATTTGGTATTTTGGTTGGGGTTTGTGTTGACATTTCTGATCCAATAATAAATGAGATGGGTTCAGGTTGAGTCTATTCTTACTATTCAACCCGTCAACCTAACTTAAACCTACCCCAATCCAACCAAACCTGAGATGTTAATCAAGGGCTCAGGTTGACACTTCAAACTTCTAGGTTGGGTTGGGTTAACATTTTCGACCCTAGTAATGAATGGGAGGGATTTGGGTTGAGCATGTGGATGTTACCATCATAGTGTTAACCCGACCCAACCCAATCCATTTCTACCCCTAGAGTAGATCTACTTTATATGTCATTTCCCGTTGAGACAACTCATGGAGAAGTTTAAGATAAGGATTTATCATCATTATCATCATCAAAGCCCATCTATGTTAGAGTCAGCTGAATGAATTCTAACCGACCATTCCAATCTATCCTGGCCTCCTAGGCCAAATTCTCAGTTAGGTCACTTATTCAGATCCTTCATCATCCTTCCATCCATGTCCTCTTCGACCTGCCTCTTTTCCTTGAGGGGTCATCAACCTGCATAGAGAAACTTTTCCTCACCGACACCGATACGTGCTCACTTTTTTATTCTCTTTTGGGAAATTTTCTAATAAGACCTCAAGTTTTTGCCTTATTTAAAAAAATGACACAAGTTTCAAAACTTTTCAAATTAGACCCTAAGTTTTCCAAGAAGTTTTCAATTAAGGACATCCGTCCATTTAAAGTTATTTTTCGGTAACTTTTTTCCTAGATTTTTTTTAAATACCTAAATTACTCTATATTGAAATAAAACCTTCCTTCATTTCCTCTATATTCTCCTCCTTTTCTTCACCGGCGTCCTTACTGTGATCAAGGACAACCAATGTCCCCACAACGATCTGCTGCATGTAGTGCCTATCGGAACCATGTCATGGCTTTAAATGAAAGTTAATTTGGATATTTTAAAAAAAATTGAGGAAAAAAGTCACCAGAAAACACCTTTAAATGATCGGATGTCCTTAATTGAGAACTTACTGGAAAACTTAGGGACTAATGTGAAAAATTTTGAAACTTATGTCCTTTTTTGAAATAAAGCAAAAACTTAAGGCCTTATTTAAGATTTTCCCTTCTCTTTTCTAGTTTTACCACACATTATCTCAACATTCTCATAGCTATTACACTCATTTATTGCATGTGTTGTTTCTTGATTGGCCAAAATTCTACTACATGGGTTATTGTTAGATTGTATGGTCTCAATCCATCAGATGATGTAATAAATTGATTCATTTTTTTATTTATCAATATAATCATGCTTTCCTTCCATGAGATGAATGGTGTTTTATTACTTAATGCACATAACTAATACATATGAGTGACATGATGGTTCATGAGATGAACCGGAGCCCATTAGTATATTAAATGTGATATATATATGTGTGTATGGATGAGATCCACATACATGAGACATATGTTGCAAATCTTATACTTAAATATCTTCACAACCAGTGATGAAATTGGGCATTTTATCTGACAATGTTACAGCTCTTTGATCTTTATGAGATAGTGTGATTTGTCTCGATCATTAGAATGTAAGATTCTGGATCATTGTGTTCGTACCTTGGATGTATTGAAGGACCATGAGAAGCACCTTATGAAACATTGTCTTTACCTTAAGGTCTGCTCTCATAATTCCCTAGCAATAGACTCATAATCCTGAGACATTAATGAACTCAAATTTCTATCTGTTCATTTGCTTTAAGTCACCAATGAGTGAAGCTAATTGTAGGTCAACACCTCGATGTCTTGGGTACGTGGTAGTAGGACTGTGGGAACATTCAATGGTCAAGATGGAATCTATCCTCATTATCCCCTTATGCCAATTAATAGATTTATCATTAGTAAGTGCATACCCATCTCAATTAAGAGTTAATTGGATGGTACTGATGATCACTAGAATTAATTGGGTCTCAGGGATAATAAGATATGGATCCAATTTAGTGGACAGGACCAATTAATCCATGGATATGGATAAAGGGGCCTATTTGTGGTCATAGGGAAGTTTAGGGTCTTCTTTGTAATTTATTCCCAAGACTGGAGTGCAATTGCATTTATATAGTGGAGTTATTTGCAATTAACTATAGGCCTGGATTACACATGAGATGTGGGATCGCGATGTTCCAGTTGGAGCCAGCTTTCTATGGAATCCCTAGTGGTCTCCACACTAGCCCAAGATTAGATCATTGCTAATTCTAGTTGAACTCTAAAAGGAAAGAGAACAGAAAGTTATTATTTCTATTTGAAATGAGACTTCTAATAGTGGTAATAGTAGGAAGAGAAGGTTACGAATTCTTTTGGAAGTGAGACTTCTAAATAATTGTTAGTAAGTGAAGATTGCAAAATCTATATAAAGAGAAGAAGGGTTGGACGTCCCGACATATACTTCTCCTCGTAGAACTGCACGCCCAGCCCTATAGTGCAAGTGTTGCACATCTTCTTTTCTCCTCTCTCTTCTAGTTTCTCTTCCAGTTTTCCTTAAGAGCTTCTAGTTATTTTCTTTAGGAGATCCCACCCATCTCCTTTAGAAAAGAGATCTGATACGGGTTATACCGTGGAAGACAATTAGATCTTGGAGATCCAAAGAAAGAGTTTCTTCATCTAGCAAGTCTTCTCTTCCATTAGAGTACAACCAAGCTCCCAAGGTATAATCTACTTCTCTATATGTTGTGGATTGTTTGTGGTTGCATGGTGATGCTATATTCTATCTTAGAGATAGTTTTCTACTGATTATGATTGATGAGTTTGAGGAATTGGATCCTGGATGTGGTTTATGGCCTTATGGGTACTTGATCCCTAAATTAAGCAAGTCAAAAGTTTTGAAAACATATCCACGAGGCCCACCTACTTCCAACAGTTAAACTAGTCAAATCGTTGCCATGTAAAATTTTCCCTTCAATCTCTTTGGCAAGGACGGAACTAAGTGGGGGCTGCCCAAAAACTTTGAAAACCCCCTACTGTTATAGAAGATTTTAGTCTTTTAATACTGAACCCCCAAAAAACTTTGGAAAACCCTCCCAATGTTATGAAATTTTTTAGCTTTTTTTTATTCCCCCCTCTCCCCAGTGGTATCTCTTGAGCTTCAATTCTCATAAGAGTCACATCTCTTTGCACATCCCCTAAAGTTGCAAGCCATATTATGTCTTTATACGACATTCTAAAGCCCTTGGATTTTAATGCCTCTTGCCATCTCTCAAGTTTCACATTCACACGATCTCTCAATTCATCCACCAACACTTTATCATTGCACACAACATACCCCCAAGGTACCTACTCTTGAATTGAAGCAATTTACTTGTCCAAATTCAATGCAAAATGATAAAAACTTAAACTTGACCCATCATGCAAACCTATGGTCACTCGTCATCAGTATTTCTATAGGTAGTTTTCACACTTGTTACCGTTCCGTGATAAATGTCTTTACTCTTTAGTGATATCAATATAACTTCTTGGGACTACCTTTATCTAAAATCCACCAAATGAAACCTCTACGTACCTTATTATAGGATTTCTTTAGATTGGAGACTATATGAAGATTTTACCTCTTCTCTCAATATTTTCCCATCAATTATCTAATTGAAAAGAAGCTTTCATAGTAGACCTCTCCAGCATGAAACCAAATTGATTTTCAACTATCTTGGCCTTTTGTCTAAGTCTTTGCTCCATTACTCTCCCATAGTTCCATAGTGTGGCTAACAAATTTAACCCCACGACTATGATGCCCATATACTTCAAAACAAGAAAGTATCATGTCATATTGCATCCAATACTTCACTTTTCATGTGTAAAACTTTTCTGCCACATCCATGGTGTGTCCTTGTCATACCCATGCCATATGTGGGCATCATAGTCCCATGATAATTGGTGCAACTTTATATATATCATTTATTCTTGTATATAGGTTTGTTTGTAAGGATATAATATTAAATTCTTTATTTCCACCTCCTGAAATAGTTGCAACTTCCAAGTATTCGGTCGACGAAGACTTCAGCTCAACCTATAAAGAATAGAGGGTCACATTAGCAAGGCAACTTCTTTGATAAATATCTGAGTAAAATCTGCATAATATCATGTAAAGAAAGCCAACCTCAGCCGGAAGAGTTTTCTTTGATTTAAAAGACAACAATCCTTGAAGACTTTGCATGGTATCAATCAACATCCCAGTTGTTCTGGAGGAATGCATTACTTTATGTACCCTGGAAGGAAATGTTTGGAAGTGTGGGAAGGAAATAAGAGATGGCCTCCATGTATCTTCTCTAGAAGCATGAAAGTACTTGGTAATAATATCAGCCTCGGCATCTGACATTTTGCTCCTAAAAGAGGGTTCGTGGATGGAAAGATCTTTCACTTTCTTCCCTCGCGGAATGAATTGTTCGATACATAATTCAACAAAATTAACTTCTGGTTTGCAAATATGTGGCACCTAAAAAGAGAAGAATCAGAGTGAATAAATTAAAAGAAAATATTAGCTTAAGAAACTAGAAGGCATCCCTTGTTTAGCATTTACCATCCTAGGACTGCAATGGAAATTAAAGCTATTGGATCCCCCATTATGCATGTGTTTCCTCACAGCCTTACTATTTGCTTGCTTTCTCAAGTATCCCTTCAATTCAGGTCCTTGACAAGCCAAAACTAGTATATCTATCGTTAAAGAAGCCAGTCTAAGAAGCATATAGAAAACCCAAATTATATTCTAAGCTACACATGAACTTCTGTTCAACAAGCTAGCAATGCAATAAAACAAAAGAAACTGTTAATCGCTATTATCGTTCAGATTGGCATTGCAGGGAAAAAACAAAAAAAAACTGTGGGTGACAAGGATATCCACTCGTCCATCATGCTTCCTTCCTGTTCTTCCCATGCGCTGGATCATTCTCAAAGGTGAGATATTGGCATCAAAGCAGATGACGAGATCAACTTCCATGATATCCAGGCCTTCTTCACCAATGGATGTTGCAACAATGACATTGTATTCACCAGTGCGGAACTTCTGTTCAAGAATGTAACGAGACAGTTAATGCAGAAACATAAGAAAAAACCATGACAAGGAACTACAAGATTACCTGTAGAACTTCTTGTTGAACTTTTTGTGTCTGCCCTTTTAGAGATTTTCCTGTTAAGGCTTAAGCCATAAGAAAAAAACACCAGTATAACAGTACCAAATAATCAAACTGGACTACTGTTAGAAAAAAAAAGTAAAACTAGCAAAAATTTGACCCTGCAAGCATAGCTTGGTGCTAGGGCATTGGCTTACCATAGGGAGCACTAGCATTCGAGCTCTGCTCCAATTGTTGGAGGACCACCGTGCTAGCCATTATGGCAGCCTACCAGAAAAAGGGCATACAGAGCGTTTGTATGATGAACTTGCACTTGCAGACTACCTTAATGTATTATAAATATAAAGTACTTTGGACCATTCCTTTACAAATAGCTTGTTCCTTTTATAGTCTCTCTACTATCTATTCATGTACTTATCCTGTTCGATACAATAACTCTGGCGCAGTTTTGTAAATGAAGGCTACTAAGTATTATTTTCAGTACGTGTTTTTCCATGGGAGAACATAGACAGCTTAGTTTATATCTCCTCCTCTTTATTTATGAGTCAGCTCATTTATTAAGTTGAAACTTTTAAAACCATAAGAAAACTAGGTTGAAAACCCAAAAGAACAAAGAAGAGAATTTAGGAGAGAACTATGAAGACCAGTTATCCAGCCCTAGTTATGGCCACCCCTACAACTTTATTTATATTATTTCCTACAAAAATCTCTTACACCAAAGTTTCCATCATTACAAGTTAGTCCATAATTACTAGAAAATTACAAATAGGTCCCTAGCTGTTTCTCATGCTCCCCCTCAAGCTAATGCATAGAATCCCAAAATGCATAAGGTGAAAAAACCACCACATAAACTTTCTTGCAAATTAGTTTAATACAGACAATATCATAATTCTTTTCAATGGCGATAAAATGTATGCGAAACAATCCATAGATTTATATTTAAAAGAAATAGAATAATCACAAAAATTTGCCCTGGGTGTCCTTTACAGTGTGTCTGGAATTGAGAAAAGTACACTAAAAAAAAATAAACTCTCTGATCAGTGGCTATAACTTAAGGGCCCGTTTGGCACTTTACTAGATTAGTAAAAGTCAAGTAAAGCATCCATTTTTCATACAAGGGGTCACATCAATAACACTTCGATTCAAAATTTCCTCCATCTTTTAAAAAAAAAAAGGTCAAAAAGCAACCTCATTTCTCTACTAAAGACTAAAAAAAAAATCCATTCTTTTATAAAAAAAAGTCAAAACGATTTTATACCAAACAACTAAAAACAAAATACCATCATAACCCTATTATATTTTATCATCTCTTGATTTGATGCTTTACTGCACTTTACTTTACATGTAAAATTATTAAACGAACCCTAAAAGGTAGACCAATCGCTTACCTCTCTGCAATATTTCAGAAGAAAGTTTAAGAATCCAAAAAAAAATGGATGGTTATGAGGAAAACTAGTCCAGAAAAATTGCCAACCAGAAAATTACTCAAGAACTGCTGTGAAATGAAATCCAAAAACTCTAATATATATGGGCGATGCTCCTATGAGAGCATCCCTCACCTTACGATAAGGTGGGGGCCCTCACATTCATATCTAATGCCAACAACTTAAATGTGAGGGCCCCACCTTTATCTCTCATAGTAAGGTGAGAGATGCTCTCATAGAAGCATCTCCATATATAGATATATATATATATATATATATATCAGAACTTCATAGACTTGGCGATGAGATCCAGATGAGTGGGTCCCACCAGCAGATCATGGATCCTTTCAAAACAGTATCTGCTGTCAGATGTAAATTTTGATTTGAAAGATCTGTAGTTTTGACTGGCAGACGGGTCAAAAAAACCTTCCAAGTCAGATTCACCAGGTGGGTAACACAGATATCCAGATGAAGTTATCATTAGAAGAACTTTATGAGGGCATATCAGTTGCTGCAACTGATATCACGAAATTCCACAGAGACCTCACAACAGAGCAGTAGCTCTGATACAAAGATTAAGAGAAAAAAATAGATTGAGAAGAAGATTGTATCCCTTTGAGAGCATGTATCCAAATATACTTCTATACTTCAAAGACTTGGGCTGTGCATAAGAGGAAAACTGGAAAAAGAAAACTAATGTAATTGCTGATAGTAATTGCTATCCTATATTATCTTTACAGATTACAACAGATGGTTACACACTACAGTAGTCTGGTGGGCTGTTACTGTAATGGACCAGTGGCGCTTGGACCTGTAACAAGCATACAGTCTCTACATAGGGTACAGTAGTTAGACTAATATGCCCTCACAACTAATATAAATTACTTCCATGTACATAAATGATGAATATAAGTACATAAAAATATTTAAAAAAACACTACCACCAATATATATATATATATATATATAAGGGAAATATTCAAGTGCATCTATCCCTCACCACACATGGTGAGGGACACCCCTTTTGGGGAAGTTCCAAGTACAAAAGGGCTTTTGTACTTGATGGAAAGATCCCCTTTTGTACTTAAATCTTCCCCAAAAGGGGTGTCCCTCACCACACATAGTGAGAGATAGATGCACTTGAATATCCCCCTATATATAATGTCATATAAGAAATTTCGTTTATCTACAAATTTAACTTTTTGATGCGTCATCAAAAAGTAACTTAGCCGTGCCGGATGGACCCAATACAGATTTTTTTAATCATTTTCATAAAACATTACAAAAAAGTTTAACCAATAAAAATAAAAAGGACATCCAAAGTCTTAGCAGGGAGAATTTAAAAGGTGCTGCCGAAATTAATATCCAATGAGCAAGGAGCCTTTTTTAAGGGGAGGCAAATCTTGGATGACATGCTGGTGGCCAATGAGTTTGTGCACTCAAGGCTTAAGGAGAGGCTGTCGGGGATTATAAGCAAGTTAGACTTGGAGAAGGCCTATTGGATCGGTAGTTCATTCAATATATGCTCAAAAGAATGGGTTTCGGGGAAAAGTGGAGGAAGTGGATCCAGGAGTGTGTCTCGTCAGCATCGTTCTCTATCTTGGTGAATGGGTCTCCAAAGGGACTTTTTCCGGCTAGAAGGGGGCTAAGAATAGGGGATCCTCTTTTCCCTTTCCTGTTTATAATAGTGGTAGAAGCACTGGGTAGAATGATTAAAGCGGCACTGAGCACGAGTTTGTTTGAAGGCTTTAAAGTGGCTAGAAATACCCTTGCAACCAACCACTTGTAGTTTGCAGATGACACCCTCAATTTTTGTGGAACTGAAGAAGACCAAGTTATAAATGTCAAAGCCACTATCCTATGTTTTGAAGCGATTTCAAGTTTTAAAGTTAACTTCTTCAAAAGTGAGGTGATTGGGGTAAGAACCGAGAAGCCGATGCTAGTTAATATACAGAAATAATGGGGTGTAAGGTTGAGGAGCTACCAGCTCCATGTATTTAGGGATGCCTTTGTGCTCGGGGAGGGCAACTAAATCATTGTGGAACCCGGTAGTGGAAAGGGTTGAGAGGAAGTTGTCTACATGGAAAGTAAATTACTTGTCTATCAGAGGAAGAGTCACCCTGATCAAATCAGTGTTATCGAATCTACCAATCTACTACTTCTCCATCTTTAAATGCCTGGCCTCAGTTACTAAGAGATTGGAAAGGTTGCAGAGAGAATTTTTATGGCACAGAAGTAGTTCCCAAAAGAAGTTTCATGTGGTGGATTGGGCTTCCATATGTAAACCAAAGGAAGGAGGTCTGGGAATCAGGCCTTTTAAGCAAATGAATCAAGGCAGACAATAAGTACTCAATTCCCGGACCTGTTTAGGTGTGCGAAGGACAAGGAAACAAAAGTCAATTCTTGTATGAATAGAATTGGAGGGCAGGTGGTTTGGAGTCCTACTTTCAGAAGGAACCTGAAGGAAGAATCTTAATTTTTATCACTCCTAAACTTCTTGTATGAGAAGATGCTAGGGTGTGGGAAGCCTCAAAAGATGGAACCTTTTCAGTTTCCTCTTTCTTCAAGGCTATTTTAACAATCCAAGGGAGAAGAGCATGGTGTGCAGCATATGAAAGTTGAAGGCACCACCAAGGGTGATCGTCTTCAGGTGGTTGGCTCTTAGGAACAGAATTCCTACAATGGATATCTTAAGGAGAAAAGGGATGACTATAGTGAATGGCTGCCCTATGTGCTTGAGGTACGAGGAATCTGTGGACCATCTATTGTTGAACTGCAAAATAGCTCAATCTATTTGGATGATAGTGGTAGGGTGGTTTGACTATTGCTGGGTCCTCCCTAGCCCTATCCTGGAGCTTTTCCAGGCTTGGAAGGCTCCAATCGAAGATCCAAGAGGCAAGGAGATGTGGAGGTTGACATTCTTGGTGGTGATTTGGACGATATGGAAGGAAAGAAACTCAAGATGTTTTGAAGGAATAGCATCTACAGAAAGTTGATTGGTAGAGAAAACCAAGTTTTTAGTGGCTCTCTGGGTGTCCATCAACCAATCTTTTAGAGGATACTCCACAGATCAAATAGTGTATCAATGGAAAGAGTTGGCCTTCTCTTAAGCAGGGCATTTGCTGGATGGTTTTGGGTTCTAGCTTCTCTTTTGTTTTCCTGTCTTGAGCATGTCGGTACTAATCTCTTGTATTGTTTGCTTTTATTAATCAAAGTAATCATTCAAAATATATATATAAAAAGGACGGCATGGCACACAAGCTAAATAGCAAAAAGAACTGTATTTTAGCAAAAGAATTGAACTTATAGTCCATGTGCGAGCTTATAGATATACAAGTTGGGAGATGACCAACAAACCTGAGCTTTGTCCAATAAACTGAGTAGCTTTAACAAACTCTCCAATGTTTGATAAAGAGTGCATTATGTCTCTGAAAGTTGAGAAATGCTAGTGTCATTCTACTCATGTTTTAGTAGTACGAGAAAGAAAGCAACATATAAAAAAAAAACTAAATGTTCAGAAAAACCGAAAAAATGAAATTAAGTCATCAACTTAGGATATCAACCAATTCATAATGTTAGTTTGAATGTGCATGGAACTTTAAGGATATGGGGTAATCCAAACATTCTTTTAATTAGATAATTATAACTCTCAATTCTTAAAAGTTTAAACTAATAGTATTTTTTTAAAAGTAATAATTTTTGTGACTGAAATCCAAGAATGCGTAATAGTCAGATCAGTGTTAATTAAAAATAATGTCAATTGATAAAAGGTATGTGAGTATAAATGGTTTAAAACTCTCAAGATAAGACACCCCTGGAATGATTTCATATGTGGAAATTCATACGAAAGTCATATTAAAGGTGTGAAATGGATCATACTCTTTAACCATTTTCCTTCTTTGTTAAAACAAATAAAATCATATGTCTAGAACCCAACCCAAGTCACCAAAGCACGTATGACTTTATCTGATAAAAGAAACTTTTTAGAGGTGACTTATATTCTCCCCAATGTTTTCTTAATGGTTCGTTTGCAATTGAGATTAGACAAGATAACATATGTTTTCTTAATGATTTCTTTGCAATTGAGGTTAGACAAGATAATGCTCGATCACACTCATAACGCTTGATCACACTTAGATTTTGGTTACAATGTTAAAGAATTAATTTTCTTGTTTTGAAGTCTTGAGCCCTGCCCTGGTCCTGACCCTCAAGGGTAGGGTAAGGGCCTAGATAGTGATGGCCCTCAGAGGGCTTTGGCCAGCTCATGCCCGGCCCTTTGACAGCCCTACCCCACTCCCACCCCCACCTCCACCCCCACCCAAAAAAAAAAAAAACCATGATCTATGGGGGCCACTTGGTGGGCTCATGCAGCTGGCGTGCACAGCATAGTTGTTAATTTCGTTTCGGACCCCATTTCGGTCAAGCCTCCAAAACGAAATGTTTTCGCCGATTCGAAATTTCAGTGTAACATTACTGAGTTATGTTTCGGATAAATAAATAAAATCAAAATATACATATATACTAGGAAAAAAAAAACAAAATAGGAAATATAATTCATGCATTTAATTCATTATAATGAAACAATATTATAAGATACAAGCATAGTTATCAAAATCCTACGATTCATAACCCGAATCCCGATTCGTAAGGAAAACGATTGGTATTTATGCAAAAAATCTCATTTACAAATGAATCTTAGGATTCAGGTGTGGATTCTATGATTCAATACTCGTTTCATCAAATCTTACGATTCAAGCGATTTAGCAGTGCGAGAATAGCTACAACCAATAAATTAACATTAATAATCTTTTACCTTTTTTTTTCTTTCTTTATTATTTCTTTCTTTCAGCGTTTTTACTTTTAAAAGGTTATTTAGTAGTTAATAAAACCTCCTAAGATTTTTTTACAGCTTTGATAAGGTTTCAAAGAAGAATAACGAACATGCATTTAACTTAAGCATTCGACTGTACGTATAGTACTTGTCTAAATCTTCTTCTTTTATTAATCTATTTGGTTTTTTTTTTTTTTTTCTTCATGAGCACTTTCTTAACTTTAAAAGATATCCTACAGTGTAAGATTGATTGTTTGGGTTTTAATTTTATTTTTATATTTTAATTTCAAGATAGTAAAAAATATATATTGATACTTTAAACTTATTTAACTATTTACACATCATTTATTTCATATATATATTAATATATGTCATGTTGTTTTTTATATGACTGTATGATAGACTTATTATATTTATACTGCTATAAATGGGAAAATGGATGGTTATGAATAATTAATTTTTTCTTTTTTATTTTAATTTTTAATTATTTTTTATTGTTATTAGAAAAATAAAAAATCCTACTATTCGTGATTCGATTCGATTCATGGATTTGAATGATTTGCGATACGATTCCGATTTTGAAAACTATGGATACAAGTAAAAAATTTAAGCACATTCCTTGCCACAATAAAGTTTAAACACAATTTTCATATTAATAAAAGTTTATAACCTTTAAGATTAAAGTTTGGAAAAATTCCTCATAGCATTTTGGCCATTTCGGTTAATTGAGGCCAAAATCCATGTTTTCAGCCGAAATTGATAGAAAGTCAAACTAAAAAGTTACAACATGCATTTTGTTTCGGCTTCATGACCGCAACAAAAAAACTTCAGCCAAAACGAAATGAAATTGATAATTGTGGTGATGCGCAGGAATATTACCTCTCTCTCTCTCTCTCTCTCTATATATATATATATATAATCGAAGGACCTGCCATTTTTAACCCTCGAACGAAAAGAGTTACATGCAATTCATTTTATTGAGTTTTAAAAAATAGACTAATAAAAAATTGAATTTAAAATTATCCTTACCTAACACTGCCCCTAAAATTTGAGAAGATTATCACCCTTGAGGCCTTGGGATCATTAGTTTCTGCAACAAGATATATTTGAAGTATAATATTATGAAACTCGTGCATGATAATAAGGAAATAAGACATAGCATGGCCTAATTATCCTTCACATTCTCAAATAACAAGTCATCCGTAACAATTAAAGGGAAAGAAGAAGACTTCATTCTTTTAATCATATCAAACAAATGACAAGATTCAAATTGCAAGATTAAAAACAGAATTTTAACATGTTAAGTGCGTATGCACATAATTATTATAAAAAATTGATATGCAAAGGGAAGTCATTTTAAAGGCAAAAGCTTGTTGTATAATAATGCCAGCACATATTCATAGAAATCTTTAATTTTTTGTTAAAAAGGCTTTTAAGAAAATATAGAAAATGATGAAAAAAGGAAAGAATGATATAAAAAAACAAAACAATGAGTATTCAAATATCAACGCCGATAAAGATTAATACTACATTTAATCATTACCAAGTTATAAAGTAAAGAAATTCAAAAGGCTCATCCCAACTATGGAGTATCTACCATTGTTTTAAAAATAAAATGAAATAAAATAAAAAGGACAAGGTTTTTCCTAAATATGATTATGAAGAATAGCAATGAAGACGGGTAAAATTACCTACAACCTTCTCTTTGGATTTCTAAATCTAGAAAAGGCACAATTTTAATGAACTTGCAGTGTCACTTTCTAAGGCAATAAAAAGATAAATAAAATAAGCAAATACACAATATAATAACAATTACAAATGAGGTAGACAATAAAGGGAGCCATTTCACATACTAAAATGATCAGTCAGCACTTCAATCATCTTCAGCAGTTTTGGACTTGGAGCACCGAAAGACAATGATTGTTCCATTAAGAGCTTTACCTTCCATATTTTTTCATTTCTACTCATAAGTCTTGCAAATGACCTGCAGAAAAAACCGCACCTAAAATACCTTGCATGTGCTTTTTGATACATGCCTATATATAACGCATGAAGCCTATTCAAAGGAACTTGTGCAAAACTACAGCTTTGAAAAACAACATATGCTGTTGTAAGATTATTCTACCAGATCCATATCTGTGCTGATACCCCCTAAGTTGGCCAGTGTTCCTCAAAGGAAAAGTTTTTATAACAGACTACAAACAATACGATGGGATTAATAAGCCTACTGTGGTTAGTTATTTATATTATGTAATTGGTAACTTACTGAAAAGGGGCAAAACTATAACGAGGGAACCACCACAGGAAAGCGATAGAGCTGGCGGATTAAAAAAATTACAAAACCCTTAGAACTCTTCAAATGCAGTAAAAGATCCGCCTAAAGCAGCTTGGCAACATATCAAAGTGGCAGAAATTATAAAAACAAATCCCCACAGCCTCAAATTTCTTTCAACATCCATCTTATCACATTGACCAAATATCTCTCCAGGATAATAGCATGGATGAAGAAAAAGCAATTAAACCCATTAACAAAATATATCATTTCCATTTTGATGCGGATGAACTTGATGATTGAGTGGTTGAGCAGGTTTTGACATTCATGGAAGCATTTGATTGAACACATGCAGTCCGAACCCATGTGTCGAAGTCCCGACTGCATTATGGAGCCCAAACACAGCCTACAGCTTCTAAGGTATACACCTATAGGGGCTGTTTAGCAAATATGAATAAAACTGCACTTCATAACAGTGCACAAAAAGGGGTCTCATGACACTCGTCTGGGTTGTTTGCGCTGCACAATTGAAGGTCCAGGTGGGCCCAAACCCATCTGCAACCAGCACACCCATAGTCACCCATGAGTGTACAGCCAGCAGGCAGGGTCCACTCTCCATCAAATGGGCCATTTGGAAAGTGTCTGGAATGACACCCACTTGGAAACTCGTATATCTTTCAATTCCTTTCTTATTAATTGTTGATTTCCTTCCATTATGTTATTAATAGTTGCTAATTAGTGCCTAGTGAAAGAATCATGAGATATTTTTGCTGAAATTAGGTGTTTTGGCTCATAATATGCATTGTAAAAGTTGACCATGTGGTCTCAGCTTGAAACAACGGTTCTATACTATTGGAATAAGGCACAGTTGAAGCCTTCTGCTTACTGTTTTCTTCTCTTGTGTGAAGTTTCTGTCAACATCTCTTGTTTATTGGTCTGTTTGTGTCGGTGGTTTGATCATTCAGAGGGAATCAACCACTATTATCTTGCACTGTCAAGTCTGAAAGAAATTCGGCAATCACTAGATAATGTTGTAGCAGTAGTATCGGATTCGGTAAACACCGTCACTGATTACAGTTCATACCTGTGACTGCATCACATTTTATGTCTTTCCAGGTCACCTGGACCCACCTTTCCCCATATCAACCCCTAGGATGACGCCACAGGTACCCAAAGACCAGGTTTTTGCTAGGCAACTATAATTTGCTATAGCAATAAATTGAAACTTTTCTCCCTGGTGAATCTTGACAATGGTTCTTTGCCAACTTATAGTTCTAGAACATTCTTAGCCAATTGCACTTGTTGGGAAAGTTCCATGTCCCACATCACCCAACAAATGGTTTTAACAGGGCTTCATAAACCTATTTGGGCCTTCCACCAATCAACTTAAGCTTTTGGACTGGTACATGGTATCTTACATGGTATCAAAGCTGGTTTTGTCATTCTTGTGTAGCCCACATGACAGGCCCGTCCACGAAATTTGTTGGGCCTGCACTGAGGTAGAGTGTTGGGAAAGTCCCACATCGCCCAAGAAATGGGTTTGACAGTGCTTCATATACCTGTTTGGGTCTTCCACCTATCAGCTTAAGCTTTATAATTGCTACATGGTATCTTAAAGATCTAAGGTAAGAGTGGGCTGGGAAGAACCTTTCAAGGTTGAAAAGTTTTTCTTTAAGACCAGTGCAAAATAGAGTTACTTTGTAAAAAGAAAAAAGGTGGCAGTCAGGACTGGTCAGAAATATTTGATCCATAGGTCTAGAGAAGTGTATACATTTAGTTTTTAACCATTCCCCTGACCTCTGGAGCCGTACAGTCAGGACTGGTCAGAAACATTTGAAGAAATGGATTCAGGTGTAACATGATTTAAAAAGGCTCTGGCGATTCTTGTTTCAGATTTGCCGCCATTTGGCTCAATGGAGACTAATGCAATTATTTATCTACTCGTTACATGTCTAATTTGTCAACTGTGGCTATTCAGATATATATACAGTAGTCTCTTAGATCTGAAATGTATCAGTAGATGGCAGAAAGTAGTTTCAGTTTAAGTTCTATGCATTTCAATGTCCAACATTTAAATCTCCTCGCCCATTTAGCTCGGTAGCACTGTGCCCATGTATGACTAGGTGGTTCTGTGTGCATTGGTTATGATGATTTGTTAGATTACAGGCATTAAATGCATGCATGTAGCCCTTGTATATAATTGAAAGTTGTTATGGATGTAGATGGCTGATCATTGGATTATTTGTTGACCATTCGGGTCTGGATCATCCATAAAACTTTGACTGGTGGACCATGGAACTCTTTTTCCATAACTAGCAGTTATTATAGTAACAATCTTATAAGTGGTTGCTTAATGTTTCCTGTTTGGAAGTTCGATGTGGATTTGATTGGTATGGAGTTTGTTTACTTAGTTACCTCCCTGATTGTTGTTGTTTTCTGAGAAGTTACTTGGGCATGAATGAGGATTTCTCTTGCTATCTACCCCTTCTGAAGGGTCTTCCATAAGTTTGAGTGGCTTGGAGCCAGACAGCAAGAAACGCTGTTTGGAAAGAGTTCAAACCAAAATAGGAAACCCTCATTGAGTCAGGAATCTCCACGGAAGTGGTACATAGGGAGACAACTTAAGAAGCACGGACACGGACACGGGACACTGACACAACACGACACGGACACGCCGACACGACATTTCTAAAAAACGTAGGACACAAACACGTCGGGGACACATTAATAATTAATAATAATAATAATAATATATCTAATCATATACTAAAAGATACTATTTCCACAGCCAAGTAATATTTCCCCCTCCTTCATTAGTTTTCTCAAACTTGGTTACATATTTCCACATGGGCTTATTTATATCTTCTTCATTGGAGGTGTGTGAACTCATATTCCTAAATTCCAAATTGTCATGCAAAGGTGAAGAAGCAGAGCTGATAAATTAAAAAAAAAAAATTGATATAAAGAACATATTTGATATGTAAACAGCAAAAATAGATTTTCTAGATTCATGTAAACAGCAAAAACCCATCGCCCGACCTCCTCAGGGTAACAGAAGGATGGCCCATTTGCTTTTAAGTTATGACCTTTTACAAAAAGCCCCCTTTGCTTTTCTTTTTTTACTCTAATTTTATTTATTTTTTTCCAATTAAAAGAGGCAAACGTGTCCGGAACGTGTCCCCAGCGTATCCGAAATATAAAACATTAAAAAATAAACAGGACACTCTTTTTTGCGTGTCCGTGTTCGACACGTGTCCGTGTCCGTGTCCGTGTTCGACACGTGTCGGACACCGACACTCCGGCCTCGGAGAGGTTTCCGTGCTTCCTAGGAGACAACTACCCCCCTAGTTCTAGGACATTGCGATATTAGGGCCTTAGCCAACTCCCCTTATTCCTTCTTTGTTGACCCCTTAGCTTCCAAAGGCAAAATCATGTGATCCATTCGTTTAAATTATCAAGAATTATACACCATTGGAACTCTATCAACAAGAGTATCAATTTGTTAACTAGACTCTGCCCATCTAAAGTCATCTGCAGGGGTCAAATCCTAGTTTACTCAGTCAAACTAACCATTCGAGCAAATATCGGATTGTTTAAGATTGACTATAATGATCTTAAAGGCAAATGGTCCCTCAACTAGTTCTTTAAATGTCTTATACCTACAAGCAGCATTATAAGATGTTGATTATGAAGAGCAACATGATTTAGAATAAATGATTTCTAAGAATATAATAACAAGACTTGAATTTAGTGAAACATTTTATTTATAGAAGCGGACGCACATACCCTTGTTTCAACTTTTCCTCAAGCATCTCGTATGCTGGCCTTATTCCATGGCTTGAAAGTAGCTTACGGATATGATAGAGCGTGATGAGAACCCCAAAACATCCATCTATTTCTCCAAACTTTGCTTGTGGGCGATCTACAGGATGCGCTTGACGAAATTTCTCTCTCGAAGTAAGTAGATCACATGGGCTCAACTGATAACAATCAATGACGAGCTTTACAAAATAATACATAAATACTCTCTAGGTGTTAATGGAAACTCAACATTTGAAAGAAAGACAAGCATGTACATTTTAGCTACATAAGCATAAAGGAAAGAGGACGTGATGGAGAAAATAGAGTCAGAGTAAATTCAATAATGGTGTGGATATATATATATGGGAAATATTCATGCACATCCTTCCCTCACCATATTATGGTGAGGGACAACATAGTGGGGTCGACTTTATGATACATCCATACCATCTACATATATTGGACCTCCTTAAGTACAATAGATTCATCAAGTTTTCACCTATCCAAATGGATTAGACCGTTGGATCGAAGGTCAAATTTGTTTCTTTAATATAAAGTCGTTAAATTTGTGGGACACGGATGAAGGGGTTAGAAGCATGGGGTTGACCCCAAACTTGATATATGGGCTCCATCCAAGAAGTCTCTTCCCATTCCCCCAAGTCCCATGATTGGTGGGGCTCTACATGGGTCAATCTGAGAACTAATGTGAAAATGTGAGTTATCATGATACACTAGCCCTTATATAAATAAGCAGAAAGTACACTCATTTAGTAGCATAAATTTAGCAACAAGGCTTTGCTCGAACAGTTAAATGCTTTCTTTTATATGGAAAGATGCAAGGTATGAAAAAATGAAAAATAATAAAAAGCGAATGAGATTAGATTCAATGTATGATATTCTACTCCAAATGGTCATTAATAAATACATCCAAAAACAAGCCATAACAATAGAGATGCCAGAATACATGATGTTTGAAGCAGAAGAAAGGAGCATTAAGTTTAAAATTAATGGTAAAAAGAAGTGATCCTAGTTATAATACCATCATTTCACTAATCCATGATGGGGTACGAAAATTTCTTATAATGACCTTAGAGAAATTCCCCCCGTTGGAATTATACTATTAGAAAAGCAGACCTGAACACAGTCTGAACACTTTTTATCTCTCGACGCCAATAGGGATTGGCAATGGCCACTATAACAGTAGGATATAAAGAATGCAATCTTGCATGGACATTTGGAGGAAGTATCTATGACTACTCAACCTAGTCATGTGACTCGAGAGGAGCAAAGAATTTTGTGAAAGTTGCAGAACAGTACATGGTCTTAAAAGCAATGTTATGTTGAAATTAGGCTACAAGCAGAGTTATGCAGATCATACATCCTCTGTCAAAAAAGATTGAAGTGGAACAATAGTTCTCATTGCTTATGTTAGTGACATTATTGCTACAAGTGAACTTGCGAAAGAATTTCCAAGTATAAAGGAGTATTTCAGTAGAGAGTTTGAAACCATGGATTCAGGTCCCCTAGAATAGTTTTTTGGGCGTTGAAGTTGCTTTGTCAGAGAAAGGAATCCAATTTTCACAGAAGTATGTTTCATACATCTTGAAATAGAGGAAAGGCAGGTTGTAAACATTTTGATCCGCCAAATGGAGTTAATCATCATCTTCATGTAGCGGGTGAACTTTTTTATGATCATGGTATGTACCAAAGACCAGTGGAAATTTTGAATTGTTACAAGACGTGAAATTCCCTGTGCTCTCCGTGTGGCAAGTCAATATCATGCAAGCACCTCGAAAGACATTTAGATGCAATATATCTAGATATGATGAGGAAAAGATTAAATGCTTGAAAGCTTACTTGGAAAGAGAATATGAAGATTATGTTGAGAGAGTCGGGATCTATGCGAAGTAGTCTTGTGATTTTACATTGTGAAAATACCATTGTGCTTCAATTGCTTCTAATCCAGTGTATTATCAGCACATAAGGAATATTTAAGTAGGTTGTGACTAAATTTGTTAGAAGGTGAAAGAAAAAGATTAAAATAAAACATTCAGGCACCAAGGATCTGATAAGATACTAAAAAGCAATTATCTAACTTTTTCCAATCTAATTAAACATTTATGCACAGCATGAGGGAGAGTGCCGAGATCATAGTTATTAATTTCATTTCGTTTCGGCCAAAATGGCTGAAATTTTTCGTTTCGGTCAAGTGGCCGAAATTTCGACTTCTCGGTTTGAATTTCGGTCAATCTCGGCCGAAATTCAAGATTTCGGCTGAAATGAAATTTTACAAAATTAATTTTTTTTTACTTTTTTTACACATATTTTGTATTTCTTATATTTTTCGCAAAATATAATTCCAAAAAAATTACTATAATGGATTAAATCTATATTTATTACTTTTTCTATTTTTTTTCTTATATATGTATCTATATTATGTTATATTTTCCCCGAAATGTAATTTCGAAAAGTTTCGCCGAAATCCCGAATCGGCCGAAACGTTTCATTTTGCAGGCCAGAGCGAAATGAGGTCCAAAACGATATTAACAACTATGGCTGAGATGCAGACAGGAGCCTAATTTTAATTTCACAATTTCAAGGACAATTTTGTAATTTATATAAAAAAATTGCATTTTTAATTTAAAAAGATTCATTATTATGACAGGGAGGGACAAGACGCCCAACTGAAAATTTCAATCTCATATAACTTTTATTCAGAAATTATTCTATTTGAAACTTCTTTTTTCTCCTCTTTTTTTTTTCGCATTTTGCAATGTTCTCGCAAGTTGAGAGGATTTCATGTGGCTTAGAGACCTTCAAATCCCAACTTGGTAAGAATATCCTACAATTGAATTCTTGGAAATTATTTGCCAAACACATTTGCTAATTGATTTGGAAATCTCACAAACAGTGTACAAATAACGTCAGTAAGAACTTTCTCTCGAATGAAGTGGCAATCTACTTCAACATGTTTTGTCATTTCCTAAAAATAAAATAAAATAAAAATAAAAATAAGTTTGACACTATTTGAGTCGTAGCTTGGCTGTCACAATGCATTAAATGGGCTCATTTATTGGATGCCCCAGTTCTTCCATCAATTGATTTAACCAAAGCAACTCACTGTATTTTCCATAGCCTAGTATTCAACTTCAGCACTAGAGTGAGCAACCAGAGACTGTCTTTTTTTCTTTTTTCATGTATCAAATTACTTCCCAGAAATGCACAATACCTGGATGTAGTAATCTGGAGAGCTTTCCCAATCAATATCTGAATAGGGCACCACACTCAGATGCACATGATGATTGTATGAAATCCCCCTTCCAGGAGACCTTTTGATGTGTCGCTGATACACATCATCTGACAAAACCAACAGGACACCAGAAAAAGAATTAACTGTAGAGTTGATCTGCTTCAACTGAAAGATCCCCCATTGTGGTTGATCCCTTTTTATATTGGATTCTTTCCTGAATTAATCCCTTGGGAGGTCTCCTACTTTTATATCCTTTGAGCATGATCTTTACAGAATATTTAGGGCAGTATATCTTGTTAATTGGGGTGTGAATACAATCAAAATTTCAATGATTAGGGCAAATATAATCTATGAAATTATTTTATAGGTATCATTAATATATTGTCTAACGGGAGTATTATTTCAGTGGTCCATGTGGGTCCACATTGTGAATAGATCTACTAGCAAACACTCCGCTTCATTGGAATCTTTAACTCCAACATGCTTGGAGAACTTAAACAACACTTCCCCTCTATTATTACAAAGCACTCAACCAATGCCCTCCTATCCTAGCTTTCCTCTCACAGCTCCACTTACATTCAATTTTAGCATCCCTAATGGAGACTGGAGAGAAGTACCAAACTAACAACTTTCTCTCATTAATTTGGACCGCATACAATACAAGCTTCCAAGTTGAAGAGAATCACATTCATCTTGATGTTAGCAAACTCCTTTCTTGCCAAGGACCACTTTGCAATCCTAAACTCACCAAAGAAATCAATCTTCAATCGATGATGAGGTACCCCTAAATGTCATTTCATTCCTTTCCCTCCAAATCAACCATAGAACAGAACACAAAATAAACCGCCACAATAATAGCCTGCACCCGAGAAAGGGCCCCACACCCAAGACTCAGCCACCTCCAATACAGCACCGGGAAACACCAAAATAGCCCACACCTGTATACCAACTATGCAATGAATATATCTCTTTATACCTCACTGCAAGATTTGCACTCAAAGGGAAATAATTTAAAACAAGGAAAAGTAGGAAACACAATGTAATTGCCAATTATGACATCCAGAGTGACCCAATATTTCATGGACAGATGAAGCATATCAAAGCTGGTTATGAATTTATTAGCGAGAAGGCAGCTAGAAAAGACAACTCTACACGAATTGTGAACAAAAATTATCAGTTAGCAGACGAGCACTTTAACGTAGCCAATTGTGGAAAATTTTGTTTCAAGCTGTGCATAAATGATCTTTATTCTCCAACTTGAGGAGGAATGTAGAGGAAGTTATGGACTCCTTTGAATTACCAAATCAGAGAAGAGGACATTAAGTACATAACTATCAATAAAGCCATCACTCCCAATTGTTATGAAATTATTATTGAAACTGGCTGCTTGATAAGATTCGGTTTAGATTATAGTTATCTCTTTGTAACTTGTGTATATTTAGAGAGAAGAATGATCCCTTTTTTGGTGGGTAGACAAATGGTCTCTTGTGTTGACAGGTTATTATACACAGAAATAAAGCTTCAGTTCCCGTTTCTATTCTCAATCCCTTCCCTCCTCTCTATGCATATTCCTCAATTCCTAGAAAACTAACAAAGGCAATTTAAGAAAACAGCTAGGAATGTTGATCAGACTTCCACAGGATCTCTAACAATATAATAAATTCAAAAGAAATGTGAAAGGAACCATACTGTTGAAAAGTCCCTCCTACAAAGCAGCTGAAGTCCACAAAGCCTGGAAACAAATGGCTGTATAGCTTCCAGCAACAGATCGTTTATTTCAGTGGCATTTTTACCCATGGTAACCTGACATGTTGCAAAAAGATCATCATCAACATGTTGCAAACAGATATTATGAATAAACACGATGAAGAATCCAGCAGGTTATACCTCCATTAATTCAAGTTTCCTGTTGTGCACATAAGGGCTGACATCTTGGTCACATTCATTGCGGTATTCAAGGGTTGAAATATGCAAGTTATCAATAACACTCTGTATAGTCATCTGCTTCGCTGCATAATTACAACCAATACAAGGTTTTCAAGACTGGATAGGAATGTGTGAGTGTCAGTAGTTTATTGGAACTTACATCCTGGTGTTGCAGTCAAAGCTACAATCCTTAGTTGCACAGGTACAGCCATCAACTACCAAAGTGGCCACAGCCAGAGTCGGGAAACAATAAAATTTGTCCGTGAAGATAAGATGACCGAATATAGGTTCACTCTATCATGGGTGTTTCAAGATGTAATTGAGAAACTGAGATATACCTCACGAACAGCCACACAGTAGGAGTAATTTCCCATCGCACGGTGAGCCTCATCAATCACCAAACAGACTAATTGCTTCATCAAACATCTGCCTGAGGTCAACCATCACATAAATGTTGAAGTCCAGTGAAATGCTAATAATAGCAACAACAGCAGCAAGGAAGAAGACAGGCAGATGAAACTCTTTTTTTTTATTTTTGGTTGAATTAGTAACACGACTCAAACTTGCAACCTTATGGTTGAGAACAATAATAAGCAACTTCCCACTGTGGTACGAGTTTTTGCCACAGATGAAATTAACTGGACAAAATAATAACATCAAATGATCCAGTGCACCACAAGCACAAAGTTTTCTCACAGCTGCATCTAGATACATTGAGAGTCTGTTTTATCGATCAAGACAATCATTTCAGGTATTTAAAAACTGATTGGCAACCATGAGAAAATCACATAAGTTGGGTCATGCAATTAAGTAATGAACCACTTAAAATAAGAATTTCTGGAATTTTGGAGAGATTTTTGAGATAAATAAGGAAAAGGTATGCAACTGGTGTGTTATCATGTGTTATCACCCTATATTCTTCCTTATAATTTTTTTTCCAGAAAACATGAATCACTTCTTTAACTTCGGGCAGCATATCCTAACCACATATTGTTAATGATATAGATTTAATTTTCATTTTTTTGGATCTAAGGGAACCAACAAAAAAAAAAAACACACCAGGTTTATTTTTCCTAATCCAATTGATCTTAAACATGTTCAAGTATTCACAAATATATTCAACATATATCAATAATCAGCAATGTTAATGAAAGAATGAATCAACAACTTTTCCTTTAAAAAGAAATCGAAGTTGCTTACTCAAGTTCTTGGCTGATATTTCATGGTAGGTGACATTTTCTCTAGTGGTCGGCGATTCTAAAGAAATGTCTCTCTTATTGAAAGAGGAGCTAGCCACGCCCCACCCTACACGCATGCATGATATTGTCCGCTTTTGCCCACGGGCCTCATAGTTTTGTTTTTGGTGGGCCTCAACCCACCAAAAGGCATCATGCAAGGTACGGGTGTAAGCTCTACATATAGGGCCATTCACTTTCCTCTCTATAGTCGATGTGGGACTCCAGGGCATCACATTCCACCCCACTTAGGGCTACACGTCCATGTGCAGTAGCCTGCAAGCCCCCTTGGCCCGCCCACATGAAGACCCGCCCACTTGCACCAGGCCACGGTAGGGGCCCATACCATTTGTCATACCCCACCCTACACGCATGCATGATATTATCCGCTTTGGCCCACGGGTCTCACGGTTTGTTTTTGGTGGGCCTCAACCCACCAAAAGGCCTCACGCAAAGTAAGGGTGTAAGCTCTACATATAGAGTCATTCACTTTCCCCTCTATAGTTGATGTGGGACTCCGGGGCGTCACAAGATATTAGAACTAAGAATAATTTGGTGGATTTAAATTTTGTTAGTTGATTGCTAGAGTTGGTTTTAATTTATTAACTTTTAGCACCAATGGTATAAAAACTTAGTCCACCAGTTTTGATGGTTTTCAAGACATTATTTATGGTAACCGGTTTGATGGCCGGTAAAAGAAAAGGCCTTTCCTTTAAAAGAAAGCAAGCTATGCAAAAACAATATCCACAACAGAAAGCTGTCCATCACAAAAAACATGATTAGGAAGTTGACAGTTTTTCTTTTAAAGCAAGCAACTTAGGCAAAGCTGTCTTTCAACAGAAGCTTCATATTAAAAAGGCTAGTGATATAGTATCAAACAAATAAACATTACAAATCCAGGCTTTTTTTTTTTAGGAACATCAAATGCATTTCACTTGGAACTTCGATGCGATATTTATATGGCTCCTGTTAGGTGATAACAAATACATCCAGTATATTAGGGAAAAATGGTACGGTTACCAGATTGAATATCCTTTTCAAGCACTTGAGGAGTAACAAAGAAAACTCTTTTGGCTTTCCAAAAGTGACGCCGCTTGGAAGGACCTATCTGACCTGTCATATCAATTGTCCATTCCTGCAAGCCATTTGGTCTTAAAAAATTCAAATATATACAAAAAAGGAACGGGATATATACAATCGTTCATCAAATCGAACAATGCTACACTGATATCAGTAGCAAGAAAAATGGACAATAAAGATCATTTATAACAAAAACAGGCGTCATTCTGATGCTATGGAACATTTGATCCAAGCAATTTTTACACAGAAGGCCACAGATGGTAAGCTAGACCAAATTGGCAGTCTAGATCAACATTCTACACATTCAAATTTGATGAAGACCAGGTCAAATGGACCTAGCCCGCAACGCAGCACTAGAGGGAATCAAACACCACCAAAGAAAATACTCACCAAGTACCCCTCAACACCAAATAGAAGGAAGAATTGAAGGTTTCCAAACCCAAGATACAATGCAACAACCCTAGAGTCAATGGAGTCCTCATATGCCCAAGAAAGCTCCAACTAAACCCAAGTAAGTTAAGATCGATTCGTGTGCAAGAAGCAGAAATTAAAAAGACTATGGCCCTGTTTGGCAAATCTTATTTATATGAAATAGATCTTTGGATAATAAATCTGTGTAGAATAGATGTTTCACTTTTAGACCGTTTGGTAAGACCAATTCACATTGTGAAATAGACATTTTAGAATCCTACGGTCCGGCATTTTTCATGAATTTCTCAAGATCCATGAGACAAGGACTGAAATTTGGCCCCATAGCTGTTCTTAGGCTTATGACGAGGATCAACAGTTCAGATCTTGATCTAGAGGCCCACAAAGTTTAGAATTTCAGATCATATGGTCCATATTTTTTCACAAATATCTTGAGATTGGTGAAAAATCCGTTCAAATTTGACATCATGGCCGTGTTTGGGTTTCTAAAGAGATTTTACAGTTTGGATTTAGATTAAGGGACCTACAACTAGAAAAAGAAAAAAACCAAAAAATAGGATTGGGTTTTCTAACGTGAAAACATAGTCAGTTAGTACATAAAAGAATCAATGGTCCAATGTTTTTTTGTGAATTTATCAAGATCCGTGAGGAATCATTGGCTGAAATTTGACACGACGATCATTCTTGGGCATCTAAAGAGGATCAACAGTTTGGATTTTGATATAGAGGCCCACAAAGTTTAGAAATGCAAACCTAAGGGTTCACATTTTTTCACAAATATATTGAGATGTGTGAAGAATCAACTGCTCAAATTTGCTAGAGTGACTATGTTGGGGCTTCCAAAGAGATCCTACGATTCAGATTTAGATTGAGGGACCCACAACTGAAAAAAAAAAAAAGCAAAACAAAACAAAAAGAAACTGGACTGGGTTTTCTGATGTCAAAACTCAGTCAGTTGGTACATAAAAGAATCAATGGTCTCACATTTATTGTGAATTTCTCAAGATCCATGAGGAATCAAGAGCTGAAATTTGACAATATAGCCATTCTTAGGCTTCTAAAGAAGATCAACGATTCTAATTTTGATATAGGGGCCCACAAAGTTCAGAAATGCAGATTGAAAAATGCATGTTTTTCACAAATATCTTGAGATCCATAAAGAATCAGCGGCTCAAATTTGATACAGTGGCCGTGTTGGCGCTTCTAAAGATATCCAACAATTCATATCATATTTTTGGGTCCTACAATTTATATAAAAAAATGAACAGGGCATGAATCTCATTTAAAACACTGTATTACAAATGGTCTACCTGCTTCAAACATATTTCTCTGACCCAAAAGAGCACAGTTTCTAGGTCCTTATCAAACAGACATTTGGACGTGTATATGCAAGCGTATATGTATGGAGTGAGGGAAAGTAGTTTGCATGTCACATGAGGCCTTGCATTTAAGAACTGGACCTTTTTTTGCCCATTTGGATGCAGGCCAATCCTAGTATTAAAATGGGATGGTAAAATTTTAGAGTGAACCATGAGTGCATAAAAAACTAACTTGATTTTATGACCCTAACCATCGATCTATGGGCCCTAGAGTTCAAAGGCTCTATAACTACAAAGTTTTGTGATTAAAATCTAAGGTGGATATCAATCTAATCAGTGTCAAGTTTGGATGAGTGTTAATTCAACGGGATTAGTGACTAAGAGGGTTGGATTAATCATAGATGGGCCCTAATAGAGGTCCCCAAATGCTTTTCTATTGAAAAATTCTTATTTAAAAAGTTTTGTATACATATTGTTGTTGTCTATTCACCTGAGGAATTCCCATAATTTTATGGCATGCTTCAACTTGTTGCATGACTAGAGGCCTCGAAGGAGCTGCAAAGACAATTTTTCCTGAAATAGAAATTCAAAATTGATAAAACAGGATAAAATGATGTCACACGGCATTGTAAGTAATAAATCATCAAGAAATAACTCCAATCAAGAAAAACAATTCATTGTCAAATGGCAATTTTATATGTGGAAAACCTCTGCCCCCTTATAGTCACCTATCCCAAGTTTGGCATCCATCCAAGTGGACAGGACAATTGGTTCGATTGTGCACTCATTTGGATGGTGATGACTTGTGGGCCATTGATCAAGTGGTTAGGGTGATGATCTGAGACACCATCACCAACGAGGGTAAGGGGTGTGGATCTTTTGATCACCTCAGTCCCATCCCTACGTGGGGCACAAGGTGGGCCCACAAGGACCAGTGCTCTATAAAGGGGTACCCATATGGGAAAACTTCCGCTAAGGACCGGTGCTAACGTTTTCATGAGCACCGCACCTAGTTGGCCCATATACAATCCAGATCCTATGCGCGTCGTGCTGTGGGACCCACTTCAAGATGGGGTTGGAGGGGATTTGAAGATCTGGGTGGGGCCCTCCTATGCACAAAAATCAGCCCCGCTTGGTCATCCTAACTCTTTCATCCACAGTCCACAAGTCCAGTCCATTTGGATGAGTGCACAGTCGATCCAATGGTCCAGTTCATTCAGATGGGCGAAATCCAAAGGGTTTGTTGGGGGGGGGGGCGGCGCGCACACCAAAGAAAATTTTCTCCATTTTTACACACTATAATAAAGAAGGTAATGATGATGATGATGAAGAACCAATATATAATCATCATCATACCACCAAAGCCTCATCCCATCTGTTTTTTGAGGTTGGCTTTGTCAGTTCGACTTCTCCTCTCATTCCTCCATAAGGCTAAGTTCTCTATCACTGACAACTTCTCCTCTCGTTCCTCCATGAGGCTAAGTTCACTGTCGCTGACAACCTAACATGTCGCCTCTAACTACTTCCAAATCTTCATCAGCCTCCCCTTTCTAAAAACGTGTTGGCCAAATCTTCATCAGCCTCCCCTTTCTAAAAACTTGCACCAACAAGTTTGGGCCTTCTCACCATTTACATACAAATAATAAATAAAAATTAGAAAAATCAATTACAATAGTTCCATTAATAGATCTAACACAAGTTAATTTAATTCAATAATTTGATCGAATTATGGTACAAATTTTCAAGCTGTGACGTCACTAACTAGAAACTATAAAGGATTTTTTTTAAAATAAAACGACCTCATAAGTTAATAACTAAAATAATTAAGGCTAGTTTTCATACAGTACCCTCAAATTAATGCATTAATATCAAGCATACTAACTTGCCAATGATATCACAATATGTATTTCAAGAACCATAACAAACATGTTAATCAACTGATCCCTTAATTTGATGCATTATTTGTCAATGCCCTTCAAGCCCACTTTTCTCAAGCTGACAATCCACTTCAACAGACTTCTCCCATGAAAGGTTCAATTGCTGGAATTAGGAATTCATCAAATTGTAACAATACCTCTACTAAGCTCAACAACTATCTGCCAAAAGTAATGCATTCTCTTATCAATAGATTTTGAACTTTCTAACTTAACTGAATGAATAAATTGTGATGAAAAAATTAAAACCAATGGAAGCAACTAGATGAAAACAAGAACTTAATAATTTTTCCAATTGTCTTTCTACAAACATGAACAGTACTCTTGATTTCAATAAGACAAGGCTCTTCTAATGTTGAATTCAAATAGCTTAAAGTGTGCACCTTAACCTGCAATGCATTTTATGCCAATTTGGAATAGTCGTAAAATTTGATTGATATTTTTAATAAACCATCCTTGAGCTTCACAATGTGTACTCATTTTCCTTGTTCCAATGTTTGCCTGTTATGTTAATGACACTGGCCAATGGCCACCATATCCAAATAATATTAATTCTGTCACTTCATCTTTCGAGGAGAGCAACACACCTTATATTGCAGAAGGCAGCTAGAAACAGATTTGATATAAATAAAAAAAAATGCATATTAAAGAGAGTAATTTCGAGTGGCATATGGAGTTACGGATAAGAAAAGCATAGAAATAACTATTCCAAACATATGCAATTAAGTCATTGCCAGCGTAAGAAATACAAGATCCAAAACCAACAGCTCTCAGCGATGGGCGAAAACATGTCCATTTGGAGACTAGTAGCCAAGAAAACCATTATAATGAATAGATCACATGAACACTACCTTCTGGGAACCATCTAAAGTAGTTATACATGACAACAGCAGCAATAAGCGTCTTCCCAAGTCCAGTTGGCAATGCCACCAATGTATTTGAAAAGAGAGCCTTTTCAGTGATAGAAAGCTGGTAGTCTCGAAGTGGGATATTGACTGAAAAGAAAGAAATACAATGTGCACAGTAAGCATGATCAATCTTGAAATTGAAAAGCCAGAGCATAGCCACATGACTTGTCTCAAGATGACTAAAGGCATACAACATTTAAGGGCAGGTCCTAAAAACTCCTGATCACATCCTAGGAATTAGGGAATTCTACTTTATCAAAGGGGTTAAGAATGAAGGATCGTTACGGTAGATTGACATACATATGGGTAGCAAATGGTTACCCACCCTTTATCCTATGAAATTGAATCTTAGTTGAAATTCTATGATCCCTCTTAAATCTCCATCAGTTCACCCCTCAATAAAGTGCATCTAAATTAATAACAAGTCTTATGAATTCATTAGTAATTTGCCAAATCCTCCCTAAATAGAAATCAAATAAACACACAAAAGATCAAACACAACAAACATTGCACAACTCAGTGAAGATATTGACCTGGATAAATCCATGTCTTGGCAGCCTCTAGATCAATTCTTGGACAGCTACTGTCATCGCCCGTATCAAAACTTGGATTCCCATTTTCAAGATGAGATACATGAGGGATGCTAGACCTTCCCGCAGTTCTAACAAACTTATCAAGAGTGGATTGCCTAGAACCAACAAATGTCTTTGGCTTAGAATAAGGAACAGTAGACTTGGACTTGCCAAAATTCTCTCCATTTGATGTCGAACCAACGACCTGACACGCAACATCGATTTCTCTGACAGCTGCCTCCCAGTCAAACTCCTGCATGGTGGAAGTTGCAGAAATCAATGGAAATCCAAGAAGAAGAAAAAAACGCGCTTTCAGTTGAAATACCATGAAATTGAACTATTCATGAAATCCTCTACACATGTCACATCCATAAAATAATAATACCAATACAATGTTAATGAAAGAAGATGGAAATACACCATTACAGAGCTATCAGCATTCAGCAAGGAAGAGGGAAAAACAAAAATTAGGTCAAGAGCGGCGCGGCGCGGACTAATCCGACATGGTCAGAGGTAGGCAAATACACCTGAAAGACTCACTTGAAGTGATTTCCATGGAAAAATCTGGTTATTTCCATTAACCTAAACAATCCCTTGAATTCAAATTACAGACAGAGAAGAGGGATTTTGAGTCCTAACTCCTAAGATTTAAGAAGAGCATTTTAGTAAGAAATGTTGAATGTGTGGAATGTGATTGTCAGAAACTGGCAGAGACAAACATCATATCAAGATCGTCATCTTCACCGTTGTAATCAGATACGTATGTATAGAGCTCATGTGTGTGTGTTTTACTTACGTCGTCTTCCTGGGGAATAAAAGAGGAGGTTGATGTTGTTGCTGCCATTTGGTGGAAGAAGCATAAAGAAACCCCCCAACTAGAGAGAGATTGGAAGACGCCCTTTCTATGAATGTTTACGTTTTCATATCCGTCTGCTACTCTGCTCTGTATTTGGCTTGCGAGAGAAGGGTTTGTTTTTATTGATAGTTTGCCACAAACATTTCAAGTTTAGAAGCCCGCCAACGTGACCGGATCCCCTGGTTCGGCGCCAAGAGCCCACAAAAGTCCATTTGCCTCCACGACCCAACTAGGCATGTCAAATGGGCCCCAGACAAGCGGGCTGGGCCGTGCCGTGCCTTCGTCCTGCTATGCGTGGTGTTGCTCTTTTAATTATTTTTTTCGATTAAATTTTTTCTCCTATTCGGTATTAAAATTAAAAATTAGAACACAAGCATGAAGAATGACAAATATATTTAAGTGGTTCGGTTAAACTCAACCTACTCCACTTAAAAGAATGACAAGGATTAGAATATTTATAGACTTTATAAAATTAATAATGACACAAAATACCCCTTATATAACCGTTTTATGACTATTGGGGGAGGGGGTAAAATGAATAATTTTAAAAAAATAGTCATTTTTGGGCAGGCCGTGCATGGCAAGCCGACCCTTACGGATGGATTGGTCGGCCCAGCACAGCCCATGGCACGGGCCGGGTAGTGCCGTGCCAAAACGGGCTGTCCCGGCCCATTTGACATCTCTTAACCTAACCCGAATGAGCCCGGATCCTCCAATCTATTACATGGTAGCATGTAACACTATTTAGAACTCCATTGTGAGGCTCACATAGAGATCATCTTCACCGTTCAAGACAAATCTCATCCCACGATCCATCATCTTGAATAGTCAAGATGGATTCAATGTGAGCCCCGCAATGGAGTTTTAAAAAGTGTTATGGTGTAATAATTGTGACATGATTCGTTCTTAGAGGACTTCATTGTCCTCTTTTGTCTACACACTGATGGTTGAGTGGTGTGGGTACTTTAGTTATCACACATGATCGATCCTTGGATTTTTCTCTTCGAATATAAAGCGTCACTATGATCAATGGCCCAAAAAAATGTGATTTCCTTTCACTGACTTTATATGTGTTCCCATTAATTTTGTTCCAAGCGCGCCATCGGATTAATTATTAACAAGAAATTAGTAAATCAGACATTATATGTGTTTATAGTGATTAATCTAAAGGTGGGAGTGGACTCGCTCATATTGAAGTGAAATCTAAAAAGCTCTTGGAAGGGAGTTGCAGAGTTCCTAAGAAAGGGAAATAATATTGCCACTATGGGCATTTTTATAAAATATATATATATATATATATATATATATACATGCAGTTTGCTGATGGTTTATTTTCTTTATTGCACTTTGAATTAAGAGTTTCAACTTGCACTTTCCATAAAATCCCAAAAGAAAATGTTAGAGAGATATTCAGTATACTAGCTGCTTATTTAGCATCTCTGCTCTTATTTCAACGAGGTCATAAAAAAGAAAGTTAAAGCTCTTATTTTGACAAGGTCCCTTTCATTTTAAAAGGATCTGCATCTACTTCTTTACGGTTTGTTTGGGGCATTTACTAGTGGAGTTGAGTGGAGTAAAGGTTATTTTGAGGAAATAATAAAATATAAGTGGGTTATGATGGTATTTTATTTTTAGTTGTTTGTAATGTAATTTTTTTTACTTTTTTTTATTGACAAGTGCAGTTTTTTTGTCTTTTAGCAGAGAAATTAGGTTACTTTTTGACTTTTTATGAAAAAATATGGTGGAAAATTTGAATTAAAGTATTTTGGTGTTATTTTTTTTTTTAGAAATTGGAGCATTACCTTACTTGCCAAACAAGCCCTTACATTGTGATTGGGAAGGGAAGAGGGGAGGGGAGAGAAAATTTTAGGGGAAGGAAAATGAAGGGGGAGAGGAGGGGAGGGATACTTAATTTTTCCTCTTCTTGTTTGTTTAGTTTGAGGGGAGGGAAAATTTCCTTTTTGCCTTCCTCTTTCCCCTTCTTTCCCCCCATTTTTGAAGGAAAATTTTGGGCCTAAAATTTTCAAAAATTTACCCCCAAATTCCCCTCCCTCACTTTCCCTCCCCTCTTCCCAAACACCCTCTATTTTAACTTTTCATCTATTTTCCCCTCCCCATTTTCCTTCCTTCATTTTACCTCATTCCCAAACATAGTGTTAAAGTGGGTAGAGGGTAAAATTGTGCATGCTCTTATTTTCTAAACCACCACCCATTTTAGGCGTTTAAACCAATAGAGGTTAAAAATAGAGATGTTAAAAATGCATGAGATTCCTTCTCATAAAAGAAAAAAAATCTAAAGCTGCAGAGAATAAGGTCTTCTTCACTCTCCCTCTAGAAAAAAATCTAGAGCTGCCGACATACCCATATTCATGTTCATATCCGGAATCTAAATATGCAAGATCTTGTATCCATGTGCAGGGACTCCCATTAGGTAGTAAGGCTGACGGCAGAGTTCCATTCTCCTCAGTCACTAGAAGCACGAGTGAAACACGAAGTACAATTTGTGGGAAAGTACTTCAACTAGTAAAAAAAATTTACTTTAATCATGTTTAGTTAATCAAAACAAAGTAAAGTACCGTGACCAAAATTTTAACTTCTATTTTGTCACCCACTAAAAAATTTAACTCCATAAAACATGAAAAAAAAGTTGACTTCTCAACTCACTTCAGATTACTTTACCGTTTAACGCGTGAAAAAAACATATTATTATTTTATCAAAAGTATACATCTATTCTATATAATAATTATCTTTTTTTTTTTTTCGTTTGATATTTTTAGTGCATACAAGTGAGGCTAGTAAAACAACTATATATAACCATGGACTCTCAAACGCGTAAGGTATGTATGACCCAAGTTTTGAAGCCTCTTAAGGCTTGTTTGTCTGCATGAAATATAATTTTCAATAATTTACGGTAAAATAAGTTCTAAGGAAAGATTATTAAAAAGGTGAGAGGAGAGGAACCACAAAGCCAATACTCTATTATGGTCGTGGGTGAATGGTTGACACGTGGGTGAATGGTTGACATAAAGTGTAATGTATTTATTGTTTGTTACTAATCATCATTTTAAAATAATTTATTTTTATTTTTTCCCAGTAGTATCTAAAGAAACACACCCTAAACTTGAAAATACTTCAAAAATATTCTATGCATACTATTCTATTACTTTGTGAGGGCAGTTAAAAATATGAAAATAAAACAGTTCTCTGTAATGAATCCAAACCGCTAAAAATAATATTTTTCTCCAATTTTAGCAATTATAGTTGTATTTCACTCCAATCAAAGTAGGATCTATATCAAATTTAATCAAATTAGTTGTATTTCACTCCAATTAAAATAGGATCTATATCATTTGGTGAAATTGTGATCATTTGATGGGCGAATGCTGAAGATTTTCATAGAAATGTCTTTCTTTATATTGTCTGAAAATCTTAGAATAAACACTATTCTTTGTAATTTGATATAAGGGAGAGGAGACAATGATCTATCATATTCTTTTGGAAAAAATCCTAACTTCATATGTAATTGCATATTCGTATTACATTGAGATAAATAGATAGATAGATATATATATATATATATACACATTTTCTAAATTTATAACAAATGAGAAAAACACAATATACACAAAACCCAAAAGTTTTGTTCCTAAATCCAAGCCCAACCAAATTCAATCCAAATTGCATCCAGTAGGGTATTTACAATTTGGAGAGATTGAACCAGAGATTTACCCATATTCAAAAACGGGTTTCCTACCTGTTTCTTTTTCCGAATTGGAGGCCTACGTATTCTCAATCTCTTCCATTCACACCCTATTTACATGAATCCTGAATTTTCACATCAAAGTTTTATTACAATAAGCTTGAACAATATAAAGTCAAGTCAACTTTTAAGACCTGATTCAATCTCATGCATTATGCATTCTCTCCACAAAAAAACAGACATTCTTTTCCATTCGTAAGCTGGGGCTCTACACAAACAATAACTAAGCTATATAAATTTTCAATAAATGTGCTCCACCGTGGATTTCCACTCCTTCAGCTCATAATTTCTCTAACCCTTTTGTTCTTGTGATTCTGTGAAGCTGAGGGGAACCTCTTTGTGCCCATCAAGAGGGTGTTTGAGTAACGCTGCAGAAAAGGAAACCACTGCAACGCAGTACCATCCCTGGTAGGAAGTTTGGATCCTCTCGTTCGAAGAAAAGATGCATAGAAAAATGGTTTTCTCACCGCGCCAAATGACAACTAGAAAGACACAAATTTGCCTTTGTCTCTTCCATTTCAGCTGAAAGAGGCATTATTACACAGACACCTCAGTCTTACATCTGGTGCAACATCATTTCATCCAGGAGAAGTTACAAAAAACTTGTGGTTATCTCTGTTGCACAGAGGAAACCACAAACTGGCAGCTGCACAAACACATCATAAGTCGAAGCCTCAGAGGAGCCGGACTCTTTCATGCCCCACTCCATCTGATTGTGCGTGCTGTAACAGTCACATTTTAAAATGCGGCGAAGCAGTTTTCCATAGCTCAAAACACTATACATTATACACAACATGCAGTGAGAGAGGACAAGAGCCACTGGAGCTTAAACATCACCCCATCCACCATTACAATCACAGTAAAAGGGACTTCAAAACCTGTAATTTCTTGTTCATCACAAAGAACTAGTGAAAACCCACATATGGTGCAAAAATTTCTATCATCTTAACATACAAAGTAAGAGTTATACGAGATTTTACACATCAAAGAGATTTAAATGTCCCATCTGCTAGGCCATCATCGTTGCACTCTTTTCGAGCTGAGTAGCTTAAATTTCCAACTACTTGTCCTATAGCTATCACCTTATCTGTTGAACTAAATGTCCATACATACATCATGACCGCATATCATGGTAAAACCAAGGTCCATATAAATGTTCTAAACAAACTATAAGAAAAAGTAAAAGAAGAGTACCCCAAAACACCTTTACATTTAAATCCTCACTACATCATCTTCCTCCTCAAGGTGTTCTCCAGCTTCTCAAGCCGACGGTGTTGTGTTTCTTGGAAGGACCAGATGGAGGTATTGGCCTTGCTCTTGGAAAGAACCCCAAGAAGGAACCGAAGTTTCCAGACCTTGTCTTTGTTGATAGAACCTGCTTCTTTGTCGAACTAGAACCATGACATTGTGCAGCAAGAAGAAGGAAGAGAAACAGTGGTATTGCAAGCCTTACGCAAAGACCCATGCTGTTGGAGAGAAGAGTAGAGAAGAGAAGAGAGAGGCTTCAAATATGAGAAGGGAGGTTGGGTGGTTAGAAATTCAAAGGAGTTGAGGAAGAAGAGAGGGTCTTGAAAGTGAAAGAAAGCTTAGATGAATTGGAAGAAAATGTTCATGGGGTTGAGGGAGACTTGGTTGGCAAGGACTTTTGGATGGGGTATTAAATGAAGGGGTAAGGTGAGGGGTGGTGACTGGTGAGAGAGTAGTAGCCCCTTCGAATGGGGATGATATAAAGGTGACAGGATGGTGAATCCATGAGTGGGGGTGCCTTGCCAAAATGAATTGCAAAAGGAGGAGTGGGCTGCATAACGTACACCTCCGGAGTACTAAGATTGTACTCTTTGAAATATAGTTAATTAAAATAATTGTATTCTCTTGAAAGTAAGACTGTTTGGCAAGTTTAAGTCAATTAGAAGAGGTGGGAAGATTTTGTCGTATTATCAAATCTACAGAGGCAAAGTTATCATGTAGTAAAAATAGTATAAAGAAATTTGACCCACAGTAAAAAAAAAATAAAATAAACAAAATTGTGATACTTTAAAAGTTATATGTGCCAGCTTATAAGAAAAAGGTGCAAAATGTCTAAAGCTGTTGATTTAATTAAACATTCACGTAGATTTTGTCAAATGGCTTAAGACAAGAAAAAGTTTATTTAAGTCAAATTTAGGTGATAGACATAAAAAATCGACGTGAGAAATGACACTTGAAAAACCATTTTTATCCATGATCAGTTATAGTTTGTTGTCTTCATCGTAGGAGATCCTTGTCCCTTTAATAATCGATTGGTCAAAAGAGTTGTCCTAATTCCAAATGAAATATTTATGCAACTAAGAAGCAAAATGTTTAATATATATATATATATATATATATATATATATATATGTGGATACCCTTGTTCATGCTTGTTTATTATCGTGGAATTGAGTCATTTTTCACCTACAAGCACATAATTAGCGTAATATGCAGTCTGGCTCATGAAATCCACCTAAATGCTTTCTTATCTATCATCGGAGATAGAATGGATGGAAAATATATTTAATGATTGTAAAAAATCAGCCCTATCAAAACACCCTAGTCCTAGATTTATCTTTCTCAATTATGGTCTTTTTAACTATTGATTTTTTTCCTTTTTTTTTTAAATTCAATACCACATAGAAGAAAGTCTTGATTAGCATAAAAGTAGGCATGGCGTTGGATCATGGGGAATAAGAACGTGGTAAAAGAGCTGGACTTACCAAAAAGATAAATCCAAGGGAGCTGTTGTTTCTGGAATACCATTTCAGTGCTCCCATTGGACACCCATTTATTTTCTTGATGAGTAGAACAGAAGACAAGCAGGAAAAGGGATGGTGGTGCAGTCCGGTCATGTAGTCCAAAGGGCCCCCACGTATTTATGACCTATTAAGTAAGGGAGCTGTTGTTTCTGCTCCAAACAGGAGTGCTTGTCCCATGGGTTTTTGTAGGATTTGATGTTTTCCCCATCATCTTCTATAAATAAATGTAAAAGGCAAGGACGGCCCTTAGTACAGTACTATAATCTATGGCGTTGGATTGTGGGTGTCATAATAAAACTCCTATATTTCCAATATGGTGTAAATTTTGAATCTTGTTGACTAGAGGACAGGAGGGTTTTGTGGGAAATAGTACAGGAAAGGAGAGACTCAGGACCCCACCATGTTCCCCAAAGTGAACAAGTTAGAGGTAGGTACAGTGTCCCATGAAAGTCATGCGCAGGGGACCACCACCTCTAAACTAAAATGGCTCAAATAATCTAATCAGTAATATTCCCCTTGTAAGATTGCCTATCTGTTAAGTCCCTCAGCAGGGTGTAGCACTAACTTCAGCAACCAAATGTTTTTTTGTTTTTGTTTGGTAAAGAACAGCAAATGCTTTTGCATGTAACAAGATTTATCAGAATAAGGGAGAAAGATTTATCAGAAAAAGGATATCAATAGGTCGATTTGATTATATGTAAACTATGTGATCAATTTAAATGTGAGCAACTTACTTCCTCTGATTTGTATAAATCTTATGAATCGCTCCAATGTTGGTCAATTTTGTCTTAATAATTTACCAATAACCTTTCATGGTCAGTCGAGTTTTGAGTTTTTAAAAAATCTATATGATGCTGATGATCTGATAGATACAATTAGAAAAGGTACTGGTGTGACCACCCATGGAAAACTATTGAAGAGAAGTAGAAGGATTTGTAAGTTAAATTGGACCAGTGAGATAAAGTGGAGCGCCCCATATGATTGGGGTTCATGGATTAGTCATCTAAAGAAACTTACACTGGGGTAGTTCACTTATCATCTTATATAACTAATGATTTTGAGCTGTTTTCAGCCATTTGTGTCCTTGCCTTACATCAAATGGTTAAAGAAAATGACTGATGGAGCTGCGTTTAGGTGGATAACTTATCCAAAAACAACCGTCTTCCTCTTCTTCTTCTTCTTGTTCTTCTTCTTGTTTTTTGGGCTCATGTGTCTCTCCAACATACCATGTTTTGATTTTGAAAGGTTTTATCACATTGATCTTGCTCATAGAATTGCCACACTTGCAACACCTTCTAGGTAATTAGTGACATCTAGGGCTTATTTGTGTATCTTGTGGAAATGGAATAGCAGTGAACATTTTTATTGCATACTATTCAAAGCACTGAAGGAACTGAAAAAAAAAAAAAAAAAAAAAAGAAGCAAAAAAGAGCTTTGTGAAGGAGGTGCTTTGCTTTTTAAAATTGAGTAGAATTCTCATTTCAAAGAGGAAGAGTCGGAATGGGGATTCAACCATTCACGGAAAAAGCTAAGTGACATTCCACATACCAACCCAAAGGAATCCCTACTAATCTGCGAGAGGATTAGAAAACAGGAAGAATAATAAAACAAACAAGAAGCCTAAGTTGATGATAAGTGACAAAGTGAAAGATGCACATAAACACTCTTCCCTTGATTTAATTTTCATTGAAGGAGAGATTATTTGATAGTCGTTTTTGGATAATCACCTTTAAATCTTCAAATTTAACCAGTTATAGCACAAGTTCCTATTCATTCTATGCAAATAAGGCCTTGAAGAGGTAAGAGATCAATGATATAGAGTGAGATGTGGATAGGACCTAAACTTTTTTAGGATTTGATTTACTAGATTGATGGTTGGGGATTCATTTTTCAGCTCCCCTTAGTTCATTTTCCATTAAAGGGGAGACCTTCTGAATTCTAGTTTCCAACCTTTGTTTCTTCAACCACTTTTAGAAATTGATAATTAAATGATTAATCGGTTGGCAACCCCACATGTTACACAGCTGCCCGATCCATAGGCATGCCACCCTTCCCATGCGTAGAAATAAATGTGAAATCTTAGGAACCCAATTTCTACAAACGAATGGAACCAAGTCACAATCTATTCCGAGGTTATGACATCTCCCGAATTCTCCCTCCATACTCACACATTTAAGAGCTGGTGGGGTTGGATGGTCCATTCGGATTGGTGATATGGTGAGCCCCACAAGTACTGCCTTGCATGGAGCTGTCCGGGTCAAATGCACAGGAGCATCTCGCATACGTATATTAATATTGATTCTTAGATGAACCAAAGGTGAGAGTCGAATGAAAAACTCAAATTAACCCAACACCTGATGACACGTTTGTCGTAAAAGGCAGCTTATTTTTGCTGCCTTTTCCACAGCGATTCCATTTTTTGTAGAGAATGAAAATTAAAGGCTTCTCACTTTCTATGGTCTGTTTATATTTGGAGTGAAACTTTTTTTCATGATGAAATGCTTTTCTACCTACTTTGCAAGACTCCAGAAAGTAGTTTTTCTCTACTTCTGAGTCCAGAAACTGCGGAAAATGCTCTCACCTTAGAAAATCAAAATCACGAAAAATATTAACACAGACAAAGCGAAATCGTTCTCCTTTTGGAGCCATTTTCATTTTCTTCAGAAAATGCTCTCAACAGACAGACTTGGCGAAGTCCTCTTTAGTTCATATGAAAGAAGTTTTCAACAAGGTGAGAAGGGCTAAAGATTGAGAGGTATACAAGGGACATCGTCAAATTCCTATGACTCATTTCCATGGGCATTGAAGAGGTCATAATTTCCAATCAAATAGGGCTGGGGCTATTTGATGGCACCTTGGAGATCCCCATCCTTTTCCTTTAATCCTTTTGATAGAAGCCCATTTTTATCAGAACCAATCCCCCGGGAGATGAATAATATTGACTGAGAGAAGGCTGGGGCAGATAATGCTATACAGAATCTAATGGGATAAGTTCTGGATGATAAACAACTTGCACATGCATACTCTTTCCATGAAATCAGTTTTACTGCTTCAATGGTGACATTTCCTCCTTCCTAACCCAACCTTCTATTTTGTAACCTTGATCGCTTGTACAGATGAAGGGACTAGAAAAATCAGAATTGATGCCAGCTGAGCCATAAGATGAGCCCCGGACGTACAACTCCAAACCCCCAGAGAAAACCTTTCCCGCCCGCACAATCTCACAATTGACGCCTTTTATATACACAACAATACAAGGGCAGGCCCAAGAGATGAAATAAGGAACAGAATAAAGAACATGCATAGAACGAAGTTAAACTTTGCTTTCCCTACAAGAGGGATTTTCCTATATTGCCTTCGACAATGCAAACCTCAACCAAAAATGTTGAGGTGTCTCTTTCTGCAAAAGAATATTGTTGCTAAGCTCAGGAAGATGGCGAGACTTCTGATCTGCGTGCAGACTGGACTGACGTAGCAGATGATGCCCTGTCTGATCCCCTTACATTGTATTTCTCATACACCTTCTCACGGTTCTCTGACCACCACGTTTCTGCTTGATGCTCTCCAAATCTTCTCCGGCTGCACACACATTTCTGATCTTAGAAAACAATTATATATTTGAAGATGTGACAGGAAGTAAAATGCAACGTTATAAACTAATTTGTAATCTTTTCCTTTATCATGATTTATTTAGAGTAGATACATGACAGTTACTTGGGCATGTCTCAAGTGATCCAGGAAGCACTACGGTAGCATGAAAGAAAGCACAAGGGATGGGACACAACTGATTCATCATCAACCCAGTCACATTTAGTCTTTATAGAAAGAATGTCTAAAGAATGTGACACATAGGCACCAACACAACAACTGAAAGCTGCAAAGAGTCTTCTGCGATCGTTTGTAGAATATTTGGCATTGTTAGCCATTCTGCACCCAGCAATTAAAATGACAAACATGTTTTGGGACAGAAGCATCTAAAATGACAAATTTTTAAGCTAGCTGTCAATGTGCCAATAAAGTGCACATGTTATTAACTAATTTGTGATCTTTTCCTCCAACATGATTTTAATTTGTGATCTTTACCTTTACCATGATTTATTTGAATAGATACATGACAGCTATTTGGGTGTGTGCTCAAGTGACCCAGGCAGCAGTTTCAAGAAAGAAAAATACAAGGAATAGGACACAACTGATCCATCATCACATCCTGGTCCCGTAAAGTCTCTCTAGAAGAAGAATGTTACACAAAGGCGCCAACAAATAGACTGAAAGTTGTGAAGAGTCTCCTGCAATCTATTTTGAGTATTTGACATTGTCAGCCACTCAGCATCCAGCATGTAAAATGACAATCATGGTCTGGGACAGAAGCTACTATGTAACAGTTTTGCCCGATAGTACCAGTTTTAGTAGTCATAGTGATTGCTATGTCAAAATGATCTGAAAAATAAATCAGTTGGAACTATATAATATGCAACCATATATTTTAATTTCAGTTCACTGCACGTAAGGGGGTGTTAGGAAAGAAAAAATTGTCAGGATTTTACTATGTTAATACAGTAGTCATGGATTTTACTATCATTTGAGATTATTTGAACAAGCTAATAGAAAAGGCTAGATACTGCCTCTCAGAGAAAAATTAAACGGGTTGGTGACGGATGGACCCGGGCCACATGTAAAATCTGCATACATTTCTCTGAAAAAAAACAAAGGCCACCCCCCACCCCTCCCTGGTTCCACCAGTGGTTAGTGAAAGGTTCTAGGATAAGAAGACGACCAGCCAAGACAATAGGATAATCAGTAATGAAAGACATGCCGTTATGGGGAGCAACTGATAGCATGGAGATGATGTGAGCAATCAAACAAAACTCATAAACCCAACCTAAAGTATATGGCCTTGAAAAGGATTTTGCATCAATGACAATAAGGCCTTGTTAGGTATCTCCACTCTTTTTGTATAGACCCCATCAAAATAGAGCCATTAAAAAAAGAGCTATAAAAAAAAAAAAAAAAAAGAAGCTAAAATCAAAAGAAGTGTTTGATAATGCAAAGATCCATGTTAAATAGACTTTTTTATATCAATGGTTGAAAGTTTTTCATAAATTTCTCGAGATCCACAAGATATCAAGCCTTGAAAATTGACCCTATGGCTGTGCTCAGCCTCCCAAAGAGATCTAACAGTTTAAATCTTGTGTTTGGGGCCCACATAATCCGAAAAATTGCATCCAATGGATCACCTTTTTTGCACATATCTCGAGATTGGTGATGATCCAACGGCTGAAATTTGGTGTCATGGCCGTGATTGATCTTCTTAACATTTTTAATGGTTTGGATCTTGATTTACACTACCAGAAATATTTTTTAAAAAAATAGAAAAACGTAACAGCTCATGGACAAATCCAATATTGAGTATAATACATCAATGGCTGATATTGTTTTGTAAATATCTCAAGATCCATAAGGTGTCAAGCCTTGAAAATTGACCACATAGCTGTTTTTCAGCCTTCCAAAGAGATCTAAATGGTGTGGATTTTGCGTTTGGGGCCCATAGATTTCAAAAACTGCATTCAATGGCTCACTTTTTTTGCACATATATCGAGATTGGTGATGATCCAACGGCTGAAATATTGTGTCATGGTTGTGTTTGATCTTGTGAATATTTCCAACGGTTTGGATCTTAATTTACACTCTTAAGATTTTGAGAAAATACAAAAAAAAAAACAGTATGGGGCGTAAACGAGCAAGAGCTTTGTTCACTCGCCTCTTTTTTTCCCTCTACTTTCTACATGCTATCAATGGTGGGTTGTGGGCTTCTCTACATAAAAATAAAAAAAAATAAAAAAAAGGCTGTCAAACGCTCTATTTTCTACTTTCTACATACTATCCTTTTGGCTAGTTAAGGATAGACTTAGCCCCTGTTTGGCAACACTAATTTTTGCCTCTACTTCTCAAAATCTCTACCCGATTTAGAGATTTTGAGAAATAGAGGCAAAAATTAGTGTTGCCAAACAGGGGCTAACTCTATCCTTAACTAGCCAAAAGGCTGCACCAGTTAGGATGTATCATATTCTAGGTAGAGGGACTTTGTGTGTGTGTGTGTGTGTGAGAGAGAGAGAGAGAGAGAGAGAGTCTAGTTCATTGTATGTAGGAAGGTTTTGTGGTTTCCATTGGGCCCTTTAGTGATGAAACCTAGCGAATGCGCCATTGAGGAGAAGTTATTCTATGTAGGTTGATGGCCTACCAAGGAGTAGGCCAAAGAAGACGGATGGGAGTAGTAAGGATAGATTTGAAATGCAACCTATCCGAGGATTTTCAAGGATTTGGGTTATGATAGATCAGAATGGAGAAACAAAATTCATGTAGCCAGCCCCAACATAGTTGAGAGTCAGGACAATGCCTTCATGATGATGATGACTGGAACCCTAGTGGAATTTGGCTAGGGCCTACTTTCGATTAGAGTGAAATTCTGCTCGGGACTGGGACATTCATTTAAAATGGTTTAGGTTTTTAATAGGTGGGCCCCACTATGGAGCCTACGAATATCAAGTGAACCCAAAATACGACCATGTGTATGAAAGAAGAAAAGATACTTAAAAAGGGCATTCAGCCCTTTCATTGAGACAGGAGGGTGGTAAGAGAAGAAGAGGGAAGAGAAGAACAGCAGTTGACAGCCTTCACCTAGGGACCTCCTTCCCTTCCTTCCTTTGTTGTCTTTCTTTTTAGAAGGGTTAGCAGAACCCACCATCTTCACTGCTTCCTTGTCCTCTTTCTTTCTTTTACAAACTGCATCCTGCAGTTTGTATTTCTTCTAAAACGAAAAAAGAAACGGCTGATATCAAAGATTCAGTCTTGTTTGGCCAAAATCCTAAAATTACAGATTTTGGCCAAAGAGGACCGCATTTCTGGACAAATTTTTGGGAGGGAGGGGGCAGAGTAATTCGGTTTGGATCATTGACTGATCCAAAGAAATCGTCTGAAATTCATAACAACGGTTAAAACGCCAAAATAAAAAAAAATAAAAAAAAGACTAATAGTGAAGAGTCGATGAATCTTTCATTCTCTAGGTATTTTTTAAAATTCAGACAGTTGACCACACAACTCAAACTTGACAACTTGGGCTGTCATATAGGATCGTTAATAGTTTATTCCCAGCCGTTAATTAGTGTATAAGAAACTTGATTTTTTGAACCTTGAAAGATGGGATGTTGTTTTCTGGATATCTGGATATCTTGCTAAAGACACCAATAAAAATGTGACAGCAGTGTCAATAAAACAGAATCCCACCAAACTCTGTTTCTGTTACACAAGTTGCCTCAGCCGGCAAAACAGATGCAGCAAAATGCACCTTACGATTATTTTATTATACCTTTTTTCTTTTAATTTGTTTATTGATTTTGGAGTGGTAATGAGACATTTTATGTAAACCTCAAACTGCCTAAACTGTAAGAATGCACCCCAAGAGTAGAAATAAATCAATATTTTTGTCTCAAATACCTGAAACGCACTCGCTTGAGATCTCTGGTTCCGTCTCTAAGTGCCACAAGAGTTATATAAACACCAGGTTCATATTGTTCAATCCATTCTGCTTCAACTTGATTAACTGCAGGGGTAGGATTTCTGGACATCAAACCATTTTCACCATTGCCATCAGTATCTGGTGATCTTCCAGCAGATGCAAACATCCTTCCACTTCCATTTGGCAATCCTGTATCAGGGTGTTCTTCTCCATCAATGGAGTCGGGGAATCTCTCATTTTGAGTAGTCATTTCATTCGTTCCAAGAGCATCTCTATTTGGATAAGTCTGGCCAGATACCCCATTTGTAATTAAGTCAGTCATTGTAGCACTAGAAGGTAAATCAGAACTGTTGCGTGCATCAGTTCTCAATTGATGTTCTCCATTAGCATTGGGGTGGGGAATGGAACTTGGATCTATGCCATTTGGTATGTATACTGGTCGCACATCATCATTGTCATAGACCCCAACTGGCAGCACCTCAGCCATATCCTTGAGCTACAGAACATTATACCAAAAGCAAGTCAAAAATAATGAACAGAAAAACCAATGGAGTGTTTCAACATCAGACTAGTGTTGGCCAGACCTGGATACTCCAGGCACAGGCAGTCAACTCACAAAAAACAAAACCAGCATGCCCCAATAGACAAGTAATGCACCAAGGTCCAGCCCAATAGCTATCCACAAGCCCTAAGGATTATTTACTAAACAGGGTCAGAGTTCCAGCCAACCTCTAGGTAGCATAGGCCCTGATCAGCCTGATTAGTAGAAGAATTTGCAAGTTAGGTACATGCCTAGTCTGCAGGCCTATAGTGCCCAGATACAAATGAATTCAACAAGGATATGGATTCTACAGATAAAAGTGAAGTATCAGATATGATACAAACGGATATGTTGCCCGTTTGAAGTATCTGGGTATTATAGCTGCAGGTATAGACCCATCCGAAACATTAGCAATACTATGCAAGGTGAAGAGAACTACTTGTACCATTAAAAAAACAGAGAGAGAACTACTTGTGCAACTAACATGCCAAGACTAAATTAACAATATCAACTGACTAATGTACTTAGCACAAAATAAAAAACCATTGGTCAAAGTTGGAAATTATGCATGAAATCTGCAGCATGAGAAATGACAACTCCATAGATTTGATATCTCATTATCTATAGATGGGATCCATATACAAAGAATCCAGCTTGCCATTTTTGTTTCTTATGAGTACCCTACTAAAACTAGGGTATTCCCCATAACTGACGAAAGAACTTCAACAGAACCTGGTTGTAGTGTTAAATGAGTGAAGGATTGGTTGCTATAGAAGCAATGCAAAACAAAGGCAAGTGCAATATGAGAAATAAGAAAGAAATTCCACATTGCTACAACGGCCACATGGAATATGGGTACTTCAACATGGATGACCTTAAAATTAGATAATACGAAAAAGATGATAAACAATTAAACATAGTTTGTTTTACAAGAAACTAAGTGGAAGGGGGAAAAGAAAGGGAGCAAGGATTAAAAAATGTGGTTGAGGAGGGAGCATCAGCACCCCCCCAAAAGATACATATAACTTATAAGGCAATATGCCAATATGTATCAATTGCAACTATATTTATAGCCCATATAGGGTATCGGAGTGAAATTATTCGAGGTAAAAAAACAGATTTTTTTTTAAAAAAAAAAAAACCCAAATAATAGGATATTTAGATATTGCTGTTTATTTTCACTGGCAACTAAAATAAATGCATCCGCTGGACCCTTCATTATCATATACATCATATATCGTTGTATGATTTAGAAGAAAAACAATATCAATGCAATTTATTTACCTATACTATGTGACTCCGTTATATTAAGACAACCTAAAAATGTCGGTGGTCAAACAGTTGAATCAAAATTGAATCACTGCGTATTCATGACATCATCAATCATTTACTAACTAGTATGCAATATACTAGTGCTCAGTTATCGCAATATTATTTAATACTTGCCAACCTACTTAATAATTAGTATTTACTGTTTTTAGTTTATAACTACACTTAGATCTAAGGGATTGATCTAGGAACACATAAATCAAAGATTAAAAAAAAAAAAAAAAAAAACACACACACTAATACACTAGGGAAAAAAATCTAATATTCTTAAAAATCTCCAAGAATTCATGGATATTTACAAGAAAAACTCCAAAGAAGAAAACTTGCATACAATCCAAATAATGCATAAGTCTATGGTCCAAACATGCATTGTGAATGTTTTGATATCATTCCTCTGCACAAACAAATGAAAAAGACATAATTTTGCTCAAAGTCTCAAATTTTTTTCCTCACCTTAAAGGAACGCCATCAAGCTATGGGTGGTATATTGCTACAATTCTTAGACATAAAAGTGATTTTGTTGGACCTTTTGATTAGAAAGGCACAAAAATCTCCTCCCATTCTTTCCCTTGCAAAAGAATGTAAAAGATAGAGATTTTTGTCTTTAAAAGGAGTCCTCCAATAAATAATAGAGAGTATCAGCAGATACAAACGATTTATCAGCTGATCCATATTGTGCTGCGGCATATCGCCCGATACGTCCAATTTAGTAACTGATACACTGATATGCATGTGAGTACTGACAGATAATAAGAAACAACATGGTCTTGGCTGATATGGCCTCACTGATATGATACGAATCAACCAATATTTTGATCCATGATAGGGAGCTTAAAAAGGGTCTATGCTTTTCAATTCAAGAAAATGTAATTCTTGGGATGGGTTTGAGGTTGTAGGTAATGGAGATCCAACTGAGAAGATTACAGAAGTTAACGAAAAAGAATGATAGTGTTATAGTACTGCCTGTTATTGGGATTTATAGCCGGCATAAAGAATATTTCAAGGTCATTTTTTTTGTAGTATCTGTTATTGGCTCTTTTAGCAGACTGTGGTTGTAATAGGCTTGTATGCCTATTTAAATCAGTTTGGACCTAGTGCAGCACAAAGTTTTGAGTTTATTGTGCCCTTTAGTTGTTCTACAATGAAGAAAGAGTACCAAATCTGAAAGGCTTAGCAATCTGCAAATTCTTGTTCAATTAGAAAACTTTCGTCTTCAGCTTAATACGGTACGCCATTATAGTTTTCTTCTTTCAAAGTGATAACAAAATTTTATTAACAAAATTAAGATAATATACATGCAAAATGCAAACCCCCGGTAGACAATTTTTAACGATACCAAACTCCTCGCCAAAGATCAGAAATAAAAAAATACAACCTCTTTTGAATCCACAAGAAATTGTTCAAAGTAGTGGACTTATTTGTAATTTTGGGAGTAAAATAGGCTGATTTTTAATTATAGGAAAAGCAACGCAGTCCAAAAGGGTGAGCTCCAATTGATTGGAAAAAGCAATTCCAATCCCTTACCTGAATCAACAAAAACTCAAGTGATCACAAGGAAAAAGGTAGTAGACAGCTCACCCAAAGGAATATTTATGTATATTTGTCATTGGCTTGACAAAGATATTATGCTCATCAAATATGTGTGTGTGTGTGTGTGGAAGATGTTCCTGCACAAGCGGTGTGCACAGCTAACTGTGCATACAAGCTGCTGGGGCCCCACAGATTATGGGACAGGGGGGGCAGGTGGAAAGATCCAGGGTTGACCATCCCAGAAATGAAGTTTCAAGTCAGTCCAATGTCTCTAACCCCTTGCCCACAAGTTTAATGCTTTTATATTGAAAATTAAAAAATGGCCCTTGATTCAACAGTCTAGTCCATTCAGATTGGTGAAAGTGGGCCTCACTAGATGGTGTGCACGATCACAGGAACAAATGCCTATATGCCTATATATATTCATTAACATAGTACAATAAGGGCCTGTTTGGATACAGTAGATAGTTAGAGAAAACACTCTATTGCAGGAAATTTTCTATGTTTTTATTGACCTACATATTTGACTTGTTTGGTAACATCATAAAATATGTTACAATATTTCAGTTTCTTTAAAAAAGTAAAAGATTTCCAACTGTAGGGGAATCGTGTATATTTTATTCCGGTTATTCTAATATTGAGAAGTGCGGGCTTCCTTTATAATGCATTTACGTTTTCCATGGTGGTCTCTTCAAAATACCTATCCAGTCGCATCATACAAGCTGATTGTGAATATAACTTGGAGATGATCATAGAGTATTCCAAGGTCGAATCTATGATTAGATCATGACAGGTCTTGGGTCCGATGCTATCCAATTTGTAGTAAACATCATAACAGAACAGGTAGACACAGAAGCTTGAAGGGGGTCGAGAGAAGGACATTTTCAATGCATTTTTAAGGTAGCACAAAGATAGACTTTGTTACTTGGTGAGGACGGCAGCCATATGAAACCCATTGCTAGCAGTTCTGTAGGGGACAGATCCTTTTAGGTTTTATTATTTCCCTTCTCGATGGATAGAAACTAGATCTATTTTCTTATTTTCTTTCTTCATGGGTAAAGGAATAGATACCTGTGTAGAAAGTTCTACTATTTTTTCTTTTAAAGAGTAAATCATGATCTCTTAGTGGGAAATTCACTCTCATCACTTGATCCTACATCTCTATATTCTTTTTTCTTTTTTTTTTTCCATTTTCTTAAACACAAATCGATGTGTTATCAATGATGATAAAAGTCATAAATATTGTAATTTGTAATGTTCTTTGAATTAAGGTAATGCTTGGATTTTTATAATAGTTTTTATATTTCTAATGCCAAAATAATAATAATAATAATTATTATTATTATTGTGCTGATATTATTATAGTTGTAGTTGTAGTTGTTGTTGTTGTTCTTCTTCTTCTTCTGACTTCTTCTTAGGGTTAAGGAGGATTAGGTAAACCTACCTCCAAGGGATCGGTCTTGGGCAGTGTGGCAGTATGATGCGGGAGTCCTATCACACAAACATCCCTATATTCTCAATTATGAACCACTTTATAATTATATCCATGAGTAGCTTCAATGACATAAATATAATTAATATTAAAGTGAAAAATTACTCAATATTTTAAGGAATTGCCTGATTTACTTTTTATTAAAAGGAAAAAAGAAATTGCATACTTTTTATTGCTTTAAAGATGATGTTTTTTGAAATCTTCAAAAACTACCAAACACCACAATTCATATTCGATTAAAATTTGTAAGAATTGCCAAACAACACAAATAATACAATATTATAATATAATAATATTTTGATATGTGCTATTGAAATCTAACAATATTCAAATCTATCAATATAATGTTCAGCATGTATCCAAACACCCCCTTAGTGGTTAAATTTTTACCATAAAAACATATAGCAAAATATGCATTACTTTTCCAGAAAAAAAAAAAAAAAAACAACAAACACCAGTTAACTAAGGGACATCCCAGAACGAAAAGGAAACACATACAAATTCAAAGATATTAAGGTTTTTTATTTTTTTTATTTTGCTGCACAATGAGAATGCTTATAGGGATACATGTTATTCAGTTTTAATTGGAACCTGCAAACACTCATATTTACACTTCAGCCATTAAAATAAACTAACACAACAAAGAATAACCATGGGGATAGCTCACCCAGTCACCCTTAACGAAAGGGTTAAGATAGAACAAAACAAAGATTTTAAAATAGAATGTTGCATTTGATACATTTATTAGGATTTTAAAAAAAGAAAAAAAGAAAAAAAGCATCCCAATCCAATAAAGAGCATGATTGCCAACACCTAAATTAGCTGAACTCTTTTAAGTTTTCATCTTCATGCAAATCTTACGCACTCATTAACCCATATAGTGTACAAGCTCTTTCGAACTATCAGCGTCAATCAATGTAACCAAAGCTTATTTTTGAGGTAGCTATATTCAGGCCACAAGCAAATACAGTGAACCTAAAACAGAAAATCACCTGTGCAGTAAGGCATTTTATAACTTCTTTTGCGGCCTTTGACTTTGCAGACTCCTCTGCAGCCAAAGAAATGGCTTCTTGAGTTTTCTTCAGTGCATTTTGTAGTTCAAATTCTTGAAGTTCACATCGATGTCTCAGACCATCAACCTGAATCAAATCAAGAACGTTAAAAAAAGGGAAATAGGATTTAGATCTGCAATATTTCTTGCATTACTAAAAGCAAATATACCTGAGCACGCAGTTTCTGCACTTCCTGATTTAGGAGTTCATTAGTTTTCTTAAGACTATCGGCAATGCTTTTGGAAAATGAAAGGCCTGATGTTGTAGGAATAGGTGTTGCAGAACGTGGAGGACTAGATTTTCTTGAGAAAGGTGAAACGGCTCTTGAGTTCACACCAGACTGAACTACAGATGTATTAACTGGTTTAGGAACTGTTCTTCGCATATCAACAGTACCAGGAAAAGAAATGTCTCTTAGCGCTAACATACTAGGAACTTGGGAGGCTCGAACCAGAGCCAAAGAATCATTCTTCTTTCCATGTTTTGCAGCTTTGTTGTCAAGATGCTTCATTAAATCAACATTAGTAGGCAATGCAGTCTTGGATACTTTTATCTCAACTTTGTCTAACCTGTCTTTGTTATCACCCGACAAGCGAGGTATGACATTTCTCTTGTTAGCATTTAGACCAGGTTCTAACACTCTGCTTAGCTTGGCATAACAAGAATCACATACACGGTAGGGCTTTCCAGGATTAGGAGACAATGCTGCTCCCAAAGCTTTACGAGAACTGCACGAATGACAGTGTACAAGTCCACAGTTGTAGCAGTTGTGCTTTTTCCGAGTAAATCCAAACGCCTGTCTGCATGCTGAGCATTGAGACTGCTCCGCACTAGAAACCCATTTATGAAGACATATGGCTGCTGTGAAGTTTGACCCGCATGCAATAGATTTAACTTGTCTATCCTTTAATGCTTCGACTAGTGTAGGTGTTTTTCTGTCTTCAATGTCTCCATGGCCCAATCTTCCATTTGCTCCCTTTCCCCATGTGTATACCTCATTCCTGGATGTTAGCACTGTCACATGGTATGAACCACAGGCAATCTCTTCAACGGATTCACCAACAATCTTATCTTCTACCAAGCAAGGTAGCTTTCCATCAGAATTAGGATTTCCAAGTTGACCATAAACAGTACCTCCCATGGTGAAAACATGACCAGCCGTAGTCAAACCAACTGTAAGACTATGCCCACAAGCTACCTTGTGAAAATTGTAGTCAATAAGTGAAGGCACACAAGTGGGTTTCAATCGTGGTTCCTTATCTCCATGGCCAAGACGATTCTTGTCGCCATCACCCCAAGTGAATAATTTTCCTGAAGATATACTGGCACTAGACTGTGCCACAATAACCTCAACCACTGCAGCAGTATGCCACACTCCACATGCAACCGCAATTGTCTTCAACCCCATCAAAGATTCAACCTCTCTTGGATACGTAACACTTTCTTTGTCACCATGGCCCAAGACACCAAAGGTTCCATCACCAAATGTGAACAATTGCCCATTTACTGTAACCAAGGCTGTATGCCAAGGACCACATGTAACTGAAGCAACTTGAAGTCCCTCCAAAGGACCAGAAACTCTCTTAGGTATCCAGTGACTAACATTTGTTCCGTGACCAAGAAGACCAGCATTATGTGTGCCATCTCCCCATGTATATAGTTCCCCAGCCATAGTAACAGCACAAGTATGGAATTCCCCACATGCAACGACATCAGCATTATAGAATGATAAAGATTCAACAAGACGAGGTTGAATAACATCTGCACCAACTCCATGGCCAAGGCGTCCTCCAGATTCCTCGCCCCAGGTAAAAACTTCCCCTTGCCTTGTAATCAAAGCAGAATGCCTCACTCCACAAGCTACACGATAAACATCCAAAACTAAATTGGACTCCAAGGGCTTGGGAAGTAGCACGTCAATTCTTGTGGTTGAAGAATTAATATTTTTATAGCTCGAAACCCTTACAGAGTCCTCGTAGATAACTTCACCCCATATGTATAGATTCCCTAATGCATCGCAATCATCCTGTGCAGAACCGTGACTAGAAGTACTAGGAGCACTTGAAACACTAACTCGAAATGCATCTGAAGTAGCTCCTTTTACTTGCATATTTTTGAGGTCTAATGCTACATCTAACCTTTCTGAATGTTGTGAATTTTCAAGAGGATAACTCTTGGGTAAAGGATTTGCACTTTTACTGATAGAGATTTTTGGAGAGCCAATGTCTGGCGGTGCCCCGACCGAACTGTCACTTGGACTGCTGGATGTTAAATCTCTACTATCCTGAAACAAAAATCATGGTGTAAAATTGAATATATCAAAGAAAAAGTCAATTTCCAACAGTAATTTTTAGCTGAGAACTGGGCTCAAATTTAAAATGAGAATAGTTCAGATGGGGAACCTGAATGCATGCCAGTCATAGGGATAGGGCAGGATTACTATGTATTACCGTGAATTAAGAATGAATAAAACTAACATGATCAGATGAACCTCAACATCTTTTTGAGGGCCCCAAAATTTACAGTTTTACTTACACTTAACAGAATCATTTAACTTTGGGGCGCTTAAATAGGTGGTTATGGTCATGACATCATACTGATTTTGAAAGCCCCTTATCCAATAAGACCTTAATCCCACCATAACCGCACGAGTGGCAGCATCCAGGTGAGCCTCAGATAGTGGTATCAATTTTGAAAATTTGAGCTCAATTCTCATTTGAAAATGGGTTTATGGGGCTGATCCTCACTGAGCCTTTTTATATGTGGACCACACCTTCCTTGCAGGGCCTACCTAGTTCCTAGATGCATGCCATTCACAGGGAAGGATAGGAAATAGGAATAGGTTTAAGGGTGGATAACACTTGAAAAAGAAAGGATGCTTATATCATTTAGCATAAACTATGTATAGCTACTTCTACATGTCAAGTATTTCAACATCATGCATCTGAGTTGCAAATAAATAAAACGATCAAATTAAAAACAAGCAATCAAACACATATACGAATGCTTAAATCACATTCGTATGAAATTATCTGATTTATGTCTCTTAGGCCCTCCCATTCTACTAGGAGGGTTAAAAGACTTGTATACCTCTTGTTTTCACCTTAAATGAGTTTTAAATATGAAAAAAAAAAAAAACTGGCATGCAAGCGAAATAGGGCAAAATGGGCCCAACAGGTCCTATTCTGGCTGAACATACTAAAATGAAGTAGAAATGTAAAAGTAGTGTACAACTAAAAAAGGTGAACTGGAAATATGGAAAAAGAATACAGTGATGATTAGCATCCACCATCCAATTGCGTGAGTAAATTTCCATCTTTCTATAGACGCAATTTTTATATGCCTCCATCTTTTTTATGTGTAATCATAGTCCATGTCACCTTTAAATCAATATGTACCTGACTATCAAACCATCCTACCTTGATTTACCAGAAAGAGGTGTACTCCTTGCTTAAATGAGCATGATGTGCACCTGATTATTACCAGATACACGAATAGATGCATCTATGTCTTCATAGATAAATACATAAATAATGCCAGAAGTGCTCCTGTGCAATGGAACAATGTCCAAGACACCCTATGGAACCCGGTTTGATGAATGCCAACTCATGAGGGGTAATGGCATCCGTAGATCAATGATTGGGTAAGGCGTGGTTGAAGTTTGGCACCGATAGTATCAATCTACATAAGTTAAATGCCCATCAGCATTCCAGTTGTTGTAAAGATCAACAGCCAAGTCCAAGGCAGTTAGGGGGATTGGATGGAGGAGAAACTTCACACTTGAAATATTTCATCACCATCATTCATTAGAAATAAAAAATAAAAGAATAACCTTCACGATCCACTACCCCCATCAATTGGTACCCATCCAACTGGGTCTTATGGCAGTCCTTCCATCATTTCGTCACATGCGATCAACTCTCTATGTGATCCAATTTTCAATTTGACAAACATTTTGGAATTCAAGGTCCTAGTATGGATTAGGGGTGGATCAAATATCAGCATAACCAAATGATCCTGATCACCTGTTTGACGGCCTCAAAGTTCAACAATTTACATGTGTGGATTAAACTCTTAAACATTGAGGATCTGAAATAGATGGTAAGAATCATCAAATTATGCTATTTTTTAAGGTAAGAAATCAGTCAAGATCAAACAGTGTCGTATGGGCAGCATAGGGTCCAGTAAATAGGTAAATGCAGTCTATTAATCTATGCAAAAATGAAATATATGGATTTTCCAATATTTACAACTTTTTCCATGTTTTGTCATTGAAAATCACATCAATGCAGTCCAACATGCGCTACTTGTCAACTTCCCAGCTAAAACAACTTTCAATACCAAGATAATTTGAACCTTGGATGGTATAACTCAAACTTTAACAGAAAAACTCTAATATTCTAATTAACTCAATGAATTTGGACCCCTGAGCACTATTATTTAAAAAACCCATTTCATGGTAATATAATTACCATCATTCCAAAGAGAAAAGTTATTTGACTAGTGATCATTAGTCTGATCAAAGCATGTTTCGTTATATACTCCATCCTCAATAAGGCTCATAGTTAGAACAATATGGATTGACAAGGTTGTCTGACATGTGGAAAGTGGATGAGTCACCACAGACTCTTGTGTTGTTCAAGAAGCACGATCATTTCCTCTATGTGTGTTAAAGCTACAAGAATTCTAGTAATATACAAGAGCTAAAAGATAACATTCAAAGAACTAGATGACATACATTTTACATATAAAGCATGTGAACAGACAATATTTAGACTAAGGAAGATTCTCGGTTATCACAAATTATGGCATTCAAGAGATAAAGCTAAAACAATGAAATATAACATGACATGTACCACATGCAAGATTGTTACTTACTAATTCATAAGAATAAATCATAAAATAAGCATTGTTGTAAAACTGAGATAAAAATTATCATGCAAACCAACATCGGTGCATCAATATGCGCTGCAAAGATTTCATGTGCTGTGGAATGATAATCAGCTATGGAAATATAAGAATCAAATAATAATTAGACAAGGCTCAACCTCTCACTCAGCCGTGCAAAGTTCAGCTTTATATCAATATAGTTGAGGATACAGCATCCTCAAGTTTGCATGAGAAAGTTTACCGCAAGAAAGAGCTACCTATGTATTTGAATAGAAAAAAGCTCATAAAACTGTTTTTGGCAAATAAATTACATCTAGACAGAGTCCTCCATCGCTCCACCCATCAATTTTTGAACGTCCACATTGACCTGAAGAAATCAATGCCCTGAGGCCCGCAAACCACAACTCCGCTTCAAGTTTATCTTTGCAAATCTTAAAAGCAACAGAAGAACACATTGAAAACATGATAATAAGTACATAGAAACTTAACAGATAAACCTTTAAAAAGAATATCAAAATTGTAGTACTAACCAGATCTAGTGATCGTCTGCCATTGTTGTATATTAGAGAAAATGACAAGTAATCCTTCTCGGGACACAAATATCGTTGGAAGACGGCCTGAAAGTATGCATTAAGAAAAATTAAAAACAGAGTAAATGAAGGGACCCGTATACTCGCACCAACAATAATTTATTGAATTTTCACAGTTATCAACATAAAATGATTAAAAAAAAATATCATAATTATAGCATAAAAGATACATAGATAATCTCACAGTTCTTTGTCCAGGGATAATTTTCGAGACAGAAGCTAACTTCAATTTTCTTTCTCCACTGCTTGAAAACCAGATCAATGACGACTCATCCTGCAGTTCATAAATAAACAAAATTACATTAAGAAAACTCGGTCAGCCAACAGAGGCCTTGACATTTCTCTAGATGCAAGACATGTTAGCAATTTTTAAATACATACGTATTCATGGTCCAATTATGAAATCAAAAGAACATCACATCCATAACCAACGAAGTGGTCCTAAACAAATATTTTTAGCTTTATTTGCATGACATCAGTCTTTCTTTTACCATCTTTGAATGATTTGAGTAGTTGTCAAAAACTTAGAACGTGAAAAGAAGTGAAACGCATGTAGAGCACCACCAGATTCGATGCTCCTGACAACACAGAACCATAACTAAAGCATCCTTCATCCTTTGCTATGGTATTAAAACTCGGCCGACCCCAAGTTGACTCAAACTGCAGAACCTGCCGCGTTGAATCACCCTCCCGATACTCTTCTCTTACCAATTCCTATAAAGGATGGCCTTTAACACATCTTTTCTCCCTATTTTCTTGTTGGAAGAAGCTTTTGGAAGATTTATGGGGATCTTTTACGCTGATTTTAGAAGATTAAAACCAAATTGTGGAAGATCTGAGCAATCAAAAATGGGATGCACTCTTCATTATTGAGTAACAAAAATGAAAACTTATACTTGATTCGTCATACTAAGTCTTATAATTTTATATTTATAGGACATTATTTTTCAATTTTTTCAGATTTTCTATCACATTTTCCAACATTTTTAAAGGGTTTTGAGCTTTACAAATTACAATGCAACTCGGTCTAACTCAATCGAGTCGGCTCAACTCAAGTGACACCAATTTGCTCCCCAAGTCTGATTTTTAGAACCTTGTTCTATGCTCTCACATGTGATTTTCTATTAACCAAATAGAAGATTTTATAGATGATCATAAACTTAATAAAAGGGATCTTATGCATAAACACACCCCTGTATAAGAGGATTACAATCAGCGTGTTCATTTTAGGATATTTATACATGAGTTAACCACAAGTGGTAAGACAATTCTTTCAACAGTTGGATCTTTCTCAGCTTCACTTCTAAGAAGTTCATCGTTTTAGTTAGGTCTCTAAAAGCTTAGATATATCATTTATGAGAGCTCTGATACTCTCGAGCTTTGATCATAGCCACATATTTCTAAAGGTCTTCTGTTTGGAAATCTTCGATCGAGAAGGTCAACTACTCAGCGGTGTGATTTTCATTTTTTGGTGTGTGTGTGTGTGTGTTTAGTAGTGGTGTTCCGTGGTTTTGTTTTTGGGGTGAAAAGCTTGTCGATATTAGTGCGCATGTACTGCTAACTTTTTTTTATGAAAGTTACCATTCAAAAAAAAAAATAAAAAAAAATGGTCTGAGTTTTGGAAGGGTTCCCATATTCACTAAATGCATTTTTTTCACTTAACCGTCAATTGCGTTGTTCAATTCAGGCCTAAACCAGTTTTCTAGCTCATCTTGCCTAATCCTTTACATTATCATACATTATAATTGAGAAGTCCAAGAAGCAAGGGCCAGGGATCCTTTTTGATGTGGCTTGCTTGTGTTGTGGAAATATTTAATATACTAGAAACGGGCTTCAACTTTTAATAAAAAACAAAACATGCCCTAGAAGTCAAAGATGAGAGCCAAAAATACCAAAATAGATTCATTCACTTAGAAATATTAAAATTCCAAAAATTAGTGAGAAGCCCCAACAGAAAATTGCTATCTATAAAGCAAGCACACATACTAGATGGCATAATCATTCATTGATTTAAGCTTGCTTAATGGGGAAAAAAAAAAAAAAGATAAGTAAAAACAATATTACTATGATCAAGCTAAATTTCCAAAGAAAGCGAGTCAGGTACCAAACTCACATTTGAAAGTCTGAACGGATAGAACTTTGGCTTCCCCTTACGACCATACTTGAGCAATTGAGCACCTTTCTTCAAAGCATTCAGTGCCTTTAAAAATAAAGCAATTAGAATTAGACAACCAATTTTGTATAGGAAACTAGTTCTTCATCAAGTCATGAGTTGTAAGTTCTATTGGAACCCTGAGATCATTAACATGAAAATGAACCTAAGGGCTCCTCTGGATGCATAAAATCCTGGTGTCCATGAATTCTTGTGCCCTTGAAAGCTAAATGCCAATGGATAGGACTCATCAAAAACTAACTTGATAAATGAACTCCATGGAGTCCATCTCAGAAAATTGCATAGCACAACCAATTGTAAGAGTACTCTGGAATATACTTACTTTCATGGATTCTAAGGGACAAGTCGTAAGGTATTTTTAAAGCATGCCACATTGCATAGCACAACCTCATTGCTCTTCTTAAACCAAGATGTCATTTGACCAGTAAAGTCATGAATATCAGCAATATTTTGGAAGCATTGTGATATCGCAATGACGTGATAACATCAAAATATTGTGAGGCTTGAATATTGGTGATATTTTTGAAGTATCATCATATCACCATGACGTAATAACATCGCAATATTTTCCAAATATTGTCAGGTTTGTTCGCAATAAAATGGCAAAGATTATAGTAAGGCTCTTCATATATTTTGAAAAGTGTCCATTCAAAAATATATGTTTTGGAAAGTCTTTTCCTTCCAAAGTGAAAACTATTTTTTTTTATCAGCAGCATGAATTGAACCAACAACCTCAAGGTTGAAATAGTGAGCAAAATGAAAACTTTTAACATAGTATTCATAAGAAAACTATCAACTTTTAATTATAAACAACTAACACATGTTAATATATGTTGATATCCAAATGCATTGTTTGAAAGTGTTGAGTAAATATGTATAACCATAAAACAAAAATAGACATATTGCATGTAGAAGCTCATCTATCATGAGATAAATGGCCCATCATAGCACCTACGGTGCTTTTCTTTTTAATATATTTTCACCATTTCTTATATTATTTAAGATTTATCTATTTATTAACTATAATTTATTTTTAATTATTTAAACTTATTATAATTTTCTAGAACATTTTCCAAATATTATTTTGAGAAATCCATATTTAAAAAATATCCCAATAATTTCTCAAAACAAAATTTGCGAGAATGATATTTGTGGCCACTACCGGTATCTCGTGTTTATTTATAATTTCATGCAAGACTCCCTCATCTATGATCATCTGCCATAGCCATCGTTACAACATGAACATTCAGTGGAAATTGCTTCACCTGTGACTATCTTTCTCATAGGAAGCTCTAGCTGCTGTCAGGCTTTTATGAATGACTAGAAATCACTTTTAATTTGGGACTAGTAATAACTTGGTATCTCCATAAGTGATATCTTCTTCCTCCTCAATCTTAGTTACATCAAAATTGGGTCATTAACTTCTTCACCAGGTGTCCCCTTTGCCCCTTATCTTCATTTCACGAGCTTTCTTCCACCACATTTACTACCCTTTTTTGGCATTCAAATGAGATATAGCCCATACAATTGCATTTGAAACATTTAAAAGCCACTTTCACTTTGCCCCGGTCATCCATTTCAGCGACATTATGACTATGGAGTGAGTGATAGATCAAGCCTGATCGTCCTAGGTTCACAGCTTGGCACCTTGGAAACTCCGCAAACCAACTTCCAAGTAGATCTACTTGCAACACATTTGGAACTATGTGGACCTCTCCATTGATGCTTGTTAACCACCATAAGTCATTACCAAGCCTCAGTCTCGTTTCATAATGGGTGAATGGAAAAAATAATAATAATAATAATAGTCTTGCATTGTTGCTTGTAAACCACTCAAATAACAAGGACCAGCTGTTGTTTCACATCTCTTTATTATCACTCGTACCAAGCTATAAGATAATACTAATAGAATTCCTGAATAAATTTGTTTATACTCTAGCATCCCTGCCATAGATTAAAGATGTTGAACTAAAGCTTATTCATCGTTATGGTTAAAGGAGAGAAAGTAAGCCTTCATCCACTTCATTATTTTGTCCCAACTGTGGTTTGTCCCTTACCTTTGCACTCCCTCCTCTTATTAAGCCGATTTTGCACCAAGCCATTGCCCGTTTCTGAAGCTTAGGCCCAACAGTTGAACTTTATATCGGACAGATCTTTGTAGTCAGAAACCCTTTCCACTGCGCTCAACCAATCCAGGAACTCATCCTAGAAGAATTCAGCAATCCCTAATTTTACTTCAACTTCTTCACCCCTCTCATTAGGATAATCATGACACCCATAACATGCTTCTCTACCATTAGAGAGTGGTCATAAAACTCACAGTGGAATTTTTCCCCCTCTTGCTTGAGGACAAATTTTCCAAGCCTCACAAGGCAGGGTTTAAGAACGTTTCCTTGCTTTCTCAGCTTTCGAGCTTCCATGTCCTTGACATCAGCTAGTTTAATCACTCCCAGTTACGCGAACAACAATTCTACACCCACATACATATATTCCTGTTTAGAACAGCATTCTGATCTCTCCAAAGATGCAGAACCTTGTGGCCCTAACACCATGCCAAGAAATCCAAGTCCACACAGCCCACCTTGACAGGTTCTCAAATATCCCCAAATCCAAAGAGAAACAAAACTAAAAAGCAAAACCAAGATATAATCATATGAAAAAGCCCCAAAAATGTTGATTCCCATGCCCCCCCAATCAACCCAATAAGGTTCACGCGTCCAAAACCCTAGGTTTCATGCAAGTCTGAATAATCAATCATGAAATCCCTAAAAATGCAATCTTGCCCATAAGATTGAACTATTGACACTTTAATCTCGGTCATTCCAACTAAATTAAACGCAAAAAACACATAAACAACAAGATCAACCACTCCACAAAAGATGCACTAGAAAACTAAAAATAAAAAAAAAATCTACTCAAACCCTTACCTGCTCAATATCTCGGTCGGCATTCCCGTAGCTAACAAGATCTGCCATTCCATGTGCGAGGCCTTCCGAAACGCCACCCGCATCGATCGTAGAGAGATTGCAGTCATCATAGATGACAAACTCCTCCTCGGACGATCATCAATAAGCAGCTCGTCAAAGCTCCTCTTCTCCCAACAAAAAAAAATCAAATATTCGAAGAATACAACGAACAGCAACAAAGAAGATAACGACGAAGATGCAAAAGCTATGGAAACCACAGATTTCCAGATCTACTGCAAATCTCTGAAAGTAGAAATGGAATGAAATGAAAGCATACAAAAAAACCCCAACCAAAAGCTTCGAAGAACCTTCGAGAGAAAGAGAGAGAGACGGCTTCGAGCTCGAGTCGTCTCTCTTTCTATTTCTCCTTCTCTTGGTCTGAGTTGGTGTGGGAAAGGAGAAGGTGGTTTTCCGACAGGGGAATGGCGGTTTCGGGGTGGGGTTTTTTTTTTTTTGAACGAGGGCGGCGGACTGCGGACACGGTCGTCGGAAAACCGGGGGCAGTACGGGAAGAGAGAAAATCTGTCAGTGAGGATGAAGAATCGGATTTAACTTAGTGGTCGCGTCCGTAAATACACCAGTCAAAGACGAAGGAGGACTATGGACTCGTGTACTCTCTCTCACATGTGCGTTTATATACATTAAAAGGTGCAACCACTCTTGACTATACTGTAGATTGACATGTCAATGGACCCGATTGCTCTCTTGTCTCATGCTTGACCTCCAAAATGCAGACCTTTTCCCTTTTTTGACCCGACTGATTATCGGTTTTCGCTTTGTCATAACTTTTATTAGGGTTCTAATTAGGTATTTGAATTTTTTTTATTATATGGAAGTTTCCTTGCGCTAGAGTCGGATTTGAAATCTCTTTTAGATTACGTTAGATAAATGGATACAGGTTTTAAATCTATTTTAGGTTTCAATTGATAAACGGGGTTGGTTCTGAATCCATATAGATTTCGACCCTTGGACTTGGGACTCGACATGAATTTTTGATATTGCAAATTGTATCTTAAAATTATTAATTTTTTTATATTTTTATATATAATATTAGAAGTAGTAGATTTGATGTACTATTGTAAATTAAATAATATGCTTATTTTAATAAAAAATAATAATAACTAAAGATAAATTAAAACTGATTTTAGAATTAGATTCCAGTCTTCTAAGTGGACTAGAATTATGTCTGAAACCCATAAAATAGGTTCTCAGTCAAAATTGAATCCAAAACCATTATTTAAAATTTTGGTCTAGCCGTAAATTTAGTATGATTTCTATCCAGAACCTTCAGTTTGAAAACCTATATTTGATGGAATCAAAATAGTCTAAATCTAGATACACGGAAAATGTATTGAAAGTAATAAATGGGGTGTGATTTTCGCAGGTGGGGGCGGGGGGGCGGCGGGGGCAAGTGGGGGGGCTTATTTATGTTTGTCACGCTGCTGTACATGAAAGAAGTCATGTTCTGTTTATTGACTTTAGAAAGGTTTTCACACACCAACAATTTTTGGGAGTCAGGTGGGTGTGTCTGGTTTGAGCTAGGAAATTACAAAAATTATGTCATTACTTGGTTTTGATGGTGCTAGTGGTGCTGAAGGATTTATTTCTTACTGGCTCCAAGTAGTAAGGTGTTGTTGATCCTCCTTTCTTGGGAGCACCACCCCCATGTCATGTACTCTATGTATGCGAGCGTGCGTTGCAGCGAATGGCTGAAGGCATGGGCGTTGCCTTTGCATGAAGGTCAAAATATTTGATATGAAAAGCCTAGGCTAGAAAAGTCTAGCCTAATTAGGTGGCCTATAAGGTTTAGAATGATGTAAATGTTGACATCTGTGATGGGATCCACGTGTCACACGTTGGTCGGCCCAAATAATATGAGAGGACACCTCTTGTTAATCTTCTCTTCTTCCTATTACCATTCTCTTAGTGGTTGATTCTTCCATTATCAAAGCCTCTTATGTATCTTCTTAAGCTTGTTGTAAAGTGGTATGGAGTTATATAGAGTATGTTCTATGTGTGGGGACATTCTTGCAGTTCATGATGAATGGCTACGAAAAGGGGTAAAAGACGAATTTGTGGATGCTCCCTTCAGATCGGATCAATGGGGCTTTTTCCTTTGTTGCTTGTACTTTATTTGCACATGCTTTTTTTTAAAGAAAATGTACACATATTTGTAGTCAGTATCTTGTACGTCTTTTAAGGTTGTAAATGAGTCGGTTCTGATTTCATTTTGAAATCGGTTTTTTGGCTCCAAAAAATCAGAATTATATATGAGATGGTTTGAATCCGAAGTCCGATCTGGATTTAGGTAGAAAATGATATTAAAAAAATATAAATTTTATGAGATATTTTCGAAAATTAAGATAATCGATAGATCCGAATTAAGGTGGAACCGGACCCGGACCCGGACCCGGACTCATTTACTTATCGGGACCTAAATATAGACCCAAACCCGGTTTTTAACGAGTTGAAGCCTCCGAATAATCAGAGAATCGATAACCCATTTACATCTTTAGTCTCTTCGATGGATTATTTGGTGTCGACCCCCCCTTTTGTTATTTTGTATTTTCATACTTAAAAAACCTAATTGTATTCTTTTGATTTACATATGATGGTTTGACCTAAATGATTCGACGTAAGAATGATGAGAGTGCCACGTATGACGTCTCGTTGGAGCTCCTCGTCGTATGCGATTCATGGTCAAGGTGAACTAACATATCCCACGACCTCATTAGGCAACAAGCGGGTTCATGTTCGTATCTTTGGGTGCAGGTCATTGATTTTTCAATGCTCGTAAACTTCTCCGATCGTTCTTTCAATTATCTTGTGGCATTTGAACTTCTTGACAAATTGGTTCTACACTTAACGAGCATAAAAAAGCTATTTTAAGTGTATTGATGGGTTTGAATGGGTTTCGTGACAAGTCCAAGGGGAAGTCTAAAATTTGACAACATAATTTAATCACTAGAGAAAATGCAGAAAATGCATTCCGTAGCCACACCCGAAAGCCTAAAGATTAAAATATCATTGAAGAAAAACTGAGTCCATTTTGGATAATCCACTTGTAAAGTGAATTGAAGTGAATGATCACTTAAATAGACAAAAAAAGATGAAGTGTATATAAAAAAGTATAAAATTTTAAATTTCACCTTCATGACTTTTTGTCGTTTCTAGAATGAGTATGAACTCTTTTTTTTTTTTGAATAAAAAGGAGAGCCTCTTGTCATTTGGTAGAATGAGAAAATGATTGTTTTAACTAGGGGTGTAACGGTTCGATTAACCGTTTGTTTTGGAAAAATTATTAACCGAACCGTATTTTACGATTTTTAATTTTTAAAATCCGTAATCATATTTGTACCCTAAAAAATTGTTAAAAACCGAACAATAGTTAACCCTATTAAACGGTCCATTTATGGTTAATTATCAATTAAAAAATCTATCTTTGCCCTTTGACTCTACATACAGAACAACAGAATTATTTTTCACATCACAAAGAAAACAACACTATCATTTTTCATTAACTAAAAGTCTAATATGATACTACAAAATATTTATCGTTAAATACATTTAGGCCATTTTTTTTTTGTGTAATTGTTTGGTTAACTGAACTGTATTTTACGATTCGATTCAATTAATAACCGTAAGTCATGACTAAAAATCATAATCGAACCGTAAAACACGGTTTTTCATTTTAATAACTGTAATCATAATTGAACCGTGAAACGCGGTTATTAATCGTCGGTTTGGTTCAGTCGATTATACGTTTTTTTCTTTTTTACACCCCTATGTTTAACTTTAAAAAATAAAAAAAAAATGATTTTTGAAATTTGTACTTTTTTATAAAATCCATTCCTTTTCTTTTCTTTTAAAGTGATTACTCATTTCAATTCGCTTTATAAGTGAATTATCCAAACATGCGATTAAGAGCCTTTAAATACCTTGGCTTGTTTGGCAACTCTACTAATAGAGTTAAGTAAAATAAAGCCCCCATTTCTAAAAAAAAAAAGTCATATCAAAATTACTTTAATTCAAAATTTCTACCATATTTTTTTGAAAAAGAGTAAAAAAGTAACCCCCTTTCTCTACAAAAAGCAAAAAAACTCCACTTCCTAATACAAAAAGTAAAAAAATCATTACAAATAACTAAAAATAAAATAACTATCATAACTCACTTATATTTTATTCTTTATTCAAAATATTAATTACTTCACTCAAATCCATTTAGTAAATCCCCAAACAGTGAGAATGATAAAAATACAACGACAAAAGTCAAATAAATTGCTGCAGAAACAATATAAAAAAAAAAAAACCATGCAAACAAACAAAAATTGCAGGCCAAAGATCATAAAACTGTCCTAGAGAGAGGTTTTCTGTAAGTACTTCAGGATCTTAGAGTCGTTCTGGAGCAGCAATTGGAATCAAATTTTTTGGAAGTGAAAACTCAACGGGTTCATGCCAATCTTCAACGTCAATAACTGCCTGGTAGTTGCTTTAACTGTCGTATCATGACCTAATGGACCCATCTATAAAGGTGCCACGTGGCAAATAGCTGCCACATGGTGGAGTGCTAGCATGACAGTCCATGAGCATAATAAGGGCAAAGACTTGTGTGCAACCTCAGGCATAACTATTCATTCCTGCCAACGACCCTCTTATCCTTAACCAAAATGTTTATACGGTCTACATGATGTATATTTTTTTTCATGTTAATATTTAATCCACTTAAATCAAGTTGCCCTCTCTCGCAAACATCACAAGTCTAAATTTGACACCCCATTCAAAACATGTTTTGACCTTATTAAGATATTTTCATCTCCTAGCTCCCTCGTGATTTGCTTACACGCCCCAAGTGGGCTCTTTAATTAGACTAGTTTACATAGCGTAATATGTGGGTGACACTTATTGGAAAGTCCTTCATCTCATATCGTCTAAGTCCTGAGTTAGTCTGAACTCCATATAACTGTTTGGGCATTTCATATATATATCAGGTTAAGCTTTTAGATTGGTAGATGTTAATCTTTTGGACTTATACGTGAGGGAAGTGTTGAAATTTTCTTTTTTTCACGTTTGTTGAAAATGATGCGGTCTTTACTAGTGAACCCCCCCCCCCACCCACACAAGAAAAAAAAAAAAAAGAAAAAGGAAAAAAAAAAGACAAAATACTATAATTTGGTTGTTATTTTGAGTACCTATACCTAAGTCTCAATAATATATTTTCATCTTTTACCTCTTTTATGATTGATGATGACAAGAACTCACGGGAGAGTTTAAAGGATACCATATGCCGACACTGCTCACAAGAAAGAAATTTGATTGGACGTGTTTTAAAGTTTAACTATGTTCATTGCAAACCATGTATTATCTGATCTAATATCCTCTATTTTCCTCACTGACCCTCATAGCAAACAATTTTATAGTCAACACCTTCATAATTTGATTCCTCCCAACAGCTCTCGTCTGCCACTCAGTTTTGCATTACACACTGCACGAAGTAAGGGGGAGGAAGAAAAGATTGAATGGACACTTTTGGCTGATCCCAGTATATTTTCTTATGCCTTCTACATCACACATGTTTAAATCCATTTAGTGCTCAGCTTTCTTCAGAGTGGATCAATCCTTTTAGTCATAAAGTCAGAACATGACAATTCTAAACAACAACAGATACTTTACTCCTCAAATGAATGACAAGCATATTGTTTTATTCTGAATGTCCACTTAATAATTGGATCGTAAGTTCTCTAGTAGGAGAATGTTCTCCTATCCCATGAAGCTATTTGGGCCCACCTTTGATCATTACAGCCGTTATGGTTGATTCTCTAGTCGCCCTATAATATAATATGCAACAGTACCAATTATACGTACGCTCAGACCTTCAATTACGGCTGGATTGAAATTCAATAATATCCGTGATTAAGATGCAATTAATTTTCAAGACTAAAATAATTTGGTGGGCTGCTTCTCATTTTCAATTTTCTCCTTTCCCTTATTTCATAAGGCTGCTCTTCCACCTGCCTTCTTTTCATTTCAGGCATGTTTGAATAGACAAAAAAAAAAAAAAAAAAAAAAAAAAAAAAGAAAAGAGAGAGAGAGAGAGAGAGAGTAGACTAAAGTAAAATGGGCTCTAACAATTTAAAATTTCAATTTACCTATTTGGATAAGTCTGGTCCGATAGATGAAGTAATGTTGTAAGTTATATGTACTCCATTTTGCTTTAACTTTAAATACTTTTATTTTTTTAATAAAAGTAGATTATACTCCAAACCTTAACTTCAAAATAAGCATTCAAATGGAGTGAAATGAAGCACTCTATTTTAACTTTAATTTACTTCTCTTCCACTTTACTCCATATGTGAAATCCACTTCATTTTACTTGATTCCTCATTTATCCATATAGGCCCTATAAACATATACGCATGCATTTAAGTGGGGTACATAGTAAAACATTGTCCGCCTCATATTATAGGCAAGTGGGTCACACATATACTACCCCAAAGTGATTTGAATTCTCTCCTACTTAAACTTGAAGAAATCTTATGTCAAAAAAAAGTGAAACTCTACAATGGGTCTCATTTATTAAAATTCGAACAACTAAAATCAAACACTTTTGAGATATATAAGATATAAGAGCCATCATTAGAATTTACATCAATCCAAATTTATTCCACCATTGAATTGAACGTTTGATATAAACAAACATGCTTAACACAGTCTTATATAAATACATTAACTCGTTTTTAATTAAACAGTGAATTAAATGTTGACAAAAACTTCGAATTCACATAAAGTTGATTGGCATTTATTTTGGTCGATTCTAAATTAAACATAAGACTCCCCTATCTATCTATCTAGTTACACTCCTCCAAGGATCAGACCTTTTGGTGCTGTGTATACATGGGTATTGCAGCAGACCCAGCCATCTTAAGTCAGACCAAAAATCTGAGGTCCAGCAGCAGTTCGAGTATCTCTACAGCAACCTACTACGCAAGTAACAAAACATCTTCAGGTTGAGAGGTACTATCACCTTGATAGATACATCATTCATCACACTCTCTTTCTCTCTCCTGCCGATTTCTTCTCTCTCAAATTCAATCCGATGCAGTCGTTTTCAAACAACACCACCTAACACTTGGAGTCATATCTTAAGAAAATCCACCCAAATCCCCATTTCACTCTATCTCTATCTCTCTCACTCTCTCTATTCGACCCAAGAGAGAAAAGAGACAGCAATGGAAGCAGCTCATCTCCCAGACACTGATCCCAGCAAGCTCTGTTTCGGCCGATACCTCGGCCGAAACGACATCGATCAGATGCCCGACACGCCACGACGGGGCTCCCACCGCCGAGCTCAGTCGAGAGACCTTCTTCCGCCTCCCATCCGACGACGAAATTCTCTTCGATGCCGACGCCGATTTCTCACTCCCCGACATTCAGATGCTCCCTCAGGACACCGATTCGGCATCCTTCCAGGCTCCGGTTGATTCCTCCGCGAAATTGGGCGAATCCAACGGCGGAGATGCGTCCAAGGGTAGAGTTTCCGGAAACAACAGTAGCCATTTCAGGAGCTTGTCGGTGGATGCCGCTTTCTTTGAAAGCTTGGGGCTTCAGCCACTGGGTAATGATGGGCAGAGCGAGAAGCCGGGCGGCGGTGGTTGCGGGAGGGGGGCTCAGGAGAGGGGCCTGCACAGGCACAGCAACTCCATGGATGGGTCAACGTCCTCTTTTGAAGCGGATACCTTGTCGTCGGATTATTCCAAGAAGGCGATGGCCCCTGATAAGCTTGCAGAGCTGGCTCTTATTGATCCCAAGAGAGCTAAGAGGTTTGTGACTTTGCTCTCTTTAAGTTTTTGGGCTGTTCTGATAAATTTTGATATCTGAGTTTGATTATATTTGATTGAATGGTTTTTCAAGTATCTCTGTTTCATGGGTCTGCTTTTGATTTGATAGGGAAAGTGAATCATATGTACCTTTTGGATGCTTTCTTTGATTCTTTTGGGGTATCCTCCAAAAGGTGACTGGGTTTGACACTGTGGACACTTTGAGTTTGGTTGGAGTTTGCAGAAAGTGAAAATCTCACATGGTTGGATACTGTTTTTTTTTTTACTGTGCCTCTAGTTGCTGATAATGAAATTTTGGGGGTGTTTGTGGTTAGAGCTCATTTCGAATTTTAGAGTTTATTTATATTTTAGAGTGTTTGGTAGGCAAACCTGTGGGTTAGATTTCTAATTAAATTAGAATTTGAGAAAAAGCCTCTAAAAGAAGTGGATTGTCAAGTACTTTTTTCGGAAGGACTTCTAAAGTTTTGGATAAAAATATCTATGGTAGAATTTATATCTTCTTTAAATACCCTATATATATATATATATTGCTTCACTGCAACTCATACCTAAGAAAAAACTAGAAACCCCTCCAAAGTCCAAACCCCACAAGAAGAAACAGCTTTCTAAGCCCCTTCCAAAGAAAAGAAAACATACAAAAGTAAATAGGGAGAAAAAAAAACTAGAAACCCCTCCAAGCCCCCAGCTTTCATTCTACATGAATGGACAGTTGTTTCCTTTGAAAAATAAAGAGTTTTGCCAATTAGTTATTTGTGTGAACATACTTTCCTCTGATATCTTTGCTTTCAATATTTTCCATGACAAAATGGACATCAACTTCAAAATATTTTATACATTCATGAAAATCTGGTATTTATTTATTTTTTTATGTTTGAAATCTGCTGTGCTAAAGAGCTATCAAAATATGACACCATAAGGCCTTTATAAATGAATCCCAACCCATATAGCAAAATCTGCAGCAGCCATAATTCACAAGTTCCAAGCGTCAATTGCTTGATATTCAGCTTTAGAACTGGATCTAAACATGGATTGGTTCTTGGTTTTCTATGATATTAGATTTTCGCCTACCATGGTGCAATATCTGGTTGTTGATCTTCTATCTATCTTTGAACCTGCCCAATCTGCATCATTATAGGCTTCTACTAGTAAATGACCATGTCTAGAGTACAAAATCCCTTGCCCTCGTGATTTCTTGAGATACTTCAAACTTCAAAGTCTTGTATACAATTGGAGTGTGCATGAACTGATTGACAATACTTACAGTATAAGCTATATGTGGACTGTGAACAAGTTATGTTTAAGAACAATAACTGCTCAACTAGTCTTTGATATAATTTGATGTCATGAAGTAACTCTCCGCATCCAACTCTTAACACCATGATTCTGCTCAATTGGAGTATCTACATGCTTTGTTCTCTAAATTTCTGTTTCTTCCAGTAGATCAAGAGTATATTTTTGCTGACATACATATCACAATGCCTTTCTTTGACCTTGCGAATTCTATTAGAAGAAAATACCTTAATTCGCAGAGGTCTTTGATTTCGAATTTGTAATGTGGTTTCTTTAACCTCTCTACCTCTTCTGTATCATTGCGGTAATAACAATGTCATCCATGTAGATCGACTATAGGACACAATTCTCTGATATGGGATCCATGCTTTTGATTTTTGATCAGAACCTGTTATATTAGATTCTACAGGAGAAATTTTTCTTGCAGATCTGTAAGAAGGAACTGAAGTTGCTGATTTTTCAGTCTACTGTAGAAGAGAAACTCAACAGACTACAGAGAGTATAGAATGAAGTCTAGAATGTGGGTTTCAGTCGAGGTGAACTGGAGATGTAGGAATTCCTCTTGCTTCGCATGATTCAATCTCTCAGGTCCCTTTAACAGTGACTATAAATAGTGGACCACATTTAAGCCACAATACCTGCTGTCATGGGCTTTGATACCATGATAACAAGAGCACAAATCAGGGAATAGATGGGAGATTGGATTTGCATGACCTCAATGTGAGAGACAACACATTTTTCTTTGTAAAATAAATCACTTCTCCTTTAATTGGGTCCAATTACAACTAATTAATAAATCATCTTCCTCAATTACAAACTTCTAATTGGTATGTTACAATAACCATAACAATGTAGTTCTGCTTGCTATTCTAACTGCTGGTCCTCATTTCTGTACCTTGGAGCTCCTCATGTATGTTTCCACAAATCCTTAACATCAAATTAGAATTTGATTTCTAATCATGACCCTTTAGACATGAGTAAAGAGAAGATGGTAAAATATCCTTAACACCTGTCAATACCTAACAGGCTAACACCTTATTGGAAACAAGGTCACAACTTTAACTTTAGTAAATGTGACAAAGGTAATTGAATAATCCATCCAGCAATCCATTATCATGTCAGTTAGACATTATTTGTTATGAGAAGGTACGGCATTATTAAAAAAACACGAAAGTAAAATCTAATGATTCCATCCTTCATTTAGATTTTAGACACTGAAAAAAAAAAAAACATGAAAATGAAATTTAATGGTGCCACTTTTCACTTGGACATTGACCACCCATGGCTGTATTACTTCCCATGAGAAAATTAAAAAAAAAAAAATTGGTTCCAAAAGATTAAAAAAAGACCCAATGCTAATGTGTAGGAGTCATGACGCTTTTATTGGCAACCTACAAATAGATTGCTAAAAAGATGCGTATCCACATTTCAGTTAGAGAAGTAATGTCTCTTCTTTTTCTCAGAAACAATATGTATATAAAAGATGAACAGGAAAATTACAGATAGTCACATGTATGATGTATCCTTACAGAAGTAAAGAAAGAAAACTACATAGTACAGAACTACAATAAAAGGTCTTCGATTTTCCGGTCTTCGTGTTTTTGGTGTATCTCATCTAAAGTGGATTGCACCTTTTCAGCCTTTGGGATCCTTGAAATCTAGGCCCTATGTTTGTGGAATTGATGACTGAAGAGTTTTTTATATCCTAAATCTCAGGATCCTGTAGTTTTTTGAATTAAATGTAGTTTGCCACCTTTGCGCCATCTTGAAGACATAGGGGCTGTTAAATGGGTCATGATCAAGGAAATAAAACTATAGAAGTCCACTGCTAGTCTCAGGATGAGCTGATGTTGGTTGTGCTAAAGTGGTGGTTCTGTGCTGTGCCACTGTGCCTGTCTTAAAGAACACAAACATTAAAAAAAAATAAAATAAGAAATAATGGGAAAAAAGATCTAAAAACGAGTAAACATAGTGACTCTAGTTTGTTTATTTTTATTTTTATTTTTATTTTTAATGCTGACACAATATTTATCACTTCATAGTTAAAGATTACTTAACACAGAAACAGTACCACATGACCAATAAAACGGAATTATTCATAACTTCACTTGATGGTTGACAGTAATATAAAAATAGCAAACCTCAAAACACAATATTTAGCTGAGGGATGAGGGCATGGGGTCAACCAATTGTCTATACCACATTGAGATTTGAGCTCTTAAATCTATTTTCATCATCTTTATCATGACTTATTCTCCTTGTTGGAAAATTTGGGGAACCAACAGATCAAAGGTGTCAAATTATTCATTAACTCCTCTGGCTTCATTGGCATTCTGAGCATAAGGATTTGATTTGTGTCCTTCTGGTCCATCATATTGAGCATTATTATTCTGGCCATAAATTTTTCCTCTCCTGTAAACCAGTGGATATGGATACTGGTCTAGATACTCATTTTCATCTTCAAAGGTTACATAAATTCTTCCCTAATGTCCTGGGGGTGATGATAATTCTTCATCAAGATGATCAAAGCCTTGGTTCTCATTGTCATGGGAAACTCCATCAGCACCACCCATTACTTTCACCATCAGTTAGTGGAGAATGACTGCCAGAAGCTTAATGGTTTCTTTACTCCATCCAAAGAATTTCCTGTCTATGGTTGTTGTGAACTACCGGGCTCCTTTCACTTCCAAATTGAACTGAAAAAGTGAACAAAACAATCTTTGTAATTGTTTTTACTTGATTCACAGTTCACTTTGTGTCGGTCTTAAACCGGCCCATGCTGCCCTTGCATGACCAAGTCAGAGCTATTTTATTATTCCGGTTGGAAACTTATACAGTTATGATCTGGATCTAGTTGATTCGGTGCTGGATAAATTTTCATTCCATGTTCATGCTTCTTCCATTTAAAGTACTTGGTGATTTCAGATACATCTAAATGCAGCATTGCAGACTTGGATGAGTGCTTGATGTTTATACGTTTTGCTTTTAGTCTTTTAGTGCATATTAACTGTGGTTGTTGACTTTGTTTATTTATTTATATTTATTTCAAATAGGATTCTAGCAAATAGGCAGTCAGCTGCACGGTCGAAAGAAAGGAAGATTCGATACACTAGTGAGCTGGAGAGGAAGGTGCAGACTCTCAAACAGAGGCGACTACTCTCTCGGCACAGCTGACACTGCTACAGGTATTGAATGTGAAGCAGTTCTATTATTATATAAAGTCTATGATGCTTAGATACAGATATGGATACTGACACTGATACAGGGATCAGGAATACGACTCCTCACTTTTGAGAATCTAGGACATGGATATGGATACGGGTGTCTAATTATTTTTTAGATCACTTTTGAATTAATGAAATTATCATTGTTTTCATCCCTTTCTAGCTTTTTTTATGGTGAAAAGTAAAAAGATTAAAAGAACTATATGAAATAAAGGACTTTATAAGTAAGACATGCTACACTTGTTCCTTAGAAGTATCGGTGCAGTATCAGGTACCAATACAAGTGTCATATTGGTCCAATACGGATACGTTGGGCTTACACAAGTATTTGAGTATCATAGTGTAAAGTTTAAAACTGTTCATGTAATCTTGAATTACTCAATTATGTACTAGTAGCATTTTATTTTAATTTGTTTCATTTTTTTTTTTTTTTGGTTTTGTTTTGGGAATATAAGAACCTGTCTGGCAGTCCTCTATTACCTGTTTCATTACTGTTCACCGTCTCTGGACTGTAGTTGGGAATCGTGGGTGCCACAAAAACCTTGACATTTAGACACAACAAAATATATATGTATGCTATCTGTATCACATGTGGCAAAAATATAGGTCGTATTCCAGTTATAGTTGTCGACTCTGTTCCATTCTACCTGAGATGGCCTTATATTTGTCAATTCTGTTTCATTCCAGCTGGAAAGATTGGAATGTTTTCGTCAGAGAGTCTGAAAAGTATATACCATCTTATAATGAGGGACCATGGCATTGCTTGAAAATGCCTATCTCCAAAAAATGAGTAAGTACCATGACCTCACATTCCTTGGGTGATGTTGAGCAAAAAATTGTGCTAGGAAGTCTTCAAGGGATGTTTCATAAAGATGTACATGATGTACATCAAGCATCTAAAACCTACTCAAATGCTGGAATCCAATTTGCATGATTCCATACATGATGTGGTGAAGAGTATCAAACAAAGTCACTTAATAATCCTTAAAACAAAGGAAAAATGATTTTTGGTTGCAGGCATCAGCTGTGCTGCTATCCCTGGAAATCGGATCAATGGAGGCACAACCCTAGGACTGATCATATCTAATTAGTGGGAATAAAAATTTCGGCTTGTTCCTGCCATTCTAGTCTATTGACACAGGCCAGACTGGAGGTCTGCCAGCCCATTGGGCCCAGCCCAGTCCCAAAAGTTTTCACCCAGAGGCTCAATCCCATTAGTCAAAGGAGACATCCAGATCATGCATCGTGCAGTATTTTTCCCATTTTCTAATAGCAGCTGAGTTTTATGGATTGACATGAGAACATTTAGAAAGTCTTATTGTAGAGAATTTTAATTGCTTAGGCTTTTATTTTAATTAGAATTGTTTTTAAATTAGAATTAGGGTATGGAGTTTTTATAAAGAGATGAATCCCTCTCATAGTCTCATTCATTAGTTCATTGATAATAAAATTTCTCCCTTGATTTTTTTTCTCCCTCGGCTGTGTTTGTGGTGTGAGACCAAGACTGTTTGGATCCCTATCCCTAAGCTTTGGCTTGGAGAGTAGCTCTTGCCTACTCTTCCCTTACCCACGTTGCGTCATCTATCCTATAACCAGAACAGCTGTTCCAGTCTACTTGGCCAGACAACTTTTTTATTTTGACATTTAATTTTTACTTTTCAAATTTTTACCCTTGCATCGATAAAAAGGAAAAAGTGGCATAGGATATGATGCCCAAGTATGGATATGGGGATCGGTGATATGACTTTGCACTTTGCAGTTTTAAAAATGTAGGACACATATTTCGATACTGCTTCCCAATGTTTCTTTAGAACATTTCTGAATTGATGAATTATCATTGTTCGCATTCCTTTGTAACATTTTATTTTGAGGAGCAAGTAGGATATATTGAAGTTGTACTCTAGAAGTATCAGTGCAGTATTGAGTGCCGATATCAACATGAGTGTCATATCGGTCCAACATGATACCATGGGAATGTAGAAGTATTCAGGTTTCATAGGGTATAAGCATTTGTTAACTCTCCCAATTGAATGGGAGGGCTTAAAAGAGAACATAGGTATGAATGTGATTAGTCATTTTTGTATGTGCTTAACTGCTTGTTGTTAATCGATCATTTTATTTAATTTGTGATTTTCTTGACATATTTGATACATAGAGGTAGCTAATTGTATTGTACTTAATGTTAAATGATATACATATGTTTCTATTATTTTTCCTTCCTTTTCTAATTCTTGTAACTATTCCCTCTTTTGCATTCCGTCTTTTCCAGATCAGTATGCCACCAGCCCATGGCACAGTGGTTTGATTTATGTTACCGATAAAAAAAGAGAGTAGAAATTAAGAAAACTTTACGAGATGTAGAAAGGTTTTACGTTCCAATCTTTTGTCGAATGTGGTTCTGTGTATGACTACACCACCTTGTTATATATACCACACACTGTATCACATTTGGTATTAGTAATTAGTGTTACCACTCTTGTCCTACTAATATGAAGCTAATTATTCCTTTGGTTAAAATACATCTGTGTAGTAATCTAAAAGATAAAATAATATAACTTACCTTGGACTATTGGTCTCATTTTAACATTTTCAAAAATATTAAATCAACTTCATAAAAGTTACCTTTTTATTATTTATTTATTCTATAAAACAATAATTTTATGACTGGTGCATCTATATGTGCATCTTGCTAGATTTGTTTGTCCTTTTTCTGAATATGGTAAAATTTAAAATATCTGTAAAAGCTGCTAATATGGACACAAATGAGCTATGAACTAGGATGGTTTCTGGCTGTTTGAAGTGTCAAATGTATGCCACATCTAAATACATTGTGTGTATTAATTAGATTTTTTTTTTTCAAAATTACAGAGAGACACTACTGGTTTGACTACAGAGAACAAAGAGCTCAAATTGCGATTGCAGGCAATGGAGCAACAAGCACATCTTCGTGATGGTATGTTTTCTTGTGATAGAATCTATCTGATATTCTATATCAAGAGTTACTTCCTTATCTTTCTTTTCATTGGAGATCTGATACTTCAAACCTAGGGAGAGGTAGTAATCTATGACTAGATATTCCACAAGACTCAAGTTTTTGGTTACAGCAACTTTCTTTTGGGAGGTGGGTTTCCTGGTTAGGATTGTAGATAATAATTTTGTTCGCAGCTTACGTAAAATGTCTTTAAGATTTATTCAGATTTCTTAATTTTATCATTAAAAGGTGGTTGATAACTGGGCTGTAGCCTGTAAGTCATGCAATACAATTTATGTGAAAGAATATATTATATATGAAAATGGGCCAATGGGGTCCAAGATGCTCACCCAGTCCAAAATCATTGGTGACATATTGTATATTTAGTTGTCATGCCTTTTTTTTGGCAAGCAGTTCTCATGCCCATTATATAAGGAGACATGATTTTTGTTTTTGTTTTTTTAAATGTATAACCTTTATTGTTACAATAATGCAGTATTTTGAAAATATTGTGATATTTTTGCTAAAAGATAAATTTTTAAAGTTATTTTTGCTAGAAGATAATGAAACTGGATAAACAAAAAATATAGTGATGTTTACAAAACACCACTCAAAATTTCACTACTGTGATATTTTTGTGAGCGCAACCTAGAATCTTTATTTTCTTGCTCTTCTTATTGTATTTTTAAACTTATTTTCTTATATTTCTTTCTTTAACGATTTTATTTTTGACAGAATTCTCCTGATATTATCATGAGAAAACCCAGACTTTTGAAGATCTCCAATTGAGATATAAAAAACCCCAAGAGCAAGATTTTTAACAATGTTTCTTTAGACTGTTTTGGAAATCACAACTTTTTGTTTATAAACACAATTTTTTTTAGGCTGGGCCTCAAAATCCTACCGTTTTCCAACCCAGTTTGTTTCTTTCCTGTTAGAATTAATTGATCTGGGAATTGGTGATTCATGGTAAGAAAGGTGGAAAAAAGCCTCACTACTGTGGCGGTTCTTTTCCTATCCATCCAAATGTGCAGAGGAATGTAAACCTTATTCATGCAATGTAACTGTAACTCATAATGTAATTTTCTTGCATCAAAATACACCCTTTGTTGCGAACAATTTGTTGTTAGAAAAAAAAAAGTACAGCAAAATTTATATCAAATAGGATAGTCTCCTTGCAGCCACCGGATGCATTGAAATAACTGGGTGCTTTCTGTGTAGAGGACTGGATATATGTGGTGCTAGCTGTAAATATTGAAAATATTCTTTACAGGAATAATGTACTTGGGAAACTTGGGATCACGTGATATACCAGTTTTTCTTCTTGTTGTGAGACAGCTGTTAAATATAATATACAATAGGGTTTTTTTAGATTTTTTAAAATTTCAATAATATCAATTACAGGGCTGATTGCCCAACCCTAATGAAGCAGCAAGTTGATTTCCAAGCCCTAAATCTCTCCTTTTCTTTTCTCGTATCTTCTTTTCCCCCAAAACTAATGTAGGACAGACCCATGGTCCCCATGGATCGACCCGCCAATGGGCCCAACCCATCTGTCTTGACCAAGCCTTTGGGCCCAGCCCATTCATTTTATGTTATTTTTATATTATTTGGAGCTTTTAATTATGTTTTAAGTTGTTTTAGTATGATGTTTTAATCCTGACCATCAATGTGTTTGGATGGTCTAGATTAGTCCTAGGATTATTTATTTTCCTATATAATGATGTAAAGCCTCTTCGGCTAAGAAGGGTGGTTAATGATTCATGAAATTGGGTTTTCTTCTAGTTCTCCTCATCGAAATCTCTAATTCCTATTGGTTTGGAGTTTGGCGAGAGCCCAAGTCACTAATGCCTCCGGATCGGAGTTTGGTGAGAGCCCAATCTTCCCCGATCTCCACCCGCTTTCATTGCCCGCCCCGCATCTTCCCTCCGCTGTCTGCATAAAAAACCCTAAAATTTTCAGACTCTTCTCCCTAAGCCCTAACTTTAAATCCAAAACTCCAATTTGGTATCAAAGCCCATCCTCACGAAGAAGACTTGTTAGAGAACAGTTACGGGTTTTCCCCCAAAAGATTACTTTTTCAAGGGATTAGGGGATGATGTCAGCAATCCTGTGCTGATGCCAGCACCCCATGGCGGCAAGTGCAGTGGCTGTTAGGTGGTTTTGACTTTTGAGGAGGTTTTTCTGTGAGTGAATGATTCTGATGTGATGCAGTAGAAATTGACATCATTGAGGTTGGTTCTTCATGTTGTTTTTACTTGTTTTAAGTGGTGGAATCAATGAGAGTCAGTCCCTCTTTCCTAGATGTTGTATAAACATCCTAGATGTTGTATAAATTTTGTTGTTGGATAAGCATTTGTCCTCTTTTGTGATTAAGGAGTATTGTATTATTTTACTGTCTGGAGGACTGTTTTTGTCACAAGAAGTCAATCAATTAAAATCTAGGATTTCTAATGGAGTCCAAATATGGAGGAGAAAGTTCTATGTGTTAAGTAGTTGTTTGTGTAGTTTCCCATCAGCAGTTGGTTTTGATATTACTGGCTAAAACCTTTGAGATGGTATCAAAGCCAACAAGTCCCAGGTCCGAAACCACGTAGGGCAAAAAAATGCCCTATGCTGCGTTGTGTGTTTGTGTAGGCGCAAGTGCACAGGGCAAGAAGGCCCCATTCCGTGTTGTAGTCTTGTGCGGGCATGTGCTTCGGGTCTAGACGGTATCCCACCTGAGGGGGGGTGTTAAGTAGTTGTTTGTAGAGTTTCCCATCACCAATTGGTTTTAGGATTACTGGCTAACAACTCTGAGACTATGGATTCTACCCAATTACCTAATGTTAAATAAAAGGATTACTCCAAATTTGTTTAATGGCAATCGTTATAAGGAATGGCTTTATTCAGCTAAGATGTCAATTGGTGGGGCAAAGAGGCTTGGATACATAGATGGGAAAATTGTGGAACCTCTTAAAGAGGATCCAAAATATATAGATTGGGAATCTGAGAACATGTTGACCATGAACTGGATTCTCAATTAATGGAAGAGAGTAGCGTCACAGGCTTCCGTTAATTTTGTGATACAACGAAGGAACTTTTGGAGTCCATTTTGTTAGCGATAAAGTTATAAACGATTTTAGGTTAGAGATATTATCCCATTCACTTCTTCTGTGTATAAATTGAGAATTCTTCTCATTGATTCATTGTATACAATTGTAGTTCCTCTAGAATTTCTTCAGGGTATCAAAGCTATGGCCCGGCTGTGATCTTGTAATTAGGCTGGCCATGGTCCTATCCCTTGTGCTTCTGTAATATTTTTTAAATAAAAAGATAATCAAGCATCTTCCCTAGTCCACACATTTATCTAAGCCTCACAATCTCATTATTTTCATGGAGCTGTATAATGAATGCTATTGGAAGAATCATGATAGATCTGATCTAGGGGCCACCGACACCGCAGGACTCCACCCCAAAAAAATAGGAAAAAGAAGAAAGCGGGGTGCGGCAATGATAGACTTCACAGGACAGATGGTGATCACTAGCAAAAGATGATGATCATGTGAGGGATGAAGAGAAATCAAGGGTTTGGATCTTTTTTTTTTTTTTTTTTTTGGTTAACAATCGCGGTTTTTGAATTGTGACGTCTTTATCTCATTCACTTCTTGTGTATAAATAGAGACCTCTTCTGATTGACTGATGTTATGCAAATGTAGATCCTTTATAATTTCTTCACATTAAGCTTCTGCCCATAAAGACAACAATGCTAGAATCCTTGAGTTGACCAAAGAGATTGTAGCCTTCAAATAAGGGGATTTGTCAATCGGGAATTATTAGGCGAAATGTAGGAGTATGTGGTGTGAGTTGGCTTTATACTGAGGTCCAAGACAATGCTGTGCGAAAGAAAAAAGCAAAGAAACTCAAAGAACAATCAAAGGAACTCGACGAACAACTATCTTTGATTTACTGGGTGGTGTTAACCTAGAATTTGATGTTGTCATTGCAAAGGATGTCAGTCAAGACCCCTTTGTGAATAGTATATGCACTGCTTCAAGGCATGGAGAATTGAAGAAGAGTTATGTCATCTACAAACTCTTCTCAACCTCCTCCAGGTTGTTACTATGCAATAACATAACAATACAGATAGTGGAGGCAGCATTCATGGCCATGTTGGTTTTTAAGGTGGCCACAGAGGAGGCAGTGAACGAGGCCCTGGTGGATGATTTGTTATTGATCGAGATAAACTTTACTGCCCACACACTCACACTGTGGTAGGTCCAAGCATCACTCGAGAGACATGTTGAGACCTTATGGGACACCTTCTTGTAATGCTTTAGCTTACAATTACTCAAGAGTAATAATCCATTGAAGTGGAGGAGCGGAATTTAAAGAAAGAGATCACCAGTCTACAATGAAGACCTCCGACAAGAAAGAAAAATGTGCAGACTAAAGAAAGCGTTATATATGCTTAGATTGACAGGTTTAGTCTAACAATGGTGTGATATGGTTATAAAAGGTGTCATGCAAATCACATGGTGTTTGTAAGAAGATGAAGTATTATGTTACCATTCTCATTGTCTATGTGGATGATATTGTAGTCTCCGAGATTGATGAAGCAGAAATCAAGGATCTGAAGGCATACCTTAGGAAGAAGTTTGAAATAAAGGACCTTGGAGAATTAAAATATTTGTTAGGGATTGAAGTTGCAGGCTCCAAGAAAGTACTGTAATTTCACAGTGGAAATATTTATCGGACCTTGAAGAGACAAGAGGTTGGGTGCAAAGACAATAGATACTCCAATTGAACAAAATTATGGCATGCATTCTATGAGTGGCAAGTCGTTACATGATCCACATTGATATCAGAGGCAAGTTGGAAAGTTGATCTATTTGACTGTAACTTGACTAGACATATCATATGCTAGCATTGTAAGTCGGTTTGTGCATGGTCTCCAAGGATTGAGCATTTGGCAGCAGTTTACAGAATTCTGAAGTTTGTAAAGATGCTCCCGGACAAGGTACCTTGTACTCATGTCATTTTCATTTGAACATGGAAGCCTTACGTAAATGCTGAATCGGTAAGATTGATAGAAGGTCAACTACATGATACTGTACTTGTCACCAAAAATTTAGTTTCACCGAAGCAAGAAGCAGCCAGTTGTGGCACTATCTAGTTCCGAGGTTATCATCACCCCCCTTGAATGGGAAGTCGTTCAAATTCGAAACCCAATAGACAGACAGAACAGACAGATGGAGGTAACATGCCTCCCAAGGATTTCGAACTCGTGACCTCTGGTTTTGATACCATGTTAATAACCAGAAACACCAAAAGCTTGAGCTATTAGTGTACGACGAAACAATTTATATTGATACTAGGATTCAACACTGATAGTAATTGAAGCGTTGAAATCGAGACTATATCTGGTTTTCGATAAAAAACCAAAAATACTTGAAAAATAAGATTAAAATAGAAAAACAGCATGAAAGTGAGAAAGGAGAAAGGGATTTCTGATTATCCCTTTTAGAATTGGATGTCCAACATCCTCGTATATTTTAAAAAATACAATTTTTCAGTATTTACGGAAGACCTCGTGTAATTTCCTACATTTGCAACAGAAAAAAAAAAAAAAAAAAAAAGCCTGAAATATAGAAATTACATAAAACCGTTGAGGAAAGTTTTTTCTATGCATGTTAATGGCCCACCAAGCAAAAGGAGTAGGCCGAAGAGGACGTGGATGGAAGTAGTAAGGATAGATTTGAAGAAGAGCAACCTATCCGAGGATTTGGCCGAGGATAGATTAGAATGGTGAAATATAATTCATGTCAATTCCAACCTAGTTGGGACAGGCTTTGATGAGGATGGTGATGAAAACCACTTGAATCTAAATTCTAACATTCTGGAACTAATTTCTGACACTCTCCCTCAACCTGGTTCATGTATGCTTACTATGCCAGCTTGGATAGAACATCACTTTGTTGTTTCCCAGTCACTGCTTTCATGATAAAATTGCAAGCTGATCATTAGTGCTCTTTTTTTTTTTTTTTTTTTACCAACTGTTCTCTTTCTTGACGACCTCTCTCATGAATTATGAATCAACTCCAATGTGTTTTGTTTGCTCGTGATAGACTGGATTTTTAGCATGATTTATAACTGACATAGTATCGCAGTGAAAGACCATTGTTCCTTTTTTCTTACGGGCCCAAGTCAGGTAACCAAATCTTTAAGCCATAAATACTCCCAACTTCCATTAGTCATAGCTCGATATCCAGCTTCAAAACTTAATCGAGCAACAACAGGCTGTTTCTTGTTCTTTGAAGAAACCAGATTACCACCACCAAGCGTGTGGTATCCATAGTCGATCTAATATCTGTCTTGGAGACTGTCAAGTCATCATCCATGCATGCTTCCATCTTCAGATGTCCATGACAAGTGTATAAGATATCTTTCCTTGGTGCTCATTTTGAATCTCTCAATATCCTGTGAACTGCAGCTAGATGTTTAGACCTTGTGGCATGCATAAACATACTTGCAACACATACAACATGTGATATGCTGGCAAAGTTATAGTGAGATAAATTAATTTTTTAACCAATCTCTGATATGCACATAGATAATGTATGAACTCTCTACTTTCATAATGCAAACCCTGATTTTGTTTCATTGGCAAACCCACCGGTTTTGCACCTAAACTTTAAACAACTCCAATCGAAAAGAATATTGGTCCAGTGCTTGAGACCCGTGTGGAATGATGAAGAGGGATCACAATGGAGTCTTCCTTAGGAATGGGTTACTTAAGTTGGTTGTTGCTTTTCTTTGATAAACATTTCCCTGCAAAAATTTGTTAGGCAATGGAGGCATCAATATTGGAGAGAATATAGGCATGAATGAAAGAGAGTTAGATGAAGATTTGGCAGGCAGAAAGTAAGGAATGTATTCAATGAAGACTACGTTTAAGAGAAACATAAATCCTTTTTGAAACAGGATTATGACAGATGCAACCTTTTTGAGTATCCCCATAACCAAGAAAATCACATTGAATTGCATGAGGAGAAAGTTTGCTGCGCAAATGAGGAGCTGGTTCTTGTAGAGATCTTCATGTGTTCCTTCTCTCCATAAGAGAACTGAGTTCTATCTAGTTGACTGATCAATTGCTTGATCATCGATTCAAGGAAGTATTCTAAGAGAACCTCTAATCAGAGATTGCTTGGGCTCAGCTTTTAAAGGATAGGAGATATTTGAACCTCTTGCTGTCTTTCCTTCCATCAACTGTATTTGAAAGGCTCATCTGGTTCAGTCCGTTTTGTGGGCCTCAGTCTCACCAATCGAGATCAGGTGCTGGCAGAAATTTCCTGCATCAGCCGTCCTATATTTTTGGTATTTGTCAATATTTCTCTGGAACTTTTTATACCTCCAGGTCTTATTTTTTATTTCCTGGCAAGGAGTTGCGTAAATGTTTCACACCTTTGCAGGTGTGAAAATCTTCATATGAAAATAGCCCCATTAACATACCGTTTTCACACTTCATTTACTTATATTATGTGTAAATGTGCACAAACAAACTTACCTTAGGAATTGCATGATACACACAAATTTTCCCTCTCACCTCTTTTCCTATTCTTCATCTTACATCTCCATTCTTCTTTTCTTTAATCTTATTGTTATAATCACAACTTGTTGCTGTTCAAATTAGAATTAGGTATCTTCTATACCACCTCGCTTCAAACTCAACAAAGCATCATTTTGCTGATTGAACCTAGTAATGCACACATATAACCAGCAAGGGAGAATTGCAGAATCAGACAAGATATCGTACCTGTAATTAGGTATTTGCGTAGGGGAGCACTGCATGTTGCCATCTTGTTTTTTGACATTCTACACTCAAGAATCATAGAACAAACAAACAAACAAATAATGGAATCCATTGTTTTTCCAGGACTGGAAAATAGTGCAAAGCAATTTTCATAATTTTCTGGTTTCTTTATCATTATTGTTGCTTCTACAGCTCTGAATGAGGCACTGCGAGAAGAAGTACAGCGGCTTAAGATAGCAACAGGTCAAATCCAAAATGTCAATGGCAATGCCTTCAACAGAGGATCACAACAGTCGACTTCATTTTTCTCCCACTCTCAGCAGATGCATCACATGGGTGGTCATCAAACCCAGCAGGTTCATTTGGCCCAGGTATCTCCAAATGGCCCAACCGCAGGGGGTCAGTCTCCACATGGCCATGGCTCTATGGACTTCATGAGAGGCTCAAACAACAATATCTAGTCATACAACTTTGTTGTAAATTAACTCCTCTCTTTGAGGCTGACAATGGATAACCTCCAGATATAGCTCATGTGTATATATTTATGTATTGAGTTACATGTGTACTTGTCATGGTGTTTATCTCATGATATGCAGTGTATTGTAGCCCCTTGTACTATCAGTGGTACAAATTCTATATATTTACTGTACTGTACTTTTAATAGAAACTTGCATGTCCAATCCAACAGTGGATTAGGAATTTGCTTATGCTAGAGTGTTGAAAGAATTGATTGGTTCACCCCAAGGAGTCTGCGCCTATGAGGAAGCTCATGCCCCCTGCCTATGGTTCTCAGTCACTTCTCATTTCAACATTCCTTTCATGCTTCTCATAAATTTAATAGCATAATTTTTACAAGATGAGGTGTTTTGCAGATTCAATTCTTGCTTTATTGTAGTTAATTTATTTCCATAATTTCTCTTGCTTTGCTTTGTAGGAGAGAAAATGGTGGGGAAATAAATGGGGTGACAAGGGGGAGACAAAATGGAGATATGAAATACATGACATCTTGGAATGGTCACCAAATATCCTTCATATTTTCCAATGAAAACAACCTAGTCAAATGCAACCTTAATTTCCTTTCTAGAGGGAAAAGGCATGCTCATCTTTGTGCCGTTTCCTGCCATGGATGCTGAACCAAAGTGAAAAATCGCAGGGCAGGGAAAAAGGTGCTCTGTTGGTCCAAATGGGGAGCATCCCACATAAAAATTGACTCTGTAGGTCAAGTGGGGTTTCTATCCAATGTAAATATTGGTATCAACTTAGCACAGATGTCCAATTGCATGATGATGGGAGTTTTCATCCGAGTGTGGACTGTATGGTCACCTGGTCACGGTGCATGCCTGTCAGTGGGAGTGAGATGGAAAGGTCGCATCAACTATAAAGAGTTTTGCTACATCAAATTTTATTGGCCCTTGTCATCGGTAAATTTTTTTACTAGCCCTTGATTTAACAACCTTAAGGGCATGTTTGTGTAACACCTTTCCGTGGAAAAGTGGATGATTTTCCACGGAAAATCCATTTGTCCAGCGTTTGGTGCGGAATAATTCCGTGGAAATGCTTTCCTGCCCAGTCAGCATTTTCGTTGATAATTGTGGAAATGGATTTCCTATGGGGGGTATGGGAAATGGATTTCCTCAAAAAACTTCATCTTCTTTTCCTCACTCTCATCCATTTCAACCGAAAAATCCTACAAATCTTTCATTTTCTATTTCTTTATATTAATTATTATTTAATGTTGAATAAATAATATACATGTTATGTTATTTTTCTTCAAAAAAGTATATCACCAAATAAGATTTTTTGATTTTCTATAAAGAATCCAGAGCTGCACCAAACAACATTAGTACCAATTCAATGAGGAAACTCCTTTTGCACTAAACATGAACTTTTAAATTCTATGGAAATCTTTTTTCGAGGTTTTTATTTCTATAGAATTTGCTGATGTGACAATTTTCCCTTTCCGCGGAAAAGGTGTGCATACAAACGTGCCCTAAGAGTTTGTTTTTACTACAGAAACTTCTCTTACTCGTGGATTGCGCATGCAGTTCGACTATACGGGTTCCACTTGGCCTATACTATACCCTTTTTACTTCGGATCTCCTCATGATCTGGCATGATGCCCAATTTGGTTTACTCATTTGACCTTCGCTCACTCCAAGATTGAATTTCAAAAACATTATGATAATCTGATGGGGCTGATTTTACCCTCCACCCTGTCCAAAGTGGTCCTTCCATTCTCTTAACCACTCTGATTAGCATGCATCAAGGTTGGCCCCACGAGCTGGACCACTTTATAAATACTATCGTAGGTGGAAAGTTTCCCCAGCAGGGTGAAGCAACAGTTTATATATCTGAACTTCCGAACCAAACCTGCTGCATTTCTATTTCGGTTGAAGCTTAGGTGGTTAAGGACATGAATGTGTGTGAAAGTGCATGACTTCGACTCACATACGTGTGGAGTAGAAGGACAAAAAATGGAAAACAGAAAAGGAAAAAAGAAATTGAAAAGAAAACCTTATGTATATCTACAGATTGGCAGACCCCAGATTGCCAAACACTGATGTCAATATAATGTGATAATCCAATTGAAAGTCAGCCATTTAATCCATATAATGTGACCCCAGAGAATTTGCTTTGTCCGTTTGGAATTTGGGAAGTCTGATTCCATTCATGTGGCTTGGACAAACCCTGTAGATCCAGAGTTGTCTGATGGTATATCTTAGCAAACTCTCTTTTAACTGGGTGTCGAGGATGGAGTGGTTGACCTATGGGAGTTGCAATATTGCTAAAAGTCAGTTAATCAAATGCTTCAAATTTACACTACAATCATCCTTTCTTTTTATTTTTTATGACGTAGGGGTATCCCAAAGGTCTTTGACCCAACTGCTAAAGATTACTCATTTAACTTTTTGGTCATCAATCCATTCATATGCATTGCTAATTAGCCAAACCATGCGGCTATCCGAGTTCTTCAAACCGAAATTGCCACCAGAAGCATTCATTTTCAGACAATAATATGTCCTTAATATAGATAAACTTTGCGAAAATAAAAAAGAGAAGAATAAAGGTAAAAACATATACATTAAGGATTAGAATGCCTAATTATTGTAGCAGCCTCATAAACATGCATCATTATTCCTCACATAATATTATCGGCTCTTGCATCCTCAAAATAAGAAATATCGTGTTATCGGTTAATCAAAAGACTTAATGAGTTCTGTTGGAAAATAAGAATATGCAGATATTTTCAACAGCCAAGTTTTTTTAATTTACCCCGGGTAATGGGGCTGGGACCCAAGAAAGAGGCGTGCACATACGGGAAAAAAGCTTCCCACGCAAGTCGAAAGGGAGCCTGCACATCCAGTCCCCTACAGTAAGACAGGGAAGCTTCTTCTCAGTGGCAGTGATGCTGAGAGAGGCCTCATGCTTGGACAATACTTCCACTTTCCCCTCAAGAGCGAGCAAAGGATTAGAGCAAGGCCTTCTGGAGACAGAAAATAAAGCTCCGACTATCAAGTTGGATTCACCAGAATGATATTGTATAATTCTAAATCCCCCTTTGATTGGTTTGAAAATATACATCATATGATAAATGGTTGGATAGTATTGAACTTAATATAAAATGAAAAAAAAAAAAACATGTGTTCGTTGTAGTATAGTGGTAAGTATTTCCGCCTGTCACGCGGATAACCCGGGTTCGGTCCCCGGCAGCGGCGTGGTGTTTATGTTTTTAAGTATTTATTTTTTTAAGAACACCCGGAAGTTATATCTTGTGTTCGAAACACACCTGGGAAGTTATATCTTGTGTTCGAAACACACTTGGGAGTTAGGTGCTAAGCGCTAGCTGACACATTTTTTTTGGAAGAACACCTGGAAGTTTTATCTTGTGTTCGAAACACACTTGGGAGTTAAGTGCTAAGCGCCAGCTGATATATTTAGTTCTATTGGGTTAAAGACCTCAAGGATACCAAATAAAAATAAAAAGACACTACTGATGGAGCTGTTTTTTGGTAGATTTTCTTCTTTTGTTTTGGGGCGAGTGACCTAATTAACATACCATGTCTCTTATAATTTTGTCACTGGTTGTACCTCAATCGATCCATTTCTAAAATTCACTTTCTGCAACTGTCTATTTTCAATTTTAAAAATCACCCAATCAGCTGTTAGATATGTCCAATTTGAGTGCTTAATTTATTTTATTTGTATTTTATATTGGTGGCATGAACCTCTTGAGTGAATGAATGGTTCTAGAAATCAGTCTTGACCACCAAACTCAATTTTGGTCTCTTTTATTTCCTTTCTTAGTTTTTATTTTGACTCCCTTTGAATTACTTAAAAACTTTCTTTCCTAGTTCTGTTTTAATTTCTTTCTTAAGAAAATTTTATTTTAATGTGGAATAATAATTGTTATGTCATTTAATTCAGAATAAATCTTTTCTTACTTCTCTTTTGACTCCTTTCTGTTTGGGTTCTCAAAAGAATAAGGATAAAACAAAGCCATCATAGGTGAAGCTCATGGGAGCTCAAAACACACTTAATGGCAGCAATCTACTCTTTCAATTCCTTTCTAAATATTTAAATATCTAAAAGTCTGGTGGGTTCTTAATAGCCTTTCTATAGCAAAGAAACATCTTTCTATCAATAGCAGAAAAATCTAATATTGTGAAGCAAAATCATATTGTACCAGATGGTTTATATTGATATTGTTAAGCAAAAAGGGCTCTATCCCAGACCTAAATTTCAATCTCCACATGATTAAAACTCATATGAATCAATTTTTAAAATTAAGCGATTTATCTTTTATGCAATTAGTAATCTAGAGATCTCAAATTAAGTAGTTACTTCTTTGAAGTTTAAACTTCGTTTGGTGCTGGGAAACAGGGCACAGAGGTATTCTTCAAACAAAGTACTTGATTAAGGGATAAAATTAATTACTGACAGTTATTATATCAACAAGTCGTTGTAGTATAGTGGTGAGTATTCCCGCCTGTCACGCGGGTGACCCGGGTTCGATCCCCGGCAACGGCGTTTTTGAATTTTTTTTTTTTTCTGAAAAAACCAATCTTTTCCTGTATCTTTATAGTTGCATGACTTTGAAGTATGTGAAAGAAACAACTACTTTGCTTGATCGTTGTGCTATTCATTTTGCTCGAACTTACTCAATTTACAGTGTACTCCTCTACTTGCATGCAAACAATGGCCTTAGATTTCATACCAATGAGAGTGATATATACTATTGGATTGGTCATGTGTAAAACATAACATATGTAGAATGATTTACATAGAGCCCACCTTTGCAGATTAAGTAAATTAAAAATTAATCTAAATGCTTGTCTTCCTTTTTCGTTATTAAACGTTACATATTATTTGTCATTCATTCCTTTTCAGTTTTTTTTTTTTTTAAATTTCTATATATACATATATATATATATATATATATATTCTTTTTTGGGGTCATGATGGTCTTTTGCCTCTAGTTTCCACCAAGGAAGTCAGATTCTCTTGTGCATAATAGTATTCACAAGGTTTATATACAATATATTAAACTTATAATGGTTAAATGATGAAGATCAGACAGCTGGGAAGTGATCATTGTCACAACCACAATGTTTGCTACTTCAAATATCATAATCATCATTACAATGATAAGAGCTAAAAATGTGATAACATCAACAAATATAAGGTAAAATTAGATTTATCTTGATATTATTACATTAAAATTTCAAGAATATTAAAAATAAAAATTGAGTCTACTAGCCCCAGGGTTTGTGGTTTTCAAATTTTATATTTTAAAGATATTTTATTCTTAAGATGTTGTCCTGATAAAAACCCAAAATTCGAAATGGCACCACTAAAACATCCATATTTCCTGCAATCTACTCAAGTTAAAGGACTTGCAGCGAGTCCCCTCCCATTTAAATACAGGAGAGGCCCCAGAGAAGATTAGGCTTAGGCAGCAATGCATGCTTTTCTCTGCAAAAGGTCTGCAAGCACCATATAGATCCATCAATAAAAGCTTACACTTGCAAGCAATGAGCCGACCGCCCGGCTCATTTCACAATCAGGCCTGTTGCTAAGGCCCCCACTTCAGCCCACGGGACTAAACTTCTGACCCAGGCATTGGGATGCATATGTATGTAACTAGAATTTGGGAGCATTTAAGAATAGCATCGGTGATAAAAGGCTTATTTGAGATGGTTTCGACATATCAAATGCACAGCAACAATGGTGCAGGCGAGGTAAAGATTTTCTAATGCAAGTCAATGACACCTTAAAAAAATAGGTATGCCAAAGAAGACAGTGATGGAAGTTGTGAGGGAAAAAAGGGATAAGCCAAAGATGGCTTGGATAATGGTAAGGATAGATCTGAAACAGTTGGTACCTATCTTCTAAGGATTCGCCCATACCAGATTAGAATGACGAAACAAAAATTCATGTGACCAACCCTAACATAGATGTCGCATTGCTTTTATTATTATTATGGTGGTGGTGGTGGTGGTGATTGCAGCCGTAGCAGTACATTACAATATTTAAAGTGTTACTTGCTATCGATTGCCAGAGACAAATGGGACGAATTTGTCAAAGATATGGTGCACAAAGTGAGACCCAGGTGCTTGGAGACTTGTAGTATCAGAAAAGAGATCCCTCTGACTTTGGCTGCTCCCTGATATATAGCTTCATAAATGTGATCAGGTACTAGTACCATCTATTCCTTGACCTTACATCAGCTGGTTACAAATTACTCAAAAAATATAAAATAAAAAGGTGAAAAATAAGTCCCATAAAACCTAACCTACTTTTTATAGATGGTTAATACACGAGCCCCTCTATCATACAACACTACCTGTTTGCTTATATAGATTCATCACATCAGCTAATCACCCCATCCTAATGTTAACGAGAAACTCAAAAATCAGCTTGTGAGATATCAATTTTACACTCTCAGTAGGAGGGTTTCCTTTCCTTTTCTTTTTGTGTGTGTGTGTGTGTGTGTGTATATAAAAACTCATTATATTAGTAGTAAGGAGTACCCGGAAAACACTGATATACTCTCGCTCTCTCTCTCTCTGGTAAAAATAAAAGTTCAAACCATGCATTTGACTTTCCTTGTCATAGTCAAGCTCTATTACTGTAACAAACTGTAGAACATAGTATCATAATTGTGCTGAACCCATTGCTGAAAATGCCGCGAAAAAAATTGATAATCAGGCCTTCCCCCAACCTCTCCTAAGTTTCCTGGCAAGATCAAGATAATGTACAACAAAATTTCTATGAGCATCAATCCACATTGTGACATGAAAAACAACTAGAGAAACAAATGTTACCTGAATTTCTTGCAAGATATCTTCAAGTTCGACCCTTATCTCGGAGAAGGAGGGTCGTTGACTAGGAACCGCATCCCAGCATCTTTGCATCAAATCTAACAGCCTGGGATGCATGTTTTCAGGAAGTTCCGGTCGCAGCCCCTAATAAGAGAAGGCACAGGGAAATGAGTATCTTCACAGGTAGATACACAATACACCTGATCTCCACAACATTTTAATGCCTGCAACTTGGATTGCGACATGCATATGACAGAGAACTATTCATAAAAGCTAACAAGACAAATGAAAATGAAAATGAAAATGTAATTGCCTGTTTGTTTGCATTAAAATGCATAGGAAATGAATACATACAATTCATACCATTACTAGTTAAAAATGAAGAGCAAAGCTGCATTATCAAAAATGAGCATCAAATAACCTTTCCTTCTCCCAGCCATCACCCGAGTAGTTCATTTCTCATTTTCTTTTGATTCTATTTCCCTAAAAAGAAAGGTTATTTGATGTTCAATTTTAAAATTCATAGTTGATCTTCCTTTTTAACCACTTATGGTATGAATTATATGTATTCAATTCCTATGCATTATAATGCAAACAAACAGGCCCTTAGTAAAAGCGGCTTCAAGAAAATGGGTTACTAAAAGCTATCAAGGTTGACGCAGCTCGTATACAGACATACTTGATCACAAGTCCTAATCAAGTGGCTAAAAGCCAGCCCGGGCCCCTGGGTAGCGAGTTTTACTTTAATTTTCATATTTGTTCTTCAATGTTGGTCTAATTTCATCAGTCAAATGATGTCAGAATGATATGAAATTGGATTCGTTGGATAGCTTATTCAATTGGCTTTCCAACACACCCAAGTTTGTATGATTCTGATACCTATTGAAAAAGTTATGGCCATTTTCCTCTTATGTTATAAAACATTTATGAGTTTAGGGTTATTTTTGCCATTTTTTTTTATTATTTATTATTATGTATAGATGGCTAGGATAGAACTTCAAATCTTAATGGCTAAGATTGATTAGGTTCCTTTCTCCTAATTATAAAAGAGGTGTAAGCGGACTAATTTTCTCTATTAATTAAAATCAACCCTTTTGTCTTATTTTGTGTGAAGTCAAAAACGTCGGGGGGCTACAGATCTCTGATACTACCATCAATCCGACAGAGCGGAATGACCAGAAAAAGAAGTGGACTTAGAAAGCCATATGATAGGTGGTAACTATCTTGTACGGTTCAGGGGGTAATCGGCGTACTCCGATCGGTTGGTTTTTTTCCTTTTTTTCTACAGGTGGGGGATATTTGGCTCTATTGAACATACAGGGAATTGGAGATTTGGCTCTATCGAACATACAGGGAATTGGAGGTAGCATTCGACTGATGTCAAGTCATGGACTGGTTCCTCCAGTCCTTTTTCTCTGTGTTGGTGTTCTATATGGCCGACATAAGAATCGACTTGCTAGATACTACGGAGGTTCAGTTCTTGGAGATTCCAAAATCCTCTTGACTTCTTTGTCAAGTTATAGTAGGTATTAGTTGATTTTGTTTCTCGACCACATTTGTAGATCTTGACGAGGCAAGGGTGTACACCTGTCTTCAACTATATTAGAGACCACCTCTTCAACCTTCAAGGGCCTAAATCAATTTGGTATTAGAGTGAGTCAATTCAACTTATAAGTTGTTAGATTCTACTTACCTTGAAACTTTGCCAGTGACCCCTATAGGTTGTAGGGCCCATAACATCAATCATGCAGATCACGAAATAAAGGGCTCTTCATAAATGATTGTTTTAAAATCTGAAACTTGAAGCCCATAGACTTGCTTGGCTAGACAACCTCGAGTTGATTTTAGCAGTAAAATGATGCATATGCCAAAATTGTGCATCATATAGCTGTACATTTCTAAAGGTTTAGGGTCCATTAATCCCTCAGTTTGTATGTCCAGTACAAAAAAAATAGAAGTTTATTGATACCTCAAGAATGTCAACTGCAGAGGAACAATTCCATAGTTAGCACTATATAGGTTGAGAAATAGCATCAATTTGATGGGATCACAAACCTTTCTCACTCCCAAGGCAGCTTGTAAAGGTGTCATGTTATCATATGGGACCTGCAATGCCAACCAGCTAAATTCTTCATCTCAGAAAGATGATTCACACCAGATGATTCACACCAATAATCATTCAAGGCAGTGCCTGGATGCTGCTTTCTCAAGAATGCCAGCATGCCTTTCAAATGCAAATCAAAATTGTTTACATTTCAGGTATTACCCAAAACATAACCAATCTTAATTTGAAAGAATAAAAACAATAGGCTTCATTATGAGAACCCTGTTTAGTGTTTACCATGCTTCCCCAAACACAACATAAAGGACAGGCTCTGCTCTCGCATGTAAATTTCACTTGCCTTAAGGTGCATACACAACCTTAACAACTGATCTATAAATTGAAACTAAGTACAACTTCAGGGTGTACCTTGGCTGTTGTTAGCTCCCACAGTACTATAGCAAAACTAAACACATCTGCTTTCTGATCATATGCTTGATGGTTTATAACCTTTTGCAAGAGGAAGAGAAGAGAACATAAATGAATGAACTGAAACCATATGGAAAATTAAAAATAACATAATAGAAATCTTATAATAGGAAATGGAGAAGCGCATATAACCAAAATGAGAAAGTTAGAGAGGTAAAGTTAAATAAGGAATTCTGGGCCAGGAATATGAGTAGCTGGCCACTTTCCACTATAAATTGCAGGTCCTGGCATACTGTTAGTAAGGACTGAACTGGGGACCATGCCTGAACTATATACGAGGACATACAGAGTTAAGATCTTTGATATGCAGGTACAAGAAAACAGATAGCATAGAGATGACAGCATCATAAATGATGCTTCATTTTAAGTGTCAGTACAGCATCCCCGCAATATCCATGGCAATTTTTACATTGATGCCTTAATATCATAACTTTGAGTGCGTCGGGACCATGGATAAAAGTTGCAGTCGTAGTGCGCTTTGGGGTTGGCCCTAAAAATTCAGACGTCGCGATTCCCAACCCGTTGTGATGTGAATTTTCATTTTTCCAAAAATGGGTTTTAAAAGATAATCTGAAAAATACCAAAATATCGGAATATCCTATAATATAAAGTAATTCATTTGTCCTACAAAGTCACTAAGATCAGGTATTGTTGTTTGATCCTTAACTATTAAATCTGCTAAGTTTTACGTGATTCCATCATTTAGAATGGCATGAACCATTAAACTGGAACCCACCACATCTCTTCTGCAGAAAAAGCATTACACAAACGTGCCATAAGCTACGATGCCCAGATACAGATACAGGTGCGGGCACAGACAAGGGGATTCGACACGCCAACTGCAAAAAGTTAGGACACAAATATGGGTATAGCATCACTTAAGATGCATTTCATAAATTTTTGTTAAGAGTTAAATTTGGCTAGGGCCCATTAATTAGCAGTAGCAGGACATTTATTTTAGACAGGTTAAATTTTTAATAGGTGAGATCATTGTGGATCCACAATTCTCAAGTTACATTATAAGTTATAAGGTGGGTTTGAGGCCTCAAAACAGAAAAACAAAACAAAAACGAGAGAGAGAGAGAGAGAGAGAGAGAGAGAGAGAGAGAGAGAGAGAGAGAGAGAGAGAGAGAGAGAAGGGGGGTGGGGGCAGAATTTAAAAATGGAAATACCCTTTTAAGGGACATTTTCCCCACAACATCACTTGTATACTGGGTTTTGACTTTTGCAATCTAATAATAAAACAAAAGGGGGCTGAATGTAAAAATGGATATGTAAAGTGGAGTGGATTTTGAATTATGCCGTGTTAAAACAAAACGATAGGGGGCTGAATGTAAAAAGTGAAATACTTAAAAGGGAATTTGCCCCTTTCCTTTCATTGTTGACAAGCACGACAAAGAACTAGTAATGGACACTGGAGACAAAGGAAAAGGAAAGAGAAATAGAAATAGAGAGAGAGAGGAGGTACCTGAATTGGAGATCCTCTTCCTCTCCTCCGACTGACTACAGAGGTCAGCCTCCTCCTCTGTATGTTATCTGTTCTTTTCTTTCTCTTGGTAGCACGAAAGGGGGAAAAGGGCTAGGTTTGTTTTTTCCTTTTAAGTTATGACAAAAACACATGAAGTTTAACAATTAAAAAAAAAAAAAAAAAAAAAAAAAGAAAACCGTATAAGGCAATTAGAAGATTCAAACAAAATTTGTTGTTTTGTCCAAATTCGTTCTTCTTTTCCCATAAAATACGAGAAAGCCGTATCCTTGATTTTTGTGTTGTATCGTGACTGTATCTTGCCGTCCCGTGCCCTATACCTGGATCTGTATCGGATGGTGTCAACGCGGTACCACAGGTGAAATGCCATATCCGGGTATCATAGGCTGTGAGTGTTCTCCCCAATGAAAGCTTCCAAGGAAGTTTCAGGAGTTTCGACTTTGAAGTTTCGGGACTCAAGCCCCGAGACCTAATTTCATGAGGAAGTGTTGGAGGAGAAACATAATTAATAGCCAGGTCCTGTGTGTGTGCACGGGCGCGTGATCCAGTGCACACCACACGTGCACGCTGCAGACCTGGTGGGGCCCACCTAATCACCAATCCGAATTGCGTGTGCACACAACACCCTGAATGTCACTGATCCTTATTTTTTTTCTTTACACCAATCCAATTGGACTTGACTGTTGGATCAACAGTCTTTTTTTGCTATATCTAGAACTGATAACTTTTCGGCCTCGGATCAAGGGGTTAGGATGAATCTCATGGGCCTGAAGTTTTACACAGAGGTAGGCCCCATCCACATCTTTCAATCCACCACATTCCCACCCCCAGGTGGGGCCCCACTAATCATGGCAAATGTGGGGATTGAAAGGCCAAGGCGGGACCATCCCATATATGAAATTTTAAGTCAAGCCAATCAGGTCCAAGAAAGACTTAATATTTGACACATATCTAAAGAAAATAGAGTGGACTACAAGAAAAGAGAGCAACACCTCAGGTGCCATCCATCGATATGTTCCAGTCTCTGCGGTCATTACACCCCCTTGACATTGGAACCGTGCAACGCCAAAATCTGCCACCTTTACAACCTGGACAGAACAACTCGAGTCATTATACCTAAACAAAGTTGGCAGTACCTTCTTGCTAGCATATAGAAATGTCAGCTATGTGTCCATATCTTATCATTACAAATATCATGGGGAGCATGCAAAAAATTTCTCCTTCAAAACTACATAATCTAACCATATATTTGAGCAGAACTTTCTCAAAAAGTTGTACAGCAATTAATTGAACAAAATGTTTCTTTCTTGTTGTTCCTATGTACACACCAGTGGATTTACTGACAGACTCCATAACAAGGATGCTTAGCAGGTATCAGCCGATCCCAATATGATAGATTGGGATTATGGGCCTTTAATATATCCTTGTTTCGGTTCTGTTTTTGCAGTAATGTTCCCACCCCCTTTAATGTAAGTTTTTGGTTACCCAAAGGAAAAGGAGAAAAAAATGTAGTTCCTATAAAGTCGGTAAGAAATAGGAGTTGCGTGACATTTAGAGGTCCAGTGCATACCTATTTAAAACCCAAGGGCCAAGAACGCAATACACATCCAAATCTAACATATTTCTGACATTCTGAAGTTTTTTGGATTTTTTTTCCCAAAATTTTCTGGCCAATAAAAAAATCATTTTGAGGACCTATATCATGTGCAGTCCATCAATATGTGTTGTCCAATATGTATCATTTTCTGGACCAGTTGATATGTCTTCAGATTCCAATATTTTGAACCGCTCTTCACAGCTCTTGATCATCAAATCAACTCACAGAACCAGAAACATAAACTTGACACAGCTGATGCATTAAATAGGAAAAATGCTAATTCTCAAAACATTCTAGAGCAGGCATTTTCGTTGTACATTCGCCCCTCACAATATTCACCAGTATTATTCAAATACCTGTTTGAGTCTTTATCTCCACCCTAGAAGGCTGGAAATCAATTCAAGCTGCACTTAAGGGTGGAAATATGAGACTCTGTATCAGCTAGGCAAAAAACTGGTGTGTAAAAACCATATTGTTGTGATGTTATTTTTACTGCTAGAAACCTGAAATTTCCTAGAAGATTTCAAAATATTGGAATCCCTTTTTTTTTTCCTTATAAACTAGTATAAATGAATTACCTATGTATCAGATCTCGTACTACCATAAGACAATGTTTATTTCTAAGTAAATCCTGACCCTTCTTTGTGATGTTTAAGTTTAACCCGAGGAGCGCAATTGTTTAAAATTTGGACCAGATTTTTTTATCTAATCTCTTGGGCGGTCAAAGGCCTAGATATAGACCAGGACTGACTAGTTCTTGGTCCATTTGAGGTGGCTTGGATCAAATCAGCTGTACCAATGACATGGGCATGATTCCCATATATGCACTTTTTGGTCTTTCGTATTTGGAGAAGCAAAGGTCAATATACATAATCCGATACATGAGTTAAAACTATGGTTGTATTATCATGTTGTCAAACTATGCTACAGTTATACAAAGTTGCAAGGAAATTGACTTTTTTTTCTAGCCCGCATACTCACCCATTCCGTTATCCATGACTGCTTAGCAAGATCATCTACCCTCACATAATAACTACTTGTGAATGCTACAGTTCCATCATGTAGGAAAAATTAAGGAATGATACATACATTTTCAGCATCCATCAGCAGGTTAGCTGTCTTCAGATCCCTATGAATTATGTTTTTTTGGTGCAAATACTCCATCCCTTTGCATATGTCAGTCACAAACTTCAGCAGCTGAGATAGCTCCAGGAAATTATGATGCATATGTAAGAAATCGTACAGACTCCCTCCAGGCATGAACTCTGCAAGTAGACAATACAACAACCACAGTATTAAAGGAATTGGGACAACTAAAATTTTTTACACATCTAAGAGCTAACAAATGGAGCATTTCTCCCATGAGGATTCTTCTAGGTCAATAATGACTAATAAGCAAACAGGATCTCCATTTATATAGTCGTCAATAGTCAACATTTACAACCCAATACCAACCAATCAACCACAAAGGTAACATCGAATCATTTAGTTGAAGACAAAAAATGGAACTATTATGTGCCGATTAATTAACTACCTGTTACTATGCACAACTCAGGAAGCCTCGTGCATGCACCAATAAAACGAACAACATTCTCGTGTTGAACTTCCCTGTTACACCAACACATGAAATAAGAATGTAACAAGAACAAAGTGAAAACTCATAATGCAAAAGTTACACATTAACAACACTAAAACCTAAGAAATGATATATGATAGAAGAAAAAGGGAATGTGCCTAAGATCCTTCAGTATTGTAACAGCCTTTTATGGGTATAGTAGCTATTACAGCATAAAGATATTTTAGTCCTTTCTCTTTGTTTTTTGGGTACATCATGTTAAAGGCTTATCCTACCAAAAGTTTATAGACAATTAAATCCATCAAACTATAATAAGATTCAGACAGGGTGGACAAAATGGAGTTGCAATATCCTGGTTTGCCAATTAGAGCTAATAAGATCGAAAGCTTCTTCAGACCATGTAATTGGGAAGTTTAAGAAGAAGTTATCCATGTGGAAAAGACTACTTGTCCACAGGAGGAAGAATCATGTTAATCAAAGCTACTATGTCCAATTTGTCGATATATTACACCTCAGTTCAAAATGCTGAGGGTTGTGGAGGAAAGACTGGATTGTATTAGGAGGAACTTATTATAGAAGGGGAAGGGAGACCAGAAAAGAATGCATTTGATTAAGTGAAGTGAGGTGCTACAACCAAACAACAAAAGGGGCTAGGTTCTAGGATGCCTTTGGTTGAAAAATTGGGCATCACTTGGCAAGTGATGGTGGAGGTTTGGATAGAAAAGGAGGTGCTGTGGAGAAAGACTATTGTATCTAACTAGGTAAGGTGAGGAAAAGTGGTAGTAGGTCCCTAGATCAATCTCTAGGTAAATGGTATCGAGTTTGTTGGGTGTTATTGCTTGTATGAGGGATGTGTACAATATAAGAGGGGACGTGTTTAGCAAGGGGATAGGTTTTAAAATTGGGGGTGGGAGTACCTGTTTATGGGTTGATGACTGGTTAAGGGTGGGACTAGCTCCTGTACATGGTATCGAGTTTGTTGGGTGTTATTGCTTGTATGGGGGATGTGTACAATATAAGAGGGGAGGTGTTTACAAAGGGATAGGTTTTAAAATTGGGGGTGGGAGTAGTGCCTGTTTAGGGGTTCGATAAGGGTGGGTATTTTGTGTAGTCTTTCCCTATTGTGTTCATGGTGGTGTCCAATATAGAGTCATCAATTCAGGAGTGTAGTGTTGTGTGTGGGGTGGGGTGGTGGGGGAAAAAAGGGGGGGGGGGGGTGTGGTGGGGGGGGGTGGGTTAGGTTATTTTGTGTAGTGTTTCCCTATTGTGTTCAAGGTGGTGTCCAATATAGAGTCATCAATTCAGGAGTAGTGTTGTGTGTGTGGGCCGGGGGGGGGGGGGGTGGGAGATGGGTGTGGGGTGGAGAATGTCCTGGGAAGTATCTTTTTAGGAGAGTCATGTGTCAGTATGAGGACGAGTATTTGTCTCAGTTGAGACTGCTTTCTAGCGTTCTTATTTGCAGGGAAATTAAGGATACTCGCATTTAGAAGGCTTCTCCTTCAGGCCAATTTTCAATTAAGTCCTATTTTGCATTGGAAGGATCATCGCCATCTATCTCCCTGGTTGCAAGGGTGTGGCTAGGATTGGCTCCTCCACATGTAAGGGCATTCTATTGGCTAGCAAGTGGAAGGTAGGGTGTTTACAACAGATAACCTTAGGAGGAGAAGCAACTCATTGGAGAATATTACGGATCTATGCTCTTTGTTGTATGGAAGGGGAAAATTAACCATCTCTTTCTTCAGTGTGCCGTGGAGTTGAAGTTGTGGTATCATTTTTCACAAAAATGCAACTCGAGTTGGTGTCATCTTGGCCCCTATATACAATTTGGTTGGTGCTTGGCAGTTTGGTCCCTTCCATGGTTGTGTTCCATTGACATGGAGGGATATTCCTTATACTATTTTGTGGTCTATTAGGAAGGAGAGAATGATAGAATATTTACGGGGTTAATTCATCTAGGAGAATCTCATGTCTTGGTGGGTTTGAGGTTGGCAAAGCGGTTGTTGGTGAGAAAGGAATTTATCATTTAATGTTGGATGATTTTATGAATAATTGAGAATTGGGATGCTCGTATTGTGTGCGTCCAGAATATGGTAAAGAGAGCAGCTCTTTGGAATCCGCCTTCCTATTGGGTCATTTAAGTTTAGTGTGGAAGGGTCAGCAAGTGGGAAGTTGGGTCCAGCAGGCACCAGTGGAGTTCTTTGCAGTAGCAGAAGAAGGTATTATTCATGTTCTCTAAGACTGTTGGTGCCAAAGGTTATGTCAAAAGGGAGGTGATGACATATTTTGGAAGCACTTTGTATATTTTCTAGTGCCCTCCATAAAAGCGTAATTGTGGAAAGTGACTCGCTCTTGGGTGAACTCTTTTGAACCGAGTCCGTGTAAGTTTCATTTCTACCTAAATGAGATCAAAATATTGCCTTCCTTGGTTCAGTGGACTTTCATCATGTGGGACCATTGGCAAATGGCATGGCGGATGCCCTCAGCATGGTGTGGATAGGAACTGGGATTGTAGTTTGAGTTTGACGTGGGGTATAATGCTCTTATACCTTTGCTGTTTTGCTTTCTTTGAGCTTTTGGTTCCATTATTTGATGTATGGACTCTTTCACTTTCATATAATTTATTGTTACCAACAAAAAAAAATGAACAAAATATCAAATCAAAATTTTAGACTTCAAAGAAAAGTAAAAATAATAAAAAGATAGAAGGGAAGGGAAAATTACAAAATCCTAAAGAAAGAAAAAACCCAGACTTACTCGGTAATATTGAAAAAATCACATAAACATAACCAGAAGAAAGAAAAATACAATGAAATTCAAGCAAGAAATTTGCCAATATGATCTTATCACATCTCCCCTCCTATACTGGCAACTCCACAGCCATGACAATCACGGCTAGTCTTCCATCAAGGATTTTTTACATTGACCGTCACCATAATCAAGAAAATGACTACTGCCGGCAAAAGGATGTCTGAAACAACCAGCAATTGTTTGATGGATTCTGAAAGTAAAAGGGCAGATCATATTGGCACCTGGTATATCCCCAGAGGTGTTACTGTAATTTGGATGCTACAAAATATCCAATATGTTGTCCATTCCATGCTACAAAAACAGTTCATCCTTTAGCAATGGAGCCCCCCAAAATGTAGAATAAACCCAAGAAATAAGATTAATTACTATATAAAATCTTTCAGTCCAAATATACACACACATACATATTTATAAAGAAGAAATAAACTGTATAGTGGCAATGTTGTGAAGCTTTTCACCTTAAGATCATGACTTCTTGAGCAAATTCAACCTTCAAAGCTTCATTTAACTGCTCTGATCTAATAATTTTTACTGAAACATCAAGATCATGGTAGATACCGCGATACCTGAAAAAAAATATAATAGTAATAATAACACCACAAAAAAGAGATTCACCCACAAACAGGAAACATAATAAAAATGATTAGAACATTAGGCTACAGAGCTCCACAAGGCTATGCAGTGGACTCACAGCTCTCCACAAGAACCAGATGCAATTCTCTCCCCAATTCTCAGTAACCGTCTGTCAATTTCCCAAGCACTAAGCTTGGGCTGGGTGGCTGCTAAAACCGCCGAATGAGGCAAGGAGCCAGATAAGGACCCCTATATTTTCCAGCACAAGATGATGAGTATACCATGAAAGGCCAGTGGAAAAAAAGTATCTCTATGCTAACCACTATTAGTCATAAGCAATAACATAAACTGGAAGTTCTACTTGACCAGAAGGGTGCCATAATATGCTAATGAAAGAAAATTGATATATGAGTAAAGCTAAAACATAGCAATGAGTATCAAGCAATAAAAGAAGATGAGGTAACAATGTGGTCCCTTAAATCATTTGTTTCCTAGATTGTTTAGGGTATTTATGGAAATGGATTACACATCCTCATCCACATTACATATTAATGCTAACAAAAGAGGATGAGGAATAGGTTCAACGTTGATGCTTTGTCATAGGTGACAAAGTATAAAGACAAAGTAATGGGTTCCATTCTGGTATCTACTCTGCAACGAAACATTCTGCATTAGCTTTTGCTGAAGCAGAATGGAATTGACACTTAATGCTATCTCCTCTTTAGAGTTTGGACTTTGGAGGTGAAACTCTTGCAAAGGATTTGAAGCATTCCTGCAGTGGCTTTGCGATCCCCCTATCTCACTTCTTGAGCCCAAGGAAAAAAAACCTCAGACCAGGGGACCCGACTTGGTCAGGGCTGAGTCAGGCCAAGTACCAATTAACTGCATAGAAAATTTTAAAAAAAATAAAAATGGGACTCGGCCGAGTCCCATTATTCGAGTCCAAGTGCACCTGACTTGTTTAGGGTAGAGTACGAGTCAACTTAGACTAGGCTGATTTTTTAAATTAAGGTTTTACACTTCTCTTGCCCTCATATGAGCATGTCTAACCAGATCACATCAAACATGGGAGTGATCTAGTTCAAGGATCGATATAAAAGGTACAATTCTAACTAGCTGAAAACTCATTCTTTTGTCTGATAAATATTCATGTGCAGCTGTTATGAGATAATTTGAGATTAATTGTCGTTGATTCATGGCTAGTTTTGGTAGATGTTGCGACATTACACTGTACTTAAGTAGTTGTCAAATCTTTTTTTTATAACAGCTGTCAAATCTTTTTTGTTGGTTGGATTTTTGTAAGTTCGGATTTAATTCCTACTGTTGGAACAAAATACTACTTGGGCTGAACCAATAGTTATCTGAGCTTGTTTCAAGTTATTCTGCCTGCATCAGGTTCCAAGAAGGCAAGTGCTGTAAGAATTTTAGCTCCATCGCTCCTTTTCAACAATAAAAGAGAAATTTTCATAGAAATAAACAATCAACCATCAATTATCAGAAAGAGAAAAGTTGAAGATAAAATGCAGAGCCATTTCAGGAATCTGTGGTCAAATACTTCCATCGCACTGAGCTACATGATGTATGTGCATCAATATATGAAACCACCAAGATTTGTTTCAACTTCGAATAGGTATTCATGGCTTGTACTGTTTGCTTTTCCTTCATGAAACTTACCTTCCAAAAAAAAAAGTATTTAAGTTGTTTTAGGGCAAGATGTGTTGACATTAAACAACATGATAATACGAAGAAATAAAAGTTCCACAAGCATTACAAAACAAATCCTATCATCAAGAGAACTGAGAAGGGTTCACCTCACTCCCAGCTATAGCTTTCTCCAGTTCTTTGTGCAAACCATCTGTGTCCTGACCAAATCATTGCAAAGTCAGCAACAATTGGGCTCAGCTAGATCCCTGTCATATAAGAAAATCGAATCACAATGCTCTTAATATTTTAATAAGTTACTGTCTTTGATACAACACGTGTTGGCCTATAATTCTTTATGAGATAAATAAATTAAACTTAATTGACAAATTTATATGCAATTAGATGTCAAAACGTGCAACATCATAATTCTAATGTTAAAAGGTTGGTCTCAACCGATATGAGAGAGAGAGAGAGAGAGATGTTGGGGGTGTTTGATTTGAGAATTAAGAGTACCAATAGTTGTTGATAAAACACCGATCAAATGATCATATGTTTGACTAACATGTTCACATAACATTTCAAAATCGTCTAATGATCATGATCCCCACTGAAGAAATTCCAATTAAAACTAATCATCATAATTTTTTTTAATAGAAAACTAATCCCATCTATCGAGGTCAGCCCACCAAAATCATCTAATCATCATAATCATCAAAGACCATCCCAACTATCGAGGTCAGCCCACCAAAATCACTTGTTCTAGTACTATTTGGGTTTTGGATCAACAGACTCAGGTCCTGCACAGATCAGCCCAAGCTTTAGTCCAGTAATAACAGTTTAGAACCCTTCACTCTCGCATTCCAAGAGAATCAACCTCTCTAAATTCCCCATCCATCTCTCTTGTTTCATTTTGCACCAGGCTCCCTTCCCCTTCTATCTTCTCTCACATGCACATTTATTGTGCAGTGGGAGGAGAGAGAGAGAGAGAGAGAGAGAGGATTGACGTGTCTCATCTCTTTATAGAAAGAGCAACTGCAACTGAAAGGATATCTCTTGATAGATCAAATCACATCCAATGCCTTTAGGAGAGAAGATCAATCAAGGACATTACGTCATTACGTACCAAAAAAATCAATAAATAAAAGGAGGTGCTTCATAAAAGTCACGTATACTGTTTCTTTGAGAACTCCATGTGAAAATACATTTGCTATCGTCTAGCTGAAAAATGGGCCAAAATTTCGCTACATCAAATGCCAAAATTGTTCGTAATGTTGCCATTTTTGCAACAGGAGGCAAATGTCTCATTGTAATCAGTACCATACTCTTGTTGGTAGCCAAGCACAAGAAGGCGAGCTTTATATCTATCAAGATTTCCATCTAATTTCAATTTTATTGTATAAACCATAGTTATGAATTTCGGTTTGTTCAAGAAAAATTGCCAAAGTTTTGCGGTTCATTCAATGATCCGAACCAAATCCACCCCAATAAAATTTCAGCCAAAAATTCAGGCCTTTAGACCTTTTTTTTTTTTTTTTTTTTGAAAACTGATGACCTCGAGGGGAAAGAGAGAAAAAGAAGTCAAAAATGAATTTACCACCGGTTTCTCTGTTGAATGGAAAAGGAAAGGAGAAAAAGGAGAAGAAGAGAGAAAAAAGAGAGAAGGGGGAGCATACCTGGCTAGCTCCTCCTTTTCTTCTTCTATTTCTTTTCTTCTCACTTCCCTGCTTCTGCTTCTGCTTCTATTCTCTCAATGGGTGAAAGGGGTGAATGGTCTTACCCCTTTCGCCATTTAAGTTATCCAGCTAAGAGAAATTTATGGGCTCCACATTGTGGCCCATCTATTAAAAATATAACCTGTTCAGTATAAATGAACCACTCATATAGCCCCTAGCCAAATTTCAGTTTTATAGAAAAGTGGCCCTAGCCAAATCACTCTAATAATACTTTTATATTTTTTTATACCTATATATTTTTCTTTTTAAATTTTTTCCAAAATGTTTAACTGAAACTCCCAAATGGCAAAACATTTCGGTTTGGAGGCCAAATCAAAACAGGTTCTGAAACGAAACTTTCAACTATGGTATAAACCCATTTACAACCAATAGGTTTGACCCGTGAGGGGAAAGGTACAAGATTCCATGTGTGATTATCCTAGAGAGCTTACAATTCCTCATTCATAGCAGCCTGCCAACACTTATGAAGCATTACTTGCTTATAAGAGTTAAGAAATAGAAATCGAACTCAAAAGGATGGGGGATGTAGAAAGTAATCCACAGCGGAGAGGAGGCTTTATGCTCCCAGATGAACGACGAAGAGGCATGACAGGAGTATCACATGGAGGGTACAATGGCATACCTGTAGAAGCTTCTAAGGAAGAGTCATGAGGACCCATGTGTAAGCCAACTTTGAGACACATGGACCACATGCTATAAACTGATTGGGTCATATGGTTAAGATGCCAGCCTAGGCTAGGACAATCAAATCAATTGACGTTTTGGTTTGACTGTACATTTGTAGAAAAAAAAAAAAAAAAACTTATGTTAGAGGGACATATTAGCCGTTTTGCTCTTTAATTATGATTTAACAACAATATCCAAGATGAAGTCTCATGGTGTATGTTGTCCGCAGATGATATGGTACTCATTAATAAGACAAGAAAGCCAAAAAATGATAAGCTATAACTTCGGAGAAAAGATCTGAGCCAAACAGGTTGAAGATTAGCCAAACAAAGAATGATGAGGACCTCCGCTATAGCGTAGCTGGTTAGGAACAGCAAAAGACTCCCTTTTGGGGCGATAATGTGCGACTTCGAGTTCTTCCTAGGAAAAAAACAAAACAATGAATATATAGAGTGCAAGTTTAGTGGTCCTGAAAGTAGAGCAAATGTGTTGGTCAAAATTGAAACTGACTTGGTTCAAGAATGTGATTAACGTAGTTGTTTAGAAAAAATCTATAGAACAAAACAATGATTTTTTAAGCTAGATGTAAAATAAGTTGTATAGCTGCAATGTGAGCAAAGTGGAGACACGCTAGTGGAGTGCTACATGATCAACTGGCCACTACAATCAATGGCATTTTTATACGATGACAATGAAGACTCGCTCTTTTATAAAAGCTAAAGAGCCGTGCTCCCTGGGATCCAACAGCTCCCCATGGGGAGTCGGGGTGCATCCCGGGGTTTTCCCCGGGGTGTGTAGAATTTTTGAAAGCTAAATGTTCGACACCAAAGAAACAAGTATAAGCTAAAGCACACGTGGCTCAGATGCCCATGCTAAAATGGATGAGGATTCTCACAAATGTATAGAACTAGGAATGAGTTTATAAGCAGAAATCTATAAGTAACATAAATAGAAGAAAACTCAATGAATGTCATTTGAAACGATTAGATTATAGGGAGTAGGGACAGAAGGCTAGAAATAGCCCATAGGGGGTAGCGACAGAAGGCTAGAAATAGCCCATGTCCAACGTGCTGATGGCTCCCAAGTTCAAAAAAGAGACTAGCAAAGACCTGGATTGAAGTATTGAAGAAAGACATTAAAATGTGGAATTACATAGTGTATGGTTATGTTCAAGGATGAGTTGAATAGATTGGATGGGCTACGCTGAGGGTGACAGCTGATCATTACTTGATGGGAAAAAAGACTAGTTTAAGGGTGTCATAACAAGCACTTAACAAACATTAGATACAGACGTTGAAACTAGACTTAGAGCATATGGGTAAGAATTTTAGGGAATACATGTTTTAGGTTTCTAGTCGTTTGTTTTAGCATGTTTTATTTGTTGTGACCTAAAGTAATTACTTTCCTTATAGCCATCAAATAAGTCCCTTTACACTTCGCAACCAAACACATCAGGCTTTTTTTTTTTTTTTTTTCTTTTTTTTTTTGTTCTGTGTGTGTGGTGCGGCAGCGGCGGAATTAAATATTAGAACTCCTCAATACAAACCTAAATTGATGCGTAAGGCTGAGATGATAATGGCGGTGGCGATGAAGACAACAATGGGGAAGAGGATTTATTGTTGTGATTAAAACATCTTATCAGTAACCCAGTGCTTGATTAACAGCCAGGATAGCTTAAGAGCTGTATTTTTCTTCCAAATATATAAATAAAATCAGCAAACCAGTTGACCGCTATAGTTGGACTGTTTCTCATAATCTATTCCTTACTCAAGCCCTGTCAAGGCTTATTTTGCATGCTGCAGTTTGGCAGCATTGTTCACAAGGTTTCCTACAATATTTAACAAAAATTCATGCTGGTTTTATGATTGCTGTTGAACAGTTAAATTTGGTCGATTGGTTGATTATTATTTTCTTTCCTCCTTTTTTCCTTTTTGGTAGGAAGGTCATTTGGGTTTACTACAGTTCACATTTGGAAAGATCTTGTCCTCCTCTTTCTTTCACACACACAGCGAGTTGGCCTACATTGCTACACTACATCACTCCAAGTTCCAACAAGGTCTCCATGGAAAACAACAGTTACAATGCACGTCTTCAAAGTCATGACTATTTCTGAAGAACCAATCTCTGGTGCAAATTCATGTACATTGACTCAGCTACATTTATCTAATATGCAACCACATATAAGAGTCGACACAGATTAGAAGTTCAACTACCATCAACAGAGGTTCATTATTTTGTCTCAAGACACAAGTTAGTTTAACCAGTGAAATCACCCAAGGGAAATGAAATGTATTGGATATTTGGTTGGATAGTCTTTTCTTACCATCTCAATAATGGACGTGGTTGAATATTTGGATGTGGATTTTCATCATGAGGTCAGGTCGACCAATAATATGTAATTTTTGATTGGGTACAATGCTCTCATACCCCTCTTTTCTTTTTGTTGTTGTATGAGGTTCTTGCTTTAGTAAAATGTTATTGATAAAAAAAATAATGAAATAATAATGGATCTTATTAAAGTTTAAATAGTAATTTTCAAATTGACTTCTACATTACAGTATGTCAACATCTATTAAAGAGGTGGGCATTAAAATTCCATCAAAAGTGGATACCCTAATTGAGTAATATAATTCATTTTTTAAGGATAAATTCAGTCCAGATACAGAAGATAGGATTAGATTGCCAAAAAATTGGAAAAATTATGTAAAAAGTACAAAATTAATATTTGAACCAGTATCCGAAGAGGAAAAAAAGAGAAAGAAGAAAGAGATTACATCGCTTTTACAGATAAATAACTTTTTTTATAGGTAACATGACTTGGAGTCCCACAACCATCTACTTGCAATAATGAGCACTTTCTAACTGTGCTACAGGCTCTCATCTTTATAGATATCTTATGACACAAATTAAGGTGGAAAACACACAGACAATAGATAACTTTAATGGCAGAACCATTTCATTTACAAAGAACCTACCTCAACAGGCCAACCATCCACCACAAACACATCCAATGAGTACCCATCGGTTGTCGAGAAAACATGCGCTTCACGAATGTTTAGTCCAATATCGGAAAGCAAAGCAGAGAGCTAGGAAAACCACACCACATGGTTAGCAGCTTCCTATAAAATTTTAAGAGATAATAAAATAATATATTGCTGTGAATATTTGCAAAATATAACACCTATCTATTTCCCCGACAGGCAGATTTGTCCTTTTTTTAATGATAAGCAGACTTGTCAATTGAAATTGAAAGAAAATGCATATTTGGAAAAGGAAGAAATATTGACACAATGAAGTATAATTCAACAGCGGCTGAAAGCATTTTTCCATTGCCCTCATAAAAACAAGAGAGCAGATGTTTTGAAGAGGAAAACACAATGAGAATTCCATCAAAAAGCGAAGAAATCAATTAGAATGAGGATCTTAGAGACCGCTTTTGCTCACCTGGCTAAGAAGCTTTGGCTTGTCGATGGTAGAAAATATAATTTCATGCACTGGAATATGTGGAGCATCGTGCCTGCATTGCACAATATCAAGTTGGAGTCATTACCTCCAATGATGTAGCTTAAACATGGTATTCAAAATCGGAATCGTGTCGCAAATCATTCATACCAATGAATCAAATCGAATTGCGAATTGTAGGATTTTTCATTTTTCTAACAAATATGAAAAATAATTAAAAATTAAAAGAAAAGGAAAAAAAGTAATTATTCACAACCATCCATTTTCACATTTATAGAAGTATTAATATAATGACAAGTAAGTCTATCAAAAATCATAACAAGAACATCATGACATATATTAATATACATATATATATGGAATAAATGATGTGTAAATAGTTAAATAAGTTTAAAGTATCAATATATATATTTTATTATCTTTAAATCAAAAAAAAAAAAAAAAAATAAAACCCAAACCATCAATCTTGAAGTTAAGAAAGTGTTCATGAAAGGAAAAAACCAAAATAAATTAAAAAATGAAGAAGATATAGACAAGCACCACACTTCAGTGGAGTGCTTTAGTTAAATGCATGTACTTTATTCATCTTTTAAAACCTTATCAAAGACACACACAAAAATCTTAGGAGGTTTCGTTAACTACTAAATAACCTTTAGAAATAAAAGCGCTAAAATATAGAAAGAAAAAAGAAAGAAAAAAAAGTAAAAGATTATTAATATCAACTTATTGGTTATAGCTATTCTCGCTTAGTTGAATCGCATGAATCGTAAGATTCGATAAAACGAGAATCAAATCGTATGATTCACACCTGAATCCTTAAGATTCATTTGTAAATGGGATTCGTTGCATAGATACAATCGTTTTCCTTAAGATTCGGGATACAAATCGTAGGATTCTGATAACTATGAGCTTAAATACTTGAAAAAGTAAGTGTTTTAAATTTCTATTAACAGGACTCATGGCATGTGTTTTCCAGCACAATAACTTATGTATCAATGCAGATGAAATTTTTAGTTCACAAAAGAATTTCTTATCTTTTATTCCTTTTCTTCTTTCTTCTTTTTTTCTTTTTTCTTTTCTGTTTTTTTTTTTTTAATGTCAAATAAAACATTCTGATCACAACTCATAATGCAACTGCAAAACATGTGCTTCTTTGTAATTAGTTATTTATTTTGATTTCAAATGACACTGAGGTCTGCAGAGAGATGCATGAATAAATACTTTTCAAGAAGAAGTTGATACAGACTTCTAAATTTACAGCCACGGAGGGGCCAAGGCAGGCATTTCAGTGCAGGTAAACATTAACACATACAACAATCTTCTAGTCTTAAACAGAAGCGCACAATTTCTCTGAACATTCCATGTTTCTTATTTATTTTGCATACAGAAGTTTTTGTCCAGGAATCCTGATCCGAGCCTAAGTTTACTCAAACAACAGTATCTTATAAGGAGGTTGGTTTTATTTCAATCTTGTCCCCAGTCAATATGGAAGAATCAGCAACCCTTTATTCCAAATTATGATTGAGGCTTTAGGTGGCCTCAAAATGCAGAGGTTGCTTGAGCCTTTCACCGTACAGTGACAACCCTTGTCCGATCATCTATTAAATCTTGTCACGTATATAAACACATTCATTTGATTGATGTACAGTGAATTGGTGATATCTGTAATCTGATTATAAACAAAAAAAAAAAAAAAAAAAAGGAATTGGTGATATCTGCAGTATCGCGGGTCTCCGACTTTTCCCACTTTGTTAGGTTTTCTGCTTTCAAGGGGTTGCAGTTCATTTACTCCCATTAATGGTTTTTCCATAATTGACTCAGTTTGGCTGACAACAAAGTCAGTCTTTATTGATTCATTGTTGAGAAGTCAAAGATTGTTCATGGGTGACTCTCTTGCTTCCCCCCTTTTTCCTAGACGACAAACAGATGATCATGAGTTTTTCTCTTCTCCCAGTGTCCTGTGTTTTGTAGGACGACTCTCGCCTTTCCTGTTTCTCTCACCTTTGAGCTGCTTATCCAATGCCTCAACACTTGGCGCAGCGCTTTGTGTGATTTCCTCAATCTGAGTAAAGTAACCTCTGTAGGTGGGAAGTATAATACTTAAGTTCCATGTTTCAAATGCACAGGTCGAAAAGAACCCTGGACTGCAGCTCATTGCACTGAATGGCCAATTCTCTCCATCTCGACATTGTCCTACCATAATGTATTGATAAAAAAAGGTATCTAAGATATCCCATCATTTAACCAGAGTTACAGCAGAATTTCATATTGACATTGTCCTACCAGAATAATAATAATAAGGTATTAAGATCTTCCATCACCTAATCAAAATTAAAGCAGAGTTTTAATCCTTTTGTGCAAATTTAACAACAAAATATCATGTAAACTCAAGTAACCATGATGCACAAGGCCCATTAAAAAAATATGAATTTAAACATGGGCTCAAGGTCTACCTTCCATAAATGGTTTCAGTGAGGTTTCTCTCTTCAATGTCCTCAGCGTTGTTTCTTACATCCAAATTTAAGTCCTCAAGCTTTGAGCAAGGTTCAAAGTCAATCTCACAATCCTTCTTTCTACTCACAGAAGTGCTATCAATGTGAAGCAAGAAAAAGAAAAGTCCAAGTCATCAGATTAAATAAGTGCAGAAATGAAATTTTAGTATGGAAATGCATGCATATACAGCAGAATGTTGTCATTGTCCCAAAGACCAAATTATTTGTGTTGAAGTAAGATCTTCCATGGATGGTTAACCTGCTATTTGACAGCATGCCTCCTTCATGATCAGTATTATCACACTTCGAAGTCGAAAAGACTCTTGCAGATTGCTGTACATCACTTCCATCCACTCTAGTCTGAACATGCTAACCAGCATAACAAAAACGAATTTAGATTAAAAAAAAAAATCCAATAGACTGCTGGGGCACCAAATAAAAACAGTAAAGAACTGATATTTCCATAACCCATTTGGTAATTTTACTTTTAAAATAAAGTGAAGTGAAAAAATAAAGAGAGGGAATAAAATATAAGTGGGTTATGATGGTATTTTGTTTTTAGTTGATTGGTATGGAATATTTTTGATTTTTTGTATGGGGAAATGAAGTTTTTTTTGTCTTTTAGTGGATAAAGGTAGTTGTTTTTTGACTTTTTTTGAAAAAATTGGAGGGAGTTTTGAATTAAAGTGCTTTTGATTTGATGCTTAACTTAACTTGACTTGACTTGACTTGACAAGTAAAATTACCAAATGGGCCCAAAAGGAACTACAAGGTCATGAATCTCAACAAGTATATAGTTAGCTAAGGCAGCGATTTCCACAGATGTGGGGCCATGATTTTCCATCCAAACATAGATATATTTTATACTGGAAGATCCCAATCCTCCACTCAGAGACATTTTCTTCCCTTTCCTTTTGGAGTTTGAATCATTGCTCCTCTCCTTTTCTTCTTAACAAATTTATTCTGCAAGTCCTCGTTTAGGCCAATGATGCAGCAAGATGGTGGAAGGATCCACGCAAACGAGGCACCTTCAAGTAACACAATCACTCAAGGGTTGCACCCAAAGACAAAAAGAAACTTTATTGATATCAATTAAATTGGAGTTTGGACATCCCCTTCTTCCCTTTCCTAGTTTCGTTCAAATTCCAAATCTTCAATAAAAAAGGAAACTAAAGGGACATTTGGTAACTCTAAAAATAATCTCTTACATATTTGAGCATTTGGTAAACCTCTAATTGTATTTTCTAATTTTAGAGCTTATTTACAAATTAGAACTTTTACCTCTTAAAAAATAAGCTAAGGGACCTGCTTTTTTTAGAGCTTTCGTAGCTGAAACAGATGGAGGTGGACAATTCAAAATTTATGTGTTTTTGGATGAAAACAACCTCCTAAAACTTTCAAAATGAAGCAAATGGCAGGTTCTACAATGTAATATTTAAAAGGTGGGCCCCAATTACCTCATGAAATAAGAGATTTTTTTATAATTTTACCAAACACAATAATTATAAATTATAACTTAAAAAATCTCTAATTTGACCTTAATCTAATTAGACTAGAGTTCCTAAATGGTCACTAAATCTCCTAATTAAGGCACTCCTTAATCATGGCGTTGAATTATTAGGAATCCTACACCATTGAAACACTAAAAATTAGAAACTTGATGAAAAAACCAAAATCAAATTAAACTCCTAATTAGAGACTCTTAATTAAACTCAAATTCTCATAGTAAATTGGTCGTCCAGCCCATGGGTTGAGTGGCTGGCTGGCTGGTCTAATTAGGCATGTGGGCTACGCCCAATGGGCCCAGTCGACCCATCAATCATGGGTCTATGGCTATATTAGTTAGGAAATAAGCGCATTTGGGAGCATTTAAGGGGAACATCAACAGGTGACAAATTAAGGGAGACTAGTTTGAGATGATTTGGACATGTCCAATGCAAGCTAGCAACGGCACCCATGAGGAAAAGTTTTTCCATATAGGTTGATGGCCCCTCAAGGAAAAGGGGTAGGCCAAAGAGGAGGTGATGGAAGTGGTAAAGATATATCTAAAGAAGTGCAACCTATCCAAGGATATGGCTCAAGAAGGACATGAATGGAGAAGCACAATCCATGTAGGTGACCCAAACTAGTCGGGCCAAGGCTTTGAGGATGATGATGTTAATATATACAATTATGTGTTTGTGTATATGCCCTTTGCCCTAGGAGTGTAATGGTTCGGTTCACCGTGTGTTTAGGGAAAATCGTTAACCGAACCATATTTTACGGTTTTCAGTTTTTAAAAACTGTAACCGTATCCTAAAAAACGAACCGCAGTTAACCGTATTAGACGGTTCGGTTACGGTTAATTGTCACTTAAAATACATGTGTTTTTTTTTTTTTGTCAGAATGCAAAATACATGTTCAAAAGTCAAAACCAAATATCCTAGATAACAAATTACATAATTCCAAAATACTAAATAGCATTAAAATGTTCACATAGACAAATGAAATAATAAAGTGCATTTTTCCAGCAAATACATCATTGATCCTTCACTTTTCCCTCTTTCATTTTTTGTTCACGACAAGGGCTCAAAAGTTGAAAGGGGTTATTTAATTTAAGTTATAAAATTACACAACGACTAGGGTGTAACGGTTCGGTTAACCGTGTTTTGGAAAAACGGTTAATCGAATCGTATTTTACAGTTCGGTTCGGTTAATAACCATGAGTCGGGACTGAAAACCGAAACCGAACCGTGAAGCACGGTTTTTCGATTTTAATGACCGAAACCGAAACCGAAACTGTGAAACACGGTTATTAACCGTCGGTTCGGTTCGGTCGGTTAGATGGTTTTTCGGGTTTTTTTTACACCCCTACTTTGCCCATTATGTATATGACAATATGTCAGTGTAAATGTATGAAATTAACTTTTGCAATTATATGAAATAATTTTCATCTACATATGTATTAAATTCCATGCAAACAAAGAAGCCCATTTGAATTGAATACTTCCTATGTGTTCTAATTCCATACAAATAAACAAGCCCATCTTAATTTATTACTTCCTGTGCATTCCAATTCCATGCGAACAAATAGGCCTATTCCATCAATGAATTCCTATGTATTCCTGTTACATGCAAATGCAAACAATAAGGCTCATAATTCCAATCAAACAAACAGTCCCATTTGACAATGAATTCTCACTTACAAAAGTGCTTTGATCATATATGTGTTTCTAATTGCATATTGTAAAATGATCGTTGCATATAACTCATGGCTTAGATGCATGATATCAACATATTTAACATGCAGTAGTTATTTGTAGTGTAATTTATGTTGAATGATGCAAATATGCTTTTTATTAGTTTTGGAGATCGACTATTTTTACCATTTTATATTCATGTTAACTTTTTTACTTTTTCATCTTGTCTTTTTTTTTTTTTTTCTGTACGGGATGGCTCCATTTTAACACCAAATTGGAAGGTTCTCGGAATGAAATGAAAAAACCGTGATTCAAAAAATCAAAACGCATCAGACTGACACATTTCAGAGAGGAAATATTTCATGGAAGGTGTATTAATGACTCATTCACTAAAGAAATGACTAAAAAATGCAATTTCTACAACAAGCATGACCATAGATGTACAACTTTACGTACCACGACTCTCACAAGTGGGAAAGGAAAGGTGCAAGATTGTCCGCTAAAGTTTAAAGCTAAAATTAACTGAATGCAAAATTATAAGCCTCACAACTCAAAAGATAAAGTTTGCTTGAGTACCTCAATAAAACGAACATGGAATGCAGGCCGCTTTTCTGGATCCTTTGCCTGCGCAAGAATCTTTTGATGCAACAAAACATCCTCAACTCTATCCATATTCACATCTAATCCATAACTGAAACAAGTGGAATACATTGAGATCAGGTTCATGCATTACTTGGAGTTCTACTTTGGTATCAGTAACAGCAACAAGCTGCCAAATTAACTAGAAAAAGGACCCCGCGATTACTGATGTGTCAAGACAGACAAGCCCTTGGAGTCTAGTAATTCCATTAGCTATAAACAAATACGACTTGATGCAAATGCAGCAATACCAATTTGATAACTCTATTATGAACACTCCAATGTTCTAAGCCAGCAGATTAGTGGGATTTCAATCTGGGTCAATTCCTTTTGTTCTTGACAGACTTTTGAGGAAGGGTCTGCACGTCTGAATCTCAAAGGGGGCAAATATTGCGTATTGAAATTGTATCAAATTCTGAAAATATAGATTGAATAAAGATTCTAATTTCTATCAAATTCCAGAATCAACAGAAAGTATCACCGTCGTCATAGTCGTTGATCATCTTAGCCTTATTGCATTTATGGGTCAGACCCTATGACTCAACAAGAACAAAACCAAGCGACCACAGTGCAATATGTGAGGATTTTGCTTTACAACACTAAACATTAATAAGACGAATTCAAATTCCATGTGGAAATTATATATGATCCTAAACAAATATATGAATAGTTTTAAATTTCATCAAATCCCAAAGCACCCAGATCATGAACTTTCAACTTATCAACTCCAAAACGTTAAAGATTGACAGTTCCCCTCTCCCATAAATTTCACCCATGAGTGCAATAAGAACAAATTCAAAGCCGTCCCCTGATCGGGAACCCACATAGCCCCAAAAACACAATATGAAAACCCAACACAGATCAATGAAAAAACAATCATACCTATGCGGCAACCGATTGAAATGCGCATCCAACAGCTCGCGGAACCCTGGATTACAAACAACCTCCTCGTTCCCATTCTCCACCAAGCGATTGTAGATGTCGTTCTTCATTTCGTAGTAACTGAAACCCCCAAAAGTCCTAGGAGGAGATGAGCTCTCACCCACTCCTTCAGTCAACTCCATCTCCCACTCCTCAAATTCCAAATCAAAGAAGAAGAAAAAAAAAAAAAACCCACTAAAACCTCTGAATCTCCAAAACCCAGAAAAGCCCAGAAAAAGATAAAACTCAAGAAACCCCTCTCATCACCAACAACCATAAAAGAAACCCACAAAAACTTCAACAGACCACCCTCATCTCCAAAACCCAGAAAGGAAACATTCAATAATACCTGAAAAGGGATGCAACAAATCAAGAAGATAAACTGTTTCAGAAAGGGGGAAAAAAAAGAAAGAGACTATGTTCTGTGAGAGGGAGTAGAGAGAGAGAAGGTTGGTCAACGACAGAAAGGAATCTCCAACAGTGAGAAGAATCTGAGAATGGAAAGGGGGATTTGGAGAAAGGCCCAAGGGTAAAATAGTCAAATCCTTTAACTGTAGGAGATGAAGTTTTTTCTGGATTTGCTTTTCCCTATTAAAAGGGAGGGAGGAAAGGCTAGGAAAAGGAAAAGGTAGGGGTTGAAAAAGATTGAAAAAGAGAAGGAATGTTGAAGGAGTGTCAGGAGAGGGAAAACTGGGAAAAGGAAGAGGGAAAATTGGAAGGCAAATGCATTGGCTGTTCTTTTTTTCTCCTTTTGGCAGTTGGTGCTGGTGGAAAAGCACATTGCGTTTGGATAAAATGTAGGAGGAAATATAGGGAGTACGTGGTGAGTACCGAGTATATACTAATACTAAAATGTAAGTATGACAATGTTGCGGGCGCAACTGTCTGCAATGTAGGAGGTATGCATTATTTATTAAGGCTGCCTGTCAGACCTTACACTAGGACTCCCAGCCCTTACAAAAAAAAGTCTGCATGATGAGGAATTTTGGTTTTTTTTAGTGGCACATGTGTAGGTAATTGATTTTTTTTTTTTTTTTTTATAACAAAGGGGTGTGTCGTATCCCTATCGGGTCAGACTAATCTCTCCTACTCCAAGGAGAGTTGGGTAAACTTCTTTATGGCCCAGCTTTGAAACTTCAAATTCAGAGAGAAAACCGTGGACTTAGGCCAACCATGCTATCATTTCAAAGTTGAATTTTAGAAATATAAACTAATGGGTTAAGTTAGGTGATTGCAAGTTACTTGCCCTATGCGGATTGGATTGGAAAATGAGTTTCATATATGTAAATGTGAAATATGCATAAGCCACACATATGAATGCATGACTATGTTTGTCAAAATCACAATAAATGAGTATATCCAACGGTCTATTTGTGTTGAATGATTTTTAAGTTTTTTCAAAATTTTCAAAACCTATAAAGATTTAAGATATAGAGCTAAATATATATCTTGATACATCTCATTAATATGGGAATATTTAGTGGTTTGGATCATAAATAAGGGGTCCGCAAAATTGTAGAAAATTAGATATAAAATTTAAATATTTTTTTCACAAATTACTCAAAATATATGAATACGTGGGATAGTTAACTTAACTGGCCTGGGGTTTATCAATTCAATACAAATCGAACGCTTCAAATGGCAAGCATGGGGTTGCAAAGAAATTATGTAAAAAAACGTGGTGGATGGGATTTGATCCCTGACTAACTGATAATCAAATGCAATTGCCTCGTGGTGCATGTGCTGTGCCTCTATGCAAATGGGTATGTGTGAGAGAGTCTCGTGGGCATTGGGTGTGCAGCCCATGCAAAGACAATGTGGACAAAACCAATAATGAGGATAACGGGCCTAGCTTGATGAGATTTATATAAGATGAGAGGTGGAGATTGTAAACAAATATTGACTAATCTTATAGATACAATACAATTATTCTTCTAGAACTTGAGCCATGGACTGGGTTTATGACTTATTGGGCTGAGCCTCCTCTATCTCTCTCTTGACAAATTCTAGAAGAATAATTACAATTGTTCTCTTACAACTTGAACCCTGTACTGGGTTTGTGACTTATTGGGCTGGGCCTTCTCCACCTCTTTCTTTACAGAGATTAGTTTGGTCAGCCAATGTCCAGCCACTTGATTGTCATTAGAAACTCCTGGCCCATGGTGGATAGGTGGTCAAATCACATCAACCAAAAATGGGTTTTGAAGGAATTCTAACAAAATATCCAAACCAGATTCCATAAATCCTAATCAAGTCCCTCAAATCCTACCTAAGCTTCATATTAACGCACTAGTTGTCCCAAGGGATGGATGCATCAGGCATCAACAGTACCAAGAATGATTGACATCAATGGGGCATCTTGCATGACTCAGTAAATTTCGAAAAAGCCCCAATCAGCATATTGTTTTAACGTCTCCTAGCACTTGGCAAACGAGCTACAACCCCTTTGCAAGGCTCTCTCTGCTTGCTGCTAGGTTGGGGTTTGAGTATGAAGGTTTCGGTTTTCTCATTGCTTCTCTTTGATAAGAACGTGTATTTGGTATGATATAAATTCCACTTCATTTTCTTGTGCTTTGGTCGACAAAGGAATTGCCCATTTGTCTGTAAGAATTTCTGTATGAGAGAATTTGGAACATCCCAAATGCTCGTGTGGTCTAAAACATTCTAAATTCCGAGCATTGAAAAGTTAAAACTTAAGTTGTTCAAAATCTCGGCCATGGGATGCTTAGGGGACATGATTGACTCCACCCGCCAGAAATCCTCAGCTACCAGTCTACCGCACTTCTCATAAGAAACTCCAAACAAACAAAACCAAATGCAACATTCGAGATTCTCGAAGTCTATGATTTAACAAAAGTATTAGAGACTCAGAATGACTACAATTCTCGTAAAAAGTTGATAAGAGGGGACTTTTAAGTTTTAGCTGTTTAGATTTTCAGCAGGTGAGCTCTAATGTAAAGTTTCAATCCCCTTTCCCCTGACATGTTAGACTTATCAATAAAATGTGGACTTTACTGTGAAATTTTAATCCCCTTTTTTCCCCTGGATGTAGGACAAAGGAAGGGAAAAGGGGAAAAAAATTACGTGACTAAGATACTTAAAATTTTGGCTTCAGCCCCACTTGGCTTCATCCTCGAGTCCGCACATGTTATCTCTTTGGTACAAAATTTTGGGTTTCATCCTCAAGTCCACTCATGTTATCTCTGTGGTACAAAATTTTGGGTCTCCACAGTTACCTTTCTTTCTGGATGCTTGTTACAAGGCAGGCCGGACAACCAATACTACACCATAAATAATCTAATCACAACTCTAAATTAATCATAATCACATCATGAATTTGGCCCAAAAAATTCAAAATCTTTTTTTTATTTTGCCATTGGTTCCAATCTTACTGGATTAATCTCTCCAGATCCAGAAGAAAGATGATAAACTCTTTCATAGCCCCAACCTCCGGGTGGTGCAAACCATAGTATTACGCCCTGAACAAGCCCCAATTGAAAAAAAATTCAAAAGACTCTCCTAGTCCGGCCTTCTTACAAACTCCTAATTCCTAACTCACCTGCACAAATACATGAATTCACAGTTGTACACTTACCAAACAGGTCATAAACGACGACTCCCACTGTATATTCTACAATGTACCCATGTACCCTTTCCCTCTCACAGCACAAATTGCGTGGTATACACCAATCCTCCCAACTCTTTCCCTTCCCACAAAATTTCTTTTCTCTTCATCTTTTCCATTTTGTTTCTCCAATCCACAATGAAAGACACGGCGAGAGCAACAGTGATTCGCACCAGCATCCTCTCTGCTTCTGTATCTGCTTCTCGATCTTCTCGTTCTTCTAAAAAGAAACGCTACATTCCCTCCAAACCCTCCTCTTCCACTCTTAAAACCCTCAACCATTTCCCCATTCTCTCCACCTGCCACTCCTGCGGCACCCGCGCCAACACCGCCCTCCAAACCCTAGCGAGCCAGTGGCGCATCGTCCTCCTCTGCCCCAATTGCATCACCAGCATCGAATCTTCCGAAATCTGCTCCTACTGCTTCTCGAAGGTCTCTATCTCCCCCTCGGACGGCATCGATTGCTCCTCCTGCGACTGCCGAGTCCACCGCTCCTGCCTCTCCTTCCTCCCTACTGCTTCCAATTCCTTCACCTGCGTTGACTGCTGGGAGCCGAAAGCACGCAAGAGGCCCTCACCGCCATCGCCGCCGCCAGACCCAGCTTCTGATAGCTCTCCGAGGAGCGTGATTAGAGAAAGGCGGTGGCGTCTCCAGGACGTGGAGAAGGTGGTCGCCGCCGCTGCCACGGCGAGGGAGAGGGCCGGCAAGAAGGCGGCTTCTGCGAAGGAGGCGGCTGAGCGGGCGAGGACTGCATTGGGTATTGCTTTTCTTGTCGCGAGAGATGAGAATTCCGTACATGGTAACAAAGAACTGGCTGCTCAATTGCATAGTTTGATGATTAGTTCCCCGCGTATTTCTAGGGTTTTGAGCTTTGCGGATTCAGGGTCTATAGCTGCTCTTGATGAGAAGCTATTTGAAGGGATTGATTTTAATGGTTATAGCATCTCTGAGAAGATTGAAGCATGCATCAGTAAGATATTTGAGAACCATGTTGTAACAGATATGGCATCTGATAGGAATTCATCAGTGGAATTGGAATTGGTCAATGGGGAGATGACCAAATTGGGAGATAAGCAAATGGAGAATGGTGGGGTGGAGAGTTTGAGGAGAGGGCGAGAAGTGGGTGCTGCTGAGAAATTCAATGGCAAGGATGAACGATTGGAGTTGCCGATGAGAGAGGAGCAGGGGAGCTGTTCTAATAAGGTGGCTAATTCCAGTGAAGATGATAATAGCGTTGAGTCTGGGTCTGGGTTTTGTGGGAAGCAGAATGGGGTGAAGGATATCGATTCGGCGAAATGGGGTGAGGCTCTATGTGTTGCTGGGGATAATGGGAGTTCTTCGAATGTGCTAAAGAGAAGGTGTGACGAGCATCGTCGTCGGTGTTTGATTACTTATAGTAGGAGGCGAATCTGAACCCGGGGGGAATAAGTGATTTTGTATAGGATTTCCTTTTAACTTATATGAATAAGCTTTAGCTCCTGTGTTACTCCTTTGGATGTATCATGTATCATTTAAAGAAGAAGAAGAAGGAAGAGTTCCAGTCCATCTAGGACCTTCATTTTATTCTTCCTGATGTTACTGCAGTGCTCTTGTGTTGGCTTCTGCATATGCAAGTGCTCCATCAATTGCAAAGCCCACAGGTACTCTCACATGGAGCATTTCTCATTGCATTATGTAGATGTCTTCCTTTCATATTTAGAGAAGAGAGATCGAGTCCAAACTGGTCGCACAACCTGCATTTTGGTGCACGCTTTGTCCCTCTTGGATGTGTGGAAAAGAAGTGCTCCAAATGATCATAATGGATAGCATATATGGTCTTGAGTTTGATTTGATGGACGACTATGGCTAGCAAATCACTGACCGGCAACATGGATGACTGGACCGAATTGTTGCAGCCATTTATTTTGAGGAGCATTCCTCAGAAGGTCACGACCATGTTAAGAGTGAAACTTAGATCATATGCATATCCAGGGAAAGCCATCTTATCAAGTTTCTTAACTTAGTCCCACTAGACCAGGTTGTTCTGCATTGTAGGCAACCAGGCTGCATTTGATCATTCTTACATTTGCCAGCTTATACACACACCTTACACAAACCTAAACTGATCTAAGAAACCATCCCTGTGAACTGTTAGGCACCCGAATTTTCACTGTCATTAGTGTGATCTTCAGTTTTAGATTGTGACCAGAACAAATGATGTTTTTGATGAAGAAATGACATGAAGTGTTTTGCTCTGGTCCCAATCCAAGGTAAATATCACTTCAATGGAAGCACAATGCGAGGCCTAACATGGGCTTAAATCTGGCTTGTATACCAATCCTCTTAAACCTATTGAGTCATGCGGCCACTATTACATAAATAACATGTATTTTTTTATATCGTAAATAACATGTATTTGACTAATATTATATACAATTCTGCCAATAAAATTAATGAAATGACTAATGTCAACAGATTCAATAGTTAAGTTCTTTAGGATAAGACAACATGTTTCCTATTAATACCTATATTGCACTTGAGAATGCACAAAAATTTTGTTACTTAGAAGCTACTGTAGAACAAAATGAACGGCCAAGTAAGATATAGCTAGTATACTTAGTACAACATGGGCTAAGTGGAGACGAGCTAGTAGAGCGTTAAGGAATCATTAAGTGCCATTTAGACTAAAGAGACATTTTAATAAAATAGTAATCAGATATGTAATATGGATGTGAATTGTGGGCAACAAAAAAACACAGAAGCTGAAGTTCATGTGACTGAGGCATGCATACTTAGAAGGAAGTGTGAAGTTATTAGAAATGAGTAGGTTGGGAGCAACCTTAGGATAATTGCAATCTAAGATAAAATCAAAGAATATATTTTCCTTTTGTTTGGGCATGCTTAAAAAGGGATGGAAACTGGCCCTATGAGACTAATTTAAGGGTTAATAGTGGAAGGTGCTAAGAGAAGAGGGAGGCTGGCAAAGACCTTAGTTGAAGCGGTGAAGAAAGACATGTCAATATGTGGAGTAATTAGGCTCATGACATTGAATAAGGTTGAGTGGAAGAACAAAACTGACAAAATGAACCCTAAGTAGATTGGTTTTACGATGGTAAAGCACGTAGATGTATCCTCTTTTTTACCTAGAGGGTGTCTTATTTAGCACGCATCAGAATCGGGAGTATCTAGGGTTAGCATTAAGAGACTCATTTGAGATGATTTGGACATGTCCAATGTAGGCTAACAATAGCACTGGTGAGGGTAAGTTTATCTATGCAAGTTGTTGGTCTTCAAGGAAAAGGGGTAGGCTGAAGAGGACATGGATGAAAGTAATAAAGATAAATATGAAAAGTGCAACCTATCCAAGCACATGGCCTAGGATGGCTAAACAAAATTCATGTAGCTAACCCCAACATAGTTGGGACAAGGCTTTGATGATGATGATCATCATCAATCATCATCATCATTTAGGATGAAAGATTTTCTCATTATTACAGATTATAATGAGGAGGGTGGAGGGGGTGAGAGTTCAGAAGTCTCTTCTTGGGACAGCCACATTTGCGGTTTTCAACACTCCCCTTCTAGCTAGTGTGCAGATACAACCATAGACGACTTGGATTAATGACTTGAAATTAAGTACCTCCTAGAGGTTTCGTGAAAATATGTGAGTTTATTACTGGTGGTGATGAAGGGTATACAACTAACCCCCAAGCAAATATAAAAGCGTAACGTGGATGATATATCACAAAACATTTTGGACGTGAACAAAACTATGAAAAAACATGATGTCAAAAAAATACAGGGCTAACAGTCAGCTCTCCGGAAAGATTTGAAACCCTGTTCAAACGAGCCCTATGATAAGTTATCGTAAGACTCAAGAATGATTACCTAGATAGAGATATGAATGATAAGGAACGATTCCATATCTCTAGGATTTTGAGATGAGAAGTTTCAAGATATCAATGACTCCTAGATGTTGATTCCAATCAGGAGTTGTATTTTCCTCTCAATAAATAGGAATCCTACAAGGGTTCACAGCACAGTGAACACCTATTATCTTTACCTTATGCTCAGATTAGATGTCGAGGTCGATATGAATCAAAATCATGTCTTCTACCAGGAAATCAAGATGTGTTTCAAATTATGCAAAGAAATGGCTGATCCCAATCATATTCAGATTCAGAATTGACTAGTCAGCAGTACATCCAAAGAAAATCCTACCAGACGGGGTCCTCATCTTTTTTGACTGATGATGAGCAGTAGGCTGCACTGGGTCTCTTGCTTGTGACTGGGAGATCTCTCCTTACAAACATATGTTTGAGCACAACAAACTTAGCTCCGATGCCATAAAGTGGCTTAGATACCGGTTTTGAAGAGATGTAGGAAAGCTGTGTTCTAAGAATGGAGGAGCAGTATATTTGTAGATGTATATACAATCGTATGTGTGCTGTACTTGCGAATCTCTAAGATACTCATCTCATGAGATATATTTACAGTCATGGTAGCTCTAAGGACTACTAAATATACTGTGTTACAACTAAAGATGTAGTGGCTTCATGTGCATAGAGTGAAGGCATTCCACTGTCTTGCACAGAAATGACAACTGTCAATATGTTTCATCTGTTAGAGGAAAATTGGATAAGCTACAATATGTCTTGCAATTTGAATCTCACAAAATCGCATGTGTCAATCTTAGAATGGAAAGCTCAACAAGAAATGACTCTTCTACTTTAAGTCTGATCAACAACTTTATCTTTTCTTCTTTCTGAGATGGTAACATTAATTACTGATCTAAAAGGAAGATGGTGATATTAATTTATTTACTAAGAAAGCTAAATATTCAAAGATCAACCCAATTACAACCCTAAATCCTTACAGTACAACTTAGGTCAACCCCACCTGAAAAAACAAGACCTTACATTAAATGGCAACTTAAGCTCCTCTCTGTTTCTCGACATGCCCACTCATGCTTCCCTTTCCCTAGGTAATCCCTTCAGACTTTCCCCATCTTGACTCTTGTTTAAGAAATCCACCTTACCAAATTTCTACCAATGGGCATGCAACCGGGTACATCATGCACTGGGCAGCATTGATCAATGATGCAGTTTATTATGTGCATCATCCCTACCTGCATATCATGGATTTAGTAGCAGATGACCATCCATTGGTCAGACAATCAGCTATTCATCTCACAGTATAGCCAGAAGAGTTCTCAGCTTTTGATATCTAGACAGTTATATTGGTGGTGTTCGAATTTCAGTCTTTCAAGGGTTTGCTAGTTATATAATCTTTCTACCCAAAAAAAAAAAAAGGCCACACATTTCGTCTTTTCTTTTATCAAAGAAAACTCCTATTCCATCTTTTATCATTTCCTTCTCTCTCATTTTGATCACAGATCTCTGACTATTCCCACTATCCTTCTCTTTCACTATCTTCCTCATTTTCATCAATATTCTCCTCATCAATAACAATATTCAGCCAACCTTTCTTGAACAACTCTTCTTTTTCTTTTTCTTTTCAGACTCTTCCAAGACATCATGTTTCCACCAACAATAGTGCAATATACCTTCAAGTAGATTGATGATCTAAGCTATACGAAGTCCCAATTAGCATTTGAGAAGGCTTGGATGGACAAATGAGCATTTGCCTTTATCCTGGTGCTAGAGAAAATGGAGAATGCTCGGAGTTGCTTCCATATGTGTGAATGCTTGGAGGCTGAGCACTCCAATGTGAAGTTTTGTCATTTCAACAGTTTGCCTGTCCAACTGTAGAGTTCGCATCATTGAAACCAATGGGTTCGACCAGATCGCCGCGGGCTCCTGTTCTGGTTTGTCCAGGCCGAACTGGCTGGTGCAGGTGTTTTTAAAACTGAGATTGTGATGTATATCACTAAATTAGTGCATTTTCAGAAACAAATTTAACTCCTGCATTAACATGGATTTGGTAGCAGATGACTATCCATATAAATCAAGCCCTTCCCTTAGCATGCCCACCTATGCACCTCAAAGTATCTCTGAAAGAGTTATGGGCTACAGATCAAGAGTTTAGAGGCATGGGATTGAATTCAAACTTAATAGCTAGGCCCATCAAAGATGGCTCTTTCCATCTCATTAGTCTCGTGATCAGTGGGGCCCATCATGGTTCTCTCACAAAAAGCGGTGAGAGTTAACTCTCACAGGAGCATTTCCCGATAGAGCTCATGTAATTGAATTCTCTCTTAACACTATTATTTCTAAAGGTGGTTAAAACTTAAGGAGCAAAAGTGAATGTCTAAATATAACCATCAAATAGTTGTACGTTTAATGGAAAATGAATTAAGAGGAGATTGATATGATATCTAGCCATCAGCTTAGTGATTCAAATCCTATGAAAGTCAAGGTAATACAACTCAGCTGCATTGCCATCTTATTTCTAAACCCTCGCCACTTTAATAATCCTTCCTTGAACCCCATTTGACTTTGAATTTATCTACATTCAATTTCATGCAAACAAACAAGCCCTTAATTGTATTCTACATTCATATTTCTGCTTTGGACGCATGTACTTGTGTTTAGGGACAACACTAAAGGGAGTCACATAGAATGCCTCTTCATGAAATTCATTTCACACACAAGGAAAATGCATTCCCTGTTGTAGCGAGTACCCGAATCCTTTTTGTAGTTCACCATCTACACAAAATGGACTCACACTATGAAAACATCGTGAGAATCTAATGAATCTGTTTTTTAAGCTTATCTGCTCTTAAATCCGTCCAGAATTTGATGTGGTCCATGGACCCCCACTAATTTTTCCTTGTCGTCATTTAATTTTGTCTGGTCCTAATTTGTCCTAGTCCCTGGACCACGTTGATTTTGCCTAATTTAATTTGATATGGTCCATGGTCCACTAATTTTTCTAAAGGCTACAGTTTTCCCTACTAAGTGGAGGTGGAGCACCCCAACCCCACTCAGTGTGATCTTGATATACGTGACTCACGACAGTCATCGTAACTCGTGAGCCCCACTCAACCCCTCAAACAGTAATATAAAGATTCAGAAATATCTGGTGCAGCACACACATGGAACCCGACATAGTGGAGCCCACTTCAGCCATTTTTCAGTAAAAAAGTTAGAAGCACCCGGATGTAAAGCCGATAATAAAAGTGTACACATGTTATATTTGCCCAACAATCATTAAAGTTTGATAAATTCCCACAATTATATTTGTGTGATATCTTACAATCATGTGATATAGCACCTATATTATAATATAAATGCCTTATTCTACACCCACAACATCATACATCTGTATTGTAAAAATAGTTATCCAGATAATATATAAACTTCTATCATCTTGGAGGCAAATGTGATGTATAGTTGTTAGAGAATATTCATGTGCATCTATCCCTCACCATAGGGTGAGAGGCACTTTCCCTTTTTACACATGAAGACAAGAGAGTGTACATTATCCTATGTACTTGAAAAGTTTACTTTTGTACTTGAAAATCTCCATTTATGGAAGTGTCCCTCACCTTATGGTGAGGGATAAATGTACATGAATGTTCCCCATAGTTGTTAATCCTTTATTTGTTTCGGCTGGAATCTTTTGTACTGGTTCTCTAATTAAAATGGTATGGATATTCAAAAATTTCGATTTGAATTTTAATCATTTCGGTCCATTTTGATCATAGCGGTCCAATTTGGGCTGTCCTGCAGTCCATTTTGGTTGTCAATTGCGATCCATTTTGATCATTAGTGGTGCTTGAGAAAAGCTTTTAATCCAAAGTTAGATGACCAAGTGACGTGCACATTTGTCTTTTAAAAGCTGATTACAACATTGATAAACATATTAGTAATATAAAAAAGAAGACACGACACGTCTTCCCATGTTGAAAGTTGAAAGTAGAACACTTGCCTTCCATACCCACCAGGTCAAAAAGTCTACAGCCGCCTTCACCTTCTGCCTGCCACGTTCATTACAAAAAAGATATAATCATACTTCTCCCCTTCTAGACTTGCGCAAATTTCTTCTTGTTCTTGTTCGGCAAAGAGAGAAAGAGAGAGAGAGAGAGGGAGAGAAGAGATGGAGACGTTGGAGGAAGAAGAGGTGTACGAGTGGAGAGAGGTGAAGCTGCCATCTCTGATACCAGTTGTTTCACAGCCAGAGCTGGAGAGGGAGACTGGTGAGAGGAGGAGAGGCCGAGACATTCTTATAGCCATCGATCATGGCCCCAACAGCAAGCACGCCTTCGACTGGGCCATCCTTCACTTCTGCAGGCTCGCCGATACCATCCATCTTGTCCATGCCGTCTCCAGTAAGCATTTCCATCACCTTTTTTTTTCTTTTTTTCTTTTCTTCTTTTCTTTCCGAAAACAAGGCCGGTACGTAACGGTTTCGTCATGGAGAGAAAGAGAGAGATAAGGGGTCCTTTGGAAATCTTGATTTTCTGGACTTTTCTCTCCCATGGAAAAAAGGGTTCCTTTTTGTTAACGGAGAATGCCATGTTTTGGAAGAACGGTAAATAAGCCGTTACGTAACGGTTTCGGTATTGCCTGTAACTTTCCGGAACCGGTTGATTTGTTGAGATCTAGTGGTGAATTGAATTGGGTCTTTTGTTCTATTTCGTTTTCCATTCACATGAGACAGAAAATAGCTTACAAAATCCAAACTACATAGTAATTATTAGTATATACCCCAAAAATCCTTAGATATGGTGATTTTCAATAAGAGAGTCCCTTTTGTTTGTATGTCGGTGTAGCAGGCTAAAATGGAGAGATACCATGGTCTGGAACGTTGAATCAAACAGTTGCGTAACGGTTTCAGTTTTGTTTGTAACTTTCCAGAAACTGGTTAATTGTTGAAACCCAGTGGTGAATTGAATTGGGTCTCCTGGTCTCCTGTTCTTGTTCGATTGTCCATTCACATGAGATACACAAATAGATATTATTACCTACAAAAGCTTATTTGTTTTACTTGATTCTCTCCTCTTAAAGGTGTTCAAAATCAGATTGTTTATGACACGAGCCGGGTCTTGATGGAGAAGCTTGCTGTGGAGGCTTTCCAGGTTGCCATGGTCTGTAATGGAAACCATTGTCACTGCTATTCCTATCTTGCTCTGTTTTGTTTTTGATGGGTTATTTTATTAAAGGGTTGGTAATGGTGGGGATGCAGGTGAAGACGGTTGCTCGGATTGTGGAAGGGGATGCAGGCAAGGCAATATGCAAGGAAGCCGAAAAGTTGAAGCCTGTTGCTCTGATCATGGGAACCAGAGGAAGAGGCTTAATCAAGAGGTACATCTGCCTTTCCTTGTTTGGCCTTTTCAGAACCTTCAGGTTAAAATTTGTACAATTATGTGACCCTTGGACCAATGGTTATAATAATAATAATAATAATAATAATCATCATCATCATCATCATCGCCTTATCATATGGCTCATATGGTCCCCATTTTTAGTACATACCTGGGACATGCATATGCTTGTCCAACCTCCACCCCCACCCCACATAACTAGCATAACTGCCAGGCTTGTGAGAATTTCCTAGGCCCCCTAGATCAATCTGACTCCTTTACTCCAAATGAATTGCCACTCACCAATTTGACTGTCATCCAAAGTTTACTGGCCATTGGATCGATCATGCAAAAACCACGTAACTAGCATAAAAGTCAAGTCTTTTGGGAACTGCCTACACTCCCTTTGATCAGTCTTATCCCTTTACACTCTCTTAAACTCCCTCCAGGCTCCAAATGATTTAGCACTCGCCAATGTGACATAAATCCAAACTCTCCTGGCCCTTGGATTGATCATGCAAAATTGACATAAACTGGCCTATATCTTCATGGTTATAATCTGTACAATTTTGTGGCCCTTGAAAAACACCGAGGGAGGGAAGGGAAGGGGAGAGGGAGAGATATCAATTTGAACGGCTGGAACTCCCCCAATGAATATCATTGCGGCTGCCAATTAACTTCATCCTTTTAATCTGCATAGGAATACTAATAAATATAATTTGGGATACAGTGTCTTGCAGGGAAGTGTAAGTGAACACTGCTTTCACAATTGCAAATCTGCTCCTGTTATAATTGTCCCAGGGAAAGGTAGCTCCCGATATCTTTTTGTTGAGAGATGTCAATAAATCATTTGTTTCTCCATACCTCTTCTTAGCCTTGTATTTTTTATGTTGAAACAATTTGGTTACACAGAAGCAGGAGAAGAATCAGTGATCTAGATCATATCTGGACTCCCTTGGTTTGGTTTGGATTGGTGTGAATGTGTGATAGTAAGCACTCCATCAATTGGTTGGCTGTGGAGAGTTGAGTAGCTTCTTTTCATTCCAGCCCTGTATTGGGAGGTCATTAAATGCAGTTCCTACTTGTTTGTACAATGTTTTATGTGTGTAATTGACATAAACTAGTGATTTAAAACTAGTCATTTATAGTTGTGATTGGAGGATTGCTGGTTGTGTATGTGGGAGGTGTTTGTTTTTCTATATTATATCTAAGATTAGCTTTCATTTGTAAATCTTCATCCCATATTTTTTATGTGGCCCTTGTCCCATGTACGTCACTTTGCAAGTCTCCTTGAAATTGTTGTAATAACTTGGTTAGTCACTAGTTAGACTCTATATTTCTGCTTGACTCAATGAAAAGTTATGATTCAATGTGAAATTCTCAATATTCAAGTTGCTTGAGACTTGGTTGACTCTGTCAAGATTTGATCATAATTCGAGGAAAAATATCATTACCTTTATCATGTGTATCACATAAATATGTAAAATGATAGTTGATTTTGGGGTTTGAAAAGTGCATGACTCTAAACAACAGTAAATCTATTAATCTGTCATTCCCTTTACAATTTCAAGGGAGATGGTGTGGGAGGATCTCATTTTCCTATGGGACGTGTAGGAATAAGATTCAACTCTGAGTGGAAAGACAGAACCGCGGAGCATGGAATCATCTTGTTGTACAAACAGGCCCCAAATGTTCTGAAACTTCCTCTTCCTTACTATGCAATTATGCAACTGATATTGATGGTTGCATAATAAGTCATATCACAAAATCTGCAGCAGTCCAGACTCCGATCTGTTTCGGGAGATCTTTCTTTATTTCCTCTGGAAATACATCTGATGGAGGTTTGCTTTTACAGTATTGCATTGATTGACCAAGAGTAGGTTCCACCTTGGTCACCATCAATTGTAGGTGATAAGGACTTCCCACTAAATGAATTCATGCTGCCGAGCACTCTGATCTCTCCACATATCAGCAAGGGTCTTATTTTAATCGAGATTGGATTAGTTATGACCACCTGATTGAATCACTAAATGTTTATTTAGTTAAAGTTTTGTGCCTCTGAATCGATTAATTCGTGTAATTAAACATTTAATCAGACATCAACGATTCCTTTTCAACTGGCCTAATATTGCAACTGATGATTGTTTTAAACTGGGCCACATTCGAGGCCCACTTATACTATGTCCATCTTGTACAGGATAGGAATCAGTTGTACATGATTTTTAGAAAACCATAGATGGAAACTCCCTTACCAGAGGAAAAACATGCCAGTAATCAACTGTAACTGTACTGTTGGTACATCTGAGCATGATAAACTTGCCTATCAACTAAGCTGTTAGTATTCATCAAAGCAATCTACCCTTTTTTTTTTGGTCCAAAGCCCACCTTAATACGAAAAGGTTGGGGCAGATCCCTGTTTAAACCCGACCCACCGCCATCCAGTAGTCTTGTTCTAGATATGAGTCACAAAATTACCCGACCCACCGCCATCCAGTAGTCTTGTTCTAGATATGAGTCACAAAATTAACTGCTGATGCCAATCCAGTGTTAGCTCTATGGTGAAGCACCTCCCTATCCATGGCTTGCGAGGGCGCAGTAGGGTTCACTTGGGTGGAAAGGGCAGGAGGGTAAGAAAAAGTGCCATACTTGGATAGGGGCTTGCTAAAATCTCATATAACAAAGATCTAAAGTGGTCAAGATATGAGTACTCAAAATCAGCTGCTGGTGCCAATCCAGTATACACCTCACCATCCATATGGTTTGGGAATTTCATATATCAGCATAATAGACATGTAGATCCAGTAGCTGGGCTCAACGCCAAACAAGCCCAGCTAAATTGGATTTTGATGCAAGAGTGACATGTCGCCCGGACTTTGGCCGGGCCCAATTTGCTTCATTAGATGGGTCCTTTACCAGCCCAATTTTACGCGGCCGGATCCCCTTGTGTCTATTCCATGTCCACCACTCCACTGTGGGGTCTGTGCAATGATAACTATTATATATATATATATATATATATATATATATTAAAATAAAGGAGGAGGTGGGCTGTAGGGGGTGCCACCTCAGCAATCCAATAATTCTCATTTCAAATAAATATGGAGAAAAAACGTAGAGTGCTTTAAGATGCCCACCTTAAAATCTCTCTATTTTGCTATCTCTTTCTCAACACCGTCTATCTTCCATCTTCTCAAAATTATCATTTTTTTTATTTTAATATTTGGGGCCTACTTTTTAACAATTCACACTAATAAATTTTTCATTAAAATTTTCATTTTATTTTAGTTTCCAAATAGAGCTCTACTCTATTCAAAGATTGTCACATGTGAATGAAAATCAGACGTGACCTTTTGGTAGACTAAGATTGTCATTTTTTTTATTTTAATATTTGGGGCCCACCTTTCAACAATTCACACTGAGAAATTTTTCATTAAAAATATTATTTTCTTTTAGTATTCAAATAGAGCTCTATTCTATTAAAAAATGGTCACATGTGAACGAAAATTAGACCCAACTTTCTGGTAGACCACCTCATGGATGGGCTTGTGATAAAAATGTGTTGAGGCTGGAGATTTTTTGGTTGAATCTTACAGGTATCCTTTTCTGATCTGATTATATGGATATATGACCCTAGGTTTGGCCCACCATAAATTATACTTCTGTGGGCCCACATGGACTCATAATTAAGAGATATATACATTGATCCAAAGTGGGCCAATTATTACTGGGATCAAATAACACTAGCTTGTGGTTTTAAAGTTTCATAATTTGTGGCTTTTTAAGTTAAGATGTTTATACATTTTTTTAAAAAATTTAGAGCTAAGAAACGGTTTGATCAGTTCAAAAATGATATTGGTGCTATTCAAAGATGTAGAGAAGAAATTTGCGCCGAGGGATTGAAATGACCATTGACCTATGTGAAAATAAAAAAATGGTGCATTTGTGCAACGAGAGGATTGCACATTTTTATGATTTTCTTTGTTAACAATATTATATTATTTGGTGTGATGTATTTTCCTTGTAGAAAATTTAAAAAAAAAAAAAAGAATCATTTTTCCTAAATAGAGAGGACTTTCATTTTCTATGAAAATACAAAATTCCACTCTCATGAAGAAATAAAAATCTGTATAAACTATAATCCTCTTGTTGCACAAACAAGTTCAAATGTAGTTGTTTTTTTTTTTTTTTTTTATCAGGCTTTGAAATTATCAATGGGTAATAAAAACTTGAATGCATTTCTTAATACTAATATTATATATATTAACAAATAGTAATTATTGTTGTTATTATTATTTTTATACTGTTGTTGAATGGATTTTTTAGATTTATCTTTGTAATAGTTTATTGTTGATGTTGACCACTTATATTTGTGATTGAAGATGTGTTGACTGTTTTTATATAAATATGCATGAATATATTCTTATATGATTATAATTAATTTTGATATCTCATAAATTCAAAATGTAATATCTTACTTTTTGCCCCGGACTAAGCACGGGGCGTTATTGCTAGTTCTATTCATAATGAATGTCATTTCCTCTAGTGAGATGTCTTTCAAATTTCAGTGTAATAGGAGTGTATCCCATTGTTAGATTTACAATACGATTGAAATTACCTGAAAATTTTGCTATGCTGGACTAGTGGTTAGGACTCAAGAGTGATACTTTAGATTTAAGACCAAGGGAGCTATCCCTGAGCACTGATCAACCAGGAGTGTGTTGGGTACTCACATGTATTACTACCAATCATATGCTTTAATTCTATTATTAGTCATATGCTTAATTTTACCGTGGAACCCACTCTAATTGAAATGAACTTTGAGGATAACTTATTAGAAGAGATGAGATTAATATTGAACGGCCAGGATTATCAATGTGTAGACCCCACTGTGGAGTTGTAGAGGAAGCATGTAAAGGAAGCATGTAACTTCAATTTTAGATAATAATAATAACCTCAAGGGGCAATTTAATTGGCTTAGGACCACGGTTTGCATCTAAAAATTGTAGATTCAAAACTGCACTAGCACACTAGGGCTACGAGTTTATCTGGAGTGGCAGCTTCCCTCTAGGCTCGGTTGGATTTGTACAGATTAAATAGTCGGAAACCCTTAAAAAAAAAAAGAAAGAAAAAAAAAAAAAAAAAAAAAAAAAAAAACTCTATTTGGGTTTTGGCTGGCAGGAGCAACTGAGCAAGGCATTTTATCTGGATCTTTCTTGTGAGCTATGGAGGAGGATTTCTGGTTACAGTGACATAGTCACTATTAGAGAATGATGAAAGGCTTGGGGAGGAAGAAATCTCAACTTCCTGTGGCAGCTTCCAAGGAGAAGTGAGAGAGTATGTGTTAAAAGAGAGAGTGGGAGGTGGAGAAGGGCAACGACTGTCTGTTGTTTGGAGAGCAGAGCATCGATCGAGCGGGCACCAGGTCGTGCTGAAACAGATCTTTCTCTCCAAACTCAACTGCAAGCTCAAGAGTTGCTTGGATTGCGAGCTCAATTTCCTGGCCAGCGTCAAACACCCAAACATTATTCGCCTCCTCGATGTAATTGAGGTATCTCTTCATGTGAAGTTCAGTTCCTCTCTGTTTTTTTTCCTATATGTTTAGCCCCGCCCAAAACCGCTCAAAAAGTCCGAATTTTAAGCTTTTCGGAACATACCCAGTTCGTTTTTCTTGCATTGGATTGCGTTTTGGTGCGTTTTAAGGTCTGGGTTGGAGTTGTGGATTTAGATAATGCTTCTGTATGTGGAAATTTGATATCAGCTTCTTCGAGGGAAGAAGACCCGCTTCCTAGTTCTTGAGAAGCAGTGTCTTTGAAATTCGTTTTATGCAAGGTTGGTCTAAAATCCGAATTACAAGCTTTTCCGAAGATACCCAGTTCTTGTTTCTTGCACTGGGTTGTTCGGTTTGGAATTTTGAATTCGAAATATGCATCTGGATGTGGAAATTGCTATGGGCTTCTTCGAGGTAAGTGCAACTTCTTAGTGCTTTGGAAGCATTGGATTCTTTTTTTAAATTGTGCTCATCAATGAATAGCCTATATACATAGTCTTGGGATAGTGAGGAAACAGAGATAGGAATTGTGATAGGAATTAGAGAAATCAGCGAATGTCAGGAGTCCCTTAAGCAGCTAGGATTTACTATTGTAAATCTTGTAACCTATTAATCTAATTAGCAAGAAACTAACCAAGCCAATCCTCCTTCAGGTGAAACTTGTACCTACGCCCTTTTATTTGGGTGGAATTGAATTCCTAGGAACTTATGGTAAAATGGGTTCCAACAAAGGAATATTAACCAGGTGAGTTGTGAAGGATATAGGGTGGAGATGTAGACTGGACCTGAATTTCCCTAGGATTTGATTTACAAGGGTGATTGCTGGGTATTCAGCTCCCATCTCTCCTTGATTCATTTTCCATAGAAGGGGAGATTATTTGGTGCCCACTCATGGATATTCACGTTTTTTTTCTGCTACATGGGGAACATCACTCACACACCCATGTCCTTAATCAGCTGAGCATCAGCTGAGGACTATGGATCTTGACCTTTGCTTCTCAAATTTTAGCCACTTTTAAGGTTCCTAGGAATACATGTTTTAGAATTCCTAGGAATTAAACAACTCAATTCCATGAAATGAATGGGCCTTTAAGGTTCGAAATCAAGACAATGATTTTGGATTTGGTTGTACTCTTCCCAAGTTGCATCTTCTCTCATGTAAATTAGTCCACTGTACCAGCACCTTAGAGATAACTTTATTTCCCTTGAGATTCAGCTGCCAACGATGGCATCAGATTTCGGTTGTATGATGCTTTTGTCTCTAATAGGAGGAAGATATGGATGCACACAGGTGCGTTGTCCAATCTGATTCTTATGCAAAACCTCAGGTCATGGATCATATAATTCCTTGTGATTGATTGAATGCCTCTTATGTATGACATTCTGACTTGGTTAAGGTTGACTGGTTGAATCTTCTCCTGTCTCAGTTGGAGGACTGCATATTCCTTGTCTTAGAGTTCTGTGCTGGGGGTAGTTTAGCCTCTTACATCCGTCAACATGGAAGAGTACAAGAACAGATTGCAAAAAAGTTCACACAGCAGCTTGGTACTTATTTCTTTACAGAATAAGATGTTGGTTATTCTTTCTGGAGTATCTGTGGCGTGGTCTAAAGCCCCCATAAAATGTATTTTTTTGCTGAGCACTTGATTCTGTTCATGTTTGATACAGTTTTCATTTTCAGATCATTGGCCTACGTTCAATGGGGATGCCTGAAAATATTCCAGATTTCCAGATCATAGCCCTTTGATTATTGTTGTATTCCTTCCTTAGCTGCCTATTTATTGTGTGTTAATGCTAAAGGAAGGGTTTGGATCTTCCAATCTGAGAGACTTTTGAAGCATTTCCCATCCATCTTGGTGGTAATGGATAGATAGAAGAATTTTTGGCCCTTGTATGGAATTGGCATATCAACAAATTGCACTTTTGCGCTATAAATGTTGTTTCTATGTAAAATTCAAGATCCAATTCTGTCTTCATCTATATGGGTAAAAAATGAATTTTATAAAGGAACTATTTGCTTGCAAGGAGGAAATCTGAGGTTTCTAATAACGCTGAAGCCATCTTGTCCAGAAAAATTGGTTTGGACAAAATGAATTCTATGATGTGATGAAATGGGTTGAGTTGGTTGCACTCCATTTCGAGAAAAAATAACTACTGTCAAAATCTTTTTTGTTATTCTGAGATTTCAGCTTCTATGTAGGAAAGAGAGGGAATCTATTGATCTTCTTCTTCTTCATTGCGAGGTGGCTTCTTATCTGGTTCTACTTTATCAACTTGTGTGGGGTTTCGTGGTGTATCCTTGGAACCTTGGTGAGTTTGGCGGAGGCATGGGTATGGGCCATGGGGGCCTTTTCGCGGTTGTGGTTTCCTGCTTTGGCATCTTATTCCATTTGCCATCCTTCGGGTAATGTGGAAGGAAAGGAATGAGATGATTTTTAGACACTCTACCTCTTCTTTGGAGGGTTTAGTTTCGAAGGTTGGTTTTTTCAATTGCCAAGTGGGCTTTGGTCAGGAAGGATTTTAGAAATCTTAAAGTGTCAGATTTGTTTCACTATTGGCAAGCTTGCATGGGGTGAGGTGCTCCTAAAGTAAAAAAGTCCTTTTTTTGGATTCCTCCTCCTAGAGTTATTTTGAAATTTAATGTCGACAGTGCGGTGAGAGGCAAACCAGGGCCGACTGGTATTGGTGGGGTGCTTCGTAGTGATATGTGGGGGATTAGAGATTCCAATGAAGCATAGGTGCTGGTTATTTTGGAAGCTCTTCGGATCTTTTTTGGCTTCTTTTCATGGCCCATTGTTGGTGGAGAGTGATTTTGCAAATGCGGTGGGGTGGTTCTTGAAGCATGATTCTAGACCTTGGAAGTTCCAATTTCACTTCAATGAAATATATGAGATCTCCGAAGTTCCAATTTCACTTCAATGAAATATATGAGATCTCCTCTTTGGTCGTCTCTTTTGGTCATGTGTTGAGGCCTGCCAATAATATGGCGGACGCTTTGGCTAAACAAGGGGTGGATAGAGCTTCTCCATGGGTGGGTTTATCTATGTAATCTTTTGTTGTTTGGGGTGGTTTTATTTGGGTGTTTTCGCTTTGGTGGGTGGGATATAATGCTTTTATTTATTTATTTATTCATTTTATAACGGAGGGTGTCCCAAGGGCTGGACTAATCCCTACGGACCCAGGGGGAGTCGGGTAAATCCCCGGTGGCCCCAGTTTGGTTGTGCAGTTTCGAACCCTCAACCTTCGGGAGCAAACCATGGTCTTAGGCCAATTGAGCTACCCCTCGGGGTTGATATAATGCTTTTATAACCTTGTATTTCTGGTTTTTTTCTTGTGCTTTTTGCCTTGTTTTTTCTCCTTAATAAAGGTTCCATTACTGATAAAAAAAAAAAGATTTCAGTTGATCTTTCAGTCTACATCATTTATTTGGAGTTTTGCTAATATTGATTACCAAAAATCGCATACCAAAGGTGGGAGTTCCATTCCAAGATTTCCCTTTGCAAGCAATTATTGATTGTCTGGCCCATGCCCTGTAACAAACATCCAGAAAGGTAACTGTGAAGACCCAAAATTTTGTACCACAGAAATACATGTGTGGACTTGAGGATGAAGCCAATTGGGCTGAAGGGGGCTCTAGACTTGAGTGTCTTATCACAGCTACACTCATGGAAAGGGGATTGAAACTTTACAGAAGAGCTCACCTGTTGAAAATTTAAACGGCTAAAACTTAGGGCCTGTTTCTTTGCTGGAATTCCAGGAATTTCTGTCTGGGGAATTCCTGAATTCCCAGACGAAGGGAATACCCAATGCACTTGTGGATCTTCCCTTTGCAAGCGAACTGTCCAAGAAACAAACAGTATATGACATGAAAGGAATATCCATTGCACTTGTTACCACAAGTTCTCTTTCAACACTCGCTTTAGATTTAACTATCATTATTGGTCTTTACATTGTAGGAGCTGGTTTAGAGGTGCTACATGCTCACCATATAGTCCATCGGGACTTGAAACCGGAGGTTGAGATATCATTAGCATCATCTTTCCTGTCTTGAAAAATTAAGTTCTTAAAATGAGTTTGACATGTGCTTCTATATCATAGCAGAATATTCTACTCTCCAATCCTGATGAGGACGCTGTCTTGAAGATCATTGATTTTGGTCAGTCAAGGTATGCAATATAGTGTAAATTTAGATGTTGGATCATTCATCATACTTGTTTTGAGAGAGCATTAACTATTAAAGCATTAATTATACCATATAAGTAGACTCATTTGTAAACTTTAAGTGCATTCTGTATGCCCTCGAAGCCTCAGGTGGTTGGATATGCAAAAATGGATGGTTAGCCATACATTTGGGGCAGCTGCAAACCAGAAGCCATAGTTAGTAGGATATAGATTTTCTTTCTGCCCTGAATCATTACCATGGCCAAATGCAGCTTGAGTTTCTGGTGGAAAAGTCTTAACTTTCCACATTGTGCCAAACACCGGTGGGCTGGAAAGCCATCTATGAGAAAATACAATCTTAGTGCAGTATGGACTGTGGAGTAGATCACAATGCATCTACAGATTTTATTTTATCAGTGACTTGAGAACTCTGATTATTTTCGGTACCTCTCAATTGTCCCAGAGTTGTTCTTCCAGGAGACTATGCTGAGACAGTTTGTGGATCGCTCTTGTATATGGCTCCTGAAGTACTACAATTCCAAAAATACAATGAAAAGGTAACAACTATATTCTTCTGAGGACCATAAGATGATCTTGTACTGCTAATTTCCAGTTTGCCGATGCACCCATTACATAGATGTGGGTCCATGGTTTACTCATTCATACTGATCAAAGAGGCCACACGATGAATGGATGATGAAAATGTCTGTTAGGTGGGCTTAATTGACCATGCCCAATTTGCATAGTTTTGGTTTTCCAAAACTTGGATTTGTGGCCCACTAATTTCATGTTGAATGATTGATCCACGTAACGAAATATGCCTGTAATTAAACAAAACGAAAATCAGATTTCAAATATCTCTCTCTCTCTCTCTCTCTCTCCATTTTTTGTTCATTGCCATGGTAGAAGGAAGAATGTTCCATGCAAATTACCCTTGGCAACCAGAACTCCTCTTTGGCGGGTTAAGCTTCATATGTCGCTATTAGCTAGCATCAATTTTCTTCTCACCAAACAGAACTTTGCTATTGAATTAAATTGTTCAGCACTTCTCTTTGCATTGGGATGCCCTCTTTCCATCAACGTTCAAACTATTGCATTGTGGGAACTACAAAGTGTCAGATGCTCGAGAAAATGATACTCATCAACCATATGTATTGGTTACAGAGATATGTATCAGTTATTGGGTTAATTTTTTTTAAGGTCCAAGAATATCTGGAAAAAATGTCAAAAGTTCGTGAAGTATGCATTCTCGGGTAGTATATGGGTATGTGTCTCACATTCACACCCATTTCTATCATGTGAAATTTATGTAAATTTGCAAATAGAAGTCAAATAGATATGTTCATTTTTTTCTAAAGAACGATTATCTCATACTTTAGTTTGGTTATCTACTTGGGTATATATCATGTGAAAATTGAAACTTGAAATCGGAGCTGCGAGACACAAAAAATTAATATGCATCTACATGCACTTTCATATTCATTTTCCAATTAGGTTTCACAACATTAGTTCTTAAAGGTGATAAATGGAAAAAATAAAAGATGCTGTAAAAATGGAAAAGAAAACTTAAAATTTTGATTTTGAATTATTGAAATCAATGAAACTTACCCAGAAAAATGAAAAATAATTATGAAAAGGAGGAAGAGGCACCAAGTAGATCGCACTTGTGAACTATGGTATTGGCATTCAGGTGACTTGACTCACCTGACTTGGATGAGTCAATTCCATTCGAAGGACAATAAGTCGAATAGGATAACCGAGGCTACCAGAAATTTGGTTGGACATAAGTTGGTTGACTCTTCCATTCCTGTAATTGCTGTATTTTAGTTCTCTTTCAAATCATGGTTTATTGGAACTACCTTTGGTTTACAGGTTGATATGTGGAGTCTTGGGGCCATTCTATTTGAGCTTCTAAATGGATATCCACCATTCTGCGGTAGAAACAGTGTCCAGGTTGGTAGCTTCCTTCCATGACAGTTACCAGGGGCGGACCCAGGTGTTAGTACATGGGTGCGGTCCCACCCTTGAGACTCGAGAAACCCCTTATATAAGATCTTAAAAAATTCAATTTTTATTTAGCTTCTTCACATGATCATTTCCCACACCACCCAAATGAAACTTCTGGGTCCGCCATCGACCATTAATATTATCTTTCTTCTTTCGCTTCTATTGTTCTTATTACAACAATTTCTTTCAGCTACTGCGGAATATCAAGTCATCTACATGTCTGCCATTTTCTCAGCTCATCCTTCATGGGCTACATCCAGACTCTGTTGATATGTGTACAAGATTACTGTGTAAAAATCCTGGTGAGGTGTATCATCTAACTTCATTGCCTCCTCTCCGAATGACTATCATATGTTATCTTTTACAAAGTAAAACTTCATTGCAACTCAATCTATTGTGCGCCTAGCAGTGAAACACGCCAGTCATCTGAGTTTCATCCATTAAATATGAACCTCTGACCATTTCCTTTTAAAGGTCCATTGATGGCCACCAGTATGATAATGTCATCCATGCAACATGATATCCGGACTGTATGCATATACCCACATCACGTGTATGGTGGATGAGTTGGCTTGTAATTTTGCTTTATGGAAATCTAAACTACTACTGATGAATCTTTTGTTTTTTTTTCCTCATTTACAGTTAATCGCCTGTCCTTTGATGAGTTCTATCGCCACGAATTCATGAGAAGATGAATCAGGCACTAAAAGCAGTATTCCATGCTCCAATCCAGCTCACCAGGGGAAGAGAGCATTATAAGTTTCAATTGTAAAAATGTATGATTATTATAAAGAACTTTTTACTGAGCTGCAAGGCAGACAGCCCTAGGATCCTACAAAATTTTGCTGATAGCAGATCTGAACATCACCTGCTACCAACTCTCAAAACATCCTGTTCACCTAAAATAAACTGCACCCAGGTGTAATATCAGCTTAGTCATCCATGACATTCCACATTTCTTGCTGTCGCGTAAGCATTTGAAACCATCACATAGTTTCTGAAATGATCCAGTTCATCATCAAGTAAATGCAAGCAGGGGCATGGTTGAGCCTTCTTCTGCAACAGGATATCTGCAACAGGATATGTGCCAAGCAAGCTTGATGAATTCATTTACTTGGCCTAAAAAAATATTGGAGCTAGTATTTTGGCTGCGTATTGAATTTCTCTTAATTCTAAGCAATTTCTTCCTATCGAAGGAACTAAAATTGGAGCAGGTAAAACATTCTTTTATTAGGAAATGGATACTCTGCGATCGCACTCATAATCAAATGATAAATCAAGCAGAGGTTCAATATGCGAGAAGCCATTTTCAAAATTTCACTTTTACAAGTTATTTTTCTTAAAAAAAAATGATCTAGGGCCTTTCAGGCTTTTATTTTTCTTGCAACAGTACATTAGATTACGATGAGAAAGAAATGCAATCAACAAAGCGTTATACCCTTGACATGTGATAGAACTCAGAAGGCTACCACCAGCATTGTTTTTTTGTGGCGAAATTCAACATCTAGAGACACAAATGATGCCTTTTACTTAGTATGGCAAGCAATGGAAAACATCTTGCATTGGCAGACAGCCGGCAATATTTACAGCATAAAATTTGCAGCGTACCTCTCCACAGCTCACACGGGCAATCCCAACCGCTCACACGTGTGGAGCCTACTGTTGGCTCATCTGAGAAGACCAACCTGTGGGGCCACTGTTGGCTCATCTGAAAAGACCAACCAACGGAACCCCCTTTTATCCCTCTTATAGTCAGAGTCTTGGGTTTGGTATCCATTCAAATGGACTAAATCGTTGGATTCACAGTGCAACTTGTTTTGCATGAGGAAAATTTGTCGGCAGTTGATCTAGGGGTTTATGATGATCATTTGAGCCTCTATCACCATACACAAGTCGGTCCCCCACTGTGGTGTTACACTTACAGGTGGGTCTCTTCTGCTCACACGTGATGGGGCGAGACATATTTCTCATCTATCCGAGACCTAACCAGCCATGACCCTCTTCACGATCCCATTTATAGTCACTCACATGGCTCATAGTATCCATTCAATATATTAAGTAAGGAGTTTTGGATCCAATTTTGACCGTGCAATTATGTTTTGATCGAAAGTGAATCAACTATCTTGGCATCTTGATAAGGGGTTCATGATGATGATCATCCAAGCCTCCATCAACATACTAACTTGTAATTCCCGGTGGGGTCCTCTATTCTCATGATTTTCATTCTATGATATATATTTCTTGTATCCTATATAAATACATAATATAGCTGTGACAGGACCCTCTTTCATGATTTTCATTTAAACATGGGACTCACATGGCTCATAAAAGGGTGCCCCATTCTTTTAATTAAAATCAACTAAACTTATGTGACCGTGCAATATGTAATATGTAATATGCGTGCGAGTCGTCTTCTCCTGTCCCGAGTTGTTCTTCCCAGAGTCCCAACGACCCCATCAAAGATGTCTCCACGCCCAAATCAAAATCAAAGGACTAGCAACAACAAAGGAGGAAAATCTGGAAAGGGAAAGAGTGATGATAAAAAATCATCATCATCATCTTCCACTTCGAACGACACCACCACCAGCATCCCTGCTTGCCTTCGTCTCATTTCTCCATCCACCGTCTCCATAACCGTGCACGCCAAGCCCGGCTCCAAACTCGCCACTATCACAGGTCTTCATCTTCTTCTTCTTTAAACCTTCCCATATTCTCATCTCTCATCATTATTTCTTTATATCTTTGAATCTGATTGAGTGAGTAGATACTTTTCAATCAGATATTGGCGAAGAGGCGTTGGGTGTTCAGATCGATGCTCCTGCAAGGGACGGAGAAGCCAATGCAGCCCTCATCGATTACATGAGCTCTGTAAGAGGCACTGCTTTTCTCATGTTTTACTCCTGTTCAATTCTTAGGGCGGGCCTGGTTGTTTCCGTGTAAAATTGTAATTGAATTCCTAGGAATTCAATGGGTTTAAGCAGAGTATTACTTTCCTAGGATTTTATTTACTAGAGTTATGGCTGGGGATTCATTTTCTGTTTACCCTCAATTTATTTTCCATTAAAAGGGGAGATTTTTTTTTTTTTTTTTTTATGGCCTTTTATGTGTCTTTCTTCACGTTTGTTTCTTCTATTCTAACCACTTTTAGAACTCCTAGAATTCAATTCCTAGGAATTTAATACCTCTAAACAAACGGGCTCTTAGTATTTCCTTGTAAATCCGGTAGATAGGGATTTGGGGTAGGTTATCTTGGGGGTTGTTGGGGGATCTTTTATAGGAATTGGGCATTGGATGAATCTGAGCAATGGGTTGCAGTGGGTTTTGGGGCTACCATTTGGGACTATTTTGGCTAGGGTTTGGAGCTGTTTGCAGAGGACTTGTAGCAAGTTTACTAGGCCTGGGTGTGCATGTTGTGGATGTCATGTGGATTGGAGTGACTATCATAGGATCTGTAAATTAAAGAGAGAGACTTTGGAATGCAATTGTGTTTCCTTTATTGAATAGGACTTCCTTCCTCTATATTATACGATAAAATGAGTAATTACAACCCCCAATTTTGGGGATTACAATCAAAACTATAAGCACAATGTAATTCGTAAGGTCTCCAGATGTATAGGGCACCTCCTATCCATATGTTACCATAAACTCTATTGGACTAGGATTGCAATCTTTGATGACAAGTTAAAAAAATCCCAACTTTACTCCAATGGACAATTTTGCTTTTTGATCCCTTAAAGGTGGTGTGGTGCCCTTCAGCAGCACCCAATGACCCAAACTTACCTCCCTTTTGACAAACCAATTTGCTTCCTCATTTTAAGATTTCGACACCTTTGCATAATTCACCAGTAAGAACTTGCAATAGTCTAGTTCCTACTTCTTTTTATCCCTTTTATTTGTATATGATTCTTCCATGCAATGGTTTTTCCCAAGAGCTTCATAGTCATGATTCATGAGTTTAACCCTTAATATCATCTCGTTTGTAGTTGAAAACTTCTTTTTAACCTTGCTCACCCAAACTAGAAGTTCATTTGGATCTGGCAACAAGAGAAATTGAAAAAGATCCACCTGACCACACGGTCCACACCTGATGTGTTTAGACATCTGCCTTCCAACCAGAAAAAGCTAATTTGCGCAAGCTTGAATTTACAACTGCTTTTTTTGCATTTGAAGTCTTTGACCACTAACAGAAAACAGTTGTTATAAAAAAAAAAAAAAAAAAAAAAGCCAATCATTATTTATCTTAAAAATAACAAGAGTTGCATGGTAAGTTGGTTTGCACCAAGTGTGGAAGTTCAACAGCTTGAACTTATGATTCATATCTGAATAAGGTTACCTGCACTTGATTTACATAGCTCCAAATGTGCATGCAATGCAAGTTTCTTCCATTGAAATTAAGAGGGAAATAAATGCTACTTGTTATCATCCTATCTTGTACAGGTGATCTTGCAGTAATATATACTATATCATCATCAAAGTCTTGTCCCAACAATGTTTGGGTTAGTCACATGAATTCTACATCTCCATTCCCGTCTTTTCTAGGTCTAATCCATGGATAGGTTGCACAATTAGCACCTGTGCTGATACATACTTCTCATTGACAATTTTCCATGCATATTTTTTTGTTAGCTTGGTTTTTGATGTAGAATTGACATTGTCTTCTGAGCTATTCCTTTCAGTGGAAGTTCAAATACACTTTTTTTTATTGTTTATGCAGGTTTTAGGAGTGAAGCGAAGGCAAGTATCCATAGGTTCAGGTTCGAAGTCAAGGGACAAGGTCGTGCTTGTGGAAGAAGTCTCTCTACAAAATGTTTTTGATGCTTTAAACAAAGTTTGCCATTGCCATTGATGGATGTAATCTATGATGCCCATATAAGCCATTGATGCTCTATGGATATGGTTGTTGAGGCAGATTTTACATGTAAAGAACTGGAAGCATCTAGGTTGTGATGAAGAGGCTGTCACACTGTGCTCTGTTTTTGTCTTTTCTTTCTAAAAAAACAATGTGCTGCCCCAATGGCAAGGGTGATCCTGTCTAAGAGTAAAAGCATGAAATTTTACACACGGTTTGTTTGTACGCTTGCCCTGCATAATGGACCTTATATCTTACCACTGTGTCAAGCATTGCAGGCGTTCGACTTTAGGTATGCATGAATCATGAATGTATGTCATAGTTTTTACCTTGATCTTTTGGTGCTCAACTTGTCAGACCAAGTAGTGTAGATAGCCTAAAGTAAATCTGAAAATAAGAATTCATGGTTAAATGAGCTCAGTCTTTTAAGACTATTAAAGACGCGAGGTATGAAGGATATGGGGTGAGGGATATATAAGGTAGTGCAAGTAGATGGGGCCTTCACTTTCTGGACTATGAATTTCCAATGTGATACCAGGGTATTCATTTCTCATCTTCCCTTTGCTTCTATTTCCATAAAGGAAAGGTTATTAAATGCTCAATTTTGGATAGTCATCTTTTATCTTCATTTTTAACGCGTAGGGCAGGAATGCCTATGTATCGTACATACCTTTGATCTTCATTTGGGGCTTATTTGACAAGAATTCCTATCTATTCTAATGTAAACAAACATGCCCTATGTGCTCATAGGCTCACAAAAATACCCTATTGGACAAGTCTATCAATCTGATCTAAGTTGAGCATTTGAGTAATCAGATGATTATATTTTGGACTGCTCAAATCATTCCATTAGATTGGACGGCTAAATATTCAATGAGGCCGCATTTGGAGATTCTTTTAATCCACAGGCCACCGTTATTTAGCAGTCATGGGACCCACCAAGGTGCCATGTGCTCAACTGAAGTTCATGGTTTCCGATAATCAGCCAGTTAAAGGCACCTTGAAATCATCTGTGACATCTGAAATTGCCGTAAAGGGCTTGCATGTTTGCGTCGAATTGATTTCCAAGGATCCGAGAAGCCAGAAAATCGAAGTGAGAAAAAAAAAAGAAATAAAGATCCATAAATGGAAACGAAAAAAGGAAAAAGACCACCCACAAATAAAGGAGTCCGGATCTTCTATTTCGTAGAAATAAAGAGATACTGTTTCATCCAATTCACATTCGCCAATTGTGTAAGATCTCTTTCTTTATGTTTTTTATTGAAGATTTTATACAATTTGTGAATGTGAATCGGATGAAATAGTATCTCCTTGGGAGTCCGAGTCTGTAAAGAAAGAAAGTAAGCATGCAGAGTCCCTTTTGGGGTTTTACTTGGAGCCATGCCCAATTATAAGCGATATCAATTATGTGGGTGTGGGGAATCAAACGTGTGCGCAAAAGTTCCAACTTGATGACATTATCCAAGCCCCTTATTCAATGCACTTAAATTTAATAGTTTAGAAGGCATCGATGTTTAGGATTTCAATCTAATGGAGATAAACACTTTACACTTGGATGAGTGTTTGATTTGGGCATGCGATAACTCATATAAAGGTAGTGAGCGTGAACGAGCTGGACTGATCCAACCTTATCTTAAAAAAGACAAGTTGTAACTTGTAAATAAAGGAAAAGATGTTGGGAAATTCTACGTGCACCCACCATTTTTATTCAGCACGCCCATGTTTATATGTATTTTTTTTTCTTTTAGAAGTGAGCATGCCCAGCAAAAATAAGGGCCCATATGGAATTTCCCAAAGATGGATTTGAAAGAGGACTGAAACGCTTAAGTGGACTATTGTTTTCCATTTCATTTCATGCCATGCTTTGCTGCTTCACTCTCCCCTCTCGGCAATGAGAGCCCTCCAGAATTTCTATCGAAGCTTCCGATCAAAGGCAGCCTTGGATTCCTTAATCAATGCTTCGGAAAGCAAAATCCCAAATCTCATCCTCTACAACTACCCTTCCTTTTCTGGGGCTTTCTCAGCTCTTTTCGCTCATCTCTACCACTCTCGCCTCAACATCCCCTTTCTTATCTTACCCTTCTCCTCCGTCGAACCCCTCAGGTAGCTATAGATTAAATCAAATCAAATCAAATCCTTCCCCAATCCTCATTTCTTTCTCCCCTCTGGAGTCAAGTCAAGTCTGTCTGATTTCTCAATTTCTCTGTCTTTCTTTTTCTTCTTAGGGTTGAAGATTTGATTTTGGACGGTATTGAGACTTGCTATCTTCTCGACTTCATCGGACCATCAGGATTTGCAGTCCATCTCTCGCGGCTAATTCCACGGTATACATCTTTTCTTTTCTTCTCCTTTCTCTCTACTTCATTCATCATCATACTATGAATCCCTCATCATCTCTTATTTGTGTAGGGCCAAATTGATTATTTTGAGATCGATCAAAAGTGGAACCCCCATTTTTTGCAGTGGGATAGATTGGATGAGGAAACGTGGATAATGGCTGGCATTTGTTCAATCATCAATATAGTGGGTTTTTTGTTCCATCAGCAATGGAAACGGTCTAGATTTGAAAAAGACAATCCTTTTCTGGATGGACATGTTAGTTCTATTATGGATTGAATGTTAACTTACCGAAGATGGGCTAAAATGATGATGATGGGAGTGGTGATTGATTGATTAATTGTTTTTTTTTTTATTCTTATCATCCTTTCTTACATTTGATTTTGACCTTAAAATATGGCTTAGACGGTTTTGATTGACTTTTTTTTATAAGGGTTGAAGTCTTTGATCATCGAAAATCTACTCTTGCAAAAGTTCCAAAAAAAGAGGATTGTCCAGATAATCTAATTCTACATATTGATACTGAGAGAAGCAGTGCATCTGCTGTATATGATTACTTCTTGAAGAAAGTTGCGGATGCAAAACCATCTGAGGTATGCAGAAACAGGTGTGGGGATTAGAAGTTAGATCACTTGTTTGCTTAGATCTCATCTATGATGCACGAATATTTCAAAATGGGTGACGTATCGTGTCGTATTGAATCAGATACTTCACTTTTTACGTGTAAAATCTGTGTCCCTGCTATGTCTATAGCGTATCCGTCCCGTATCTGGGCATCATAAGATCTCATGTGCTATATGGTGTTGAAGATGAATGATAGCAACTGCTCATCTGGCAGGCCCTATTTTTGATAGGCTGCACTCCAAAGTCAAAGTGCGCATCAGACAGATTTAATTACTTGTTTGGAAGGCCTTTCTGTTAATGCAGACCATGAGTTGAGTTTTTTTCATAATCAGATAGGATGGTCCATATCTTCCAATTACTCCTTTCCATTTCCTTTTTTTTTTGGCCAATTTATTACAATGTCAATATATTTAAAGATAAGTAACATCCTTTTTATCATGTCCTATTCAAACTGTGAGAATTAAAATGATGCTCAAGTTGTATCCATTTGGTCTATCTGGTTACCTTAGGTTGAATCGCATTGATTGCCTGACAGACTAACGTTGTGTGAGCACGGGTATGTGCTCCTGATACCACAGCAATGCCCAAGCATTTCTGGGTTTGGCACAATATTGAAACAAAATTCAAACAAATACTTATTCTAAATAAAAATGGTTGAAGAAATGGGTACCAATAAAAGAAATTATGAACAGATCTTCATCTTACTCTAAATAATCAAGTCATAAATGTCTCAATGCTTTAGTTAGATTTCAAAAGAAGAGAGCATGCCACAATGTTTTGTTGACTACAAGACATTGTTTACATTTGTAATTCAGAAATCCAAGAAGAATGTCATACATTTTTATGTCCAGATCATATCCTACACATGTTGCTTGAAACGAAGAACCCATGTAACACAACTGACATATGAATACTCCAAATCTTGTACTTATGTTCATTTGTATGAGTGTATGGGTTAGATTCATGGATCCTTTCTGTGATTGTTAATGTTGCCCAGCTTTTCTTTTCATGATCGATTCATATTGTAGTATGCATTAAAAAAATGATTTCTTGTTCTATGAAAAATAGGGGGAGGTAGTGCGGCTGTTGAATCAGGAAGATGAAGATTGTGTGTCAATGGTCATCAAGTATATTGAAGATCATGACCTTCACCGATGGGCCTTACCTGACACTAAAGCATTCAATACTGGACTCAGAGAAGAGCGTTCAAAGTTGAATTGTGTGACTAACCCATTTGTCTTTGATCAGGTGTGTTTGATCTGAATGGAATACTCAAAGTCTTGGTCATTTGAATATAATTAAATAACTTAATTCTCTGTTCTTCTGTCAAGCAGCAGAAACTGAACATAATATCATCCTTCATTTTGATTTTGGTTGGCCCAATACACCATTTGGATGCCCTTATGTATAATGCATAAATTGCACAAACAATTGGAATAAGAGCGGGAACTCGCACTCTCTCTAAGTAAATGAAAACTCAGCTTATCAAAACTAGTTGTCCATGGATTATAAAATACAAATATTCATGCACACACATATATTGCAATGGAAGTTATATTCCATGTGTTTTTGTTTATTCATCTGCAATAAACTTATTGTCCTGCAGTTTCTGATAAATCGTTACTCACTGGCTTTGGGTATTCCTATCCTGCATAGTTGCTGGAAGTCAGTGCCAATGACATGAATATAAATATTATAGACATATACTATAATTGTTGTTATTATTATTTTTATTCATCAGCATGTATCTTATTGTCCTTACGTTTCTGATAGATTACTCATTGACCTTGGGTATTACTGTCAGCATGTATCTTATTGACCTATCATTTCTGATAATTACTCATTGACCTGGGGTGTTACTGTCCTGTTTGTAGCTGCTGGAAATCAGTGCCAACAATATGGTTGACAGGGGAAGTTTGTATATTTCCTCCCGTAAGGATGCTGCAAAGAAATTGTTGGGAAAAGCATTAAAAGTTCGGTTAGGCAGAGGATTCTATGGGGAGTGTCTGGTGAGGCTCAGTTTATCAGGATGAAAATGTAAACTACTTTGTTTGAATTTTGAATGACTATGCACCTCTATTTGCTATTGAGCTTTTTTTTTTTTTTGTAGAAGGACTTTAGTCAATAAATCTTTGAATTCCATTGCTGTACTATTGTTTTTCCCTTCTTAATTGCTGTCTCAGTAGAGGTGATTGTGTTTCGTCTTATATATATATATATATATTTAAATTGGATGCTTATACTTTAAGATTGACCTAGAAAATGACAGTTCTTAGGGTGTGGAAGTGCGATACAATTTTTTTTTTTTGGTTGAGGTGATTGTGTTTCATCTTATGGATATTTAAATTGGATGCTTATACTTTAAGATTGACCTAGAAAATGACATTTCTTAGGGTATGGAAGTGCAATACAATTTTTTTTGTCGGTAACGGGAAAATTTATGAACAGAGGCAAAATACAAGCCACAACACAAGAAAAGGACCTAAGGGGCGGTTTGATTGCACTCATTTACATATGTAAATGATTCATCATGTTTGTCTGATGGTTCATTTACGCATGTGATGGTTCATTTGCGTATGTTATACGTAAATGAGGTGTGAAAATATTGTGTAAATAATGCCATATATAGCATATTAGATGGCATTTGATCTATATTTATGTGGTAGAACCCTTCAAACCTACTTGATCTCACCTTAGTAGCATATTAGACAACATAGTTTGTCTGTATTTTATATTGTAGAACCATTCAAACAGAATCAAACCAACCCCGTATTGATATCACATTGCTAAGATGATGACGTCAATGACATGATACTCTGTCTGATGAATTCACTTCATATCATTATATTTTGAATTACAATAATTTATATTTTTATAATGTGAGAATGTTTTTAATTAATTGTCTTGGGGGCATTTTGGGAATTATAGTTTTTGTTCCAGTTTGTTTCTTGAATTGAAAAATCAGCTCGTGTTTCCTTGGCATAAGGGTAAATGATTTGTTATTTATCTGTGTTAATTCATCTGCTCACCGAACATGTACTCTATATCCTGCTGTATAGTAGAATCTTGATCTTGACATGTCAGTAAATGGGAAAGCGAAGCGCTCAAGCTCCGAGGGTCGTAGTAAACTCATTGTTCTCTTTCCGATAGCTAGGAAGCCGAGTTGAACCAGCAATCCTCAAGTCAAGCGAGAAAGCAAGTGGATCAGAAAATGTATCTCGCGCTGGTATTAGGCAGATTGAGAGATCTTTGTTTCCAAGGGGAATAAAACCTATCTCTTTCCGGGAGCTAGGCTTAGGTGCCGCTCGTTAGTCAGTAACCCCGTATTGATATCTCATTGCTAAGATGATGACGTCAATGACATGATTCTCTGTCTGATGAATTCACTTCATATCATTATATTTTGAATTACAATAATTTATATTTTTATAATGTGAGAATGTTTTTTAATTAATTGTCTTGGGGGCATTTTGGGAATTATAGTTTTTGTTCCAGTTTGTTTCTTGAATTGAAAAATCAGCTCGTGTTTCCTTGGCATAAGGGTAAATGATTTGTTATTTATCTGTGTTAATTCATCTGCTCACCGAACATGTACTCTATTTCCTGCTGTATAGTAGAATCTTGATCTTGACATGTCAGTAAATGGGAACACTGAACTTTTATTTCCTGTTGGCTCGGTCCTTCCTGCCGTCACTCAAAATTTCCATTGAAGACTTGATCCCTTTTTTTATCCAGCAATTAAACCTAGTGTTGTTCTATTTTCTATTGGCTTCAGGGAATTAGGGCTGATGGAAATTCTGATTTAAGCAATGAAATTGGTGAGGAGCTAAGTGTGAAGAGTGCTGCAGCTGGTTTGAGGTATGGTTATTTTATGGCTCTTGAAGTACTTTATGGGTTTTGTTACACTTCAATCTGATTTGTAATTTGATACTCTTAGTTGAAAAATGATCAAATGTACCAAACTTCGCGCCATTAAGTACTGAATATTCCTGAGAAATATCTGCTGTGGGTTCCACATGTTGAAGGCAAACCATTTATTCAAATTCTTACCTTATGTCTACGGATTTTCTTGATACCACTCTTATCAGAGATATTCATTGTTGAAGTTGGAAAGTGGAGATCAAGCGAGTAATCTGTCAATCTAGACTGTTTCCATATTTCAAATGATTGGTGAACATCAGTCTGATCAAAGTAATATTAGACTCAGGGACCAATCACAGGGTGAGGCATCGATCCAATGATAGAACTTTAGGAAAAGTGGGTCCCAACTCCCAAGTTGGAGATTTATTATGGCTGCACTTCACTTTATGGTTTAGTTGTATACACTTAACCATTCCTCCTTTTTTGTTTAATAATATGAATGCTGAGTCTTCATGTCAACCCTGACCCATTTTGAGTTGTGCTATGTTAAGCTTTCAGTTTTTCTCTGAGGAACTATGTTCCTTAATTGTTGGATATAAGTTTTGAGCAAATCATCTTGATTTTTTGATACATGCATGACATTATCTGAAAAGAAAATTTTGTTTGCGAATACAGGCCCATTGGCGCAGTTGTATATATGCAACGTGGTAACCTAAAAATGTGTTTAAGGAGTCTGGATAGTGCTACTGACACCTCTGCGATTGCTAAGGTACTTTAAATCACGCATATCCAATTTTTTTCTGCTAAGAAATGATTTCGTTTGAAATCTTCAAATGTCATTTAAGTGTGGTGGCCCTTACAATGTATAGTGAGCCCCTCCTTTGTTAGTAGACTGCTGGATGAGTGAAGCCTGCATTACATTGGCAGGCCGGCCTTTATCACCTTGATTTGACCATCCTAGTTGTCCATTACGAATATGCACAGTAAGTGGCTCTTCTAGATTTGGTCTGAGCAGCCAGTTTATATGCTCTTAGTAAATAGACAGGAACAATGTGATGGAGGGAAGCCCGGGGCATCAATGGCAGGTGTCACAGTTCAATAAAAGCACCTTAACATGGTGCAAAGGTCGGTTTCAAACTAGAGTATTCCTCTTGTTTTAGATAAACCTAGATCTGTCAATGGGCTAGGGAGGTTTTGTCAGCTTAAGACCAAGCTCGTCATTGAGTGGATCTGGTCTTGTTGTTCGGCCTTGACCCAGTCCTGGTCCTGCCAAACTTTTTGTCAACAAGTCAATGTTTGTGATACTCATGGCTGCCCAGGGACTTAAGTTGATGTTTGCTGGAGAAATAGACTAGGATATGGTGACCTCGCCTGTACGCATACCATCCAGCCTTAAGGCATGTTTGCGTCAGGCTTTAATTCTTGACAGGGCAGGACAGTTTTGGTTTGTTTCACCTGACAAAATTTGACCGAAATTTCTGATTTGGATGAAATGCGTATGTTGTTTTCTGATCTTTCGGAGATAAAAGCAGGGTCTAGGCCATCTTGTTAGGCCCTTTTTTTTTGAATGGTTTGTTAGGCCTGTCTACATCAGGTTAAATTCTGAATGGGGATAAGATCTGATGCCTTGATAAAAATTAGCAAAAAGGATTGGATGCAACCTGAAAATTCCGTATTCTGAAGGCAAATAGGCTGGAACCTTGGTTGTGATTACCGGATTTAGCTATTCCTCCGGAAGAGAAGGATCAACAACAACTGGCTCATTATACATAGTAGCCAGAAGGTTTCTGCTGATTTTATCAGTAGCAGTCAGCCAAAAATACCACCCATCCAAAAGTAAACCTTGGGCACGTGAGCCCTAGGGGTACCTTCCAATTCTTCAGGCTTGCATCCATTGATTTGGCTAATTCTTCTGGATGCCAAAGGTCTTTTTGCCATTCAGAGGTAACCTTATATAAAAAACACCCTATTTTCCCACTATGCTCGATCGGCTTAGTGGCATTAGGGGCCAGAAGTTGGTTTTCTGAGAACCTAAACACGGTTTTCAATCCTGTTTCATTAGAGCCTGGCGGTAGTGGGATATTAGTAAAATCTGCTATTTAGTCAGTTCCACACTTAACACTAAAATCTGAATTCCACATGTTCTATCAAAACGCAATCCTCAAGTTTTGATGGGGCAATGTGGATATTACAAAATCCTGGTTTCTTGGAAGTAGAACCCCACTTCAAAATACGGTCCCTGTCTAGAAATTCTGAATCTTGGTTTGCTTTGCATCTGTAAATGTGAAGGCATATGGTGGGGGAGGTTGTCGTGGTTCGAGCTCTTTTATCATAAGGATGGACGAGTATAATGAGTGGATTTCAGTAAACTCCCCAACAAAGCTGTAGAGGAAAAAAGGAATTAAAAGGGAAAGGAGGAGGAGGAGAATTGTATGTCAAAAAAGTACTGGACCTGGTGTTCACCTACAAGCTATCATACAGTGAAGTACACTCCCACCTCTGCATAATATGTAGCTCTTTTACAGTCTTGTACATACTTATCAATTTTTGTATCTCGGGGCTTTTTATATGGAAATGCTAGCCTAATGTTGTACTTGGGCTTTTACTGCAAGGGCAGTTAAATACAGGAAATGTTAACATGTAGGTGGTGTTTGGTTGATTAACCATATGTACAAGATCAGCTTCATTGAACGTTGTTGCCTTTTAGATCAATGGCAACGATTTCAAACCGTTCACAGCTTTCATATTTATTGTTCACTTACATTTCCTTTGACTTGGCTACTAAATTGTGATGAGACTTAATTTAACAAGCCATTTTTTACTGGCGAGGATGCTAGTCCACATGTCCACACCAAATGTCATATTATTCAGGATGCATTTAGATATTTGGATTTGGATTAAATGTACTTCATTTTCATGAAAATGTTGAAAGTAATGTCGTTTGGATGTGGTCGTCGTCGTCGTCTTCTTCTTCGTTTTTTTAACAGTGCATTTCCTATCTGCCCTTATCCCTTTGTCTCCTAATTGTTGGCTTCTACTTTGTAGAAAAAATAAGAAAAAAAGGGGGAAAAAAGAAGGAAATGTATTTTCATTTCACCCATGTACTTTTTGATTGAAAAAATGTACATTTTCATGTAAGGTTAATGGGTGGATTTCAATGGTTGTTAATATATTATCACTCCCATCAAAATATTTTTTAGCAGTGTACCAGTTTTGAGTGTGACTGGGTGGGTCAAATAGCAAGAGTGGCCGCAGCTGAAACCAACTATTTTGTCAATTGGGTCAAAATTTTAAAATAAACCTAAAAATAAAATGGTCAACTCGAACCTTGAGTTACTGGGTTGGGCCATAAATTCCTATTGGAAATTACGATCAAGGATTACTCTACCAATCTCCATCCACTTCAGAGATACCTACAGAAACATTTTTCAAATGAACTAGGAATCTTGGTTGAATTGAAGATCCAGATTTTCCTTTTGCTGAATTTTGTTACCGAGATCAATGAATTGGTACCGACATCTTCGAACAGCAATAAATGGTGGTCTCTACCCCGTAACACATACACAGAAATATAGGGTGAAAAAAGTAATGGTCATTGTTCTTTGTGATGATGATGATACCACCACCCTGGGGCCTGGATCGATGGTATAGAGATAAGATGAAGACATGTTATCTACGTGAAAAGTTGGCCAGCCCAATATTTGAGCCACAATCTGATCAATATTGGCCCCCCACCAGATGAGAAGGGTTGATAATTGGTCCCATTGGACTGGGTTTGGGTCAGGTTGAGCATGGAAGGCAACATGCAGAGTCTCAACCCAAACCCAGTCCGTTCATAGTTAAACTGGTGGTGTCGGGTTGGGTTGGGTTCGGTTGGCAGGCTATCGTAGTGTAACTAGTTGGGTTGATGTCAGGTTTATGGGCTAAATAGAAAAAGGGTACTCAAACACAACCCCAAACCATTTATTAACAAGGTACTCAAACACAAACAAAAACACAAACACAAACCATTAATTAACAGTCAGAAATATCAATGTCAACTTTTTTATTTTTATTTTTTTATGCTATGATAGGAATTTAAACTCTACTGAGACACCCATGTCCCTAATCAGCCGAGATACAATTTAAGGAAACCTGAGTTCTCAATTACCAGGTTGTGTTTAAGTCGAATTGGTGGATCAAGGTGAAGAATTACCACCCTAAACATGTGGTCTATATCTCATTTTCCTCTACAATACTGGCAAGGGTCATTGTGCATGGTACCAAGACTGTTCGTCTAACAGTAGAAAACCAGCAACTTTCTAAACATGAACAAAGGATATGATTCCACGGGACAACTTTAGCCCAAATTTTAATGTCCAACTAGGCAAATGGCCGATTTCAAAGTGATTAAGCTTGAATGCAATTCAAGATGCTGATTTATTTTTTTTTCAAAACTGCTTTGCCCATATGAGGGAAACAAGCGCAATTAAGGGTGCTGCAAATGCATTCAAAAGAGAAAATCTACCTTCACAGTTCAAGATTAAATAAAAAAATGCAAAATTTAAGTTTTAGATCATATGCCCTTTTAAATTTCATTGAATGACAGATTTCATGAATTTTCTGCTATACAGTTGCAATACATGTCAAAATGCCTACAGCTAAAAACACACATACCAAATCTCCACACTTGGTACCTTTTCGCTCCCTCGCTGAGTGCTGAAAAAAAAATGCTGGTTTTAATCAGGAATAGAAACTGAACCAAGTAGCGAAAAGTGCGACCCAAATTACTCGACATGCACTAGAAATTGTTGTTGCATCAGAAAATCTCACTCTATGGAACTGATCTCTGCAATTGAAGGAAGAGCAGAGTGTCAGAAATGATATGAAGGGAAGGCAAATAACATAGTGCTTGTATGTCATCTTACTTCTGTAAGCTTGCAAGTTCACCACAATATATGGCATTATCAGGAACAGAAAGCTCGGTCTTGTTAGTGATCTCTGGGTTCACCACACTCACATATGTTTCCTGCCCTAGATACCATGATTTCAGGTTCTCCGAACGCAGATTCCAAATGCCCACATTGTCTAGAGAAACTAGGATGGCTGTCCATGCTTCAGGAAATACCTGTATTTGGGGAAAATTCAGTCAGTGTTCCAAAAAGCATTAATTTACTTTATACAATGTCAAAAGCATGACCTCCTGGATGTCAAGTAATGATAAAAGGAATTCCAATAATGCAAATTCATGTATAAAGTTGGTGATGAGTGAAGGTTTACAAAATGAAACAAACACCTCATGAAAATGGTCCGGTTTAGTACCCATTATTAGGGTGTATTATCAAAATATTTCTGGACCAAGTATATACATCAAGAAAATATTACCAATTTACCATAAGCACCTATAGTTTAATATCAGGTCCAAAAAATCCCCATATTTTGATTCCAGACACAAAAAACCATTCAAAATGAAACCAGGCTTCGCATAAGGTTGGTTTCTTTTCTTTCTTTCTTTTTTTTTTTTTTTCAAATTTGTCCTTAAATATAACTTCATTTTGGAGTTTTTTGGATGAAAAAAATAACATTAGAGAAAAAAGAAGCATTCAAATGACTAATAGGGTTTGAGTCAATATGAAAAGTAATATCTTGCTTACAACCGATAAAAGCAGACTGGCTAGAGATGAATAGATCAGGTTTTCTAAGCCATGTAAAAATACCTCTGCTAGGAATTACTGCTACTACCTCTCCCTCTTACCTCCTTTAATACCTATACTGTCCAGGCCTGAGTGGCTGAATACCATGCTTCTCGCACCACAGCCAACCATGTCAAGGACTTCCTAAGCGTGATGAACTCACTCACAGTTAACAATTTTCCTCAAGGACAGGACTAGTGGCCATAACTTTTCTCTCAGGTTGTCGACATATAAATTACAAAACAGGCAGTACCAGTGAAAATGGTGGTTGATGACACTCTGAGATAATAACACTGACGATATATACCTGAGTTTCTTTTGAGGGAGCCAGTGCCTATAAGGGGTGGAGACGGAATATATTATGAATGGGGTTGGATCAATCAACAGTGGGTGCTACACCAGTCAAACAGTGGTTAGAAACTTTGAATGATCTTGACAACAAAATATGCCATTTCTCATTATGAAATCATTCCAATTCAGTGAAAATAGTATTTAAGAAAAGCGAGCGATGTCATGTCACCAGATTTTCAGGGGTAAATAAGAAAGGAAATTGGAAAATGCATTAGTACAAAAGATGGGACAATCACTAAAAATATTTATAAAAAAAAAAAAAACATAAACATCAGCAAACTTAAATTCCTATTTCTGTTACTGCATCTTGAAATTTAGACTCGGGCAAGACTCAACGGCATCCTTGAGTCAAGTGAACTCTAGAGCATTCTAACCAGGACAACTTTACAAGTCATCGACACGGCTTCTGTCTCATCCCCTTCATTTTATTTATTTATTTATTTATTTTTGTCTATTTGAGCCATCAGCCATGTACCCATCTATATAAATTAGCAAGGACCACATATCAGTCATCATGCATAAATTTTCATGATGTCTTCATTGATGCACGTGTCAAACTTAACTTTTGGCACCGAACATCTATTCACTTTTCAAAACAGCCTACTTATACATACCAGGGATTAAAAGGGGATAACTGGTGAACAGAACTGATTAATCATATATTCAACAAAGCAAAAGTTCCTTCAGTACTGTTTTCCTAGTTCTATATTTTGTTTCATAGACAGCTTGGTTTCATTCATTCATCGCATTCATTCCTGCACATTAGCCTGGACACTCTAATTCTGTACCTAAGGCCAGTACATTATACAAGGGTATCATAATAAGTGAAGTCCCAAAATCTATGCATGGAATGAACAATATTTGGTGCCATAGTTGAAATTAGTGACTAGTGATCACAAAGCACAGCAGCACATTATCAGTCAGACTATAACATTCAGAATGAAGTCCAGCTTTAAATGAGAGAAGAGAAGGTACAAAGAAGTGGGCATAAATTTCAAAATATTCAAAAGCCAGGCTCCATTTCTACTTGTTAGTCTAGTGTTATGCTTGAAACCACAAATAAATATGTCAAACAAGTTGGGCCAGGCAAGACAAATTTGTCACGCAGACTACTTACTGACCCAGGTCAGGAAAACAGGCCCTGGTCCAGCCATTTTCCAATCTTAACCAAGTACTATTCCAAAGCTGGGGTTGCATCAAAGCTAGCCTAGACAGTGCTGTTGAACCTACTCACGATCAACTAGATCATCATCCATTCTAGCATTCAAATGAGGGTAATTCACAAACTGCTGGTATAGTTAATAGCTCGAAGGAAAAGTTCAGTGACATGCAAACCTGTGTGGTGCAGCGAGCAACCCCGTCCCACTTATTATAAGTACCTCTGCTATTCTCTGTCCAAACTCCATAATCCATGCTACACTCCAAAAAATGGAAAAGAAAAACATTCACTTGTACAGTTCTTGGACACATCTACCAAGAAAAGAAAATTATTAAGTTAACAAATGTGGGAGTCAGAGCTTACCCTACAACAAAGAAAGCATATCCGTCCATGTGATAGCTTTGGACAATTGTATCATTGTTTTGGAATATAACTTCCATAAAACCTTTGTAAGTACCATTGATTATCGATGTGTCAACCTTTGCAGGTCTGTTCATCATTCTGTTTGGAAAGTCAAGCTTGAAAATTCCTGGTACATTGAACTGCTGGGCCAGTTTTAAGGGTGTTTCAGGTGCAAAGTATGAAATATCGTTAAGAGTAGTTCGCCATTTTCCATCGATAAGCTCTGGAGGCCCACTATGAAGTACATATACATCTGTGACAGTGATCTGGCCGTATTTAAAAGATCCCTGGGGATTAGGGCGAGCAGCACCAGCGGAGACATTCCATCTGCAGATTAACATCACAAACATAATAATAGAATTAACCAATAAGAAGGCAATCACTTGTTAGTTGCTAGACCAACATTTGTGAAGTAAGCTGCAGATACTAGCACAAAAACGATTCAAAGAAAAAAATTAGAAGATTCAAAAAACACATTGTAAGGAAAATATGTGTACGTAATATGACGATCCTACCTGATAGACCTTGCTTGGTTCATAGAGAAAGATTTGTCATACTCATCATTTGGGGGATCTGGCAGTGGACCTGAAGCAGGGCCCTGGGAATTGGAGTAGTGTAATATGGCAACACCAGTGGCTCTTGCCCAGTCTGTTCCATTAACAAATCGTGCACTTGCCACCATGTAGTAATCACTGCTCGCATTTTGATCCATTGTGACTAAGAATGAGTACGATTGACCCACATGGATATCCATGTTTGAATAGTTCTGCTGAACTGTATAGGACCCTTCTGTCTCTACAAGGAAGCAGATTATGATTTTGGATTCGGAAATTCAGGCTGGTTGAGATGCCAATATTGTGTACCCGAAGGCGGTAAGTTTTCCCTGTCATAAACAAAAATAGATTAGTCATTTTATCAAACAAACACCCAAAATCTAAACACATTCCATTTATCATGAAAGCATGCAATCACTTGTGGTATGGGACAAAACACGAATGCTACAACAAATAAATAAATGAGCTAACTTATTAAGATAAAAATTATAATTTTGTACACATTCACACTATAAGCTACCAACCTGGTTCCACATTTATCGTCTCATAAACAATACCAGCAGGCACAAGAGAATCATGATAGCGGTAGGGGCCTAATCCATTAAAGAGAACCCCATCAGGCACTCCAAGGTCCTTGCCATCCTCAAGATCTTTTCTCAGGTCCTGTTGTTCTGTCAAGTTAGTAAATTCGGAAGTGATCGAGTAACATAGCCTGCAGTAAATAAATTTGCAGAAAAAAATTAGTCAGACCTTATGACTTTTGGTATACCAGTCACCAATAAAGATAGTAATATCTCCATCTGGCGTCCCAAACGGTACTGGAATCACCTCTCGATTGTTTATGATGAACCCTCCAAAACCACCTGCAGCTTTCTGGAAGCTTGTAGAAGGGAAATAAAAGAAACTCCCAATTTGATCTTTGACTTGAAATTCATATGTCCAATTCCAACCGGAAGGGATAGGACAATTTGTTCCCAAAACACCATCCTGCCACGAGTTTCTCCTCTGCTGTACACCATCCCTACAACATTGTCAGCATTGTCATTCACTTTGTAGTCACCATAGCCCAAATAAATAATAATGTTGGCTCATCCCAGCACACACGTACCATGTGAAAAGGATTGGTTCATCCAAATTGTTCTTGACATTCACAACAACATTCCAGTTCGTGGTCACATTAATAACTGGCCCTGGAAACTGTCCATTTACTGCAATCACCTGCAACCATGATTATCATTTTTGACCAGCAATTAGAAAGAATTTAATTACGTTAAAAATTACACCTCAAATAAACATTGGTAACATTTATGTGAGTGCACAATTACCTAGGGAAATTGGAGGTCATAATTAGGAAGGAAAGAACATAGAAACCAAATACAAGGGTGATGATCATCTACTCACTTCTAGGGTTGTAAATGAGTTGGTAAGGCCCAAGTCCAGACTTGACCGGGGCAAGTGTGGATCCAAGTCCAGATGATAGATTACTGATGCAGTCCTGAACCCATGTCACCCACCTTGTGGTGTGCAGCCCGCAAACAAAACACCTAGGAGGAGACCTGTGACTTGCATATGTGAGGACTCCATGGTCCATGACTGGTGGCATGATTAATGTGTACATGTAGGTCATTCCACATATGAGATGTCCTTTATTTTCAGGTTCATGCATGTTCTGAGACTATTTGTTATCTCCTAAGTTGTTTTCGTTATTCACTTAAGTAATAGCGGCGTTTTAAACTTTTCAAAACATTTTAAACCCTCTCTATTGTAGGTCCTCCATTGGTTTGCATCTTTCCAGTAGTAGTTGTATAGATATGGCAGTTATGAGTATCTCCAAATCAAAAGAAGGGTTAAGCTTCCATTCACTGTGAGTACCATACTGTTTTATCTCTTTATATTGCTTTTTTCTTGTGATACAGTTCGGTGGTGAAATGGTTAGCTTAGAGATTTTTATGCCTCTTGAAAATAAAGAACTAATGAATTTTTCTGTTTTTTAAAACAAAAACAGTAACAGTGAAAACTTTCTTTGAACATAGGGGAGAAGAGATAACTACAGTAGAGAAGGGTGGTATAAGAGGACTGTCCTGACTACAGAGTACAGATCACAACATGCAACCAGCTCAAAACCAAACAACAGAAGAGAGAAACATAAGAAGAAAACATATCGACTCCTAGCCTTGGCTAGAGCATCCGTGACCTCATATGCTGAAAAGCACGTCTAGGAAAGAGCATTAATCCTTCATTGTATACCATTTAAAAAAAAAAATCCTTGATTGTATTAGAAATGAAGGGGAATTTGAGGCCCCCGTTTCATCAGCCCCAACTCAAAGCTGAAAAAGAATTGCCTTCCACAATGAGGAAATGGAAACAAATTCTTTCTGCAAACGGCATTGGTCCCATGCTAGGAACTCTCCCTCCCTCCTTCCCTCTCCCTATTATATGAGTAGGAAAGCTCTTGATCCCTCCTCTTCCGCGAATCTATTTGATGAGCAGGGAAGCTATTGATCCCTCCTCTTCCATGTATCACTTTTCTTTTCAACAAGGTCAAAAGATACAGTTGCAGTAAAGTACATAACTGGCATTAGTAGCCCTACACTCGCAAGAAGAAGATGCCACAGCAATTGTGGAATGCAAACGGAAACCTTCTAATTCTCGTGAATACCAATGGTGAGAGAAGAGGAAAGTGGTGAAAGGGATCACTTGTGGGGCAGATATTATTACCCAAAAGATGACTTAAGGAGGTCCACTTACAAGAATAGTGGAAACTGAAAGGAAAAATGTGGAGTTGTGGTCTTCCATATATGAAAACTGAAAAGCTGGTTCATATAGAGAGGAACTTCCCAAGAGAAAATATTATCCACATGTATGTAGCATGCAAATAGTGGAAGGCCAAAGGTATGGCATGGAGAAACTTAGTATTAGAAAACTCTCAACTCCTTAACTCTGTAAAGATGCAAGAGGTCGATTCAAAGAAGGATCCAATGAGCTTATCTCATAGACTTGCTTGTAAATGGAAAGAAGGCATTTGCGACATAGAAGTGATTCGCAACTTCATGACCAAGGAGGAAGCTGTATGGTTGATCTTAAAGTGCAAGGAAGATTCATCTTATACTATCAACTCGCCAGACTCTATAGCCACAAGGACCAATGGAAGGCAAACAAGGCGTACTTGCAAGTGGGGCAATTAAAAAGTGTGATTCACTTTGTTGGTTGTGTGTGGAGAACTGACTTAGTCTAGGCATTAACTTCTTTTATTAGACAAATCTGGTGGGAAATTTGGAGACAAATGTGTTGATGATCATGGATGAGACGTCATCATGTCTGGTGCAATTTGTGAGAAGGAAGCCGACTAGGATAGATTTCTCTTCCTTATGGTTATCTAAAGGAGTGAGAGGCATGAAAGTAGCGAGTGCTATGGTATGCCCAAGGCACGTAAAAGAAATAGAAGTTGCCCGAAGCCAGATCACATGGGACATACGATAAGATGGATGAATGGTTGATGATGTGTGAAGAAGCACTACATCGATTTGCGAAAAGGGTGTTAGCATAATCGAATTGCCATGTGCTTACAAATCATGACACACATGTGGAGTGGCAAGTCACATTAAGGTATGGGAGGAGGCATGCTAGCATCCCAAGCATATAATGACAAAGAAGGAGGCTAGTCCGAAGTGCATCATGACTGCCCAAATGGTAGGATGCGCATGTGACTAGACAGGCAAAAGGATCTGGATTGTCTAACAAAGATCTTCAAGGTCTAGAAGGATCTAGAAGACTATAGAGTAGTCTTCAATCGCGAAGAAATATTTGTAGTATTGGAGTACTCTTATATATTTGAAAATGTGTAAAGATGTATGATCTTCTAAAATAGTGTGGAAGAGTATGGGAAAGAATAGGGTAGATTTGTGTAAAAGTTTCTAGAGTAGAGTCCAGAGAGTTCTCATTTGTTGGACCAATGACATGTGGATAAACTTTGTATAGGAAGGTCTATAAATAGGGTTAGTCTCAATCATTTGTAACAAACACATTAAGGAAGCAATACTAGCTGCACTAAGCTTGAATTGACTTGATAATACAAAACAAGATTAACCTCAACTCATGCTCATACATTTATAGCACATACTTGCTATGTATGTGTATATGTGTGTGTACAATAATTTTTCTCTTAAGCACCCCCTTATATAATCTCCATTAGAGGCTTAAAGCATCGTTCCATGCTGCCCACTTTGGACCACCTAGTGCATGGCATAGATGACATGGATATTAGAGCAGTAGGCCCACGTATCAAATCAACTGGTTAGCAATGTCAATACAGTTTTATCATTAGAACAAATATTCAACTCTCATGCTACATGAGTTTTTTTTTTTTCATAACATTGATAATAATATTAAGTTTAATATATTATGTATTAAGTTATATAATCAATTACTATTTCTTTCACCAATACATATGTTTCAATCAAAAGTGTAAACTATATGTATAATTTAATGCCTATATTTCTAATTCAAAGCCAAGCCTCTTAATAAGCTGAGCTCAAATAAATCAATCCATGCATGACCAAGCTTGAGCAGAGCTAGAATAGCTTGTGACCCAACTTGCCTCATTTCCATCCTCACATGCAACAAAGTATTTGATTAGGAATCTACCAAAATTTTAATGAATGTTGGTGATCAAGACCTTTAAACTCAAAGCTTCAGATGAAATAACTAACAATGACACATTGGGGTTGGTCTCATATGGTTAATCCACAAACCCCAAACATTAAACATGGCCAGTGAAATGGACCCACCAACAAGCCACGTGTCCAATTCTAAAAGAGAACGAAAAGCTCCTACGGAATCTTCAACCTAACATTCACAACACCCCTCCCCTTTTTGAAAGAAAGAAATCTCAATGGGTAAAACAGAAAGGGGAAAGCATAGAATCCATGGAAAATGAAATGAAAGACCTGCTGTGCAACTCCAAGAGGCGAGGATTTGATGTAGGACACTTCCCAGTGGAAGAAGGCAAAAGGGTCGCCACCAAAAGCAACATTGGAGAAGAAGATAAGGAAGTAGAGCAGCAGCATCATCATCATCATATCTCCATCTCTATTGCTGCTTCCCATCTTCATCTTTCTCTTTCTCTCTCTCTTTCTGGCCTTTGATTTAGAGAGATGATGTGAATGAATGGAAAGGAGAAAAGAAAGGAAGGAACAAGTACTCGTTTTCTCAGTAAGAAGCACTGCACTGCACTTGCAGCTACTTTACTTTACTTTACTTTACTTCCAGTGGGGAAGAAGGGTGGTGGTGACAGTCAGATTGCAGTTTCGGAATGCGGACAGCTTTCTTGCAAAAGGTGTAAAATTTTGAATCGAGACCCAACAATAGGGGGCATGAGGAGGCCCAGTTTTGGGGGGTGGGGGCCAAGCGGATGATGGAAGCTGGTAAAATTATGGTGTGGAAAGAATCCGGATCCCCTTATCCCCTTTGTAAGAGGAAAACATGTGAAACTCCATAATGGGGACTATAGAGAGATCATCTGGATCGTTGAAAATGATTTTCATCCCCTTTGCAAATGTATCCTCCAAGTTTTAGTTTATATGGAGTGGGTCCTACTGTATGATTAAGTACGACGATAGAAACACGGCGGCGTTACCCACATCAACATGGCACTCAATAGGGTGGTGCGGCGTTACCCACATCAACATGGCACTCAATAGGGTGGTGGGACCCACTCTCTGTGAACTTAAACTTGAGGGTATAAATATTTGTTTTTAAGGGGATGTGACTAATCTTGAACGGTGGTGTAAATTATTTTTAGGCGGAGTGTTATCCGCAGAGGACCCGGTCTTGAATGGAAATGTAGGAAAATCAGCCCCATCAGACAGATAGGTCATCCTGACCATTCATTCAAGTATAGATTTTTTCTATGATTCGACAAAAGCCAGATTAGTAAATGTCGGCATGGTGCCAGCTCATGCGTGGATGATTGTAAACGCGAGGGGAATACACTATCAAAGGTACAACTATTCTCAGGTGAGCCTCGTGGATTTGCAGATTCTGGAGTGCTTGCAGGAGATAATTTCAACTCCGTATTCATAGCATGTGTGTTAAGAGGATTTGGTTTTAGTGGCCCGTGCTGGATCTCATAGACCCAATTACAACTAGGGTTGGGTTTCCACTTTCCAGCTCTCTCAGCTTTGAAGATCCATGTAAGACAAAAACCTAGGGGTTTTGTTATATTGGCCCTCCTTGAATTTGGCTTTTCTAATTTCAAGACCAAAATTCAGATAACGTTACTACTAGAGTCGCTTGACTCCCGTGAATGTTTTTATTTTAACATCATATCCCATAATCCTTCAGTGAATATTTTCATTTTACCTTTTTTCTGCCATATCTCATAATCTCATGATATCATGAGATTTATTAGTTTTTTTTTTTTTTTTATCATACACTTTCTACAACTATGAAGTGAATTTATTTTTTTTACAGAACATGGAAAACGATATTTCTGTGAAAAGTAAATACACATTTGACCACCATTTCTCAAATTCTATCATGTGGAGGTTTTTTTTCCAAAAGATGCTGCATAAAGCAATGACATTATAGGACAGTCTCATGATATTATGAGATTTATCAATTTCTATAGCATATAAAGTTCACATAATATCATGGAATCTTGGGCAAAATATTTTTATAAAAAATGTTGACTAGAGTCAAGCGACTCTGGTGATATTATCTGAATTTCAGTCATGAAATTAAAAAAACTAAATTCAAGGATGACTATTAATCTATTATATTAAAACCCTTATATCAAAAGCTCTGCATACTGCCTTTGTGATGGAGTTGGCGGCTCCGAATTCCCTAATTTCTCCTCCATATCAGACTCGACTCAATTATATTAAGGGTCTTCCACATGCTTCCCGTTGGTGAAATTGGTAGAATTCTACACTGGGGCCTATCTATTGATAATCCAAACCATTCAAAATGATTGTCATCCTTTCCGTTTGTATTTCTCAAAGTTTTCTTCAATTGAAATTGGTCCCACAATAAAACTGTACATATGATTTATGTATAAAACTAATAATGCATTGATTAGACTTATGGTGGACCGATTTCTATTGATTTAAAATCTGATTAAATCAAACTATACCAGTTGACTCCAACGTCTAATCCAAAGTTTCTTTATCAATTTCGTGTGAAGAATCCATTGTCAAACGGACCCTTCATATTTTGAGTTTCACAAAAGGGCCCCATAAATCTTGTTTCCATTCATAAGGGCGTTTTTGTGTAATCAATTTCCTCAATAAAAAAAGATGGTTTTAAGTTCATTCCTATTTTCCTTTGTAATTCTTCCCTCATTTCCCCATTTCAACTATTCCATCTTTTTAACTCTAAGGAGTAGCTCAGTCGGCCTAGGACCACGGTTTGCACCCGAAAATTATAGGTTGAAACTGCACTACCATATTGGGACTACAGGGGAGTTTACCCAGCTTCTCTCTAGGCCCGGAGGGACTAGTCCAGCCCAAAAAGTTAAGAACCCTCGTATAGCATAAAAAAAAAAAAAAAAACCCATTCCAACTTTCGGTTCCTTTTTTTTTTTTCCTTATCGTCCTGTATGGCTGTATCCATCCCACTTTTGCAAATGGAGTAAAAGCGCAGGAATCTGAGTTCAAACTTGGGCGCAAATCCCTCTTTTTGCCTAAAAACTGAGACAAAGAATCTTTATGCTGGGCCCCTTCTAATTGGAAGAAAATTGGGGCGCATAGGTGGAACTTTGTGCCATGAACTTTTTTTTTTTTTTAATCTTATGACTGGGAAGAGGAGGAAGAGAGAGATCGAAAGTCATGGCAAAAAAAAAAGAGGTGGAGGAATTGGTGACCCCTTCTGCCCTTTAAATATTAGGGGTGGGTTTGGTAGTGGGTACATGGGTAATTGATTTATCCAGGTTTTAGCGGGTCTTCGCCTGTGTACCCCACCCTAGTTATATAATTTAGAGAAGATTTTAAAAAAGTATAAGACTTTTGGTTCATTTTTAAGAAAGTAAATGAAGATTTGAATATTTCATAATAGCATAAAAGCTTTCTACAATTCTTTCAATATTCAAGTCCTCACTAAATTTTCTTGAGAAATGACAAAAATACTCTTCCCTTATGGCATGTTTTTTCTTCTCTTTTAGTAATATCTTTCCCCTTTTTTAACCATCCATGCATAAATATAGTTGATGTGAGCCCCACTAGGTCATTTGGGTTGGACTTGATCATTTCTTTCAAATGATTCAGTAAAGGAAAATTTTTTAAAAAATGAAATAAGGGTATTTTTGTCATTTCTTAGTTTTTTTTATTTATCAAAAGAATTGTAGAAACTTTTTATGCTTTTCTGAAATACTTAAAATCTGTATGTACTTTTTTGAAAATGAACCAAAAACCTCACACCTTGTTGAGATATTCCCTATTATTTATATAACATACAACTAGTGCAATAGGCCTGTGCCCATCACAGGCCATAATTAAGAAATCCACAAACATAATTCTATAAAAAGAGAAAAAATCTTAAATACACTAAAAATCTATGAAAAGAAGAAATTCCAACTTTCACAACGAAGAGCAATGCCTATGCCCAAAAAAGATCAACCAAAAATCAACTTCTATGAATGACAGGCCCGTGCCCAGCATGCTCCAAAAAAGTAAAAAAAAAAATGTATATAAATATTCCATTATGAAAGTAATATTTATGCATATATATCAAACAAAAATGTAAACAAAAATATTGAAATATGGATAAAAAAAATATGTAAAGGAAGCAATATAAGGGAAGGAGTAAGGGAAAGATAAATAGTTGGATTGATTAGGTGGGCCCATAATGATATAGTGCTCTAGCCCGAGCTATTATATATTATATAATAATAATAATAATTGCACTCACATCTATATGCCTAATTTAATAATTGAGTATGGTCAATGGTCAAATGTGTGGGGTTTGTTATGCTTTTCAGTTTTTTTTATTTCTTAATTTCTTCTAATCCTCAATCTTAAGTATGCATAATTAAGGATTAAACATGTATGATATAGGGTTGGCCCTTTTTGTTGGTTTAACAATTTATGGGGTTGTTTCACATTTGATTGGTGGGAACCATCAATGATAGTGTTATAACCGCGCATTCCATGAAATTATATTGATGATTTAATAGAAATAAGACATAATAAATGGTTGATTGGGTTCTATTATGGATCAATCATATTAACCACCTTTTACTATCGGCTAGATGGAAGTCACATATATGGCATAGGATTTGGTATATGTAAATTAAATTCAGTTTTAGTAAATAATCAATTCAACAATGCCATTCAATTTCATGGAAGAGTGGTGGGTTCACAAGATGGTAGGGCCCATCATCACAAAGTGGGTTCAATCCTCACCAATTGAAGGAAATTAATTAATTAAAGAGTTGGCTTTTGGAGATTCTTAAGATTTTATTTTGTATGAAAATTAGATAATAGTGATTTGTTAAGATTAGATGAGAACGAAAATTTCGGAATGTGACATAGTAAAAAGTGCGAGAATGTACCACGTGTCGCTTCCCTGCGAACTCACCTGCTATCTTTATATATATAATAATAATAATACTATCAAAGGACATTTGGTAGTAGGATACTCTCCAAGGGCAGCAGGTCTACTTGTCAAATATAGGGTAGTTTATTTGTCAATAATTGGATCCCACTATTCCAATATTATTGGGTCCTATAGTGATTATAAACATGATCCAAGTCCTATACCAATTACCAATATTTGGTGAGCCTCGTAATTATTACCAATGTTAGATTTTTTTTATTTTATTTTTATAACGCAGGGTTCCTAGCCCTTTGGGCCAGAAAAATTCCTACGGGCCCAGGAGAGAAAGTCGGATAAAATTCCCCTGTGGCTCCAGTGTAGTAGTGCAGTTTCGAACCCACAATCTCCGTGTGCAAACCGTGGTCCTAAGCCAATTAAACTACCTCTCAAGGTTATTACCAACATTGGATGGACCTCTAGATCGCTAATATTAGATGGTTTCTATAATTGTCATATTAGGTGAATTGCATTTTGACTACTAACATTAGATGAATCTCAAAGAGGTTACAAATATTAGATAGTGACAATCAACATTGGATGTGTTCCTCTACAGAAAACTCTAGGTGATCTTTTTTAAAATTTTGGTTCCAACTTGCTGGCTCTTAATTCGTAAAATGTTATTTGCAGTGAAGTTAAAAAAACCTCTAACGAAACGCTTCTCAACCAAATTTAGCCCTTGAGAACACAAAAATGTTCCAAAAATATGACACCAAATAGGCCCATGGTTACCTTGGGAGAACTTGGAGAGCTCTGGAAAGCTTCAAGGGCTAAAAGTTGCAAATGAGAGGGGCTCCACGCCTCCACCCTAACCTCAAGGGGCAGCACAGTTGGCTAGAACTATGGCTTAGGAATCGGATATTGCAGTTTTGAACGTACGCCTTTGTCCTGGTGCCACTTGCTCCATGTAAAAACCTGATAACCCCATGCGCGACGAAGGCAGAGACTTCACATGCCCGGGGCAATATTTGGTTTTGAAAGAGGCCTCCTCAACAAAGAAAGAGAGATATTTCCATCAAGTGCTATAGTATCAAGGTACCTGCTACAACAATGCTGCTATGCCTCTGCCGCAGTAACTCTGTTAAATAACATTGCTATAGCTTTCTGCTATAATAATTCTGCCTCACATTTCTTTATTTGTTTCTTTCTTCTTTGACCGCTATAATAATCCTGCAACTCACATTTCTTTATTCTTTCCTTTCTTCTTTAATGCCTTCTTAAAGTCTGAAAAACACTTGATTTTCTTTCTCTGGTCCTTGAATAAGTCTCAAAATCACTTCTTTTCATTGTCTTTATCTTGAAAAGTTTCCAAATAGCTCGTTGCTTCTCAAAGCTAGCAAATGGCTTTGACTAAGAAATTTCTTCTTCTTTTAGGCTTCAAAACATTACTTGGAACTTCTAAAACAATTCAAAGGTCTTCAAGTATCTTTGGAACTCTTGATTTTTCAGATTAATCCTCGTGAGATTGCATGATCAAGCTAAACAGTGTGCCCCACAATGTTATTTGTTGCAACACTACAGTGGCTGCCTCTGCATACTTTTTAAGGCTTCATACACCTCAATCTTGTATAGCTTCCAATCCCCAAATTCTTCAGTTTCTTTTCTTTTCGATGGCTCAGATCATCAGATTTCAAAGGCGGCCTCATCACATGGTGCTCGTACAAAGCCATATTAACTCCTAAATTATGCTTAGAATGCTTACCAAAGGATAATATAGCATAGCAGGTTTAGAGCTTCAACACTTTGATTGCTGAACTCTCTTGCTAAAATCCATTGGAATGGCTCTTAATACTCCTCATTAGCTTGCCCCCAAGTCTAGGATCCTACCAATTTGAAGTGATTTAGGGCATGAGGGCTTGCTTCTTTTGAAGGCTGATGTGCCATGAAGTGAACAGACTACATGCTTATGAATAGCTTGTTCTTGCTAGATTATTTAGAGGTGCTTTTCTGTCTATAGTGTCTACAAATTCTCACACTCCAAATTTTCTATGAATTTTTAGGAATTCAATTTCATGGAAAGGATGGCCCCTAAGAAACAAAAAGGTGGAGACAATGAAATTATTGGTTTTATAAAGGCAACCGCTCTTGTTACTGATGCATGCATGGAAGACAAACAGATGCAGTGCAACATGGAGGTATTGTGTTCGATAATGTGATCTGTTTGCGCAGCTGCAGGAAGATTTGTCGCAGTTTGCTCCTGACTTTTCCATGTGACATAGGTCGTCTGGTGGGAGGCCTAGTAGCCTTTTTCCTCTTTTTCCACACATCATCCCAACATGTGATCTCTTTCAACGTCATATTCTCAAAAAAGTCACATCTATACATGTGATTTCTCTCCCTCTCTGACACTCATATTCTCAAGAAAGTCATAACAGTCACACAACTCTCTCTCTCTCTCTCTCTCTCCTCTCCCTCCCTCTCTCCCCCATGTTCTCAAGACAGACATGCATGCTCTCTCTCTCTCTCTCTCTCCCCCATGTTCTCACACTGCTCACACAATCCATTCTCTCTCTCTCTCTCTCTCTCTCTCTCTCTCCCCCCCATGTTCTCAAGACAGACATGCAACACACACTGCTCACACAATCCATACTCTCCACTTTATCCATATAATAATGTAACAAACATCGTTCATTTCATAACTACTGGAGCAACTGAAAAAACATATTCCTTTCATTCACAGCCTCCCGCTACAACTGAAACATGATAAGCTCACCACCTCTCAAGCTTGTATTGTGGGGCTCTTACTGCAGTATCCTTGATCCTCCACCATGGTCTTAATCCTCTCTGTTCCTTTTTTTCTTCTTATGGGTTTTCTTTTCAGCATACAAATATACTTTCAAATGCACAACCTTGAGAGTTAACCAGATTTTATGGCATTTGCAGGGTGCGGTGCGAGATGCGACACCAAAGCTCCGACGGTGCAGCAGGTTCAGGTGGGATTTGGAGAGCCACCGAAGTTTGCGGTGGAAGTCAAGAACAACTGCCCCATGTGCCCCGTCATCGACATTCATGTGAAATGTGGGAACTTCTCTCAGGCTGTGGTCGATCCAAGACAATTCAAAGTACTGAGTTACGATGACTGTATTGTCAATGGAGGCCTTCCTTTGCCACCTCTCCAAAAGCTCTCTTTCAACTATTCTCACAGCAAGTTCCTCTTGACACTCAAGGACTGGCACTTCCAATGTGAATGAGCACGTGAAGAGAACTTGCAACCTAGGATGCCTTTCAAGTTCAATCCTTTTATTTTCGTGTTTTTTTCTGTTGCTGTCTGTGTTTGGACATCTTTCTGTTGATCTTTTGAGTTAAGATTTCAGCTGGCATGCATGCATATCAATGATTACTCATTTTCAATTTTTTGTCTTTCCATGTAACAGTTTTCTAAATATAAAACAAATCATATGTAGGCTTAAGATCCTGTTAGATAGACGAGTACTTTGCAATTTGCATCATGTTCTACAAGGAGTATGGTGTTCATGAGGTTGCTAATGATACACCACATTCTCCAAGAGCATGTTCTTAAATCTGAAACCAGTTAAGATAAAAATCTTATGACACATATCATAGATTGAGTTTATTGGGCCCGCCTATAAAAAAAAGTCGGACCTTTGCATGTGTTGGTAACCCACAGAAGAGAACTTCTTGAATTGGGTAGTAACCAGAGTTTAAGGCAAGAATAGGAATTTAATAGTAGTTCATACTAGAGTATACTACAGCCAACAGAAGCTCTTGTTAATATAATAAGTAGACTAACACACACAAAATACTAGAGTACACTAATAAATAAACATACATACAGAGAGGAAAGAAAACAAAACAACATAGCATGAGAAATCGAGCATCTCAGTGAGTTGTTCCTGGCAGGCCAACATGCCACAATAAAAATCTAACCTTTACAGGTTGGGAGGATAAGATATGGTAAGATTTAGAATTGAGCTCAGTCTCTTTAATTGTTCGGGAAGAGGCGAAAAATTGCTGGAAAAGGATTGAATAGAGTACCCATGTAGCACTGGCGAGTGATGATCCAGATGAATCCATAAATCAGTGGAATGACTTTTTATTTTGATGAATTTGTGGAAGTTAACAAAACTGTTATAGGAGTTGTTCAATGTGGAAACACAATAATCATAAATTAAAGCCTCGCCCGTAGAGCCCACTATATCAATATCATGTCCTCACACCTCAATTTGACACTACACAAATAACTTTCTTTAAAAAAAAAAAAATTCCCCTACATCAAGGACTAGAACTCACAAAGGGCACTTGGTCTCTCTAACCAGCTGAGCTACATGCAACGACAACTCCTCCCAACATATATTAACAATTGAATTAATTGATCATGCAAAAAAAAAGCATAGAAAAACATGCATTTAAGTTACAAGATAAAAATTGTCTAGCTCTTGATTATATATGATGATCAGAGGGGCCAAGGGATGTAAATAAGCCAGATTGCAGAACCAGCTTTGATTAGAAATCAAATGCAAATGTACATTCCTTTTTCACTAGTACATTCTTTTATTTTATATGCTGCCATCAAATTTTGAACTTGAGACCCTCGTTTAAAGATCTGAGCACATATCATATACTCTACTCACAGATAACAAGACATTTGGATATATAATATGTGACTCTTTATCACTTGGGTGAATAGGTATTTGGAGTATAAACCTGATGGACCCAGACCCCATTATCGATTGGGTCCAAAAAGGGTCTGCCCAGGCAACTGAGTAATCAAAGGTTTGCTTACATCCCCAAATGGTCTCATTAGTTAGACGCCACTAGGCGATAAACAGGCCTTTCCATCCAATCCCTTCCTCCCTGATTGATAAGCATCTGAAATGTGACTGCCAAAACCAGGGAATTGTTTGCTTAGTAGCGCCCTGGCCGCTCTACCTAAATCCTGGAAAGAGAGACTTCTTTCATCCTTGACATGGGAGAAAAGGAGCCAGTACACTGATCGACAAGGGAAAAAAATAAAAAATTTAAATAAAAATAAAAAGAAGAAAAGGGAAAGTATAGTCTCTAAAAGCAAGAAGTCGAAAAAGTTTTCCTTATAGTTCTACAGGTCTCCACCTACACAAGGAAAAAAAAAAAAAAAACTCCACAACGTTTCAAATCTTACCTGATAAACAGTTGGATAGATGCAAAAGCTCCATGATCAACACAAGGGCGTCGAAAACTTGGCAGTGTCAAATTTAGGTGAGCAATAATTCATGGGAGAGTTGTTTCTTCTAATCTTCCACAACATGTGTAATACAAGTAGAGAGTTCATTGCGAAGACCATATTCTTTCAAGAGAGATGCTTTCAACTTTACTAATAATAATAGTGTACCCCTGATAAGGATGATGATAACAACTTAACAAGAATAAAAATGGACACTTAAAAGAAAAGAACTACATCCACTGTTTGTTGTTCCTTACAATCAGGGTTAGATTCAACCCAAGCGCCTAAATATCAATGTATGAAAGCCGAAAATCGTCAGCGCTGAAATGCACCCATCTAAAATAGGGCAAGCACTTCAGAAGCTTGAAGCAGTACAACAAACAAGAAAAGCGGCATGGAGATGCATGAGATGCTTGAGTGAAAGGAGCATCTCATCTCACGCGGACACCCAGGGATCGATCCCTGGGTGGATAGGTAGTTTCACAAGTGCTGTACCACTGTCCCAACTTAGAAGAGAATGTACAAATGTAACTAGTACACCCTTTTTTTCCCTCTTTTATGAAAGAATGTAAGTGAAGTCAAACCAATGAAAGCCATGTCACCATTCGCAGCACTTCAACAAATCAAATTCAGCATCATCACAGCGAGTAACAACAGTACTGAGAAACTCATCTCCAGACTGCAAGCAGACTTAAGATTATGGGAACCAACAGTGTAGACTGCTCCAGTCTTGCCATCCTGCACTTTGATACTTGAGGAGCCTGCAAATGCATCTCCAAAATATGAAAAAAGGCTTCAACCAATGAGAAAAAGAAACAGAAAAAGGTAAAAATGCTTTGTATTAGCCTTCCTAGAAGAAGCAATTAACTATTCTTGCCTCCGTAGAAATGGGTAAGTACACTCTTTTTTTTTTTTTTTTTTGCTGAGTTCGCTCAGTGGCCAGGGAAGTGAAAGTAGACCTGTCCAGCCAGGGATCGATCCCTGGGTGGAGCTGGGAGCAAGTGCCCTTATCCATAGGGACAACTCTGTGCTTCCCGGGAAAGTATACTTGAGCTCCCTATTAAAAAACCAAGATCTGGAGTGCATTAGTATAATTGGATAAAAGAGCTTCAAAATCGTCATTATCATCAAAGACCTGTCCCAACTAGGTTGGGGGATAAAGGAGCTTTAAAATAAATTGTTCGATTATACAACTGGGGCTATTAAATGGTATATGATTAAAGCTGAGTAAACTTTCAAATATCAAAAGGAATCAAGTTATGTAGGCCCTTAAAACCTGTATATATTTTTAATATGTGGATATAATCATCTTGGATGTGGATCCTTGGAGTCAGGACGAAACATACAAAGGATCGGATCCAGATCTAGATCCAAATGTTCTAGATCCTATATGCTTGGATCCGGATCTAGACCTCAATCTCTCCCAAATTCCAACTTAAGTTCCATACCCACTTTGCTTAGAACTGAAGACTTTGGGACCGGGTACTTAGATATCCATTTGCAAACTTATGGCCAATTAAGCCAACTTTTGGTCCACTCAAAAAATTAAGAAGGAGAGAAAACATGCATAGATGGGTTAGACTGTGTATTGCCCTTTTTTATATTGGTAATAAAGTTTTAAAATCTTACAAAGAAGCCCTCCATGTTTTACGTTATTATAAAATCACACACACACACACACACACACAAAAAAAAAAAAAAAAAAAAAAAAAAAAAAAAAAAAAACGCCAGAGTATTTGACTGACAAAAAAAAAAAAAAAAACCCACCACCCATCTAGAGAAGGTGAAAAAAATACACGGCACACACCCCTTCCTGATGAATTCACATCCACAATTTGATACTCATCCAACTGATACTGTTGGATACTTGGATTACAAATCCAAAATATCAAATTGTCATTGCATGTAAACCATTAAAATTTGAGGGCCAAAGATCAAGGGGTTAAAATGATATGATGGGGCTAGTTTTTGTCCAGCCCTAGGTGTCACTTAGATCTTCCCATTCCACACCCCTCATTAATTTCCATGCATCTAGGAGGGTCCCATAGCAGGTCTACGTCAAAGAAAGGTGTGAGTAATGAGCAGTGGATCATCATCAATATAGTGGCACGATCATAACTGTCTCTGATCATTCATTATTGCAAAAGGGATATCATTGCTCCGGTTTAACCAAGTAAAAGCTTCTTGTCTTAGTAGTGAAACCATGTAGAACATTTTTGGTCTTGTTTTTCTACATTTTTGTTCTTTTTTTCCTTTTTATCTATAACAGCAAATAAAAATTTGAATCCCCACAAAAACAGGCAACCCAGAAGAAAAAACAAACCACCTCAAATCAACAAATAAAACCCCAAAAGGGACAGCGACCTGGGTATAAGACCATTATAACCAAGCCTGCACTACAGAAGGAACATCAGAAGGAAAACCCCACCCAAGGAGTGACTCTCTCTACCCCCCTGCTTGGCTAGGGCTTCCGCCACACTGTTAACTAACCACCCAACAAAGATGCAGAAAAATAAAAGATTAATCTCATTAAAAGAGAACTAAAATTTCGGGCTTAGGCATAGAAGCAGACACCCAAGTAATAGCATACAAATAATCACTCTCCATCACAAGCTTTGAAAAGAACCAGAGAAGATCTGCAAAGCTTCTAGAATTGCCAACACCTCCACTGCATTGGAATCTTTCACTCCCACAGATTCAGAAAACATAACCAACACATCACACCTTTGCTATTTCGAAGAAACTATATAGAACAGTTGACCAATGGGAATTGTACTTTGGACCATTTCTTGCCAAATTCCAAAAATTTTCCTCTACAGATTTTAGGTTTCTTTTCAATGAGTCAACATTTCACTACCAATAGTTTGCCATGGAGCCCAACCCACATCATCATATACTTTCTTTTACTTTATCTGTTAAAAAGTGTCGAGTAAAACTAGAATGTTAACATGATAAGTTATCATGGTGATCTGGCCCACTGTAGACCGTCATCAGTGAAAGTTTACGCTATGGGAACTTTTCCTTCTAAATATCAAACAAGTGCAGAGAACACAATTTAAATCACAAGCCAATAGATTTAAAATACAAGGAATATCCATCTTATGGCTCATTTAACTAAATAACAACTCACTTTAACTGAATCAAGCCTAATACAATTTCAAGGAAAACTTGAAGTACAAAATAACTGAAATAAGAAAGAGAAGAATATATACTCACAGTTGTATTCTGTCCATCCTATGACTTGAGTTTCAAGATCATAAACAACAAGCTTATTTGATAACACAAGATCTGCATTGACAACAGAGAATAATGAGAAAGCATGAGTACAATCTCTAAAAAAGTAAAATTTATACAAAAACTGACAATCAAGGATTAGGTCACCAGAATCTAAAAATCTAAATGCAGTGTTTATCATTCTTGTATTACATCATCAAAAGTGAAATCGGTTGTTACTGACTGATGTAGATCAACCCACATCCATTATGATGATCAAAAAGCTTTAAAGCTTTTGGATGCTTATGCTCGAGCTCACTGGACCAGACATGTGTCTAGGAGGTACAAGGATCGAATGCACCCCAAAACAGTCCTCAAAAAATTAATAAATTATACTGTCAGGAACTTGTTTGATAGACAGTCAGAAACTGGGAGTTTTTCTGCAATTCCAGTAGAAAATCCAACAAACAGGCTGTCTATTGGGCCTCATTCAAATGGGCCCCCAAACCCATGAAAGCTCACACCACCTTGGTTCTTCAGAAGTCCCATAAATTCCGGTGGGTCCATCTGATGGAAAGGTAAGCAATGTGAGTCCCACAGCTTCAAACATAAAAACAGTTCTCAACATTCAAGAACTTGCGATTTCATTCTTTTTTAGTAATTTTAGGAAATTTAAAAGATGTTTAAATTTATTTAGGATGGAGAATGTTCTCCTACAAGCAGACTACGTTTGCAGTCCAGCTGTCTGGGCCCCACTTGGGCCCACCCTTAATCAGTCCAGCTCCTCTCATACATTTTTCACTCAATGATCTAGCATGAGGCAAAATTTTACACTCATCAAACCATCACTCGCCGTTGGATTGAATCTCAAAAAAAAAAATTTCTAGGGTAGCCATTAAAATTTAAGGCTGTTGAATCAAGTCCTAGGATAATCTTATGTGGCTGATGTTTTTGGATGACCCTTATCCATAAAAAAAAAATAATAATAAATTCTCATCTGCCCTTATCCCATGGATAAGCATGCATCTAACTGGGCCCCATGTGCTGGACTGCACATCAACAATATGCAGTCTGCAAGCATTATCCTATTTAGGATTTCTATAACTTAGAACTTCAATTGAAGAGTGGCTGAGATCAATTTTAGGTTTTCAAGTACTTTTATATGCCTTATGTTGATCTACTCTGGAGGACAGCACACATTCAGAATTTTATTAAAATATATTTCATGCCATTGGATGGAGTAGATGTAGTAGATGATAATAAAGTAATCCACATGGATGCAGAGATCACTGAAGATATTCTTGTGTAATATTTTTGTAGAGTGCAGACATATCTGGTAGATGATAGTGCCCCTAATCAAGGGGATGTTGATTATAATTACCCCAATCAAGGGGTTTCACTTGCTGTAACTATTCTTTCACATTAGCACGTGAGGGGCTGCTCAATCTTTTCCTCTTCTTGGAATTGTCATGGCATCACAGTCTCATAAGAATTTTTTGTTTGTGAATATTGATTGCTTGATCAATTCTAGGTTTTCTTTTTTTTTTTTACCTGAAATCATGATCTGTCAGTTCTGCTTTAAATGACTGATGTTAATAGAAGCAATTTTGGGAAGCTATATAATTTGGGAAGCTATTTCACTATCTTGTCTTGATCAGAGCTAGGAATCATCTATATCAAGCTTCTTCTCTTCCCAGCCGATGATGACGTTGGATTTTTAATCATGCTGTGGGGCCCACCTTTTGATCAACACCAGGTCCTTATTGATCTTATTGTGATCAGTTAGCAAAATCCATTGTTTATCCTTACGATTGATGTAGTGATTTTTTTTGTCAATTGAGGATATGGAGTTCTAAGTTCACTATCGATTAGATTGAATTCCCCTTTGACTGTGTCAAATCTCCACTGAAGCTCAAAACCATCAAAATAAAATGTCTAAGACTATTACATGTCGAGAAATGCCTCCTGTAAGGTAAACCATGACTTACGGTTGTGACTTCTACCAAATTAAGTTCCTGAAATGAGATTTAAAAAATTGAGAATTTCTATATCATACATTCATTACTTTGTGGCATTGCTTGGATATTAAATTATGCTTAGACCCACGATAACAAATTGTTTTACTATCCAAGTTCGAATAAATTGATGTTAAACTAAATAAGCACATTTATTCTGAAATGACTGTATTCTTATTCATATTATTATTTCTTCTTTTTTTTTTGGGTGGGGGGGTGTTGTGATTATGAATTAAGTTTTCCACATACCCCAAAATTTTTCCTCTCAATGAACAAATGAGTATTTGAAAAGACAACTCTTTTACTAATAATTAAGGCTTTGAAGCTCAACCAAGTTGATTTTAGTTGGCATCGATATTTGTCCAGCTCCATGCAATGCTCTTCAAAAATGATTGAGGTACACTATCAAATAAGGATTGAACAAACTTGAGAAATAATAGAAAGAAAATAGGGCCTTCAACTTGCATATTGACTTTCAATGAATACCTCCCAAAAGTGTCATCTCTCTAGTGTCCTTAGATTGCATGGCACTATTTTGCCAACCAATACACCATAAATCATCCTGCATAAAAATAAAAAAAAAGAAATAAAATGAAACTTGAACAGAAAATAACTACTATGAAGAGAATCAAATACAAATCAAATGACTTGTGTTGAATAATATGTAAGAATAGTGTATTAAACTTAAAGGTTACATGCTTCTATACACCCTAGGACTGATAACCTTACTATACCAAACCAATTTGACAAATGTATCTCTTAAGATAGGTTGTTACAGTTGTCTTCTCCCCTTAAAATAGTAATATTTCCAGTACATATAGGATACAAGGGGTTGTCACAATCTACAAAATTTACAGAGAAGTTCCCTCTAAAACCTTTCCTTTAGGGAAATTTATTATATAGTCCCTGGCTCCTTGCCTTTTGGTCTAATTATCTAGTAGTAGTCCTTGTAGTATTGGAAATTAGTTTTTAGTCCTTAACCTTACACAATTTTTTAAAGGTTGGTACTCTTGGCCAAAATCAGTTAAAAAAAAAAGACACAAATTCCCTTCAATATTGTCTCTCAAACAAGTATAATGCATTTCAAGTTTTATCCAAATGGTGTTTATAAGCATAATAATCCTTCAATTTGTGAGAAAAAAACAAAAACTAATTTGATGCCCATAACAAAGATCGGTAGGAGCTGCCCTGGCTGCCTACACTTCGACACATGCAAAATCACCCTCTAGTTAGTGGTGATCACGTTCAAGGTGGCCCACCTCGTCCTCATCAAAATACTACTCAAACTCAATCCCTTTTCTCTCCTCTTTATGCTATAGGTGCTTCTGAAATTTTCCCAATAATGGGTGAATTTGATTCTAAAGTTGCAGTAGTTCTCTTCCTCCCCCACCTCTTTTTCATCCTCTTGTTTCTTTCAGTTCTTCTTTCTTCTTTTGTTGCCACGTCATACAAGTCAGGTCAGATTGACCTGCATCGGGTGCAGGTTTAAGTTGGCTGACCTATGTTAAAAATGGGCCGAATACAGGTTGGACTCCAACTTATTGACACATCTAGCCAATCCGACCCATTTGCCACCCCTAGTTGGCAATGTACATACATATAAACACACTATGATGAAGCATGGGTAGGGAAGAATAGCCAACGAGCTACTCTCCAACTCAAAGGCTTAGGGATAGGGATCCATAGGATCGAATTGTCTTAGTCTCACACCACAGACACACAACCGAGAAAAAACTCTATGGAGAAATTTGTATTAATCATCCCTAAATGATTCGCTCACTTATACTCCAAATCCCAAACCGTTCGAAACAATTTAGGATTCAATTAGGCGGGGTTCGGAGGTTTGAAATCCTGTAATTTGTAAGAGTTCGGTATTTCCTTCTTCATGTTTTTAGTATTGCAGAGATAAGAGGGAGAGAGATTGATGCTGGATAGACCTCAAAGGCCACGTGTAGGGCCCAAGTTAGTTTAGGATTTTTTTTTATTATATGACATTAGTTTCCTAATTTTATTTAAAGAATTATAATTAGGGTAGGTTTGTGTAGTTTCCAATTTTTATTAGTTTTCTTTGGACCTAAGTTATGTTTTCGTATTTAGATGGCATTGTAGAAGTTGGGATTTCAGAGTTGAGTAATAAAATTTGGTTTTCCCATTGAGGTGCGTCCTCATTATTGTCTATGCAGAGAAGTGTTGAAGTGTCTGTGGACATGTGCTTCGGCACCCACACAAGCCCTAACCCTAGGGCCTACATCGGAGATGATGATGAATAGAGAAAAGTAAGGAAAAGGAGATGGAAAGTTGAAAAAGAGGCATGCCATCGTCCCAGCCCCATTCCATCAACAGAGAAAGAATTAAATATTTTAAATACTTGCCTTCCCATCTGTACTTTCTACCAAATATAAAAAATAATTGTTAAATAGTTGTCTTTCTACTTTTTTAATAACAAGAGAAAAAGTAGCATTGAAAATTGAAATGCATCTGTCCTTTCTACCCATAATTAAAAAATACTTGTTTAATAGCAAGAGAAAAAGTAGCATCCCACATCCACTCCCCCCACCCCCACAACCCACCCACACACACAAACACAAAACTCTCTCTCTACTCTAGATTCTTCTCAGCTTTAATTAACTTGTTGAAATCTTGAGTTAAAAAAAAAAAAAAAAGTAAACCCACCAAATGGCCTATATATTACAATCTGAACCATTTAAAATAATCTCCCTCCAAGAATATGATATATCCTTATAATCAGATGGTCTTGAAATATTTATTTGTTTCATATTCTTTGTGAAATATCATTATTTATATATTTATTAAAGTATCTAAAAGCTCATGTATGTATGTGTATATATATATATATATATATATATCTGTGTGTGTGTGTGTGTGTGTGTGGAATTGGGTTTTTGAATTAGTACATCGAACGCATCGAACTCGAATTGCAAATCTAGCTAATCGAAAAATGAACTAGGTAAACCTAACCCATTGAATTTTCGAATTTAAGTACGTGTCGAACTACGAATTGCGAACTCGGATTCGAATCAACCAAATTGCGAATCAGGTAACAATGGTTTTAAATGCATACTAGCCAGGAATATAAATTCCAGATGCAAATGAGTTCGAGCAAAATACTTAGAAGATGTAGAAAATGATGGAAGAATAATAAAGGCAAAGACTTCAAGAGCATCCCATCAAGACATTACCAAAATGTAGAGCACGTAATATAAACATAAACATTGCACAGTGATGAACACAACTGTTCACTTTGGTGCTATCAATAGACTTACTTGGTAGTGGAAAAGATAATCATGAGGATAAACCATCAATGATAGTGAATTTTCAAAATGAAATTTGACAGTCGGAAATCCATCATCTACACTGCAATTTATGAGGAAATGGCACCTTATAAGATCAATGTACATTAATCAAGAAATATAAATATTAAACAAGTTCAAAGAACTTACTCCAGAGCAAGTGTCTGGGCAAGAATACATCTAAAGAAAATAATTAGGCATTCCAGGAAAGGAATATTAATAGAAACGTATCAAAAAACATGCTGCTTAAGGTAGTGTTACAGATAAAATAATCAGTAAGGTACTGAGACAAATGTGATCTATGTAAAGACGAGACATATAATCATTATCATGTTGGAGATGGCAATGATTCTAAAATGCCAACACAAAAGATCCAATACATATGTTATAAAAAAAAGGATCCAATACATATGATTAGATGGCAGTGATCCGAAAAAAAATATAAAAAAGTGTCTTTTCTCCCTTAAATGTCAGAAGATGAACGACCTAGTTCAAGATAAAAGAAAAAATTGCTAGTTATTTATTGATGCCATTTTGATGTTGGCCAAACACTCCTTGGAAGTGTATGAGCAGTAGAGGAAGAAGATGGGTCAGCATGACCCAACACGGCCCCCCAGTTCCAGCCGCAAGCCCCAACAGCCCCATCATCTATTCGGCTGGCCCAACTGGAGCCAATCTCAGGGATGACCCTGTTCCCAGCCTATTTTACTTGCTGTTGTATCTTCTTTTGAGTTGTTTTGCACCCACTTAAAGGCATTCAATCTTCCCTTCATTAAGTTTTGTATAACAGTCTAGATTAACTAAAGGGTCGGAATTCTATCACTTAGATCTAATATAGGGTTGTAATCATGTTGAGAGCATACTTGAGCAATGGAAAACCCCAGAAGAGAATAAAAGGTACAAAGCCATAACTGAAACAGCCAAGGGAATGGCAGGGTAAAGGTTTTCTTTTCTACAGTCCCTTCAAATAAGCTAACCATTTATAGATATAAAGTCTCAATTGTGCAATAGCCAAGTGATATAGGTGGGTTTTAAACAGGTTTAAAAATAAAAAAAGGTCATTACCCAGTGCGGGTCCCGCCGAAGTAGGGTCCTGGGAGGGTCCAAACTGGAGACAGACCTAACCTTTGGCAATTTAGCACAAAGTGGCTGCAAACAGGTCTCGAACCTACATTATCACGTATAGCACCCGAGACTTTAAACTTTCCACCAAAGCAATGACCCTAGGAGGTTTAAAGATCAACAACATAAATTTAAACTTTTACCATCTTGACAGTCAAGAAAACTCCCACATGAGGTCATGCTTCCACAGTTCCACTAGCCTCAATAGATCTACTAAAATTTAAAATAGCCAAAACTAAGATTAATGGACTACATGATTTCTGAATTTTGATCATGTTACCTATCTTAACCAAAAAAAAAAACAGATAAATATGTAAGAGGGAATCAAGAGGGCTGATCAATGCATACTAAGAGAGAGAAAGCATTATTAATTTTCAAACCCAGCATACCGCTCAAATATTTTTTACAAAGGCCAACAAACACTTAATTATTACAAGGTTTTAAATGTTAGTAAGTCTACCAATGGCATGGCAGAGGCCTTAGCTAAGAAAGGGGTGGATCATCTCATTAACTTTAGATACTAGTATGCAGTTATGTAAGTGTAACGTACAGTGCTCTCACAGATGCACCCTTCTCTTTTTTTTTTTTTTTTTTTTTTTTTTTTTTTTTTTTTTCTGCTGCATTGTGTGGTTTCATTTTGTTGTGCTACATTTCATCTTTAACATAATTTACTCCTCACCGATCTAAAGAAAGATGCTCAGAAACAGGCATCACAGTCTCAAATTAGCAATTTCTCTTTACTAAAAAGCAACCAAGAAAGTCTGATGCCAAGTCAAAAGTAAATATACACGTCAAATCAAACATTAATCAGAAATAACTGTGCAACAATTTTTACAAACAGAACCAGCAAACAGCCAGTGCTATTGTCATAGATTGCATACCTTCCAGTATATGCAAAGCATAGAAACTCATCTGGAACTTTTTGAAATTTCATATTTGGTTGAGAAGACCTAATCTAAGAAAAACATAACTATGTGAGTAATTATATAATTCAAATGATATTTAAATCAACCAATTTCATGAGAGCTCTATACCGCATTGAATACTGGATTATAAACAGCCTCTGGAAGATAAGCTAAAGTAGTACCGCTATCAATTATTGCCCCTCCCACACTTCCACTGTCAAATAAATCAGTAGGGAGCTGTAGTACAGTCCCTCCAACCTCAACTGCTTTTAAATTCACATTGTAATGCGGCCTACAACAATGATAGCTCTATCAATATGAATCCAAGCAAGGATAACTTGTTTAGAGTTTAGACAAAAGAAACTTGAAACCTCTGATAAGAAGCAACTTGTCAGGTGTAGTAGATTCAGAATAGGCAGCATGCATCAAGAGACTAGTAATTTTTACACAGACATTCTGTATCAAATAATCAGCTTGTATCAAATATTAGAAATAATGAACAAGGATTATAAAAATTTGCCTCCTGCCCCAAAAAATTTGGTTAGTATCTGAACATCAAGAAGATCCAGAATATTTTTAGGACATGTTAGATTTTGAATTTTTTTTTTTCGGCAGGTAAAATAAATGTTGCATTGAACCCTCAGTGTCATACAAGTCATGTATTTGCTCACCCATATTCATACTAGTGGTATCTTTAAGTGAAAACTTACAAAAATGTTAATGACAAACAGTTGAAACAAAATTGTATGATTTGTGCATCACAATAGGTAGGAAATAAGAACAAGAGAGGATACTTCATTAGCAAGACATACCTTTTAAAGTAAAATTAAGGTAGTAGAAGTGAAGAAAGCATTGACACAAATGAAGACATGAAAGGCTACGGGGCCATATGACAATTCGATAGAGGCTTGGAAATGCTAAGGAAAAATCGGGTGGATTTGGTTAACTAGGCCCTTCAATAAGACATTAATGACAAAGAAAATGCCAAATGAATAGAGAAGAAGTGTTGTAGTACATCTATCAAAGAACAAAGGAGATATACAAAACTATATCAATTATTTATTATTTTTTTTAATAACGAAACTATATCAATTAATGTAGGATTAAATTTATTAGTGACACTATGCAACTATTGGGGAGAGAGTAATGGAGCAATGACTTGGATAAAAGGCCAAAATATCTGAAAATCAATTTGGTTTCATGCCAGGGAGGTCAACTATGGAAGCTATCTTCTCACTTAGGCAAAATGGTCTTCAGTGATCTAGAGAAAGCTTATGACAGGGTACCTAGAGAATTAATTTGGTGGGTTTTAAATAGAAGGATTGTTCCAAGAGATTATATTGAAATAATTAAAGACATGTATAGGGGAGTGATAACCAGCAGCGGACCCAGGATTTTTGTTTGATAGGGCAGACGTAATGTTACTTTCTTGATTATTTTTGTCATTTGAGGGTAGTGGAGGCTTATTTCTGACAGGGGCATGGGTTAATTTCTTCATTATTTTTTATGGCCTTATACACTTATTTCGCCATTCAATGCTCACCTTTCAGGTTTTTTCAAGGTCCAACGAGGGTGATTGCCCCCAAAACCCAATATCCAGGTCCATCACAAGCAGTAATGTGTGTGAGAACTACATGTGAAGGGACAAATGAGTTTTCAGTGATCATAGGTTTGCATCAAGAGTCAACCTTAAGTCGGGGTGCTCATGGGCCAAGCCAGCCCGATCTAGCCCCAACCCACTTCAAGCCAGGCTTGGATATGTAGTTATGGCCAATTTAATATTTGGGTCGGGCTTGGAGTACTTTTATGAGCAATTCTGTGATTTTCCTTGGCTTTGTTGTCTCTTCTAAGGGTATTGCCATGGACCCATCCAAGATTCAAGCTATCTTCGATTGGCCTATTCCGCAAACTCTCACTGGAGTTCGTAGTCTTCACGGACTTGCTACTTTCTATAAAAGGTTCATTCGAGATTGCAGCAATATTATGGCTCCAATCACTAATTGTATGAAACAGAGTGAATTTAAATGGACAAGTGCAGCAACTAGAGCATTTGGAGAAATCAAGCGCAAGATTACGGAAGCCCCAGTCCTACGACTTTTAGATTTTGACAAAGTCTTTGAAGTTGCTTATGATGCTTCTTAGATCGGCATTGGAGGAGTGCTTAGCCAAGAAGGTCCCCTAATTGCATTTTTCAGCGAGAAGCTCTCCGATGCCAAACGCAGATATTCTATTTATGATCTTGAATTCTACGCCATTGTGCAAGCGTTACGACATTTGCATCATTACTTGGTTGGCAACGACTTTGTCTTATATTCCGATCACGAGGCATTGAAGCATATATAGTCACAACAACATGTCAGTGATCGTCGCATTAAATGGAGCTCTTACCTTCAACAATTCACATTCAGTCTCCGTCATAAAGCTGACAAAGAAAATCTGGTAGCTGATGCTTTAAGTCATCGACAACATCTCCTCAACACTATGGCAGTCATTGTAACAGATTTTGAGCAAATAAAGCAAGAGTATACAAATGACAAGGATTTCAGCACTGTCTATGAGGATTTTCTCAACGGCGACAAGGATAAGCACCCTCATTACAGCGTACTTGATGGATTTTTATTCCGAGGTAACAAACTTTGCCTCCCTGCTACTTCAATTCGAGAACATGTTGTTCGTGAATTCACTGAATTGCATTCAGGAGGTTGTAGTGGTCATTTGGGACATAACAAGACACTCGCTCTTGTGGATGATCGTTTCTATTGCCACGCATGAGAGTTAATGTTATCGACATATGTGAAAGTTGCTGCACCTATCAATTGGCTAAACGTAACAAGAAGAATACATGTTTACATCAGCCATTGCCTATTCCTAATGCACCATGGGAAAATATCAGCAGGGATTTTGTGTTAGGACTTCCAAAGACTGCACGGAAAGTTGATTCCATCTTTGTTGTTGTTGATCCTTTTTCTAAAATGGCACATTTCATTCCATGCAACAACACATCTGATGCTTACAAGGTAGCTCAACTATTCTTCAAAGAAGTTATATGTCTTCATGGTCTCCCTAAAACAATCTTTTCAGATCGTGACACTAAATTTATGAGTTACTTTTGGAAGACTTTGTGGATGATAGCAAAAACAAAACTTCACTTCTCTACTGCTTACCATCCGCAAACTGATGGACAAACTGAAGTTGTTAATAGAAGCCTTGGACAGTTGTTACGGCGCCTTGTACATGATCATATCACAACATGGGACCAGATTCTACCTATGGCTGAATTTGCTTACAACAATTCAGTTAATTGGTCCACAGGCATCTCACCCTTTGAAGCAGTCACAGGTGTTCGACCACGCTTGCCTATTGATCTTGGCCCCTTGCCTCTTGAAGCACCCCCTTGTGCTGAAGCCGATAACTTCATGAAACATATGCAAAACATACATGATGAAGTTCGACAACATATTGCAGCTAGCAATGACAGTTACAAGGCTCATGCTAACAAACGCCGTCATTTCCTAGAGTTTTATGAAGGAGATATGGTTATGGTCCATATTCATCCGAAAAGGTTACCGCCGAGCGCAAACAAGAAGTTACATCCAAGAAATACAGGTCCATTCAAAGTGTTGAATAAGCTCAGTTTGAATGCATATACTCTCGAGTTGCCATCTGATATTGGTATCAACCCCACATTCAATGTTGCCAATCTCACTCTCTATCGTGGGCATGATAATGAGGACGATTCTGATGAACAAATCATTACGTTACCAACTGCTCCGCCACTGCCTGATAAAATCATTGATGTTCTTGATGATCAAATTGTTTCTACTCGTCGCGGAGGATTTCAAAAGTTCCTTGTTCACTGGCAAAATCTGCTGGTCTCCGATGCTACCTGGATTACTGCTATCGACTTCCAGCGCCTAAATCCATATCTTTATGAGCACTATCAAGCGATTAACTCACCGAAGTCGAGTTCTTTCAAGCCATGAAGAGTTGATGCAGTACGGAAGTCCAAAAGAGGCCCAGGGCCCACATGATGGGCCAAGCCATCCAACCCTGCCCTTTGGGTGTAGCCCACAGGCTCAAATTGGTTGAGAATGCTACTATGGAATTATTCTAATTTTATCTTAGGATTGATTAGGAATTATTGCTTATTTTGATGAGAATTAGTAGTTTTTATTTTCATTATAGTTTATTATTTTAGTAGTCTTAATACATTATAAATAGAGAATCCCTCTATTGTAATAGGCATGCTTTTCACTTAATCAAAAGATTACTCACGTGAGTTATGGATTGTTTTATGGTTTCGTTTGTGCCCTAGTGGCTGGAATCCTCTTGGATTCGATCAATCCTTCAGGAGATTGATCTATCAACCCGATCGCTACGTCAGTACCTTGGTATATGTTATTTGCATAGCATTGGTGGATAAATCAAGAGATGGTGGAAATGCAAAACTAGAGAGATGCCAGGAGGTTTTAAAATCCAAGGGCTTAAAATAAGTAGTAAAAGGCAAAATATATGGATTACAACTTCAGTGGGCATGAACAGAGAGCCAAAATTACCGTGAAAATTGGAGCTTGAGAGAATCATTTCGATACCTTGGCTCAAAAATTAGTAAGGATGGAGAGACTAAGGAAAATGTCAAACATAGGATAAAATGAGACAGAACGGATGATCCCATGTGTGGGACCACCCAAGATTATTTAAATATTATTGTTTCTAATTTTTATTTTTTAATTAATTGCATTACTTTCTAATTTTTACTAAAGAGTTGTAATAAGGATAGTTTCTAATTTTCTTTCCTAGGAGTCCTAGTCCCTAAGTTTTCTTTATTATTTATATGGAATTGTAGAGAAGGAATTCTCAGACTCTGAAGATTAATGGAAATTGTTGCGGATGGCTAAAGTGGAGACTTTATGATCAATGTGCTTTATGATCAATGTGTATAACCAACAAGATTAAAGGGAAAATTTTACCGGACAATAATTAGACCAATTACGACCTATGGAGCAGAATGTTGGCCAATCAAGAAGCAACACATGCACAAAATGAGTGTAGTAGAGATGCGAATACTAAGGTGGTTGTGTGATAAAACTAGGAAGGATAGAATCAGAAATGAGTGCTTCCTGGAACATTTAAGGTATCATCAAAAGATCAAAATGGAAAACAAAATTCATCTAGCCGACCCTAAAATAGTTGGGACAAGGCTTTGATGACGATGACGATGACGATGATGATGATGAAAAAGCAACTTATCGGGTGCAATAAATTCCTAATAGGCAGCATGCATCAAGAGACTAATAATTTGTATATGAACATTTTGTCTCCAATATTAGAGAAAATGAACAAGGTTTAAAAAATCCTCACTGGCCCAAAAAAAGATGATAGGCATCAGAATATCCGAAAGATCTAAAATATTTTAAGCACATGTTAGATTTTGATGTTACTGGAGACTTCTTTAAGTTAAAAACTACAAAAAAGTTAATGACAAACTGCTGAAATAAAATTATATCAATATTTAGCATTTACTAATTACACAATACATAACATTCAATAATGAATGCAGATAACAAAATAATAGTGTTCGTTGCTGACCGCTTGGTGCCTGAGTTAAATTTTAAAGTTTAAACATTAACCATTCATCATCCATGAAGCAATAGACAAACAGGTTTGATAATTATACCTACAATACCAAGTGAAGTGTCTGCTACGCTGCAAATCCTCATTGTGATCATTGTTGATATTCTTGATGTTGTTCATATCCATATGCCAGGTTAAGGAAAGGGTATTGGGCCACTAAGAAGTTGAATTTGTATCATGATTAGCTGGCATAATATTTATAAGACCCTGATTTTAATGATTGCAATTGTGGTTCCACTAGCTAGGGACGGCAATACTGTCCTAGTTAGCTTTCATACGTCAAAGGTAACCTTCAAGCTACAGATTGCATGTAGCTTTTGTGCATCAAAGGTAAACACCCTCTCTCTCTCTCTCTCTCTCTCTCTCTGGTAAACCCATAAAAAATACAAAGTATTGAATAATTACATAACCCAAACACCACCACACCACACACACACCCCCCACCATATTAAAACTAACCCAAAGTGTTGCCACGTACAATCATAATGAGAAAAGACAACAGTCCAATTAGTAAAACTAACCCGGAATAAACCATTCGATGAAATTGCAAAGGTGATTAAAGCATTCAACATAAAACCAAAGACAAAACTAAAAAGAAACAGAACAAAAACAAATTCCTTGAAGAAATATCACATACTGATTTGGTACCAACGGGGTTGTTCTCACTTTCGGCTGCACGACATGTCCAATGGCAAAGATTCCTCCTCCATCAACGGAACCTAAGCAATGAGCAAACATCTTCTTCGCTGCTCCAGATGAGGCAAGCTGTGAAATCATAGATGAATTTGATTGTCCAAAGCCAAGAATTCCATCAACTGCTTCAGTAGATGACCCTAAATCTCCAGATTGCTTGGCACCACACCTGTGTGAAATAAAGACAATCCCAGAAACTACATATCAAATCCAGGCAAAGAAAAAAAAATGTCAAATGAAACATATGATGACCATGCTGAAATGCCCTCCCACAAAGATTACATCAAACTTCAGCTGTTAAATAAATCTAAAGAGCAAACAGAAAATAAGGGTGCCATAATTAGCTCCTCCAATTTAATATAAATCATCTGCTCATTTCATTATGATAACTGATTCTGGGTTACTTTCTACATTTTATTTTATTCATCCACATAACCAAATATAAACGCCTCCATTTACAGTGGGCTAAATATAGACTGTTGTGAGAAGAGGAAGAAGCGAGATGGTAACTAAGACATATCACAAAGGGTGTCAACCATTTGTGTTCGGGATCAAGCACTGAGAAGGAAAAAGTCTTTGGCCATGCAACACAATAATGAAAGCTGAGTTGTTCATTCCATGCCCACTTCAAACACAATCTAAATAAATAATATCGATATGTTTATGCTAAATGAGGACCATCTAGTAGAAAAAGTGGTATTTAGGAACAATTCTAAACACCCTATGAACTTGAAACCCTTCAATTTAAATGTCTTCCTTCATATAGTTTCGAACAATAAGCCTTCAATGTCTAAAAGTGTCTTGACTTGGTGAACTTTTGCAGGAATTCTCTCATTTCATTTCTTCAGCTAAGTATTTATTTTAGTAGTTTAGCTATTAATTATTGTTAAACAGGCCCAAGGCCCATGAAAGGATCCAGTCCAGCACAAGAATATATCACACGTGGTTTGATTTGAGTCAATATATAATGCAGCTGTATATATTCTATTAATGATTTGGTTTCCTAACTTAGAATAGCAATTGATGTAATTAGTCAGTTTCTTAACTTAGAGCCTTGATTAAGGCATGTAATACCTATATATTGTCATACGATCTCCAAAGGAGAGAAGGGAATAATACAGTCTGAGTATTATCATCTTCAAGTTCCGTGATCATAGATTTGTCAATTATGACATTGGCTATGGATCTTTTTGGTACTAAAGAATTATCCACTTCCAGGTCAACAAGAATTATCCACTGTTGGAAGGTGTGCATTATCGCAACCACAAGGTTATGAGTTCAAGTCATGTTACCTATTAAAAAACAAAGAAGGTTCTAGTGGGTCACCATACAACAGTTGGAAAAGATCAAATCCATGGATGGTAGCAAATTTTGCGATGGCGGCAATCATAACATAGAAGCCACAGTGCGTAACATCAACTTACAAAATCAAGTGAGCATCAAGAATCAGCAAATCATTCTAGGAACCAAAAAGTACATGTGAGGAACAGATCATTTAGTGATGATGAGAAAAAAAAAGGGGGGACACAATATTGATCATCAAGAATTCAACAGATATACTGTCAGTCAACCAAAATTTAACAGTAAAATACACTGAAGAATCCTCGATTTAACAGACAACAGTTGATGATACTAACCATATGATGTCTTTATATAGATGCATCGTCATTAACAGAAAACTGATGATGATACTAACTGTATGGTGTCTCTACATAGATGCATGGTCAAATATTCAAGTAATGTAAAAACAGAAATAGAACCCACCCAAATATCACAGTTGCTTTGGATGTCGTGGTTTGGAAATTTCCGGAGACTCGGTGGTACTGTAAAGAATCTTTCACAAAGTACCCAGCAGTTGAGCTGCCATCCCCATATGTCACACTGTACTGGCAGCTAATATTTGGTGCACAGCCCACAAGCACACTACCGTATAACTCAGAGCAAAAAGACTCGTCACAAGCAACCATATTTGCACTTGCAGAATTCCTTATATCATACAATGTTAGTTCTATCTGCAAAAAATAATAGTTCCAAATCAAAAGTTTGAAAATAGATGTTGCACATTGAACATTCAGCAAGGGAAACAAAAAGAAGCAGCATTTGTCTTTTTTGTTTCTAGCGGAAACAATAAGCAAGATTTAGGTGATGATGGCCAAACTATTCCTAGCTTATTAAATTTCTTACAGTTGCATTCCTTGTTAACCTGATCCCATCCAGTACCCTAGCTGGAAAGTCACCAGTACAAAATTTATAACTTTAGCCCCATTATTTTCTATTCCTCCAAAAGTGTTTGGATGTGCTTGGTTCTCGTTCACATTTCTAAGCATCAGCAAGACGAGTTCGATGCAAAAGCACCCAGCTAGGAACAGGCAGAAGATATGTCGTCAGCATGGATATCACAATTTGTTAGAACACTCCCTTCCATTCACCAAAAGGAAGGAAATAAAGTCGGAGAACTTCAATTCTTAACATATGATATGTTGTTGCGAATATATTCTCAAGAGCCAGTTGCAGTTGATAATACATTGGAAAGACTCCAGAAAGAACTCAAAAACCCCAAAAAAGCATCCTCTTCAAGTTTATTCAAGCTGGAAAGAAAAGAATAATGACAGATTTTTCTTATTTGGCCCACCCAACAGATGTCCAAGATCCAGAGATTGATTCTTTATTACCAGGTCAATCTTGAAGTCCTCTTGATGATCCTAATCTTCCTATTACTTACGGAAAATAAAAACACACTTGTGTAACTTACCATCCTATTCAAAATTGTACCTAATCATTACTTCTCACCTATGTTTCGATCTTCTATGCTACAAATGTCTATTAAATGCATACCCTCATGAGTTTCTAATGCCTTAAAAGAGCCAAAGTGCAAAGCAGCCATGACGGAAGACATGCATGCCCTTGAAAAAAACAAAATACAGGGTATTGCTGATCTTCTGAAAGGGAAGCGTGCAGTAGGATGCAAGTGGTTGTATGCTTTGAAGTGTAATCCATATGGTTCGGTATAGAGCGAGGCTAGTGGCAAAGGATTTACTCAATAATATGCCATGGATTATTCTGACATATTCTCCGATGGAAAAATAGAATTCCGTCAGAGTGATTCTCTCTATTGCAACAAATCTTGAGTGGACCGTATCAGTTGGGTGTAAAAAATGCATTTATTCATTGAAATCTTCAAGAAGTGCAAGTGGATTGGTCACCATTATAATATATTGATTGAATTTTGGCCATATCTTGTAATTTTGACTGACAGTTATCCCCACTATCTTCGAGCCATCACAACTCAGTCCCTATATTTTATGCAACTCTCTATATTCTCTTATTGCATTTGTAACCCACTCCTCCCATTCCCTTTCTACTATACTTCCTCTTGGTTTGCCATAAAAAAAAGGTACTTTCATATTATTTTCTACTTTTATTTCTTCTATAGTTTTTAAAAAAAAATTAAGTGTTTGTAGGATGGAATGGGAATTTCATAATAAATTATGGCATTCATCAAGTAAAGGTTCATATATTAAAATTCTCCAAATTTATAAATATTAAATTTGTAATGATCATTTATTAAAATTTTCATATATCTTCTTCTACCGTGCATACATTAAGTTGCAATATAGGATATTCAATTTGAAATGTATGGATATGGACGTAACCGTGCTAAGCATGGGACGGGTTATTGTGCTAGTGTTTTTCTTTAAAAGATCAAAGTGGGAAGGTTTGTCGATTGAAGAACGCTCTATATGGGTCGAAATAGTCTCCACGTGCATGGTTTAATCGATTTAGTCAAGCAATGTGGTTTTTTTCCTTTTTAATCAGTAAGTTTTATTGCACCAGCAAAAGAACACAAAAAGACTAAGCAGAAAACCATTTAGTCAAACAATGTTGAAAACTGGATATTAAAATATTCCATGCAAACCCCATACATTGTTTGTTAAAAGAAGAGGCAAACAAGTAACCATCTTAAATGAATATGTGGAAGACATTGTTTTTAAGTAGAAAAGGCTAAAGAAGTACCTAGGTGCATAACTTTTAATTCACTGTGGCACCAGAAAATTTATACAATGTCATTCTTTCTACACCTAATGCAACCATGGTTTTAGATGCTTTGTTTTTCTATGACAGCATGGCACACACACAATGGCACTTCCACATGCGGGCACATGTGCTCAAAAATGCAAGGGCGCATTTGGCACTACCCTGTGAAAAGTAAATTGGTTTGCCAGGAATGGAGGGGTTAAGAAAGACAGATTGTGGTAAAGATCCACAAGTGACAGTCAATTGTTCTCTGAAATGCTCGATTCCTTCTCATGGGGTAAAGTTGGAAACCATCATTGGTCATTCACTTGCATGCTGTGACCAACCATGGCTGGCCTCAATTGACCAATGTTCTCGTGCATAATCTTCTCGGTTAAGGAAAATATCAAATCCTCTGTTGCAACATAATGAGAAATGAGATTTAAAAACATGAACAACACAGACTATAAAACAGAAAAAAGGATGGATGATACAGAGGAACAAGAACGTAAAAAAGTAAGAATTGAACATACACCGAGCTCACTTTTCCTCGGGCACTGACTGCACTCAACACAATTCACCCACAGAATGTCGCTCCCTGTATCAACTTGCACATAGTAGCTCTTCGGCGGAGTCCCTAATGAAATTTGCGCATAGTACAGCCTTAAACAAATCCAGAGAAGAAACCATCAAACTAAAAATACGAATTAAATGAAAAGACAATGAAGAAAGAATCAAAGAACCACAATAATTAAAGAAAAACAGCAATCAGACCCAACACAAAGGGTCCGTTTGTTCATGAGATTGAATTCCTGGGAATTCCAAGACATGTTTCCAAAAGTGTTTAAAATTGAAGAAAAAAGCGTAAATGTTCAAAAAATGACCATCAAATAATATCCCCTTTAATTGAAAATGTGTCAAGGGAATATGGGAAATGAATACCCAGCCTGCCATCTCCCAAGTAATTCAAATCCTATGAAAGCAAGGTCCCATCTACCTCTCCACCTTATATCCTCCACCACCCACCTCTTCAATAATCATATTTTGTGGGAGCCCATTTGACCATGAATTCCTAGCTCTATGCATTCAATTCCATGCAAATAAATGTAGCCCAAACACACATTCTTGCAAAATTTTATATCAACATGCTACACCCAACATCACTATACACACCCCAAATCGAATAACATTCAACACAGCTGCAAAAATTAGATATTAGACAGAAAAATTAAATAAAACAGCAGAGAGAAAGTTGGCGAAAATTCGAGTACCCTGCTTCAGTGGGGAGAGCGGATCCTCCCAATGGGAGATCAACAGATCCCAACATGCGGCTATGGCGATGCGCATCGTGGGCCTTGAAATCGCTGAGAGACCGCCCTCGTCCCATAAACTTGTGCTTCACATTGAAGACCCCTGTTGCAGAAGCAAGAGAAAGAGAGAAAACCAGAAGAATGAGGGGAGATAGAGATCTCATTAGATCCATAGAGTTGCTTCTGATGATGGGTGATGGCACCCCAGATGAAAAAGATCAGATTTTTATGGATTTCTTTGGTCTTTCCTTCTCTGGGGTGTCTTGTGCAGTTGGCCCAAGATGAATGAGCGATGGATGGATGGTAGCAACAGAACAGAGAGAGAGAGAGGTGGTGGGAGAAGAGGAAAGGGCAAAAGAGGTGAAAATAGCGAGTGCTAGAGAAGGAAAGTACAAGAAGCGGTTGAAAAGAGGAGCGCTCCCACCTTTTTTTAGCAGCTTCGAAACAGGCTTCTCGATGAGGACTTGAGGAATTCATGTTTTGCTGTCGGTTTTGACGCGTGCAGATAGAGAATGCGAGGATTCTGCGGTGACGAGGTTAAAAGCTAAAAAAAAGCTTCTTTTAATTTTCCGACAGCAATGCTTGATTTCTATGGATTTTCTAATTTGATGCTTTCTTATTTTTCTTTTAGCTTGTGTGAGGGAGAGAAATCCTACATTTCTAGGATTTGGATTTTTAAAATATTCTCGGTCGAAGAAAATCAACTCATTTTTTTATTTTTATTTTTCTCGGAACTTCTTTTTTTTACTAATGTTATCAAAGATTGGGTTGCTTAAAATCAAAGCAATTTTCCTTTTTGTCGCAAAATCTTTTATGGTATAAATAATATCTTTCGTAAAAAATTGTAAAATCATCAATACTATATGGTTGAGAATTGTTAAAGTTTTTGTAATAAAATTAAGTCTATATTTTCTATTTGAACATGAATACCCTACCATCAGATGATGAATAACATGAATATTAATATGAATAAGATTGAGTTAATCATGTTTTATTCAAATCAATCTTTAAAAGTGTGGGGCCAGATTTTATTTGAGTAAAAATTTTGTACTAACACAGACACTAGGGGACCACTCTGAATTTTCAAATGGTGGAACCCACTTCTGGATTTCTCTAGGGGAGATGTACAATCGCCCGGTTTTGTGTGCTGCAGATGAATCTCCTCGGGTCTGCAAATTTGTTATGTAATCAATCTTAGCATGGGCGCAGTAGAATCATTAAAAGTGGGGCGTGATGATGACAGGAAACGTCCAATATGAAAATGAAAGTCCATCCAAACAAATTGTATTTCACCCGTACCTTTGGATGATTGTTGCATATTTTTTTAGAAGAAGCACGTTGACTAGGGATGACAATGGCAACCCACCCTGTATGGGAAAGTTTGTGGTCCAAGTGGCAAACGGTCAGGTTAGGCAAAATGGGCTGGACCCAATTATTAAACGGGTCACACCCACCGTGGGTCAATCCCATCCACATTAACCGACGTAACCATTGTGGGTTACTATGGATTGGATTGGGCAGCACAACATGCACCCAAACCTAAATTTATTAACAAGAGTTCTATAAGGTTTTAATCATACCCTTCTAAATCTTATAGGTCTTAAATTCGATTTAGACTCAGGCCCAAATGATATTAAGTTGAAAATTTAGGGCTACATTTGGATCATGATGCTATAATTTACCCCTATCTTTAACTTAGGTGTGAAAACTATCAAGCACTCAACCATTGTTTAATTATTTTATTTTATTTTTGTCATATCCACAATAATTCACGTGACAATATTCTCAAGCAAATAAAGGGTTTACTTGAGAAAAAAGAAAAGAAAAGAAAGGAAAGGAGTTATTTATATTTTTTTTAAATAGCGGCTATAAAAATAGAATAGCAAAACTAATAAAAATAAAATAAAAACATCATAAAAATCTAAAAACTATTATATCAAAATAAAAGGGCAAACGGGTTATGCAAGTTGACCACAACCCGACCCATTTAAATGCATATTATAAAAGCTTGACCCACCCACAACCGACCTATATATTATGGAGGTCTAGTTGTGCAGGTCAAACTGGATTGAGGGTAGGATCGGCTTTTGCCAGCTCTATTGACCAAGCAAGATAGAAAAAGCTACTTGTCAGCAATTTAGGTATTCAGGGGCTATGTAATAATAGTGGTTAGAGCATGAGGTATCTAAAGAGTAGAAAGGTAAATTTTGTAAAAGGTGTAGAATGGTATCTATTACCACTCTTTTTCGTAAGAGAAACCCAATTGCAGACTACACATTCCTGCAATTGTCATATAAGTGTAATATTCCACAATGCTCTATAGTGGCCATAGCAGGCTAGTTGTACCAATAAAAACTGCATCAAACATGGCAAATTGAATTCATGCCCACCCATATACAACAGAACTCGATGAATACAAATTTATCTCAATTTAACTTCCAACATGGGCATAAAGACAAAAAGACCACCAAGGAGCACAGTACACTTCGGCCAAAAAGGATCCTAGGAAGCAAGCATTTGAGTAAAATTGCAAATATCATTTTGTTGCATAATTTAAGTACTCAAGGGAGGAAAAAAAGAAAGAAAGAAAGCACATAATAAAAGCAGTAGCTAAGGCAAAACTAAATTATAACAGTACAAAATGACAGCCATACACTTTCATGGCAGCACAGTTCACTCACTGTCATCGTTTTTCACCTTCTTCTTTTTCTTCTTCTTCACTTCACTAGCCGTCTGAAGATCATCCCCACCCACCTCTTGGCCCTTCTTTTTCTTCTTTTTTGCAGTCTCCTGCTGATATGAATCGAACCCATTCACCCCATTTGAAATTTCAGGAGCCTGCTCCTGTGACAACTTTCGTTTCTCTTTCTTCTTTTTCTTCTTCTCTGTTTCAGGCTCAGTATAACCATCCCCATCTGCAACCTCCGTTGGCTTATCCTCCACCATGGGTTCACTGTCTATAGCCTCGCCTTTGGCTTTCTTCTTCTTGCTTTTCTTGGTAGAAGCTTCTTGTGGACCATTATCAGCATCCATCTGAGTTCTTTCTCCATCTGCATGTCACAACAGGAAATGTTGGAAAAACTCAAAACTCATATGTGCATGTAACTTGGGGTGGATAAGAGATGCAGAAAACAAGTAAATATTCTAATCTTGGGAGCAACCAGCTGCACGATTTCTGAACATGCAACCAGGATGCATATCTGAACATGTAGCTTGAACAGTGTTTTTTTACACCACCAAAAGGTGTGAGAGGGCTCAATGCAAAACCACAACGCATGCTTAATGTGTCCAACTAATATGCTTGCTACTGAAAATAATACAAAAAATTTTAGCTTGCCCTTGTTTTAAGTAGTCCACAAAGCAAAAATCTTATCGCAACCCATCCATGAAGTATGCGTCCATCCATAAAAATATAGATTCTAGACCTTTAGAAATTGTGAATCTCATTGTGGATGAAATAAGGTATGGAAAGATGCTGACTTGACCATCATAAAACCAAACCAATTATTATTAAGTCGATGATCAAGTGGATGACCTATGGAGCAGAATGTAGCCAATAAAGAAGCAACACGCACAAAATGAGTGTAGTAGATATGAGAATGTTGAGGTAGATGTATAGTAAAACTAGGAAAGCTAGAATTAGGAATGAGCAGTTTCAAGAACATTTAAGGGTGACATCAATAGGTGATAAAATAAGAGAAACTCGTCTGTGATGGTTTAGTCACGTCCAATGCAAGCTAGCAAGAGCACAAGATTTTCTATGAAGGTAGATGGCCCACCAAGGGGAATGGGTAAGCTGAAGAAGACGTCGATTGAAGAGTAGTAAGGTTAGATCTAAGGACGTCGATAGAAGTAGTGAGATTGGATTTGCAGTGCTAACCTATCTGAGGATTTGACTCAAGATAGATTGAAATGGAAAAGCAGAATTCATATAGCCGACCCCAACATACTTAGAACATAGCCTTGATGATGATGATGATGGTCAGGACGCTACTACTATCACTGTAAATTTCAACCTCTCCTTAAGATCAATTGCAGTGATTTTAGTGTCTCATCCAATATTCTCGTTGGCAACTCAAAGAAAGTTCAGACTTTAGATCATCACACATGACACATCAACACAACTTTTTTTATATTAAAAGGTATAAATCTCCATCAATGCTAATGTGTATTTGGATAATAATTTGAACTTGTAAAGAATGAGACATTCTCTTACATACTTGACATTTGCAGCAACTTTGCATAGAATGTTTAAATTAGTAAAACAATGAATAAGGTTAAACAGAGCAATACACTGGAGGTTACAAGATTATGATCCTTGTCTGGCAATGTTGCATCTCCATTTGTGAACATAAAATCAAAGCAGTTTAGACAGATAAAGTGGCATTTGGTTCTGGGAAGAGCAGCAGTGCAAACCTTTTGTCTCTGGCATTTCTTTGTTCATTGTAGTATCAATAGCAGCTTTCATCACATCCAGGTTCTTGCGTGGTGCAACACCCTTATCATAGAAATCCAGTCTCTCCTCCACCTGTTCACGAAGCTTTTCTCCAAAAATCTTGGTGCTCGTCTCTGTAAATACGGAAAGGAACACTAGTCATCCCATGCGATAAATAATATAACAAAATATATATATATATATATATAGAGAGAGAGAGAGAGAGGGAGAGAGAGAGAGTCTATTATATTTATGAAACAGGGAACAAATCTAACCTGAAAAGCAGTCAATACGAGATGCAATTGAACACTTATTTGCAAGGTAGCGAGCTAACCGGCCTTTATTCCTTGCAGATGCGCGGCCAATAAAAGAAGAATGGAAGATAAGTCCATACTTTGGCGTGTTCCCTCGGGTTTTCAATGCCCTATTAACATGAACAAGAGAGCTTATGCAAATGATAAGTCTGTGATTGACAGCCTTCCATTTCAGCAGAAGATAACATTTCTCCTGAATTTAGATTACAGGCTGAGAGTTTTCAAAAATAAGCAGCCAAAAGCAGCAATAAGATTCCCATTCCTAAATGTAAAAATGATCTGAGATTTTAATCTGTAGCAGGAACCCATAATCACCTTAAAAAGTAATAAATATAGTAACAATCCTCTGCTGCTATCAGTACCATACTTATCGAAGGAAAATATGAATTTCCAGGGTAGGATTAATAATGTACATAAAACATAACTAGATATTTTACAAATCTAGCTTTAATCACGGCAGGATTAACCACCTTTTATTGATCTAATCCCACTCATATCACATGTCTCCATCTGTATAGGAACTGACCCAAACTTCAATTTAACATGACTGATATACACTATTGAATTAATCATGTAAATAAAAAATAACTAGATATTTTACAACTCTATGTCCAAGGTAATGTATCACTGCAATTGGAGTGAAATTTAACACACTGCCTATAAATACGTGAGTGTGCAATGTGAAGCGGTGAGATCAAGCAAAGGTGGAAAGCATTAATGGAATTTCATATATAAGATGCTGTCAGTAAGGTGCTGACAACAGCATCAGATCACTCCTCGAAATAGATAAGGAATGTTTGATGCAAGAACACAATACCTAAATATCATATTATCTCATCATTTAACCCAATCAAAGAACACTGATAGAAATGAAAAGGTCTATAATTATGTACACAAACATATAATTTTACGCTCAGCTTACGCAATATCAACGGAAAAAGGTTATAGCTAACAGGAAATATTCTTAATAAGTATTTAACAGCATAACATCATTTTCATTATTCAACAAAATATGTCAATATATTTCAATCATCTTCCCCTCTGCCAAAAGAAGAATGAAAAGAAGCAGCAAACACCTGAAAAGTGCCTTCTCTGCACCGAGAATCTGAAGAGTAGAAGAGGGGCACTTGGCAAGATTAGTGAGACTACCAGCATGAGAAATCAAACGGGCACCAACAACTTCCCCAATTAAAGTGGCTAAATTTGGTGCAATGTCATTCATTTTTGTAACAAGATACTCATAAAGGCCCTTCCTGTACTCAGCGAGCTCCATTACCCTCTGTGCAAATAGTTGTACATTAATCAAGTCGACCGGAGAAATATCTTGTCCTGAAATAGGAAATTGAAGGATGGTAAGTCAAATACCTAAACTACCAAAATAAACTCAATTTGTTAAGATTTACCCATTGATGATTTGGCTGCTTCAACAATCTCCTTCGCTTTGTCCTCATCACCGAGGATGTCTGCTAAATCTGGTATTTTATCATCAGACAACTGTTCTTTGTTCTGTACAAATTTTGCAACTTTGGCATAGAGATAGTTATCATTCACAATCTTCACCAGTTCAGGGAAATGCCAAGAATACCATTCTCTGCAGGAAGAAGTTAAAATCCATTAAAAGAAAGAGAGAAACATTGATGGTTACACAAAATAAAGTAATTATAGCATACATGAATGCCATAACATTTTACCCTAATTAGAGGTGTTAGATTCCATTTCCAGAAGTCCACCTCATAGTATTGGACCTAGTCAACTTGGAATGTGGCCAAGTAAACTTCGTTATGTCACCGAAATTGGTTCAAACTTGGAATGTACTTGTTTGGTCAAAACTCAGTAGACCTCGTCGCTGACTGATGACTCAGCCTAGGCTCGTCCTGATTCGGCAGAGTCAGTCAGGTCAACTTGAGGTAATTTTCATCTTTACAGGCAAAAGACAAATAACAACAGTATATAATTCTTATATTGACAGAACAAGGATATTTAAAGGATATTTTAATATTTATAAACAAAATTCAGGAAGAAAATATCATCATCAGTCAGGATATCTATGCGGTGGATGAATTGCAACAGCTCATGGAATTCTAGCAAAAAAGAAATTATAATAAATGTGGCATACATGCATGCATGTGTAAATCTTAGCAATACCTGTTTTGTGGTATCGTGGGCTACTTTGTGGAGGAACCTCAGTATTATTAATTTCATATTTTATTTCACCACAACTAGTGACCAGTTCAACCTTAACCCTTTTTTTATGAGTTTAGACCGCACCATCCATTAGATAAAACCAATTGGCTGAGTTCTTCTCAGTGCAAAACTATCGGTTGTGGCCCATCCACATGAAGTATCACATTTGGGATAGTTAAGATTCTTGACTATAAGTCCAATATTTATTGTGAATGATAAATATGACTGAAAAATCAGGTTTAGATAAGGCTTAGCCAGGCCCAGTGTAGGACCCCGATTGGATTTATCTGGGTCAAGTTCAGGTTGCAATGCAGGGCCCAGAGCTGTTTAATCTGGTCAAGGTTGGATCCATAACTGTAAACTGACTAAAATATAAATACGAAGCATGCTGAACAAATAGGGCTATAAGTAAGTCAGAGTTTATATAAGGTCTAGCCAGTACCAGTCAAAGGCTGATTAAATTTAGCTGGGTCAAGTTCAGGTCCCAATCCTAGAGACTCGGCGGCGGCCGCACCCTGTTTGATCGTCTAGGTTGGGTACATGACGATAACCTGAATCACATATAAATATTAAAGCATGCTACAATAACAGAACCACACTACAATTTCAGTTCCGTGTCAGGTTATCACAACACTTTGATCTGTTAAGCCATGTTAATCTACAGTCAACCTAACCCATCAGTTCTAAACTCTGACCAAGACCCAATATTTTTCAACCCAGGTCTAGTTGGATCTCAGGTCTGACATGACCCATTTACACCATGTAAAGGTGTGACTGTGAACTTCCTGAAGAGATGGTGGTCTTAATTATACTTTAAAAATAACATAAAGATACCTGACAAACCAACCTGTTTTATAACTTGGACAATTCATTGACGCCTTGAAATCAGCCAACTCAACTGGGACAGGGCTAGTTTCATAAACCAATTTTACTTAATCTTGTCTATATTTTGAATCAACTTTGTTCGATTCCTAGACAATAAAGTGAGTTTTTAAACAAGGTACCAAAAAACTGAGTACCTCATAGGCTCATATTAAATCTATGGGTCACAAAGCAACAACTTCAAAATATAAACATTATATCTATATATATTTGACCTTATTTACTTCTGATTGACAAGGGTTTTCTTCTCATTGGCAGTTGCTTAAATTACAACTCCATTATACTGTGATAAATGAGATCAAATTAAGCTAACAGTCAACACCTGATTAAATTTTAGAAAGTAATCTTTCAGAAAATTAATTAATCAATTACATAATTATATAGGTCGATTAAGCAGTTCCAATTCAATGTAAACGGGCTGCTTGAGGCGCAAACTAGGGCCAGTGCATATAGGTGATAGTTGATTGTCGAAGTTTGTAATATTTAAGTGGTGTCATCTAGTCTGTTAGGGGTGCTAAATTCTAATGGATAGGATATGTATGCCAAAAAGGAAGCTTTCAGAATTTCTCGAGGCTCAATTTTGGCCATAGATTGTTGAAAACAATTCTTCAAATACTACAATGTGGGTGTTAAAAACCACGATAATCTATTGAAACACGAGTTTATGTTGAATGGGATAAAAAAATTGCAACTCCATCAACACAGAATTTCTTATGTTTTGAAGGCTACCCGCAAATTTAAGACTTTGGTAGTCAACCAATCAATTTAGAGGTATCAGATCCTTTGACGTAATTTAGTTTTGTTCATGCCACATTGGAGCTTCCTTCCGATGTATTCTTGATGCAATCTCAGTCCTTGTCTTGTTTTAATGAAATCCAACTGCTACCAATAAAAGAAAAATCTAATCAATGTTGTCTCCTTTCTGCTCAATCAAAACAGAAGAGTTACCATTATCAATTATCAAATCATGGTAGATCAAAGCAATACCTTCCATCCACACCTAGAGGCAAAAAACTGTCAAAATCTTGACTGACGTGGAGATTAACATCACATATTCAAATTTTGAGAACCCAATAAAAGTTCTGTACACTAATAAACAATTTAAAATGTACCAGATTGAAATGAATTATGCTTCTAACATAAAAACACACCCAATAAAAGAGGAAAACTCAGTTGACATGTCAACAAACCTGACTCTCATGGCAAAGTTGTTAATATCTTTGTCTAATGTATCAAGAAGGAAGATAGCTTGAATGATCATATTGTCAACTTTGTTAACGTTGAACTTGACTTTTGCACGGCTGTAACTATGCCCCAGCCCCAACTGAGCCTTCTCTAAGTCTCCTTGCTTTAAACAAAAGCAGATAAAAGCTTAAAAGTCATCTCAGAAAGAAGACGTACAAAATCCATAACTTAGATGGGAAAAACCCGAATCACAAACCTTAAGGTCCTTGATAAACCTATCAAAATGTAACCGTACACCACGGAGGAGTTCATGAACAAAATCATTGCTTTGGCATGGAATTTTGGTCATCTCAGAGATCTGAGACCCAATTTTTGGCTCTGCAACTCCAAGACTGAAATTAGGTTTCTTTCCTTCCTTCACTCTTGGAAGATTGAGCTCCAAAAAGTTTTTCAATTCCTCGGTCAACATCCCTAAAATTTAAAGAAAATAAAAGAAGAAATACAAGTCATGAATTTAAGTACTAAATTGCCCATATTATCTTTCAGAATCCACAAAAACAAAGTAAAACCATGGAAATCAATAAGATGAAGGAAAAACTCAGAGATTTTTGAAACCAGTTAAGGCATATAGGACAAAAGAATACCCAATATATTAGCGAGGAGCAAATGGTGCAGTGAAAGCATTTCACATTTTTTTCAACCAATAAGAACTGTATATGCAATTACAACGATTTTCAGCACCATGCTCAAAGCACGAGAAAACTAAATTATAGCAAGCACCTCCAAAGCTTTCTATCATTTTGTCTCTTAAATAAAACCCCAAACATACAGAAAAAAAAGAAGGAAAATTACAGAGAAAATCAAATGAGAAATGCTTCAATCCTCGACAAAACAAATCAAGCAACAATTAAAATCTACATCTTCTTTCTTTTCTTTTCTTTTCCCATTTGCTTAGTCACAACATTCCTGTTTCAACTTATAAAGATACAGGCGGAAAAATAACATGAACTATTAACAAGACATTAAATCATCCAAACCACCACAAATATCAATCATACCCATAATACTATCATCTTATTGTTATCATGCCAACTTGAGGTCTGCCGGTGCTTATAATTAAAAAACTAATAAAAAAAGAAAAAACACTCAGAAAAAGAAAAGGGACTGCATAGGGCCCGTTTGTTTGCATTAAAATACATAGGTACCAGATACATAGGTACCAAATACATAGGAATTCATAGTGAAATGAACTCTAGCAAAGGTTGTTAAAGAGGTGAGGGACGAAGAGTATAACGTGGAGATATAGATAAGACCTTTCACTTTCTTATGTAGTGAATTACTAAGTTGATGACCGGGTATTCATTTTCCATATTTCCTTTGATTCTATTTTCATAAAGGAAAGGCAGTTTGACGCTCATTTTTTAGCAAATTCGCCTTTGTTCTTCGTTTTTAACACTTTTGGCATGAAATATATGTATTCAAATGCAAAAAAACAAACCCTTAAGGATGCATAAAAAAACCCCAACCCACCACAAACATCAAACATATCATTTTCATCATCATCCTCATACCCTTATCACAACGATCTGAGATCTGCTCATTAACAAGCTTATGACCATAAATCCTACCTTTCAATTCAAAACCCATATACAAACAATGAGCACAAACAAAAGCACCAAAACCAAGAAATGAAAATAAAAACCATGAAAATCATCAATACCAACAGCACCTCTTGCATCTTATCCTTATCCATGAAGCTGGGGTCGGCTTAAATATTGGCCTCATAAAAAAACAAACAACAGTATGGCCATATTTCCCATTTTCAAATCGAAACCTACACACACGCCAATGATGATACTAACAAAACAACCAAAACCCATAAATTAAAACAAAAAAGCCCATCAAAACATCAGAACCAGAATTCATATATCCTATCTTTGTAACCTAAGGACATACGCTACTCATGAAATTCAAACACAAGCACCAAAACCCAGAAAACCCTAAATACATGAGGCCCAAAACACTGAAAAGTTAGCTCTTTGTCGGCTCACCTTCGGAGATCTTGTTGCATTGTTCCAGAGCATCAAGAGCCGATGAAAACGGCTGAAAACCAATGAGCTTTACGACTTTTCCAAATCGGGTGAGATCAAGGACCGAGTTTTGTACCGCTTGGGTGTTTTGACCAATCTCATCGATGCCGTGAGCGAGGAAGAGTGCGAAACCAGATGCGGATTCGAAGAGGAGATGGAGAGCCATGGCACAGAGAGAGGTATAGAGATTTAGGGTTTTAGGTCATAGAGATGCAGAAGCTGTAGGGTTTTAGCGTTTTATGAGATGCAGAGACGAGAGCGACGGAAGCTTGGGTTCTCTCTCTCTCTCTTCTCTCTCGTGCTGTTTTTTTTAGATACGGAGGGAAACGGAAGCAGGGTTTTATAAAGTTAGGGTTTTAGGGTTTTTCTCCCTTTGCTGCTGCTTTCAGAAACAGAGCTGGGGTTTTATGAGAAATGGGGTGCAATCAGGCCCACCACTCAGGGAATCCAATTTGGGCCTCATAGATTGATAGTACAAAAGTGGGCTTTTGTTTTTGAGCAGGCTTGAACAAAAATTGAGTCAATTTTTAGGGCTAGGCTTGAACAATGTTAGGCCCGGCTCGGCACCCCTTTTTTTTTAATTATTATTTTATATGCGAATTTATTTGAGCACATTTGGGTTTATTTGAGCGTGATTCTTGTGCGACTATTTTATCGACTTTTGTATGTTATTCTTATGTTTCTTACGTGATTTTTATATAAATATAAGTCATGTATGATTTTTATGCGATTTCTTTTTTCGAGTGGATTATTTACATATGTGCGCTTATTTAAACATGATTTTCAAGTGATTCTTACGTGGGCTCTTAATAGCATGAGATCGCTTCTCTTTGTTATAGGTCCAGTGGGGCCCCCCCTCTTAGATGCACAACAACTTGGAAAATAAATTGCTACAAAATCTCAATGGCAATGACTAGACGGAATTACGAGGTAATTTCTTTTCCTTCTTTCCTTTTTATATTGCATCCATTTGTCTGATTTAACGCGAAGCATTCTATCAAAGGCCTGAAATCGACAAGTTAAGATAAGATTCATCAATACCATCAATTAGTCGTGTCTTGAAAGTAAATAGCTGCTTAGTCATTTGTGGTGCAAAATAAGATGTGCAATAAAAGTGGGAATCCACTTCCATGTTGCTTGCTACGTAGCATTGATGATCCAAACTTGGATAAAAGAATATTAACATCAGATTTACATTCGGCGCCCAGTGGCAATATTGAAAAGAAATTAGAAATTAATCTTCCTCTTCCTCATGCCCCGGCCAAAATGAGACTATTAGGGCCGAGGTAGTACATGCTCTCTTATGGTCCAACCCATATGCTAAGGCAGTGGCGAATCGAGGATTTATATTTGAAGGGGCTAAATCGAAAAAAGCCATGGTTGAAGTATGGTGTCCGCGCCCTGTTGAACACGTGGGTGGGGCCCACATTTCTTAAATCCAAACCATTTGCCCCCATCAACAAGTAATTTCGATGCGATGTAAGGGTGAAAGGGGCTTAGATGGGTTCTTTAACCACGTTATATCAGAGCATGGAGGATCTCTGGGTTTGGAGTTTCTAAATACCAACTCATGCAAAGAGATGTTGTCCTGGATGCAAGGAGTGAAATCATATAGTAGGGCCATCTATTGAAAAACCAAGTGTCTGTACCCTGTTGTCCTAGATGGAAGGAGTGAAATCATATAGCGAAGCCCATCCATTGAAAAATCTAGTATATGGATGTCTTCAGATTTTACTTAAATGGGAGTTGGTCCTATCATAAGATTGGACACTTGATTAATAATGTGATTAGCATATAGATGGTGTTGTTCATCAAACCATCTCATTATGTGGAGCCCAATGAAATAATTGACATGATATTTACCCATTGCACATTCATTACAAAATCTAAAGTCAACGTTGGATTAGGATTCTATTTTTTTTTAATTATTATTTGATCTGTTTAACTAGTTTTTTGCATTTAAGGAGAACAAGGAACTTCAAATTTAGGAGAGTGGAGCATTTTGCTTTTGTTTTTTTATTTTTTTTATAAGAGATTATTTATTTAGTGTGGTACAATGAACTGCAATCAAGACATACTTTTTATGTTTCGATTCCCTTTCGCTCTAGTTTTTTCTTTTTCTTATAACTCTGAAGCCAAGAGAGCAAGAAAAAAGCTCATATAAGTGGGAAGAAAACTCGCTTGTTGGGAAAAGGTGATGCACATCAGTGTTCAAACCCTGGACAGTCAAGAACTATCAAATAATTATCAAATAATGAGGTGAATGGCTGCTCTCGCTTTGTAGTTAGAACAGCCTCGGAGAGATGAAGGATACTTTCAAATGGAAGAAACTAAGGATGGTTATTGGCTTGTACCATGAGTTGCTTTGGGGAATACAAAATCGTTATTCTCACTTTATTTCTAGGACCACCATTCTATGTTTCTACCACCATATCATAGGATTTGGGGGAAATCATCAATAGTGAAGATACTGCATTTTTGGGAACTTTTTTCTTTATCTAGTGGAACTGCATTTTTTGGGAACTTTTTTCATTATGTAGTGGAACTTGAATTTAAGAGGGATTATCTAAATTGTAGAAAAACTAAGACAGATCATCTCTTCTTCTTCCTTTTCCATGCTATGCATTAAGTGGAGATAAACATGGTGAAAATAATGTGAAAATTTTATTTTCAAACAAAATGTCAGTATTTTTTTTTTTTTTTTCATACATAAAACTTACATATGTAAATGTGATTTACATGTCTCATGAGTCAAAAAAACAAAAACAAACAAAAAAACAAACAAACCCACCCCAAAACCTTGCAGATATTGGAGCAAATAAGTAAGATCATTTCAATTGCCAAAATGACATTATCTGTTTCCCATACATTTACATTCAAACATGGACATGTTCAAAGTGGCAAATACCATGTGTACTATTATTATGATTATTTCATACATCATCTGGATTACATTGTGTTCTTCATGAGATGATGGTAACAAGAAAACCAACTTAAAGCTGCAGCATCTTCTGAATCCATTAGCTTATTTTATATTCATTTGCATCCTTCCTTCAATTGCCATTATTTGAGAAGAGTTTCTTATATTCTCCCTCTCTTCTGACAGATGAGATGGCAATCTCAGGCTTCTGAGACACCAGATTCTACAGCAATACCTCTGAGGGAAGCATCAGGTTCATACATAAGGTTTTGAACTGGGGTTGTTTCCATCTCTGCCTTGTGAGCCTCAAAGGTCTCCCATGTCTTCTTTGGATCAACTGGGTCAATTGGGTTACTATAGAAAACCAAGTGAACCCCAGGACTATTTTCCTTGTAGGAACCTTCGAATACAATTGAGTTGTTGAATGTCTGCAAATTGCTGTTAATGAACGCGGGAAACGGCTTAGTTCCATTCCTTATTCCTTCAGAACCCCCTTCCCCATTGCTGTTGATCACCAGTAGCCCCTCATCTTTGTTGTCATCGTTGCCCCTGAGAAAGATCACCGCACCCTCTTGATTTACAGAGTTGTTACCTTCACTCATGGATCCTTCTGCAGCTTTAAATGCGCGCTTGCCTTCAGGCTGCTTCACAAGGTCTGCATCCTGCTCGTCGGTGATCATCACAACATCTTCCTGAGTAGATTTATTCAAAGTAGCTTGGGATGTTGAATCACTTGCACCTGTTTCACGGGCTGCAATTCTTTCATTTGGGTCAGAGGAAACTAGAGTTTCAGTTGCTTTACCATCAGAAATAGATGATGTCACTTCCTTTTGGTCTGTTGTGAGTTGATCTGTTGAGGATTGAGTCTTGGAGCCTGATTCTGCATATGAAATTGACTCTCCAACTCCTTGCTCTTTTTGTGTCTCCTTTGCACTTGCTTTTGGTTCTTCTATGAGTTTCCCTTCTTCAGTTGCATCTAGTTCTGTTTCTGACTCTGTCTCGAGTTCATCTTCAATTGCTTCTTGCTTTTTTTCTACCAACTCCATCTTGGGTTTCTCTTCTTCAGTTGCTTCTGATTTGGTCTCTTCCTCTGTTTTTGACTTTTCATCTTTCAACGCCTCCGGTTTCGTCTCTACCATGGTTTTCCATTTCTCTTCTTCAGCTGCTTCTGCTCTTGTTTCTGTTTCAGGTTTCTTATCTTGAGCTGCTTCTGCTCTTGTTTCTATTTCAGGTTTCCTCCCATCTTCAGCTGCTTCTGCTCTTGTTTCTGTTTCAGGTTTCCTCCCATCTTCAGCTGCTTCTGTCTTTCTTTCAGAATCTGTCTTCAGCTTCTGATCTTCAGTTGTGTCTGCTTTTGTTTCAGAAATTGCACGCATAATAGGAATGTCTAAAGAGGGAGCTACAATTGGTGTAGACTGGCTTTCCACCTTAGTAGTCTGTGTTTCTATCTGCGGCGCGTCTTTGGTAAGTGTTTGAGATGCTGGAGACATTGGTTGTGAAGTGGGAGGAGAGGTTGTAACAGGAGATACAAATCGGGGTTGAGGGAGTGCACTAGCCACAGGTTGGGCAGGGGAGGCAGCAGGAGGCAGGGCTTGGGGCCGGGGCATTTGAGGCTGTGGCTGCCAAGTGAAAGGACGAAATAGTGGACGTTGAACTGGGATTGCTGGTTGAGGCGGAGCCGGAGCCGGAGCTGGAGGGCGTTGAGGTGCAGGGTTGGCCCAAAATCGGAAGCGGAAAGGAGATGCTCTAGATGGTCTAGCTGCTTGTTCTGCCATGACCAGAAATGAAGTTGTTCTACAAAAGAAGAGATTGTGATATTGAGAGGGTCTTGTTCTGTTTCTGTAAGAAGGAAGGATAGAGGATTTTGATCATGAGATAGCTAGGCATGCTTCTCAACATGTATATATATAGCTTGGCATCTGATTCTTAAACCTTTTGATGATCTAGAGTTTTGGTATCTTACCATTGCTTCCATGTTAAAAACAACTGCATTGTTAAAACTGAGATTCTTTCTTTGGAATTCTTGCCAGACAGGTCCTATCTTGATTCCTTTTCTACATTCAAACAATAACCAATCCTTGCTTGTCATTTCTGAACCTTCCCAACATGACTCCAAATGTGAAACACATTCGGTTCACACCAACAAATCCTTGCTCATTACTATTAGCAGAAGAGCAGTGATACTCCTATGCATAGGATGATGAATTTTTTTTTATCCATCTTTCTTCTACTAAAAAGGATTAAAGTACCCCAATCTGAGTTAAAATTCAACTTTGGGTTGGACAAACACTATCTAGCCACAATTTTTTTTTTTTACATGTGCCCAACCTCAATAAAAATTAGTTCAATTGACTTGAAATTTAAATGATTACATGCATGGAGGGAGGATTGAATTGATGGTTTAATCCATGTTAAATGGTTCTCATTTATTTAAAATCTTTATTATATTAAGAAAATGTGGATAATATGTGATTTTACTGTAATTCTTCAAGGTTGCAGCAAGTGATAATTGTTGCACTAAGTCATGGACTTCCATTGGATAGGGCTGAATGAGTACATAATTTGCTATTTTTGAAGTCACATCTCTTGGATGACAATTGGGTCTTGCTCTATTTGCAATAAGACCTAAAAAGGAAAGAACCTACATAGGCATCAACACTATGGATGGACCTGAGACTAAGGCCCAGGCCCAATCTACATCCAAATTATTTACATCCAGGCCCAGGCCCAGACCCAGGAAACGGCTTCTGGAGAGAGATTTGCTAATCATGAAAAGGAGATTAATTAGGTAGACCTGGTGGATTATAGAGAATATTTTAAAATAATGTTGGAAACTATTTTTCTACAAATGTTGGACAGTATATGAACTCGATGAACTCAAGATTATTTTTAACTCATTTTGTGACCTTACTTTGTCGACCCAACTCAGTAATTTATAATTTACATTATTTTATCTTTTTTAATGTACTTTTTATTTCGGAGTGGGTTTTTATCGACATTTTTAACCTAGATAAATTTTAAGATTACTTTAAGTCTATCTTTACTTTTTGACCTACCAACCAATTTCAATCCGACTAAAATGGACCTGAGCCCAACCTGTTAATTAGAAGTTGGAACCACTCCAACTTCGTTAGCGCGGGTCGGGTCAACATGGTCAGGTTGACATGGGTTATGTCTCCAAGTTGAAGATCAAATTTCCAACCATTTTAATGAACTGGTGTCTTTGTATTTGACCTGCTGATGTGGTCGGACCGACCCATTGCTGTGGTTCTTCAGCCCATACAATCTTCCCTTGATTTAATGGTTAAATTGGCAGTGTAGGTTGGTATCCTTATCTCTTCCCACAGACACCCAGTTGTCCAAATAGCTTTTATCGACCTCTTGACTTGATCAGGACCCAAAAAAGGAAAAGCCAATTACTATCATCCCTTCGATTACTTCCTCAATTCTAAGCCTCTGGGCTAACACAGAATCAACTGGTGAGCCATCAATCCTTTTTTATAGATTGTCACTGGGGCTTTCACCTCTTTAAATTTCCTCATACAGTTTTCTTGTCTTTTATTCTCTGTATAAAAGAGGGCTGTGTGAATAGCTGATGTTCTTGGTAGAGAGATCATCATATGAGTCTTAATTCATCAATCTAGAGTGGGTTATAGAAGTTAAAGCCATTCTCAGCTATGCGTTGCATTATGTGAATGTACCATTTCATAGTCTTCTTTTTCATCCTAACAATGAACTCCTTACTCCTTTTTTTGTTTTGTTTTTGTTTTTTTTTTTTCTCTGACTACACTTGGGGATTGTTTGTTTGCATTTGAATATATAGGAATTGAATACATAAGATTTCATGCTATAAGTGGTTAAAAATGAAGATTAAAGGCAGGGCGGAGCCAGGATTTCATCTTGGGGTGGGGGGTGCAAAACTTGCAAGGGCTGGGGTGGGGGCCAGGGCATGATGGGTTTTAGCTTAGAAAAAAAATCCAAAAACCTTGCAAATATTTGCTTTAATAAGATTTTCCAAAGCCTGGGGGGGCCCTGTGGTTCCGCCCCTGATTAAAGGTAAATTTTTTGAAAAATGAGCATTAAATTACCTTTGCCTGTGTGGACACTCTAGTAATTGAATGCATAGGGACATGAAGGTCCTATCTACATCTCCACCTTCACCCCTTTTCCTGATATCTTTCACTCCCCAACTCTTTAATTATCTTTGGTATAGTTCATTTCACGTATTCAATTCCTATGCATCTTAATACAGACAAACAGACATTTGGTGTACACAAATCCCTGACCTTCAAGTTATTCTCCTATCTTGGTTGAGAAGTAACAACCAGCTATTGCTCAACCAGTGATAGGTGGAATCTATGTCCCTGATTACCCATTATACTATGATGTGTTGGAAATCATGCGGCCCGCATGTCACGGGTCCCAAGTGAGATCGAGTATTGCAGTAGCCAATAGAGAAATTAGTATCTCACTATAAACAAAAGACTTAGATTTGTACCCACAAATAAGACTCCCAACTGGATTAGTTGGATGTGGGTTTCTGGTGAATAAGACTTAGATATGTACAAAACACTGTTAGCAGTTAAGGGATTTACAAATGGAAAGAATATATTTTGAGGAGATATTTTCTCCAATTGTGAGATTGCTATCCATAGTAATCCTAGTGGCAATGCTAGTTGATGATGACCAGAAGTTGCACCTAATGAATGTAAATGCTACGTTGTTCCTAAAACGGCGATCAGGAAAGGCTTTTACATGATGGTCCTCATGCCAGTGCTCCACACTTTGGCTGAACTTTAATACTTTTGCACTCATTCTAAGCATATTTAGATAGATTATCATTTTCTTTGGTAGGAGGCTATCATGTGATGCATGTGCAATGTGTACATCCTCTCCAAGGACTGACTTTCTTGTTTCTTCGCCGAGTCTCTCTCATGATCTGTTTGAATGGTTGGAAAGAATTCAGTGTTTCAGGATCTTACGGATATTTGGGGGTATGGCCCGAGTTAATATCAATATTTTTCCTCATTTGTATCTCTAATATTTATTTGTAATTTAGCTTCTTTCTTCTTATATCCTCAACCTGTATGTGCATGTAGAAGTACTTATGGGAAAATCATTTCAATTCAAGTTGAAACTCCTCATATATTTGGGTGAAGATGTAAATTCTTAGATATCACGAACTCCAACTGGCCTTTCACTTCTTTTCTTTTCCTTCTTTTTGTGTGTTTTAGGGTGGAACAAGAGATGGTGCCCACATCATTGTCCTGCTCTTCTTGTGTGGTCAAGCCCTTTTTTGCAACTTCCATGTCATGTGTTCAGTTCAGAGGGAAATACTTCAATAACAAAATCATCAGCAGGAAAAAATGCAGTTATGTGGGTCTGCAACTAAGAAGGGAAGGAGTTTTGTGTAGGGCTCAAAAGAACACAGAGCAACTTTCAGAAGGACAGAAGAAACAGATACTGCAAGTTGCCCTTTGGGCCTCTGAGGGAGCCTACATACTTTGGTTATTCCTTCTACCATATGCTCCTGTACTGACTACTAATCCATCTTCCTTGAATTTCTTTCTCATCTTTTTTTAGGACTTCTGCAGCTTATATGTATGGCTTTGACACAAGGTCCCTCTTTATTCATTCTTCTTATAGTTGAAAGGTTGCATATAATAGATTTTGAAGCATTTTGGTAATATCTATTTACTTCCAAAAGACAGAAATATGAAGAAAAAATCACCTTGAACAAATCTTTGGCATAATTTATTAATCTACACTAATATGCAAGTTTAGATGTTTACTATAACTTACATTTTTTTTTTTAAAGATATTAAGTATATTAATAACAACCAGGTCAGAAAACCCCATAATGTGCAAGAATACAAAGACTAGAACTTATAACTGGAAAGTTCAACGCCGGTAAAGAGGCCAGCTATACTGGCCACATTCCCTGCGCATTTCATTAAACAATCAAGAAAGGAGAAATTATCCCAAGGAGAAATGCCCAAAGCCCCATCACAAGAATTAAATAAAAGAAATAAGCTCATTTACAAGGCACAAGCATCAAATAACGAAACAAATAAGCCTAAGCGCAGTGCTCAAGCACAAGAATAGAGAAACCCACATCTTGGGCCAGGAGACCAAGTCAAAATAGACATTAGGTCGAGTGAGTGCTTTAGAAGATAAATCTTGATTTTCCCTTAAATAACTTGAATAAATTCTTTTAATCTGGCTGAAAGGGAATTGAACTGCATGAAGAAAACCTCAGCAAAGCATCCTTTCAATTTTCTTGCTGGAAAATGTTCTTCCCAGTTAGAGGACATCGGATCCTTGAATATTGATAGATTTGATTAAACCCGCAGTTGATTCATATATAATACTTGTTATACTCTGTCCACATTATTGTTTTGAAAATCGAAATAGTATCGCAAATCATTCAAGGAGATTAATCAAACTGTACCGTGAATTCTATTGCAATTTGTTGTACTTTTTCCTTTTCTTTTCTGCAGAGTTTCCTGTTATTTGCAGACTAGTCTTGCCGTGTTTTCATTCCTTATCAAACTGTCCCTAGTTTTGTAATTTAGGGGACTATTTGGGTCCATTCTTCAATGTGAACAATCAAACGCCTCCATGAATGCCAAGGCCTATCCCACTATGTGATCTTCATGTGGTCCACTGCCATCCGCATCATGCTGGGGACATTCTATCACTGGTTCGTTAGAAATTTCAACACTTCAAAGTTTTGAAAACATTAAGAAAAGGCTAACCGAAGGACTTGTCTTAGCTCTTCCGGACTTTGATAAGGTCTTCTATGTTGATTGAGATGCATGTCATGTGGGGATTGGTGTGGTTCTTACTCAGGAAGGCAGGCCCATTGGTTATTACAGTGAGAAGCTCAATGGTTTTGCAATATTAATTCATCACAGAATTGTTCTTTGGGATCTAGATGTTTCCATAAAATGTATTTTCAAAAATATGGATTCAACTTGCATGTATGTTTAAGAAAGGAAACACAGTGTAGATCTTTATTATCTTTTGTAACAGCTGATACGAAGCTGCTGAGAGTTCTATGTATGTATGACTGCTTAAGTTTAATGAACATAGCTTCTCTTAATGAGCAAATAGCAATTGTGCAATATAAAATCTCTTACCTACTTCATATTGTTGGTTTGTGATATAGGGTGATCCTGTATGGGCAATCAAGATGGATACAGTCAATGATTTAGTGGACCTTTCCCTCAACTTCTTCTTTATCTTGCCCTTTCTAAACTCTGGTATGTTGAGTATTGTCAGTTATCAAAGTGCTAGTATTTGTCATTTCTTCTCTATTTTTCATTACAGTTACACTCTCTAGGAAGACAAAAATAGAATAAGAAAAAAAAAACATTTTTCATTTCTTCTCTACTTTTTTCATTACAAGTACACTCTTTAGGAAGGAAAAAAAAAAAGAGAATATCAAACCCCAGCATATTGATATTTCCTACCAATTTTGTTTTTTTTTTTGTTTTTTTTGCTTGGTGGCCTAGTGGCCAGGATATGATAAGGAAAGCTACCACTCCAGGGTTCGAACCACGGAGGGAGCTGTGGGAGGCCAATGTGCTATCCACAGTCACACTCTGTGATTCCCATATTTCCTACAAGTTTTGCTCCCATATATTTTGCTGGTGGGGCGACACATTTCAGTTTTCATAATAATGGTCTGTATTTCTTGGCAGAGTAGTCGGAATACGTTTGATTGACTCCCCAGTGCTTCACCCGGTAAAGTATCAAGCTTTAAATAGTTGCTTCAGTGCTGGTCTTGTTCCCTGTGTCATGTGACAGTGGTATTTCATCCATAAGTTCTTTCATAGTTAGTAGCACTCATGGGAAACCATATTCTTTCCTCAGGTATCTGAAGGATTATTCAATTTTGTCATTGGTTGGACATTCGTGTTTGCTCCTTTGTTATTCACGGATTATAGACGAGACAGATACAAAGGGTCACTAGATGTACTATGGGGCTTTCAGATGTTCCTCACAAACGGTATGCTTTATTATTAACTCTAATTTCTTTGTCCCTTTCTTTTTCAAATTTCTTTCCCTTGAACTTTCAATATCTAAGGGACCTTCAGATGTTTCTCAGAAACAGCATGCTTTATCGTTTATTTTAATTCCTTTGCCCTTTTTCTATAGTCCTTTTCCTTTTCCTTAAATTTCCAATATCTAACTGCTGCATTGACTTACCTTTGTTTCTCTATGATGCCTACAGCATTCTTGATACCCTACATGGCAATCCGGCTTAATGACAAGGATGTAGACAATTCTTGCAATAAACTGTCTAAATTAGGTACTGTGATGACAAGTGGTGCACCAGTTGTAGGATTGATTGGTGGGGTCATTTGTCTTATCTCAGCCTTGTGGGCATTTTTTGGCCGTGGTGATGGTGGTTTTGGATCAGTGCCAGATCGTTTGGAATTCTTTGCAAATTATGTCGGATCAGAGAGGCTAGCTTACGCCTTCCTTTGGGACGTCTGCCTTTATGCTATCTTTCAACCTTGGCTGATTGGTGACAACATGCAGAATGTGAAAGAACAAAAGGTACAAATAGTGAGTAATCTGAGGTTCATCCCTGTAGTTGGGTTGGTTGTATACCTGCTGAATTTAAATTATGCTGGAGTCGAGCGTGATAGGGAGAATTAGAGTAATTTGGGTCCCGGATTCACATGGTTTTGATCTTGCAAAGGTGGGATACATAAAATGCCTCAGGTGATGATGACGTCTTGATCATTGAAGCAAACTTTTCCCTTGATTTGGATCAAGTTGGACAGAGCACTGATGCTATTGCGTCCACAGCCCGATCATTTTCTGCTTTGGGCAACAGTATGCATTTCCTTATCAAAATTGTAATCGCTCTAGAAGTGTCATTTCATTCAACCTTGAGGATGTAACTGACTGTATGAAAATTTGTTATTATAATACTCTGAAGAGTGATTATTCATATATCTTGAGTTCTGTCATGCCAAGTTATTTATACAAACCAGAGCAGTTAGATTAGAGTGTAGGAAGCACAAAACTCCCCGACGCTTTGGACCAACCCTTCAAGGATTGGAAGTCATTAGTATTTCATTCTTTGAAATGTGTTTCTTTAATAATCACTCTTTTAATAAAATGAGAAACTGTTATACTTTGTTTTTCACTCATCACCTTTTGATGTTACTGCAGTGATGAAATCCTTTGAATAGAACCATAGCATTTTTCATTCACATGCATGGAAGTTACATGTATTCATATGAAATCGTATATACAGTCGACGTTTTTTACTAAATCTAAACCACTAACTTAAAGACTTGCTTGAAAATCTCTTTCCTGCTTTCTGCAGAAAGGGAAGGGCTGAAGGCTTTGGAGTCAAGGGTGGAGATGTACATAGGTCTGATTTCATTTTTCCATGGGGAGGGTGGAGGAGATCTAAAATCGACCACTCAGTTATTCAAGGTCTCCATGACTATATCAACCCCACCATTAACTTCTCACCCACCCTTTCCCACAAAAAAACAGGTCTAAAATGTGTGAAGATGATGAAATTTTCATCTGAGTGATGTCAGATCATGGTATATCTACAGCAAACAATTCTAATATGAGCAAATGACCAAAGCTTTAATCAACAGTCTTGGTTTCATTCATCGATGGGTTAAGGACAAAAGGCCTTTTATGGATGAGCTCTTACCTGTAATTCAGTCCAAGCATCTAAGGTCTTTAGGATATAGACTTGTTTTCTGTTGAACTTGTTAGGAATTATTAGTATTAAGGTATTGGCTACCATTGAAGAGGTTTTATCAATAAATTACGTTTACCCTGAGATCTAGGATGGTTAACAATCCATTCTAGGATTCTTCTCATTACCCACTCAAGGGGAAGTGATTCCGCAACAGAGGAATTGTACAGTGCAATATCAAATAAAAGCAGACCAAGTCTTGTAAAAGAAAAAAATAATAATAATAACTGTGGATCTTCTCCTCAAATTGTTCCCTTTTGAGAGGTATAGATAGGAAATATTTATTTCTCATTGGATTCCATTGAAATTGAGTTGTATACTAATGAATTCATGTGTAGAATTTCTTTCAAATAAATGCAAAATATTATTGCTTGGGTCCTAGGGAATAGAGGTAAGAGACATATGTAGGAGAAAGATCTTGAGGGGCTCAATGCTTTTAGGATCTAGATATTACACTTCATCATCATATGTGAGTGCAGTCCCTTCTCAACTGATTGAAAGGTTGTAAAGAGGCTTTGGGAAAGAGTTACTTTTAGAGGGAAATGAATATCCAATCTGGAAAAGGAAACGAGAAAAGACTTAAAAGAGTAGAATAGCACTCTATTAGGAGAAAGGCTCAAGAAAAAGAAAGAAAGCAAGACAAGTAATGATTAGGAATAAACAAAAGCAAGAACTTTATTAAGAAACTAGAATTAATAAAACTCTCTCTCTCTCTCTCTCTCTCTCTCTCTCTCTAATGAGCACTCGAACTTCAAGTCTCTATGCTCAAGCTGGTGAAGACTTAACTCTCTAAATAGTAAATACCAAAGGCAACATTCTTAGATGTTGGCTGTTGCTCAACTAGTTAGAGATGTGAGTGTGCGAATAAGAGTCTCTAATGTAGCAAAAAAGAAAATGCCAAAGGAAGCATGCCCTCCCCTTGAGTCAACTACCCCATGTAAAGAAACTGGGGAGGGGTTTACAACCAGTCTTTGCACAGTGCATGAAACATGTAAGTTCTGAAGAACCATCTTGTTTAAAAAGCAAGACTGGATCTACCTTCTACCGGATAGGAGAAAGTTGGACTAGGAATCTTTGTTGAATTGTTGCCCAAGTTTTTCCATTGCTGAATTATTACCAAGATATTCGAACGTTAACAACCCAATTAGAAAAGATAATCCTACTCAGAAGGAATGTAAGATGGGGATCACATGGGAAAAGACTATTGCATGAAATAGGTAGAACTCGGAGTAGGCGAAAAGCAGAGAGTAAGCAATTTAATGGGTCTGCCATTACAATGACTTGGGTTACAAGGAGATGGGTGGGATCTCCTAAATAAAATAACTAGAAGCTCTAAAGAATCCGGAAGAGAACTCAAAAAGGGAGAAGAAGAAGGCGTGCAACTCTTGATAATGTACAATATTCTAAAATTTGGGTACACTTTATCGGAATCAAAGTTCTCTAAAATCCTTCTCATCTTTGATAAGAAGAAAGCAGTTTATCAGAAATATATGAAAACACCTTCTAATATTGATGAATCCTTCATGGATGTTGACATGAACATCGCTTTGTTGGAGAAAATGTCCAGTATTCTATCTTTTTTAGAGGATGCCTTGATATGGTATACTATAAATCCTTCTTAAGAGTATTTGCATGCATATTCTTTTCCTCATGTTTACCATTCAATCTCTTGCATGCTTCTTGTTCACACAAACAGAACTGGCTACTTTTGAGCCCAGCAGAATTCTCAAAAGAGGGACAACTAAAATGACGATGACAATCATGACCACAATGACAACAATGATAATAACATCATCTTAATTTCATTTTATGAAGTAATCCAGATGATGAACCCTATTGGAGTATTGGTACAATGTTCCAATAAACAAAATGTATGGATATGCCTTATAAACTTTGGGTGTACTTTACAAGGGAAAACCAGTTCTCTAGATTCCTTTTCTTCTCATAGACAAATGAAAGCAAATCATGGCTAATGATTGTTTCATTATGATATTCCAGCATATGTGATTTTGGTATATACTCCATCCTCATTAAGCACAATATTTGGACAATGTGTTATGTTGATTGGCACACGTTTCATCAGGTTTTTTTGCTTTGTGGAACATGGATGAAGAGACTGTTCATTCAGTAAACGCAACTGATTTTAAGGGAATGATTTTTCATCGTTCCATGTTAACATTTTCCACAGTTACTTTATTTTATAAGGTGAAAGCAATTTCCACAAAATTTGCAGAAAGCAGACTCGGATCAAATAGGTACAGAATCATTTTGTTATCTTACATGCAGCAGAAACACGTTCATCAAGAAAATGTTTGCTGCACTGAACAGTCAAAACTGAACACTAGAAAATGAAGTCCTCAGTTTTCAGCAGAAAATGAAATCACTGCAGAAATAAAATGCTGCAGAGAACTGTAATGCGCGCGCGCACACACAAAAGCAGCACTACAAGTCCTTAAAAATCCAACCCAAGATAAATGGGCTTCAGCTTTGATGATGGTAATGATGCTAAAGTGAAAATGTAAATGAACTACAGTAGACCATATATCAAAAATGCCAAAATTCATATTTTAGTAAAAGACAATGGACAAAAATCTGCAAGCTCTGAATAACATTCAAAGAGCTTGGATTATATAAAATAGAAAAAAAAATGAGAAACAAATTAAAAGATAATAATGGAATTAATAACCCATTTCTCCCACTACTGAAAGAAAAAAGAAAAAAGAAAAAGAGATTAAATAGTTCTCTGTAAATAAGCTTCATTCTTCCTGAAGCATACACCGACTACACTCAGAGAGCATTGCATAAAGATTTGTAAGCATTAACACAAAGTTTAAACTTCTCCTCAGCTTTTTCCTGTATATTTCATTTACATACTGTGAGTATTTATGAAAAAACTGAGAAACCAAAAGATTACGAGGAAAGAAAAATGAAAAAACGCAACTGCATAGAATTACGTAAACATATGTGTGCAAGCATGAACATGAAGCTTAAATAGATACGTGGAACAATATTTCAGATGAAAGCAAAAGAGTAAAGTAGGGAAACAAGCAGCTAAGTGGACAGATAACAGCTGCAATGACTGGCAAACAAACTTATATCAGTGCATTAGTGTTTGGGAACTACATCTAAATAATTCCAATCCTAAGCCTCCTGCAAAAGATATGATCAGCCAAATTCAGGGAAAGAATACAATGGCTGCTTTCCAGTCCAAGATGTATGAGACTTCCGCACTATGCAACCAATGCTAGGAAACTCTAATTATATGACGAGGCTCAATCAAGTATAGTCAACATCTGATTGACATATTCAGTAATACGAGTTGTGATTGTCTCCAAATAACTGTAAAGAGTTAAAACTGATAGGAAAGATTAATAATTAACTTGTGAAGAAATTATAAATAAGCAAATCTGGCAATTAGGAAATAATAGGATTATTTTTTTATTGTAGCTGTATTTTGTCTTTCTAAAAATAGCTATATCATGTGTGTTGCATAAATGAACTGTAATTAGGACTTTCAGTGGGCATGGGTCTGACCCAGAAACAATTAAGTCCAAACTCAAAAAACACTGGATTCAGACTGACGAACAGACTAGCCTCAGGCAAGTTTTGAGTCTGAATCCCTTATCAGGCCAGACCTGAGCCTCGGGAGGAAGGATCCTTTATATTACACTTACAGAGAGGGACAACTAGCTGGCTTTTCCCACTTTTAGGTTACAAGGACTACTATTCAAGTAAAAGCCTCAAAAAATCCCAAATGATTTTATCTTTCGCCCCTCTACATTCCATTCAGCAGCCAAATTATTAATTATAATAAAAATAAAAATAAAAATGAAACTGAAGAATCTTTAAAAGCTCGGCATTCTTCTCTGTGAAACAGTACCCTCTCCCATTATTTTTTTATCCACCAAAAAAAAAAAAAATCATATTCTATGATGCCTTGATATGGGTACAGATACTGACACAGATCCAGAAATTGGGTACGATTCTACACTCACAATAGTTTATACAATAAATGATGCCTTGCTAATGGGTACAGATACAGACACAGATCCCGAAATTGGATACGATTCTACACCTACAATAGTTTATACAATAAATGATCTTTCATGTATTACATTCATCACCAGAGTTGCACATCAATGTGACTCGGCTGACTATATGAAGGGCTTCTTTGCCCTTTTAAAACTCATTTAACAGCCCCTTCTTCTCTTGGAGAACCTAGTTTCGACTGTGGGAACCACATTTCTAAGCCTTACACAAGATCAAATTCTTGTTTTTTGACATACCTGGCCCAAAGAAGATTGAAAGGAATATTAATCGAAAAGAGATCCTTTAATTTGATAGGTTTGAGATATATTTTCATGTCTTGATTGGGATGAATCCAAAGCCATTAGGCTCGATCAAACTAATCCAAATAACCAATGGTCTGATAGTTCACATGATCTATCAGATCCAAAGAAATGGCAATATTAGCTTGAGGATTATATTTGAGGTAAGAAAAAAACCGAGAATGAGTAAAATATGTAGGTGTTTTTGGTTTGTTTCGGATACGAATGATTTGAAATCATAAGCAGTGAGTGTTTGGAGGTTAGATTTGCCACTACAAGCATTATTTCCAACATTTGGGGGGTTTTATTAGGTGATTTTCATATAACTATTTAGCTACTAAGTACTATATAGTGCATACGAACTACTAGTAGTAAATAATAAATAGGGATGAAATATTGTTTCAACTGCTTGTCCATAGCATTTTAATGAACAAGAGCCCGTGACACAGTGGCAAGAATCAAAATAGCGGTTCCAACTGGCATAGCGGCCGATGGCCAAAACGCTACGTAATTGCCGATACGTAGTGGTAGCAACGAAGCGGTGTGAATCGAAAAGGTTGTCAAAAAAATTTGAAAAAACTATCCAAAGAATCCAGGATATTGGAAACTATTAGAATTTGATGTTTTTTTTTCTATAATAACAAAGATAGGGGTGTAGCAGTCCCTTCACTGCATAAAAGTTATGTATCGAATGATTATTAAAAAAAACAATATTGATCTAATTTTTCCCATGTATTCATGTTGGTTTGCTATGCTAAGTTAGATTCTATCATGCATTTCTAAATTCCTAATTCAAATAAGCAATTTAGTACAATGGTATATAACAAAGGATATATAAATTATAAAATAATGCTTAAATAAAGTTTAATGTTCAAATTTAAAGTTCAAATCAAATAAAAAATTAACTTTCATCAAAATAAACAACGTATTTTTGTTTGAGAATATAAAAAAAATACCTCTATCCAAGGGGGTATACCAGGATACACCTATAAAAGAGCCCTTAAGAGGAACTTTCCATATCGACTGCAATTCAGCAAGATCATGTGTTTCTTTTGTTGTTCTTTTAAACATAAAAGGGTAGAAAAGTTGCGTAGAAATGTTATTTAGAGCGAAGAAGATGAGAAATAAGCCTTATTATGCATTTTAAGAATATTTGGAAAATAACAGCCTGTCTCACTCTTTAGCGGCCATATCAGACTGTAGCGACCACTACGAATGTGAGCAGCGCTAAATAACTACATCCGATATAGCGGCCACTATGCTACTTAGCATAGGTACTCACCGTTGGAACCTTGAGTTGTGGGTTCAAGTCACGTCACAACTCAAAAAAATAACGGGTTTTAACTTCAACAAACCTAAGTAATATGAATGTAGGCGAACAAATACATTAATATTTTTATCTAAAATCTTACGACATTGATACAGGACCTGCATAACATTGAAGGGTCCAACATAATTACTTACGTTGCTAACGAGTCTTTAAAAAAATTAGCATTTTCTAGTATTCTGAGTTTTTACGGATATTCTTACAGAATTTTTTACCTCAAATAAAACTCATGCCGATACTCAATACATATCACTTGCAACTGATACATATGTTTTGGGGGGGATGATACACCCGTCGGAACTGCTTCTTTGATCCTTGCTACTCACTACCACGCAAAAAGAAGTGAGGACAAAGCATGACCAATTACAACAGAATTCTCCACAATAAGAAAGTTTCTGATGGCATGAAATCAATGGGTCATTCAATTTTCTTTCCAACAGCCCAATTTAGTTTAGTTTTGACAACTATTGAATAAATAATATCCAATGTTCTAATAGGATAATGTTTTAGTGATGAGTCAAGGTATTAGTCATTAAGTAGGTCATTGTTTCAATAAGTCTTAGTCATTTGCATTCAAAAGTCTAAATAATTACTTTAATGTCTCAGATGTTGCATTAAAAAGGTCAATGTATGTCAAATTAGGAGTTATTTATTCCCTATGCATGCTACATGGATTTTGTAACCTGCAACAGTTCTTAAGAGTAAATTAGAAACTTTAAAGAAAGCTATGGGCTTCTCTCTGTATGTTTTGGTATCACACCGGCCTCTTAAAGGTGATGACTCCAAGACCTGTAGGTGCTCCAAGTGGCAATGACTCCCGGACTCAGAAGGTGATTTTTCCTCTAGTCTGTGCTGACTCCTTTACAAACCTAGGCGCAGGATCCTCAGTTATACTACTGACTACATCACAGTTAAACCATAGTGACTTTTTAACATATATCTGGAACACAATGATACATTACACAAGATATTACACAAGCAAACATTAAAATTTTAAAAGGTGAACTAAAGGATTTAGGATCATACCTTTGATGGGCCCAGGTGCTTATCAGGATGCCATTTCAATGCTGATGCACGGAAACTGCAAATAAAACAGTTGCATCATGCACAAAGCTAAATTGAACCAAGTTAAAATGTAATAAAAAGCAGCAAAGAAAGTAGCTGCAAGTAGAGAAAATGGTGTAGAATCCACACTGTAACACATGAATTTGTAGAACATAAATCATCAAAAGTATTTCAGAATAACTTACGCATTTTTAACATCTTCAATCTTTAAAGGGCCAGTAGGAGGCAGCCCAAGGGTCACTCTATCAGAATACAACCCAATAGATGTAGCTTCATCATTATCAGATTCACTAGTTTCCCATACTCTTCTGTTGTCTGTCTGATCTGAATTCTCTCTCCATTCAAATCCAAAGGTAGAGTTCTGGAAATTGGAGTCTTCCCATGACCTAAAAGACCACGTGAAACATCTGTTTCCAAAAGTTGCCTGAAAGACTGTCTCTGGATGTACATCATAGTCACTACCAAAGTTATCCTTACTCCATTTACCTAAGTAATAGACATCACAAATTCAGCAGAGATTATGAGCAAAATCTAAGAAAAAGAATCATGCAGCTCTATTACTTAAAAAACATTTTTTTTTATAACAGAAAAATTCATTAAGAGAACAAAAGAAACAAAAAGCCCAAACCCAAGGGAATTTGGAGATCCACATGGCAATGACTCACTACAGTAACATAACAACAGATTAGTTCTACCTCTCTCAAACAGCAAAAAGAATTGCAATGAATCGCAATACAATGATTGCACAGGCCGTTGGATTACATAAGAGTAAGAAAAATAAAAATGCAATGATTGCACAGACCGTTGGATTACATAAGAGTAAGAAAAATAAAAGTGAGCTCTTCTCACAGACACACATCAATATAGTTGCTTTCCCCTTTTCTTTTAAATCTCTTTCTTCTTCAATCAAGTGACATGCCCATCAAATGACTCAGTGTTGGTGCAGTGATCAACAAACCTGTAACAAGTGGGCAAACCTAAACGAGTTTCTGATTATATGATTATCTCGTCAGATCACCCGCATTAAGTGTTTAGGCTCTCAATTGGTCCAAAAGTCAAGATTCCTGGACCACCTTAAGATAAATATATTTTAACAGTGATAATGATCTGGGACCACCTAATCGCCCCATCAACCTAACATTGGTATTGACCAGCCACTAAGTGGACTGTTCAGACTGCATGTGCCCTACCCTTTTCTCTTCGTTAGGTTGGATCAGATGCTACAACTAAAGCTCCCCCTATTTTGGGCACTGGAGATTCAAGATTGTCCCTAATAGGTGGTTGTGGAGGCCCCAGCAGGCCACTCCTTTGTTATCAGCGAGAGTAGAGGCCAAATCCCCAGACCAACCAGGCTAGCCCGCTGGCAAGCTGAGCCTCAAGCCTGCTGCCAGACCAGGCCCAATCTGCTAGTGGAGCATAGCGATTAGTGACACCCAGTAAAATCAATTGATGAGATTTTGTTTCTTTTTTTCAGATGGTTTTTAAAAATAATGAGACTAAAGGAACTTGAATCTGAATTTCCTAGTTGCTAGCAGTTGAAAGTCTTCATGAATGTGTGACAAAACTGAAATTATTATACTTAATGAATACACAATGTCTATAAGTAGGGGACTCAAAAACCATTTGGACGAAATTTTATGTATCACCTTTGGACTGGTTGGAATATTGGATTGAAGGAATCAAATGAAGAAGAAAACTTAGCTGCATGAGAAGTGTCAAAGATCTTCAGAGTGAGGTACTCTGGACATGTAAATATAAGAGATTCTGATAATGCAATCAGGTGGACTACAAGGGACAGACATTCCAAGGAGACTGGCTTTCATAATTCAGGAGGATATGATATCTTTGAAAACCAATGTCTGTTTCATTTAACCGTGTTTTGAGAGCCACTAATGAAGCAGCTGAGACATTAGCCATGCAGGAAATAGTGATTAGTGAGAGAGAATATTTTCTGGTTTTAAATGGATTTTTTTCTTTTTTTGTAAAGAAAGGGGTCTGCCTGTGCAGAAACAGGAAATGATTTTTGGATTTACCCTTGCAGACTAATACAGCTCTGTTCCGGTGTTGTGTAGCCTTCATACTATACATTCTCTTTTAATACATTTCATTTTCAATCAAGGAAAAACACACAGCAAATATTTCCAAAAATCAGAACCTTTTTTTTTTTTTAAGTTTGCATGCAAAAACACTCACGCTTGTTTCTGTTGTGGCGAGGCTTAGCTTTCTGGGATGACTTCTTTGGTTGTGGCTGAATATCTTCTGCATCTCTGCTGATTGTTTCATCATCACTCATTCTATCTTCATCCTAGATTAGAATGGAAAGAATATCTTGAATGGTTACATACTGAGAATTGGACTCTTTATAACCAAGTTTTAAACTCAGTATAGTTGGCAATCCTTAGATCCTGTTTGGATCCTTCAAAGTTCAAACTCCTTTACCCCGTAACTCTGCTTACATGTAACCGAATGTTACAAGTAACAAAACACAAATGAACTTAACACTTTTGAGTAACTTTTGTTATCCAAACACAAGAACTGCATGCTTGCAGGGAAGTATGAACAGCCCAACACAGTGTGGGAGGAAGCATTAGCCTCTTATTTTTGCAAGACAGGAATTCAAAAGAAGGGGGAGGGGCAGAACACCTATCTCCATGTGGCTGGCTTCATGGTGAGAAGGACAAGACACTAATGAGTAGCTGTCCAAGATTGCAACTACACTGATCCAGAGATGTCATTAATCAACTAAAGATGATAAGAGGGACAAAACATAGCTTATGTTATACGGTCCAAGATGAAAGGGTCAAAAAATTATAAAATAGTAAATAAACACCTTAGCACCCGATACCAACTAATACACAGCATCATAATTTTTCCCATCAAATGGAAGAAATGTATTACCTGAAATGATAGCTTATAAGATGTGTTTGAAAGAAGATCTTTCAGAGATTTCCTTCCATCAGCCCGCTTTTGACGTGTTGCATACCTCACATAATTCTGAGTTCAAGGTTTGAAGAGTTCAGACTAGCTTGAAACACAGAAATAATAATTCCTCTATTCAGTAATCAATATGCATCAAGTAATTTTTCTAAGATCATATTTGCAGTGTATCTACCATTCTCCCCACAATATACTAAACCATGTCATAAACACTATGTCATATCTTGCAGCAGAGAATAATTCATGTAGCTGACCATAATACAGTTGGGACAAGGCTTTGATGATGATGTTGCAGCAGAACATTTTTCTCCCTTTTTTTTTTTTTTTTTTTTGTTTCTGAGAATGAACTTTAAAATCATGATCATACTTTTTTTGCTAAGTTGGGCTATTGGTCAGGAGTGACACTTTAAACTGGGTCTGGGATGTGTGTACCAACACCACCGCTCAACCATGAGTGTGTTTGGCATCACGTGATCACACTTAAAACAAGAGGATGGGAAAGTATTCCCATCACCAAATATTGCTTTGTTTCTTACTGTTAATAGCGTGATTAGCGCTGTTGGAAATGAATTTGACAAATCTGTAAAGACACACCATATGTTGCATGAAGTGGGTCCCACAGGATAAAAGAAGGGCATTTGTGGATTAGCCACATACCAAAAATCAGATCTATTGGGCTTAGCTAGCTGTTTTATCAGAAGGCTAAAGAAGTCGATTGTGAGATGTTCACAGATTCCAAATATATATATATATATATATATATCTCCTTGCCTTGGATCAGATGGCTAGAAAGTACCATATGACCAATCAAGAGACACCCATGCAGCTAGTGAGGCCCACTTCATGATGACCAGATACGGAGCTAGTGAAGACCAAGCTGGCAAATCTCACCACCACAGAAAAAAAAAAAAAAAAAAAGAAGAAGAAGAAGTTATATAATGTTTATCACAAGCTGGGCCTAGCAGATATCCATGCACCAAATTAAGGAGGAGTATTGAGAAACATCTAGAGACTTCTTTGTAATTTTCTAGTAATTATGGGCTGTTTGGTAATCGTGGAGAATGTCAGTGAGAAAGTTTTTATGTAATTTCTGAAAATAGTGAATAATGTTACTTAAAGTGATAGACCAGTGCTCATGGTTTTCTCCAAATTCTTTTTCCTCCTCTAAAGTAGAGGTTTTAAAACTCAAAATTGGAGGACGGCATAAAATAGATTGGAATAGAGAAACAGAATGAATGCAGTCAACTCCAACATAGTTAAGACAAGGCTTTGATGATGATGATAATTAGAGGATGACTCAATCCCCCTCAAGTCGAGTCAGTGGCTGATTTGCATCGGAGACTCAGTTGAGTTAGATTGTGTTGCACCCTTGGGCCCTAAAATCATTGAAATTCTTATAATAATTATAAAAAATCTTTAAGAAATAGAAAATGGTGTCTAATGAATCCAAAACTCTCCAGACGTGTTTTAACCATTAAGAATGAATTTAAGTAGCATTAAGTGGCTACATGTCTGCCAAGTTGAATGAATAGTACCTCCAATCCTTCAATGCTAAATTATTGCACAAAAATATGAATTTGATCTTCCAAAATCAGTGCAAAAGGAGCTCAAAAGCTCCCACATCTTCCAACAACATTAAATTGAAATATATTATATATTTTTTTCATAGAAGGAATTGGTGGGGGTTTCACCCGGGGGGCGGGGGGGGGGGGGGTGCTCGGACTCAACCATTCTTTAAAACCATGTCTAAAACCCTAATCTTCTTCTCTAAATACTACTATTTTAATCTTTTAGGTTTTTTCACTTAATTATCTTGTGGATAAAAAGTTTCAGAGAGAGGGAGAGTCCTTGCACCATAGCTAGTAGTTAGGATTTATTTTACTACAGCTTATTTGATAGTCATATAGTACAACTCCTCAAGCCAATCCAATTTAATGGGACAAGGCTAAGATGATGATACTGATTATGGGAGAAAGAAGAAGACAAGCATTTAAACTTCTTGTCAAGCTGAACATTCTTCATTACCAGATAATCCCACTTGAGCATTGTTGTCTATTGGGCACACAATGAAGACATCAGGCTTACCAAATATCAAGTATTATCTTGCTCATAAATGGATCCAGTCGAATTACTTCTGAAGACTGAATAATGTTCTTGTCAAACTAAGATCTTCGAAGGCTTAAGTAAATTAAATTGTCATTATATACATAAGAGGCTTCTTTACAAAATGAGAAATCAGAAATACAACTAGTTTTTAGGACCTGCGGGAAACAAAAACTGCAATAGAGTGGAGACAGTGTCTATGAGAGGGCATCGTCATACTGTTCAATATCTCCTGACTCCTGTTCTTCCTCAGTGAGGAAGATTCAGTTAATGCTTTAAGATGGGCGAAAGGGCAATCACCATCCTCATGGAGGCTGGTTTTTGTGGTTGATAAGATAAGATTATAAGAATATGCAATACTCCAATATTTCTTGTGTAAATTCAGGAGTGGAAGAATAGAACAAAAAGATGGATCAATTAGCAAAGCTGAAGTTTCTTGCTCTAATTTGTTATTGGGAATGCATTACATTGTGATTGTGTGGATAGTTTTCTCCTTGTGGCTGTCCATATTTTAATGGACGAGCAATTTTGCTGCATAATTGTTATTTTTTTTCTTTTCCTTTAGATTTTATTACCTGGACTTGATAAAGTTTCCCAATTCATCAGTTAGATGTGATATATTTTGACATATTCAACATAGCACTGCTTCCATATAAACATGCTATGCAGCTCCAAACATTATTTGGCAAAAGATCATCCAAATAATCCAACTCAAAATATGGCATACCTTAGATGGTTGCGATCCTCTTCCTTCATCCTGCAGTAATATTAACACAATGTTTAGTTTCATATCAAAGTATAATGTTGTGACGACTAAGCTAAGAGATTTTAAGCCAAGGCAATTCGGATTGTACCTAAGCCAACTGATCAAAATATACAACAAAATCAAATAAAATAAGGTGACCAAATCCAACTTTCAGTAAGGAAATTGACAAACAATAAAACAGTAATCAGAAGATGTCTCACACAATTGATACACCTAAACACTAGCCATCCACTCACCCTTTATTCCTAATTCCTTGCATTTGAGAGAAACGATGTTCTGACAAAGCAAAACAATAATCAGAAGATTCCCTTGTTCGATATCTCAGCCCAATATTCCCTATGCTATAAGAAGTTGAAGCCTATAGATCACTAATTAATTCATTCATTAGCAGTTTCTGAGACACATTTGGAATTTGGCCACTTCTAGGTCTGGTGACAGTTGGTGCTTTAAGTCCTTGCACAAGGCAGTGCAGAGCCCCTTCCTCGACAAGGGTGGATCATCTGGAGGTTTCTGCTCTATTTCGTGTTGTGGTCCATTTGGAAGGAGATAAATGGGTAGATATTTGAATGAAAGATTTCTGTTGAGGAAGACGTGAAAGATTCCATTGTTCGAGAATAGGCAATCAGGCTTGTGGCAAGGCAAGAGTTCTATAAATATCCCTGAATTCTTCTATTGTTGGAGTCTCCTCTTTGCCAGTGACAGACCCAGGATTTTCACTTGAGGGGGCCGTATGATGGCCGTAATGTTATTTTCTTCATTATTTTATCGTTTGAGGGGGTGACGGCTTATTTTTTATGAGGCATGGGCTGCTGGCCCATAGCCCTTTTCAGGCTTTTTCAAGGTCCATCCAATACCTCGCCCCTGCTTCTACTGTGGGTGAGTATTGCAGGTCACCTAATATTCTTCACATATCCCTGACTACCTTTCCTGTCGGGCTAGACCCCTTCTATATTAAACTTGGATATTTATACATCTGCAAACCACCCCAACCCCAAAAAAAAATCCTTTTGATCAATATATATACATATGATGTCCAGATACGGACACTGGCATGAATAAGGAGACCGGAGAAACAACTCTACAGATTTGTAAATCTGGGACACAAACACAGATATGAATACAACTGTCTGCACTTTTTGTTTAAACATTTCTGAATTAATGAAAATATCATTGTTTACATTCTTCTCTAGCATTTTTTAAGTTGAAAGAAAGAAAACTAAAAGAACTGTATGACATAATGGACTTGGTAAGTCGAATACAATAAACCTTTACCCAGAAGTATCAATGCAGCATGGAGTACTGATACTAATATCGCATTGGTCCGTAGTTCTGCTGGAGCAGGGGGAAGGGATACGATCGGAACAGGAATTGAGAATAGTGATGGAAACATGGCCGGCCAACTTCGTATAGGGATCTTATAGGTAACAGAATCGGTCAGTTGCCCGGTCAGTATCCGAATCTCCCGTCTGTTGGCGGGCGTAGTAAAGAGGGGAGACCACTAGAGGTTGTTGGGCAATCACACCGCAGCAAGACTGGATTCGGATACGGATATGCTAGGATGATTGTTTACGATCTGCAACTCATGGTACCATTATACTAAGGTATGAGCTCTAGTTTCATCATGGTACCAGAGCTGTTTAGGTATTTCCCATGCAATCCAGTACACACATAGTCTGCATCACCAAATTAAATGACAACAAACCCAACATATACTAATCCAATCTTCCCAACCAACACATAAGCCTTGGGCAGGATCAAGTTCCAACATTTGCATGCACATTTAGTACACATGTAAACTTTACTTAATCAATGTTCATGATTTGCATTGTTTCTCCAAGGAACTATTCAAGCTTGATAGTCCTCTCAAAAAATTTGCATGAAAATGCCCATTTCGCTCATGGGTCAATCCCAAATAGCCTTAAGCTCATTTCAATCAGGAATCTTTGAGAAAGATGTTAGCTTTACCCTCAAAATCAAGGGTGGAATCCTGAAAATTTTGCTGGAACCTTAATCAGAGGCAAATACGCCTTCAATTCAAAACCCTTTATGGCCAAAATAGCCGATAAAAACTCATTGCAGAGAGACAAATCTTCCCAACAACAGACCCAAAAAAAAAAAAAAAAAAGAACCTTTTTTTTTTTTCATTTGACGATTCGACAACAGAGAAACATGTCCATGACGATCTAAAAAGAAGAAAACAGAGATTGGAAACTGACCGAGTTCCATTTGCTCTTCCACTTGGCAAGAGAGATGGGAGTTGAGTGAAAGGGAGCGGAATGAGAAGATGGGGGGGCCAAGTAGTTTCTCAACATCAACATGTTTCTCCATCTCTCCACCTGCATTTCTCTTCTCAGAAGATGCGAAGAAATGAAAACGAAAGGAAGTTCCTTGGTGGTGGCCTGGTGGGTTTTGTTCGACCCTTATCCCCCGGAGAGATCGCAACCTGTGTGGCCGTGGGGTTGAAAAATTGAACGTCTTTGAAAATGATTTTAACCTTTTCTTCCGGTTCTTCCGCTTTCTTCTTCAGGGAATTTGTCCTCCAGTTCTTGTCTTTTGGTTTAACTATGCGGATTGTCCCTGGCTGTGGCTGGCCGAGTTACAACATACAGCTTACAAAAGGAGTGTTTATGTCGTCTCGCATGTGCGAGTTTCTGTCCTTCTCCGCTTCCATCAATGAGTTATATCTATTTCTTATTTTATGTGTGAATTTCCATCACGTCATATGTGTGGAAATGAATTACATATATTTCTTCTCTTATTTATGAGTTTTCAGCACCTCATATATGTGATTTGTATTAGGGTCTCAACCCCTTCACTGGATAACCAGAACAAAACTTACAAAGGAGTGATAATCCTTTTTGGAAAAATTTGTTTCTAATGTCCTGTCATCTAAAAGGGCATATTATTTGTTTGCATTAGAATGCATAGGGATTGAATGCATTCAAAAACACGATGCTAAAAATGAATTTTTAAAAACAAATATAAAATAATAATTTGTTTAGAATAATAGAATCAAAATAAGTGGGTATTTGATATCCATCTTTTTGAAAACTCAATTTGTTAGTATTTTTATGTTGGCTGATTCATGGGTTGGACAGACATCTGGATTCATTGAGTTGTATTTTCTATTGTATTTTAGAATTGACTGTGGTTGTGTCGCCTGAAGAGCTGAAACGAAGAAATAAAGAAAAAGAAAAGACCGGGCGAAACACCCATGTCCGATCGATCAGCTCTCTGTCCGATCAATCGGACAGTAGATGCGCCCCAATTATTTAGGTGGTTCGATCGATCGGACAAGCGCGGGCACTTCGGGAAAGTCTCATTTTCTGATACAAAATTGTTTTCTTTTGAGACTTGTTTTCCACTTTGAGTTCTATTTGTGCTCTAACTACAAGGCACAAATTTGGTGTTATAAATAGGGTATTGATTTCAACTCTAGACTCACCACTCTCATTAATCTGAGTCAGAGATATCTTAGAGGGAGATTATTCTTTAGAGCCATTGAGAGACTGTTCTGAATGACTGCTTTAGAAGGTCATTGTTGCTTCTACCTTTTTTGTAAAAGATAATTCATCTTGACTTACAAGGTGTGAGGATATCAAGTAAGGAGAACGGTGCACGATGAATGTTATGGCAGTGGATTATGTGCAAGAATAACTACAGTCCTTAGGTCGATGTACAAACTGAGGTAAAGGAGCTCGTATATATATCTTGTAACTGTTCGTGAACTCTTGATTTCTGATTTGTAGTTTTTCTTTCTGGATAGGGTTTCCAAGCTAAATATTGTGTCTGCCTTCTTGTGGTGTGTGAATGATAGATAGTTAGTTCTACACTGTCTGATTGGTTATTTCCGCTGCATTGATTTGTTAAATTTGAACTGGTATCTATTATGGTAGCCGGTAAAAACTTTCACAATTTGATCTTTATTTTTTGCCACCCTATATATTTCAATGAAAACGAGCATGGCAAAAGAGTTGATCTTCCAAAAGCCCAAAATGAGTTGTAGGGAATATAAAAGTCTTCTTTCGTTCTCGAGGTAAAACAACTCTTCAAATTGTTTGTTCGTCGAGAAGATGTTGAACTCAATGATTTTATCTTCCCATGGGAGAGAGGGATTCTATATTTCCACTCCACTCATATGAATTGAATTCTTCTCTATTTAAAAAATTAATTCATTTCCCTTTCTTTTCCACAAGAAAAATATGTGGCACCATAAAAGGAACAAACCCGTGGGCTATTCAAACATTTAGAATCAATTTTCACTTTATTTTCACAAAAGCCTCTCATCGTTATCACTAGGATGGTGATGGATCCGATTCAACAGGTGAGCCACCTTGGCCCACTCCTATCAAGAGCAGCATTGATGGTGGGTTTATTGGGTTCAAGAAAAGTATAGTTCAAGAATGGCTCCTTAACTGAGTGGAAAAGAGTGTCAATTCTTACCCTGCTGTTCGGGGTTCGAATCCTGGGTACATCACCTCTTTTTATTTGTGCGGGCTCATTTCCCACTGTGTGGGCTTTCATCCCGTTTGTGCAGGCGTCATTCCCACTTAGTGAGCTACCTTCTCATGTGTATGTGGGCTCTCTTTTGGGTCCTAGACCCCTTGGTTGGAGTGCCAAAAAAAGGGGAAAGTATAGTTCTTTATTTAGACTAATTAAATCAAGTTTGAGACCGTGGTTTGGGTTTTGGTTATCCCAAAATGCATCCATTACCTTTTTTTCGACTAGATTCATGACTATTTATATATATATATATATATATATATTGTAAAAAATTATAGAGAAAACTACCAAAAAAGGAACATAGATGGCCATTGAACAAAAAACATGCTATTAGTCAATATGGCATGAAAGTGGTTCCCTGTGACCACTTTCATTTTTTTATTAATGATTTAAACGTATGACGACATCGTCGCATTCAAACCCATACAAATCACAATAGAACCCTATTTCCCCCATTTTCCCTTCTTCCTCCCATCATTTTCCCCCTTTCTCAGGCGGTTTTCTTTCCTCCTTGCTCGAAAGGTCCTTACCTTGATTATTTAGCCATGCAAAAATAATCATACAACAAAGATAATCAAATGAATAAACTATATATCAAAACCCTAATTAACTTTTCTCGAAAAGTAAACATGAAACTCAGGCTCTATGGTAGATAACACATAAAAGAATGTCAAACTTTGCTATGCCTACCTCAATAATGGAGATTAATAACCTCCACAAGGAATATTCAATGTTAGGGTTCATTTTGGTATAGAAAACCAATAATTGCAGATGATAAAGGTCGAAGAAGAGGCAGATTTGATGAATTAGAGACGACGTTGACACTAACTCTCAATATTAAGCGACGATGTCATCGCCTGTTGAAAAAAGGCAAAAAAAAAAAAAAAAGAAGGGAATATTCTAGTGGGAATACCGATTCTGTTGCATAAAAACTATGGGTACCTCTTTTGGTCAATGGCCATTTAGGGTCATCTTTTTTGTAGTTTTCTCAAAATTATATATTACCTGGTAACACATATGGTGCTTAGTAGGGCCTGTGCAAAAAGTTTTAGAAGCATTGTATTTGAAGATGTTTCTGGAAGTATCACGATATTTGAGGCTTCTTTGATAAAAGTGGAATTTACCGCATAGGACCCCGTAGGACACCATACCACTCTTGAGGTCCCAAAAATACTATATATATGGATAAGGTCCTCGATGTGCGCTCTTTTTTTTTTTTTTATCTTTTAACGATTGGTCGATATCGACCATTCTGCGGTGGTTGTTTTCGATTTGCAGAACCCAAATGGTCGATATCAACCATTATGCGGTGGTTACTCTCGATTTGCAGAACCCAAATAGAAATTGGGTTTTTCAAGAGGGAGGGGAGGGGAGGGGAGGGGGAGGGAGAAAACGCAAAACCCTCAACCATATCAAGAAAGTAGCAAGCAATCACACACAAACACATACAACAACTTATATACAGCAATCAAAACCCATTTCATTACATAATCTACAGAACATGGAATTCAACATCAACAGAAGCAATCAAAGAAGGGATACAGAGAAGAAAACCAAACCCTCACAAAGGAAAAACCCAAAACAAAACGAATAGAACCCCATTTCACTACACATCAAAAGACCACGAAACGCCAAGAATAGAACCCCATTTCACTACACATCAAAAGACCACGAAACGCCAACAACAGTAGCACTGGAAGAACAACAAGTCCATGAAAAAAAAAAGCCAAAACCCCACAAATGGAAGACAAAAAAAAAAAAAACTCAACACAAAACGAATAGAGACCCATTAGAGAAAAACGTAGGCAAAGCAAACCCCATAACCCAGAACAGACCAAAAATCACGAAAATTAATGAAACCCAAACTAAAACCAAAGACCCATACACGCAAAGTTTCAAGAACAATGAAAAGTAGGTGCAAAGAAGCTAAGAAGACAAAGAGAACAAGTAGTAGTATACTTGAAGTCCGTTGTGACTAATCCTAGCCCCCTAGTTTGTGACCTATGGGCTCTTGCCCATGCTCTTCACTAGTTAAATCGTCTCCCTCCTCTTCTTCTCCCTCTTGAAAAACTTAATTTCTATTTGGGTTCTGCAAATCGAAAGCAGCCACCGCATAATGGTCGATATTGACCATTTTGGGTTCTGCAAATCAAAAGCAACCATCGCAGACTGATCGATATCGATCAATCGCTAAACGACAAAAAAAAAAAAAAAAAAAAAAAAAACAAAACAAAAACAAAAACAAAAACTCACATTGATGACCTTATCCATACATACGGTGCTTTTGGAACCTCAAGAGTGGTATGAGGTCCTACAAAGTCCTATGCGGTAAATTCCTCTTGATAAAAAGTACCCCAATAAGCAAAGACTCGAGAGTATTTAAAACAACACTATTCTTGATCTTTTACCCGGCAAGACATACCAAGTAAAATAACGGTCACCTAAAAACTATTATATATATATATATATACATATATATCAAAACAATGAGAGAATCGTGCTATTGAGAGTGCCACATCATCTTCAAAAGAATTCTCCTTTCAAAAAAGGGAGAATTTAAAAAAAGTCCTTAAGTTTCGGCCTTATTTAAAAAAATGACACAAGTTTCAAAACTTTTCAAATTAGTCCCTAAAATTTTCAGGAAGTTTTTAATTAAGGACAACCATCTATTTAAAGTTATTTTTCAGCAACTTTTTTCCTCTTTTTTTTTAAATATCCAAATTACCATTCATTGTAATAAAATTCTCATTCACTTCATCTATATTCTCCTCATTTTCCTCGCCGGTGTCCTCATAGTGATCAAGGACACTCAGCATTCCCACAGCTATTTGCTACATGTAGTGGCTACAAAAATCATGTCATGGCTTTAAATGGAGGGTAATTTGGGTATTCTCAAATATTGAGAGAAAAAGTCACAAGAAAATACCTTTAAATGGTCAGATGTTCTTAATTGAAAATTTACTGAAAAACTTATGGAATAATTTGAAAATTTTCAAAACATGTGTCCTTTTTTGAAATAAGATAAAAACTTAAGGCCACATTTAAAAATTTCCCTTCAAAAAAAGAAAATATATACAAAAAACATATATTGCATTGATGTGCCGCGTCACTTTGGGTTTGGGCTTTCTCCTCCCCCTAAAATTACTCTATTATTCATTTTTCAAAATCTTTCCAACCATGATCTCCCCTATATGATTTCTCTATTTGGCATCGAGCAAATTTTTCTTAATACAATATATGATTTGACAAGATTTTGTTATAACTTCACGCGTTTATTCAATTTCCAAATACGCATGTACAAATCCTGAAATTGAACAATGATATTTTATTTGAGTACTGCGTTAATGGCCGTTCCTTTGTTAGTAATTCCTCTTTCCTCCCAATATCACCTTTGGATTTTCAGGACGTCTCGATGTGAGTCTGAGATACATGGAGATATTATTTCATCCTATTAATATTTGCCAGCTATATAAAATCTAATACCAGCTAATGCACCACGTCAGTTGCTTCTTTGAAATGAAAAAGAAAGGAAGAGATTTTATACAGCTGACGAATGTTGATAGGATGAAACCGTATCTCCTTGTTTGAAAACAAGGAGATACGGTTTCATCCAATCCACGATGCCAACTGTGTAAAATCTTATGCCAGCTAATGGACGCTCTCAATTGCTTTTTTGGAATAAAAAAAATTAAGGTAAAATCTTATGCCAGCTAATGCACGCTCTCAATTGCTTTTTTAGAATAAAAAAAATTAAGGAAAATATTTTACACAGTTGACGATTGTGATCTGGATGAAACCGTATCTCTCTGTTTCGTATAAATAGGAGATTTGGACTCCCATTTTGGATGATATCATCAATCAACTTCTTGAGGTTGGACGAAGGCTCGGCTAGTTCTTCCTCCACATTTCAATCTTCTGTAACTCTAAGCGGAGTCGATTGAGATATGCGGTGCAGCGGTGAGGATTTTTTTTTTCCATGGATTTTGATGCTCCATATATTGTATTTAGTGAGTTCTTATTTTTTACTTTAAGCTCTATTTGCTATTTTGTTCGAACACAATGTTAGCAGCCTAGTAGTGACATGAGCCCCTTGAGTTAGATCCCAAGAGACAACTCCTATTGCTAATGTTTTGTGTAGACATGAAGCTCTGAGAGTGCTTGATCATTGTAGATGTGTCTAATACTTAGATCATTGAGAGAAAAATTAGTCATGTTATTGGTTTTCTTTCAGCGAACCAAAATGATAATAATCCTTACAAGATTGACCAATTATGATCAGAAAACATAGTTTAGGAAGTTACGTACCTTCTCGTTGGGTTTCAAGATCAAATCAAATAAACTAATAAAAAAGATTAAAATTCCGGCATCAAAGTTAATAGAAAAGACACTTGGATTTGGTTGCTAATGTTTTGTTACTTAATATTTTATTTTGTCCCTCGCATGATCTTTAATATGATGGGATTTATTGGACGGATGGATGGTTTGGATCTCTTAATAGTAAGGTCCAAGGTGTACGCAATGAATTAGAGTGTCGAGGGATTGCAGATGATGGTGATTAGTGAATGTTTGTTGACTGCGGCTCCAAGTGCAGAGCTTCGATCGTAGTAATAAAACTAGTGAGACCAAGTCGATCCACAACATATATAGTTTAAAATAACGGCCGTTATCCTTTCATAACTGCCGTTATGAAATGGTAACGGCCTATACTATTACGATATTTACAATATAACGGTTATAACTGTCACGGTGTCAAAAGACAATAAAAATAACGGTCCATAACGGTCAATATAACGGTCCATAACGGCCGATATTTTGAAAATAATGGTCAAAATATCGATCGACGATGATTTTTTAAAAAACTTTTTTCCTCTTTTTTTTTTTTTCGTTTATTTCTTTTCCAAACCATTTGTGGAGCTTCTTAAGACTGTTAGAGCTTCCTAAGAATTTTTTTTTTTTTTTTTTGTTTTTTGTTTTTCACCAAAACTCAAGTGATTTGCAAGATTTTGTAGATTCTCATATAATGATTTCTTCCCTTCACAACTACAATGTCCTTTAACCCTAAGGGGTTGACCGAGTGGTCAAAACCACGGTTCTTCTCTCTTTCGGAACAAGAGGTCTTGGTATTGACCCCCGGTTTTTCCTTCTTCAAGAATCGAAGGTTAAGTCCATTAGTGCTACCACCTTGGGGCCACATGAGTGTTTACCCGGCTTCCCTCTGGGCCTGGAGGGATCAGTCTTGCCTAAAGGGTTGAAAATCCTCTTATAGCAAAAAAAAAAACCCCTTACGTTCACACTCTGATGTTGTGCGGAGAGATTGAAATGACCATTGGCGTATATGAAAGTAAAAAAATGGTGCATGTGTGCAACGAAAGGATTGCACATTTTTATGATTTTCTTTGTTAACAATATTATATTGTTTGGTATGATGCATTTTCCTTGCATAGAAGAAAAAAATGAATCATTTTTCCTTAATAGAGAGGACTTTGATTTTATACGAAAATACAAAATTCCATTCTCATGAGGAAATAAAAATCTACATAAACTAGAATCCTCTTGTTATACAAACAAGTCCAAATTAGTGGCTTTGTTTTATTGGGCTTTGAAATTATCAATGGGTAACAAAAACCTGAGTGCATTTCTTATTATTAATATTATATATATTAACAAAATCCGCTTTTCTATATTTTCTAAAGTAATTATTGCTGTTTTTATTATTTTTATGTTGTTGTTGAATGGATTTTTTAGCTTTATCTTTGTAATAGTTTATTGTTGATGTTGACAACTTGTATTTGTGATTGAAGATGTGTTGACTGTTTTTATATAAATATGCTTGAATATATTCTTATATGTTTATAATTAATTTTGATATCTCATAAATTTAAAATATAGCATCTTATTTTTGTCCAGGACTAAGCACGGGGCGTTGTTGCTAGTTATATTTTAAACAAAAAAAAAAAAAAAAAAAACTGTACGCTTTTCCATTGCGCTTGCACCCTCAAACAAATGATTCTAATGTGGTTTATCAAGATAACTAATATGCACCAGTAAGTTTGGCAGCTATCAAGGAAAACTAACGTCCTTCTTTGATATTGTTTCAATCGGGCTACTCGTACTGACATGGTTCTATATACAATCCAATACACTTATCAGGCTCACATTTTTTAAATTTGTGGGTGCCCCATCTAATAAAATGATCATTCAAGGAACTCTCACTGCTACACAAGGAATGACCCACAAAATTAAATGATCCAAGAAGATAAAAGGAACAACAGGCTAAAACACTCTATTCAACCTAGTTATGCATATCCATACACCTTGACCTATCCGTTATTACATATTTCATAAGAAGGATTTTGATTTTGGTTAAATTTTGACTTATGCTCACCGGACATAGCACTAACTTATTTTCATAAATCACCTTAATTTTAATTTTTGACCCACCAATTTCATTTTTCACTAATCCTATATTATTTGATTTTAAATCTAAAAAACACATATTGCATAGAGAAGGAATTGTACCCATGACCCATGTATAAGGGCCTATTTGTTTGCATGGAGTTGGATTATAGGAATTCATTGTCAAATAGGATTATTAGAAAATTGAATATGTGTATGTGTGTGAAATATGAGTACTTATGTAATACAACTATCATGGTTGTTTGCCTTTGCCATCAAAACTATATAAGTTAAAAGAAACCTTGTAAATGAATCACATGTTTAAATGACTATTTTAGTAATTATATAATTTATTAATGTGTGTGTATAGAGTTATGTATGTGATAACAACAGATATGACAGGGTCAGGCTAGGTGTTGTCCTAAATCAACCAAGCTGCATGATGACCCTGCAAAAATGGTATCCTATCTTACTCTGAAGCTTTTTAAGAAAAAAAAGTAGAGGCCTTCATTTTATAGGCTTTTTAAGAGTTGGGCTGAGTACCCTCATAGGAGGTTCTGATTGATAACCCTCTTATTTATAGAGTATAAGTCACTAAGTCACCAATAACTTAAATCATAATGTGACTCTAATCTAATCTAATTCTAGACATTCTAGACACATGATAAAGAGGATTTATCCTAATTAATGAGCAAGCTATATATATATACACTATACTTATATGGTGCAGCTTGTGGAGCCCACTTGGATGCACTCTTATCATTGAGGGTAGGTTGGGTGTAAAACTATCTCCGCAGATAAGAATTATGAAAAGAAATCAACCATATCAAATTATCCAAGCCCTTGATTTGATAGGAGTTTAATTGTCTTAATTATAGATTTCCATAAGTTCAATCCAACATTGAGCAACTATTCCAAGAGTACATAAAGGTTGCTCTACCATAGTGAGATAAAAGTGTGAAAGGAGTTGCGTATATCAAAGGGTTGGACAATACTTGAATATCTTCCAATGATATCAAATCAAAGGGGGCCGCTCTCCTCAGCTCAAGCATACATGACTTTTCATTTGTTCACGCTCACGAGCCCACTTGGAACCCCACTGGATGATGTGATAAGGAGAATTGAAAGATCTCCCCCCTTCCCACCCATGTACACTAACAGAGGTTTAGATAATCATCATAAACATTTGATCAATAGCCGACAAATTCTCATAATCTAAAATAAATGTATGATCAATCCAACAGTAAAGCCAATTCAGATGAGTGTCAAACCCTCCAGCAGTGGCCCCACACGGATGACAAGAAGTTCAGCATGAGCTGAGGAGGGGAATATTCAATATCAAAATCTCTATCCTAACCTAACCATAATTCTAATTGCTCTAATTCCTTGCAGCAAAAGAAGACAAATTCCTCCTGACCGTATATCCTAACTACACCATAACTGTAATATTCCTCCTCACCGTCTCCATATATAATCATAATTATAATTACATCACAACTGTAACATACTCAAAAATCCTAACTAGAGAATAACTCCAATACAAGAACCCGTCCTCATCATCATCATATATATACACACATGGATAGAAGATACCCATACCAGCCTTATTCAGATATCAGAAATTACAAAACAAACATTACATTACTCAAAAACAAAAAGTCATCCAAACCGGACCAAGCCGCAAAAACGCGCGAGAGAGAGAGAGAGACAGCGAGAGGTTCTATTTCTCAAATCTCTCAAATTCTCGTTACTGCCTTTTCTCTTCCATCCTTTCTTCCTTCCTCTTTCTCGATCGCATTCGCGGAAGAAGAAGAAGAAGTAGAAAAGAAAAAAAAAAAGAGGGAAAACCCATGTTTTAAAATCCACCCTGGTTTCCGCGAATCTCTAATTCCATGTTTGGTATCGGTAAAACAGAATACTACACAGAGAGGAAAGGAAAAAAAATGCTTATAGAGATATTCGGGCATCCGAAAAGAGGGCTTTGCCCTTTTCCACTAGGTTTTTTAAGGTCGTGCTTTTCCTCATATTGAGTGGTTTTGCTATCTTGGATTTCGCAGCCTTTTAGATCGTTTTCCTCGAAAACTTTGCACGCTTTCTCATCTGGAATTCCAATCGTCCGCCGGATAAAGCACCCGAATTCGTGAGATTTTGGAGCTTTTCCCCATCGATATCTGTGCTTCTGCAGGTAATCAATCGAATGCTAGCTTTCTCTGCAAGCAGGAGAATCTTGATCATTTCGGTGTCGAAATCTTCCTGATACGAATCTTACAATGAAAATATCGTTGTAGTTACAGTTTGGTGACGATTTCAACGATTTCAGATCTTGCTGTGAATTTGCAGATCGTTCTCGAAGCGTGTTGAGGCTGTAGATCTGAATCTGTGGTTTGATATGCAAGAATCAGGGATCGATCGTTTGATGGCTTGAATTGGAAGGAAAACAGGCTTGTAGAGACCGAAACGGCTGGGATTCGAGTTTCCATTCCGTTTTGGAGGATGGATTTGGATGATTTTAGGTCGGTTTTGAAGGATACAGGTGTGGATGTGTGGGATTTCATAGACACCGCGATTTCTGTGGCTTGTGCGGATTACGGAGAGGAATTGAAGGATCGAAGAGATGGAATCGTGGCGCGGCTTTACGCGACGACTGTTCCTCGTTGCAGGAACTGTGATCTCGAAGCTCCTAGATCGAACGGTACGGACAAGGAGAAGAAGATCAAAAGCTTGGAAGCAAATGCTTCGATCGAGAAGGAGATGAGCAGCCATGACGGGATTGGAGCTTCTCCTTCCACTCCAGAGTCGATCAACAGGGAAGAAGATCCGGATCGGACGAACGATCTCTCCATCGACTCGGAGCAGAGCAGGATTTTGGCGATCAAGGAGCGTCTCGAAGTTCCCGATCAGGTTTTTTCTGAATCGAAATCCATCTCATTCGTTCTTTTCCTTAAACTTTCTGTTTTTAGATGTGTTTGTTTGGCTTGGTGTTTGATTGTGTTGTTTTCTTCTTCAGTCGGAAGATTCTCTGGTCAATCTTCTCCAAACTCTTTCGGACATGGATATTACCTTCAAAGCTCTCCAGGCAAGAAAAAAAAAGAAGAAGATCAAGATCTATCAAATTCCCGCTTTTCGCTGCTATATCTGCAATTTTAGCTATTGAAATCATCATCGATCTGTTTGGTTTCTTTCGATTTCAGGAAACCGACATTGGAAGACATGTGAATAGTCTGCGTAAGCATCCGTCAACGGAAGTGCGGAAATTGGTAAAACAGCTTGTCAGGTGAATTGAGTGTAACCTGAAACTGAAGCTAATTTGGAAAGTAACCTGAGTTATGGGAGTCATAGAAACGAGTGATTTTTCCCTTTTGTTTTCAGGAAGTGGAAAGATCTTGTTGACGAATGGGTGAAATTGAATACATCCGGCCAAACTGCGGCTTCAACGATTATAGGTAGGTTTTGGGATTCCAGCCTATGTTTTTCTTCCAAGTTCCAGAATTCATTTATAGAAAGCTTGAAACATGGGGGCATTATAATTGGCAGCTGATGGAGATTCCCCTCGGCAAATGCCTGCGAAAAGTATTCACAATGGGAACCAGGTAAGAAAAAAAAGTCCAATACACCCACAATTATATACACTCAAAAAAGAAGAACAGAAATTACACCCACTTCCCACCCACAGTGATTTAGTACACTTTCTACCACCTAGTGTTTTTAAAGATCAGCCTTCTGGGATTTGCTTTTTTCAGGTACTGGATTTTGGGTACTCTCCCAATCATCATCACAGTAAGTGACTGAAGTTGTTGTTGTGTGTATGTTGGCTTTTTCCAAATTTTCTGTGCATAAAAGCCAATGAACTCAATTTGGTTTGTTCTTGTATGTTATTGTAGCAGATGAAAGTAGTGGTTTCAGCAAGCAAACCCCAGTGATGGATGGGAAAGGAGCAGCTTCTCGAAGAGATGTGCAGACAAAGAAAAGCCAGTCGCCCATTAGTTGCACTACTGCCAATGTAATATCCGCGCTCTACTTATTTTCTTGTTTTTGTTTTTCTTGCCATCTGTTTTTTTCAGTTTTGTAGAGTGGGTATGGACTGGCGAAAAGGAAAGTAGGGTGGAAGCATCCTTTCCATGGTATTTGGCTTTTCCGTGGGTGGATAAAACTAAGACTCCACTTTCTAACTTTCACTGTTCGACCAAGTGCAAATCAATTCTACAAAGATGTTAAAATTACAAATATGGGTATATGTCTTTTTTTTTTCATTCTCATTTTTTTTCTGTCTGGTTATTTTGGGGTTTTCTATACTTGACTTGGGTCCACCTTTGGTTGAGCCCAATACCTACCTGACTTTGACGGAAACAGAAGTTTTCTTTATATACTCGGTTTTGGCGTGGTCTACGATGTCTATCCCAAAAAGAAAAACATAAAAAACTCTTTATCTGATTTCACATGTTGAACAGTGATCTGGAAACTGGATTTGTCTAGGCCCACACGTGGAGTTGGGATCAGGGCCGAAGCATATCCGCTCGATCCATTCGTAGTTAGGCCTAATTTTGGGCTTAGATCCATCCTACAGGCCTGAAGCCCCAGCCCCTTCTATGAAATATATACACCCTGTGTGTTAAATATTCCTATCTAGGGTGGGTCGTTATAGGCCAAGGGATTACCCCAATGATAATGGGCCCAGAACATTGGGCTCAGATACGGCCCAAGAGCCTGAAAACAGAGTCCAAACCCACCCAAATGCTGGCTGGACTTGATGTAGGTCAAGCTGGCCTGTCCCATGAACATCAGGTCAAACTCTGTTAAAAAATATAATACTAAAACTGGCAAAAGGCTGTGGTTTGATCTGTTTTTAAAGGTGGTTGTGTAAAACTCTTAACAAGCGATTTGAGATTATAGTCATTTAGTTTGTAATAATATAGTTGTAGACTCATTATTAGCTTGGTCTGGCTCACTGGCTGGCCAGGTGCTTTACTTAGATTTGATTAAACGCTGATGCAGATCAAATTAAACCAAGGTTTTGAAACGTGGTCTGAATGCAAGTTGTAATAAAAAGGCTCTGCTGGTTATGACCCATGTCAGTTTAAAAATGCCTTTGGCCGTTTGACCTTTATTCTGTTCTGCTACTTTATTCACATATGAAGCACATTAAATGCGATTTACATTGAATTTTCACAAATTTCTATTTTGGGTTCTTTTAAAAGATTTACTAGCTATAGGAAGAGAGATAAATGCAAGTAATGAGTTACGTGAAAGGAGTACATAGCTGGATTTGGGATGGTTTCTGGGGTGGCCTTTTCAAAGTTTGGGTTTGAGATTTAGCAGGCCCAAAGCCGGACCTCACAAACAGGGAGCTCCTTATTTTATTTTTTAACTTGTTCAGTCCCTTTGTTCCCCTGCCATTGCCAAAATGCCTCATTTTACAGTTGATTCTCTTTTATCTTTGCAGAAGCAGAAAGAATCGAAGGAAATTGATCTGGATAAGCTCGCCTCCGCGAGAAAGAGGCTTCATGAGAACTACCAAGAAGCCCAAAATGGTAGGGGTTTCCTTTTAACTGTAGAAATAGTTTCTATTGTCATTTCTCTAGTCACCACGCACTCATTGTCTCTTGTCACTTTTTGGTTGTGAAATGAAGCTAAAAAGCAGCGCACAATTCAGAAACTGGATCTTCATGATCTTCCTAAACCCAGCAAGAACTCCTTCTTTGCGCGCAATAAGGGCGGCGTTCAAGCCAGGCAGTGGTAGAAATGCCACCAGGAGCTGATGATGGGCTGATGCCTTTCTGCAAACAAAGAAAGAGAGACCATCAGTGAATCCATCTACTTTTTTTTTTCTTTTTCTTTTTTCTTTTTAATTTTGATTTTATGATGATATTTATGTTTATTGAATTTTTATATAAAAAATTTGGGTACATGAAGCCTTATCTGATCGGAGTTTCATTCCACTTGGGTGGGTTTAATGTCTCCTACCAGGGGGACTTTTTTTTTTTTTTCTTGTTTTCCCTACAGTGGCTCAGTGGCAGGGAGTGATGCTTCCTACTTAAGACCAGGGATCAATCCCTTTATTGTCAAATTGTCAACTTGAAACTAAGGTGCCTTGCCACTGATATGTAATGTCAGTGGATTGGCCCTTGGGAGTTGAATTTTTAGAGAATGGGTGCATGTCAGATCTGGGTGGGGTTTGGATATTCATCAAGTGGGCGCTTCAATGTTGTTTCCATTGCCATTGCAGAAAGTAGCACCTTAGCTTTTAACATAATTACAACTAGGGCAACAAACGCGCAAAAGCTCAATGGTAAAGGGCACAAGGGAGCGTTTCTGCCTTCTCTGGGAATTCAGAAATTCCCTTAGACGGGAATTCCTTGAATTCTAGTAAAAAAAAACGGGTTCTAAGTGCCAGGGATTGACTTTGGCACGCGCCCCGAAGATGATCCATGGGGTGTATAGATTCGGCTAGTTTGACACTTAGTTTACAATTCCTCGTGTAATACCCAAAAAAAAAAAAAATTTTTACCTTGGTGAGTGAAAGGTTGAGATGAGATCTCATCCAATTCATTATGCGTTGTACTTAATTTATTTTCAGCGGTTGGGAGGTTTTGCCAGTCTGTTTTTGTGTTTCTAATGCATAATAATGGAGCTCACAATGGCATTAACTTATCCAAGCTGTTGATGAGGACGGATTATCTGCTATATCCCAGCTTTTCTCAATCCCTGCCACTTTGGTCAAAGTTTTCCTTTGAATACTCAAATAAAGAAGTACAGTTTGCACTGCCGGCTGGTCTGATCTGGTCAAACTGGAACCGCTAATACGTTCAACTCAGTTAGCCTGTTTTTTGCAGAACCAGTGGACTGGGATGCGACTGGGTCAGACTATTGACCTAGCCCAATCTCTGCTGAGAATTGCATATGATGAAGCACTCCTAGTGTGCAAACTGTGAAGTCCCGAACTCAGTGGTCTCAGCCCAAGCCCACTTGATGTTATAACTGCACACATACATTCGTTTCATCGTTTGACCCTTTGCAGAGACCACTACCTCTGTTAGGCCCACTCATCGTCATTTGATCTGAGATTAAGGAGTGTTTGGACGTTGATTACATGGCCCAATCAATCTGTTGATCAGTGCAAGTTCAATTAGAGGGTCACGTTTTCAGACCCAAAATGGATCATAATCACCCAAACAAACAAATTTTTTTTTTTTTTGGCAACAACCCTGTGTGCCCACCTGGGGTTGGGATATAAAATGAACGGCAAGAGACACCTTGATCTCAGATCCAACAGTTGACCAGCCTATGCGGAGTTCAAAATTGCCAATGGCCGTATACAAGGTGTAGACCTTTCATATTCGGATCAAAACAGGGCCTACGATAAGCCCCACAAAGAGTGATACATAGATAATGTCGTGAACTTTATTCCAAAACGCAAGCTATATCTGTAGAAACATGGGAATAAGAGTGCATATTTTAAGTTCCCTATGGGAGTGGGGGAAAATTAAAAAAAAAAAAAAAAACTCAGTCCTATACTCTGACTGCCCCACCATTATCAAATCCGTAACATCATTGACAATTTCTACAAGGGTTGTTCTGCGGGGAAGCACATTTTAAATTCAAATTGCATGGCTGAAAGGTTAAATTCTTTAAATGACCCTACAAGGCCTTGTATCATTACATTCTGTTTTTTGGGGCCAACAATGTATACGTGCAACGATCACGGGACATTACTGCGAAAGGATTGCGATATCTAAGCTGAGATGGGAGACAAAACACTGGTCCCCCTCCTCTTCTTTTTTTTTTTTTCACTTATCTTCTTCTTGGTGCTGTAGCCAGATTAGAGGCAGTGAAGGTGGAAGGTATTCGTAGGTTATTGCACATGGCACATTTCCCCTTCTCCATCTCTACCTCGTCTAGTTTCTCTCCATGGGTTTTGTTTTGTCCCGTTGTCTGATGTATTGGAATGTTTGGATGGGGGAGAAGTGGTTGTTTTGGGTCCATAGAATGTGACGATTTAGCTGATATATGTAACTGTCAGCGGTCACATGATATAAGAGTTCGTTTTATATATAACTCCCACCTGGTTTCTAGAATTTATAAATAGGTCCATATGGTTTCAGCAGTTAATGATATATCCCTTTTTTTTTTTTTTTTAACGTAATGCCTTTCATTCCATGTCTCAAAATCAGTGGCCATATTTTTCCAACTACCATAAGGTTTTAGAGCGAGATAACACCTTTGCTCCCTTATTTATCCCTATATGCATAATTTCAATAAGCATGGACTTAGTTTGTGACCGAGAAAAAAAAAATAATGACAACAAGTTATTTTTCTTAAGAGAAGGAAAAATGAAAATTGAATTGATTTTCCTCAATAGGATTTCAATTATCTATGGGAGGAGTGGGAATGTAAAATTCTTCTTTCACATTAAACAAAGACTAGCAACAAACGTCCGTATTAAGCCCAGGCCAAAAATAAAAATATACTAAAAATTTAAGATTTTTTTAAAATATTATTAATATAAATAAGTCTAAAAGAAAGAAATTTATTATTTTTTAATATTATAATCTTTTAATATAAAATGAAGTAAACTAAATCCGGATCTGACAAAAAACTAGTGGACATGTGCGGTTTAGGGAGGTTGTATGTTTAGTCCATTTGGATGGACCAAGGGTGGACCCCACAAGCGTAAGCTTACTTAATTAAATGGAGAGGTATGATGCCCGAGCTAAAAAAAATATAATGAAAGATGTGATTTTTTTCTGAGATATTATTGGAAAATAACAGATTTTATAGAAATAAATAAGTAGTTTATATTTATTATATATATATAACTTTAATAAAAAAAAGAAAAAAAAAACTTGGTGGGGTCACATAATGTAACATCTAACGGTGGATCTCATATCCTAATTCCTTCAAGGTGTGTCCAATTAGACAGTGAGACCTTGCTGATGTGTCATTCCGAGGATCCTTAATGGGATCACATGATGTAACATCTAAAGATATGCCCATACCCAAATATCTAAAGTTATGTCCAATTGAACATTTGGACAGTAGGCCCTTGTTGATGTCGTGTTCCAAGGAGCATTGGTGGGGTCACATGATGTAATATTTAAAAGTGAGCCTCTTATCCTAATTCATTAAGGTGCATCATGATGTGTTTAAAGGTGGCCTAGTCTACAACAATTATTCAAGGCGGGTCTTATATCAACCCTTATACTATTTCATGTATATATAATTATAAATGAAATGTATTATTAATATGCATTTTAATAACAAATACAATTGATCATCAGAGTCCATTATTTTTTGTTCGTTGAATGTTGGATTCCACCTTGTAATTAATGGTCTAGATCATGAAACTAATGGTCTTGATACAACTCCATATTGGTTGGTCCCTTTTGTTGGGTGTTTCATCATTCGTGCCGTTGGTTTGATGGGGCAAGTTGGATGGCGGTGGCTTTTGAAGGTGTCTATCAATCAAGATATCAAAGTGGTCCCTACAAATCCGTCTGTTGTTTCTACTTTATGTGGATGATTTATCTATTCTCAGATCATGATAATTTAGTTCTCCCCATTCTCTCTGACTGCCAACACCATGAAAGTGGGCCCAACAAACCTCTATTAAATGGAGTTGATTCTAATCTTGTAAGGAAAATGAGATAAGATTTACTTTAAAATGTGATCGAGATTTTAAGGAGAACAAATCCTAGGAGTTTTGTTGTTAGAAATAGTAGTATGATCTAAATTCAAGGGATTAGATTTAAGATTATAACTAATTCTAGGATTAAGGGAGGGGATTTGAGGAGATTTGTTTGGGTTGAGATTTTAAGAGAAGAGACTTTATTTGGGAGGAGTGTAGCGGCCCACATTAAACCTAAAGCTCTATGTAATTCTATAAGTATTTTTCTGAAATGAGAAATTATGGGTGCTAACGTGGCACCTCTCAGCCCTCCTCCCCATTTGCTTTCATATATAATAACTAGCGCTTTAGGGCCCGCGCCCAACGCGAGCCTTTAATTCATGGAAGAAAAACCCAATTTAAATTGAAAGTAGGCACCGAAAACCCAATCTTTTTAAGAACCTCATATATCTTTATGCCTTCCCATTCATGAGGCTTGGATATTTGATAGAGAGAGTTTAGTTGAAAACAAATTTAAATATAAATATGAAGTAATTGTTGGTCAAATGCATATGGGAGGCATGATTTTTTTTTTTTTTTTTATAAAGGCAAATATTTTAAAAGAATCTTATATATAAATCTAAATCAATCGTCAAAAGCAAAACATCGAATCATGTTCGAGTCAAACTTACCGTGTTCTTTGTGGTACCATGTTATTGTCGTTCTTCTCATTTCCAAAAGTCGATATTCACTTTTATATGCATTTGTTTAATGATAAATTTCCATAGAACGACTTATAACAATTATCAATAAACTAAATCTATTTAATATAAAATTAAAAAATTTTTTATTGAATATGTTTTTACCTGTATATGTTATTGTTTTTTCATTTTGACGTAGACTTTTCATCTGTAAAAGTTGAGTTCGACGCTGCCTTGCAATTTTGGAAGGATTCATATCTTCTTAATGTTGCATTCTTAATTAAATATAAGAGAGGAAGATATTTGTTTCTTAGTATTATATAACAAACACCTATAGAATTAATGCGAAATAAAAAGGGATTAACATGTGATCGTTATTATTTTAAAATGGAAGAATAAAGGAAGATAGAAAAATTAAAATTACAAAGTTTGATCCCATTTAATATCAACAATATCAACCCGATTCAAAGTTTGACCATGTCATAGTTAGAGCTATAAGGAGACCAACCAATTTAATTTTTTCACTGGTAATAATAGATTTTTTTCAAAATTGGAGTCCATAATATAAAATTTTATATTTCTTAAACATGAGCATGAAATGAAAATTATAAAAATATATAGTAAGATAGATACAACAAAGGATACTAGAATAGATTATTAAAAGCAATCAATGCCATTACTAAAAGTGGAGATGTGTAGTTGTATTATACATGTCACTGTGTGGTCTGGGTTAGATAAAATCTGCAGGCTGATGCACATGATCAATCCAACCTAATCACTCACCTTTCTAGGAATTCACATATCATATTTTTCAATGCTACCAATACAATCAATTAGATATAAACATCTCTTAAAATAAGATTTTAAATAATTAGAAATATGATTAAAAATAAATCTAAAAGGAGTATACAAAGTTTGAAATCCATTCAACAACGTAACAAAATAAAAAAAGAAGAAGATATATACTACATAGCTGACGACGCTTGATTTGGGATAGATCCAAACAATGTCTCAAGACACCTATAAAAAATCATTGCAAGAAGATTTATAGTGTAAAAAGATATTCTAATTAGATCTCAAGACACCCAAAGCAGGCCATGATAAAAAGTAAATAATATTTTAATTAGAGGTATTTATAACCTTTGAATAAATTAAAAATAAAATTTGAATTAGAGTTAAATTTTAAAAGTTTTGTTTAAATTTTAAAAAGTTTTGTCTTTTTATTTAAAACATCTAATGAGAGTCTAAATTTTTAGATAAACATCGTACTATGTTAATGCAATGAAATAGAATCATTAAATTAAAGCTAATGGAAAAATTAGATGTTGAAGCTAAGCACTATGTTAATGCAATGAAATAGAATCATTAAATTAAAGCTAATGGAAAAATTAGATGTTGAAGCTAAGCAATGTCTTGATTTTTCAATTGTCTAGATGGAGTATTGGAGGTAATGGAGTATTGGGGGTTAAGATCCTATTTGGTGATGTTTATATCTCTAATTGGTGATGTTTAATAGGACTAGTTTATACACTTTACATATTACTTTGTGAGAGTCCGGATCCGTTTAAAGATTTAACCTAACCTGAGTTGAAGTGGTCAAATTTAAAAATTTGAACTGTTTTAGACAACCAAATTAACCAATGTTAATCCTAATTCGACTTGACCAGGGACCCAACGTCAAATACATGTCAATTAACAAGTTGGCTACAAGGTGGGGCTTTTTTTCTTCATATCAATTGGCCTGGATTTGGGTTTAGACCGACCCATACCAAATCCAAACCCTGGCATACCTAAGATAATGGAGAATTAAGAAGAATGTCCAACATTAGTATTTGCAGCCCAACTTGTGGGGCCTAATAAAAACATGCATACAACTTCTGGGGGCCCACTTAAAAAAGATCGATCAAATTATCCTAACCATGGATATAACAGCCTTAAATATATCTACCATAGATTAATGCCTCATGCCTAGGGTTGCAAACAGGTCGGTTCCGGCCAGAACCGGAACCATTAAGGAGAAGGTGGAACCGGATCCGGACCTGAAACTCTTTCGGAACCGGAACCAGAACCATATATGAGAGGGGTCTGGATCCAGATCGGGGTTTAGGTAGAGACTGATATTAAAAAGACATAGTTTTTATGAGAGATTTCGAAAATTGAGATAATATGTAGGGTTTCAGGTCCAAGGATCCAAACCAAGGTGGAATCGGACCCGGATCCATTTACTTATTAGGGCCTAAATAAGGACCCAGATCCGATTTTTAACGGGTCGAAACCTCCGGATAATCAGAGAATTGAGTACCTATTTATATCCCTACTAGTCATGGCACGTAATGGGATGACAAGATGACCAAGAGGACTGCAGGTCAATGGTGGGCCCAAGAGGGCCTCATAGAAAAGGACTGCACATGAAGTCGGCCCACAGGATATTTTCCATGTAAATTGATAGTTACTTGATAGGAATTAGTTTCCCATCCGTGTATTGATAGTTTTTACTGAAACACTCTTTTAAAAAAATAATCCATCAAACCCCACAATTTGATAATCCTTGTTTTCCTCTCCTCCAAATTTCCACTCCCAAAGTCTTTTCTCAGACCATTCGACAACTATATCTTCTTCACTTCATAATTACTTGGAGAAAAGCTGAGGCCTTTTCGTGTAGTTGTTGTCGTCTCCTTTCCGGATTATGAAAACAAAGCAAAACAACAACACCAACAATCGAACAGAGGAAGTTTCTGACAATTCAAGCCGTGCACTGAGAGAGAATTTTCGGTAATCGACTTTTCGCCTTTCCAATCATTCATCGTCTCCTTATTGCAAACAAAACCTAACCCTAATTGCACTGTGCAGGTTTTTTTTTTTTTTTTATATATATATATATATATATATCTTTTTTTGTATGAGAAAGGATTGCTGAAATCGGCAGCAAATCGTTTTCTTTTCTTATATTTTTCAAGTTAAGAGGATGGAATTCCTGGGTTTTGAATTACAAGGATTCTGTTTTCTGAGTTGTTTCGGAATTTTTGTTTGTTTGTTTAGCTCTATAGCACTGAGGGACTGTTTGTTTGATGTAATTGAATACGTAGGATTGTATTCCTATAAGTGGTTAATATGAAGAACCAAAGGTGAATATTAAAAAAAAAAAAAAAAAAAAAAAAAACCCATTAAATGATCACCCCTTTAATGGAAATTGAATGAAGGGATGGTGGGAGAAGAATAGGCAGACATCACTCTAGTAATTCCATACCTAGGAAAAGTCAAGGTCCCATCTTCATCTCCACCTTATATCTTTCACCCCCTCACCTCTTCAATAATCTTTAAATGGAGCTCATGTGATCATGAATTGCTATGTACTTTATTCAAGCAAACTAATAATCCTTAGATGGAGCTCATGTGATCATGAATTCCTATGTACTTTATGCAAGCGAACGGGACTTGAGAATTTTTGGAAGTACGTCTAATTTGTCTTGAGAAGTTGTTTATATTGGGTCTTGTTTGTCTTTGTAGAGAAAGAACTATGGCCTCTTCGCCGAGCAATCTTCAATCAGAACCTTTGAAAATTGAGCAGATAATCACTGAGTTCTTTGCAAAGAGTATGCGAATCATACTTGAATCGCGCTCTAGTTATGCCTCATCCCGGAGAAACTACAGTGGAACAGTGTCCTCCCCCTCTTCTTCCTCCTCATCGTCGAGCGTGAGGCCTAGGGATAAATGGTTCAATCTAGTACTTGGAGAGTGCCCGGCGTCTTTGGAGAATTTGGATTTTTGGCGTCAAAGCAATCATGAGCCATTGGTCATTGATATAGTCCTCATCCAGAGATCAGAAAATCCGGATGCTGTCCGGCCTCCACTCTCGAAAGGGAGCCACCCGAAGAATCCATCATTGAGAGATCAGTTTCTGGGTGGGTGGAATGCAGGACGGGAACAGCTCATACCGGAAGCAAAGCGCGAGACGATAATAGAGAGATGGACTGTACAGTATGAGAGTCGGAAGAATAGTGGAATTTTGAGGGATTTAAGCTCAGGTACTAAGAAAATGGGTAGCAGTACTAGTTCTCATTCTTCAGAGACACCCACTCTGTTTTTTAAGAAGATATATAAAAGATCAATTATACTGCTGCGGTCATTATATCTGACAGTTAGGCTATTACCTGCTTATAAGCTCTTCCGAGACCTCAATTCATCAGGGAAGATCTGCCCTTTTAGCCTTGCTTACAGGGTCTCTTCCTTTGTTGAGACTTTCACTCGTAGAGAGGAGGCAGAGATGCAGTCATTCATTTTTGTGCCTGTGGATACCACTTGCGGCAAGCTCAGTTTATCCGTGCTGTATCGTCGAACCCTGTTGGATGTGAGTTTGGAACCTTCGACACCGATATCTACACAATTTATATCGGATTATGTTGGAAGCCCAACTACTGATCCCCTTCGGAGGTTCCCTTCTCTTCCTTTGACGCAGTCACCTGCTTCTCCTTCACCTGTAACACTTGTGAGGTGGAATAGCTGGAGTAACGACCTTCATTGCGCCACACCGTCATTCTCTTCCTCGCCTTCGCCTACTCACTCAGATTCTCATGCTTTGCCTTCAAAGCCAAGTTCCCATCACCTACCACCTCGGGGTCATGCGAATATCAATTTTTCGCATCCTGTTAGCCTGACCCATCATGTTCTGCCTCATACGTCTCACTTAAGTACTGAATCTTTGGTCCACAAAAAGAATTTGAGTTTCGATGAGAATTGGCCATCACCTCCATTCTCGCCATCTCCTTCGCCTTCTCCACCAACCCATATTGGTAGTCATCCATCAAAGGCTCTTATGCGCACGGAAAGTGCTCCAGTTAGCATACCTTCAGCTAGGCTTCGCCAGAGTCGTGGATTACCTAACACTGTTCTTCCTCCATCTCCTTCACCAAAGGGAACAAGGCCAGGTTGTTCTTCGCCATCCGACAGTCTCAGAGCTCAGGCTTCCCTGATTTCTGTATGTCACAGTTGTCCAACTGATGGTAAATATCAAGTGAAGCAAGATCCAGGAGGATCAGGGGAGTGTCAGGCCAGCAGTTCAGCTCGTAAGGTAAGGTGTTTGTGAACATATTTGCAAGGATATTGTCATTAGACAGCTGAACAGGATCTTTACAGTCAACATGGCACATGCATAACTTTATCCATTCATTAGTTGTGGTCATATGAGATGCCCTTGCCTCAAAATCAGGCTGCTCCATTCTGGTGGTGGTTCATACAATTCTGTGATGTAATGGGTGGTTGGAAAAGGAATATCAAGGTCCTTTTAAAGCATAAATCTGTGATCCACCTGGAGTTAGATCAGGTCCAGTTTTACTCCAATGCCTGCTTACAGTGAAAATAACAGGTTAAATGGCGGGTTTTTGCATGTCTTCCATGTTGGCAATTGTGCTGTGAAGTTCCTCTTCAATAATCTTTGAATAAATGAACTTAGGATGGACCAGCTATGAATAGGGCTGTAAATGGTCAGGCATACCCATTGTGTAGTGGTACCTACCGGCCATGGGTTATATCTGGCTGGGTACTGGTAGTGTTTTGCCATCCAAGGGCTTTTAAATGGGCAGTACTTGATATCTTTCAAGTTAAGCTAGCTCTGATATAGGTTGGCACCCATGGGTGCCATTGTTATCCAAACAAGACTTGACTGTAAGATTGGCACCCATGGCCATGAGTACCATATGGGCCTCCCGACAGCACTACCTGACCTCATGGCCTACCCCTATAGTTTACAACAGATGGGCTACAGTACACTACAATTTACACATACATACATGCTTATACAATATATAGGATGATGATGTAATGTATATTTGATTTGTCAAGTTCCTATTCAGCTTGGGTACCCAGTGGGTAGCCATCTCTTTGTTGGTGGTTTACTGCTCAGTGTGGTACCTGTACCTGATGGGTAGCTTATTCTTGTGGCATGCAAGGTTATTAGCAGGAACCACGTGAATGAACCTGCCCCTGCCATGCCGCTGCCCCTCGGTTTACAGTGTCTTTCTAAAAATCAAGTTTTATTTTCCAACTTGTTTGCTATATTGAGGCTCTTTTTCCTCCTCTTCTTTAGATGCACTATTTTCCAAAGGACGATGTTGGAAATTTCTATGGGAAGAAGCTACCATTTTCTAGGAGTTCTAGTAAGCAGTCTTTCCAGGATGAGTTTGATGATTCTGGATTTCCTTTCCCATTTCTTGTGGATGATATAACGGGCCCATGCAACAGGTACAGTCTTCTAATGTTTATTGATCTCTTTCAGTCTCTATACACAAACACACTAGAGACAGACTTTGGGACCTTTTTCAAATTTTTTTTACAACATCCATACAGTATGTAATGCATATGACTGAGAATAGCCAGTAGCTTAGTTGGAAAAGCACAATGTTTTTGGTTAGTATGGTGATATGTTCTTATTTATTTATTTTTAATTTTTTTTTGTCTGGCTTGTTTTCTTTGGCTGTGTACTGTAGTATGAATTTTTTTTTTTTTTTTTTTTTTTTTTGTGTGTGTGAGGCTGTTTGGATATATGGAAACAGCTGACAGTACCTAGAAATGCCCTGGAGGGAAAGAACTTCTAGCTATTTTAGGCATTTGGATGATGTTGCTTCATTGACGGCTTTCAGTTCAGACTTCAGAGACTTCTTCCTTTTAACTCTGGATTGGTGCACTTTCTAGCTAATTCAATGCAAATGCACATTCTCAAATCGGTTTAAAATGATTTTAGGAGATTTTCTGTTTACAAAGTGGATTTCAAGGTGTTTCAATGGTTACATGTAGTCACTTTCTGATTTCCATCCACTTGTACAACTCATGTTTGTCCCAACAACGTCTTGACACAATACATATTGCTAAACCTGTTTGTTCCTGTGACTCTGAGGATGAAAATGCATTGAATACTCATGAGACCCCTGATATGTATATGGGATCATGACTTGGAAATGCATATGCATCACGGAAGTTTTAAGAAACTTTGGTACATGTGGGTGCAGTTCATCCGATATTAGGGAGTTCAGTATTTATCTACAAAATGGCAAGTAGGAGAAGGTGGAGAAATTACATATCAAAATTAAAAGTAAATAGGGATGTTTACGAGATGTGGCTCAGTAGTTTGGCAAGAAAGTGAACTTGTTTTTCTTAGTTGTATGCAAAGGAAGAGCTGAAATTGGATGGATTGGAATTCATTCAAATCCGACACACTAGGTGGAGTGGTTGAATGGGTGGCTCAGCAGTTGGCAAGAAAGATTTGAATATTTTCTCCAAGTTGTATGTAGGGGATGCCATTAAAAGGATGACATTGGATGGGTTGGAATTCATTTCAAACCCCTTGGATAAGGTGGTATGGTTGAAAGGGAATTTAGTGAAGATGAAATAGATGCGGCTGCTTTCCTATTTGGAAGGATAAAGCTTTAGGCCTACATGGATCAATCCTGCCTTCCTTTTTTTTTTTTGTCATTTTTTTACCAAGCTTGTTGGCTTACTGGAAGGACTTGACAGAAGTGATAGAGAAATTTCTAGTAGAAAGAAATTAAGCAGTAACTTGAGTGCTTCCCAAGGTGGAAGGGGTGGCAAACAATAGCAACTATTGCATATCATTTTCAGCAGGAGTTTGTAATATGCTATTTTGAAGCTCTGCAAATTGATTGAGATAATTAATGAAAATTGTCATCTCTCCATTCCAAGGCACTTTTGTTCAGTAAAAGACAACTTGTGGATTGGTTTTTGATAGCTAGTTACAGTATAAAGGCTCCAAAGAAAAGTCCTACATGTATGTGAGCGGATGTGGAGAAAGCTTACAATTCTTGGAGATTGTGCTTTGTGCTTTATGTGTTTGAGGGGATGGGATTTGGAGGTGGCTGTTGATGGAAGAATGCATTTCATCACCATACTTCTTAGTCCTTATGAACAGCTCTCATAATGTGGAAAGACTGATTCATTTGGATTGAAACGAGGGTCCAACTACATTGCATTGCCAGAATCCATTTTTGTATATGAAACAGGTTGACCTCCTTGCTTCTCTCTTGGGACAATTCTCTTCCCGCTGAGCGCCCCACCTTTCTCCTTGGTCCACAAGGACAAAATGTAGGACTGGTACCAACTGTTCATCATGGAAGAAAGGACTCACCAAGATGATTTTTCTTGAGACGTAGGAGTTTTGGCCCTGATAAATGTACTATAGAGAAAGAAGAAAACTTTGAAGTAGTTTTTTCTTTTTTCTTCTTTAATTGGTGAAAGTATTTTTCGTTAGAAGATAAAAGTGTTAAAGGGTAATGAAAGAATTGTATAGTATTAGAAATTTATTCTGGATTTAGCCCTCTGAGTAGATCATAAATATGCTGATGTTCAATGTATTCCCTCCACTTAACTGAGGTTGGAGGCTGATAGTGACTTAATTCTTTCCATAGGGCAGAGATGTAGTTTCCAACAGTCTGATTGTCTTGTTAAAATTTTGAAATTTCCATTTGGAATTCATAAATTCTTGCATATTTTTTCTTTTCTGATTAAGAAGTAGCCACTCCATCCCAAATATCTTTTGTGGTTTTGGAATATATAAACGTCCTGGAAATAGACTGTTCCATGGACTGAAGTAACCAAGGTATAACTTCAGTGTCTTCGACTTCCCAATCACTATAGGTTGGATCAACCTCAGGTAGTATTTTTATTTTCCCATTGACAATTTGACATACCCAAGCTTTCTTTCACCGGCAAGGGTGATTTTAGCAGACTGGACCATTCAAGATAGTTGGTCCTGTTGAAATCTACTGTGGTTAATTTAAAGGAATTTCCTCTTACGTTTGTTGTCTTCCCATGGTTAGAGAATTATGAACACCACCCCTACCGCCTTTAAAACCACTATCAGATCCACTTTCTTCAGCCATTGAATCAAACAGTCTTGAACAAGTAAAAGACTCTTGTTTAACAAATTAACTACATATATGTTTCCAGAGAAAAGAACCTTCTTAGTCGAATAGCTTCACTGCTTACTTCCACAAGGGTTTCTTCAAAAAACAAGGCCCCATTAGACAAGAGAAAGAAACAACAATGCCACTGCTTATTTCCGAAAGAGGGTTTATTAAAAAACCCAGTCCCCAGTTGACAAACCAATCCAAGGATTCTCAGATGACACCGAAGAAACTCGCTAAGTTTGTGTGCTCTGAAATCCCGTTCAATCAGACCGGATGCCAGACAAAATTGCTTTGGAAGTTCTTGAAATCTCCAATCAAACCTCTTTGATAAGTATATGAGTCAAATGATTGGGGAAGATGTTGATCGAGGCAGTCGGCTGTCAAAGGGTTCTCTGTTGCAGACGACCCTAGCCAGAAAAAAAAAAAAGACAGAGAATCACTGCTTCAACAGCCAGAGTCACTCAAACATGTCAAGGAACTAATTATCAGATCTGATTTTTCAGATCTGTTTTCTTCTCCGATTCCTCTTTGCCTCCCAGATACGGATGTCAAACAGTACCAGACTCTCCTTCACCGAACAGTGCTAGATTTCTGACTTTATTTTTAATTTTTAATGTCGGGGTACTTGTCAGCAGGAAGAGAAGATCATGATGCATAACACCACGACCCCTCATTTTAGTTTATATTAATTGCCTTGAAATAGTCTTATTATAAATAAGTCCCTGAACTCTAATTCCTATTGCAAGTAGACTTCTTATCTCCCTTATGGTCTCTTAACCATAATAATAATGTGATCATTACATTGTATTCCCAATAATCTGTAGGTATCAAAAGTAGTAGTAGTCTACTGTAAAGACGAAAGACAAACTGAGGCTCCAGAAGGACAACTTAATCACATAAACCCATCATTCTGACACAGAAGTCAAGAATAGATGCCGTTCCTGATTCAGAGTTTTTCCATCTCCCATTCAATGTGGCATTCATTTGGACATAGAGACAGGATAAGTAGTCCCAAGTGTCTTTGATATGTTCAAATTTGGCCAATTGATTAGGTTAGAAGTGCAACACTCCTAGGAGCCTAGGACCACAACACTTGCCAAGAAACTATGAACAAGAACGTAAAGCTTTTGTTCTTTCTCAAAGTTTCTTGGCAGATACACACATTAAGTAAATATGAGATCTATTCCCAATTATAGGGCGCTCCTTATAAGCAACATCGCACCAAAGCTTGGTTAGATGCAAGGATAGTTGCAACAGAAAGAAACAAAAGAAATTGAAGTACAAGAAATTTATATAATAGGAATGATGAGTGCAGTTACAAGAGGAGAGAATTAAGAATGTCATTTTTATATACGGGTAGTTGCAAGTGAAGGAAAAAAAATAATCAAGAAATGTCATTTTGATGTGTCTCCAGAATGTTTACTGAAAGCCAAAAATAACTCCTGTAGGATGAGTTGAAGGGTAGTACATTCAAGAAATTAGAAGGGGGATATTGTTGAAGACCTTGGGTAAAGTAGCAAGGAAGACGTGTCCGTATGTGTTCATTCACTAAGAACATAGCTCTAAACAGGGTCTAGTTGAAAAAAACTACTAAAAAAGGGGACTCTAAATAGATGGGTTGAGGCTATAATGAAGTTGATAATGATGGCCATCAATGGAGAATTGATTAGTCAGAGGGTAACATAAGGGATAAAAGTTTAGATTTTTGGGTTTTGTAATGATACCTTTATAAATGTATTTCATCTTCTTACACTCTTCCCTCGATGCCACCATTAAGTCTCCTGTGACACAGATTTTCATGTTCTATGTAGATATGGATTTTGGTCTTAGATTGTTTATTCTTGATGGATTTTGGTCTTGGATGAGGATGATTACTCTTCTAAATGTTTTTATCTGCATTGGTGTTTTACTAGCCCGCCACATATTTTTGCCATTTGCAGATCTGAATCATTGGAAGGAAAAGGGCACAAGACTGAGAGCCTAGAATCGCAGGGTCTGTTAGCAGTAAAAAATTCCCATGATGCTGCCATTGGTTCCCTCGTAGGCATGCTACAGACTGCAGCACCTCTCCAGCAGGATTCCTCTAACCTGTCAAAGTTTCCACAAGTCCCCAAACCCAATTCTTGGAGAGAAAAGATTCTACCTAACCAGAATCTTGTTTCAGGGAAGGAGACCCACCAAACTTCTGAATCAAGTACAGGGATTGTTTCTTCGGGGCTTTCCATGTCAAAGACGATTGCTGATGCACTGGAAGATTTGAGGAGCTACAAAGAAGTGAAGGACTTTATACTTCAGCAAGGTGGTTTGGATGCTGTTCTAACAGCCAACACTATAGACAAAGGCACTCTGGAATCTTGATTTTGCTGGTTACTGTATGTGTACATATGTACAGTTGTTTCTATACTGCGTGCTCGTCGTCCTGTTATAAGGTATATCCGGTAGCTTTTGAATCTCTGCTCTATATCCATATACCATATCTGAGTTTGTCTGCTACCATGCAGAGAATAGAAGTAATGAGGGGTTGATCAAAGTGCTAATTACACTGTTTGTAAAGGTCTTTATCTTCTTGTTCATAATCATAATGCACCACTTCTTTAGTAGTTCTATTTAGAACATTTATTTCGAGTTAGTTTCTTTACATTAATGAGTTTGTGGTAGCTGCAGGGATTTTTATCTCACACATAAGAACTCATTTAGCTTTTGGGTCCATCCTAGAAGGAACTTGGTTTGTTGTCTCAAAGGTGTTTTATCAATTTTCCTGATGAAACATTCCATGGCTACATTTTCATAACCCTTTTGAATGCCTTGTGGAGAAGCATTTGAAGTGGAATCGTTGTGGCTCTCTCGGCTAGTCCAGTCACAATGTTTATTGTGGGGGTAGTGTGCCTCGCCAACATGCCATGTATTTGCTGATGCGACAAGTTGATTTTGCGTCATCACTTGTGGACTTCCACTAGAAATTTTGTCACGAATAGCCATTAGTCTGGATTTGCATATTTTAACACCTTGTATCAGTGTCGTGTTTCAACTTAATTCCAAATGATGGACTCTTGGGGAAGCGGAGAATTTTTTGTATTCGACGCTTACCTCGTTGGGCATCTCCTATGGTTTTACCCGGTGCATGTGAATAGAAGGATTTGCATGTGCCCCTAGGAATTAGTGCTCAACAGTTTAGAATCTCGGGCTCAGGGCCAAATGCTCTTGGGTTGGACCGGGCTGGGGATATTCTGAGTTATCGAAAAAAAAAAGTTATGGGAATTGTAAGTCTAAATGGTGAATGGGCTTGACTTGTAAAAGGTGGGCCAATGCTAAAATTTATATTATCTTTTATTTTGTAAGTTTTCAAAAATACTGTCATATATGTATATATATATATATATATATTTTTTTTATATATATAGATGTTCATATGAGATCCATATCTAATGCCAACAATTTAAATGTGAGGGCCCTCACCCTTGTCTCTCATATAGGGTGAGAGATATTTCTCACCTTACATGAGAGATTGGGTGGGGCCCTCACATTTATATCTAATGTCAACAATTTAAATGTGAGGGTCCCCACCCCTATCTCTCATATAAGGTGAGAGATATCTTTCATAGGAGCATCTCTCTACATATTTAGAGAGAGAATTGTGATTTGATATGAAGGATTTTTGAATGGTTTCAGGTTAAAGTTTTAATAGATATTCTTATTATTATTGTGGGATTCTACAAGGCTTGGGAGAATTTTGATTAAGGCTTTTCTAAACAAAGTGATGTTGCAAAGGAGAAAAATATGTGCATGGGTATTTTTGTTATAACCTAGTAAACCAGTCCATTCCCCTCTTACTGCTTTAGAAGAATAATCAGTTATTAAAGAAAAGTAACATGCATGCTACCTTTTTATTTAGAGGCTTCCTATGCTTCTACTTCAATTAAAACTCTAATTAGAGATTTATCAAACACCCTAGAATAAAAACAATCTCTTAAAATTTTGAGTTTCCAAACCCCCCTGGGTTCATTTGTATAATATATATATATATATATATTTATAAGTAACGGATCATTTGTATAAAATATCAGAAGATTCTCGAGAAGAAATTTAACTTAAATTCCTATTGGGTCTACCATTAAATTGATTTGTTATAAAATATAATTGGGTTGCAAAAATAAATAAATAATAAAAAAAATACAAAAATAAAAAATAGAAGGTATTAATCTAAAGCTAGCTCCACTGGGTCAAAAAAAAAAAAAAAAAAAAAAAAAAATTCAGAATAAAAAAATCAAGTCACAGGTGTTGGTAAGTTTTTCTATCAGTATTCTCAATCATTGAAATCCTTATATATTGTAAATACGAGCGTCCCTAGATATATGGTAATACGGTTTCATATAAGAAAATATGAGAATGTTATATAGTGCATATTTCCCTTTAGCAACCATGATATGAATCAGATCTTCCATCATCTGTGTCAAAGGCCCCAACCCCATTTGTAACTTCTTTTAATATTCTCTGTTAACAATCTTTATATAAAAGTCTTTATGTAGTGCAATACATAGAGTATGTTCTCAAGAGTATTAAAAAGTGAGAGGTTGTTCGAACATTATGTTGATCAACCAGCTCCAACAACCTTCTCTGTCACCGAACCTCACTCAACCTCCTCCTTCAATCACACCACAACCATCTCTTCCAATGCATCTACAACTGAACCCCTACTCCAACTGGGAGTGGATTCCGGCTTGGAAATGTCCGATGACCGGTGCCTTATGAACGCCAGTGCACATCCTACATTCTCCTATCCTCCAAAACCCTCCCCTATCCTCACCAGAGATCCCTCCTGCTCTTGGATTCTGGATTCCGTTCCTAGCCAATCTTCTCCACCAGCAACTCACCACAATTCACCAAGATACCTCACCCGCAGAAGTCTTCGTCGCCAATACAACGCGTCAGGGCGTGGCAATGCCATCGGAGAACTCAGCTACGGGCAACAATCTAGGAACTCCAATCAGGGGCGCTGGCAATCCCGACTGGCTCCATACATCAGGAACCTTCGACGATGCAATGCTGATAGGATCAGGCCTACTTCACGATATCACCAACGGCGCGGGTATCGCTCCTCCTCCATGGCTATGCTCAAAGTCACCAGACCAGATTTGACTCTTGAAGTGAAGATGAAGGGACTTGATATCGCTTCCTGGGAGCCCCTCCGGCAACTTCTCAATATACACAAAGGTACGAATTTGCACCAAGCTCCATCCCAACTTGTTATCTATGACGACACTGATCTGGAATGTTAGGGGGGCCCGGAGGAGAGCGCTCCACGGTCACATGCAACACCTTTTACAAAAATTTCATCCATCAATGGTGATTCTTTTAGAAACTAAGGTGGACCAGGTTTCAAATAACAACACCTTCAAACTTCTCTCCAAATCTCTTCCTTCAAATGTCATTGTTCCAGGGAATGGTCATGGAGGTGGTCTTTGGATCTGTTGGGATCCTCTGCACATTGATGCGCTCATTCTTAGTCGGTCCCATCAACATATCACTCTCTCTCGCTCCTTCACTAAGGGTAGCTCTTCCAAAGGTGTTTTTTCAGCCATTTACGTGTCTCCAAATTGGCATCTTCATCGCTCCCTTTGGGAATCTCTTCTCCAGTTTCAATCTGATTATTGTTCCTCTGACACCCCTTGGATCCTTCTTGGTGACTTCAATGGTGACTTGGGCCCACATGAGAAAAAAGGAGGCTCTCCAGTTGGCTTGTCTCCTGCTGTTAGGGATTTCCAAAACTTTATTACTACGGCTAATCTTCATGATGTGGGCTATGTGGGGTCTCCTTTTACTTGGTGTAATATGCGGACAGGCCATGCAAGAGTCCTAGAACGTCTTGATCGAGGCTTGGCTTCTCCTGCTTGGCTTCAAAATCATTCCAACTGGTTTATCCACCACCTTCCTCGAATTGGGTCTGACCATAGCCCCCTTCTGCTGTCTGAAAGAACTACCCACACTACTCACCTAGGTCACTTTCGATATGAAAACATGTGGCACACCCATCCATATTTTGATTCATGGACCTCCTCCTCTTGGCCTAAACAGGATCTCCCTCTTATGGACAAACTTAGTCACTTGGCGAGCGCCCTTTCTAAGTGGAATAAAACCTCCTTTGGAAACATTTTTCGAGAGTTGGATCGCCTTCATCGAAGAATCACGGGCATACAGAGATCTTCAGCCTATCCTACCTCTGTCTTCCTCCATACGCTAGAAAGGGATCTTCACTCTCAAATTGCTGTCAAACTTCATGATATTGATCAATTCTGGTTCCAGAGATCCCGCATTAACTGGCTTAACCAAGGTGATGCAAACACCCGCTTTTTCCACCTGGCTGCAAAGGTTTTTCACAGAAAGACCATTATTCACTCTCTTCAAGATGAGCAAGGTACTTGTATCACCGACCAAGCTGACCTGGAGGACCATTGCTATACTTTTTTCAAATCTTGGTTCATGTCTCCGATCATCCTTTCCAGCTCCTCTAATCTAAGCCTTCCCAAATTTCTTCATAACACTATTACTCAGCCTGAAAACATTGCCTTGTCCACGAAACCTCTGGAGGCGGAGATTCGTCAGGCTATCTTCTCCATAAACCCCACCAAATCTCCTGGTCCGGATGGGTTCACTGGAAAATTTTACCAACACTTTTGGCCAACGCTAAAACCTGATATTCAGAAAATGGTTTCTGATTTTTTCACTCATGGCATTCTGGATAACCGTCTGAATGAAACTACTATTGTCCTCATCCCAAAGAAGGCTGGTCCGGTGTCAATCAAAGACTATCGCCCCATTAGCCTATGCAATGTGGCCTACAAGATCATCTCCAAGATCCTGGTCCAAAGGCTCCGTCCAATCTTGTCTAAAATCATCTCTCCCACTCAGGGAGCCTTTGTGCTGGGTAGAAGAGCTCTTGATCAAATAGTGGTGGCTAAAGAGATGGTCCATGGTATGTCTAGACTAAAAGGTTCTAAGGCGACGGTGACTATTAAACTCGATGTGGAGAAAGCTTATGATACCCTTAGCTGGGATTTCCTGGAGGCCTGTCTCATCAATTTTGGATTCCACAGGGAGTTTGTGGCAAGAATTATGCTTTGTGTTTCGACAGTTCAATACAAAGTGCGCATTAACGGGAGATTTACTAATGCATTCAGTCCCCAAAGAGGACTCCGCCAAGGAGATCCTTTATCTCCTTATCTTTATATCATTTGTGCTGAAACTCTGTCCCGTTATACAGCGCACCTCAGCATTACCAACAAGATCCTGTTTCCTAAAATTGCCCCTCTTGGTCGAAGGGTGGGGCTTCTTCAATTTGCCGACGACCTGTTACTTTTCCTTCAGCTTAATGAGAAGAGTCTGGTCTGTTTGGCAAACATTCTTCAACTGTTTGATGAAGAGGCTAGGCAAAGAATAAACAAGGCTAAAAGCCAACTTCTTTTCTCCAAAAACACTTCTGCTGGCCTGGTTCGTCTTACTAAAGACACTTTACAGATTTCCCACTCAGTCACCTCCTTTGACTACCTGGGAACTCCCCTAGCTATGGACAGATGCTATCAGCGAAATTGGTAGAATACAATCAAAAGAATTCATGATCGGATTTCTTCGTGGCGGGGCTCCCTCCTTTCCCCTGCTGGTAGAAGGATTCTCATCCAATCGGTTACGAGTGCAATCCCTCTTTACTGGCTTGGTCATAGCATGATTCCAGGAAGGATTTGCAAAATCATTGATCGCATTACTTCAGCCTTCCTCTGGTCTGGTTCCTCAACCAGACATGGCCTGCACCCTGTGGCCTGGAATCTGGTAACCAGGCCTATTGTTGAGGGAGGCTTGGCCATCCGTGACCTTCAAACTCAATCCAAGGCTCAAATTACTAACTTGCTGTGGCGTTTTATCAAGAATCCCACTTCCTATTGGGCCTCTACCCTAACTCAAAAATACCTCCGTCGCAGCTCCATTCACAATTGCAACCCGTCCCCTAAAGACTCCCCTCTCTGGCACTGTATGCTTCAACTCCGCCACCACATTCTTGACCACCTGCGATGGTCGGTTGGCAACGGAGAACGAATTAATGCTATCACTGATCGATGGATCCCAGGGGATGCCCAGCGTCTTGACAACCAGATTCCCACAAATCCCCTTCTTGTTCGGGACTTAATCTCAACAGAGGCTACTCCTCCTTCTTGGAACACTTCTCTCCTCCGTCAATGGTGGACGGAAGAAACAGTGGAGCGCATCTGTTCTATTCCCATTGGAGGGATTGATATTCCTTGTTGGAAGGAGGAGAATGCTGGAGAGTGCTCCATCAGAGCTTTGTACCGCCACTTATGTTCTCCCACCATCGGACCCCATTTGCCTTGGGAAATGATCTGGTCTCTTCCTCTCCCTTCCAAACAAAAAATGTTCCTTTGGAAATGCCTTCATGGTCGCCTTCCAACTAGGGACCGCCTTCATAGATTTCTCCCAGCCATAAGCTCCACCTGTGTGCTGTGCCATACTGAATCTGAATCCAGTGATCACCTCTTCTCTGCATGTTATTCCATTGGGCGGATCTGGCAAGATCTTCATCACCTAATCCGGATTCAAGCTCCTAGACAGCCCATTATCACTTGGTTCTGCCAACAATCCAAGGAAGTCATGACAAAAATTACTTGGACCTGGTGGTATATTTGGAAAGCCCGTAATGCCATCCTCTTTCAATCCCTTCCTTTCCAACCATCTTCTATTGCGAGGAAGGTCTGTCACGCCCTGCACGAATGGAACGTTGCGCGTCTTCTTCTATACAACGACCTCAACAAACCCATGTCCCCGGAGTCTTGGACCCCTCCCCCCCAACACCACTATAAGTTGAATGTAGATGGATCATTTCATTATTCTAGTGGCAATGCCGGTATTGGTGGAATTATCCGTGACAGTGGTGGACGTCTCCTTATAGCTTTTGCTTCTGCCACCACTGCAACTTCAGCTATTGAGGCTGAAATGATGGCCCTCCTTAGAGGGGCTCAGCTCTGTGTTCAACATGGTCTTACAGATATCATTGTGGAAGGAGACTCTTTTCTCATCTGGAACTCCCTGACCTCCATGATGGGGGTCCCTTGGGGTCTAATGCAAGCCTGGCGCAAAATCCTGAAAACGTTGGACAATATTCCAAGATGGAGGGCGGAGGTCGTCCGCAGGACAGCCAATAAAGTGGCTGATTCTCTCTCCAAGCTAGGGCCACCATTGGAAATGTTATTTACATCTACTTTACCTATTCACATCACAGATCTTTACTCTCATGAGCTTTGTGTGCAGCAAACAACGCAGGAGGCTTTTGATGCTCACCTTCCGGCGAACCACGTTTTGGAACAGCAGAAGGAATGATTATCTCAGCTTTTTGGATGCTAAGTCTTTTGGATTCAACTATTTTGGAATCAATTAATCATGTAACTTGGTCTAAGGATAGTCTGTCTCTGAGGTCTCAAAGTTTAATGCTGTACCCTTTTGTAATCAAGTCCCTTCCTCTTCAATGAATTCTCCTTTCCAGCAAAAAAAAAAAAGTGAGAGGTTGTGAGTAAAATCTTTAACAAGGTATAGCCTGACCTGTTATCTTGTCTTGATTGAAAATGAGTGTGTGGGCTCCATGTAAGGTCAAAACTAAATTGAGTTAGTCAAAATCATTGACCTTCATATATAATAATTGCAAGAAAAAGCACTTGCTTAGATCTTGCACGCTCATATCTATGCTTTTGACTAAGTTTTAGAAGCTCCAAGGGGTTGGCCGAGTGGTCAGGACCACGTGGTTCCTTCTTCTTTCAGAGCTAGAGATTTTGGTGTCGACCCCCTACCACTTAGGGGCTACATGGGTTTTACCCGGCTTCTTTCTGGGCCCGGAGGGAATACTCTAGTGGGGAAACCCACCATTAGCAAAAAAAAAAAAAAAAAAAATAGTTTTTTTTATCAAATTTGTTTCTTGGACATTCATGCAATGGTTTTGGGAAAGTCTAATTTTTTTTATTTTGAGTATTTTCTGGATGATTTTTGGATTGGACTCACCTAAGGTTTGGATTGGTTTATAGAAATGATTGGATGAGCTCAGAGTAAGGGGCATAGGAGGTTGGGTATAGCCTTTTTTATTATTATTATTATTATTTTTTAAAGACAGAATAGGGACGACTTTGATATTGGGTTTGAGTTTGGCTTAAGACTCAGATTTAGATTATGATATACGATCCTAAGGACTTGATTTTGATTCAAATAATTTGAAGATTAGATTGGGGGTTACATAGTTAGGGTTTTGGACATGGATTATTGATGTGAAATTTTCTCTCATGGGACTACCACATGTCCTGATTCAATGTTAAGGAGGTGAGATGGGCATCAGTTGATTGGGCCTAAAAATCTCATGATGCTAATCGCGACAACATCACTCATCCATACAAAGGAATGTTTAGGACCACGGTTTGCACTCGAAGGTTATAGGTTCGAAACTGCACTACCACATGGGGGCTACAGGGGAGTTTACCCGGCTTCCCTCTGGGCCCAGAAGGAGTAGTCCGCCCAAAGAGTTGAAAGCCTCCAGTAGAAAAAAAAAAAAAAAAGAAGGAATGTCTGCAAGAGATTATCACCTTATTATTGATTACTATTTTTAAGATAAGAATTAGACTTTGATTTAAGTTTTGATTATTGATAAAAGAACCTTTTATTGAGTCTTTGGTCTAATTGGTCTGATTTTGTGTTGATTACGCTTATGCTTGATCGAGTATAGGGTAGAATTTGTGGAGTAAGTTGGATAAAGGCTGACTTGGTACAACCATTTGGATAAAGGCTGACTTGGTGCAACCTGGTGCGATGGATTTATACTATTTCGTATCATTATTATATACTTGGTCCGGGGTCAACTTGAGTAGGTTAGACTTTCAAGCTTCTCACACGTATTTGTGCAAATCCAATACCAGATCGCAATCACAACATGGCCCATTCTCTTTATCTAAAATAGGCAAATCTTCATGTGCATCATTCATATTTTGGGGAAGAAATATTGGAATGATGGAAGAAAAGAAAGGATAGGAAGGAGGAAAAGGGAACAATTCTAAAAAATGAACAAAATCACAGCAGATTCTGAGGGAGAAAGATTATAATGATGGAAGAAAAAAAAGGAAATGAAATGAAGAAAGGAAAGGGGAAAAATAATTTCTAAAAAAATTATGTTTTAATTATGATTATATATGTTAGAATAAATCAGAATGAAGTAAATTCTTTTGACGAGATAAAACTAGTGGGACCCCTTTATTGAGTGGTCTAGATTTAAAATATGGATCATGCTCATAAATATATAATAGTGAGCTTGTTTGTTTCAAAATAATAATCAATAATTTTACTTTTTAGTTATAGGTGACAAGGGTTATGACATGAGCTTCTAACATTTTGATTTTTCTAAATAAGAGTAATGTAATTTCACTTTTGAGTGTTTTTTTTTTTTAATTATTAAATTTTATAACTTTTTAATGGGTTTTTTTTTTTTTAACTTTGGTCCCCCTAAAAAAAAATTCCTGGTTCGCCCTTGTTTATACCCACTAGATGGACAAGATTGTTGGATCAACAATCATTTTTTTTTAAAATAAATATAAAGCTATTAAACTCATAGACCATGAATCAAAGGGTTAAAGGGATGTTTATTGACCCCACTTTTTTTATTTCTTAATGAGATAATTTTCTCATCCCCAATGTGCCTTCATCTATGGGCCTCAGATGTGCTCGACAGCTGGTGTACACAATCAGCCATGTACACTACTGACAATAAAGTTACACCCTCTCATAAAAAGAAGAGAAAAATTTTAATAAGGACTTTAGCTTTTGCTTTATTTAAAAAAAAAAAAAGATAATAATTTCAAAACTTTTTAAATTAATTCTTAAGTTTGTTTAGAAAATCTTCAATTAAATACATCCATCCATTTAAACCTATTTTCTAGCAACTATGTTTCTTGATTATTCTAAAACACTGAAATTATCATTAATTAAAATAAAACTATTTTTCACTTTCTCTGTATTATCTTCATTTCATTAATTGACATCCTCACGGCGGGAGGGAGGGGGGGGTGGGTTTTGTTTTCGAACTTACAATCTTCTTCTGGTTGTAGGCCAGCTGAGGTATCCTTGAAGTTATCACATCACACTTATCAAATTGCGGCCCCGGGTGGGGCGCGGTTATCACATCACACTTATCAAATTGCGGCCCGGAAGGGTTTGAGATACCCTTCTTTAGATCGTAGGCCAGGCCAGCTGGGGGAGGAGAGGCGGGATGTTTGAGATACCCTTAAAATTATCACATCACACCTATCAAATTGTGAAGACCAAGGAAAGGGGGGGGTGGGCGGCGCCGGGGCGTTTGGGGTTGTGGGGTTTTTCCAACTTCCAATCTTCTTCGGGTCGTAGTCCAGCTGACATATCCTTAAATTAAAATTATCACATCATACTTATCAAATTGTGGAGACCAAGGAAAAGTGGCCCCCGTAGAAACCACACAGACACACTCCCAAGTCCCAATCCATGCGGGCACGCATTTCAACTTCGATCACGAGTCAGCGATCAAAATCGTCACCTCACTGTCTCCGCTTGGATTCCGGTTTTTCGTTTTCCCCCGTGAAAACACACGCAACGCCAGAAGAAGAAGAAGAAAAGGCCAAAAATAGATTTCCTGGCGCAAGCGCGCGAGGGAGGGAGCGAGCGAGCGAGGCAAATCAAGAGAAGATGATGCCGATCTATAATTAAGAGGAAAAACAAAGCCCTATCCTCACTGCGACCACGAATATGCTTATTCGTCGCGTAATCGACACGTGTGAATCCACCTTCCATTGACACCAGATAGCCCTATCCGCCTCCTCCTCCTCCTCTTCTTCTTCTTCTTCCTTCCAACATTCATTGAAAGCTTCTTCTTTTGATTTCTATATTAAGGTGAGGGTGGGTAGGACTGGGTGGGGTGGGTGCGAAGAGGGAAGTGAGCTGAGATCTGAAACGCTAATTGATTGTTTGTGTTGTGTTGTGGGTGTTATTGGGTTAGCCATGGATCATGCGGCGGATGCTTATCGGACAGATTTGATGACGATTACTCGTCATGTGCTGAATGAACAGTCGAAGCATCCTGAATCGAGGGGTGATTTCTCGATTCTTCTCAGCCATATTGTTCTCGGCTGCAAGTTCGTCTGCTCTGCTGTCAATAAGGTCTCTCTCCCTCTCTGAGTTTCCTTTTTTTTTGGTCAAATTCTCTTGTGGGTTGTTTGGGTTTTTATGGAATTTGATTTACTTGCGATTCTATTTTGTGTTTGCATTATTTGGCTTTGCATTGGTTGGAGACATTAGGAAAGATCACTTGGTTTTGATATGAAATTTGTCCTGCTTTTGATATTGAGTGTTGGGAAAATTTTGTCTTTTTTTGGATGACCATGTGGTGGAATCACATTTAAATGTGATTTAGGCAGGGGTTCAAATGAATTAATCATGGTGTAATATTATGGAAATGTAAAGATGAATGTGTTCGAATTGGATTATTAAGAAATGAAGATGTATGGGTTTGATAAAAAAAATCTATCTTTATAAGAAACTATTCCTCTATTGCCAATAATAAGATTACATAGTGACTCCTATGGGTTATCTTTGTTGGCTTCATTGTTTTTGATGATTCGGGCTTTCCCCAATCATCTATGATATGACATGATCTAGGCTAAGAATAGATTGAAATCATGGCAAATTTATTGCGTACCAGAAGGTAATGGTGAAGGCACCTGGCTTCGATATAACTGACTTTTGGCTTGTTGACTTCTTTTCCTATCTTTTGATTGGCACTTCTGCTAATCTCCATACGGAGACATGGTAGACTGATATCCCCAATATGCGAATTGGTATTTAGGAGAGCAGGGACCAGATACACTTTATAGAAATCTTTATTGGACTCTCGAACGGTCAAAGAGACTTTCCAACACAGGTTACTATCCCATAGAGTTCTTAGCCAAATCAACAACCTACTTTGACTAAGATTGCACTTCTAAAAAATTCATGTGTTTTTGAACAACAAGAAAACCAAAAGATTTGGAAACTAAGAAGCAAGTGGTGGCGCCATGCATGTATGGCTCGCCACATACTTGTGGTTGCGAGGACCACTTGCATGTAGACCACATGCTCAGAATATCCCCCTTGGTCCTAAACGCTACATGCGAATATCCTAATTGTAACATTGATATCCTAATGCATGCTCATCTATGTGAAAACCACAATCTAAATAGCTGAAACAAAGGTAACGATTGCATCCAAATTGCATATTGCTGAAATTGAAAGGCATGGTACTAATCCCTTTTAAAATTGGTCCTGTTAACAAGTGACAAAAGAGACACTTCTAATTCTCTCCTTAACCTTTTCAAAGTAGTGATAACTAATTTGGCAAGGAAACAAGAGGTATTAGACATATCTAGATGACTAGTACAATTTAGTTGATACTGTTGATGACTTAAAAAACTCATCTTACTCATAGGCAAACCGCTCAGAATAGTGTTGAGTAATGATTAATGGCCATCATTGAAGAGATAAATTTCCTAAAGGAAAGTATAGCTTGGATATTGGTCAGTTTCCTTGAATATCGTAAAATATTGGTCACTAATGGATTATTATGGAAAAGCTCAATGTTGATGCCACACTAAATAAATACAAAGCCCGGTTAGTACAGCCAAAGGCGATATCCCAAAGCCAAGATGGACTTCAATTGTACACGAGGAAGTCCAAAGGATAGGCCTATGCTCTTCCCTAGGCCCTTGGGCATGAGATTGAAGTGGACCCAAAGTCTTAAGTTATGTTTTGCGGATATCTGTGGAGATATGTGCAGCCACATGATAGTAGGTTAGCAATAATATATTTCACCTTTCTTTTCAAAATCTACCGGTTATTGGCTTAAAAAATCTTAGTTGACACGGGAATCATATTAGCAAAAGAAAGAAAGAATGGGTTGTTATTATAATTACTAAAGTTAGCCCTTTAAAAGAAAGGGAAGAAATGTAGGGGTGGTTCACCACCTTTCTATTTATGTATGATGTAATTAGGGTAGACCTACATTGAAGTGACGCTGCATTATACTATGGTGCAACTCCCTTCTTTAATGCATGGTGGGGGCCTGTCAATTTGGCCTTGAGACAAGGGGGCCCGGCCCGGCCCTCAAAAGGCCCTTAAAATGAGGGCTTTTGCTTCTATCGAAAAGCCCTAGGGCCGGGCTTGGACAGTACTAGCCAGGCCCGGCCCTTGCCCTCCCACTTTTATTTATTTTATATAATATATATATGTAAATTTACACTAAAACGCCCTTATCATAGTCACTGAGTAGTAATAGGGGGATATGAAGGCAGTTTCATATCCACCTACCCATTACAAAATGTCCTAAAAATCCATGCATGCATACTTGGTTCATTTCATCTATATTTAATTATTTAAGTTATGTATTGTGCTTAATACATAATCAATAAGTGTTGCACGGTTGCTTCTAATCCTTTTCTTTTAGTTTTATTGCTTCTTATTTAGGCCTTTTATATTATTCTTGTAAATCCTTATTAGTGGAAAACGGGGTGTTCTCCTTCCTATTGATAATAATACACTTTTTCCTCTCCTTTGTCAACCGATTCATAGAGGTAGTTTGTATGTGCATGGAACTTTAAGGACATGGGGTGATCCAAATATCCTTTTAATTAAATAATTATAACTCTCAATTTTTACAAGTCTAAACTAAAAAGTATTTTTTAAGTGCATTTATTTTTGTGACTGAAATTCAACAATGCCTAATAGTCCGATCATTGTTTAATTAAAAATAATGCCAATTGATAAAAGGTATGTGAGTGTAAATGGTTTAAAACTCTCAAAGATAAGACACTGCTGGGATGATTTCATACATGGAAATTCATATGAAAGTTGTGAGGTATATCATACTCTTTAACCATTTTCCTTCTTTGACCAAATAAATAAAATTGTATCTCTAGAACCAAAATCATATTCTCCCGATGTTTTCTTAATGGTTCTTTTGTAATTGAGCTTAGATAAGATAATGCTCGATCGACACTCATATTCATGGTAACAACGTAAAATAAATAAATTATAGTTTTTTTGTTTTGAAGCTCCGAGCTCGGCCCTAGCCCTCGAAGGTAGGGTAAGGGTCTAGATAGTGCAGGCCCTCTTAGGCTCAGCCCTGCATATATTGAGGGTAGGGCTAGGACAACCCCAGGCCCGGCCCGGCCCAGCCCTTTGACAGCCCTAGGCCGCCCACCCTTTGAAAATCCAAGCCGGCCTATGTAGTGATCATCTTGAAAATTATTATTTAAATATGTAACATACCCACCATTGGATTTGACTTGATCTAAAACACATGATGGAACTTGCTTTACTTTTCTTTTGTTGGAATAAAAATGTAGGGAGTCCCTACGTGTGATCAATCGAATGGGTGGCCCACTGAAAACTCCTTTGAAAATTTAGATGCAACAAATATAATGGGCGTGCCGTTAAAGCTGATGAACGGCTTAGATTTGGAAAAGGTGGCCCCCACCATGCATCATGATGCAACACCGCTGCATTGTAGTTCTATCCGATGTAATTATCTCCCTCTCATTTGCATGCTATTATTAATGAAGTTCTGATTTTCTCTTTCCATTTTGGTGGATTTGTGTGCAAATGTTTGATCTTACGTGCTAGTTCCCGTATCTAGTTCAAGCCTGTCAGATTTGAATCCAATCATCCTCCTACATCACCAAAGGATACACATTGACTGGTGGGTCTACTATGGTTAGACAAGCCCCAAAATGGGCAAAAATTTCCTAGATTGGCAGATCCTATTTGTCTAGTGTTTTTCCTTTTCCTTCATTTGGATTTGGGCTGGTATTAGATTTCTTTTTTGTTTATATTAAAGTCCTATCACAATTGTGCGCTGGTGAGGAACTTGGTGCACTGTTGATCATCCACAGTGGGGCCCATCAGAATGGGTCTGGATCCAGAGTCCATTGCCTTGCTTGTACTTCACAAGGCTTGGGGTACTAGCATGCCTCATCCTGAGGATCATATAATTCATTGGAGATCCAAATACATAATTTAACTTATGATAATTAGACTAAAAAAAATTAATTTAACTTATGACAGTGATCAGGTTATTTTGTTTTTCAATTTTTTTTTTCCATTCTTGTACTTGTCATGCTTTGCTTATCCTTGTACTATTTATTCAACAGGCAGGTCTTGCAAAACTCATTGGACTTGCTGGAGAAACTAATGTTCAGGTTAGTCTCCTCTGAACTCTGTGGCTGTTGATTCGTGTTAGATGCTGACTTGCAAAGTAAGGAGGACATAGTTTCAAGAAATTGGATAGTCAGATCAAGCAGTTGTGTAAAACCTTGTATTACTGAATTTTTCTCCATTCATGCTGCAACAGATCCTTTTAGGTCTCTCAATTATAATTTTCTAATGCCTTTTCCGAACTGAGAAAAACCTGATTGCCTCATTTCATGTATACAGGGTGAAGAACAAAAGAAACTGGACGTGCTTTCAAATGACGTTTTCGTCAAGGCACTCATAAGTAGCGGTCGAACGGTAAGTCTTATGAGTGTCCCTTTCTCATTATGAATTCAGTGAAAATACTAATCATATTAAACATTCGGACCATAATTTACAGTGCATTCTTGTGTCGGAAGAGGACGAGGAAGCAACAATTGTGGAGCCATCAAAGCGTGGAAGGTGTTCTTTGAAAGTCATAGTTTCTGATGTTCATATAACTCCTGTCAAATCATTAGACTTACAATTACTGATGTAGTTGATCTTAATTCTTATTAATAGTGCAGGTATTGTGTTGTTTTTGATCCATTGGATGGCTCCTCTAACATTGACTGCGGAGTTTCCATTGGAACGGTGAGTCCTTTATGCTGAATTGTTCCTTGATAATGTGCTTAAATAATTATCATTTTTTTTATTTTATATTGATCAGTATCCTCTCATTGGAAAGGAATGTGCTATATCCATATGTATGAAATGGAAAAGTAACCCACGTGTTGCCTTTCTTCGTGCTTAAAATGATTTATAGTTTTCTTATGTTTCTACATATTAAAACTTAAAAAGTCTGTTGTTCATGCCTTCACGGTGATGATTGTTGTCAATGATGTATAGTTTTCTTATGTTTCTATGTATTAAAAGTTAATTGTTCATGTTTATGATTGTTGTCCATTTCTTGTGCCTCCAGATTTTTGGGATATACATGATGAAAGATACGAAAGAACCAACGCTAGATGATGTTTTGCAGCCTGGGAAAAATATGCTAGCAGCTGGTTATTGTATGTATGGAAGCTCCTGCACGGTAAACCAAGCTTTCACTTTTTTTACACCAATTTGCATTCATTTGTTCTTAAATGCTTTCATGATGGTTTGAACCATATGAAATCTGAACCATCATTATCACTAATCTTTCAATCTTTTTTTTTTTTTATCGGTAACACTAACTTTTATTGAAACGAGAAGAGATTACAAAGAGAGAAAAAAGAAAAGCAAAAGAAAGAGTGAAGGAACAGCAAGGTACAAGAGTATTGTACCCCCTCACACCACAACTACATGATAAAACCCTTCCAAAGGGAAACTCTCTGAACACCCTGCTTGGCTAAAGCATTCGCCATCATATTTGCTGACCTACTCTGATGTCGAAAGCTAACATTTACGGTAATGGATAAAACCCAGATTTCATTAAAGAGAAACTAGAACTTCCATGGATAAGCCTTACGATTCGAAACCCAACCGATTGCATTTGAAGAATCACTCTTCACAATAAGAATGCCATGGAAGTACCTTGAAAAACATCGCAGAGATTCCAAAATAGCAATAACCTCTGCTTCATTAAAGTCACAAACCCCCACATATTTGGAGAACATAAATAAAACATCCCCATTGCAATTCCAAAGCACCCCTCCAATACTAGCTAGACCTGGCTTCCCTCTCGCAGCCCTATCAACATTAAACTTAAACCAACCAACAGGAGGAGGAGACCAAAGAATAGATTTTCTTGCTTTAATTGGGCCACACCCCATACACGATTCCCAATTAATGAGTATGTCATGAAGACAAAAATTAGAAAACTCCTTTCTAACCAAAGCCCAATTTGCGATCCTTAAAAGTGATCTTAGAAATCAACTCTGCAAAAGTTGAGGTAGTCCCCCTAAAAACTGTCATTTCTTTCCTTCCAAATGGATCACAAAATAGCAAACGGAATTATCCTCCAAAGAGTACAACCGCATGCAACAAAACAACCTCCCAACCAAGACTCTGCCGCCTCAACAATCTTCTCTGGACAACACCAATCAACACCACACCTACCAATAAAATGCCCCCAAACACCGGCTGTAATCTCACAATGAAGAAGAAGATGGTTCACCGACTCCAACTCCTTATGATACATCACACAAGTGTCTGTGATGGTGGACGATGTCAATCCTTTTCTCCTTATTTGCTGTTGAAATCTTCGCTGCAACTGCTAACCAACAAAAAGCCTTCACTCGGGGAGGAATCACACCCGTCCAAACAAGGGAAGAAGCTCTAGGGAGATGATTCCCCTCCAAAGCCAAGTAAAAAGCTTTCACCGAGAATTCTCCAGATATGGATGGTTTCCAAATCCTAGAATCCTTGAAATCCTGCACAAAAAGATGTTAGAGAGAAGAGTCAACAACTCCCCATATTGGACCTCCTCCGATAGATGAAGACTCTCTTTAAAGGTCACACCCCACAAAGTACAACCATCCCTCACCTCGTAACAATCACTGACAGTAGACTCCTTATTAGACACTAGTCTAAAGACCCTAGGAAACAATTCACACAAGTGGCCCCTCCCAACCCAATCATCCAACCAAAACCTAACATCCCTCCCATCCCCCACCACAAAACCCACTCCTTTAGATAGCACTTCCCCACTTACAGAAGATGCATCCCCAACCGAAGCAATTGCACCCCACAAACTCAATCTACGGGACTTATGACCCGGATTAGGCCACCACTCCAATTTGTCCACCTCATACTTATTAGCAATGACCTTCCTCCACGGTGCCTCTTCCCTCACCAACCCTAACACGCCCCCCCCCCCCACCCCCAAATAAAATAAAGCTGCATATTTATTCTCCAAATTACCAAGGCCTAAACACACGACTTTGGTTTGATCACCTCACTCCACTTCATTAAATGCAATTTCTTCTTATTACTCTTGCCCTCCCAGAGAAAGTTCTTGCGAATGCAGTCTAGCTTCTCCACCACCACCTTCAGCATCTTGAAGAGCGACATATATTACACCGGGATATTTGACAAGCAAGCTTTTATCAAAGTGATATTTCCACTCAATGATAAATATTGTCTCTTCCAAGAAGATGACGACTTCTCAAATTTTTGAATAACCGGATCCCACAAAGACTTAGATCTCGACTTCACCCCTATAGGAAGATCCAAATAAAAAATGGGAAGTCCCCCCATTTGCAATGCAACATGGCCACCAAAGACTGATCAGTCTCTTCTGAGCACCCAAATCCCACTAATCGATTTTCGACATGTTAACGTTCAAAGCAAAAACCAACTGAAAACATTGCAAAATTCTTTTAAGAGCCATGATTTCCTCCCTTTTAGTCGAGCTGAAAAGAAGTGTATCATCTGCAACTTGCAAGTGAGAAATAACCTCCCCACTCCTACTTGCTTGAAACCCACTTATCACTCCCATCTCTCTAGCTTTCACCAAGAGGGAACTTATAGCCTCCACCACAATCGTAAATAGAAAAGGGGAGAGTGGATCCCCTTGCTGGATACCTCTGGAAGCTTTAAACAACTTCAAAGGAGAGCCATTGACCAAAACAGAGAAAGATGTAATCGAAATACACTCACGCATCCACTGTCGCCAAGTTTCCCCAAATCCGAATCTGAAAATACACTAATCTTTCAATCTTAAATGTTGTTCCCTGTTCTGAGATTGTTTGAACCTACCTAAATACATATCTATCATGTTCCAATTTCATTTCTGAACCAGTGTTAAATGATTTTATTGGCTTGCAGTTTCATGCCTACAACTTCATTTTTGTATGTGCCCTCATTCAACAAATTATATTTTGCAGTTTGTGCTGAGCACTGGAACTGGTGTCAATGGTTTCACTCTTGATCCATCACTAGGGGAGTTTATACTAACTCATCCAGACATAAAGGTGAGTGTTGCAGTTGAGTGTTGTATCAATATAATTGAAAACAAATAATTTTTTCATCATTATTTGCATGTTATCTACAACTTTTCTAAAATACATCTGATGCCACCATTAAAAATAAATAAAATAAAATCTGATGTCAGCAATTACTTTTAATAATGCCTTGGTTAGAAGTTAGCAATTCCCGCCAATGGATCTAATCTATTTAAATTAAGGGCCTGTTTGTTTGCATAGAATAATACCATTAAAAAAAGTTTGCATATAATACATAGGACTCATGCTCGAATGGGCTCCAATGAAGGATTATTAAAGAGGTGAGAGTTGAAGGATATGAGGTAAGAGTTAGCAATGTAGATGTGACCTTGACTTTTTTATGATTTGAATTACTGGGGTAATGGCTAAGTATTCATTTTCATCTTCCCTTGACCCAAATTTCATTAAAGGGGAGGTTATTTGATGGTCTTTTTTGGATATTCAGCTTTGATTCTTTACTTTTAACCACTTCCAGAAATTCAAAGTCATAGAATTTCTAGGAATTCAATACATGAAATGAACAGGCTCTAATGCCTAGCATATGAATCTGGGACTGTATTTGTAGTAAAATAGTTGTACTTATCATCTAGTGTGATGTATAACCTCTGCTGAACTTCTCTGTTCTCTCTCTCTCTCTCTCTCTCTCTCTCTCTCTCTCGTATTTTCCTTTTGTTCTTTCTCACTCTTAATTTTAATTCCAAACCCTAATAAAACTTTGCCTGGAAGTATCAGAGCTTGGATCTATAGTGAAGTTGCATTTCAGATCTAGGGCTAACCTCAGTAGCTGTACAGTAATGATGACATCAACATCTGTACTGTCTGGGGCATGAGGGCATGAATTTTTCGGCAAAGCCTATATGGATTGAGTTATCCTGATTTCTAGAAATTTCTGCATTTTTGGAGAACCACCTTGGAAAATTTAAAAATTCCGGTTTGAGTTCTCACATTGATGTGGGCATAGGGGGGGGGGGGGGGGGGCTTTTAAGACCAGTTTTCTCAAACTGAGTAGAACTGTATATGTTTTCCCTTAATTTAAATATTGTTTCATGCAAATTTAATGGGTGGTTAAATATGATGAATGTACCAGCACGATACTAAGACCTATTTTCACTGTCAGGGTTCTGATTTCAATTGGTAAGCTCTATGTTTTAAGTTTTGTGTTCTGATTTGAGATGATCAATTTTTTGAATTTTATTGGATGTGGCAGTCCAACAAAAAGCCTCGACTCTTTGGGGGAGGTAAGGATTTCTTATCAAGTATAATAGATTTGGAGGAAAATTCCATTAGAATGGTGAATCCCCTTCCCCTCTGGGGACGACTGCAGTGTTACATATATAGGGGCTGAATGCCCTCATTACAATCCATTAATCTCTCAGATCCTATATTGTAGCTAACAACTATGTATTATCCTTTGACTCATTCTACAATACAATAACTGGACTGGGCCTAAATGGGCCTGCCTAGATTGGGCTTGGATTGACACCCCCCCTCAAATTGATGCTGGGGAGTCATAAAGCAGCAATTTGGAGACGAGAAATTGATGTCGAGGCCGAGGAAGTCCCTTTGTGAAGATATCCGCAAACTGAAACTCTGTAGGGACATGAGGTAGACTAATTACATCACGCTTATATTCATCGCGAATAAAGTGGCAATCAACTTCAATATGCTTGGTGCGTTCATGGAAGACTGGATTTTCAGTGATTCGGATGGCCCCAGTATTGTCTGCATGCAATGAAGTAGGAGAGGTTTGAGCAAACCCGAGTTCCGAAAGAAGTCCCCGTAGCCATAAGATCTCAGAACAAGCAGAAGACATTGCCCTATATTCAGCTTCTGTGGAAGATCGGGACACACGTTCTTGTTTCTTGCATTTCCAAGAAATGAGAGACTTTCCAAGGTACATGCACCAACCAGCAGTAGAACGACGTGTGTCTTGACAGCCTGCCCAGTCAGCATCCGCATAAGCGGTCAGATGAAGAGGATTATCCTTTGGATAATATAAACCACGAGGGACAGTTCTCAGCAGATAGCGGATAATGCGCTTCACAGCTGTCAAATGAAGGTGTCGAGGAGCAGTCATGAACTGGCTTACAAGATTAACAGCATAGGAGATATCGGGTCTAGTGATGGTGAGATAGACAAGACTTCCCACCAGGCGCCGATATGTATGAGGATCAGGAAGAAGGTCGCCATCATCTTTACTCAGCTTGAGATTTACCTCGACAGGTGTATCAACGGGCGAAGAATCATGAAGGTCAGCCAACTCGATAAGGTCTGATGTGTATTTGTGTTGATTAACAAAAATACCTTTGGAAGATTGATGCACCTCTAAGCCCAAGAAATAATGCAAAGGACCCAAATCTTTCATATGAAAGTAATTCCGGAGGGAATCTTGGAGAGATTTGATCATATCATCATCCGTGCCAGTGATAATAATATCGTCAACATACACCAGAAGGACAGTAACCCCTGTAGATGTGTGGCATAGAAAGAGAGATGGATCATAAGGGCTCTGAGTAAAGCCACTTTCGCATAAGCGACCCCTGAAGGTTTCGAACCATGCCCGAGGAGCTTGCTTCAGACCATAAAGCGATTTTCGCAGCTGACAGACGGACCTCTTGGAGGGAGAGTGGACGCCTTGTGGTATACGCATATAGACTTCTTCTTGCAAATCCCCATGGAGAAATGCATTTTTGACATCCATTTGGTATAATGGCCAAGACTGAGAGGCAGCAATGGCTAGAAGTAACCTAACAGATGTCATCTTTGCCATAGGTGCAAACGTCTCCTCGTAGTCAATGCCATACTCCTGTCTGTTTCCGAGTGCCACAAGTCGAGCTTTGTGTCTATCCAACGACCCATCAGATTTAAGTTTGATCGAGTAGATCCATTTGCAACCAATGGGTTTAACTGCAGAAGTACACTCCACAATATCCCATGTGTGATTCAGATCCAATGCAGCTAATTCCTCCTTCATGGCCTGGTTCCAGCAATCTTGTTGGACAGCCTGCAAATAAGAACTTGGGATATGGATAGAAGATAGAGTGGTCATCAAAGAAGTATGGGTAAATCCATACCGCTCAGGTGCTCTAGAATTTCTGGAGGAGCAACGTAAGATAGGAGGAGGCGCGGAACCAGTTGTCGGTGGAGGATCAGGGGGAGGGCCATCTGCAGTGGGAGGTTTCTCCCGTCGGTGGTATACAAAAGCAGGATTAAACCTAGGGATCATAACAAACAAAACCTTTTTGATTAGTGGCATAACCCAAAAAAGCACACCTGCGAGATTGTGCTGTTAGTTTCGTTCTTTCTGTGGGAGGTAGATGAACGAAGCAAACACAGCCAAAGGTATGTAGGTGATCAAACACAGGATGATGACCAAACATTTTAAAATGAGGCGTTAAATGAGCAATGGTAGGTGATGGAAGGCGGTTTATGAGATAGACAGCCGTGGTGAGAGCTTCAGTCCAAAAACGAGGGGGAACGGATGATTCAATCAAAAGAGTTCGAGTTACATCAAGAAGATGTCTGTTTTTCCGTTCCGCTACTCCATTTTGTTGTGGAGTATATGGACAGGTACGTTGAGAAATGATTCCTTTATGGTTTAAAAAAGATTGAAAATCCTTGGAAACATACTCCCCCCCTGAGTCTGAGCGCAAAATTTTAATGCATTTAGAGAATTGGTTTTCAACATAGTGAACAAAAAATGTAAATGCATTAAGAACATCAGACTTCGAATGTAATAAATAAAGCCAAGTAAATCTGCTGTAGTCATCAATGAAAGTAACAAAGTACTTGAAATGACTATGTGAAAGGGTCGGAGCAATACCCCAAACATCACTGTGAATTAAGTCAAAACATGCAGTGCTCCGTGTGTTAGAGTTTGAAAAGGGTAAAGTTTTACTCTTTCCTAATTTACAAGCATCACATTCAAAAGAAGCAGAATCAACAGGTTTATTTATTAAGCCAGATTGAAATAAAGTAGACATTGTAGAAGCATTTGGATGACCAAGTCTGTTATGCCACAACCGGGAATTATTCTGAATGAAAAAACAAAATAACTGATGTAAAGTTTTATCGTGAATAAATGAAGACACAGGTAAGGAAAAAAGTCTTCCATGCTTAGGCCCCCTCGCGACCACTTCCCCCGACTCCTGGTCCTGCACAACACAACCAGTAGAAGAAAAGGAGACATTGTAATTATTTTCAACAAGTTGACCCACAGAAACCAAATTGGTGGCAAGATGAGGAGAAACTAAAACATTGGTTAAGGGTAATGGGCCAGGGATATCACCAACAGAGGTGATGGGAAGATGATCTCCATTTGCAGCTTGAACAGTAAGATGACCAGTGTAAGGAACAACATTGTGTAATTTTATGGGTGAAGAGGTCATATGGTTACTTGCACCAGAATCTAAGTACCAGGTATTGGAAAGAGATGAATCAGTACCTGTGATGTTCATGGATGCTAAGGCATTGATGATCATCTGGTTGACCATCTCAGGGGAGAGAGGAGCTGGTGGCGTAGATTGGGAGGAGGAACCAGGTTGAGAGGAAGAATCATATTGCAGAGAACTGCTGAAGTCAGACGATACATATGGTGGAGTGGTCACTGTGTAAGCACGAGGAGCTGACGGCACTGTGTATGTACCAGGGGCAGACTGCACATAGTTGCGGGAAGTAGAATTGCGAGTCTTCTTCCGACATTCTTCAATAACATGCCCCGTGGCCTTACAATATCTGCAGATTTTTGCCTTGCATTGATTTGCATAGTGACCATATTTCTTGCAGTGATGACACTGAACTTTACTGATGTCCCGAGGAGGTGGTCGGGTAGTAGCAACATAGGCAAGCGGAGCCTCAACAGACCGTTGTTGTTCCAGAGTTGTTTGAGTGACTTGACGTTGTTCTTCCCGTAGAAGCTCCTGAAGACACTCATCTAAGCTAGGAAGAGAAGCCCTGCTCATCAAGTTAGATCGAACTGTCTCAAACTCCAGACGAAGTTTCATAAGAAATTGATCCCGATGGCTACTTTGCTGGAAGTGAAGGAGTTCAGGTAGGAGAGCTTCAGAGACCGTGGCAAACTTAATCTCATCGTATTCAGACCACAATCTGCGAAAACCATTGTAATACTCTTGAACAGACTGGGTGCCTTGAGTAAATAGAGAAATGTCAAGTTCTAATTGAAATTGACGAGCAGCATTGCCTTGTTGATAGATTTTTTTAAGATAGTCCCACATTGCACGGGCAGTTTTGCAAGGTCTGAGGTTGAGGATAAAATGTGGGTCAACTGACCCCAGTAACCAGGTCTTTATTTTAGCATCCTTAGTTTTCCAAGCTAAAATCTTCTTGTCATCGTCCACTGGTTTAGGTTCAGATCCATCAATGTGTGCCCAGAGTTCCTTTCCTTCTAAGTAAATTTGAAATTGGAAGGCCCATGAGCTATAATTTTTGCCATCAAACTTAACCAGGGTAATAATTTCAGATTTGTCCATGACTACCCAGAATAAGCAAGCAACCCAGAAAGCAGTAAACAACCAGAATGAGGAATTTTAGCAGAACAGCAGAAGGATGATCAAACAGCAGTAATAGCAGTAAGTAGCAAATATCAACAGCAGGAAGAAGCTTAGATATGGCAGCAGCACTTGTGCAGACCACAATCAGTGGTGAGGAACACAATCTGACGGTTCAGATTGGTAATGTAGTGCAGCAGACAGCAACCGGCAGAGATGCAGAGAGCCACAGAATGATGAACAAGCAATCAAACCAACAGAACAAATAGCAGAAACTGGCAGCAGTAATATACCCGGAGAAGGAAACAGCAGAATGATGAATTACTGCAGTCACTAGCAGCAAGCAGCAGTAAACAACCAGAACAGGCAGCAGCATATATCAATCAGCAAAATATGTCGGAAAATAGCCCAGAAGCCAAAAAAACGTCCAGGTCGTCAGGGATAGGAACAGGACCTGGGCCCCACCTGGTGATCTCTTGATAGATCAGAGAGTGGGGATGGTTGAGCAGGATAAGCACGCAACTATTGGAAGTGGTCTTGCACAAATCAAATCCAGATCCAGGATTTTGGACGGCCGAGATGAAAACAAGTGAAAAAAACTGAATTTCTACAAAAATAGGTAGAAGGCCTACCTCTGATGACCAATAAATGTTGGAAAAATCTTCATAAATAAGAGGATATTCAGTCGACCAAGAGGGAGGAAGCCGCTGAGATGGTGATGATGATCACTGGTGGGCCACGCCTGATCTGAGATGATCAGGGACGATCAAAGAGGATCCGACAGAAGAAGATGATCACAGATTGGCTTCCAAGGCTTGGAAGATGACTGATACAATCACAGATGATTGATTTGGCTCTGATACCATATCAAGTATAATAGATTTGGAGGAAAATTCCATTAGAATGGTGAATCCCCTTCCCCTCTGGGGACGACTGCAGTGTTACATATATAGGGGCTGAATGCCCTCATTACAATCCATTAATCTCTCAGATCCTATATTGTAGCTAACAACTATGTATTATCCTTTGACTCATTCTACAATACAATAACTGGACTGGGCCTAAATGGGCCTGCCTAGATTGGGCTTGGATTGACATTTCTGTATGTATTTAAATGGAAAATGAGATTCATTCTAGGATGGGTTACCAAGAAAATAGATTTGCTCAAGAAAGTTACACTAGCATCCTCTGTGTGCATATGCAATTCCTCCCTCAACAGCAAATCCTCACCTTCTAAGAAGTTTAGATGAACCTCCAATTGTGATATTTTGTAGTTCATATGTTTTTTCAAGCATAAGGCCCACATCCATTACCCACTATCCCTGTAAGATTTAATAAAATATAAAGATTTATTTGAGATTTAGTAACACATGGATTCTAATTTCAATTATGCTTAAACTATCAGATGTATACAATCCCTCCCTCCGCAGACAAATCCTCACCTTCTAAGAATTTTAGAAGAACCTCCAATTGTGAGATTTTGTTGTTCATGAGTTTTTTCAAGCATGAAGCCCGCACCCATTACCCACTATCCCTCTAAGATTGAAGAAAATGAAAAGATTTATTTGAGATTTAGTAACACATGGATTCTGATTTCAATTATGCTTACGCTATCAGATGATGTCTCTTAAAATTCTAGGTGTTATCTCAATTGTAGATTTATAATTCAGCATATTTTAATATTACTGGTAGTTCCCCTATCATGTAGATTCCCAAAAAAGGAAAAATTTACTCAGTGAATGAAGGAAATGCCAAGAACTGGGATGGACCAACAGCCAAGTATGTACCAATCAGTCTACTGTTTTTTCATTTTAATTACTAGTTTTTTAAGACCAATTGCTAAATGTTATTAAGTGTACAGGTATGTTGAGAACTGCAAGTTCCCTAAGGATGGTTCCTCATCAAAGTCTCTGAGATACATTGGAAGGTATGTGGAACATTTTCAATTTACCATATGCATGAACTATAATTTCTATTTCTTTTTTTAAATTAAAGAATTGCATTAAAATAAAAGAGAACACAAATTTCTGGCAATAAAAGAAGAAAAAAATAATGAAACACAGGAGAGAGGTGCAAAGATCTATGTTATGTGTCTGCTATATTTAGAAAGTAAGGGGTTTTTTTCTTGCTTATTATGTTAGTATACGACCCGTTTTAATGGGGTTGAAGCTCTTGTAGTTGTAGATGTGATTGACCGCTGGCTTGAACAGTGAGTAAGAATTAAAAATAATAATTATAATTTTGCCGTAGTTTCCTTGCACATAGATCTATAATTGCTAATGCTGTACGTTTTATCATTTGCAGCATGGTAGCTGATGTCCACCGCACATTGCTTTATGGGGGTGTCTTTTTGTATCCTGCAGATAAGAAGAGTCCAAATGGAAAACTACGGTGAAGGTCCTTTAATACAGATAATTAGCAATTTGTACTATTACACTGTTGACTCTAACTGGTGTACCACTTGGAACAGTGTTCTCTATGAAGTTTTTCCAATGTCATTTTTGATGGAACAAGCTGGAGGTCAAGCTTTCACAGGAAAGCAACGGGTACAAGCCAGATCTTTTTTCTTACTTGCTTAGATTTTAATTTTCTATTTCCATTCATATATATAGTAAATATTGATTCTAGCATTGTAATCTTGATTTAGAAAACTTCTATGCATATGTTCTTCTCGTTAGTTTCTAGTATCCGCATTCCCAATAACCCTTGATGTCCTATGTACTCTTGAAGCCTGGTACATATACAACGCCTAATAGGATAGGATTTTCTGGAAACTATTCCCTGTCACTATCAGATCTGGAAAACACATGGTTCATTGACAAGGTCCATGTACAATTTTCTGAAAGCACTCTATTTTCAAATGATGGCATACCCTGAACACCATTCTCTTTTATAGCAACAAACTGTGTATTAGTTTTTTCGGAATATCTTGGCTCTCGTTTAGTAATGAACTGAAAAAATATTCATAGCTGACTAATTACATCCTCCATTTTTACAGGCACTTGACCTGGTTCCTACACAGATTCATCAGCGATCTCCCATATTCCTGGGTAGCTATGATGATGTTGAAGAAATTAAAGCACTCTATGCTGCTGGAGCAAATGACGCGTAGTCCGCAAAACAGCCGTCTCTAAGTGCTGATATGTATCATTCAACCTATGTTATTTACATAATAATGTCTTCTCGCTAATTTAAAGCCCTTACTTCATGACCCCATTCTATTATGGGAAAACCTGTAATTACTGTAAAAATTTTGGGCTTTAGTTCTCAAGTTCCTTTTGCATTTGAATATCTATGTGCATCTAGAAAATCTCAACACGGCACATGTGTCCTTTAAATATGGATGCTAGGGGTGAACAGTCTGGATTTGTTGGTTTGGGGTGAAACCATCCTTGGCTGTATGTCCTACTGCATGGTGATTGCCTGATCGGGCCCATCGTTCTTAAATCTATAACACCAATCAAAGGGCCCTTCATAAAATAACAAACCTAAGTTTTATTCTGGATGTCACTATTGGTCGATCACATGTTAGAAAAATGTTATGAGCTTCCATTGAGTTTTGAAATTGATCATATTATTCATGTTTGATCGAGCTAACAATGACAATCACTTCTGACCAGAGTGAAACTTGGAGCTTCCATTTCAATAAAGGCCCTCTGATTTGGTGGTTCAAATTTAAGAAGGGTCCATCAGCTTCAGATTGTCACAAATGAGATTATTTCTTACTTGGTGTGGCATGTTGTAGCAATTTAGAGTCCAGATCTTCTGGTTAGGGAAACCAGTGACTTTGCTGGTTGTCCTCCCCATTGAATGATGTGGGATCCCACCTTAAATGTAAATCATCAAATAAAATCCTGTCCCATGGATCCCATTGAATGGTAGACCCCTAATGGCCTGTTCAGATAAGGTGAATATGACAACTCGGAGGAATCCCCACTAGGTGGACAAATGAGGAGAAATATAGAGAAGAAAAACTCCCTTGTGAGAGATTTTTTCCCTCTAGTAATGCTCTACTATTTTTACAATTACATGGAGAAAACTAATGATTAATCTTGATTCTAAATCAAGCCAAGCTTAACGATTGATGTCAAACTTGATTCTAAATCATGTACTTGTGAAGGCCACTGCGTCACTATCATTTGGGGCAATCAGAGAATGGGAGGTGTACCAAAGCTTATTTTATGATATTACTTCATATATTGACTTGGGTGTATACTGAAAGGAAGGTATCACTGAATCTTTGTAATAGAAGAAAAGGAGTTTTGTGCTTATTTAATTGGAAAATGAATGAAGAAGAATTGGTGTGTGTATCCCAAATTTGAGAATGATTGGATCAATTGAGGGTAGGTTCTGGTTTCATGCCCTGAGGATCGATCAGCCTGCACTTACATGCAAACTGGCAAAGTTTCTGAGGGTTCATTGCTTAAACTTTCATGGAAATTTTTATGAACTAGGCATTTGACCAATTCAATCGTTCACAGGCCTACTCTATATTTATTGGCAATTGATCCAATCAGGCATTAATGTGGACTAATACCAAGTTAAAATCAGGGCAACTAGGTCAAGTTTAGGATGATTTAATTTGAAATTATTTTAATAACGCCTAATCCGCGTGTAGCGTTTACCTATTTTCCTACCCATACATGACTTGGTGAGTGCATCACAGATTGTTTCTGATTACATGGTTAATAAGGGGGCAGGCTACTAGATAGTCCTGTGTTAAGAAATGGTGATGTTGCTTTTCTTGATATAAAATCATTCTTGGTTTTGGGATGGGGTTGGGTGTATGTTTTGTGTGTTGTGTGCTTAGATATGACTCCTCGTTGGATTTCATCCCCTTTGAGCTTGTTACACATGACTCATCATCATTGGATCTGATTGCAAGAATTTCCACAGCATATCACATTTAAACTTTGAGGACTAAAAAATAAAATTTAAGGCTACGATCATTTGAACAGCCTGATATCTTATAGATCTTTAGTAAATAAATAAAATTCTCATCAATGCCTCTCTTGGCTGCTCTGCACTGATTGTGCCCTATTAAAATGGTTTTTTTTTTCATTTTTTTCTCCTGAGAAAATGCCCAAGGCCCCAAGCACTATGAAGGCGGGTTACATTGAAAATTCATTTATGAAAAGCCAATAATCAATTTTAACACACAGGTCATAGATCTAGGAGAGACCACAAGCTTCATGCTTAAGTTCTTTATCTTTATTTTTGTTTTTCTAATAATGGAGGGTGTCTGAGCCCTTTGAGCGGCCGGACTAATTCCTTCAGGCCGGGGGTTGCAGTCGAATAACTACCCTGTGGCCTCAGTGTAGTAGTACAATTTTAAACCCCCTCTTAAGGTGAAAATTAAAACATCATTAGTAAAAAATCATGACATGTTTTCTACCACCTCTTGCTTTAATGCCTAATAAAAGAGCCATATTGGAAAAATATCTAACTATGAATCTCAATTGAATGTAAAGAAAAAGAAACATCCTAATCTAATTAGCCATTTAAGTAAGACACTGAGTCTCTAAGAACAAAACAGAAAAAAAAACCTACCAACTTCTTTCCTTTCCTTTCCTCCGTTCCCGCCCAAAACTCCCGCCAAGTTTCAGACGCAGAGCACCCGAAGAGAGAGAAAGAAAGAGATTGAAAAGGCTGATTAGGGCAAGTTGCAGAAGAGGAAGAAGAAGAAAGTGGAAAACCAAAACCCCTCCCCCAATTGAACGCTCCCGGGTAATCCTTACTGTATACTTGTTTAGATGGTTGTTGCTGAAATCAACTTCTAGTAAGACCACATCCGCCCCAACCCACCCACCACCCCCCCTTTTTTTTTCAAATTGTGATCCAGTTTTAAGATGGATGTGGCCTCATCTTCATCAGTAATATCACTTGTTCCGGCTGTAGAAGAGGAAAAGACACCAAAAATGGGGATGAAGTTTGATACCATAGACAGGCATTTTGTTTTTATAATAATTATGCGAAACTTGCAGGGTTCAAAGTAAGAAAAGATTCAAGTAGAACTAAGGACCGGGAAGTAGTTTGGAAGCGGTATCTTTGTTCCAAAGAAGGTACAACTGATGAAAAAAGATCTCATCAGTCGGGTTTAGTTCAAAGATGTCGTCATACGAAAACGAGAGAAAATTGTAAGGCTCAGTTTCAAGTGAAAAAGGATAAATCTGGTGGATATATAGTGTGTAAGTTTGTTCGGGAGCATTCGCATGTCTTCACCACTCCTTGTGAAACATTTATGCTGAGGCCAGGCCGTAGAGTGATGGATTCAAAGAAGAAGTTAATAAAGACCTATGATTTCATTAATATCCAAAGCACGCATCAAATGGAAGTCTTCAAAGTGCGGGGAGGGGCCTATGAAAATATACGATGTGCCGATGAAGATGTTGAGAATTACCATAGAGATAAGAGTGAAGAAAAAAGGGATCTAGATGCTCAGATGTTATTTGAACATTTTAGAGATCTCAAAGAAGCGAACCCGACCTTCATTTACAACATAGAGAAAGATGGAGAGGACAAGATAACACGTGTTTTGGGCTGACCATTCATTTTGTATGTCATATGATCACTTTGGCGATGTTGTTACATTTGACACAACTTATGGGACAAATCGCCACGAATTAATTTTTGGTGCATTCACAGGTTTCAATCACCATGGTCAAACAATAGTATTTGGATGTGGTTTCCTACCAAATGAAAGGTTTGAGTCATTTGTGTGGTTATTTAAAAAATGGATTGAAGCTATGCCAGGAGGTCCACCAAAGGCGATTGACTATAACAAAACATGATTTAGCCATGACAAGGGCCATTCAGTTAGTCATGCCGACCACTTGCCATCGATATTCCTTGCGGCACATTTTGGATTAATTGCCGGTAAAGTTAGGAGGAGTTTCAGTTCACAATGAAGGTTTTTGGGAAAGGTTAAAAGGTTGCATTTACAACTCGGACACACCGGAACATTTTGAAGGTGAATGGAATCAGATTCTAGAAGAGTTTGAAATTGTTGACAATGACTGGCTACGAGATTTGTATAAGATTCGTGAGAAATGGGTCCCTACATACTTAGATCACAGTTTCTTTGGAGGCCGGTCCACCACTCTGAGAATTGTAAGCATGAATGCATCCTTGAAGCAATGCTTGTCTTACAAGAACACTTTAATTGATTTTAGATTGCATTTTGAGAGAGGCATTGCACAACAAAAATACCTTGAGACAAAGGAGGACCGGGAGTCTCTTAACAAAAAGCCTAAATTGAAGTCTCCTTTTCCAATGGAGAAGCAAATGGCAGAGATTTATACACGAAAAATATTTTACAAGTTTCAAGATGAGTTGTGGATGATCATGGCATGTGTTCCACAACTTGTAAAAGAGGACAAAGTCAGTTGTAATTATGTTGTTATTAATTTGGCGGATGAAAATGAGATCCAACGGCAGGTTGTTATGAAGAAGGAGGTGATACATTCATGTTGTACATGTAAAATGTTTGAGTTTGAAGGCATTCCATGCCGTCATGTTTTGCCTGTGTTAATTCAATCTTACATAAAAAAATTACCGCAACATTACATTCTAAAGAGATGGACCAGGTATGCCAAAGAAAAAGGAGTTGTCGATGCTAGTGGGATTGAAATATGATCTATTTGCAATGACTCGTTAGTGGTGAGACATACTCAGTTGTCATATGCTACCACAAGGCTTATTGAAGATGCCAACTCATCTAGAGAGTGGTTTGAATATTTGATAGGATTAGTTGTTGAAGAGCATCAGATAGCACGAAAGATAAATTCCAACAAGGGGTCAGATGCAAGCGACCACAAGGGCGAGGAAAAGATGGCATGAGATGATGAAGATAATTGTTGGGATCCTTCACATGTTGTTACAAAGGGGCATGGGAAGAGACTCAAATCATCAATGGAAAAGGCTCAAACTCAAACAAAAGCACGTCCTTCAAATTAATTGTGTTTATGGAGCATTCTCATGTGCAGGGTAAGTGTGTGCACTGGTAGTCTGTTCTATTTCGGATTGATATGTTATGTTGTTATATTGTTCAATTTATTGACTCTGTTTGAGGTCTCATGTATAAACAATTGCAGCAGATCAGTTGCTGTCTTTTCAGTTCTGGCATTGTAAATATGGTGTAATGTTAAATTGTGTTTAAGCCCTTCAAGGATGGTGCTGGAGCTACAGCAATTCCTGTATTATGATTGTTCAAGTGATTTTTATGAATATTGGTGGAGTTGTGAATGTTTGATGGATGCTTTTTATGAATATTTGAGAAGTTGTAAAACGTTTTGAGAAATTGTGAAATGTTTGAATTTGTGATTTTTTTGATTGTCTGATTTAGTTCTGAAAGTTTTTTATGATTGTTTGAGTAATTTTGTTACAGGGATTGATCAAATGGGTTTTGAACAATATGCTATATTGTTATAATGACTACTCATTGTTTCATAAAGCTGCAAACTCTGCAGCTATTGCTGGTTTATTGTTTCTTAAGCGTCTTGCATGAAATTAAATTTTTGATAGGTTCTCAGTATTTATTATCCATTGGACTCCAATTTCAAAGGTTCATCAGAGTCCCTGATACAGTTCTCAATTCTCATAAAGGTCTAATACATCTCTCATAAAGGTCATCCCTGAAACCATCCATTTAAAGGTCCATTTCGAGATATAAAGCAAGCACACCTAGAGAGAACTCGAGATAGAAGCATCACTTCAAAACATGAAGTAAGAACTTCCAGGAACCTTTTCCCCTAGTCCTCCCTTCCTTATTTGCTGTATTATTGGATGGGATTTATAACATAAGAGTGAAGAAGAGATCTCTCAAATGTATGGATGTTGATCAAGGTGATGAACCATGAAGATAGTGGTGATGAGCTGTCACTTGATACATAGTGGTGTTGAGCTGTCACTTGATACTGAAAGTGCAGCTAGGGCCAATGTACAAGTCCTAGGGGTGGGGGGGGGGGGGGTTGTTTGAATAGGACTATGGAACTTCATTGCCAATTTTTAACAAATTAAACAAGATTTCAAAGTGAACAAGTTGGAAGTAGGTAAGGTGTGTGCATTTAGCAATGTTCAATGTTAGAGAAAGCATATGAAATTAGATCAAGACATTGAAACAAGCAAGATAAAGAGATGCACACAGATTTATAGTGGTTCAGACCATATGTCCTACATCCACTCACAAGGGTCACACAGTCCCTTGGTTCCACTAAGAAGAATCAAACTACACAAGTAATGATTCCAATCACTTACACTACTCAATTTTGATAACGAGGTTCAATCACATAGATCTAATCCCCCACACACATTTTAGAGTGGTTGAATCACACATTTTCAAACCACTATCACAGCATACACAGATTGTAGAAGTTGATGAGGAGTAGAACACTTGCCTTTGATGAAGCCTAGAAAGTATTCCTTGAAGCTCTAACTGGAGTTGAAGCTTTAACCTCTTGATGCTAGCTTGGTGTAGATGAAAATGCTCCAATGTGTTGCACAACCAAGGTTTAAGAGGTTGGGATTCTAGGGTTACAAAGATAAGAAACTTGGAGATCAAGGGACCCTAGAGGCTCGTCCTAAAAACACACTTATCTTGGAGCTAAACAAGCTCTTAGATTTTCCTAGATTAGATCTAAGTGTGTTTGGAAGAGGGTTTGAGACCTTAGATTTGATAGGGAGAAAGTAGCAAGGGAAGCTCTTCAAAAATGGCTTATTTTTTAGCAAAACAAGCTCCAGCTATTTATAGACAAAGTCCCAATGGCTAGTTTTGGCGGCTAGCCTCTTTTCAATTGTTTTGAGGTAACAGTCATTTTTTCTAATTTGGTCAGCTCGCGATTAGCTGTCGGTGGCCTTGGCGGCTAGCGTGAGGTGACCGCTAGGAGCTGCTAGGTGACCGAACCCAATTTCCAGAAACAGGTTGCGTTCTGGAAAAGTAACCGTGGAATTCGGTTACTTGGCGGTTAGCCGCCAGCATGGTTGACCGCTGGGTGATCGAACTCCCATATCAGATGAGAAGTTTGCTCTCTGGAAAAGGAACCGTGGGATTTCGGTTACCTAGTGGTTAGCCGCTTTTTGCAAAGAGGCTAGCCGCGGGTGACCGAAAGGTCACCCGAACCTCCTCCTTCAGGACTTTTTGGAGCTAACAACATGAGTTTGAAAACAGATTTAAAACGGACCTTTTTCCAAGGGTCCTAGGGTCCAGAAGAGGACTGTTTTAGGTTTAAATTACCTGGGAAGGTTGGCACACACACATGGAGTCTTTCTTTGACGAATCCGGTCCTTCCGAAAGCTTGATAAACCTCTTGAATTAGAACTTCCTTGAAGCACTTTGAGAGGTAAGGTCTTCGGGACACATTGGCACGGAATTGACAACACAAACATAGTGCTTCACGAAAATGTGACACTAATAGATACACTCTTGTGGTTCCAACCATTTCTCTTTCCTTGAAGCTTCTACAAGTGCTACAAATGCTACAGATTCAAACACTGCCTATTTGAAAAATACACAATGTCTACATTCATGAAAGATACAATGTCTGGATTTGTTTAATACATGTCAAACAGCCCCTTAAATCACAGGAGAACACCTCAAACATAAGAGTCTAAAATCTCAGCCACACACAAGCATATCGTTCCATTTGCCAATGCTATATCCAATCTCACCCGAAATGAAGTAGAGTTCCAGTTCACTCATTTATCCTGCACATTGAAGAACATCATTAATATACAATCCAACTGTTTGAGATGGCGGACGGATTCCGCCAGTCCATAGTCTAAAAGGAACACAGTAACAGTTTCAGATGGCAGAGGGATTCCACCATTGAAGAACCCCAGTATCTCTTCTTTTTTTTTTTTTTTAATTTCAATTAGTCCTATCTGTCTTCTCAATGAACTAATATTATTTTGTGTCATATAGGTTTTCTCTTCTATTTCTATTGGGTTGTTGTTATTTAAAAAGGCTACACTTCATATTTATATAAATAACTGTCGAATTGTTGCATGATAATAGTGTAGACCAAACATATTCCACAACCTTCTTTATAGTTTTAGAAAGTATCACATTAATTCACAACTCGATACTCCATTTAGTGAACAGTTGACTTTTGGAAGGTCTAGGACAAATCACAGTTATTAATGACGTTAGGTGAAAATTTTTATTAAAAAAAAAGGGAGAGAAAAAAAGCCCTAAATTCTTCTTCGAAGTGTATATTATAAAATCAAACACTTCTTTTCCATATCATTAAATATATTGTTGCTTATATACTATGAATACTAATGCATAATAACACTCCTCTTTACATTGGTCATATCCACAAGTTTCCTACTAGTATGTCCACCCTTTTCTTTGGGTAAAGTACTAATATTTCCACTTGTGTTTACTATATCTCCATGTCTTTGACTAATAATGACAATCATGTGCATCAGTGATTACTATTTCATTGTGGCTTACCCTAGAGAACCATCGATTGGAAAATCTTAACCATGCATCGAATGGCCAGAAAATACTTTAAAGAACTTCGTGAAAAGAAAAGAAACGGACTCATGAATGAAACTGTTTAGATCAGTACCTGTAGATGCTAAATGAAGGATCATCAACTCGCCTGATGCCAAAGCAATGTATGAGGATGCACATATTTAGGACTGATTTGTAGTCCTCTTACTCGTCGATCCTTCCTTCTTCTTGAATTTTATGACCTTGTTTGCAATTGCAACATATAACCAATCGCCCATGTCATCAAAAAAGTGGTAGTATGCGATCCTCCATGATCTCTTGAAAAATAAAATACCACATACGATCCAAAAGCCCACAACAAATCCAGGTCCCATGCTAATATAAAATAGTTGTGTTGCCAACACATCATCTTCAACAATTGATTGTGGATTTTTATATGTTTCATCTCCTGGGCATTGGTTTGAAATTGGGGGCCCACATAAGAAGGGGTTTCCCATGTAAATAGATGAATCATTGATGGTATTAAGTTGCTTTCCTGACGGAATTCGTCCTGAAAAGTTGTTATATGACAAGTTCAACCGACTCAAAGAAGTCAATTTTGACAAGCTATCCGGAATTGCACCTGAAAGTTGATTCCATGAGAGATCAATAGATTCTATCCATCGCAGGTCATTAATCTCTTTTGGGATTGTTCCTGTCAAATGATTTTTTGACAAGTTCAGACTCTGCAATCCTCGAAGTTGAGTAATTTCTGTGGGAATCTCTCCGTGCAGATCATTGCCTGATAGGTTTATGTTTAGCACGAGCAAAACTGTGTTGCTATATTCATATTGACTTCCTTTCCATGACACCCGTATACTCTCTGAACCACCGAATACATCATCAACATTCACATGCCCATTTCCGATCTGAACAATAGACATAGCACTGAAGTTACCAAAGGATGCTGGTATGGTTCCTGAGAAATTGTTTTGGGAAAGGTCCAAGACTCGAAGTTCAGAAAGTAGTGACAATTGTGAAGGAAGGTTACCATCAAACATGTTAGATCGCAAGATGAGAAAACGAAGAGATGTCAAGTTTTCACCGATCCATTTTGGTATCTTCCCCACGAATCTATTTTCCCCAAGATCAAGCGTGATCAATCTTGTGCAATTTCTCAAGGATGCAGGGAACTCTCCCGTAAGCTTATTCTTACTCAAGTGCAATGATTTAAGCGAGGACAAATAACTTATGGAGTTTGGAATATGTCCAGAGAGACTATTATTTTCCACATTCAAAGCATTCAGAAATTGCAAGTCCCCTAAACATGGAGGAATTTCATCCATCAAATGATTGTTTGAGAGGTCCAGATTTGTTAAAAATTTCATTTTGCATATGGACATGGGGATGCTTCCCATTAAGCGGTTAGAGGATAGTGATAAATGCATCAGATTGGATGTCTTCTCTCCAATATTTTTCGGAAGTGTCCCTGAAATTGAGTTACTGGATAGATCTATATAGTAAATGGTCGAAGATATGTTCCAAAAGAAATCAGGGATGGCATCAGAAATGCTTACATTTGAAAGGGACAAGTAAACTAATTCCTTTTGAGTTCGAATCCAAGGTGGAAACTGGGGCCCTAATTGGCAATCGTCCATCATGATATGTGTGAGTTGGAAAGGTGGAATCCAACTAGAGCTCACATTTAAAAGTAACGAAGTTGAATATGTGGATAACATTTTCAATTTTGTGAGATTGGAAAAGTGAGCTTCTGACATGATACAATGAAAAGAATTATTGTGCACATATATATACTCCAGATTTGAAAGTTGTCCAATGCTTCGAGGGATAGACCCATTCAAATGATTATCTGAGAGAGAGAGAATTCTCAAGGATGATAACCTTCCAAGAGATGGAGGAATAGAACCAGAAAGAGAGTTTAAATCAAGATCTAATGCTCTCAAGGATGACAATCTTCCTAGAGATGGAGGGATAGAACCGGAAAGATAGTTGTCTCCAAGACTCAATTCTGTCAAGGATGACAATCTTCCAAGAGATGGAGAAATCGAACCGGAAAGGGAATTACCAAAAAGAGAGAGAGACTTGAGATTAGTGAATCGTCCCAACCAGTGAGGAAGATACCCACTTATTTGATTCGATTCCAAATTTAAGTCCACCAAACTACTACTAATACATCCTTTGAAAAACCCTTTAAATTTGTTTATCTCTCCACTGATAAAATTGTCTTGCAAAGATAAGGTCTGTAAGTTGCAAAGGTTCCCAAGTGCAGTTGGAAGCGGATCTCTGAGATAAGTGTAATCAAGATTAAGGGACATCAATCTGCTTATATTAAACAGCCAAGTAGGAAGCCCAGGACCAAGCATGTTGTCAGAGAGATCAAGGGTCAAAAGAGATGACAAGTTGACATGTTGAAGGGATGTGGAAATGTTAGGGAGATTGCAATTGGGAAGCTGTAAGTTTCGAATGGAAGGAAGCATATTTATTGATAACAACCAATCAGCTGCCATACTGAGGTTCAAGGATCTCATGTTAAGGTGTTGCAAAGAAGAAAGGTGAGAGAGCCAATGAAGGCTATCAACATGTAAACCATAAGATGGAAGACGAGAATCATAATCTCCAGTGACACTCGCATAACCTTCTAGCCAGGCTTCATCGTTAAGGTCAAGATAACATAGTGTAGAGAGATTTCCTAGCTCGTGAGGAACCCTTCCTCCGAAGCCCGAGCCAGAGAGGTTGAGATATGTCAGTTTGTTGAAGGAACCAAAAAATTTTGGGATGCCTATTCCTCCAAAACAGTTGAAGCTTAGGTCTAAGTGCATCAAATATTTCAACTCAAGTAAAGATGGGTTTATCTCACCAGATATGCATGACCTGTTGAATTCTGCTTCAAAATCATCTTTCATGTCAGGTTGGTTCGTTTGTTGGTTGAACTGAATGTATTTTCTTGGGGAGAACTTTTCTTGATATGAATTGCGGAGGTTAAGCTTGATAACATGCCCTGTTTTGTTGTTGCAGCGAATTCCTTTCCATCTACAGCAGTCGTCACCCGACCATGAAGAGATCCGGGTGCTAGGATCTTTGAGACCTTGTTTGAAGTTGAGAAGAGCTTGTCTCTCTTTTTCCAAACAAGTCACGTTTGTACCTCCAACATAGGAACTGAACTTTAAGGTTCCAATACATAGAAACCCAACCCAAAAATAAAGTAGAAATGAAATTGAAGGAGACATGATCACTCAAAAAGCAACGATGAATAATGTATGTGTGAACGAGATGCCATGAGGCTTTGGGTGAAGCACATATTTATAGAGATAGAGAGCAAGTTGCAGGGGATTTGGTGCCTAAATTTCCAACGAGCTTGGCCCATTCCTGTTGTTTTCTCAGAGTCAAGTCTTTGGTCCAGAGAGTCGGCGTGGGACATTTTTTTTTTTTGCCTGTGTGGTTTCGAACCCAGACCCAGGATATATATTTTTTTACCTTGTGTGGTTTTGAATCCAAGATGTGTTGGCTTTAATATCAGAACAAAATTGCTAGCCAATAATTCCAAAATCAATTGGTGATAGAAAACCGTACAAACTACTACTTAACAATATTAAGGTAAGTAGTTGATCTTCGGTGACCACATGTATGCTCGTAAATCTAGACATTCCAAAACTCCAAATAGTGAGTCCCAATCCCATTGTGTGAATGAAAGGTAGCTTGGAACTCATATAATTTAAATACATTCACTCATGACAATCAAATGAGCATCTATAAAGCAGATCACAACTAAGTATTCCACTCTCCAAAAACCCATAAAACTTATAATTCTAAACTGAGCAAATAAGAGAAATATCATTTGCCATGATTCAGAGTAAATGAACATAAAAAAAAAAAAAAAACATCATTAGAAAAATACAACATATTTAAGGGAATCATAAAAAAAAAACACCTTGAATGAAGTGGTGAGCAAACACATAATAACTCGTTGAATTGCTGAGAATATAAATTCAAAATAAGATCGAGCAGAAAAACATTTCACTTGATTAGTTCGTATGATGAATTAGGCATAAGATTGTGTTAGTCAGGTTCTTAATCTTATGCTCGATCCTACTGTGAGAACAACTCCCATTTTGAGCAAAATTTGAGGATATTTGTTAGATATGAGGGCGGTCATTTTGAGTTGTTCGAATTTTCAACAGGTGGGTGCCATTATGGAGTTTCACTCCTTCCCTTTGCAGGAAGCATGAGGGAGACACTCTGGGGATCTGGACACATGGCTTTTGGGATCATCCATGTATAGTGGGTTCAATCAGGTTGCCTAAAATCAAGCTCTAGAGGTCTAAGCAAAACCACAAGTTGATACGTCTCCTGTCATGACAACATTTATGTGGATCGGGACTCTTCTAAATGTTTGGGGGTCCACACGGCAACTTTCTCCCAAGTCAAGTCTTTGACTTTGTTCGTACCATCACTCAATTTGCAAGTGGATGCCAATTGCCAGAGAATACTTGCTTATAAGGGCGTGTTTGGTACTTCACTAGTTAAATTGAAGTAAAGTGAATCCAAATAAAAAATGACAATGGATCATATCAAAAGTACACAATTTTAAATTTTTCTTCAAATTTTTTTAAAAAAGTAAAAAAAACAACTTCATTTCTCTACTAAAAGACAAAAAAAACTCTCCACATTTCTAGTGTTTCATACCATACAACTAAAAATAATTTTATTCTCTCTTGATTTGATGCTTCACCTCACCATACTTCAATTCATCATACATCCAAACGAGCCCAAGTGAATGCCGAGAAGGCAACAGTGCCCCCCATTCAATTTGGAATTCGCGGGTTAATTAGCTTACATCTTACATAGGACTGTCAATGGTGTTACTAATATCATGACAATGAAACATTTAAAATCAATATAGCTATGTTGTGAATCTATAGCTATAAACTGCAACGCCACATATGGTTGTCTGAGCTTAAACGCGAGTGAAATTGTTACTTGACGCGTGGAAAGTTGCATGAAATTTATGTCAAGTCCGGATCCTATGAGGCTATACCTCATGGTAACCGTGAGTGACCTATCACGGCACCCGTTATGTCACTATGGGCAACCTGTCCATGCATGCAGGACTGCTGCCCTATGCGAGTTTGACGGGTGCGGCAACACCCACGTGCCTATATTTTGGGTCCGCCCGTGATTTGGGTGGTCATCAAAACTTGTATTGACATGCTTCACATGTCCCGAACCAACTAACCACCAGATCGCTGCTTCTACTCAGCTTTGTGGAAACCAAATATTATAAATTTTTTCGCAAAAGGCAGTACAATAGTGTTTTGCAGTTAAAAAAAAATAAAAAAATATAGGACACTTTCCAGTAGAGTCTAAGGCCCGACCATAGGTTGCATTTGTGCAATGAGAGGATAGGAGTTTGATATTTTCCTTTGACTATCGGTTCTCTTTTCTCCAAATTCATAGAAAGTAACCCAATTGTTGTTTGATATTTTCATTTTGATCGGTTTCTCTGCAAAATATATGGGTATGGGATAGACTCTCTCAAGATCATTTTAGTGTCATAAAAAGCACAAAGCAGTGTTAGTCTTTAGATGTTTCTGGTTGTCATTTATAGTAGTGTTTCTAGCTAGGATTCATCAGATCCATTTTTACAGTCGTATTTTTCTGTTCAATGTCCAATACAATCCTCATCTTGGAACCTAGTTTATCGTGTGAGCAAAGGTGAAATACCTGGAACTACTCAATAGATGCAATTTGAACGTGGACTCCATTTCACAACCTAAATGCTAATTGAGGGACTTTTATCAAATGGCCCATTAATAGTGTATGACCCCTTGCAGATATCCATTGTTGAGTGTTGATATACAACACTTCATTCCTTTGTTAAAATTCCTTTCTCTTTTCTTTTCTTTTTTTTTTTTTATGAATTCCAAGAATTTGGGTAGGAATTTTTTAGAGGCGCCTTAAATTGCTTGTATAATTTCCAAAAAAAAAAATTTCCAATATCTAGAAACTTCCAATACTCCATTGTGACAAAATCATAAACAGAAAATATATATAAAAAAATCTTTACAAATCACAAGCCTATCAAACCTTACATCCAGTGGCACAAATTCAAGTACATTGCCAACAACACAAATAATACTAATATCACAGAGTTATCACGAGTTACATACATTATTATTGGACCAAAAAGACTACTCAAATTAGAAGCACTGCTTTAGTGTAACTCCATGGTTGCCACCCTGCATAAAGGAAGGTCATGTAAAAAAAGCAATAAACTGTGTTAACTGAGAGGTTGAGAAAAACATCGTAACAGAATTTCTATCTAAGCTGTCCAAGTTCATACTTCTGAAACAGAAATGACTACTAAACTCCAACATGTATCACTCTTGTAATGCATTTAGGACATTGGGGTTTGTGAATCATCAGAGATGGAGCCCAAAAGTTCCATTCAACTCAAAGATAACACTCCCAAAATATCTCATGGGTTGCAGATAGCTCTATAGATAGAAGCAATGTGACTTGAGACTATGGGTGAAACTGGGTCTCTGAGTCTGAACACCCGAATATCTGGGAAAGAAAAAGTGGGTACGGATCCAATATTTGGACTTGGAGAAAGGGTGAAGAAAGGGAAATTCTAAATGCACCCTTTATTTTACTGAGCACACCCACCTTTAAAAAAAATAATCACTGTTCATAAAGGAAATGTGGGTGTGCTCAGCAAAATGGATGGATGCATATAGAATCACCCGTGAAGAAAACCCCTTCAATGGGAAACCTGTATTACGATGAACCAAAAGCACCAGCAAAGACCATCAAGCCCGGCCAAGTGCAGCCAGACTTGATTGACTAAATGGGTAGGCTCAGGCCTGACATATGTAAGGCGAGTTGGCCTTGAACTTAAGGCCTGTGTTGGGGATGCGTTAGATACGAGCCAATTTTTGTTAAGTCACTCTGACCTGGATGTGCCTCAACCTGGCCCGCCCAGCTCATGAACACCCCTCGATTGGTGTTACTGTAGGCAAGCAGGCTCTTTCACACTCTTCCCTTGATGATTTGGCACTAGGCCCAAATTCACTCTCATCAAACCATTATCCACCGTTGGATTAAACCTCTAAGAAATCTATATTTAAAAAATCACTAAACTTTATGACTATTAAATAAAGAGTTAGGATGAGTTGATGGAGCTAATTCTTTTGTTAGCCTTGTCCCTAAAGATTCCTTTCCATGTACCCCACCCAACCCCACTCCTACTGATTTATTGGCATGTAAGTGGGCCCCATGAGCTGGATTGTATACAGAAGCATAGTCTGCTCGTACGAGAACATTACCCATTCTTTAAAGTCATGAACATTTGACTTATGAGTTGGCACCTCGGGAGCTCCCTTGTACTACAATGCTTGATGACAAACAAACACCCTTGATAATATTGTTCCGACTTTGTTGTCTGTCTCATTCTATATATTAAAACAAATACATATTATTTTGTTTTACGAATTAGTTCGTTCGTTAGAGTGCTAAAAACATGATATTTTGATCAATCTTTTAAAAATTTAGTAGTTAGATCATAAACTGATTAACATTAAGAAATGGGCCCATCATATCTGAAGCCTGATCCCACTCGTAAATTTAAAAAAAAAAAAAAAATTGTTGTAATTATGCCTTGTGCCAGCAACCCATCTATATAACATGAAATCATAATATGAAATCATGTCAACCAAAGAGACATGGGCAAGGGTCAGTATCTATGTAGCATAATGGGTTTTACTTTCTTTTTTATGACCCAGATCTTACCAATTGGATTTAACGGGTGGGACTCACCAATTTTCTAATATCTCTAACAAAAAGTGACACTTTTTTTTGGCAAAGATGGGCCCACGTATGAAATATTCAACTAATTTTTTATGGTTTTAATGGCGGAGAGTAGAAATTTGTAGTAGTCACTTGTTAATATTCCTTTACAATTTATTTAATATTTTTAAAATATTTTTATTTTAAAATTTAATTATTTTTATCATGGCCAACATCGGGCGTGGGCCTATTGCACTAGAAAAATCCAAATACATTTCTTATGATTAATGTTATATCTTCTTAAGTTATTATTGTTATTATTCTTTTTTTTTTTTTTTTTACATTAGTGTTGAATGCTTTTTGAATTTTGAGAATTATTATTTGTTTGTATAAATTCTGAGGATATCATCCCCCCACCTGGTTTCACTAATGCTAAATGTACTTTACTTTAAAATTTTTTATACAGTTTCTTTGATTTTGCTAAGTCGGACGACTGGTTAGATATGATAGTTTAAACTTCAAGACTGAGGAATAGATCCCTATGCATGTGTGTGATTCTAACGTACCAAGATCAATCAACTTTAAGTATGTTGGGTATGCATGGAATAAATTTTAAGAATGATATTAAAGATTTATTTAATTTTCTTAATCAACTCTAAGGTTCCAATGCATAGAAACCCAACCCAAAAATAAAGTAGAAATGAAATTGAAGGAACCATGATGACTCAAAACAAGTAAAGCAACGATGATAGATGTATGAATGAGATGCCCTGAGGCTTCGGGCATAGCCAATATATATATAGAGCAAGGGTTCCGGATAATCCATTTGGCTAAGATTAGTGTGGGGGTAGGGTGCGTGGGGGTGCGGTTGTTAGCGGCTGTGGCCCACAGGTGCCTAAATTTCCAACAAGCTATGCTTCTACTGTGAATTCTTTTCACACTCCTGTGATTTCCTGGGATTCAATTTTTTTGAGAGTTGTGTTTTGCAGCTTTGTTGGTGACAATAGCTACATTACTGTGGGGGCCATCCCTATTGACTATTGTTTGTTCAATAATGGTTCCATCACTCAATACAAGTGGATGCCAACAAACACTTGTTAGTGAATGTCAATAGGCCAACAGTGTCATGCTATGACCCATTCAAGTTGGAATTTACATGTTAGTTAGCATGTCAATTATCACCATCAAAGCCTTGCCTCCTAGGGTCGGCGATCTTAATTCTATTTCTCCATTTTGATTTATTCTCCGAGATTGCACATCTTTAATATATCTTTACTACTTTCATCTATGTCCTCTTAAACCTATCCATTTTCCTAGATAGACCATCAACCTTAAGGAACAACAAAAAACCCTTAATCTATTAGGAATGTAAATGGTATTGATAAAATTCATGATAATCAAATATTTAAAATCATTATACATGTGGATAGGAGGGTTTGCGTGTACCCTTTTGGCCCTTGGGCTGGGCTGTACTGGAGATACCCTGGAGAAAGGAAAAAAACAACACATTTGCTTGAAGTATTTAAAGTCACATAAAATTTATTATTATTAAAGAAAAACTATTATCCCCTCATCATTGAAATATTGTTTTTATTAGTTTTTTTTTTTTATTACTATTAAAGAACATTATTATCATTGTCGTCGTCGTCATTATTATTAGTCAGCATCATCCCTTACCAAACCCGAGTAAGTTGGGGCGGGTTCAAGTTCAGCCTGAACTGGACCGAATCCGATTCATTGTCATCCCATCCTTTGTTGACCAGTCAAACTCGTAAGAAATCTGTGAAAATTGAGCACAAAACTTCGCTGCAATATCTATAAATTTAATTATCTAATAAAATAGTGTGCATCCTCCATTTGGGATATTTCTAGAGACCAAAATTTAAACTGAACAGGATGGTGGGAATGCATATCTAGAGACAAGAATCAAAATGGCACTGGGCAAGTCCTTCTGATTCTGCATTCAGCAATATATTAAGTTTTGCTGACTCTAATAGTGGTTCCTTCAATTTCAGAGGGGGGCGGGGGCCGGGGGCGGGGGGGGGGTACCGATTTCTGTGATAATGTTACTCCTTCACAACGTCTGCAACAAAGATGCTACCACATTCAGACCATCCCGCTAAAATATCCACATTGGCACTCTGCATTGACAGGAACACTTCATTAATTGGAGTGTAGACAAAACTAAGGCATTACCAGGGACTTTGATCCAGTTTATTGCTGTACCTTGCCAAATCCAAGCCAGTTTGCATCACCCCTAAATGAGAAAGCTTTTCTGCTTTCCTTCCATTGTCCACAAAACACCTGCAAAAGGATCATTTGATTCCTTATGTTAATATTTCAAGATTATGTTGATTTCTGTGAGTAGAGAAGTTTTTTTCTACTTTTCTCCAATGTTTATATTTATATAAGATCAAGAGAGTATTTTACTTGCTCCTAAACAGGGAAGCCAACAACAAAACAGTGTGCAAATGTAATGAAGAACATTCAATTTGAGTTTCTGCCATCCTAGACAAGGAATTAAAAAAAAATGAAGTGCAGTAAAGAACATTCGAACGGGACATCATCAATAGTATTTTGCCTCTCCTCCACCATCAACATCTATTTTGTATCTTTTTTTCCAAAACCATTGCTGATTCTTCTAGAGGTTGATTCAAGGAAGGGAGAGTCTATAAGCAATGTGAACAAAGGGAAGTTTTGTCATATACTCGCCTTAGTGATTCCTCCCCTGCCTTCGTTTTCCTCATCCCCCTCCTGTTGTTCGACCACCAAACAGATATGATTTCTTCCCACTTACTATTTGCATCCTTGGATTCCATTTTTATTCCTTACCTGTATGCCCAGGCCAACAACTATGAACGTTGGAAAAGGACATGAGATTGACAAAAGGCTTGGCTACACTGGCTAAGAATCAAACATGAGATATGGTTTTTCATCCACTGAATGTCCAACCCATTGGATCCAAATGGGTCTACATTGTTACACTCAATTAGATGAATGGGTCTACATTGTTACACTCAATTAGATGAGTCTGACGATAAAAACAAGGCCAGCTTAGTTGCTCTTGGGAATCAACATCGTCATCATCAAGCCTTGTCCCAACCATGTCAAGGTCGGCGACATGAATTTTGTATCTTCAGCCCGGTCTATCCTAAGCCAAATCCTTGGATAGGTTATTCTTCTTCAGATCCAACCTTACTACTTCCATTTATGTCCTCTTTGGCTTACCACTTTCCCTTAGCAGGCCATCAGCTTGCTTGGGAAAAAAAATTCTCACTAGCGTCGTTGCTGGCCTGCAACATTTATTTATTTTTTGTTGGAGCCCAGCCTGCAACATATTGAAACCATCTTAAATGAGTCTCTCTTAATTTATAACCTATTGATGCTCCCAAATGCATTCATTTCTAATTCTATCTTCTTAGTTTTACCACAAATCTACCTCAACATTATCATCTTTGCTACATTCATTTGTGCATGCATTACTACTTGACTGGCCAACATTCTGCTCCTTAAATTCATGGCTGATCTAATCAATGCCCTGAAAAACTTTATCATTCAATCCAGCCAGTATACATCAATCACAAAGCACCCCAGAAGTAAATCTCCACTTAAACAACCCCACTCTTAATCTATGTTCGACATCTTCCTCAATCTCTCCATCCTCGCTAATTATCGAACCAAAGAATAAAAAAGAATCTCTTGGGTGACTTCACTCCTATTGCAAAAAACAACTATGATCTGAACCATGATTATTGTTGCTGTAACAAAATTATGGTCCATGTATTAGATGGGAAGAGCAATTCTTAGGACCGTCAGATTATCACACGCTGACATGTGGCTTCAAATCTTCAAACTGCAGGCATTTACAGAGCCCATGTCATGCGACTAACATTGCTTTCTAAGCGGAAAATTGATGTCTGATCCACCCAACATCAATTTGAAGGGGAGTGGTAGTCTATATATCTTGATGCTCTAATGGACTACTATATCATGAAGGACCACCACAATGTGGTTACCATTGTTTCATATAGAGCAGACTTGTACTATACTGATTAAGAAAGACATTTTTTTTTATTATTTGTCATGACCACTGATTGGGCAAGATATTGGGCTGATTAAGATGGTATTTATTTGCAATTAGCTTTATCCTTTTTCCTTGCCTTTTATTCTCATTATCATCTAATCTAGATAAACCCCCAAGGGACTGGTTAATGGAGCAAGGATTCAAACTAAAATTCTCGTCAATGTTGTCAATACTGACCAAAAGCCATGTCCTGCAACACTACTACTTCCAACCAGAAATATATCATTGTCAAATATCGATTGGTAATTTAGTTTTCATCCACTGAGACCATTAACAAAAAAACCATTATGGAAGTTCATATATATAGAGACAAACAAGTCCACGAGTAATATAGTTCATGAATTTTTTTTGTTGAGCTTACATTTCCACGAGAAACATAATGTCCTGAAATCATTCCGAGTTTGAGCTAAACAAGAGCAAAAAGGAAAAGAAAAGGAAAAACAGCTTAGAGCTTTTAAGTTTCAAACAATTACCTCATAATCAACGCCTTGTACATAGAGATGATTGGAATCAAGTGACGAGAAAGCAAGGCCTGTTATCTGCACAATCAATGAGATAAGAGTAATGACTTAGATTCTCAAGGCAATACTTACTGTACAGCTGCCCCTGTGATTAAAATAGTTCCACGAAGTTAAACAGGTCAAGAAAAAACTAGTTCATGTTACAATTATAGTAATTGTCTGGAAATGTCATAAGATATATAATATACCATATTACTATCAAAGGTTTTACTTAGATTCATTTCAAGGATTATAGTTAAAACTAAATAATTTATCCATTTAGAGAAGGGTTTTTCCCTAAGAAAAATTTTCGAGACTCAAACACCCTTTCACGTCACAAAAGCATCTTTCATAAATAAGGACCCTACTAGCATTTTAAAACTCAGTGAGTCCGAACCCTACCAACGTTTTAAAACATAGAGAATCCGAGCTGGGTCAGGTTGAATTCAGCAGGGTCCTGCCTCCATGATGGCCATTCTCTACCATGCTACATTGTATGAAGAGAAGAAAAAATCACGAGGATTGATGAACGGAAATGAGAATCATTTGGTTGGATTTGTCGTCTTGAAGATGATTTTTTTTTATTTTTTTGCGGTTTTGGAAGAGGATTGTGATTTCTAGACTAACCAACATCTACACAATTGTTTCATATAATGCCTCAGCAGCTTTTTGGAGTTTTTTTCGCTTTGGGACAGACATAGGCCTAAATTTCCACTTCAAGAAATTTAAACCAGTACATACTAGCTGATATTTTATACCATGGGTATAGGACACATGGGTCTTCCAATTAGGTGTTTGTCTACAAACATAATATGGATAACTGACACCAAAGGATATCATCTGAATAGATTCTTACGCAGTCCTTGAGAATCCAAAGAATGGGCCTAAAAAATAAATAGATTAATAGATAATGGAGATCCCTCTTGATGAGCACAAGAAATAAAGTTCATAAGAGGCATGAATTGAATAAAAAAGAACAATAAGAAAAGGGTCAAACAAGGAATATGCAGTTCTGTAATATAAATAAACATATTCTGTACAAACAACTCACCTCATATTTTGAGCAATTCGCCCAACGTTTTAAAGCTGACCATCTGCATTCAAGATATCAATTGCATCTAGTATTCTTGTTGGATGAAAAGTAACAAATATCATTTGTCACATAAAGGGGCACCTAAAAGTAATGCTGAATATTGCACATACATTTCCATTTCTAAGGGAGGAAAAAAATGACCAATCTAATCCCCAACCATGCTAAAAATAGTTATCAGCATAAAGTATATCATACTGCTGTATGTATATATATCAGAAATCCTCTCCTCGGCTCAAGTTGACGGAGGAATCCCGTCCGCCCGCACATGTGGGGCCCACTGGTGGGTCATCCGTCTGGGACACACACTCCCCACCTTGAATTTCACATGGGCCCCGGGCTTGGATAGATCTAAATGGACTGGACCATTGGATCGACTACACACCTCATTCGAATGGACTGAACTTGTGGGCCTTGGATGATAAGGTTAGGACGATTTTTGTCCATAGGAGGGCACACACAGATCTTCAAATCCCCACCCCCCATCGCCATGTGGGCCCCACAAGCTTGAGTGGACGAGTTCCTCCGCCAACTTGAGCTGAGGAGAGGAGGGCCCTATATTATATATAGACTCCCAAGTGAGCTCCCACTCCCAGTGTGCACTGGATAACGTCTGCGTGTGTGTGTGCGTGTGCACGCGCGCGCGTGTAGAGAGAGAGAGAGAGAGAGAGAGAGAGAGAGATTCATTACCAACCTGCGAGGATCATAAATGGTGACAGTACGATCAGATCCACCTGCCGCAATTGCCCCATCGAAAGAACTGCAAACAGCATATAAGCAGTCCCCGACAGTACCACAAATTCTTTGTACACAACCACCATTGTAATTTGTTCTCAAGTCCCATATTGTCAGCTGGAGTAAATACAATGGTGAATGTGGAAACATTTAAGGTAAACAATCTGAGATTCATTGACATGTGAGAACTGAATTAACCAAAGGTCATACCTGGCAGCCTTCTGCAACGGCCAACATTGAAGAAGATCCGTTACCAGATAATGAACTACTTAGAAAGCATAATGAACCAGGGTTCCACAAGCTGCTCCATGGATCATGCAATTGACAAAGAAAAATCCCAATAAACAGTTTGAACATTCAATCCAAAAGGAAATTCTTTGATGGAACTGTAGTACAACTTTTTTTTTGTTAAATGGTGACTGAAATTCATTGCTCAACTGTAGTACAACTGTCAGAAAATTATTGTAAGATTGTTCTCGCATAAGAAAGGTTAAGACGACACAAGATTATGAAAAGGATCCTAACCCAATTATTCAGAGATAAAATGCTTAAAAAGAGAGTTGCTTTATATTAGATACCTAAAACAAGCCAATTCAATAAATATGAGCAGTTAACTCTTACATAATTAGCGCAAAGAGATACAAGGTTAAACCTGACCCTTGATGCAAACCTTTAGTAACTAGAAACTTACTTGTTTCTCCACAATAACTTATCTCTCCACAGGTAGTTCTCAACGTTAAGTAGGCTTCCTAACAGCTTAAGCTTTTAGCGTGTATTGAGTGGCTAGTTGGACTTGACATGATATCAGAGCCATGCTAGGTCATGAGTTCGAACCCCAGGGAGGCGTTGTTCCCCTAGGCTGCATGGGCAAGCGCGTACCGCATGGATAGGCACATGTGGGTTGCAAATTCGAATGGCATCCCGTTTGAGGAGGGGTGTTAAGTAGATTGATCTTCTGCTTCCTAGCACCTTACGTTTTTGGGATGTATTGGCTAGTTGAAATTGACACTCATGCTCTTTACCACTCCCTCATACATGTCTTGATTGATATCAATGTAACTTCTTGAGACACTCCTTTTATCAAAAACCACCAAATCAAACATCTAGGTACCTTGTTGTGGGCTTTTTCAAGACTGATGAAAACCATATGAAGATTTTTCCACTTCTCTTGGCATTTTTGCATTAATTGCCTAAGTGAGAAAATAGCTTCCATAGCTGACCTCCCCACATGAAATCGAATTGATTTTCAGATATCTTGCTCACTTGTCTAAGTCTTTCCTCCATTACTCTCTCCCACAGTTTCATAGTGTAACTCACAAGTTTAATCCCACAATAGTTGGTGCAACTTTGTATGTCTCCTTTATTCTTGTGTTGTGGTACTATAACACTTCTTTAGTCATCCGGTTTTTTCTTTTTTCTTAATATCTTAGTAAAGAGCATAGATTTTCAAATATTTTGGTCACTCATCTAAGCCTTTGATCCTTTACTCTCTCCCATAGTTTCATAGTATGACTCATAATTTTAATCCCACAATAATTGGTGCAACTTTGTATATCCCCTTTGTTCTTATGGTACTACAACACTTCATTAATCATCCGGCATTTTCTTTATTCTTAATATCTTATTAAAGAGCATTTCCTTTTATTTTAATTGTATTGTATTTAAATACATTTTTTTATTTTTTTATTTTTTATTTTTGCATATTGTTGCTTCGTGTTTGTATAAGCTGATTTTGGCTTAGTTTTTGTTTCTTTCTTTTGGAGTAAAAAAATCTCATTAAAGAGCCTAGTTAACCAAATCTATCAAATTTCTCCTAAGCATTTCTAAGCCTCTATTGGAATGCCATCTTACCCCGTAACCTCTCCTATCTTCATTTTTGTCAATGTTTTTTTTTCACTCCCGCTATTCTAATTCTCCAATTAAAGATACATCCTGCTAAGAAAGTATCCTCTCTTATTCCAATTATGTTGAATTTGGCTACATGAATTCTATTTCTCCATTCTGATCTATCCGGAGCCAAATCCTCAAACAGGTTACAGTTCTTCATATTTATTGTTACTACTTCCACCCACGTCCTCTTTGGCCAGTTGGCCTACCCATTCTACTTGTTAGGCCATCAACCTGTATGGCAAAACTTTTCCTCACTGACGTCATTGTTGGCTTGCGTTGGATAGTCCAAATCATCTCAAACAGGTTTCTCTTATTTTATCACTTATTGATGCTAACCCTAAATGCTCACAAAAGCACTCATTTCTAATTATATCCATCTTAGTTTTACCACACACCCACCTCAACATTCTCAACTATGAGACACTCATATGGTGCATGTGTTGCTTCTTGATTGTTAAAAGTTGGTAAAAACATTTCATGTCTTTCTTTAATGTCATTGTCCTTCACTAAAACCTTTTTGGCCACCGCTCTTTATACATTTGACACGGTCTACCTCCCTACTTTTTCTTTGCCTCATTTTTACAAGCTTGGAAATATCTCTCTCCTACTCTTGATCCCAACTTATTATATAGATTATAAAGAGAAAATAAATCCTCAATTTCACCAAATGGAATCTAACAAACCAGCCATGAGAAAATGGTTCTCAAATATAACATGATGACTTAATATCCAAGTTCCATGATTGAGAGAGAGAGAGCATTCAAATTTCTAACTTGTGAAGAAGTTCCACATTGTCAATAACTTACGTACGTAAACACTGGATATGAACATCTTGCTCATATATATCTATGCTTTTACATAAAGCACGAGCAACTGCTGCCTGAAAAGAACAAAATATGAATCATTAGTAAAAGCCATGTCATCTCATTCACCTAATGATAAACCAAAGCAAATAATCTTTCCAACTTTTTTTTTGAATGATAACAATCTTTCCAACTAATAGCCTTATCCCATCAACTTACCAATGGAAGAATGAATTGGATCTACAAGAAGAAATTGAAATGCTAGGCACAAAACCAGTAAATACTCCAATAAGCAAAACCATGCCATTAGTGAGAAAAAGTAGGGAACTATTTCTTGATATCACATCTTATTAGAGAATAGTTCGAAAGTTGATATATCTGAAATGAAGATACTCCAACTGACTACCATACTTGAGGAGGACCACTCGATTCAATACATCTCGTGTACACCATGATGTATACTTATCTATTAGATTCAGCTAGTCAGCAATTAGTTTCAATTACCCCAATTAGTCCCCAAGTTGTAGCTCCACTATTAAGGGACATGGGTGGAGTGAAAACATGTTTAGTTCGAGTATCCAAAAATAAATAAGGAGATACTAGGGTGTAATTGATACACTGATATTCATTCGATGCATATAAATAGGGTTCTCTCGCCCATTGAAAGAACTTGAGTTCATTCCCTTCTAGGAGTCTCTCTTTGTGATTGATTTGATATGGTATCAAAGCGAGAAAGCTTTAAAGGGATATGGCAAGAAAACTTTGCTTAATTAAATTGTGCAGTCTTGATTTGAGCAGAAGATGGTCAGCTCTTCCTTCAGATTCTTGATTTGAACATAATTAAAAGACAGTCCCTAATTTGCCAGGATTTACAAATCAGTCCTTTTCATGTTTCTCAACAATATCATCAACATAAAGTAACCGAAGGATTCACCCATGAGAAGAGTGATGCAAAAAAAAATAAGGCCGAATCATGATAGCTCTATTGACACTCGGAGCTCGTTCCAGGCCATAGAAGGCACATTTTAGCCAATAAACATAGTTGGGTGGATGTGGAAGCCCTGAAGGTAGATGCATATATACCACCTCAAGAGAAATCCATTTGGAAAGATTCAACATTTTTCTTATATAACAGCTAGTGAGAAACAAAAGCACATAAATGAGTGCACAAACAAGTCATCTTAGCAACTAGAGAAAAAGTCGCTTCATAATCAATGCCATATTCTTATTTGTAATCTTTAGCTACAAGAAGAGCTTTCTAGCTATCAACTGGATCCGTCAGCTTTGGTTTTCATTTTGTAGATCAGTTTGCACTCAATAGGTTGTTTCCCTTGTGGCAAAAGAGCCAATTTTCAAGTTTGAATTTCCTCTAATGTAATCAGCACTTCTTCCTTTGGTTTCCGCGAATGAGGAGAGGAGACCACATCTTCATAGGACTAGGATCTCAATGATCATGATTGGTGCGAAAAAAAGACTGACAACTGGAAGAAAGATGATAAATTGTCAAAGCCAAAGTGAGAAACAAGAGTGTGAGTAGGAAGAGTACCTTTAGGCCAGAGGAATACCAACTATGGGACTTAAACTTGTGAACCAGGTAGCTTTGGGTGACAATCATAAGCCTGCAATGGCTAATTTTGGATGGAAAATCTGTAGGAACCAAATCATGAAAAGGATCGAAGGGATAAAAGGTTGGTTATCCAGGAGAAAAATTAGCAGCAGGCAAGAAATAGAAAGGGACAAACTCTAAAATTGTTAAAAGTCAAGAAATGCCTGCATCATAGCATCTATACCCCTTTTACCCTATCAAGGTTTCTAATTCCATTGTTGGTCGGAAGTAGGATGAGTCAGGGCTGCTAGCATCAATCCGCACCAGTGCACCACTAGTGCTTGATCTCTACAGGCATCCAGTCTTAAAAAATGACAAAAAGATTAACGTTTGAGCCTTATCTTGGTAAATCAAGAATGAACCCATAAATCAGTTACCTTGAGTCTTATCCTGCTAAACCAGTAGATATGTACTTTTATGGAGTTGTATCGACTTCCGATCTTAGAGTTATTATGATTAGTTGTTCAAGGAATCTAATCATATCATGATTTAGAGAGATAGATCAGAGGGTTTTGCTCAATCTTTTAGGGCATGTTTGGTAATAGCAGGAATCCTCCATTTGGAGAATTCCTTTGTGCCACTGAATGAGGCATTTCTCAATGAGGATTTATGGGGGAAAGGATTGACGACATTCCACGTTTGGCTGACATAGTGAAACCATCAATAATTTCTTTGAACCCATGTTTGACAACCATATCAAAATCTACAAGAAAAAAAAAAAAAAAACACTCACGACGAACACTAATTATAAAAGGACGTATGCACAGTGAGCACATAGGAATTCATACCATAAGATGTTGGTGAATAAAGAAACTTGTTAAATCCATACAAATGATTTAACATGCACAACTTCCACAATTTCTTCATCGATTTATTATGCCAAACATTTTCATGCAAACTTGGAAGTATATTTTTTACACAAGTCTCAAATCAAGAGGGCATGACTCCAAATTTGGCTGTCATCTTGTAACCACTACACCCCAGAAGCAAAGCCGACCCACCCATCATTTTCTCTCATCTCGTATTCATCTTTGGCTATAGAGAGATAGGAAGAACAGAGTTAAAAAGAGTAGAAAATGAGTATCAAGTATCAATTTATCAAATCTCATGCATAGGCGGATGAGCTGCAGAAGAAAATGGAGAAGGAAGAGAGCGGCAATGGAGGGCATTCCATCATACAAGTGGTGGGCGACACTAGCAACCCAAAATCAACAGCAATAAATAGTTATGGAGAAGAGATCACTCCCTTGTAGGGTCAGCCAGAAATGGAGAAGGAAAGTCTCAAATCAAGAGGGTTTTGGGGATTTGGAGAATGTGATGCAATTTGGGGGTTTTCATGTGTGATGAATAATACAAGGAGGGAAGGAGACGGAGCACGATAGAGGAGAAAAGAAACAGGGTGAAGAGAGGGTCTGATGTTCGGATTTTGCAGCCATGATCAACAAAGAGAGTGGGAGGGAGACAGAAAAAGAAATAGAGATGGGGGTTTAGGTTGGCACCGAGGTCTAGAAAATAGGGAGCATAACATCGATCGAGCAGGGTGGCTCTGGTTGAGATCAATTGAGCAGGGAGGCTGTAGTTGAGGTTGATCGAGCAAGGAGCTTGAGGTCAATCGTCTTCTGCAGCGAAGAAAAGCTTTTTTATAATCCCCTTTAAAAAAAACAAGGATATAAGGGATCTCACAGGGGGAGGTCAGACCGAGAGAATCATCGATTGCGTGGAACACGGAAATAGATTTTACCAAATGTGGATTCTGCTCGATAGCGTGGAAAACTGGTGAGGATTCCTATGCGAGGTCTGTTACCAAACATGCCCAACAAGTTGTCGTTATAAAAGGATGCAGTCTCTCCTTTCCAAGGCAGTCAATGAAATATAACTGTTCTGTCTCTATTTTGGTATTGAATCTATCTACTGGTGTGACGTAGAATGGTAAATGTACTTCAGTTTTTGCTTGGAAAATAATCATTGGTTAATGGTTACTACCCTCCCCTCGTTGCGTCAAACAGTCCCGATATCAGACTGTTACACATCAGTCCCCTTATTGTGCATTTAAGGGGCTGATTTGGCTCCCAAATGGATCTGATCCCTTTATACATGAGTATAGGTCCCATGCGCATGATCATACACCTCCATATAAGCCAACCAAACATTCAGCCGCTGTGTGATCTTCTTTGTCTTCAGTGCATGAATCCACATCACTCCACCGACTAGAGACCTGAAAACACAAACCACAGCTCCTGGGTGCTTTATGCTTACAGACATGCTTTGCTTCTCTACCAAAATCCCCTCTTGCTCTCGTTCTGTGCAGTTGGATATAACACTAGTAGTTTCTCACATCATCACAATGCAAAGTTTTGGTAATATCTTTGCCCGATTGCGAGCAAGTACAAATGCTGCTACAAGAAAGCCCGCCCAGAAGATACAAATTTACGACTTAGACCTCTAAGGCTTGTAGGGGGCATTGTCCTGTGATAGAGATACTCATGCAGATATTACAACTTCTCTATCTTCTTTAAAGAACCCCTCCTTTAAACCTCTTCCATCGATGATAAGTATCTGCAGGAGCATCATGGTGTAACCACTAACCCACATCATCCCCATTAATAGTACGAATAGGAGCCTCTTCTGAATCTATTCTGACATGAATTTATTCCAAGGAACTGTTCTGATATGAACACTGAAGGCAAGCAACAGTGAATCTGTGAAAATCCATGAGTCAAAAGGAAAGCATTTTAGCATACTAATCATCCTTGAATTACAAATACTCATCTGCCAAATCTTTTCAATGGGGATCCAAACTATACGTTCCACCGTCAGGACTTCAACAGCAAATGTAGGTTTCTAGCTTCTATCCTCTTGTATGTCATTCATTTGTTTGTTTGGACTTTGAAACAGTTTAGAATTACTCTGCTAGCTCCAATTCAAGGAATGGTTGTAATGTTATACTTTTTAAAAAAAGAAAGTGATTAATTGCTAGATTCAGAATAGAACATAAGACAGCCAATGTATTATCAGGAACCACAGTTCATTTTTCTCTCTGTCTAATCCACAGGCACAAGCCCTGAAAGCATTCATAGCAAACATGCATGAAGGTTCTAGTGGTTTGTTGTAATTTGTAGTGAGGTAATATATTATGTACCGTGGACCAGTGCTGTGGACTGAAGCACATCCCAGCCCAGCTACCTTCTCCTATACCGCAATCCCGAGGCAACACTGAGTAAGTATGCCTTTCAACATCTGAAAAGTTCAGTAATAAATATTAAAAATAGTTATTCCCACAAGTCCCACAACTAAAAGAACTCAATTTCAACAAACAGAAAAACATGCGGGCATATGGCCTTAGCCATTTTACTAAAACCGAATATTAGAGAAAGTGACATAGGCCTATTACTATGCACCTAAAAAGCAGAGACGCGAAATATGGCAACAATGAAGCATCAAAATAATGTCACCACAAATGCACTGAGTTGATCTTAATGTCAGTAAATCATTACTAAAGACATGATGCCACTGAAAACCATGAGAAAAAAAAAATTAGTTACAAATATTGGAGCATGAGTGGAGTTCATTCAGTACATCAGGCATTTCCCGCCAATATTACCAGTTAAAAGCAAAAGGCTATTTGTGCAGAAAAGGAAATTAATCATGAATTTTAATCAAAAGTTACTCTAAATGTCCCCTTGATCCATGACAAAAAAAAAAAACCTTCACATTAATTTTCAAAAATTATAATTCCATCATGATAACCCTAAAGCAAGGAAAAACTCAAAAGTATTGGGAAATATTTTAAGATTTTACAAGGAAGTTTTGTTTATGTAGCCTTATAAGGGCATCCGCGTAATTAAATAATAAAATGCTTAGTAAAACACTCAAGTTGTAAGCTAATTCCAAGGTTTCAAATCCAGTGCAGGTCTTCATGCTAGTTGGGTTTGGAACAAGTCGAAGCCATCTATGCCAGTCCTTGCCATCCCCGTTGGACTGGTATGGTCATTCCAGTCTTAAAAAATCACATATAGAAAAAACCAAAAGAATAAGAAATAATGGGAAATATGTAAAAACATGGAAAACAAGCTATGTAAGTTGTATCTCATCTCAATTACAAAGATGTTAAGTCTTGTCAAACACCGTAGCAATGACCATGACTTAATTTATCTACTAGATGGGTGTGAAGCACTGAAAGTTTATAAATACATCATATAAATTCATTAGTTGATAGTTAAATGTTGCTATAGGTTTTCAAGTCTAGACCGCAAAAATAGAGCTTGAAATTTTGATTTCTAGCTTAAGAGTTGGGACTTGGGAGATATAGGCCCCAGAAGCCTTTAGAGGGAGAAACATTGCTTAATTTATCTAATAGAAGGGGTGTTAAGCACTGAAAGAGTATAAATACATCATATGGATTCATGAGTTGATAGTTAAACATTGCTAAAGGTTTTCAAGTCTAGACCGCAAAAATAGAACTTGAGATTTTGATTTCTAGCTTAAGAGTTGGGAGATCTAGGCCCTCGAAGCCTTTAGAGGGAGAAACAAAAGATATGAAGGAATAATGCAAAAATGTAAGAGAAAAATCAAAACCCTAGGACTTTAGATTGTGAAACATGATTAAATTTACACTAAAAAGGAGTTTCTAGATCAGAATGACCTCTAGAGAGCTTTAGAAGAGAGGAAAGGAGAACAGGAAACAAAACAAAAGAGTTTGGTTGGGAAAATGAGGCAAAAGAAGTCTTCAACAAGGTTTGGGGCCTGTACAGAACGAGTTGGACAAGTCACCCCACCGGTTGATACCAAACAAGTTGGGATGTATTGCCCTGACTCATCCAAAAAACAAACGAAATTTGGCCCCTATATTGTATCAAAGGCACGGGTTCAATTTTGGAAGCAACTAGCACTGAGTCAACCTGAACGACTCAATTCGATGTTGGAGGATATTTAAAACCATGGATACCCTAATCAACTCACCCCCAATCTTTTCTCCCCTTTTTTTTTTCAGTCTCCCTTTTCCTCTTCTTCCTTCTTCAATCTCTTCTTTTAATCAATAAGACCCTGTTTCTTTACTAGAATTTCTAGAATTCATGTTTGATGGTCGTTTAGGAATTTCAAATGTTGGAGTTTTGGAATGCAGCTAAATTCTGTTCATGCTGGAATTCCCGCCTGATAATTTCATGCACCTTGTATTCCATAAATTCCCTATTTCATACCTAGAAGAATTTCTAACTGAAATTATACATTTTATGCATTGTGGTACATGAAACACAGCTTTTATGATCATGAAAATGATACCCACCTTGGGAATTACAACATGGGGCCCACCTTTTGGAATTACAACATGGCCCCACATTTAGGATTTATCGTACATGGGGCACACCTTTAGAAATCACAACATGGGACACACCTTTACAAAATTATAAAAAAGAAAAGTACCTTCACCACTTGTATCAAGTCGAGATACTATAAGGTGGCCATATGAATCCACCGTCCCTAGTATTACACCTGAATTACCTATAAATATTGAATCAAATAAATGGATCAACAACAAAGAACTGCTAATGAAAATGGATGCAATAAACAAAACAATAAAATCATGCGCAAGTGAATAAACGCAACAAAAGATGCATTATAAACAAATATATTAAAGAATTTGAAAAGGCTGCCCCTCTAAATTAAAATGATTTCTTGTTCCTTATCATTCTTCACCTGTCCAATCATTAAAATAATTATCACCATGTCATACAAATAATAGTTTATCTGGATGTGGTTATGCTGAAGCTAAAATGAGATCTGGTAGTGAGAGAGAAAATATTGTGAAGGAAAACTATGGAAAGTCAAACTTCAAGAGAGTTGAATTACTCTCATTTTTCTAAAAACAATTCTAACACTACATTTCATTTACTTACCAGAAGAGGAAAGGGAAAAGATTAAAATTAAAGTTCAAATGAAAGAAATGATATTCACTTAGTGTAAATAACAAGGGTAATTTCTTCTAACTTCCAAGAGGATATATGTAACCTTCACCAACTTAACAAGTAAAGAAGTCAGATTCTTCCTCATTTATATGAACCTTTCATCAAAGGTGCTGCCCATCTTTCAGAATCTTGCATCCACAGGTACTATCCAATAATATGCATGCCTTCTATATTTAGCTGTCTAATAGGGCTATAATAATAAAGTTTTAGACTAGCTTGTACCTTTTTGAGTCTCCAATACTTGTTTTATGTCGTTCTTTGAATAGTTTTAGAAATAATCTTTTGGACTTCTAGGTTCCACCATTAAGTTTCCATGTGTCTGCCCCAAGTACCTATTTTACCACCTATTAAATACAGCTCACCATTTGATCCTACACCATTACGATTCATATCCCATTTCCAACTGCCTTGAACTGTGCCTCTTCCTATAAATGTTAATGATTTTTCTCCTTTTTAAATTCCACAACCTTACTTTTCGGCAATTTCTCATTTATTTGTTTTGTTAATCTTAAAAAAAAAAAAAAAAAAAAAAAAAATCCACAGTTAATGGCCTATATAGTGATGTAAGACTCTTCAAACCTAAAAGTTTCAACCTATGTAGGATACAAATATTGTGCAGAACATTGACTTTCTTCCTAAAAGTAGTGCAAGCAAACTTGACAGCATCACAGAATCTCTAAAATGTGGCTTTGTTAAGATAAATAAATATAGGAGATCATATACAGTTACTTACAGTCCTTCTCAGCAAGTACTACACTCTGAATCTCTGAACGATGTGGGCAACGATTGACCAATGAAGAATGTATTACCTTCATAAAGCATAATAAATTCCATGGAATTAACGCCAAATAGAATACCAAAAATGCCATTAAATGACAATGTTAATGTTATATTACAAACATAAGTAATAACATGTCTCATTACAAAGAAGAAGAGGAAAACATATGCTTGCCTCTGCTTGAACAGGAATCAAGAGGCTCTCCTTTCCTGTGGTAACCGTGGTGGAATCTTCCATTGATATCTACAAGAAAAAGTATATCAGTTAAACAAGTAAAGCGATTATTAATAAAGTTTATCATACAAGTTAAATATATTAACTCAAGATTTCTTTTTTAGTTGGAGCATCCACAAATTCCATTTGAATTTGTCCACCATAATTGGTTTAGCCAGTAGAATATTCTTCTTCTTTTTTTAACGAACTGAATGCATAATCAACCAAGCTAGTGTCGTAAAGAATTTGAAGCCGATGCCTTGACACAAATTTAGAGCCTTAATAAGGCATTGCCAATGAATAATTCCCTACAACAATAAAGTATTAAATAAAATCAGCTCTCAACTGTTCTCTTAATCATTGTCACTCTTGCACTCATCCTCTCTCTGTAATCATCATCACTCTACCACAGTACCACTCACTTCCACTCCAATAATACCACTGCATGGAGTTCAGCCAATTAAAATTTGACAATGATAATCAGTATATTCAACAGAACAAATGCACTCTGCATAATCCTGTAAAACTATAGGAACTCTATATCACATCCTCACTGATTTAATAACTGGACGCAATACAAAGAGTCAAACAAGACAAAACAAGATATTCACCAATCACCATGATCACACGGTTGAGAAAATTCAACAAATGAATAAATAAAATAACCTACTGTAGCACTGACCATGAAGTTTGAATCTCCCAATATATTAGCAATCATCAATTTATCATAAGTAGGGCTGTCAATCAGACCCTTTGATGAGGCGAGGGCATTTCTTCTTGTTGTCTAAATCCCAAGGGTAGGGTAGGACCCGATTTTCAAAAGCCCGCAACCTCGAGTGCTGGCCTAAGGCTTGTCCCAGCATCGCCAATTGTCTATTAATCTATATAATATATAATATAAAAGGGCCTTGTTCCTGTGGATTTACCTCGCATGGACTTACCATGCAAGGTAGCTTCCTGGGGCCCCACCGATCATGGGACCAGTGGGGATCAAAAGATCCACCTGGGCAGACAACTTAACAAAATATATCCCATTTTTTTTTAGCTTGGCTATAGACAACTTAACAACAAATATTCAAGATAACATTCCTCAATGTATGTTTTTCGCAAATGTGTCATTGATAGTCAAACAAGAAACCAATAAAATGATTCAAAAATTTAAAGTAAAAATCAAGCAAATGATAAACTATAACTTTTGTAAGGAAAAAAAAAAAGAAAAAGGCAATTGGGTCTAATGATAGATAATCACCAAAACGAAGACAATTCAAACCAAAAATGATATAGTTCCAAATAAGAATGCATTCTAAACAAGCAACTATTAACAAAATGGAGGGCATGATTAGACTAATCCAATAGGTATATAAATGGGTTGGGCTAAACATCTGACCCATCCAAACCTTGTACTTGTTAGGGAGGATTGGTAATGGTTCTGAGAGGTGCGAGGAGGTTCAACTTAAATGTTCATCAACTCAAATACACATCCAGATAGTAGAAATGGAAACCAGGTATCCAAATGTGTACCAGTAATAACAAATTGAGTATTATCAAAGCATGCCTAAGATTTATTAAGTTCTGCCCAGCCAACCAGCCAAGTTTTAAACTTGTTCATCCAAGCCAATCGAGCTCGGACAAATCTACCAAATTCTGATTTTACCGCGGACCCTCTGAAAATCTGGTCAGGGTCTCCTAATTGAATTTTAAAACAATGGTTCCTAAAATGTTTCTAATTCGTTGCCACCCATGGAACAGTTGAATTCAGACTTCTGCAAAGGCAATAGCTTTAGTGAGACCCATTCCAACTGAGCACTCCGCCTGCTTTAAAAATAAAAAATAAAAATGGAAAAATAGTTGGCAGATTTATTCTATGATTTTGACCACGACTACATCAAAAGCTATAGAAATCCAACAACGATTGGGAAAAGGCAGATAAGGTGGTGACAAAAACATAAATGAATTAGGTCAAAGCGATTAAGAATGTTGGAGGAGTGAAAGCAAAATACCTGGACTTTGTAGACGCGGCATCCAGAAGCAATGTAAACCGAACAACTGGAACCACCTCCATCAACCTGGTGAAGAGAATAACAGAGACGTTTAAGAGAGAGAGAGAGAGAGAGAGAGAGAGAGAGATAAGAGGGTAGGGTTAGGGTTTGTACGTGGAGGGCGAGGCGAGTAGACTGAAGGCTTGCGGGTGAAGGATTCAGCAGGAGAGGATGAACGACGGCCTTTCTCAGACTCTTTGCCGAGAGCGCCATTTACAAAGTGGGAATATTAGGAGCCTGTCCCAGTCATCTTGTTCTTGCTGGCTAGCGAGGAGTAGGGATGTAATGGGTCGAGTTAGTGGGGTGACCCAGCTCGACTCACTCCGGTTCACTACGAGTAACGAGTAGGGTTGTATAAAAAAATCGCTAAACCGACCCAAACCAATTCGAGTTGGCGTCGAGTTAGTGGGGTGACCCAACTCGACTCACTCCGGTTAACCACGAGTTGAGTAACAAGTAGGGGCGCACAAAGAAACCACTAAACTGATTTGGACCAGGCAGTTCGAATCGATTTTGTAGTAGATCGGTTCGGTTCGGTTTTTAGTTTTAAGGTACAATTAAACCGCTCAAATCAAACCGAACCGAATTAATTATATAAATATATATTTTTTTATAAAATATATAAAAGAATATGAAAAATTACTTGAAGTCTAATGTCTCTCACTAATTGAATTACCATTTTTTTGTGGAAAAAAAAAAAGTAACTGAACCAAAAGGATTGGAAAAATAGAAAACCGATGGGTTTGGTTTCATTGATGATTTCCCCTCTAAACCGATCCAAACAGCCCATGTGCACCCCACTAACAAGTAGTGGTTTGTCGGATTTAGGGTAGGATGAATATGTGGACTCAGAACACTCTTAATTGAGTGGCGTTGACACATACATACCTACAGACTAATTTCTGGGTCCTCAAATTAAAGTATCACCCATGTAACCACTAGCTCAAACATAGAATAAATAAATACGTGGACTTGAGATTAGGTTGTATTTGGGATAGTTTGGATTTTGGCTGCTCCCGCTTGCCCATCTGTCCCTCGTTATGATTAGTTTAGATGTTCCATTTTTTAAATATTTTGATACATAAAACAGTAGATTGATGAGTGTTTTAAGTCTGTCGTCTTTCCTCTCATTTAATGTGTCGGTGTAATTGTAGCATATCTTAAAACTAAAATTTACTCACTCTCTAGACTTTAAGAGTCACCGACCGAACTGGTGCCATTGACGGGATGGGTTTAATATCGTAGATAAATCACCCATCACCAGATAGGTCAGATTTGGATGGGGAGAGAATGAGTCAGGCGGATTCGGGTTATACCATCTCAAACTCAACCCACTGACATCTCTTGCTCAAATGTTGAATAAAGTACTATTTCAGCCGACACCATGCCACAGAGAGAGAGAGAGAGTCGCTGCCCTCACGTAGAGGCGTCGGGTGATTGGTGAGATCACGAACAACCAATTGATGTAGAGGCGTCGGGTGAATGGTGAGATCACGAACAACCAATTGGTCTGAAATAAAATAGTTAAATGACTCTTTGAAGGTAATGCTTGGCAACCATGTCAAAGGATTTCGAAAACCACAATTGGCAATTATAAATTCAAAAGGATTTGGGCAGGATTTGGGCAACAGTCCATGCAATGGATTCTTCACCGCTTCTGTGATAGCGTAAAAAAACCTACATTTGATTAAACGAAGAGAATTCAAAGAGAAAGTGTCTACTACGCTTTTTTATTATTTTGCTGATCAGAACTCTTCCAGTTGAGTCTTTATAAATCAATAGAAATACAAAAGATAGGGCTACATTGCTTAAGACAATAATGAGAGGATTGTTGATTTTTGCATTGGAAGAACAATTAATTACACTTAGAATGTCCAAAAAAAAAGTCAACCACTGATTCGTAGTATGTTTTGAGATGTTTGCCAAAAAAAAAAAAAAAAAAAGAATCAAACCGTTCAATCTCTTCAAAATGCCTAAAAAACAACTATAAGTTCAAATTTGGAAGCATGATTCACCATGAATCATGAGACAAATGACAAAAAGCACACTATCCATTGAAGATACTTTCAAATGGGCAAATTCAGAAAGGCATTACTCCAATGAAGAAGCCAACAAGACATAGGTCACCCTCTTTTGCTTTAGAACCCATACTTTTTAGGTCCCAAGGTCTAGATCTGCATTGTTAATCATGATTAAGTGTGTCCAAAACGACTATGAGGTCCAATTTCAATTGTTAATCAATCATGGATTTTGAGATATTTGTGAATAAATTCATACTATAAAATATTAAGTTTTTACTCATGTGAGCCCCATTTGCAATATCCAAACCATTCAAATGCTTTAGAAAGCCAAGGACAGTTTTGGGGTCAAAGCTTAGTGCCTATTGTTCATGGATTTTGAGAAAATCACAAAAGAAAAAAAAAAAAAAAAAAAAAAAAACTATAATCGTTTGATCATATATCCCAAATATGGTAAGAATCCTCTTACTTACCAAACCCAAAACTTTCCTCAAAAAACGCTCTGAGGATTTTTAGGATCTAATATTTTATTTATGATTCTCAGTTGGAAGGATGAAAAATGAAAATAAAATAAAACATTAATTGATGTTAAAATTAGGGAAGACACCCTTATCAGAGAATCCTTTCATTTCGTTTGGATGTAGAGATAGAGAAAATTGTCAACACCAGAAATTTGTGTTTCTTTTTTATAGTTTTCTCTCTTTTTCCTCATATAGTTTCTTATATATAAACAAGCCTAAAGACACATTTTTGCATACGCATTTGCCCATAAAAAATAAGGAATGGGGAAACCTGGCTGTTTTTTCTGTCATAAAAAATTTCTACATTTTCTGCACTCTTTTTTCTATGAAAAAAAAGAGAAGATAGCTAAATTTCCATAATTCTTTAGAAATTTTGTTTACTATATTGGTTTGGAATTTTTCCATGGAGGGATTTTTCCGTGGAAGAGGACAAAAATTCATTAAAATTGGTTTTTTGCGAAAATATACAAATGTGCCCGAGAAAAAATATCTCACGATAGATTAGAGATCTAGAGTTGCAATGGCAATATGGCATGCCTCTTTCTCTCACCTTCTTTATTCTTTAAAAAAAAAAGTTCGAGCCTTTTTATTGGAGTGTTTCATTAGGCTTGAGAGAAGGTCTCAAGAGATGGTTGGATGTGCTTGAAAATGGAGGTTTTTATTGGGTTAGGAGAGAAGTGGTAGGTCTCACGAGAAAGAGAATCAATGTGTTAGGAGAGAGAGAGAGATGGAGGCTATAATGATTTTAAATCAAGACCACCCATATTTATTGAATGAATAGGTAAATGAATAAGTAAATAGATAAATAAGGGATATCCATCATGGCACAATGGGTAGTATTACCCGTTGTATGCAGTTGCACTTTATATTTATATATATATATATTATTACATTATATGATAACCAAAACCTTACGTTAAAAAGAACATATATAAAAATACAGCACACCACCAAAATCAGATATAAGAGCTTTATACCTAAAGAACAAAAATAGATAATTATATAGTATAAGCAGTTAAAGGAATAACCCAAGCTCAGGGCCGGCTTTGAGGGGTAGTCACCCTAGGCCACTGCCTAGGGCCCCCACATGTTATTAAAATTTAGGGCCCCAATTACCAAATCAATTCAGTAACCCCAATTACAATAATCGTAGGAAGTCTTCAGAGCCCATAATGCCATAAATGCAACGTCTATTCCATGACTGCTTTCGTGGAATAGAAGGCAGCCTGTTGGCTGGTGGCTGCTGCTTGTGTCTTGAAAAGAAGAAAAGAAAAAAACCCAAGAAGCCCAGAGAAGAGAAAGAAATCTTTAGCAACGAGAAGGAGACTCATCTCTCATGAAGACTACTGTTGCTTCCCACATCAGAGAGATTTTTGCAGATCACAAGGAGAAGGAGAACAATATGAACGGATGAGATGTGATTGGATGATGGAAGTGTTACAGTCTCTGACGTTGATCACTGCATTTCTCTCTTCCTTCCTCGTGAAGCTCCTCTCTCACTCTTCTGCCTTCTCTCTCTACCAGCATTCTAAGGAGGGAGAGAGAGAAGTTTAAGTAGGAGGAGAAATTTTGTAGGTAGTCTGCGGGCTACTGATTCTGGTGACTCAGTGACTGGTATCCATCTCGAGAAGATTTTTCACCCATATGCATGTATGTGTTTTTTTTTTCCCCTTCCTCTTCGAACCTTCCCGTCTCCTTCTACCTCTTTATTTTTTTTTTTTAATCATTTGGTGGGGCTCATCCAATGGATTCCATCGGTGGGGGCATCATCAAATCATCTGAGAGTGCTTATTGCATCACTGATTTGAGCATCCATTAGTGGGGCCCACCAATGAAATTCTGGGAGGATCTGGTTTAGCACTGGGATGATCTGGTCTGGCGGCCTGGGGCTTTTTTTTTTTTTTTTTCAAATAGATCAAGCCTTAACCAGTTCTTCTCATCCGTTAGTGGGGCGGGGCCCACCATTGATTTTGAATGATCTGGTCTGGGGCTGGAATGATCTAGTTTGGGACTTTTTTTTTTTTTTTTCCCAAACAAATCAAGCCTTAACCAATTATTCTCATCCGTTAGTGGGGTGGGGCCCACCATTGATTTTTCATTCCCTATATATGATGCTAAAATTCTGGTCAGAGTTCTTTTTTTTTTTTTTTTTTTTCAAATAGTTATACTTTGGCATCATCAAGCTATTGTCAATTTTTCACATCAATGGGGCCCACCAATGATATTATTATATATGATGGCTAAAATTTTAGATAATCTGGTCTGGGGCTGGAATAATCTGGTCTGGGCTTGGAATGAATGTTTTGTATTTAGATCATGAATGAAAGTTTTGGAATGAATGTTTTGTGGTGGGGGTGGGGGCCACCAATGATGTTTTGGAATGAATTGTACTGTGGGGGTGGGGGCCACCAATGATGTTTTGAAATGAATGTTTTGTATTTAGATCATGAATGAAAGTCCATCAAATTAATACTGTGCTGTTGAATTTGTTGGAGAATTAATTATTGAGTGAGTAATAACATGTAATCTTTTTTATTCAGAACATTGTTATTTGATTGGTTATTATCATGAAGAATGCTAGAAAAATATCTCTCCGGTAGTGATAAGAGAAAGAAGAAGCAAAGATTGGAACAACTCACTAAATCACAGGCTGGTAGCATTCGAAAGTTTTTTCCTAACAATAGACAAGGAGAGACCTAAGAGAGTTCTAATGAAAGTTTAGTCAGTTACGTCAGTAAAGAAGATGAGGATATTGTGCCTCAAAAACTTGACGGTAGAATAACTATTGAACATGAACATGGATTAAATGATGAAACTAAAATAGTTGTGAATGTTGAACATGAAGAGAGGATTGATGCTGAAATTGAAGAGGAAGTTGATGCTGAAAATGAGTTTGAATGTGATGATTGCTCGAACGAAGAAACCAATCAAGTTATGAATGAGAATAGAGAATATGGACCAATAAACTTATTTGATCCAGGGAATTGGAATAATGTTGATCAGAAATGCAGAGATTTATTGGTTGAGAAAGGTCCAATAAGACATAATGCTATTGATTTTCCTAGAAATGGTGAAGGCAGACGTTTTTCTACTGTGCATTACGTTCGACATATGGGTAGCGATTTGAAGCAAGATAGGGAGTGGCTTGTCTATTCATATTCATTGGATAGGGTGTTTTGCTTTTGTTGCAAGTTGTTCAAGGACAAGCAAAGTGGAAAGAGTTCTCAACTAGATAGTGAAGGATGCTCTACATGGCACAATATTAGTCAGAAGCTTAAAGATCATGAGAAAAGTGATGGCCACAAAAGAATCTTGAATAGTTGGTATGAATTGAAAAACAGGTTGAAGAAGAATGAAACAATTGATAAGAGTGTTCAAGACCAAATCATTAAAGATAAAGAACATTGGAGACAACTTTTACTAAGGATACTTGCTGTCGTGAAAACTCTATCTAAAAATAATTTGGCATTTCGTGGGGACAATGAGAAGATTTATGAAAAAAATAATGGTATCTTTTTTAGTATTATTGAAATGATTGCGGAGTTTGATTCAATATTGCAAGAGCATGTGCGGCGTATTAAGGCTTCTGAAGTTCATTACCATTACCTTGGTCATAACATTCAGAATGAACTAATTCAAATGTTAGCTGCCGAGGTTAAAAATGTGATTCTTCTGAAAATTCGAGAGACAAAGTACTTTTCAGTTATTCTTGATTGCACTCCAGATGTAAGCCATGAAGAACAGATGTCACTTGTAATAAGATGTGTAGATGTTTCGACGAATCCAATCAAGATAGAAGAGTTCTTTCTAGAATTTATGAAGGTGGACGACACATCGGGCTTGGGATTCTTTAATGTATTGAAAGCTGTATTGAGTACTCTTCAACTAGATATTGGTGATGTGAGAGGACAAGGCTATGACAACGGATCTAATATGAAAGGCAAACACAAAGGTGTACAGAAAAGATTACTCGAAATAAATCCTAGAGCTTTCTATACTCCATGCTATTGCCATAGCCTTAATCTTGCATTGTGTGATATGGCCAATTCTTGTACCAAAGCAGTATCTTTTTTTGGTGTGGTGCAATGTGTCTATACATTGTTTTCTTTTTCTACAAAGCGTTGGCAAGTTTTCAAAGACCATGTGAAAAAGGCTCCGAATCTTACTCTAAAGACATTGTCGCCAACACGTTGGGAAAGTCGGGTGGATAGTGTTAAGGCTATTAGAAGTCAAGCTCGAGAGATAAAAGATGCTTTAATTCACTTGGCTGATAGTAGTGATGATCCGAAGACAAAGAGTGAAGCCGAGTCCCTAGCCATACATGAAATTGAGAATTTTGAGTTCTTGGTCGGCATGATTGTTCGGCACACTATACTAAGTGGTGTTAACATTGTTAGCAAACTGATGCAAGCAGAAGATATGCAGATGGATGTTGCTATTAGTGAGTTGAAAAGGCTCATTTCTTTCTTTGAAAAGTATAGAGAAATTGAATTTGAAGAAGCAATGATAGATGCTAAAGAAGTTGCAAGTACTATGGAAATTGAATCTGTTTTCCGTGAAAAGCGTATTATACGTAGAAAGAGACAATTTGATGAGAATGTCGATGAAGAGGTTCCACAATCAGCTGAAGAATCCTTCAGAGTCAATTACTTTATTTTCACTATAGACCAAGCTCTTTCTTCACTTAAGAATAAGTTTGAACAATTTCAAGTATATGAGAAAACTTTCGGGTTTTTGTTTAATTTGGAGAAGTTAAAGTCTGCAGATAGGAATAGCTTAATAGCTTCTTGTGCCAACCTTGCAGAGTTTTTGAAACATGATGGCATCTCTGATATTGATGGGACATAGTTACTTTTAGAATTGCAAATCTTGAGAGAAGTTTTACCAGAGGACATAAAGAAGGCAGTTGATGTGCTAACTCATTTGAACTCAAGGGCTAGTTGCTTTCCAAATGCCTGGGTTGCTTACAGAATTTTGTTGACTATACCAGTAACAGTTGCCTCTGCAGAGAGAAGTTTTTCTAAGTTGAAAATGATCAAGTCTTACCTTCGGTCAACCATGTCGCAAGAAAGACTGAATGGGCTGGCTATGTTATCCATTGAAAAAGAGTTGGTAGAGAAGATAGATTATACAAATGTAATTACTGATTTTGCAGCGAAAACTGCGAGACAAGTAAATTTTAGATGATTCTTTACTTTTGTAATTATTTTGGCACTAGTTATGTTTTATTTTATCTTGCTAGTGGGGTTAAGTTCTATGTTCGTTCTACAGAAAAAAAAAATTGTACGTGTTTTTTTTTTTTTCTAAAACAGGGCCCATTTTTAGGAGCTCGCCTAGGGCCACCCAGACCTCAGAGCCGGCCCTGCCCAAACTATTCTTTGTTTCGCTAAAAAGTCTAAGCATAAAAAAGACAACAAAGTGAGCCCTCGTGATAGCCATTCATCATCAATCCAATCCTGTCAAAACAACTTCTCTTGGGATTAAATGTGAGAAAGTAGGATTAATCATATTTGAGACAAAGTAAGATTGATTATAATCGAAGTTAAAATCAGTGTACACTTGCACACGCACAAACGCATATGCGAGGCACCCGCCACAATTGATCAAATTACGCTCACATACTGGGACCCCTTCTCGTGAAGAGTCGGGTTACTTGTCCCGGGACAAGTAGCATTTCTGTCTTGTGAATTGGCACTGGCTTCAATGTTTCATGGTTTTTATGGCATCAATTGGATAAGGTCGGGGAGGCAGCAGGTGACACAGATCATGGGTGAACCATATGGTCCACAAATAGAAAGTTCATCGGGTCTAGGGAGCATCACTTGCACACGGGATATCCATGGGACCCAGCTTGGAGTAAGACGTAGACTTGGTTTGAATGACTTCATTGGCATCTAGCTTCCAGCACGGGGACCGGGACCAGGACCTAATCTACACCTACACCTATACCTACACTTTGACTTTAATGATAGTACACATTTGGCACTGGTTCACAATCTTCTCTCTAACTTTATTGGGCTAGTGGGACCAACAAGTACATGAAATGTCCTGTTTTTAACTGGTGGGATGAATTCTAGCATCCAATCGTTTTGAAGAAATCATCAAGTGCCGATTACCGACATATCAATGTCTCCTATATCCCCCCGTTCGAGGAACGTGTGGCCTGTCCTGATCTTGTTTATCTACATCACATGCCAACCGTGGGTAGCCATTCGCCCAGACTGCTTTCATACTGAAGTAATCCTTCTACCATAGAAATTACCGCAGTAGTCCAAAACATTGAACTGATCACATATTAAAATAAGAGAATAATCATAATTCCAGTACCGTAAGTTACTTAAGCTCCAAGTAAAATACAGTAGTCCATTCTAATAGTATTTCCAGTGCCGTCTCACTAAAAACTCAATTATAATATACTAAGTTAGGAGGTTTTGGATTCGATTTTGACCATCGATTATAATTTTGACCGACGATTATATAACTACTCATATAATTACTCACTCATTTTTCTATCAAACCACTTATGTTTCAGTTGTTCCTATATAACTATACCCTTTTTACTCCAATTTCTTTATTTTTATTTTAACAAACATGTCTTATGAAAAAAGGTAACGTTTTTAACGTATGATTATTTATTTTGAAGTGTAGTGCACGGAGACACCGTGCTGAGCACGGGTTATCGGACTAGTTCCCTATTTAATTTAGAATGATTCATAAAAAGTAGCATTACAAATGTCCGTGATGCCAAACATTTTTGAATTGAACATAGGGAGACATTATTTTAAGAATCCTAAAATACTTTATACCCACGATTAAAATAGTGGTTGCAACATGGGTAGTGGCCCCGTAGCAGTGTAACATGTGGATATTTTAAGCGAAAAAAAGTTATATATTGTATAGCAGTAATTTCTACGTTCTTTTTAGTGATTTGAAACTATATAAGAATACAAATAATTTTATAAAATGGCAATTAAGGAGAAGTAATAGGAAAAAGTTAAAACCAAAACCATTTAGTTTTATTAGGTTTTAGATTGTGGTGTCGTTATTTACACAATAGTGTATTGGCCTCAACCGCTCCAACCAAATAATACGACCATAACGTTTTGAACCACACTAAAAATAAAGAACTTTAAAATACTTGCAACAAAACACATCTTTGAGTAGGGAATTTCACTTAATTATGTTTTTTAAAAGGCTAAGTGGGTTTTAAAATCGACTATTTCTTAAAATTATTTATGTCATATGATGTCTTGTATTTTTAAGTTTAGTTCTTCTCATGATTCCATCCGGAAAGTATGGGGAAACATCCTACTGGTAGGACACAATTATTGACTTTAATGTATTAAGGGCCTAGGGCCGTATAAATAAAATAAAAGAATACAGTACAATTACAATCCACGTTGAGAATCCTGGCAGAAACTCTCTTTTGGCGTGGCACGGCACAATAAAAAAAGACCAAAACAAAAGGCCCCAAACCGCCGAACCACCACCCAAACCCAGAAAGACTCGGCTCTCAATTCAACTCTCTATCCAAAATTCCAAATCCATTGATACATTATACCTACCTTCTTTCTTTTTTAGAAACTTCCCACATCTTCCAAAACCTCACTCTCTCTCTCTCTCTTTTTTCAAGACCGCTACGATTCCCCTTTTCCCAAATCCCCAAAATCGCAATCTCTCTCTTCTCTCTACTTCTCTCCCTTGCCATATTCAAACCGCCCAAACCGAAACCCACGCGTTCGGAAGAGAAGTAAAAAAAGGAGAGATGCGGAGATCGGCCTCTTTCCAATCTTAGCAAAGGAATCGGAGAAAAAAAAACCTAGAAATCTTCCGCGGATGGCGTCGTCGAAGGTGATGGCGTCTTCCAGTTCAGCTAATTCGGATCTCGGACGCCAATCTTCTTCTATACATTCTCTTTCACTTGGCGATCACAACAAGAGCTTTGGAAGCATGAGCATGGACGATCTGCTTCGCAACATCTATACAGATCATCCTGCGGCCGATATGCTGCCGCGCGTGATGGATGGAGGAGAATCTAACGGCTGTGCTGCAGCAGCTAAGACGGTGGATGAGGTTTGGAAGGAGATCACTGCGGGAGAAGGGAAGATCGAAGGAGGACAGGTTGAGGGATTGGTGTTTAAAGATCCTCCGTATGAGGAGATGACGTTGGAGGATTTTCTGGCGAAGGCGGGGGCGGTCGGGGAGGAGGATGTGAGGGTTTCGTCTGTGGGAGGGGGTTTTCAGTCGGATCCGATGTTGAGCAACAGCAATCCGTTTCAGCAGCAGCAGCAGGTGGAGAGCGCGGTGAGAGTGTTTGGGGATGGGAGCGAGGGAGGAGGGGGAGGGGGAGGGGGAGGGAGAGGGAAGAGGCGGGCGGTGCAGGAGCCGATGGATAGGGTTGCTCAGCAGAGGCAGAGGAGGATGATCAAGAACAGAGAGTCTGCTGCCAGGTCGAGAGAGCGGAAGCAGGTGAGATTTTCGCCTTGTTTGCTGCTCTTTCTCTTGAAAGATCTCTTCTTTTTTTCTATTGAATTCTGATCAAGTGTGCTTGTTCTTGTGCATGTGTGTTTTCTCTCTCTTTTTTTTGAAGGCTTACACATCGGAGCTAGAATCATTAGTGACACAGTTACAGGAGGATCAGGCAAAGCTAGTGAGGGAGCAGGTACCTAAGCTGTTATAAGAATTGTTACTATGTCAATATGCGCAAATGGTAAAAATGGTTCCTTTATGTCCTATAAAGCAGAATTAATTAAAGCAAATGTAATGAAAGACTCCATTTTTTTTTTTTTTGTCTCTGTCGGATACACTCACATGCATATAGATTGACATTGTTTGTCAATTTTTTTGTTTGCTGCAGTATATACATGTGCTGTACACGAGACTTTTCATTTGATGGGTGTAGTCTAAAAAATGGGTGCTTTAATTATAGTAAATATGGATATCTTATCCTTGAGGATCTTCTTGCTGCCACTTAGATCAAGTACTTTGTCTTCAATCAACTTCAATACTCACACTATCTTTAATTTTAGCCTAGCCATATTGGCCATCAAATTGTCAAAGTTAATAGTCATACTCGAAAAAGGTGAAATTGTCTTCAATAGAATATAAAAAATAAACCCATTCCAGAAGAAAAAAGTTTAAGTAGTGAACTCGTCTGCCATTGATCTTCTGTATTCAACTCATAGTTTTAAATTGTCTTGATGACAAAATCGGTCCTTTAGTTGACTCTTTAGTTTTTTTCTCTGCCTTTTTGTTCAATAGATGAAGTGAAGTGAATTGAAGGATGTGAAAACAAAGGAGAATAAATTTTTACAAGATGTGTCCAACTTTTTGTTAAGTATATATTATAAGAAACTCGGTAGTTCTCGTGAAGAGTAGCTTTGAAGAAGATTCCCTTGATTTCACAATGATGTAGAAGATGATGCATGTGAATTGACAATATTTGGTCTTCTATTTTGGAACTTGAGACTAAAATTGTCATATGTCAGAATGTCAAGTCTGTCCTTAGCACGGGGTGCTTCGTTATCTGCTTCTTGAATGTCTTTCCAGAAAAATTAATGTCTTCCTGCATATCCGGGCTTAGACCTCTTATATAACTAGCCAAATCATTTGCCTGGCTCTCCTTTAATGCATGTAAATGATTAATTTGAAATTGGCCATATTTATCAACTGTAAGATTTTCTTGCTTCAAACTAATGAGCTGCTCAGAATAGGATACGGTATTATGTATTTGAAGCTCTAAAGTTTCACATACTGATTTGAATGCAAGAGGGACAAAAGATAAGCAAGTGGATTTCAGGAATGGACTGAAATAGGGGCCTTTACGTTACAACAAAAGTGATTGTGAATGAGATAGATTGCTGCTATGTACGAGGACAAAGGCAACAATTGTTTGGTTGCTACATGAAGGGCTGGATATGTGGCACAGTACAAATATTTTTTGTCATAATGTGCAACTAGCAACCTATTAGATTTTATAGATTCAAATTAAATGTTATGAGGAGAGTATGGGCTAGAATATGTGTGGGATAGCCTGATGAAGGTTTGCACCAAGGTTGAGAGTGTCTGAGTCTGGTTTAAGGGGTGTTTGGTTACTGATTTTTGGGATGGGCAGATGATTTTTGGGTAGTGCTATAAATTGGCAGCAGGTTTTGCACGATTTAGGATGGAAACATGGGGGAATTAGGACAAGGACTGCTTGGGGATAGGTTCAGTGCAATTAGGGTTTATTTAAAGGAAAATCTGGAGCTAAATCGGGGAATTTTAGGGCTGCAATGTGGCTGTTCAGGGACAGGAAAAGTGCAGTTTTTACAGCGTGCAGAAGTTGGGTTTAGTTATGGATTGAATTGAGCAGCTCAGGGACAGATCGGAAATTAGAAATTTGGGTTTGCTTTGGGGTGATTTTAAGTCTGGATGGGTTTTATGTTAGGGTTTTCACCAGATTGGGAAATTTATGGATGATATGGGATTGGTTCAGGAACCGTGTAGTACCGTTTTGCACTTCTCGGAATTTGGGTAAAAATTGGGGATTTTTGGATGGGTTAGTTCGGGTCGGATTTGTGGGGAAACTTAGGGATTGTTATTGAGTGTGGGTTAGGGCTAATTTGGGACGAAAAATTGAAGGGTTTGATGTGGTTTTAGAGGTTAGATGCATGATTTTTTCGGAGTGACAATTTCAAGCTAAATGAAAAAGTAAATAGAAAGAATGAAAGAACTTATGCTGCCAAAGCTATATGATCCTAATTGGAGATGGGAGTAATACTAGATCTTGGCTGGACCGCTGGCTTTCTTCACAAAGGCTGATTGTGATAGAGTTGGAATACGTCATATTCTAAGGGCCGGCAATAATCTTTCTTGCATGGTTGGAGATTTTTGTTCCTTTTTCAAAGCACCATCATCATAATCAAAGCCTTCTTCAAAGCACCATTCACAACACTTAACAAAGATTTGCATAAAGCAGTCCTTTTCTGCTTTCCAACGTAGTATGGCACATTTAGCGTGAGAGGAATAGGCGAATTTTCAAGAATAAAAAAAAGCACTACAAATAGGCAATAGGGTCTTGAATGAGATCATGCAAGCTATTTCTAGTCGAGTGTTGTTTCTTCATAGAAGGCAAGTTGTTATTGTCCACCCACCTCTAGGACTATGCCTGCCCCTAGCACTGTAAATGTCAATGCTGATCAGCACCCCTCTCAGCCTCTGCTTTGCTGTCGTTCTTTGCTCATGATGATGGTTCAACTTTTGGGTGCTACTCTTGACTCTCATTTTCAAGGCTTAATTTCGACACAAGCATTCCGCCTCAAGCTAACTATTTGAAGGTGCTGATTTCAGTCATTGATGTGACTCCCACTTGCCCCATTTTGATCAAGGATCCATCAGGTTGTGGCTTCTTTTGGCTTCAGACTCCCTGTAGATCTCATTGGAGCCTCAGAAATCTAACTAATGTTTGTTGCTTTGTGGATTGGAAGATTAGAATGATCTCTTAAGCTAATAGAGAAAATATTATATACCACCATAAACTCCCTGCAGGTTGTCATATGTTTTGGCATAGCTGGTCGCCTTATCGGGACGTTGTAAATAAGGGTGTGGATGCTTTCTTTTGTATAGTGGGGTTCCCCCTATTTTTGGGAGACTAATACAATTCTTACTTGGAGAGAGAGAGAGAGAGAGAGAGAGAGAGAGAGAGAGAGAGAGAGAGAGAGAGTTAACGAATTTGTTGACCCAGAGCATGTTCTGCTAAGGATTTGGCTCCGGTACCAATTTGATGCAGCTGGATTGGTGGAGAAGGATTCACCTATATGTAGGCAGCTTAAAGCAACACACTTATTGGATTTGTCACAAAAGAGTAGAAAAATTCTGAGTATATTAGAAAAAAAATTCTCATGCATTTTCAGAATACATGAAAGGTTCTTAAATAGGCCTCTTTGACATCCAAAGAGACCTACAGGCTCAGGTTAAGATTGAGGTTGGCAGTTTCTATTGGACGTAGACCTCCAAAAACGCTAAAGAAGGCGTGTGCAAAGGTCACATCAGACCAAATAGAGATTGGCTCTTGGGAAAACGAAAGGGAGCTTAACTGCAAACCCCACCCATCAAGCGGGGACGAAGTCAGCTGTAGTGTTGCAATGGTGTTCGTTCCAATCTATCTTCATTGAAATCTGTTACTATGGCTGATTAAGACTTTCACCAGTCTTAAATAAGTAAGGAAAAAAGGGGTCCTAAGAACAGGAAGAGATCAGTGACCTAATATACAATACCACTTATTGGTTTTTCCTTATTCACATTAAAACAACTTCTGATATGCATTTTAGGTTGTGAATCCAGGTGAATATTTGAATTAGTTGAGGGTGTGAACATCAACTGAAATTCAAGAAAATTTCAGTTTTGAACAGGAGCTCAATTTTCTAAAAGCAGCCAACATCCAATTTATTTGATCAAGTCGCACGGGTTCATTTTTCTTCATGTAGGGAGGATTCAAGCCAAAAGCCAAAAAGTGTTTGATGTTTGAGAACTGCGCCCCCCCACCCCACACACCAACGAAAACACACACACACACACCTCTTCCCTCCCTCCTTACAAGTGAACTGGCTTATGTATACAATCATAAATCTTACTTTGATCTATGTTTCTAAATTTTGTCCGGCACCAAGTTACTTCAGCAAGTCGGCTTATTGCTGTCAGGACTGTTGGTTTCCTTGTCTTGATTGAGTCAAGGCAGCACAAATGACCAATGAGACTGCCATGGACTTGAATGAATTGGCATGTGTGACAGGACCCATTTAGACTGAGTCAAGTTGTGATTTGACCAAAAACATATATAGAAATTCATTCTTTTTCCACCTCGCCGAGGTCATCATTATTTGCCAATGCCAATTCTTGATAATGCATGGTGATGGAGTACTATCTTTATACAAGTGGACAGAGTTTGGTATGCCTTGCCAAGTCTATATAGTCAACTGCCTGTCTGGTAGGTATCAAATTAATGATACCTGATCCAAATTCTCATGTTCACCAATATGGGTGTGGGGCCAACTTTACTTTTTTTCATTTTTTCTTCATTTCACTTGCTGCCAATCTCCTTTCCATTGCGTTTAAAAAAAATAAGATTTCTTGTTTTGAAGGCTTAATCTTTTCTTGATTCTGGAGGGTTTTTAGGTTAATGAGCTTGAAAGCATAAACAAGCATGGAACACGTTTTTTTTTTTTTTCGCTGAGTTGGCCCACCTGTTAAATTTTATTATATACATGAAGTCACAAGTAATTGACATGACATATGACTAAACCATTATATTTACAAATTTTAGCTTCTTTCTTTATTTCTTTTTTTCCCTCTTTTGGGTGGTTTTTTTTTTGGTGATTTTGTTGGAGCAGTATGGACATGGGAGACCCAGTCCTACTGGCACAAAGGCCAATTTACTTGATCTAGTCATAGGGCTCCATTTTTTCTCCATGTGGGAGGATTAAAAAAAAAAAGAAAGAAAGGAAAAAGGACTAGATGTTTGAGACTTATTTTAATGCTTTTTAAAGCTAACAAGTCCTTACAATTAAGCTGTGATGAAAGCAACTATATTTCACATTGCCTCTGTTGTTTACCGAGTCATAAAATTTTTAATTTTGCTGCTCCTTAAGATTTACCGAAGACCAAAACATTCTGAGCTAATGAAAATCTATGAATGCAGATGGAGCAGACAAAGAAGAGGTTCAAGCAGGTATGTATTACATGAGTCCTTTGTTTTTATTAATGAATTAATTTTCATTTTGGTAGACTTTAAAAATGCATTAGTTTCTTTTGATAGTATTTTTCTGGTGAGATAGATGAAGCTGTTAAAGCTCCCTTGGAGCTCAGTATAAGTCATTGAAATAATAAAGATGGTAAAAGATGAGCCTCTGGCACAATTGGAAGGTGCTCAGTCTCGTAACCATGGGTTCCTGGGTTTTGAGTCATGTTACCAATCAGTTTTATCATTTAAAAAAAATAATGCTTATGAACTTTTATTTAATTTTTCTTTCAATTTCCTTTTTTTTGACTTCATGATGTTTCCTATTGTATTTGGGACTTCATGAAATTTCCATATGTAACATGCAACATACTTTTTCTCGAAAGCTAGGGAAGCGAATGAGTCTTGTGTGTGAAAGTGTCACACATATATAAAGCTATGCGTTTATTTAGGTAGATAAGAGTGAATGGATTTTCTTTTGAATATATGTGGAAAGAAAGTTGCATCCACCCTGGAGAAGAACCATTTTTGTCCGACAAGGGCACTTATGTAGAAGAGGAAGTGTGGAAGGATGCAGATTTTACTTTACAGTTGACTCCTTGATTGATACTTGTCTGATAACTAGTTAAATTTTTTTTGATAACAGTTAAAAAACTGATAACTAGTTAAATTTGTTAGATACTTCCTGTCAACTTAGCTATTCAGTGACATTGAGTTACTTTCCAATATGAATGATCACATGACACGATTAATGAGTGAAGGAGGGCTTTCTCTAATTTTCATTTTGTAATATTTGATATAACCATTTTATAATGATCATTGTAAAAAAAAAAAAAGCGACATGTAAAGAGTTTCTTTCTCCTGAATTTACAACAAGGTTGACTTCAACATTGGTATCCCGGGCTATCCAGACTTTGATTACGTGGGAGATTTGGATAAAAGTCGATTGACCATGGGCTAGGTCTTCACCCATGCAGGAGCTGCTATGTGTTGGAGGTCTATGATAGAGACACAGGTTTCTTTGTCTACGGTAGTAGAGTACATGGTGCTAACAAAGGTAGTGAAGGAAGCAGTATGGTTGAAGGGCTGAGCTGGTGATCTTGGGATTCAACAGTTGTCCATTAAGACAGTAAGAGTGCTATATTCTTGGCTAATAATCAGGGCATCACTGGACGACCAAACATATTGCCCGGAGGTACCATTTAATCAGAGACTATGGTTGAAGTCATTGTATCTTTGGAGAAGATTCATACATTGGAAATCCAGTATATATGTTTACAAAGTATGTTCCTATTGACAAGTTTAGGCTTTGCTTGGACTTTATCAATCTCACTCAGCATGAGGTAGGAAATAATTCTTAAATCTTGAGGAGATCACATTGCAGGAGCCACTCGTACCCAGAAAGTCTTGAAGATATTAGGTAGAGAAAATCCTTTAAACCTTCTAAGATGGCCAACACCTTCGCCTTGTTAAGACTCTTAAGTCAGCATTCATTGAAAGCATGAACAAAAGTTCACCTTTGTCATGGCGGAGGATTCCACCAATACCTGCTGGGCTAGGTTTACCTCTTGCTGCACTATCGACATTGAACTTTATCCAGGCAACTGGAACTCTCTCCTTTACAGGCCGCCACAACTCAAGCAAGCTTCTCAATTCAGAAAGAAGTTATCCGTATCCTTGAAATCTTTTCTTGTTTTCACGCACTTGGCTATTATATTGAGAATAACCATCAAAATCAGGTTGTCTTGAGACACTGTTGCTCCCATAAAAGTTCTTATTTATCTCTCTCTTATTTGTCCATAGATTGGAAAGGGAATATGCTTCCAAAGAACTTGACCCCCTTCACAAAATGGACATAGCTTCTTAGCATCCACCACATCACATGAGTCTTGGGAAATCACTAAGAAAGGCCACATTTTTTGAGGAAGACTCCAAATGAAAGAGGAAATGCCACAATGAAAAGCACAAACATCAAAGATGGCTTTGGACACGATGTGATGTATGCATACGCTGGACCCATGACCCGCCCCTCGGGACCAATCCACAGGCCCAACATGACAGCCACTTAATTAGGAGTTTTGGAATAGTTAGGAGTCTTTAAATTTAGTTTGATTTGAATTATTTCAGCAAAATTTTAGGGATTTTGTTTGCTTATTTGGTTTCTTATAAATTAGAGAATATTAAGGAATTAGAGTCTGTCCAGCTTTCTTATATATTTTGTATCCCCTCTATTCGGAGGATCAACTTTCATTATTCAATAATAGATTTATTTACTTTTACTATGCTTGTGAGTGTTTCTCTTCGATTGAAGAGTGCTTGTGTGTGCTGAATACCTTGGGAGTCAACCAAATCCCATTGTGGAGTTGGTCTCTTGCTTGGATTTGATCTAGGATTCAGCAATCCTCTGTGGTGGAGTTCATCCATTTTTGTTTGTGGATGTGAGGTTGCATCAATTGGTATTGGAGCAAAGGATTCTATCTGATCATCTTGATCAGGCAATCATCTCGATTTCCTTTCCATTGATAACATTCCATACCCCATCATCAAAATCCAGCATCAACATGCCCACCATCTCTGCAGAACCGTCACCCTAACTCTGCAGAACTTTCACCCTGAAATCATTGCACCCGATCACATCCGAACCCCTGGAAACTTTAAACCCCTCCTATTTGAACCCATCCCAACCAGACGAACTCAATTAAACCCTAATTGCATCAAAACCGAATACCTATCCCACCCGTGGACCCCTAAAATCCCATTCTAAACCCGCAAATCCATAGCTGATCCATATCTGAAGCCCAATCCTTCCAACCCCAAATAGAAACCCTAGCTGCAGACCTCTGCTATCCAATTGCATCTACCTCATGCCCCTTTGCAATCCTAGTCGAGACAAGCAACCTCAATCTTCAAATCCTCCGCCCAGTTGACAGCTATAAACCCTAAATTCCCTTCACCAAATCCCATTACCAAAGCCCTAAACCCCACCAAACAGATACAAAACCCTAATAGCCCAAATCCCCTATGTTTCCCGAAATCCCACAAACCCTATCCCTTCAATTCCCCAAATCCCTAGCCCTAGTGGTCCCTTGTTACTCTAATCCCCTAGCCCTAAACTCCCAAAATCCCAAACCCATTCCTTAAAACTCCCTTCAATCATAGATGGTAGATACCTCAAAACCCTACCCACTACACCCTCAACCAAACCCTACTCTTCCTCAATCCATCTCATCCAGTCCCTACCCAACCCTCAATCCTTGGGACCCCCCATACGCGAGAGAGAGAGAGAGAGAGAGAGAGAGAGAGAGAGAGCCTTACCACTTCCTGGAAACACTCCAAGACAAAAAAGGGAGGGGAGAATGCAATGATTGCATCCTACGGCTGCCGAATGAAGACAACTGAACACATACATGCATGCACAGGTACGCATCTTCTGCATGCAGAATGCAATGAAACATAAAAATCTAACATTGTATGATATATTTATTTATTTTGGATATTCTTTCTAATTTGTTTTAAAGTATATAAAAAGAATATGGAGCTGCTGCAATGTACTTTTCCAGTCTCACCAAAACGCCTTCTGGTACTGCTATTTTGAACCATGATTACTTGTGTTTCTTTGAGAATATATTTGCCATTTGTGGCAATGAAATAGAGAGCGTGTCATTATTTGTTTCAGTTACACTTTTGGCAGTAGTGGTTTATAGTCATTTCCATTTGTTCATATCTTACATGGCTCAGTAATTCTATTTGGTGCTCATGAACAGTATGGAAAAACCCATCAGTTAATAATGGGGATTGCTCTAGTAGAGCCACATGGTACATTCCTCCACTTATGATATATATAGCCAATAAGTACAAATTTGAATGGTTGAAGTTTTGTTTTGCAGCTTATGGAAACTCTCATCCCTGTTGAAGAGAAGCGTAGACCGCCACGCATCCTTCGGAAAACTCGGTCTATGAACTGGTAGAGTTCATGATTTCATGAAAGAAATGGAGTTAGTGATGTTTCCCTCTTTTCTGCGCGGAAGTTGACGGTTACTGGCAGCAGACTAGCAGCTTTCCAGAGGTGTCCTCCTATGGCACGTTCTAGACTCCTCTCTTTTGCTTTTGTTGGAGTGGAGCCGAGATTCTAGGGGGCAACTTCAGTTAGTTGGAGGCAGGTTTGCATCTTAGGTACCTACTAGTTCTACTAATGAAAAAAAAGCAAAGTTGCTGTATGGGGTTAACAGGTGTTGCAACTGTTTCCCCGTGGGGAGAAGAGGAGAATAAATACCTGTGTTTTACTTAATACACACAATCCATTTAATGTTTATATATATCTCTCCTTAATTCAGCTCTCGCCATGGACTCAGATTTGGAGTGAGGCACGATACTGTCTATGATCACCCACTTCAATACCACCATGCACCAGTTAAAAGACGATTTAACATGAGCATCAAGTTGAGAAGATGTAACCAGGTTGCTATTAGAAAAAATTATACTTAATAGAAAATGCCTGCAGTCTTTCTTGTGCGGCGGCCCCGCCTGTAATCATTGTGGCCCCGTGTTGCCAACTATAGGATTTGTTTTTGTACTAGCTGATTGTAATAATTCACTGTTGGACTGAGTTAGACCTAAAATGTTTGGGAGTCTTAAACAATGGCTGCTTCTGCTTGTGGTACTTAAATGAATTTTAAGCCTCTGTGGTGTACCACCCTGCACTGTGGTTTTTGGTGTTAATATCTATGGTGGAACATTCTTATACAATATTGTATCTTCTTGTTTTCGACTTAGAGAACTACCAAGTTGGAATTAGTTGAATCCCTAGTGGGGTTTACCACTTACCTATAGAAAATCCAAGCTGCTCAAAAGAATGCCCTTGTACTCTGATATGGTTTGGCCGCACCATTGGATTGATCTTGCGATGAATTTGTGATTGGCAAATAATGGATTGACACAATGTTATGCATGATTGATCATATATATATATATATATATATATATATATATATCAATCATGTTAATAATCATCTGGTAAAATTTATGGCAGGGCCTGCTCTTGTTGGAGTAAAATTTAGGGGCATAGGATCTGAACTCAAATATTACCACCTGCATTTTTATATGTGGAAAAATGGTCTTACTGCATCCTCTGTACATTGGTGATGGTTGTTCAGATGGATATCGTCTTAATCATTATGATTGGGACTTTTTTCCCATTGTTTCGGGGGTTAGACTTTGGACGTGAACGAAACAACGATTTGCAGTGTTGGCAACTGCCTACCGGCCTGGCCCGACCAGTGTCTGGCCTGCCCTACCCTACCCTCATTTATGTTGGCCGGGTTTAGTTTGGGCCACGGCCAAAATTAAAGGAAAATACCTTTTTTCTTTTCATTCTTTTCAATACCATCCTGATGCACATTTTTAGTTTGTTTGCACCTATGTACTTTATATAAATCTTATACATTATACATTGTTTATTTATTTGTTTACATAAAATACATTGGAGTTCAAAAGAAGATTATTTAAGCGACGAGGGGTGAAAGATATAGGTGGAGGAAATGTAGGTGTGGACCTGGGTCTTTCCTAGGTGTTAATTTATTAAGATGATGGCTGAGTATTCATTTTCCATCGCCCCCGGATTTAATTTCCATTAAAGAGTATGGATATTTATCTCGGGTTCTTCTTTTTAAACCACTTATAGAAATACAATCTTAGGTATTCAATTGTATTGAACAAATAGGCCCCCGGGAATGTGCACATTTGTTTGCTCTTATTTTAAGCGTGTCCATGATTCACACGTCTTTTGGAGCGCATATCATTTAGGTCGAAATTTTCATAATGCAGACTCTAATAAAATGTCGTGTGAAATTTTGCACTTATTGTAGGTATGAAACTCACCATCAAAGGGTTTATTAGACATATAAAGAAGATGAATAGCTTGTATTATCAATTTGGCCCACAAAAGTACGCGCTTGTGTATATATATAGCTCGAGCTACACAGTAGGCCTCCAGTTTAATTTTGAGTTATAATTAAGCCTACACTTGTTTTGTTCCAACAACAATTACAGCTACATGTAATCAAGGTTATGGCTAATGAGTTCTAAGGATCCAACATCCCGGGTCATAGCCAGCTGGCATTTTTTTTTCTTTGTTATAATATAGCTCAGCTGGTTAGGGACACCATCATTTTAGAGAGAGAGAGAGAGAGATATGCTTACAAAGCACATTTTCCCCTGCGGAGTTAGAGAAGCATTATTGCACAACCAAAGCATTATTTCCCCTTGTATTGCGTCTCCAGATTACGTACAAGTTTTCTTCCCAATATCTCCAAGGGAATCTTCTGACCTAAGGCCATTTTAAACACTCACTCTTGTCTACTAAAAAAACCGTTGCAATGACAACTCAAAGGTACAATAAATATACTTGTTCAGCAAGCAGAATTATTTCTCAAAGTAATCCATTTTTCAGCTCCCATCTTTCCCTGGTGAACCCAAAATTTGGGAGAAAATCATGACAAAAAACAGCACCTGCAACATTACACATGATATTTGAGATTGCCTATCCTTCCAATGCTATCTATCTAAATGTGTTAAATGCTTACTGTATCCTGACTTGAAAAGGCAAAAATGAGGTGGCTACTGCTTTCAGCTTTGCACTTTTGAATCGGCAGACTTCCGCAGAGTACCCAATATGCCATCAATCAGCTGTTCCTCACCATCCTGTGATGAATCTGAAATAAAAGAATAGTTCTTACGGGTCCTCAGCTTGGCCCTGAGGGTAGCGACACGGTGCATTTTCTCGGCGCCAACAGCAGATGACTCTGAAGGCTTACTAGAGCCTCTACTTCTAGAACAATCAACGAGGCCATCAATATTCTCCATGCTGTATTTGCCACCGCCATCCTTATTACTGTACCATGAATTCAGAATCTTAAGCAACGAGCTATCTTCCAAACTTCTGTCCTTTTCTGCTCCTTTTGCTCCTGTGGCTATGTCTTCCTCCTCTGAATCTGACAAATCTTCATCTGAAAGTGAAGGCTTTTCCAAAACCGCCTGATAGCTCATTTCCCGGTTACCTTCCCTATCATACCTGACATTTGCACGAACAACCATCTCTGGTACAGGCCCAACCTCATCATGCCCTGATTCACCACCACTTCCTAGGTGACCTGCCTCGGCGACAGGGCCAAGTTCCTCCCACAGAGAGTCTTGATTAATTGTTGCGTCACGATAACTGTCCCTCCCTGCCAAGGCAGCTGCATCATCATCTGAGTGACTTTCCTTTCTTATTTTATTTTCTAAAACACAAATAGAAGCTTCTCTCTGCAGCTGTTTCTCTTCACTGTTGTGTGTCTCGACCTTTCCCAAAATTGGAATAGTACCAGTAGCCGCCCTTATTTTCACCCCTGGCATTATCTTTTGCAATAGAGACTTCAGAGTTGAATGACCAAGCTTTTCATGATCCAATTCATAGCCATACCTCTTATAGAAAAGCGGCTTGAAGGAGCGAATATTAAATTCTTCTGGGTATTCCTGTAGAATCTCTGCCGCAAGATTCTTACAATCAGCCTCAAGTTTGGACTTATGTCTGGATGGTTTCTTGTTGCTTTTGACGGACTTACCATGATCACCCGAGCATTCCATATATAGACATTCCAAGGAAGAATAACCATAAAAGCCACAGTCAAGATTTTTGTTAAATTCTCTCTCAAAATACCTCTTAAAATCTTCAGCCTCAATAACTCCTGTCCAATTACGAATTTTCTTCAACCAAACCTTCAACTCCTCAGCATTCTGAGGCTGCTTATTATTCACATTCCCATTAATAGGACTCTCATTTAGAAAGTGACTATCCTCTCGTTTCTTACCCTGCTTCTCCGATAGCTGCCGGACTTTGGATTGAGATTCCGTTATTGAAAACATGGAACTTAATCCATTTGTCGGACGAGCATGTGGTGTAGAGGAATGACTTTCTTTAGCAGGAAGTGTCAGTTTAAAAGGGAATGTTTGAGATTCAGATTCTTCTACCCACTTCTTCTCTGAAATCAACATATCTACTAACCGAGGGAAGTGGTTTGCGCTAAGAGCTTTGACAATTAAGGGGCCCTTATTTTCAAGCTCTTTTGCTATCTGTTCCCTGGGGAAAAAAAAAGAATAAAAAAAAAGTCAAATGCAGTAAAACCACCAATAATAAAAATCCTCAAACTACAGAGGGTTATGGATTTTACAAATAACAAGAAATTGCAGAAAATTATACAGATGCATTACCAATTTTTAACTTTTATGGCATCACTTTCGAGGAAAAAATCATAAAAAAAGAACCCACCATGTGATTTCTAGGACAGTGGGACATTGATGACTAAAAGAAAGAAAAAAACTAATTAAGAAAACAAATTGTCAATTTATATTTATATGTTCAGTTAAAAAAGAAAAAGGAAAAGAAAAGGTAGAGTACCTGGTAATTGATCGGGTGATGAGTACCGCTCCTTTAGTAGTCCGGAAAAATGATTCCATGTCATTCCAAAAGTAAGGTTTAGAAAATAATTCATGATTTTCCAATTGACATCCTATCTGACTGACAACTTCACTTAATTTTCCAGTATCATCAGTTTTTGTGCTTTCATCACCAAATGCAGAATCATGCTCAGGATGCTTCTCTCTTGCTTTCCAAAATTTTAACCACTCAACAAATGGTTTAAGGAGGTTAGAATTTGAGTTAGATTTGCCATCATTTTTCTCAGAATGCCCAATAGTTCTCTCCTCCAGAGCTGGATTTTTAGAATTTGAGCTAGATTTGCCATCATTTTTCTCAGAATGCCCAATAGTTCTCTCCTTCGGAGCTGATTTTCTTTCATCCAAAGTGCTCTCCTCCGGAGCTGATTTTCTTTCATTCAAAGATCCCAAATTGGAACCTAATAGATCATGATCACTTGATTGGTTAATTTCTTCTTTATTTTGTCTTTTCTCAGAGCCAATGCAGCTTCTGGAATTAGAATCGGCATCTTGACCAGAACTATTAGTGGAACACTTACCAGTTCCAGAATTGCTTTCTTCCTTAGCAGTCCTATGGCCAAACCAAGATTTCCAAATTCTTCGGAAAAATCCCACTTCACCTGTAGAATCGTGTTGCTGCAAAGTAGTTGAATCACTAGCTGTCTTTTCCTCAATCTCTTCATGGGCGGAAGAACAAACATCTGTAGCTTGTTGGTGAGATGATGGTGGCAGTGCTCCTTTCAACTTTGCAGTTAAATCACATTTCATGGGTTCATCAGTGGATGTCTTAGAACTGGCATCGACAAATTTATCAGCCTTCGGTTTCAGGTTGGAAGACTTTGGCCTTGGTAGGCCATCACCAGAAGGGCAATGATCCACGTTCCCATCAGCAATATCCAACCCTGTGATTGGTTTTGAATTTGATGGGATTGATTCAGCAGTTGTAGGGTGGATCCCATAAACCAAAGGCTGGTCGCCTGAAGGATGACGTTGGAGCTTTAGAACATTTGGCATGGATAATAGAAAGCGTGAGAACTTTTTATATCCAAAAAAATCTTTATCCACAGTAATATTAGCCTTCCCAAGCTCTATGCGTAGTTCTGAAAGGCTGACTCCATCAGGATATGAATTCAATATTCGACGAATACAATTTACCAATGCCTTGGGAATTGGGCGAGGCTTAACATCCATGACAGGTTCAGGTGAATTCTCAGGCTGCAAAAGAGCAGGCTGTTCTGAATCTGAGAAGGGATCGTCAAGAGGCCCATTGTAATGGCCATACCAAGAACCATACACCCCATCAGGAGGGTGGTTAAAATGCTTTCCCAGAAGACTGTCCCCTCGAACCAGCACATTCCAATGCCACATTATACTTGCAGCACTGCACAGAACACCTGATGTACAATCTGTACTAGCAAGCAAAATATTGTAGTTGTTCATCCGTAAGCGATGTAGAAGGCTTGCAAAGTCTCTATCCCCCGAAATTAGAAAAAGATGTGCAGGTGGTGGGTTTTGGGACACCCAGGAAACAAGATCTAGGAGAAGAGACCTATCAGCACTGTTCTTTCCACCTGCAATAAAAGAAGCAAACAATGTAAATCAGTTTTGACGGCAATGCAGGACAGGACAAGACAACAAGAACTAATATTCATTAATACATTGATAGAATGCAAATGAAGTTGAATATAACATGACACAAGAAGATCCCCCCCTCCCTCTCACACACACATGTACAGGAGGGTAGAGTTTTGGCGCCTCCCTCCCTCCCTCTCAAGAGGGTAGACTTGTGGACCCCAACAATCACTCAGATACTTTTTAGCAGTTGGACCTTGCCTCTATCCATAGAATGTACTGGTCTTCTACACTTTTAACACTTTCAATTTCTTCTCTTTCACATCTTAGATAATGGTACCACCAATTCAATGTCGATTTGTAGTTTGGAGTTGAGAAATATAAACATAAAACACATGTTTTTGGAAGGGATGAAACTAAAGATCATTGAAAGAAGGGTTTTTTTTTTTTTTTTTTTTTTTAATGTTGTCATTGAAAGAAGTGGAGACAAATAATTTTCAATAAACTCAAACAAGCCACAAACTTGTGTGAATGCGCCTATTAAAAGGATGGCATCATTCTGAATTCTTCCCATGGCCAACGGTTTAGGGGTTTCAGCCTTTAAAAAAAAAGAAGCCACAATTTCTCTTTCTAATGAGCTATTTATACATGCAATTGGCAATTGGGAAACTTCTAGGAATATTTAAATCAACATAAGACTCTTCATGTAAAAGAACCCACATGTATTACAATTTAGATACGAGTGGGGATCGAAATGCTTTTCACACTAAAGAAATAACCCAATGCAGATTTAAAATTACTGCTTTTAGGGATCTTTATGCTATTTCTAAAAGGTGCCTATAAGAACAATGTGTATTAGGTTTTCATTTGGTCCATGGTTGTTGTTGAAATTGAAACTTTTAGAAAAACGAATGCATTGCATAAAATCATCGTAGGTTTATTAAGGGAAGAGATCCCAATTTATAGAAAGAAACACAGAAGAAATTTCAAATTCAGAATCCTAACTATTAATCTGCAATCCTAACTAAACCCTATGATCTCTAACATTCTCTGACAAAAATGTCAGGAGTTAAGGGCATCGTTGTTCATCTTTGTTCTATTTCTGGACTTGTATTATAGCAAGAGTCATGCAAGTTGTGCATCAGCCAGTGGTGGATCTAGAATTTATTTGTTCAATAGAATTAGAAATGAGCGCATTAGGAAGCATTTAGGGATAAGCATCAATAGGCGATAAATTAAAAGCGACTCATTTGAGATTGTTTGGACAAGTCCAACATAGGCTAGCAATGGTGCCGGTGAGGAATAAGACTTTCTATGCAAGTTGATGTCCCACCAAGGAAAAGGGGTAGGCGAAGAGGACATGGATGAGAAAGGTTAGATTTGAAACGTGCAACCTATCTAAGGGTTTGGCTTAGGATTAGATCGGAATGGAGAAACAAAATTCATGTAGCTGACCTGACCCCAATATAGTGGGCCATCAACCTGCATAGCCAAACTTTTCCTTACCAGCGCCGTTGCCGGCCTGTGTTGGACATACCCAAACCATCTTAAATATGTTTCTCTAATTTTATCCCATATTGATGCTACCTCTAAATGCTCTTGAAAGTGCTCATTTCTAATTTTATCATTCTTACTTTTATCACACATCCACCTCAACATTCTCATCTTTGCTACATACACATGTGAAATACGATTTTTATTTCCCTATTTTGGTGTTAAATCTATCTGCTGGTGTAAGACCTAGACATGTGGTATGTAATAAATGTGAAGTTTTAAGGATTCCCTTTTCAATTATTTCACAAGCCATGTCTAAAGGTACAGGGACAAGGATGTGCACTAGAGTCTTCATTATTGTGGACTGATGATCTTGGGACATTGAGAGAGATTATTTTGTATTATTTGCAGAAATTTTGGAAGGTTTTGGAGATTGCCATTGCTATGAGCTTTAAAGTATCGTGTTTCAGATTGAATTAAGAAAATGAAAAGAACATGCTGTTGTTTTATGTAATGGCTTTCCCCATCTAACGAGGATAAATCAGTCAAATGTCAAGATTTTACCTCATTACTTTAACCTAGAATACCATAAGAGAATTCAATGTCAATGCACTTTGAATTCATTAAAGAATTCACATTGCCACTTATCAAAACTTAAGGTCTAAGGTTCGATTAGTTCCGACTTCGATATCTTCCTAAACCCTCATGGGATCTATATTGCCACTTATCAAATCATTTCACATATAGTACAAATGTAAGCTATATGATGAATCAGAAACCAAATACAAGTAGTGGGCCTTTAATGAGACTCGAGTGAGGATATGTTTTCTTATAACTGGAACCCTCCATTCTCCTTCTTAGATTCACTATAATAGAAGGGATAAGAAATCAGCTTTTGAATGGTAGGGTCGATGTAAAGCCTTTTCAGGGATTAAATAAGTGGCCCTAAAATTCAGCTTTGTAGCCTACTAGGGTTTTAAAACAATGCCTACAGATGCTCGGGTGATGGAGATTGGGTTATATTGGTTAACCAGATTGTCCAATAAAATTTTAAGTACAACAAAATCTAGATGAATGGAGATAGAGTAAGTGGTTCATTACCTTCCAACGCAAAAGTAAGCAGTTCCTTTAAAAGAGATATTTACAATTGTGCCATATATAGAGCTATTGAACTTATGAGCCATACGATGAAGCTCTGGGAGAGAATAACAGTGCAACGCCTATGACAAGAAACTAGTAGTTCAAAAAACCAGGTTGGGTTATACTAGATATGTCCACCCTAGAAGCATCTTCCTTCTAATATACATCTTGGAAAATTCTAGAGAGGAAAGAGAAATTTACACATGGTTTTCTCTTTCTTTTGGAAGGTACACGTGCTTTTTATTAATCTAAAGAAGGTGTAACAACAGAGAGCCTAGGCAATTAGTTTGGTGGAGAATGAAGAGTAGCATCCCTAAGGAGTATATAGAAAGCACAAAAGATATGTATACATGAGCAATTATGAGTGTGGGAAAAGGTTTGTGGACCAAATCCAAGTACCAGTCAGAGTTGTTTCGCACCAACGGTCCACTTTGAGATCATGTCATTTGCCTTGATTAAGGACAACTTAAAGGCAGAGACCCAAAATGAAGTTGCATGGTGTATGTGGTTCTCAAATGATGCAGTAGTAATTAGTCAAACATGAAAGCAGTCGAACATAAAGTGGAACTTAAAAAAAAAGGTGTCTGAGTCAAATGAGTTAAAACCTAGTGAATCTAAGACCATATACAATGCAACTTTAATATATTAGAGACTGAAAGTTGTGACGATCAATATTGAAAAAGTATAATACCGCAATGTGATAAGTTTTGTTCCTTAGAATTTTTGTAGAACAAAACAGATTGTTTAAGCAAATTTAGCTAGTAGAATCCTGATAACGTGGCCAAGTCGAGACAAGCAAATGGAGTTGTCTGCCATCATTGAGTGCCTCTTAGATTAAAAGGGTCATTTTTGTAAGACAACATTAGGCCTGGTATGTTGGATGAAGTTGAATGTTGTACAATGAAGAAATGTGAATAAGATAAGTGCATGTCGACGAGATGTAGGTATGAAAACAAGTCAGACTCGGGTTGGGTCCATAATGTAACCAGGTCCAACCCCGAATTGCTAATAAAGGCTCATGCCCAACCTTGGAACTGAATCAAGTTCAGGTATAGGACCTGTGCCATACCCGAATGTAAATTAAAGATTCAAATCTGGATGAGGACACCAATAAAGGGCCTGGTACAAGCCCAAATCAAGGCCCAATTACTTTTACACTAATACAAATATACAATAGACTTAATCTACTTTTTTTTAATTGAAACTGAAATTTTATTAGAAGAAAAACAGCATTAACAACAAAAGAGACATATATTGAAACGCTACAAGCCCAGCCACATAACAAGAAGAGCTACAGAAACAAAGAACAGCTCAGGCACGTCAGCGAAAAGATGAAGAAAAATGAGATATCCACAAGCTAGGGAAGTGACACCCTACTTATTATACTTAATATATATCAATCCATATATATATATATATATATATATATAGGCAACTGCATCAGGTATGCGGGTCCATGGTTAAGAAATCCATGGAACCAAATTGGGCCCAAATTTTAGTTGACTCTATGCAGTGGACCTGAATTCAGACACATAGAAACAAGTCTAAATTTTTTAACCAGACCAGCTTTTATATACATACAGTCCTCCATGTACCCATGGATGCAAATTAAGAACGAGCCCAAAAATTGGACCCATACCCAGTTTTTTTCAAGCCTGCCCTTCATGTATTCAGGGACCCATTTCCTTCCCTACTGATATGCATGCAATGTTACTGGAAACAACAAAATTACAAGCAAGAAAATCCACAGATTGCTATGACTGGAGATAAAATTAAAGAGCGTCATTTGAGATGGTTTGGCACATTCACAAAAGGCCAGAAACTGTCTCAGTGAAACGAATAAAAGGGTTACTAATGGAGGTACTGACAGAAGATGGAGCTAGAGCAGTTTGTAGGTGAAGTGGTCAAGAAAGAGATATCATTATATCATTATGTGGAGTAGCTGAGGCCTGAGAGCATGGTTGAATAGGGTTGAGAAGAAAAGCAGAACTCACAAAGGTGACCCTACGCAGTTGGCTTTCACGATGAAGATGAGTAGGTGTATATTTATCTAATCAGAGGGAGAATATTTAGCATGTCTCATATAATAGGTAGGAAGAATATCTCACCTTTGCATTCACAAAAAGGTAGTGAAAATGCATGAGAAAGAGAGAGAGAGTAACGATATCTAGGTAGATTTTGTGGCTTTAGCTTGATAGTAGTTTATAAGTGATGATATTTGGAGCAGAACTCTTTTAGCTGATGGAAAATAGATGTAATAAGGCTCTCTGCTAATGACAATGATGGCGATGACAAATATGAAACATCCGAATGAAGTAAGTTCTAATTTAAAACTGTTGGAGAAACAGAATATTGTTAGGATTTAGTAGATTATCCTTATCCTTGGATAAGGTTATCTTTAGGATAAAGTTAGTTTGATTATGATTATAAATGTATCCATTTCATTTAATGGAACATACGGTGAAATTATGAGAAATAAGTGATTCTTTGAAAGTCTTTATGGTATCAGAGTTGGGCTCAGTGATGATCTTACGATTAAGCTGGGTACAGTCCTATCTTCCGCAATAATCACCGTCAATTTTTCTGTTTTAAATAAAATCAATGAAATTCCATCTCTTCCCTCCATCGATTCAAGCATTCAAGCCTTATGATCTCGTCATCTTCATCAAATCTTCACCGATCAAAGCTTCTGGAGTCGTGTTAGATCTGATCTCCTGGACCATCAGCACTGACAGACTCAAGAGGAGCGGGTTGCGAAAGTGATGGATTCACGGACAGACGACGATCACCAAGAAGACATGATGATTGGTTTTGGAAGAAATTTACATTTTTTTTTTGGAGAAACGGAATATTGTTAGGATTTAGTAGATTATCCTTATCCTTGGATAAGGTTATCTTTAGGATAAAGTTAGTTTGATTATGATTATAAATGTAGCCATTTCATTTAATGGAACATACGGTGAAATTATGAGAAATAAGTGATTCTTTGGAAGTCTTTAAAAACCAAATGGAGGATTTGCTGAAGTATCTGGGATGGAAGTAAGAGACCACCTTAGATAGGTTGAGAGGGTAAATTAAAAAAAAAAAAAGCATTTGGATCACAAATGGGTTAACCATAAATGTATGGATCTCAATTGGGCAGCGAGCGTAGGATAAATAACTTAATTTAACAGAATCTTGATTGCAGGAAGAATTACCAACAAATGGATAAAGACTACCATGACCCCCTTCTATTAAAAATAATATTTTATTTTACCAAAAAAAAAAAAAATTTTAAAAAGAGGAGAACATATTCAAAATTGCTTATGGAGCTAATAAACATGAGTCTAGTGATGAACCTTTGCACCCCAACAAGAAATCAAATATTTCAGAAAATCAGTTTGGTTTTTTTGGTGGGTATACTGCAAAAGCTATTTATTCATCTATTGAAGAGAGGATAAAATTACATACAAACAATCAAGTGTAGCTACAGAAAGCGCGAAAAAGACCAATTTTTTTGAAGAAAAAGAAGAGGGAGGAAGAGGAAAAGACCAATCGGAGCTACTAAACAAAAGTCATGTGATGAACCTTTGCAGCCCAATACGAAATCAAATATTTTCATAAAATCAGTTTGGTTTTGGTGGGTGGGTCTCCTGCAAAAAGCTAGTTATTCACCTATTGAAGAGAACAAAACCACATACAATAAAAAAGACCAATGCTTTGAAGTATTAGAAGTGGAATATGAAGAAGAAAAGAGAAGCTACTGACAGCGAGGGACGTGGGCAATGCAGATTCCAGTGGAAGAGAGAGCCTCCTGATTCGACCGCGAGATCTGCGAGACGTCTCCAAAAGCAGTGATTGTGACGGGGCCCTTCATTCCATTGGCGCGAAGAGCAGAGATGATTCTTTGTCCGACTCGGAAGACATTGACGCCGGCGGGGACGGAGCAGTTCTCGATGTCCCACCAAACAGAAACCTTCACATTTCGACTCTGTTCCTCGTGATGATAGCGCCACGAAGGAGGAGGAGGAGGAGGAGGAGGAGAAGAGGAGGAGTGGAAGAGGAGAAAAGGGGAGTGGCGGAATAAGGTGTGGGAAGGTGAAGAGGATTTGTTGAGAAAGATGGGGCAGTGGCACTGAATGAGATTCCTCATGGTGATGGGAGAGGGAGGAGGGGTTTAAGAGCTTTTCATTGGAGGTGGTGGTGGTGGTGGGGGAGAGAAATGGTGCGTGAGATTTCTGGTCGATTCCCCTCTCTCTCTCCCATCAGAGTTCTTAGTTGCAGAAGACGGCGGGTGGAGCCTTAAACCCTTCTTTAAGCCCTATGTGTGTGGCCAGCACGTGCAGTTCGACCTCCTCTTTCTTTGGGGTTTTATTTTATTTTATTTTTATTTTTATTTTTATTTTTCCTTTTATTTTTATTTTTTATTTTCCCGGGATGGTTGAGGGGTATGAGACTTGTGACTTGTGAGCGATCCATTCAATGGAGGACCAAGGATTTTCATTTGGGTAGTGCGGCCAAGGTCAAGTTAAAGAAGTTAAATAAAAAAATAATATTTTTTAAGATATTAAAGAAAATTTTTAAATCTCCGCACCCGTATAGTAACACGTAGGTCCGCCGCTAAACCTACCTACCCAGGAATTGATTTATCTTCCACCCGCCGCTCTTGGGTTTTTAGAAGGTAGTCATGACAATCCAATGACTTCCCTATCAATGTTTGGTGTAACGGCGAATCATAGAAGGAAAGTTAAATTCTGCTTCACTTTTTCCACAATAAAAGGGGAACTGAAAATCCTATCTAGTAGGGTAGGAAATCGATGTAGCTGAAGAGAGAAATGCATATTTCGTCTTCCACGACTCTATGCAAATGTACCGCTAATATGGCTGATATTTCTACAAGGAAAAGTCCACAATGAGCTAGATTTTTCGTGATTCCATATAGCATTTTTCTCTTATTGTGGGGTGAATTCACTTTCGATTGATGCTATATAAATGTGCCCTAGAGCTGGAGGAACAATCCTTCTTCTTATCAGAAATGATTATTCAACCTTCACTTTTTTTCTTGTTTTTTCTTTCCAATTGACACGACAGAGTTTTTCTTTCCAATTAACACGATGGTGAACCTTAGGACTGACTATAGAGAGGATTGCTCGCCTATGCAAGAAAGAAGACTTAGACTGTGAGAACTAACTAAGAAATCTATCCTAAACATACTTGCTACATAAGGTCCTACTGTTAGCCCCTAAACAGCTGATGCTGCGTCGATGCGCAGATGGTGCGGTGGTATGGGGACTCTTAGACCTGACCGTTGCACAGACAGTTCATTGGTGCATATGGACTGTGATATGGAAGCTAGATGCTGCATATGAATCCCTTGGTGCGGATGGGCATCGCCCCTCAGTCACTGGTGTGATGGACGGCGGTGCCTACTTATGCTGGTGCAGTGATGGACGTGCACGTCGTGCTGTACTGCACGTGGTGTGTGCAGTATTGTGCTGCACGTGGAGTGTGCAGACGACGTGCAGTGTTGCTGTGAACAACGTCAGTCGCGTGCTGCGGTTGCTGCTAGCGACGACGTGCAGGTGCTGCGAGACTGCGGTCGACGTCGTGCGGGTGCTGCGTGCGGCATATTTTCACCCCTCGACCAACCATGTGTTTTCTGGAGACAAATGCATGTTCAATGCATTGAAAACATGGAAGACATGTTTAACAATCATTGTGTGAAAGGATTTGTGCATTGGGATCCGGGAATATGTCGAAAGGTCCATTTCCTCATTCTCGGACGTTTATTCCCAGGAGGTGGGAAACAATAGATGGCACATACCTCTACTATGTAGGAGGTATTCCTGTGGGATGGAAAAATGGATGGTTGACCCTGTTAGCACACAGTAAGCATAGAGAAGCATACCAATGGCCTTGGTGGCCTTGGTGGCCTCGGTTGCACGTTGGTGGGACTCGGATGAAAAAGTGGTGCGTGGGGCCCACTCCCTCGCACTTGGGCCCACGTGGTCCGAACGGAAGGAGCCCGAATACACACTGTGAAGCGTCCCTTGAGTTGGTGCTGAGGTGTGATGCTTGTGGGATATTTTGTTGATGTGGCAGCCACGAATGCAGCAGTTGTGCAGTTAGCATGGCAGTTGGTGCTTGGTGTGGTAGCTACATGTGCAGCAGTTATGCAGTTGCAGTGGCTGGCTGGCAGATGACTTGGACCAATGGTTAGAAGACAGGTTGTTTCTAACTGCATACAAGAACTGTTCCTTAAGCAGTTGGTCTGTATGGTGTTGGCACATTCTAATTGGTTCAAGACAGCAACAGTTATCTCTGTTGGCAAACAGTGATTGGTCAGGCTTCCATATAAATGTCTCCGAGGTTTCAGACATTGGAGACAGGAAGGGAAGATCCGAGTTTATCTTGTAATTGTTGTAACAGAGAGTGTAAACAATTGTAAGAGAGTTGTAACTCCCAGTTTTGATTAATAAGAGAAAAGGCTGGTGCCTAATTAATCAATATTTGTGTGTGTTGCTTACAGTCCCTTGTGTTCCTGTATTTCTAAGTGTGCTGTGTTGTTGTTAGTAGGCTGACTAAGAGAAATCTTAGTGCTGCGCGGCGTAATTTTAGTGTGAAAAATTTTACCCCGTGACACCTACCCACAATAGGAACCCAATCTTAATTGAATAAGCAAACCTAACTAATAAGAAAAGCAATATAGTCTTAGCCTATATAGCGTCACTGGCCCAATCCCTCCGATGCGTGTGTTGAGCCGGTGATGACTTTAAACACAGCTGACTTGTTTACCCTGGCCCCGACAACATATGTAGGCAATCATGCACATGTAAACTAAGTTACACCTATCAGGGTCAAGTTATAGTTATTGTCCATGACCTATTTGGCCTATTAATATGAATTGTCGTTCACTCCTCATCTTCACGAATAATTTTTTTTTTTTAAATACGCATTTCAATTCATAAGGATTAAATGCAATACACATTCTTCCTCTTTTACTCCTCTCTCTCTCTCTCTCTCTCTCTCTCTCTCTCTCCCTCTCCCTCCTTCTCAAACCCCATTTCCCTTAAAATCCACATCTCATAAACCAACTCTTCATATTTGTCAATCCATCCTAGACTTGGGTGAGGGTTTCTAAATTTTGTTGTTGCTTCTTATAATGCAGTTTTTTTTTTTTTTTTTTGAAACGGTAACAAAACTTTATTAAAAGAGAAAGCAAGTACAAAGCTGAAACAGAAAAAGAGAGAAAAGCTAAAAGAGAAGGAACACGAGTATTTTACCAACCCCAACCCAATTACATAATCACACCCACCCATGGAGACGACCTCTCAATCCCTTGCTTGGCTAGAGCATCCACGATCGAGTTGACTGATCTAACCTCATGACGAAAACAGACATTTAGAGTGACTGAAAGCATTTAAAAGAATTATTTATAACTAAATTTAAATAAGAGAACAAACTTATTCTCTCGGCAATAAAACCATAAGGGCACTTGTATTGGTCGAGATAAAAAGATTGTTTTCTTAAAGATAAATCTAGGTACACGGACCACTCAATTCATATATCATTTCCTCTCTCTCTCTCTCTCTCTCTCTCTCTCTTTTCCACGGATTTTCTGCTATACTCTCATCCCTTTACTTACTCCTTTTTTCCCTTTAAAAAGAAAACAAAAATCAACTAATGTCTCTCTTCTCTTTTTGTTTAAAACAAAAAATCATCTCCTTTTCCTTTAAACGCTAGGCTTGAACAATTCAGAATCTGGTTTTTTAATATGCACCTCTCATAAAAATTAAATTCTCAATGACAAGACATCTTGATTTGCTAGCTCTGATACTACACTTTAGAACGTTGATATTTCATATGAATCGAGATTACATGAGGATTTCCCCCATAGTGACCGTGAGTGGATTAATCACGGTCCGCCACTTCACCGTAGGCAGCTCCTTCTCGGATGATGGCAGGCTGCCCCGCAGTGTGACGTGGCGTATCTTGATTGGCCCACTCACGGTCACTATAGGAGAAATCTTCAAAAGTATAGACTCTATTTCATATAGGGCAATGTTATTGTGCATACAACTCTCACTGTATTAATTACGACCGAGAGGTGGCTAGACGGAGCCCTATTGATCACAAGATTAGGAGATAGAAAGACCCACATTAGATGGTCTTAGATATCAAGTTTGGGGGTTGCCTCTAACTTCTTCATCAGTAGCCTACAAGTTTAACAACTTTATAATAGGAAAAACTTTGACACTGGATCTAAAATCGGTGAAAACTCAATGGATCTAACGTTATTCAAGAGATACAATGTGTGTCAATATGCTGAGAGGTGCATGCATATGAAAAACATTCGTTTATTTTCTTTTATGTCATACATGCCCATGTTGAAAATATATCGTTCGCCATGATATATCCAATAAGATAATGCGTGGAGTCTGTATATTTGTGTGTGGGGGATGTACGGCCAAAGGGACCTCAATGTCCATAACCAGGTGGGATGTTTTAGGCCCACATTAAGGAAATAACAAGGAGTCCAAATTTTGAAACTTCAAAAGAACATAATGCTAACTTTAGGCTATTCCTTGGACCCAAAGTCCAAATGTCCAGGATCTGGTTGGATCCTTAGTACTTCAAAATAATGCAAGAATCTAATATGTATTGGATATTAAACCTACCCTAAGCTTAAAGTCCATTTTTCACACTCTTTTCCGGGCTGTTTCGACGAAGGACCGATGTTGGGCCTGCATCGAGCCCAAAATCCAAGCAAAAATACCCATCTCGGCCCAAGATCTCCCAAGTTCTAAAAAATGATTGACGTTGGGATGTGACTGGGCCGAACGTCGAATCTGGGTAAGATGCTGAAACCCAGATCATCCAAGTGATAAAGACTAAAAACTCTTAAAATCAAATGCATAATGGCCCTGCTCTGGGCCCAACGTCTACGTTTGGACCCTTTCAAACCCAAAACCCTATGTTCAACAGGAATTGGCCCAGCCCTAAGCCTAACATCCGTGTCTAGATTCATTTCTGATCCAGGCCCAATTTATGACATTTGTTGGCCCTGACTTGATCCCAGCAAGCATCCAACATCAGGACCCCTCTTGGGCCAGAGAAGTTCTAAAGTCTTATGGGCTTCTTTTGGATCCAAAACACTCAAAATCTTGAATGACTTGACATTGGGACTTGTTTGGGCCCAACATCCTGCGTGGTTAAAATCAATCGAATGGTGGAACCCATGTCTAATTGCCAACTAGGCCATGAGGACCCACCACGTGATATGGTAGAAATGGACCTCAACAACTTATAAAAAAGAAGGCATGAGCACATGCAAAATAGCCCACGTATAGGCACATGCAAAAGCACATTGTGGTTTGAGATAAGTAGGGCTGGACGTTGGGCCACCAATTTACATTGACTGTCGAATCCTGCTCCATTTAAAGAGAAGAATATCAGAACATTGGCCCCAATGCTGGATACTGGCTACCATTTGATCCCCTCTTTGATTTCTCTAGTTCGATGGGTCATGATTGAGCCCAATCAACAAACCCAAACCATTCATAGATTCATGTTTAAGGTAATATGATCAATCAATCAAAGATATTAAAGGGATCAGCTTATTTTGTGTTTTGTGCTGTTTAGGGGTGTTCATGACCCGGGTCAGGCCGGGGTAAGGCATATCAGGACCGGAAAACCGACTTTAGAAACACAGGCCACTATCCCTCCCAGGTCCAAAACATGCTGTAAATGTCACGCCCAAACCTGCCCATTTAGTCAATTGATCCAGGCTAGGCCTAACCGGTCTTTAATTATATTGGTTGTATGGGCTTTATAGCAATTGTTTGGACAAATTATCATAAAGATTACAAACGGTCCTTATTCGGGATGGGCTTTGTCAGGCTTTGCGTTTTCTATCACTTTAGTCCAAGCCCGGCCCAAATATTAAACATGCCCATATTATATATCCAGGCCTGGCCTAAGCGGGCTTGGCTCAGATCCAAGCCATAAGCACCCTTGTGACTCAAATGTTTGAAAAATAAATAAAACAAGGGATATATATACATACAGGTCATACGTTGGGCCATTGGATCCAATGGTCCAAATTTTTTTAGGATCTAGAAACTCCAAGGAAGATTAGAATAAAAGAAATCAGGCTATCTCATTAGGACCAACATCTTTGACAGATTAGCTTCTAAGAGGAGGGAAGAAAGAAGATAATAACCAGTCTAGACTCCATTTAGAGGTTTGCTAATTAAGCATCAAAGACTTACAATAAAGCCTCTAACTAATATAATTTACTTCTTTTACCCAAGAATTCTTTTTTTTTTTTTTTTTTTTGACCAAAAAACTAATAAAATTTACTTTTAAGTGATTTTGTTCCCTCTTAAATTCATAAAATTAAAGGGATCCATGTTGAGGGCCCTTGATTTTCAATCGTGGACCCATCAAAAATCTAGTACCATTATACCCAGATTTAGATTCTTATCAATAAAACTAAGAAGTTATTTATACCTATGTTGTGTGTGTATCATGGTTTTATTGTGAACATCTTATAACTTAGTAAAATTGTCAGATCGAAAGTGGTATTTGAGTCCTGTAGAATGTGATTCTTACATTACTAGGAATCCACCATTAAGTTTGTAGGCAGAAGTGGGCCCTAAAGTATGGGCATGAAAGCAAATAGCTAGGGACATTGATGGATTGTAGGCTTGGCTTACTATTTTGATAGATAGATGACCTGCAACAATGGAAGGGCCTTCTTCCTTGTTGCTAAAGTTCAGAGGGCAGTGGGAATTAGCCATGGAATGTTTACTAGTGCTCCTGTTCAATCAAGCTGTAAAGGAGAACTTTTCCACAATGGGGGGAATACCTATTATATATGCTCTCAAGCCTCTCATGCCTCCTCATAGATGAAAAGGTTCAACCCAATTCGAGGGATGTCAAAACTGTTCATGTGATTAGGCTTTTTTTTTTTTTTTTTTCATCGTAGGGTTCCCAACGCTTTAAGCTAGGGCCCAGAAGGAAACCAGGTAAAGCCTCCTGTAGCCCCAGTGTGGCCCAGTATGGTAGTGCAGTTTTGAACCTACAACCTCCGGGTGCAAACCGTTGTCCTTGGCCAACTGAGCTACCCCAAGATTAGCCTTTACTTGATAGAAAGTAAAAGGTTTGAATTCTCATGGACTCCCTTGATATCCTCTCTTTTAGTAGGCACCAACTAGTAATCTCAATCATATTATGAGGGAGTGTAAATCCACCGGTGGAACTGAGTAGGATCCTATGAGGATGTTATTAAGCATGTTTGGTAAAATATAGAGGAATCGTTTACTTACAGAATTTCTTCGTTCTCCTGAATCTAATGTATCTACAAAGAAGAATTTCAATAAGCGTTATAGAATTGGTAAACAATAACGATTACTGCAATCTATGGATATGTGATCCAATGGTTATTTTATTTATTTACTTTTTTTTTTTTACAATTTTCTCAAAATCCATGATGAACCAAGAGAATCTTTCGCATCATAACCGTCATTGGCTTTCTAGAGAATTTGAACGGTTCGGATCTTATAAATGAGCCCCATAGGAATACAAATTAATATTTTAAAATCTGAACGTATCCACAAATCTCTCAAAATATTCATTGATGGATGAGTGGTTGAGATTTGACATGATTAGGGGTGGTCATGGGCCGGGTTAGGGTATATCCTGGCCAGGCCCGAGCCAGTTCATTTAATCAATTGGACCGCTGAATCGGGCTTTTCATCACTACTGTGGGCATTAGAGCACTAATTAAATTAAATTAAATGCATTTCTTACCCAAGCTAGGCCGGGCTATGGGCTTTCCATCACTTAATCCAAGCCCGACCCAATTATTAATCCTGCCTTTGTTACGTATCCAAGCCCGGCCCATGAGCACCCCTAGACATGATAACTGTTTTGGACCTTCTAATCATGATTAATGAGTCAAATCTTAATTGCGAGACCCAAAAAGTGGGGTTCTAAAGCAAAAAGGGTAACCATTAATTTACTTTTTCTCCGTCTTCTTTGTCATTGAGTTGATAATGTCTTCAATGGTTGATATTTGTTTTTCAATTTTCTCATGATCCACTATGAATCATGCTACAAAACTTGACCCCACCATCATTTTTGGCATTATGAAGAGACTGGACAATTTTGATTGTGCATATGAGCCCCACATAAGTCCAAAAATAATCATCCAATAGTATGAATTGTTTTCAAAATATCTCAAACTATATAATGAATCAAAAGCTCATATCTGACCTCCTAATCGTTTTGAATCTTCTAAATATGATCAACGGTTTTGAACATGATTACAAGACCCACAAGGCGCGTTTAGAAAGGCAAAACCCATACCAATATGTTAGCGTCCAAGCACTATTCGGGAGGTCTGATTTTCGTAATATTTACAGGTGACCATGCAAGAATCCTCCTAACCATTTTTTCACGCTAAACCAAATGAAGATTTCCCACGGTAGTGAGGGAACTCGCGAGGATTCCTACCCATGGATCGTTGCCAAACATGACCTCAAGTTTCCTTAATTAATCATTACCGTCAAAACCTTTAGGCATTAGTAAAGACAACATATATTTTTTTTATTACTGTCCTTCGAATGGAACATGATCGGTGAGTATTTCTCAACATCTACAGTTTTTTCCTAGCATCAAGACATTCCTCATAGGATTCAAACTCGTGACCAATTAACTTTGATATCATATTAAGTTTTCTCAACTAATCATTCTTATCAAAACCTCGAGACATTGTTAGTATAAATACTGAGTTGAAGGACTGTAAGAACTTTATAGTAGGGCTCTCCAGTTAAAAATCTAAATGGCCAAAAGGAGAACTCTCCTAGTTTATGGGGTATCCCCAAATCTACCCCAACAGGATATGATCCCACCTTAATATTGATTGTTTGATGAAAAATGAGATCAACACAATCTCATGCAAATTCATTAATCATTCTTAAAATTTATTTTTGTTAAACTGTCAATTATATGGCGAGACCAATTCCCATTGAGATAAAAAAAATATACGGACAACCTCAATACAAGAAAATGATGTTTATTTTGAACGATGGATTTTATATGATTTTTTGGCTTTGGCTAACTGGCCAAGGGGAAGGAGTTCAAACCTCCCAACAGAGATTGATGTGAGTGAGATTCCTTACCAGCAGGCTAGTCTCGGATTTTAAATAGTTGTGACCCAATAAGGAATCCCACCCCTTCAAACCAGGACTCAACCAAGTCAAATCCTCAGGTGATCCTCTCTCCTAGTCCACCAAGCCAGATCAGCTAAAGGTAAAGGTAATACGAAAGAAGAAAAGAGCAAGGCAATTAACATAAAAGACGTGAGGTATGAATCTTCTTGACTATCCCTTTCTTCGACCGGAAGAACTTGGAAAACCTCTTTTTTGAAAGGTTGGCCTCCAAGATCCCGACACGTGGCAGAGCCGTTGGAGAGAGAGATTATCCTTTCCTTTCCCCTTTAAATCTCATGCATTGTCCCGCCCTTCCAAGCTTTGCTTGCTTTAACAAGCCAGGAATAAAGCCCCTCTTATTAAGCACCACCACCAAACAATGCACAGTCCCTTCATTCACACCACAACAAACACCAAAGGATCTTCCAAAATTCTTCTTCTTCTTTCTTCTTTCTTCTTTCTTTCTTTCTTCTTCTCCTTCTTTTTAAGTAAAGCAAAGGAAGGAAGAAAGTACTCAACACACCCCCATTCAACCATCCCTCTCTCTCCCCTCCCCCCCACACATTAATCCATGCAAAAAACAAACAAACCAACAGAAGAAACAAAAAAAAGAAAAAAAAAAGGCACATATCCTGCCGGTCATCTTCCTTCCGTACTCAGGCTTCTGCCTTGTTGGTCCCTGGCTGTGGCCGGTAGCCAGTCAGGCGTGTCTCCTGACCGTACAGTGTCTGACCAGGTAGAGAGGAGGGCTCTCTGAGACCTGCTGGGGCATCTGAGCACAAACAGAACATATGTGCAATGAGGGTAAGACTCAAAGAATAAGATACTCTGACATGATATAAAAATCTCTGGCTCCTTGTTCTTCAGGAAATTTGGAAGTAATGTTGAAAAATCTTGAAAATTAGTAATAATAAGAGTAGAGAATATTTGACCCAAAAAGATTTTGGGGTGCAACTTTGTTAGTTGAGTATTTGACCCAATGGAATCCCAACAGGGGGACACCCAGAATCCACAACTTTAGACATTACCACATAAGCAAGATCTTGATTGGTTGAATTGTATCACCAAAGCGTCTTACCATGGCTGTCATTGACCGGACCAAGGGTTGCCATTGCACAGCACTTTAAGATGGGCTTGGCCGGCTGCTGAATATACAAATATTTATTACTCTAATAAGAATCCGTCGTTGAGGATTTCACATTGATATTGCTGAGTATCAACGTATAGAGCTTTGAAAAAAAAAATGGCATTGGTGTATAAATAAACAAAAAATGAGGATTTACATTAACTTAAATCATTGGAGATTTATAATTGTCTAATACATGAGGTCTTCCGCAACTTGTGGGAAAACCAGTGAGGAATCCCTGAGCATTCAATTGTCAAATCTGATGTAAAATCTTCCTTAAATAAACAATTCCAACAAGTCACGCTTGCTACCCACGAGTTAGATACTGATATGATCACATATTCAAATTCACATTCAAGGCATAGTTGAATCTGAATCTGGCTGTCCAATGGAGTAAAAGGTTTAGAGAGATTATCTTGGGATTTAAGCCAACTGCTTAATTTGATGCGACCCATACTAATAAATGGTACACATGATTTTTAGCATTCCTTTCAAACCATGTGCATCAGTTACAGGAGGCCAATCAAAAGGATTGAAGCCATATGATGGAGGAGATTTTGTTCATAGGGTTTGGTGAATGGTGGTTCTTTAATGCTGTGTTAATTTAATATTATGGACTAATTCGGGCCCTACACATCTAAGTAACTGTCTGTCACCATCGCATCCCATAGGTCCGAAGAGTACAACTTTATTTCTTTGAAGTGCCATACTCTATCCCTTCCCCTGTTTTAGGAAAAGGAATCAGTATGAATATCTGTTTTCCATTTCTTCATAGTAAGGTTAATGTATGGAAGGAGCTCAAAGTACAGAACATCCATGCCTTTTTATACCACTCCATAAAACGCACCCCATCATGTGGAACCCACATGGGATGCATGCAATCAGGTGTGTAGTGGCCAGCCATCAATCCAGGATGGGAATGATTATGGCTCTTGATTTTAAGGTCACTGTGTATGTAAAAAAAAAAAAATGGTTCCATGAAAAGTATAAGCAGATAATGATCCAATGAGTGCCAAATTTGACCCAAGATTAGTTTTTCAAGGGACTTATAAACTTATCATAGGAGGACCCAAATGAAAGGGTAATAAAGTAGGAAATTGAGAATGATCAACCCAAGACAAGTTGGATTGTGTGTTGCACTTGCATCAGAAAATCTAAATGGTCCCAGCATCTTATTGCTGACATCAGGTTGCTCATCAGGGAAAAGTCCCCTCCGTTGGAAATCCCAAAGATCAAAACTCAGTTTTTATATCCACCGTCGTTCATAGGCCTTGTAAACAGCCCTGAACTTATAGTCCTACTGTCAATCATAGGTCTGAAAAAGTAAACATGTTAAAAGAGCAATCTAATATGAGAGGGACTCTGCAGTAGTCTTGTAGGCTTTGTTGTCACTTTTCTCTCCATAGATGTGTAGGGTACCCTATTTTGTCTAGTGCATGGCCCACATGCACTTGATCTTTGACCATTCGTTTGATTTCCTCTTGAGTGGTGGATGGTTTTTGCACAAGCACTTAATTTTTCACTCTCAGGGCCGAGGTAAATATGCTAGCAGGACCGAAGTTTTTACATCCATATCAGTGTAGTAGTGTAGTCGAACATGGCCAGTAATCGTACCTATGTGGGGATCAGAACAAATGTATCAAGCCATGGCCTGATGGCTAGTAAACATCAGTCATCAGCATATGATTTCAACCATTATACCATTTTCAATATATAGGGTACAAAGTTGCTTTGAGATTTTGATCATTGCATGATCAATTATGTTCCAACTTTATTACATTATGGCCAATCTTAGAGGCTGCAACAGGCCAACGGTCCGGATTTTTGAATATCCACATCTTATAATCGGGAAATTTTCCACCTTTCACTGAATTCCATATGGTTTGGTTCAAATTGGTTTGCTTGATATTTTTCTATAGTTTTAGAGGGTCATTTGGCTTTTATGCATGGGATATGAAAATGGAATTTACATGTGTAAAATTTGCATATATGAATTTTATATATATCAAATTTACACATATGAAAATGGGATATGTTAAATTTTACATTAGTCTTACACGCAGATGAAAATAAGATTTACATATGTAAAATTTGCGTATGCGGATTTTACATGTCAAACTTACATGTGTGAAGCCAATCCACTTGTAGCTCAAGTGGTGAGTCATCTTCCTATCTATAGATACAATTAGGGATTGACCCCTAAGTCCTTTGGAGGGGGACTTAGTAGTGTGAGCGTACAAGAGCATGGAAAAAAGAAGGTAAAGTAAAATATCCTGTTTTAGTAAATGTTGAACAATCCGAGTTATTTATGTAAAATATTTTATTTATTTCAAAATCTATGAATGCTTAATACACGAAACTAAATGTTTTGATGTTAAATTTGAACTCTTCGTATTAAAATTTGTGACCCACTTGATATTGAAACCCATCCAAGCATCCTCTGTCTTGGTGCTTTCTTAATCAAGAAGGAATATAATTGCTTCACACTTTTTCGAGTGTGAAAATATTCAAATACCTCATCTATATACCATTTTCACACTTTTTTTATTATAAATATATGCAAAAAATGTGATCACATGTAAATGTTGTGAATGTCTAACATTTTTCATGTCTTAAAAAGGGCAAACAAATGACCTCTTGTTTGTTATCATAATTAAAATCCAAACAACAGTATTTGACTCAAACCATTTTTATTGTTGGTGTTTATGAGAGATTGCTCTAAGCTAGAACAATTTGTTTCACACAAATTTAGACCAAATCAGTAATGCTCCGACAACCCAGTTCATTTGTTTTGTGATTGTATTAAGAGAATTGTTTTTCTAAGAAAATAAGAAATAAATGAATGTAAGCTTTTTAGCAAAAGGGCCACGTTTGGTAACATGCAAAGAATTTACAAATCTAAAAAATTCCCCATTGCCACTTGAATAATCAGTGTCTATCAATGCATATAATCGAGTATGATCGATCTTGGAGCAGAAATCCACGAGGCATGAGGGTTTCAAATCTTTTGAGGGTGTGGTGTGGGACCAGAAATCCTCAAAAACAAAGATTTCCATTGGACCAAATCTCAAACTATCTACAATTGCCTTATATGGATTTATGGTAATATCGTAGAAAGCCAAAATCAGTTCTTTAAAGATTTTATTGCCAAAATGACCTAAAGAATCTAGATTGCCAAAATAGTTTTATATTATACCATTTATGACGCCCTCCTACTATTGAAAACTTAGTGATAAGTGAAGGACATGATCTAAGATGCGGATTGAATCTTGACTTTCTAAGATTTGAATTACAAAATAAAACTTTTTACACTGTCCACATTATCTTATTCATCTCATTTTTGCTAGGACATTATCTTATTAATCAGATGGCTAAAATTGCATCACTTTTTATAGAACCTGGTCCACAGTCCATGACCCCATGTTCCCACTAATTAAAACGGGCAGTGGACCTAAAATGACAAGCGCCAGTGCCAACCATTCATCAAAACACACACAGAGCAGAAGGGTTTCAGTAACTACAGAGAATACAAGTTACAAGTCCAACACACGACGCCCACCAAAAAGCGAAAGAACATCCTACGTGTACCTGCAATGACGGTTAACGACTCGAACATCTCCGTTAACTAACGGCAAATCTAACGCTCTCATTCCTCTCTGTTATAAATACGAGGCAGTAAGCCGGTCACATGTGTTTTCTCCCATTTGTGTCCAAACGGAAAATCCGGAGCCAAGACACTTCAATGCTTTCCGTTTTCGAACTACAAAGAGAATCCGACGCCAGCAGAGAAATAGCCGTGAAATCTTCATAGGCTTTTCCTTTTCCTCCTTCGTTTTCCTCATTCCATCGACCGCAAAATCCAAACAAATCTTTCTTCTTTCCTTCCTCCACTTTCCCCTCCCTTTTTCAGTAAATCAGGCAACGCCGTGAAGATCTCTGAAGCAATTTCAAGGGATTCTATACCTTCTGAGCAGCTGATAATCTGTGATACTGATTGGAGAAAACAAGACCGATTGAGGTAATGACCTTTTCTTTTCTATCCATGGAAGATCATTTCTTTTCTATACATTTGTGATATTGATGAAAGGAAAATCAAAAGCAGGAAGTTTTGAATTTCACAGTTTGATTGATTAAATTGCTTTTGCTTGTATGTTATTCATTTGAGATCCTAGGAGAGGATCCTCCAGAAAAAAAAAAAAGGAAGACTGGGTTTTCTTTCTCTCCTTCTTTTCTTTGTTTCCCATATCAAATTTTGAAGATTTTCAGATCCGGGGGAAGATTACATATGAAACAGAGAAGAAAGCTTTTCAATTGATTGGATTTTGTTGTTGTTCTGGCATTTTCTGCTGTGGGTGACTAGACATTAGCTCATGTAAGGAGAATCTTGTCTTGAACAAACTTGTTTTTTTTTCCTGAATAGAGATTTTAGTTCTTCTAACTTTTTTGTACCATATGTGCTTTCCCAGTTTCCCCCCTTGGGTCATTTCATCAAATGCTTTGAGACCGGCTACATAGAGTTTGGAAGATAGCTTTTTTATAGCTACTGTTCATTTCTCGGAGAATGTGAATCAAAGAGAAGTTATTTTATTCCTTTGGGTCGAACCTTCGTCTTGGATAAATTATTCTTTATTGGCAGTATGTCAAAAACTATGCTTTGATGGTCTTATTTTATGTTGTTCTGTTCTGTTATGTCTCTGTAATGAGCAATGGAATGAATGAAGAGATTGATATATTTTATTGGGTGTTTGTCTTCTAGTGAGAAAGCAGTAAGAGTAAGAGCGCCGGTTTGCCCAAATTCTCGCCCTTTCCACGTTCTAAATGGGCATTGTTTGTTGCTACAAAAGGGTAATGATTTTGGGAGCATTAGCTGATCAGCAGCTAGTGTCCATCCAATAAAATTCCTTTCTCTGAAACTTTGATGATTTGGGGAGGAAATTTTTGGGTGGTTGGTTTTAGAGAGTGTGTGAGATTACGTGGGTCGTCAAATCAAATCATAGGAATCAGTGGTTGTTAGTTTGGTTTGGAGAAATATGAATTATGAATTCGTTTTGACTGGGGGACTGCCTAATTTTAAGTGGGTTAGTTTTGAAACATGTGGGTCCTGCTATGGAGCCCATGAATGCTCCAGTGGCCAAGTATTTTAGGGACCTCTAAAAACGAAAACTTTAAAAGGCCAGTCCTGTCGCCCATCCATTTAGACCGAAAGAGTAAAAAAGGAGGGAAAGAAAAAGAATACAGTGAAAGGAGAGGGAGAGTAAGAGTAGAATAAGAAGAAGAAGAAGAAGAAGAAGAAGCAGCAGCTGCTGCTCGCTGCAGACAGTAGCTCCAGCACACTGGTACCTCCCTCTCTCTCTCCCTTTCTTCTTTTTTTCATTTTTTTTCTTCCATTCTGTTCAGTTTCTCTTCAATTTTGTTCCTTAATTTTTTTGGTTTCTCGGCCATCAGACCGTGATGACTTCCGATTTTCTTCAAAGCAAAAACATTGGGTCAACCAAAAAAAAAAAAAAAAAAAAAAAAGTGGGTCCCACTAAATCAATGGATGAGGATAGCCGTTTATCAAGAGTGGGGCCCCTCTTAAACATCCTTTGTGTACGTACACACACTTCATAGATTAGATTGAAAAGATCTTCAATTAGCTAACTGATGCGTTTCTCATGCTATTAATGATAGTTGGTTGTGCTTACTTTACTTGTTGCAGACGGAGACACACAGAGAGAGAGAGAGAGAGAGAGAGAGAGAGAAAGATGTTAACTTGCATAGCGTGTTCGAAGCAGCTTGACGATTCGGGGGAAGATGGTGCGCGTGGTACTCCAAGTACGAAAGACGCCGTCAAAAGTCTGACGACCCAGGTTCGCATCGCTGCACTTCTCCCTGATATGTCTGTGTCTCAATGCTTTTTCTTTATTTCTTTATGATCAGTTTCTTCTTCTACTTCTTCCATATTCATTCTCTGCAATTACCCCACCCCCACCTCCTCAAAAGAATACGACGACGGGACCATTTGCTGATTTTGGATTTTTTTTTTCCCAATTCAAAAGCCTTTTCCTTTCTTTCTTTTCCTTGCTTTTGAAAACTCTAATCACGTAAGTTGATAGTAGTTGGACTATAATGCCCCTACACCATATCCCATGATAGTGGCTAGTGGCCATTCTTCTTTGGCAAGTTTACCCCGGATCTTCTCTTTCTCCAGCGAATCCGGGTTTTAGCACGAAAGCCCATGCTTTCTGGGATTCCATACCACCGGTGAGCATTGTGGAAATCGTTGGTGATTAGCATTCTCTAATAAGTTTTCTTCTTTGATCAAGGAGAAATTTCTTATTCTGTTTTTTTTTTTTGGAGGGTATGTTTGGGTAGCTTCCTAGTGGAATTTTGTTGACTTTCTTTGCTTGTAAAAATTAATTTTGACCGATAAAAATGGCTTTTTTATTTTTATTTTTTATAACTGTTTAGGGGTATTGGCACCTTGATTTCACATGTGGCCGAGAATTGAGAATTGAGATGCGTCCTTGACCATGGCCCTAATCTAGCAAAAATATAAAAGAAAGGTGGTTTTCGTTTTGAAAAATCTGAAATGACAAGAATAGTATTTTCAATAGGCTTTAGTTCTTGAAATTCTAACCCCATTTCAAATGCTTTATACACACCAATTGACATTGCTAGGAGAAACTCTTATGAAAGAAAAAAAAAAGAATCTTTCAAATAAGTACTTCTAAAAACTTGTAACTTAAAATATTATGAACAAGAATAATTATCTTCCTAGCTCCCAGACGAACTGAGTCAACTCGCTTGGTGTGGTGATGGAATCGGTCACGTCAAATTGCTCGGACTGAGTCGACTCATTTGTAGCCCATGTCGTGAACCATGGACTCATGGAGCCACGCATTGTGGGGCACGTAATGTAGTTCTAATCGGCTCACCATAATAGGGAGGGGCAATCCGTTTGTGGCTAAAATATTTTGTTTAGGTGAAGCAGTCGTTCTCTTGGTTAATGAAGAGCTGCCCCATCGAGGGGTCGTGATCTCACGTGTGCGGACTGGGCTGGTTACGTGCGGGGACAAATGATTTGGGTTGGGACCGTCTATAATTCTCGACCGGCTTGGGCTCAGGTCGCTGTTGGTTTGTAATGGAACAGCTAAGAAACCACGCTTGGGGTTGGGAAGAGTAAATGGCTTGTCTGTGGTGGGTACATGAATAAAAAAACATTAAAGAGGAGAAAGCAGAACTGGCCAAGGTAAAGTGAAACCTTATGTTGAAATGGTTCCGTGCAGAAGCTTAATATATGTCTCTGGCCGCATACATGTGTCACATCTCTCACTGGCATATGCCCCCCCACCACACCTGTTCTTTCCGACACCTAATTTCCCTTTTTTTTCTCTCCTGCGCTTGTACCTTGCTTCTGTCATGGGCAAAAGGATGTCTATGCCCCCAGTTCGGATCCGTCAGTGTCTCGTTAGTCCAGGGTGTGAGAACTCTTGTTTAACATTAGAAATCACATGCTGAGAATCCAGAACCCACAGAATGAATGCCTTCTTGTAACCTTAAATTTTACATCAACAGGAGCTGGCCTACTCACACGCATTTGATATTAGTTTTTTTTTTTGGTAACCCACACTTCATATTCGTTGGAGTGAAACTCTACAATAAGACCCACCTTGAAAATCCGAACCCTCTCTTTCCTCGGGTCCGTTCATAAGATTGCATTTATGATTGATAATATATTAAACGTAGGGCTCTGTTTTTTTTTTTTTTTTTGGTTTTTTTGTTATAGGAGGGTTTCCAACCCTTTGAACTGGACTAACCCCTCCGGGCCCAGAGGAAAGACGGGTAAATTCCCCTGTAGCCCCAATATGGTATTGCAGTTTTCAACCTACAACCTTCGGATGTAAACCGTGGTCCTAGGCCAACTCATCTATCCCTTGGGGTTAACTTAGGGTATATTTGATTCAAAGCATTCCACCAATTCTTGTCTTGGAGTATTTGGGGAAATCCAATTTCCAAATGCTGCCCCCAAGTGGATTTCGGGTTGATGGCAAAAGTGTCATTTGGGATGCCAGTTTAAAGAATTCTCCTCAATTAAATAAGTCATTTGGAATGGGAGGGAGATGACACCTGCACTGCCACCAGGAATTCTGGATAAAGAGAAATCTTGACAGAAATGCTTGTTACCAAACATATCCTTAAATCTCAATTTTATGGTGGATCAACTCATATTCAAGTAAAATTTTAGAGACAACTCATATTCAAGTAAAATTTTGAGCTGCACCATTTTTTAATAGCTGGTAATAGGTGGCCCCCTGCTGTGGAGTCTCACTCCTTTCCCTAAATGGAAAGCCTGAGTGAGAGATATTCGGAGGATCTGGACTCGGTAGAGATATAACCCAGTGGATCCGGTGGGCCCTGCTGTGGAGTTTGATTGGGCCTTTTTCAGCCGTTCATATGAAAACTTTGAAAGAACTCATTCTACTTTACTTTTGACTGTCGATTTTATTACATTGAGATTAAAATGGCTAGGAACCCAAGATACTGATTTTCTCATTGTATCATGCTATGGTCGCCCCAGTGTGTCCTTGATAGAAAAGACTGATATAATTTTCTATTGGTTGTAACTGTGATTGGAAACAATTGGCTAATCGAAGTTAGAAGGCTAGGTCAATGTAGTAGCCTGAGGCTCTTGTGGCCATACATGTGGGTCCATTGATAGAGGCCTGAGGCTCTCGTGGGCATACATGTGGGTCCATTGATAGTGGCCTGAGGCTCTCGTGGCCATACAGGTGGGTCCATGTGCTGAAAACCTTGTCTCAAAGTTGGACGAGCTTGATGGCGAATGTGGCAATATCAATTTAATAGAGGTTGTAGTCAATAGAAACGTTGTGGGTAAGGCTATAGCCAAATCGTTTGATGAACAAAAATGCATAACCTTAAAACAAAAGGAAAGTCTAAAAAAGGAACCTGTAAGTCAAAGGACTGGACATGGGATTTTGCATAATTTTGGATCTATTGGAAATTTCGTCATGAAAGGTATTCAAGACAGCGATTAGAGCCCCATCTCAAGTTGAACAGAAATTGTGTTCCCACTGTCTGCAGCTTGTCTCATGGATTAGACTCTTGCTCGTCCCCAGAAAGTAAATTTTTTGGACCAACTCATCCGGGTCATCTAAATTGTGGGCCCCATTGAGATTATGTGAGAACCAGACGAATTGGATGCCGAAATTTTTTTTACACTGGTCAAGTCAACTGAATTCCATTCTTTGCTTCAGATTTCTGGACCAGAGGTGCTTGGCCAAACCTTCTGAATCATGAAATTTGGGTTTCTGTGGGTCCAGCTTGCTCCTTTTTTTTGGACCATAGCATGCATGTGCTTATCTAAAATGATTGATCTGCCAAAACCTGACGAATAGCCATGTAGGATTGGGTTCAAATCAAGTTCACTACATAGATGATGAAAAAGGGTCAGAAGTGAATTGCTCAACTGGTATCAATCAGTGGTTGAGAAGGCAATTTGTCTAATCTCAACATCTTTTAAGGTTTAATTTTTTCTCTCTTGATTAACAAGATGCATTTAGATGATTTATAGTGGCAGTCGTGCTCATTTTAACTGAAGTACTGTGGGTCCAGCTTGCTCCTTTTTTTTGGACCATAGCATGCATGTGCTTATCTAAAATGATTGATCTGCCAAAACCTGACGAATAGCCATGTAGGATTGGGTTCAAATCAAGTTCACTACATAGATGATGAAAAAGGGTCAGAAGTGAATTGCTCAACTGGTATCAATCAGTGGTTGAGAAGGCAATTTGTCTAATCTCAACATCTTTTAAGGTTTAATTTTTTCTCTCTTGATTAACAAGATGCATTTAGATGATTTATAGTGGCAGTCGAGCTAATTTTAACTGAAGTACTGAACCGTGTAGTCAAGAAGCACATCTGGCATTATCTTCTTGGCTGCATCTAATATATAATATTATTTTAAAATTTGATTGAATTATCTTTGCTAGTTACAGTCACTTTTGACTTAATGTGTTTGATAGGAAAAATCTGAAGAATTCTTGTCTGTAAAATATGAATTGCGTACTAATTCTTGTAAAATATTCTGGAACTGCGATTTCCAATGCTGATATCTAGAAAACATTTGAAATTCTAGAATTTGAAGCCTTCAAAAATCAAAACACTCTCTCTCTCTCTCTCTCTCTCTCTCTCTCTCTCTCTCTCTCTCTCTCTCTATTAATCCTAGAATTGATCTGAAATGTTGTTCCAGATCAAGGACATGGCATTAAAGTTTACTGGTTCACACAAGCAAAGCAAGCCTTCTGCTGGGGCCAGTAGCAGCAGCACCCGGAGAGTTGACCGCCCTTACAGAGATTTTGACACTGCCTCTGAAGGGCCAAACTACCCATACATGCATGGCAATATGGGTGGTGGAAGTGCCAGCTCAACACCCGCATGGGATTTCACTAACATCAATAGGGACCCCTACACTCTGGCCTCCTCCGACTCAAGATTCAGAGGCATGTCAGGCCCTGGTGGAGGCTATGACCCTCAGTCTTGTGATGTTGTCCTCGTCGATGATGATGAACCCAGGGAGTGGATGGCCCAGGTTGAGCCCGGTGTTCACATCACCTTTGTCTCTCTTCCTCAGGGAGGAAATGATTTAAAGCGAATACGATTCAGGTACGCTTGTCAGTCTCTTTGAATCTTTCTTCCTCTCGGTTGGTCATTCTAAATTCTATTGTTTTATGAAAGAATATGAGATTATTCTGTTTCGAGTTTAAAAACAACACTATTCTGCAGCCGGGAGATGTTCAATAAATGGCAAGCTCAGCGGTGGTGGGGTGAGAACTATGACAGAATCATGGAGCTCTACAACGTCCAGAGGTTCAATCGCCAGGCTCTAAACACTCCTCCAAGGTCTGAAGATGAGGTAATCTCTCTTTCCCTCCTAGCAACTTGTGTATTCTGGCTGTCAGGCATTCTCAAGTTCTTGACTGCAGACGGGTCTTGTTCCCAATCTTTAGACCCTGTAATTGGTCAGGGTGTGGTCCATGATTATAACCGAAACAATATATGAATATTCTAAAATATACTGCTAGTATTGGATAATTTACTGTATTAGTAATATAAGCCACATATTGAGGGTCTACTTGGGCCGGTCATCGAGGTTCTTGGGCTCTTTTGAGTCTTGAGCCCTAGACACAGACCTGTTTTTTAAGCATTAGGTTCACCAGCATCTTGGGCTTGACTCAACCAATTTATAGTATTACATCAAGACTGCTACAAGGAAATTTCTTTTTTGGGACAATTGGCCGTTGAGGAAAATCTGCTTTTTCTCTGCCCTCTTAGGCAGATTTAAACAATTTTTGGCTGGAACCTTGGACTGCTGCAAAATGGTAGCCAACTGAAGCTCATTCTTAGAAAAACCTAGTGACCAGTTAATTTCTATCAAAATTAAAAACTTGTAAGGCTTCTATGCAGCAGAGTAACGGATATTTGTGAATGACTTGTCCCTCACACACTTGATTCATGAGCCAATCATTCCCATTTTTCTTCATAGTCCTGTTCCATATTATTTTAGAGTAGCTTGTATGTTGTGTAGAACTTAGTGTGCAGATTCTACAAAAGCTGATGTTTACACCAAAGAAAGTATACCCACTTGATGCAATAGGGTATGTTAAAATTCAAGGAAGCATTAATTATAAAATTACAGTTGATAGATGTAACAGTAATATTCAGATGAGAACCCTCCGAATGGTTCTTAAGTGTGTTCTGGACCATTTTTGAGGCCGCCTGGCCCACCTATGATCAACTCCTCCCTTTGCACACTCTACCCATCCCAATCCCCTACTGAACTGCTACAAGCCCACACAAAAGACTTTCCAAACTATTAAACTCAAGGGCCATAGATCAAAGGGGTTAGAATGATTTAATGAGTTTATATTTGAGTTCTTTCCATCCCAAACCTTCTCTCCCCCAAAACAAATGATTGGCATAACTGCAGGCGTGTCCCACAAGGCCAGTCTGCATGGTCTTATATGTGAAAGGTTCTCGCCAGAATAGAACTCTTTATGCAGGCCTAGTTAAGTTGACTTGGTTTGCTGTCTCTATGAAATGGTTTAATTTTCAATGGTCCAAATTTTCATTTGGTTCTCACCAGCCTACTTAAGTGGATGGGATAAGGCTTTGATGATGATCGTATGTACGGTTGGCTATTTAATGCCATCTTCAATTCATCAAATTTTCCAGAAGTTGCTTATATAATCAACCATTCCAAGGGAAGTAGGCTGTTTTATTTGTATCCGTGAAATCATGGAGTTTGTCATCATAACTGTGTTTTTAGCAAATAAACTTCTTTGATTTCTTACACAATTTCCTATTGGAATAAATATTAGCTTCTTTTTAACCATTCTGCCTATAAAATCCTATAGTATTTCATAATCTGCTCTGCCAAAATTCATTGCAGAGGGAGTCTTACTCACGTTTAGGATCTGCAAGGGAAAGCCCAATCACTCCTCCATTAAGCAAAGAGCGGTTGGGACGAAACTGTTACAGACCCACTCCTGGGAAAGGATACTATCCATCTGATGACTATGGCATCCAACCCAGTTCCATGCCAAGTGGTTCTGGTATGGGTGCTAGAGGTGAGACGGCTTCCATGGATGCTTCAAGGACAACCACCTCTTCCAGAGATGAGGCTTCAATATCCATCAGCAACGCCAGCGAACAGGAAACTGAGTGGGTTGAGCAAGATGAGCCAGGGGTCTACATCACAATCAGAGCACTACCTGATGGCACTAGGGAGCTTCGACGTGTGAGATTCAGGTAAAAGAACTGCTAACTTGATTATGCACATCTTCCATTATATTGAAATTTTAAAATGGCATCCTTAAATACCTTGTCTGCGATCCCCTTTGTTTTCCCCACATATACTCAATTACCCATATAGAATCATGAATCGGCACTCCAAATCGAAACTCAACCTAGCGTTCTTACTTTCGGATTGAAATACTATTTTCTTATGATTATACTGTGAATCATTAGGCCCTTGAATTTATACTTATGATCATTAAATAGGATGATGATTTGTGCATCCATACAAAAACCTTCCAATTCTCCTAGCATATTCTTGATTGATGGTGGCACTATGTACATCCCACTTGCGGATCGGGTCCAAAGCCCTCTCAAAGTATATGTTTAACATGTTAGAGACCAATAAAAAAAAAGTTTACCATGTTAGAAATCAGTGGTGTGTAGTTTCAGACCTACTATGAGTTGGTTGTTTAGCTTAGTTAAGAGAGGAAGTTCATTTTCATCTGTCTATGAAGAATTGGGTGCTGGAATTTTAATACATATCCTTTCATGGTGAAATTTGGGCACATGTAGTGCAATGGTTGTGAGAATTGTACGAGTTTTACAAATGGGAGTATGACCCATTTCTCATCATAAATAGTGCATTTGTTAGGCTGTGCTCACTATACACAACCACATGAATTTAAAAATGTACTAATGGGAATCCTGTATAACTTGTCCTACATTTTCTGTATGGCTACATATGAGTGTTAGAGAATATGAGAAATGAAATGTTTAGAATACAACATGATTATTTTTGCAGCTACAAGTGTTAGGACAGTAGATTTAATATGTAGACTGCGATTTTTTTTGGATTTTTTATAATATTATTATTTTTATGATTATATTGGACTCTGATTAAATTTAAATGAACCAAACGGCTTTGCACTGACTTATTTGTCACTTGGAAATCTACAGCCGTGAGAGATTTGGAGAAGTACATGCCAAGCTTTGGTGGGAACAAAACAGGGAAAGAATACAAGCTCAATACCTTTAATTGTCTTTCTTTCTTTTTCCCCTCTATTACAGAGAATAGGCAAATAGCTAACAAATATCTGTTGATTCTTGTGATTAAGAAGAGGCTTCTTCATATGTTGTAGAATGAGGCCTGGTTTTGTAATCCTCTCTATGGCTGCACCAGACCCTGGGCTTTTCAGGATGGGGGCTTGCTTGCATTCAATTTTTTCTTCTTCCTTTTTCTTTTTTTCCCAACAGGTAACGTGACTCAAACCTGCAACTTCGTGGTTGCAACAGTTAGCATCTTCAAACCATCCTAAGGACTCGATCATTCAATCATTTTCGGCCTCTTGTTCGCTTGTATTTTCATGAAGTCTTGGCGGTGAGCCATTGCTGTAACACTGGCCTCTTAGTATCTGGATCAGAATTTTTTTATTGCGAGAAAGAAAAGGATTGATTTCAAAATTGACTCTCTCTGTCTCTCTCTCATACACTTACCAAAAACTTTAAATTTAGCATATATTCATACCTCAACATCTGATTGTGAAAGGCTTATATTGGCAAAAATGCAGTACCAAATATGTTTAGGTACAACTTGGATGAAAAATTCAAATATAAACGTAAAAATCTGGCCATAAAGATGAAAAACACCAAAAAGATGGATTATTTATTTAATTGGTTACAGTACAGGATTTTCTTGAAAAGTTCAGGATCATCTTTGGCATGTATATGTTTGTAGATATATATTCTGCATATCCTCTGATTGAGATGTCATGAAGACCTTACATTACTCAGCAACAGTATTCTGAGATTGTAGTCGAATCTCATCCAACAATACTGTTGAACATTAGCTATCTAAATTAAGAGATACCTCTCTGTTTATTAGTATTGCCTTTTAGACTCATCAAGAACTGGCTAATATAACTTCTTAAATTTTATCACGTGTAAGTGAGACCATTGGCACAGCATTCAGGACCAGAGAGTCCTTTTTGTTTCAAAGGGTGAGAAATGTAAAGCAACATTGGGCCCCACTATCTATCTCCTTGTTCCTTAGTCTCCATTACTTTCTAGAAGCATCATGATGTTTCTTAGTTCTCTCACCCTTCTCTACTTTCCTCTTCATTTCTCTACATGCTTCTAGAAAAATCCATCCCAAGCAACTCATGGAAAGGATCTAGAAGCCTCATCCACATTATTCTAGAAGCTTGGTTACTAGAAGTTTCTCACCTCCTCTTTGTATGGTGTACAAAGTGCCAAGTGGAACACCTTCCCTCCATTCAATCTCTCCACTCATGCCTATAAATAGATGGTGCTGCCTCATAAGCACACACAACACAAGAGTAGTGAGTGATACATGCCTTGAGTACAACAAGAGGAGTGCAAGAGAAGTGTGGTGAGTACTTGGGTCCATTGGGTGCAAATAGTAAGTATTTTGGTGGTAATGTATTGTGCTTGTGTTTGTTGTGCTTGAGAATTGTGCTTTTGTTTGTTAGATTAGTGCAGTAAAGTATAAAACGTGCTTATACATGTACCCATTTGTATAGTTTGTATTAATAAATAGTCAAGGGTATATTTTGTATAAGTGTGTTGTCTTGAGTCTTGGGTCCATCATAGTTAGAGTTGGGCTTCCCTACAAGAAACTCACTAAAATAATCTAAGACAAATTTGTGTCAACAAGATTTCTCTAATTCTGTATCCCACTAGGGTTTTTGGGCCTTATTTGTCTGATGGTTTGGCTTTCTTAGATGGGTCTACATGTCTGATGCCTTCAAAAAGGATGCAAGGCAAGTGATGATTCTATTGAATTGAGAGTCTATGTCACTACTTTAGAATTGTTCTGACTCTAAATAGCCTTGGCCTTTTATTTCTCAGTATAGTAACATTTCTGTCAAAATATTCAAGGAATAATAATGACATTTGTGAATTGTAGATAACAATTATTCAGAATTTTGTCACCACAACATATGTTTGAAGCAAAAATATTCTTCCCGAGACAAATGGGAGGCACACCTATTGGCAAACTCTCAGGTCCAAATGCCACAGATCCAACGATTTGGACGGTGATGATTGAAATCTGTCAAAAAATTGAGTAATAACAAGATTTGATGAATGGCCTATCTCTGATGTCAGAAAAATCTAGAAAAATTGTCAGAAATCCTCCTAGTGCTGGACAATCCATTTGGATCTCCATCAGATCTCTTAAAATCCTTACTAGATGTCAATCTAAACCTCTTAAAGCATCATAAAGATAGTTTTATTTTTTTATAAATGGATTGTTAATGATAGGACTTTTTTTTCTAAGTTGAACTATTGACAACACAGATGACATAAACAGGTGGTGGGTTTAGTGGTTTTAAAGTTCCAGGTAAGTAGGAATTTATATATTGTGGCCCCAGTCATGTTTGGGGTGGGTTGAGGTTTTGGCCACTATGTGCTGCCCTGTTTATAAAATGCAACTACTTTTAGATATTGTTTAATGGATTTTGATACAAAGGTTTTGATGCAAAAAATCTTATGTAGTGTAATGAAGTTGGGTTAATGAGTAGAGTACATGTGAAAATTGATCATGACAAGTTCAGTCCAACTGTTCATTTTCCAAATAAGTCAAGTGGAAAGAAATTTTAATAGATGCCTAATTCATAAACTCCACTTGAATACGGCGAGTAAGATACCTGTCCCATTTTAAAATGGATATAAGCTTATGTGAAGAAATGGGTTGTCTTTTCTTATAAACATTAACCCATATTCTATTCCACTAAACCTGTCAGCATAAAAATGCATGTAAAATACGTTCCATTATGAAAATAGTGATCAAATTGAAATTTATTCGAGTTCCCATGCCGTTCAAAGACTTATCTACATTGGAACCAACCGATCATCAGTGTAGCATATCTGGAGCTTCTTCAAGAAATAGGAGCAAGACATCAGGGGTTCACAACCAGCACCACTTGATGATGGAGCAGCCCTGTACCCTTCTTTACCAACTTAATAGCAAGGCAAAAGTACGGTAGAGTCACCAATTTATGTGAAGAAGTGACAGGGAAAGAAGCACTTTTTGATGTTCTACCAAATAATATCACCCATATATATTTAAATATCTGGCAGCTGAATGGCTGATAATCAATACAGAATCAATAAGCATATCTCTCCTCCCAAAAACCACAAAAATCACATTTTGTGGGTTAATGTCACAAGACATGTCAATTAAGGAATCATTGATAAGGTAAGCTGCATATATCAATACCACAAGCACTGCCAGAATAAAATTGCACCCGAGTAATCCCACTTTAGCAGAAAAAAAGGCGTCAGATTTAGCCTGAATGCGAAATGATCCTCTCAATCTCTTCTACCAACCGCTCCTTCTCATCCATTAGGTCCTCATTTTGCTTTTGAAGTTCTTCTATTTGTTTGGTCTGTTCAGAATCCTTCCTGAAAATTTGCACAAAACATCAAGAAATGGGTACAACAGTGTAGCTTGTAGTAACAGCTGAATGACACTTCCAGGATTCAAAACAGCTAGTAATTATGGAATAAGGTTGCTTTTAGGTGTTAGAACTGAATTGAAACATTTCCACCTGCCATATATTGCAATACTAAAACATTCAGCTTGAAGCTAAATATATAAATATTGCAATATATGAAAACGGGGAATGTTCATGTGCATCTATCCCTCACCATAGGGTGAGGAGCACTTTCCCTTTTTACACATGAAGACAAGGAAGTGTACCTCACCCTATGTACTTGAAAATTTACTTTTTAACTTGAAAATCCCCATTTATGGAAGTGTCCCTCACCCTATGGTGAGGGATAGATGCACATGAACATTCCACACTATGAAAACACTCAATAGTCTATACTGGAATTTGCAGTACTTCAGTCCTTGTGCATGTGCGCTTTTTGAAATTATAACAAATGGGCTTAACTGAGACACCTTAATTCGTCTGTATTCTTCTAGTAACTCTTGACGTCAACCCCAAATTGGCGGGATAAGACACCAATCATGACGATGATGACCCAAAGTACACCCCAGAATCATATAAGAACTACTGAGATTACACATGCTAATCGAAAGGACTCGCTGGACTCCCAAATCATAGGATTTGAGAACACCTAGATAAAAGTTTTTATTAAAAGAAAATATTTATTATGTTTTTAAATGGTGTTATGAAGAACTGAGGCGACTTGAAAAAGGATAAAAAAGGCTCAACACTACCCAAGGAAGTCGAAGCCCCACATAATAGTCGAACAAGGCGTTGTTTATTAATAAGTTGGCAGGGAAGTAAGAAGTGACAAGTTCTATTGTTCATTCCATCATGTGACAAGTTCTATTGTCCAGGGCTGTTGGTAGCATCATCATCATTATTTGGCTACATTGGGGATTCAAACTCACGCACTTTACCCACACACCTATGTCCCTAGCTAGCTGAACTACAACTGAGGGACAGAGGCCCTGCTTCATTAAGTTAACTACTATTATGACTATGAGAAGTCGTCGTCCTCCTCCTCCTCCTCCTCATCATCATTTGGCTACATTGGAGATTCAAACTCATGCACTCTACCCTCACACCTGTGTCCCTAACTAGCTGAACTATAACTGAGGGACAGATGTCCTGCTTCGTTAGATTAACTGCTGTTACAACTATGAGGAGTTGTCGTCCTCATCATCATCATCATCATCATCATCATCATCATTTGGTTACATTGGGGATTCAAACTCATGCACTCTACTCACACACATATGTCCCTAACTAGCTGAACTATAACTGAGGGACAGATGCCCTGCTTCGTTAGGTTAACTGCTGTAACGACTATGAGTCAGCAGTCTTAGGTTGTTTGGAGAGCCTCATTCTTTTGTAAGTCAGGAATTCTGTTATAAATGAAGCAGCCAACTAAGTCATGATCCTTTTCTTTTAGGGCCCATAAATTAATGCAATTGAATTCCTAGGAATTCTAAGACTGTTATTAATAAAAGTGGTTAAAATTGAATAAACAAATGTGAAGATCCGAAAATGACCATCATTTAGTCTCCTATTAAATGAAAAATGATTAATGGGGAAAGTGGAAATGAATTCTCAGCCATCACCCTGGTAAATCAAATCCTAGGAAAGTCGGGGTCCCATCTACATTCCCACCCTATATTCTTCACCTCTTTAATGTTCCTTTCTTGGAGCCCATAGAACCCTCAATTCCCATAAATTTAATTCCATACAAACAAAAGGGGCCTCGTTTATCCATTGAAAACCCAGGGACTGGCTGAATATTACTGTAATTAGGATTTTCAAATCCCAATGCCAGCAGGGGAGCAGAGTTATCTATCTGTCTATCTAATATATCTATATAATTTGAATCCTTGGAATAGGAACCCAGATTTTGTGCTATGTGCATGAGTTTCCTCCCTTCTGCTGGTGTGGTGTCACTCAGAGATTTACAGAAAGATGAAGAGAAGTGTGAAATCCAAGGCCCTCATCCTACAACAGGACGCTTTTAAATTTCAAATTATTTGTTTAATATAAATGCACAGGTCCAACAAAGCCATATTTAATACAGATGCCACACCTGTACATGTCATGTTATTTTGAAAATAGGTACCTGAGGGATCTGAAGGATCCACAAATCATATAAATAACTTTCAGGAGTTTTTCTTTTCATAGAATAAGACCTAAAGTAAACCAAGCAAAATGATCCTACTTTTTAAGTAAACTGATATAGTTTTCTACACTTACCTATTCATGAAAGACAGGTTCAGTTTGAGTGAGCGTACTTCCTTCTCAAGATTGTCACAACGCTTTAAAATAGTCTGCATATCTGATGGAACCGCTGGACTTAGATTTCTTTCCTTTGCCTCTGCCATTCTAAACCACCATGAAAAGTCAGTAAAAACCCGAAGTCTGTTTATGTTAAACACAGCCAAAATGGTAAGAACATTCACCAAACATCAGGAGACAGGCTTTATAACTCAAAAGAGTGTTAGATTTCAAACCCAAGAATTCAGTTGGCTGGGCCAGGTCCAAACTCAATCTAAAGCCCAGACAGACCTGATGTGATGAATATAACCTTGAAGGGGCAAAGGAGTTGGCAAAAATGCTCACGTACTTTGGTAAACACCCCACAATCCAGGATCTGGGTCACAACGATCCTCATTGTGGGTTGGTTCTACATGGGTCATGATCAAATAGTAAGAACATTCACCCAACATCAGGAAACAAGCTTTATAACACAAAAGAGTGTCAGATTTCAGACCCAAGAATTCAGTTGGCTGGGCCAGGTCCATACTCAATCTAAAGCCCAGACAGACCTGATGTGATGAATATAACCATGAAGGGGCATAGAAGTTGGCAAACATGCTCACGTACTTTGGTAAAAACCTCACAATCCAGGATCTGGGTCACAACGATCCTCATTGTGGGTTGGTTCTACATGGATCATAATCAAATGATCTACACTATTGTGGTTAAGTATTCAATTCATCAATGAGAAGAAATCTTGAGTTACTTGAATTGTTATATCCATGTGAACAATCCATAACTATGAATTATCCCATTCTGCCACTAGCAAACCAGGATTATCACGGACTGTGATCCGATGATCCAGGTAACCTAGACCTACTTTCAGTCTTTCACACCCCTAGACTGGAACCAAGCCAGAACATCAGCCTTCCCATAGAAGGGATGGGCCTCCACAAGCTTGCTCACTCAGCCTCGTCAGGCCAATAGAATTTCTTTTTATCAAATTTTGATAAATTTCTCTAGAATACTTCTACCAAACATAGTTATTAATATCCAGGTTTGAAATGTATTTAATCCACTTCCAGTTTTCCAATTGGTGGTACACAATCAGCCCTGGACCATAAACAGCACAACATATTTTTATCAAGATAATCTCAAAATAAGTTTCATCGAGCATGTACCATTGCAAGTGGCAAAGGATCAGGTTATTGTCGAAAATAGGTTACTCATTCACAAAAAATATTGCAGCAATTCTGGGAAAACTGCAGTAGGGTGTGATCACATTTGGAGCAAGAGGGATCAAATGAAGGTGTCCTGTGTGATAGATTAGCTATTCAATTATGGTGTCAATAAATCATAGAAGAACCATTATTTCTGCGATTCCTACATTCTTTTTTGCTTTGGGAACAATGCCTGACTACACAGCGGTCAACTATGATGCACGGATACTTCAAAATGGGCAACGCATCGTGTCGTATCGTATCGGATACTTCACTTTTTATGAGTAAAATCCGTGTCCCTGCCGTGTTCTTACCGTATCCATGCATCATAGGCGGTCAAAACTATACCATCCAAACTGTCAAAATAATCAGCTGCTAGGATTCTTGCACTAGCCACAAGCATCAAAGTGGTCGCCATAAAAGAAAGAATAATTGAATGAGAAAATGTGTGATTTATACATGCAAACAGAAAAGGAAAAATGTGACCCCATTTGAGAAGCTCACAAGCCAGGTCCATCAACAAGAGAGGACTGCCACCAAACCAAACAAACAGATCAGCTTTTCTCCCATTCTTTTCGTGTTTCCTCTCTCTCTCTCTCTCTCTCTCTCTCTCTCTCTCTCTCTCTCTCTCATTTTCTGTTTTTTGGTTGGGTGGGCATGAGGATTTAGGAAGAAAAGAATATACTAAGTATAAAACGTCACTCACTTTCTTTGGAGATTTAAAAGCAGAATATAACCCCCTTTTTTTATCAAATAGGATGGGGCAATACAAGCTCGAAACTATAGAAAGCTTGAAATTCCTGTATTAAAAGATAAATATGGTTGAACAGACATATGTTCCAACCCTAAAATAAAAGTCAAGTTGAGCTACATACTTGCGGGAACGTTCCACCCTGCGTTTCTTTGTTGGGTCTCCCTTGTCCACTGCACAACTATCTCTAGTCAGACCAAGTAGCAAAAGTCTAAAAAGCAAATATCTTTGTGAATAAATTGCCAACCAATAGATGTAAACATTGTCCTGTCCTGGTATAGATTGATTACAGTGGGGATCATGCTCGAGTTGCAGCGCATGAAGTTTCATGCGGTTAATATTGAGGACCTACCTGGTACCAAAACCAGTGAAGGAGAAAAGAGTGTGTGGGTTCAAACATGAAGTATTTCATTACTTAATTACTGCATCGCTCTACTATTTTAAGACTTTTATTTGCTGCACTTCCCTAGGAGTATCCAAGTAATAAGAATTTTCTTAGCTTGGGTTTCATATTATCTAGGTGATGTTAAGAGCAAGCTTGTTACATGCTTGTTGTTATTAGTAGCAAGAGTTCTAGGAGCCATAGTTGTCATTCAAGTGGTGTCAGAGAAACAGAAGAGTCAAGATATGGTTATTCAACTGAAGTAAGATTTTGTTGCTAGATTAATCCTTTCATTTTTAGAGATTCTGAACTTCAGAAAGAAATATAATTAAACTACTAAACCTGAAAATAATTACCTGAACCGCATGATGTTAAAGATCCCACTCGAGCAAGATTCCCTTTCTGTTAGAATGAAAATGGTTGCTAACAATGAGTGAAATACTTCAAACCAAACTTTCTCTGAAATAAACAAACAGGGCCATTACTTATGCCTTAGCATCTGGTAGCACACACCTTGCGGTCATCCTTTATATTATTTTCAAACATCCTTTCCCTGAATTCTGCATTGCAAAAAGGAAAGACAAATCACCGGTATAAAACAGTCAATCAGTCATTGCAAATTCATTTGATAGGAGACTTCAGGAGCTATATAAATATCCAAATGATCACCATGGTATTCTTGTAAGCAATATAAATATGCTCAATTCATGATCCAGATAATAAAAATCTATAAGCATACCTTTGGTTTTAGAGCTATTCTCTACGTTCTCATTTCCAACATGCTTTCTGGTGCTCTCACAAACAGATGGGGTTTGACCAGAGCTGGCAGGACCATCACATGCTTCAAGACCAGATGAGGGCACAGGTGCTGCCGCAGATGATTCACTTTGTGAGGGCTCTTGCGATATTGTAGCCATTTGGACTGGGTTTGTAGGGGCAACAAGACATTCTATAGCTATTCCTAAGGATTCATCAATTGTTTGTAAATTCCCAGAATCTGTCATCTGAACAGGAGGCACCATTTGAAAACTTCCTGATGGCTCAAGAATTTGATTAACTGCCGCAGAATTCATATTTGCCAGAATATCTTGACCATCAAATAAGCTAAAACAACTACCTCCTACAGCTTCTTTGTCGATATGGTTACCAAATTTCTTGCGTTCAAGTGTACCCTTCAGCAAGCTCACTACAGAAGAAACTGCATCTACAGTAGCCATTTGTGTGGTGTTGAAAGGAGATGATGAAGAATTGGATGCAGACATAAATGTTCGCAGTTGATTAGACATCTCAGTCATTGAAACATCACAAAAACCACTAGCATTTGAGAATTCTTGTTTTGTCCTGTTGATAGCTCGTCCTGTTGTGTCATGTGTTGCATCCATACCTGATGGTGTTTGAATGCTTTGCATGGCTGCGTATCTCCTCCTGCAATACACAATTCAAATTTCCCTCTTAGAAGGCTTCAAACTTAGAATAATAATTACTTTCCAACGGAGTCTTAAAATAAATTTCCATTAGTGCACACAGTGATCTGATGCAGCATATTGCAGCATACTGTTGTCGTCCAGCAAAGAATGTAGTGAAGGTAATATGACATTTATTTATATCAGTTGAGTTTTCCAATATTGAAGACCGAGTCAATGAAAGTCTGTGGAAAGGGAAATGAAAGATGGATACTTACTCACAAAGAAGATTACCATGCAAATTTAAGCAAGCATCTTAACATAAAAGTTTGTGGCTGATCATGCATATACAGTTCATAAAATATCATATAGAGGAACTGGAAAATAGTACCGCAGTTCAGAAGATCGGCTTCTTGTCATTGGCTGAGAACTTTGAAACCATGCCTGCATCAAGGATCAGTTATGAATGTGTGAGACCATGTGATCTTATCTAGATAAATATTTCTTACTTCATTTATACTAAGAGCAGAGATGGAGACAGTGTAACCTTGGCCAAATACATATTACTAGCTTGCATCCCTTTTTCGACTGCATTCCTGGTGAAAAAAGAAAAAGCATCATCATCATCTAGAAAACAGATAGAACCTGAAGCTCACTTCTTCCAATTAAAAGATGCCAATAAGATTGTCCTATCCATAACATCATCAACATCATCATCTTCATCATCATCATCATTATCATCAAAGCCTTGTCCCAACTCCCAACTATGTTGGGGTCAGCTACATTAACTTTATTTCCTCATTCCAGTCTATCATCGGCCAAATACTCGGATAGGTTGCACCTCTTCAGATATATCCTTACTACTACTATCGATGTCCTATTCGGCCTACCCCTTTTCCTTCAGGGCCATCAGCTAGAACGTCATCCTATCCATATGTGAATGCAAATTAGATCATCTTTACATGGAAAATCTACATGGATTATCACTTCTTAGTCTGTCATCAAGCAGACTGTGAGACCACGACCAGAGAGACCATGATTAGTGTTAACTGAGCTGTATTTTAACTTTAAGTGTGTTTAGTATTTTTTGGTTTAGTTGGGAATAGAATAGTCTTTGTTATAACTTTAGGGAATATTCGAGTGCCTTTGTGATTAGTGGGGCCCTTTGGGAGTTTCTTTTATGAATTTGCGTTTACTTGGGGAATTATCCGAGATTCTAATGATTTACATTTTTACCCCATCTTACTTATCTCGTTGATCCCTACAACTTTCGTGTTGTTCCTGTTCCCGTTCGGAACCCTGAAACCCGACTTTCCTAACTTCAAAGGCAAAACAGTCTTTTTACACTAAATATGTACCAAAAACTTGATATTCCCGAAACCCTTGAAATATATATATTTTTTGGAAATTAGAAATTTCGATGATCGTTTTTCCCTACTTCATCGAACTCATCCGAGGTTCCGAAAACCATGATTTCAGCCCAATGAGATTGCTAGTAGTGGAGCCCACTCTCAATTTGCTTTATAAGGGGAACCCTTCTTCTCCTCTCTTGTTCCAGCACAAAGCCTCACTCAGCTAGGGTTTTCTTGTTCTTCTTCCTTCTCCTTGCTTTTCTTTCCCTAAATCACCATCAACCTTGCATCACTTGATAAATGGATGTCATCTTCTTCTTCATCATCTTGAAAGCTCTTCATTGATAGCATCTGTGGAGGAAACCTTCAATTCCAAGATCATCATTGAGCTAGTCTTGCCCATTTGGAGAACCTACAAATAAGCAACCCTCCCCATCTCTTATATTTGTGTTCCTCTAACCTTAGAGAAGCTCCATTTGTATTATTGAAACTTTCTTCTTCCTTGTTCATTGTCTTGACCATTTTAGGGTTTTATTTGGAGTTTTTTTGTTGTAGTTTGAATCTTTGGCTTGGAGTTGTGATTAGAGCTCGGTTTGCTTGATTAGAGACTTAAGGCAAGTGGATGATTGGATGTTTTAAGCAATAAATGGTTTTTATGAGTAATATTGATGATTTCACTATCTCTTTTATGTTTTTATTGATTTACAATGATTTGAAATAAATGCACATTAATGAATCTTGTTAGTTCATTTAATGTTTTGGAAAAGTTGGTTTATAGCTCTTATTTGTTTTTTGATTATAGTACAAATGAATCCTTGTGAATGGTGGTTCTTTTCTCTTTCTCTTTTGGTTGAATGAGGTGAAGAAGGAGATTGCGTTGAATGTTTATGGAAATTTGATGGTGTTTTCATTAGGTTTAAAGGAAGTTTTGAGCCTCTTAATTTGATGAAGAAATGGGACTCAAAGGAGTTGTAAGAAGTGGAAAAAGAAGAAGAACAAAACTGTCCTGGAATCAGTTCATTGACAGGTCGCTCGAGTGACCTGTCCAGAAAAGGTTCTGAACCATTCCAGCAGACAGTTCGCTCGAGCGAACCTAAATTCGCTCGAGCGAACTTCCCAGAACCCTCCAGAACTCTCATAGAAACTTGTTAGTTCTAGCGAAAGTATTTTTCGCTCGAGCCAACATGTTCGTTCGAGCGAACCTCATATCCGCTCGAGCGAACCATCCCAGAAAACCATTCCAGAGAGGTCATCGCTCGAGCGAACTCTGGGTCCGCTCGAGCGATGAACATTGTTCATCTGGGACCATTCTAAGAGCAAAAATGACATATTTAAATGATTGAAAAAGGTTTGTTGGGAACCCTATTATGATGGGAAGACTTATAACCATTGTTTTAATACCCGTTTGAGAAAGAAACAATATCACGAATATTCATTGTATATATTGAAATGACCAAGGAATATTAGGAGCCCGGAATGTCTCCAAACTCAAAGAGTACCATGTATATATTGAAATTGACATACAAGACCCTAATTTACCTTGATCAAACCTTGCATCCCGATACTTGTCCCGAAATTCATGATTTATGATTTATCATTCTCGAAAATTCAGAAACTACAATTGTAACATTTTGTTAGTCTCGATATGCACTTCATGTTTGAAAGGATATTTGTGCCTTCGAGCAATCTCGTCCTGCACGTTTATATAAGTGCATAAAATGTATTTTGTACTTGTCATGATTTCCGTTATTTGACCTATGAGTAGGCACCACTAAGCCTGGATAACTTTGTTGATCTGATCCACCGACTTGGAGATCCCCCTCCCGTCCGGCAAGATGCAGTTTGGATCTCGCTACCCGGTTATTACCGTGCTTTTGTCCTGATGCCGCGGATTGCTACCGTGGTTCCCGATGCCTGGCTCGCTACCGTGGTCATGTCCCGTATTTTTATGTATATGTATATGTAAATTTTGTTGTACCTCCTCATTTTGGTGATTGAGGTCAACATCCCGATATGCTCTTCTTACTTTGGTGATAGAGGACTTAGCTTTGTGTGGATGCCATCTTGCTTATTTCTTGATTTTCTTGGATACCTTTACATGCTTTTACAAATGTTTTAAATGAACATTTGATTTGCCAGATCTCCATGTTTTTCTTCTACTTTAAATGAATACATGTTTTGATAGAGATCTATGTTTTACACCCGTTTTACATAAATGAAGGATTTGTCAGATTTCCATGATTTTCCACCTGTTTTAATTATATGCAGTATTTGATCTGATAAGATGATTTATCACATGTTTTATTTTTCTGTACATTTATTGTCTTCTCACCCACCTGCCAGACCGTCGTGTTTGACCCACTACCTTGGTACTCAGGTTCAGTTTTTCGCCGCCCTGAGCTGAAAGCTTTTGTTGGCTGTGGAGCCATGAGTTTGCAGGTTGTTTTATCGGCTATGTCATGTAGACATTGTGCTTGACATCGGAGCTACGTTATATTTAGGTAGTGGTTATTAGTTGTTATTGTATGGCTTCTCTTAGCCTTTTCTTGGGATTGTTAATTAATGTACATTGATAACTTGTAACTTGAACAAATATGGGCATGTAATATGCTGTTACTGTCAGCTTTGTACTTTATTGTGTTGAATTATTCCAGTCTGATATGGTTCTTGATATGATAGCTTTATGCTAGCGGCTGAGTGCGACGCGGAATCCCATGACCACGGACTCCGGGTCGTAATGCCACGAAAGCTTCCGCAAAATATTTAAAGTGTGTTGAAATTTATAATCCTCATACACGCGGATCTTAGGAAAAATATAATCATCACTTACCTCCCAATTCGCGTCCCCGAGGTCGGACCGCTGTTTGGGTCCGGGTTCGGGGACGTGACACAGACCTACAGATTCATACCTCGTATCAGTACATCCTATGGATATATCAACTATTCATAAAATGATTGTGATATAATTAGTAATAATGGCAAGTAGTCATGCTCACGAGATTGCACGTAAGCAAGCATGATCATTGTCATCATCAAAGATTTATTTCCATCCAATAAGGGTTGCCTTCATGAGTACTATTTTCCCAGTTATCACTGTTAGAGTCACACATGTGAGTGACACATGTGAACTGGATTTGACTCAGACAACAGTCAATCCCTCACTACAGCTCATAGATGATTAGGGAATGTAATGATAATACCGTGTGAATCACACCATTAAGGGGATTTGGAATTCTGTAATTAGAGAAACAAATACTATAAAGTAGGCAGCCCTTTCAAAGAGAGGGCACCAAGTATTCATCCATAGCTCTTCAAATTCTCTTTTCCATTCCTTAGGGCTATGTTTCTTGTCAGCAAGTCAATTCATATTGACTCATTGAAGTCTTCATTGTGCATGCATGCATGCATGCATGTGTGTCCCTGTAAATTGAAAGGTCATCGGTACTTGAATTTCTTGTGGAGAAAATTTTTATTTTTATTGTCCATTTTTAATTTATGTTCCTAAAACTATTATCAAGGAGAACAAAGATCCATTATTTCTACTGATGTATTTGTGCCAAAAGTAGGTTTCTCTTTTCCATAACAAACTTCTTCATAAAAATTCTTAACGAAATTGGCATATGTAGAAGTCAGTCATACAATTATAAAGAATCTCGAAGTGTCAGGCTAAAAGAGAAGGAAATGGGGTTGTATAATCATATGTTCAATTATATGAGTTTACGAAGCAGATCTTGATATATAAATACAAGAATTTAGATATCAACATCTATCATGAAGTGTCACTAGAAACGAGATCCTTTAGGAAATCATGTATAGGGGGACAGGGACCATATGCAGATATCCACTACTTGAGCTTAGCAGTAGTAACCTGAGTGAACGTTGGTTGCAGTCGCCTGACATTTCATCAGATAAGCCCAAATTTTGCTGGAAGATATTATCATTGCTGCTTCTGTTTTGAGATGAGGCCACATGTTGCTGACTGGACAATGCAGCAAGTTCAGTTGATATCCTGCATTTATCACAAGGTTAGCTATCTATAAAAGTATGTCACATAGTTTTTGGAGAAATGTGATAAAAAAAAGGGATCTGCTTCATAAACAGAAAGAAAAAAAAAGAAAAAAAAAAAAAAAAACAAGAAGAAGAAAGCACATGGCTTCCATGTCCAAAAGAAGACTGCATATCCAATAATGTTCACAAAAAACCCAAATCTTTAAACTCGCGTTAGTGCCAAATCCATCAATTATAAGAGCACATCCCGACTTAAAATGGTAGTGCATTAACCAGAAAGCATTCCCTTCATCAGCATAATCCCCAATGTTTTGTTTGACCATGATATCATTAAAATAAATGAGTGGCACCAAAGATTTTAAGGGCCCATTTCAGATTAGAACCTGAAGTCTTTACGCATCTAAACTTCAACGGTATAAAAGAAAGCATTCTAGAGTTGCAATTCCAAGGAGAAACATTTACTCCCTGTAGTATATATTGTCCAAGTGTATAGCAAGCAAGCAGTAATGCACTCATAATCAGGAGACACCTTTCTCCTTGTCTGTAACCATAGAGAAATAACTTAATACATGCACATTTGTTCCCTAAATATATCACATTGTTGATCACATTTTCTCATTAGACATGGATAATTGAATCTCTGTTATGTCTATGCATATTAAAGATGCACTGCATTTGTTTTCTATTGTTACACAGGGTCACACCATCAATTAAGACAAGAAGTAAAAGAACTTCTCAAACAGCACTCCAGAATAATCTGCTCAAGATTAAAACTGTAGTTATACTTATATACGTTCAACTAAATACTGCCAATAGCTTGGTGGGGAAATATAAACAAATATACTGGGATCATCTGTTGTTGCACTTACTATTGCTACCTAGCTCACCTTCGAGATGCTTGGCGAGTACGGTGTGCTATGCTAGTAGAATTGTTGCTATGATTCTGGAAAAATAGAAGAAGAGAGAAACAGTTACATGAATCAAATGTCAGGATTACCATACAATCCCACAACAGCATAAAAAATGAGTATATCTGTTTAATGATGACATTGAAATATCATATTAAAAGATGCAAAAGGTACATGAAAAATCAACACCATTACAAGAGCAAAAAGGAACACCATTACAAATTGAGCCTAAAAGTAGAAGCTTATGAAATAACATAACCATAAATTAACATAATAGATAAATCCTGTTTCTGGTCAGATGCCAATCTTCTTCTTTTTTTAATCGTTTTTAGAAGGCTAGTGTTGGCATAAACCAACAGATGCACGACCAAATTTCCATTTAATTCTCATGGAATGTAAGAAAAAGAAAAGAAAATAAAGAAAAGGGCACCCAGGAGGTTTTCTTTCACTGTTAGCTCACCATTTGTTCACTCAAACTATAATTAAGACTGACCAGTGCTGTTTTCCCTGCAGGACTACCTTGCACTCCATATTGACCCAGAATCATAGAAATGAGATTTTCATGTGTGAACTTCATTTAATCTGTTTTTTTCTTTTACCAGACAGGAATTGTTCTGTCCAATAAGAAATGAGGTTTTCAGATCTACGTGTAAACTTCAATTCATCTATTGGTTGCTTTCTTAGAATTGATTACCAAATAGAAATTGCCTTGTATTGTTCACCATGAACAATTCATAGAAAAGGAAACTCATATAAATAGAAGTGCAAATCTCTTTTCTTTGGAGAATTATATTTGCACCATGGTTATTTTTGCATGCGAACATCTCCAATCAAAGAATCCTCTTTTGGAGGGCTCCAAGGAAACATAAACAAGATAAAAAAAAAAAAAAATACTAGCACAGTCGCTTGCCTCTCCATTCGTGAGCCAGTTGTTGAAAAGCTCCTGGCTATCAACGCGAAGCGTCTGGGAGAGGTTCTTGAACCCCAAAGTCTCCATGTTTGGCGCTGCCATCCCAATTGAACTTTCCATCAGCGATTTGAGGAACAGCTCTTCACTAGAATTCCTGTACAGATCTGAATAAACCCTTCCCTCCATCTCCATGAAATTTTTCTCTGGATCACTACTCTGAGATGATTGAGATCGAACTGGATTTGGATTCTGATTGCTGCTGCCGCTGCCCGTATTCTGGAAATAATCTGTCTTTAATTCCTTCCCATTTCCATTTTCAATCATATTCTCTGAAGATCCCGCCTTCTCTCAGCACAAAAACAATCCAATTCAACTTCACTAAAGAACCTGGAATCCAACCAGAACCTCCCAAAAGGTTGGATAGGGAAATGGTTGGATTCAGGTATAACTGAAAAGACACAAGACAGACAAGAATAAACCAGTTAACAGTGTTGAGATGTGATTCTTCTAGTTCAACCAATCAATGATCAAACAATCCAGTTCAGGTAAAGCAGCTGCTTACACCAATCTAGACATTCAACATTCAATTAACAGAAACCGAGCAAGACTAGCAATATTTCTCATGTATCCTAAATAAGCAAAACCAAACTAAACCCAGAAGTCAAAGCTGGAAACTCTCTTGTTTAGTACATTTGGGTGATGACCCAAGCCCGAATATTCATCTATTTGAGTAAATAACAATAAAGAGAAGAAGAAGAAGAAGAAAAGAAAGGAATCTTAGAATTGAGTGTTGTTCAGATTCCATAGCCAGCGGTTGTCGTTTTGTCAGAGTGAAAAATCTGAAGTTTTCCAAGGACTACTGGGTCAGTAGTTTGAATTCCAACAGACCAGAAATATGAAGGGGAGCCATTGGAATTTGGAAATGAATAGCAAAGTCAATAAGAATTATTGACAAAATGAGACAAATTTGGGGTGGTCTTACCTTTTTTTTTCCCTATACGTATTGAAAAATGTATGGGAAAGAGAGGGAATGAAATGAAATCTTACCTGATGAAGGAGAGACTGTATCATGATGGAAGCCATGAAAAGGACCTTAATCAACTTTCAGTTTTTTAATGGAAGACGCGGTTGAGAGGAGCTCTTTTTATTATTATTTGTACAAATCAGGCTATATGTATGAAAAGGACATTGCCTGTTCCCTTGAGACTCTGAAAGGTTTTTGGTGGGGTTGGTGGGGAGGGGGAATGAGAATGGATGGAAAGGCACTGATGAATTTTTAAACTACAAAAATTACACAATGAATTGGAAGCCACTGCAACTGCTTCCTAGTCCTAACAAGGTTCATGGTCACCCACCCCTCCACCCCTCTGACAGTAGGATCTACTTTAATCCCCTTACAGTGAGTCCTGAGTCTGGATCCCATGATAGCCTGACTAAAAAGTGCATGGTTCGTATGAGACCACGGTTTGCATTCGGATATGGAAGGTTCAAAACTGTACTATGACACTGGAGCTACATTAGAGTTTATCCGGCTTCCCTCTGGGCCCGGAGGCATTAGTCCAGCCCACAAAGGGTTGGGAACCCTCCGATAGCAAAAAAAAAAAAAAAAAAAACCCACCTCTGTGTCACCCTTTTCTATGGAAAAAAATATGGAAAGTGAAAGTACTTTTATATGCTATAGTAAAATTAATTTTTAGTTTGGCTGCTTTTTCATGAGAAAAGGGGGGAATTGAAAATAAATTGAGTTTTCAGCAATTTTGCTAAAAAAACCTTTCCAATGAAGTTATAATTGGTTTTTTATGGGACGTGGAAAAGCTTCTCTGCAGAATTGATTTTTGTATTGTTGAAAAAAAATAAAAAACGCTCTTGGGAAATTATGGGTTACGAGTGGAGCTCTACAGTTGGTCTCACTTATTGAAAACAAGAGTAGAACAAAATAAAATTATCCCAGTTTCAAGATATATTCAAATTTATTTCAATAGTTGTCCCGTGATATCATTTAATACAATCTTTTGCATTATTCATTATTATGTATTTTTTTTTCTCAAATGGTTAAATTTAGGATTGACCAATTTTTATTGGAGTAAAATTTAGATATGTTACGTGCACTTGAAGGGATTTTCACTGGTGAGCACTCTGGAGTTGCACACCTTAAACTCAGGATTTCTTTCAGTCAAGACCTGTAGAGGTCAGGACTCAGGACTAGTCAGCTGAGGTAAGAGTAGGAGTAGAACCACTCACATACGTACCTGTATTGCTTGTATTAATAACATAACAAGTATACACTTGTAATTTTTTTAAAAAATGGTAACAAAGATTTCATTAAAACAAGAGAAAAAAGAATACAAATATACACTTATAATGATTTTGAACTTGTTAGGTTTTCACCCTCTGAAGAGCAAACCGAGCCTAAAATTTTGTTACCAGACCCGATCCGACCGAGTCAAGTCACCTTAACCAGAATTACACTACGAAGTTTTAATTCCAGTCAGGCTAAGGTTGGGCATGTTTCATCTAATTCACCTTAGGCTTGAGTTGAGCGGATGCCCAACCCAATCAGCAAGTCAGCTGAGTTGCAATCATGTTCTTAGGCAATGTTGTTACACATTGTTATTAGGACAATAAAGTTGGGAAATAACATAGTTTTAGTTCTAATATTTTACTTTTATTGGGAAAATACTGTTTTGAAATAAAATATTATTAATAATTGAAAATAAATATAGAACTCAAGAACTCAGGAATGCCTACTTCTGTCAAAAAAGAAAAAAAAAATCTTGGGGGTCCTAATAATGTCTTTATCACGATGTTATCGTAAAACTTTCAAGACAAATCCATATATATATATATATATATATATATCTATATTATGTTTGGACTAGTGGTTACATGGGTGATATTTCAATTTGAGGATCCAGGGATCGATCCTTGGGCATGTGTGTGGTATTGGGGTGCCAACACCACACAACTAAGAGTATGATGGTGAGATAAACCCGTCTCTGAAAATGGGTAGAACTTATTAGGAAAATATTGTGATAATATATATTCTTAAGAAGAAATATATATATCAAAATAATATTTTGGTATAAAATCAAAATTCCAGAGATACTAGCTACATTGCTCATAGGAGACACCCACATTTTCAGGAGTGGAAATTGGAAGCCAGTAGGCCATTTTCAATACATGGGTGTAGCCATCATACAGGTTTAGTCAACATTAGCCAATTTCGGTACAGACAGACAATGCTATATGATGCCATGTTAAATTAATTAGATTAGAGTTTGGAAGTGTTGGACGGTTGATAATGAACTGTGACGCACTAAAACAATGTCCTTTGTGTAATTGTGTGGCACGGCAAACATACATTTCAAGGTAGGATGATAGCAACAGCCCTCTCATCAGACCTTTAAATACATTGTTTTTGCAAAAATCCTTTCTTCACTGGAGAAACTGAACAATGTCTGTGGACATACATACCTAAGCAACTACTACTTAATCCCATCTAATTATTGGTTCTATGAATATGAACAAAATCAATTCAATAAAGAATCTCAACTGCCCCCATTACTTGGCCTGCCATTCCCCACATTTGAAGTTGATTCAGAGAGTCTTCAACTCAACTTTGACTAAGAAGAATGGGCTTCCTTGGCCTCAGCTATTTGGACTTTGGCATTTTATATTCCTCTTTACTTATTGCAGGAACTTTTGTTTAAGAAAAAAAGATTGCAGGAGCTCACTCACCCAAAAGATTATTAACATTAGTACAACTGTAACTGATACTTCCTTGAATGGTTTTATCTGTAATCATTTTGAATGAGTTCAATATGATGGGTGAAGACTGTCCATTGATTTTGCCTAGCTCATGCTTGTGCTCTCAATTCCATGTTACAGGAGATTGAAATGAACCACCATTTCCCTCTTGAGTACTCCCTGCCCGGCCCCCCTATGAAAATTATAATAGATAAGAGCATTCATTCTACCAAAATTCTCATTTCCTTCTGCATACAGATATAATAACTGAATATTACTAACTAAACTCAGATGCATGGGTGAAATCTTCAGAATATATTCTAATTTTCTAACTATTCTCATTTCCTTCTGCATACAGATATAATAAGTTAATAACTGAATATTACTAACTAAACTCAGATGCATGGGTGAAATCTTCATAATATATTCTAATTTTCTAACTATTAACATAATAGATGA